>OY728143.1:1943978042-1946799946 GCA_963277665.1 Viscum album | reverse complement strand
TACCGTCTCCAGGCCCTGGTGAAATTTGTAATTCAACACAATTTTATTTGGATGAATATACTGTTGAGTAATATGTATATAAATAATGAGAATAACATTCTAATGTTTATGTTTAATTAATATACCATCGAATTCCACACATTTGAATCATTAAGAAAATGATATCGTCACTCGTGTGTACGTATGAGATACTGTCTCAATGACTCGATGAGATTAGTTTCCATGCTCACCATTCAAAGATGATTATAAAAATATATATCATTAATAAGTATGTAATATTTGACATAATAATTATACTATATATTGGTGTGTGTATTTACATATCTCTTATTCACTTACTTTAGTTCAATACGATATGAAAATGGAAACAACGTTTAAGCGTACGTACGACCTATTATCTCCATAAACAATGTCTTCCATTTTAAATGTCTATCTATTATACGTATTTATATTCTAAAAATATATGATTTATAAATCATGTTTCATATTCTGTATTTATTTAAATCGTCATCTATGTGATACGATAATGAATAACAAAATAAAACATATATGATAGATAATGTGATTATTACCTGAAATGAAACATTAAAGGGGATGTTATTATTAAATTGGTAGTATAAAGTCATAATTGAATCACATATATTATAATAAACATGAATATGGTTAGGTTATAATTTAATAATATACTATTGTCATTATACAAGAGGATAAACATACCCTCATCTAAATAAAAGTACAAGGTAAGGGTTATTTCCTAGATCTCATTATTATTTGATATTGTTTAACTATAAGTATCTACTATAACTTATTTATTATCTATGTACATGTTTCATTATTTTTTTAAATGGATTTTTTAGGCTTTATGGATGTGACTCTTTATCTAGATCATCATTTTAAATGTTTTTAATTATTTATTTTTCTAAATCATTTTAATTAATTTCCACGTTTTCAATATGATTTTAATTATTTATTTATGTGGAAATGAATGTTTTAAAGTGATAATTTGATTAAAAAGTTTCAATTTGGTATGGGAAACTTTATTCAAAAATATCATTTAAATTTCTTCTTTAATTAATTTTGTGACTATTAAATGATTTCTTGAAAGGTATATTTTTATCAAAAAGTATTATAAATTATCTTCGACTATGTAAACATCCTTTATTAGGTATTAATCTTGATTGTGGTTGGTTATTATAATAATATCTTCCATATTGTATTGAATGATTTATGATATTTTTTACTATGGATGTGCTTTTTTATATGATTCATAGTTTATGGTTAAAGTGTTGACATTTCATATGCTAGTTTTAGTATGAATTTTTTTGTTATGTTTAACACTTTTTATATGAGGAGTGAATTGGACTTTGTAAGTCATGGGTGGGGCCTATAATAGCCCCTCGATGAATCAGTTTGTCTCATTAGACAAACTAATGTCTTGTAAAAAGTCCATCATGAAATTTTTATCTATAGTCCTGGAACGAGGCCTTCACTATGTGGTTATGACCGGTATTAGGCATTCTGTTTTTAGGAAATTAATTATTACATATTATTATTCAACTATTGAAATATCCGTGTTCATGTTTATATGGAAATGTTTGATTTATTTTCCCCATATTTAGTTCATGTTTATATTTAAATGGCTGTTGTTTTTATTAAACATCTTGACTTATAAGTTTATAGATTATGCTAAAGGATTTACCTTTACTGAGCATCTGAGATCACCCCTTTCTTATGTTTTCTTTTTCCAGGATGCAAATAAGTGTATTATGATTTATATGCTATTTTATGTAAGAAGAAAAATGTAATAATAGAAGGATTATCTATATTGTAATTTATGTTAGAAATTTTAATGTAAAGTTCTTTTATGTGATCCATTTTTCAAGAATGCTAAACTATTCAGTCCTTCCAGACTTTATTTCTTTTAATCATGCCAATTTACTAAAATAAATCTCCAAATCACGGCTTCTGGGGTCGGGGCGTTAAACAATATGCTAGTTGGGAAGGTAATACCCTTTCACAAAACTGTTTTCTTTTCCTCATGAATTTTATTATTATATTGATATTGGTATATTGTTTTACTATATATAAAAGTACAATAGAGTTTATTGAGTACGTTTAATGTCAAATGAATAACATTACCTTCAAAAGATTTATCTATTGAAATTAAATTTGAAATTTTCTTAGAAAATGAGTACTAAACCTATTGACATGGAAGGTTATGAAATTAATAATCTTGCAATTTTCAATCAGTTCACATGGGATAATAATACATTTAATTTTTATATTTCTAAATGTTACACTAATAAATAATTATTGACATGAATATTCAATCATATACCTAGGGGAAACTAGATCTTATTGGGATACTTAGTTTTGAATTCCTTAAGTCATCCTTATAAAGATATTATGATGAAAAATCTAATTGTATGATTTTTTTTAATTTTAGTATATACATATAGACTTATTTATTTGTATCCTCTTTTACTTTTTATGGGTTTAAATATACTAAATGCATGATTAATATATCCAATCGAATTATATTTATTATATAAAAAATGGATTTATTTTCCTTCCATCAGTGACATGGTTTGAAATCAACTCATTTAGATTCAAGGAACATGTTGTGATTTTTTATAGCCTATCATGATTGGAACTCTAAATTATATGTTGTATTTCCTTTTAATTTATGATGATGATAAATATTTTCATTATTTTGTAACATTTTATTAGCTTCCCTTCATACCCCCATCAAACTGGATCCACATCTAGACGTTTTGGACCATACATATTCCAGTAAAAGAAATAATTAAATTAATATGATGGTATCCCACTTCTTTCTTCTTATATTTCATATAAAATGGAGATGATATCAAAAAATGTATTCTATAAATCCTATTTTCTATGAAAATGTTGGTATATAAAAAAATATTCACACATTTTTCCATTATAAAAAATTAATCCTAAATGAAGTCATTGATTTCTTATCAAGTTTGGAATTTATTTCACTATTTAGTAATATCTAATATTTCTTTTTGACAGATACCATTCATTAAATTTGGATGGAATTAAATAATTTTAGTTTAAATTACAATTTACAACAAATTAGAGGTATTCCTAAAAATATCATTAAGGCATTTCAAATGGAATCGAAGCTATAATGTTTGTGTTGGAATAACACCTCTAATGACATTATCACCATAAAATTGTTGAGTAGACAATATACTCCTTGTAAATATATTATCAAAAAATTTTCAAGTGGATTCCCACACATCAATCATTGATGAATGTTAATATTGACATAGATTATATGGTTTCACCTGGCCATGTATTATGTGGTGTTATTTTCGAAACCAGTAAGAGATTAATCAATGAATGTTTCCAATAATTCATTGGGTAATTCATTACCCTTGAAGTGGAGTGTTAGGTTATGATCTATAAATTCAAATATGATATAAATTTTGTATAGTGTAATCTATTTACTGGGATTTATTCTTCATTTATGGTTAATAATCATTGGAATCGATTACCAATAGTTCCTTGGAAGCTTTCCACTGAAGGAAAAGAATGATTGTAATGTATAGAAAAAGTTTAATTTGAAGTCACTCATATATATTGGGATAAAAATGGTGGATATTGAGTTATAAAAACATACTATTGAACAATTGAATTCTCAGTGGTCCTTCCCATATGATTTAGTTTCTTTTTCATTACACATTTTTAATTTCAAGGGTGAGATTTACGCTCATCATTCAGTTATTCTTATACAATATCTCCACATAATTGATTAATATAATTCTATATGGAAGTGTCCATGAATCCTCTCATAGACCATCATATATTATTATTATGATTTTTATGCATATAATAATGATGAATTTTTCTATATTTTATCTGAAATATTCAAACATTATTATGAATTGTCCCCCTAATTATATGAACCAATAAAATAATAATTTCCTCAACTATATATGGGAATATAATTGAAAAAAAATTATTATACACCTCGGATTATATCTCAGCATTAATGAATTAGATTACATAAAAGTGAAAAAAATCAATTTGGAAGGAGAATGAAAAGAATAATGTTATCATGACTAAGAAATATCATGGATAATCATCATCCATGTGGATCACTAATATCCAAACATCACATATAATGAGGAATAACACCATGAAAGGTGAGACAATTTTAAGTAATAGATAATTTGAAATAATAACAATGACTTGTGATATTAGAGTGGTTATAATGAATGATTTACTATATATATATAAATGAATTAAATATAGACATTATAAATATTTTAGTTTAAAATCCAGTTATTGAAAATAAAATCATTAAAAATATGGTCTTTCCATATATGGTCATTACAAATATTGTCATCAGTCATAGATCAAATATTAAAATTAAATCCATGCATTTTTAAGTAGTAAATGTAGACAAACATTACTAAAAATAAAAAATATCACAAAAAATATTATATATATATATTTATTTATGAATTACATATATATATTAATATTCATAATATTAAAATATTAAACCATATATATGTAATTAATATAAATATTTTAATATCACTAGTGTTGAGCAAAATTATATTTATAACATAATTAATTATTTAAAATTGTATGTGTTCAATAATATTTTTAAAAAACTAATATATATTTTATCAATGATTTTTTTTGATAATTATTACATATTCGATCATAAAAAATTACATTCCACACTTTCAAAATATTGTTATATATAAACTAATATTTAAACATCTTTTAATCTTGAAACTGATATGAAATTTTATAAAAAACACTTATAAAAGATAGTTTTCATTACATATTGAATATTAATTTAAAAATAAATATATTATTTATTGATTATTTAGTTTTTAAAATTTAATTAATTTCTGAATTTAAAATTTAAAAAATGGATAAAGATAAATTTTCTACATCTTTCAATAATATTTGTTATTTAGGTTATTAGAGAAGAAGAATTATCTTACAAATGCATTAAATTATATATAATTATATTATAATAATTAAATTGTATATTTTTTAAATTTTTTTAAAATTAAAAGAATATTTTATAATGCATAATTATTTATTTTCAAATACAATATATAATACATGAAATTTCCATTTAAGAAATGTGGGAAATGATTGCAAATAATCTATTTTTAATATACCTCTTTCAATAAAATATTTTCATGTTATAATAAATGATTATACATAATATAACATGAAATAAATATTTTTTTAATAATAACAAATAATTTTATTCTAATAGAATAAATAAAAATGATAATTTTATTATAAACATAATAGTTTTTATTGAAGAAACACGTGTTCTATAAAATTTGATTTCTGTTCATTACATGTGTTAATGTTAAAAATAATTCCTCCCACATATAGAAATTTTATTTCAGAGTTTTATTTTATATTTATTATAAGTTGATTAAAATTATATAAAAAGGAACAATTTAGTTATAGTGATTTAAAATACCTTACACTATTAAAAATTAGTTAACCCAATAAAAATCAATATTAATAATATTAAAAAATCAATGTGTAAATGACATATGAATATTTAAAAATGTGTGGGATAGTTTTTTTTATTTAATATTAGAACACACTCCTCAAAAAACTTTTTTTATCAAATTTGCATTCACCCTTTTTGTGAAACACGTTCTATGATTTTATTACAGGGTTATACGTGCGAAAAATTCCCTTCTCATCAAATATATAATAAACCTCAAACCCTAGAACTCTTCCATCATCCAAATCACCTACAATTAAATCCACAATCAATCATAGAATATCTTAAATTTAATCATTGTGTCCTAAATGATATTGAATTTCCAAAATACCATGGTAATTTGTATAATATGGTGACCAAAATAGAACATCTAATGCATGTGATAATATTTTTCAACCCACCCATTAAATTAATTCCTACCTATACCTCCCTAAATGACTTCTATCATTGAAATTGAGATTAAATATATATTATTAAAATATTGAATATATTTCTACTAACGATCCATCCATTTTGTACCTTACACTATAATCATAGATGAAAATGAAAATGCCATTATGCGATTGTGAGGTCTACTACATCTATGAATGATTTAGTCAATTTCCCATCCCCCTCACACATGAGAGGTAAAAGGTGTTATATGAAAATATTACATGATATTTAGACTATTACTATTTCACATAACTGATATGACATATTAATTTCAATATACCTTCCATTTTTTAAAAAATCATGAGTTTTTTATGTGTCTATGTGCCGACTACCACCGCCATATGATGATTGTTGACTTTCATTTTCCACAGTAACTAGTATTGGTGGAATAAAAAATGTATGAAACATATTAAAATTTTGCTTACTTAACCATTATGATACAAGAATAATAGTATTACACATTAAATAAGTAATATCAAGAACAACCAGTTGTAGAAAGTTATCTACTAAAATAGACATATCAATGTAAATAATGTAAATGGAGTCCGTTCAAGAGAACCATATTTAACTAAAAATTATGTGATAACAGATTACTAATGTAAATAAAAATTTAAAACTACTGATATTATGATACTATTTTACAGTAATTGGACCATGATAAAAAAAATGAAATTGTCAATGTAATTTTACCAATAACATCACTATACTGATATATGCAAAAATCATGTAATAAATTGGTGACACATGATGATAAAAATACATTATAAAAATATATTTATATGTATAAGTTAGTAGGAATGTTCTTGACAAACATAACAAGATGACTTAGTATGTTAAGTTAACGTGCATAGTAGTTTTAGACACAAGGTTAGGTATTCTATTCCAATCGCCATTCATTGAGTAATTTAATGATATTGTGGACCATTGATCATTAATGTGTTCACAATAAACTTTTATTGTCTCCATTTACATGTATATATTTTAAATATATCTAATAATTTTTTTAAATCATGGCACTAAGAAAACATGATATCCCAGTTCATAGTGAGCCCAAAATTGATATTTTAAAAATATTAATCATATTAATATAACTTTTGATAAATTTTTATTAAAAAATATAATTTCACAAGAAAAGGGGCTCAGATCAGAAATATGAGTCTTTTAATGAGTTTCCAAAGTGTTTTTAACCTATCCTTGATGTAATATTTATTTATGTTAGATGTTATTGAAAATGTAGTAATAAGTGAAAAAATTGATTAATTATACAATAAATAAATTTTTTTGAGTTCTTGTATAGACATATCTAAAACCTCAATAAATATAAATATATAAAAATCATGAATTACACAATAACCCGATATTGTTATTGGAGCTATTAATAGAGTACTTGGAGAAGATCATCAAATCAAAAACATGGTGAGGGATATTTTTTCCAATTGAGTATTTGGATCTCACTAGTTAAATCTATGTGTTACTACTATTCATTAAAGATATATCAAAACTACAGTGTAATATTATTTTACGATTATTCTCTACCCATTTTTTATCTCAGGATGAACATGATCCCTCTCTACTAATAGAGATATTCAATGACAATCATTCGTTCTTTTTTCGTATTATTTCATCATAAGATATGGGGAATTATTGTTTCCCTATTATTTTGGATATTTAAAAATTATAATGAAATATAATTTATAAAAACCTAAACATCAATTAAGAACATCTCTCTTTCAGGTTTTATGGAATACTCCCTCGATATATGTGCACGTTCATTAAAGGTAATTTATTTGTCCCTCAGTTCAATGAATACTTGTTATTTTATCATTAAACAAAACCATTGTGGTGAAATAGATCCATACCATGTTCATAGAGTATTATTGAGCATGTGATTGTTCTTAATGATGATAAACAATTATCTTAGAGGGATCATATTAGATAATAAAATCCATTTCTTCCTGATTTCATGTAGGATTATAGTGTGACGAGGTAGTAGTTGATTTCTACGAATATCAAAGGCCAGAATCTGGTGAGGGATAATGGTGGGGGTTTATCATTATAAATACCAGAATAATAATGAGATTCATAGATAATTATAAGGCTAATAGTGTATGAAAACACTCAACCATGAATAATGATATAATGAAACTTTTGTGTTACATGATGTGAAATAAGAAAATACATGCAATGTGGGACCCATGTTTAAGTTGATAGTAATTCCATTGAATGTTAATTAAAAAATGATGTGTTTTCCGTGCCACACATCATGTGACCCATAACAGAATCTCATTGACTATCCTATTGGATTCATCTTAATGGTAAAAACCAAGTATAAAGTTACACCAACTATGCACCGATAGATCAGTGTACTCGATCAGGCCCATGAACATGGGGACAACCACATGTATACGAGAATGAATTATAGAACACATGAACTAGAAGATTGTACATGTTGGGTACCATTATACTTCTATACACAGTTTACCCATATCGGACACACTGTGTATGTGGAGGTTTACATATCTTGTAATATGGTGATACAAATTAACAATAGAGGGTTGAATTACATTTAATTTACCCCTATTACAAGTCATTTACTCCCTGTAAGGGTGTTTGAAACCCTGATTTTACTCATTTTATATCAAGATTAGTTTTCTGAGATTCCCTGCTCCATTAACATGTGAGTACCATGTTGAATTTCGTCCTCAAAATAGGATTGTGATCCCTCTATCAGGTCTATTTCAGATAGTGTTTGGTGAAACTACATGTGGGGATTGTTTGGATCATCTATCATGCATAGGAGGGGTTCATGATATCTGCATGAAAATCAGAAATATGGTACCAATCCTTTTTCTAGGAGAATGATTTAGTATGGCTCAAAGTATCCCCCAGTAGCCCTATGTGTGACCATCTAACTCTATTATGTGATTATTTTAGATGAAATGAAAAATTCGCATGTTTTTACTTATGATTATGACATCACAGCTGAGAATCATCAGTGTTTCCATAGGTTGTGTAGCAAATAATCCCAGAATGAGTGTTACATATAGGCCTCTTGCAGAATCCTAAGGATGGATGAGTTTGTTGGGACCTTCTTAGGATGCATTTTCTGTTATAACTGCATATGGTATTCCTATTAATGACTTGTCTCTCATCTTGATAAGATATATTTTGCTGAGTAAAAAACTATTTATTAATTATGTTTATTAATTTTGGGGGTTCTATAATGGTAATGTTTTTCTCACACTTCTATGGGATTTTCACACACATGTCAATTTTTATGAAAATGACACTCCATAGTATGGTGCTCGATAAGGAACACGAGATGAGATAAATTATATTAGGACAAATATACCATATTTTTTAATAGGGGTTTCATTTTATACTAGTTTTCTACTTCTACGAATGCTAGAATCCTCTGAAAATATGGATACAATTTTATTTTCAACCATTATCACATTCTGTTCATTTTTTTATACTCTAATTAAGTGATATATTGTCTTCATGAATTTTTATCATTTTTATTTATATATTTAATCATTTTATGCTCTATGATATGCATGCATATATATATGTAAATTAAGGTAACACATATAATGTTTTTTATATTCCTACTCTACTTTGGTCTCGAACACCAATCCTATTATTGTGAAGCTTGAAGTAGTTTAACACAACTTATTGTTAGATTGGATGGCCCCCTAGGTATAGGTCATTACAGAGTGGTATTAAGGGATATCGATTTAACCTTAGTAAGAGAGTATATAGTTATGTCCATCTATGACTTTTTATTGAGAATTAAGGAAAACATATTAATGTGTTTTGAATTTTGATTTCAGGACTTGGACTATAGTGTTGGTGTGGTGGATAATGTTTAAATTCATATTGACTCTGGTAATGTTTTGGTTGACATGGTACAAGTAGAAACTAATTGCAAGGAATATAAATCATTTGTACTTTCATTATATATAATTTTTTTGGTTTCTATTTCCCTCTTGATTTTCCTCCCAGTTATAGTAATTGTTTTGTGTTAAATATTTTTTATTTTAGGGCACCTCCATGATAATATACAACTAGGATTAAACTAAAATATCATGTTTATGATCCTACATGATGAAATTATTTAGTTTAGGGGAATGTAAAGATGGTGGTACCTCTAGGTGGGTTTCTAATAATGCTTCTTTATGTTGAGAATAACATAGAAATGGTTGTACTAGATGGGGATGTTTGCAAGATAAGGGTTCTACATGTGTATCAAAGGGAGAGATCTCCCATGTTTATTGATGATCCAAAACCCTCGTTTTCTAGGGACTAGCTAGATATTATGATTACATATTTTATAAATTTGATGATATCATATAAATAGATGGCATTACTCATATCTAATCTTCTTCAAAGCTCCGATGGATGATGTTGGATTCTCATGATTCAGATAAGACAAAGAAAATTATCTCATGTATTCTCATCATGTGTTTCACAATGGAATATTATTATATAACCACATAGGGATATGTTTTCACATAGGATTATTTTTATTTACATCATTGTATTATGATCATATTAGAGTATTCACTGAGTGTTACTGATCTCTCATGATACACTCATGATATGGAATGGGATCGATTCATATAGACTCATAACTTTGAGTAGGTAAATAACTATGTTGTTAGAACGTCAGTGAAATATATTTTAATTCCTACATAATTTTGAGTGCTTTAGTGGGACCTAGTAGAAGAGGGCTTATTAGAAGAGAAGAGACTGATTGTGGGTGCATGTATTCAGATCATAAGAGAAAAGGACTAGGATGTTGTTAGGGGATAGTAGCCAAATGGATCAGGGAATGTAAAACCCTTCATTAGAGTATCCCAATATAGTGGATTAGTGGTTTAGGTATATCAAGAAGGATCTATTTATCATATGTATATGATTTAATTCCCATTAAAAGATCGAGGGATTCTCGATCGGGATTATCTGACTCGTCATACAGTTGATATGTAGATGGATGATAGACCTCATAGATAGAGATATTAGACATAGCAGTGAGGTTTCTAGGGATTTATATTATTAATAGGATATGGTACTGACCCTATAATTTTTATTGTAATATAAATTTTTTCCCAAAAACCTATAGGTCATATGTGTCGGGCATTGGGTGCTACATGTGAAGGAAGAAAAAAGAAGCAAATAGTACATTCCAATGAGCCTAAGGATCCCAACATGATAAGATGTTAGATATATGTCTTTTATAACTAATATCATGTTCTAATAGTCCCATGAGTGTTGAAAACATTTCATTCCACTTATAAAAATCAAGATAGGATTATTCTGATTAAACACTTGGATCTACAGCTGAACTTGTAGTCTCTCACCGGGGGGCACATATTGATCAAAAAATCTCTTGATATTGTAATGTAACTCTTGGATGTGAGATCATTGGATGAGATATATTTTTAGAAGCAATGAGGCCTTATGAAACCATCATAGTTATGGACTGAATATCCATTCTTCGTGCGACCATTTATTGTTTCATGTAAAGGATGTGGTGTATATGTGGATATAAGTCAAGGATTTATTTCTTTTTTATAAGGGAAACATAGGTAGACCATGTCGTTATCATGAGTAGAATGATACAATAAATCAATCAACAATTGGATGGTATTACCCTTGGGAGTAGTGTCTCCCATGAGATTTCCATTTCATTCTATTTTCAGGTTGGATGAGGAGAACTCTCCAAATGATGTTTCAAGCATACCCCATAACCAAGTGAAAGACTTCTATATTTACATTAAATCCAGTACCTCCTTGAAATATAAAGCATAATATTATATGGTTCTTATAGTGCTATAAGATATAAGGGAACTATTAGAGGACTTGAATTAGAAGTGATATGTGAGACATAGTGTTTCCCATGGGGTAGACCTGTTGTATTCCTCCAAGAATTTATACTTGATTTTGAGGTTGTGTATAGAATAAAAGTTCTTAAGACAAGTGGCTGTGAAGAACAAATATCATCTAATGAGTGTCAAAGTTCTATTCAATCATATGAGAGGGTCACTATAGTTCTCAAACATTAACCATAGATTAGAAAAATCATAGATAGGATAAATGGATATCGATTAAAAATTTCACATGTTTCTACATTCCTTGTGATTACAAGTTGATTACTTTTGGCATGGAGAAAGATCTAATAGTGTTCATGGGACTCATGAACTATATCCTTAATATTATAATTAACCATTTTTGGTGGTATTGATAATTGATTTCCCATATCCCACAATGTCCATGAAGGACCATCTGAGACACTTGAGGATGGTTTTGGACATGATTTGAGAGAACCATCATTATGGAGAGCTCTAGAATCTACCCTTATGGATTGAGGTGGTCCACCATCAGGGAAATTTATTCTCAGATGATGGTTTATAAGTGGAGTTGGTGAAGGTGAAGTATGTGTTACATTAGGGTCCACCAAAGAGTATAAATGAGGTGAAAATCATCCCTTGGATGATAATATACTATATGGTATTCTTACTTGATCCCTATATGATATTGGAACCATTGGATTATTTAACCATAATAGGGTATCATTTCTTGTGGATACATAGGTTCTCGCATGATTTTATGAAATGAAGCAAGGGTCTAAATGTTCCCCAATCAATAGATTTCTATATGAGGGAATATAGTACATAGTGTTATACGATGCCTCTAGTACTGGACATGGATGTGTCCTAATTTATTTGTAGGAAGGGATTCCTATGTGTCCATGCAGTTGAGATTTCTTGAGAAAAAAAATTCAAACCATTGTCTTATATTGGGAGAAATTTTCAATGACCTGAATATGTTTTAAGAATACCTTAAGGGTTATAAGTTTATTTTCTACTCTGACCATGAAATTATTTAATATATATTCTCTCAAAAGGATCTAAACATGTGATATTGTCAGTGGAATGAGTTCCTCTATGATTAGGACAGTGAGAAATTAAATACTCTTGGGAGTGGGAATGTTGTAATGTTTTCTCTTAAGATATATTTATAATCTTAATTATAGAAATACACATTGAATCAGTCACTTTTGACTCATTGACCATTGTGGGAATGGATGTAGAATCATGTCTAAAGTCGATGGTATTTACTATACCGCATCTATAGTGTATTAGGGAAGTTCAACATGGAGATACAAACTATGAGACCATATTTACTCAAGTATCCACTGGATTTCCTCCTAAATGTTTCCCTAAATGTTGCAGGAAGGTCATTATTTTTAGAGGACATATTATGGTACTAGTGACATTATAGGAGGCGTTGATATGTAATTTTCAAACCGCCACATCAATAGTATATCAAGGCATGAAAAAAATGACTATGGACAAATGAAATCATTATTGGTGAAAATTATAAATACATGTGATGCTAATATTTCCTCTATATACCTCAATATTGATCAAGGTATGTGAAAACACAAGGTTCCAAAGTTTTTATATCAACCCCTTGCGTTTCCTGAGCAGTTGTGGGATGTGACATCTATGGAATTCTTTAAGTTGATCCCATAAACATATAGACAAAATAATTCTTTTTGAGTGATCATTGATTGTATAAACTTGTTGGAACACATCCAAGATATATGACAGTAGTGTTTTTAAGAGATATTGAGATGAATTTATGTATAAGGGATATTCTATATAAATTGAGGTACCCTGGAGATCATTTCATGTTTTTATTTTTTTACGTCATAGAAAAATATGGAGTGAATTTTTGGAAGTCATTATGATTTTGTTGTGTTTGAGCATGAGGATTCACCACCAAACTAATGAAAATATTTAGCATAACATTTAGGATTTAGAGGGCATGATTCAGGCTTGCATGTTGGAATTTGGTTGTAGATGATATGATCACTAACCCTGTGTGGATATTTTTTTTTTCAAAAAATAGTTACCATTCCACCATCAGTATAATACAAGTTCAGTATTTTTATGGGAAATCCTATAGGTCTCAACAATTTTTTACTGAAGTAGGTGATATGGAAATCATGGAACCATAGTTGGTGTGAGCCATGACCTATATTATTTTGGACATAATATAGTGTATGAGGACTACACATAGATATTAAAATTCAAATGCATACAAATAAAGAAGGACATTAGATTAAGAAGAGGGATACCAAGTGTTTCTAAGGCTCTCACCATGACATGGATAGTTGAGATTTGGTTAGGGACAAAAGATATCTCTAATATTAATTATCACATTCCAAATACTCTATATAATCAATAATATTTAATACCTTTTTTCCCTACCCCATATTTAGAATAGAAACACACTGTATACCATGTGTTTTAGTGAAGGAGATATGTGCATGACTATCATATGGGGAGAGCTACACATCATGAATGTATCTACCATTATAGAGTACCCTTTAATGATCAATAAACAGAAGAAGTATATACTTATAGGTTGAGTGATTTCCTTAGTGGGTTTCTAGTGGTGGTATCAGAGTCTTTAGGAGAGAACCTAGGAGAGGGACACCCGGAATTTAACTCATTAATTACATATCAAATGTGAATTCCTTTTTTACATTTTTTGGAAAATACCTACGATATATAGGATGATAAATTTTTATTTTTCAATGTAATTATTTTAATTATATAATGTAATACTTTTATTTCTATGTGTTGATACAGTAGAATATTATGAGGCGTTGTGACCTAAAAATTTATATTTTTATAATATTAAATATATTAATATCATCCATTCACATTTTGAACGAAAAAATGAAATACTATGAAATGGTGTATTTGGTGGGAAATATGAGGGATTCATTGTGTTTAGAAAAACAATTTCATCCAATTTGGGACATAATTATTTTTATCATTCGGAAATTGTGAAAATGTTGTCATTGGAAAATATAATGAATAAATAAATAAATTCATTTATTTTATTATCTTTTGATATTGAAACCTAAGAAAATATATATAAATATGATTGTAACACAATGAAATGATAGATATGTAACACTAATATTATTAGAAGTTCCATTGGAGTAGTAAATGTAGAATTAAAATGGATCATGATTCTTGTTGAGAATCATTTCTCCAATGGAGATTATCAATATTTCCAAAAACAATAATGTATTACCATTAATTATCAAAAATAGATTAAAACTATGGTAGGGTGTTATTTTTTGGAATTATTCCCTATTTATTATCCCATGATGAATGAGAATCAACTCCATAGACAATGTGATTTGTGGGTGAATGATGCTTGTTAGGTTTGGGTTTATTTATTCATGGGATTTGGGTAATTGTTTTGATGATGAATATTACTCTTCATCCAACATTGTAACAACAAAAATTCCATTTATTCTTGAAAATACACAAGGAATGTAACTCATTTTTTGGATTTCTCCCCCAGTTTCATAAGAAACATATCAAGGGGTATTGTTTTGGACCATGTTTTGATAAATAGCCGATATTTGGTTTTTATGAGAATGTTGTTTGGTGCAATGGATCGATATTGTTGGTGTCGTTAATGATCAAATATAGGAGGGGAGATGAATAAGGGGTAGATCAGTGGTAGATTATATTAGACCATAGATTCACATTCATCCAATCTTGATGTGCATTTATTTATGTGGTGTTTTTGGTTTATTTTTGATTAATTAAAAACCTATAATTTTGGAAGTAAAAAATCAATAGTGTTGATCAAAATAGATCCATGTTCATCATTGATTTTTATGGATTAATTTGAGGATGAATAAATGTGTAATGACCTTTTAAAGAACCACATAACCTAGAAAATTTCATGTTACACAATGTTTAATCTAAATATACACATATTGTGGGACCCCTTGATATGGTAATAGGGTTTTTATAGATAGTTGAGGATCATATTCCATGTGATACCAACACCCACCATATGACACATTTTTCATTTTCAATTTGAATATTATATTATAAGAGTACATGAGATCTGTCAGGATCTTAAGTTGGTCAGGTGTACACAAGCAGATTCCTTAAATTAGATGTGAACATGTATATGGTTATGTGAACATGTACACATGGACAACTCAAAGAACACAGTCATGGGAAGAAGGAACATGTAGGGTTCTATCCAACCTCTCCATGCCATGTACCTCTATGGGGAATGAAATGTACATGAAGATTTCTCTTATGGGTAATATTGTTATATAATGGTACATAAATGGTTGGAATGACACAAAGTGTAACAAAATTAAATTTTATATAATACCTATAAGGGTGATTAGAACACTTAATTTACCTTTCATAGGCCAAATTCAGTTGAGTATTATTTTATAGTAAATTACAATGAGGGTATTTTTTGGTATGAAATTCATAACACATGATTATTATCGACTCTAAGGTTTCCTTTTCCATTAGACATATGTTCCTCCCTATAGGACTAGTGTGGAATTTTATTTCATTACTTTTTAGGGTTTGTGTTATCGATATGACAACCATGAACAAGTCTTTAATCCATTATCCATTAGTTTTAGTCAGTTGGGTTCATGGTGTCCACCATTGTATGTAGATGTGATCCACTGCTAGGTTGAAGAGATCCATGGATATCCTGTCAGTATGTCTTAAGCGAGGTCTAATAATCACGAACTCAGGGATGAGTTTCATTATTTTCTGTATTAATCATTGATCAAGTTATACTAGAAAATGATTTTCTTAGTACCCTTGTGTATAATATGGGTTTTTAGTGTTGGTTGATACATTCTTGACACAAGTTTTCTATTATGGTTATATCTAGGTTTTCTTTTATTATTATTTATTTTATATTGTTAACTTATATTTGGTAGACGTGAATACTATTGATTATTTTTTATTAGTGATTACATTGTATCAGTGTATGTATTTTTATACTCAGCCATGAATAGGTTTCCTACACAAGTCATGTCTTTTGTAGATAATATTTCTTTTGATGGTTTCATTGGAGGACTAATAGTTAGAGGATCTTATGTTTATATAGAAATTATGAGTGGTTTTCTAGGAATCTCATATGACTATAAACCTATCCTTCAATGCAGGTTGGAGTCTATTAGAGTGTTCAAATGTCTTAAATTTAGAACCTTTATCACATTCTGTATTGTTTTCATACTCTAATTGTGGGATATATTTTATACATACATAGGTATTAGTTATATATATATATACATTTTTGCAATGTATTATATTAGAGATGTGTGTGGGTGTACAAGTAAAGTAGATAAATGCCTACCATGTGATAGATATGACCACTCAACATTGGTTTCCTTCCCCGAGCCTGTTGGATGTGGCCTTGAGATCGTCACACTCAGCTTATCGTCAGCTAGGAAGGCCATAGTGGGTGGTTCCAGATAACTACCCCTCTTATTTTTAATAAGAAAAATAATTCCTTAACTCAGAAAATTTACTTCAATTTATTCATTACCTAACTATGTTATATGACTAATTAATTCACAAGTAAATAATAACCCTTCATAATAAATATTTTCCTTATATTATAATGTTTCTAGTTGTGTTTCATCTTTTATTTCATATGTTAAACAATATTTAAAATGTTTTTAGATAATTGTTTTTTCATATATTCATTATTTATGAGTTAAAATCCTTCATCAAAATTAAAATATTATAATAATATTGATCATCCTCTTAAAAATATACTTCTCCTTTTCAATAATTTATTTTCATAATAATGTTCTACATCATATTTTGAAAAATATTAATATGTTTTATTGATAAAAATCAATGTGTTTTCTATTAAGGTCTATGACACTATAGAAGATTTCAAAGGAATTTATAGATAGTTTTTGATATTTGATGAAAAATATTATTTAATATTCTAGAATTACATTTATGTAGTATGCATTTTCATATGAGCGAATCATAAAATTTTAGTAATTTTCATATTATGGGGTTTTCTATAAAATAAATCATTGTTTTGATAATGGGATGGGGAATACTGCCCTGAAATAGTTTTTCCAATGGGTAAAAAACACTAAATAGGGAATGTTGTATATTAAATAGACCATGATATATTTCATGGAAAGTATTACTCACTGCAATCCATGATAGACACTACCAAAGCATGTGATTATGTTAATAACATAATCTTTTTAAACCTCTACGAATGATAGATGTTCTAGATAAATTGAGGTTATAGGATGGTAAATATATGACAACCCAACTAAGACCAACCTTGGTTAATTTGATAATTCCATTAGTTTTAATATGAAAATTAAATGCCAATGTGATAATGTAAAAGGTTAATTTTTTTTTCAGTGTAATCACTTTTATTCTATAAATTATTATAATCCTATTATGTTGTTAACTATTAACAAATAAAGTTATCTATTTTGATTTTTGGATTTATTGAACTATATTTAACCCTGTTAGCCTTAGGTATATTGTACACTATGAAAATTACCTCAATTATCATCCCTTTCATGTGGGAAACATTTTGATATATTTAATGAAAATCAAAAAATAACTATCACAAATTAGGAGTAAAAAGATAAATATTGTTAAATATTGAGTATAATAGTATTATAAAGATGTACACTTATTATAATTCATGAAATGATGATGATGGATGAAGGGATATTCAATGACCAATATGTAATTTATTTTGAATAATTCACCAACACAATTGACTAAAGGGAATGGAAAATGCTTCAGTCAGGGGAAAGGATTTCACCGAGCATCAATGAACCATATTAATAAGAAAAGGCATCTTAGGATAATTGTAATGGGGGGTGTGCATCCAAAAGTTCCACTAAGAATCTAATTCCTTATGTATGGAAAACATGTAAATTATATATATCATTGTCATAAATATGTGGATACTAATAATTATTGGCCGGAAAAACCACCACAATAATGGGAACTAGTTTTTTCTTACTAAATTACTATCTATCAGGTGGATTGTGGAAAAAATCCTAAATAATAAAATTCTAAATATAATATATTTCTTTGTCCAGCTCTAATTTATCTATATTTTATATATTTTTACAACAGAACTATAACATTAATAATGTAATGTATTTTATAATTATGGATTCATTAAAAAACCATTATCAGAACATAAATCAACATTTGGGTATTATATATGGGATTCACATGATCCTACTAATGGATTGTCCACTTGAAAATATACTACTTGTTAACATATAATGGTTATATTAACCACAACATTATTCATATTTGAATAAATTATATGAGGTAGAGATGCCAACTTGAATCTTATATAGAGAAATCATAACATCACTATAATATAAGGAAAAATATATATTATCTTCATCATTACCTATTAACAGATTAATGTCATGTCTAGGGTCGTATGTTTTTACTACGGTCAAAATTTCCATTGAAATGGTGGATTTTGAATTTAACCCTCTACCACTAGTACTCGTGAAACAAGACATAGTGGTTGGTAACAATGGGGGAGGATACCTTATTACCTAGTGTATTAGATGAGTTCAAAAAATAGATTCGATTCCACATAGCAGATGACCAATTTTTTCTGAAAATGATATGGTCTTGGAATTCTATGTTTGGGCATGTGAATATCCAATGAGTGATAATGTTGGGGTGGGTGAGTCTATCCCCCACTAACTATTAAATAGTGTATCTTTGATGAGAAGAAAACTAATGTATTGTGAAATTTTTAAGTTCACATACATGTGGTTATCTACTATATATTGAGATACTAGTGTATGAAATGTTTTAGAAGGTGCAAAGTAGTTAATTATAGATGGATAAAATCAAAAAGTTTAGGATAGATGAAAATTTGGATCTTAATAAGATATATGTGGAAGAGGTAAATTATTCTAAGACATTATCAATTGATAATAAATCTCTATCTTAATTTCCTTATTGATGAACCATATTGGAAAAATATAGGTGTGTGTGGTTTTTCATTTAAAAAATGTATTTTCCACAATTGATAATTGTGGAAAATTTAGGATTATTTGTCACTGAAAATATAACTCTTTAATCAAATAAAATAAAAATATGTTTTAATTACTAAACCAATAGGGTATTTAACAAAATTAATTATTAATTAACAACTCATATTAATTTTGTTATTTTTTAAATTAGTAGACATGATTGATACATCATTATAAAAATAAATCGTGAGGCACCATGAAGATTCCCTTATACAACGTCATTGTTAAGTAATATTTTAAGGTTATATAACATGATTTATTTATGTTGGAATAATATGAATCCATTTGGGTTAAAAGAAATTATTATTATTATTATTATCCTTATTTATATCTATAATTTAAATGAACATTTCTCTTTTTCATTTAAATGGATTGACAAAATTAGAAAATTTGACCTATAAGTTTTGAACAAAATTGAATACACATTAATGATTCCTAAATGATAATTTAAAATAAATTCACATGAACAATGTAACTCATACCATGTATTTTTACTCTCCATGGATAATGTACATCCATTAAATGTTCATAAATAATTATTGGAGAAAATAGAAAAATAAAATAAAATATGCAAGTCTTGGAAATATCCTTGGTCATATTCAACATTGAGAATACCCAATAGTTTTAAAAAACCTATATAGAGAAAGAGAACCATGTAATGAGGAATCATTATTCTAAATGAATAACATGAAATAATATTTGTGCATTAAGAAATGAGAGTGGAATGAACAAATGATTTAGTCGTTCTTTATATTGGAACAAATTTTATCTGTTATAAATTTGGTCAAAAATATATTTTCATTTTTAATATATAAAATTTCTATGAAAAAGTAATATACTATTAATTAGTAAAAAAAATAATATAACTCATAATAATATTATATAATTATATTAAATTATATATATATATATATATATATATATATATTTCCGTGAGACATATAAATACACCTATTTATTTTATTAAAATATTAACTTGTGTTTATAACAAATAAATTTTTTTATTATCTTTTGAGTTGGAGGAAAATTAATAATATAAATTTTTTAATGGTATTTTAATTAATATTTTGTATAAATTTAATATTTCTCATTTCATATAATAGAGTTGTCATGTATTTCACATTTAACACTAATAAGGTAAATTGAACACCTTTAAAAAAACATATATGAACTAATATATTAATTTCAACTTAATATAAATTTGGTATGAAATAATATTAATAAAACTAAATTTTAAAATAGAATGTTTTTCAATAAAAATATTGTTTCATTATTTCATGATGTATTTATGAAAACCATTTTTTATAGATTTTATGTTTTTGATTTTATAAAAGGAACATGATTTTTATATTTTTTATACAAAAATATTATTAATATAATATGATTATATATTTTTAAAATCACATCTTTTATGTAGAACGTTGAAATGTAATGATTTTAAAAATACTTTCACTTTTATGAAATTTTGAAACCCACTTCCTGAATCGTTGGGACCCATCCAAGGGTCCACAAAACTACATCCTCACATCATTGAATGAATGATGATTTTGAAAAGACATGTGGGTCTATGAGTAATGTGGGTAGATAATAACATCTGAAAAAATTCCTAAAACCTATGTATCTAAAGAATAAAAAATAAATAAATACAAGGATCTGGGAAAATATGACAAAATAGATTGAAACAAGATTATATAGTTGTATCTAATATTAACATCAATGTTGTGGTAAAATCAAGAATGATGATATGAAAATATAACTGAATACATCATCAACAGTCTATAGTATGTCCTCATATCTCATCAATGTCCATTACTTTGTCTAATTATCTCCATGGCACATGGCCCATTCCCATCACTGGATCACTAGACATGAAATCTTCAAGTGCAACATGGTTCCTATGCGTGGTGTGAGTAAAAACAACTAGGATACCACCAGTGGGAAATTATCATATGTCCACATGTATATAGATGTATATTATGGGATAATAAAATAAATGAAGAAGAAAAAAATACCCTAGTGTGTTCCCATGGGTAAACCATGCCTCCATAAACCCAGACCATATACACATAGACTCGATGGTTGATTAATATCTCAACTGTCATTGGAATTAAATAATTGGAGGATACGGACACAACACAGTATAGTAAGAGTGCATGCCTAAGCCCAGAGGTCAAGAAACATAAGGCCATTATACCCTATCTCTATACCCAATTGATAAATTCAAGAAAAATAAGGAAATAATGACACATCACCACTAGTTCCTCATAGGAAATGTCAACAACTACAATCATTACAACTGGTAATTCCAAAATATGTTCTCATTCCCCACTGGAAAACAAGTTCCAAACATCATGTAACGTGGAGTGCCATAATACGTTCCCCATATAGGGCCACTGTTCTATGAATATTCCAGCTATCACACTGGTACCTTGCGTAAAATAGTAAAAATATAATTCATAAAAAAAAACAAAACAGGAAATAGTTTTGTCATATAATTCAAATATATCATGAGAAAAAGAACTATAAGTATTAGTGTCATGGGATTCACACACATATACATACAATATCACACACACAGGGAAACTGTTCTATGTATACCCATTATTTAACAAGTCATTTCACATAAGGATCCTATGGATATGAATGAAAATACAAGAGAACATTGAATCCAACTCCAGATCAAGTTCCAATATAATATAAAAAAACTATAAAAATATTTTCCACAATGATTCCACAATTCATTTATAGTACCCTTGCCCCTATCCCTTTAATAAATAATAATATTATCACCATGAACTATTTCTAACAAGGTATATCAATGTATGTAGATTAAATATTTGAAGGAGTAAAACAATATGGTAAAACTATGGCATAACCATTATCAATTACTAATAACTATTTTCTTTTAGTCATATTTAATGAATGAGAAATTTATCACTAAAGGAATTATCAATATGGAAGGGGGTTGAGGCTCATACGAGTCATAATAAGAATTAGAAACCACCAACATCCATGGAATGATATTCTCGAATGTTATCAAAAGGATTCCTATAGGTAATGTAACTCACTAGTCCGTAGATTACGAACCAATAATAATCCAATTAGTTTAACATAAAATGAGTAAAATGTATTTATTAATCTTCTTATCATTTGTCCCAATTGAGGAATGACCATGGGAGGATCATGGATCAATTGATAAATGGGAGAAAAAATTTAAATCGTATCCATAAACCTAATAATGATAGAACCGTTTACCCATTGAAACTCCCAATATCCTCATATAATTATATCCATTTGACCACTATGATTCATTATCAATAACCACCATGTCCTCCATGATAAACTTCTATATAGAACTTTTATCCTCAAACATGCTAGCCTAAGATGGTTACTACCTCAGAATGGTACCGATACCATGTCCATTTTGGAATACTCATTCACTCTATCATCATATTGTGAGGATAATATTTCAATGGTATACATGAGGGAATGTACCATCATACACCTAAGAACATTAAATGACTAAGTTGTTTTTTCATCATATGATTATTAAGGAATTAAATATGGGAATATATTTCTGGAAGATTGGGTGTAGTGTTGGATATGTAGAATAACCTATTATAAAAAACATTTAGAAGCTACTAAAAATATTCCAAGGTCTGACCATATCATGGTACAACCCATATACAGAAACAAAATAATTGAAAAAATTATTTACAAATTTGAAACCAAATGTCTTGGATTTATATTTTCCACCTTTTGTAATTTTTATCCTTGAGAATAATATATATATATATATATATAATTCTTGAAAAACATTGTCTATGGATTTTAATCATCAGAGTCCAATTCATATGGTTCCTCTAATATCCATATAGGCATCGATAATCCTTCAAAAAGTGGGACTAAATTTTCACAAAACTCATTGTCCCTCTAGTTTTTATTCCTTACCTTGTTCACAAAAGATTTTGTGCCTTAGTGAAACTCGATGTCCACATAGTTGATCACATGTGAAGGATAAAAAACATTACTCTAAAGATGAGAAACATAGAGTCTGTTATGAATTCCTTATTAAAATTAAAATAGGTATATAAATTAAGATACTTAAATCATATATTTTTACAGTATAACAGTCCCAAAAATCATGTTTTCACCTTCCCTTTCTTCCTCAGACCATGATTCCTCAAATAAAGGGACACACTCCAGAAAACCCAATCTCCCTCAATAAACATCAAAGGTATTATCCTCTAAGAAATATATGATCGTTGTATTTTATGATAAAAAACTGAATGCTTTATTTTTAAAATGATCTATATCAGAGGTATCATATACTATACCCTCCCCAATAATAGATGAATAAACCACCTCATAACATCACAACATTGAGAAAAATGATTGACCATAAAGAGAATAATATGTTTCCATTTGAAATATAAGCAATAAATTTTTGTTTTCATGAAATGATATCAATTATAGGTTCTTATATAATACCCCCTCATGTATAAGAAACATACCCAATGTATATATTCGTGTATCTGAATCATCCTTTAAGACCATCCATTGGTCAATAGATTTGAAGATGCACTCAGTATAAATTGATTCCCCAAATAGTTTTATAATCTATATTTAAAAAATGATGTGAAAGGTGTGACCATATCATATAAAATACTATTATTCTCCCCCTTCTTTCATATAGTATCGTAGACACAAAATTTCCACTACTCCTATCTCTCATTCTGGAAATAATTGATCTATATTCATTACCCGAATGAAAATCATAAAAATTTAAAATATTAATCGTGGTGTTCATCGAAACATTATATTAATTTCCACCCATATTTCATCCAATTTAAAAATAATACCTTTAAGACACTGAATAAAGTTATATTAGTATTTACTCTCATCTATTATCCTCTGTATGGTAATTCTCCATAAGAAAAAACCAAGAACACATCCCTTCATAACTGGCCATCAGTATTGGCAGTATAAATAGTGTAATATCTTATTCAATAAAATATTCACCACACATTTTGAGTAATGAGAGTCTATGATAAACTAAACTACTATATAAACTTTCTCAACAACCCTCCCAAGGATACATATCATGTCATCATCATCTAAGGACCACCCTGGAACTAAATCATCTCATACCAATAATACATGCAAAACTATACAGTATAAATCAAAGTCTTTTCATACAATCATAAGGTCCACAAAGAAATACATGATATTAAATGTCACACAAGAAATAATATAATCATTATTAAATATGTTTATTATCCTCCCCACCATGAAACTCATAAAAATCGATTTATCCTATGAAGGAAACTCTACTACCTCCTGTATCTCTAGTATTTTCCCACTATTATCCTTTTTAATGATATATCATTTCCCACGATCATAATACATATCAATTACAACTATCTACATATACTTGACATGATATATCAACCATTGATTGAGATCCTAGTGAGAAGATATATATTAATATCTATTATGGTCTATGTTGATGAAATACCAATAACCAAAAGGATATCTAGATTAACACATCAAGGTACATAATGTAACTGACAATTATATGTCATGAATTAAGTTATTCCACTCATGGGGTAACAACATTTGAATCCTAGAAAAAAATAAATGATTTTATTATATTAATTAGATTTCAAGCCAATTCATGTGGATTCACAAAACACTTTGTAACCAATTTCATCCTATTGTAGGGTTAAAAGTAGGGATACCATTTGTCTTCCTTTTAGATCAATGAATAACTCTTCAACATGACCATAATAATGAATTTCCACTATCCTTTTTAGTTAATTATTATTTGCTGATACCAAACTGAAGATTTCCTAGATATATTGTCTATATAACCCCATTTTTTGAGTTAACTATTGATTTTAATTTCATTATTGAGGTGTGAAGAGGACATATAAACCTATATATAATCTATTTATTCATATATACTAATTGTAAAAAACAATTATTTAATTAAAGCATCATATTTAATCTAAAAGTGAAACTTTAAAAAGTTTGAATAATTTTGAGATACTTGATGAGTTATCCTTATAATCTCAATGTTTCGATATTTCATATCTGATGACATAGAACGTATTAATATATCTTACATTAAAATAATGATAAAATAGTTATAATATGAATAATACAAATTTTTCCTAGGATTCAAAGAATAACACCATATCATTTTTCAATAGAGAAGGAGAAAGAATATGCTCACACAATTCATACGTAATCCTAGCCAAACATATCGAGAATGTTCACTTATATATCATCTAGTTGATGGTATCTTGAATGAGGATCATTCATAGATAACATTTTAGATTTACAAAACATTTAAAATAGATCATAAATCCTAGGTAAATGTTACAAGGATTCAATAATTACATGATTTAGCATCTTCTTCTCTATAACTAAATGAATACCAACATCATTGTTCATAGAAAATAGTTGGGGAGTATCCTATGTTTTTGTTAATGGAATGATAAATCCTTTCACATCTAAATCCATTATTTGTATCTTCAACACCATAACTCAGTTAGTGACATATGATAATGGGGAATTGATATAATTTTTTCCCATCCCCAAACTCAATCTGAAACATCATTCATATGTATTGTGCAATAAATGAGACATCAACATGGAAAGCCTCTTGATAGAGCACATCCAATAAAAGAAATATAGATGGGTTTATTTTTGTCTTTTTTAGGTTATCAAAACCGACTACCTATGCCATGATTGCTCCCATAGGAATTAGTTGTGTCCCTATCCTTCCCACTCTATTACCCCACCCACCGGTCACCATATACATATCTCCCCTAGGTGTTGTGAAATTCATACATTTAGGATGAAATGAATATGATCTGAATAACATTCCAATTATTCTGTTATAAATATCATATTCAATATATTCATCTTAAATATCATGAATTTATACATATTTCCATAATGAAACACTATTATAAACACAGGAACTTATGGATACAATCAACATTATTTCCTATTATTGAGTCTATATATAGAAACTAATATGCTAGGATAATCATCTTGTCAATTCAAGAAACAAATTTTGAGGGAAAAAATGAATGAGCGGTGTCTATATAAAATTGAGTCGGAGAATGTATAGAGGTAATGATGGTAATAACATGGAAGTTAAATGACCTAAATACACTACCATCTATAATGTAGTTCAATTTCTACACCTAACATGTGTCTTCTCCCAACCATTCTCCCAAAATGTTTGAATAATCTAATTCAACATCATCTAAGAGTTCTACCTCTAATTATAACGAATTCATCTATTCCCATGGTTTAATGAAATTGTCAAAACTAACAGCTTTTAGATATAATCCATGATACTTTGGAGAAGAAACATATAATATTACATGTATTACTATATAGGACTCACTTTCTATTTGGAATTAGAAAACTACTCGTGTTAACATCCACTACATATAATAATATCTTAGCGAAGCGCCTCCACCCACAAGTACAAATATATATGTCCTTCCGCAAACATCATCATATCACGATCTTTCTTCATCTCGTCAAACGTCTTTTTTCATTCTATGAAAATAGGTACTCATAGGGACATTGGGTAGTGTAACCATTTATCAATAATGAAATGAAATAATTTATACTACAATGTCCTTTTATAACCCATAAAGGAGTTGACATCGTTGTGAAAAACATCATGGTTTGATGTCAAATGGTTGTTCATGACATGTAATATAGGATACATATGAATATTGATCTTTCAGATACACTCTCTCTATACATAATTCCAAAATATGAGTAGATTAAATTGATGAACAATTATAAAATGGGCATATTGATTGATAATAACATCGTCCCATAATAATGATCGATGAGTTATTCCATTCACCCCTACTTGATTGATTCAGGTAAAACTATTCATTGAATGAATCCTTAAATATTGTCTATTTCAGAACCTCACATATTCGACTATAGTACCAGATACAATAATCATTCTTCTATGTTCCCTAAAATATAATGCAATCCCACATAAACTTACAATCATATGGATTCTACACTAATTCAAAGATGATATCAGTGATGTCAATCATTTACTCGATATCCTAGAGATCTCAAAAGAAAAAAATATATGAGGGATGTTGGATTTGCAATTCCATTACAAAATTAACCAACATCTTATATGTGACCACACATTTAATGGGAATAATCTGAAAATATCATGGCTATATCTCATCCACTGCCTGAATTGTTGGATCAATTTCATGAGCCTAGTAAGATACACAATCTTATACACTTGGTTAGGGAATAAGGGAATTCCAGCTTAATGAAGAACTCTATAATACTATTTTGTATGTCCCCTTCTTCGATACCTAAGGATTCATTTTTTAAATTATGAATGAATGAATAGAATTCCTATAAATGGTTATTTAATATATAATTTTTATAAACTACCATGAACATATATGGGATTCTGTAAAGAAGTCTAGTTTTAGGTGAAACCCAAAAAAATGGTGTAACCTTCCATGTTCAATCTAAGTATAATTAAGAGTACTCAATACATTCACATTAAACAAAACCATATATATCACAACACATCATACTCAGGAACCAATAACTAATTCTATATAAATATATAAAACCAAATCAATCAAGAATATATCTCTAAAAATATTGATGATATAATCAAATTTATTAAAATAAAATCTATGAAACACATAATAGGTATCTAAAAATGATTTTCCATTTACCATCACGATTAATCAATGAATGAAATACAATACAGCTATTACATAAATACTAACACAAGTACGTCAGAGGACTGTTACACACAAGATGGATATGTATAAGGAAAATCCCTTGCCTTAGTTCCATTCAAACAATATTTTTTCTAACATAACTCCAAAAGATAATAAATGATAGAAAGTTCTTCCTTGGATATCATTAAATAAAAACGTGTCCCAAATAATTGAGTGTAAGACAAAGTAATAGAAAACCACATATGATCCCCTGAATACAAGATAAAATGTTGGCTATTGATGAGGATATATGGGTGTTGTGGGGAGAAAATACCCTCAGTGAATAAATCTACAAAAATATAAAAATTTTAAACCACTAAAATTAATTCATTAGATTTTAATGAATATTCCAATACATTATGTCTCTCAAAAATAAAAACTTCTGTAATATATATCCCTAATGTTGAATCGAACCCAAATATCATAAAATATAAAATTTATTAATTTTGAGATAAATCTTACAATATATAAGTAGGAATTCCATCTGACTCCAAACATAAATCTTCTCAATTCCCTATAATGGAGCACTTTTCCTTTAGTGTATCCATAGTCATTTGATTTTCTTAACATTTAGATGCTTGTTCAACGTGTGAGTGTAATCTAGTAAGGAACCACCAATAATTCCTTAACACACATTCAAATGTGTATATATATATTTATATATATCCATTCGATCATGAAATGTAAATTCACACATAAGAGAACAATAGTTTATAGAATGTTTTTTTTCAAACCATGACACCTCATATCAGGCTTATACCGAATTTGTCTCATGTCTGATGAATATCTAAATATTTGTGGGAATTTCCTTAATAGAGGAGATAGTTATAAGGCTTATAAATACCAACACAGAGCCTATGACACATGTGAAGCTATGTAAGGCCATCATGCCATATCAAAAATCACAAGACCATAGGTTTATAAAAAAAATTATATAATTACCCCCATTAAATTATGCCTATCAAGATAGGTCAATGAGTTCCATTATGACCCAAGATCAAGCCACCTAAGGATGTCATGAATTTTAAACATACATTGTCAGGTCACCATGTCACATGACACTTCAATATACCCTCTCACTCTATATCCAATGGTCTATGATGGGTTTTAATTTTACATAATTATAATGAATATAAAAAAAAAATTATAAGATATAGTAAACAAATATAGAAATAGTTTAGTGTTTTCATTCACATATATCTTGTTCCATAACACAAAAATCATGGGTCTCACATGCTACACAAGCACACATTAGAATCTATAATCACACACAAATGGTCTCTATGATAAGCCTGCACAGGATACTATATGTAATGTAAAAAAACAATTTTTTATGCCTGAAAAAAAATCAAAAAATGGAATCCAACTCAAGAGAAATTACTAAACTTTTATGAACATCCTGCATCATGTTTATTGGAACAAATGTAATGATGTTTTAAGGGTTTCCTTACCCATATCCATTCAACTGAATATTAGAAAAAATAAACACATTGAGAACTCTTGAACTGATTCTAAAAATGAATATTAATGGTTCATGCGAAATTATATGAAGGATCATGCCAACATTTTAAAACAAACACTTACCTTCCATCAATTACTAACAAATACAACTTTCATACATGAATAAATGATGGATTAATTCATCACTGAAGGAAAAAATTAATAGTGAAGATTGTATAGGATCCTAAAGGTCCGAATCAACTTGAACTAACTCCATCTCACATGGATGGAAATTATATCAAGTTGGAGAACTGGGAGACATGGAAAATGATTCACCCAATGATGGAGCTTCCATATAGAAGATCATTTGGATCCATTCCCTAACATCACATGAGAGTTAATATGGAAGTCTTATGGAATTGATCTTGTTTTATGTAATGATATAAGGAGGTGTGTGGATAGACTAATAGTGTTGATAATGAATAAAAATCAAATGCAATAACCCTTATAATGGAGTTCACATTTTACTCATTGAAACTGTTGAGATCCATGATGGACAACTACCATTTAGGATATTTGAATTTATATCAAATCCTCAACACAGACTCTAATACATCCTCGACTATGAATTGTCAGTCCTATTTAGACACAGTCTACTAGACGACCTGCAATTCCATATTACTGAGACCACGACCTCGCATTCATTTTTCTTCCTTCTATGATAGGGGTCACCCGGGAACAACAAGGCTTGAACCAAAATCATGTCTTTTCTCATGTTGAGCTAAATGGTCTCTAAAATACTCATACTCTATTTGAAATATATAATGGTTCAACTAACTGTGTATCATCCCTAACAATTATGAAAATGGATGTAAACAATATATAACATAAGGAAATTAAAATTTTGAGGCATTAATATATCATTATTGAATATTTCCCTGAATTGTTTCAAGGGATATATATATATATATGGTAAATTAAATTTTCCAAATACTATTTATACAACATTCAATAAACATTTTATATAATATAAGAAATATTTTATGCAATACTATTTTGGACTTGTTTATTTTAATAAAATTATAACATTGTAGAATTAGTTTTTTTAAAATAAATAATTTTAATTAATAATTTTTTATTTATAAATTTGTTGGGGTTATTATGATAAATAAAACAGATAATTTAATTAGATATATATATTCATCATTAAAATAATCTTTTTCATAAAATGGGATTTTTATACTTTATATGCTCTAATATAAAAATAAATATTTTTTAAACAATAAAATTTAATTTGATAAAATGATATCATATATAGATCAATGAAGATAAATTTGTCTAAAAAATATCATTTTAGTTTTCACCATTACAAATATTTTACATAATTCAAAATTAATTACCTCAGTAAAAATAGAAAACCAAATAAAGTTAAAATCCAAGGGTATGTTACTTAAATAGTTGTTTAACGCACGTGTGAAAAGGCATGGATGAGGATTTCATGAAATTAACCATTAGTAAACCCTATTATTATCCACATTGGAAATAAATTCACTTTGAAAAAGTTTATATATTTTTTTAATTAGTAATATGTTCCAAAAATGATCATCTCTTCCATTATAACATTATGCACCACCACACCACACTTCATAATCCCCTTAGTATCAACCCAAGCATTACCCTGAAATATCATTACCAATATAACTAGATAATAATATCTATGAAACATACAAAAGTCCAATATATAGATCAATAAGGTAGGGACCGAATGAGAACATACAATGTGATCGGAAATATATTTCACATCAGCTTTATAATTCATTTCTACTTATACCTCCCCAAAAATGTTATATACATGGGAGTTGGATAAAAAACTATTATAAATATTTTTTTATATTTTTACATTAATGTAACATCTATTTTATAACATCATCCAAATTTATTAAGATAAATTAAATCATTAATGTGCATGTTTTTGGACTACCACCTCTAAGAATGACGTGTTTAATTCCACATAACCACCAATCATGGAATGTTGAAAAAGGTAATTATATGATATAATAAGATATATATGAACTGATAATGAATTTTAAATTATTATATATACTTAATATAACTTTATTCAATTCATAAAAAATGATCACATCATCCATATATTTGTAACTATTATCAACTCAATGTCATTAGGTTTGTAAATAATGTTCCATACATACTAAAATATATTGAAATAATACAAGGGTATAATATAGATAAACATTTTTTATTAATCCAAAATCATTCAAGAGTTATAATATTTGATATTAATAATGTTATATTAACAATAAATCATTATATTAAATTTATCAACTAAATTGGACATATCAAAGAACACGTTCTAAATGGAGTATGTTTTTAAAAAACCAATTTAAAAATATAAATTAATTGATAATATAATAATAAAATACATAATATAATAAAATCCATGAGATTTTGAAAATATTTTACAATAGTTTACCATAGAGAAAACAACATGAAAATTTTCAATAATGTTACCAAATAACATCTATAAAATTTCTAAACCATAATCAATGTATTAAATTTGTTACCAATGAAGAAAAATAAAACGTCTGAAAATAAATATAGATATATAATTTTTATAAAATTTATTTTATTAATTTTTTTGATTATATAGGATGTTGTGTTAAATTCCCGTGTTCATTATGACACAAGGTAAGGGTTTCTGTCACCATCACCCATTAATGAGGTAATGATAATAATGTGTCAAAATATAAATCAGAATGGTGTAACTACTATAGCATTGATATTTAAAATGATTAATTATTTTTAATCATAAATATTAATAGAAATCCATTATTCTCTTTATAATGGGATAAAATTGATTTTTTCCCTAAAATATAATGGTTGAATGTAATCCGATGTTTATTCTTGAGATATAAGGTTCCTAATTGAGATTTAACTTTCATTTCACCTTAAATAATGTATTTATATCTACGAATATCAGTTTTCAATCAAATATTATTTATTTATGTGTTTTAATGAATCTTGAAAATTCTACAATGTTGAAATTAATTTCCACCCTCTTAAATGATAGTGTACTATTTTTCTATAAATTCAATTCATGTTAATGTTCTCCTTTATAATTGGAATACTAATTATGTCCCATTTAATGAAAAAATTTATATATAAACTCCCTTATTTTCAAAATAACTTTTTATCTTTTCTTGATAATATTGATTTCAAAACAATTTTTAATAACATATTAAATAATATTGTGAAGCTCTTTTTTTACATATCAGTTTGGAATTCTCATTATTTATCATCATTTTAAAAAGATTTCGTATAATGAATCTATTCTATATTATTTTATTTATCCATTAAATATATTCATGGCTATAAATACCTTTAATTTTGGGGGTTATTATATTTTTAATTCAATTGGAACATGCCAAAATTATTTAAAACTAATTAAAGGTATAATTATTATTTTATGTAACTCATCTTTGATCCCCACTAAAAAGCGTATTTAGACCACAAGTAAATTTGAAAAAACATCATTTTTATATAAAACCATAAAAGTTAAATAATGGTTTTATAAGAAATAATAATTTCATTCTTTAATTAAAATAATACATTACTTATTTGATATTACATCACATAAGTTTTATGTTTTTATTCTTTAATATGCTATATTACTCTAAAAAAAACTCTATATTGGAATATAATGATTACGTATAATGTTCCATTTTAAAATAACATTTAAGTCACTATTTTCATGGGAAAAATTATCATATATCCTTTTATTATTTTGTGAATTATAATTATGAATCCCATTTCAGTATAATGGATTTGATTGTTATTATGATTAATCAATGATTTTTTTCATCTTTTGAATTCATATGTATGATATTAGTGTATGTAACTAGTTGAATTAAAATTATATAGCACTACAATGAATTGGAAAAATAATTTTAACTCATGTAATTTAATGTAATGGATTGGGGAGTAATCCTAATCCATTATTGATAATGTCCATATTATAATTGCATAGTTTGGAGTGACCCATGATTTAATTTTATGAAAAAGTCTTTCTTATTGTTAACAACATACTTTAATATAATGATATCATTTAATTATCTGATGTATCAGTGGTTATGATAATCTTGATGTTATGATAATAATCTTTTGTTATTATTTCTTTCTTAGATTTGTAACTTACTTTTTTTAATTATGCAATTTCCCTAAGATATCCTATCATATTTTAGACGGTTTATTGGATTTAAGATAACTATATAGTGTATCAAATATATTTTATGTTTATATATATAGTTTAAGGTATTTATTGGTTTAATAATGTAAATTAACTTGTTTATAGGTCATTCTCATGTATTATTGGAAGGTTATTATAATATTTATTATATAATATATGATTAATGGTTCGATTACTATAAGAACCACTTGGGGAACCTTCACCGTGGACATGTATAATTGCTTATTTTGGGAATAATATACCGTAAAATCGTAAGCATCTATATATGAGTAAAAACTAGATACATAATAAAAAAATTTATTTCTTCTTCAGGAATCATCAATATACACACAATAAATGAGGGGTAAATTATCTTCGTAGAGGCCATATGCCACATATGAGCTATAATATGGAAGTTTACAAAATCCATTTATTTAGGATTTATTCCCAAAGTATTTTGGAGAGTATGAAACCCTATTAATGATGTGATTTACACACAACGTAACATAAAATCCCTAGCATGACATAATAAAAATCATAACACTCTTATTTCTATGACTAATAATATTCATTATCTAGTGTAGATTTTTTTTCCAATAATCATATTTCACATTTAATATCACCATAAATAATATATAAAAATTAATGATCATATTCTACACTAAAAATAGAAGACTATATTGGATGCTTGTTAAAAAAAATTACATCATTCTGTGATCATTTTACTTACTCTAGCAATGCCTGCCACAAATATTTCCTCGTAGAATGACCGTATCTCCACCTCTTTGTAATATTTTGGGTTTCTGGGACATTAATTGTTTTATCTATCCATAATTAATGTTCTTTCCATCCATTATCTTAGCTTCACATCATAATATATTTTACCACACTCTAACTATACTAGTTAAAAATTGATAGAACATCTATAATATATAATAATTAATAATTTGAAATCCCCTAACTTAAATGAAGTAGCATACATTTTTCACTATATCCTATATACATTATCCATCACTAAGAACATGTAATCCCCCACTATTACACAATCTATACATTCTCATTGTGGAATTGTTTCACCAAAATTTCAAAGCCTATGATCCATTACATTAAATAATGAAATTCCATTAATTGTGATATATATGTCATGATTAACCCCTCACTATAGCCCTGACATAAACAAGGATACATTTATTAATAAAACACTTATGAAATGACACAATGTTCATGATTGAACTTTTTTAGAATAGTGAACATTCTTTGTGTCACAATTTTCACTTTTGATCATTCTTCAAAAAATACCGAAGGTCCTTTCCAATATTTCCAAAACCCCAATTATTTCTCATCAACCTTGAGTCATTAGGATGAAAACCATCCACCCATTTTCATAGAGCAACATTGTATTGAATTTCCACTACACTAAGGTAAGTAATAAATATATTTACTCTAATTCTATAGTATAATCCATTATAAATCTCACACAACCTGGTCACAACATTCACGTACAATTCCACTAACTAATTGTAACATCCCATGAGTTTATGTTATGTATTTTATAAATTTAAATTTTTTGACCCCATACCATTAAAAAATACCAATCAGAAATGAATAATGATATAAAATTAAATATCATTATAATTAAACGACCATTAAAACCTATATGTTAAATTAGTGGGAATGAATAGTACTGAAACATTATTAAATTTATATATTAAATATCTACTAAAAAGATTTCACATTTATAGGAATGATTTTATAGCCATATGTCAATAAGGAATTCAATATTATACATTGAAAGGATATGTTTTACTAATGGAATTTTAACATCCTTTTAATGGAATGTGTGTTTGAAAATTAATTTAATAATCATTTATAAATTATATTGAACAAAATAAAATTTATTTTTAAAATAAGAATATTAAATTTATCATATGGTGAAATATTTGTAATTTTTGGAAAATATATATTTTCATTTTCTTGTGAAAAATATTTATTTTAATAAAAGTTTAATCTATATTATATTAATTTGGATCTTCTTATTTTAATAATAACATTACCAATTAAATATACAAATAATTATATGGTATTTTTTTAAAAAACATTGAAAATTAATATCATGGAATAATTAAATATATGTTTTATAAAAGATAAATTGTGTAGTAATGTTTTTGTGAGACACAAATGGATATAAAAAATATTATAATTATGTAAATGATTTTAAATACAATTTATTTTCATTAAATAAATTAATTAATTAGTGTTCTATTAAAATTATTATAATATAATTTAATGATAAATTAGTTTATATTTCAAATTGTTTTAAAATAAGCCACATTTTTTAAATTAATATTTTTCAAATAAGTGAATAATTGTTTTTAAGAAATTAAATTTATCTTACTTTGAAAATTATTTTTATAAAATTTAGTTAATTTTATAAATTTTTGATAACTAATAAATTTTTGGTTAATTTTTTTAAAATAGTTAATTTTTGGGTGAATTTTAAATGATAATATATATTTACTCTAACTTCATTCAATTCATAAAAATTGATCAGATCATCCATATATTTGTGCCTATTATCAACTCAATGTCGTTAGGGTTGTAACTAATTTTCCATAAATACTAAAATTTGTTCGAATAATAAAAGGGTATAATATAGATAAACATTTTTTAGTAATCCATTATCATTCAAGAGTTATAATATTTGATATTAACCGTGTTATATTAACAATAAATCATTATATTAAATTTATCAACTAAATTGGACATATCAAAGAACATGTTATAAATGGAGTATATTTTTCAAAAACCTATTTAAAAATATAAATTAATTTATAATATAATAATAAAATACTTAATATAATAAAATCCTTGAGATTATGAAAATACTTTACTATAGTTTACCATAGACAAAATAACATGAAAATTTTCAATTATATTACCAAATATCATCTATAAAATTTCATAAGCATAATCAATGTATTAAATTTTTTACCAATGAATAAAAATAAAATGTCTGTAAATAAATATAGATATATAATTTTTATAAAATTTATTTTAATAAAATGTATTTGATTATTTAGGATGTTATGCTAAATTCAAGTGTTCATTATGACCCAAAGAAAGGGTTTCTGTCACCATCACCCATTAATGAGCCAATGATAATATAGTGAATAAATATAAATTGGAATGGTGTAACTACTATACCATTGATATTTAATATAATTAGTTATTTTTAATTGTAAATATTCATGAAAATCCATTGTTCTCCTTCAAATGGGATACACGTGACTTTTTCCCTAATATATAATGGTCTAATATAATCTGATGTTTATTCTTGAGATATAAGGTTTGTAATTGAGATTTAACTCTTATTTCACCTTAAATAACCTATTTATATGTACAGATATCTGTTTTCAATCAAATATTATTTATTTACGAGTTTTAATAAATCTTTAAAATTATACAATGTTGACATTAATTTCCATCCTCTTAAATGTTAGTTTTCACTATTTTTTCATAAATTCCATTCATGTTAATGTTCTCCTTTATAATTGGAATACTAATTATGTCCCATTTAATGAAAAAATTTATATATAAACAACCTTATTTTCAAAATAACTTTTTATATTTTCTTGATAATATTGAATTAAAAAAAAATTAAAAACATATTAGGGAATATTTTGCAGTTCTTTTTTGACATATCGGTTTGGAATTATCATTATTTATCATCATTTTAAAAAGTTTTCATATAATGAATCTATTCTATATTATTTTATTTATCCATTACATATATTCATTGTTATAAATCCATTTAATTTTGGGGGTTATAATATTTTTAATTCAATTGGAACATCCCAAAATTATGTAAAACTAATTAAATGGAAAATTACTATTTTATGTAACTCATCCTAGATCCCCACTAAAAAGTTTTTTTAGACCAGGAGTAAATTTGAAAAAAAATCATTATTTTATATAAAACCATAAAAGATAAATAATGGTTTTATAAGAAATAATAATGCCATTATTTAATTAAAATAATACTTTACTTATTTGATATTGCATCACATAAGTTTTATGTTTTTATTCTTTAATACACTATATTCCTTTAAAAAAACACTATATTGGAATATAATGATAAAGGAAAATGTTCCATTTTAAAATAAGATTTAATTCCCTATTTTCAAGGGAAAACTTATCATATAACATTTTATTATTCATTGAATTATAATTATGAATCCCATTTCAGTATAATGGATTTGATTGTTATTATGATTAATCTATGATTTTTTTCATCTTTTGAATTCATATGTATGATATTAGTTTATGTAACCATTTTTCTAAAAATTATATAGGCCTCCAATGAATTGGAAAAATAATTTTAACTCATATAATTTAATGTAATGGATTGAGGAGTAATGTTAATCCATTATTGATAATGTCCAGATTGTAATTGTAGACTTTGGAGTGACCCCTGATTTAATTTTAGGAAATCATAATTCTTATTGTTAACAAATTATTTTAATATAATGATATCATTTAATTATCTGATGTCTCAGTGGTTATGATAATCTTGACATTATGATAATAATTTATGTTATTATTTCTTTCTGAGATTTCTTACTTACTCATTTTAAATATGTAATTTCCCTATGATATCCCATGATATTATAGATGATTTATTGGATTTAAGATAACTATATAGTGTATCATATAAATTTTATGTTTATATATATAATTTAATGTATTTATAGGTTTAATTATGTAAACTCACTAGTTTATAGGTCATTGTCATGTATTATTGGAAGGTTATTATTAAATTTATTATATAATATATGATTAAGGGTTGGATTACTATAAGAACCACTTAGGGAACCTTCACCATGGACATGAATAATTGTTAATTTGGGACTAATATCCCCTAAACTTTAAACACCCTACATATGAGTAAAAACTAGAAACATAATGAAAAAATATTATTTCTTCTTCGGGAATCATCAATATACACACAATAAATGAGGGGTAAATTATCTTATTAGAGGCCATATGCCACATTTGAGCTATAATATGGGATTTTACCGACTTCATATATTTAGGATCTATGCCCAATTTATTTTGTAGAGTATAAAACCCTATTAATGATGATATTTACCCACAACATGACATAACATACCTAGCATGACGTACTAAAAATCATAACACTCTTATTTCTATAACTAATACTATTCATTATCTAGTGTTGATTTATTTGTCAATAATCATGCCTTACATTTAATCTAACCATAAATAATGTATAAAATTTAATGATCATATTCTACACTGAATATAGAACAATATATTGAATGATTGATAAAAAAAATACATCACAGTGCTATAATTTTAGTTACTCTAGCAAAGACTACCACAAATATTTACTCATAGCATGACCCTATCTCCACATACTTGTAATATTTTGTGTTTTTGGGTCATTAATTGTTTTATCTATCCATAATAAATGTTCTTCCCATCCACTAACCCAGATTCAATTCAGAATATATTTTACCACACTATAACCATACTACTGAAAAATTGATAGAACGTCTATAATATATAATAATTAGTCATTTGAAATCACTTAACTGAAATGAAGTAGCATTCATTTTTCACTATATCCTCTATACCTTATCCATCATTAAGAACATGTCATCCCCCACTATTACATAATCTATACATTCTCATTGTGGATGTTTTTCACCATAATTTCAAAGCCTATGATCCATTACATTAAATGAAGAAATTCCATTAATATTGATAGATTTCATGATTAACCCCTAACTATGGCCCTGACATAAACAAGGATACATTTCTTAATAAGCCACTTATGAAATGACGCAATGTTCATGATTGAATTTTTATGGAATAGTGAACTTTCTTTGTGTCACAATTTTCACTTTTGATCATTCATCAAAACATACCGAAGTCCCTTTCAAATACTTCCAAAACACCAATTATTTCTCATCATCCTTGAGTGATTAAGTAGAAAACCATCCACCCATTTTCATAGAGCAACATTGTATTGAATTTCCACTACACTAAGGGAAATAATAAATATACTCACTCAACTACTCTAGAATAATCCATTATAAATCTCACACAACCTTATCACAACATTCACATCCAATTCCACTAACTAATTGTAACATCCCATGATTATATGTTATGTATTTTTTAAGTTTAATTTTTTTGACCCTATACCATTAAAAAATACCAATCATAAATGAAGAATGACATAAAATTAAATATCATTATAATTAAATGACCTTCAAAACCTATATTTTAAATTAGTGGGAATTAATAGTACTAAAACATTATTAAATTTATATATTAAATATTTAATAAAAAGATTTCACATTCATTGGAATAGTTCTATAGCCATATGTCAATAATGAATTCAATATTATTCATTGAAAGGATATGTTTTACTAATGGAATTTTAATAGTCTTTTAATGGAATGTGTGTTTGAAAATTAATTTTTTACACATTTATAAATTATATTGAACACAATAAAATTTATTTTTAAAACTGGAATACAAAATTTATCATAGGGTGAAATATTTTCAATTTTTGGAAAATAAATATTTTTATTTACTTGTGAAAAATATTTATTTTAATATAAATGTCATTTATATTATATTAACAGGGTTCTTAATTATTTATAATAACTTTACCAATTAAATATATAAATAATTATTTGGGATTTTTTTAAAAACAATGAAAATTAATATCATGGAATATGTAAATATATGTTTTAGAAAAGATAAATTATGTATTAGTGTTTTTGTGAGACACAAATGGATATATGAAATATTATAATTTTATAAATGATTTTAAATAAATTTTTTTCCTTAAATAAATAAATTAATTAGTGTTCTATTAAAATTATTATAATATAATTTAATGATATGTTATTATATTTTTCAAATTGTTATAAAATAAGTCATATTTTTAAAATCGATTTTTTTCAAATAAATGAATAATTGTTTTTAAAAAATTAAATTTATCTTATTTTGAAGATTATTTTTATAAAATATAATTAATTTTATTAATTTTGGATAACTAATAATCGTTTGGTTATTTTTTTTAAATAGTTGATTTTTTGGTGAGTGGTGAAATAGAATAAATTATTTTATTTAATAAATACATGATTTATAAAGTAATATATGATATATGGATTATGTAATCACATAATATCAAATATTCCTTAATTATTTTAATAGATTTTTTGACATTTCTGAATCTATTCATTTTCTTGTGCGCAAATAATAAGAAAATGTATAAAATATTTAAAAACACTCATATCCACCCACTATAAATACCCCTTATCACCATCTCTCTCTAACACCTCCAAAGGCTTAAATCCTATACATTTTTTACTTGATAATATTTCCATGTCCCTTCAACAGTTCTGAGTTGTTTTGGCATCCATAAAATAACCAATCCAATTTTCATAATGCGGTTGTCAAGGAGAAGAATTCAAGAGTTAAAATCCTCTGTCACATTTTTTATTTTCAATTCACATTCATTTCATTTCTTATAATCTCCTCACCTCATATATCAAAATATTAATTATAACTATATTATATTATATATACTATAATTATATTATTTAACAGTAAAATCCATCATCATGTCTTTTTCCCTTTTCCAATTATATTGAAGATAAAAACAGAATACATGATACACTTATTTAAAACCTTAATAGATGACTTGTTTTAATTATTGAATTCATCCTTCATGTATGATCGGAAAATTAATTTTATGGTTACACCATACCATAATAATATTTAATGTTCTATAACCAATTTACATAGATAATATTAATTCATAACAAAAAACCAGCATGTGATACTCAATAAACTACAAAAATAATCTAAAATATTATCACAAGTGAATTATGTAATGATTCATCCACTCCCAAAAAAACAAAATGACATATATAACGATTTTTTATTACAAAATACTATTAATAAAAAGTTTCAAAATTTTGAAAGTGATATTATTTTTATATGATCTTCCATATCCATATAAAAGTAAAATCTCCCAAGATACTAAGGAATTGAATTCTCCCAAAAAATATAATAGTATTTTATAACTAATTAAAAAATCATAAGTGATCTAAATAATATTATAATAACTAATATAAATGTATAAAAGGTAATGCATTAATTGTTAAAAGGATTTAATCTGATTATCCATGACATTATAATCATGTGCAGAACACATTTATACATTAGTTAAGGGATTTATCGATCCACTTTTATTTCTATGAGATATTTCTTTTCACCACTATTAATTTTTTTTGGGTATTTATATTTAAATATGATATATAATACCCTGAATCAATTTTTCTTCCTGTTATTATATGTTCAATTTGATGATTAATAATTATATGTGCCATACAGTTTGACTATTTGCAATTTTTTAGGCTATTCATCGTAATCCTCCATTCTCCATTAGGGTTACACATTCAATCTTTTTAAAAGCATTTCAATTATTCTATTTTTTATAACACTTAAACATTATAGTTATATGTTCAAAAATAATGTATACAAATCAGTTCAAATTTCTTTGACTGGGAATTAGTGTTGTATTAGGTTACCTTTTAAATTATTCATGTTAAGAAAGATTAACTATAAAAAACTTCCTAATTTCATACAAAATATCATGTAAAATCCATAATATATTTTCAGAAACCATTATTTTTTTCAAATATTAATTTTAGTCATGAAAATATATCTTTTCTCATCCCTAGATTTATAAAAATTAATTTGGCCTTTTTATTTTAATGAATCTTTTTTATTTTCCCATAAACCCCAGTGATGTTGCCCATTTCAGTAGACTCTTTATTTTTTTACATATTTTCACTGTAGTTAATGAAAATTTATACCTAAAAAATTATTTCATTATACATACCTATACATTTCTAGGATATGTAGGTTAAAATTCTGATTTTATGATAATTAAAAATTAATTTCCAGAAGAACACTTATTTTAAAAGTAAAAGGATATTACTCTTAAGAATTTATCAATGATTTTATTAGAGTATTTTAATATATAATTATGATTCAAATATTTCAGTCTGATATGTGAATCATTTATTTACCGATATCTTTTTAAATCAATTATTTTACAAAAAAAGGAACACATTGTATATAATAAGTGATGGGTGAGGCCCACTATAGACCATTGATGCATTAGCAGGTTTCATGAGATAGAAAATATCAGGTTATGGCCAAGGCTTTACCCATTTATGAAGATATATTAGACAGTTTTTTTTTCATATTTTTATGATTTATTTCATTATACATTCCTTCTTTATGATATTTTTAATTTATAATCCATGTGATTATTCGTATAGTATAATATCTTGTGTTAACATTCATTCAATGAGATTATTTATTTGTAATTAGTTATTCTTAAATTATTCCAAAAATATTATGCTAATTATTATATGTTAATGGAATGAGTTTTTAGTCATTCACCATGAATTATTGTTTATTATTATTTTTGATATCTCTTTTTGTATTGTCTACCCTTAATGATCATCTGAGAACACCCCATTCGCATTATTTATTTTTCACAATGATGTTATAATGATTAATATGAATGACATATAGGGATAATCATGGAGTTTCTAGATGTTTCCAATAGAGTATCACTGGCATATTTTTTTTTATTTTGTAATGTACAACATATGTTTATATATAGTTTTCCTAATCTAATACACTATTTTTTCCTTCAGTATTTGACTTTCTTCTTTATTATACAAATATAATAATGTAATGCTCAGGCTCTGGGCTACAGGGGACAGGGTGTTTACAGTTTGTATTAGAGGCCATTTTGTAGGATATTTGAATCCAGTATTTAGAAAACATATATTAGGAAACCTAACCCTAAGATAAAATTTATTATGATCAAGGAACAACATCCTATAATTTTTGTAAGGTAGTGATTATTTGGGTGTAATGACCCGATCATTTTCAATGATAATTATTTCATCAAAATTTAAGCTTTATTATTTTGTACTCAACATAAATATACCCCCTTTACAATGACATGAGTACACTAAAATGCGGCCATTGGTATTTTTCTGTTAAAAAAATGTTGGTCAATATGACCATAAGAATCAATACTCTTAAAAATAAATTTATTGTTAAAAATAATTTTTATATGTGGAGATGATATAGGAAAATGTAATGGACCTGATTTATCCATGAGTTATTTGTAAATATTATATGGAATTAATTCAAGACCAGGTGTTGAGACAATGTATGATTATGAGGCCCAATGTTCCGGGAATAATTGAATGAAAAATTTTATTATATTAAATAGCACAGACAAGTAATTTTCATGACAAAGTGGAATCACTTCTCAATATGCACCCAGATCTGAAATATGAGGGTAAAATTACTTTATGAGAAGTAGGATTATCCCATGTGAGACCTATCATCAATTGGTGTGGTTCGACTGTAAAATATAGTTTTCTTAATTTTTAAGAATAAAATAAATTTAATAATTTTTTATTTTGAGATTTCATAGCAATGGAGAGATGTGTTTTTTCTTATCAAATAATCCATTAGGATTGGACCCAAGGATAGAATCAAAACCTTGTAAAATTCTATTGATGATCTAGAGAGGAAGCTAGGAGAAATCTCTTGGTGGACGATGAGGAAACATTGTGCAGGGATTGTTCCTGGTAGGATTCTCCACCAGAAATCAGTCTTCAGTAGAAAAAACCCATTCCCAGGTAGGGTGTTGTTATTTTAATTAATTATTCCCCATTCATTTAATCAAAGATGAACACTGATCAACCAAAAAATAGGTTGTCCCACAGATAGATCATTCATATGTGATGGGTTTTGAATGAAGTATTTTTTTGGGTTTTATTACTATTATTTGATATAGCTTGTTGATCATTCATACGAGAATAGATCGAGACCAGAATAAAAATGGTCTTGGTTCATTTCTCAATTTTTTCCATGTGATTTATTTCTACCATTTTCTACATCCGCTAATTTCCTTTCGTGTCTTATGAAAGGATTATCCTTATTCCCATGTTTCATGGTTCAACTATTTGAAACTGATGATCCTATGTCAGGATGTCCTAAAGAAGGTGTGAAGACAACTATGATTGATGAAAAAAGTGATTTGGGAGTTACTAATTTATGGATTGTATTCATTAGAGGATTTTGAGGTTTTTATGATCAAATTGAAGGACCAATACACCATTTATTTAGGTTTATGTTGTTGTAGTGAGATAAAATCTTATGTTTTAGGGAGAAAAGACCACGAAATCAAAGCTCAATGTATTTTCCACATAACATTGAGGAAGAAAAAGAGGTTCTAGAAATTCTTGAACACACAATACGTAGAATGGGAAACAAATCAAGTGTCAATCGATAAACCACTTGGTGTGTACTCCTAGAGTAGAATGTCATGGGTTGAGTACATGGGTTGCCTACATGACATGTGCCCCACCAAACGGCTATACCAAGACCAGATACATGAGTTACCCCATGTACAGGTACATGGGCAGGAAGACATGGGTTTATTCCATGTATTGGCACAAAAACAAGGTAGATGGGAAGACCTCTAATGGAAGGGAATGGAGTATAAGAATTTCAAAATGTGGTGTAATATATAATTACATGTCATGTACTTATGACATAGGTCATTGTACATGGCCATTACCTGGGTTTAATGTAATGAAGATTTTATCTTACTACTTATAGTATACTCTCTTCTACATGGTATTAGACACTTTCCCACCATATAATGGATATGTATGGTTAAGTGTTCATTCTCGTATCCATAACATAAAGGTTAGTTGGTAAATATTACTACTAATAAGAGTATTATTCCTTTTTCATGAATGTTTTGATAGAGTTTTGGGAATCCCCACTAAGAATCCTAGAGTAGGATCTTATATTAATTCATCATGCCTGAGGTAGTTTTTAGGGTATCAATGTGACCAAAACTATGCAGGTTCCGATCCTATACTTAGAGGGAAAATATAGATGGATTTTTTTTGGTATCACCCCAAATCCCAAGTAGTGATCCTCCTCTGTGTATCATATCTTTCTTCAGATTTACCAGCGTATCTCTCTCATCACAATTCTGGATGATCAATACTTCTTTAATGGAAGTCATATTTTCTACCAGAATAATCATTGTGTCCTCTCAAATGAATACTTGTGGAATATTCATGATAAATCACTCGTGTGGGTACACAAAGGTTTTTAATTACCTCTATAGTACTCATATTGGTTTGAGTATATTTGGAGGTTCTTGTTATATGTAATGTAGATATATAATATGTAATGATGATTATAACATTACATTGTGAATTGGTTTATGGTTTTTGGGTGCCCTACTATGTATTGTCATACTCACCCCTATAATCATTTCATACACCTGTTGTGTCTTCTTTAGATGATCAGATTTGGATGGAGTCTAGGGAGGACTAGGACTAGAACGTTGCGAGTTCATGCATGCCAAGGTGTTCCAACAGATTAGAGCAACAAACCTATTACCAGTTTTGTTTACAAGTTGGAATTTTGAATTTAGAGAAACTTTTTTTTGTTATGATTTTATTTAAGACTAGTTTATTTTATTACACATTACATTCATTTAATACTCTGTTGGTTGGGATAACAATATACATGAATTTGTTCCTTATCGGTTTTTAAATTTCATCATTTGTGGGCTGGAGATGTGTGCATGTATACAGGTACATAGGAAATCCCTCCTCTTTTTGTGATATGCAAACTTAGTGCTAGTCACCATCCTATTTCCTATTAGATGTAGTCTTAGAGAGTATTGGGATGAGCCCCGCTGGGATGATTCATAACAGAGTAGTACCAAAGGGGTCAGTTCTACTTTAGGACCCGAAGTTTTTGATGTTGTTTTGGGATAAAATGTCAACTGTTTCTTCATTGGATATTGGGATAGAGTACCCATTATTATTTTGGGTGGCTGATTTATCCATAGACTAGGACTCAGATAAGAATTTTTTAGACTTAGTACATGAGAACACTGGTTGTAGGGAAACAATACTGGTGAATCTGTCAAATATTAACGGTTTGTGGTTTCCATGTCCTTCTTGAGTCTATCTCTATAGATATAATCATTTTCCATAGTATATATTGTTTTCTTATAGGATGCCTCTATGATGGATAACTGCTAGTATTTAGTATCACGATTATGAGGATAATGAAATCTGTGATGAGGCTTCTATAAAGTGGGTTCATTCCCTAGATGTTGTCTCCAGGTGGTGCACAATCTATACGACCACCAGTGGAGTAGTACATTGAAGCTGCGGTTCAAGAATCCGATGAGTGTAGGATGAGCATTCTATACACGCTAAAGAGATATAGAAACCTCAGTTTCTTAGGCATTCCTGGCCCTTAGGAGGTGGAGGAATATAAGGAGGCATTGGCCAGACTTTTCCTTTTAATCAGGACACCAACAGACTAGATGGTTATCCAAGCGGTTAGCCTTCTTCATAGTTTTATAGGAAGATGGAGGAGTTTTTCGAACATGAAATATGATGTGGAGACACATTTATGGATGAATTTAGATCATATCAATATATGTGAGTTATTATTGGTTACAATGAGATCCATGCATATACAAGAGCTTCTTTAGCTCTAGCAGGGTTTCTTGATGGTGTCGTACTATTTATCATGTTTCACCAGCCTATCCAGAAAACCAATGGATATGTCAATAGATCAATAATTTGTGAATATTATCCATTATTGAGGTCTAAGTAGAGATATACCAGCCATAATTACACCACAATTCATTTAGACTTATGCTAGAGTGCTCAAGCAAGAATTTGTGGTCGATATATTTTTGGATGAGTTGATGCATCCCGTGACAGTCAGTAGCAGGAAAGAAGGTGCAGAGATCTCAGTGGAAGGAATTCAATTTCAAAATCCGGGATCTAGGAATGGGAGTTATTTTAAGAGGTCTAATGATAGCTGATCTATGATTTTTTTCTCGCATGATGGATATATTTAGCCTATGGAGAGGTGATGCTACAAATGTGACTCTAGGTGACAGATTGCTGAATATTTTACAACTCGTCAAGATTCTGATAGGGTGTAACATCCCAAGAAAGTAATAAATAATATATATTTTTATCTATGTCTATTAATGAATTAGATAGTGTTTTAGAGGCTTAAAATGAAAATAAATCCAATCTTATGTATGGAATACAGTAATATTTTTAAAAGATTGTTTCACTGCCTTTTTATGGAAAACCATTTTCAAATATATCTTTTGACAATTTTATAAGCTATGTTTGTCAAAATAAACTTATTCTTTATTATTGGGACATCAAAATTTACTTTGTGTGAATTTTTGGTATTTTTCAGACAATGTTCATTTTTTAATGAATAGTGAAAAATACTGCATTTTACATCAAAACTGCTTTTTAATCTAATTTATTTATATGATTAGATTATCTTTTTAATTGGTTTTGAAGTGAAATTAGAATATATTTTTACCATTTAATCCAATTTTGGTCATTGGAATCAATTTCATTTTGAAATTGGACTTAAACTGGTGTCAATCTTTTGATACTTATTGTTTTATAAAAACACGCTATTTATCATGACAGCGGGAATTAATTATTAAATTAATTAATGTGACTTATATGTTTTGAATTTTTTAAAATAGACTTCATTTTTGAATTTGTAATATCAAATATATCTTAGGGTGAATTTTTGGTATTTTTCTGAAAAACTTCAATTTTTGATGAATAGTGAAACCACTAAGTGGTACTTATAAAAACTGATTTTTCGTTTAAATGAAATTTTACCACTTCTGTGTTTTGAATTTAAAAAATCATACATAAATGGTTTTCATTTAGAAGTAAAATGTGGTTCAATGAGATTAAAATAATTTTTTGGTGGATAGTAACTCTTATGTTCTTAATCGTGATTAGAGGTAATTAGTGTAGTTTAAGGTAAAAATAATGCTTTAATAAATTGAGATGAGCTTGACACATGGTCTACCCTCATTGGATGTGTCATAGACGACCAAGACAATACTTGGGTCAACTTGGGGACCCCATGGAGCCACTTTGGTTGGGAAATTACATAAATAACTTTTTATTTAATGTAAAAGTAAAAATGACACAAACATGAGATGTTTTACTAAAACAATTTTTACATGGGGTTATAAAGATCAGATTTTTGATTATAAATAGTCATTGGAAATCTAAAAAGATTTCATACATAAAAGTATTTTTTTTATAATTTTTAGACTTTAAATAAATTAAATTATTTATGACATCATGATGATGCAGCGATGACCTCATTATTTAACAATTTAAATAAAATGGAATGATAATGTAAAACCTAATTCCTACACATGGCCAAAACCTATTGTATGGGTGTATTTCTAACCCTTATCACCGTATCCTCGAAACACATCAATGTGGGACCTCTTAAATCCGAAAACCATTTTAAAATAAAGTGACTTTTCTTTACCTTCCAAGAGTGCCCCTTCTCTCCTCTTATAAAAGGCTCCCACCTCTACCTCCTTACCCACACTCCCAAAGCCTTTGGCTCGGCCAACCCCTGCCCATTTTGGCTCTCCACATCCATCTCGTACTTCTTGAAGCCACACTTTGGGCAGAAGTCTTCCCAAGGAAGCCTTTGAGCTCAAATCTAAGAGAGTTACCCGATTTTAAGGTAATGTCTTCTTTTGAGTCTTTTTATTTTGATTTTGCTTCTCCAACCCCCTAAAATCTTTTTATTATTTTCTTTTTTAACAACTCCAATATCCTCAATATACTAGGATGTTTTTTATAAGAAGGAATCGAGCTACACTTACACACACCTACATCTAATGGTTAAAGGACATACTGTTTCCGTGGATGGTGAATTTATGCCACCCGAAACGATGATTGTTCAACATTTTTTTAACACCATCAAAGGTGGCCATTAAGATGTAACTATATTTATATATGATATATAATATGTTTATGTTTTCCTTATTCTTCTGTATTTTTCATTTTGGGCATACCTTTATGGTTTCCATTATGGGTAAACGCGATATCTTCATGTAAGGAAGTGCGGACTACCGCCCCTCAAAGTGATTTGATTCGTTAAATACCATATATGGGATGTATAAAGGATGGAAATATGATATTATATATGATATTATACTGTAATTATAATATACCTTTATATAATTATGATTCCATTCTATAAAATATGAAATAGAAATGAAAGTAGCGTTCATGCGTACGTACGGCCTACCGTCTCCATGAACGGTGCATTTCATTCCTTAACTATAAATGATTATGTAATATTATAAATTCATGAATATACTAGATATATATAATATATACATAATGATTATAATTCTGGATATAATGGATACATGAACAACATGTAATTATAAAGGGTTTATTTTTGACTCAAGTACCAATGATCGTTAAAATGACCGTTATTAACTTAAATAATTACATAGTTTTCATGACATGTCAATAAGTGATATAAAAGGAATAATGAACTTGAAAAAGGTTCTCAGACAAGTAGAAATTAACTCAAGTTTATTAGTCAGGATATTAAAGAACGACCGAGTCAAGTCGGACCCGAGGTATGGGACTTCGTCTCAATCTCCTTTCACTGAGGCATATTTTGTTTTATACACAACCTTCTTTTATATGGTGTATAAACCCCTTTGACTTTTACTTTTATTCAAAAGGAATCTTTTTTTATATGAAGCATTTACTAAACGACAAAAGGGAATGTTTTTGTCGTACGTATACGGCGACAACGACTTCTCCACCGTCGTGACCATTATTTGAGTTTTGGCTTCCTCTACAAGCCATACCTTCTTTTTAAAAGAAAAATAAATACCAAGTTTTACTTTTCTTTTATTTTGTTATTGAAAATGGTTTTCATAATGTTTTTATATCAATGTGTTGTATTGATATCTTGTGATTGAAAGGTGGGAATGTTATGTTTTCTTTATGCATGTTTTATGTGATACGATTATGTTGAGGTTCTTGGGCATTATTATGAGGACAGGTGGTTCCGTGATAAACTAAGGGCTGGTGAGCCCGATATAGCTCTCCAATGCATTGGGTAACGCGAAGGAGTGAAACGTTAAGGTTTCTCCGAAGAGATTTAGGGAATATACTGTGATGGGTATTCCAAACGTAACCAAGAGGGTTACTCCCTACGTAAGAATGTTATGAATGCCTCAAGTTACCTTTATGTCTTATTATTTCTATGATTTATTCATGATTTGATGAGGTATGTTGAAGTGGTTATGTTTTATGGGTAAAGTATGATTTCATTCTTATGTATATATGTACCCATGTTTCCTTTCCATATATTTTTATATCCCTTACTGATCTTTTTATGCTCATCCCATGTTTTTTTGAAATGTTTTTCACAGATCAAGGGAAAGGTACATGGTATGATGATAGTGTCAAGGAAGTGTCAAGAAAGAATCCATGTTTTATTTTAAATATGTTTCCATTGATGGGAAAGAAGAATACTATCTTTATGTAACCACTTTGTTTATATGTGGAATGTAATGCATGTTTTATGATCTAATTCTCTAAAACTATAAACCCGAAAAGATCATCAATGTGTAATCTTGTAATAACTCAAGATTAAGTAAGGTTTAAGGCTGGGGCAATACAGTTGGTATCAAAGGTCGGTTTAGATAACTTTAGGAGTTATAATTCTATTAAATGATTATCCGAAAATATTTTTTTTATGGTCAAATTGAAGTGATATAGTATTTGAAGATTACCATGTTGCTTCATCTAAGACATGTTTATTCAGAATGGTTTTCCACAGAGGAAACAGGGAAGCAGTGCTAGGAAGGCATCCAGAAGGAAATAACCTTCCAAATCAGTATCCTGAGATGGTCGGAATTGGAACTGAACAGTTTGTTGCAGTAATGGCGCAGTTGACTCAAGCGATAAATGGCGGTGGTATCCATACACGAGATCGGCCAGATCAACCTCAGAGGAACATGTCAGTGGTGGAACATTTCATGAGGCAACATCTCCCATCATTCAGAGGATCATCTGACCATGTGCTAGCTGAAGGGTGGATTAAAGAACTGGAGAAGATTTTTGATGTCATGGGGTGTTCAGACAATCAAAAGGTTAGTCTTGCTATTTATCGTTTGGAGGGTGAAGCAGATCAGTGGTGGTCGATGGTTAAAAATATCAGGGACGCTGATGAGATTGATTCTCTCGACTGGGATGAATTTAAAGGTATGTTTCTTGAGAAGTATTTTCCTAAGGCTGTTCGACTTAAGATGGAAAAGCAATTCTTGGAATTGAGGTAAGAGGAAGACTCAGTGGCTGCCTATGAAGAAAGGTTCACTCGATTGGCAAGGTATGCTCCAAATTTTATCTGAGACCTTGATAGTAAAATCAATCGTTTTTACTCAGGATTAAAGCCAAAATATCGAAGGGCATTAGCTTATCGTGAGTTTAAAAGTTATGAAAACCTTGTTCGATGTGTTGAGAAGGTGGAAATGGAGTTTTCCTATGACCAAGTGTTCTATAACAACCAACAGAAGAAGAGACCGAGGTGGGGGGAGAAAGGTAAGAATTCTTCCAAAAAGTCTGACGGTAAGAAATCTAAGTTTCCATTTTGTGATAAATGTGGGAAAAGGCATGCTGGGGAATGTCTTCTAAATTCTAGAAAGTGCTACCGATGTGGTAAGATGGGACATAAGGCTCGTGTTTGCACTGAAAAAGATCAATGTGAAGGTAAGACCAAATTTTATTTACAGTTAGTGAAATGTTATAAGTGCATTGAGATGGGTCACTATGCAAACGACTGTCCAACAAAGAGCTTGGGTGATGGGATGTAGTTAGACTACAAGCAGAAAGGGGTGGTGAAATTCTTTGCAACTACTTCAGCAGATGTCAGGCCATCAAATGAAGTTGTATCAGGTACTTTGTTTGTTTTTTCAGATTATGCTAGTGTGTTGTTTGATTCGGGGTCTACACATTCTTTCATCTCTGAAACCTTTTCTAGTAAAATGGGAATACTATCTCACGAAATGACTCCTGAACTTTTGGTAAAAACACCTGGGGGAAATGTTGAAGCAAAAAGAATTTATAAGAATCTTCTTATCCTTATCTGTGGAAAGAACCTATTTGCAAACCTTATTGTTCTACCTCTAGTAGAGTTTGATGTTATCCTGGGTATGTATTGGCTCTCTATTTACCATGATAAGATTGACTATAGAGCTAAAGAAGTTTGTTTTCAGAATGACTTTCAGTTTGTGTACAAGAATGAACCATTACTGTTGATAACTTATCAAGAGGCCAAGAAACATGTAAAATATGGAAATGAATGTTACCTTGCACACATCATTGAAAATAAAGGAACTGTTCAGATTAATGATGTGCCAGTGTTAAATGAGTATCCTGATGTTTTTCCTGATGAGTTTCCTAGAATAATACCAGATCGGGAAGTTGAGTTTACTGTTGACTTAGTTCTTGATGCTAAGAAAATTTCAAAACCCCCTTATCGAATGGCTCAAATTGAACTTTTAGAGTTGAAGGAGAAATTGCAAGATTTATTAGAGAAAGGTTTCATTCGACCTAGAACATCACCATGGGGTGCTCCTGTTTTATTTGTTAAAAAGAAATATGGTTCAATGAGACTTTGCATTGATTATAGAACCTTGAATAACATCACTGTTGAGAACAAATATCCTTTTCCTCATATCGATGATTTGTTTGATTAGCTCCAGGGAGCTCAGTATTTTTCAAATATTGACTTGAGATCGGGGTACCATCAGCTGCAGGTAAAGGAAGAAGATGTTCCGAAGACCGCATTCAGTACAAGATATGGACATTATGAATTTGTTGTAATTCCTTTTGGGCTAACCAATGCACCTGCTGTATTCATGGACTTAATGAATAGAATTTTCCATGAGTTCTTGGATAAGTTTTTGGTGGTTTTCATTATTGATATTTTGGTGTTTTCTAAAATTAAAGAGGAGCATGAAAGACATTTAAGGGTTATCTTGCATACCTTAAAAGAAAAGAAACTGTATGGAAAATTTAGCAAGTGTGAGTTTTGGTTGTAACAAATTTCTTTCCTTGGTCATATTGTTTCTAAAGATAGGATAACTGTTGGTCCTGCAAAAAAAAGGTTGTTGAAAAATGGCCAAGACCCACAAATGTAACTGAGATTCGTAGCTTCCTTAGTTTGGCAGGCTATTACCGAAGGTTTGTTAGAAATTTTTCACGGTTATCTAGTCCAATGACTAAGCTAACTCGGAAGGGTGTTAAGTTTATCTGGACAAATGAATGTGATGATTGTTTTCAGGAATTGAAAAGAAGATTGGTGAATGCTCCAGTTTTGGCACTACCTTCCAGGAATGGTGAGTTTGTTATATACAGTGATGCTTCATTGAAAGGACTTGGTTGTGTCCTAATGCAGAATGATTAGGTAATTGCTTATGCTTCACGTCAGTTGAAAACTCATGAGGTAAATTACCCTACACATGATTTGGAATTAGCTGCTGTTGTTTTCGCTTTAAAAATTTGGAGGCATCATTTGTATGGAGTAAAGTGTGAAATATATACTGATCACAAATGTTTAAAGTATATATTCACTCATAAAGAGTTAAACATGAGACAGAGGAGATGGCTGGAATTAATCAAGGATTATGATTGTACAATTCATTACCATCCCGGAAAATAAAATAAAGTGGCTAATGCTTTGAGTCGAAAAAGTAATGCTTCATTAGCAATGTTGCATTTGGAACGTGATACTTTGGTTAAGGATTTGATGAACTTTGGCATAGAAGTTGTTGGTGCAGGGAGTTCTTCTGTTTTGTTTCAGGTATCAGTGAGATCATCTCTATCAGATAGAATCAAGCAAGCACAGAAGCAAGACAGTGAGTTGCAGAAAAAGGTAGAGATGGTTCAGAAAGTTAAGTTACCTGAATTCAACATTGATAATGATTGCATTTTGAGATTTGGGAAGAGATTGTGTGTGCCTTTTAATTCACAGTTGAAGAGAGAGTTGTTATGTGAAGCTCATAGTTCTCCGTTTTCAGTTCATCCTGACAGTACTAAGATGTACAGAGATCTGCGGGAATATTACTGGTGGGATGGAATGAAAAGAGATATTTCTGATTTTACTGTGAAGTGTTTGACATGTCAACAGGTTAAAGCAGAGTGGCAGTTACCGAAAGGGATGCTTCAGCCTTTACCAGTGCCAGAGTGGAAATAAGATAATATATCCATGGACTTCGTTGTGGGATTGCTGAAGACCCCTTGAGGTAATAATGCAATCTGGGTTGTTGTTGATCGCTTGACTAAATCTACTCATTTCCTTGCTATACGAGATACTTTTTCCCTAGATCAACTTTCCTGTTTGTATCTTAAAGAGATAGTCATGTTACATGGAGTTCCCCTCTCCATTGTATCTGATCGTGATCCCAGGTTCACTTCTAACTTTTGGAAAGGCCTTCAGAAGTCGTTGGGTACTGAATTAAATTTTAGTACAACTTTTCATCCTCAATCAGATGGGCAGTCAGAACGAAAAATTCAGACCTTGGAGGATATGCTATGTTCTTGCTCTATGGATTATCAGGGAAGTTGGGACCAAAATCTTTCTTTGGTTGAATTTTCATATAATAATAGTTTTCATTCCAGTATACAGATGGCACCATTTCAGGCATTATATGGGAAGCAGTGTCGAAATCCAGCTTTCTGGGATGAAGTGGGTGAAAGGATGTCGATGGGACCAGAATTGGTAGAAGAGATGGCAGAAAAAGTTCAGCTGATTCAGAAGCACATGAGAACAGCTCAGAGCAGGCAGAAGAGTTATGCGGATAACCGGAGGAAGGATCTATCTTTCGAGGTAGTTGATCATGTTTTTCTTAAGGTTTCTCCTTGGAAAAGTGTGATGAGATTTGGTAAGAAAGGAAAGATGAGTCCAAGGTTTATTGGACCATATGAAATTCTGGAGAGAGTTGGATCAGTTGCATACTGGGTGGCTTTACCTCCGAGTTTATCTCAGGTACACAATGTTTTTCACATTTCGATGTTGAGAAAATATTTGCCAGATCCATCTCATGTTTTGAGACCAGAGGTAGTTCAGCTGGAAGAGAACCTATCTTATGAGGAACAACCGGTCTAGATTATTGACCACAGGGAGCAAGTGTTACGAAATAAGGTGATTAATCAGGTAAAGTTTTTGTGGAAAAACCACATGATGGAAGAGGCAACATGGGAATCTGAAAATGCAATGAGGGATAAGTACCCCCATTTATTCGATAAGTAAATAAATTGCGGGGACATAATTTTCAAAAGGGGGGAAGGATGTAACATCCCAAGTAAGTAATGAATAATAGATATTTTTATATATTTCTATTAATGAATTAGATAGTGTTTTAGAGGCTTAAAATGAAAATAAATCCAATCTTAAGCGTGGAATACACTAATATTTTTAAAAGATTGTTTCCCTGCCTTTTTATTGAAAACCATTTTTAAATATATCTTTTTGAAAATTTTATAAGCTATGTTTGTCAAAATAAACTTATTCTTTATGATTGGGACATCAAAATTTACTTTTTGTGAATTTTTGGTATTTTTCAGACAATATTCATTTTTTAATGAATAGTGAAAAATACTGCATTTTACATCAAAACTGCTTTTTAATATAATTTATTTATATGATTAGATTATCTTTTGAATTGGTTTTGAAGTGAAATTAGAATATATTTTTACCATTTAATCCAATGGTGGTCATTAGAATCAATTTCACTTTGAAATTGGACTTAAACTGGTGTCAATCTTTTGATACTTATTGTTTCATAAAAACACGCTATTTGTCATGACAACGGGAATTAATTATTAAATTAATTAATGTGACTTATATGTTTTGAATTTTGTAAAATATACTTCATTTTTTAATTCAGAATATCAAATATATCTTAGGGTAAATTTTTGGTATTTTTCTGAAAAACATCAATTTTTGATGAATAGAGAAACCACTAAGTGGTAATTATAAAAAATGATATTTCGTTTAAATGAAATTTTACCACTTCTGTGTTTTGAATTTCAAAAATCCGACATACATGGCTGTCATTAAGAAGTAAAATGTGGTTCAATGAGATTAAAATAATTTTTGGTGAATAGTAACTCTTAAGTTCTTAATCGCGATTAGAGGTAATTAGTGTAGTTTAAGGTAAAAATAATGCTTTAATAAAATGATATGAGCTTGAAACATGTACTACCCTCATTGGATGTTTCATGACCGACCAATAAAATCCATGGGTCAACTTGGGGACCCCATGGAGCCACTTTGGTTGGGAAATGACATAAATAACTTTTTATTTAATGTAAAAGTAAAAATGACACAAACATGAGATGTTTTACTAAAACAATTTTTACATGGGGTTATAAAGATCAGATTTTTGATTATAAATAGTAATTGGAAATCTAAAACGATTTCCTACATCATAGTATTTTCTTTGTAATTTTTAGACTTTATATAAATTAAATTATTTTTGACATCATGATGATGCAGCGATGACCTCCTTATTTAACGATTTAAATAAAATAGAATGATAATGTAAAATCTAAGACCTACACATGGACAAAACCAATTGGATGGGTGGATTTCGAACCCTTATCACCTTATCCTCGAAACACATCAATGTGGGACCTCTTAAATCCGAATACCATTTTAAAATAAAGTGACTTTTATTTACCTTCCAAGAGTGCCCCTCCTCTCCTCTTATAAAAGGCCCCCACCTCTACCTCCTTACCCACACTCCCAAAGCCTTTGTATGGGCCAACCCCTGCCCATTTTGTCTCTCCACATCCCTATCTTACTCCTTGAAGCCTCACTTTTGGCAGATGTCTTCCCAAGGAAGCCTTTGAGCTCAAATCTAAGAGAGTTACCTGATTTTAGGGTAATGTCTTCTTTTGAGTCCTTTTGTTTTGATTTTGCTTCTCCAACCCCCTAAACTCTTTTTATTATTTTCTTTTATAACAACTACAGTATCCTCAATATACTAGGATGTTGTTACAAGAAGGATTAGAGCTACACGTACACACACCTACATCTAATGGTTAAAGGACATACTGTTTCCATGGATGGTGAATTTATGCCTCCCGAAATGATGATTGTTCAACATTCTTTTAACACCTTAAAAGGTGGCCATTAAGATGTAACTATATTTAGATATGATATATAATATGTTTTTGTTTTCCTTAATCTTCTGTATTTTTCATTTTGGGCATACCTTTATGGTTTCCATTATGGGTAAACACGATATCTTCATTTAAGGAAGTGCAGACTACCGCCCCCTCAAAGTGATTTGATTCGTTAAATAACATATGTGGGATGTATAAAGGATGGAACTATGATATTATATATGATATTATACCGGAATTATAATATACCTTTATATCATTATGATTCCATTCTATAAAATACGAAATAGAAATGAAAGTAGCGTTCATGCGTACGTACGGCCTACCGTCTCCATGAACGATGCATTTAATTTCTTACCTCTAAATGATTATGTAATATTATAAATGCATGTATATACTGGATATATATAATATATACATAATGATTATAATTCTGGATATAATGGATACATGAACAAAATGTAATTATAAAGGGTTTATTTTTGGCTCAAGTACCAATGATCGTTAAAACAACCGTTATTAACTTAAATAATTACATAGTGTTCATGACATGGAAATAAGTGATATAAAAGGAATAATAAACTTGAAAAAGGTTCTTAAACAAGTATAAATTAACCCAAATTTATTATTCAGGAGATTAAAGAACGACCGAGTCAAGTCGGAATTCAGGTATGGGACTTCGTCTCAATCTCCTTTCATTGGGGCATATTTTGTTTTATACACAACCTTCTTTTATATGGTGTATAAACCCCTTTGAATTTTACGTTTATTCAAAAGGAATCTTTTTTTTATACGAAGAATTTACTAAACGAAAAAAGGGAATGTTTTTGTCATACGTATGCGGCGACAACGACTTCTCCGCCGTCGTGACCATTATTTGAGTTTCGGTTTCCTCTACAAGCCATACCTTCTTTTTAAAAGAAAAATAAATACCATGTTTTACTTTTCTTTTATTTTGGTATTGAAAATGGTTTTCATAATGTTTTTATGTCAATGTGTTTTATTGGTATCTTGTGATTGAATGGTGGGAATATTATGTTTCCTTTATGCATGTTTTATGTGATACGATTATGTTGAGGTTCTTGGGCATTATTATGAGGACGGGTGGTTCCGTGATAAACTAAGGGCTGGTGAGCCCGATATAGCTCTCCAATGCATTGGGTAACACGAAGGAGTGAAACGTTAAGGTTTCTTCGAAGAGATTTAGGGAATATACTGTGATGGGTATTCCAAAAGTAACCAAGAGGGTTACTCCCTATGTAAGAATGTTATGAATGCATCAAGTTACCTTTATGTCTTATGATTTCTATGATTTATTCATGATTTGATGAGGTATGTTTAAGTTCTTATGTTTTATGGGTAAAGTATGATTTCATTCTTATGTATATATGTACCCATGTTTCCTTTTCATATATTTTTATATCCCTTACTGAGCTTTTTATGCTCATCCCAAGTTTTTTGAAATGTTTTTCACAGGTCAAGGGAAAGGTACATGATATGATGATAGTGTTAAGGAAGTTTCAAGAAACAATCCATGTTTTATTTAAAATATGTTTCCATTGATGGAAAAGAAGAACACTATCTTTATGTAACCACTTTGTTTATATGTGGAATGTAATGAAAGTTTTATGATCTAATACTCTAAAACTCTAAACCCGAAAAGATCCTCAATGTGTAATCTTGTAATAACTCATGATTAAGTAAGGTTTAAGGCTGGGGCCTTATATAGGGAGGTGGTGGATGGACCACTACGGCCGTGGAAATGATAGGAGTAGGAAGATCCAAAGGGTGGAGGACTTTGCAGAGGAACAAGGAGAGATAGTATAATTGGAAGGTGTTTTCAGATATTACCACCACCACTCCGAGGAGGTCCATGAAAGGCTCTGGGTGTTGAAGGATAAGAGATGGGAAAACTGCATGTGGTCACAAAATATAACCCAATGAATCAAGGGATGATTCGAGGTACAATCTATATCATTTCTACCATAGCTACAATACAGATTTAAACTGGTTCCATATATTCTCTTCTTTCTACATGCCTTGTATGAGAAATTAAGATTCTAGTAGAACCATTCACATAACCCTTACGCTTGGATTAAATAAAATAGGATACTCAATGATCACACACTCCTAATAATAGTGCAACTAGACCCTTGGAGGTGATAATTTTGGTTGGAACCTCTTCATAGATGAATCGAGTTCTTAAAATGTGAATATTGGTATGATAGGTAATCTTCAGTCCACACATCGATTTTCTATTTTAGGTGAAGGGTGTGGTGTTCATTTGTAGATGTAATGAGTTATTACTTTTTTTGTGAAAGGGAAACCCATTAATCATATAGTAGACTCATTCATAAGAGAGTATAGATACTAACTCATTAGCAGTCTAGTCTAGCCCTCATATCCGAAGATGTAATGATTCTTCAGTTCCTAGTAGTAGTGTTGGAGTATGACAACATATTTCTAAGAGATGTACTTGATTTTCCTCACAATAGAGAGAGTGACCTTTGTATCAACTTACACCCTGATTAGACACTAATATTAGCACCATCATATCAGATGGCTGATACAGATCATTGAAAGCAAATGGTGAAGTTGAAGGACATTTATAGGAAGGGATCTTTGAGACACTTTTTCCCCCTAGATAGCCCATGTTTTGTTTTCTAAAAAATAATAAAGGAGCATGATGTTTTGTGGGGACTATAGAAGAATAAACCAGGTAATCAAGAATAAAATTTATCCACTACTAATGATAAATGACTTCTTCAATCAGTTGAGAGGGTCATGAAGGTTCTAGAATATTGATCTTTATTCAGGATATCACAAGATGCTATTAGGATATGAAGGTATACATGAGATGGATTTCAAATTCTATTATGGTCTCTATGAGCACGTGGTGATTCCATTTTTCATGATGAACATCCCCATAGTGTTAATGGTACTCATTAACTAGACCGTTCATCCATACGTATACATGTTCATGGTAATCCTAATCAATGATATCATTGTGTACTCAGCTTCTGAGTAGGATCACTTGAGACACCTAATGATGGTTCTGGACATACTCTGAGATCCCCCATTTTATAGAGAAATCTCAAAGTTATAGTTGTGGATTTAGTTGGTCCACCTTTTGTGACATGTTTTCTCAGCGGAAGGAGTGGAAGTGGACCAATCAAATGTGGAGGTAGTGATAAAATTGGATCCACATAATAGCGTGAAGGAGGTGTAGAGATTCCGTGGTCTAGAAGTCTATTACCAAAAAATCATACATGATTTATCCAAGATATCAGCACATATGATATAATTTACTTGAAATGGGAAGCCTTTTGTGTAGATAATTATGTTCTAAGAGGATTTCTAGATGTTTAGGCAGAGTTTGACATGTTCTCTGATTTTGAGAATGCCAGAAGAGGGTGTTGATTATGTAGTGTTTTGCGATGCATCAGGGAAAAAACAATGTTTTCCTCTAATGAAAAGTAATTTATTGATTTCTTGTGGGTCATTATTTTTGATTCCACATGGGTAGAACTATATTACCCATGATATTGATTTGGTGGAGGTAGAATTCTCATTGAATATGTAGTGGCACTACCTGATTAGTGAGCAGTTTATCTTTTATTCTGATCACAATAGAATGAAATATATCATTTCTTAGAAGGATATAAACATTATATAGAGGTGATGTCTAGACATCCTATAAGATTATGACATTGATATTATCTATAATCTTAGAAAGGGGAATGTGGTGGATGATTTCTCAGTAGGAGATCTAGTTCACAGTTGTTGAACGAGGTATCAGAGCATTTGTCCTTGTCACAGTTATCCTTTATGGATGGTGATGGAGCAACATAACTCTAGTTGATGGTTGTCACCATTACACTATTAGAAAAAGTCTAGGAGGAAAATCTTGGGGATAAAGACTATAAGAAAATAAGTTCTCAAATGTCCATAGGAAATGCACTTGATATATATTCAAATGGTTTAAAGCACATAGTCCCTTTCAGAGGATAAAAAATTGTAATAGTCGACTTACAAGAGTAGGTTTTATGGGGATTTAATAAAAAACCTTTGGTGATACATCCAAGATTATCTATGATGTACCAGGACCTCCAATGTCAGTTTTGGTGGACAGGGTCGAAGAATGAAATGGAAGATATTTTTTCTCGATGCCTTAGGTTCCAGTAGGTGAAGGCTGGGATCTAGGTTCTTGCAGGTCTAACATAAACCCTTTAGGTCCCAGAATGTATCTGGAATGGGATATCGATTTAATTCATGATGGTATTACAAAATATGTTTAGGGGAAATTGTACCATCTAGGTGATCATTGACCGACTCATCATATTGATCCACTTCATAGCTATCCAGGAGTAGAGATCAGCTGAGATCATGGTATGCCTCTATGTGGAAGACATAATTCTACTCCATGTAATACAATTTACTATTGTTTCTATTTGTGATGATCGTTATAGATCTTATTTGTATAAGGGATTTTAGGATGCATTTCGGATTTATTTCTACTTGGGGAGATCATTTCACCCCTAGACAGACGACCATATAGTGCAGACCATTCAGGTCCAAGAGTAATATTTGTGGGCCTTGATGTTGGACTTCATCCATATGTTAGAGGTTCACCTACCTCTGGTGGACTTATATTACAAAAATAGGTAAAATTCCACCATGGGTATGGAAATATTTGAGGAATTGTTTGGATGAACCTTCCAGTCACCACATTATTTATCTGATGTAGGAGGGTCACCACTCATGGGACAAGAGTGGGTGAGAGCTACTACAAAGAAGGTTCAGATCATCCAGGAGTGGATGAAGAATTCACATTTATGTCCTAAATAATATTTTAATAGGTTCTTGAGGCCATAGCATTTTAATAATTACAACCACTTGTTCATTCAAGTTCCACTTTGATGGGGATTGCGAATATTAATTCATGGTGGAAAGTTATCTCCGATGTTTATTAGCCCTTTTTAGAAACTATTTTTAGTTTGTGAGGTGGAAAACCACCTATATCTACCCATGTAGTTGGCTTTGGTACATGATGTCTTCCATGTGTCAAATCTGAGGACGTACGTGCATTATCTGTCACACGTCATCTCATGGAGAGAGATAGAAATTTATGATGGAGCCAGTTTTGCTGAGTACCCAATAATGATTGAGGATCAGAAGGAGTGGATCATACATGGATGAATAATTCCCTTGGTGAACGTTTTTTGGAATCACGAAAATATCTAGAATAGAATATGGGATTGGGAGGCTCATATTCGTTCATAGTATATTGATATATTTTGTACAGACATGGTTTTTGAATTATTGAGGATGAAATCACCAAGGTGGGGATAATGTAATTCCCCATATATTTTTTATTGTTTTTTAATATTATATTGAATTAATTTGAGATCACACACTAAGACAGTGTGTTATTCCGAGGCATGGTTTTCCCAGAACAATTTCTGGAGAAATATTAAAATATTGAATAACACACACACATATTTTTCCTAAAAAACTGGAAAACATATAAATCGGTTCACTGACCAATAACCATGGGAAACATTGCATTATAAACAGCAGTTTTACCCTTGTTGAGGTCCAACATCAGGTGACACATGTTGGCTATAAAAAATAGATTTTCGATGTTTTATTAATAAATTAAATTTTACGAGTTATTTTATTTTGATGTATTGTGTTGATGAATTTACTGTTTTTAAATATTCATCGAGGCATGGACATAGGGATAGACTCATAACTATAGGAAATGCTTTGGAGAGTGTTGAAAAGGAACTTTAGTGAAATATATCAGTCAATGATGATGAAAATTAGAAAATGGATCATTAATTACATGAATCACCAAAAACAATGGATATTTTTGGACTAACGATCCATTCCTAGGTTGGGCATTATTATTTCATTTTATTCTGTTTTTTTTCATAGAAGCAATGATGAACTCAAATTTACTATAGAATATATAGACCCACAGATTGATCATTCATGTGGAATAGGTTGTGATGGTAAGAATTATATGGGTTTGTTATTATTTTATTTATTTTATTACTCATTCTTATAGGAATGGATCAAGGATGCAATGAACAATAGTCGAGGTTTTTTCTGTATGCTTGTTCGATGTGATCTTCCCCTATTTTCCCTCGCTATACTCATTATTTTTAACTTATGAACGGATGACATTTGCACCATAATTTATTTGTGCAACAATCCAAAATTGAGGATCCTATACCAGGATGACCAAATAGTGGTGTGATAGTGACATCTATGGAAGAATTGAAGTTATTCGAGAGATATAACTTTTTTTAAGGTTTTTAAGATGATTTTGATGAATTTTTCCGAGTTTATTGAAGTATCAAACACCCATATTCAATGTTAGGATGTTGATATGAGGTGAAATCTTGACTTTTGTTGTAGACGAGATGTGAAATCAAAGGTTAGATGATTAGCTTAAGCACTTGGAAGAATAACTGGTGATTTTTGAAATTCTAGAACACACGGTGTGTAGTATGGGATACATGAGATGTGTTCATTGATTATCCACTCAAGATGTGCTCCGATAGTACATAGTAATGGGTGGAGTACATGGGATTCTTACATAGAAGGTACTCCACCACATAGTGGGAACCAGACCCGATACATGAGATACCTCTTTTACCAGCACATGTGTAGGAAGACATGAGTTGAAACCATGTACAAGCACTTGGCCAAGGTACACATATGAACCATAGATAGAGATTCTTGGAATGTAAGTCTTTCTACACTCTATATACTCTATTTTTATATGAAATGTAATTTTTACAAAAGCTATTGTACATGGGAAATACCTGTGGTCAACAGATATGATATGCGACCCTATTAAAGACAGTGTACTCTCTTCTACATGGCTTGAGCCACATGTCAACCATATCATACATATGTCACATTAAGGGTTCATTCCGATAACATTCCCCATAAGTTTTTTTAATATAAATTTCAACTCATAGAAGAAATATCCCTTTAGCATGAATTTATGTTTAGTGTTGTTGGAATCGCTAGTAAGAACATAGAAGAAAGTTCTTTTATTCATTCATTTTTCCCTTGGTAGATTTCAATGTATCGACATGAAAACACTATATGATCTCAAATCCTCTAAATATATTTTTAATATAGATGGAGTTTTCAGAATCACCACATGGAACAGGTAGTGATCCTCCTCTTTGATCATATCTCCATTCAGATCTATCAGTGTATCACTATCATGATGGTTACTGAAGAAGAACACATCTTGAGCGGACATCATCTATGCTATCAGGCTCATGATTGTGATCTCTTGGATGAGTGCTTATGGAATATAAAATCTGAATCCATATTATAGGTATGTGGAGGTTTTGACTTACCTATACACTACATGTATTGGTTTGAGTATATCTGGGTGTTCTTATTATTTGTACTACAGACATATACATTGTTCATATAACTATGCCTTCCATTTGTGTGTTGATTTTTGGTTTTAGGGTGTCCTTCTATGTTTTGTTATATCATACCCTACAAGATATTTTATAACATGTTTCATGTCTTGTGAAGAAGAGGGAGCTTTTGGTGGGGTCGAGTGTGGACAAGGACTGGATCGAGCATTGTGAGTTGTCGTAGGCCGAGGTGTTCCTAGGAATTCAAGCATCAGTCCTTATACCTATTTTGTTTATATGTTGGATGTTGTAGTTTAAAAAATCTTTATTTTTTTATGGATTTTATTTTGGCCCATTTACCATTACTGCACATTACTTTCCTATCTTACTCTCTTTGTGGGGATAGTGGTATGCATGCCTTTGTTACATAGTGGTTTTTCTATTTCATTATTTTTTTCTTGTGGATTTGTAATTTGTACACGTACGTAGGTAATTCCTCCCATGATAGTGATATTCCTACTCAGTTTATTCTTCATCCCCTTTCCTATTGGAGTTGGTCTCAGAGAGTCGCAGCACGAGCCCTACTAGTACGGGTCGTGAAAGAAAATTAATTCATAACGAGCATTCGATGGCCACATCAAATAGAGTTGTGTTCTACGATGCCCATTTTTCGGAGCATGGGAAGGATGAAACATCATTGGGCTTCAATCATGACCAATAACAAGTGTATATTCAACATTTTTTTATATAACATAATTTCCTGTGAGAGAAACTCAAGTTAGTGGAGACTACCACTTGGGTGATGTTATCAAAATAACCCTAAGAGTCTATCACCATCACACACATTATCCTTAGATCATATTAGGTTGTTATAAGGTGATATTTTTCCTGGCCTCTGTAACATAATGTTTATTCCCTTTGGTAAAATAAAATGGTTATTCCATCACTTATGTTTAATGAATTTTATTGATTTCAAATTGGGATGAAATTTGGTAAATTGATTTTTACGGTAAAATTTTTACTTTTTAGAGAGATATTAATTATTATATTTAAATAATGTTATATTAATGTTTTTTATAATGAAATATTATTATCAAACCACTATAAATTAATTAGTACTGACAATATAATTTTCTTTTTTCAAGTGTCGAAAATATTATTATGCATTTTTCTGTGCATTTTCTATACGATATAATTTTTAACAAATAAGTATTTTAATATTTAAAATTAATATATATTATATTTATTAAATTATTATAATAATATAAGTATCATTATTGAAAATATAATGATGATATTAGTATACATTGAATTTATTAGAAATTTATAAAATACATTACATTTTCATGAATAATAAAATTATAGTTTTAGTATTCTAGTATATTTAATGGAATCAAAACTATGTCACAATTATGTAATGAGTATTATAAAATTTTGGTCGAAAAATTATTATTAATATAGTATAATATTTTTCCCATGTCTCCTATACCACGGGCAAGCCCATGGTTTTGAAAATACCACTACTAAGGTATCCATGGAAGTTAATAAAAAACCTCCCACTTGTTATAAAAATACCCTCCAATTTATTCATTATTATTCATGCCAAATTCATCCTCCAAAAATACCTAATCATGTTACCTCCCAAGGAGTCTAAAAATGTGTCTTGAACCCACCACTATCTAAGTTATTTAGTTTTATGAGTCAATCATCAATGTAAGGGAAATCTCAACTTCTCTTTTCATTTTGTGTTTCATTTTTTAGGTGGAATGTCCATAAAATTTCAATACTATGTTAATATATCCATTTTATTCTATACCATTACTATAATATGTGTCTTATGTGAATGGGAGACCATATTACACTAGTATTTTTAGTTTTTTCTAAAACCATTATTTGTACACATTATGTTGTACATTTTACATCTCAAAATTTCCATATTTTTCAGAATAAATTATCTTATTTTATTTTGTGAATACCGCAAACTATTTATATTCTAGGTTTATTCACCTAGATATAACAATAACCTAATTAATCCTATTACTAATGTACAGGAAACACACTATCTCTTTTTGTTGGTTAATAATGACATTCAAATATTTTTATAACACTATTTTTAAAAAACCATAATTTTAATATGAAACACTCTTATTTTATTTTACAAAAGTTATCTATATATTTTTATGATGAATGGGTCTAAAATTAATAAATAAATAATAATGATGTTCCCTGTTATCACCCCATTGCATTGGTTAAAAAATTTAATCTCAATAGATGACATGGTTTACGAAACCATAGTGAATAACCGTTAAAATTTTTATGACACCTCATTGACGAACAATGTTAATATTATTATAAATGTCTCAATTAATTGTTGTAGACACATTTATAAGTTGTGAATATTATTTTTCATTATTATATGCTTATTTAACCATTTATTGTGCCTTTATGATATTCTTTATGTTCTTATGGATAATTTTCAATAACCAATATAAACTATTTTCCTCGATTTCCATTAATTTTCCTTTTGCTCACCATTCTTTTGATATATTTCCCTTGGTTATGATATGAAGTAATTGAACATAAGATAAACCTATGATTATCATTTGTAGTAGATTATATTTTTTTTCATGTTTTCATTAATTGTGTACATATTTTGAAAGGCTTTAAATAATAAAAAATTATCAGTTTGCAAAATCTTATGAAATATTTATGTAATAAAAGGCAGAATCCTGTAGTTTGTATCAATGTTTGGTTTAGTTATTTGTGGAAATTATGATTTTTAATCAATATGAGTAACCCTATAAAAATTTTAAATATATGATAAATTCATGTTATTTTGGTGAAATATGAATTCAATATTTTTTGAGTAAGAAATTTCTATTTGGATTAAAAAAAAGTGGATGTGGCTCTTGAAAAAATGTATCTAGGGTAAAACCTAAAAAAGAAATCTTTGAGAGAGAATCAAATGGGAACTTATGCATGGTAAAGTGACTTGTCGAACTCCTTATTGGACACTTATAGAGGATATGTTTGGTTGATCACATGATTTTTATGAACCACTATGAAGGAAATATTTGATAATGATGTTTTAAGACATTAAATTCCATTATAATTGTAATATTATTAAATAAAAAATGTTTTCACTAAGGTTTTATTATTTTAGATAACAGAAGAAAATAAGATAAACTATGGAATGATGAGAAGAAAAAAACTATAAATAAAGTACTTCTTATATAATTTTTTATATGAATCTTCAGGAGAGGGATGAATCAATTGACTCGATTTATGGGAAATAACTTTAATTAATCGGATAGATGAGATTTGCCATGAAGGGAACAAATTTTCATCGAGTCCTTTATGTGTCAATGACCAACAACATTATGTGGATATACCAACCCATTTATTTATGAACAATGGATAATCTTAATAAAAAGTATATTTTAATTACTCTATTGTATAGAATAAGATAAAGTCACACCAGTTGTGTACTGGTTAGAGAGTGGTGTTTACCAGTGGTGGACACTGATTAAAGAGGGATTCCAAGAGGGTAGATTGAAGTTATGTAGTGTGAGGAGTTCAAGGGAATCTTCATTAATAACTATTTCCATCATTCAATGAGAATTTAAATGTTGAAGGAATTCCTCAACATAGAGAATAAGGAAAATGAATTTATCGGAATCTATGAAATGAAATACACAAGACATTCCCTCTACACATTTATGCTTATCATGGATCCAAATGGGAGGATTTATTTATTATTTAGTAGGATAAAAACCCATATACAAAGAAACCATTACAATCAATAATAATAATATTTTGAGTAGATAGTGATAAGAGCTATGAAAGTTTAACTAGAGTTCATTAAGAAACAGTGTTATACCAAATCTAATGAAAAGAAGATATCAATGGACCCAAATATGAGGAGTATATTTGATAAATGGAGAGGAAGAAATATGGTTAAAATTTACTCATGTATCAAATGGGGAAATAATTATTAAGGTAATTTCGTATATAGGAGTGGGAAATGATAAAATTGTGGAATATATGGATAAATTGTTTAGAAATATCATATCATGGAGAAGCGTCATCTTTTTAATAGTAATGAAAAATGGAAGATAGTGGAGGCTTTACCTAATTTCCAGCACTTCATCTGTGGAAATCATGACCACTTTTCCAGTAACTATCCCAATCCAATGGTAATTGAGGGGAATCACCATGAACCATGGCATAGGATAAGGGTGTAAGGTCATAGTTTTTCTACCATAACTGCTGATGTTGAAGCTCCAAATGATGTGGTTGAAGGTTCTTTCTTTGTTTTATCAATGATCACAGCACATTGTTTGACTCTTTTTCTTTGAATTTTTTTATTTCCTCCATGTTTTGAAAATAATATTGATTATATCTCTAATATGATATAATTATAACTATCATTCAAGCCTCCAAGTGAGATTTTCCATGAATTAATAGTGTCTAAAAACACATGTATCTACAATGATGAGAATGATCGCATTGCAATTCAATTATTCATTCACATGATGCAATTTTTCAATATACAAGGGATGGACTGTATCTCAATGTGTAATACAAATATCCCTTGAAGATGTAAGGAAATCTCATAGGTAAATAATGGAAAACCTACAATTTTCATCAAAGGAGATATATATTAAAATTATATTTATCTATAAGCACTAACCATGGACTTATTTAGGACGATAAATGGTGAAAATGAAAAAGGAAATGAAAGTGTATGAATAGAGAATGTCCTCATCGTTCAGGAATAAATTAATGTGTTTCCTATGGAATTATCCTGACCACCACCAAAAAGATGTGTAGTGTTCTCCACTGAGAACATTTCTAATTCCATGCCAGTTTGAAAGACCCCTTATAGTATTGCCAATTTGGAGCTGCAGGAATTAAAGACAGAAATCCATGATCATTTAGAGAATGATATTATCTGATAGATTGTTTCTCCTTCGGGATCACATATTCTCTTTGAGAAAAATAAGGGTGGATCGATGCAACTATGAATTGATTACATAGAACGTAAGGAGATAATAATTAAGAACAAATAACCTTTTCTAAGGACTCATGATTTGTGTTATCATCTTCACATGGATTAATTATTCATCAAGATTGATCTTTGATCTTGTTATAATCATTTAATAGAGAAGAATGAATATATTCTAAAGTCTAACTTATAATCAAGTTATGGGTTTTATATTTTTTATGTCCTTCTGTTTGACTAATTGTCATTCCATTTTTTATTGATTTAATGTATAGATTATTTAAATAATACATTTATATTTTTTGTTAGTTTTTAATAGTGAAATTATGACATATTATGGTTGTCACTAGGAATTTGAATATCATCTAACTATTAAATTTAATACAATTAAGATATATTTTATTTTTGAAAAGATAAAAAAATGTGAATTTTGGTTACTAATAGTTTCTTTATTGGGGAAAATTATAATTGATGAAAGAATCACAGTTTAACCTTATAAGGTAAGGGTTGTGGAAGAGTGCCCTCATCCTAAAACCATAACTGAGAATCATTGTTTCCTTGGTTTATTAGGATATTATAGGAGGCTTGTGAAAATACTTTCAAGATATTATAATCTAAAAACCATGATTAATTGAAAAGGGGTCAATTTCTTCTAAAAAAATGAGTGTGAAGATAGTTTCTAGGAGTTGAAGAATAGATTCGTCACTGCACCCATGTCAACTCTACCAACTATCAATGAACATTTTATTATTTCTAGTTGTGCATATCTAAAAATAATTGGGTTTTTTCTCATGAAAAATTGCATAGTTAAAGCATATGAATCTCCATAGTTGCACCCTCATAAGAAGAACTATCCTATTCATGACCTGGTGGTATCTGTAACTATTTTTTCTCTAAAGATATGGTGGAACTATCTTTTGTTGTGTTAAATATGATACATACATAGAAAATTAATTTTTTAGTTTTATTATCACATAAAAGGAAGATAACGTGAGAAAAAAATATGGTTTTAACTTCTAAATGACAATTATTTTTTCAAATCAGAATCATCCCAAAAGAGAAAACAAATTCTCTGATGAGTAAAGTAAAAATATCCTCCAGTTCTAGAAATGAAAAGGATTCAAATATATCCATTTATCTATGACCTACTAAAAATATACAGTTGAATCATAAGGGAAGGGACATCATCAAGCCTATCCCATTTTATTTTTCAACCATCATTACTAGAGATTATAGAGAATGAAAAAGGGAATATCCTTTTTTATAGAATAAGTTATAGGCTTTGATGTTTCAAGAGTTCAATATTGATAATGATGGTATGATGAAATTTTATACAAGGATATACGTTCCATCAATTATATAAATAAATAATGAGATGATGATGAAGAACATAGAACTAAATTCTTTACTCATATTGGAAGAATGAAAATATATAGGATCTATTTTGGTTATTATTTGTGGTATTAATATGAAGATAGAGATTATAGACTGTAGTAAAGGGTGTCTAGTGTATTAATAATTGAAACCAGAGTGGAAACATAATAAAGGGGCATTACAACCACTACCAATACCATCATCTATGAGTGATAATATCACAATGGACATAGTTACTAGTCCCCCAAGAACATATCAAGGAAACACTACACTTTCAGTTATAGGGGACATCTCACCATGACTACCCATATAATATATATTCAAGTTGATTTAACTTTTAACCAAGTCTCTATAATATATGTTAATGATATGTTAAGTCTTCTCGGAGTTACAATTTCTATCATTTAAAATCATGATCTATGGTTCACTTAATCATTCAAGACATGTCTTAAACATTCATTGATTACTAAAATGAATTTCAGTAAGACTTATAACCATTTAACTAATGTCCATCCTAAAAAGACTATTAAAACACTCAATGACATGATGATAAAATGATAAATTCTATTTAAAGATGGGAGGGATGAACATATCCTATTATTTGTGTTCTCATATAAAAACAACATACATTATATTATTCAAATGGCACCCTTTGAATCATTATATGAGAATCGATTTAAAACTTCTACTTATTGGGATGAATATGGTGATAGAAAACCTCTTGGGCCTGATCTTGCGCTAGAGATGTCTAAAAATGTTCAAGCCCTTCAAAAAAATATAAATGTTGTTTATCGTCAGAGAAGAGATCAAATGAAACCCCTATAATTTACTTCATGTTTCTTGTTTGTGAAAAAGGAGTCCTAAAAATTTCACCATGTAAGAGTTTCATGAGGTTCAAGAAGAAAGGGAAGGTCGTCCCCTGGTATATTTTCCACATTGAAATCCTTGACCGCATAAGAGTTGTGGCCTATCATATTTCTTTAATCCAAACACAGCTTCTAATCAGGAAGTATTCCACATATCTCTTTTGATGAAGTATATACACATCCCTTCACATCTACTAAATCTTGAGGTGGTAAAACTAAGACATGACCTCTCATCTGAGGTGCATCCATTGGTGATCTTTTACTGTAGAGATAGGTATGTATGAACGAATAATACCAACATTTTCAATATTTTGTGGAGGATCAAAAAATATGTAGAAGCCATGTGGGAACTAGTGAAAATAATGAGGAAAAAATGCCCTCAAATTTTTTCAACTGAGGGAACAAAATAAAATTTTGAGGATGAATTTTCATTAGGGTAGAAGAATGTAACGAATCAATCTTTTTGAATGACAATTGATTCCTTAAAACATGTGTTATGTTATTTTTACTGAAATAACTATATACCATTAATAATGTATTGATTATAATTGAAATGTTTCCTTTGTATTTAAACAGTTATATAACCATTTTTCAATTTTGACCATTGGTCATTATTACCATTAGAATAAATACTCTTAATAATAGTATTATATTTATAATTATTGTTTTTAAATAGAAATGTAAAATGAAAATTAATGTGAAAATGAATTGTTAATTCCCATATCAAGTGGAGTCATGTAGTACAAAGCCCAGTTTTTATATCTTGTTATGGATTTATCATCATCAGGATTCAGTCATGACCAATCCCAAGTGAGGAATAGACATGTTAATCTATAATTAAATCACCAACTAGAGAATCTCAAGTTAGCAGTTTTACCACTCAGGTAAAGTTATTTGTGCTTCCCAAAGAGTCTATCACCACCACACACCATAATATTATGTTTTATGTGGTTTTTTGTACTAGGTTATGTGTAAATTCGTTATTTATGTAATGTTTAAACACTTTTTTAAATAAAATTATTATTCCACCATTTCAGTTTAATGAATTTTTTTTCGTAAAAATTGAGAAGGAATTTGAAAATTGTATTCCTCAGTTAAAAAATTTACTATTTTATATAGACATAAATTATAATATTAAACTAAGGTTATATTAATTATTAATATGTTATATATTGTTTTCAAAACACTCTTATTTAATTACAAATGATAAGATAAATTTATATTTTGCAAGTGTCAAAAATTTAAATACGGAATTTCTGTCATGGATTATTTCAAATAAATAAGTATTTTTATATTTCAAGGATAAATTTATCAAATATAGATAAATATTAAGAAAATTAGATTTTATTTTTGAAATTATAATTTCAATATTAGGTTATGTTGGTTTATAATACTTTTATAAAATATATTAGTTTTTTCGTGAATAGAAATAATATAATTTGAATTTTTTGGTATGTTTAATGACATCATAACTATGTAATTGTGATATAATGAGTACTATAAAATTTTGAGAGACTGTTGTGGATTAAAATATTTTAATATGTGTCCCATGTGGACAAGACCATGTGAAAACTCAATGGTAAAGCCCACTATTTTCAAATACCACTGCTCAGGTGTACAAGGAAATTAATTAACCACTCCATCACTTTTACTATAAATACCCACCCATTCCTAAATTAAATTTCATTCAATGTTAAAACTACAGGAATATCTGATTGTTTTACTTCCCAAGGAGTTCTCCTAGAGTATCTTTAATTCCCTATTTTCCTGATCATAAATATTTATGAGTCACTCTTCAAGGTAATGGAAATATCAACGTCTTTTTTTAATTGAAGATTCCTTATTTATGTGTTAAACATGTCAAATTAACATACTATGTTATTCTTCCAATTTTATTCTATATATTTAATATATTAAGTTCATTTTTTGAGTGGGGTAAGCTTTTCCACACACTTTTATTTTTTCTTAAAACATTTGTATACCCTTTATGATGTCGATATTTCTTATTAAAATTTATTTATTTATTATACAGAATTTATATTATTTTCATTTGTGAATACCCAAACCCTCTTTTTTTAAAATGTAATTAAAATATATTTAAAAATGATCTATTTATTATCAGTTAACATATATGAATCTCACCTTCACGTTTCATGGTTTAATAATGATATAAATATATTAACTTTATGCTTTTTTTTCAAAATAACATTATGATTTCAAATTGGTCATGCTTATTTTATTCTCCATAGGTTATTTTTGAAATTTATTATTATGATACATGTTTCTTGATTTATATAATATATATTAATGGTTTTCTTTAACTGTGCTCCAATGCATTGGGTATAAAATTAGATATATAAAAATGATATATTATATGATACATTGGTGAATAACCTTGGTAATGTTTATGACACGTCAGTAACAAACCATTGTGATATGCATATGAATCCATTAATTGAATTTGTGATCAACATTTACATGCTATTAAGGATTTTAAATTCATTACAATATTCTTATTTTACTATTTATCATGTCTTTTTAATATTCCATATTTTCTTATAGATAATTCCAATGATCTCAAGTAAATTGTTTACCTTTCATTACCTTACAGGACCTTATGCTCACCCCTTCCTTTGATGTATGTCCCCATGTTATTAGATACAATAATTGAACATAGGATTAACTTATGATGAGGCCTTTCATGTGGTTGGAATATTTTTTCATGTTTTTATTTTTATGTACATTTTTTCCAAGACACTAAATATTAAAATATCCTCAGTTTTATAAATGCTATATAAATTTCAAGTAATAAAATTAGTGATTCCATCATGGGTCTTCCTAGAATTGAATACCTATCTTGATACTACTTGTGTAAAGTGTTTTAGAATACATGTTCCTAGGTGTAACACTAATGAAAATGTGTGTCGGGCCTGACCTGACATAACCTCATACATGAAAATGGAACTTACTATGAACCTAGATTGACACTCTTGAGTGATATGATATAAATAATAAAAAATTTTCATTATATACCATTATTATGTATTTAATAGTAAATATTTCACTAAATAAACCATGTTTATGATTATGTGATTAGTTAAGCATAATGTTTTCAATTATTGTTTTGCAGTTCTCTTGTTTTGGTATTATAAATTATGTTTCATAATATTATGATCCCATATAGTGTACTCTTATATTTAGAAATGGTGTCTAGCGGACAGAATGTGAACTAAATCAATGAACATATTCCAAAGTGTAAGGATAATCGTTTCTACGATGGGTTTAGCCATCACATTGAAGGATAGTAGTCTCCCAAATATTCTCATCATATTAGAAGATAATATCATGTTATAAAAAGATCAAGAAAGAGTTTTCCAAGTATTATATGTTCAAAGGGAATGAATATAAGAAGTGGAAATCTGGGAGAAAATTAATGGAAGAATCTATTGAACAATATTCACACATGTGATAATTGTAGAAGTAAACACTGTAGTATATTCTTAATAGAAAAATTATTTTCCGTAATGTGTGGAGAAAAAGGAAAACCTTATCATGATTATAAGGAAATGAAATATTTTTACAATGATTATTGATTCAACTACAATGATATTGGACAATATGACTAAAATGTGTCATGCGCTAATGAAATACATAAAAAAGAGGATAATGGATACTTCTACCATAAATGTAGAGTAATTAATAATATTATTCTATTTGAATTCATGATTTATGTTATTTGATAATTTTATAAACAATTATTTGGTTATAAGAATAATGATATATATAATTATTGTAATACATTACATCGTATATAAGTAATTTTAAGCATGTGATGTATTGCACCTATAATCGGGATACCTGATTTTATTGTAAGTTAATATTATTTAATACACATGAATTGGGATAGATAAACCAAAATATGTTATTTAAATTGTGATAATAATGAATATGTGGTGATGGTATTATATCAATGATCATGAATGTTGTTATTGATCTGATGGTTTACCTTATGCTAGAATTATTAGATGTTTTGACATAAGAAATATATTCAACAACCTTTGATTTTAAGAGTGTAATAATTCATATTTCATAACTTATTAGTTGATAGTAATTGATTAATGTATTTTGTATATGAAAATATATGATAAATAATTTGTGGAATCTTATTTTATGTTTATTTGGAAAACATGGTGACTTTCATTCTAAATCGTTTAACATTGAATGTTAATATACATAGATTTACAAGAGTCTTCATAATGACTATACATAGAATGGATGATGTTAAATATAAGAGATTATTTTTAATAAAATACATATTCTATCCATCATGGTTTTATATAAAATTTAACAGCCAAATGAATTACTTATAGGCTATATGAATTGTTAAAAGTGCATTAGGTGTGAAGCTTCCTTCATGAAATTTCATTTACAGGTTTAAGGGCTGAAGTGAAAATTGATCTATGAAAAAAAAAATCGTTAGATAATTACTATGACATGGAAATTAATAAATAAATTTTATTATCTTAATTTATTACAAAAATATTAAAATAATACCTCATCTATGGAAAATTATTTTGGAACAAAAATGTTATGTGTTTAATTTTCATTCTATGAAATCAATGGTATTTTATCTTATAAAAAATAATTGGTTTGTTGATGGATAACATTCTAATTACCACTCCATCTATCATTATCCATCATAACTAGATAGTTACATTTTTCTTCCATATCAATGTTATCACTTTCCTTTAATTATTTCTATCTTTAAATCCTAGTTTTGTGGTCCCAATTTCATTTCCCTTTCCCAGATGATAAGTGGATATTTCATTAACTCTATTTTCAATGTGGGTTTCCCATAAAAGAATTTGGAAGAATTATACATTTATTTTCAAAGTAAAATATAAAATTATGATAATGAAATTTTATAAAGGACAGGAGAATGTGACACCAAATTATTTTATGGTATGTCTTTTTTAATTTAAATTCATCGGTATCATACAGTTCACATAACACTAATCGTTAAAAAACAATAATATATAATAAAATATAATTATATTATAATGACCATTATAACCTAGACTTTAAGTGAGAATGAATTAATAATATTATGAAAATTTTGAAACTTGTATTTTGTTTTTTTTAATTAAAAGTTTTTACAGTAAAAAAAATTATGCATGTGATAAAAGTGAATCCAATTTTATGCATTAAATGGATATGTTTTTTATAGGAATCTTTAAACCCTTTAATGGCACACATATTTCAAAAATAAAATTTTATAAATTTTATAAATTGTATATAGAAAAATAAACTTCATTTTTAATAGAGGAATGCAAAAATTAGCTCCGGGTTAAATTTTGGTTTTTTTCTACATATATTTAAATACCAGTGTATAGTGAAAAATCACAATTTTTTACATAACATTAATTTCTATAATATTAATAAAATATATATGAATTTAAATGTACTATTAACTATGAATTTAGATGTAAAATATTGGTATCATATATATTAAAACATGGAATATTTATATCGCAGAAATAGTACATAAATGATTTAAAAATGATAAATTAAATATTGGTATTTTTTAGAAACATAAATGTTTAATTAAAATTTAAAATTAATATATCGAGAAAAAAAATAAAAAAATTAAAATTGATTGATAAATTAATATTTTTTTGTCTTATTATTATACGATAAGTAATGAGACCTACATTATTTTTTCAATGTTTTATAAACGAGGAAAAAATTTTAAAATCTGTATTTTTAAAATAAATGATGATTTTATAGGAATTAAAATTCTCATATATAGAAAATTATATTCATAAAATTATATTTATATTTTAATTATACATGTCAAAAAAATAGAGTTAAATTTTTGGATATTTTTTAAATAGTTTAATTTTAGTGAACAATAATTTACAGTAATTTACCTTTTTTAATAAATTTGTGAATTATTGATTCATAGATGATGTATGGATGATGTATGAAAATAATATAGAACTATAATTAATTAATTTTAAACATTTATTAATAATTATAAAACACTTCATATTCTTGACAAAATTAATAAAAAATTGATTAAAATCGTCAAAACACTCTTCTCCTCCCACTATAAATACCACCCCACCACATATTTCCCTAACACATCCAAAACCATGATTATTGTCTAATTTAATACCAATATACTTCCCAAATCACTTAAATACTTTCAAATTTTATTTATCAATAAAATACCAAAACAAACATCCTTATGAATGTTCTAAAGCGGAATAATTGAAGAGGTAAATTACACTTTCAATTTCATTATTTTTTTCACTTTCATTTATTTTCTTATATTCACCTCAAATTATATATCCAATAATGTATGATATATAAATTATCTTATATATATATTAATTTATTTTTCAGTGTAAAATACACCATCATGTATCTTCTCCTTTTTTTTAATGATGAAATCATCATTTCGAAGATGCTGATTTACCGCCTTCGTGGAAAACATGTTTACATTTTTCAGTTATTCCTTCAGGGATGGCCATAAGACCTTTTTATGAGGGTAAAAAATACATTAATATTTTTTAAAACCTTATTTAATGGTCTATAACACCATATATATAATTTTAATTAATGACATAAAACTCCACAATGATTATTGAAAAACACCAAAATAATCTATGTGATTATCACTAATGTATCATCTAATGATTTATCGACAACCAGAATAAAAAAATGAATTATATAACCATTTAATATTATGTAATATCATTAATGAGATATAATTTCAATTTTTTAAAACTATTCTTGTTTTACATGATCATCTATATTCTTATAAAAGTTAACTGATTGTGAAATCTAAGGAAATGAATGCTCTCAAACATTAAAATAGTATTTTATAACAAATAAAAATGACATAAATGAACTTAATAAAATTCTAATAATTCAAATTCAAGTAAAATTCGTTCTTAGTTAATTAATTATATGATTTGGTTTTATATTCTATGACATCATGATCAAGTGAAGAACACTACCATAAATAAGGTAAGGTTTTTCTCATCTAACGATTATCTCTTTGAGATATTACTATTCACCACTATTTATTGTGTGTGAGGTATTTATAATGAAATTTCATGTATAATAAAATGAATCTTTTTATATTCATGGTATTAAACGTTTCATTTGATTATTAATATTCATATGGATCACATGGTTTGGATTTTTGAAGTGTGGTAAGGGATTTCTCTGATCCTCTATTTTTAATTTGGGGTACACCTTCTCTCTATTTACTCCAATGTTATTATTATTTAATTTTACATAATTCTTATAAATCAATTTATATACTCCAAAATCATTTTACTAGATCATTTAATCTTTTATTATTGGAAAATATGTGTTTTATAAGTCTCCATTTTCAATTCTTCACATTAATAAATCTCGATTAAAGGGAACATCAAAATTTCTCACCCATTTTTTGAGTACCATCAATAATATATTTTACGACACAATTATTTTTATAAAATATAACTTTTTTCAGAATGAAGAAATGTATTTTCTCATTATATTTATTATAATAAAATATTAATTATTCTATTTTAATGACTCTTTTATATTTTCTCATAAAAAATAATGAAGTGGACAATTTTTAATGTCTCTAAAAACTCTTTTTACACATTTTCATTAAGGTGGAAAAAATTTACACCTAAAAAATAATTTCATTAAACATAGCTTTTATTTTATTGTATATACATGTTTACAATCAGAGAACTCTTATTTTCAATGTAGAAAAATTTTTCTCTTAAAATTTTATCAAGGATATTATAAGAGTATTTTGAGATATGATTATTATTCTAATATCTAAATTAGGTATGATACAATTTTATTTAAAGTTATTTTATAAATAAATTACATTAAATATATTGAATGAATTTTACTTAGTAAGTTATGGGAGGGACCGCTATATCCCCTCGATTCATCGGTAGCTCTCATGAGACAAAATATACATAGTTTTGACCAAGGCATTACGTATATATGAAGACTTATTGGATAAGTCCTTGATTGTATTTTTATGATTTATAACATTATTAATTTCCTCATTAATATATTATTAATTTATAATCAATGTGATTTAGGTAGTATAATATACATAGTTAATTTTCATTATCAGGTGATTATTTATATGGTATTATATATTCATCATGTATTCATGTGATATTATATGGAGTATTATGTTCTAATGGAATTTGTTTTATACATTCATCATTATTTATTGTTTTTTTTATTTTTGATAGCTTAGGATTTATTTTTTACACTTACTAACCATTTATGCTCACCCCATTACTATGTTTTATTTTTCACAATGATTCAAAGAATTTATTTATAAATGAATTTTATAGATAATCTATGAGTTTATGGATGTTTCAAATATAGTTGTTGTGTTGTTTTTTCTATTCTAGTTGTAATTTAAAAATTATGTTTCCATCTAGTTTTCCCAAACTATAAAAATATTTAGTCCTATGGGATGAGACTTCCTTGTTTATTATACTAATGTAATAATCTAATGCACTAGATCTAGGCTTCTAGGTTCAAGGTCATAACAATACTATACATATATCTTAATTATTTCTTGATCATGATCCCATTCTTAAAAACTACTATCCAAAATGATGTATAGTGGAAAAAAGAAAATATTTTATGTTAAAACAATAAGGATAACACTAAATGAGATCACTGATGTTCAAATTGATGGTTTAAGAATTATTCATTTGGTATATATCCATCTATAATGAAGAGAAAACTAAAATAATCATAGAACATATGAGTTTATAAAAATATTTTTCATAAATAATAATCATAGGGGAAATAAATTTAGGAAATTGTTTTTTAGTAAAATTCAGTGATCAAAATAATTAAGACTATTATAGGATAGAAACTAAGAATCCACAACATATATAAAAATGGTTCTTCTTTAATGTTTGTGAAACCACATTTGTGATTTGATAATAAATTGTACAAATATAGATTAGATTTTATGTGGGCATGTTGCCCAATATTCAAGGATTAATTTCCCCATCATTGTTAAGGGTATAAGATTTTTATGTGTAACTATCCTAAGAGAGAATTCATAATTTTTGTCATATTCAGGTATTTAAATGTGCTTCAAATGAAATCCATTAGATTTTTTTTTCAATGTATGCCCATGAAGACCTCACATTGCTATGAAATAAATTTACAAAATCCATATGTTGAACCCCTATTTTTAGTCATAAAAACTAAATTAATTTTCCATTATGAGGATCTATTTTCATTTTTTTAACATTATTGAAACTTTTATGAGAGAATATTGAAAACAATACATCATTCTCATGTTCTATTATTTTTTACCTATGTTGTTCTCATGATAGTAATGCTTTGTAGATAAAAAATTATTAATTTTTTTTATGAATTTTACTATTTTTTGAAAAGAATAACCCAAATATAGAGTGATATTACAATATGATATAATAGGATAAATATTTATCTAAATTTTAAATGATAAAAGTTGTATATGAATTCAGATGCTTAGATCTTTAATGAGTCTCATCCTGAGGGAAAATAATGCACCACGAGGTAAAAACAATTAAAAATTATCATTTTTTTATAATATGATAAATTGATATTTTTACACATGTTGATGTCCTAGGTGGTGCTAACATCAATATTGACTTTCCTCAAGATTTGGAAAAACCATGGACACTACAGTATACATAAGTGATCAGTGGGGACCAAAAATATTTATCTATAAATGTAATGTCACTATATCTTTAGAAATATCCTAGTGGATACCATTATAAAATCATAGGTTTTTAGACATAATCAATAGAATAAATGGAATAATAAAAAATAGTATTACTTCCATATAACAGACCATTATACATAGAAATTCATAATGATATTGTTTCCAAAGAATGTTCACACCCACACTCAATTCAATTTGATGTAGACATCATTTCCAAATGTAGGAAACACTTATATTTATCAAATAAGACCATATAAAACATATGTGATTAGAGTATTGGAGTTCAGTCTCATCAAACTCTCTGGGTGGGGGACTATTTCCTCATATAGGATGCTCTTATAGATTTAATATGTATTCATTAATCAATTGTTAAATCGAAAAAATATGACTGGTCACCCTTGATGTAAAAATAATTTATTTATCCTGTGTTTATTTTAGAATAATCGGTATTTATATGAGGTTCTTGAATGATGGAGAATTATTTATATATAAGGTTTTTTATTTATTGTACAATTTTAATTGGATTATATATTCTTATATAATTTATTATTGTGATTTCGAATTGAATATTGTTAGTGGGGAATGATCAAATTTATTATCATATATGACCATGATTGTTCAGTTGATATTAGGACATGGCCCATGAGATAAGATTACTACATATCATTGTGATAGGAATCATAACACACCTAGTTTTGGGACACTTAATGGGACATGTTATACCATTTAGGGAAATTTGATGTGGACAAAACCACTCTGATTAACATAATGAAGAGTTGACACCTAGGTTAATGCTTCCTAGTGGAGGGATGATGCGAGAATTATGATGATGTATCACAAAGGAACTGGAAGGGATATATTCTTCCATTTGGGGGCATGATCTTTCCAGTAATAAAGCCCAATTAAAATAGTGATTAGAAGGGATAGAATGGAAAATGGCCCTTCGGGATGGGTTTGACCCTACAAAGAATATGGTCCATATAATATTAGGTTATATTGAGAAATATTGGTTTGGACCACAGGGAATATTCCTATATATATCACTTTTTTATGAGAATCAATTCCCACATAGATTATATATCTTTGTATTTCACCTGAAGAGGTGGCCAATAGGTTAGTATGTTTGGAGAATTTAACGAATAGAAGGCCCATGGTTTCCTCATTAATAATACGGTCCATTGAAGTAGAGATAACATGCTTGGGGATTATATATAATTAGAGGCCCAATGGTTAATTCATCAAGAATATGGCGCTCAGAAATGGTATTAATATATTTGGGGATTATATCAAATTTAGGCCAATTTTAGGGGAGAGTGTGTTTCATAAATGGAATCCATCACTAGAAATGTATTTGATTGTGTGGGTTTGAATATCATTACTAAACTCGATGGCCATGTTAGTTATGTTCAGTGTTAGAAACAAGATGAAGGGAATGATCTAAAAAACAAAAAAATATCATTTTCCTATGAGTGGATAGGTATAGGGATATGGTAGAGATAATGTTGAATTGATTTGTTCATATCAATTTTTATTTTCATAAAAGGATGAAGTTACAATTGAAAGATGTGATATAGCACACAACATGCATTTTTACATATATCCAGGTTAGGGAATTGTTATCCCATGTAGATACGACCCTAAAAAAAGTCCAGGGGATTTCTCCTTAAGGGATTCCATACTCATGATTTTAGAGGCGAAGATAGAAGGATCTAGTAGTATCCCTCCATAAAAGAAAAATAATAATATTCTACCCATCAGTATATAAAATATGAACGCCCCTAGAAGTAACTTTATGTTTGGGTTCCTCGTTACTAAAAGATGGTTTATATGGAAAAATAATAAGGAACCCCATGATTTGGTAGGATATCGATATGACCACATTTACCATAAGAATGTATGAATGAGAGAACACATAGTTGTTACCCAAAATATAACCACATATATCTAGAGGATTTGGAAGAGGAATTTGCAGGAAAATTATTGAAGGGTCACATTTGTGACTTAGAGATTCACAGGAGAGGTTAACATAGAGGTTGGTTTTTATAGAGTTGTTTTTATGATCAATTAATCAAGGGTTTAAGATACAAATGAAGACTATATAGAAGGGAACTGAGATTAAAAGACCATATCATGCTTACTATAAGAAATGTGGCATGGTGTATTAAAATTATTTTATCCACAAGCATTTTGTGGAATTCATAGTCGAAAAAGAATTTATATTATAATTGGAATCATGAAATGGTTTTCTTGTAAAGAAGATTATTTTTCATTATATGAAGAATAATTCTTATGTGATGATTTTTTGTCATTATTGTTAAATAAGTACCAATCGAAACTACTTTCTTAGACTATATCTTTATTTATATGTTCATCTCATTAACAACTTCTTCTCATAATATCACTATCATCAATCCATTTGTGGGGTTTTTATTATTGTATGGATGAAACCATTCTCTATGGTTCATAAGATGAAAAACCTATTTCAGTGAGTTATTTTGGAATATAGATACCTCCTCACCATTGAAATGAAAATTCATTTTATTGGGGATGCAATAAACCTCTCATCACAAAGGAAAACTCATATATAGGGGTCTTGGAAATCGGGCCTCACCTGTAAATGAAAATTTCATTTCATAGGGGTCAAAAAAACATCATTATCACATAGATATATTTTTCTTTTTATGGGGTAATGAAAATCATACCAATAATCATGAATCAAAATTCCTTTTTAGGGGGAAAAATCATCCCTCACCCCAAAAAAGTGATTTCTCATTTTGAGGGGGATATGATGCCCCCCCCCTACAATGAATTTTTATTTCTTGGGGCTCTATTCATAAGCACTATTCATATTAGAGACTCACATAAAGAGGATGATATGTAGAAGGAATGGTTAAATTTTGTATCATCTATATATCCATTGTGGATCATTGTACTCCATTTGTATCACAATGAAATAACTTGATTAATATTAATCCGTCCACTCCAAAATATATAAAACCATTCGGATCTTACATGGGAACATTTATTAACTCATAAAAATTCCCCAATAATAATGGATCATAATCATCTAGAATACGATTGTATTATTAGGAATAAATCAGTTCATTTGATTGATGTATGAGATATATCACGTGGTTTTTGTAGACCCATATAGGGGACATTTCCTAAAAAATGTTTTAGAATTGACTCATTTGTAATATTATAAATCATGGAATTTGCACTCAGAATGAGATATACCGCATAACATCCTTGTTAAAAGAGAATTTCATTTTCGAATGAAATCTTCCACGTAGAAAGAAATCTATTTCACAAATGGGTATTTTCAATAAACTGATTATTCTCTATTGAGGATGAGTTATTCTATGGAAGTCAAAGTTTTTTTACATAAAAATTATTTATTCCACATATAAACTGAAGTGAATCATGGTAAACCTAATATATTACATTCCTAATGGTCTTCATAGAGCTATGTAGCTCACCAAACACTTCATTGTGATGTATATGTTATTTTAATATCTTTTTTATATCAAAATTTCCTTTCATGATTTTTGAGAACATTGATCCTTCACATGGTACTTCTTCTGCTAAAATTAATCTTTCACAAGATACTTATTCATGTTTTGATTATCATTGATACACCATGCTTGAAAACATTGAAAATAAATTATAACATATCAATGAAAACCAATATCATAATATAGTAGGATTTACTGGCAATGAACTCCAAGGGTATACAATTTGAGATAGGTTGCCTCTTTATAGACTCATATTTCCATCATATGTCCATATTTTTTAATACAATTAAATAATTCAGCCATTTTATTAGATAAAAAGTCATGAAACAAGCTCCTAGATAATATCTATAAGAGGGGTACTTTTATTTACGAGACCTATTCTATGGAATTTTTTCTTAATTACATCACTATGTCTTTAGAGAAAATGTTTTGGGAACCAGATTCAATTATACATCATAATAATTATATTATGATAATATTCATGACATATGAGTCATCAGGGTGGTTGTCCAAAAGGTATCTTCTCCCTATTGATCCATTAGTCTAGATGTGTCTCTTCATTCATTGTTTTTCTAGAGCTGCGATGTGTTTTTTTGGCTAAACTAAATGCAATATGACTATATGAGGCTCCTTCGGTGTCAAATAATTTTTATTACTAGGGTAGATTAATCATCCCACTTCAGATCATCAATTGTATTGTGGGGACTGAATCATTCCACATTGTACCCATGGAGTTCATTATTTTTCTTTAGGACATCTATATTTTCCTAAGGTCTATAGTTATGGGTGACATGTTTGACGAATTACTTCCTCCTTCATCAGTGTGGGATGATTCCAAGAGAAGTTCTCCTCTCGTGAGGGAGTCGTTCAAGATAACATAGAGTCCTTTATATGATGAGACCTCCTCTAGTGAGAAGTCCAATTTTCATATTGGATTTAGGCATTTTCCACCCCAAATGATCATGATCCTCATGAGAGGAGGACACCATTGTGTCGAACTCATCTATGGTTGGATAGTACCAGTAAATGAATACAGCAATAGAGTCATAGTTACTGACTTTATGATGAAGTCCCAATTGGCCACAAAGAGGTGAATTAATCTTTGGGTCCTAGTATTAGTGCATATTTTCCATTTTTCTGAGGTTTATTAGATAGTACGATCTACACACCAATTCATGGGACCATTTCATTATCTTTAGGGATGAATAATATCCAGTTAATGAGGTTATTGATTTTTTAACTACCAGGAGATTCTAGATATTAAATTCCATCCAGAAATACAATGAATAAGTGTGATGAACCCATTATACTTAGGATAGAATGGTCAAATTTACTAGGTCAATCACCATAATAATTATTTATACACAGCTTATTCTTTTCCCACATGTTTTTAAAAAATAATTGATTGTGGAAAAAAAATAATTTGATGGATTCCCCTACAATATGGATGATGATCTCCTGGGATGACAAAATATCCTATTTTGAACTTCCACCCACATACATTTATCCTCCACCTTTTAAATCATATGTCAAATCATGGATTTCATCAAGCACATTTGGTCAATTCGAAAAAATAGTCCTTATTATTATAGGTATACCTATAGCTTAGATAGAGGGGGTGAAGAGAAAGAAACTAAGGCATTAAGGCCGAGAAAGGAAATTTTCATGAGGAAACTTCTCATTTCCAAAATTTATATGAAATGGCATGAGGATCTGGGATGAAATCCCTCAAAATATAGGTGACACCACTACATCCCAAGATATAGATCCATCTATTAATGTAAATTTACACAAAACAATATATATCCCCATTAATGAAGCGAATGGAAAACCTAGAACCATTCTATAACCATTAATGAGGTTTGGTGATTCCTTTAAAAGAAGAATGTCAATATGACTGGTTATGGTAGCATAAATACAAATGAATGAATTTCATAAATGAAGTATCATTATTTTTTGGATCCCTTCATGAAGGACCTCAATGTTTCCATTTATTTTTTTCAACATCAATTCATATTTTCGGATCAGGTAACTGAAATACAAATACCTTATATAGTGAGAGTTAACATAGTGGTAGTGGTTAATAAGATGATAATGGGGTAGATTTACAAACTCTACATGAACTTTGTGATATACCTTCTTCAATACTATTGGGGCCTTAGAATATCTCTTCTTTATGGGGAGTATTATTAGGAATTCTAGGAAAACATGTGCGAGGACTTGATGTCACCCCATATATATGGTCAACCTACTCTACATTATATATCATTGTTTTGTTAGAATTTTTCCAAGTATGTAAGGAACAATATTCATTGATAATACTTTCTTCTACATAAGATACATGGTTTTATTAAAGATGAGGATATTCATATACATTAATAAGGGATGATCCTCAACCAAAAATTCATTCATTCCAAGAATATAATTAACAAATTAAATCATATTTCGGGAATATGGAAGCCTCCATCCACTCATTCCAAGGAATAATTAATTAGTTTTACATGCTGTTAGACTTATAGTAACTAAGGGTAGGTGACCATAGTTATGTATAAGTGTCAATATAAGGTATTACAATTACTCCCTTTTTTATAACAATGCAACCTTTTACCATTATTATCATACACCATTTGGTTTTGAGGTGAGGGGTGAGTTGTCACCCATTACTTATCCCAAATCTATGGAGGTAGAAACTACTATTGGAGTTGATTCTATTGAGGTTGAAAAGGGTCATTAGAGGGGTATATGAGAATATGGAGGCTAGGATTATAGATCATGTGGTGTTATTCAAACTCCCATACCCTCCTGTTATATTCCCTGTCAAATTATCTCGAAGGAAAACACCAAGACATATGAATGTGATAAATCTATATTGGGACAACAAATGATACTTATATCCTTATTTTTGGATTTTCATTCCATGTGTCTTTATATATTAATCATTCAATTGGTGTAGGGTTTTCCATAAGTTATACAATTTATAAGGTGCTTGCTGGTTGAGAGACTGTGCCAAATTAGCCACTAATGCCAAATATAGATGAAAAATTGACTCTAAGGAAGTATGTGTTAAATTAAGTTCTCATAACAACCTGGGTTACTTGTAGAGTGGATGTTAAGGGGACTAATTATCTATATATAGGGAGGACTGATCTTTTACTAAATAGAACAATGGTTGGTGCTTAATTGAGGAGGGCCCATTAAGACACTAGTTCAACTAATGATATTATATCACTAATGGTAATCTATTCAATATTAGTATCTATTAGTGACATTTTGGAGGTTACCAATCTATATGAGCATGTATAAATTTCTCATGATTCCCTAGGAGAGCTTTCTTATGAGGATCTTGTAAAAATGATGTATAAGATTATGAAATGCTTGTTAGTGGGGTGGTCATTGGCACGGTGATCGGTGTCTCAACAAATGATGTTGAGTCTCTGAAATTATTGAACATATCATATTTATCATTTCTAGGAATTGATTATTGGATATATGTATCATGATTACTGTAAACAAATATTTGAGATCCCAAAAATTTGAAATTTTGAAAAATCATAGGTGATGATGACCTTGACAACATTATTTCCCAATTTGCTGGAAAATGTTGATAATAAAATATCCATTGATGACATGGTACTATAATATGTTCTTCCTCTTGAGAGGGATTCAAAATCCAAATAGGATATACTTGAATATTTTTCTTTTCATGTTTGATAGTGTAGAGGACTATATAGAAATTGATTTCTCAAAAACCTTTATCAAATCAACAATCAATGATCCATAAATTGTGTTACATTTTTTTGTGATTTTCTATTAGGGGTTCTACCCCCAAGGTATACATTCCATGTTCAAATAATTGGTATCAATCTGAGAGAGGAAGACCATGTTTAAGTCTCATCTCATAGTCATAGAGTCCATGGTTCATTTTTAACCACCATAAGTATTATTTATAATGAGGGTTATCAAAAAGTTGGGGATAAAAACATGTCACCATAGACGAGTTAAAGAAAAAATATACTTGGAATAATAGATATATCATGTGATTAGTTGTATTAATCATGTGATGGCTGATGTTGAAGTAGAAACTAATATAGGGTAGGGTCAGGTGGACGATGCATAAAAATCATGGAAGGATTCAACTGAGATGGGAGAGGAACTAAAAGCTAATGATGAAGCATAAGTTGAAATTTTAGTTGTGGCTACATTGAGTGGTAGTGTATTATGATCATGTAATTATTAAACTCTATGAATCCATAATACAATATTTAATAGGGAGAATACTCATTTATATAGAGAGACTCTAAGTTATATATGATCTTATGTCCTCATGACATAAGATGTGAAGAGGGATTTATCCTCAATAAACTATCTCTTTGTTCTAGACATTCATTTCAATTTTAATAGTTTTAAAGGAGTTCACATATATGTCAAATACCAATATATTAGTGAAATTATCATTCAATAATGGGAAAATAAAATTATCCTAAATTTTTATAAGGTCAAATGACCTAGATATTTGGTAGTTAACGTGTTCCAATATTTATGTTTGTATGTTTTCATCCTAATTTGTGTTTTGTTTCATTTAATTAGATTTTTATGATCTTTATAGACTTGAAAATTAAGCTTGTGTTTTAGGTTGAACATCTTTGACCCGTAATTTTGGAGAAATATTCTCAAATAAGGTTCTCCGGACCTTAACAAGAATCACCCTACATATATTTCAATCATTTGTATGGAAGGGAAATTTTTTTCTTATCATGTGTTCATATCCTGTAGAACAAGATTTGGAATATCCTATGTATATTTAATTCATACACAATTAATTTGGGTAATTAATATTATGATCCACATATAACTTGTGTGCTAATTATTGAGACATTGGTTTGACTCTCCTTTGTAGGGAAGGTAGAGTCCAAAATAAATGGTCTGTGGAAAAATGCTTCCGGTATTTGAAAAAAATGAAAATCAATAGTGGAAATAAAAATTACTCTCCAATTGTCCCAAGCTCACATTAGTGATGCTTGATAAGAGATACATGATGATTCATGATAAATTATTAAAATCCATATGATTTCATGATAAACAACATGTGGTGGAAATTTTTTATTAATGTTATTTCATGTTTTTGTGTAATTATTGTTAATGAAATATCATGGTTAGGAATGATATCCATAAGAAAGAATCATTATGAAATTATGGGACCCCTATATATATATATATTAATTTCGGATATTGCAGAAGGGTATTTTCATATGTCATTCTTGTATGGGATTGGAATAACATGAGTCTCATAATCATATAAAAATTATTGTTGCATGAATCAAGATATAATATGTGTAATGGTTTATATTGAATAGAAGATGTTTCACCATGATTAAAAATATTTAAAAATAACTAGGTTTTCTATTTTTTAGGTTCATTTGATGTGGACCATTCCTTTTAGTTAAATGTATAATGGAATGGAATATATTCATCCAATTTAAGTTCACTATGAAAAGAAAACATTTTCATTCCTTATGATCATGTTGGGTGATGTATGATTTAATTCTCTTAAGGATGTATGGATTTGACCCAATATTAATGATTTACCATTCTCTGGTTATCTGATCGAGAATGATCAATAAATCTTCATGAATTGGCAATGCATGTTTAAAGCTATTATTCAGGGGCTTGCAGTTTTGATATGAGAAGTGGGAAAAATATGTAGGGGAAATAGTTCGAAATATTGAAGAAATGGTTTCCAACATATTGATTTTAAGGCCTATAAGTATTATTGTTTATTCTCTTACGGATGGATTTGAATCTGGTTGAATGACCTTTATGGTCGACATATAAAAATCTAAACTACTTTTTCTTATGGACATTCAAAACAATGGGGTCCTCAGAAATCTATGATTCCATAAATGTTGGCAAGGTTAATATTAGTGAGAATAAAATTTTATTAGGTACATATTTCAATCTATTCTAAGATGTTTTATGAATATTGAAGAAGTATTTCATATCGAAATAAACCCTGAATTTGGGTGAATCTTCCATTTATAGGTCTGAAACAAATAGATTAAAAGTGATTTTTTGGGTTGTTCCAATGATTACGGGTCTAGGAGTTTTTACATATATCATAATGGATAAAATTAATAAATGTGTAGTTCTGGGAATGATTCCACACACCAATTGAATTTTTGTATATAGAGGGTGAATTTTTCATTGAAAAACGTTTTACAAATGGGGTGAGAATCCATACTAGACTATTTTTTTTATGATCTAGCTCATACATAGAAGAGTGTGGGTATATCAAATTATAGTTATAATTGGATGTATGATCATGGAACCATATCGCATCTCATAGTGGTGAGATTCATGTCTCACGTAGTACCTAGATGGAGGGGTGGTTGGAGACCAACAACTAAGATAGTGGTCTACTCACATATACACTAATATGTTATGTATTATTACATCATTCAATGAGTATGATTACCATTTTATTTTACATCATGTAGTGAAGATGTTAATCATACATATTTTCATCATGGATAGTGGACATTGATAATGATGTTTTACAACATGAAATAGGGATGATTATCAAGATGTTTTACATTGTGAAATGAATACATTGATCATGTTGTTCTATTTCATGAAATGAGTATGTTGATCATGCTGTTTTATGTCATCCATTGAAGATGATTATAATAAAATATTACATTTTTCAAAGAGGAATTTGAGATTTCTTTTTAAGGTTGTGGATCCTAGACCGCATTTACATAAACATGAAATGATATGCCTCGATTATTTTGGGACACCATTAAACAAATAATTAGTCCCATGTGAGATATGATGTGTGTAATAAACATGGATAGTAAAAGGATTCATTCACAACATCAAGGCGATTAGAATAAAGGGTACGAGTATTTGATTATTTGGTGGTAGGGATGGGATATAGGTTTTCTGCAGTGAAATGTATTTCAAATGTGTGAAAATAAAGCCATATGTAGTTTAGAGAAACCATTCATTTTATCTTCATAATTCAAGGAATAATTTTACAATGTTTTTGGAAATAATGATTTATATAAGTTCAACCGATTCAAAGATGAATCAACATTCTTCGGATATGAGGAAGGAATTTTTAAACAATGATATTGGTGGTTCACAGATCAAGAGTAGTGATATGGGATTTGAAAACATGAATCAACTGAAGACTATGATCTAAAATTGATTTCTAGTTTGATTTTATTGGGGATTATAGAGATAGAAGACGCCTCTACCATGGAAGAATATACCTCTGGTTGACCTAGATTTTATGGTTGAATTTTGTAGATTTGGACAACGGAATGTTATGTATAGTTAAAAAATACATGTCCTCTAAAATCAGACATTATTTTACCAATAACCATAAATTTTATATGGAGATCAATGTTTTCCCACTACATGGAGTGTAATTTTTGGATGGAATGTTTCAGCGCACAATGGAAGAAATTGAAATAGCATATCTCATGAAGTATGTATTCCCCAAAAATGATCCTTATTTTTTTGAAATAGAGGGGTTATTTAGTTTACATCATGTATGTGCATAATACATAGGTATTTAGGGTCACTATTTACCTAATTGAGATTTCAATCAAGGAATTCAATTTACATATAAGTATTCTTAATGAGATGGTATGACCCATACATAGAGAGGTAAAATTTCTATTTTGTGGGTTGATATAGGATTGGAGATCAAGGATTCCCTACATATAATGTGATGGAAACAATAAACCCACACATATTTCTTGAATGGAGGTGTGGTAGGTATCCAAACCAAGGGTGTTCCCTATTCATTCACATAATGAAATGTTATACAGTGTATATCAAGCAATAAATACATCATCAATATTGTTTTATGTCTTGTAGAAAGGATATTTTATTATTTTTCCATGACTTGGGACTAAGAGAAAATTTCATGTAGTATAACTTTATGTGATTAGGATTATTTAGGTGCTTTTAGGGGTTTAAAAATCTAACTAGTGAAGCTATGAAATTGAAAATTGTATAGGAATAGAAAATTATAACCATGATGTTCTACATACTGCATCTAAGAAGAAGGAAACAAACATTAACATTATGTTGTGTAGATGTTGGCTATAAATTTTATTATAATGTTGAGGGAATGTAGTCTGCATTGTATGACATAATGTTTTAAGGGAATAAGATTTGGGACATCCTATAATTATCATTTGATAAATCCCTATATTATGGGGTATATATATAGTTTAACTTCATGTCCTTACGATGCAAGGATTGGTTATTACACAAACAGATAAGGCCCATTATATATGTAACCATGATGAGAATATCAACTAATGATAATAAGGGTTTGGTTGTGAATTATACCTAAGAGAATACCCATATTAGATAATTTGGTGTGATAACATCATAGGTAGCATATGTTTTTTCAATGAATCTATCGATGGGAATGGAGATAGATGTTCAAGGAATCCCAAAAAATCCTATGAAGTTTGGAATCAATCCACACATAGTATTGGAATGAGTGTGAGTTTGGAGACCAACACAGATGGTTATTATCCATTCATGTACCAACTGAAATGCTATGCAATTTAAAGTCCTACAAAAAAGGTGAATAACAGAAATAATTTATTGGAACATTATATGGGTACGATGTGTTTTTTTATCAATACTTTATAGGAGTCCTTTAGGGTTTTTTCTAATGATGTATTTCAAGAAAATTATTTAATTGGTAGGGGTGAAGTGTGTTCCCTATCCACATTGATTAACAAGTAATACCCAATTTGATTAACCTTATATATAATGTGGGGTCCTTGTACATTGGTTCATACATTTGGGGTCTCTTATGAGGAATGAATGGAGTCATTAGAACTGAAAACATTATCGCTGAAGGAATGAAGTAAGATGAACATTTTTTTGAAGGATCATGCAATAAAAATATTTTATATTTCAAAATAATGCTGGGTATAAAATCTTCTCATAACAATTATCTATAACTCATCAAACAAATTATATGAATATTCACCAACTAAGAGGTTTCACATAATGATATATATATATATATGATGGAAATTTATCATTTATTGGAATCACTAAATCGTTTATGTAAACCCTCATATATAAGGTCTCCTAAGTAGTAGTGCAGGTTGTGGTACAGTAGGACTACAATGTGAGAAGAATCTCGTTGTATGAAGTTTTATTTTTCCTATACAACATTTTTTGATGGTTTTTATATATTTTTCAATTGAAATACACTATATTTATTTTTTTAACTGCATGATAGTGACAAAAATAAAGGGATTTTGTGTTTTACTATAAGTATAACTACTTCAACTCAGAAGTTGAAAAGTTAATGTAATTATTCATAATTATTTTGTATAAGACACCAAATATAGTGATGATAATTGATTTTAATAATTTTATGATACCTTTTTTCACATCTTCCATAAGAGGTATCACCTTAAACCATTTAGAGAAGAAGTTGGTAGTAGTAAGGATGAATGTGAACTACCTAAACGACGCATGATGGTACAACCACACAACATCAAATCACCATATAGTGTACAGATAAGATTATTTACCTATATTTAGAAAATAAGGATGTTGACGGATGATGTTGGAATCACTTGGAATGACCTAATTTTTTAAAAAAAAAATAGTGTGATGTGTTGAGTCATTAATGGTTGGAATACCCAAGTATCCTGAATGTCTATAAATCATGGTTTTGGATTAATGGGAATCAAAATCCCCAATAAAAACATCCTCAACAAGGGAAATATTCTCCCATACATTAGTAAATATGATGATTATTACATAGAACCATATTTTATAAATAAAATTTTGATGTCCTAATATAAAATAAAGAGATGATTTTCCCCACAATGTTTAATATATTGTTTTCATGGACTATTTGGAAAAGGGGTCCATTTTTATGATATTGTAAGATATAAATCATCTAAAAATTTTCATAATTATCTTGTTCATGGATAGAATTTATCACTTTAATCCCTCACATTCACATTGGAAAATAAATATCTTTCTATGATGGGTGATATTGATGATTTTTTCTTCCAGATACGGATCATCCAAAGAAGCATTTATATTTTCAAACAAGTATTACTAATAATTTTTTAGAAGGACATTATTCCCCTTTCATAATATTAGTTAGGTGAAATGTGTTAAAAATTTAAGAAAGATTATAAAATTCTTCTATGTAGTGTTTATATGGATCATGATCAAGCTACTAAATTAATGAAAGGTTGAAATCAAATATAATAAAAAGGAGACCTATTAGAGGTTTCAAAGGTGATGAACCTATCTTCCAATGATGTCAAAACTGAACAGATGATGTTGTACGAAAAGGGGTTTATAGGAAAATGTTATCTAATATGAGGAAGATATTTTGGAATATTCACTTCTAATCAATGAATCAAAAGAGTGTGGTGACAAGGTAATAGAGAGATTGTAACCCCATGAAACAAATAATGTGAAGAATGAGTGGATCAAAAATCTAGATCATATCTTGGAAATAATATTCAATTTAAATAAATTTAATAATATAGAACATCATTTCGTCATGGGAACATGTTTCATTTTGGTTTGAAGCCCATATCAACGATTATCCAGATTTAAAGGTAAATACACATCTTTGGAAATTGAATAGGAATAATATCCCTAATCGATTTTAATTTTATTTCAATGGCTCATCAATCTATTGTGATGTTTGATGCTTTTTATATTTTACTGACATGGGTTCTCACATCCCCTTAAAAGTGATTAAAAATAAAAATGTGTGATTCAATTCACATCAAGTAAACACTTCTAATAGAATAATCAACATTAATACCAATAAGTATCAATAATGAATTTCAATTGATTCTCAGGTGAGTCACCAATATTTGAAAAGATAGATCGAAACTATATTTAGGGAATGGTATTTTACCTGATTATTAGTACATAAATATGAATAAATAAATAAGTATGGTATATCATTCTTTTTGGTTAAAAGAGAATGATTTCCAACCAGAATTTTGGTTATCTCAGGGACTTCATTTCTCATTCGAGTTGGGATTATGGATTGAACATTAATATAAATTCCCAAAATTTATGTATAGTCATTAAATTATGTATTTATTTATTTGAAATTAATTTCCTCATTGGAACTGATTCCAAATATAGTTTTTTTTCCTGAAACATGAAGATGCCATACCTTTTAAACAAATGTTGTATGAACTGGTTGTCACACTATTGCTAAATAACCATGCATCATTCCTAATGAACAGTACCCATGGGATGTTTAATGATAAATTTATATAGGTCGATTGAATTTATCAAATGGAACTCATGGTGTCGTAGTTAATGACTTATATTCTGAATTTTGAAAAATCAATGCTAAATAGTTCCCTATATTTGAATATTGAGCCTCAGTATCAAGCATGTTGGAACTGATATAATAAATTCTTTTTATACTACTATCTTCTTATTTATGTAAAAGGAATGCCAAAATTTAATTTTTTAATGATATTATGAATAGATTTATATGATTTACTTCTACCGTGGGCATGAAAACTGGTTGAATCAAGAGATAATTTTTGATGTTGTCGACTAATTATTGGTAGTCAATAGTCCACTAGAACAAAACCCATTTATTCATCAAATTTTTAATGGAACAAAAATGTTCATATGAGATCATTTATGAATAATTAAATATAGCTGAGGTGTCCCAAATATAATATAAATTATTTTAGGTGTTGAGAATGTAACATAAATATAATTTCCTAAGTCTTCATAGGGTCAACATCAATTGCAAAATGCACTACGTCGAAGAGGAGAAAATTTTCTGATGTGTTTAAGAAATCATTTATTTGTGGAGTCATCTTACAACTATGTGGATATATTTGTTGTACATGATTTACAAATAAGAATGGTTATTAGAATTGTATCTTTATTTTCCCCCCAAATCATAGATTAAATACTTTAATGATATTTCGAAGAAGGGTTTGTTGATGTGAGGCATGTCAAATTGATATGTAGAATCGATGTTCATCAAACCAAAAGGAAACACCCAACTGATGAATGATCCATGGGGGTAGGGGGTGATGGAAGAGTATTGTTGATCTTTTTGGAATATTCACATTTTATTATACCCTTAATATACATCCATAATAGAGAGGGCTTGATTTAAACCTATTGAATTGATCATATGTTCATTGAGCAGAGCAGGGATGTCCTCATTAGGAAGATACTAGTTGTTATATATTAATCCAATGAATACCCCTATCTTCCAATACATTTTCTTAAAAGGGAATTTTTTTGTTCCATTTTAGTTATAAACCTCTCAAATGAAATTAACTTTGAAAACATTATCATTTTTGGTTAAAATATAAATAAATAAGTTTTATGTGGGCTTATAGAATCCTATTTAAATCCAAGATTGATTTATACTAGATCCAGTTGATGTGGATCCACATATGGTTATGGGACTAGAATATATTTGTAAAAATAAGAAAAAACCAAACATTTGATCTACGGGAAGGCATTGTAAATTTCATGTTCATCTTAAAAAATAGGTTCTCTGATCTATGTTGGTTATAGATCCTCTAATGTACTAATATTTATCTATCAGTGTTCATATAAGTTTGTATATATTCCTTCCCCAAATTTTAGATGAGTGTCTCTGAGGGCATTTTACATGCATTATTTCTTCTTTATTCCTCTCCCAATGTATCAATGTCGGGATGGATGCTATAAGAATGTTAATCAATAATGTCATTGGAAATGTTAGTGTCCCAAGAGAAAACATTCAAAGGTGGTATCTTGAATTCTATTGTTTCAACAGATAAATTGTTGTAATGTTCTAGTTATGATGATAATGTTGGAGAATTCCCATCATAGGAATCACGAATAATGATGGAGTCTTTGATCTATTCAGTTCCCTCGTGTTAAATAGTCATTCCTGATATAATGACGTTCAGTGATCATGGCGATAAATCTGAGTTGATTTTTTTTGAAACTAATGGGTAAATATTTTTCAACACCGATAAATCTAAATATATTAACTAGAATAATTTACATACCATTTGTAGTGGTAACCCTAGGGACATCATCAGTTATGGGTTTCCTCCCTTCTATATGTTAGAATCCATCAATATTTACATTCCTATAGTATTTGAGGCATTGATGGTATGATGAAGAGATCATTTCATTATTATGAAAACAAGGAATTCATCAAAATAAATTTGAATATATATCTTAGTGGATGACCATGGACATTGAATTTCAAACCAGATCCCCAAACTAATCTCTAAGATTCATGTGGTCAAGATGTTTCTATTAACCTTTATAATACCTATGAATCGTTAATGAAAATTCTATACGTCACCATCAATTTATCCTTGTAAGTGAAGTGTTATAATATGAATGTGGGTGAATGTAGATCAATTTTCAATGAATTATCAAAGATTTTCAATTGCTTCTAATCTATTTGATATGTACGAGTTCCAGTTCTATCCCAGTTTTTCATTATCTCTATCTTCTTTGGATGAAAATATAGAAACATTATATTCTGAATTATTTACCTGTGGAATATATACCATAGTGGTAGTAACATTAGTGTCCAAATAATAAGGTTACATCAGAGCCTATACATGTTCTTCCCCTATATCTACTAACATATTTTGAGAGTTAAGAACGAGATGAATTTCAAATATTGTGGATATTTTATTCTAGATTTCATACTTATGGGTTGATTTCCTAAGTTTCCACATAGAAGAATATTTTATATTTAATTTTTAGAGATGAAATTCATATGAAAATTTTTTCAGATAGATGAGATGATGTGGAGGGTATATTCTTTGTTATGTAATTGTGATTCATTTTCCTACCCACTTTCATGGGATGTTCTTGCTATTAAATATTTATAAATCAGTCATTCATAATGATTTATTATAAATAATATTCCCATGAATTATGGAATATTACTGGATCATCTATTCTTGTATAAGAAATATACCTCATTTTCCTACCCACTTGCATGGGTTGTTCTTGGCCGCTTGCTATCGGTATAACGAGAGGAGGTCGGACCACCCAAACACGGCCGACCCTCCTTCCCATTGTTGTTGTAATTCGTTGTGGATTGGAACGGAGGCGACGCGGTGCCTTCGCACCATGCAGGAACGAGGGGAACCGCAGCTGGTGTGGGGCATGGCACCGTTGCGTCGCGCCATTGAGGCCTAAAGAGGTCGTGGCCGGGGCAGGCCACGGCGGAGGGGTGCAGCGCTGTCGCGCCGCGCATGTCAGAGAAGGGCCGCGATGGTGCAGAGGAGGGAGGTCGGATCCGCCGGCCGCCAGTGATTCGGAAGGCAGGACCCGCGGGGGTCCCACAGCGGCACACCGCTCGACCATTACGTCTGCCCGGATTTCAGAAGACCGGGCGTCGTAACCCCCAACAGGTGGCAAGGGCGGCCCCCCCAAGTGGGGGTCGGAATTTCCAAATGAGGGGGGGGGGGGAGTGCCCCCCCTTTTGCGTTTTCTCATCACGCGGGCGCCCGCACATGGCTAGACTAGCCACACCGAGCCAGAACGCCCGCCCCGGGCCGGACGACCCGCGCTGGGTCGGGACGCCCGGGCTGGGTCGGACCCCCGCGCCGGTCCGGGCCGCACCGGCTGGGCTGGTCCACTCCAGCCGGTCTGGGCCGTGTCGTTCCCAACCGGGCCGAACCCGGACCTGGGTCGGGTCACCCCGGTTCGGGCTGTCCCAGGTGGTATTGGGCCGGGTCAGACCAGGCCCAGACCCCCTGTTTCAGGACAGATCCATTCAAACACCCATAACATGGGCTATATACCTCCGATTGATGCACTATCAATTATGTAGAGATTCATGGATCAAGACATTTGTTTTGGTATATTACACTAATCGTTTCAAAGAGCTTTGGGTATAACCGGGTTGATTCGGACATGAAACCAACTGGGCCCTTGGAGCGGAAACACATATAACTTGAGCTTCAGACGTCCGATTGACGTACCGTAGACTTCGTTGGATTCCTCATAGTGAGAAGGTTCTCTTGGCTTACTCCGCTTGATTTTTGGACGTAGCTGGAGTATGGTTGGGTTGGTTTTAGCTTAAAAACCAATCGGGCCCCTGGGACGAAAAAGAAAATAACTCTCAGACCTGGCGTCCGATTGACGCGCCATCTGTCGTGTTGAGTTCCTATTGACGAGAAGAAACTTTGGGATACATCAACTCTAGTATTCGTGCAAGTTGATGTATCAACCCCCCTTGGATCGAGGAGCGGAGCCTCCCGGAATCAAGCATACTGTGTGCAGGAACCCTAGAGCTGTATGCTAATGCGACGACGATGACGACTGTATTGGGATCCTCCGTGAGTTCGGCAGCGATGTCAACCATACATGAATCTTCCTTGGGTTCGATGGCGATGACTACTGTTCTTGTATCCTATGTGGGTCCGACAGTACTTGACTACTGTTCTTGTATCCTATGTGGGTCCGGCAGTATTTCACTCTGTACATGTATCCTATGTGGGTCCGGCAGAGTAGCTGGTATTGTATCCTTTGTGGGTTCGATAGCTTAGCTGGTCTTGTATCCTATGTGGGTCTGACTTGTTAGATGAATTAGTGGCTACATCTAATCATCTCTATATTCTTACGAGAAGTATACATGTGTGAGCTAAGTCTTGACTATCAATCATTATCTTCGATAAGATTGACTTTCTTTCCTGTGTGGATTGAGTTGTGCTTTCCTGTGTGGATTTGGTTGTACTATCTTGTGTGGACTAGATCGAACTTGGCTCAGATGTTGGAGCCGAACATGAATTGATGAATTTAGAATATGTATGGGCATATACCTAATTAGAGTTGGTTGTTACTTTGTGATTGTAACTTTTAATTGTGGTTTATCCTACGTGGATTCTGGGAGACCTTAGAGGGACTCAGGGTCCCTTCTGAGTAGCGTAAACTAACCTCTACTCGGGCTATGCCCGCACTACGTTGTGTTGGATACAGACGAGGGATAGTGCTGATTGAGGTGGGATCACATGGAGCTAGACATTACCTGGAGGTTGATCACTGGATGGGACGTGCTCAGAGCGGGTGGCTGGAGCCGAGGACCAGAGGGGACTATCTGTAACCAACCTTCAGGTGGGATTTCAAGAGGACGGCTCAGACTCACTGCTTTACTATCCAATTGTTGTACTTCCTTTTCAATTGTAATTTACTTTCAGTTGGGTTTTTATTCTGGCCCATTTAATTTTTCAGCACTTACTTTTGTACTCAGTTTACTTAGTGTTTACTCATCTTGCATACTCTGTGGTTTTTTTTACTTTATAAAGGCAATGCCTTCCCTTTTTAGCAGGATTTATGCCTTTGGTGGTAGTCACGAGCCCCTGGCCTATGGAAGGCAGGCTCGGGGTCGTCACGGCACGGGCCCCGAGGACGGGTCGTGACAGATGATACCAGCAGCTCTAAGACGTGGTGAAGTAACTTGGGATGAGTATTAGATAGAACATAGTTAAGGTTCCAGGCTTGATAGGTGTCGAAGGATGATGGCAATGAGGGTGGTATTTATAGTGGAGGAGAGGAGGTATTTAACATTATTTTAATTATTATTATAATATTTTTTCTCAAGTCAATGAAAAAACATAATTCATATGACCCCAAATAGTAATAATGGCATGTTAGTTCAAAACAAGTGTTCTTTATACAGCCTTGCACCACATATGATGCAGTAAATTAAGTACTTAGCATTTATTGTATTTTATTGTATTTTTCTATTCATCAACAAATCAAGAATTTCCGAAAAATACCAAAAATCTACCCTTTCCATTTTTCGAAATTTAGAATTCAGAAATGGAGTCCATTTTTTGAAAAAAATTCTAATTATTATTAATTTATATTTTAAATAAAATCATACTTAATTCAAAAATTAATAAATTTAATAAAATAACTACTTTTATATCACATTGAAAAATTGATCAAGATGCCATGATCTTAATGCCTTAAGAAAATAAAGTAATAACACAATTTACAATTAATTCGATTCATATTAATATTTATAAAGGTCAATTATAATTCACCAAAAACATAAGTTGGTTCCTTCATACTCTAAATAACTTACTTAACAGAACTGTAGATGACCGTTTATCAAAATTCAAAAAATAAAATTAGAAAAATTATTTTTAAAGGGTAGTTATAAATATCTACATAAAAAAATGTTTCATGAATTTCTATTTATTTTTTGAAAACCATTGGGTGATACATTCTTAAAATAAAAGTGTTGGTTATGTGGAGTTGAGTCACACTCCCAAAGAAATCAATTTTAAAAGATAAAATGTTTTATAAGTCTTGGAGGGTCCACTAAGGCATTTTAAAATAAATAAAAGAAACCTAAAATATCATTATTTTAATGTTAAAACATATATTGGCCGATCATTGTTTTTAAAGTATTTTATTACATCACTATTGTGCCATTATGATGTCATAAATCATATTATATATCTAAACGTATTTAAATTTTACCCAAAAAATCGACCATCTCATGTAAATATAGAAAATTCAATGTTGCATAACTTCGACCTCGTGATTCCTAAAATAATACTGATTTTATCTATTTAATTTTCTATATATATGATTTTTTACTTTTAAATTAAAAATCATCATTTATTGAAAAATAATGGGTTTTGACAAAAATAGCTTTTAGTCTATAAAAAAAATAGTTTTCAAAAAAATTATAAAATCAATTATATTTAATAAAATGAAATTTAGTAATAATATTTTATTAAAATATTAATTAATTCAAAAATCCATTAATTCATTAAAATTGATTTTATAATTTAATATTAACTAAAAATTCTATTTTTGCTTCAAAAACTATTTTCAAAGTAATTATAATAAAAAAAATGTATATTTTTTATACAAAAATTTTATAAATATTCATAGTGCTAGGGTCTTGTTACATAACCCTTAAAATACATGAATATGTCCTTATGGTTACATGTGTGATGGTGACAGACAATGGGGGTGGCTCTGATAACATCGGTCGAGTGGTATACTCTATCAACATCCACTTCTCCTGTAGGCGGTTCCGCTCAAGCATAACATATTCAATCTCGGAGTGGTATTGGTAAAGATTTATGCCTAATGACACCACCTCCTTTCCGAGCTCAAATAAATGGGCTTCGTATGGAGGAATTCTACTGGATGAGGCCATCACATCTTCTGTCTAAGATAATTAGATATGTTAAAGCCCTAAATTTATAATAATCATGTGATCACTATTCAACGGCTATGTTAGAAAATATCATAATTATTAATGGTATTGTAAAATTACAAAAACATAAAACAAAGGATGTGCATATTTTTTACATAGCAATTCATAATAAGATATTCAAATACTCCAAAAGGAATTTTCATTAATAAATGTTTGGGTCGTTACAATCATCCCCCCTAAAGAAATTTCACCCTCGAATTTTCTTTTTCCCACACTATAATAGGTATGGATAACTCTTCTTCATCACTTCATCTAATTCTTACTTTGCTGCTTCAAACATGTGGTTTCACCATAACACCTTGAGGAGGGGAATTTTCTTTTTTTGTTTAACCTTTTATCTATGGTGAATGATCTTAAATGGCTTCTCCTTGTAATAAAGATCATCCAGTAATTATACTACCTCTGAAGAGATTACATTTTAAGGGTGTGGTATATACATTATTTAGAGGGATACTTGAAATAAATCATGTACTTCTTCCATGGTTGGTGAAAGTGCTAGTTTATAGGTCACATCCCTGACATGATCATGAATTTTGAAGGGGCCGGTGTACCTAGAAAAAAACAACCATTTCATTGTAAACCTTATAACATTTTTACATGTAAATATGCGTAGAAATAACATGTCTCCAACACTGTACTCAAGGTCTCGTCGATGGTTTTGTACATTACTCTTTGGTCGACAGTGGGTTACCTTGATATGTTGTGGAATGGTTTTCAACTTCTACACCATTTCTTGGACTGTTTCATGTCCTAGCATCTTATGCTGACCAACATCATCACAAAATGCTAGTGTTGTACACCTTTACCCATAAAGGTATTCATACGGTTCCATTGAGATGATGGAGTGGAAACTATAATGGTAGGAGAATTATAATAGTAGAAAGGGTTGGTCTTATCCTCATTTGAAGTCCATATAACATGATCATAATATATCTTATAGTTTCTGAATAGTTCACTCAGATAGGCAATAAGTTTGAGGATGATAGGTTGTACTGAAGTTATGTTATGTTCTTAGATATTGTTAGAGACTATTCTAGAACTTCAAGGTGAATCAAAGACCATGACTGGGTACATTTAATAGTGGAACTCTATGTATCCTTACCACTTCATTGATATAAATCCATGGATGTTGATCCAAGGAGAAGTCCTCTTGAATCACAAGAATGTGATTTCTCTTTGTAAGAGGATCCACAATGTCCCATATAGCATTGATTCCACTGTATATCCTTGGATGGCCAGTGACAACATCCATGGTAATGTTGTTCCACATCCATGTTGGTATGGTTAGTTGTTGCATCATCCCATTACACTTTTTCTTATCTTCATTCACATTCTGATATATTAGGCTCATTGTTATATATTTATCAATATACCTTTTCATATTGTCCCACCAAAAGATTTCTTATATATATCAAGACATCTTTGTACTCACCAAGTGAATATAGATGGTTCAGATGTGTTCTTCATTCAGAATCGCGTTTCATATCTCTGGATTGGATGGTACTCAAAATCGTGACCCAAATCTCACAATTCCATCCTTTTCAACCACGAACATGGATGATTTCCGTATTCTGATAGATTTTACCTTTTTCAAAATTTTCACAACCATACTTTGAGCATCCATTATTTTCTCTATGAAGGATTTTTGAACAATAATTATTGAAATGATTGATGATATTACACCATTTATGATTCCCATGTCTATCATATGGAAATCTATGATGAATTGATCCTTTTAAATTATCCTTATGGATAAAGATGTAGGATCCATTCTACATAGAGCATCTTCCAGCTTGTTTCCATATTGGGATGGTAGTGAATTGAGAATTCATAATCCTTGATGAGCACTATCCATATTCAATGGCACATATTAATCACTTTTTGTGTGAATATATGTTTCAGGCTCTTATGATCAATATATAACTCACACTTCTCTCATAGATATAATGCCGCAATATTTTCAACGCAAATATCATATCCACCAACTCCTTATCATATGTGGGATAGTTTTGTTCATGGATATTAATGTTCCTAGAGCCATAGGCTATCACTTTATCATTTTTCATTAGCACAGAACCTAAACCCTACTTTGAGGCATCGATATACACCACAGTGAGTTCTCCTTCTATTGGAAGTGTGAGTAATGGTGTAGTGATAAGTCTCTTTTCAACTCTTTGAAGCTCTCTTCACATTCATCACTCCATGAAAATTTTACTCCCTTCTGTGTTAGCATGGTAAGAGGGTTTGAAATTAATGAAAAATCTCTCAAAGATCTACGATAATATCCCGCTAAACCCAGGAAGCTACATATATCTATTACCGAAGTAGGCATCGGTCATCCCTCTATTGCAGCCGTTTTGGAGGGATCCACCAATATACCATTTCTTGTGATGATATGACCCATGAATGAGACTTACTTCAACCAGAACTGGCACATCATTTACTTTCATATAGATTCATCTTTTTTAACGTCTCAAGTATAGTTCTTCGATGGACTTTATGCTACTCCTTGTTTGTGAAGTATATTAGAATATCATCCGTAAAGACTACCAAATATTTTTTGAGGTAATAGCTCAAGACACCATCCATCAATTCCATGAATATTTCTAGAGAATTAGTGAGTCTAAAAGGAATAAAATTGAATTCATAGTCCCTTTACCTTGTACAAAAAGGAGTCTTGGTGATATCATCTTTATTTTCCCTTACTCAGTAATATCCTGACTAAAAATAAAATTTGGAAAATTATTTTGCTAGATGTATCTGATAGAACAAGTCATAAATTCCTGGGATAGGATACTTGTTCTTTATTGTGATTTATTAGCTCACAATAATCAACAAAAAGGAGCATTGACCCATCCTTCTTCTTGACGAAGGGGACTTTTTCTCCCCATGGTGAAACACTTTGGCGTATATAACCTTTATCTAGATTCTCCTGTAGTTGTTTCTTTAGATCCTTAGGCTCAACAACTGCCATTCTACATAGAGTCTTGGATATTAGAAACACCCCATTTATAATATCATTTGAGAATTAAACATCTCTTCTTGGAAGAAGGCTATTCAATTCCTTGGGAAACACTTCAGTGAATTCCCTTACAATCAGCATGTGATTAAGGATGGATTCTTCGTTATACTTAATCATTGAAACCAGATACGCATCCTCATAGGATATTAATATCCACACTTGAGATGATGGTGATAATGAATATTCATCTTCCTCCTTACACTTGTAATGAATCAGCGGCCTATTCTCCATATAAAGCGTGATTTCCCTCTCACGTCAATTTCTATTTGCTCTATATAAGGAAAGATAATTCATGCCAGGAATTGCATCAAATTCCACCAGATGGAGTATGAAGTGGTTCACCAGGATTTTTAATCAACAAATTATGACATGGGAGGAGTTATATTCTTGAGATGAAATGATTTCCCCATTTTTCGTACTCACTCACATCTTTATATCCATGATTTTTTGTGGTGTTGGGATTTATCTACTAAACATTCAGGATATAAAATAATCTGTAGAACACGAATCAAAATGTATGTTATCTATTTATGATTGAACAAATAGTGTACCTATAACCACTTCATTCTCAGGGTTCACATAAGCGGTATTGATGGAAAAATCTCACCCTTGTTTTCATGTATGTTGTTGGTTGCCTCCTAAAACCCTTGGCACAGGGAACAAATTTTCAAGGTGCCCTAGTTCGTTGTGGTTGAAGAAATGAAAAAAAAGTTGAGATTCGAAAGAACTGTTCCTCCCCTCTTTCCCAGTCATTGGGTTTTCTTGTCCCCAGTTAGCATCTAGTTTCCCTTCTCTGGCACACCTGAAGAATTTCCTCATCCCCATCCGATAATTTTGGGGGTGCTTCTTTCCACAGCTTTTATATTTGGGGTGCTGGATCTTTTTAGCAATGTTGGATTTGTCCATAATACCACCATAATTTAATTCCACCTTACACTTTTTATACCCATGATACCCTTAAGTTTCTCCGATCTCTATTTTGACCTAGAGGAAACATCAGACAATTTTCTCATAGTTATCAATGTCACAGATCTCCAGGTCATTCCATAGGCTAGGTTTTAGACCACCAAAGAAGCGGTCAACATTGCATTTGGGGGAAACAGAAATTCCAGAGGCATATCATGAAAGACTTTTGATGTTTTACTCATATGATACAATAGATTATTCATCTTATTTCTTAAGGGCTAGGAATTCTCTTTACATCTTAAGTTAGAGGGTGCGTGGAAAATATTTATCAAAAAATATATTCTAGAAATCCTTCCATTACAAAGCCTCAATATAATCCTCTGGATTTGTATTTTTGATAAATGTCCACCATTGATCATCTTCATCCTCTATACAATATGTATCCCGAATAACCTTCTCTTCTTCAGATCATTAAAGGATGGAGATGATCTTTTCAATGGAGTTGATCGATTTTTCTGCGATTGAGGGATCAGATGGCCCATTAATGTTGGATGCATTTTTCTCATGAATCCCTCAACTGCAAACTTGTTTTTTCTTATGGGAGTTTAACCTTCCTCATGAACCATGTTTCTATTCAAATATTTAGTTAATATGGAGAAAGCTGTGATAATGTTTTTGATTCCTGCTCCCATCAGATTGGGTATCCCATTAGAATAGTCATCACGTTGGTCTTCACATCGGTTGTTAGCTAGAGTCCTCCAATTACAGGTCGTTGGTTGGAATAAAAGGAATGTTATGGGTGAAACATAAAGGGTAATCCATGAAAAAATGGATGATTTAAAAATAACTTTTATTTACTTATCAAATGAATCTATAGACATCAATCTATTTTATCCGCGATATAATTTATAACATATATTTGTAGTGGAAATTTTTTTGTATCCCTTAATAATAGCTCTTATTATGCTTGTGAATTTACGAAAGCAATTTTCATAGGAGTGTCGTAACCAAGAGTGTATCAAGGACCATTTTCGTGTACATGGATACCCAAGGTCCAGCCCGAAATTCTTTGTCGGAGTTTTTACTCCTAGGTATATTTTTTCTAGAGCCTCTTCTTCCTACTCGTATCCAGAAAAAGATGTATTTTTTTTGATAAAACAGTTACTCAATAATCAACAAAATTTAGGGATTTTTTTATTATACATAGTCTTATCCATATGGCTAAACTAATTTTTTCTATTCCTAATCCCAAAAATAAATAAACATATCCTCTGATACCAACTATGAAAACCCTAATTTTTATTACACCCTTATACATGATTTATTACTTAAAAAGCATCAATTGTTACAAAATGGATTATTGAGTGTCATAGCGTCTTTGGGGCTTAGGAACATTACATTAAAACATAAAACATAAAACACACTTCTTTATTGAAAAAATACTTTACATGACAACTACATTTCCTCATACATAACATTGCATGGGATTACATGAGGACGTGAATAAGAAATTGGTGAGCCATAAAGCTTTATAAGGGAGTAAACAAGGCATAACAGGAATATTAAAATACTTGATAGGAAATAGTAATATAAATGGAGTGCAACAGAAACATAAACATAATGGAATAATATAACACGATTATCATAAAATTGAAATGTGGAAACAACACTTAGTGTAATGGCCTGCCAATTCTCATAGTCTTGAGAGTACACCGAGTCATTACTTGGTCTCCAGAGGAATCCCCTAGACACCGAAGGCTGGAAATAAATGACAAAGTGTTTCAAATAAATGTTGGGGGATGATTTACCCTTTATGAAATAACCCATAAACCAACCATGAAAAACCAAACATTCATTATATTTTGCATGAACAAATAAATGACAACTGAACAAATTCATTTATTTCAAACCAAATCTTGTACACAATAGTGAAAGACCAAACCAAGCATCAAATTACACAGCAGATGAACAACTCAAGACTCTCAAAGGACACCATGACTCAGTTATCCACAATATCTAATCACCACAATATCTCACAAGCATCACCGTGAGCCACAAGCAAGAAGATTCTTTACCTTTACCTATATCTCGGAACACGCCATCTGTAAAAGCACCAGAGTTCCAACATAGGGGTGAGTATAAAACATAGTATGTTTCCCCAATGAATTGCCTACTGAAGCCACTAGGATAGAAGATTTAGCAACATTTATATAAAAAATGTTTATATAAAACATTTTTTACAAAGCAGTTTATAACTAAATATAATCACGATCCCCAAAAACAACTTATAACTAAAAGCATTCTAATGAAAAAGAAACTAGGTTTCTGTTGACTTATTTTTTTCTAGAAAAATAAGTAAACAAGCTTTAGAACCATTTTACAAACACCCCTTTTTGGAATACCCAACCATTTCCCAACCCATGCAACCAACCATTCATGCTTCGTTATGACAATTCCATACTCATGAGCGGTTTCTCGTCGATCTACCAAGTCATCACAAGGTAATTGTTTCCCATGTTTAATTACAACTTTGGAACTGTGGAAAAGGTCATATTTCAACCAAGTCTCGTATATATAGTTACCATGTTCCATTAAACATTTGGCACTGAGAACAAGGTAATATTTCAACAAAGCCTCGTACATGTAGTTACCATGTGCCATTACATATTTGGCACCATTGACAAGGTCATATTTCAACCAAGCCTCATACATGAAACATGAACACACACAACATAGTCCCATAAATGATTCCAAAATACCCTTTCAATAAAAACACTTTTTTATTGAAAATCATTTCTATCAAAACCATTTGAATTCCAAACCATTTCAATAAAACACCCTTTTTTGGAAACTAATTCCATCAAAGTCATTCAAATATCAAACCATTTCAATAAACCACCCATTTAATTGAAAACCCATTTTTCTTCAAACCATTTAAAATTTCATAAAATCCATAATTTAAAATCAAAATTTTAAATTTAAGTTTCCAAATCACATTGAAAAACAATTCACCAAGATTTGAAAATTTCATTTTAACCATAAATCATCACTAAGGAATATTTATTATATGCTTTTCACAATCAATTACATTCAAATAGCCCAATTTTAAACTAATCCAATCAATTATAACAAGAGGAGTCGAGAGTGAAGCCTCCTACCTTTAGGGTTTTGATGAAAACCACAACGAACGAAGAACACACATGAAAACAGGGTTTCTTCTTCCGAAACCCACCTTATATCTCATCTTCTAGAAAGAACACATCCAAATATCATCATATTTTCGTCCACACACATAGATCATCCAATAAAAGGCATAGATCTAAGAAACCGATAGAAGAGGAGAAGTAGATCTAAGTTGATCTAAGAAACCAAACAAGAAAGATGAAGAACGATCACATACCTCAAGAATCTGGCAACCATTCCCCAAGAGAAGCCTTCAAATCACCTCCGGAATGATGGGATAACTATTTCAGACCTTAGGAGAAGAAAAATACCGAATTAGGGCCACATACGAGAAAAAAAGAGACACTTAGAGGCAAAAAAAAAATGAGATCCACCTTTATAGGATCTCATTTTTGTGGTCGCACGGTCCGACAAACCATGCACTAACTGTGCGTTAGCCCCTCCCTTGGCAGACCCTCCATGCTCAGTTTGGCCACACAATTAGCCAAACTATGTGACACTTGTGTGTAATCTACCACCTCCAAGAGGAACTACAAACAGTTTTTCCGCACATTTTAGACAAACCGTGCTTTATCCGTGTGACTTCCCCTTTGCCTGAAAACATCATTCAACGTTCTCCCGACTCTCCCATTAATCACCATTAACCTTTATAACCATTAAAATCATTATGTAAGGGTTAAATTCAAGAAAATAGGGGTACTAAATTCTCCCCACCATTGGCCTTTCCATTATCAGAAAGTAGAAGACCCTCACCCAACTGAAAGAGTTTCAGCAACTGCTCTTTGATTTCCTTCTCACATTCCCTAGTCTCTTCCTGAATCTGACCATGATGCCTTAAAACCCGAACTAGACCGATGATTTTTTCACTCAAGACTTTCTCTTTCCTACCCCCAATCTATACTAGGATATGTATCAATGAAGAATCTTGCTCTTGGTCAACGTGATCCCATCTGATCAAATGGCCAGGATCAGGCTAATACTTTTCCAACTGAGATACATAGAACACATTATGCACCGAAATAAACTGTGGTGGTAATGACAACCAATATGTCACCTCCCTAAGCCATTCCAATATCTCAAAAAGCCCAATATACCTCGGAGATATCATTCAATGATTCAAAAACTGACGATGTCCCAACCTAGGAGTGATCCTCAAGAAAACATGATCAATCACCTCGAATGACAATGACCATCGACGATGATCCACATATGAATTCCGAAAAATATGAGTTGTCGTTATTATCTTCATGAATAAGATTATCTTCGTCATAGTATCATGGGCATGGCTCGGTCCCACCATTGAGGACTCAGTTGTTTCAAACCAGCATAGGGGAGAACGACACGACTGCCCATACAACGCCTCAAACGAAGCCATATGTATGGATGCATGATAACTGTTATTATAAGAGATCTCAACCAACGACAAGTTCTACTCCCAAGAGCCATCAAAATCCATGACACAAGCCTGCAACATATCCTCCAATCTCTGTATCGTCCTCTCGGATTGACCATCCATCTGAGGGTGACACGCCGTACTCATGTTCAACTTAGTTCCAAGGGCTTGCTGTAAGGATTTCCAGAAACGAGGTGTAATCATCGAATCTCTATCAGATACTATCGAAATTACAACACCATGCCTCTTTATCACCTTTAGAATATAAATTTTGGACTAATCCTCCACTATATGAGATTCACGAATTTGAATGAAGTATACCGGCTATGTTATCCAATCCAAGATCAACCAAAGGGCATTGTTCTTTATTACCATTATTGGGAGACAATTGAAAAAATACATCACTATTTGATCCAATTTCAAAATAGGGATTGGTAAAGACTGAAACATTCCTGCTGCCTCGGATGCTCGGCCTTGACGTGCTGGAAAGTTAATCATCTCGAAAAAAACTCAGTCGCACTTCTTTTCATTCCAGCCCACCAGAACTGTGCTGTCAATACGTTAAACATTTTATGAATTCTAGGACGAACAAACCACCTGGAATGAGGATACACCCTGAGAAGATCCTCTTTACAAGCTACAAGTATCACCATATGATTCTGAAAACACAAAACTGAATCTCCATTTAGTTTCCTATCCTTAATGGTCTCCTACCCATTGAGTTTCAACCTCATGGTAACACACTCAGAATTAGATATCTGCACCTATTTAACTAGTCCAACCAAGTCATGAATAAAAAAAAAACGAGAAAGAAGACTACTCTATTACCCTGATGTTCACATTCCAACCACATGTTAGCTATAACCGAAAAAAACATCCACCTGTCTGATTTGAGTTTCACCACATGAGCATATGATTTTATACGTAATGCATCTGCCACTGAATTTCCCTTACCATGGGTGTACATCCTATCAAAATAAAACATCTAGAGATATTACATCCATCCTCTTTTCCTCAAGTCCATATCCCTTTGTGAGAAAATTTACATCAATCTCTTATCATATGTATATACCATGAATTTCTCACCGAAGAGATAATGTCTCCATGTTTTCAATTCATGGAGGACTTCAGCTAACTCCAAATCATGAGTTGTGTAGTTCTTCTCATGAACCCTCAACTTTCATGAGGCATACACAACAACTAGAATCCATTTCATGAGAACACACCCCAACCCTAATGCTGATGCATCACAATACACCACGTACCATTTTACAAGTTTTGGGAAAACCAAGATTGGTGCTGATGTAAGGCGACCCTTTAGCTCTTCGAAACACATCTGAAACTGTACATTCCATTAGAATGGAACATTATTTATTTTCAAATCTCAAGCACCTTCTTTCCTATACCAAAATTCAATCTTTGACAATTTGGCATAAAAACGATGATCGCTCAAGATCCCCATCACTGTTACCAAGTGCCTCTCATGATCCACTGTTTTATTTTAATACATCAGAAAATCATCTACAAACACCACAAAAAATGAATCTTGATATCCCTAGAATATCCGATTCATTAATGCCATTAACACTACTGGAGCATTCATTAGACCAAAGGGAATAAAAACATATTCATAATGGCCATATCTATATCTGAAAGTTGTTTCAGGAATATAATCCTTCCTCACCAAAAATTGATGATATCTTGACCTCATGTCGATCTTGGAGAACCACTGGGCTCCCCTCAACTGGTCAAACAAATCTTCATTTCGTGGATGTGAATATCTGTTATTTATCGCATATTAGGTAAGTCTATGATAATCAACCTAGAGCCTCAAAGTTACATCCGCCTTTTTTTCACAACAAAAACGGTGCTTCCCACATAGATGTGTTAGGCTGGATAAACCCTTTCTTTTCTAACTCTTCCAACTGGACTTCCAGTTCCCACAATTTAATAGGTGACATCCGGTAATACGGAAGTGAGATAGGATTGGTCCCTTGAAGGAGACCAATCATAAACACCACTTCTCTTACGGGAGGTAAACCAAAGAATTCCTCTAAAAAAACACCCCAGAACTGATCCACCATTGTCGGAAGAACATTACTCTCAACACCCTTTACCAATTCCAACGACAACACCGCCTACGGATATGATAAAATTATCATTGCTGGTGCCTACAAACTCGTTCCACCCTACCTTTCATGACTCTCTCCTCAAAAGAGATGTCTAACACCATCATGTGTCGTATAATCCACTATTCGCACATTACAGTTGATGTGGGCCTTAAACTCCACTAGCCAATACGTTCCCAGGATTACATCCTACCAATCTATCTCAAGCACTGAGAAATTACACATCAGATCAACCTCGCCCATAATGATACCACAAGCTGTATACAAGAGGGCTCGATAGTCATTTCAACCTAGAGGAGTTTGATGTTTCAAAACCAAAGGCATAATTTCTACCCTTAAACCAAGTTACTCAACCACACATGCAAAAAAAAATTGATTAGCGCCCATATTACCCATGGATACTACCATGATTCCTCCGATCGGAGCTCCCAACAGATATCTCTTAGCAACTGATGCTCGATTCACCATCTCTGTGTAATCACTGATACACAATGCTACTATATTTGAACGGATCTCGTGCCTTAACCTTTCTTTGAAAATCCTTTCCTTCAACGACATGCTACTCACCACCTCAAGTGCAAACCGCACTAAGATAAAAAACATAGCTTCATACTCCGTCATAGACATATTCTCTTTCTTCAGACAGAAGAAATCAGTTGTGCACTAAATTCTAAATGCATGTGGGTAGAATTGTTTATTTAAAAATTCTGAAAATCTTTCCCACGTCATACCTTGGTTCATTCTTGCTTGTACTTCCAACTCCAACCACTGATGTACATGATCTTCTAGCTTATACATTTCTATCTTTACTTTCATCTCTACCGGTGTCGCCAAGAATTTGAAAATTTTGTTCATTCCAGACTGCCCGACATCTGCCCTTTTCGGGTACAAATCACCCCTAAAGATGGGTGGATCCTGCTTTTGGAACTGAGCTCCATGGTCAACATTATTTGGTTCTTCCCATCTATTCACACTTCCCACAACATGGAAATATTTCACAATGCTCTAGACTAACTTCTGGTTCATATGGGGCTTAGTGAAACCACATTTTCATCAGCCACTTCTGGTTGGTCTCTACGACACCTACCCGGTATCTATAAGTATAACAACCAACCATGAGTCTCACTTCCATAGACATCATGAATTCCCATTTCAAAACACATTTGGTAACACTATCACAAAGGGATTTCCACCTTTCCACATTTGCAGTTTTCTAAACGGGCAACGAACTCTGTCAATCTAACTCTCTAGGAACTATTGGCTTAGCATTTAAAATTCTATCACATCAATTATCACAACATTTTTTTTCCATAAACATCCTTTTTCCATGTTCAACCATTTTTGAAAATATTCAACTTGCTTTTTGAAAATCAACCAATTATCAAAATACACAAAATACAATGTTTTCAAAATCATTCACTTGAAATCAATTTCGGCATTTTTCAAAAAATTTCACATTACACAAAATCCTTACACATTCCTCCCAATGTGATAGGAAATCTAAGTGGGAATTTATACCTCTACAATAAATTTCATGCTCCTCTCATTGGCTAAATATGTGATAACGAGATTCCCAAAATTCTAGGCACGCATCCAAAACACTTTTGCATCTAACACCCTGTTAACTTGAAGTTAATAATAAACATGTATGCTATGTCCTTTTATGCTATAAGTTTCATGTTCTGAATATCCTACTCCTGTCTAAGACTTTGACCCAAGGAATAAACAAGAATGAATTACAACTCTAAGACCAAGAACAATGATGACTACTTGTTAGGCGAGGACCGAAAAAGCTGATACCATTTGTAATGACCCACCAATTCTAATTGTCTTGAGAGTACATCAAGTCATTACATGGGATTAAGGGAAATACGCAAGATGCCAAAGGCTTGCAATAAATGCTTAAGGGTTTCCAATAAAATTTGGTGGACGATTTAGCCTTTATGAAATAACTCATAAACCAACCAAGCATAACCAGACATTCACTAAATGATGCATGACCAAATAAATGACAACTAAACAACTTCATTTATATCAAACCACATCAAATACACAACAGAGGAAGACCAAACCAAGAATAAAAGTACACAATGGATTAACATCTCGAGACTCTCAAAATACACCACGACTCCATGCCCCACAAGCTCCAAGCTCCAAAACATCTTCCAAGCATCACATCGTGCCACTAGAAATTAGATGCTTTACCAAAACCTGTATCCCGGAACATGACATCTGCAAAAGCACAAAAGTGCCAATGCAGGGGTGAGTATAAAACTTAATAGGTTTCCCCAATGAATTTCCAACTCATTACACTAGTATAGAATATTTAGAAACATTTATATAAAAACACTTTATATAATTTTTTTTTCTCAAAAGCAGTTTATAAGTAAATATAAACAAGTTTCCCAAAACCACTTATAACCCAAATAATTCAAATGAAAAAGAAACCAATTTTCCAAAGAGTTATTATTTTACAGAGAAATAACTAAAAATGTTTTAGAAACATTTTTCAAACATCCATTTTTGGGATACCCAACCATTTACCAACCCATGAAACCAACCATGCATGCTTCGTTTTGAAAGTTCCATACTCATGAGCGGTTTCTCGTCAATCTAACAAGTCTCACAAGGTAATTGTTTCCAATGTGACATTACACCTTGGGTACTAAGAAGAAGTTCATATTTCAACCAAGCCTTATTCATATAGTTAAAATGTTTCATTAAACATTTGGCATCGAGCACAGGGTCATATTTCCACCAAGCCTCATACATATAGTTACCATGTGCCATTACAACTTTGGAACCGAGAACCAAGTCATATTTCAACCAAGCCTCATAAATGCAACATGAACACACACCACATATTCCCATCAATCATGCCAAAATACCCTTTCAATAAGATCACATTTTTATTTAAAACCATTTCCATGAAAACCATTTCAATTCCAAACCATTTCAATAAAACTCCCTTTTTATTGAAAACCAATTCCATAGAAGTCATTTCAATCTCAAAACATTTCAATAAAACACCGTTTTTATTGAAAACCCATTTTTATCAAACAATTTACAATTTCATCATATCCATAATTAAATCAACATTTAAAATTTAAGAAGAAAAATCACATTGCACAACAATTCACCAAGATTTCAAAATTTCACTAAAAGCATAAATCATCAATAAATATGAATTATTATAATCCATTTCATAATCAATTCCATTCAAATAACCCAATTTGAAACTAATCCAATCAATTCTAAAAATAGGAGTCGAGAGTGAAGCCTCCTACCATTATGATTTTGATGAAAGCCACAACTAACGAAGAACGCTCAAGAACACCAGACAGATTCTTCAAAAAATGCCTTAGATATCTTCTCCTAGCAAGACTGAGAACAAATCTCATAGTATCTGGCATCCACACACTATGATCTACCCATAACAGGTATAGATCTAAGAAACCTAGAGAATATGAGAAGTAGATCTAAGTAGATCTAAAAAACTGAACAAGAACGATGAATAATAATCACATATCTCATGATTCCGACTTCGATTCTCCAAGAGAAGCCTTCATATCACCTAAAAAACGATGGGAGAACCTTATATGAACTTTGGAGAATGAAAACCCCAAGTAAGGTCCACGTAGGAGGAAGAACTAGACACAATGAGGAAAAGACGTTTGAGATCCACCATTATAGGATCACATTTAAGTGGCCGCACCGTTTTACCACATGGTTACACAAACCATGCGCTAACCATACATTAGAAACTACCTCAGCAGAACCTCCAGGCATGGTTTGGCTATGCGATTAGAAAAACTGTGCGCTGCCCATGTAGAAGCTACTGCCTCCAAGAGAAACTTCGCACGGTTTTGCTGCATGGTATAGACAAACCGTGCACCATCTTTGCGACTTCCCCTTTGCCTCAAAACATCATTCAATGTTCTCTCGACTCTCCATTTCATCATCCTTAACCTTTATAACCCTTAATAGCATTAATCAAGGGTTACATTCTAGAAACTGAGGGTACTACACTCAGCATGGTATTAGGATGAGCCAAGGATCATTCCACGTGGAGCATTATTAAAACCTCAATGAACTTGAATTATCATGAGTAAGCACTAATTTTACCTTATGTATCATGATACAAATAATTACCCAATGCATTGGAGGTCTATCGGGGGGCACCATTCTTAAACATTTCATTTCATGCATAAGTGTTCCCCATGGAACATACAACATGGATTCATAAAACATAATAATTTATTCCGTGTTAAAGGAATATAGAATTAATACATGGAACAATATAATAAATAAATAAATGTGTATAAAAGTGAATACAAATGATAGAGAAATGGGCATTGTATTCACTACATAATGACTTTGGCTTGGAAAATCGTAGTGTAATTTCGACATTATAATGGCATGAAATATGAATTCATAAAAATGGCTGATGAGAGAGAAATGGGTGTCTCATCATATGTACATGAAGTGGACATAAAAGAGATCATATAGCTACATGTCCCAACAGATTATGTGGAATTTATATTTATAATACATAACAATTTCATGAATGTAAATAAGGAGAGAGAATTTCCTCACAGAATTTGGGCATGGTAACAGGTGTTCATGGGAGTAATTAATGAGAGATAAAGGAGTGTCTCATCATTGAAATATATACAGGTCAATATGGGGTAGGTTGAAAAACATACCCCATCATTTACAATTAAAAATAAAATTGAACAACAATATTAATAAAGATGGATACAATGAGAAAGGAAGCAAACCATTATTAGGATGTCTGGACCCAAAGGCTTGGGAGTGCATGAGAGAGAGGCTTCATGGGAGCATGGGGTTCCATGGAAGGATTATACAGAGAGGAGGTTAGAGGTTTGAAGATCTCCAAAGGCATTTATTGAATAGGAAGTGAGAGCTTGGGGGTTATATTAGAAATGAGAAGGAATTTTTTATTACATAGGTTCGGTCCACCACACATTAAGCTAATCAAAATAACAAACCCGACCCTGGTTTTCTCCAAATGGGAGTGGAAGAAAATATTAAATGAGGCTAATTTATGATATTATTAAAATAATACGGTTTCTTATGTGGAGGTGAGTCAAACTCTAAACGAAATCTATTTAAAAATATAAAATGGTTTATATGTCATGGAGTGTCCTCTAAGGCGTTGTAAAATAAATCAAACAAACCTAAAATCACATTATTTTAATGGTAAAACATATATTTTATTAAAATCATGATTATTGTATATTATTACATCATTAATGGGTCATTCTAAAGTCATAAAACACAATATATATCTAAACGGTATTTAATTTTTACCCAAAAATTTGACTATCTCCGAAAATTGATAAATAATCACCATTGGATAATTTGAAGTCGTGATTCAAAAATTAATATTCATTTTATATAAATTTTTTATTTATATGTAAATTTTTTATTTTAAAATAATAATATTTATTTATCAATAATTCAAACATTTTGACAAAACAGCTTTCAAGCATTAATAAAAATTAAAATTGCATTCATAAAAAAAATACAATATTTTATATTTAATAAAAATTAATTCAGTAATAATATTTTATTAAAATATTATTTAATACTAAAATCCATCAATTCATCAAAATATATTTCATAATTGAATATTAACTAAAATAAATTTGTGCATTTTATACTATTTACAAAGTATCAATAATAAAATTAATGTATACTCTATCTACATAAATAATGTACATAGTTTTATGATAGGTTATTGTAACATAAACCATTAAAACAACTTCCTATGACCTATGGGTATGGTGCATAATGGTGATAGTCTTATGTGGTGGCTTAGATAACATTGCTCGATTGGTAATCTCTATTTACCTCCCCTTATCCCATTGGCTGTTCCACCCAATCATAACGTATTGAATCTAGGATTGGGCTTGGTCAAGAGTGAAGACCAATGAAACAACCTCCTTTATGAGCTCTATAAAATGGGATTCATTTGTAGAAATTCTACTATATGGGGACTTTTATTCCTTTCTCTATGTAAATTGGATTGGTTAATGCCCTATATTTATACTAATCATGTTATCACTATTCAACGGTGATATTATCATCATTCACAATTCATAATGGTATTTTAAAAATCTATAAACATAAATCCAAGGAAATGCATATGTTTTACATAACCATTCACAATAATTAATTTAAATAGACCAAGATGAATTTTCATTAATGAATGTTTTGGTCATTACATAGAGGATATTGTCCAGTATTCTGATGAGGAATACCAGGTTTCGATATCAAGTGATAAAGAGAAATAATTCTCAGTAGATAAAATACATGACCCTAATTCACCTCATAGATCCCTTTCTATATCTTTTTGTTGTCCCAGTCCACAAAGGTCTCACCCTCTTATAGAGAAACTCTTAAAATGATGCATTTAGGAGGAACAAATATAAGTGTATGAGGAAGTGATGTTTAATAGTTCTTCTAATTCTTATTACTGAAATGGAATAATTTTTTAGGAGGATGATGAATATGAGGATGATAGAAAAGAAACTTAAAATGGATATGATAATGATAATGATAGGGATGGAGATAATAATGGTATTGATAGATGTATTAGATTTGAGGATACTAGTAATCCTCATGCTCTAATTTACTCTCATGGTTTATTTATTTGGAAAATTTAATAGAGAACCAGAATTTTTAGAGACGTGGAAATGAATTATATAGAATTTAAGGAAAAATAAGTTGAGTTGGAGAAATTAAAATGTCTGGAATTTCATCCTGATGTTTTTGGTGATGTTAACGTATCAAAAGATGATGTTTAAACTGATTCAAAAAAGGAAGTTTTTAATAACTAGTCAGTGAACTGATAGATGCAGATCATGTTGGTGTTGAGAAAACATCTACTATATAGAGCTATATTCAGGCCCCTATTTTTGTAACTTTTGTGGTTTTATATTCAGTCACTAGTTCTCTTGGTATATTATGTCTTTATATGTCTTCTATAAGATGGATATACCTAATGGTTGAGAAATGGGTTTTGTTTCCTGGCAGTCCGCTGAATAATGATGGTTTTAATTATTGAGAGGTAAGAGATCCCAAGGGATCCATAGTTGATCTGATTGATGCTAATAGGATGTTATAGTGGTTTGATTCTAGAAATATTGATGCACCTTCCATTCCACCAGTTCATGTTGATATTGTAAAAAAAGTTACGTAGTATATTTCAGATTAATATTGATTATAATCTATGTTATTATGTAAAATACAAATCTTATATGCTTAACAAGCTTAGTGATAAGGATTAAAATAATTTTAAATGGCCCCTTATTTAGTACATTTATCCCAAATTGATAATTCATATTATATAAATATAAGTAAAAAAGAGTGTGATGGAAAGTGATATTAAAGCTATAAAATATACAAAAGATTAATCAATTACATAATTTTCAGAGTCAATGAAAACCTTTCTACTGAGGATAATTAATCTTAATTTTATGGATTCTTCATCAAATGTACCTCCTCCTATGGATATTTATGTTGAGATGCACATATCTATTTTGAGAAATTATATTAAAGCTTCTTCATGTGATGTTCTTGACCTGCCTCATGAGTATTTGAGAAACATTTTTAATTATAGGGATCATTTTCATATGAATGTAATGGATTATAATAAATACATCATGTCTTATAGGGATACCATAACCAAATTTATATAGTATTATCTATCAATGATATATAATAAGCATGATCTGAATGATAATTTAATTTTTCTTGTTAAAATTTTTAGGATTCCTATGGTGACTTGATCATTTAATGAGTAAGTGATAAATTTAATGGTCATGAAACTAGTACTTATGCTTTTTATGGAAGAAAAGAATAAATTATTTTGTGCTATGGAGATAAGTGGAAATATCATTATCTATTTCTTAAATAATATCAAAGCCGTATTTAATGCCTCTGTAACTGTAGTGGTGGATCAAGAATCTATAATAGTTACTACACATCTAATAAATCCTCCATCATCTCTTGAGTACATTAGGCACAATGTCACTATAGATCCTAAATGAAACTTTTTACTCCTCATTTTAATCCGTTTACTATCAATCCCAGATAACAATTTAATAATCATAGAAAAAACATTAGATTAGAAACACCTTATATGTTTTTTGTTTCTATAACCATCCTTCTATATCAATTAGTTCCTGATGTTGAGCCTTTTTCATCAATCTAACGGAAAGGAAAACCACTTCCTGACCATTGAACCCACATGGAGAAGAATTGGTTGTTACACTATTTCTATTTTAAGGGCATATTTTTTGTATATTTTTTTCTATTTTTTTAATGTACATCACTTGGGATTAAATGTAAATTCGTTTTTATTATTATTTTGTTATTTTCCCATACAAAATTTTCTGTCATTTTTTTATAATCCTGCTTGTGGGAGATTGAATATGTGGAATTTATTTTATTTTATTTTTATATCAAATTTTCCTTAATATTTTTTTTTCACTATATTTGAAACCAATTTTATTTTTATTTATTATTTTGATACTATAAATTTCATTCCTAATAAATTTGATATCATTTATTTTATATGATCCACATATTTTCAAACATTAGTATCTATTAAAAAAATTCAATCATATGGGTTCTTAAAAATTTTAGATTAACAGAACAATTATTTTATTGATCACCATATCATTTTCTTATGATATTAATGATATTTTTCAATTATGAAAATCTTTTACCGTATAATTCATATTGAGGAGAAAATTAGCTAATTGTTGAAAAAACATACCGTTACTCATGAATCAACATTGATGTTGAGTCACCACTAACAACATGTAACCATTGGCCATGAATCACCATCATGGTGGAAATATGGATAGGTATTAGAATCCTAACCATAAGCTTGGTCTCATCACCAAAATCTATTTTTGGAGAAGTATGGTAAAGATTCACATCCAGAGTAAGACTCACTGTTGGTCTAGAAATTTTGAAAATTATGGAAAAAACAAATATTAGAGATGACCTATAGAAATTTGGCTATGTTTTAGAACGACCTTCCATTTTACATGTGTCAACATTGGGTATGATTCTTCCTAAATTCTTATATTAAATGATTTTTTAGAAATTATCATGTAGATGATAGATTATCCCCCACCATTTGCTGAGTCTGAGGAAACTGGCATGAATGGTATATGTGTGCAAGGGAGGATGACTTCTTGTTGGAACACCCTCCTAAAATTTTTGAATTCTTTAAATTTATGCTATATGTATCCTTATTGATTGATTTTATATCCATAGGTCTGGAACAAGATTTAGAACACGAACAATAATAGATAGTCAATGGAAAATCTCATACTACTCTAAATTTGAAACATAAACTACCACAACCTAATAATGTTATAAAAATTTATTCACCAGCAAGAAGGAAACACAACACTGGGGTACCATCAATTAAAACACAAACTAGTAAATCCAGGTATATTGGTGGTGCAAGTACAACAGAAGACAAAAAAATTCCACAGCATGCGGTCAGCCCAAAGAAACCTGAATTGTCCTAGAAATTAGAACGACAAAGTGATATGAAACTCAATAAAGGGGGTTTCTACCCCAATTATATTCCATGATGAGAGTTCTTTTTTCGAACATTTATGGGTTATCTAACCCGGAAAATATGTGTTCCCATAGGATCATTGTTTAAAAATATAAAACCAACATCATTGGACTCTCTAAGACCAAGATAACTCTTCCTGATTATGACAATCCTCTTCCAAGGAAGGCATACATACAACTTCCAAAATCTTGGAACAACAGAAGCTTAGATATTCTTTGGTTATTGGTACAAAGTGAGGATTCTAAACATATTATAGTCAATAAAGATGAAGAATCTATAACTTGATACTTTTATGAAGCATGAACAATGATATTTTTATCCATGATTAATGATTTTCCAAATTCGTATATTTATAGTACACCCCGCTTTTTTATGACGAAAAATCATCCAAGCACAATTAGGGATCCTTGGATTATTATTTGTTATTTCAACTCTATACTTTACATGGATGAGAAACGTGGGCCGAGCTCCCAACCGATCTAAATAAATATCAACAGAGAATGAATTGAGGAAGAAAATATCCCAGAGATCAATATTGATGGGGAAAAATTCACTTTGTATAGAAAAAATCTCAATGTTGTTAAGGCCATATGAATTGATACATCTTTTTTCAATGACAACCCCTTCTGCAATTGGACTTACCTATCATGCATCACCCTAACCAAACATAACTCGGATCACCATACTATTCATATGAACTGCATATGTAAAGAGAAAAGAAACCCACTCCCATTTGGATTCAATAAGGCATGGAGCGCTCACACATACAGCATTAAAATATTTGTAGAGACATGGCATTCCATAGATAGAAACAAAAACCCAATGAAATTCATTACCAAATTGAAACTAATCAATGAAAGAATGAGGTAATGGAGAGAGAAAAAATTCAGTTTTTAGTATGAGGAAATCGAATCAGTAGAATGATACCTGCACACTATCCAAGAGCCCATATCCAAAATACCTTCTCTGATTGTTTAACCTATAAATAGAGCTTACATCAAAGGTAAAAAATATTCTCATAATTAAAGACAGAATCCAAAGGGACACATTTAATGTTATATGAATTAATGATGTGTAAAGGAACATGAAATTCTTTATTTCCCTCCAAAAATCTCAAAGGGATATTAAGCCTCTCTCACTTCTCAATGAGAGTGAACAAATCAACACGAAAAATCAAGCCTTAGTCAACCACATTACAACCTAATAAAAGTGACATTTAAATTAAACATGCATAAATGAAATTCTTATGGGTGGTATCATCCCAAATTTATTAATGGTAGAGGAAGGTTTTATTCTCACTACCTCCCAAATTGAAATGGAAATTAAAAATGAGGCTTTTGGACATATTAAGGAATGATACCTTGGTCTGGATGGCTTCCCCAACAATTTCTTCCATGTTTATTGGGATATCATTTAGAAATATGTTTGACATTTTGTATAATAATTGTTTACGAGTGGATCATTGTTTCATGGTATAAATACTCATTTTTTAGTCCTTTTCTATAAAATTGTCAGTGATAGTGAAATATGTCTATTTAAATAAGTAGATTTGGTGAAAACCATTTATAATGTTATTACCATGGTTATCTCTAATAGGCTGTGAAAATTCATAGATAAAATTTTCTCTGGGAACCAATTTGTCTTCATCAAAGGAAGGAATATTCATTACTATCTCCTTACATCATCGGAATGTTTAAAACTTCTTAGGAAACCTTTAATAGGATGGGTTGTAAGTCTTAACCTGGATGTGAAAAAATAAATTGATACAATGTAGTAGAACATTATTGGAAAAGTGCCTCACATCGTTAGTTTTGAACTAAAATTCATTATTTATATTTAATCAATTATTGGTTCATCTGACCTATAGATTCTCATAAATAGATAACATGAAGGGTATTTTACATGCTATAGGGGCCTTAGTCCTGGAGATCCACTCACTGTGATTATCTTTGCAATCGTAGAAGATCATCTTGACTGATTTTTGGTCCAATTGCCTGTGAAATGTGACTTGAAGATCATCATAGAAAAAAGAGGTACATCCACCCCATACTTCCTTTTCTTTGTTGATTAATTAATTACGTTTACAAAAGGTGAAGGTAAAAACATAGAGAATATAAAGAATTCTCTCTCAAACTATGATTCTATTTCGTGACAGGAAATAAGTTGGGTAAAGTCATTCATATATTTTTCCAAGAACATTAACTATATTAGATGGTGAAGTATTCTCATTGTTCTGAGGATAATGGGAGGCCATCATTTCTTTAACTACCTTGGTGTACCCCTCCTGTGGGGAAAACCTAAATCCTCTTACATCACAGAAATCCTATGTTAGATCAAAATAACATTTTCATCCTGGAAGGGAAAGACTCATTCCATGGCCGGAAGAATATGCCTAGTTAAACAAATAGCCATATCAAAACATGATTATTTATTCATGCTATATATATGGCCATTCTCACTGCTTAATAACAATACTTTTTTTAGGAGGAACTACATATGGAATGAAAATATCTTTAGGAAAAAAATTCCACAGTGTCCTGGAAAAAATGATGTATGCCTTAAAATCATTGGTGTATTTGAATTAAAAACCCGAAATTATTTAGTCATCCTCTTTAAGAACATTTTATAAGGATTTTTTCCAACACAAAATCCAAGTCTTGGGAGCTACTAAATACTATAGTAATGGAACAAATCATGACAGGATCATTGAAATATATGAAATCATCAATTTTTCATTTCCTAAAAACTATGTTTCATAAGGTTTACAATTATTCTCACTTTATTGTGATGGAAGATTCATCTCTACTGTTTTGGCATGATAAATGGATGGCTTCTATATCCTGAACAAAAAAATTCCATCACCCATCCTTATGATATAAACATAACAATGAAGGAACTAATGAGAAGAAAGAATCAAATTCCAGAGGATATAAAAGCATATATACACAACATCGTCTTCATTAAACATGACGATTTACTAGTGTTGTAAAATTTTATAAGTAGTATTTTTAATTCAATGTATTTTTACATTAATGAAATATATGGGAACCTCAATTTCATTGTGGATTTTAATCATAGATGCATGCAACCATCACGATTTTCTCTCCTCTAGGGAATTTCCCACCACTATATTCTTTTGGATTATTGATGCCAATGATCTATATGTCACTAGAATATGGAGTATATTTTCTACATATTTTTACCATGTGATATAGATTCATGAACTATGGAAATCACTGATGGACTAGTTTGAACTATAGTCTCCTCGAACTTATGGAATTGACATGTAGCTTCAAGGTATTCTCCACTTTCAGTTGTCTAGTCAACAAAAAAACATGCTCTATATAGCTTGTGCAGAACATCTCTATGTAGTGTTGTGGGGGAGAAACAAAAATATTCCTGACCTCACCTTCATTCATTTACAATGTTCGCTCTCCAAAATTATTAAAGCAATCTAAAATGACAATATCATACAAATAGGCCATTGCAATAAATCCATCAGCGACTACATTGTTCTAAAGAGACTCAACATAATTGGTAACATCTCCCAATATTGTTCCACGCTTGATGTATTTTGAATTTCACCATTATTTGGATGGATAAAATGAAACATGGATGGTGCCTCCAGAGGCACCCCTATTCTACTAGGATTTGGAGTCAACACTGGAGACCATAATGAAGTAGTTATTATCTACATCCATGGACTATGTGGACATTACACATCCCTTGAAGATGAGATGCCCACTTTCATTATTTTTTCCACATTTTGAGAAAGAGAACTAGAATGCAGTTTGGATTGAATGTGACTTGACCATGTTGGTCCAACTGGTGAGATTTGGCATAATATACAAGGCATGGAAGCTCACAACAAGAAGGTCTAAATGCATGAATAAGTTGGATACTATGAACAATATCATCACCAACACCTATTATGATGACAACTCTCTAGTTGTGGAACATTCTTAAAAAGGAGTGGATCAGGGAATCATTATTCATTATGTTACTCTCCCTCTATATATTATACCTATTTAATAAAAGAACAAATGTAAAATCTCATCCTTCTATCTGATGTAATGTGCAATTTTTATTTTTTAAAACTCAGATCCAAAAATCTCAAGTTCCATAAAAACATGTTTCATTGTTCTTACACATGAATGAGGAAGAGGAAAATATTAAAAACATTTAGTTTCTTCTAACAGTCAGAACAAAATAATTTATGACAATATTTTCTACCACGATTTTCATAAACACGAATCAAGATTCATTTCAAACAACATTCATGGAGTCACAATTTTTAGTGTATATCAGACATAGCAACATAATCATTCTACATATTTTTATTTTTCATTATGTTTATTTATCTCTACATTAAGATTAGTGTTTCTATACTCTGAATCTTACACAAAAATTATTTCATGTACATTATCTGGAAGATTAATGATATCTTCTTAAACTCTATTCTCTTATTTTTCTATAGTGTTTTGGAAGGGGTCCTTTAGTGGCCTGTCCTAGTTTTTTTCCAATGGGTTTAGTGGAAGTGGTCTTTATGTGGCCATGATAGTTTTGGTTTCTATTGTATACCAGAGCGAGGTTTTGGATCATTGATTATTTTATATACTCTTCTTGGTTGTAGGCGATTTACAAATGTATATGATCTTGTCTCATTATGATATTGAACAACGTGTTTTATTTTGTTTCATGTTTTGTTTGTTGTTTTTATTTCACTATTTTATAATGAATCTGTTTTGAATATATAATCCAAACCACTACATTGAAAGAAATTCATAATTTACGATTATATGAGATTTTGGTTATGTAAATTGATTTAAAGCTAAATTAGTTTTCATAATTATTTCAACTGACACCTATTAAATCATTAATAATATTGTTAAAATATTCGATCTTATAACTATGTTATATTTCTTCTAACATGGTTGTGTTAAGTATATATGGGGTTTTTATTTTAATCTATTATTAATTGAAATTTATTTTGGTACTCAATTAAACCACCTCTTGAGATACCCACTCTAACTAACAATCATTAAATGCTCAATTTGTATTGATATATTTCACATACTGGTTAATATCATCTCATAGCCAGGAGTTTCGGTTGACCTAAAGAATGCGAGAGTTTTATTTTCTTAGGAATACCCATATAATGTATTTGATATATACAAATTCTTGTAGATATCCATGTATTATAGATGTTTCGTATAGAATTTATCACACCGTATAGTTCTTCATAATAGTCTGACAAAAAAGGATGTGAAATTAATAAGTTCAAAATATTATTAAGCATACATTTATGAGTCGAAAGCAAAATTTATGATAGCATCGATCTTGTTTCTTCCAAATATAAGAAAGAGAAATTATATTTGATACGACACATCATGTATTGAGAAAGTATCATTTATAAAACAATATGAGGTAGTCATCTCATAGGGGTCTTATTAGTTGAGGTTTTTTGAGAACAATTACACAAAACACAACCTCTTTCTAGTAGCGATTGTTCATTCTCTATGCTATTAGATAAACTATTTATATGGAGATCATTTTTTTATGTGATGACCAAAAAAGGATCATGTACCTCTATACACACTGTGATCCTAATTTCAGGAACTATAGATGGTTTTTATCTATTTTAATTCAATTCCTATATTTCATAGTTTTAAGGAAATAAAAATGTTATAGCTGATGCATTAACTTGAAAGACTCAGATATAGGCGGTTTTTGAGTCTAGTGGTGAATGGAATCTGATGGCCTTATTCTTAGAGATTCATGTTGTTGTTTAGGAGGATCCTGGGAAAATTATCCTCTCACATTTAGTGGTGACCTTTACCCACTAATAATTTCTAAAAATAAGGCAACATTTAGACCCTGAAGGCCTACTCATAGGGGAATGAATCAAAGATGATGATTCAAATTCTGGTTGGACCATGGATAATGATGAGAATATACACTTTCGTGGTTGTTTATGGGTTCCAATAGAAGTAATATATGATATGATGTTTGATCTTCATGGATTAGAATGGACAGTACATCATGGTGTCACTATTTTATATCAATAATTTTGTTTCTAGTATAGGTGGCATTGTATACAACATGAAATTTAGGGATATTTCACTCGATCATCCAAAATTCTGTAGGTGAGGGTAGAAAATTAGTAACCAGAATTTATTTCATAGTTGTAATCTATTTTGGAGTGGAAATGGAATGATGTTTCTATGAATATCATGACAGCTTTTCCTAGATAACATCAAGTAAATGATATAGTTTGGGTAGTAATTGATTATTTGACAATGGTCACTCAATTATTACCTATTCAAGAGACCATTTTGATTAATGACCTTTGAAGGATATACATCATGGAGTTCTTACATCTTCATGCAGATCCTTGATCTAACATATTTGTAAGGGATTATATTTTATATCTCAGTTATGGTATGGATTTTAGATGGACTTGGATACCCTGGTTCTTATAAGAATGGTATATCACCCTTAGACTGATGGATAAATAGATCTTGTAATTCACATGTTAGAGGATATGAATTAGGAAATTGTCCATATTTTAGGGGGGTTATTTGTAGAAACAAATACAACTTTTTGAGTTCTATTATAAAATAAACATTAAGGATACCATCAATATACCTCAGTAAGATGATCTATTTGGGTGGACATTTTTATCACCACTATGCTGGTTAATGGATGGGGTGGAATATTCTCATTGACATAATCTAATCATGTATACATTAGAGAAGGTCTATTGGATCAGAATGTACATGATAAAATCTTAATCTACATAGTGGTATATTCCATCCAATAGTGATGGAATCTTGATTTTAATGTCAAATATCATGTTTTATTGCATGTCTCATCTAGATTTTTCATCAATTTATCTAGAGGAATGTTATTACATTGCCATAATTCGTTGCAACAATTGAGGTTTTGAAATAAATCTCTGTTGTGGCATACAGGGTTGTTTATCCTCATAGATACTAGTTTTTTCACGATATCTTTCATGCATCCTATCTTCACTAGTATGATCCAGACCCTTTCACATATATTTTAACAAAATGATGTCGATAAAAAATATAGATGTTTCTTTCAAGGGGTATCTCATGAGGATTATTTATTTGAGTGTCAATAAACTATGAGGTAGATCATACATTTTAGTATTAGTTCTAGGGTACCATGACAGACTATAAGGTGGGGCCTGGGTGCATGAGGAATTTGTATTAGCAAAATGCATGGACCTGTTTTTATATGATACCTTTTTACCTTTAGAATGCCAACTATGGGATGGGTTTCATTATGGTTGTGATGTTGTAATAACAATATGTTTCAAAAAGGTATGGATCATTGTTTTTTATATTAAATTATATAATTTGGATCCTATAAAGTTACCAAACCATGTCAGAGAGGTCATAAAAGTTTCTGAGTATTTTTCAGAGCTCCAAACCCCAAAATTTGGAGGAAAAGACATGGTTGTATGGTCTAGAGAAACTATTATACCCAACCAGCACAGTTTCCTGAATCGCCAAGGGAATTTATAAAATGAATAGGGAGCCACACAGTTTGTATAAAACCGTTAGATTTGAGTTTCATTACCATGAGAGTGTTAGAAGGGTTTCTATAGTGTCTTCACACATGTAATTCACATGGTTATCCAAACATTTTTCCTAGCCCATGTGTGGTCCCACCTTAGATAGTGGGCAGTGTACAATTGATACATGGTTTTTCTAGCCAAGAGGGAAAACCATGAAACCCTTTATATTGGGGTGAATTTACAATTTCCCCTTAAAATTGTTAATACCTTACCCCCTTAGTTTTCCCTATATTTTTAATGGTTGAGCTCTCCCCTCCACTATTATTTACCCTTCGTCCATAAAATCTATGTAACTTGATAATATCAATATCTGTGCAAATAATCAATCATCATCTAAAGCATCAGAACCACATTAGTAAGCTCTATATTAATTTTTATTCCTATCATGGGTTGTATTCATATCTCTTATTCTGTTTAGGTTTAATATAGTTATCCCTATTTCAATGGTGTTTCTCCATTATTATATATTCTTCCAAACTATACTGAATCTGTAGCTGATATTAGAGGATGAGTCATCTACGGCCCTATGTAAGGTGGTATAGACTTTATTAACAATATTTTAATGTTTTTTTGGATCCCCTATTGTTCCACATTCTGAACATTTTTAATCATCAACCTTAAATGAATTATTTCACATTAAAGTTATATATAAATATTTTTATAGCTCTATTGATCCTGGAAAGGTAATTTGAGGATGTTGACCTCAATGATTTATATGACATTCTTCATACTAAAGACTATTCCATCAATGATATAATTGTTTAATGATCATAACATTTAATAATCATTCGGCTTTTATTATAAATGGGGTTTTACAATTTTCTTACTTGCTAAGAAGTTCAAGTCCCTCCTATGTACATGGATTATCGTGATATGGATATTTTCATTACTTATAATTAAATGTGACAACATAAAGATATTTTTCCATGAATAAATAAACTAAATGGATAAATTATAATGAATTATTTTGGGTGGAACCATGCCATGTGATGTATGATTTAATATATTGATCACATAATGTGTATTTCGCTCGATTTAATGGAGATTTGTGATAATTATGTTTAATTACTTATTCCATATGATTTAATTGTTAATATTGGTAATACATTTACATTGTCTACAAAATGATGGTTATGGGAATTTTTTAGCAAGATGATTCACTCTCCCTTACATCGAGTGTTAAGCATGATGTATCTCACTATTTTATTTGTAGTTGGGTGATGGGAATGACCTTCTATGTTACTCCATTTAGGGTTCTGGTCATGAAGTCTCACCCCAAAAATTTCATGTGTTTGATATTAAGTCCCGCATTAATCATATTATTCAATTGATGTACCATATGATTTATCCTATCATCCCCATTGACTACTAATGGAAAAATATGTTATTTCCTATGTCTTTCCAACACCTTGTATTCATTTATATTCTTAATTGCATCATCACATACTTAGTGAATATAGGTGGATAATATATATAAATATAAAATATAATTAATTATTATATATTTACTATTTTTTATGATAGTTCTTTGAAATTATGTTGATGTTGTTTGATCCATCTAGGCTTCTTGTCAGAACATTAGCCGAATGATTTTTATCAATGAATCATTCTTTGTTATTATTTATACAGGAAAACTTTTGTTACTATGTAGAAAGGTAGGAATAATTTTAGACATTGTTGGTGCTGGCGTATTATAATTTTTTCTCAAACCCAACATGAGAAGACATCTGTTACCGAGTAGATTATTTTTCAGCAAGTAATGAGAAGGGAAGCTTCCTTCTATAGATACTTGATTTTCTAGCTCATAGTGTGTATCATGTGAGTATAGGAATGGGCACATGACAAATATTTTAAAGGGAAATTCTTTTCTCATTTATATAGTATGTTTTATTGTTTGTCCAATATATCACTTTTTTCTTTTGTATATTAGAAATCCATTACATCTGCACTGAATATGACTCAAACTATAGGCTTTTGATATTATTACAGTTCTTGGTAATTTAGGGTTCTTTTGTTTTCATTATATATGTTGTATTTTGATTTCCCTATGGATGGATACAAGTCATGTTATCATACTGTGTTATTATATATAATTATTATTTTGTCACTTTTTTTCTTATCCACTATTCAACTCAAATATAAAGGTATAATCTCCACACTATAACACCGTATACCCTTGATGATAGCTGACAACCTCTGGTATATAGGGAGTCATGACTGAGTCAATGTTGTAACAACCCAAAGTTTTTCAATGGAAATTACCTTCTTAAAATTATGTTATACAATTACATTAAAGCAAAACATAATGAACTACTAAGTGTTAAGTGATCTTTAAACATAATTTTGCCTCTTCTGTATTGGGAATTTTGAAAATCTAACATACACGTTTGTGTTCAAGATGGTTTTTGGATTCTAATGAAACAAAAATATAATTTACTGAATAGAACGTACCATTGTGAATATTAATATGACCCTTATGAATAGTATATCATCCTACATAAGAGTAACCTTACCATTGAATAATTAAATAATATTTATATATCTTAGAAAGTGACAATTTGACAGTAGTAAACATTTTGGTATTTTGTAGGTCATAAATAAATAAATAATTAATTTAAAAGAAAAAGAATTTTCTTAAAATGATTTCATTAATTATAAAATCAATGTCTTATAATTTTTAGACAATTTTATATGACCCTAATAAATTTTTGAAAGCACTATAAAACCAGTTTTAATTTTAAAAACTATTTTTTAAGTAAATTTTGATTTTTATTAAATATTAAATTAATCATATTTAGAAAATTATTTTTGAAAAATGGACTTCAGTTTTGGATTCTAAACATCGATAAATGGTTGGGGTATATTTTTGGGATTTTTCTAAATTACTTGAATTTGTGGTGAATAGTAAAATACATTAATCTACCGTATAAATACATTATAATTAAAACCCACTATTCATGACATCACAAGTGATATAAGCACCCAACACTCAAAATAACATACCTTTTTTACTATTATTGTCCATGGATGACTCACTATTCCTTTTCTTAGGGTAAATTAACAAACTAATGAATTTTATATTAAGGAAACCCCTCTCCCCTCAACTATAAAAACCACCCTTCAAACCCTCATTTCCTCACACCTCTCAAGTTCCAAACCTTCCCTAAACTTGGCCCAAATAAACTACCTAGCCCCTATACAACGTTCAAGAGCTGCTGATCTCATCAAAAGACCTTTCCTAGCATCCTTAAGGAGGATCTCAAGAGGAGGATTTAAGAGGTAATTTCTCTCCCTCTTCTCCTTTAATATCCTTTCATGTTCAAGTTCATTTTTGGAAATCTCACCACCTATCTTCATCCAAATGGTATTGTAACTCCAGTATTATAAATGTTATGAAATTTTATGATGATAATGGGATATTACATCCTCCAACCCATTTTCACTCTTCCTTTTATTTTATTCAATAGAACGTTGTTCATGAGGTGTTATTTTATCACCTTCAAGAACGACATGTTTTTTTCTTCCATTTCTACCATCCGATCTAGTCATGGGACCGTTTTTATGGTTGAAACCTAATATTTAATATTAATTATCTCCTATTTAACGTTCTATAACTAACTTATGACAGTATTGCTAGTGATAAAATAAAACAATTTCATTATGATCAAAAAATCGGTCAAATTAACCCAAACAATCATCAGTTAATTCTTATATAATTATTCATCCACATGTATCTAATATAAATCATTATAATATCATTCAAACTCCTTTAATATAATTTAAAATATGTAATATCAGTTCGGTATTTTTACCAATGTTCTACCCAAACTTCATTTTAAGAATACTAGTGAACCACTCAAGAATATCATAAAAAAAACATTTCCAAACAATGTTTTTTAAACTATATAACACATACAAAGGCCCATAAAATAACTTAGTAAAACCATAATGAACCATATTAATTTACACAAGGTTCTTTATTTCTAATTAATGAATATAATTTCATTATTTAGGACATTAAAGAGAAGAAAGCATTCAGATACAAGGTAAGGGGAAATTCTCAAAACCAATTTTCTTTCTTCGGGTTCTCCTTCATTCAATACAATTTTTTATATGGTTACTCATTAAAAATAATTTTTTCATCGTTTTATTTACTTTTCTAGGATATAAATTTTTACCACTTTTGTTTATGTCATTCAAAATGTTTTCCAAAAGAACCCTTCTTCTAATAACTCACATTTTTATTCTCATTCAAGGTTGATGGTTCTTGAATCAAGTATGTAATTCCCTCTTTGTTTTGGGAACCCAATGTTTAAGAATGTGTTATTATGAGATTAAATCCATTCCTTTTTATGGGTTACTTATTTTCCTCATTGATTTATGTTCTATGTTTCAAGCATGATAATGATACTATTATGATGTGACAGGTGCTCCCGGAATTATATAGCACAATATAAATGTTTGAATGTGACAGGTGCACCCGAATTTATACAATGCTCTAATTCATTGTTTAAAGTGATTAATCTCATGATTAAATGTTAAATGATGTGTGAAAATGACGCTATCTTGGTTCAAAAGTTTGTGTGGTAGCTATAAATTAAGACATGATGTTTCATTTTTATACATTGCCACATTTCAAGTCTTGTATTTATGCTTCCTCTCATGTTCATGATTTTTTTCCCATGATATGATTATGGTCACCCCATGGTATATTGCTCTTATATATCATCTTACTGGGCTTATATATCATCCCTTTTAATGTATATCATCAGGTGACTACATGTACTTCGGAGAGTAAGTGCCAATAAGAAGCAAGAGAAGAAGAAATTAAATAAATGTTTATGCATGATGTTGTAATTGATATGTATGGTGCTAGGTTTCCAAAGACACTAAACATTTGGATCCTCTATGTGTAATACTATTATGATTTTTATCATTAAAATGACTTTATAATAATGGAAGAAAAGGTTGGGTCGATATATTTTGTATCAGAGGAAATGTTTTTTAATTTGAGAATTAGGATTAGTGAACCCTAGAGAGAACCTCTATCATGAGACTGTGTTAAAATTTGCACACAAGAATCTCTACATAGGGATCCTAGATGTTATGATTTTTTTATAAATTGTTCAAATGAATAAGTTATGTATTATTGAATTATTTAGTAATATTTTTTTTCTAACCATTTCTATTTTAGAAAATGTGGTGAACCAGGAGAAATCTGGCCAAAAACTCGTGAGAGATCCAATGCAACGATTTCCCAAATGAAATCCCGAATGATTTAGGTGGTGGAGTTCAGAACATCATGGCGATGCTTATCCTATTATCTCAAGTTATAAAAAATAACCATAATAATGGGGATCACCCTCATTCACCAAATAGGGAGCAACTGGATATCTAATGTGTTATGCGTTAACGACCACCGACGTTTAGTGGATCCTCCAATCCACTAGTTGCAGAATAGTGGGTCAACTCCATGGAGAAGTTCTTTTTTGGGCTTCACTGTTCTAAGATGGAGAAGGTGACCCTAGCTATTTATCATGTTGATGGAGAAGCCGATCAATGGTGGGCTTGGATTAAGAACAGCAAGACAATGGAGGAAATTGAAGAGATCGAATGGGAATACAGTAAGATAATGTTTCATAACAAGTATTTCCCAAGAAATCGTCGCACAAAGATGGAGAGATAATTCATAGAGCTCATGAAAAAAGAAAGAGAATCTGTCATAACCTATAAAGGTAATTTCACAAGGCATGTAGGGTACACTTTGGGTTTTTTTATCAACAATTATAGAAAAATTTATATATTCTTTAGTGGATTAAAACCACACCTTCGAAAGGCTCTTAAAATTCGAGACTTTGGGAGTTATGAAGAATTTTTTTGATGTGCTCTCAAACTGGATATGGAGTTTTGATAATTGTCCCCTGGATATGGTGATAAGAAATGAAAGATAGAGATTCATTCCAGTGGATCTAATGATAAGGGTGGGAAGAAAACTCAATGACCCACATGCCAAAAATGTGGAATGTTGAACGATGGGAACTACCTCAAAGGGACAGGGAAATTCTTCATGTGTGGGAAAGAATTAAAAAATGATCAAGAGTGTTTCAAAGACATGAAAATGAAGGATAATGTAGCTGATGAAAGGAGAGAACCACTCATGGTTCAACACTACAACTGTAGGGAGCTAGTGCATTATGCAAACCAATGAACTAAACCTCGAGTTCTTGAGGGTAATCAACGTCAGCAGCCACCAAAGCCAAAGGAAATTGGGAAGGCTTATGCCATAACTACTGCAAAGGTGGAGCATTATAATGAAGTCGTAGAAGGTACACTTCGTATTCAATCAATCACGGAAGGAGTCTTATTGGATTTTTGTTCTACGCATTCCTTTATATAATGAAAGTTTTCTAGATCTATAGAATCGAAGCCTTGAAACCTTGATGTAGAGATATCTGTAAAAACACCATGTTGTGAAATCATTGCATCCCAAGTGTTTGACTCCTCTCCTGTTGGTGTATGTGTGAATATTTTTCTATAGAATCTTGTAATTCATCCATTGGTGGAATTCCATGCTATAATGGTAATGGATTGGATGTTGTTATATAGAGCATATATCAACTGTCGGGAAAAATAAATATCTTTTCATATTCAGAACCATCCCATTATCCTCTAAAAATGAAAGGAAGGTCATGAATCTCTTTTGAAAAATCCTTAACGGTGTGGGTGTTGATTACCTATGAAGAAGCATACCTCTTTCAAATGGTTGAGTCAAGGGAAAATGACAACATTGAAGAAATTCCCATCTTGAGGGAATAATGAAATGTATTTCCCGAAGAGTTACCCAGAATTCCCCCGAATCATGAGGTAGAGCTCTCAATTAAACTCTTACATGGAGTTACTCCTATATCTAAGTGTCCCAATATGATGACTCCTGTCAAACTGAAGGAGTTAAAGAATCAGTTGCAAGATCATCTAGACAAAGGGTTCATATGCCCTAGTGCATCACCCTATGGTGCAACAATGACCTTTTTGATGAAGAATGATGGAACAATGCGACTGTGTAACGATTGTAGGGAACTCAACAAGATCACCATAGAGAACAAGTATCCTCTCCCAAGGATTGATGACTTGGTCGATCAGTTAAAAGGTGATCAGTATCTCTCAATGGTGGATCTTCATTAAAGATATCATCAGGTAATGGTGAAGTATGATGATATTCTAAAGACTGCCTTCCGAACAAGGTATGTGCACTATGAGTTTTTGGTGACGCCCTTCGAACTTATTAATGCCCCTAAAATCTTCATGGATTTGATGATTAGAGTTTTTAGACATTTCCTCGACAAATTTGTGGTAGTGTTTATCGATGATATTCTCATATACTCCAAGATAAAGGAGGAACATGAAGACTATCTAAGACTTGTGTTGGCGACATTGAGAAAGGGGAAGTTGTAAGCCAAGATCAGAATGTGTGACTTTTGGATGAAACATGTCACGTTATGTGGACATGTGATCACAAGTGAGGTAATTTCTGTGGATCCTTCAAAAAACAAAGTCAATTGAAGAATGTACTAGTCCCTCTAGTGTTACAGAAATCCGTATTTTTCTTGGATTAGCTGGGTAATATCGAAATTTCGTGAGAAACTTCTCACAGTTGTCATGCCTGCTATCTAAGCTAACAAGGAAAGGTGTAATGTATGCCTAGACAGAAGAATGCGAGGGAATATTCAAGGAGCTAAATAGAAGGCTGATCGCCGCACCTGTACTCACACTACTGAAAAGTGGAGAATGTTTTTCCATATACAGTGATGCTTCAAAAAACGTCTTGGGTTTAATACTGAAGAAAAATGATAATGTGATAGCCTATGCCTCACGGAAGTTGAAGATCCAAGAGCAGAACTACGAGACACATGATCTAGAGCTGGAAGTCGTGATTTTTTTAGTGAGAATCAGGAGGAAATACCTTTATCGTGAGGCGTGCGACATATACACTGACCACAAGATCCTAAAGTATATATTCACACAAAAGGAGATCAACATGTGTCAAAGGATATAGTTAGAGCTAATTAAGGATTACAATTTCTCTATTAACTATCAACCTGGAATGGTGAACATGGTAGTTGATTCTCTAAGTAGAAAGGAACCTACTACTCTATCCATGTTGTGGATTGAGAAAGACTCAATCTTCTCTGATATGCAAATAATGGATTTGGAAATCATAAGGGCAGGGGATACATCCTACCTTTCCCAAATGATTGTGCAACCATCCATTGAGGAGAAGATTAAGGAATCACAAAGGGATAATGTGGAGATACAAATGAAGGTGAATGCATTAAAGGAAGGGAAGATTCAGGAGATCCATATCGGTGATGATGGTGTGATTCAGTTTGGAACACGTCTTTGTGTGCCTTCATCACCCGGGATAAAGAAGGAGCTATTGGAAAATGCACATAGCTCAACTTTCTCTATCCATAATGGGAGTACCATGATGTACTGTGATCTCCGAGAACACTTCTGGTGGGATAACATGAAGAAGGATATTTCATAATATATATCAAGGTTCTTGGTATGTCAAAAAGTTAAAGTTGAGAAACAAAAGTCCAAAGGTATGATGCAGCCATTACCTATACCCATGTTGAAATGGGAGAATGTTACTATAAACTTTGTTATGGGGCTCCCAAAGTCATTGAAAGGGAAATAATACGATATGGGTTGTGGTTGAATGACTCACCAAGACTTCTCATTTTATCAATATTCCGAAATATTTCTTGCTTGAAAAGCATGAAATGATATATGTGAAGGAAATGGTGAGAATGCATGGAGTTCCACTTTCGATTGTCTCTGACCGTGATCCAAGGTTCACATCTACATTTTGGAGGAGTCTACAATATGCTTTGAGTACTGAATTAAATTTCAGCATGGCTAATCACCCACAAACTGATGGCCAATATGGAAGGAGTACACATATGCCTGAAGAAATGATATGATCATACTCTCTTGAATACAGTGGTGGTTGGGATCAGAATCTCTCATTGGTTGAGTTCTCATACAACTATAACTTCCACTCAAGTATTTAGATGGCTCTGTATGATTCTCTTTATGGAAAGCAATGTAGAACTCCAACCTGTTGGGATGAAGTTGGAGAAAGAAAGATACTTGGTCCTGATCTTGTGCATGAGATGATAGAGAAGGTTCATGTCATCTAGAAACACATCAAATTTGCTTAATGTCGGCAAAGAGTTATGCTGACAACCGTCAAAAGATCTTGGAGTTCGATGTTTGGGATAAAGTCTCATTCGAATATCACCATGGAAGAGAGTAATGCAGTTTGGAAAGAAGGGGAAGCTAATCCCAAGGTACATTGGACCATTTGAAATCCTTGACCATATTAGAGCCAGGGACTATCGACTTGCACTTCCACTAAATATGGCTCATCTTCATGATGTTTTTTATGTATCACTCATGAAGAAGTACATACGTGATCCCTCACATTTACTAAACTCAGAGGTGGTACAAATAGAAGATGATCTTTCCTATTAGGAGAGGTCAGTAAAGATTCTGGAAAAGATAGATATGGAACTATGCAATATGATAACTCATCTTAATAAAGTGTTGTGGAGGAACCATATGTTTTAGGATACAACATCGGAACCAGAAGAGGAAATGAATGAGAAGTACCCTCAGCTTTTTGTGAAAAGTGAAATTTCATGGGCGAAATCTCTTAAGGGGGTAGGAATCTAATGACCCAAAGTTTTTCAATGGAAATTACCTTCATAAAATTATTTCATAAAATCACATGAACGCACAACATAGTGAACTACTAAGTGCTAAGTGACTTTTAAACATAATTTTATCACTTCTCTATTGGTAATTTTGAAAATTTGACATACAGGGTTGTGTTTAAGATGATTTTTGGAGTATAATGAAACAAAAATAATTTTCGGTGAATAGTAACGTACCCTTGTGAATAGTAACCTACACTTATGAATATTAACATGACCCTTATGAATAGTAAATCATCCAACATAATTGTAACCTTACCCTGATTAATTAAATAAAATTTAGACATCATAGAAAGTTACAATTTGACTGTAGTAAATGATTTGGTATTTTGTAACTCATAAATAAATAATTATTTATTTAAAAAGAAAATTTATTTTCCTAAAATGTGTTCATTAATTATCAAATCAATGACCTATAGTTTTTAGATAATTTTATAAGGCCCTACATAATTTTTGAAAGCACTATAAAATCAGTTTTAATTTTAAAAACAGTTTTTAAGTAAATTATGATTTTAAATAAATTTTAAATTAATCATATATTGAAAATTATTTTTGAAAAATGGACCTTTTTTTTGGATTCTACAGGCTGGAAAATGGTTGGGGTAAATTTTTGGTATTTTTCTAAAATAATTTAATTTTTGGTGAATATAAAAATACATAAAATAACCGTATAAAAACATTATAATTAAAACCCACTATTCATGACATCACAAGTGATTTAAGAACCAAAAACTCAATCTATAATTCCTTATTTATAATCATTGGTCATGGTGGACTCAGTAATCCTTGTCTTAGGGAAATTAATAAACTAATGAATTTTATATTAGAGAAACCCCTCTCCCCTCCACTATAAAAACCACCCTTCTCACCCTCATTTACTCACAACTCTCAAGCTCCAAGCCTTCTCTAAACTCTTCCAAAACATACTCCCTAGCCCCTATACCATGTTAATGTGTCACTGGTCTGATCAAAAGACCAATCCTAGCTTCTATTAGGAGGATCTTTAGAGGAGGATTTAAGAGGTAATTCTTCTCCTTCTTCTCCTTTAATTTCCTTTCACGTTCATGTTCATTTCCTGATCTCCCACCACCTATATTCATCCAAATGGTATTTTAACTATAGTATTATAAATTTACTATAATTTTATGATGCTAATGTAATATTATATCATCCAACCCCCTTTATCTCTTCATTTTTATTATTAAAGAAAATGTTGTTTGTGAGGTGTTAATTTATCACCTTCAAGAACGTCAAGATTTATTCTTCCATTTATACCATCATATATGGTCATGAAATAGTTTTTTATGGTTTAAACAGAATATTATATATGTATTATCTTCTATTTAATGTTCTAGAACTATCTTATGACAATATTTCTAGTGATCAAATAAAACAAGTTCATTATGATCTAAAAATCGCTCAAATTAACCCAACAATCATCAGTTATTTATTATCTAATGATTCATCCACATGGATCTAATATAATTCATTATAAGATCATTCAAACTACTTTAATATCATTAATAAAATGTAATATCAGTTCTGGATGTTTACCAATTTTCTACCCAAACTTCAATTTAAGAATACTAGTGAACCACTTAAGAAAACCATAAAAAACAAACATTTCCGGACAATGTTTTTAAAATATATAACTCATCCAAAGGCACAAAAAATCCATTAATAAAACCTTAATGATCCATATTAATGTAAAAAAGGTTCTGTATTTCTAATTAATCAATATAATGTCATTATACAAGACATTAAAAAGAAGGAAGCATTCAGATACAAGGTACATAGAAATTCTCGAACCCAATTTTCTTTCTTCGGGTTCTCCATGTTTCACTAAATTTTTTATATGGTTACTCCTTAAAAATCATTTTTTCATTGTTTTAATTCCTTTTCTGGGATATAAATGTTCACCACTATTATTTATGTCAAAAAAATGTTTTCTAAAAGAACTCTTCTTCTAAGAACTCACCTTTTACGACTCGTTCAAGGTTGGCAGTTCTTGAATCAATTGTGTTATTCCATCTTTGTTTTGTGAACCCAAAGTTTATGAATGTATTCTTAAGAGATGAAACCCATTCATTTACATGGGTTATTTATGTTCATAATTTATTTATGTTCTATGTGGCATGCATGATAATTATAATATTATGATTTGACGGGTGCGCCCTGAACTATATAGTGCAATATGAATGTTTGAATTTGACAGGTGCGCCCAGAATTATACAGCGCTACAACGAATTAGGTATAGTGATGAATTTCATGAGTAAATGTTAAATGATGTGTGAAGAATATGCTAACTTGGTTCAAAATAATGCGTGGTAGTTAACCACTAAGACGTGATGTTTCATTTTTATACATTGCCACATTTCAAGTATTATATTTAGGCTTCCTCTAATGTTCATGATCTTTTTCCCATGTTTTGATTAAGCTCACACCAAGCTATATTGTTCTTATCTATCATCTTATAGGTCTTCTAGAAAACCCCTTTTGATATATATACTCACATGACAACATGTACTAAGGAGAGGACAACTACCAATAAGAATCTAGGGAAGAAGAAATTAAATAAATTTTTATGCTTGATGTTTTAATTGTTATGTATGGTCCTAGTTTTCCCAAGACACTAAACCTTTGGATCCTCTATGGGTAATACTATTATGATGTTTATATTTAAAATGATGTAATATTAATGTAAGAAATGGTTGGGTCGCTATAAATGTGACACCCTAGATTGGGGCATGGTTTTAGTGGATCCCACATAGGGATGTTACACAATGACACTCAATAGGATATGGGATCTCAATATAGAGTAGACTTTATACATGAATTAATCATTCAATGTAAGATGTCTGGGGAGGACCACAAGAACAATTGGAAGAAAAATTACTTGGAAGAACATTAAAACTACTTCAACTATATCCATACTTTATTAAAGAAGAAGTAGGATTGTGATCCTTTATTGATAAACATATGTGGACTTCAATAACACAAGCATTCTTTATAGCAGGTTATTAAATAGATCTTCATCTTCAAATCATCTATGGTGAGTCGTATTTTTAGATGTTTTCCTTCGATATTTTGTAGCTTCTTTCTATGGAAAAATAACTTTTATATATGTAAATATTTTTAAATAAATCAATTTTTACATTATAAAATTTATTATACGTCTCTATAATTTTGAAAGGGATATGTTCCTAACCTAAGTTACCATTAGGGGAGACTGATAAACTCTAGTTGGAGTGAGGATATTAAAAAGTATGATTTTAAATTTATAATTGTGTGACCACACCCCTCTTTGATGGTAGTAGTAATATATAACTAATACAAGGTGAGACATGAATTATTCTGCATAGTCACATCATATGAGGAGGCAGGGTTGTGCACCTGACTCCTATTAACGTCCATGGTAATAATTATGTCATCGAAAACTTGTATATTTTAAATATTAATAAAATCCTATCTCTCCATCACTCGAAAAAATAAGTACTATCATATTTAGTGAGAACAAAAATATTGGACCAATCTATAGCTAAATCTAGGATATATTCCCACCCATATCCTCTATCTATTTCAAAAATATTCTGAAAATAAGTAGGTATGGGAATAGTTATACGGGGATTCCCTTATTTATAGATCATGTAAATCGACTTGTTTCTCTATATGATGTTAATATATGATAACATCATTAATGGATATAGGAATATGAGTTCTCTTTCATGTAGTTTTCTACTAAATAGGACTACTGGGGATCCCTGGTTACTATAGATATTTTCAAATAGACTTTTCTGGTATGAGTAGTTGTTTCTATCTACTTCCAGTTTGTTCAAGAGTTTTACTTGCAAGCATCATTGAAGATAAAATAGGTCCAAACCTTCTCATAGTGCCATAATTTCTATACTCTACTTGATGTAATGATTTCCTAGGTCTGGGGGATAGGTGATTGAATCCTGATAAAGAGACCCACATTATGTTGAGGGTTTGATACCACAAAACTAAAGTGTAAATGTATATAGGAAGAATCCCATTGATGTGAACTTTGTTCAATCTAGATGAGCTCTTCAGTGACCTATTGATAAATTTCCCTATGATATTGGTGGAAATTGTTTCAGTATTCAGAGGTTTGGTTCATGAAATAAATTTTACATGGAATCTAGATTTTCTGGATTCTAGGCCAATATCCCCAATGATCAAATGGATGTCTAGGCATCATGAGTTGAATAGACTATCGAGTAACCTACTTGGGTGGGATGGTACCTTTGGTTGGTACCCAGAAATGATCACATTTGAAACCCAACATTGAAAAACTAGGTTAACAACAATGTACTCTAATTGGATAAGGAAAAAAATCTGATGAAAAAGTTCATATTGGCTAAATATACTCCATTAAATTATATTTAAGGAGTTCATGGAAAAAACATCCTACAATATATATGACCAATTCAATCAATAATATATTTTCAATGTAACAACTCAATAAATGAACAACATTATAATTAATTTTTTAGTTCTATGTTTTTCCCTCTTTCATTCATCACAAAGGGGCACATCATGTGGGGGAGGGAGACATAATTTTGTTAATTACTTAGGTCATATTTTACAATTTATTGTTTCAAATTTTCATAAATTATCATAGACATTTCAATTAGATGTACACCTCCTTCACAAAATAATTTGGTTACTTGTATTTCTCTACTGTGAAAATAGAAAATACATTGACTAAAATGTTTGGAGTTCAATCTCACTATACCCATTTGTTGGGAACTATTTTATACTCCACAACTCTAATATATATTTAAATTTTTTCCAGAATCCATTGTTAAATCCCCAATATTTAAAAGGAATTACTTAATTTAACAACAAATTATTTAGCATGTGTGGATTTCTATATAATATATAAGTATCTGAGTTGAATATTATATGGATAAATATGAATTTATTTGAGGACCTCAATCAATGATTCCTTTTGTAAAATAAATTTAAGTTATTATAAAACTTATTATTGAGATTCTATTTTTAACACTCTATGGGGTGATGTTGAACTTATCATCATCCAAGAATAGAGGTGTTGTTTTGATATCAATATTAGGCCTATCAGATTTTCTTCCTACTTATCCTTATAAAATAAATCTGAACCCATATTGTTTGGTGAAAAGTATATTAGGGTATGATAAATATTTGGGTCTTGTGATGAGGACCATACCATACCGTTTAATTTCATGTAGCAATTATGTCTTAGAAATTGGTTTATAGTCATGTATAGTGTGGAAATTATGATGAACTGTCCAGAAGTACCTCGATAGGATGTGGTGTTCCATTTGGAGGCATGATCATACTAGGTAGGAAACCCAATATGGATTATACTAAAAAAATTCTAGAAGTAATATAGACCTTTGGGTTGAATGTGACCCTACTGGGATTATGGCCTACAGAATATTAGAGTGAATTTGGGGTGTTGGTTTAGGATCATAGCGAATTAATCAATGAACCCCATTGGGATGGGAATAAAACCATCATAGTTCTAATTTTTATGGATTTCACATATGGAGGAGGCCTATAGGTTGGTGTGGTTAAGGATTACACCAAATAAGAGTCCCATGGTTTTCCCATTATGAATATATTCCTTTTGAGGTAGTGGTAACATGGTTGGTACAAATACCGAACTAGAGTCCCGTGGGTTTCTCCAAGGGGAATATGACTCTATTATGGAATTTATGGTTTGAAATATTCCATTGATCCCATTTTATGGTTTTTACTAGTATGAACTCATTTAACAAAAGAATATATGATTGAGAGAGCATGCAAATGCGACCTAAAGATATCTGGTCTTGGTTCAAGTTATGGATATTTTTTGTACTAAATGTTTAGTTTTGGCCTAATTTGAATACCTGTAGATGTCTTGGGTGTATTGGTGGTGTCCATGACTTTTTCTTAGCTTGAAGGATAACTTTTTAGAAAAAATAAACTTGACATATGGTTTGGAGAAACCATCTGAAGAATGACACATGGTAACTAAAAACTCCAAAATACTGGAAATTGGGGATCTATAAACAATATAGTTTGAGAAATATATGAAAATGAAGGTGAAATACAATTTAAGAACCATAAATATTTTGGAAGAACCTAATTTTATGGAATGTGAATTATTAACAAAACATTATAAAATAACATGAGGATTCCCATTAGAACAATAGTGGGAAAATATTTGGCACACCATGTGTCCAACTCTATGGCCATCCCATAGGGCCCAATATTTTTTTATTCCTAGAAAATTGAATATATAATTATTTTGAACATAATATCTTATTTACTTGTTCATTAGTGGAAAAAATGTGGTATCTGATAGATCCTTTGAAGGAAATTTTAACCTTTTGTCACATTAATCCTTTTGAGCTTGGAATCGAGAGTAGTTAATCTAATAAGATACACACCGATGATTGATCAGTACCATATATATCATTCATTGTTTATCTTGGTATTTTCTACGTAATTTAGGTGAAAGATAATTTTCCCTATTTTCAGGGTTTTCACCCGTTCTTTATTTTTCAAAAAACATTTTTCTAATCAGGTGTCTTTACTAGATGAAAAAATTATTATGTACCAACATTAGGTGTCCTAAATCTTTACCATGGGGTTAGTGGATTATAGTGCTATTTCATAGTGTTACACGAGACCTACGGTTATGTGTTCCTTCAAAAATATTTTTAATAATGAATTAAATGAAATGGAACCAATTAAATATGAACATTATTTTCTATGATGTGTTGGAGGTTGTTTCCCCAACCAAAGGCCAGCCATGGGTTGTTTTATGTGAATTTAATTCCATATTCCTTTGTAAAACCACCCATGGAGCTGGTGATGGTTTGTTTATTGTAATAGGAACCCAATTTATAAAGAAAAAGATTATAATTTCTTGATTTGGTGATGTTTTTACTCCATTAAATGAAAATGTTTTTTTATTAAATAGTTTAAATAGAATATTTATATGACTGGATAAACTCATGGAATGTAATTTAAAATATATTTTAATATTAGTGTTTATACTCATGGAACATGAATGTAAAATATTTAATTGGTTATTGAATGGAATGTTTAATAATTAGATTGTAAACCATGTGTGTGATACATCATGAGTCATGGAAATAGTTGAGAATACATTGGAATAGTATGATCCATGGATTATTATTTTTTGGGATTAATTAGTCCTTAATACCCTTGGAACTACTATGGATCATCTCATAATGGAAAAGGTTAGTAGACATGTCCATGGAACCAAATTTAATCCTAACTGAGTATCCCTTGAGATTATCCTAGGATGCATAGGGGATTCCTTTGTCTACTATACCTGGGATCAATCCCTGATGTGTCTGACATGTTTATTACAAGTAACATCCATGGTTAATGTGATATGTTTGGTCGAACAACCTGATCATTATAAATTTGACCTACATGGTTGTACGACATCAACATGGTTGATATGAATTTTCTTATTATACAGATCGACTGTGATTGATATGCTATTACAGGTTGTACAGAGAGGCCATGGGTTATATGTATATTGTTTATATGTCTTGGATATGGGGATTAATTCCTCTGTTTTACTATTACATTAATATAGTATCATGACCATATTTTATATAGATTATTGATATTATATTCAAGGTCACATGTTATTTAGTAGATAATTCATGGTGTATTTACATTTATTTACTTATTAACTGTTATATTTACTAAAAATTGCTTCATTAATTTTTTTAAAATATTATAATGAACTTTGGGTGGTTACTTATTTGTGTTATACCTCACATCCTATTGGAGCTAATTATGGTTACCCTAAAGCAAATATAGATGTTGGTAGGGACTGAGGAATGGATCCATAGTTTGATTCTTGACTTTGTGTCTTACATAGGGGAAGGGGAACGTAGGACATAGATGAGGATCATGATGCTATTCAGAGATAGTTCAATTCAGTATTTTTGGTATTTTGTGACATATATTGTACTACCTATCTGTATTCTAATTTATGATGTTTTGAAGAAGCATGAAATTATAATAATTTTATATGAAATTAATTCTGAAATTGTATTAAATGTAGTCTTCTAGATTTTTATCTACTTTTAGTTGTTGTAGTTACATCCAATATTGAATTGCATGATTTCTATTGTTTTTTTACACATAGATAAGAAGATATATTCTCTGCACCAAGACACACTAGTCCTTCACAACTAGTTAGTAGCCTTAAAGATTTGGGGATATGTGCTTGAGGCCAAGTAGGCAATCATTCACATTCCCTTGTTCAATGGAATATATGTATGGGATGTTACAAAGTGGCATTATAGAATTTAATTTTTTGTTTAATCATTTTGTTACAATACACATTGATAGGTGTAAATTAAAATTTATTAATTAGTTGTACCCATGCATAGATACTCACATATAAAGAAAATCCAAATTTCCTCGAATATAAATTGGTGTTTCCAAGAATTGGGCTATTTTAGTTTATTTCATTATACTGTTAGGTTATGAATTTGAAGGTGATGATATAAAATGATACGATTGAGGGTTATATATTTTTTATAACTTGATGAGATGAGGTTTTTTCATCTCTTTGATTTTATTAGGTACACTACTGAAATCATATTCTATGCATTATGTCCGACCATATAGGATGTTATTCTTGTATGCATGATGTTTTTATAAGTGTCATAATTGATATACCTACTAGGTTCATAGACTATAGTAAAGGGTATTGGAAAAAATTTTAACTTATCAGTGTGAATTCTATATCCTAAAAAGTTTTTTCCTAATTAGGATATAACTAAAATCATATGCATTTAAATGTTTCACATGGAGTAATAAACCATGAGTTAGATGGACTATAATGAAGAATGGTGTGGATTAGGTGGACACTATATTTCAATTCCTGATGAGTGTGGTCCCTAGTTGCTCATAATTGGTGAACCATTTGGTTCAACCATATATAATTAAAAACGAATTTAATATGAATATTAGAAGTTAATTGACTTGGGTAAATATAGAACTCCACATAGATATAGCATTTTGGAGGGGAAGGGGTTGTGTATATAGTGACTTTTGTGACTATTTATTTTATAGTCGTATCTATAGTATTAGGTTGTGTGGTATGAATTGAATATATGAAGTTTTTTACATGTCTTATGCTTTTGAGTTATAAAATTTTAGAACATTACATTCTGATGTTTTTTTTCAAATTGTAGAGTAACTACACCATGAAAACATATAGAAACATAGTACTAACATAAAATAATATTACAACATTTTATATTAAAATTTAGTAAATTTCAAAACTACATGCCCGGGGACCATAATAGATTAGTGTCTTTGGAAATATGGAAACAAAATCTTCTATCATGGTGGATGATCATTAACATCTCCCGTAATGATTTATACCATTATTATTTCTACCTAAACCCCTTATTCATAACATGGAGAAAGTAAAAAAATGTATGAGATCAGATACTCAATAGGAATGAATAATGAAAACGGGAAAACATAACCAGAACCAAAGGGTATGAAACTTTATAAGAACATTTACATGTCATAAAACGAATATAGAATATCATAATAATGATTAGTTGTTCGTAATACATGAATAATAAGGAACTATTAAATATAAGCAATGAATACATAACATATGAATAAATCATGAAATTTTGGAAGACACATAAAAATATAATATTATGAACATGTAAAAGTTGAAAAAGGTTCACTCATTCGGATAAATGCTTGATATCAAGCCCTCAAATAAACATATGGAAATAAAAACAAGTTTATGAATAACATTTTTATCATGTAATCAGGTTCACACATAGTATTCAATGAATCACTTCCAAGGAAATACATGTAGTATTGGTTCACTCCCTATACAATCATGGTAGTAATGGTTCACTCCCGTGGTAATATAAGTAGAATGAGTTCACTCCACATTTAATTTTGGTAGTCATGGGTCACTCCCATGTCCATCATAGTATCATGAGTTCACTCCTCATTCCATATTAGTTATCATGGTTTACTTTCATGTCTATCATTGGAGAATGATTTCACTCCTCATGCCATATTGGTAGTCATAATTCACCTCTATGGCCATATTAGAAGCATTGGTTCACCACTCATACCATATTAGTAGTAATGATTCACTATCGTGGCCATATTAGTAGAATGATTACATTCTTCATACCATCTTAGTAGTCTTGGTTCACTCTCAAAGACCTCTTATTAGTCATGGATAAATTCCAGGACCATCTTAGTCTATCTCATGAGATATAATTCATTACCCACTACGTTGGAGGGAGATATAGGTCCCACCAATCTCATTAATAAATCATACATACATGTGCCACATGAACATAAATAACCATAGCATAACCAATGAAATGAAATTGGTATTATAAACATGTAATCTTATCATAACCTATATAAAAATAAAGGTATCATAATCATTTCATCATAATCATAATGCATGAAAAGGTGTAACATTAAAAAGAATATGATCTTTCATTGAGAAACATGTTTAAAGAATACCATGTAATTAAGGGTAACCCATTCATATATATAATATGAATGGAACATTTAGATAATTTCTTAAAAGGGCATGAGTAAAATCAATGAATGACACCTTATATAAATAATAATATTGAAATATATATTCATAAAAGTTTCTTGAAAAAAATATTCTTTTATCTTTGAAAAATAATTTTTAGTATATAAAACCGTTTTAAAATATTTTTCTTATAAAATACCTTTAAAAATTATAATTAATAAATGAAATAATTTGAATACATTTTTCCATGATATCTTATAAAATAATATTCAAAACATTTTAAAACATGTTTTCTGTGAATTCACATTCGAACACTAAAAACGAAAGCATGAAAATGTTTATAAATCAATTTCATTGAAAATATGTTTAAAACCTATATCTATAGAATGAAAATGTTTTGAAACTATTTTATTTTAAACTACTTTTGATACATATATATATTTATAAAAAATTTAAAACAATTTTCATGAAAATACATTGAATACATAAGTATAAATAATTAAAATGTTTTGAAACCCATTTTCCTTGAAAACATATAAAAGAAGCATGATTTTTTTTAAAATCATTTATTTGAAAATATATTTTAAAAAATTGTTTTAAAAACAATCATTTTTCATGAAATGAAACCATCAAGTAATTGACGATGGATAAATCGTTACCTGTCAGATGAAGAAAAAAAGAATATCCCTTTTCACGATAAAATGGATGGAAAATTGCCTCTTTTAGAAATAATAATAAAGATTTATTTAAACATATTGATAAAATATAAAAAGGGTAAAAATTTCTTCTATTTATCATATAATATTAGTTGAATATAATTTGAATTACTTTTTAGAAAGCCTGGTTCGGATGGAACACAGATTTCTTACTGAAGAGATGGTAATGTAGGGATTTATTAAAAATACTATCTTAAATATATTATACAAAAGAGTAGAAAATAGAACCAACACATGAATATATTATGAATAAACAAAGGGGAAGAAAATTCCTGAATGTCTTTGGATTCGGAGAAAAATTATTAATCCATGGAATCAAAAATCTAAACAATCATGAATAGAGAAGTCATTGTCTTAATAAACTCTTAAAACATGGTAACATTAGAACATACACTCCATGTAATATAATAAAATTAAATAATACTTAAAATATAATTAAAATATATATATTCCTGAGATATCAGGTAAAATATAATTTTATACACCTTTAAAAAAAATTATGTTCATAAGGAAACATGAGTCTCAATGATGTAAAATTGAGATAAAAATATTTTACTAATTTAGTAACATTTGAAACATAAAAACCATGAAATGAGGTTCATTAATTATAAATTATAATAACAATAACATTGTGTATAATATACATAGAGTAAAATAATGGGTCATACATACACTACAAAAAAAGAAGTAGTTGTGAACATTTCATGTATCTAATGAAAACTATAAGTGTGATGAAATACCCTAACCCTTAGTATTGAATCTAGTCGTACTTGTCTAAAACACATGTAATGTAAATATTATCTTATTATACATATTTTACTGTACCATATTCTTATATACATTACCATATACTGTTTTATTATGTCCATATATTAAACTCTTGTTAACCATCCTCTGTTATATTTTATCTTCGGGTAATATTCGTTTTTTTCAAATGTGTCTTAATTTGTAATATTGTTGGTACTAATAATTATATAATGATTAAAAAAATGTAATCCATAATATAAAAATCATTTATATATATAATGTTTCTTATTAAAATAATCCATAGAATAAATAAGTATGAAACATAATACACCGTTCGTGGAGACAGTAGGTAGTACGTACGCAGGAATGCTATTTCTGATTAATTTTCATGTTGAGTGAGATAAGGTAAAACACACAAGAATATATATATATATATATATATATAAAGGTATATTTATGATATCATATATATATATATATATATATATATATATATATATTCACTAAAAAAATCCTTAATACAATCCATGTAGTGTATGAATGAATCATATGCCTTTGAGTGGGTGGTAGTACACAATTCCACAAAATAATTTTTCGTATATACATAAGATTAAAAGAATAAAGGGATGTTACATATATAAATTATAAAATAATAAAGACATTATAAATATATTTTATTCGAAATATAAATATATTTTACAGCATAATGGTCACCATTACATATGGAAATGTAAAATTTAATAATCTTCATTTTGTGAGGATGTAGTTCACCATACACAGACACAGTATGTTCGTTACCTATTAGATTTTGGTGTGTGTATGTATAGGCCAAAAAATTTGTATAAAAACATCCTATTATATTTATGATACTATATTTTTTACATAATAATATAATAAATATATTATTAGGTATTTTAGTGGGAAAATAAAAGAGAGGACTATAGAAAATATGTTACATTAAATCTGGTAACTCATTTGGGTATGTCCCAAATGGAATCCTTGGATTTCATTATTCAAAATTTAAGGATTCGTGGAGGAATGTAGAATATTTATTAATTTTATTGGGTAGGAATTGTCCAAACATAATATGTTTAATAGGTTAGATGAGGGGGGGGGGATTTAGTGGCTTTCAGAGGGAAGAAAACTTCTTAGGTGGAATTTTTAGAAACATGGTAGGTGTACCAATGATCTGAACTAAATAAAGTCATAAAAACAAAAAAATGAATAATGTAAGTTTTAAAAAATATTTATGGATAACAAATGTCTTTTTACATGTTTCTAGATCATTTAAACCCTTAATTTTAATGATTAGTCCCTAAATAATCTTAATATGGCATTAATCATTATCATTAATTTTAAAAACATTTAACAATCATTTTTTTCATAAATTAACACTATGTAATTAGACTATAAATATTATAAATAATAAAATGTTTTATTAAAGTTTTTTTAATTTAAATTGTATAAGTTGAAATATTAATATTAATGTTAATCTCGTAGATGAGACGAAATAACAGGTTTTTAATGCAGAAAAATGATCACAAGTTTTTTTTTCCGATTTTGTATAGAAATTCAAAGGGAAATTGATAATGATGAATTATATAATATTGATGTATATAAAAGTTATATAATATGATGATAAAAAATTTATAATGTCATTTCACATTCATAATTATTTAATCAAAAGGCAGTTTATAACTAAAACACTGTATTTGTTACTATTCATAAAAATGATGTTTATAAAAAATACAAAAAATTCACCTTAGGCTAATTTATACGTTTTGAATTATAAAATGAATAATATTATATAAAATTAAATTTCTATATGTCCATCATGTTAATTTTATTGTTAAAATATGTTCATTCAATAAAAAAATATATTTAACAAAAAGGGACATTTCCAAAAATCACATTTTCATTATCAATTTGTTTTATTTTTATAAAAAAAATTATAATTTTTTTGAAAAGTAGCTATTTCTATTCCTATAACTATTTTACTGACTATTTAATAATTTTCTTATTTAAATAATTTTATATTAAAATAATATGTTTCAGAGAAACTCAGTGTTGTGTGCATCGTAATCCAAGTCAGTGTTGTGTGTAACATATGTGAAACCATATTCCAAGTCGGTTTTACTTGTAAGGACTTCCAATTCAGTGTTTTTGGTAGCCCAATCCATGTTTTCATTGCATGTAGTGCAATCCTTATTGGTACTGTGTGTAGGACAATCCATGTTGGTATTGTCTTTAGTGCAAGCCTAGTCAATGTTGTGTGAAAGGAATAATTTAAATGGTTTTTTAATATGTATATATATATATAACTATTTGTAGTGTAATTTAAAAAGGAAAATATCGAATAGAAAAATTAATTCGAAGAAAATATTTCTCAAATCCCATGGTGTAATATTCTACCTCCACTTATAATGAATTTCCCCCTCTAAATTCATCAAGGTTATCAAAGGTTCAATACTACAATGTTTCGTTCATATAAACCAACATCATAAAAATGAATTCTAAAAATTCCCTAAAAAGTGAAATTTGGGTCCAAAAATGTTACCCAATGTAGTGTATAACTAGGTTTCCAAATAAGAAAACATTAGTTGTTATTGGAGATTGGACATGGAGGGAAAATGTAAATATTTACATGGAGTGATTGAGATTATTAATAAAAAACAAGTGAATGGTCAAAGAAATGTTGAAATCCTAATATTCATAAATCTATAATGATTTCTAATGCCATAGGTTCAACAAAAATCAAGGCATTGGGATAACATATTTTCATTGGAACATTATCCCAACATTGATTAATTCATTAATTGAAAATCAATTTATGAAAAAACACCTTCATAATATATTTCTATAAAAATTATTTCATTCATTAGTTATGCTTTTATCAATTTTTAATTCAACCATTACATTGTGTAATGGACATCCCAAAATTAAATTTGATTCATGATGTTCTAAAATAAAATTTTAGTAGATCTTAATGTAGAGAAAAGAATCAAAATAATAATTGTTTATCTATAAATGTTCATAAAAATCAACAAGGTTAATAAATTAATATTTCAACATAATAAGTAACATTATTGTTTCATTATAAACAATAATTAAATAAAAATAAATATACATTATCCATGACATCCCATAGGCCAGTTGTAGGTGTGAAACCCACAGCTACCATCGGTTATGGATTCAGAATCTGAGGCCTTTCTGGTCATTATTAGTTGTCTCATGATTTACATGATGACCATATCTAAATTTAACCAAATATAATTTCCAATGAAAATAACCTGGACCTTCTTGAAATGAGGATAATGAAAAAATAACATTTTGACCAAGGTTTCCAATATATACTCATTGCATTAATACTTCCTATGATGTTTAACATAAAAGTTTCATGAATTTTTAACCTTATAACCAATTAGAATGATGAAAATCCAAAACATTATAATGAGATTCATGAAATCAACATAACATTGATTCCCCCATATGTCACAATGTATCACTTGGTTGTTACATTCAAAACATATGAATACCCTCTTGTTAAATTACCAAAAATAATTTTGGAAAACATGCATGATTCTTTATTCGAATGACTACTGGATTTATTCTCTAATTCCAAGAATTTGTAATATTTTTCAATGATGTCATAGAACACATTGTTGATAGTCAGTTCTTCGGTAATCTATACACTCCAATTTACTTATTCATATCAAACACATCTTTATCCAAAGATCATTATCTCAATTTCAGTCCTTAATTAAGGGTTCCATTACCTTAATCAAAATATCATCTTTCCCTGACATCACTTTTCCATGTCATCACTACCATTAAACATGTACATTTCAATCCTTAATGAAACCTTATACTTAAATCATTTATACGTTTCATAATTCATATCACCTAATCTTTGAATTCCAATACGTAAATATATTATTAATCAAAATTTATTCTTTAACCATTACTCTTGCTTCATAAACTTATTTAATAATACTTCTTTCAAAGAATAAGTCATTTGTTTTATGTTTTCTCAACATAAAGAAATCATGGTTGAATATTTAAGGGAATAATACTGTAAGAATAACACATACCTTTCAAATTTTATTTGAAGCCTCATTATATATAGATGTGTAACCGATACACATACGAAGTTCTTGATTCCCTTTATAATATTTCCACATGGGAAATAGATTCACATTTTTCCAAATCATTCCACATATGAACCATTAAATTTTAATAATGTTCCTTTTATTTCTCTCTATTGAATAAAACCAGAAACCCTAGGATGAGAAAAACATATCATAAATGAAACCCCGAATATCATGAAAAATTACTTGTTGGATGTCTAAATTTTGGATCATAATTATTTAATTTATGACAAAAATATTTTATCCTATGTTATTCATATCCAACATATAGATAAATCATTTAGGATGGTTCAAGAAGAGTTTGTGAATTTTCAATGCATATCCCCTAGGAGTATCAAACTAGGTATGTAGTGAGGATCAATGTCTTGTACCAGATTACCCCACGTCAGGCCCAAAACATCTTGTTGGAGTTTTAACCCAAGGTAAATTTAAAATAGAGCTACATCCACTTGTATAATCCAGATAGGGATCTATTTATTTGAAACTAATCACTCTATTTGTTAGAAAATTTACATGTCATTTTCTTAAACATTAACTCATCATTATACTTATCCTTAAGGTCATCCCTAAACATATCCTTCGAAAAATTACTATGTACCCCATTAAATATTTCACATCATATTTTCTAAAGGATTACTATAAATTCCCATTTTTACCATCTATTTCAACCCATGCATAACATACATGGATATTATATCATTTTAGATTAGTATTTAGTACATTGCAAGAATATCAGCCCAAGGACCATAATATTATATTGTAATTGGAAATATAAAAACATATTCTACCATGTTGAAAGATATTTAGAATATCCCAAAAATATTTACACTGTTATTAATTCTACCTAAAACCATTCTCTATATCATGGAGAAAGAAAACATTAGAAATGTGTGAGTTCAAATGCTTAGTAATGTTAAATAAATAAAAGGTGTAAGAATATCATGAATAAAAGGGTATGGAAATATTTCATGAAATTTTATAATCATACCCTACAAATCAATGATCATAATAAATATTAGAAGCTTATAGGACAAAAATCATAATTAAATATTCAACGTAATACATTGAATCATAACATAGGAATAAAAAATGAAATTTTGGAACACACATAAGTATACAATACTCTGAACACATATAAGTTGAAACTGGTTCACTCATTTGGTAATGGACATGAGAAAATTCCATCACATAAACTTTATGGACATTTAACTATGTCCAAGACATATATTTCGAACATGAAATCATGTGTACGAATAGAGGTCATGGAATCGCTACCATGTCCATCTGGGTAATTTGGGTTCACTACCAATACAATATTTCTATTCATGTTTCACTCTCATGGCCATCTTAGTATCATTATTTCACTCCACATACAATCATAATAGTTATGTTTCAATCCCATGTCCATCATAGTTGTGTGAGTTCACTCATTGTACCAACATGGTTGTCACGGTTCACTCCCATGGCCATCTTAGTAGCATGAGTTCACTCCTCAAACCATATTGGTAGTCAGGGTTCACCCCCATTCCCATAATAGTATTGATGGTTTAATCCTAATAACATCTATGAATATTTCATGAGATATTAATCAATACATAATGTATTAAAGGGATTTATAGGTCCCAACTATTCCATAATGAAATCAATCATTATTCTTTAAAAAGATCATAAAAACATTATATCATAACCCATGAATTGAAATGGGTATTATAAACATGTAATCTTATCATAACCTATGGGAAAAGATAGGTTTCCTACTAATTTCATCATATTCATAACCCATTAAATGAATTATCCATCCAAATCATATGAACCTATAAAGAGTAACAAGTATCATGAAGACCCTGAAATTAATCATAACACATTTACAGAATTAATATGAATAAAAAATTTATATTATTTCAAAAAAAATTCTTGAGTATGATCAACAAATGTCATATTAGATGAAAAATAATTTTGAAATATCTTTCAAAACAGTTTCATGAGGAATGTATACATTATTCATTGAAAGATTCATTTTACTACATAAAACAATTTGAAAATAATTTTCTTATAAAATAACATTAAATATTATAAATAATACCTAGAATCAGTTGAAATCAATTTTCCTTGAATATATATATAATATTATTTAAAACAATTAAAAAATGTTTTTTTTCAAACACTTTTAAACTATATAAATAATTCATGAAAATGGTTTGGAAACCATTTCTTTTAAAATATATTGAAAACGTATTAATATATAGTGAATGTTTTTTGAAAATGATTCTTCTAAAATACTTTTAGAATATATAAATAAATATTTAAATCATTTTGAAAACCATTTTTCTTGAATATAACTTGAAAACACAAAAATGAAGATTGAAAACATTTTAAAAACCATTTTCCATGAAAACATATGAAAGGAACACGGAAACATTTTGGAAACCATTTCATTGAACGTTTCATATACAAAAATTTTCATAAAAAATATCATTTTACATGAAATGAAATTTTCAAAATATTTATGATGTTTAAATATATATATATCGTATGCGGTAAAAAGAACATTCCTTTTGGACGTTAAGAAGGGTAGAAAATTGACTCATTTTGAAAGAGATAAGAATATTCATTTGTAAACATTGATAAAATAAAAAACTGGTAATATTTTATTTTAATGATCATTAAATAATAATATAACATTCTTGGAATGAATTCATTGAAAACATTGTTATGAAGGAACACATATTTCTGACCAAAGAGATGGTAAGGTCTTTCCTTCTTAAAAACATATTATTCACAATCTTATGTACCAATGAGTATGAAATATTACAAACATGTGAATATATCTGGAATAAATAGATGAGGTGAAATTTCATGAATGTCCGGAGATAAAAAACATAACAATTCATTAAAGATATATTAAACATAAACAATCGCAAAAACAGATGAGAGTTTATCAATAAACACTTATAACATTGAAACATGGGATTATACTCTTCTTGTAAGAATAGAAATTAACTGAATCGTAAAATATCATGAGAATATTTATATTCAGGATATTGCTTGTAAAATTTATGTATATACACCTTGAAAAAAGTGTTTATGTTCCTAATAAAACTCTAGTCTCAAATAAGGCAAATTGAGACCAAGCAATTTTAACGATTTAGAAACTCTTGAAAAATAATCCCAATTAATGAAGGATCATTAATGGTTAATATTAATACCCATATTTTTAATTATAATCTACATATAATACTATATCGAGAATTATGAACTGTTTACAAAAGGAAATGGTGGTGAACATAACATGTACCTCACAGAAATTAAAAATGAGATGAAATCCCCATACTTTGTGTCTTGATTCTCTTTTTACTCAATCAAAACACTTATATAATAAATATAAGTTTATTAAAAATCATTCAAGTAAACATGTTTTTATATCTAATAACGTATATGGTTTGATTATTACCTTAAATTAACTTTTTCGTAACCATCCTATGTTAATTTTTCACTTCGGGTAATATTCACTTTTTTTGTCACATGTGTCTTAATTTGATATATTGCTGGTATTTATTGTTATGTATTTATTAATGAATGTAAAAAATTATATAAATATCATTTAGATAGAAAATATGTGTATTATAATAAACTATAGAATATATAATTATTAAACTTAATATACCATTCATGGAGACAATTGGTCGTACGTATGCATGATAACTATTTCTGTTTAATATTCCTATGGAGAGAATGAAGGTAAAATATGTATAAAAATATATATATATATCATTATTAAATTATATTTATTAGATAATATATATCATATATATTAACTAAAACCATCTTTAATACAATTCATATAGCATATGAATGAATCATATCACATTGAGGGGGTGGTAGTCCACACTTCCTCAAACAAAATTATTATGTTTACATATGATGGAAACCATAAATGTATTTTGACAATAAAAATTACAGAATAATAAAGACATTATATATATAACATATTTCATATATAAATATATTATCTCTCAAAATGTCTACCATAATATGTGGTAATGAAAAAAAATTAACAATCATTATTTCATGAGGCAGCAGATCGACATACATAGAAACAATATGTTATTTACCTATTTGAAGGTGGTGTGTGTAAGTGTAAGTAGAACCAATCATATGAAAAAATCATAGTATATTTGGGATTACTATTTTGTTACATAATAATTTAATAATGATCATTGGAGGGGGTGTATATGGAAAATAAAAGAAAGGACATGAAAGAAGAGATTACCTTTAAATCGAGTAAGTCTGTTTGGTTTGTCCCAAAAGGATTCCATGGTTTTCCTTCATACCAATGGAAGGATTCTACAAGGAAGGGTGGATTTCAATTATTATTATTGGTCATTCCTTAAATTATATTAAGAGTTTTTATAGGTGTGTGAAAGTGGGAGATGTGGTGGATTTTACAGGGAAGGAAAATGACTCACTAGGAATTTTTAGAAACATATAATATCTACACATTTCCGTACACATTAAACGTCATAAAAAACCGAATCATTAAATATAGGATGTTTTATAACCGAAATATGGATATGAAAGGGGTTTGGAAATGATGATTGATCATTTGAGACCTAAATTTTATGGTTTAGTCCCTAATTAAGTTTAATTTCACCTTAATCGATGTGATTAATTTTATTTTCTATTACTATTCATTTTACTCAAAAATTAACATGGTCCTATTACAATAAAAATATTATTCATAATAAAATGGTGTGTATAATATTAGAAATATTAATAACATATAAGATAAAAAATTAAGAATTATACTAATCCCATAGATGAGATGAAATAATGTGTTTTTAAGTGAAAAAATGATCATATGTTTGTTATTTTTTTATTCAATTTCAAAGAGAAATATATTATATGAATTAAATTTCATTAATAGTTGTTTTATTTACCTAATTTACCCTTAAATTTTAAAATATAACTTAACATTAACAATTAATAAATCAATAATGAATTTTTAATTAAAAATCAATGTTTTTTTGTATTTATAATGAATGATGTTTCCTAGAAAAATCCCAAAATTTCATCCTTGGAAAATTATTAACATATAAATTTATAAAATGAAGTTTATATTATCAAATTAAATTTCTAAATTTGTCCAAGGTTAATTTTATTTTTAAGAGTGGTTCATTCAAGAAAACGTTACTTTTACCTTTAATGGACTTTATCAAATATCATATCTTTCAGTATGAATATGTTTATATTTGAATTAAAAATTTATATATTTTTTTTAAAATTATTTATTACTATTCCTATTAATTTATTTATCACCATGTTTATAATTATGTCATTTAAATAATTTCATATAATAAATATATTTCATATAATCTCAGTGTTATCTGCATCATACAGCTAATCAATGTTGTGTGTAACATATGCCCTTCATATGCCAAGTCGGTGTTTCACTGAACATATTCAAGGTCTAAGTTGTGGGTCGCATGAACTAAGTGGGAGATTCATGTAGTACAATCCAATTTGGTGTTTCATGTAGCGCAAGACAAGTTAGTAATGGGTTTAGTGCATCTATGTTGGTGGTCCATGAAAGGAATATTTGAATTAGTGTTTTAATATATATACATATATAAAATGAACTATATCTATTTTCATGTGAATTGGAAAATATGGGAAAGATAAATTAATGTTAAAAAAATATTTCATAAAATTGTGGGGTGTTACATGACCTCCAGGCATACATCCGGAGGGTCAGAAAGGCCCCAATCTTGAGGCAGTAGGCCCTTGGATACTGGTGTTTCTTTCTATAATTATAGATATAGAAATAGAATTTACTCCCAACATAAGGGAAGAGGATAAATATCAATAGGGGTTTATACGCTTCATGTAGACATTCCATGTAGCAACGCAACCTTCCATATTTATAGCTAGGATGATACTTATATTCCAGACATATGATCCTCACATGTTTTCAGGGGATGGTAGTCCATAAGCTACTAAGTGATGTCTTCAGACCACACTATCGATATGAAATCATCTAGAGACACATCCAAATAGGATATTTCCCTTCACGACTTATATAATTTGAGGAGTAACAAAGCACTAGTGTGATGTTAAATACTGAGATGATCAGCTATAAGATATGGGTTGGTTTGAATTCTAAAGAAGGATCTATGACTACTTTTACAACGAGACTCTGAGGGGTTGAGCTATCCAGTCAATTCAAGCAGCTAGAGTTGGGGGATCTGAAGATTATGGAGTACTCGACACTCCTTGTCGAGATTATCCATTTTGGTCCTAGGTACCTTGATGATGAGTTATTGGGGATGATATTATTTGAGGAAGGTCTCAGATATTCCGTTAAATATTAGGTCATCAAATCCAGACTGACCACTATAACAAAAGTGATGAATCAGGTGCTACTTACAAATCAGAGCCCAAGGAAAGCTAGGATCGTAGAGCATAACAATGTTGTCTATCAACCCAATATCATGACATCCATTGGTAGGATGTAATGTTTTGAGGACTCCCTTGGGATGAGTACCAACCATTCCACCACTTCTAGTAGATATTTCTTTTTTCAATAGTGTGATAGGCTAGTACATATGAGGAATCATGGTGAATGTGAAATTTTTAAATTCTGATCATGTGGAAACAAAAGCCACATGTTTTTTTTAGTAGGAGCATTCATCTCTCATTGTGTGGAAGTGGGTAGGCTTCAAAACTAGGATCGGGAGTAGATTTCACATTGCTACATCAGAATGGGAGCTACAGTTGTATTGGTTGACCTATAGGATGTGGTGGTGCTAATGGTTGAGACAGTCATACACCATATTTACCTAGAAATCTGAGTGGGACTACTCCTTGTAGTGAGGTTGTGTAACATGGACAAATTTTTTGGAAAAATATATTCCATTTAGATTATATCTAATGAGTATTTTACTTGACTTTTTACGGTCAGAGAAACGTTATTAGAAGTATATACACTAGTATCTTCTGATTTTTTGAACATTTCCATCGGATAGTTTTATATATGTACCTATATCAGTGAGCCTCAGGGTCTTGATTCAGTTTTATGATGTAGTTATGATTATATACTCTCTGATTGGGATCATAATGGATGATATACATCAATTTAGGGAGTTTCCTCTTTATTTTGGTCAGTGTCACTTGGTTTGGAATATTTTTTCCCTCAAGATAACCTATTTTAAGAACATAAATAGGATATAATAACTAGGATCTTATCGATACTATGTTTATTGATATCACAAAAGGGTAAATATCAAATCACTAGAGGTAGTATTTTTTAATCAATTCGGTAAATGGGATGACCATGTGTGCCATGTTGGACAGAAACATCCTGGGATAGGAAGGATGTCATCCTAAATATCTAGTTTGTATCTTGATGATCAAAGAGGGTGTCAGGAACAATTTACTCAAGTTGTTGATCATTTCATGTACATTATCCTAGATAAATTATCTAGTTCACCTTAAGATAAATACATTAAATTATCAATTGAGTTGTTTCGATGACTTGAACTGTTATCCAGTCATCTTTATGGCATGTCTGCAGTGAGTTGTAGGAGCGTAAGAGGCATCTAGAGGATTTAGAGTCAAATGTGTTTATTCGAACTAGTAAATCACTATGGGGTTCACCAATTCTTTTTGAAAAAAAGTGTATGGTACCCTTATGCTATTTATTGATTATCATAAATTGATCCAAGTGATAATTAAGAACTATTAATGTCCTCCATGTACTGATGAAATGTTTGATTAGCACCAATGAGGATATGTGTTCTCAAACATTTATTTTAGGTAGATAATCACCAGGAATGTGTTCTACCCATATGAAGACTTCATAAAAACATTCATTTATGTTTTTTTCTATATGAATATATGGTTATTTAATTCAATCACATGAACACACTAGATTTGTTCATGGAGATGATTCATAGAGTTTTAATGCTTATCTAGATTTGATAATTGTGGTTTTTATGGATAATATATTTGTGTATTCTCATAATCAAAATAGAAATTCCAACATGTTGAGATCATTATGGATACCCTCTGAGATAATCAATTATAATATAGTTTCAAAATGACCCTCTTCTGGATTGAAAATATTCACTTCTTGGGTAATATTATCTTATATTCATGAGTATTAGTTAACCTAGAAAAGGTTATTGTTGCAGTTTCCTATAAGAATCCAATGAAGATCTTTGAAATAAATTGTTTTATATTTTGATATGGATATTATTGGAATTTCAAGTAGGAATTATCAAATAGAGAATAACTATTCATAGTCTTGAATAATATAGGTGTGATGTTATTATTGAAAATACATGTGAGACATCTATTAAATGGATTAAAGGGAAATTCAATTCAGCACTGGTCCTAATACTAATAGAGAATGGCATAAGCTACACAATGTATTGTGATACATCTAGAATAGCCTATTAAGTAGTGATGAAAATTATATATTGATTCATGGAATATGGGTCTTTGCAGTTGAGGCCACATGAGAGGAACGACCTGATTCATGATCTCATGTTATCTACACTTCTTCATGCATTGAATTATTAGGGACATTATTTACTAGAAGATTGTTTTGCAGTGTGCATGGACCCAAAAATAATCCAGTTTGTTTTTGGAAAATGTGATATGAATCTAAGGAAATGATGGTGGGTTAAGTACCTACAACCCTCTTACATTGATCTTTCTTTTTTTCCTTTTTATGGAACTTTAGTTTTCAATGAACTGAGTTAAAGGAATAATATATAGGAAATTCAGTGGTCCATTAATGAGTGGAATATTATATATTTTTTCATTGATATGAACATGGAGGCGATAGATCATTAGGGATGCCATTTTGTTTCTTCAATATTATGAACTCTTCCTTACTGGAAAGAGTGAGGAAGAGGAAACTATTAAATATAGTGGACTTGGTCATACAAGAGAGTGTGGTAGGTGAGTAGACACCACCCAGTGGGACCATAGTTACGAATGACATCCTTCCTATCCATGGTACTTTTTAGGTTCTGACTGATTGACATAAGGAGTAGATGTGATAGTTTTGTTCCTCATTTGGTGTGGTGCATCCTAGTTTCACCAAGATATACCAGGATTTACCATCATAGTATTGTAGGATGAGTATGAAATGTGAGGTGGATATATTTTTTACAATGTGATTTATCTATAATATTAGGATGTATTAACATCAGTGACTATACATCCTTTAATAGTAGTTACCCATTCCTAAGTCAAAATGAGAAGACGTCTCGATGGATTTCATGAATATTTTATGAAGTACGCCACAAGGTAGATACGTGGGGTGGGTCTTTTTAAATGGACAATGATGTTTGTTCTTTTTATACCAATCAAGGAAAAATTCATTGTATGTATGATTGGGAGGTTTTATACCTATGAGAATGTAAAAAATTATTGTGTAAGATTAAATATCCTTTCCAATAGGTATATTAGTTTTAGATTTTTATCTATCTCAGATTTTATAGAGGGCCTCAGGTACATAGGTAGTTCTATGAATGACCTAACACCCTCAGAACAACGGACTATCAACGAATAAAATTAAGGTGCTTGTAGACATGATGTGTTCATGTGAATTTTATTTTGTGTGCTCTTTGGATAAGAATATTCCCCTTTTTATGTTCTATACAGAATATTTATCAAGAGATGATATATATTGGACCTTAAGAGTATTTTTATTTCAAGACATGCTTATCTCCCTTTTTTTTGGTAGATGTCGTTTAGTTAGATTTACTAGGATTGCGTCTCTTTTTTGAGACATTTGATCAAGTACCGTTGATTTGAATATGGGTGGCTTCTTCACAGACATAATATAAATATTATGATGATTTTCGTAGAAAACCTCTACTTTTCAAGGGTGTGGATCATGTTATTTTATTTATTTTATGAAGAATGGGACATTGATGGATCATGATATAGGTTATGACTTCCCTGAAATATGTTAACCATTCATGATTCCAGGTTCAATTAGCCCAGTATCCTATCAGTTAAAAAATAAGTTAGATGTGTAGATCCATACTTGAATACTTCAAAGTATCATAACTGCATACTTATCAATTAAACACATATCATGAATTTCAGCCTAAATAGGTTTAGTTATAGGAATATGTTCCCATTGATGAGAATTATATTCATATTTTTGATATGAAAATGATTGATCTATGTGGATGGAAAGAGCCACTAGTATGGGTGTAATGATGCACGTCTATTTATTGGAATAGATATGGGAGTGGTGGGATGATGTACATTCTTAGTGGTTGGATTAATTATTAGATGAATCTTAACGACCCTTGAGAGTAAATTTTGGGATGAATTACATTATTTGAAGAATACTATAATATCCTATGATTTCTTATGAGGAAATGATATTTTTTATATTTAAATTCTTATTTTTTGGATTCTGTGAATACCCATTGACGTAAATGTTGTATCAGTGGTGGGAGGGGGGGGGGGGGGTTCTAGGGATTTTTTGGTGCTCTGATCCGATATTTTTTTAAAAAGAAAATATTCAACATGTTTATTAGAACCAATAGAGGGTAGTTATCATGGTTACTAAAAATTGTGTGAGGCTGGACTAAGGGTAGTTATTTTCTACACTATTTGAGGACTCCATATAGATGGTGGTTCATGCTCATGTGGTGCACCTAAAATTTTTATAAGCTCTGAGTTACAATGATTTCTCATGGTTAGTTAAAACATGAACATTGACCTTGCGGGATCCCCCTCAGTTTAGTAGTTGATGCATGGTTGGCACACAGTTTGGCCAACTGTGTGGCCAAACCGTGTGGCCTAGTATATTTGGTTTGAGTTAAAAAGTTTACCTTAAAATTAAATTATATCTAAAATCCTACATACTTCTAATTTTTTGGATTGTAGGGGGAATGTGGGATTTCCATTATTGTTAATTATTGATATTGATCCTATTATGTTTTATAATCTTAGAACTGGAATCCATTGTTTTCATTGCATCCATTCCGGTGAATACTCAATTCATTTTTTCATTGTATGATTATTTTAGTATGAGTTTAGTTATTTTTATATTAGATGATTTTCCCTATTTTTAGGGAATATTTATATTCTTTTTTCTCATAATAATAGTTTACTGAGGAGTAGATAGTGGATGACAACTCAACTAAGGACCTAATGTTTTTGGTCTAAAATTTTCCATTTATTTTTGCTATTTTATAAGGACTGTTACCATTGGGACAACAACCAAAATCTCGGGTGTGCCTCAAAAATGAATTGTAACATTGAATCAAATGAAATAAAACATTTTCTATATCCATATTAATTCATTATGATGTTTCTATGGTAGTTTCCCCAATAAATGTCCACCCGTGTTGTGTTACATGGGAATTTACATTCTAATTCCTTTTTTAAACCACCCAGGGTGTGACCAATAGTGATTTTCTAGTTAGAATATTTATATTTATAAAAGAAATTAACATAATTTCCATTATATGATATGTTATTACCCTTTTGAATAATAATGATTTTGATAATATGGATTATCGGGAACTTTTAATATAAGGGGTAAAACATTATATAGAATTGATTATCAAATGTCAAATGACTGGGTATTATCATGGAATGTGAATGAAAATTATTGAATTAAAAAATGAAATGAATATTGAATTAATACATAAGACACCATGTGCGTAATACATAATGGGTCATGGAAAAAATAGTGAGTTCTGTGAAGGTATATGCTCTTTGGATTCTAATGGACTATGATTCCTTGGGACATGCAACAATACAAATCCAGTTTGGTTGTCATCGTAGTGGACATGGATGGTATACATGCTCCATGAACCCTATTTAAGGAATAATATTTTTTCCATATAGGTGATCTTAAGACTTGATGAGGATGACATGGTCCACATTACATAGGATCTATCCCCGAGCAGTCTGACATGTTGATAATACATCACAGCCATAATAAAATTGATTATCATCATTTTAAAACATGACCATGGTAAATGTGGTATTCTTAGATGTAAAATACAACCATGGTTAATAATCCATTTCAAATTATACAACCATCCTGTGATTTAAAAGGTATTAAAAGTTTTATAGAGAGTCTATAGAATATATGAGATACTTTGAATATGGCATGTTTGTGGAGTTTACATCATTTTCTTTACTGATGCCTTGTTATTTGATCTTGACCATGATTTATAGGAATCCATGATGGCTATATAGGATAATTTTTTGGTAGTAGATATTACATGGGAATGCTACATTTATTTAAAGCTTAACGGGTATATTAATTTCACACTTATTAACATATATTTCGCACACAAGATTTTATGTAGGCCTTAGGGTGATTACCTATTGGGATTCTGTCTCACACCCTATTTGGGATTTAATTGGGTACCTAAAAAGATAATATTTATATAGAAAAATTGTTGGGAAAGCTCTATAATGACTTGCATTTTGATGTATTATTTTTTGATATTTTCTGTTTTTTTAGATCAGTTTCTAAGAGGAGAGGAGATTCCATGGCCTGGTGTGATCGGAATAAATGATTCAAATATATTAAATATATTAAATGGAACATGCAGACATTTTTCTAGAAAAAAGTTGAATATATTATAATAGTGAACCAGTTAATAAATATGGGGGTATTTTTGTGTTAAAAATGAGGGTTTACCCTAAAAGAAAAAAACATTTTGGCGTAGGAAGTTCATAGAAAATTCATCATGGGTATAAAAATGAATGATGTAATTAAATAAATTATTTCATATCCATTTCCCTAATGCATTAACTGAAAAATAATTCTGTAGACTATTATGAAAACATTCCACTGTTATTCTCATAAATATAGAACCATTGCAGATCTGTTGGAGAGCAGTTGGAGTGACATTTTGAGGATCTATATCACACTGGTAGAAACCAGATCATGGGCCAGCAATAAACATGTTATAGGATTCATGATACTTCCTATGAAAAAATATTAGGGATCCTTCTTCATCAATTAACAACCGATATAAATGTTGGATATTAATATGACATGGTTTCCCCTCCCCATTTGTATTTCTATTATGAATGTCAATCATTTGACCAATAGACTGAATTTTAGATCACTCACCTTATGGGAAGGGTTTTATTGTTGGGAATTTTACTAGGAGAATTTAATCATTGTTTTAAATTATAGAAGTGTCATTATAATAGACAATAATGGAGATCCAGATTATCATTGATTGAGTTCCATTCCCCAGGAATGTTCTTTTTCATTTCTACACCAATTCTTCCTTCACTACAGGCATTCATCTTTTTCTCTGGGGTTCAAAAATTCTAGATGAACTTATCATTGCACACTAATTTTTTAGTCCAATTATTTGATATAGTTGATATGGGATCATCACAAAATGGAGGTTTTTTGATAATGGTTGCAGTGAATAATTAGGAAGCTTTATATACATGATTTCAAGTTCTTTAGTGAGTGATGTAGACCAACACATAAATCCATTTTATGAGGGGATTTAAAGCCATTATGTGATGTTTGATCAATGTTAAGGATAAAAAAAGATGCTTATTTGGTTTTTTTGGGTGATGTCATGCAGAAACTGTGATAATAGATCTGAAGAAGAACACATAAACTAGATCTACAAAACATAAAAATCCATCGCTACATATTTTGTAATATGGAGATGAATGAACTAACATCCACTCTCAGAGGTGGATTGGGTTTATAGTGGAAGATAATTATCACAAGATGTTTAAACATGTCAGATTATGTATTGATTACTCTTGGATAAATCACCATGTAACACAAATGGTACAAACATGGGTTGGAGTACATCTGTTAGAGCACACCATGTACTCCCATACATGGACTCAGCCTAGAAAAGAATATGAGTTAATATATGTTCTATTACATTAGAAGAGTACACGATTAGACTACACATCATGTACTATTACATACATACAACATGTTACACGATTCATTTTCATGAGTAGGACCCGAGGTCATGGGACATTACATGTAACCGTACCAAAGTACATGAATTAATAAAATGGTAGTTTTGGTAACATGACCTCTGTAACATTGAAATTTTGTTTGGGGGTGTCCTCTTATCCTTTCCCAGATGGTTGGTATGGAAATCCCTTCTACTCCTAGGATATGGATCCCTTTAGTAGGACTTCATGGATTGAGTTGTTTGAATCATTCTTTGAGTCCTAGAGTGAGATCATATATTCATAAGCATTCCCTAGGTGGATTTCCTCATATAATCATGACCAACACTACATGGGCACTGATCATATACTAAGAAGGTAAACCCATATTGATATATTGGTTTACCATGTGTACTTTGGTATAACCAACATATATTTATTATATCAAGTAATTAATTTTGTAGGAAGTTCTAAATGTGACACCCCATGAGAATTAACATTAAAATGAATGTCATCAGTGTTATCAGACTCATGAGTGTGTTCTCTCATATGAGTACATTGTGGAATGTTCAATATTAAATCCTAGAGTGGCATAATAATGTTGTTAAATACCTTTAGGCATTATTTATTTTATGATTATATCTATATATTTTTTACATATTTTTTCTAGAGATATAAATATGTAGATCTAATTGTATTTACATAATTTAATGATATATGGTTTCAAGGATTCCAACAGGGTATTGTTATACTCGCCTTTAAAAATTCTTCTCTCGCATGTGGCATGTCTTGTAAAAATAATCGACCATTTGATCAAATCCTTAATGGACCAAGACCATATGGTGGGTTTTTGATATTGGATAGACTATGTTTTTTTAATATTGTATCTTGATAGAAGTAATAGTTTTAATTTCATGTTGGACTAGTTTTTATAATCAACATGATGGGCTTGTCTTTGACTTTGTTTGCATTCCTTTACGTCACGTCATACTTTGGATTTGTTAATTTGATGTATGAATGCATGGTTGTTTTGTTGTTATTATATTTTAGAATTTTATAGGCTTGGATATTTTTGTGTGTGTACATGTACTTGGGTTAAGGCCTCCCATGGTAGTGATATGACTTCTCAGCAATAGTATTCATCCCCAATCGTGTAAGAGGTAGGTTTGGGAATTTACATCATGGTAACCACTAGGATGGGCCATTAACAAGTTGCATCACAGAAGTCGACTCTACCATAGGATAAATTCTATGATATTGGTTTGGGGAAACAATATTAAGTGTTTTGAGTTTTTCTTTTAGGTTAGGGAATATAATGTAGTTATGGAAACAAAATAAAAATACTCTAGGACTCTCATCACCTACTTTTAAACTCTGTACATGAGAAAATTGGAATTAAAAAAAACAGTACATGAATCATATATGAATGGTCTATGGTTTTCTTATTCTTATTTATTAAGCTCTATCTATATATTTTTTAACCCTAGTTTAACTTTTTTACCTACAAGATCAATCGATGATTAATTCCATCTATGATTCATCACAATAATTACACAGATGATCCCCTATGTGGTGAGGCGTTGAATCAAGGACCAATTCAAGTGGTTCACCTCTTGGTGGTGAACCAGCTATACCACAACCTATAGAGAAGCATATCATACATCTAGTACATGATGTTGAGGTGTGAAGCATGAGAACTTTTTAGGATTATCCGCAATAGAGACCATCCATACTTTGCGGTGAGCCTAAACCACATGTGGCTAAGGATTGGCTTGAGGTGGTGAACTATGTTATAAGTGTGCTTAATACACTAGATGATCACATGGTGGTCCCCATGATGATACATATTCATGGATTAGTTCGATGGTGGTGGGTGTTAGGGACCCAGTATCATGACAAGGAGACTCTACCAGGGTCATATTTTTGGTGCCTTTTAGATAGAAGTTATCTTCATCTATGCTGAAGGATATATGTATCTAGGAGCTTCTTCAGCACCAATAGGGTAGCATGAGGGTATAAGAGTATTCATTTGGTTCTACCATCCAATCTAGGTAATCAATGAATATGGTTCAACATTAGTTATTTCGGTAACATCCCTGTGAGTGAGGGCTGTTTAGAGAATTCTGGTCAATTATTATCCTACTATTCATTAATACATATTTTGGGGTTCTAGAATGATATTAGGTGTTTTAGAGTTTCTTGGAAGATAACTACATCCCATGGTTGATGGTAGTGGTAAATAGGGAGCATAGGCCTCAACATTAGGGAGGAGATGTCATTATTAGATACATGGGCATGTGATATGTTTGAGGATGAGGTCATGGGGAAGATGGTATAGAGTTTAGTTATTTCAAGATGCATCTTTTAAGTCTAAATTGATGAATTTCTACTCATGTGACGACATAGTAAATCACGCCTGAGATTGTCCGAGCTATTTTACAGCTTTGAGATAAACCATGAATGATCCAATAAGGTAGATATAACATCAGGATGTGGTGTATGCATTGACTTTTTACCACCACCAACCACATGTGGTCCCATATAGGCTCAGGTAGTTAGTGGATTGGTGTGGGGACATCTTCAGGTATTTGAAGCTTATGAACCATAAGGTACATAAATTATTAATGGTATGATTTATCTATTTTATATATTATATGTAGTATTTATTGACATATGTTACAGTTATCCCTTTATTTCAAAATAATTTCTATGATATTTAGACATTCCATTTTATCCTTCTACTCGACCATTTCACATGGATACTTATAATGTAGATGAATTAGCAATCACAATCTTGTTCTGGTAGTGTAACATGAATCATGGAGGAATGAATTTAAGTTGGGAAATTTTTATAGAAAAAATTAGTGCTTGCAATTCCATCTTAGGTATGGAATGGTAATCTTTAGCTTGTGCCCAGATTGAAAATTTGATGCATAGGATGCGCTGTGTCCATAGTGAGAGAACTATGTTCTCTTTTGTATGTGTAGGGTGGACTCATGTGTAAGAAGATGCAGCTTATTACATATCAGTTGTCTAACATATCCCTTGGCATAGTGGATGAAATGTGTCCTTAGTTTACAATATTGGTGTCATAGTACGAGGTCATCCTTTTGGATAATGGTATAGGCTTACCTTCCCACTATGAGATATAATTATTCAGTGAACTACAATCCTGGGATTGAACTGATATTTGTGCCAACATATTGGATTGAACCCATAAATTCTCACGAGATGATGAAGAATTTAAATGAATTGTATAGGGAGGGATATTTTAGACCCAATGTTTCACCATGGGTAGCCTCAGTGTTATTTATCATGAAGGATAATTGGATCTTTATGTTGTATTTGTTGAATATTGGTGCTTGAACCGTGTGAATGTGAAGATCAAGTAACCACAAGCTAGAATTGATTAAATTAATTATCCATTGAGAGGGTCACAATGGATCTTGAATATGACCTCATGAAATAATATCATCAACTATAATTTCAGGACATCAATATGAATAAAAAAACATTTAGATGTCAATATTGTCTCTATGAGTTCTTGGCAAAACACATTGGTGTAAAAAAACACAACATCAATATTCATGAAAATCATGAAATAGATCATATATCCTTTCTTATATTTGTGCATGGTAGTATTCATCGATGTTTTCCTCATGTACTCGATGTCTTAGGAGGATCATGTGAGGAAAATTAGGATGATTTTGGATGTAATACTAGTGAACCAATTTTATAGATGGCCCTGGAAGTGTATGTTCTATATACGTGAAGTGTACATTATATGACATGTTTTCTCAGCAAATGGAGTGGTAGTGTACCCAACAATGGTTGAGTAAGTGTTAGCTTGGGATTCACCCATAAGCATGATGGTGGTGTGGAGCTTCCAGTGGTTGGAAAGTTATAAACAGAAATTCAAAACTCACTTATGTAATATATTAGCACCATTTAATGCATTTACACAAATATGGATTCAATTTGTTTAGATAGATAAGTTATTAAAGGCTATATAAATCTTTAGGTGGAATTTGACGAGCAATACCATCTTTGGATATCCAATATAGGGTGTAAAGTACGTAGTGTTTTGTGATGCATTAGGAACTAGGTTTGGTTTTGATATAATGTATAGGAAGGTGGTGATTGTATATAGTTCACATCATTTGAGGCCCTATGAGTAGAACTCTGTGACCCATGATCTTATGTTAGTATCGGGTTTCTGAAAAACGAAATATGTGTTGACAATCCTTCACGGGAGATCATTTTATCCTCTATTCCCATCAAATTATTCTAATGTATATATTCTCATAGAAGTATCATAACATGATACTGAGGTGATTGCTATGGTTTTTCAAGGATTATGATTTTGAAATTTTAAATACTAATGTGAATGGGAATGTTGAAGCATATTCTCTCAGCAAGAGATCATGTTCGTTGTTATTGAACAAGGATTATGAGACCTTTTTCAAATTTCATTTATCCTTTATGGAAGGAGATAGATAAAATTAAATATATTTGATGGTTGTCACCCCTCTTCTTAAGAAGCGAGCTAGGGATTCATATCATTACGATATTGACTATGATACCCAATGCACTCAGATATACCCAGGACATGCTATTGATGGATATTCTAAAGGGGGAGGCACATTATTAATTTCAAATAACTCATTATGGTACCAATGTTGAAGTGAGAGTATGTTTTGAGATATTTTCATAAACCTCCAATGGTTGTACAAGACAGTGTGGTAAAGATGTACCGTGTTCTCCAATGATCTTTTTCATCCACAACAATGATGTAAGGAGTTATAGTGTTTCTCTCTTGTTCCCTTACATTTAAAAATGTGAAGTATGAGCACCATGTTCTATAAATTTTATAATTACCCCATTTAGGTTCAATAATGAATGTGGGATTGGATATCAATAGACATCCAGAAGGGATTACCACAAATGTCATGAGGACATGAATTCATCTTGGTGATCATAGTCTAACACAAAAAATTAGACCACTTTATATCTAATCAAGAGAGGAGTTTAGTTGAGGGAATCAAATGACTCTCTGTTAATAAGATATTATAAATCCATGGAGTTCTATTGCCGGTTGTTTCTAACTATGATTCTTACTAGACAACCTGGTTATTTGAAGAGATTGTAGGAGGAATTTGGGACTCTGTAATGATTGAGCATGATGCTTCCCCACCGAAACAGATATCCAGATTGAGTGGATTATTCAGGTTCTAGAAGATATGTTGTGATCATTCATTTTGGACTTTTTCCACTCTTGGAAGAATCACCCACCACTGATGGAGTTTGAATATAATAGATCCAACTTTCCACCATCAGTATGGAAACATTCAAGATTTTTACTGGCAACCACGTAGGTTACCACTTTCCTAGACTGACCCATAAGTGTCATCACTTATGGACCCTGTGTTTTTTTACCATCTACTGAGAAGGTGTGGGTCATTAATGAGAAATTGAGGACTGTAAAAAGTGGACATAAATCTTTTCTGGATATACGACATATGCCTTTTCAGTTTGATAGGGAAGACCTTGTGTTGTTATGGGTTTCACATCAACATGTATTATAGATAATTGGATAGGGTGAAAATATGTATTCATGGTTTATTGTTCCTTTTTAGGGACTGGTTAGATTTTCTGAGGTGGAGTTCCACATATTTCTACCATTATAGTTAGCTAGGGTTACATGATGTATTCTTTGTGTTGTAGTTGAGTAGATATATGCATGAATCATCACATGTTATCTAATAGGGGAAATTGACATTGAGTATGGATACAACTCTATAGAGTAACTGGTAGATATTAATGATCAACAATAGTGGATACATTGAGTGTGATCTATTTCATTAGCATGCGTCTAGTGGTAGGACAAGAATCTCCATGAGGTAAATTTGGAGGAGGAGTGTCAGATATGTTATCAGTAATCACATCTCTTTGTGTTGCCCATGTTTCAATTTTTCAGGATGTAATTTCCAATGCCCAGAAGAATGCATTGACTATAATTTTCCATCTAATATTTATTTATATTGTATCAAGTATTTTTGAAACAAAGTGATGAGACATCATGTTATTCAGAGGCACGATGTTCCTAAAAAATATTTTTGAGATATATTAAACAAACTAAATAAAACATTTGTTCGGTATTAAAAAATAATTTTTATAACATCTATAAGATTCTATAAATTATAAACATGAGGGAAAATGAGTTCAGAATGTTTGGTTTACCCTAGACACATCAAAATGGTGGTCAGAACATTCTATTTTTGGAAAGACATCGTTGGTGTAAAAATAAATAAAATAATTAAATATATTATTTTCATTATATTTTTCTGAAAAATAGACTAATACATATTTTATTATACAATTATGATAGAATTTTAGTGTTTGAAACGTTACCATGAGGCCATATGAGAGACATTGGAGAGTGATTTGGAGGATCTCTCTCAAAGGGATGGCAACTAGATTCTGGATCCATGATTGAATTGGAATGGGATTCATTTTATCACAATCGATAATGAAGAAAGATAATTCATAGTTAGTGATAAGTAAATCTCAAGGTATGATTTTTGCTTGATTTGGTTTCCTTTCCCAATTTCTTTTTCTATTTAAAACACAAATTAATGGATGATCAAACTGATTCTTAAACCAGTCATCTTATGAGATGGGTTTTATTTGAAGTAGTTTTATTAGGGTAATATACCTATTTTTATTGATTATATGATTGTATATATAATGGTAATGAAATTATATCAAAATAAAAATTGATCAAGGACATTTCCTCTTAATTTTATAAGTTATTTTCTCGCCTGATTCTTCATTAAATGAAGTATTTTTTAGTTTCTCCCATGGATTGAAAAACCAGCATTAATCGGTCATTTCCTACCCATTTATTAGAGAAATAATCCAAGATTGAATATCATATATTATAACCATATGATAGTTGTGTACTCATTTAAGATACAATGAATCAAATGGTTTCAAATTCCATATTTCATGTTCTTAAGAATAAAATGAAAAATGGAATATAAACCTATTTTGAATATTGATTTGATGTTTGGATGTGTGGTTTAATCGATGGTGAGACTGAGATGTGGTGTTTCCTATGTTTCCTAGGTGAGGCATGGCTGAATCTATAGTCAGAACACCATTGAAGGATGCAAAAACTAGATATGTGAATATGTAAAACCCTGCTCTAAACGAAGTGTACTAAGGAACAACACACCATGTGGGCCCCTATTAGTGGAAGCTATGTTTTCTGAAAAAATATTTGTATCACATGGTTGGTGACCCTTCTAACATGGAATGTGGTCTCACCCTTATGAACTCAGACTGTATCTAAAATAGTAAAAAGGCATGGGTTAGAAAAAACCATGTAATCCCCTACATAGACATGGAATGGACAAGTACAAGGGCTATGTCATATACTAGAATAGGGAAAGAGTACATGGGTATCCTACTCACCAGTTACTATTATATAGATACAACAATGGAAACAAGATGTTTACACAAGCATGATATAGGATCAATGGATGCGGTGTATAACCCTACTACAGTATGTGTACTCTTAGAATGTCGTATTTGATCTCCATTAGTCAATATAATGAAAATGTTTTGTTACGGGGTGTTCCCCTTATCGTTTCGCTGAGGGTTGTAATGGAATCTCATCATACTCCTTCAAAAATAATTCCTTAGTAGGAATTCATGGAATGTGTTGTTAGAATCCTTTTATGAGGGCTTGAGTGAGATCTTATATTTATCTCTGTTCCCTTGGTAGTGTTATTGGTGACATCATGAACAAATTTACATTGGGCTGATCTTCTACCTTGTAGGTTAACCCAGATTGATTTATTGTTATACACCATGGAATTGAGTATGATTCTATTCTATGTATCTTATATATTAATAACCATACCATGTACTTATACTAGCGAGACACAATGAAAATTAACTCCCATACAGATTCCATTATTGTCATCGGGTATATGAGTGTGTTTTCTGTGATGATTGTTATGTGGTATCTTCAAGATAGTGTCCTTAGATGGTATACTATGGTTTTGAAGTACCATTAGTCTATGATTCATTGTTTATTATATCTATATATTATTATATTATTTATTTAATAAATATAATTGTATAGATCTATGTGTATTTCCTTTATTGTATGTTTTTTTTGGTTTCTCTGTGTCCTACTAAGTATTTTTATAATCACCCATGCATATGTTTTTCCTCCCCAGGTCATATCTGGTGTAGATGATCATCCTTTTGATAGAGTCTTTAATAGACCCAGACTAGATGGTTTTTAGTGAGAATGGAAAAACTGTGGTTTCTTCCTATGGTATCTCAATAGTTGTATTAATTTTACTTTTAGGTAGGACTAGTTTACAGAGTCATTTTTGGTGGTATTTTCATTGGCCATGTTGCTTTCATTTACATCTGGTCATAATCTAGTTGGTATATTTAGATGTATTCATGAATATTTTTTAGTTGATATTAAATTTAATCATTGTATAGGCTTGGATATGTATTTTTGTGTGTGTATGATTTCATAGGCCAAGTCCTACAACATTAGTGATATTATTACTCAGAGATATTCTACATCCCCTGGAATATTTGAGGTTGTATGGGGAGTTCTATAACAAGCCCCATTCTGATGGGTCATGAAAATCGCTCATAGTTTGGTGTTGGACATTGTTACATGCTTAATTGTAGTTGATCATGAGACCAAGCTGAGTATCATGATTCAATAAAAATATAACACTTTTTGGTCTTTTTGTTATTCTGTTACACGTATTGTGTTGTCTTTATATATAACTATTTTGGTTTAATTGTAGAAACATGACACGATCATTATTTTATATGCGACTTCTTCTTCCATAGTTTATATATTCAGTCTTCTGAAAGTTAATATGATTTCATTTTTTTGTATGTTCTATCACCATTGATCTAAATAATTTCTACTATATTTTAAAACTTTTATTTGATGGAATAACCTCCCCAAAGAAACACCCAAAGCCATTGAAACTAGTTAGAATCCTGGAAAATTTGGGGAGATTCACTTGAGGACATGTGTCCATCCATACATTGGACACTATTCAGTGATGTCCAAGTCAAGATGTTACATTACTTATACTCTATCAACTCATATCTATAGGAATTAGAAGAGGCATTGGATTGATTGTATGTGGAGGGGTCGTTTGGGTATTAGATCCCCATAAGAAAAGTTAAAGGTGTGGGGTTTCAAATTGAGAGGAGTTTTTGAACAATTTTTTGAGGGTTTTAGATTATGATGAACACTATGTAGAATGGTACAAGCATTGAAGGACCCCAACCAGCATATTATTTCCAATATGGGATGGTGGAAATCAGATATTTCATCAACATATGGTTTATGGTATGTTAGCCAAGAAGGACTTGACTATGAGTATGAATTCCCTAAATGGGTTTCTATCTATTCCGACTCCATCTTATTATATGAGGAACAATTCATATTACTTATATTATATTGAAATATTCTAAAAATGAATACCTATTGAAATACATTTCTCATATTTTCTCTCTATTTCTATATTCATCTCTCAAAAAACCATTTTTAATATTATCCCCCCTCATCAGCCCCTATATGAGGTATTTATAAGGGTATATATGAAACAATTCACTTGTTTTTATCCGATGCAAACCCACCAAATATTAAGAACATTGGTTTCTGTGATGAATTCTCCCTCCATAATAGAAAACTCATTTTCCGATTGCAAATGGTTAGAAGCTTTAAAAAAAAGTAATTTTCATTTTTTAGGGTCTAAGACAGTAACATCCAAGGAAAATAAATAGAATGAAATTTTAAAATTTATTAATATTTTTAAATTAAATTTTAATTTTAAAAGGGATTTTATATTCAAGGACGTACTTGACACGCAACAATGAGTTTTTCTAATGTTTTATGTTGCAAACAATGTTGAATCATACTAAAAAATAATAATATATTATTATTTTAAATAGTAGTAAATTCCTAGACATTTTATTATCATGAATGAATAGAAATAACTACTATATGGTTATACATGTCTGTTAAATGTTTTTAAAATTATCTAATAAAATTTAGAGGCTTAAAATGGAATGAATCCAATTTTAAGCACAAATAATCTAATATTCTTTGAAAGGTCGATTTACAGCCTTTTTATGGAAAATGATCTTTAAATATAGTTTTGGTGACTTTTATATGAAATATTTGAAAAAATAAAATTCTTTTTTTAATTGGCATTTAAAAATTTACTTTGGGTAAATCTTTGGGATTTTTCTGATAAATATTTTTTTATGAATAGTTAAAATACTGTATTTTGTTTCAAAACATATTTTTAATCTAATTTATTTATATGGTTATATTATATTTTTAATTTTTTTAAAGTGTAATTTAATTATATTTCTAGTATTTAATCCAATTTTGGTCTTTGGAATTATTTCACTTTGAAATTTGACATAAACAATTGTCAATCTTTTGAAAGTTATTATTTTCTAGAGACATGCTATTTGTTTTGAAAACGGGAATTAATTTCAAATTAATTAAGGCAAATTATATGTTATTAATATTGTAAAATAGACATCATTTTTAAATTTGGAATAGAAAATATATCTTAGGTTAAATTTTTGTTATTTTTCTGAAAAACCTCTTTTTTTGGTGAATAGTGAAACCACTTAGTAGTAGTTCAAAAACTGACATTTTAATTTAATGGAAACATTACTGCTTCTGTGACTTGAATTTTCAAAATCCAAAAAACATGGTTGTTATTAGCAAATAAAATATGGTTCAATAAGATGAAAATATTTTTTTGTTGAATAGTAACTTTTTACTTTTATTTACCACGATTAAAGGTAAATATGGTAATTCAAAGTAAAAAGAATATCATAATAATACAAAATTACCTTAAAATTTGTCCTAAATTTATTGGATGAGTAATGACCAACCATGAGCATCCTTGCGTAGATTTTGGGACCCCAAAGAGCCACTTATGAATGACAATGTCACTTTATTTTAAATAACTTTAAGTAAAGGTAAAAATGAAAAAAAATATCTTTTAGTAAATAAATTTTTACATTGGGTTATATAAGATATTTTTTTGACTATAAATATTAATTGGAAATATAAAAATATTTTTTAAATCATGGAAATTGTTTTAAGATTTTTAGACATAAAATAAATAAAATTATTTATTACACAATAATGATGTAGTGTTTACCACATTAATAATAGATTTAAATAAATAAGATTATAAAGATTAAAATAAAATCAATAACCAATCCAATTTTTATTGAATGAATTTATTTCGACAATGATTAATCCTATCGGTGATCTTAACGAGTTTTGGTCCTTTATAAACCGAAAATATTTATATAATAAAATAATATTTTCACACTTTCATACAGAACCCCTCATCCCCCTTTTTAAAACTCCCTCACTTCTAACTCATTCAACACACATCTCAAGCCCCTTGGATGGTCCAACCCCTCCCCAATAAGCTCTCCAGTTACCTATCTTCCTCCTATAATCCTTACCTTATCCATAAGGTACTTCAATATGTTTTTTTTGGTTCAATCGAAAAGTAGTTAACCAAATTAATGGTAATGGTTTATCTTAAATTTATTTATTTTTTTTTAATTCTCAAACCCCTAAAATCTTTTTATTACATTTTTTTATAACAACACCAGCATCCTTAATATACTAGGATTTTGTAATGAGAATTATTTGACATAGACATATACAGACCTCCATCTAATGGGTGAAGAACATATTGTTTCTGTGTGTGGAAAACTAATGCCTCAAGAAAGGATGATTGTTCGATTATCTTCTTCTACCTATCAATGGTTTCCATTAAGATGGCACTATATTTATATATGATATATATAATGTATAAATTTTCATTATTCTTCTGTATTTTTCTTTTAAAGAAAACCATTATGGTTTCCATTATGGGTAAACATGATAATTTCATTTGAGGAAGTGCGGACTACCGCCCCCTCAAAGTGATATGACTCGTTTATGCAATATGTGGGATGTATAAAGGATTGATTTAATGATATTATATATTATATTATAATATAATTATAATATACCTATTTATAATTATGTTTTAATTACATTAAAATATGAAATATAAATGAAAGTTCCGTTCATGAGTACGTATGTCTCACCATCTCCATGATCGGGGAATTTCAATTCTTACCTCCAAATGATATGTACTGTTATAAATATTGATATATACTAGATATATATATGATATATAAATTATGAATATCATTCTGGATATAATGTACTATTGACCACATGGACAATTTGTAAATATAACGTGTTCATTTTTTACTCAAGTACCCAATATTGACAAAACAACCATTATTAACATAAATGATTACATAATGTTTATAAAATGGTAATAATTGATATTATGGGATTAATAAACTTGAAAAAGGTTCATAAAAAACGATATATTATCTTTAGTTTATTATTTTGGAGATTAAAGAATGAATGGGTCATGTCGGACAAAAGGTAAGGGATTTCTTATCTCACTATTAATTCTGTGATATTTCCATTGTTCGTCAGTTATTTATTGCATGTGGTGTATCGTGTACTTCCATTTCATATATATTAAAATGATTATCTATTTATACATTTTATTCTATGATATATTTGGTGTTTATTATCATTTTTTCATACGAGTGAATTGATTACAACGTAGTAAAGGGTTTCATCACACTTTTTATTCTTGTGAGATTCATGATATATTTTCCACTATTTCCTTTTGTGTGGTGTATGTACTATACATTAATGTAATATTTGTTTAATATTATTTCATTTAGTTGAATTTACATCTTCAGTTTATGATACTTCTTCTATGTGGCATATGTTTCATATGTTACCAAATTGGTAAAGGAACCTTTCACCCAACTCTTTTTAAAAGACTTATTCTTGATATGTATTTTAATTCACATCTTATTAAGTTGGGATATGTACTTCTATATCCTTATAGATGTAAATTTTATGTCTATGTAATGAGATACCCTTTTTATCTAATTAACTCATTTTTCTAAATTTTAATGTGATGACGTTACGCGGTCAAATTTTTTAAGGGAACTTCTGAAACCAATTCTTATTCGTTGGGATAGACATATACTTCACGAATATGTCATCCTATGATTATGTGTGAATGACCTATGATTTTGTTTCCCATAATATCTACTTATATTGGGTGTATTATTATTTTCCACACATTATTATGTAATATATTTATCCTTAATCAAAGGATATCATCTTTATAAGGGATTTCATCTCAATATACATTCCACTAAGACTTCATTGTTGATATGTGCCAATTCACTTTTATATGGTGTATATACAATAATTTGGAATATTATTTCATGAATACCTTTATTCTCAAGATATTATAATTTTTGTATTAAATTATATTCCTCAATTATTTTTTTCAAGCATCTCTTATTTGGTTAAGAACTCCTTAACTAAAATATCATTTTAAAGATTTATTCTTCAAAATATTTCCCATTAATGTAAATGTTTTTAAAATGGTTTTAAGGATTTATTTAAATGGACATTAATGATTTAAAATATTAATTCCATTAAAATCTTCAATGTTTTATGGGACACTTTGATTCAAAAATAATATATTAAATGTTTTTTGAATATGGATTTATTATTTCAATATCTTGAAATTATTTCTTTTGATTTCAAAGGAAATGTTATTAGTGAAATGTTTATATTTGAAATAATTTATGTGTTAGGATTTTATAATGGTACGTGGACATTTTAAAGGTAGTTAAGTTATAATCCAAATGACGGGTGGTGTCATGATAAACCAGGACGGGTGGTTACTTTATAACCTGCAATGCATTGGGTATGAAAGTTGGTCATATGGCTATTCTATTTAGTGATATGTGTGGAAGTTGACCGTATGGTTATTCCATTTATGTATGATTATGTCCCAATATACCTTTATATGTTATGTGTTCTTTATATGGGTTTTATGGTAATATTTTTGTTACAAAATGGTATGTATTGATTTTTTATTGAATGAAGAGTATTTAATACTTCATAAAGGTAAACATTATTACTTATGATAAAGTATTCGGTGTTTACATGTTGTTTTTAAAAAAACTAATAGTTTTCCTTCTTTGTGTATCCATTACTATTATTTTTATGCTCATCCCATGTTTTTTAAATTTTTTTTATAGGACATAAAGTTGAATAGTGCCAAGGATGGGATCAAGGAAAATTCATTCTCTATACAACATGGAACTATACATGAAACATTTTTTCAAGAGTTTTTATTTTATGAATGAAATGGATAATGAGTAGAATTTTCTATATGTAATATTCATGTTTTTTTATAAATGATATGCCAAAATTTTCAAAATCACTAAACAAAAAAACATCCTAAAATTGAATAATTCATTTAATTCAAGATTATGTATTTTTAAGGTCGTGTCTTTATAGTTGGTATTTTAGGTCAGTTTAGATAACATTATTGGTTAGGGTATTATTTAAGCATAAATGACTTAACCTTAATGGTTGGGATTTTAGAAAGAGTCATAGTTTTATTTAATAAAGTGAATGAGTTTAAGATAACTAGAATATGTATATCTTAGTACTTACCCTCCTCATTAGATATTATATGATGATTTTATTGATATACTCATAGTTTCCTTATTGGTTTTATTAAATGGTTGTATCTAGAATCCACTAAAGTAACAGTGGATGTGAAGAAAAATGTGATGGTTTTCTGAATGAGAAACTAAATGAAATGGGTGCAGAAATGAAGAATCTTTGGGTTATTCTCAACCAACTATATAAAGTCACGATTGAAAACTTGAACCTTAGTGATTTTTATATGACATCATATATGCGAGAAACAAATCCCTACGGATGTTCATGTAATAATCATAATGGTATGAATGTTCAAAAACCTATGTGTCAAGGTTGTGGAAAGAAAAACCTGGGAAAATTCATCAAAGGGATAGGAAGATTCTATAAATATGGGAACGAAGTTAATAAATCAAGAACTATCCATATAAAAAGGAAGCATCAAGTTTACTCTATGAACGGGAAAGAAGTTCTTTCTGGGTGATCAATTGAATGTTTTAAATATGGTGTGCATGGTCATTGTACAAATAGTTGTCCTACGAAGATGTTTTGAGAATTGAATCGCCAGGATCGTACAAATATATATTTACCACTACCTAATGCCATTCTAAATGAGGATGAAGAAACTGAAAATTACCAATGAAACTTATGGATTATTTCATAACATATGGTTTGACATTATAGAATCTTAAGATATGATTCATGATTCTGTTTTTAGGAAAAAATTATTTCTGAATAAGTTGGTAAAGAATGATTAATGGATCATGGAGAATGTTGAATGAGTAATAAGTAATCATATAAGGGATTAAAGAGTTATGGTATATTTTAAGATGATAATATTCTTAAAAGTATTAATGCTCTATTGATGATGGGATTATATTGGAAGAATTTTTATCGTATGTGTAACACTCAAGTTTGATATATGAAAATTTTATTCAAGGAAAAAATATCTTTTCTTCTGTTGAGTAATGGTGGAATTTTATTTTAACAGAATCTAAATTTTTATTATGGACTTATGGTGATTTGGTTTTATTTGGAAATGATTAACCTATTGTAGAGAATATGTGATTTGGTTAACTACCCTTCAGTTTGAGACATTATGAGTAGTCGATTATTATTTGGATATAAATGTTAAGATTTACAGTGGAAGACTATGTGACTAAAACCCTCTGAGTTTTGGGTTACAATCTTAGATTGGGTTATTTTTTTGAATTCTAAGGAAAATGGAATATTGAATTTTCTTTATTGAACTTTGGGAACTTTTTGTGGAATTTTGGAGATTAAGAGTAGTATTTATTTTTATAAAGGACTATGATTTTTTGGGATTATATGATCTCGTACTTACCATTTCGGGTTTTGGTTAATGTCTAATGACATGAGAAATATATAGTTCATATCTTGTACATTATGTGATACTCTAGACGTAGATTATAGTACTTTAGGTGTGACCAATACATATTGAATATTTAACGTTTTGGGAAAATATGAGTTTGTGGACGAAATTTAGTAAAGAATGAAAGTCAACATGATGAGTATATATGTGTCCTTATGTACTTATTTAGGCTCATAAGTAAATTCCTCATCATTATGAAAAGTAATGTAAAACAAAAACATTTTTCGTTTACTTTTCCTACTGGGAAACTAATGACCGTTTAACCCATCACATATTTGTGGTTTTCTTGTTGTTAACTTTCTCCTAACCATGTTTTCTATCACTCTGTATTAGAACTTGATGGTTTGTTTTCTCTTTCGTATAAATGTTTTCCTACATGAAATCCTATTATAAGTAATCTTGGTTAAACTTTATGTTTCTTTTACCTTATTTTAAAGTGCTAGATCTATTGACTCTTTTTCCAATGTGGTACTTTCAATGAAATTTCCTAGCCCAAGTTTAAAAATGTGAGAATGCAATTTCCAAAAGGGGGGAAGGATGTAACATTCTAGAAAAATAAAGAATATGTTATTTTCATATTTATTTATAATTTAAATTAAATATTAATTTTAAAGGAGATGTTATATTCAAGGGCGTATTTGACACGCAACAATGAGTTTCTCGGAAGTCTTATGTTGCGCAAAATGTTGAATCATACTGAAAAAATAATATAGTATTATTCTAGGTGGTAGATAATACCTAGTAATTTTATTAGAGTGAATTAATGTAACTAACTACTATATGATTATACATGTTTGTAAATTGTTTTTACATTTATCCAATAAAAATTAGTTTCTAAAAATGGAATGGATCAAATTTTAAGCACAAATAATCCAATATTCTTTAAAAGGTTGATTTAACGCCTTTTAATGGTGAACACTTAAAAAATATTATTGTGGTAAATTTTATATGAATTGTTTGAAAAAATAAAATTCTTTTTTACAATCAGGATATCAAAATTTATTTTAGGTAAATATTTGTCATTTTTCTTATAATGTTTATTTCATTTTGAATAGTGAAAAATATTGTATTTTAATTCAAAGATGCCATTTAATCTAATGTATTTATATGGAGAGATTATCTTTTTAATTGGTTTTAAATCGTAATGAAATTATATTTTTACCATTTAATCCAGTTTTGGTCAATGGAATTAATTACAATTTGATACTACACATAAACAACTGTCAAACTTTTGATAATTAATGTTTCTTAAAAACACGCAATTTGTTTTGACAAGGGGAATTATTTTGAAATTAATTAATTCAAATTCTATGTTATGAACTTGGTAAAATAGACATAATTTTTTAATTTGGACTATCAAATATAGCTTAAGACTGATTTTTGGTATTTTTCCGAAAAACATCAATTTTTGATGAATAGTGAAACCACTTTGTGGTAGTTCAAAAATGGACTTTTACATTTAAATTAAATTTTACTACTTCTGTGAATTGAATTTAAAAAATCTTACATACATGGAAGTTATTAATAAGTCAAATTTCATTCAATATGATGAATTTTTTTAGTGAATAATAACTTTTGGATTTTATTTATAGATGATAATGATAAATATGGTAATTCAAGTTAAAAAGAATATAATAATAATAACAAATTACCTTAACACTTGTTCTATCCTTATGAGATGAGTAATGATGGAACATTTTCATCCATGTGACTATTTTGGGGCCCCATTATGCAACTTATGAATGATAATGACTCTTTATTTTAATTAACTTATTGTAAAGGCAAAAAGGATATTAACAAATATATTTTAGAAAATGATTTTTTACATGGGGTTATATGAGTTATCATTTCTTCTATAAATATTCATTGGAAAGATAAAACGATTTCCTACATCATGGTAATTTTTTATAATATTTATACATCAAATAAATTAAATTATTTATGACAAAATAACGATTCAATGTTTACCTCATTAATAAAAGATTTAAATAAATACGATTATAATGATTAAAATAACATCCTAAACTTGTCTAATTATAATTGTATGAGTATATTTTTACCATGAGTCATCGTATCTTCAATATTAATGAGTTTTGGGCCTTTATAAACTGAATAGAATTATAAAATAAAATAATATTTTCACAAATTCCTAAAGAACCCCTCCTCACCCTTATAAAAAGAACTAACTTTTAACTCATTCCTCGCACCACTCAAGCCACCTGGATCATAGAAAAAATGCCCAAATAAGCTCTAAGTATCTCTATATTCCACCTAGAACCATTAAATTAGGCATAAATCCCTTTAAGAAGTCCTTTTTGTCCAATCAAATGGGAGTTACACAAATTAAAGGTAACAATTTCCCTCAAATTATTTTCTTTTATTTTACTTCTCCAACCCCTAAAATCGTTTTATTACATTATTTTATAACAACACCGGTATCCTAAATATAATATTTTTTTATTAGAAGGATTCTATCTACACTTACACACACCAGCATCTAAAGGATAATGAACATATTGTTCTGTGGATGGAAAACTAACGCCTCACGAAATGATGATTGTTCGATTATCTCCTATAACCTATCACGATGGAAATTAAGATGGAACTATATTTATATATGATATATATTATGTTTATGTTTTCTTCATGTGTTTTTATTTTTCTTTTAAATAATTCCTTTATGATTTCTATTATTGGTAAACACGATAATTTCATTTGAGATGTGCGGACTACTGCCCCCTAAAGTGATATGACTTGTTCATGCCATACGTGAGATGAATAAAGGATAATGTTAATGATATTATATATTATATTATACTTGAATTATAATTTATCAATTTATAATTATTTTTTAATTCCATTAAAATAAGAAATAAAAATGAAAGTAGGGTTCCGACGTACGTATGGCTTACCGTCTCCATGAACAGTGCATTACATTTCTTACCTCTGAATGATATGTACTATTAAATATATATATATATATATATATATATATATATATATTGTCTGAATATATATGATATATATGATATCTAAATGATTAATATCATTCTAGATATAATGGACTACTGACCACATGGACAACATGTCAATATATTGTGTTCATTTTTGACTCAAGTGCCAATTATCGAAAAAATGACCATTGTTAACATAAATGATTACATAATTTTTTTAACATGTTAATAATTGATATTAAAGAATTAATAAACTTGAAAAAGGTTCTTAAGAAATAATAAATTATGTCTTGTTTATTGTAACGTCCTGGATCTGGGTGCCACACAACAGGTGCCCCGAACCCGGTTGGTCACATGACCTCAAGCCCATTTCCCCAAACGCTAGAGGCCACCGACTAGCAGCGAGGTCCTAGGTCTGATAGTGGGAAACTATGTTCCCATTTTTCAAAGTGTATCACATCAAAAATAGATATAAACATACCCAAGAAGAAATAGAAAACAATTTCTAACTGAAATGGACTACAGTATCGGAGTAAAAGATGACATCAGACATATATATATGATGATGCAATATGTCCCTATTTATAATTAAACAGCCAAAATAGTATACACTAAAATATGGAATAATACCACATAAGGTAAAAGTATAGCAAAGCAAAACAAAATAGTGTAGTAGGAACTTAGCAGCATCGCAATCCTAAGCTCGGTCCCATGCTCTCCCACTCCTCTGAAAAAATCATGTACATGTATAGGGACACTTTACCTTATCAACACCTAGAACAATATAATTTGTTTGGGCCCAAGACATGAACCAAACAGGGTGTAAGAAATAAATCCCAATAGGCAACCACCAAAGTCTTGTGCCCAACTATCAGTGTTAATGTGAAACAACTTTGTGCAATAATAAATGCAGTAAACAAGGAAGTACTCAAAAGCAGCTACTCCTACATGTTCCATTTCCATTTAATTATTATCTAACAATTCAATGAAATTGAATTATAAGTTCTTGAGACTCACCCTCGAATGAAAATATCATATACAGTTCTATAGGAAAACCTTAATAGGCTATCTTACATGTAGAATGTAATGAAATACCAAGCATGTGCTTTAACATGGCAGGTATAATAGAAGAAAACACCACAGTGAATATTCAAAATAAACAATGTCCTCATACATGCAAATCCATACCCTTGGGAAATCAGAATCTAAACCCTCAAGTGATTGCCCTTAGGAATAACAAATATTTCCCTTAGGCGTACGAGATAATGCTCTCAGGCATGGAAGCTACTACCCACAGGCATACAAAATGTTTCTCTCAGGCTAAAAGAACACTTCCCTCAAGCTAAAAAAAACATTTCCCTCAGGATAAGAAAGTAATCGGGCTGATCCCAACACATATGCATGAAATTAAATATATTTTCTCTCAAGAAAACTCAAAGAATTCTACAAAAATAACATACCCACATGTATTATAGACAATCCGCTAAACGAGGGAAACACACCCATGAGGTGGCCCTGGATTAAGGAAATGATCCCAAATAGAATTATATATATATTTTCTAGATTACCTATGCAATTATATGTATCTAAACGGTCAAGGCCTCAGCCATTCAACAACCCAACATGGACGTGTAGCACAATGATACACAAAAACACTCAACAATTAGAAATAAACACCAAACCAACTATATCTATCTCCACTGATCGATATACATGAAAGATGACTCTTGAATCAACCAAGAATGACATAGATCTAGGAAGAACCATAACTCATTCATACCCAAATGAATTCCCCTTAGGAACAAATTGGATGTAATGGTTAATGAAGAGGGAAGAACTCACTTACGCAGTCCAAACGTGATTGTCGGTGAAGGAATCCGAGTCCTGGTGTTTTTTCGGGAGAACTTCTATAGTCAGGTCTTCTCTCCCACGACATTCCAGTATTCTATGCTTCCTCTGTTGAAAGAGGATTCTACTTCTAGTTTATATGAAAAAACAAAACTACATGGCATGTATTCTCAAGTAGACGACATGTACTTTCCATTTTTTAATTGTTTATCTGAAGGCTACTTTTAACTGCCAGAATTTTCATCGATCGACTTAATTACACATCATGTATTTATTATCACATGGCGTGTACTACCGTTCCACTGAAAGCTACTCTAACTTCCTTAATGTTCACCTGTCGACTGATTACACAGTGTGTATATACTAAGTACACGGTGTGTATTCAGTTTTTACACCATTCATCACGGACAGGACTATACGCCCTATATACTCACCCCCCATGGCCAATGTACATGGTGTATGGAAAAGTACACAGCATGTACCCACCAATTTTAGGATTATTCCCCATTTTCCATATTTTATCAAAAATAATAAAGGAAAAATGAAGTGAAGAAACTCATACCTCTAGAATAAGAGCTGTGTTCTTACAAACATCCCCCCATATATCAATTCCTCCATGAATTTCCCTTCCAAGGGTGGTGATGATAAAGCAGTGAACAACTCGGGCCACTAAGTATGTACGTTAGTCTCCCGCTCCCAGGTTTCGTCCTACACTCATCCACGCTACCATAGAACTGATACGAGAGGAACACACCTGCCTCAGAGAACCTTCAGCCTCCTATCAACAGTACAAATTAGATGCCCCCCAAAGGATACATCTATCTGAAGTTCAACATCCAATGGCTGAAAAACTTGATACAGGTCTGAGTGATAATGGTGCAACTGAGATACGTGGAAGATGTTGTGGATGGCATGATACCTCTATGGTAACTGCAACAGATATGCAACAGGCCCGACTCACTCCAGAATCTCAAATGGCCACACATACCTCGGTGAATGTATACCCTGTCTCCTGATCTTCCTGTGTCCCATCCTCGCTGAAACATGCATGAAAACCTGATCCCCATCCAAAAACTCCATGGGTCGTCGGCGGTGATCAGCATAAAATATCTGACTACACTGTGCAGTAGCCATCCACTTCTGAATCAACTGTACTTTCTCTGAAGTCTCCTGGATGAGATGTGGTCCTAGAAAAGCTTCTTCACCAACCTCTAACTAGAATAAGGGTGATCAGCATTGTGTACCATATAAATCCTCATAAGGTTCCATCTCAATAGTTACCTGAAAACTTTTATTGTTGGCAAACTCATCCAGAGGTATTTGATTCTACCAAGAGCCCCAAAGTCCAGGACGTATGCATGCATCATGTCAACTAGCACCTGTATCGTACTCTCTGACTGAACATTGCTCTAAGGGTGGTAAGCTGTGCTCAAAAGTACCTCTGTACCCAGTACCCTCTAAAAAATATACCAGAAAAGAGATGTAAAACGTGCTTCCCTACCTGAAATGATAGAAATAAGGACCCCATGAAGACGTACAGCTGCTCAGATACAAAACATCATGATCTCATCCAAACTGAAGGTCTCCTTGATCGGAAAAAGTTGATCGACCATTTTATGCATGTCTACAAAAATCCATACGACATCATTTCTTCAAGGTAACCTCAGAAACCCAGTCACAAAGTCCATCATGACATCATCCCATTTATACTCCGGGATGGGTAACTATTGTAATAGTCCCGCTATCCCATGAATATCGGGCATCTCCAAAGTGAATCAGCCACTACGTTACCCTTACCAAGTGTATAGGAAAGCTTAATATCCAATGACTGAAGGTATTCAACCCACCTTCACTGTCTTGAATTCAAGTCACACTGGGTAACAATGTATTTAAGACTTTTGTGGTCTGTAAACACCATAAAATGCTCTCCCTAGAGATAATGTCTCCAACATCATAACACATCCCACACGACGTGTATATAATTTTTACACAGTGTGTAGTAATTTTTACACCCTTTATCACCGACATGCCTACACGCCCTGTATACACATCCCACATGGCCAAAGTACATGGCATGTGGAAAATTATATGGCGTGTACCCACCAATTTTGGTAATTTTCCACATTTTCCTTATTTTATCAAAAACAGTTAAAAAATGGAAAATGAGAAACTAGTACCTAAAAAATAATATTCATGTTCATAAATTTATTATTCATGAGATAAAAGAAAGAACGGGTCATGTTGGGCACGAGGTAAGGGATTTCTTATCTCAATTTTATGTCTATGAGATTTCCATTGTTCGCCACTTATTTATTGCATGTGGTGTATTATGTACTACCATCTGATATATATTATCATGACTATATTTATATTAATGGGATTATGTGATTAATTTGGTGGTTATTAACTTTTTTTTATATGAATCAATTGATTACAATGTGGTAAAGGGATTCCACTCACTTTTTATTCCCGTGAGATTCATGCTATATAAGCCACTATTTCCATATGTGTGGTGTATTTACTACCCCTAATTGTACTTTTCATGTAATATAATTTCATTTATGGGTATTTACATCTTCATTGAATGATCCTTCTTCCATGTGGCATTTGATGCGTAAGTTACCAAATCGGTAAGGGACCATTCACCCTCTTCTTTTTAAAAGACTTTTTTAGTTATGTATTTTAATTCACATTTTATTATGTTGGGATATGTTATTCTATATCCTTATTGATGTAAATTATATGTCGAACTGATGAGATACACTTTTATTATATTATCAACTCATTTTTGTTTTTTAATTTTAAAGTGACGCCGTTAGGCTGTCGAATTTTTGTAAGGGAACTTCTTAATCCAATTTGAATTCATTGGGTTAAACTTATACATCGTGAATATGTCATCCTATGAATATATGTGAATGGCATATAATTGTTTTCAAAATAATATACACTTTTATTGGGTGTATTCTTTATTGTTACATATAATTATGTAATTGATTTGTCCTTAATCAGAGGATACTGTCTTCATAAGGGACTTCGTCTCAGTTTACATTCTATTGAGACTTCCCTGTGGATATGAGCAAATTCACATTGATTTGGTGTATATACTATCCTTTGGAAATTTATAACATGAATAACTTTATTAAAAAGATATTATAATGTATTTATTAAATGTTATTCCTCAATTATTTTTCTTCATGCATCTTTTATTTGGTTATGAACTCCTTAAATAAAATATCACTTTAATGATTTATTTAAATATTTCTCATTAATGTGCATGTTTTCAAAATGGTTATAAGGATTTATTTATATGGACATTAATGTTTTAAAATTATAATTACATTAGAATATTTAATGTCGTATGGGACACTTTGATTCAAAAATCCCTTTTTAAATTGTTTTTGAAACTGGATTGATTATTTTAATTTCTTGAAATTTATTATTATGATTGAAAATGAAATGTTATTAGTGAAATGTTTATATTTGAAATAAGGCATGTGTTAAGATTTTATAATGGCCCTTGGTCATTTGATGGTTGGTTACATGATAAACCAAATGATGTGTTGTGCCGTGATATACCAGGGCGGGTGGTTAATTTATAACCTCCACTTAAATGGGTATGGAAGTAGGACGTATGGATATTCCATTTAATGATATGTGTGGATGTTGACCGTATGGTTATTATATTGAAGTATGATTATGTCCCATACTACATGTATATGTTATGTGTTCTTGATATGGGTCTTATGTAATAATTTAGTTATAAAAAAGGTGTGTATTGATCTTTTATTCAATGAATAATATATACTAATTCATAAAAAAGAAAAGTATTACTTTTGATAAAGTATTCATGGTTTACTTGTTGGTTTTAAAAAAAATATAATAGTTTTCCTTTATTGTATATCGATTACTGAGATTTAATGCTCATCCCATGTTTATGAAATGTTTTTCACAGGACATAAAGTGGAATAGGGTCAAGGATGGGATCAAGTAAAATTCATACAGTCAAAAACATGGAACCAGACATGTCTGTTTTTTTCAAGAGTTCTTATTTAATGAAAGAAATGGATACTAAGTATAATCGTCTATATGTAATATTCATGTTGTTTTTTAAATTTTATGACCTAATTATCTAGAAATATAATCCTAAAATGATCCTCAACATGAATTATTATTTTAATTCAAGTTCATTTAATGTTTAAGGTCAGGACTTTATATAGACTCCTCACCTGTAAAGATAAATTCATTTGGTCGAGGACTCCTTCACCCAAAATGCTATTTTTCATTATCAGGGGGTCAAAAGACCATGACGTTCCCTATGAAGAGAATTTTTTTGGGGTGTTACAAAATTCATGACTCTCTTTAAAAATAGATTTTTAATATTTTCGATTATTAAAAGTCATTCCTTCCCTAAATAGTTAAATTTCATTGGTGGGAGGGGGATATATTGCCTCTCCCAACAAAAATCATTTCCATTGTGGGGGTGTTACAAGGATGTGCTATGTGGATACAATTATCATATGTGCCACAAAGATCATACTTTTGCATAAGAATCATATTATGTTTAAGGAAGGGATCCTTTGTGGCTCATGTGTGGATAATTTTCATCTCATGGTATATTAACATTTTTTTCTTTTGGAAACAAATCAATTGATTTTAATCCAACCCCACAAAAAGACAAAACCACTTTTTGGCCTTTTCTATGAATATTTAAATACCTAGTAGTGAAACATGACTCTAAACACATGACATGATTCATTATTCGAAAAAACAGATTTCGAGAAAAAATCTAGATCCAAATTTAAAATTAATACATTTTAGAATTGATTTATTTCTAATTCAATGTAAAAACATCCATTCCTCGGAAAAATAAGGGTAATAAAATACAAACAACTGATTATAATTAATTAATCTTTGTAAATTTTTTTCTTTAGTTTCATTTTTTGAAGCCTCTATAAAAATAATCACATTAATCATAGAAAATTAAAATAAACCATCACCGAAAAATGATATGTCGAGAAATAATAATTTAAATTCCCAATGAGTAATCATTGACATCCTTTATATCAATCATGTATGAAATTTATTTGTAGGATATATTCAGTGATATCAATCATAATTCTATTTTTTGAGTGTGAAATCTGAAAATTTATTAAGAAACACCATTGTAAATTGAATGATACTAATAATAAACACCCAATACATCAATCCAATTACCACATTCAGCAGATGAATTAAATTATAATTAATTTCCAGTTAATTAAGAGGTCCCTAAGGACCCTAATATGAAATAATCAATATATCATCATAAGTAAAAATTATATACTTTAATCTACACCCAATATTATAATTTAATACAATTTATCATTTTCAATTAATTTAGTTTGATATAAATCATAAAAAATGGAAATTAATTAATATCCAACATATTATTTAACCAATAATATTTTGTAAACAATCTCAAATTTGGAATTATTTTTTAGAAAACTACAAATTCAAATTATTATAGGTACACCTATATCAATTAAACCCCCTATAATATGTCAAAAACCAAAAATCCATAGAACCTAAGTCATTTCATGTACAATATTATTAAGAACAATCAATATATAATGTATTCCCATGTAAAACTGTATATGAAATTCAATAATTATTGAATATGTAAAATTTCATTTATGAAAATGAAGAGATCAACAAAACATCTTACGGCACTCGATATTTATTTTAAATCAAAATAAAGTTAAAAAAATACAATTTAATTATTTATGATTTTACATTTTTAAAATTAATTTCATTGATTTATTTATCTAATGAATGCCATCTCACCTTTTAAACATAATAATTAACTTCCTACTAATATTTTCAATCAATAAAAGCATGCATTGAATGTAAAACATACAAGAATTATATTAGATGATTTGATTTTGTATAAACAAAATAATATTTTAATTTTTATAATTTATTTTACTGCCAAATTATGGTAATAGATCACCATTGACATCCTAAATAGATCCCATGCTAGATTAAATGTATTATGATGTTGATGAATCTTCTATATAGGAATATCTAATTATATACAATTAAATCAAATAATTAATGAATTTTATTTAGAAGAATAAGATTTAATTTAAAAATCATTCAAAAAAACATATATCATATCTTCTTACCCCTCTTGTCATCCTATCTTGTTATGAATTATATTAAGAAATATTTTAGTATCATATATATGACCATACATTTCTATTTTCCTACAATTACCATTCCACTAATAATGTTATAGTCACTGTAGAGGATGTAAAATATTTGTTTACTCAACTGACACCACCGTATAACTGAGGTATGTAACTTTGATGTTTTTTTGATATAGTTTAATAATTTTGAGTCAATATTATTCATTACATGTTTTATTTCCCCCCATTAAAATATAGATTAATGAACATAAATTAAAAATATATATTGGAATGATATACTATTGTTATTCATAAGCACCCCATAAATATAATATAACATATGTATTGATAGAAAATGAATTTGATGTTTTATATCTGATGAATTTTAATATTTTTATGTTTTCATTGATCACCGAAAATCCATGATAATGTGGAACTCTACTTAACAATATTAACATACACCATGCTTATGATTTTTTATTGGATTCAGGATCCAATAATTTTTTTAGAATATTATTAATATATTTTAATAATATAAATTTTTGTTTTATTTCCTACCATTATTATTAGTGTATTCATATACAGGATATGAATCATTATTTATTTTATAAATAATATAAGGAATATAACAAATTAATTTCATCTCAACACTTTTCACAATGCATCCAAAATTTAAAACCTAAATTCTGACAGATTGTTTTGGTGTTTCATGTGTTTACATAGTAATTGTTTTATTTCAATTTTTTATCCAATCTAAATTTCATTTATTCTTATTTAATTTTTTTTATTTTATATTTAATAAAACATTATTTATTAAAAAACATAGGTTTCATCAAAATTTGTATTTCTGTGAGAAGATGAATTGTGATCGAGTAATGTTCATGAAATTATAGAAACATATTACAATTGAATAAATGAAAATATTATCATAATAAATAATTCTAGAGACAATTTTATCACATTAAAATACAATTACATTTTTAGATTGGAAATTATTAATATAACAATTTTATTATGTAATTCAAGGAATGTTTTTCATGTAAATGATGAATTACTATAAACAACATTAACTATGTGTAATCATTAATACTCTAGTAAATTCAAACATGTACAAAAATTAAATAATAAAACCTTAATATAACATAATACTCCTAATGTAATACATATTATTTTATTAGGATATGCATTACGAATCACTCTTATCAAACCCAATATGATTATTAATCATAAAAATTGTTAAGTATTCTAAAATTTATTTAACATTGAACCTCAAAGGTTATTAATTGGGAAATTAAATATTATAAACTAAGATTTTTTAACATTTTTATTTTATTAAATATATATATTAGTAAATGAATGATTAATTTTATTACTATGATATATTTGTAAAAAATAAATATAGAGGTGAATTAGATTGATAAAAATGACTCTTATTATTCATATATAACTGAATATATAGTTTTTTGTGATTATTCATATAAAAATAAAGATTAATCACTAATATATAATGTTTCATGTAATTTTTTTATAAATAATTCATTATTACTGTACTTTTATTTAAAATAAATTTCATTAATTTTTTCCTTTAAAAAATTCTTCTATGAAAATATGTTATAAATATATGAGTTTTTTTAAAAAAATGATATATTTCCATATAAATTAATCATAATACAATAATCTACCTCAAATTTAAAGATATTAGTTTAAATCATTTTTACTACTTTTCATTGATAGTATCCTTAATTGTGATCTATGTATCTTGAGTTTATAATGATTCTTGGTATAGTTAAATACACATTGGTGATTGAAAAACAATAATATATTGTGTACATTAATATATTTATATATCACATAAAATTTATTATATTAAATTCAATAATAATATTCACCATATTCATGAATATAATAAGAGAAAAATGTATATAAGAGTATTTGGGTCCGTTGTATATTGAAAAAAAACTAAGCCATTCATTTAAACTATTGTATTTGGAGGAAGGTTCTTCATTTTGGGGATGTTTTTTGCTCAGATGATGGATTAGTACCATAGAAACCGCGATTTATTGATGTAAATTATTTGGGATATTAGAAGAAAATCAAATATTAAAATACATGAAGAAACATATAATATATTTTTTATTTTATATAAAAACATATAAAAATGAATGAAATATACTATTATACATAGATCATTAAGGATAACACAATATATGTTCAAAATTATAATATTTGGAATTATATTTATTTTTATATCAATATTAATGTTTTTATCATCTTATAAAAATGATAGAATGTTATAAAATTTGGAGGGTACTACTATTGATAAAATTAATCAATTACAATCCTCAAGTTATGAATATTGAGATTAAATGAAAATAATATTGATATTTATCTTTATAAGAAATTTTGATAGAAAAATGAAATGTATCTTGGTGAAGATAATATATTTTTCCAGAAATGCTTATTATGAGAAAAAATATATAATTCTATTTTGGTGGAACAAATTCAAAAAAATATATATAATATGTATGATGAAAAGTATATTTTAATTTATTAGATATTGAATTTCATGGAATTCTAAATGGATCAACTAAATGGATTTTTTCTAAAGTATTATATAGAAATAAATAATTCAAATGAATATGGATGATTTATGAAAAGGTGGTATATTTTAAAACAACTGTGTTTTTACCAAAATATTCTTTTTATATATACTTATATGATGGGTGAATAGAACTACTAAAACTCTACATTTATGATATCTAATCTCCATAAAAGAGAATAGGTTCCAAAATTTGATATGATGAGATACGATAAGAGATTATAATATAAGCGGGAAATGCAATCTCTTCTAATACTAATTTCCATTGAAGAGAAGTTACATGATCTAAGTACATGAAAATATGTTATATAATAATAATATATACAAATATAACAATGAGCCTATAATCAATTGATTAGTTTTATTGAACATAATAAATGATTAATGGTATTAGTGACATTGTCAAATATCCTTAGATACATGTGATATAAATTTTCATGAAAACTATTTGTAATGTGGCATCCATAATGTTTTTTAGTTTCATCATGAGAAATGATTACGAATGTTAATAGTTAGTAGGATAATCCAATTATTTAGGTTAAATAAAATATTTATTTTCAGTATCATTTTCCATTAATATCACTAATAATAACATTAATAAAACTAGTTTCCAATATAAAACATCTATTATTGGACTAGTTGGTAATAATGTGGAATGGGTATACATTTATTATATTATTATATTGTATTATGATAAAAGCATTGGATTTTTTAGGAATAATATTTGTTACCTAGATATGGTATTTTCTATAAATATTTATCGAGAACATGGAAAATTTTAAATTCCCGTTAAACATGTTAGATATCACATTTAACTTCAATATATGCCCAACTGAAATATAATAGGATTCCTTAGTGTGGTATTTTCCGATTAAAAAGTTATTATTGATGTGTTTCTAATTTTTTGTATGTAAAACTATCCAAATTTCATTTTTATATTGAGGAATTATAGTTTTTATATGAAATTAAATAATAATACATTTCATTGTGTTTATATTTGAATATTATATGATAACTACTCATATAAATGCGTATGTTGTAACAATTAATCTTCATAACTAAACCCATAATTATGAATTTCATTTGAATACTCATCTATTATAATATTAATTATTTCAATGATGTTTAGAGAAAAAAAATATATTATAATCATGGTTGGAAAGGCAGATGAATATTTTTCAAATTCCATTTTTGATTGTTTATGGATACATGAATGTTCGGAAAGTGAAACAATAAAACATTTAAAATTATTAATTATGTTAGAATTAGAGGAATAGTACAAATGTTGATTATATTTATTATTACATTCTCAATATCAAAATTTATAGTATATGCGGTATATATTTATTAACATTTATTACAACATGATGCACACATGTGTGCACATACCAGTTTATATACCTGAGTAATTGATTGCTTTTATATTTTATTATAATTGAATGTTAATTGATATAATTTTTATAACTATATCAATATGAATATAACAAAATGTCAATTTCATATACAATTAATTAGAAAAATTATTTTTTGATATTGGATAATTTGAAAATAACACATATCTATGAATAGTATATGGAAATGAAGTATCTAAATAGTGAAAAATTTCACCTTGAGAGATGGAAGTGAAATGTATCATATTTTAAAACATTTTAAATTTCTTCTAGGTATAGGTATCTATCAATTATTTATATATAATAAATTTAATTCTTTCCTGTCATATTTTCTCAAAATAGTATAAAATAATTTGATGTTGAGAGGAATTATTCTATACTAAAAAAAGATAAATATATGTCAATGTTTTAACAGTTGTTATCATATGTGAGATATTAAAATTGGTTTCAATTTCATTTATATTAATAATTGATTTTAATAACATTTTTTGATTAGTTTTAATTGTATTTATATTAGTAATTAATGATTAAAAATATGTCTTATCACCAGTTATTCAGATTACATTGGTCAAAATAGTTTTAATTATTTTATTAATATTAGATTAATTAATAATCTATGACAAACCACTATAAAAAAATGTAGTTCGATATTGTCCTATGTAGAAAAATAGGAAATTTAGCTGCAGGTCAAGTATTAGTGACATTAAAAGAGACATCTAATGACCTGACATCCCAAGGGTGATGACCATAATAAATTAACCCATTGGTCTCTATAATACCATGGTTTCTATCAATTAAAACCATAATCTATTGACCACTAAGGTCACCAATCAGTCATATCACTATCCTCAAAATCGATCACATGTTCTCATAGTTTGTGGCCCCCAACACACACCATGTTAAACATCCTTGAATGTTACCCATCCTGAAATTAATCCAAGATATTAATTTAAAACTGTGTATTTAATATGAGATGGTATCATCATATGAATATTTTTTCATTATGAAATGTGTAGTAACAATTAGTCATGTAATTATTACATTTTCTTGGGTTATTAAAATCACCCATATTAATGCACAACACCCTTTTTTGACCCCACACCTCAATCCCATGTAGTTCCACTACACAATCAACAGGATAATGGATTCAATATCATTTATGAAAATCAAATTCACCAATCCATGATAAGGTACATATGATTCTGATGGACTCTATAATTCAATGGTCTGCATATATATAAAACATGGGATATTACACACAAGGGTTATTTGTTAAATTAATTATTTTCCCCCACATTCCAACACATGTTATTTTACTATTCCTTTTTCACATACACGTACACCATTGGAAATATTCCAAGAGTTTTCCTATCCTGACACTACTGTAGTTATATTATGCATAACTATGGAACTTATATTAAGAGGGTTACTATATAAATAGTTAATCTTTTTATAAATTCCACTTAAGTTGTACTCTTTTATGTGTAATTGGGGACTGTCTTACTAAAACATCCAATTTTATCTCCATTTGAGATGATTTATATCTTAATCAACATGCCATGATTTTTTTGAACTGGTAAGGCTGCATGGAGTTCCACATTCTATCGTAACTGATTGGGATCCAAGGTTCACATCAAAATTCTGGAGATGTTTTTAACATGCTATAAGTGATGAATTAACTTTAAATGACCTATAACCCCCAAATTGAGGGCCAATATGAGAGGAATATTAATGCACTTGAGGACATGATGGGGAAATGCTCAATAGAATTTAGAGGTGGATGGGATCAACTTCTACAAGTAGTTGAGTTCTGTTATAACAACAGCTTCCACTCGATCATTCAAATGGCACACTATGAAGCTCAATATGGTAAGCTATACAAAAGTCCTACTTGTTAGCATGAAGCTGGTGAGAGAAAGATTCGTGGTCCGGATCTTGTGCAAGAGATGACAAAAATGGTCCATGACATCCATCAACACATTAAGGTTGCTCAGGGTTAGTCAAAGAGATATTCCAACAGCCATGAATGGGACATTGAGTTTGATATTGGTGAAAAAGTCATTCAATGGATTTCCCATTAGAAGAGTTCCATGAGGTTTGAGGAGAAAGGAAATATCAAACCTTGGCATGTTAGCCCCTATGAAATCCTTCATCACATAAGAGCATTGGCCTATCACCTTGCACTCCCTCCAAATTGAGCACATGTTCATGACATCTTCCATGTATCTCTATTGAGAAAGTACATACCTGACCATTCACATGTACTAAATCTACAGGTGGTTGAAATATAACATGGCCTCTCTTATGAGAAGCATCTATTAGAGATCTTGGATCCTAGGGACAAGGTTCTACGCAATAATACTACCCACCATGTTATGGTGTTGTGGAGGAACCACAAATGTGATGAAGCCACATGGGAACCAGAAGAGTCTATTAGACAGAAGTTACCACCCCTTTTCAATTCATAGGGTATACGTTAAAATTTATGGGATGAAATTTCTTAAGCGGGGAATAATGTAACAATAAGTACTTTTAAATAATATTTTCCCCTATTTTTGTGTGTTATTATATTTTATACTCATCAAAATTGTATCATTTAATTAATGAAGTTAGTATAATTAAATGAGATTGTTGGGTTTCGATTGTTATATGACCATTGTTCAATATGACAGTTGGAAACTGAACTCCTAATGTTACAACTATTGTTTATAATTATAAATAACCTTAAATAATTACTATATAAAGAGGATTGGATGGCCTCATCTAGTAGACTAGGTCCATATGAAGCCCATCTATCAGATTTTGGAAGGAGGTTACATCAATGGTCTTTGCTCTGGACCAAGCCCAAGCTGAGCTTCCACAATTAAATATTGAAGGAAATTGCCTATGGGTGCATTTCAAGCAGATAGAAGTCATTACTTGGGAAATGTTTTCCAAGCCGCCACAAGATTCTAGGACCATAGAACACCTTACACATATGTCCCATGCAGGTATTATAAGAGTCTATGTAACAAGGACATAGATACTTTTTATAATCCCTTGTTATAAATATAATTGTTATTTAATATTATGGTAAATTTTTTATTTTCAAATTTCGGGATAAATATGGGATGAATATTATTGATGAATTTTAGAAAATGGGTATTTTAAAACATTTAGGTAAACATTAAATAAAAAATAATGTGAAATGATTTTCAAAAAATTGCCTTCTACAGTTGTGACTCGTAAGAAATATAGAGTCTAAAAAGGCCAACATAATTTTTAGTAAGTTACAATGTAAGAATTGTAACACACCCTTAGGAATAGTAATGAATAGTATAATTTCCAAAAAAAAATAGAAACATGACCCATGAATGTATAAATACAATTTAGACATCTAAAATGTGAAAAAAAACATCATAGTATATGTTTTGGTATTTTTTATGTCATAAATTTCTTAATTAAAATTTTATGACTAAGACAATAGTTTAAAATGGAAATTTATCTTTATTAAATATAATGATAAATTGTTACTATATTTTCTTATGGTTATAAGATACATTTATGGTACATTTATTACTTCTCACGGTGTTACAAAACGAGTTATAGTATTTAAGTATTTGTTTTTTGTATAAATAATGATTTTATTTACAAATTAAATAAAAAATATATCAAAAATTATATTCATAAAGTGGAGTTTATTTTTTAATTCAGAGCATTAATGTTAGGTTAGAGTTATTTTTTTTGGTTTTTCTGAAATAGTTTATTTTTCGTTGCATAGTAAAAATACAGGGTTCAGTTAAGGGTGTTTAATGACATCATTGAAGATGTAATAAAAATTGTCAACATGTGAATAGTTAAATATTCTTTGAGGTGCCTCAATTGGAAAATACCAAGGGCAGATACCATGGAAAAGATCTTGGTTTTCCAAATACCACTACTGAGGTGTCCTTTGGATATTAATTAAAATTCGCACACTTTTTCTATAAATACCAACCCATGCCTTCATTAATTTTATTCCAAAATCCTCAAATACTAAGATCTAGTCTTTTTTACCTCCCATGGAGTCCTCCAAAGGTTCCCTAAATCCTCACATGGTTATAAACTTCGAGCTTTCGAAGTCACTCTTCAGGGTAAGGGAACCTTTCACACTCTTTTTTTAAGTCATGTGTTTCTTTATATTATGCCTTCTAGTTTCAACTTTATTATGAGGGGGTATGTTCTTATATGATATTATTATTATCCCATTTATGTCCAATTTATTAGAGATATATTACACTATTATCAACTTCTTTTTATGAATTTTAAGCGATGCCGTTTGGATACCACATTTTTCATAAAAGAAATCACATTTCCTCTTTCGATTCATGTTTTCTTTTCATGTGGTATGTCATTTAAATATCCATAACATGATCATATTTCTATTTTATTATATACCTGTATTGTATCATGAATTATTTATGAGTTTTTCACCATTTCCCCTCTCTTTTTTAATATTTTCTTAAACCTTGTTATATAGTCGTTATACTGCAGAAATTTCATCTCAAAACCTTTCTCACCAGTTTTCATAAAATTAATTTTTTTTTATTTTGTAAATACCCAAATCTATTTTAATTATGGATGTATTCATGAAGACATAATATTTATTTATTTTATTCTTCAATTAACCTATATATTACCCTTACTCGCCTTCCATGAGTTATAAATGGAATAATGATCCATTTAAGATCTTTTAAAATGTCATGATTACGAAATGAAACCCATTTCTTTTGTTTTACTGGGTTATTTATTAAATTTTTAATTATTATATATGTGGATAACCTTAAAGTAAAAACATATTTATGGTGTTCCCTGATTTCACTCTAATTCATTGGGTAAATAATTAATCTCTAGAGAATAAAAGTATCACGATACCATTGTGAATAACAAAGGTAATGTTTTTATGACCACTTGGAGATGAACTTTGTTGATATGTTCATGAATTTATAAATGAAATTTTGTTGATAAATATTTAATTTATGATTAAATTTCTTTTCATTGTGATATACATATTCTTCTATGGAACATGTCTTTATTTTTTAATCACATTCCTATTGATATCACAAGTAAACTTATTCCCTTGTTTACCCTTACCGGGCCTTCTCCTCAACCATTCCATTGATGTATGTCACCAGGTTATGAGATGCAGTAATTGTACATAAGATAAACATTTCAAGAAGCTTCTAAAAAGGTTTTAAAGTTTTTGTTTTTATTTTTCATGTTTTATTGTTCCGGATTTCCAAGACACTAGACTTTAAAGATCTTATGTTTGTAAAATGTAATGAAAAGTTATTTAGTAATGAGGAAGGATGCAATTAATAACAATAGATCCATGTGATCCAAGGAGTAATCTAACACATTATTTATTTTCTTAAAATAATCAATTAACTAATTTTCATTTAATTTATGTGAAATCATAAGATATTTCAGATACTTAAATGATTTGGAATAGACCGTGGGTTTGGGATTTAGACTGTATAACATTAACTATATATCAATAAAATGCTTAAAACTAAAAATTTCTAGAATAACAATTATATATATGGTTAAAAGAAGAATCATATCATAGAACAAAAATATTTTCTCAATATAGATTACAAAATAACATAGTGATAATGAGAGAAAAGTGTAAGAGAGTAGAAAACTAATTTAAAGCCTCTCACCATAGATTCATAGCTTGAAAAGGAAATATGAAATGGAAGAAGAAAATCTATAATCACCTGTAAATATCTTAATGGTTGAGATAGAAGAAATACACATTGGCAATGAATGTTTCACATGAATAAACTGGAAATTAAACCACTAATCCCAATAAAAAACACATCATGTAACCCTCTAACTAGGGGTATTTCTATATATATGAGTTATGCTAATAACATTCCCGCTAGGGTTATAATAACAATTCTTGAAAATTAGATGACCTGACCTAGTTTCACGGCATGTCTTCATTTCGTGTCATGAATCTATTTGATGATGTCTTTATTATGTGAGTTACACATCATGTGTCATATATAGAATGTAGAAAAGTCATGTATCTATCATTAATTTAAACAGGTGTAGAAGAGAATGTACCTCATCAAAACCCTTCCAATCTCATGTGAAATCCTCAAAATCCCTTAAAAATATTTATTCCTATAGACCATAAATTCAAAAAAAATATACATCACTCATATATAGGAAATTCTCACATGTAATGTATCTACATTCTCAAAAATAAACTCGACCTCCAATGTTCAATTATATAGAAAAATCCAATTAAAAAAAGTTACTCAACCAATACTAAAAGTGGGACATAATTTTAAAATGAAAGGATCATACGACCACACAACCATATAACATTCCAACCCCATTTTACTCCAAGCATCACTATGAGGCCTTTGGGAACAAGTCTACACACAGTGTTTGAATATTAGCTTCCCTCTCCCACATCTCATATGCAACACATGAATGATGCTACTACAATTGAACTATAGGTATGGTCATTCCTTGGTAAAACTACTAACATCATTCCACAATCTATAACAGAGGATCCCCAATGGATGCATGTACACCAAGCACATTGAAATAATTTCATACAGTATGTGGAGGATTGGAATGATATCTATAATGATGTGAAACATGGAACCTGTTATGTATGGAATTTCCATGTTGTTGAATGCAGAATAGATATTTCAATGGATGAACACTTTTATCTATCTCAAACAAAACAAAAAACCAAGACTCTATATTTCGCTAGTTTCTTATATGGTAATAAACCAATATAGGTGAAACATGACAAAAAAACCCTGAACAACCTCCAACTCTATAGGCCATCCACGATAGCCATTATAGTATTTATATCTTCTCTCTACAGTAACCAACTACCTAATTATTATAAAATCCTTCTCAAACATATCTTTAATGAGACTATATCAAATAAGAACTATGTGACCTACCACAAACCATCAAATAGAGGATTAGAACATTATTCTAGAAAAATAATAAAATGGTTCCATTTTGGTTCATTCATAAAAGATTTTATTATACATAAACTCAATGAATGTTATATGATGCTTCCATACACCACTGAAATATATAAATCATGATCATTAAAAATACTCAAAAATATGAATAGTATGTTTTGATTATCTGTTAGTATGAGGATGATATGATGTAATAAAAATGAAATATGATACCATATCCCTCTAAATATCCTTATAGAACTAAGACAGGAAACAAGGTTCTCAGTTTGATAGGATACTCCTCAGAAAAACAAGAATAAATTTTATATTTTACACAAAAAAAATCCCATATCATCAATAGTGAATGTATACTTTATTGGAAATTAGTGGGATATTTTCCTTAGTAGAGATAAAATAACTGATAATACATATTTCTTATAGGTTTTCCAAGGAATCCATATCCAAAATCAATATTCACACCATCCCATTTACTCTCATAAACTGGTAGACTCCAAAAAAGATCAAAAGGGTGTTGAAGCTTGGAATTCATCTAATTATAGGGGAATCATCTTATAAAATGGCCTTCTACCTCTATTATTCATGAACATTGGTACTATCTATAGATATCATGATATATCTTATTCAGAACCATATGTATGTAAAATGTATTTGAAATAAAATATCTCATAAACTCATCGCACAATCCCCTATAAACCCAAAAATTGTCATGGAAAAGATGAGAATTGATGTTTCAGTATAAAAAACTACGTGTGGAACCCCAACACATAATATATCCCTATGATACTAACCCTCCATATGGGATAACATCAATTTCTTTTTCTCATCATGAATCAAATGTTTGGTTAATGTCAAAATCATATCTAATCATCCATATGACTCCGTAGAAACTATATACATGTATAAAAAGTGATCCAACATCCACCACTCATCACAAGACTCCAACTCTACCTTTATCTACATGTTATGTCTTAATGAAATTTAAATGATATTTTCCTTTCCTGGTGTAAATTCCATTTTCATGTCAAACACCAAAAATACTCAACCCACATCCTCTACCAAAAGTTTTGGTTCCATGGAGAAAATATATAAACGAGGCACTTTTTGTATGTGAATAACAAAAACATCTTTGCAATATGATATTGTCGAGATTAAAACATAGCATATACCGATGCATCTATGTAATTACATGCATGTTGTTTCAGAAGAATAAATCCATAAAAACCATTAAGTCTTCCTGCATCGTAACTACATTGAGACCAAAAATATATGCATCAATGTGAATTGTATATTCGTTAACCAAAAAAGGTATGGTGAGACTTAGTTTTGATATTATATTTCACTTTAGCTCATGAAATGATCTATCACAAGCATTGGAATAAACAAACATCACTCATTGATTAGTCAGCCTAAGAATCAGAGCTTATAGAAGGGAGACTCCTTGATAAAGTGAAAATAATAAATTGAAAGTCCCAGGAAAAATGAATCTCATAGAAATTATTTGGAAAATCATAATGTATCAGATCTATAGACATCTCAGGTTTTATTGAAACTCCCTCTTTTAAGATGGAATGGCTCATGAAATGCATGTTGTCAATATATAAACTACATTTTCTTATCGTAGAAAAATGATGATTCCCTCTCAATGTAATCAAGATGATATAACGACGTTAGTAGTGATCCTAAAAAGCATTTGAATAAATTAATATATTTTCAACAAAAACACAACAAACTCATCCTGAAAATGTTGATTGATCTGTTTCCTCTAGTCCATGAATATTGATGGTTTGTTCTTCAAACTAAAACATCAATACAATCTCATATAATATATAATAATAATGATAAGATTTAATATTTATATATGATGGTATCACCCAAATCATTCAATGTCCTTTTCTCATTGTGGTCATAGAATAGTTATTTTAACCCCTCAACTATTCAAATAGATCATCATTGTGTGGAAGGGATATAAGTTATTGGTTATCATCCATCTCAACCATGATAATGTACACATTAGAGAAAAATTCCATTAACCATATTAGGGAAACGAATTTGAAAAATACAAGGAGACATATAATGACATATGAAACCATTATCTTCCTGATCATCTAACTAAAAAAACTCCAAAATCTATTATAGAGTACTAATGTAAATAGGTATTGAAAGTACCTATAATCCATGTAGAAAAATGAGTGTAAATTTAATCTCCCGCTCAGGTGTAAAAATACTGATGTCATCCTGATGAAATACTTAAATTAGACTACTAATATAAGAATAGTATCATACTACATTACTAAACAATATATAGAGAAATATTCTATCTGAAAAATGATACAATCAAATATGCAACCAATTAGTCATACATTACCAGCATTAATATACCACTATCATTTTTAAAATCATCATCTATCTTGTGATAATAATGAAACTCACATGTGCTAATAGTTTTTATGATCATGGTATAAAATTATACCTTTTATATAATCAGTAAAATTTAAAACAATAATTTCTTGCATAAATAGTTCTTGTATGAAAAGGTTTCTACCAATTTATGGAGAATATTCCTTAAAACATTTGATATTATCTTATTGCACTCCCAATAGTGCATCTATGGTCAAAAACCCATTCAGACATTCTACAACCAAAACAAAATTATTCCCAAAAGGATATGATAAAATGGAATGTGATGATAATGTATCAAATATAATGTAATCTGGGGTAGATGATAGAAGAATTATACCTCTGGTGGTAGATGGTCATGCATCAATATTGGCTAGAGAAAACTACTTAGCATACATCAGAATTTCCCATCTTAATTGGGATATATTCTAACTTATAAGGTCTATTCCCACATCCTAGTATTACTTCTCTATCACTGGGGTACCAAATCCCCTACCTGGACCAGATCATCACAAGAAACTCCAACTACTTATCTACTGAGAGGTTGGTAAGTCCTTCCTGGTCTCTAGTTCCTTTGATGATCCCTTTCCAATGTTCTTCTATTACAATCCAAAAAAAGACTATATTGTTTTTTCATCCTACTACAAGAATGGATCTCCAATAAAGTATATGAACGCTATGAATGATCATGAAAAAATATGAAAAACTGATCATAGTGAAAGTGAACATGATCTTATGATGTCCACATATTACCCTAACTACAGTACATGATGATTCCATAGAATTAATATTCATAATGGTTCCCCAATAAAAAATCATGTCTTGTGATTTGGGACTCTCTCAAATTCCCTTATATTATGAGTACTTGATTCATCACATCAAAAAATTTAATAATGCTAAATACATTAAATTGAAACATGATCTCATATAGAATCCCATCTTGAAAAAAATCACCATTAAGATTTTATCAATTGATAAATATGACAGAATGAACTAAAAGTTGGTGAAATTACTATTGTAGCCCATCATTTACTTTCCCTACAATGTAATTTTCATTTACTAGGGATCCTTCACATTCCTAAATTTCTATGGAGATAATTGTATTATAAACAGCATATCCATTTAAATCAATCTCTTCTCTTCTTATTTCCCATCATACACTAAAATGACCATCCAATAATTGGATGGTATATAAAGAATGAATGAAGAAATATTCACCCTCCTATCATTATGTTTCTCAATGTACATAATGAATGCTAGTAGTGACTCAATATAGAACTCATCTTCTTGGGGTCCTCCTTGTCTAGTGAACATAAACTGACACTATAACTGAAACACTCTCATCAAATCAATCATTAAAGGAATGATGTGAACAATATCCCTCTACATGAATTTCATTACCATAAAAAAGATTTCAAAAAGATGAATACCCATATCATCTTAATGAATTTTAGGAATCTATCATTATACTATGTTAGGAGAATACTAATTTCCATACTCAAGAGTACAAATTTAAAGATGACAAGGATGCATTTTTTTCAAAAATAAAAATGCACTACTTATAAAACTGGATAAGAAAAGTTCAACCAAAACAGGTGAAATTAAAGAAGAAAAACTATTCCATGGTCCCCTTAAACAAGTATAACATGTTTTTTTCTATGATATAATAGATAATTCATTTAATTTTTTATATATATAAATGGTATCTCAATTCACAAATTATACAGTTAAATATATCACATAACGTAAATATGTCTTTTTAATGAGTGGTTCATGTCAAGATATACATGTATTTTACTACCATGTTGACTATTTTCTTAACTAATTCTATATTGGAAATTTTTAGAAACAAAAAAAAACCAACTTATAAAACACGCATTTAGATATAATATCAACTCTACCAATGAACATTAATAATAAAAATCCCCTCCCTGGGCATTAATATTTCCCTCATATGTGGGTAAAATAATCCCATTCGCAATCTCATTACAAAGTCCTGACAATCAAACTATCCTTTATAACTTTCCCAATGTTTATATAAATAGAAAATAAAGACGTTTTCCCCTAATAACACATTGTATCATGCCCCAATATTTCACACTATCATGTAGCCTAATTAGGTTGGTTATGGGACCTCAATCGTAACTCCATATATGGTAGAGGCTTCTGATTAGTAGTGGGGGTGTATATAGAATAACGGAGAGACTATACTCATACTCAAAATACAAAATAAAGGGGAAATAAAGTTATAGTATTAAATATTAGAGTTTCCAAATTTTTAGAAACAATACACCTTACAGATTAAAGGTAAAGGTACACCCATGTATATAAAATAATAATTATATAATGTTATTATAAAATATATCAACTGTAAAATTATAGTAAGTCATATAAAAAAACATTATAAATGAAATAAACTAAAAATAACTTGGTCCTCAACCTGGTGTTGGTACCATCTCAAAGAACTATCCCATCTAACAAGAAACAAGAAACGACATGGACCCTTCCCCTTTTCAAAACCTAATCCCATACAATTTTCTAAGGTACCAAATAATGGAATGAATAGGGTGTGTGAAAAATTATTTAGGATAAAACCAATGTGTCTAAAAATAGTACATTAATAAGTTATTTCATGAAAGAGATAAAAATTTATATTAATTAAATGTTAGTACAATAGAAAATATAAATTTTATCGGCACCATGATTAAATATCTCTGAGAATGTTTCACTAAAACACTAACTATAAACACAAGTCCATTGTATTATCACATAACATGTATATTACATTTGTATAATTGTTTCTTCATCTCAAATAATCTATCAATATAAGAATTAAATGATTTTATCCAATCCCCCATTATTATCATTTCCTCATTACCAGGGCAATCCATCTATTCAATCATTTTAGGATTCAGGATAATCACCCTATATAATAATTTTATAATAAATCAAAAATAATAATATAATGTATAAAAAACGACCAAATACACAATTATTAATTCATAAAATTACCCATTATCATTTAAATATCAATTCATTTAAGATGTTCTTTAATTACCCATTAAAATGCAAGTGGAAACCACCAAATCATATCTTGTTGAACAATCCTTTTGATGAAAATGAATGAAATTTTTAATGGTAATTGTATCAACAGAAAGTCACCCAAGATCTCTTGTAATGATAAACACCCTCTAAGAAGTTATAATCTTCTTTTATTATTCAAGGGTAACCTCAATCTGGGTCACAATACAATTTGATCCATGGGGTTCAAGGAGTATCCAAAAGAAAATTCATCCTTACCAATTATTAAATTAATAAATAACCATGGAATATAGGAATGATCTCACAATATTACACACACATAAACACATCATTTCAAACAATAAGTTTCATATTTAGGTAACCTACCCTTATATGAGGATCTTGAAAAAAACATCCAACAGATAACACCTACAAGAACAAAGTTATATAATATCTCAAGAAGAACTAGATCACTCAAGATCAACTAGTGATTCCAAATCTGAAAAAACATTACAATGCAATAACAAGATTCAAGGAGAATAAATTTGAAAACCAAAGAAAACCAACTCAGTAGATGTCTATATCATCATCATGAAATCCAAAACGGATGTTGGAAATTTAAAATTACCTAGAAATTACATTGTTTAAGATAGAGGAGGGATTCATATACATGAATAATGAATCACATGCACTATGTGGCCTCATAACTGTGAATCCAAAGAAATATAAAGTGTTTAACCATTTCTTATTGTTTATTTTACTAAAAATTTAGTTTCATTAAAAATATATTTACACTAGGTAAAAATAACTCTACCACGAAAATACATGACATTAAATGATTTCATGAATTTATTTCATTTAATGTCATGAATTTTGATTTATGAAATCATCCAGGTGAGAGTTACAAATCATGGAATATATACATGATGTGTAAATTACATGTAGGTTTCATTAACCCCATCTTTTTTTGAACAACCTGAACCTCCTTGAAATCCATCCAAATTCATGGAATACTCTCATAAACCCCTATAATTTTTTTATACCCATAATCCATTAATACAAATGAAACATTCATAAATAAAATTTATCTCATTTTACACAATAAAAGTCACTATATTCCCAAAGTGGGACTTAACCATGAAGGTTCAAAAATGAATAAAAACCCAAATAAATGATGTGTAACCTAAACTAAAATAAATATTCCAAAAAAAAAGATAGGATATCACACTTCTTTCCAAGGGTATTAACATTTTGTCTTTTTAATAATCACATATTAGGGGTTTTATAATATATTTAATTTCTTATATAATATATATTGTATTAACAACCTTTTAAAAATTATTATTGATGTTTATTTTTCTTCTCCTAATTTTATTTATGATTGGTTTATTTTGACATTGTTTTCATGAACCCAAACCTTTATCCCTCTTCCACATTAAATTATATTTCAAAATGGATTTCAACCTCATTTCCTTTTATCCCACCCATCTTCATTATTCCACTATGTTTAACCATGTTTGCTCTATTCATAGCTACATTACAACATCCATATATCATTTATACAACCATAGTCTTCCCTATTCATAGATATACAACTAATAAAACATGTTTTTGATATGTTTTAAATATTCATTTTATATTTTGGGGATTTATCAAAACATAGAATACATTTAATTTATGTATAGTTTTTGATAGATATAAATATTTTAATATTGGATAAATTTTATGCTACATTTATTATTAATTTATGTTAATATATATATTGTCATTAAATGTCTTAAATAATGATATAATCATCATAATATTTAAATTAATGTGAAACATGTTAAATAAATTAATGACTTTAAACAAATAAATGATATATTCATTCATTATTCAAATCTAATTGATGTAAAACTTTTTAGTTAAAATATTTTAATATAATATTTTTTTAAATATGTAAGCCTTTTGGGATGAAAATTTCATAAAATGAATGTGTATATATATGTTTATAAGATAACATGTGTACAAAATATATCTAATTGATTATATATATATATATATATTAAATCAAAAAATTATACTTTGGTCTATATATATATTAAAACCATTATTTCAACACATGTTTATACTATATACAAAACATATATAAATTTAACTTTTTTGATGTTTAGAGGATGTTTATATGTATTATTTATATATAATTTTATACAATTATAAATGTTTTAAATGTATGTATTTATAATTTAATAATTTTTTTTTAATAATTTTAAATATATATGTATTTAATTAATTTTGAAGTTTTTAAAAGTGATATAATTTAAATTATTTTATTTACATTTTATTATATTTATTTAAATCCACTTTCAATTTAATTATATTTTAATTTACATGTTTTATCTTTTTCTTTCTATCATTATATATCTACAATATTAATTTAAATTATTATATTTCATCGATTCTCAGTTTATATGTATTATATTTATAATATAATATGTTTATATCCATTACATTTATTTAAGAATTCATAATTTTATTTAATAGCTTTTAATTTTATGTATATTTATATATTAATATGTTTATATATTTAAATTTTATGTAAATATATAATAAATTTATATTAATATATTCTTATATGATTTTTTTTTTCATTTTTATAGTTTAATATGTTAATATTTTTAATTATATTAATACATGATGTTATATCCATCATTGAGGAGTGTGAATAAGAAATAACTACGGTTTTGAGAAATCAATCACCATATAATTTTTATATCTTTATTCATTTTCATACATCATAGATGTGGCATGATTAAAAATAGAGATGTGAATTTCTATGATTGATGCAGATGTTAAAGATGAGTAGAGTAGTATCGGGATGAAATAATTCCAAATATATGAGTTGAATCCATTGAAAAAATAATAAATCTTGATTTATTTTTAAGAACTAATAAAAAATTAATGTTCCCATATTTTAATAAATTTATATATTTATAAGAAATAATATTTTTATATTATATATATTCATGAAATGGTTTGAGCGACAAAATAATTAATGATTTTTATTAACAGTTGAATGTGATACATAATTATGGAAATGGGCTTGGATATTCATATTATAGTGGAAAATAAATATTAAAAATAGTAGGACTGATATTTGTGAAAATACAAGTATGCATCGATTACTCTCTCACACATATTAGTGAATTTGATTGTTTTTGAAAATATCCCCATCATATAAAATAAATTAAATACCTATGTAAGATTTTATTTTAAGGAATGGAACCTAAAATTATAAAATTTATATCAATTATAATGCCATAATTACTCATTTAAAGGGTTTATTTTTAAATTAATATGATGAAAAGTGGTTGTGATTACATAATGAGGAGTGGATCTCAAATTACACCCATGTAATCCTATTTATTCACAATAATGGTAGAGATTTTATCATTAATTCCTTATTATGGAAATTATATTAGGGATTATAGAATAATTGCAGAACCCATTATTTAATGAAATATATATTTTTAAAGAAATTTAAATTCATTAATAGCATTCATTACATTCGACATTGAGCCCTAATAAGACGAAGTACATAACATTATTAATATCTATGATAGTTATCACCTAGACATTGAAATGGTGATTATAAATATTATTTACTAAAATATTAAATATATGTGTTCAAACTAAATAAATTGAAAAAATAATTTTTTTTGAGATATTTAAATTAAATTTATATAAAATATAATCAATTATATTTGTAACATTCCTCTAATGTGTTTTATTGGTATGATATCAGAATAAATCCATGTTTATTCTTATAAATAGTATTTTATAATAAGTAGTTGTGTATCATTTTCCCAACTTATATTAATTTTAATTGAATAGACATATCGATTATATATTTGATAAAATTAAAATTATTTTTAAAATTCAAATAGAAATTTTTTTATAGGAGTGAATTGTTTAAAATTTTTTGAAGAGTTGATTTTTTCAATGAATAATGAATTTCATGGATTTATTTTGAATATACCATTTCATTAGAATAATTTAAATGATATATTTTATTTTAATATATTTTTTAGTTATAAATGTAATTTAATTATATATATATTAATCCGATTTAGGTATTTTTAATTATAATCATATTGAAATTCGATTAATGAAATCTTTAATCTTTTGAACATTTTCTCTTTATAAAACTAATTTCTCATCACATTTGGGAGTTTAATTTTAAAATATTAATTTTTTATAATTAAATATATATTATTTGGTAAAATTGTTTCAATATATCTTATGGTAATATATTTTATTATCTAATAAAATAATATTATATTTTTACCATAATTTATATTGAATATAATAAAATCTAATTACAATAGTTATGGTTAAAATTATCTTACCTATAGGTTAAAAAAATATTGTTTTAATGACCATTAATCCTATTTCAATCATATTGGTTAGAAATAAATAGATCTAATAACATCTAAGAAAGATAATGGTAAATTTTAAATAATTATGTCTTGTAAAAAACATGGTTACACATTTGTTTTCAAAATAGATAGTGTGTCGCTCACCTCACTTATAAAATGCCACCATCTACACTCCACTTCACACATCCAAAACCCATTGGTTTAGAAAATACATTCCCAAATTTTTTAATTAATTGTATCCCCAGAGAATATAGGTCTTGGTAGGATTATAAATAAAATCATGGAAGGATTTAGGATAAACCTAAAGAGGTTCTCCCAAGAAGTGGTAAAATTTTAAACTATTCCTTTTTATACATCTAATTTTATCTCAATAATATATTCTTAATTTATATTGTTATATTAAAAATATATTTCTCATATATATATATATATATTGTAATGTTAATTTATTTACCTATATCTATTTCATCTTCCATAAAATTATGTATGAAATAATCATTTATCTGTATGGAGGACAACCACTTTACAAACAGAGGTTATTCATCTTCCATATCTACCAATCAATGAAATATTTAATGATGAATTTACATTTTATGAAAAAAATTTATGCAATTTTTACACTTTTTTATTTTTTATGAATAATTTATAACTTCTTACATCGAAACCCATTGGAAAACATTGATGTTTCACATTTTTATGGTGAATTACCGCCTCAAAAACTGATGTGATGTGTGTTTCTGATTCCAATTTCATTGGTTGATAATATATATTTATTTAATGAATATATATGATATTTTTTAAAAACAATATACCTATAGTATAAGGATATGACATATATATTATTAGATTACATTATCTGAGTGATATGATAATGTTGTTCGTGTGTACAACATACCAACACTTCACAAAGCGGTGCAATTACTTTCTAACTAATGCATTGTATGGAAGTTAATTGGTGTAATATTAATTAATATATGATATATATATATATATATATGAAATAAAAATTATTATTAAATTGTAATATATTATTTTCACTTTTTTCATTTCATCAATTGAGAAAATAGAAATATATTTAATGCATTTATACAACATATCGTCTCCATAAATGATGTATTTCATTTGATATCACTAAGAATAATAGATCAAAAAAATTTATATATAATAAATTCATATTATATTTTTATAAAGGACATAAACCCATAGATGATGGACCCAATATCACTATTATATGAACTAAAACAAAAAAATCAAACATACTTGAACAACAATGTAGTTATTGTCTAAAAAGTTATTTAATAAAGGAATTATTAATAAAAATGAATAAAATTTCATAAGTAAATCAGGTATGATATTATATATATAATTACCATTCACAAACTTGTATATTATAAATATGGATATATTATACATGATTTTTTAATGTGTGTGATAAAATTAGAGGCTTCACTTGAAGGATTTTTATATCACATTTTACTTCTATGAGATAAATTCCATATTATCCACCGATTTGTTTTCTATGGTGTATATAATTTACATGAATATGTTTTATTAATATTATACTGAAAATAATGGTTAATTATTTATCCTTTTTAGGATCTATATTCAATTGTGTTTACAATTTAATTTCCCACAATGTGGTATTGGATTTGGCTTTCTCAATTTGTCTCATTTGAAATAAATGTTGTTTTTTAAACCTATTTTATTATCCCTGGATTATTGACCATATATGTAGCACGTAGTATCATGAATTAAATTTTTTTATATTATATGCTTAATTTATTTTAATTATTTCATTTGGTTTTGTTATTCAATGTTACTAAAGTAGTATGTAATTTATCATATAATATCATCATATTTTGGGATCATTTATCATTATGTTTCAAATAATGAGATCATATGATGAAGGTCTGAAGAAACTCACAAATTTTCATCCCATCTATTTATGTTATAAAAATCCATGTTTTAGCTTTATCTTCCACACTTTTTGTATACTGGTTCCCAAATTATTATTTAAAGAAAAATTATAATTTATTATCTCTCCGGTTAAAAATTCTATTTTAACAAAACCCAATTTTCCAAAAATTCTTCTAAATTATATGTAATATTTAATTATACATTTTTACCCATTTTTTCATTTTAATTTTTAGTAAATGAATATTCATTTCATTTTTCAATTAAGTCTCATTTATCTTTTACCAAAAATATAAACTGAGTTTTGTTTCCATGTATGACATGAACGATATTTCAACCTATTATGACCATTGTATTTATTATGTCATCATTTATAATTATAATTTATAATTATCAAATAAAATAAATTAATAATAATTTTTTATGAAATATTTAATTTTTAAATGGTAATTTTAGTGGAAATTATTTTTCCTGATGAAATGTTTCAAGTTATCTTTCCAAATCATTTTCCATATAAGAATGCATCCTCTAATGTAACATACTCTTTACTTGGGATGTTATCCAAGGATAGGATTATTATTCAATATGTATGTTTTTAATGGTTATAATGTAATGATATTTTGGATCCCTGATTATTTTCCATAGGTTATTCCATGATATATTTCTTATGAAATCCTATTCTTTTTCCATATATTATTCTTTGATGAAAATATGAATAATGTTATTTTTAGGACACAACCATTAAAAATATCAAATTATTGAGTTTTAGACAATAACATACATTTTTACACATTTAGGATCTTTATATGTAATATTTTATGAGAATAAGGTCATAAAACACACATGATATCCGATTATCATTCATGTAGATACTATTAAAACAATATCCATTTTCCCACAATGTTAATCAGTCAAAATAAAACAAAATTTAATTTAAAAATATTCATGAAATTAAAATTATATTCCATATTTATCTTATACATTATTATAACCTCTAAACTAATTTTAAAAACATTGTATGAGTAAAAAATCATAGTATGGTATATAAAGAAAGAAATCGTGAGACAAGTGATGGAAAAAACTAATAAAACCCATTTTATAAAAACTCATCAGCATGCATAAGAACATTATATAGTTTACTTTGGATATATTTACCATATCACTCTTAAAATAACTCTTAAACATGGAATAACCATTTTGTAATCATCCATCTACAAAGAACCCAATCCATTGGAGAAATATAATGGGGATTACCCATTATATCTTGAGTTATAATGGGATCAACACAACATATGCTGATATATATAATGGGCTCAACCCAACATATATTGAGCTATAATGGGTTCTACCAAACATAACTATTTCCATGGAACATATCATAGTAATAAAGGAAGTTGAAATCGGGAGATATTACTCATTCCATATATTCCAAAAAAATATCCTTTTAATTTCTTTAAACAGCATTTTTAAATGATTTATAAAAAGAATGTCCCTTACAAATTTAATTGGATTATGAATTAATAGAATAGAACATATAAGTGTATACAATATAAATACACATAATACATGATAATATAATAAAAATTTCATCACAAAAATAATCTAAAATAAAACATAATAAATTATATAGGAGGTTAACCCAAAGAATGGAAATTTGGGAATGAATTCCCTTACGTCAGGTTCGTCTTACCTCCAATGTTTTTAAAACTAATATATATTGGATAAAAGACTATTATTAACAATTTACAAAATAATAATTATTTTACACCTTATATGATGATTTTATAACGTCATTCCACTCATTAATTTATAATATTTTGTTCTTTCCATTGTTTCTGGTGCGTTTTTACATGATTTTCATGGTAGGTTCATATAAGATTTTACAATAGAATGGAAGTGAAACTCCAGAATTTAAATGAGTTGTTATTAAAATGATTCCGATTATTAACATATTACATTATTTATTTATTATATGGTTTGAGGATTAATCATTATACAAATCATTTGTTATAGTCGTTAGTTTGTTTTGGTAAATTTTGATCATTACGAAACCCTTTTGTTTTATGAATAATTATTATGAATAAAAACTAGTTCCCATACATAATATATCATATAATATGTGTAATAATAAAATATTTAATCATATTGGTGGTTGTATGTTTTGCGGTGAGGGAACATGATCAGTTCATGCATCTCATTAAATGGATTCTATTCTTTTTAATCATTTCTATCAGGTTCCCATTCTTCGTGGACCTGCATTCCAAAGGAATGAACTCATTGGGTGATATGGCCAATGACACTTATGAACACACATTGTTCTGGATGATGGGATGTCGGGCACATCACACCTTTTTACGGGGGAATTATTTTGTATTTCATGACTCCTTTATATATTTAAGACTTGTTTATATGATCGAAAATCTTTGTTTTATCCTCAATCATAGTATGCTCAAATTACCCCTGGGTTGTAAGTCACAAGTATACACTGGGATTCAGAACTATCTAAATTTTAGTTTTACACTCCCTCACTAGATTAGGGATTCTGGGGAAGTTTTAATTTGTTTAGACAGCACTGGACTCAAGCATTAGGGATCTCTACTGTTTATTTCCTTCTAGGGGGGATAGAGTGTGAATAGATCATCTAGATCAGACCAGTAATATGAGGTTCCAACTTATCCTTATGTGAGGAATCAGAATCCACATAGCTCGGTGCCGCATAATGAGAAACAACACCTTTTATGGTCGTGTGACAATGACCCAACCATACAGTTTAATGCCTTGTGGCTTGGACGTCTAGGGGATAGGTGCATAGTCAATTTTGGTGTGGGAATTACGCCATAGCGGCCCATAGGACCTGAGAGAAATGATTTCTTGGGCCCAATTATGGTCTTTCTAGGTGCACGAGGACATAGTTTGATAAGGATGGATGGGTATTAGACATGGATGTTGGTCATGCACCTCAGATAGGTTTCGTACATATCCTGGATGGTTGGGAATCAATGTTTACGTACTCCTAGAAGGTCCGGGATTACACGAGATTGTTTCCTGTCAATGGTGTGATTGGTAGCCTATGTTGGGGTATGGTTGGGGTAGACATGTGGTTGGTGGCCCTAGTTTGGATTGAACTTCATGAAGGTGTCCTACATACCGTGCATAAGAGAGAGGGATCAAAACACACGTAATTCATTTTACCAAATTCGTTGTACAGATTCCATGACTATAAAAAATCTCTAAGCCCACGTGATTCATTCTCGGTGTGAGAATTAAGAGAATATAAAGATTAAGAATTCCAAACACTTTTTCCTTACTTAGGGGAGATTAGGAAGATGATGAAAGATGTAGTTGGCCGAGACCACGATACATTCACCCCTAGTGTTGGGGAGGGAATGAAGGGAGAAGTTACATTAGTAGAGGCCCTTATACAAGGGTGAATGGAACGTAGAAATGAACCTTCCTATATGGGAGGGGAAATGCTATTGTCATCCGGCAAGTATAGTGTGGGGATAACTCCAGGAGTGATTCCCTTCTACTCTCTTCAGGGGAGGGGAGAAGTGCTCACAGCTAGCCCTCATTGAATGGAAATTAATGTGGGGTCCCTCAATCTGGAAAACTATATAGGCACAAAAGGGCTCTTGGGCCCAAACTTTGGACTACCGTGGGTGTATGAAACGACGAATGCTCCAGATTTCTGTTCATGGGATGGGGTAATAACATTATCTCTACCTACCGTGGGTATGTAAACTTAGGAGGGCACCTTAATGCGCCTGAAGGTTTCAGCATGTCTATTATGTTGCTTTGGGAGGGGCTTTGGATTGGTGCCAATGGATAGGCTACTGAAGGAATTCTACAGGATTGGACTGATCTGGATGGGCCTTATTTGACTCAGGGGATGGAAACACCAAAGAACTTGGTGGGAAAGATAACTATATGAGGAATGGAATCCTTCATGTAGGTATGTTCTACGTAGATGGAGAGGTTGTCTGCATACTAGCGTGGGGAAACGAACGGATGGTCATACCACATACTAGAGTGGAACGTGGCATCGAGTTTGGTCCATGTACTAAATTGGTGCACGGTGCTGGAGTCTGCTCAAGCTGCGTGAACCGGGGAAGTGTCGGTCAGGTCTTCACCCCTCTAGGAGGGTGCTACACGGCAAGATGGATCAAAGAAATTGAATAGGCTCCCTGGTTTGGGTGGTTTGCATTCGCGTAGGGGCCATTGATCATTGTTCATTAATTTGAGGTTCATAGTTTACCAATTTATTTATCCTCTATTCAGTTCATACCAATTTATACCTAGTTTATTCCTTCTGGTGGTTCGTGAATCAGAACATCGTGGTACGCGAAATCCTAATCTCCTAAAATCCTCTTCCTTCTCCATAATTCTTATGGATTCCTTCGAAAAGTTGATCAGCTAGAATCAAATCATCAAAAAAAAAACAGATCCCTTTCTTCCTCCCCTTGATGTCCTTTTAGATAGGGGGTCGTATCTGGGTTCATGCAACACATTTTTGGAGGCCAATGACATAAAACCTGACCTAAAATTGACTTAGTCAACTAAAGGTTCATGGCGTATATTGGATGCACCTCACCCATGAACCATCTAGATCACGGGGGGTGCTTGACAGTCGCATAGGGCTCTGCCTCCATTTCGGAATGATGTGGTGTGTGGTGGGGGGATGGTCCACTCAGTTCATGACTGCTACAGTTTGTGAGTACGGACCGGTCCGGCCTCACTCAATGAAAATTTGGTCCATGAACATGTAGGAGCTCCACCTCCATTTCATTAAAAACAATGTCTTTGTGAGGTCAGTTCGTCGAACCGGTCTCGTACCACTAATTACGTAACAGTACATGGGCCGGTTAGGTCCTTCACCATTTCCTCTGATCATTCTTAATATTTTTCCCAAATTATTTATGATGATTGGGTAGATTCTTCCACTGATTTTACGGGAGTATATTCCTTCCCTTATGTGGATTTTTTAGGACGCTGAAAATGCCCCCCATTGGATTTAGGTCCGATTAGAATCAATTGGAGGCTATTATAATGTAGAGTGGTCCTAAAACTAGAGAATTTTGTGATTCAGAGGTGGACCCGGTGGGGGAAAACGCCTATATAAAGGGGTCAGTGTTACTTATATTTTAACGAATTGTTCATTGACAATGCCTATTGTTCCTAGCTTTCATGCACAACCTTTAGATATCGATTCCTTCATGTTCTGATTCATATGCGATCCAACATCCCCTTACGCAAACTAATCCTTATCTGTGCTCTCCCCTGTCCGTGAACTAATTTCCCAGCCACAGACTAAACTCTAACAAAATTAAAATGTAAGTCAAGGAGGACCGTTTAGGGTAAACACTATGAGATTCAGTGGTCCACGAAATACAATAATCATTAAAACATTGAAATTTTCATTTCAAACTTCACTTATGTCCTGAATTATGGAACCCATATAAGTTCTTGTTACGTAGACTGCATGCCGATGCTCTACGGGCCTATGCCTCGCAACATATGTCGTGTACTATGGTCATATACGGACAACTGAATCTACATACCCTAGTTTTAGGCGGAGTGGATTCTTCATGTCATGATGTATGCGGGGTGTTTCTACCACATACTATTTCTGGTATTTGTACGCGGAGCTTCTTGTGGATATATTTTGATTTCTTTAGCCACTTTTCCAAATATTTCATACCACAATTTGCATTGGACTAGATTTTTATCTACTTTTGGATCATCTCATGCATGCTACGAGGGATGACTCACAAGCTACGACTGAATTGATGAAGTCTACGCAGACTATGGTGAGGAATAGTGACAATCACATTTTGACCTACATCCTTCCCCATGATAGCATTCTGATATTTTTCCATATTCTTGAGCTCATAACCTCCCTATTATCCATACAGTTTCCACTTTACAGTTATGGTCTTCCCAATAATGCACATCTTCCATTATCTGGCCCTGATATCCCATTCATCGATTTAGAGGCACCGCAAGGTCATGACCGCAACAATATTTCCCCAATATGAGAAATAATGGCCACTTCTAATGAGATGATCATCTTTGTACTACGAGGCTCGCCAAGGACTTAGGTAAACCACAAGTATTGTGATTATGTGTTGAGACTAGATTGCCGAGATTACCCATCCATTATCAACATCTCCTGAGAAAATACCTACTACAGATGTAGCACTAATTTGGATTTTCAGACCAGAGGATGCTTCTCTGATGAGTGGGCCTGGTAATTCTAGGTTCATCAAACATATCTAGACTGCATTGACTAGGTGGAGGTAGTGGGCTTGTATAAGGCATGCTGGGAGTCTCAGTTTGAATTATTCTCACCCGGAATAATTCTTTCGAAGTTGTTGAGATATTAGTGTCTGAGTACCAAAACATTTCACTTATATCATGGAGAGGTGGTGATATGTTTATGGGACATCAACCAACTTTTATGTATCCCTATACTTGGAGAAATTTATGATTAATTTCACCCAGCATCTTCCACATTGAATGATACCAATTACATGTCTATTTGGACAAGCAGTTTTCTAGTTATGGTTGAGGGATAACTGGGTCATCCTCTCAAGGCTCGTTCCCTCATCCTATTTGAAGCATGGATAAGGTTATTCTTACAGATGAACAGTCTGAAGCCGATGGCACTCCACATTCGAACTCACCCAACCCATCAATCCCACCGAACTCCAGGGTCATACTCTACTACCCTTGAAGCATAGAGGTATGCCTCCTGGGGGTATGAGCTTTGGTAAGATGTTTTACCTACATTTATGTTATCATGTTTTGTCACCATTTTCTTAAGTTGGTATCTATTCCCATTTTTTTTGTATACAATATGGTCTAGGCCTACACATTAATGATAATGGCCATCCTAGTAGAGGTTGAACTATTAATTTGGCCCTTCCAACCTTATCATGGATTTATGAATTATTGGCACAGATTTAGGAAGACAGGTCTACACATAATCTCAGTGGAATGTTCCAATTCCTATACAGGTGGATGGTAGAACACTTCCCTTATTATTAATACCAGCATACCACATGGGTTACCAATCCATAAATTCTCTTAACTCTTCCCAATATTTCTATTTTTCATCCCAGAAGTCTAAACATTACCGACGTGGTTGGGCTGTTGAATGATGCCTCTCATTTCTTGTCTACACCACATCCTACAACTCAAGGGTCATTAATGGGTGACATGGGAATTTCCATTGAGAAATTTTCATACCTTATCATCCCTCGGGATGTGATGCTCACTAATCATATTGACCGAGTATTTATTTGTGAACCATTCATTCCCTACCAGTTTTCCAGACAATTTGGTTGCCTTCCATAGACTGCACTGCTTCATGTTGATTGATTATACGAAGAGTCTCATCCTGAGGTTCTCCACCAATTATGGCATATGATGATACAGGAAGGCACTTCAGGAAAAATTATCATTCCAAAAATGATGTGGCCCACCTTCATATAGCTGGAATTTGACTAAATATGTGTTGATTTTTTTCCCATGAAGATGCTAAATGAACCAGTTCGGTGGGAACATAAACTCTTGATAGTTTCTTGTCCCATTCCTTTCCTGATAACAACACAACAAAATCCGTTAGTATCGAGAATTTCAACATACAAGCCTTCTGATTTTGTCCCATCAGTAACCCAGATGGATACACTAACACCTCTTGATCTCATAGTGAGTAGTCACACAGTGCATCGTCAAAACTGTCGGGGAGGGATTTCTTATTTGCATCCCATTTTGGTGGGGAGAGATTCAGACCTCCCTCTTATGGATATTACCCAGGACCTTCTTTAGTCTAGTACCAGCCAATTATCGTCAATCATTCTGGAGGATGCAGTTATCCCTCTACATCTGGGTTGAGTGGTTCGGCCATCTGAGGGAATATTGAGTTTCATGCCTTGGGTGGATAGCATTAGGTCTCTTCCTGCTCCTATATAGAAAGTTACTTCATAAAAACATGTGAAATCATGGGAGGATAAATGTTCTAGTGTTGTGGTGGGACACCAGGTAGTGCACAAAGAGGCATGGTACTAGTTACGTTCACTTTCCGCTGAGACACCCCTAGCCAATTTTTCCAATGAGGGTGACTACTTCTAGCGGTTATTTATTGAGCTGTGTTTTGGTGGCTTTGATTATCAGCACCTTCACATTGTTATTTACCAGGTCCTCATATATAGAAGATATAGCACCTCTTGTGAGGATAAGCTTACTGGGTTTTATTCTTCTCACTACCAAGAGGCAACATTTAGAGATATTTCCTTAACACATGATCATATGATGGTTGAGGAGGTGAAGGAATGTGGTTTGGTTGGGATTCAGGAGGTTAAGATAGGGTACTGTGAAGCCCACTCAACCATGTTGAGGGGACAACTTGCCTACCTGTGTTTGACTTATGATGTTGTTTAGAAGAAGGTGTGGGACTATAAAGTTGTCTTGGAGCAGGTACACCCAATATCCAAAGATGAGACAAAGGAGATATCTTCTATGGAATAGACTATCTATGGCCCAAAACAATCTCTCTCCATTTTTTGGAAAGGGAGAACATGGCCCTATTGTAGCTTCATCCTAAATTAGGGCATGTACTCCCCCCTTTTTCACTCTGTAGAGACTCCAAAATGAGGATTTTCTTCTGTTCTGGATCAAATCAATGGAACTATTTTTTATCTCTTAAACAACTATTCTATGTGTCTTCCTATTAACATCACTTAAAATATGTGTTAATTTTGAACCATGACATGAAATCAATAAAATAAAATAATCGAATCGATCTCTAATGGTTTCTTGAGACACATGACCCAGCGAGCGTAGTTTGACTATTTCAATCCTTTTGTTTTTTATTTTCAAATGACACTTTTAAAGTCTATGTGTGAACCATTAGTTTTACTATTTCTATGGTTTTATATTAAAACCCCTAAAAAATTTATATCTCTTCTGATGACACCCTAATTTGTTCATTGTCCCATTTAGTGTGGACCTAACAGGTATAGACCGATATTTTCATAGGCCTCCCTTTGCGGTTTTTTGATCTAATGAGCTTTGTGCATATTGAGTTTTTATTGCTCAATGTTTTTTCGAGGCCATACAAGGTGTTGTCCTGGAGAGCTGATACTCAGCTTTTTTCCAAGATTGATATTGAAGGTTTTCATCTTGGCGAGTATTATACCTGTTTCTGTGAGCGGTTTAAAGTCTTGAAAACAAGACAATCATTAATGATGTTTTATGTCGAACAACATTGACTCAATGTGATAGGTTGAGGTCGTATAATGATTTTTTAATGATTTTGGATGTTTTAATACATTTTAGACGTATATGGGGGGAATTATTCACTCAAGTTCGAACAACATGTTTGGAATTCCATTGGGCATAGGAGCCATATGGGCATATAGAGGATGAAAATGCATTGCCTATGGAATAATTTACTTTGAAAGACTAGCCATGGGCCACAGTAAGCATTCCCGCAAAGGGAATGGTATTCTTTTCCATACAATGTCATCCTTTAGTCAATGACTATTTGTTTCTGATGGTCGGGTAACTTCATGGATGTTTGGATTATGAAGACCACTAGGGGGCTCAAATAAGGTTATGGAAACCCCCATGTATATCTTAAAAGGGAAAAAGTGTCTGATGGGTTTGGGGACATCCATATCAATCATGGATATCGATACGAGACCACACGTACACTTACTTGGTTGTCGTGATGGAGGGATAGAGCTTGACACAGTTGAAGACATGCAATTGGGAAATTCTGTCAAAATTGAATAGAATCCATAGTTCATGGGAATTTAACCTTAAATGTCCCCTCATAATAAGAATTGATTGATAAAAGGTTTTTATACTGGTTCTCAGAGTGTTTCCAATTCCTGATATAGATACGAGGGATTATATGACAGGATGATTTTATAAATAATCATTGCATATGGGTAACTTTCCCCTAGAGGATGGGCCATTGAAACAATATGCATATCCGGTGGGGGCATGATATTCATAGTCATAAAATGGTTTCCTTAGGTTAATGGTTTTATTATCCCGATATCTGGGAAACTCTAGGGATGTTAGGATTCTAGACCACCAAGGGTGGTTTATGGGGGTTCAGTTCTATCTGGTTACAGAGTATTATTCATGAGGAGGGGATTCTGACACGAGAGAGGCATTTTGGGTTATGATATCCCAGGAATGGATCATGTCATCCCACTCACGTAGGTGTCAGTTGAAGATCCATGAGGGTCTGACCTATGCACTGATGAAGAGAGGGAAGCCTCTACTCTGGACTAAACTCATGAAGAGTTCATTCAATAACATGCAGTTTAACATCATGCGGAAATGAAAGAGGGTATTTGTTTAACATAAAATTTCCTCTATTTATGATACTCTTCAGTTTAATTTCATGCAGTAAGGACAGTCTCCGTGCAGTTTAATGTCATGTGGTAAGGAAGAAGGGAAAATTCTTTTATATATATATATAAATGCTTGTTACTATGGACATTTTTGAATGTCATGGTACTTGGCCATTGTTGTTTAACTTCTTGTGGTGCGGACACGCTCTGTGCAGTTTATCATCATGCATTAAAGACGGAGAACATATATTTTATTATCATGTAGTAAGGACGCTCTTTAAAGGTCACTATTGATTAGAATGTAACTGGGTCTGAATACCATGACATGTCCAAAACATGGGATGGATGTAGATAGTATAAACAACGAATATGGGGCCTCTTGGATTAGGATAAATGGTATGAGGGATCTTGGGAAATTGAATTTATGGTGGTATGAAGAGTTTCCCCTGAGGACGACATACCTTTGGTATACATGCCAGGGGTGATCAATATATAGATCTACTGAGGGCTTGGTATGAATAGTCATGAAATGCTGTCTTCTTGTTAATGACCTTCCATGTCTGATGGTCATGGAGGTTTATAAGGATACAGGAATATCGGGGTCATAGAGTCTGATGTACAGAAAGGGTATGATGGGTCATGTTGGAGATATTAGGCCACATTTGTCATTGAAGCTCAGTATGTTCCCTACACTTATTTACCATGAACATGGGGTAAATGTTTATTCTGTGCAGATTATTATCATGTGGTAATGATGGTCTACTCATATTTTAATAGTTGTAGAGTTCATACCATTGATGGTTGATGCTACTGTAACTTATGGGATAACCGAATTAGGATTCTTAAGTGTGCTCTAATTAGAAAGGGGGTGAAGGTGTAAACTGTAATACTGGGGTCTCTCGAATCATGAGATGTGTTGTGGGGGCTCTGATGCCTGTAAGCATACGGAGATAAGAATAGTTTCTCATGAGGATGTCATGGATTTGGAAGATGGGCCACGGGTGATCAACATGCAAAACTATTGTGGGTATGGTATTCATAGTCAAGAAAAGGTGTCTGCATTTCGATGACCTTCCACATTTGATGGCCATGAATGATTATGATGATTCGGGATCGCTCATGCCATAGAGTCTTGAAGATGGGGAGAACATGTACGATCATATGAGGAACATTTCTATTAAAATCATTCGTTGGGTTAATGAAGCTCAACTCCTGACATATGCTGTGGTTGATGACCATCATAGGAACTCTGTGTAGATACGAAATCTAACCAGGTTGGGTCACCCTTGAAATGTCTAGATGTGAAGGGGAAGAACTTTTAAACCATTACTCTAGAAATTTTTAGACATTTAAATGTGATATGGGGGCTCTAGGGTGAGTAAGCATATGAAGCTAGTAAGAGTGTCACCTGAGGAAGATTGGCCTTTGTTAGACAGGCTAGGGGCATCAATATGATGAGCCATTGATGGAATGGTTATCATGGTCATGTAAAGGTGCCTATAGGGTGATGGCCTCCCACTTCCTATGGCCATGTGTGATTATGAAGATCCAAAGTCATCTGGGTCATGGAGTCTGATGCATGGGAAGGATTCTTCAAAACATTCCAAGAGTGTTACATCCATGGTATACCTTGTATGTTGAGTGGATTTTGACTGTAACAATGCATTTTTCTATCGTGTTCTATGGAAAATTTTCAAGCAGTTTATCGCCGTGCGATAATGATGGGGATATTTTTTAATTCCCTTTAGTTTAAAATCATGAGTTATGGACGGGGGCAATCCAACGTGAAAAAAGGGTACCATGAAGTTTAACGTCTTGAGGTATTGATGAGGGACATTTTTAAATCTGTTCAGATTAACGTCGTGTTGTAAGGACAAAATCCATGAGGTTAAGATTCATGCGGTAAGGATGAGGGGAATTTTTTTAAATCCATTATGTTTTGCATCATGTGGTAAGGATGGGCTCTGTCCATTTTAGTGCCATGCAGTAAGGATGCATGGTATTATTTTTGGGGGTGGATGGGAAAAGATATAGAAATCTCAACGTCACTACGTATCCTGTAAGAGCATGAATCAAGACGCATTTAGTTCTCTGTGTATCACTCATCCTTTGTTAATGTGTGGTATCATTGCTATAAATCCCAAGCCCATGTGAGTAATACTCATTGTGAGAAATAAGGAAGGGTGGGGTTTCCCACCACGTGGCGTGAAAAATGGTGTTCCAATGTGATTTTTAAAGGGTGGTTACTGGACCAGGATATAGGGCCACAGTGTCACAACGTATCTTGTGAGGGAAATAATCAAGACACACATAGTTCTCAAATCCCTTATAATTAAAATTGGTTACTTATGAAAATATGAATCTAACGCAGGAGGGTCTGTTTTTTTCATGGAGGCTAGGTCAGGATAAAGAAATCCTGGTGCCGCTATGTATACTATGAGGGAAGGAATCATGACGTATGCAGTTCTTCGAACATTGTACAACTGATGAAAAATACCAGGAGATCTATGTTTTTTCATTTGATGACACTATCACGTTATGCAGTTTAATGTCACGCAAATAGGACATCTTTCTCTTAGTTTGGGTCATAGAGTTCGGAACGGTGTGAAAAATTTTATTATCATGTCGCATGTATGAATTACTATGTAGTTTAATATCATGTGGTAAGGATATGGGTCATTTTTAATTTAATTTCATGTTTCTCAGATGATTTACTATACAATATATTATCAATTAGTAAGGATATCACTCTCTTAGTTCAGGGTCATAGAAATCAGACATGCATTAATGACTTCCAAACAGGGGCACATGTTATGAATTTATTGCAGAACCAATGTTAATGTGACTGAGAGCCTCCGACATGCACCTCATTAGGGAAAAACTTGGATATTTTGAGTTCATTGTACCATGATTGTTTGATCATAGATTACGGTCATAGAGTTTGGACCAACATGGAACAATTTATTGTCATGTGACATGGATGAAGTACCATGCAGTTTAACATCATGCGATAAGGAAACTCGACTATTCAGTTTATTGTCATATAGTAAGGACATTCAGGGCTCGATAGTTTAATGTACTGAAGCACATACATAAACATCTCTTATGGTTAAATGAAATATTTCCTCAGAAATATCATGTTTGTAAGATTGGTGGTGAGCTTCCCATCCACAGAGATCTGAGTATATGGTCCATTGGATTATACCTTGTGTATGAAATATTGTCCCTCCATCTTTGGACCCATCTTCAGTGGCATATTTCCATGTATAATCGAGGTCTGGAAGACCAATAACAATTCTCCAATGATAAAAGACCGAAGATGAACCTCTTTATTGGAGGCTCGTGCAATCCGGTTTAGATATACATCCAGTTAGGCAAATTCTGCATCCTCTTCCCATCCAGTCTCTCCAATTTATTAATTTTATTTTCCTCTTGCTCATCTTCATATAGTTGATCACAAATGGAAACATAGAGTGATGGAAATTGGAGTTTAATGGTAAAAACTTTCTGTATACTAATGCGTACAATGTAGCATGGGTAGCGGTGTGAGATGTGGTTCGATAATCCTAAAAGGAATGGAAGTGTTTTTCTATCCATAAATTCTTGTTTTTGTCCTCTATTTCCTTCATTGTGTTTAATATGGTCTTTTTAAAGGCTTATATCAATCTCTTGGTCGCTGCATGGTAGCGGGATGAATAGTTGGTCTTGATACTGTATTCCTATTATTGTTTCTCTAATTTGGTAGAGAAAAAGTTTGCGTGGTTGTACATTAGTATTGTACGAGGGACACCAATTCTAGTGACGATATTACCTTTCATTAAGATGATAGTGCTTCTTGCCCCGACTTCCATATGGGGTACATTTTTGGCCCATTTGGAAAATATGTCGGTCCTTGTGTGAAAATATTTGAATTGTTTGACCGTGGAGGAAAGATATTTTCCCACGATGTCTATTACCATGATGGAAAACATCCAAGAGTACATTAATTGGTGATGTAGCTCAGGGGGATGATGAATGGTGTAGGCATGAATTTGGTAGGAGTGACATTTGATGGTAATGTTAGAGAAATCCCATGCCTTGGCAGGAAAATAGTATCCAAGCCTTTGAATCAGATGAGAATGCATGAATCCCAATTGATGTGCTCCACATACTTCGACAAGAACATCATTAATGACAACATTCATCCCATCTCCATTAATTCATCTAAGAAGGACTTCGTCAAGGCCTCTCATGAAGAGAACCTTATACTACATTGTTCCTCCATATAGAAAAAAATAGAAAACTATTCTCCATATATTCTCTCTTCTAGCACTATCAAATGGAAGTTCTACCCTCTAAATGTAGTTTGTAATGGGGTTCATCTAAATGGTTGTTGTAGCATAAAGATTAGGGATAGGGATTACATCATCAATTTCATCTGTTTTAGTTTGAAAAAATGACAAGACCATTAGATGGTGAGAAATACTGATAATTGTTTCATCCAGTCTAGGTCAGCTAGGGTGGTGGCTGCATTTCCTAACACATCATCCTGGGAATTATGCGACTGGGGACATAGGTCAATGTTGGTTCTGGGGGGAACTCCTCAAATAAACCTCAGATGTGGTCGAATAGGGGGATCAACGCCTCCTTTTTAATAGCATGGTCACCATTGACATGCTTGAAGAGTAGCTCTAATTCACTTTTTTTTTTAATTTAAGCTGTTTCACTTGTGCCAAGAGTGCGAGCTCTTGAACTTAAATGAGGGCATGTTATTCTTCCTCATTATTTGTGAATACTTCTGACAAGAAGAAGAAATATGGAAAACCTTCCTGCTCTAGGGATATGAGTATGACTCCCATCCCCACCGTGATAAACTTGAGGTCTTCCATTCCTTTACCCATTAGGTTATTAGATGTGCCAACAATGAACATTTCCCACGTTAGAGAATCCTTTTGCATAGAGAATATGTCTCCGTCAGGGAGTTTGACATATGATGAGATGGACTCCATATATGGATGCTCTGCTAAAAACATTTCCTATGCTTGGAACGTAATAGCTTTTTGAGGCACAAACCGGATGTCAAACTATTTCTAGATGACTTCCCATTAGGATAGGCATTCATTCATCATTGGATGGATGAGTATGTACTTCAACAGAATATATCACATGATTAGATGGACCTCAGGATGCTACATATATTTTTTCTACTTCTAGACCATGAAGACGATATCCCAACAACTCTTTTGAATATTTTCATACCGTGTCTCAGCATCAATCATTGTTCTACTCAGCTAATATAGGCTATTTTTACTATCAACATTATTCTTTTGCCCAAGGAAGGCACTTCGTTACCGCTCTAAGGTCATAACATATAGGATAAGTGGTCTTCCTTAAACCGGTGACATGTCAACTGGTGTACTCAAGAGGTAAAAATTGTGGTAGTATAATGCCTCTTATAAATCATCTTTTATATTGGTAAGTAACTCAGTTCTTCATCAACCTAGTAATGGGCAGACATTTGTCTTTGAGGTTGGCTATAATACTCCTGATATAGGCCAGCTGTCCTTGGAGTCCTCTTAGCCAGTGAGGTTGTAGGGAGGTGGAAAACTAAGGATATCCATTGTCACCCCATGGTCGATTTTGATTCCATGATGGTGTTCGACAACGCTGAGAAAATCCCATGAAGTAACCTAGATAGTGCATTTCAAGGAATTCATTATCAAACTGTGTTTCCAATGTTTCCAAAATATGGTTTCAAGGTCTGATATGTGATATGAGATCTTTCGTGATTTGAAAACCAAGTCATCACCATAAAATTCTAAGAACATACCTATTAATGGTTTGAAAATGTGATGCATGACACATTGATATGTGTCACCAACATTTTTTAGACAAAAGGGCATGACCTTCTACAAAAATACACACTGGGGGCCGTGAAGGTATAATATTCTTCCTCTTCTCAGGCAATTCAGATTTGATCATATCCCTAATAACCATCCATGATGAGAGATCCCCATATACCGATGTCACATCGAACAATATTTCATTGATCAGGACTCATAAATCATCTTTCAGTAAGTTCCGATTGAGATCTATAAAATCGATGCAGATGTGATTATGTCTATTCTCAATTTTGATGGGGACTATGTTGGCCAACAAGATTGGTTATTGGACCTCCAGAATAAAGTTGTCATAGATGATCTTATAAACTTCATCCTCTATCTTGGCTGCATGTTTAGGGTGAGTCTTTCTTGCAGCTAGCTTACAACCTCGATGATCTTCTGGAAGGCCTAGGTGCTTCGTCGCCACATCAGGATTGAGTACTGGAATTTCTGTGCAATTCCAGGAAAAAAAATCTTGATGAAAACTCATAATGGATTTATATACCTCTTGTTCCTCAGAATTAAATATTGCACTAATGATAGTGGGTCTCAGGTTTTCTTCGGTACCTAGGTTTATTTCCTTGAGTTCGTCAACAGTTGTAGAGCTAGCCTATTCTAATGAATGAGGTAAATATCTAATATTCTCTTCCTATTCATTCTCCAAATCCCTCTCCCTTTCTTATTCTAATGGGGAGAGACCTCTAGATGAGGGCTCTCTAGAGATTGGAGGCATAATGTTTCATGGGAACTCTCTGGCGAAAGTGACTTCCTCTGACTCAATTGGTTATGAGGAAACCTAGAGAGTGGGAGATGCATGGGGGTGGCAAGTGTGTTGTTTATATTCTTCTTTCGAGATCATGTAAGGGATATCTTGAGTCTCCAGTGATGGAGCATGGGAACCCTCACTCATGTATTCTTCCTCAGATTGATGGTCTGTAGTTTCATCAGCGTTGTCAAGCTCTGCTGTCATGACTGCGGTCATGTGAAAAGATGGATATGCATCCAAAATCAGATAACATCTCTCAACTTGGTTGATTGTATGAACAAACACTTCACCAAAAAGATTAAGGGTGTCATCAGGAACCATTTCTAGACCCTTTGGGGTGGGGACCCAATCAATATCTTCGATTGCAGATGTCTTCCCCTTGTGCACATAAAATATGGAATCGATGTAATGAATATTTGATGACTTTAAAGGGGCCTTATCAGTGTGAAATGTGCCACCTCATCCATTGATTAAATATTTGAAACACTAGTGGTAGGAGAAACAAATTTCAATTTGTTGATGCAGCCATGGTCTTCCCAATAAGGCATTGAATTCAGTGTTATTCCAAACAACCACGAACTCTGGGTGGTCCATAAGGTCGCCAAAATGGGTTCTCAGCTTGATTTGACTCACTGGATTCTTATCTCTCTAGCCAATACCCAATAGTATTGTGGATGAGGGTGTCATATTTTACTCATTGTTTCACAACCTATGACTTGTTCACAGTGGGAGAAGGTTGACTATAGAGCCATTGTCGGTGAAGACCGTCTGGACTTAAACATTATTCAGAATGCTGGTCACATATAAATGTTTGATATGTCCTTTCAGGGGGGCATATACACCCTGATCGGGGATGGAAATCACTTCATTGAATTTATTTGGGATAGTCTCCATTCGATATATATCGGCTGCAACAACATCGACTTGAAATTACTGGGGGCTGAGCATGGCCTCTATGACTGCCTCCCTGAGGTCTGATGATAAACTTAGAGCATCCAAAATTGCAAGATTGGATGATAGTAAGGCTATAAGTTTTAGGATATCATACTTTTTATCTAGAGGAAAGGGCTTCTCCATTTTTGGGAGCTCAACAATTGGCACTTTAGGGGTTGTAGCGTGGGATGATGAGGGACCGGTCACAGGGGATAGAGTTGGTGGTGCTTCTTAGTTCTGGGGACTTGACCTAGTTAGTTTACTTGTGCACCTCAGGTGGCTAGGCACATGTTCCACCACTGATGGGTACTGTAGAATAATGGGGCCACAATGTCTGCTCATGGAGGCAAAGTAATATTCTCCCTCTAACTATGTTCTCTTAAGGGTCATCATACATATTTCTGTAATGATGATGGTTTGAGCCGAGGTATAACCATAGTTTTGGTTTTGGAAATGGTTGGGTCTGACCTAGTATCCCATGCTTATATGATTCCTCCTTTCGGCCCCCTGATCAATGTAGGGAACTCAGGTTCATAACCATACTCTTCATTAGATAATTGTTCCATTAAATGGATGACACTGATGGAACCAAAGATTAGTTTCTTGTTCGACAACAGATTAGCCTGGTTGGAAACCTCTAACGGTGCCATTTGAAGGATCTGTTCCCATTGTGTCATGTTTGAGGTCATGAAATAAAAAAGTGTCAAATATAGCTTTGAACATGTCACAGAATGCTCCTCTTGTACATGTTTCTTCCCTCTTAGATTACACATTGATGTCCGGCCTGTGGAGTATTGTGAGGCTGAGGATGATAGATGTGTTTCATTATGAGCTGTTGGTAGCACAAATAGTTGCTACAATTTATCTCGAAGTATGCCATGAGCTCGGTTGACCATCTTCCGATTAATCCAACCATCAAAATTTGGCTCCCTTTTTCAAAAGACTTTATTCAACTCCTCCCCCTCATCTAGGTCGGGGGCAGAATCATATACTACCTACCCTGAGTCTACAATTTTTTATAGGAGGTATTTGAAGATGAATCATTCCTGAATATTGTTTCCTAACATCTGATGGTAGGGACAATAGTTAGGTCTGATTTTAAAGCTGATATTTTTAGGTTTCATGTCTATGGATAGTGTAGCATGTTGCAATTCTTGGAAGCTATGAAATATCTACGAACATTTCCCTCTCAGAAAGAATAAAATTTATTCATTCATTAATTTTTTTTACATCTAGGTCCTCTTTGATCATCTTGCTAGGTGGAGGTGGTCGTTGATATGTAAGAGGACCTTAGTGATTCTGTGGAGGCCTAGATGATGGATCAAGTGTGGGGATTGGCTTGAGCAAGACAAAAGACTCTTCATCTCTAAATGATTTAATTGCTGGAGCATTTGAGGCTAATCGTGACTAGTGTTTAGTCCGTGTCAAAGAGTCATAGAATCTTTGGGTAATAACCAAGAAATATCAGAATCCGGTTGTGAATTTTACTGGTGTGAGTTCTGTTCAAAATTTTTCATGTAGGTTATTAATGTATATAATAAGCATCTCGTCCTGGGGCAGTGTCCAATTCAAAGAGAAGGTCAAAACCTTCCATCTGGTGATGAAATATGTGACCATCTCGTTATCCCTTTGTTTTCAATTAAGGCGGAATCTGACCTTCTTCTTGGTAAATGTTGATCTAAAGTGGAACCTGAATTTCTATTGAAGATCCCCCCATCCTTTTTTTGATAGAGATGGTAACCATTTATATTAGACAAATGTCGAACCTTGTATGGTTCACACGAAGCATCAAAGTTTTTCTATTTCTTGTTGTTCCAAAGATCCCATAATAGGGTCTCAATAAGATTTTTATTCCATCATATGTTTTTTTGGGTATCATAATCAAAAAAATATCAAGAATATTGGGCTCCCAAAATTATGTGGTGGTGGCGTGTTTCTCACACAGTCTTGGTAAAGAATTCACTCTAGCTGTATCGGTGAGCGTTGAACTTCGGTTGCTTCCAATCGAGCCGTCAATGCTTCGATGGTGTTGGAAAGAGCCTAGTTTACATCTGTTGGGCTTGATCCTGAATGGGTATAGCCTAAGGAACAACTTTAGGTGCTATATTGGTTCCTACCTGAGGCACATATTCCATTGGGTGTACCGTTGGAAGATTCAGTTGTACTCGCTTTGCTTGCTTCATGAGTAGAGGGAAGTCATTGTGTTCTTATGAATAAATTTTCAGGTAGTTGGATGGGCCAGATGCCATACTGGGTAGGGGCCCTAACCATGTTTTTTGTCCAATAAAACCATTTTTAGGTGAACTTTCTAGAAGTGTGTTATGTGACTCATCTTGTGGAACATATTTGGAAGTATGGTTCTTCTAGAGTAACTCGGAGATGATATTCCTTAATTCTTTCATTTCTTCCTCCTACCAAGAAGACCTCTACTACAACATGATAGACATGTTTGTGTATAGATAAGGAGGTTGGTAGAGGATGACATGGCCATGGTTCTTATATTAATTGGTGTCTCACAGGGGAAGTGGATGAGGATTTACTGGAGCGGCCAGGTTCATGAAAACCCTCTAGTTCTGGGTGTACACGCATGCAATATTAGTGTGAATCACAACTTGAATGGAACCATATTCTCCCGATCCATATGTATTTTCATCATCATTGGTGACATCCATGGGGTTAACATTCATGTTGTTGAATGAAACATAATATTGGATGAAGGAGATGTCATCTTCTATGTTGGAAGAGGACCTTCCATGCCTCATACTTGTGTTCCCCCTTCTGTCCCAGGATTGTCTTCGGGTCTCTTGAATAAGGGTGACATAGATGTATCCATGTTGAGACCTTATAGAAAACCCCATCTTGGAGGGGATGATTTTTTAAAGGGCGGGATTGGACATGAACTTCCTATTTTGACTATCCTCTCATATGAGAGAATATTGATTCATATGGGGGAGGTTGTTGTTGAGGAAAAAATTCCCTCGCCCTGAGGGCTAGGTCCGGCTCCATTCCATGGGCGCTATGCATCTTCCCATTTTTTGTTCTTACCGGAGAATTTGATGTCAAAAATTCCCCCGGCCATGTTTTTTGGGGTTGGTCCTGTATTGCAGCACCTGCTGCAGCTATCGCTTCCATATTGATCTCGCATGCTCACATTCCGTGGTTAGATGGACCTAGTGTTGAGTTCAACTATCAATTAATTCCCACTAGGTAGTAAATTAGTGATTTCTGATTAGATTTTCTTAAGTGATATTCCTACCAGATGTTTTCGGTAGCCTGATCGATGAGTTCGAGAATGGCTTGCTCTCGTCAGGCCTAACACTTTTGAAACTTACTCAAGGCCAGTTTCAGTCAGGTGTGTTGCCACTCCGGAATATATATTTCATTTGATTTTCTTCTTGAAGTGATGGCATTGCAATACTTTACGCCGAACCGGTTCTACAAGACAGGAAATTGTGTGAAATTCAGAGCCCCATGTTCTCCCCATCATTATATATGAACTCCCATTGGAACATCATCAATTAGTTGAATCAATTAGTGCAGTGCACAGAGGCAGGTTCACTCAAGGTCCCTTTTGTGCCTCTCTGATCATCATCATCGCGCCAAAGGAAGGGCTTCCAGGTTAATGTGACGCAGGAGATCTCCAATTATTTTGACATGATTTTCATTTACCTTATATGGTTGGAAGTTTAATTTCAACTCACGATGGGTTTCCCGGATACTAGAGAGGAATTAATTTTTCTTCCTTCAGATAACTCTCTAGGTAAGTCAAACTAAGAGGTGGCTGTGGGCCAAAACACTACTAGAATGTCATCCCTGGCTAGTTGTTTCCTCAGGTGTAACACATCATCATGATCAGTTTCCAATGATTCCGCTAGTTGATCAGACCAGCTAAGACACTCCTTGAAAGTACTATCGATGTAGTAGGGATAAAGGAGATCAAAATGCTATGTAGGAGTTTCTAGGGTGGATCAGAGGATGAATGTGGTCCTAGACCATCTCATGTTTGAATAAGGATGTTGTTGATAGATGACTGTGAACCTGACATGCTTGATTCCATCCATCTGAGTGCCTCAGTATAAAAGAAATTTTCTATACGTGATTCAGAAGGGGGAAGATAATCTTGTCAATATTCTATTTAACCGTAGGGATGACCACCAATGTTGGCGTTGTAGTGGCGAGGACTACCATCGCAACTTGAAGTATAACTGCTGAAAATAATTCCATAGTGCATACTCTGGGGAGGACCTTTAGAGAGAAATCAGCAAGGGGAGGACCTTATGGCTCTTTAGGTCTATTTCTGGGAGGGACTTTGCAATGACTGCCATGGTGACATGGACTACCACCATTACTATTGCAGGTAGAAAGCCTTCTTGGTACACCCTGGGGAGGGACTTCAGAATGTACCACAATAAAGGGAGGGACTTATCGTTGTTTGAATTATTTGTGTCGAGGACCTCTTTTATCCATTTTTTAATGTATAGCACTACCATTACTGCTTGTTGCCTCACTGCACAGTAGAATTTTTCATTGCGTACCCTAGGGAGGACTGTATGGGAGAACTGAAGCATGGGGAGGACCTTTTCGCTACATAGTGTCATTATAGGGAGGGACTTCACAACAACTTCAATCATGGTGAGGATGACCATCATGGTTTGATGACCGGTGTGCATCCTTGGGACGATCTTCAAGACACAATACTCTAAGGGGAAGACATTCTGGTTGCTTAAGTCCATTGCGGGGAGGACCATCGCAATAGCGACCATGATGGTGAGGAGTACCATCATAGCTATCTCACAATGAATATTTATGGGGAACACCCTAGAGATCCTTTAAAATGTACTGCAACGAGGGGTTGGCCTTCTCGTTTCCTGACATATCTGTGTGGAGTACATCTGCTATCATAGTGGCGTAGACTACTAACATAATTCGATGACTGGATGCGTAAATTTTTTTTGCAATGTAACCCATGGGGAGGACATTCAGGGTAGGCCATGGAATGTGGAGGATCTTTTTATTGTGATGAGACGTTGCTGCGTGGAGGACCTATGAAGTTGCGACTTTGATGGTGAGGAATACCATCGTCATATATGGTTCCACTGCATGGAGTGTATTTGCAGTGTATGCCCTGGGAGGACCATCAGGTCGTACCAAAATAAGTGGAGGACATTCTTACTAGTAGATCATCTTGTCATGCAGAGGGTTTCCGTGAATCACATCTAAATAGGAACTCTCATGATCGATTGTTATATAGCCATGATTAAGGACCTCATGGGCGCTCTTGGGAGGACCATCGGAGTCACTGGTAGCTAAATTGAGGGAAGGAACTATGCAACTACTATTACAGCTCCCATAGTATGGTTTTGGGTTGGAAGGATTCTGAGACTTTGAGACATTTTTGGCGGCATGAGAACCCGAGCTTCTAGAATATTGGATTCATGTACCCACTCTATATTTTCCATCTTCCATCGGTGCTCTCGTGGTTCTCTCTTGTGGGCAGTGAGGTCCGTTCACTATTGATAATGGTCATCACCACTGGGTCCCGGTCTAATTGGGTCATGTAATGTTGCTGGGATACGTCAATGAACATATTGAGTTTTGGAAGGGATATATGCATGCAAAAAAGCATCCACCATGATGGATGAGTGTCAACCATTTGAAACGAGTGAGTATGCTCGATCTAGTTTCCCTTGTATCACGAGATATAGCAAACGAACCACTTGAGTGGAAGAAGGGATGATGATCATCTCCGAGGTGGATATCTCATCTCTTAGATGATTCAACTCAATTCGGGAGATTAGATCATCGGACTGAGTCCTTATTGTTGTCACTGATGCAATCAAGCTTTGTCAAGTTAACAAGATTTGATCTGGTATCGATACATGATCCTCCATCACTACTAGGATATGTAGAGAGACATTCGTGGCTTGAAAAATTATGAGGTCCCATTCCTCTGTCGGAGTAGTAATTTACTGCTTTGTTCCTCTAGTGGTCAATGGATAATGACGATTCTCTTGTGTTGGGGCTAGTAAAATAACTTTCCCTTGTGTTGGGCTGTTCCATCTTACTTCTCAGTTTTCCGACACATCTGGATGACAAGAATTCCATGCATCTACAAGGTGATGGCCCTACATATGTTAGTGTCCTTCCAAATAGAGTTGGTGGCCTCTATTGGCATTGAGACGTGACCACCTGCTAATCACCACCATATCAAGATGGAGGGTGTCAGGAGCATCTATAAGGTGATAGTCTAGTAGGTGATGGATTTCCACCATGTCTGGTTGGTAGGATTCATGATTCTGGGTAGGGAGAGTTTCCTTCTAGGTAGGTTACATCCTGTATGGGCGATGGGCTAGACGAGGCTCAGTTAGGATGAGTTCCTGCTCGTATGATTCCACCATGTCGGGATGGAAGGATATGGAAGAGCAGACTGGTGCATGGGCCTTCCCGTGATATGTCTCAGTGTCTGAGCAATGGATTTCTTCCACTGTAATGAGGGTGATAACCGATTCTTGATTGGATGTTTTCCGCTATAGGCAGGTGGTCTGAGGGGCTGGAGCTCGGGGAGTGTGTGCATGGATCCTCGAGGTGGTATCCTCTTTAGGGATAAGATATGTTGTCGTGGTGTAGTTGCAGCGACATATTAAGTGGGGGCCTTGGAGAGGAACCCCATTCTGATGGGGATGATGTCATTAGCATCGACCTCATCCACCTCCCTTATATAAGGGAGGTATTCATTTTCTAGTTTCAGGGACAGGCTCCTGAAACGGTTTGAGATAGTTACAGGGCCACCTCGATATTCTCTAATGGTCACTAATGGGTAGGCCGCTGATGGGACTTAGCCGACTGGAGGGTGTATGGAGAAACCTCCACATTTGGGAGAGCACCGTTCTGATGATACTCTCGGATCAGTGCATCCGAGACCCAGCGTTGATGACGCTGGGTGGGAGATGAGGTCCACTGCTGATTGAGAGGCCTCGTATCTGTGTTGATCATCATGCATGTATGTGAATTATTTTATGACACCATTGGAGTGAAGGAATCATTGATGTGAACCTATAAAATATTTGAAAAATACAAATAGAAAAATCATCAACTTATCATCTCATATTCCCATGCATAATAAACAACCTTGATTGGTCATCCTTTTGAGCATGAAAGGGGGTGTGAAGTGCAATTATTTCACCTACACCTTTGAAGGTTCATGACCATGTCCTTTTTTTGTTGTAGAATGAAAAAATGGCCCGTGTAACACACCAAGCTTCCACAGTACGTTTCCCTTTGAATAATACAATAGTTTGTGTTGTATGCAACTTCGAGTTCAAACACACCACAACCAATCAAAGTAGCCGTTATAAATAGTAATACCCACTATTGAAAAATTTATAAATTATATCTCTCAAAATGGACTTTTGGATTCTTAATATTGAAATTATCATAGGGTTAACTTTTTGTATTTTTCTTAAAATAGACAATTTTTTATGAATAGTGAAAAAACACTACGTAATTGGTTAAACCGACTATTTATTTAAATAATTAGTTGTTTTATTTTAATTTTTTTTGGTCAAAATAGATACATAATACCTATATTTTTTCAATTTAATTCATTGGAGTCATTTTATAATATGTTTAGATATATAAAATTTTATCGAACTTTTTACCGTCTTTAACCCACCTCCAAGATGCATTTGAATATTTGTATAAAACAAAATTTTTTCGCTAATGTGTGTTGAATTTAAAAAATCCCTGTGTCCCAATTAATATAAGTAAGTAAAATGTTCATCAATAAAATGAAAATAATTTATGGAGAATAGTAACTTTTGACTTTTATTTACCTCGGATAAAAGTAAATAGTATAATTAAGGGTAAAATGATATCATTATTACCCTAACACATATCCTAATTCTATTGGATAAGTATAATTAGAAAACAAAATCCTTAGGAATAATATATTATCCCATTGGTCCACTTGTATTAGATTAGGACATTTATTATAATATTAATTAAGGAAGAGTTAAAAGAGTTAAAATCAATGTTTAATAACTAAAAGATTTTTAAGATAGGGTTATACATAAGATAAAGTCAACTATAAATATTAATTATAAATCAAAAAACATTTCCTAATTAAAGATATTTTACTTATAATTTTTAGCCATTATATAATTAAATTTATCAATGTTGCAATAATGATGTTGTAATTTCCTTATTAATGAAAGATTAAAATAATTGATATTATAAATACTAAAATAAATAAAATTTGAGACTATTAAGGAATTAAACTAACTTTAGAGGTCACTGTGGCATGTTAGGGTTTATTAAATAAATTTTCTCAGATGTAATAATACTGTTATGAATTTTACAAAATCAAAATAACACAGTGTCAAAAATGACACAAGAATGTTTGTGAAAAAAATATTTTTTAATTAATTTATATTCAATTCCTAAAACTATAATGATCATCCAAAGGTCTTAAATAAAATTATAAATGCATTAATTATCCACTTGAGGTTCTCTTGGAAATTTATATTATGTTTATTAACCATATAATATAAAAATACAACGAGACATGGTAAATGTCGAACTATTAAACTAAGAGTTAAATCTAAAAGAAAAGGTTAATAGAGTGACCCAAATCTATCTAAAACCTATTGGTTGAGTGGTTTTCGACACATAACCTCCTTATCCTTTATGTAATTAATTTTTGTGCCATGAGAAACTGAAAATTATTTTACTATAAAATAATATTTCAATCTTTCTCTAAGGTACACCCCACCCCTCTTATAGAAGGGAACTTCCCCTTATTTCTAATTCTCTCCTTCGAATCCATTTGGATTCGCTAAACCCTGACCAAATATCCTATCAACTATCCTCCCTTAAACTTAGAGGCCTTACATTAGTCAGAAAGCCATCCTAAGTATCCCTTTTGATCAAATCAAAAATAAGAACCCAAAGAACATGAAGATATTTCATCACCTCTTTCAAGTTCATTTTTTCTTCCACTTCCTATTTCATTGTTGTTTCCCTTCTAAAATAATAAATCCATTATATTATATATACTATGATGATATTATCAAAAATGGTACAACCATATTCATTATTATATCCATCTTATAAATTTCAAAGTCACCATATGTGCGTATGTACAGATTACCATCTCTAGGTCGTGGTATAGTTTGTTATCCAAACCCATCATCATTTGGATGGGTATAACAATGAGTATAACTGAAATAAATAAAAAATATATCATGATAATTATTCTATATATATTATAAACCATCCAATTATATACGATTTTAATATCTAAATAATTATATTGTCTCTCGTGAGTACGTATAGATTACCGTAACCACAGATGCGAAGAGATTCATTCCCCATCATATCCATTCAAGACTAATTTTCAATTCATGATTAAAAATAATTTTTAGGGACTTAATATAATTCTGAATATGAATATTATACATCCTATCTATAAAAAACATTACTTACGTAACAATGAATATAATGGAATATGAATCAGTTAACACCCGTAACGATGATTCTACTGAAATATTATTAACAAATCAATATTAGAAGATCATATATGATATCATAATAATTTATATGGATATATTGTAATTTAATAACAATGATTTCACCATTATATATGATTTTGACTTACCCTCGACTAAGGAAATGTACTAGGTAAGGGTTAATATCACAATCGATTTATTATTTGAGGTTGTTTTTACGTAAGTATCTACTAGGATATCATAATCATCCACATCCATGATTCTTAAAAATAGATTTCAAAACATTTTTACTAATTACTAGAATATGGGTTAAACTCATTTATAATCTTGTTTTTCTTTTTATAAAATGGTTTGAAAGGAACATTTCCATCATTTTCCAAACATGGTGTTTTTTGACCGTTTCGACAAAATTATGGTAAGAATGTTTTTAACTTATACAGCGGGTGCAACTATTTTCTGCCATTATAACATCGTCAAAGCAGCCCATACAAGATTATAAGATTAATTTCAAAATTAATTTTTTATTTTATAATTATATGTCTCTTAAATGATTTCAAAAAATAAGGAGATATTTCTGAAAAAAAGTTTTGATTTCATCTATGTCAACATCCTTCGATTGATTTCAAGCTTATTTGAAGTTGATTTATTATGATAAAAACCTTCCATATTGTATTGAAGATTTTGTGATATGATTGACTATGGATGTTTTATTTTTACACCATTCATGGTTTATGGATAATTTATTGACATTTCATATGCTGGTTTTAATACGATTGTTTATTTTATACTTAAACCTTTTCATTTGAGGAATGCATTGGACATAATATGTGATGTGTGGAGCCCGCTCTAGATCCTCGATGCATCGGGAGGTCTCAAGAGACCTGATAGATTCTTGGAACAATGCCTTGACATAATCCTATTTGTAGTCTTGGCCATGGCCTTGAAAAAATATTATTTGTAGTCTGGGCACATGGCCTTGTCTATGTGGTTATGAAGTCTGGCATTATGCACTTAATCATTATGAAAGTGGATATGGTAATTTTATTTTATTATTGAACTATTATAATATCCATGTGTATAAGTAAATGGAATTATTTGTTTCTATATTTTCCATATTATATTGAAGATCAAGTTTAAATGGATTTTTTTTAGTCTTATACATTGCCTTAAATGTTTATGATAGTTTAGGAATGTTTCAGATATATTGTTATCCATACCGAGCAAATGAGATCAGACCCTTCTATGTTTAATTTTTTCCAGGATGCACGAAGTATATTATGATACAATGGCAGGGATTTTATAAGGTATATCAGCGTGGCATATGGAGACAAAGTTGTTGTAGTTTTCCATTTTTTAATTACTGTTAAACTTTTGAATGTATATAGTATTTTCAAGGATACTAAACTAATCGGTCATTCAAGCCTTGATATTTTGTGACCATTCCAATGTTTTGTTATAATGCACTGACTCTGGGTAAAAAGTGTTGGGAAATTACAGTTGGCATCAGAGAAGTTTAATATAAACCTTGGAAACTATTTTTAGAAAAAATTTGATTAGATCACATTACCCTAAGATAAACTTTGAGGATTAGTATAGAAGAACTTCTTATAATTTTGGTACAATATAGATTTTTTTATGTTTTCAAGCAATACATCCCAATTTGTATATAATCAGGTAGAGGTGGTTATGGGACAGATGTACCTAGGGGTAAAACATGAAAACAATGCTTTTAGCTAGAATCGAATAGGAACTGGTGCACGACAACATGCCTTGCTACACTTTTGGTTACGACACTCCTGAGGATATGCTTAGTCTAATTATCATTTTCTTTACTAACCATTATAAAGGGATTATGATTATAAAATTCCTCAATGAAAACATTTTTATGATTACGTATTGTATCAATAAACTGTTCAATATATGTTAACTATTTTACAAGTGTGGAATTATTTATTACGATTTATAATCTATTCTAGTGTATGTTATTGTTTGGAAATGGCGACTTATGGAAGGAATGGGAAATGTATCAATGAACATAATATATGTTGGTATTTCCCTCCTACTCAAGTAAATTACAGTGGGGCTAGTGAAGTAACTGTTGTTTATCAACTTATCAACATAATTTGACAACTCACTCAGGTTATAAATAATAACCTTACACATAGAGAGCACCATGATCCACAACCTGGAGGATCAATGTTAGACCACTTTATGAGGAAAAAACCACTAACATTCAATGGGATTAAAAATCCATTAGTATCTAAGTAATGGATAAATTCCTTAGAGAAGATATTTCATGATTTGGGGAGTAGCGAATGGGAAAATGTTGTCATGGAAGTTTATCGCCTCATGGGAGATGAAAATCAATGGTGGTCAATAATCCAAAACTAAAAGGAACACGAAGAAGTATGAAACTTGGAATATAGGGAGTTTAATGATATTTTCATGGAAAAATTCTTTCCTCATGATAATAGATTGGATATGGGAAGACAATTTATGAGTCTGCGAAAAATGGAGGATGAGAATGTCGCAAAGTATGAGGCTAATTTTACAAGGGTAGAAAGGCATGATGAAGATTATATATGAAACCCAAGCTGTAATATTGATCATTTTTTTGATTGGTTAAAACCACTTATCCATCAAGAATTAGTCTCACAATCCTTCTCATTATATTAAGGGATTGTATCATTGCTATCAATACAGAAAAAGAATTCTCAATGTCTTACGACGTTAAAGAAATGAAAAAGAAGAAGATATCTGGTAAACACTCTAGAAATGGGAATAAGAAGAAGAATGTAAAAGTTGAATATCCATCCTACAGTAAATGATGGAGGAAAAACCTTGATACTTTCCTGAAATGAATGAGAGTCTGTTATAAAAGTCGTGAAAATGGCTACCAAACTCGTGATTTCAAGAGGAAAAAGAGGTTGTCAATGCTGAATTCTACAATTTTAGAGAAAGGGTGAATTATGAAAATGAATTTCCTAAGAGCCAAGGAAACATACCTCAAAAAATTCCACAGGATCAAGGCCAAGATTATGCTATCACTACTGCTGAGTTTGAAGCTCCGAAAGATGTGGTGGCATGTAATTTAGTGGTTTCCTCGAGTTTAGAAAATGAATTATTTGATTATCGATCATCCCATTTATTTATATCATCCCAGTTTGCTATTAAAATTAGATATTTACAATATGGTTTAACATGGTAGTTGTCAGCAAAAATTCTTAATGGAATTATCATTTCAACAATGTTTTAGCAATAAGTTCCCATTAGGGAATATAAATGTTCTTTATCATATGATCGCATCGTCATACCCATGATTGAATTTGACATAATATTTGGTATGGATTGGATTTTAGATTATGATGTGAAAATTTATTGTAAGAAGAAAGAGGTTAATTTTTTTGATGATGATAAGGATAACCTTATCTTTAGAGCAGAAACGTCACCGTCAGATTCTAATATAGATCCACCACCAGAAGCTCAACTAAATTAGATTATTGGGGAGGAAGAGAATGAAATAACTGTGGGTGAGGAAAGGAATCTACAAATAGGGGTTGTACTTATTTTTCATGAATATTTTTATGTGTTTCTAGAAGATTTACCTGGATATCCTAAAGAATGAAAAATTGGGTCTTCCATTGATTTATTTCCTAGTTCACGGCCCATATCAAAGACCCCTTATAGAGTGTCCACTGGGGAATTATATCATCTAAAGAAAAAACTACAGGAATTGAGTAATTTGGTATTTATTGGCCCAATTATTTCTCCATGGGGATCCGCTCTCCTTTTTGTTAAAATGAAAGACGGATCTATCAGGTTGTGCATTGACTATAGGGTGATCAACGTTATAACAATAAAGAAAAACTATCCCTTACCTCACATAGATGATTTATTTGACCAACATCATGGAGCTAAAAAATTTTCAATGATTGACCTATGATCTGTATATCATCAATTGTATGTGAAGAAGGAAGACATTCCGAAAACAATATTTTGAACCAGGTACGAGACTTATGAGTTTACAGTAATGCCTTTTGGATTGAATAGTGCACCTTTTGTTTTCATGGATCTAATGAACATAGTTTTCAAGGAATATCTTGAATTCATTTTAGTGGTATATATTGATGATATCCTGGTATAATAAAAATGCTATGATGATCATGAAAATCACTTATGCAGCAGTCTGAAAACCCTCAGAAAAAATGAATTATATGAGAACATTAGTAAGTTTTAATTTTGGCATCATGAGATTTCTTTTCTTTTCCATAATGTCACTAATGATTAAATAATCACTGATCCTTTTAATACAAGAGCAATACAAGAATGGACAACACCGATGATTATAAATGAGGTACTCAGTTTAATTGTTTCAGCAGGTTATTATCATTGTTTCATCTAGAATTTTTCCCGATTGGCTAACCCATTAACGAAGCTCACACCTAGGGGGTTAAATTTTTTTGGTCAAAAGAGTGTGAAGAATGTTTTGAATAATTTAAGAGAAGATTAGTTAATTCTCCTATCTTAACTCGACCATCGGGGAATGATGGGTTTGTTATTTATAGTGATGTTTCAAAGAAAAGACGTGGTTCTATCCTTATGTAGAATAATATTTTTATTTCCTGTGCATCACAAAAGCTAAAAATTCTTGAACAAAACTATCCTACTCATGATCCTTAGTTAACAGCTGTAATCATTGCTCTGAATATATGGATACACTATATCTATGTTGAAAATTGTGAGATTTATACTGATCACAAGATTTTGAGGTATATTTTATCAAAAAAAGAACTCAACACGAGGAAAAGGTGATGGCTTGAACTACTAAAGGGATATGACTTCACTATACACTACCACCCAGGGATGGAAAATAAGGTGGTAGTTCATTTGAGTAGAAATAATCATGGTGTTTTGAAACGTATGAGAGTTGAAAGAGATGTTATTTGAATGGATCTCGTAAAAATTGATATGGGAATAACCATGGAGGGTGATGCATCAATACATATTCAAATGGATTATAGACCATCATTACTAGAACAGATAAAAAGTACTATGTCTAATGATGAGTAGTTTCAAAAGTATATTAATGCTATAAATAATTAGAGATTGAGTGATTTCATATATGAAGATGGAATTTTGAAATTTGGGAAGATACTTTTTGTTCCTAACATAGCCGATCTAAAAAGTGAATTGTTGGATGATGCTCCTAGCTCCAATTTCTCTGTACACCATGGGACCACCAAGATTTATAGATATTTTAAGGAACATTTTTGGTGGGACAACATAAAGTGGGATATTACTGAATTTCTGTCAAGATGTATGGTCTGTCAACTAGTGAAAGCTGGAAGGCAATATCCTAGAGGAGTCATGCAACCTCTTCCCATACCTGAGTGGAAATGGGATAATATTACAATGGGATTTTTTATGGGGATACCAACTGCTCCTGGTTGTAATGATGCAATATGGGTGATTGTTGATCGTCTTAACAATTCATCACATTTTTTTGTCTATAAGAGATGATTTACTAGTTGAATGTCTGGAAAGACTATATATTAATAATGTTGTAAGAATCCTTTGTGTACCCCTATAGATTGTTCCTGATCGTGATCCCCGTTTTACATCATGATTCTGTAAAAGTCTTCAGAATGCCCTGGTCACTGAACTTCATTTGAGCACTGCCTACCACCCTCATACCGAAGGAAAATCAGATCAGACTATTCAACCCTTTGAAGACATGTTTAAATCATGCTCTCTTTACTTTCAGGGTATGTGGGATAAATATTTACCTCTGGTATAATTTTATTATAACAATATCTTCCATTCATGTGTTTAGATGGAAACATATGAAGCTTTATGTGGCAAAATATATTGCACACCAACTTTTTGGGATAATGTTAGTGAAAGAAAACCCGTAGGGCAGAAATATGTTGGGGAAGGAATGTAAAAGGGGAAGGTTATCCAAACCCACATTAAAGTAGCTCAAAGTAGGTAGAAACGATATGACAAAACTAAAGGAAGGATTTGGAATTTTAGGTATCTGATCATGTTTTCTTGATGGTATATCCATGGAAGGGAGTTATAAGATTCAGTAAGAAGGCTAAATTGAGTCCCAGGAGCATCAGATATTTCACAATTATAGAAGGAATTGGAGTTGTAGCTTATCATTATGCAATGCCTCCATGTCTCTCCGACTTTCATGATGTGATCCACATATCACAGTTGAGAAAATACATGCCCGACCCAATGCATGTACTCACCTATGAATAATTTGAACTGGAACCCAATCTGTCTTCTTGGGAAGAGCCTATCAGAATTCTTGATACTAGAGAACAAGTGCTGAGAAACTTAATGTCTCATCTTGTAAAAGATATATGGAGACACCATAATATGAAAGAGGCAATGTGATAACCTGAATAACTTATGATGAAGAACCACCTGAATCTTTTTATGCATTAATATTCAAATATTTTCCAAGATGAAATTATTTTAAGGAGGGGAGAATAACAACACAATCTTCCACAATATGTTTCCCATTGAATAATATAATAGCTTGTGTTGTACGCAACTTCAAGTTGAAACATGCCACAAAAAATCAAACTACCAGTTTTCAAAAGTAATACCCAATTTTTAAAATTTTAAAAATTTTATCTTTCAAAATGAGCTTCATTTTTGTATTCAAAATATCGAAATGAGCTTAGGGTGATTTTTTGATATTTTTCTAAAAACATTCAATTTTTGATGAATAGTAAAAAAACACTACGTTATTGGTTAAACAAACTTCTTATTTAAATAATAAGTTATTTTATATTAATTTATTTTAGGTCAAAATATATACATAATAATTATATATGTTACACATAATTCATTATAGTCATTTTATAAGATGTTATGATATATAAAATTTTATATAACTTTTTAACGTCTTTTAACCTCCTCTTAGGAACATAAAAAAATTTGTATAGAACATAATTTTACTAATTCTGTTTGTGGAATTTATAAAATCTGAGAGACACGGTTAATATCAGTATGTAAAATTTGGTTCAATAAGATGAAAATAATTTTTTGTGATTAGTAACTTTTGACTATTATTTACCAGGGTTAAAAGTAAATATGGTAACTAAGGGTAACAATTATATCATAATTACCCTAACACATGTCCTATTTATATTGGATAAGTATAAATTGACCAAATTTTTTTTTGAGTAAAACATGATCCCCTTTGGTCTACATGGATTAGATTAGGAAATTTATTATTATTTTATTTAAAGAAGAGTTAAAAGAGTTAAAATCAATGTTCAATTTAAAAACCATTATATATATAGAGTACTATAAAAGATAAATTAATCTATAAATAATCATTATAAATATAAATAAATTTAATACTTAATGGTATTTTATTTATAATTTTTTGACATTTAATAATTTAATTTATTTATTACACAATATTGATGTAGTAATTACCTTATTAATAAATGATTAAAATAATTGATATTATAAATTTTCAAATAAATCTTATTTTAGACTTTTAATGTATTCCACTGATTTTATAGGTTAATATGACATTTTAGGGTTGATTAAATGAATTGTGTTTTAAGTAATAATGTTTATTGAATTTATCCAAAACAAAATACCAAATAGTGTCAAAATTAACATAAATAGTTTTTAAAATAATTATTATAATATTAATTTATATTCTAATCCTAAAAATATAATGTTTGACCAAAGGGATTAAATAATATTATATCTGTCATTATTAAACCACTTTATGTTCTCTTGGATGTTTATTGTATGTTTATTTACCATATAATATAAAATTAAAAAGAGACATGGTAAATGTCAAACTATTTAACTAAGAGTTAACTCTAAATGATATGAATAATATAGTGACCCAAACTAGTATAAAACCAATTGTTTGAGTGGTTTTCAACCCATCCCCATCATATAATTAAAATTATACATTTTGGAGCAATTAGAAACAGAAAATTATTTTTTTATAAAATAATAATTCTATCTTTTTCTAAGGTGCCCCTCACCCCTCTTATAAAAGGGCACTTCCACTTCTCTTAAATTTTAATCTTGAAAGCCATTTGGCCTTGCCAAACCCTACCCAAATATCCTCTTAACTATCCTCCCTTAATCTTAGAGGCCTTCCTTTAGTAAAAATTCCATCCTATGGAACCCTTTTGATCAAATAAAAAGGAAGAACCCGAAGAAGAGGTAAATATTTCATCACCTCTTTCTTGTTTTTATCTTCTTCCACTTCCTCTTTCTTTGATAGTAACAATATAAATTAATAACTCAGGTATCTTATATATGCTATGTGTTATTATATAAAATTGTACAACCTTATTAATTATTATATCCAACCTATAAATGAGAAAGTCACCATACGTTCCTAGTTAATGATTACTGTCTCCACTTCATTGTGTAGTTTGTTATTCAAACACTTCATCAGTTGGATGTGTACAATAATTAGAATAAATGATGTAAATAACAAATATAACATTATTATTATTCTATATATTTGATATACCATCCAATTATATATGATTTTAATATCAAAATAATTATATTGTCGCTCGTGCATACGTACAGATTACAATCTCCACGAATGCGGTGAGATTTATTCCCCATCGTATCCAATCAAGAATAAATTTCTTTTTATGTTTAAAAATAATTTTAAATGGATTAATATCATTATGAATATGAACAATATGCATCCTATCCATAAAAATCATTAGTTATGTAACAAAGCGTATGAAGGAGTACAAATCAGTTAACACCTGAAACGATGATACTACATAAATATCATTAACAATATAATATTAGAATATAATATATATGATTTCAAATTAATTTATATGGTTATTTAATAATATAATAACATTAATTTAACCATTATACAGGAGGTTAAACTACCCTCTAATAATAAAAAGTACAAGGTAAGGGTTAATTTCACAATCTCTTTATTATCTAAGGTTTTTTATGTAAGTATCTATTGAGACATTTTTTTCATCCACATCTATGTTTCTTACAAATGTATTTCAAAAAATATTTATTATTTTCTAGACTTTGGGATTATTCCTTTTAGAGCCTTGTTATAAATTTTATAAAAGGATTTGATAGGATACTTTCCATCATTTTACATACAAGGTACTTTATGACATATTTGACAAAATGAAGGTACAAATGTTTTTTTAACTTATACGGCAGGTGCAACTATTTTCCACCATTATAAATTCGTCTAAAAATACTTTACATTCTTATATGAATATTTTAAAAATATATGTTTTCATTTATAATTAAATTAATTTTAAATGATTTCAAAAATAGAAAGAGATATTTCTCAAAAAAATTATTGATTTCATCTATGTCAACATACATTGATGGATTTTAAGATTATTTGAAGTTGATTTATTATGATACAAAAAATCCCCTTTTTATTGAAGGTTTTGTGATATGTTTGACTATGGATTTTTATTATTATACCATTCTAGGTTTATGGATAAAGTATTGACATTTCATAGGCTAGTATTAATACGAATGTTTATGTTATGTTTAAACCATTTCACCTGAGCAATGCACTGGTCATAGTAAGTGCTGGGTGGAGCCCACTATAGTTCCTTAATGCATCGGTAGGTATCATGAGAAAAACTAGTGTCTTTGTCCAAGGCCTTGACAAAATCTTTTTTGCAGTCTTTTTACACGGCCTTGACTATGTGGTTATGAAGTATGGAATTATGCATTCCATCGTTATGAAAGTGGCTATTGATATTGCATTTGATTATTCGACTAGTCGAATATCGATGTGAATAAGTAAATGGAATTATTATATTTTTTCATTTCCATATTATGCTGATGTTCATGTTTAAAAGGCTTTTTTAGTCATATACATCGCCTTAAATGTTAATAATTATTTATGAAAGTTTCTACTATATTTTCATCCATTATGAACATCTAAGCTCGCCCCAATCTTTGTTTTTTTCCCAGGAGGCGAAGAAGAATATTATGACTATCCTGCTGGGATAGTCTAAGGGATATGAGTGTGGCCTATGGAGAATATGTTGTTGATGTTTTTTATTTTATAATTTAATGTAAATTTTATGACTGTATCTAGTATTTCCAAGGATACTAAACTAATAGGTCTTTTGAGACCTGATCTATTGTGATCATGAGAATGTTATGTAATAATGCACCGAATATGGGTAACTAGTGTCGGGGCCTTATAGCCCATCAGATATTAATCATCCACTAATTATTATGGAGAGTTTTGGATTAGGGTAAATCTATCATGCTAGTTAAAGACTCACGTAAGGTTCACCATTTTTGTATCGCAACAAGGTGATGTGATCAGTTCCCATGTCTGATTAAAGGGAGTCAGTGCTGTTTGATCATTTCTATCAGGTTCCCATTCTTTGTGTCTTCTCTTGGTATCTAACAATATTATTCATGGAGCTAGAAACTCCCATCGGCTATGGTATCCTACAATCCATGTACCTTCTTTCCAAAGGGAGTTTCTCGTTGGGTGATCTGGCCAACAACACTTTTGAAATCAGATTGGTTGAGAGGATGGGATGTCAGGCTCATTGAACACTTTTTGGGGGGAATTATTTCACTTTCTAGGAGTCTCTTATTTGTTTAAGATGTGTTCATATGTTCTTGAATCATTTCTTTATCCCCAATCATAGTATCCATTGATTATCTCTAGGTTACAAGTCATAGGGATATGTAGGGATTCTGAACCATCTACATCCGATGTTTACCCTCCTCATTTGATTAGTAATTCTATGTATGTTTGGGTTTGTTCAGATAGAACTGGACATAATCCTTAGGGCCCTCTAGAATGTGTTGTCATCTATGGGGTATAAAGAGTTACCTAAGCGTCTGGATCGAAGCCATAATATGGCATTCCATCTTATCCTTGTGAGAATAATCAGAATCTACACAGTTTAGTTCCCTTTAATGATAAACATTACCTTTTAAAGTTGTGTGACAAGGACCAAACTATATTGTTTATTTTGATATGGAAAGGATGTCTACCAGAAAGGTACCTAGTCAATGTTGGTGCAGGTCTTACGAAATTGTGGCCCAGAGGACCCGAGGGAAATGATTTCCTGGGCCCGGGTTTGGTTTTTCAAGGAGAATTAGGACATAATATAATAAAGATATCTATGTATCAGACTTGTATGTTGGGCATGCACAACAGGGATGATTCTTACGTATCCCAGTTGGTTAGGGATCAATGTGTATGTAGTTCTGGAAGGTCAGGGCATACATGTGATAGTTTCCTGTCAAGGGCATGATCTGAAGCCCAAGATGGGGTATGGTTGGGGATTACATGTGGTTGGTGGCCCGATTTAGTATTGAACTTTAGGGAGGTTTCCTAGATACCGTGATTAGGATACATGGATAAAAACCCATGTAGTTTGTCCTACCGCCATCGTTGTACGAACATCGTGACCATCACAAACCTCTAAGATCATTTGAGTTATGCTCAGTCTAAGAAACAATAGAATGTGAATATTCGGAAAGACACTCACTTTTTCCTTTCTAAGGGGAGATGAGAAATATTATAGAAGATGGAGAGGGCCATGGTTGTAAGACTTTCATTCCCCCTGGTGTTGAGGAGTGAACGAAGGCATAAGTCGTGTCGGTAGAGGCTGTGGAATGGTGGTGAAGGGAATAGAGCAATGAACCATCCTGGATAGAAGGGGAAAGGATATTATCATCTGGAAAGGGTGGAGTGTGGATTACTCCAAGAGGAATAACCTATTACTCACATCAGGGGAGGAGAAAATTGCTCCCCACTTTCACTCATTGAATGGAAAATATAGCAGGATCCCTCAATCCTGAAGAGTGGAGTGTCACAAAGGGGATGTCGGGATCAGAATCTTGACTACCATGTGTATGTGAACCTAGTATTGCTATGGATATCCATTAAAGGGATGTTGTAACCCCTTTTCTACGCATAATGTGGGTATTTAAACTCCGAAGCACCCATTAATGCACCTGAAGGTTTCTGCATGTCTGTTCAGTGACTTTGGGAGAGGCCTTGGCTTGGTGCTGATGTATAGGGAATTGAAGGGAATCTAGAATATTTGGATGAACATGAATGTCCATATTTTAATCAAGGGATGGAAACACTGAAGGCCTTGGTGGGCCATATACCAATATGGGGAGTGGCACCCTTCTCATAGGAATGTGCAACATGGATGGAGAGGTCATCTACATAATAGTGTGGTACATGGATAGAGCCGAATCCCACGTACCGAGGTGGATCATGACATTATGTTTGGTCTTTTTACAAAATTGGTATGTGGTGCTAGAGTCTGCTCGAGTAGCAGGGGCCAGGGATAGCACTATTTAGGGCTTCGCCCGTGTAAGAGGGTGCTACACGATACGCTTGATCAAAGGAAGGTCATAAAATCCCTGGTTCACGGGGAGTGCATCAGTGTTGGGGACATGGTTTATGGTTAAAATATTCTAGGTTTTCGGTTTTCCAAATTATTTATATGTTCTTTAGTTATTAAAAATTCGTCCCCAATTTCTACCTATTGCTTGTTCATGAATCAAAACATCATAATATGAGAAATCCTAACATACCAAAAGCCTCTTCCTTCTCAAAAATTATGATTCCTTCCTTCAAAAAGTCGATCACCAAGAATTTGATCATCAAAAAACCTATCCATTTCATCTTCCCCTTGATATCCTTTTATAGTGGGGTGGAATGGGTCATATCTATGGTCATACGACACCTCTTCCAGAGGCCCATGGCAGAAAACCCAGCCTATAGTTGATATAGTCAACCTGAGGATGATTTGGTATATTGAATGCACCTCACCTACTAACTAACTCGGTCATGGGGGTTATTGGTTATCACGTAGTGCTCCATATCCATTTCGCGAATTACGTTGTGCGCGGCGGGGGGATGGTCCACATAATTCACCGCTGATACGGTTCGGGATTTCAGACTGGTCAGGCCTCACTCGACGGCTATTTGGTTCGTGCGCGTGTAGGAGCTCCACCTCCAATTTGCGAACGATAGTGTCTGTGGGACATAGGTTTACCGAATTGTCTATGTACCCCTGATGATGAACAAGTACGTTGACGGGTTAGGTACTTTACCATTTCCTTTTAACATTCTTCATATTTTCCCTAATTTTTATAATGATTGTGTATATTATTCTACTGATTATAAGGGACTATTTTCCTTCCCCTCTACGGATTTTTTGGGACCCTACACTATATGATCATATATGAAGGATGTAAAATAGATTGAAGAAACATTGTCCCATATGTCGCTAAATTGACACATCACAAATGATATTTTGGTTTTTAGAATATCTGAGAGAGGAGAAGAAGCATGAAGATGAATTTTTCCATAAACATGATTTAAATCCAACATATATAAGACAATAGAGATTGAATTCCATGTCGATAAGGGGAGGATAGTGTAGTATTATAATTGAAAATATTTGAAGAGAAAACATAGGAAATAAAAAGAGGATTTTTTTTATCTTGATCGCTTCTCCTAGAGATCCTCCATATGTACATTGGTATTTTACTTTTGGAGAGACAAGTAGGTATTGGATGTAGGGAAGAGCCTTAGGAAGATTATTAGGCAGAATATAGACAATGAAAAAAGCTTTAGATATGTGTGAGGAAGAGGGGGTGAGGGTTTTATTTATTGTGGAGGAGAGGAGTGGATCCCTATTATTTTAATCATTAATTTTCCGACATGTAGAATACAAAAATAAACCACATTTAATAAAAATAATTTTCTATATATGAAAATTAAAATTTTAATGTAAATAATAATTTATTCAAAAATATTAATTTCAAAACTAGAAATAATTTTATAAAAACATGAAAAATTAATCATGGTCTCATAATATTATTTTATGACCGTAATACAATTAAATCGTAATTTATGATTACATTTTAGGAAATATAATTTTCACTTATATTATATAATTAATCAAAAAATTGTAATTAAATATTTATGACTTACAAATATACAAACACTTATATAAAGATTATATTATCACTTAAAATATGCATTTTCACTAAACAGTTCTTTTTGAGGATACAATACACTTAGTTGATTTACTATTCATAGGGGTCGTATTTCACTTCATAAGTGTGTGTTGCTATTTACAATGGTATTATAAGATCCACCAAAAATTAAATTGGTCAAATCTGGATACAAATAACGTACTGATCAAAGCTGTGTATGTCCATTTTTTCCAAATTCAAAACACAAAAGTGAAAAAATTTTGTTTCATGGTTAGTTTATGACTACCTACATTATACAATGTGCCAATATGTAGTGACTCAGTGTTTTATGCATTAAATAAAATTTATTTGTAAAACCATGTAGTGTCACACCCACAACCTCAGACGATATTTTATTTTATTCTTCTTATAGTCTCACACCAATAGACAAGTTGATTTGGGGTCTCAGTTGGAAATTTTTTAGTTTAATAATATTGATGGGTTTCATATGGGTTTTAAGGAACCACAAGGTTAGAGGTAATGGTTTGGTCATCCTAGATTCCCTTCCGGTTGGCCACTACAAAAAATAATAAATTTTTTGTGAGAATATAATGAGGTAAATATTTAAAACATAAAAAAAATATTATTATGTAGGTAATAATATAATTATTATTAAAAGTTGTAATAATTTCATTATCACTAAATTTTTTATTAATATAATTATTATTAATTTTGCTAATATTATCATTTTTTAAATGAATTGCACAAAATAACTAATTTTATTATTATTGAAATGTTTATTTTAAGTCAATAATATCAATTCTATTGACATTATCATTATGATGAATATTTTATTGAGACGAAATTAGTATTAATGTTGATAGAAAATTATTAATTATTAATGTTATTATTATTAACATAATGGATTTGGAACTTTTTAATAATTTTTTAACCATAAATCTATCCTATGCTTACCCACCTTGTTACCCTCATTTCCCTAGCGCATGTCCTCACCCTAACCCAACCTGTATCCCAAGGAATCTCTTCTCTCTGCCATTGGACGACTTGATTCAAGGGAACCTCGCCCATGTGCACCAACCGATTGGCGGGTTGACCTCCAAGTGTGTTAAGTCAATAAGTTTTTCCTTATGACTTTTTCCATTCCTTCTTGTTTTAAAAATCTCAAACACCCAATACTTAAGAAAATATATATTTTATTTATCTAAGGAAAATTTCCTTCCTTAATGAAATTTAACCTATACTAGATTTACTTATACATATCAATATTTTTCATAAGTGAAAAAATAGGATTCATATCAAAACCCCTGAATCATATAATTCTTAGATATGAGGCACTCTGTTTTAGGATGCAAATTATGGATACAAACTCTAATAAAGTTCCACTATGAATTTTGAATAAAAACTCTAATAAAGTTCCACTCTGAATTTTGTATATGAACTCTCATAAAGTTCCACTCTGAATTCTGGATATGAACACTAACAAAGTTCAACTCCGAATTCTGGACTTTGAACTTCTATGAGTTCGACTCTGAACTTCTATGAGTTTGACTCCAAACTTATATGAGTTCAACTCTGAACTTCTCTGAATTTGACTCCAAACATCTATGAGTTTGACTCCAAAAATCTTTGAGTTCAATTTTGAACATTTAGTAGTTCGACTCTGAACTTCTAAAAGTTTGACTCCAATCTTTGTAAGTTCAGATTCTGATCTCTGGTGAAACTAGACTCCGAATTTCCTTAGAAATTCAGACTTCGGATTTCTAGAGAATTCGAATGCCGAATTCCTATAAAACAGAATCTGAATATCTCTTTATTATAGACTGAAAATTTCAATTTGGTTAGACTCCGTATTATTACTTTCATACATTATGAAATTTAGTTTTACTTATGCTTACACATGATTCATTACAAAACTATGTCATGCATTCAGTTACACATGTTTTGTTATAAAATTATGTCATCCATTCCGTTTCTAACTAACTGTTGGATAAGTGACACGTATACAGGTCCCTACAAAATTCAAGGAGAAATATGACCATTAGAGGAGGGAGCCAACCGTTGGAGCTTCGCCTATATACATGAGCTCATTTGAAAAGAATATACAACTTTGAAAACTATGCTTATATGCTGTTGAAGTGATTTCTAGAGAGAGAGGCCCAATCAACTCTCAAAGCTTCATGAAGAAGGTTTGAACAGCTTGTTCAAATGTTGCCTTGTGCAGACTTGCTTTGTGTGACTCTGAATGTTGGTGATTACATTTGAGGGCTTCCAGGGATAGGAAGACAGAGGTGCTGACTACCTTGAAGTTCGATGGCTTCTTTGCTGAGGAAGACAGAGGTTAAAACTCTCTTGAAGTTGAGGGATTGTGGGGATAACAAGAGAGAGACTCCGATCATAGTATCGAGGGCTTACCCTGGGGTTGGTAAGACATATTTTCATTAAATTATAAATCAAGGGACCTTTATCCAATGTTGTTGGATAAACTTATCTTTGGGGTAAAAGATTTATATCTTGTTACCTGTAGTTTTACTACTTGTTTTTCCGCTGCATTTTTTGTATTGTAAGGAAAGTATAACCTTCTTATATTTATTTACACTTGTACTCTAACTCATTTAGATTCTATATGATTTAAGGTAGAATCTAATTTTGTAAACTTTGGTTAAGTCCTAATTTCCAGATCCATATTTCCGGAACCGGTTTTTCAGAATCACTTTCTTGATTTAATAAAGTGAATAGAACTAGAAGTTTGAAACATCATTCTTTGTTCCAATATTTCATTGCTGTTAGAGGTGTTGTGATTTTTTTAGTTTAACTTTGTTAAACTTGGATCTTTCCCTTTTTAAGAGAATTTTTAAAGTGTACAATTCACCCCCTATTGATTATTGAGCATCTACATCATTATTTTGATAATACAATTTGTATCAGAGGAGGTCTCTGAAATACTTATATAACATATAAGTTTTTCTTGCTCAGTTTTTCATTTTTCTATATTTTTCCTTGCATAGGAATATTCTCCTTGAATACGAACTTTTTTTATTAACATGTTTTTGAGTAGAAAGGTTTTTTGAAGATGGTAGGTTTAAATGGTGGATCCATCGACAACCTAAATCCTACAAGAACAACAATTTTTTATGGCAAGGATTATGAGTATTGGAGAGATCGAATAAAGAATTTTGTTATCAATACTGGAGTAGTGAATTTCATTATGATTACAGGAGGTTAACAAATTCCTAATAAGGAAGTATGTACTTTCAAAAAACCAAGAGAATCATTACTATCAATTAAACTATAAGGGACTCAATACTCTACTATGTTCAATGACTAGGAACAAATATAACCAAATTTCTTCTAGTGAAACAACTAACTGTATATGGAAGAAACTTGAAGTTTCACACATTTGTACATCTAAAGTGATTGAGACTAGAAGAGCCATGCTTAGAGATGAGTATCATGGTTTTAACTTTCCTTATGGAGAACTCATTTGTAAGGTGAAACAAAGGTTTATGACTATCGTGAATAGCTTACAATATATGGTAGAGAAAGGTCTAGATGATGAATTTCTAGTTGACAAGATCATTGATATTATTCCTTATGAGTGGGAATCAAAGAGAACAACTATTGATGAGAACATGAAGGTTACTCAAATTTCCTTAGATGAACTATTTTGAACTCTTCTCGAACATGAAACAAGGATGAAGACATATGCTAACAACATCAAAAAGAAGAATGGGAATGGTACTGTTGATTTTACTACAACTTCGAATCACATGAAAACCAATACTCTTGAGAGAGTAACGAGATCTAAGTTTAAGAAGTTTTCTATCCAATCTAAATCTTATTAGAGTGAAGTCTCAGAGAATGAGCTAGCAAATATTGCTCGAAAAATGAACAAGATAGCTGCACAAAGAAATTTTCAATCCATGTATAAGTAGAAGGAAAAGAAAGATAATAATGATTCTGATGTCACATGCTATGAATGTAAGAGAAGTGGACACATACGACCTGATTTCCCTATTCTTAAAATGAAAGAATGAAAAGAGAGGCATTCTGAAATGAATAGGAAGATTTTTTACAAAGCTAATGCTAAGAAAAATCTGAAAGCTAATATTACTTGATGTGATAGTTGTGGAGAATCTTCAGAAAGTGAATCCTCAAAATATGATTCATCAGCTTAGAAGAATATGAGATTCATTACTAATACTTCTTTTCCCCATACATGTCTTATGGCCAAGGTATGCTCTGCCTAGTATTTAACAAATTTATATCTTGATAATAATTACTATTCCAAAAATAGTACTTCTAATGAAGATACTTCATCCTCAAAAAATGAAGATCCTTCATATGAAGAAGTATCTAGATTTTACAAGTTACTTGAAGCAAAAAATTTTAAAATATCTAAGAAATTAGACAAGGAAAATACTAGGGAATAAATTCTTACAAAAGATATTTCAGATCATTCTACATATCTTAAAGATAATGAAGAGTTTTTCGAAAAACTTTCTAAAGGCCTTGAGAAATAAAATTCTGATAAGGATGAAATTTCTAAAGATCTTAAGAATGCTATTTTAAAGATGAAATTTTTTGAGGAAAAATATAACTCTAAGGAAGTGATTCTTGAGGATAAGAATTTAGTCATTAGACTAAAATCTGAAATATTTTCTCTAATGAAGTTTCTTGAAAAATAAACTTTTTGGAAGGAAATTTTTGACAAGATGTATTCTCAAATTAAACCTCAAGGAAACACTGCTAGAGTATGTTATACTCACCAAAAACCTGTCATCAAAAACAACTATTTTGTTCCTTCTAATTCCCCTATTTGCACTAAGTGTAAAAGTGGTGGGCATCGGAAGAAAAACTTTTCTTTGAATAGAGTTAAATCTTTTTGGTTTCAGAAATCATATTTCTCTAAACAAATGCGGATGCCCAAAATTTTGTTATCTGAAAATCTCGGATCCATAAAAGTTTGGATTCCAAAATTCTAATTCATTTTTTATTTTCAGGAAGAAAAAGGAAGTACCAAAAGCAACACATGGTACATAGATAGTGGATGTTTCTGGAATATTACTGGTAATAAAAACTATCTTCGAATGATTATCAAGACAAAATGAGGAAAAGTATCTTTCAGAGATAATGCTCAAAGAGAAATTGTTGGTATAGGTAATATTGTTCTTCTTGGTAAAACATTGATTTCAAATGTTTTTTTGTTAAGGGTCTTAATCACAACCTCATTTCCATAATTCAATTATGTGATGAAGGATATGTTGTGAATTTTAGGAATGATAAATGCTTAGTACACAATTCCAAGGAAGAGTTTATTGTCTCTTCCCATAATCAAGAGAATGTTTACACATTGAACATAGAAGACCTTAGGAGCCAAGACCTGCCTTTCCTAAGTGCAATGGATGATCATTCATGGTTATGTAATAGAAGACTAGGTCATTGTAACTTTAATAACATATGCAAAATCTCTACGAAAGGTTTAGTTAAGGGTCTATTGGAGCTTAGATTTGATTCTTCTAAATTTTGTTATCCTTGTTAATATGGAAAACAACATAAATCAAGTTCTAAATCAATTGGAGAAGTCTCAACAACTGATGCATTACAGTTGGTGAACATGGATCTTTTTGGTGCATCAAAAACTAGAAGCATTGGGGGAAAGTATTATGTATTTGTTCTAGTTGATGATTTCACTAGATTTACATGGGTATATTTTCTAGAAAACATGTCTGAAGCTTTTTATTATTTCAAAATTTTTAGAGCCCATCTTAAAAATGAGAAAAAAATTCCACTAAAAAGTATTTAGAGTGATTATGGAGGAGAATTTCAAAATTCATATTTTGAAACTTATTGTAGTAGAAAAGCTATTACTCACAAATTTTCAGCCCCAAGAACTCCTAAAAATATGGTGTAGTTGAAAGAAGAAATATAATTCTTCAAGAGATAAATAGAACCATGTTGAGTGAATATTCTATAGCTATAAATTTTTGGGCTGAAGCTGTAATTAGTGGTTGTTATACTATAAATCGAGTTTTTATTAGACATTTTCTTAACAAACTCTTTATGAGTTATAGAATGGCAGAAAATATAGACTTTCCTACTTCATGTTTTTTGGATGAATCTGATCCTTTAGTTTTTAAACCATCTCAACCTACATCCTCGGATGTGTTTTCAAAAACTGATTATCTACCATTGTTATAAGATCTTTCTAATTAGGAAAATTTTCAAGAAAATATTTCTGAAACATTTACCCCAGAAGACATTCTACCCTATGTTGATGAACTGGTTTTACAAAACCGAAGTCAGGTTTTTCTAAAAAATAATCCCAGTGATAGTATCATTGGTGATGTGAATCAACCAATAAGAAATAGATGTTCCTTAAGAAATGAAGTAGAGCATCTTGAATTTCTATCCCAATTAGAACAAAAAAGAACTGATGAAGCTCTAGGTGATGATGACTGGATAAACGCAATGCAAGATGAGCTAAATGAATTCTAAAGGAATAATGTTTGGACCTTGGTTGAAAGACCTATCGAAAAGTCTATTGTTGGAGTAAAGATGGTCTTCAGAAATAAGTGTGATGAAAATGGAGTCATCGTTATAAATAAAGCTGGATTAGTTGCTAAAGGATATAATTAGCTAGATGAAATATACTATGAAGAAACCTATTCTCTAGTAGCTAGAGATGAATCTATTCATATCTTACTTTCCTTTGCATCATTCTTTAATTTCAATCTTTTTCAAATGGATGTAAAATGTGATTTTCATAACCGTTATGTTCAAGAGGAAGTTTTTGTTGAACAACTTCCTGGATTTGAAGACAAAAAATATCCTGATCAGGTTTTTAGACTTATGAAAGCTTTGTATGGCCTTAAACAAGCCCCACGAGCTTGGTATAATAGACTTACATGATTTTTGCTTCAAAAAACTATGATAAGGGAAATGAAGATCCAACTATTTTTATAATGAAAGATAAGAAAAATGTTTGATTTTTCAAATTTATGTTGATGACATTATTTTTTGTTCAACTCCAAAATCATTAACTGATTCCTTTGTGGATCTAATGAAATCTGAGTTTGAAATGAGTATAATGGGTGAGTTAACATTTTTCCCTGGTTTTCAAATTTCTCAAAAACCAGAAGGAATCTACATATCCAAACATAATTATATTAAAGATCTTCTTAAAAATCATGGGTATGACAACACTAAGAGTATAATTACTCCTCTTGGTACCTCAAACACACTTGATCTTGATGAAGCTGGGAAACCAGTAGTTCAAACAACTTTTAGAGGTATGAAAGGAAGTCTACTTTACATAATAGATAGTTGACCAGAATTGATGTTTTCAGTATTCTTATGTGCAATACATCAATCCAATCCTAAGAAATCTCATTTAAAGGCAGTGAAAAGAATTTTTCACTCCTTAAAGGGAACCATAGATCTAGGATTATTCTATACTTATGGAAATGATTTTGTTTTAATGATTATTTTAGATGTTGACATTGGTGGATTTAGAATGGATAGAAAGAGTACATCTGGAAATTTTCATTTCTTAGGAGATTCATTGGTTTCTTGGTCCTACAAGAAGCAACACTCGGTAGCACTCTCCACTGCTGAAGCTAAATATGTAGCAGTTGGAAGTTTTTGTGCTCAAGTGTTGTGGATGCAACCCACACTCACAGACTATGGATTGAGTTTTACTAATACTCAAATTATGTGTGATAACACAAGTGTCATTTCCCTTAGTAAAAACCATGCACACCACTCTTGTGAAAATCACATAGATATTAAGCATCACTTTCTTAAGGATTACACACTAAAAGGATATATTAATTTTCAATTTATCGGAACAGAAGATAAACTTGCTGACATTTTCACACAATCTTTACCCTCCAATTGATTTGAATACATTAAACAGAAGATAGGAATGATAACCATAAGTTAATACTTCTTCATTATCTTCTTGTTGAACAATTATCCTTATAGAAATAAACTCTTTTTCATAGGGGGAGTACATTTTCTTCTTAGCATAATCCAAATTTTCATAGTCATTTGTTTAGCATTTGTAATCAAAATTTTCATAGTTAGTTTTTTTTAAAAAAAATTTTTGTAATCAAAATTTTCGTAGTCAGTTCTTCAAACTTTTCAAACTTGATTTTTTTTCATAATGATGTTTTCGAAATCGTAAATTTTCGTAATGAAGTTTTCAAAACTGAAATTTTCGTAATGAAGATTTCGGAACTGAAATTTTCATAATGGAAGGTTTTGGAACTGGATCATTCGTAATGATACTTTTCGTATTGTAATTTTTTCGTACCCATACTTTTCATACTGTAATTTTTTCATACTCATACATTTCGTTCATGAATATTTTCGTACTCATACATTTTGTACTGAAATTTTTTGGACTCAAAATTTGCGTACTGGGATTTTTGTACTCATACTTTTTGTACTGGAGTTTTGGTACTCAAAGTCTTCTCAACTTTATGCTTTTTGTAGTTTGTTTTTCGTAGTCCAATTTTTTTTCTTCAAGAAGAATATCACCTTTACGAACAAACATCCTATCCAATCCAAAAGGTATGATTTCCTTACCTAAAATTTTGTAGTCATATTTTTCTTACTGGTATTTTCCTATGAGTTATAAAAATTTCTCGGATTCTTGTTTTCTTAAATACAATTATATTTTTAAACCTCAAAAAATCGGATTCAAGAATTCCTTGCGGATATGATTTCAATCGTCAGATCATATCAAATAGTTTTTCAACAGTTATTATGGGTTTGGAAGATCAAAGGTAAGATCTATTGCGTCTATAAAGGGGATCCCCAATGGTAGTCCCACATCGATCTTCAAGCTCTCGCGTGTTGAAATTCTACCTCCCTTATTAAAGCCCATTCTGAATCCTCCAGAGCTCTTCATTCTGAATGTCTGCTGAAGCTACTCCTCAGTATATGTCAACTACACTGCCAATCCCAATATGGTTAGTTTATATGGAGAGGATAGTGCATCAAAGATTTTACAAGTATGATTCTCTTATATCTAAGAACATAAAATTGAATGGCTGGGAGGATGTTTTCTTACCAATGTCCGTGAAGCAGGATCCCGTTTATACAGATTTTCTTGTTGAGTTTTACGAGTCTGTTTTCTTCTTAAGGAAGATGGCACAGAGAATTTCTCATTCAATTCTTATGGAAAGAATTATATGCTTTCTTACACCAAGGCTGCAAGCTTGGTGGGTCTATCTTATGAAGGTGAAGTTTAGTTTTGTTAACATAAGCTTCCGAATGAGCAAGGAAGTTTGAACAAAGTGAAGGCATTGAAATTCCATGGACTTAATGATATGACTGGTAATATTACTCATCTCTCCTTGAATAATCAGATTCTATAGCATTGGTTACAAGGATTTTTAGTACCGAGAAGGGGTGATAAGGATAATCTCAAGAAGAGTGATATATACATCCTAGATTTTTTGGTAAAACTAAGGTAGTTGAATTTGATGAAACATGTTTTGATTACAGTTAAGAATATTAAAGAAGGGAATCTAAAAGATCAGATCATAATGTATCGGGCCTTGCTTTCAAAGCTTCTCATCAGATGTCATGATATGTTTAAAGTTTCTTGCACATAATAGAAAAGAAACTTAAAGGTAATGCTGGTTAGTGATGATACATTAAAGAATGATGAAGATGGATTTTTCTATTGAATCCAGAGAATTCTAGCTTTAGAAGAGGAAGAGGATAAGGCAGCTCCTGGAACCATCTAAAAATGTAGGAAGAAGAGAATGTTGAAAGAAGTGGTGGCTGAATACAAGACCCACAAAGCTAAAGAAACTCAATCTTCCCCACCCAAGCCAAATAAACAAATAGAATACGCAGATGAAGTGGATTCTACGTAGAGGTAAGATAAAGAGAAGAGAAAATATGGGGACCCTCAATTCGGAATAGATCCTGCTGAATCCAAGGACTTAAAAAATAATTCTTTTGATGAGTTGGAAGGACAAGAAAATGGAAAGAAGATGAAGGGAAAGATGTCTGAAGCCGATCTTGTACACTCTCTATTGAGAGATACAGAAGTAGCTTCTGAGAAGATCCCCATTCCATAAACCATTGATGTCTAACCATTAACAGAGACTTCAAGGAAAAAGGACATCACTCCGGAAACGTCCCAAGGGAATGAGGTTTTTAAAGAAGTAGAGAAAACATCTGGTGAAGAAATAGAAGAAGAAGTTATTGAAGAAGAATAAGAAGAAAGTTATGATATGGATAACTTGATCAAACAAGTAGAAAATTATCCAAAAAATACTGAATCCAAAAAACTTATCACTATAGGAAAGAGAGTTGAGAAAGATGTAAAGAAGGATGATGATAAGGAAGACGAAGAGAAGGAAAATGTTTTATCTGAAGAAGAATACTATGAGAATAATTTTCTTGAGGAAGGAGAAGAAAAGGATAAATTAGATGAAGACAATATTGTTCATCTATCAGAGAGTGAGGAAGAATCTCCAGATGATCAACCCATTATAAAAACTAATAATAGTAAGCAAGTTCTCATGGATACAGCAACAAAAGATATCATCAGGAAAAAAGATGTTGGTGGTTCTTCTAAAAGGAAGCTGGTGAAAATTGAAGAAGAAAAAACCCCAAGCAATGATTCTAATTCAGAATCATTAGGATGGGGTACTGACATTGTTGTTGAGTCTTTGAAAATGTTGGTGGACACTATTATGATATTTCCCACTATAGACTCCAGTTTCCAGATGCTCCAACATAGCCCGAATCGGAAGTCAGAATCCTTATCTATGGTGATGGATTATTTTGTGAAGATTGAGTCTGATCATATAAATTTCATTATCAATTATGATGTTCATAGGAAATCATGTTGAAAAATCACTTTGTGGTCTATGAAAGTTGAAGAAGACATGGCTTAGTTTGATTGTTTTTAGAAAGATATTAAAGATGCCTTTGACACCGAGGATAACAAGATTAAGAAGCTTTTGAATGAGCTAATCATTGAGAAATGTTCTTGGAATCAACAAGTGAAGGAATAGAATGATAAGTTTAACTCTCTTGATCAAAATTTTAAAAGGGATAGAGATCTTAGGATTGAGAATGAAGAAAAACATGTAAAGTAATATGAGTTAGTGAAGATGCAGGAAGAGTCCATGAAGGCTCAAGCAGAGGAGCTGAAAGCTCAAAAAGAATGGATCATAGCTTTAGAGAAACAATCTGAGGAGGATCAAAAATATTTTAAGAAGTTGAAAGCCTTGTTGAAGAAGCTAATCCCAAAGGAAAATGAATACAAATAGATTCAATCTGATCTTTTTTTGTACTTGTCATTCTTGGTAAATTTTTTTTTACTCTAATGAAATTTTTGGTTGGTTGTATCTTATGTTATTATATACTAATGTTTCAGGTACTATATTTCTTTTCCATTCCCTTAAATTATTTTTGAAAATAAAAATGGGGGAGAAGGAAAAAGAACTACTTAAAAGGGGGAGAAGTAAAAATAACTACTTGAAGGGTGAGAAGGAAAAATATAAAATGGAGAAGGGAAAATTTCTAAGTGAATATATCCTTAATGTAAGGGGGTTATTCTTATTACGAGGTTTTTCATTCCCATGATAACAAAAACTCCATTCCGAAAATATAGAATACAATCCTTAGAGTTTCAATGCCTAAGGTGGAGTTAGTTGTATTCATTATCATCCATGAACAACGGGAGATAAGTTTTAATTTCAAAGTCAAATGAAAATTTCCAAGGTACGTATATTATATTTCGTAAGGTTTTTGGTTCTTTCTAAATATGGGGATATTGTTAATCCAATAAGGTTTTCCTTATGAATATTTCCATTCCTTCTTGTTTTGAAAATCAAAAACACCCTATACTTAAGAAAATATATGTTTTACATCTCTAAGGAAAATTTCATTCCTTAAGGAAATTTACCATAAACTATATTTCCTTATACATATCAATATTTTTATTAAGTGTAAAAATCGAATTCATATCAAAACCCCAGATCATATATTGCTTAGATATGAAGAATTTTGTTTTAGGATCTGAATTTTGGATACGAACTCTAATAAAGTTTCACTCCGAATTATGAATACAAACTCTAATAAAGTTCCACTTCGAATTTTGGATACGAACTCTAATAACATTCCACTCCGAATTCTAGATACGAACTCTAACAAAGTTCAACACTAAATTATGGACTCCGAAATTCTATGAGTTCGACTCCAAACTTCAATGAGTTCGACTCTGAACTTCTGTGATTTCGACTCTGAACTTTTGTGAGTTCGACTCCGAACATCTCTGAGTTCGAATCTGAACATCAATGAGTTCGATTCCGAACATTTACATGTTCAACTCTGATCTTCTACATATTCGACTCCGAAATATATATGTTTAGATTCTGAACTCTGGTTAAACCAGAATCTGAATTTCCTTAGAAATTCAGACTCTAGATTTCTACCAAATTCAGGTTCCGAATTCCAATAAAATAGAATCCGAATATCTCTTTATTATAGACTCCAAATTACATTTTGGTTAGAATCCAAATTATTATTTTCTAACATTCTGAACATTAGTTTAAATTATTCTTACAATTTTTTCATTACAAAATGATGAGATGCATTCAGTTACACATGTTTTGTTATAAAACGATGTTGTCCATTCTGTTTCTAACTAACCATTGGTTAAGTAACATGTGTCCCTCCGAAATTCAAGGAGAAATATGACCATTGGAGGAGGGAGCCCACCGTTGGAGCATCGCCTATACATAGGATTTCATTTAAAAAGAAGCTACAACTTCGAAAACTGTGCTTATATGATGTTGAAGTGATTTCTAGAGAGAGAGGCTCTTATCAACTCTCAAATCTTCGTGTAGATTCTTCGAATAGCTTGTTCAGACATTTCCTTGTGCAGACTTGCATCGTGCAACTCCGAATTTTGGTGATTACATTGGAGGGCTTCTTGGGATAGGAAGACAGAGGTGGAGACTGCCTTGAAGTTTGAGGGCTTCCTTGCTAAAGAAGATAGAGGTTCCAACTACCTTGAAATTTAGGGCTTGTGGGGATAGAAAGGCAGAGACTCCAATCTTTATATCGAGGGATTACCCTGGTGTGGGTAAGATAGAATTTAGTGAAAGTATAAATCAAGGGACCTTTATCCAATGTTGTTGGATACCCTTCTCTTTGGGTTAAATGATTTATATCTTGTTACTTTTGGTTTTACTACTTTTTTTTCCACTGCATTTTTGTATTGTAAGGAAATTATATCCTTTTTATATTTCCTTAAACATATACTCTGATTCATTTAGATTATATACACTTTAAGATAGAATCTCATTTTGTAAAATTTGGTTATGTTTTCATTTCCGAATCCATATTTCCGGAACCAGTTTTTCAGAATCACTTTCCAGATTTAATCAAGTGTATAGAACTAGAAGTTATTCACTTCATACATTGTTCCAATCGTTCATTGGTGTTAGAGTTATTGTGAATTTTCATAGTTTAACTTTATTAAACATAGATCATTCCTTGATTAAGAAAAATTTTAAAGTATACAATTCACCCCCCCTCTTTTATATTGAGCATCTACATCATTATTTTGATCCTACATTGTGACCTCTTACTCATCGACATGAGCCGCCCCCGTTTGAGGAAATATCTCCACCCGACCATCCCATCAGCTTGACCTACTTGATACAACCCTACGTATAAGACACCCTCCACTCTTCCCCCACTCTGATCTGAGGAACCTCCATCACCACTTTTTATTCTATTTCGGTCTCCCAAAACTCCATTCGTAGGTATGTTCCTCTTCATTAGGCCAATTTCTTCTATTGGTAGGTTATTGGGATATGATTTATTGTGGAATATGATTTGGGTTTGATTTTTTGGATTGATTTCATGGTTTTAGCATTCAATATGAGTTTGTTGTGGTGCATCTGGAAAGAAATTGGAGTTATGCACCATGTTCGTGAAGATTATCTACGTCGAGGTAGGTGTTTCCATGTACTAACAACCATGGAAGATTTAATTTTCTTATTTAATTATGTTTTTCATGTTCTATTGTAAAATTGGGTGATGTTAAATGTGTTTAAAAATGTTTTTTTTCTTGTGTGATGAAATTAATTTAAATTTTATAATTTTTTGTGTGTTTCATTTAGGTCCTGATGTTGTAATTCAGAGAAGTGTTTAATTAATTGGTTAAGGTGTTTAAATTTTTGAACCATTTTTGTCTTAATAGTTTTGGTTCCCTAACATGTTTAGTTGAATTTAATGTAGTTTTTAAATCTTAAAAATGCATTATTTTTATTAATAATGTGGTGCATATGGATTTTTGAAAATATTTATGTATTTATTAGACAGAAATGAGTTTTAAAAATGATAATGGCTATGTATTTTTGTTTATTTTGTTTTAATGTTTATCAAATGGGTATTAATGATTTATTTTGAAATGTGAAAACTATATATTTATGTTAATTTTAGTGGTGTATGTTTAAATGGATATTTCCATGGGAAAAAAGATGATTTATATCATATTTTATTTGTTATAAATTTTGTATAAATTTTTTGAAATATTTTAAAGGTTAAAACAGAGTTTTACATATTGTTTAATGTATTATTATTTTGATGAAGGGGATTTGCCCATTGTTTTTTGATGGTCAGATGGGTTGTTTTCTTGTGTTAGAAAAATAAATGTCAGTTTTATGAAGTAATGGAAAAAGTATTTGAAAGGGGTTTGTCCATGGTGTGTTAAAATCTAAATTATATCATAATGTCCATTTACTGTATGTTTGAGTTTAAAGTGGATTTTATAATTTAAAATTGACTATATTATTGGATAAAACCATTGATGTTTTATTTTTAAACATTTTTTAGATTTTTTAAGTATTAATTGTTTAATTAAATTATTTGTGTAATGTGTGGTCCCTACATTACGGTTTGGAGTCACCCGGTCTAAGGAGACTAACATGTGCGTGCATATTAAAGTATATATATATATATGTGGGTGTTTGTGTGTTTCTGGGCTCCCCTGTTACATGTGTAGTCATCTATGGCAGTGAATATTCGTGTAGGGGGATAGTTGTTCCCATGTATATATACGAAAATGCATATGTAGGTGAGTTGGGACTAGTATTTGCATGTAAGCATCTATATAAGGTCCCCTCATACATGTTCATAGACATGTGGGTGTGCGAATAGGGTATAGGAGTACTTATATGTATGAGAAATGAATATTTGTAGTGGGGGGAGCAACAACTTCAAGTTAGAAATCACCAAAGAGCCGAATTTTTGGTTTGTTTATTACCTAATGTATATCCCCTATGCCTATTCCTTAAATATTAATATTATAATTCCTTTCTTGTTTTAAAAATATTGTTTATATTTATAATATATACACATGCTATGAAATCTGGTTGCGGTTGATAGAAATTATTATGCTTTTTTTGAAATTGACATGTATTTCTAACGACCATTGGTCTTAAGTGAATTTTCAAGGAAATTTATTTCCTATGTTGTTTTGAATTGGTAATGAATATTTCAAAAGGCATTGGGTCTTTGAGGTATTTTTTTCTAAAAAGTGTTCTTTGTTTGTAATTAAGCCCATTTTCACCTTAAGAATGTATATTAAAAGAAAACCTATATAGGTAATGCATCCTTGTTTTAGAAAATGATGTGTTTTGAATGTGATATTCATCATATGTTCCCATTAAAGAGTATCGTGCATTATTGAGTGACGGAAAAGGTTGGATGCAGTCAAGGTGGTAGATCAGTGGAGAGAAGTTATATGTGTTTTTATGTAAAGAAAATTATAAGTATATATAAGTTTTATTGATAAAGACTCACCACCACATGAAAAAGACAAAAACGTAAAACATGGGTATCTAGGTGGGTGGACTAGTACTAGTATAATAGATGATATAGAATTTTTTCATCCTTGTTGCATCTAGCAGGACTGATGCTACAACACTAACTAAACATCTGTGATGATTTGATACAACTAGGTTATGGTTGTGTTCCCTACATGTGGGTCATGCATGAGAAGACATATAATTGTGTTAAATATTCCATGTTTCACAAAGGTATGAGTATCCTAGGACCCCCAACCAACACTTGCTGCTTAGTCATTTTCCATGGTGCTTGCGATGTGATTTCCATTTCAGTTGTTTCATAAATTATGTCATATTTTTAAAAACCATATTTTATTCTAAATTGGTTACCATTCATATTGAAATTTTAATGCATACATGGAACCTATTTTGAAAATGTAGTGGTATAGAAATGAATTACCAGAAAATGAAAACTTGTTAATTGAATTTTAAAATAATGAAAACATTATTTTATTATGTTCTATTTTCTAAAAAATAATGATTTGGATTTCACATAAAAATAAAGGTCATAGGGCATTATTGTATCATAGAATTCCTACTGAGCATCCTGCTACTGATGCCTACTTTATTTTCTAGTTTCCGGTTCCAGTGGTTTTCAATTGGTCATGAAGTGAGTGTTCTTCTATATTTGTTGGTGACCCATGAGGTCACATGGATGTATGTTTAGCCACCCAGTCCAATTTTTATATCCACTATTAGTGTTGTATATGTTCCATTATGTTTACATTTGTGTATTTATTTGTCATTTTTTCAATGGGCCAAATAATTCATCACTAGTTAATTTTTTATGCCCGATAATAGTTTCCATCCTTTGGAGATTGGGAATTCCCTTTGTTCCATGTTGCAGAATGGCACTGCTGACTGGTTCAAGTTTGACCTACGCTGGTTCATGATAAAATTATATCAAATAAGGTTAACCTCTTTCAATTATTTTATTATTATGGATGAGTAAGGTTATAAGGATATTAGGACTGTTGGGAATTTGGATGTAAGTGTAGAAATAACATCATTAAGTCTTTCTCACATCGATACTCTAGTCACCAGGGGTATTCTTGGAATTAATTATTTTGTATTTGGTTGTTTTGAATTGAGGGATGATAATGGATGAGAATCAGGTTATGTTGTGGCCTCACATGGGTTGGTAACCAATATGGAGTCCAAGTGCCCAGTTCGAGGTCCTTTTAGTTTCATGGCTTACATGGGGCATGGCTCACCACCTTGTTGTCATGTTAGGAATAGACACTAGTTCCTCATTCTGATAGTTAGTTTTTGGTTGTGTATTGTTTTTATTTTGGTTAATGTTTGTTTATCTAGATGTTAAAAGTTGAATTTTTATGTGAAAATTGTTTTGTAATGGGATTTTATTCCACAATGGTTTTAAATTGGCGAAGTGGGTTTTTATAGGGGATGTTTTTCGATTTGGAAAATTTTCATTTGGGGGGATTCAATGAGGAAAATAATTGTTTGAACTTTTGAACTTCATATGAATGATCACATGTTCATTTGAATGTATATATAGTGTGTGGGGATAATTTTTTTGTGGACTATGTATGTAAGATTAGATGCACACACATGTGATGGTTCCTAAAATACCATAGGTGAGTTTTTAAATTTAAAGGGTAATTGTGGTTTTAAAAAGGGGAAATGAATATTGGGATTTGTATTATGTTTAAAAGGAGGGTTCCACTATTATGAATGTGGGTTATAAATGTGGTGATTTTTAAAATTTTTATGAAACTATATTTGAATGGGTGTTTTAGGTTGGGTTGGAGGTTGTTTAGACTCTTCACTAGTAGTTTTGTGCTCGTGTTTTTTTTTTGTTTTTTGAGCATCACGATGGTTTCACAATTTTGTTTTCATGTTCTTCTAGAGGATCTACTTAGAATGTCCCCAACGGTTTACAATGAGTCATTCCCACTTACTAGTTTGTTTCATGTGTTACCTATTTATGAAAGTAAAAAATGTCTATTAGAGGTAGTTGTGTGGTTCGTGGAGATAGAGTGTGCCTTTTGGTTGTGTTGAACTCCCAAGGGTGTTAAGGTTCATATTATCTCTGGTTTATTTGAGGGACTAGTTTTGGACATGTAAATATGGGATTTCTCAGCATATTTGATGTTTTCGGTGTGGTTAATGATGGTCGGCTCTCACAATGGTTCTCTATATGGCAAGGAGTGGATTCAAAAGGAACCTACCTGTAAAAAGCTATCTTAGTTTCCTCTGACATCATGTTCGTCAGACCATCTTCTGATGTTCCATCAATATGGCTAGTTTGTGCATTATAATCCATCATGTGGCATACCACCTAAGTTCATCTATTTTTAATGATGTTTGGTTCATTAGGGGAATCTAGTGCCTGCCTTTGAGGCAAGAGATGATTAAACCATCGGGTCCCAATCCACATGTCTCAAGGTAATGCTTGCACATAGTCAAGAGTTTTAGGGGGGATTTATAACCCCATCCCATGGTATGTTTTCAGTTTTGGGAGTGAAATATCTAGAGTTTTCATTCTTTATTATTGTCTCCATTATTAGTTCATTCTTATTATGGTTGAGTGATTAACTTTTTTTACCACAACCCAAGTGGCCTTATCTACTTGAAATGTGTTTTTTAAAACTCTTTTGATCCATTAAAGGTGTTGGGACCAATTATGTACAAACTATTTTTGGTTTAGGGTTTATATTAATCTGGGTTCTCCAGGGGATGACTGGTTTTGAGAAAAAATTGGGCAGTTTTTTGGGGCCCTTTCATAGTTCGGGTGCCTCTACATGGGTTTTACTATAGTGAATATGTGATTTGTAGTGGATTCCTTTGTCCCAGTGTCCCAGTGTGTTGGTCAGCTCTGTAATGGGTTTCATCCTAGTGGTGGTGACTTTCCATCAACACTGAGAAAGTGGGTTGAGTTTGGGATAGTAATTCCCATGTCTCTAGTTGTGGTGAGGATTTTTTGGTCAGTGTGGTAGGTTTTGAGTTAATTTATCATCCATAGGGTGTTGGATAACTTCGTAGTTGTAATTATGTTCAAATATCTATTGCTTTGTTTGGAATATGTGGAGATATTGAATATTTTCGGTCAGGGAGTTCTCGTGATGACCCATATGGTGGTGTGTTTTGATTTCATTGTTTTCATGTTAATGTAATTCTTTTTGTGGGGAAAACCTTCTCCGGTTTTCCCCATGATATTATACTGTGGTTTCTTCTAGAATTAGTTAGCTGTGATGTTTGTTGGGAATGATAACCTCAAGGCTCTTGGTTTCCATTAGTTTATTCGAGGCATGGACTCTAGTTTGTTAACTATTATTTTGGCGACTTTCTGGGGGTAGAAAGTGTATGTTGTGTGGAGAATTGTCCCCTACTAACCTCATATGATCTTTTATATTATTCTTCTTATGGTCACACGTCATAGGAAAAGATGGGTTCGAGGTCCTAGTTTGAAATTACAGATGTTTAATAATATTAATGGGTTTTAGATGGGAGCATGGGCACGACACGGTTATCGGTAACCGTGCGATCTGCTCAAAAGCCCATGCATTTTCACAATAATTAAAATAATAAACTTTTAGTGAGAATAAAATGGCCCCAATATCTATAACATAATAATAATAATATTACTATTTATATAATAAAATTATTATAATTAAATGTGGTTAATAATATCATTATCACAAATTTTTTTATTAATAATATTATTTTTAATTTTTTTAATATTATGATTTTTTTAAATGATCATCACAATTAAATTATTAATATTATAATTTTTAAAATATTCCATTAATATCCATATCATTGAGATAATCATTATGGTTAATATTTTATTGATTCACAATGTGAATTTCTGTTTTTTTGGGAAATTATTATTATTATCATTATCATTAATTATTATTATTATTATTAACATAATTAATTTTTATTGTTCTTATTCTATTTTTAACCCAAAATTAATCATTCTCTATATCCCCCTTCCCCTCATATTTTTCATTCATGACCTCCCCCAATCCCTACCCACATCCCACTAAAACTCGCCTCATTGTGTTATGATGGCCCACTTATGGTGCACCTCCACCATGTGCACTGACCTTACAGCAGTTCGACCAACTTGTGCCCTCCTAATCTCCAGCGCGACCCCCACCCCCATTCAAGTGACCTATCTCTTTCTGACCATCCCGGTGGCCAAAACTTTTATAAGAAACCAAGTGTCCACCAGGCCCTCTTCCCTCCACCATTTCCAGTGCAATGAAACTCCAGCACACCTTTTCTCACTATGTCGGCCTCCCACAACACCCGTCGCAGGTGCATTCATCCTTGATTGGCTAATTTATTCCATAGTTTAGTTAACGTGGTAGTATTTCCTCTTAAATTTGGATCAGGATTGATGTTTTTGGTTTGATGTCTAGGTTGTAGCATTCAATCTATGTTTATTATGGTGCATCTGGTGAGAAATTGTAGTTGGGAACCATGTTTTTTAGGTTTATCTACCTTGAGGTCAGTGGTTCCATGTCCTAACATCTTAAGATGATTTAATTTTTTTATATAATTATGTTTTACATGTTATATATTTAAATTGGGTGACGTGAAAAGTGATTTTTAATGTTTTGATGTTCGTGTGTGATGAAATTTCATTTTCATTAGAAGTGGTTGTGTCATTCAGTGGGATATTCATGTGGTAATTCATATAATTTTTTATTGGATTGTTAAAGGTGTTTAATTAAATATTTAACCAATAATTGTTTAATAATATTGTTCCCTAACATATTTAGATGAATTTAATGTGTTTGTTTAAGAAAAAAAATTAGTTCATTTGATTAATTATGTGGTTCTTATAGTGTTTTGAAATGAATTGTGTGTTTATATATTAGAAATGATTTTTAAAAAAGGTAATTGCTATTTCATTGGATGTGTTTTGGTGAAATGTTTCTCGAATTGGATTTAAAGGTTGTTTGAAGGGTGATAATTTTATGTTTAAGGGGAATAAAGGTTTTTATTCTTAAATGAGGATTTTCAAGGGAAAAATGGTTCATCTCTAGCTTGTTTTCTTTATTATGAACTTGGTGTATAAAGTTTGAATTTATTGAAATGAGAAAATCATTATTTATAAGTAGTTAAAAGTTTGATTGGTTTCATGAAAGATATTGGGCCATTGTTTTTTTCGGTTTATAGGGGTTATTTTCAAATGTTAAAATAATAATATTTGGTATTTTGTAATTGATGTCATAAGTAATTAAAATGTGTTTTTCCTTGGTGTGTTAAAATAGAAAGTATTTTTTATTGTTAATTTGTTATATGTTCGGTCTTAGGGTGGATTTTCCTAATTAAAATTGAGTTTGATATTTCGAAAAACACATTATGTGATATTATGAAATGTTTTATATATTGTTAAGTGTTAAATTGTTATAATAAATTATATGTACATTGTGTGGTCCCTACTTTGTGGGTTGGAGTCGTCGGGTCTAAGGAGACTCACTTTTGTGTTCATGGGTATGTATATATATAGGTTTGTGGGTTCCCCATTAAATTTATAGTCATACATGGCAGTGAATATACATGTTTGGGGCTTAATGATCACATTTATATATATGAAAATTCATATATATTTGAGCAGTGACAAGTACATGCATATAAAAATATGTGTAAGGATCCAGATTCAAAATTTAATGACCATGAAGGACTGTTCATAGTGGGTAGGTGTCCTTGTATATATGTAAAAGTGCATATGCTCTATGGGGGAGAAAAATATACATGTTATAAATCGAAAATAGTTGAATTTTGGGTTTGGTTCCACCCATAGGTAGGTCACCTTTGCATATGCCTTCAATATTAATTCCATAATTACTTTCTTGTTTTAAAAATATGTATTATATTTATGTGATTTACACATGTTATGAAATCTGGTAGCTGTTTATAGAGATAGTTATTCATTTGTTTGGGAAATTGTAATGTATTTATAATGCCCATTTTTCATAAGTGAATTTTCCTGAAAATTGTTTTCCTAAGTGGTTTTGAGTTGGTAATGAATATTTCCAAATGCACATGGCCATTAATTTTGTGAGTTATAAAAACTGTTCTTAGTATGTAATCAATCTCGTTTCACGCTTTAAGAATGGTTTAAAAAAGGAAAAACTTATATTGAGGCATTCCCCATTGTATTAGAAAAATATATGTGTTGAATGTGTGATTTTTGATTTGTGCCTAATTAAGAGGATTATGCATTATTATGTGACAGAAAAATGGGGGATGCGCTCATGGAGGGAGATTAGTGGTGAGAGGATAGGTTTGTTTTTAAGAAATGAAAATCGTAAGTATATATATATGTCTTCTTGATTAGTACTCATCACCATGTGAAATGGAGCACCATGGAAAAACTAGGTATCTAGGTTGTTGGACTAGGAGTAGCATTCAAGATAATACAGAACTGGGTTATCCTGATTTCATCTTAAAGGATTGATACTATGACACTAACATAACATTTTGGATGATTGGAGATGACTAGGTTATGGGTGTCTTCCCTACTAGTGGAGAGTTTATGAGAACATAGATTGTTGTGGTTGTTATACCGTGTTTTACTAAGGTACGAGGATCTTATGTCTCCAAACAACACTAGTTGTTGAGGGATTTACCATGGTTTATGTGATGTGATTTCCATTACATTAATTTCATACATGACATCTAATTTTGGAAAACCATATTTAATCTAAATAGGATTCCTTTCATTTTGAAATTTTAATGCATTCTTGGAACCTATTCGTAAATTGTAGTGGGAATGAAATGTATTACATGAAAATGAAAATGTGTAAGTATAATTTAAAAGAAAGAAAAAGTTATTTTTGTTGAATTCTATTTTCAAAATAGCTATTTTTGGATTTATTATAAATTGAAAGGGAATAGGGTGTGGTTATATATTGTCATACCAACAAATCATCTTGGCGCTCACACCAAATTTACTTTTTCGTTTCAGGTTCATAAAGTGTTGGATTAGTCTTGTAGAGAGCGTGATTCTGTTTTTAGTGGTGACCCACGAGGTCAATTAGAGATATGTTTAACCACCTAGTTATATTTTTATTACCTCCACTATTGTTGAATTTTGTTTTTTCTATTTACATTTTTTTTCATTATTTATCATTTGTTTATGGGGGAACTCTTTACCAGCTATTTAATTTTGATGTCTCACACCAGTTTCCATCCAATGGGGATCAGGAATTCCCTTTGGGCCATGTCCCAGATTGGATTGGGTGACCGGTTCAGGGTTTACCTGTGCTGGTTCGTGAATTAGGGTGTAACATTCTCTATAACATCTATAAATATTTCCCTCATTATATTTATTTAATTATTAAATAGTTGATGTTACCATTCCATAATATCATTTTTATATTCCCATGTTGATTCTTCAACCACGTGGTTTCTACACAAATACTTAAGTTGGTGGATTAACTTATTCTAAAATGCATGGTCTACACTATCAAAAATCTTAACAGGTCACTATTCATAAGAAAGGTTCTCATCCAGCTAATCTATTTCAAGGCTCTAACAATGATATGAATTTGGAATATACATTCTCAGCATCGAATCCTGAATAATATTTTGTACCTGTGATAAACTCGGAGGCAATGCAACATAGTTGGTGACTAGTCCAATTTTCACTATGATTTCATAATGTCCAATAAACAGTGGAATTGTCATTAATTTTTTGAAATAATTCATAACACATTCCATGGATTAAATTTAAGGAAAACATGATCACCTACCTCAAATGAAATATCTATCTTCCTGTTAACTACATAAATTATTGACCTGCTTGGAGCAGTCCTCATGTGCATTGAATCATATGAACATTTTCTACTACTCCCTATTGAAATTATGGACCCATCACGTTTTTCCCCAATATCATCCCAAAATTATGTAGTTTAAAAAATCATTCCATACAATGCCTATAAGGATATATTTTTATACTATAATAAAAATTTTGATCATAAAAAAACTCAATTAATGAAATATGTGGATCCCAACTCCCCTGGTAGTCCATTGAAAATTCTCAAATAACATCCTCTAATTTCTAAGTTGTTATCTATGTTTGTCCATCATATTGAGGATTAGAAGAACTTCTGAAATTTAATTCTGTTCCCAATGACTTCTGAAGGCCTTTTAAAAAGATATCAGTAATCCTGAGATAATGTTCAGATACAATAGAAAGAGGAACTCTATGTAACATAAAAATATATTTTAGGTATAATAATGAAAGATGATCCAAATTCAATGTATCTTGAATATGAAGGAAATGTGCCGATTTAATAAGACAATCTACAACAACCTAGATTTCATCATTAGCATGAGATGTCTTTGTTAGTCCCACAGTGAACTCCTTGGATTTTATTCCCATTTCGACTTCAAAACTGGTAAGGGTTGAAGCTTCCCCTTCAGTAACTACCACTATGACTTAACCTATTAACATGTCAAACATTTCAATGTAAAATCATCAATATCTCTTTTCATTCCATCCCACCACTAATACTTCTGATGATCATTGTACATCTCTATGTTGCCATGATTAACTAAAAACAAAGAACTATGAGCTTCACATAAAATTTATTTCATTAACTCAAAATCATAAGGAACAAATAATCTCTTCCCAACCATCTATATCCAATCCTTAATAAGGAAAAATTCATGAAACATATATATTTTAATCAATTCTTTATTTTTCTGTAACTTCTCATCATCTTTTTGTGCTTTCTTAATTTTATCTGACAGAGATGACTACACTAAAACCTGAAACAAAATATGGGAGTTTACTGCACAAAAAACAACCAAGAGAAATTTTATCAAATCATTCACCAAATGATCATGTTCTAACCATATCATGTTTAATGTATTATTAATTTTCCAAATCAATTAATATTCCGTTCTGTTTCCTTTTAAATAATTGTAATGAATCGTTCCATCATAATCCATGATAATTTCTAGCCATCTTCTCAATCTCATGTTTAATTCCATCTAAGTAAATATATACTTAAAAAATTTATTGTCGGTATATATTTCATGATTTATTCCAAAAAATTGATTCCTCGATATTTTTAATGAAATAACAACAAAAACTAATTCCATTTCACATGTAGGTTAATTTAGCATTTGAGGATTCAACATATTATAGGCATAAGAAATTACAAGAACATTCTGCATTAGAACACATCTATATACCATCATTGAATCATAACTATAGATGATAAATTAAGATCATATATAAGTAGGGACATAATTGGGGAATTAAAAATTATTCTTTTAAATTATTGTAGACAATCATCACATTTTTTGTCTAGAGGAATTTAAATTATTTTCGGTTTAACAAAATCAGCTTAATAGATAACAATGCAAAGTTTTCAAAAATCCTTTAGTAATTTCCAACCAAATCATGAAAACAACAAATCATAGTTATATCTTTGGTTCATGTAGATTCATTAACTACATTTTTTTGGTTGGATAAACAATTATACCATCTTTAGAAATAATGTGACAAATGAATGGAATTTTATGCATCCAAAATTCAAACATGCTGAATTTTCCATATAGTTTTTTTCTTTGAGGTTTTGAAAAACACCCCTTATATGTTGTTCATGCTCCAATTTACATTTAGAATATTATATATTGTCAATATTAAACACAACCACAAAAAATATACATGAACTCATGATATATTCTATTCATAAGATTCGTAAATACAGAAGGGTCATTAGTTAACCAAATTGGCTTAAATAAAAATTCATAATGATATATCTAATAAGGAATGAATTATTTGGGGTGTCGTTATCTATTACATTCAACTGATTGTACCCTAACCTCATGTCTGCATTCAAAAAATATTTTTCTCCCTGGATCTGATCAAATAATTCATCGATACGAGGAAAAGGGCACCTTTTTTAATAATGATGTTATTCAAGGCTCTATTATAAATTCAATGTCTCTTTGACAAACTTTATTTTTAAAAAACACAACAAGGGCACAACATTGAGATGTTTTGGGTTGAATAATTCCTTTATATAATAAATCTTGAAACTTAATTCATAATTCCAAAAGATTCATTTGACCCATTCGATAATGGGGTTTAAAAATATTCCTATAATTTGGATCTAATTCAATAGTAAAATCAACTTCTCGATCATGAATAACATCAAGGTATTAAATAGAAATAACATCGATGTATTCCGTTAATATTGGAACATTATTAATATGGCTATTTCCTAATCTTAAATAATATGAGCATGATAACTTTCATTTCTATATTTTATCAGTTTCATAGTTTCTCAATATGTTAGCAATGGTATGTGTTCATTATCATAAACAAACTGAAAATCCTTATGAAAAAATTTATATTACAATGCAATCTTTCTTATAGATATTGAAAGAAAGCAATTTCATACCTAGAAAAACATCAAACTCTACTAGTGGAAGTACAACTAGTTCTGTAGTTAAAATCTTTCCATAGACAATGATAGGTAGATTCTTATAATTTCTTCTTTCCAATGTATTTCCTCTATGTTTTTTTACCATGAGTTCTAGTTTCATTTCATGGGGCTGAATTCTTGATGTTGAAGAAAATTTCTCATAAATTAATGAATGTGTAGTCCTCAAATAATATAACACATTTTCAAAACTTGTAAAAACAATAAATGTAACATCTACCACCACATTTTATGGCTCAACATCTATTTAAGTGGTTGCATAGGATTTAATTGTACCCTTATTCTTCCAATCCTGAATATTTCCTACCTAAGTGACTAGCTTCAGACCCACATTATAAAAATGATCGATTTTCTTAAATTTAAAGAATCTCACTAAAGGATTCTAAATAATTTTGAGAACATTTTCCTTGAACTCATGATACATGATTAACAAAAATCCACATCTATTTCATTTTCTAGAATATACATGAAAATATAGAAGTATATTTTTTACTAAACTATTCACACAAAGGAAAATTGATTTTCTTACCTTTGGATTTCATAGATGATTTCTTCCCTAATGCCATCCAACCTGACCACTTCTTAGTCTTTTCAACATGAGTCACATACTTGTTAGCAAACTCCATCACAAATTTTTCATCACACTGAACAAGTTCCTCATAACTTTTAAATTATGAAAATACAAATCTCTTCATAAAAATGCTTTCAAACCAGAGTAAAATATATTAATATTTATATCAAAATCACAATTAAACTTCAGCACATACCTGTCCAGTATTATAAAATTCTCTTCATATTATTCGAAATAATACTCACCTTTCTGCTTTAGTTCCACGAATTCTTTTCCCTTTTTGAGTTGAATAGTTTGAAGAAAATATTTTTATAGAAATGTTCCCTTACATTCATCCAATTCCAGACTATCTAGATCATATATTTCTCTAGTATTATTCACCATGGACCACATTTGATTAGTTTTACCATCTAAATGGAAAATTTTGAGTATGATCATTTGATATGTTGAGTATCCCATGTCATCATATACCTTTTCTAGATCTTCGAACCATCTTTCAGTTGTCATTGGATATGATCATCCAAATAATTATAAAGAACGTTATCCTATATGAAGAACAAGAAATGACATTTTCAACATTGTAGGGTAGGTTACTCTCTATAATTGATGTCACCACTATTTAGAACCTGATTCAACTAACATAATGTTGTCAAAAACTTCTTGGTCCTAATTCCAACCATTCTAGGTTGCAGATTGTAAAAAATATTAGCATATTGAATCCTTCCTACATCAGTTTCCCTATTTCATTTATGGAAAATATTATAAATAGACATATCTTAGATAAAGAAACAGGTTAATCATTAAATTTTATATTGTTTCAAATAAAACATAAAGTAAAAAAGAATGTATGGTATTCTATTAAAATCATCTTAACCCCTAATGTTATCTAAACCATCCTCTAATACCAACTATAAGGACACATCTATAAAAAATCATATATTCTTGAGTTTTATACAAGAACCTACATTTTTATATATTGAGGATCTTTTCAGGATAAATTATTATACAATTCTGACATAATATATACATGTCATCCCATAATCATACACGCAGATAATACTAAATCAATACCCATTTTTCCACAATATAAAACATTCCAAACAAAACATAATTTCTTTAAAAAACCATTACACAATTAAAATTATCTTCTTTATTTCTATTACAAATCATTATTACCTATTAAAAGAATTTAAAAACATGGTATGAGAACAAAAATATCATTAAGGGAATAATGAAATAAATTGTTAGTCAAGTGAAAACATAAAACCCACTAAAATGTATTTTATAGAAACTCAGTAGCACGCATTGAAACATTATGTTTTTTACTTGGGATATATTTACCATATCACCCTTAAAATCATCCTCACCTAGGGAATAAAATATTGGTCAACTTCAATAAATGGAATACACAATGTATGAGGAAGCTAAATTGGGGATCAACTTTCATATCCTGAACTCTAATGGTCTGAACCCAACATATATTGAACAATAATGGGATCAACCAAACATATCATGAGTAATAATGGGCTAAAAAACATATATTTTTCTATAATGGTCTTAAACAAAGATTACTATGTCCAAGGAACATATCATAGTATTAAAGCATCCTGAAATTATGAGAAATCGTTCATTCCATATATAGAAAAAACAATATTTTACAATTCCATATAGAGAGTCTTAAAAATATTTTTTAAAAGAAAGACCATTACAAATATAAATGGAGAGAGAAACAGTATAATAGAAAGGATAAGTGTATACAAAATAAATAAACCTAATAAAAAATAATATAAAAAAACTTTCACAATAAAAATAATCTCAAATACCACATAATGAACAATGTATAAGGTATACCCAAAGAATGAAAATTAGGTTATGAATCCCCTTACCTCGATATCATCTTATATAAAATCTGATTAACCCTTCTATATAAGGGCCAGAAGTGTGTTATTAATACATTATAGAAGCATAATAATTTTTGGAACACCTTTCATGATCATTTTATAACATTATTTTGCTCATTTATTTATAATATATTGTTCTTTACCTTGGTTCAGGTGCTTTCATTACATGATTTCCATGCATGGTTCGTAAAGTATTTCCCTGTCGAATGATATAGAAACACCATAAGTGAAATGATATGTAATTAATATGTTTAAAAAATAATAAATGATTACATTATTCATTTTGGTTTTGTAGTTTTAGAATGAATAATTAGATAAATCATTACAGATAATCGTTGGTTTTATTTATTGAATCAAGATAATTATGAACTACTTTTATTTTATCAAATATTTGTATACAAATAAAATTTTTCATAACATAATATATTTTGTAATATTTATAATAACTTATTATATAAAAATATTAATGGTTTTATTAACATATTTTATAGAACTAATGGAAATTGATGAAACATCAGCCACGATGTCGGTAAATCGCCACATCACAAATGATATTATTTTTAGAATTTGTGGGAGTGGATAAGATGGTAATTAATTTTTCCATAAAAATGGCTATAATCCAGTATTTATAAGAAAAATTATCTTTCATTACATATTTAAAAATGGTGGATAATATAGTATAATAAAAGAAATGCGTTGAAACAAAAACAGAATAAAATGAAAGGGGGTTTTCACCTCTTGATCTCTTCTCCTTGAGATCCTCCTTAAGGCATTTGGTATAGGACTTTTGGATAGAGTAGTAGATCTTGGATGGGTGGAAGAGCCTTTTGAAGATTATTGGGAAGAATATAGACAAGTAACTAATCTTGATAGGTGTGTGAGGAAGATGAGGAGAAGGTTGTATTTATAATGGAGGAGAGGAGGGGTTTTCCATTATTTTATTCATTATTTTATAATTTTTCCACAAGATAAGAAATAGTTATGACTATATTACTAAATACAGTATTAAGTACATTTTATTTCAAGATATTTTCCATTTACATCATCCATGACTCATGAATGATGCATAAATTCTTTTATTTAGCACAATTCTTAAATTATAGAATTTTAATATTCACCAAAAATTGATGTATTTCAGAAAAATCAACAAAATTGAGCCAAACTCTTTTTAAACCTGTATAATAAATAAAATAATCCACATTATATAAAAATAATTATCAAAATATGGGAAAATTAGTCTTTAATTACACTTATAATTTATTTGAAAAATAATAATTTGTGAAGTATAACTCATTTTATATCACCTTGAAAAATTAATCAAGGCCTCCTATAATTATATCATAACTATAAAAAATTAAAATAATAATATATGATTACATTTTATGAAAATACAATTTCATTTAAACTATTTAATTAATCATTAAATTGTATCAAAATATTAATTACATACAAAAATACCAATACTTATACAATGATCAAATTATCATGTATAATATGAATTTTTATAATACATTCATTATTGATGATACTGTACATTTAAATAATTTACAATTAATAAGGTTTATATTACTATTTATATGGGTATGTTACAATTCAATAAAAAATAAATAGGTTCTATCAGACTCCAAAAAACACACTGATCATAACCATGTATGTGCATTTTTCTAAATTAAAAACACTTAAGACGAAAAAATTATGTTTATCACCCTGTTTATAACTATCAACTATAAAAAAGTGTAAATATATAGAGACTAAATGTTTGATAAATTAAATTAAATTTATATGTAAATATTTGTATTTTTACAATTATGAATCATATTTATCCTTCACATGTCAGGTTATGATGAAATGATTATGACACCCATTTCATTTAATGGGTTCTTATATGATGAATGTTTTAGGATAATATGGCTCACATATTTATGATTTTCATTATCTGAAGGGTAGTACCTATATCTGTGTCCAATGAATTGAGTAAATATTTACATTTCATGAGATAAACATGACTCGAATGGAGAGTGAACATTGTTTAGTAAGTGAATTTATCCACTATTAATGTCATGATAATAAATTATGTCTACCATAATATTTTAGGGAGTGATCCATTTCCATAATGATAGTTATGATAATGTCCCATTACTATGAAATAATTTTTTTTCTATAATTAAATGAATTCTAAAAATCTATTTCATTGGATAATGTTAGAATCTTCTTGATTATGTACATTGATTTCATTATGATAAATTTCTAATAAATTGTTAATATTTATTCAATAACAACATTCAATGATCATGAATATAAATGGAATGGTCTAAAAATGTTAATCATATGTTATAAGATAATTATTATCTTGTTATTCTTAATTTTTTATTGATATCTCTATTGTATACCCTTAATTAACATTTCTTCCCACCATTTCTTTTATTGCATTACATAATTTTTAAAGAATGGTATTAAGTATGCTATTAATAAGAATATTAATATATAGAAACATATTTATGGTATATATTAATGATATTTTAAGAAATAAGAATATTTTTATCTTTTCAATAATGTTATTACACATTTATGATCCTCATGCCTCTATTTTTTTCAAGGTAATCAATATTAAATTAAAACATTTAATGTATATGTATGACATTCATGGTTCATTAAATATGGAATTGGATAATAGTTTTAGTTATCATTTAAAAACAAGTATAAAAAATCTTCAATGAGATCCATAAAAAACTTTCTAAGGAGATGTCTAGTTATATGTATAAGGATACGTCTAAGGATGAGTCAGTGTGTAGGAACAAATCCAAGAATTTGGTATATGATAAATTGAGAAAATGGAAATAAATTACTTTTTTATTTGGATACTACATATAGATATGGATTTGAAATAGATTTAATTATAAGTAGTAACTCTAAAAATAATGCATTTACCTAGGATTGATTATCAACTGGTGGATGATAATGGGACATTCCATACAAATAATTATACACTCTTGGGTGATATATTTTTGATATTCACAAAATCATTAGAAACAATAAAAAGGATTAATATCTATGATGAATACTATTGAACTAGGATAAACCGAAGATGTCTTAGATTTTAATTAAGGTGTCATGATTTATACATAATGTAATTCCCTCATTATTATTTTATTGTTTTACACTTTGACTAGGTTTTTCTCACAATAGGAATTTTTAATTTCATCAAAATAGAGAATATGAAGTGACTAGTTTAATGTTGAATTGAAATTTTTTTTTTGAGAGAATAAATGGGTGGATATATGGATGGAAGGATATTGTGAATATTCCTAATCATTAATCACAATATATTGTTGAAAACTTATGTATTATCAAACTCTTAGAATATCCAATGAATAAAATGATTATGTTTTAAAATGTCTAGGGAGGTGGAGACAATGGATGGATAAAGATTCAATTTCTTATATTTATTGAATGGAGAAAGAATCACCCAAGAGAATATATCAATGGAATGGGATGATTTTTAGAGTTTCAAAAATAAGGAATAAAACAATTAAATTTCTATTGAAAACTGAAATTTTTTGTTAAAGAAATAAATGAGAATACTGGTATCCAAAAGGTATCATTAATGGTTGAATGTTTTAAATGAGTTATATATAAGAATTATTACAAATATTTTTCTTTGGGGAAAATATTGTAAAGATAATTATCTAGGAGGTATGAGTAATGGTTATACTACTATTGATGAGAAGACCACAAATGACATATGAAATTTATGGGCTATTATGATAATGTTGTTTATGAATAATGATAAAATTCTGTTTGATTGCACTTATAACGAGATTAATATTCCATATTTTAGTAAAGTGGTATTGAGGAAGAGTATTTTGATTTCTATATAATGGTTTAACAATTAAATGGTATGAATGATGAGTTATGTATAGTAAATCAAGAATTATTAAATATATTATGACATTTAGATAGAATTTTATCATTTTGGACTTTCTGGAATAAGATAAATGGTATAAAAACAATGAAAATAGATTTAATGGATGATTTTTTATTAAAATAAAACGAATATAATATGAAAACCCATAATATGTTCCTAATGTGGAGAAAAACATTATTTATTTCAGATAATGATAGGATTAATAAGAAAAATTTAAATTGGATAGTACTGATGATCATTTAAAAGATTAATGGTATTGGAAAAAGTTTGTTTATAATATAATTTATGGTTTTTATATCATTATCGGGTTAATGAAATATATAAAATTATCTATGGATTTATTAATATAATAATCTAGAAAATATTTTTTACATTATGGTATTATGATAATTCTATTAATTAAGATATTTTAGAAAATTATTTGACCAGTATATTGACATATTTTTTCTGTTACAAATGAGAGATAATTTTTTATATCTGATGGATAAATGTATATTTAATTTATCTTAAAATATTGTACCTCTTTATAATTTCATTATTTGGGATGGGTATTAAGATTATCCATATATGTAGTAGTTTATGATGAAATTTACTTGATGTTTTAGAGAAATAATCATTGCTTCACCACATGATGATTATGAATATTGGATAACTAGTTATAAATATTTTGCCAACATGATGGAGAATAAAAGACTTATCAATATGTAATGGATCTTGTGATCCTTTAGTGCATTAGGGAAAAATATTATTCTTAAATTTATGGATTAATAGATAATGTGGAAACTTATAGAATCACAACCAAGGGATGAACAGGTTCTTAAGATAAAATTTAAAGCTAAGACATAGGTATATTGGTCCTCTAAAATTCATGAGCCAATCATGAAAATATCCAATTTTTTCGATATTCTACAATACATATATCAATTAAATGATGTGTTTTATGGATATATCTTGACTAGGTACATAACGGATCCATCACATATACTGAACCTAGAGGCCATACAATTATATCACGATATTTTATATGATTAACAAAAAGTAGAAAACATTGATTGTATGAGAATGTACTACAATACCAGAAGACTCGCATGGAATAATTTTAATGGAGAAATCACCAAGATTAGGACGATTTGAGGGAACCAATAGATGTAATGAGATAAAAGTGTTCTCAATTATTTTCACCAATGTGATGAATTGAAAGTGATAGATAATTATTTCATATGATAGATATGACATAGAAATTGGAATAGTGTGTAGGAATGATATTACTAATCTATAAAAATATTTTTTTTAAAAATGTATTAAAAGTTAATTCATTAGTGACGACTTATTTATAAAATTAAATAAAAAAACATTTTAATACAATGGAAATACTTTTTAGAAAATATTTTTCATCTGTGACCAAATGAATAATTTCTTGATAAATTAAGTAAACTAATTTTGGTTAATATTGTAATGGATATATATACATATATTATATTTAATAAAATTTTTAACATTAAAATTTTATGTTTTCCTGACTTATTATATGAATAAAAAATTCTACTTTTAAAAAAACTATATAAAAAAAATTATCACATTTTGAGTACATATATTAAAATTAAAATTTTTAATTTTTAAAAAATATAATTCACAAAATAATCCTTTTTTAAATTTTAATATAAAATTTAACTTTGATTGAATTTTTACATTTTTCATGAAAAAATATTTCTTTAAATAATAAATAACTATACTACTTCAATATTAAAAATTAATATTTCTATTCAATGAATTTACAAGATATTTTTTCTAAAAATATTGTGTTAAAATAAAACTAGTTCTATTAGATGTCTATTAATCTGAATTATGCAATTGGAATCAATTTTATTTTAAATTTTATTATAATAACATATTATCTTTTCATCATTTTCTCTCTACAGAACATCTTTCTCAACACCTCTAAGGATTATTATTAAATTAAATTTTCCAACTTATATTAATAGAATAAATGAAACTAGATTCAATATTTTGAATCAAAATAATTTATGTTATCAAATAAGGTAATCTTAATTATTACTATATTGAATAGTTTTAATAGAAAAATAATTATATCTGTGTTCAAGGGGAAAACTAGTTTATCTATGGGTTATATTAGAAATACAGGGAGTAAAATGACATTGAATTTAGTACACCGTATTTTGGGTATGCAACCTCTTATTTATGATTTTTATGTGTATAATGTATACTGATGAAAATTGGAACAGTTCTAGAAACATTTAATATGATTTTGAGGATTTTATATAAGAACATATGTGGTTCATGATTTATTGAAACTATGAAACACCAGACTGAAAGCACATATAGTCCAAAAGGGAAAAAATGGATGGCACCCATGTGATGCATGGTTTTTTCAAACTATGGTGTTTCCTATTAGAAACACTATGATTTCAAATATGGATTTGGTATTTTTGTTACAGTGTCATTGTCATGGTTAGAACATGATTTTGGGACCATGTGTTGAGACTGTATGAGTCTTCCATTACGAAAGAATCATGAGCATTTATAAGCACGTAGTTTATCTAACCATGTGACTGAAATGTGCGTGGGTCAAAAGATAGATCCTTAAATTGTGGATCCAACTCATTTTCCATCTAATTTCATATTTTTTTTCAAAATCTCCCTATATCAGGATATATATCTCTCAATTTTCAAAGAATCTTCTTACATCAGTCCATAAGCAACCCGAATTCTTCCGTTGGTGGTTTAAACCTAGATTCTTGTGTTAACGCTTCATTTGTGGTCATTCTTATTGTGTTTTCTTGGATATAATTTTCCATATCTCCCGGTTTCTTAGATATATTCCTAAGGGGGTATATTTAATGTTATTGATTCCAAATTTGTCTAATTTTATAATTTTCTAATATATGGGAGGAGATCCATGTCAGTTTCTTAGTGATTAAACCAATATTGTAATATTCTCATGTCGTTTGTTGTTTTGGCCAATACTCATGAGTTTGGTGGAAACACTCTCAACTCCTATATTTTTTAACATGATGTATTAATTTCTAATTGATTTCATTTAATGATATTGATCATTAATTCACTCTGAAATTGTTTTTAATACCCTCTTGAGTGATAGTTTGTGGATATTGAAAAAATTTTCATATTGTTGAGATTTTTTTTCGATAACATTATTTTAAATTAATTTTTTGTTTTTTGTATAAAAAAATGGGCATCAATAAGAAGAATAATAATTTATTCAATTTTTTTTAACATACATGGATTTGGAATTGGTTGGTGAGGTTTTATGTTATGTTTTAATATAGATTATGATGTATAAGGTCATGAAGTACTCCAATCAATATTTTTTGATATATAATATTATGAAATCCCCCATCAAACTGGTCCCCTATTTGATGGTCTAGTGGAAGGATGATTCGTTACCCACAATTATTGGTAGGTCTATGTATTTCGTTCTTGGTTGGGTGTACAGTTGTGTTGAAAGGAATGTATTATTCCCAAATATAATGTTAAATGATTTGAATACTTTTTATGCATGTTCCATGGAATCCTATTTATTTTGGTTTGTGTTTATATTTTGATTCAAAATATTTGGATATTTTTATTATAATTATTGTTATATAATTGTTTCTAACATGTTCTGTTAAAGTGGATTGAGTAGGGAAGTCATTAGAGAAAACCTATTTAGTTTTAGTAATCACTCATACATTGGAACATTGGTGCGTTTGCAGATGTCATATATCAGGACATGGGAAAAGGTAATGTATCAGATGAATTTAGCACTACATTGTGATACATGAACTGTAATATGAATTTGGAGCATAGAGCTTTTGGATCATGGATTCAGGGGGTTGTCTTAGAGTTTTATTACATTATGTTCCACTATTAATATTTATATTATATTCTGCTATTGTGGTACATGATTCCGGTATGATTTCCAATAGATAATGTCAGTTGAATATTATTGGTATCATTCATCATTTAATGGGTTGTTTGGAAAATGATTTTACTATTAAAAAGAAAAATTGTACAACATAGGTATTGAATCCCTATGGTTTTTATTCCTACCCATGGGCGTCTTTTAGATGTTGATTAATGCCAAATAATGTCTCATCATCTTCTCAAGCCAATGTGAAGGGGTGTGATGTAACAAATGTTATCAGTTTTGATCAGTCGAAATTTCTATTTGAGGCATGTGTTATCAACTTAGTCCTTACATTATAGAAGAAGTGGTCTTTAGTTTCTTGATCATGTAGTTGAAATAAATCTTTTCTGTTCCTTGTGTCGAGTTGGTAGAAAATAGTAGGATTATTAGAACATGAAATCATGAGAATAAAAAGACACAAATAAACTTTTTTATCTAGGAATTCTAGTTACATGTTATTTGGGTATATAAGTGTTTTAGAGACAATTATAGGTTTTTGAAATATCATTTTTACGGGACTAGAAAATGATACATGAATGGAATGAATTAGCATATTTACATCCCATAAGGATTACATATTTCTTCTAGAGTAATGAATTACTATTTTCTAGGAAGAAAATTATTTTTGGAAAATGATGAAATTGTTTTCATAAGAAGGATTTTTAAAAATATCATTATAATGTTTTTTGTAAAAATGTTTGATTTTTAAAAGTAAGTATAGTTTTTTAAAAAATGGCTGAACATGAATATGGTTGATTTTTTAAATCAATGTTATCTTAAATTTTTTTGTATAATAATAAATTGAAAAGCCTTCAGTTTCTACTGATTGATAATTATGGAGTTTTTTTTAGTATAGAAAATGACAATCTGTAAGCGACAAAGAAATCATTCGGAAGAAGTTGCAGAGAATATTATTTCACCTGTTCCAAAGGTGAAACAAAATCTAGTTCGATGTATTGTCCATGAATTTCATACTATGGACATAGGGATCCATAGGGATGAGACCAAATATGGGGATTATTTAGTCTAGTTCGAGACACAGAATCCACCCATATTTTTGGTTTGTTTTGAACCCGAAAAGGCAGTGGAATTTGCTGAATAGAAATAATTGTATCATTGATTTAATTTGAACACAAGATAAGATGAATGTATTGCAAGTAATTTATAAGATAGATGATCAAGCACAACTATTTTGGTTTTTAGAGGTATATGTGGAAGAATATCCAATCTTGAGTGGGAATATTTTTAATAATTTTTCAACACACAATTATATCCACACATGTTCAAGATTAAATGAATGAAAAATATCTTTATCATGAAGTAAGAAAACATCTCTATAATTGTGTAAGATGAAAAACTAATGAATTTAGTGCACATTTCACCCATGGTTATTGATATTGTATCCTTAAAGGGAAAGATCATTGAATCTAGGTTGATATAAGAGAATTTATCGAATATAAATTTTCTCTATATTGTGGATTATACAAAACTTGTGAGTTAAGTGATGGTGGATAAATGGGACATCTTTAGATATACATGAGGATAATGTATGTTTATAACCATGGGAAATTGTGGGAAATCTAATGTTGGGATAATGTGGAATAGGGACTCTTATTTCCATTGTGGGAGAGTGAATCCAAATTAGAAGGCTAGATCAGTGATCCTTATTCGATGTCCCAAAATAGAGGATATATGATTAATATGTGATCCATGTGACCAAATATAATGAGAGTGAATAAAAACACCTTGAGCATGCCACAAATTCAACCATACGAGGAATCTACAAAGATATAGTTGGAGTGCCAAGACGTCTTGTGCTCCAGACACATTATAGGTGTCACAGGGGTCATATGTTTTGATGGGAAAAGGGATGAAAAATCAATCTCATCAACAGAATAGAGAAATCCATTGTGATTTTAGAAAAACCATGACTCTTCCACAAGGAAAATATTTATTGGGCTACAAAAAAATTAGTGTAGATATGGAGCCCTTATAAAGAGGTTAGTTGGTGATTGTGGATGATCGTGCTGAATTATCTATGGTGAGAGATAAAAAATTTTAATTATATAAATATGAAAGAGTTGTTTTGTACTTTTGAAACACATTTCTTTTTATATTCTCATGTTTTTGGTTTATTGATTTTGAAATATGAGATTATTCCCACGTTGATAAATTTTCAAACAACTGTTGGGTGAAGAGAATGTAGATCCTTCCAATGTATATAATGTTCTATAATTGTTGATGGAACTAAAATAAAATGTGAAATCATGGAATAGGATATGAATTTTTATGATGTAATCCGAGGATTGGAATAGTTGACAATGCTCAAGGCTCACATAAACTATTTTATAAGGACATATAGTTTCGCGACTAAAGATGGAATCCAATATCTCATTTGAAGATAAAGGGATGTAAAGATATGTGAAACAGTCTTATTGGCGCTAACATTGAGAATCATATCATACTAGTAGGTGAGACTGACAGTGGAATTGATTGAAGATAATGAGAATTAAAGTTATACAATAGTCTTGGACAAGTTTCCTAATGTGTTTCATCAAAATTTATCTGGGTTAACACCATTAGGAAAAATTGAATTTATGATTTATATCCTCATGTGGACTAGTCTAATCACTCTTCCATATTATAGAAAGGAACCAAATAACGTAAGGTAGTTGAAATTGGTGTTTTAGTTGATATATACCGAGGCTTTCATTTGGCTGAGAAAGTCTCCATGGGCATCCCTAGTCATGTTTGTGAACAAATATGATTGAACAGTCATACTATATATGGATTATTGTTAGAGTAACCAATTTTGGATAATGAAAAAATATCCAGATATCTGCAATGATGATATGTTTGAGCACTATAGGTGAGATTAGTGGTTCTCAATGATTGAATTCTGACCCAAATATCTCCAATGATGATTTTGGAAAGATAATATTATATATATGACTTTTAGATGAATATATTGACATTATGAATATATGGTAATTACTTTCATCCTTATGAATAAACTACTATTAAATATGTAATTGATGAATATAATGTTTCGAAAATATATGGATTCATTTATGGTGGTGTTTTTGGATGACATCTAGGCATTTTCAAGGACAATGAATGATCATGAGCAATATTTTTCATGAATTTTGAGAATCTTGAGAGACCATTTTTTGTATTCCAAATAATCTAACTATGTTTTCTAGAAACAAGAGGTACACTTTAATGGAAATATAATATTTGAAAGGGGTTTTCGAGTGGGTCTAAATAAAATAGAAGTTAGAATCTATTAGAAACATCTAATTAACATCTTTGAGATACAAATATTCCTTGGTCTAGATGGTTATTATTGTTGCATTTCGCATGAATTTTCTAGGAAGGAAAATATAATGATATATTTTACAATTAACATTACTACATTTCAATTAAAAAAAGAATTAAAAAAAAATTAACGAGATAATGTTTTTCCTTACATCCACAATGATCTTGATTTTTCAGGAATTAAGACATGGGTATGTGGAGTATTGTGATCCCTCATGATCTAGAATAGGGTTTTTTTCTAATGAATGGAGACCGTGTTTTTTCGTATTAATAAAGATATTTAAGAGTACCTCTGAATAACAACCCAACACATGATTTGGAGTTACCAGCAGTCATTCATGCTTTGAAGACACTACACCATTATCTCTTTGGTAATAAATTTACCATGTTCTTGTATTATGAGATCTCAAAACATATATTTTCCTAAGGGTATTAGAATTTAAAGAATATAAAATGGATGGAATACCTCCAAATATTCGACATTAACATGATGTACACACTGGGTAAGGAAATTCATTGGAAGATGAATTAAGAAGAGTCTTATGCTCAGTTTTCAAAAGAAGCTTCATATTAGTGCCATATGACGTTGGAATTTTCTGAAATGCATGTGGAATGTGAATAGCAGGGTGATTTTGTGATGTTATTTCTAGATTATATTGTTTCTATTTTGGTAATGATATTAAGGGCGGCACAAAAAATAGATGAATAATGTGTTTCGATGGGTTCAAAACTCTGTGGTGTGGAGTCCATTGAGGTATGAAGGCTAGATGGGAGTTCACTAATGTGGTTTATGAATCAGAGGGTCATACATATTATTTTCAAGGGAAAAATCCTAAATTCTTACAACCATTCAATATGAGGTTTTCATCATAGAATAAATAATATGAATAAGTCATTGAAAGCATAGTTTTCATGGTTCATCATAACAAGAATGATGGATGAGTTTGTTTCCTGATTCTTAACTGGTCAACATGATATGGCAGAACATTTGTGTCTATAAGGTATGGTGAAATCATTAGTTTTACTTTTTTGTAAATGGGAGATGATAACAATGGATTTTTTTATTTGTATAAATAGAATAGTTTGTATGAATGACTCTATATGGGTGATAGTGGATCACCTGAAACATTCCTCTCATTTCTTTCCAATTCAATAAACTCAATTGGTGAAGGATCTATGAAACATATATGTGTGATAAGTATTAAAGAAACATTAAATACTAGTTTAAATCATATCATACAGTGATTCAAGGAATGCATATCATTTTTAGAAATTATTATGGAAATCCAATATGACTTAGTTGAATATGAGTACAACACATCATCCTCATACGTATGGCCAATCCTAATGAATGATAGAATTTTTGGAGGATATGTTGTAGGGTTGTGTAAGAAAATTTGGTGGATCATATGAAGAAAAAATACTCTTAATAGAGTTCTCATATAATAGAAGATATTAGGCCTTAATATATATGGAACCTTTCGATACATTGTATGGGCATCATTGTCGATCTTCCCTTTTTTTGGGTGGAAACATGTGAGACTTTCATAGTTGTTCATAGTCTTATCTAATAAATAATAGATAAGACTCAGAATATTATGATATTTGAGGAGAAAACATGGAGTTTTATTAATTTTTTGCAGATCATCTTCGATGGGTGCTTTCCTTCGGATTGAGTGATAATTTTCTTTTAATAATATATCCATGGCATGGAAATCAACATTTTTTGTAAATGGGGAAGTTTATCTCCTTGACACATATGTCATTTTGATATACTAGAATAGGTTAGAGAGGTTTCATTTTGGTTGTCATTTCCAACATGGTTCAGTATAGTTCACAGAGTATTATATATATATATTAGTTTATAAAGTATCATCCATATCATAACCATGTGATCATATGGGATTAAATTGATCTAAATTCGAATGATTTGTTTGAATATATCCCCTCACATATTGTGTGTAGTAAATAGAATGTATTTTGTGGAAGGAGAATCGATCTAGTTATGTTTATTTGGAAACATGTTCTACATCAGCAAGTGAATTGGGAATGTGTTAAAGAAACGAATGAGAAATGGACAGAACACTCCAAGGGAAATAATGTATTTCTACTTTTTTATCTGGAAAGGCCAATTTTGGAGAGAATACAGTACCCCCAAAATAGGTATGTAACCATATCATTATGATTTTTGGTGTATAAATTATATCATTGATGTTTGAGAGAGTTGTTATATCTTCTATTGTGTTTTTTGGTTTCTTCCTATATGTTCATTAGTGGTGCATGATTTTTGGAATCCATAAAAGACATGTAGTAAAATATGCACAATTATATAAGGGATATGAGAAGGTGCATGTGTGATGCACGGTTTGTCAAAACATTGCAGCTACATCCTAGGAACAATAATATTTGAAGTGTGGATTTATTATTTTTGAGAGTGTGGATTCGGCACACCTGGTGCATGGTTTGGGGATCGTGCAACATAACCTTGTGAGGTCATACTTAAGGTAGAATTAGGATCATTGTTATTTCACTATTTATCTAACCTCATGACTATACTGTTTGTGGGTGAAAAATTATATCCTAAATTTTTGGATCTAATTAATTTCCCATGTAATTAACTCATTTTCACCAAAGTGGCCCTTACATGGGATTTTTCCCTCCCAATGTTCAAGGAGGGTTTCTTCATCAATCTAGAGGTGATCTAAAATTTTCCTTTGGAGATTTTAAGTAGGATTCTTGTGGTAAGTCTTCATTATTTGTAATTCATGATGAAATTTCTAAGATATACTTCTCTTTCTCTCTAGGTTTCTTTGATATATACTAATTTTGTGCAGGTCTAACTGTTTATATGAAAAATATTTTTATATTTGGTTTTCTTGATTATAATGAAGGATATATAAGCAATGTTATTGGATATTAAACCCAATTTTATGATGTTTTTCATTATATTTATTGTTTTCACCAAAATACTAGTGGTGGGTGGGTTCACTATCAACTCCTATAATTTAGAACATGATGGATTACTTTCAAATTGATTTATTTGATTGAAATCAACTACTTATATATTTATAAATATTTTTTGAAACCCTCTTGAGTGATATTTTGTGGAAATTGGGAAATTTGGCATGTTGTTGGGATATGTTTTTGATAAATTCAATTTAAAATATTGATTTTAAATTACTTTTTCTATTTTTTTAATGGAAATATATTTTTTAATAAAAATAATAATGTTTTATTGAAATGGGTTGAACACACATGGATTTGAAATAGGATAGAATGATTTTGTGATGTCTATTCATATGCGTTGGGATGTAAAAGGGTGTTAAGTACCTGCATCAAAAGGCTGGAAAAAAATAATGGAGTTAAGTACCCATATAAAAATGTTTTACTATGTGATGTATTAGAGGAAGGATGACTCACCAATCAAGATTATTTGGGGGTCAATGGATTGAAAGTGAGTTTTGGTGTAAGATTTTTTGGAGAGGATGGGGTTATAATATAGTATAATATTAAATGATTAGAATAATTGTTTATTCACATTCCATGAAAAATAAATTAATTTGGTTGGTACTTATATTTTTTAACATAATTTTCGGAAATTGGTTTATATAAATTATTTATATAATTTTTTATAACATTATATATCATAGTGGTGTGATTAGAGAACTCAACGGGGAAGACCTACTGAGATTTATTCCCCACGTCTTGCTTGGAACATTGGTTCTTTTTTAGTTGTCATCTACTAGGACACTGGAAATTGTAATGTATCACATTTATTTATCACAACGTCATGATACCTGGATTGGTTGATAAATTTGAAACATGGATCTTATTGATCTAGGAGTGATTTAATTTTCTTGGATTTTTATTATTTTCTCTTCTGTTGGGGTACATGATTCTAGTAGGATTTTGATAAATAAAATTGGAGTTTTTATTCATTTTTATCATGCATCATATAGTGGTTTTTTGTAAATATTTTTATTCATAATGTTTAATTCACCTACCGCATGTATTGAAGCACATTGGAATTTATTTCCAAAGTTTTTCATTTTGGGTATGTCACTTATGGTGTACTAATGTATCACCTCCCTCTCTATCCAATGAAAAGGTGCAGGATATTACATAAAAAAATTTCAAAAACCCATTTTCTGGCCATATTATAACCATATATATTATTTTTTTGAAAACAGTTCATTTTGGAGCCTTGTTTCATGAAAATAATGTGGGTCGATTTTTTCCCAAAAATTCCAATGTGCCACTCATATTACATAGATAAGGCCACCAACTCTCCTCTTTCATTCACACATCCAAAAACCTGTTATTTTAGAAATTAACTTCATAAATTTTTTTCTCCATTCAATCTATCCATTATTTTGGAATTTCTAAAATCATTAAGTTTTTATTTAAATAATTTAGTTTAGTCCTAAAGAGGTTGTTCGAAAAATATTTAATAATTTAAATAATAAGTTTTTTTGTACTTATTTTACTAACTCATTACGAAATTATTAAATTACAATTATATAATAAAAATATATATCATATAATTATATGTTAATATGTAAATGGAGTAAATATTTTCCATATCCTCTTCCATCAAAGGGTATACAAAATCATCATTCATGTGTATGAAAAACTAGGACATTAGGAACTGATGTAATCTGTTTCATATAACCACATATCATAGCTAGAAATAATAATTTATTTTATGTTAATATATATAATTAATGATATTATTATTCCTGAATAAATATAATTACAAATATTAATTCAAAACTCAAGGATCATTTGAAAACAATAATATCACATGTTTGTACAATATACATCCGCCTCACGGACTAATATGATGTGCGATTTCATTTCAATTTTAAATAGACTGTAATAAATAAAGATTAAATGAAAATATATAATAATTATTTCATATTTATTCCTATTGAAAAAATATATCACATTTAACTTCTTACATTTCATATTGTGGGGGATTTGAAAATGTTGTTCATGTGTACGATGAACTATCACCTCGTATATTGAATGTTTTTCACAAACAAAGAACATGATAGGTTATTAGAGAATGTGTATTGAATATATCTGATATGTTTGAAATAAAATGATTTTTTAGATTTAATATATTATTTCCTTTATTTCTTTTTATCCTTAAATTAAATGGTTATAGTGTTAATATATTCGTATGCCATACCGTCGCTATGAATAATATATTTCATTTTCATTATCTACTGTCTACAGGTTACTCTAAACAAAAATATATTAAAAATATATGGTATTTATATAATTTATATAATTTTTTATATTATCGATCCCTAATAAATGTTTATGGACATAAAACACAAAATTAAAACATATTATAAGAAAACTCACATTTCCCCAATAAGTTATTTTCAAATAGAATTGTTAATAATCATGAATTAAAAGTTAATGAGTAAATCATATATGGTATATTATATATAAATATCTAAAAGTCTATAATTTTTTTATATAAATATTAGCTTATTATATAGGAGGTTCCAACAAGTATGATGGACGGTGATACATAAGGTATGTGATTTTTTATCCCTTTTTTACTTTTATGAGGCACATGTTTATTCACCACCTTATTATTTTATGTGGTGTATATAAAACACAAGAACATATTTTGTGACGTTTATAATAAAAATTCTGGGTATTTACGTATACATTTAATATGAAAACATAATGGGGTTTACCATTAAAAAGTAATCAATGTGGTATGGAATTTTTTTCTCAATTTGCATATTTTGACACGTATGTTATGTTAGGAAACTATATTTTTTTATGGTGTTTATACACATCGCCATTGACATGTTGTGTTATTAAATCGTTTATTGTCATGGTATTTTTTTTTTTCAATTTAAATTTATGTCTTTAATTTGAGATTTAAATTAGCTTTTATCAATCTGTTAGGTGTCTTATGATACAATATCATTATTTATCATGATTTTTTTATTATTCTTATTATGTTGAAATATTTTGATCCATACATAAAAATACAATTAATATTATTCTACAATGGATATATCCTAATAAATATATTTCTTCCTTCATCTTCCTCACATTTTGTACTCATGAGTTCAAAAATTATGATTTTATGAAACATTGCCTTAATTTACATCTTCAATCATTAATATATAATCTAAAAAACATTTTTTAAAAGAATTGTTTGAAAAATGTTTTTAAAATTACCCACCTCATATATTCATGAAACTTTTACAGAGGTTTAAAGTTTTACAAAATATTTTGGATGTAATATTCATGGAATTTTTCAAATGAGGACTATTTTTCTCTTACCAGAAATGAGAGTGGAATATTTTATTTTATGTTTATGACTTAAACAAAATTTCACCCCATCATGACTGTTTTTTTGTAATGACCTCCAACAAAAATATCTCAAATACAATGTTTTCATTGTTATATTTGAATATGATTGATGAATTTATTCCTGGCGGACAAAATAATTTATTAGTTTTGTTAAACTCCATACATACATGATTTCCATTTTACGTTTGAAACCCCCAACTACAAAATTATTTTTTATAATATCACTATTCTTTCTAGAATATCTATATATTTATATCATATTACCTTTCATGGATTCCTACAAAATGAGAAAATATAACGACGATCTTAAATGTCCATTAAGGGTTATATAAAACAGAATCAATCATGATTTAAAATAAATATGATAAGTTAGATAAATGAACACACATTTCATTTAAAAAATAACTTAGCTATCAGAATTAGATAATACATAATAAATATGGGAAGGTAAATAACTAAAAAAAATTCCATTTAATCAATTAAATATGAATAAAATTCATCCCGAGATAATATCATTGTAAAAATATAATATATAATATTAAATGTATTCTTAGTGAAGAAAATTCTTCATTATTTGACATAATGATATCTAGAATTATGAAACATTTACCGTTAGTAATATTAAAATGATGAATTAAAACTACAAGTAAAAACCCATTTAATTATAGCATACTGATTCACTTCTTGAGAGTACTGATTAAATGAATGTATATATAATTCTAATCCCCAACCATCACTGTACGCCAAAATCATTTCTTAAATTTTTGATGATCAATATATATTTTTGAAAAATTTTCATTATCATCAAATATTAGTATTGAGTAAACACTATATATTTATAAATTTTTCCCATTTAAATTAAATTCCATTAAAATTAAAAAACCATAGGTCTAAATGGGATATGGTTTAATAAATAACTTTGTACATGGTATTTAATATTATTATTTAGGGAAAATTTAATATCCACTGATCAAATCAATGGAAATATTTCAAAAGAAGAATATTGAATAAAAAAATTAATCAAGTAAGTTAATATAAATTATATACTTGGTCAAAATAATAAAAAGTGTTCTTATAAAGAATAATAATTTTATCGATAAATAATTTTCTTATTGAAGTCTATGTAATATAATTGGTGATCTCATTTGTGAATAGAAATACCATAAGAATATCTCCAGAATAAATCATGAGGAAATGTTTTTATCTATTTGAGAATATATATATGTATATTAGAATAATACTTGGAAAAATATTTGGAATGTAATTTTCATTGAAATTTAAATTTTTAAAATATAACTATTATTCAAAAAATTAATTTGGAATTATAGATGTAAATTATATTTATGCCATAAATATTAAAAAACATTCCACTCACATTTTTGGTGTAAGACAAAAAATATTTATTTAAAAAAACATAAAGCTTGGTGTAACATTTTTTAAAATAATTAAAATTTTTAAAAAATTAATTTATAATTCATTTGGAAAAGTTTCAAACATTTTTTTAAAACAATTTTTTGGAATAATTTTGATTTGAGACCAAAAAGATAAGTTTATTCATATTTTAAAAAAACACTTTATCTAAATTATTTTGTGCAATAATTAGTTTGAAAAGAGTACAATTAAATAGAAAGGTTAATGAGCAACCACATGATATAATAATGATATATTTTATTAAATAATGATAAAATATTTTTTTAATGGAAATCCATGTATAATCAATCCCGATTAAAATGGTATTGTGAAAGAGACCTTCATAATGGTCTTAACGTATAAGTGACAATTAACCAATGAAAATTTTATGTATAAAAAAATAAAATCCAAATTATAAATGTTTTGGATAAAAAATTATTCAAAATATAATACACACATAATAATATAATATCAAAGTCATCGATGAATTAATGTATCCAATTAAAAATAAATTTAGTTTTCAAATTCCATACCACATGATAATTATATTGTCAAATACCCTTACATGAAATAAAAAATATAAACATAAAAGAAAATAAAAAAGGATGAAATCATGATATTTAATTTAAAAGGTGTTTTTTTATAGACCATATGAAAAATTAAATGATTAATAATAAAATTTTCCTCAATGAAAGTTATTTGATACAAAGTCACTTACATGACGTATCATTTCATTTGAAAATTGATTAACAACATATATAGTGGATTGAAAAGTTTTAATATAATATAAAAAATTATATTAATATTTATAATACCATATGTTATCCTTTTATAATATTTTATCTCCAATTAATTAATAATATTTTATTATTTTGATTGTTTCAGGTCATAATTTTCATATTTTCTCGATCATTCTTTGTTATGAAGGCTCCGGTTCTTCTGTATATTAAACCATTTAATTATATATAGAATAATAATATTGAATTAATTATAATATATATAATTCAATTATAATTTTAAAACCAATTATGTAATATGATTTTCATTAATTAAGTATGTCACGATCATAGATACTATAGGCCTTACATATTCATGGGAAACATTTATTTTTTCAATGATCATTATGGAATAAAGGAAAATATTATTTAATATGTAAATAATTATGATAATGTCAAATATAAATTTTTTTTTATTTTACAATACAAATATATTTCATCCATGTGGTGTGGATCGAAAAAAGAAGCACTTCGCTTCATGAAGGTGATAGTCCACACGTACGTGAATGATGTTTTGATCTTTCAGTGAGTATAAAGGTATGAAATAATATGTTATAATATATTTTAAGAGTTATATAAATAATTAATATCATAATTATTTCATTTATATAAAAAAAATATTTTTCCCTTATTTTTATCCATGTAAAGCAATAATGGAAAATGCGTCACGTCTCTTTGCGAGGTGGTTGTTTGTCCTATACACGAGTGATGTTGTGGAATCCCCTAAAAATGATTGTAAAATAATTTATATATTATATAATTAATCCATAGGTATAAGTATGTTTTAAAAATAGTATATATACTTTATATCAATCATCATACCAAACCAGGAGACATTGTAATGGAAAAAATGAATGACATTGGTTTGCAAAGCGGAGTTTCCTCATGCACGGAGATAATGAACCCATAAAAAATATGTTGGAATTGTTGTCTGTTTTAGGTAAATATCTTCATATAAATAAATTTTATTCTATATAATATTATTATATATATATATCATCATGTTTTAATAAAAATTTATTTTTGGGAGTAACAAATAAAATAAAAACACACAACATTGAATTTTACCCCTTTTCAGGCCAGCTCTTTTGGATTATACCTAATGGCTTCCTAGAATGGATTTTTTACCACTCCAAGGATTATATGATGACGGAATGGAATTTAAAAAGTTAATTCTGAATTAATTTTCTAATAAAATGGTTTTAATTTGAAAATATGAGTGGAGAGTAGGTCACCTTTTATAAGTGAGGTGAGCTTCAAAAATGTATTTCCTGAAAATAAATAATGTGTAACCTCATTTTTAAAATGATAAAATTAGAATAAAATGAGGTATTCATGGGAAATATACATTTTATGGTATTTATATTATTATAATATGGATATTGAAAATTTTAATGACATTTTTACTCATAATTTTATTATAACCCTCAATCGAAACCATTTTTACTTTAAAAGTTGTTAATATTTGTAAAGATTTTATTTATTTATTATGGTAAAATATTAAGTTAAAGATATTAGATATTTTATTTCATGATTATTATAAATATTTATTCCATTTTTGAAAATTCAATTCATATAATTCTAATATTTTAATTTTATATTAATCATGAATGCATGACTGTAAAATGAGTTTTGAATGAAACAATTTTCAACAGTTTATAATGTTTTTATATGAAAATTCAATTTGAAAGTTAAATAAATGATTTAAATTTTACTTAAATATATATATAATAAAATAATTTTTTTAAATAAATTTAAAATATAATTTTACTCTATAAATAATTTTTACTAAAAACATATTTTTAATTAAAAATGACTATTTTATAGTGTTAATAAAAAAATGAAATATTTTAGAAATATATAAAAAATTCACCCAATTTTTATACTGATATTATTATTTTAAAAATTGATTTACTATATATAAAAAATAATTATGTGTGATAAAAATTAATTTTATATTTTTTGCACAGAGCGTGACAAAGCTTCCATTTAGAAAAAATAATCATTTTTTATAAAACATTTATTTTTATTTAAATCAATTTTTATTTTCATTGAAATCAATAGATAGAAATATTTTTCATAGTATTTTTTGGACAATTCATACTGATAAATTAATTGTTACGTTATAATATTATACTATATTCTTGCTCATTTTGTCAAAGTGTTGAAAGTTTCACAATGTATTGATGTGATTAAATATAATAAAATATATTTCATAGGTTTTTTTATGCTTCATGTTTATTTTCACATAAGGTATCAGAAATTATATTATTATATTAAAATCATGACATGTTAGATTCACCAAAACTTATATAAATTGTATCATCCCAATTTAAACTTCATCATGTTAATCAGGCTTTTCCAATTTGGAAATACCACTGTTTAAAATTCCACAACATAAATTGTTTAATAAAATATCATCTTAATAAATGATATAGAGAGGAATAAAGGTCATATAGTATTATAAGTAACTGGGATTCAATGTAGCTTAAACATTTTGGAAACTAATGATATAAAAAAAGAATAAAATAGTAAATAATTATAAATATTGATAGAGGTCCATGATTACTCGAATGTTTTTGATCAATTAATATTTAAGGACAAAAAAACCATAAATCTGTAATGATTTAAATACCATATGATTCCTTATATATGATGGTAATATGATAAAAATCATTAAACATTCCTTAATTTGTAGGAATTACTTTTTATTTTTTGAATATAATCATTAGTACTTACATGATTGTTTTTATTTCACAATCACAATTTCATCATTTGGTGGTGCTTTAATCACTTTCAAAATCACCATTTACTCTATGAAATTAATATCTAAAAAAACATCTGGATAAGCACTAAAATTCTAATTTAATGGCGCATAAGATCTATAAATGACTAAAAGATATTGCATTTTTTCAAAAAAAAAAATAAACTAATTTGGTTTGAAAAAGATATTGTATATAATACATCATACTCTAAATCTAAAATGTTACACAATAGGTTCATTATTATTATTTTTTATAAAATTATTTAACTAAAAACAATGATATATTAATTATTACATATTTAATGGCATGTATTATGTGATATACATTAATCTTTCCTTGGTTATGGGTTCATGAACAATGGTATTTCTTAACATGAAGGGTTTTCACTGGATATTTGGTTTTCCATTATCTAGGACCATAATAAAAAATTCTATATCATTCATAATGTAATTGCCTATAATTACCTCAACATCAATTTAATATAATCCTTAATGTTTATCAATACCATCAAAATTATTCACACATAATTAAAGGTATTAATTCCATAAAAAACTAATCCACTAAAGCCTACAGTAAATAAATGAGTTGACAAGTGATAAACATCCCCTAAAATATCATTAATATTTGTTCAATCACATAACATAAAACAAAAATAATCTTTTCAGATAAATAAATTATTCTAAATACTAAACAAAAAAACCCATTATTTTATCCATAAGTCTTATTTCAATAAAGACATATATGATTCTAAAATTTAATACATTTTTTTGAAGTTTCATGGTGATTATAACCAATATACCATTAGTAAAATTACTTATATATTTTAATTTTTTAATCACAATACATAAATTCTTCGACCGTTTTATTTCAACATAAGAATGTCGAGGGTATAACAATTAGAATAGTCTATTAACTCAGATAATTCCTGAGTTCCCCACATTAATGATAATGAATGATAAAATGATCCATCCAATTAAATTTATTTCATTCCACCGTTATCTTCATTTTCCTATACTATTAATTTTACATTGATCTAATATTCCAAACCTAAAACATTTTACAACTCTTTTGTGAATTTTTTTTTTCAATCTTATACATGTTTTATTTATCCTACCTCATTAATTGTAATTATATATTCAAATCCTACATAATAATTTGAAATGAAAATTTGAATTATTATAATAAATTCCCATTAGAGTGTCAAATAAATGAGTAATAAGGCTCGTTCTCATTAATAAGGTAATGAATGGGACATGACCAATACATCTGGATGACAGTTATTACCAATATGTATATATATTCGAGAAACATTTCAACATTTAGTATCTAGATAAGGATGAATTTATAGAAAAATCCACAAAATGCCATCCTTATGAAAACTTTATAAATTTCATGAATACATATCCCGATAATATATCATTATGTTATGAAAAATAATATGTATTTTCATAAAAATATTTTTAAATGTTTCAAATTAGGTTTCATTAATACCAATTGTATCATCACCCAACCTACGAGGCTTGGAGGTAGTTCCTTATTTATTATATTGGCATATTATATCAGGAATAATATCTTGAAAGACAAAATAGTTTCTTGTTATGTTAAATTAAATAAATACATGATTAAAATAATAAATTTGAAATCTCTTATTAAAACATATTTAGTTTCAGTACATCATTATTCCCACTAGGAAATATTTTTTATCGATAATTTTACTCTTTATGGATTCTAAGTAATTTTTGAAAAACAAGGCTATGCTCAACTGCTTAGTTAGGGATAAGAATGATGGATGCAATTAAAAATCAATATGAAAAACCAATATGGATATTTAAATAATTTTAAAAAAATTACATTTAAACAATAACATTAATCTCATAATTAGATAAGAAATATTTAATATAGAATGGTAAATAACAACAAAGAAGTCATTTAAGAAATAAACTGAGAATGAAAACCATCCCGATATTAATTTTTTTTAAATACCATGGATAATAATAGATAATTTTTTACTGAAGGTAAATTTTAATTATTATACATTATGGTATCAAGAATCTTTCTACCTATACCATCTAGACCATTTATAAGATGACATAAAAAAACAATTATAATATTGTTTCATGAATGACTACTAATTCGACTAATGATATGTTCGCCAAATCTTAGAGAAATATATTTATGTTCCCCACCCATAACATTATGTCCAATCAATTACTAATATAATGAATAATTTATTTAATTCCTAAACAATAATCTATATCATCTAAAATTCATATTGAGTAAAGAATTGATATTTATTTAATATTTCCCATTTTAATCAAATAAAATTCAATTTAAAACAACGTGTAAAGGAATGGTATTCTCCTAATCAATAAGCATATCCATAAGATATAATATATATATATTTATGGGTTATTTAGTGGCTAATGACACAAAAAGTGAATAATTTTAATGAATGTCAGTGACTACTAAAAATGAATCAATGAAGAAAATGTCAATATTATCCTCAATCAAAAAAAATAAAAATAAATCATCCATATAATTAATAATGATGCTATGAATCTAACATATCAATTTTATAGTATGACTAAAACAAAGGGTAATTTTTTTGATAAAAAAATTCCATAGAAAGATCAATTAAAATTTTCTTGAGGAAATACCATTTTCACTTTGAAAATATATATATCTTAAACTAAATGTTAAAAAATAATTTTATTTTTCTCATTGATAATAACTATTTAAACATATAAAATAATCATTAAAAATTATTTTTTAAGATGGTTTTAAATTATATTCATGTTATACATGTTAAAACAAATACAATCTTTATATTTTTTTGACAACATCCAAACCTTATTATTTTTGAAAATGATATGAAAATACAATTAAAAATTTAAATAATAAAAATCAGAAAATATTTCCACAATTAATCATTTTTTAAAAGTTATAGACATTTCTTTAAAACATTTTTTGAATATGTGTTATGTAAAGAAAATTAATTTATGGCTAAAGAGGAAAATATAGGTAGATTTTGGTAACAGAAAAACTCCACTAATTTATGTAGTAATTAGTGGGAAAAATGTATTATTACATGAAAAGGTTCAATAATATAAAGAGAAATATAAAATGAAATTTTTTATTAAAAATTATCACATTATTTATTTCAATTTATGTTCAAGTATAAACAATAACGACTAAATTTAGATAGTTAAATAAAACCTAGAAATGAATAATATATTGTTGTGAGAAATGAAAAATTGATCCATTATTTTTATCAAATTTAAATTCACATAATAAATATTCATATACAACACTAGTTAGTAGAAATAAATTACAAAAATAATAATATAATTCCAATGATAATGAAGATATATTATAATAAAATATAAAGAAATTTAGTTATGAAATTCATTACCACATGTTAATTTTCATATCAAACACCCTTTGAAGAGGTATATAAAATTTTGACTTAAAATTAAACAAATAATTATTTATTGGTTATATTTAATGTCAAATCAGTAATATATATAACATATAATCGAAATTAGGGTCATAACATTTCTAACTGCCTCATTATATTGAATTTGGGACGAAGTCATTTATCTCCTACTTACTTTTGGTTATACTTGATTTAATATAATATATTGTTGTTAAAAATATTTATTAACATATAAAAGATTCATATTAATATTTATAATATCACATAGGTTCCATTTATAATATTATACCACTCATTCATTAATATTCATTCATTATTTTCATTGTTTATGGTGTTAATTACCTTATATTATCATTCATGTTTTTTTCATTAAGGTTCTAGTTTTAGTGAATATTATATATTTTAAACATATATAGAATAATAATAGAAAATAATTATATTTTTTATAAATAAATCTAAATTTAATTAAAAATAATGAAATATGGTTTCTTGATTTCATGTATACCATACTCATAGAGATGGTAGGTCACACGTACCCATTGGAAATGTTTCCACTATTATACGATAATTATGTAAAGGATGAAAGTAAAATTTTATCTCAAAAAATGAAAATAATATCATAACTATAATTTTAATTCTTTAATTAATATTATATATATCATGACTGTGTTGTGATGACAAAACTACATTCACCTTTCTTCTTGAAGGTAGTAATCCACATGTACACGAACGATGTAATAATCTTTTTGTGAGTGAAATGGATTGAATGAAAATGTTTTTATTATATTATTAATTTTAAATTTATAATTAATATCAATGTTATTTCATTTAAACGACATTTAATTATTAAAATTATCATTATTTATTCTATGTGAGACGTCATTGAAAAAATAATCAGATATCTTCGTGAGGTAGTAGTATGTCGTACACATGGGTGATGTTATCATATACCCTATAAAATGAAATGATAGACATTATATATTTTATAATGATTATTTAGGTATAATTTTCCTATATATATAACATAAATATCCATTATATAAATCATAATACCCAACCGTGAGTGGTGGTAATGGAAAAATAAATGGCATTTATTCATGGGGTCGTAGTACACCATACCAACAATTGACGATTTCCTAAAACATTTTTTGTAAGTGGGTATGGATTTAGATCATTAAAATAACATTAAAAAAATAAGTATATTTAATATACATATTTCATTATATTGGAATAGAATTAAACAACATTTATAGTCTTACAAGATGAAATAAAAGGAAAACATTTAGTTTTTAAATCATCATCTCCTCAGAACACCTCATTAGGATTATAGATAAATTATTCCTAAAATGAATTTGTTTTCAATAAAAATTATTATATAAGGAGGTTATTAAATTTTGTATTTTATTTGATAATTTATTGCCTAAAACCAAATTGTTTGAATTTTTGAATAAGATAAATGTGGGGAGGACTTTTATAAGTGAGGTGAGTGGCACATAAGTTATTTTTGAATATGGTAATGTTAATCAATGTTTAACACATTCCAAAATGGTAAACAATTTACTATTACATTTCAATGAACATGAATATTTCTAATTATTTTCAGTAAATATATTATTATATGTATTTATGATATATTAAATATTATCATTTTAGTTTAACTGCCTTGGTAAATACATTTTTACTTTTCAAAGGAAATATTTTTATTATTTTTAAAATTTATTATCATATAGAATAAAGATTAAATCATCATATAAAAAAATATTATGATTATAAATATGTATTACTTTGTTCATAATTTCATTTCAGGTGGTAGATAAATTTATCTAAAATTAATCATATATCCACAAATAGAAAGACTATTTTCAAAGAGAAACCGTTCAGAAGTTATAAAAGTATTTATATCAATATTCAATAGAAAGTCATTAAAATGAAATGAATTGGATTACTATATATATATAATATATTTTATTTGATAACAAAAAATTTAAAATATACTTTTTAATATAAATGATTTGAACGAAAATAATGTTTTCAAATAAAATAACATATTGATCACTATTGATAAAAAATGTAATATTTTATAATAATTCCAAACATTAAAAAAAATATAAACATAAGGTTTTTGTTTGATAAATGATTTTTATTTTCTAAAATAAATTTTATAATTTTATTAAAAATTAATTTTAAATTTTATGTTCAATGAAAGACAAACCTGTCCTTTTGAGAAAATTCTATTTTTCAGAATCAAAATTTCCAATTATAATGTTTCTTAATATATAGAAAATAAAGAGATAATAGTAAATTTTATAATATAGTGTGTAATATTCATGACCAATAAATTAATGACTATGATATAATGGTATACTATAGTATGGTTTATTTTGACTAGGGGATCCATGTTCTGTAATGTAACAATGAGATTATATTTAATGATATATATATCATGGGTATTGTAAAATCGGTGTTGTGTTTCACATATGCTATAAAAAAACAATGTTTTTATTATATAATTTTATCCTTTTAATAAATAATTTTTAAATTACATTATATATTTTTATTTCTATATTTAAAAATTGGATTCCCAAATAATTACATAATTTTTTAGTTTTGAAAATTTTTATCCAAAGAAAATTTATTTTCCTAAAAAGTGTTGCTTGTAATATTTCAAAAATAAATTTAATATAAATGAAATCCATTGATGTTACATATTGTTTATTTAGGTCATGATCCATAGATAACATTCATAATTTTATATAGATGTTTTATGATTAGGATTAAAATATATTTATGAAACACGTATCAATTATATGGGTTATATAAAAATAAAATGAAAACAAAACATTATTAATTTAATGAAAGTTACACTATGAGGAAATAGTTAAATTATTATGAAAACTATTTATTTTACAGTGGTAATGTTTGGATGAAATAATTATGATAACCATTATATTTAAAGGGAACTCATATGATGAATGTTTTATGATATTTGGAACAAAAATTTAATATTTGCATTTTGTGATGAATTCACATCTTTTGTGGGATATGAAAAAAGAAATTATATAAATTGATTCATAATAAAATACAGTAGCTATCCAGGGATGTCTCATTTGATAAGCATTAGAGTTTGATTACATACTTAATCTAATTAACCTAAAATACTTCTTTGTTTTGTTTTTTTATTAATATAATTAGATTTTTATATTTTTAATACGTTTTAAAATAATGTAATGACATTCATAATGAAAATATAATCTCAATTAAGATGAAATTATAAATAGAATTTTATTTTTATTAACAAACTCAGTTTATGGTTTAGTTGTTAATTCTATCATTAGTTTCCTATATTTTTGTAAATTTTGTATTATAATCTACTAATAAAATCTCGTGAATAGATAACTATAATTTTTTTTGATGTTCTGAAAATTTTAATACTAGAAATAACAATTCCACCTCATCCCATAATTAAATTCAATGGAACACCTTATTTGGGAGTAGGATAATATCTGAGACCTAACTCCATCATATTTCATTTCTTCCATTGATGGGATCAAATCAATCTTCTAAAGTGATGATCATTTAATGAGAGGGAAAATAAATTAATAAACTATTAAATGTAGATTATAGGTGCATGTTTTAGGTAAGAATAGCCACATACATGAATATCACTCACATATACAACAAACATAAAATATACTTTAGGAAATATTTCATGCACACCTACCCTCCCATCAGTTATTACATTGGGTCAACCTCACATTATTTGGAGTATGAGGTCACCATGGTAAGATGTTAAAGAAGATTGGAAAATAAATATAAGAAATTAAAATAAATAAATAAATAAATAAGAACACAAAAAATTAATAAAATAAAATGGATGAATAATAGAGATAATATATAAATAAGTTATTAAATAAATTAGAATAAATGGGAAGAATAATATTAATGAAAATAATGATATAAATAAGAAGATTAATCAAATTAAGAAGAATAAGATGAAGATTTAGACAAAGAAGAAGAAGAAGAAGAGAAATAAAAAGAATGAGAAGAAGAAATAATTTGTTAAGCATGCTAGTTCATTTCAAAATAGATGCATATGAATGAATTATATTGTTAAAACAATAAAAAAATTAAAATGAAATAATATTAAAAAGAATAAAAAGGAGAAGATGAAAATGAAAAAAAAAATCTTGTCAAGGCCTCTCCTCTCATCAGCTGTATAAATCCCATTTACATGTGGTTAGGGAGTCAATTTGTAGGAAATACAAGGAGATTAATTTTATTTTAACAAATCCCAACACCATAGATAAATTAAAATATATGTGTGATGATATAATGTGTTTTCATATTTCGTGTGGAACAAATCCATCTGGGTAAGTGGGTGTGTTCATCACGGACTAACAAGACTTCTTAATTCCTCATGTATGGATATTTCATGACATTATGTTATGGATTTTTTCCTGGATTGTGGGTTAGGATATTAGTGTATATAGAAGTCGTGATAATTCTAGTTAAAATAGGGTTATCTAGTGATACATCAATCGGAGGTGTCAACAATGGTGATGAGCGCAATGGAGGATGACAGAGTAATGTTTCTAAGTAATTGGTGAATGAAAGAGAGGCTAGAAGAAATTAAATTATAATGTGATTCATATTTTATAAGGAAGGTCATCCCATATTGAATTAGAAGTTGAGGTAATATGTGGTTAATAATGATTTTTTTGGAGACCCAACTCAATTTTCCGCACCACTATGGGACACCAAAAACACACCACAGACATATATTTTCCACACCACAACCATGAGGCCAAAACATTTCATGCCTAATTCCCCAAATAAACTCTAAATCTATGTTGATTGGATGTAGTTTTTCAAGTGGTGGATTGGCCGACTATTCCCTTCATAAACTAGCAAGGTGGCTAGCAACCATTTTTTGATGGATGGGAAAGCATTGAATATTTATTAGAGGAATAAAATAATACCACTAAATAAAATACTTAAAATACATTATTTAATAAAATATAAAATTAAAACCCCATTTTTGATTTATTTTGGTTAACTCATTAAAATTTAACAAATTATCATAACACATTGCACTCTTAGGTATTATTAAATAAAATCCATAAAAAATAATTTGAAAGATCCTTAAATTTTTCATGAAATTTATGTTTGTTAAAACCCACCACATATAAACAATGATTTTCTTAATGTATAAAATCTCAACATTGAAAATCAAAGGGGTCGAATATAACTATTATTATAATCTCAATGAAATAAATTTATAAAATAATCATTGATAAATAAAATTTTATAAATCGAAAAAAATATCAATTTAATTTCTCAATTTTTGGAAAAACAATTAAGACATTTATTTTACATTTTCCCATTTGAATATTATGGAAGATACTTTAACATTCATTCAATATCATTAAATAATTACCATTAAACATTAAATTTTGTGATCTAACATTCATTTGAAATATTTCTCTCACCACCCATGATAGAAATTTAAGTTGACTTATGCACGTATCATGAGATCATTATACTTATCCACAGGATGAAAAGATTACTATTTCATACAAATTGTAATCAAAATACACATAAAAGCGTGATTAATTTCCTTAAATTTTCAAATTAATATGTTAGTTATGGATTTTGGTGATTTATGTTTTAAAAATAAGGCTCAATATATGATTTTCCCCATAATGTAATAAGCCACATATCAAAAGTAAAATATCATCAATATTTTCTCCCTTAAAAAAATAACTACCACTTCCAAGTCTCAAGGGAAGCTCTTGAGTAGTGTTAGAATATTGAATGATTCTCAATTTCATCAATATTTCTATTCATTTATAATTTTTTATTATAATTTTTCATTTATTATAATATATTGTTCAAAAAATATCCCTTGAATGTATCAAACAACCACCAACTAACAAAAAATTACTAATAATCATTGTTCTAAAATTTGATATTTCTTATTCCTCTAATTTAAAATCCAAACTTTTTTTAATTTTTTTCATTAATGATGACAAGAATAAAGAGTATGATTTTTAATAAAGCAAATTCTCATTACACAATATTAGAGGCCCCACAGTTTTTTTATATAATGCGTTTCATCCCTTTTACCATTTCTTCCTCAACCCCCACACTTCAACATTAAAATACAATGATAATTAAAAGTGAATTTAAGGTATGAATAAAAATATCTTCAAATTTGCCTCATCCGGATTAAAGTAAATCATGGCCTTTATGGGAAAAAATATGGTTGTACATTTTTTATGAAAGATATGGGTTTATCAAAATATGCCACAATAAATTTAAATGGTTCATTTCATATTCATATAATTGACATGTGAAAATGAATGTTCTAGAAGATTTCATGTCCCAATATGACTTGAAGAATATTCTCAAGATAAAATAGTAAAAATATTGTTTAAATATAATCTTAGTAATAATAATATGATATTGTAAATTCACTCAGGGAATGAAAAATAATAACAAATCAATTAATTATTTTAAATTATTATCATTGAATAATTCAATTGAATATTAAATGTTGTATATATTATTGGTAAATTATAAATATAGAAGTAAAATGATTTAAAATCAGCAAAAGGTTTATTAATTTAATGTTGGTATTCATTTAAATTTTTTGGATTTGTATTTTGATTTCTGAATGTTAAATTTTTCAAAGTGATTATTTTTTAACACATATGGAGAAAAAAATAGTTCTGGATTAAGCTATCAATTTAAAAAGTGGAAACCCAACCTATAGAAAGCCAAAATGGGGCCATCCATCTAGGCCACCATTGAGAGAGCCTTCTCAATTCAGAAATGCCGCATGGGTGATAGATATTATGGTATCCCACACGGAGTTTTTATTAGATGAATCATGTCTATAAAATAGCCCCTAATAGACAATCACATGAGGTGGCAGGATGAAAAACTCATCAGGATGGGGCGAACTATGTTTTTGGGAATGTGTCCCCCCATAACAACTCAGAATTATGCCATTGGGAATTCCCTTCTTATAATTTTACAAATCACCTAAATTATAAATGAAAAATGAATTAAATAATACGTATTTCTTGAATTTATGGAACATATACCGTTAATAAAGTAATATGGGCTTATAAATAGTAATATGACCCTTATGAATAGTACATCAACAAAATCAATAGTATCCACTCTCATGAATTTATAATTAAAACTTGAGAATCTTATAAATAAATGTATTTTATAATTATATAATATTATAAGTAATTAAATGTTTTAAATAATATTTATTAAGTGTTATTGTTGATATAATTGATAAATATTTAATTAAAAATTTTAATTAATACAATAATTTAAAATCAAATTTGTTTATGGAAATTGATTAAATCATTAATAATTTTTTATATTATGATTTTATGATTATTTAATAAGACCATGAATTTTTAAATGTTTTTTGAAATCAGTTATATTTTTAAAATTTGTATTTGTTGAGTAAATGACTATATTAAAAAAATTAATTTCCAAATATATATATAAATATTTTTATAAAATGGAGTTAATTTTTGAGTTCTATTTTTCAAAATTTTGTTATGGTTCATTTTTAGGTTTTTTCTAAAATATATAGATTTTTTGTCATTATTAAATTATGTTAATGTACGATAAATGAAAAATACCATACTGATATAGTCATTGTTGATGTAAGGATGATGGTAGAATAATTATTTATAACCCAAATTCTCGGGTTACTTTATTTATTTGCCAAAATCAATGCTATTGCTTGACATGATCCAAAAAAATAAATTAATTATTAAAATAATTAGAAAATAACCCTCTCTTTCACTATAAATACAACCCCTCTACACATATTCACCTCATACCATCTATGATTTTTTCCAAGTCCAAATTATATCCAAGAATCATTATATGCTACTCTCTATTTCCAGGATCTCATGTTCTCATAAAATGACCAAGACCATTTCCGTAAGGTGGTTTTTAAGGATGAGATATTGAAGAGGCTAATTCCACTTTATTTTTAAGATCATTCAATATTATATCATCCCAATAACACAATTAAATGATATAATAACTCTATTAGAATACATATTAGATATATTTATTATTCTAATTAAATATTTCTAATTAAACACCTCCCCTCTCCATTTTATTTTAAAAATGAAAACGTCATTCGTGAGGTGTTAATTCATTGACATCAAGGATGACCAAATTATATTTTCTATTGACACTGCAAAGTATAGTTATAAAACCAATTTTCTAGTTAAAAGTGTATTATTCATCTTTTATAGCCTTTGTAATGATCTAGAATCATTATATATAAAATACGTTAAATAATAAAATAAAACAAGTTCAGTGTGACTGAAAATTTCCCATATAATACTAGAAATTATCATTAACTATTTATTTAATGATTCATCCTTATATGATATTACCAAATGTATTATAAGATCTTTTATCCATGTGGATGTTCATTATTAACCTCTAAAATCAAATATGTACATCCATTCTAATCTGATAATATTTTTTGTACATGTATATAAGTAAACTAATCATCAAAACAAAGGAAAAGAAAAATCCCTAAATGATGGAATTAAATCTCACAACCGATCAGAATTCCCATAAATTAAGAAAATAAAAATATAATAAATAAAATAATTTTATAAAAGGTTCTATGTTAATAAATTAATATATTTATTCAGATTATCCACGATGTTATGATCTAGTGCATAGCCGTTTAAGTCATAAAGTAATGGATTCATTCCAAACATCCATTTCTTATTCATGTTACACTTTATCTCTCTTTAACCCAATAAAAATATTCTATATTTTTATTTAATTATTAAATTTTGGGTATATATTCTCAAAAATCATGTTTCTAGATCATATAATATTTATTTTATTGAAATATATGTTTTAAAAAGGATCCCTTCTTAATTATTCATGACAAGAAAACCCGATGCAAGGGAACATCCCAGTTTCATTCCCAAATTGATATGATCAAAATAATCTAATTCCATCAAATAATACTTTTAAATAAACACTAATTTTATAATTAAAAACTATCTTGGTTCATTTCTAGTTTTATAAAAAAACATTTCATTGTCCATTTTAAATAACATTCAAAATTTTCCATAAACCTCACTAAAATGATTTACTTATATTGTATGTTTTTACATGTTTTTAGTTGATATGTGATCAAATATCACAAAATTTTACTATTTTACCGTATTAGTCTCTATTTTTACTTTGAATCAATTTTTTAATGGATACTATAATCATATTCCCTTTTTTTATTTCATTTAACATGATTATGATACCCAATTCTGACCATGGTTACCATTATGTTTATATTTGAATTTATATGTATCATTTTTCATCTGTCACATGTATTAATAAAGATGTTATAACAGGTTTTACATGTTATTGCTCCAATGAATTGGGTAATTTTTTTCCTCAAGAGATGCCATGATGGGATTTTGAGTAAACATGATTCTTTTACAAGACTTCATCTACTGCTGGCTAGTATTCACTCATGTTTATGTCATGTTATATAACTTTTTAACATTATTATTATTACATAATTATATGTCCCCATATTATAATCATTATTCTACCATATGTTTAATAATGATCCATTCATTTTATGTCATCGTTGTATTCCTTCTAACCCTAATTCTTTGTGTTATTCATATGCCTTCTCTCTTACTGGCACCTTATCTCATCCATTTTTTCATGTGTTCATAAAGTTATCCTATGAAGATATAAGATCCCAATTGATGTTATTATGTCATTATGAAGATTATATAAATTATATTTTTAATTTTGTTTTCATAATAATAACCATGAACCTAATCTTTCCAATACACTATACATTAATATCCTTAACTTGAAATTGTTAGTTAATTATGCAATTATATATTAAAATACTATGTTCACTATATTTGGTATCAAAGTATTGTCTCGCGGTTTTGGGAATAAGAATAAAAAATTCTATAAAAAGTATAAGTGGTAATAATGATTATAATAAATCATCCCAAAATTTTGGAATGTATAGAGTAAGTGGTTTATCAAGAAAATACATCTCAGTATAGATACTAAAAGTGGACTTGGTTAAGGCATCGATATACTATGGAGTAATAACCCTAAAACGGTGTTCAATTCCTGACATGGGGTAACCCAATAAATGAAATCTATCCTTACTATGAACCTGGTTTGACACTCGTGAAGATATTAATTTGTAAAATCATATGCTCATTACAAACCATTATTAACAGGGAAAAAATCACCATAAGAATATATCATTGGATGTAGATAATGGGTAACCTAGATTGAATCCTTTTGAATCAAAATATAGGATATAGTTTTAGTTTAAAATAAACCCCTTTTAAATGTAATGGTTTCTTTCATTATTATTATTAGTTATATATAAAATACCCCAAATTTCAATTGCTTTTTTCTGATTTAATGGATGGAAATAGAATATATATTTCCCACATTCAAAGTGACTTATAATGTGATGAATTACCTAATGGTATACAATATATAATGAGAATGGGAGCTAAAAACTTCATGATAGTACTTTCTAAAATAGTGAAAGTTGTGAATAGTAACCTGAATCACATGTAATTTCAACCTTATACTATGAGAGATCCAGTTGTGGTAATATATGTTATATGGAAATGGAATCACATTTTTAAGGGATCATCTAATTCCCTCTTCATATAATAATGGAAGAACTCCATTAAAAAAAATTCTATATCCTATTGTGCTATGAAGAATTGAATGTTTTGCAACCAGTTTATCATTTTAATGGGATACCTGATTAGTGGAAGACTCTGATAAAGAAAAAAAATGTGAGGGAGAACATTGATTCCATAGAAAGTGAATATTTCATGAAAATATTTTTCGATCAATATATCCTACGAAAACACCTTCTTATGAATGAAATAGAGTTCCTTGGAATGACGGAAATGGAAGACGTGTCAATAGTGGTGTATAAAAAAACTTTAAAATCCTTTATGGAAACATTTCCAGATCTTTCACGAACACCAAAAGCAAGGGGGATCACTCCTTCAGTGAATTAATGATTATTCTATAAAAATTAATATTGATCTGAAACATTGACATATTTGAAGAGATTTTTTGATAGTTCCCTTATGGATGGAATGGTTGTGAGAGAATCCTAGTGGTCTCTTGGTTCTAGGGACAAAATGTGGAAAATGGAGTTTCAAATGGGTGTATAGACAGATAAATCCAATAGTGAATTTAAGAAAAAACATCCCATGTGTCAATTTTGGTAGATCATGTATCTTGGAAACTATTTAAATAAAAAACATATATGCATTAAATGTGGGAGAGAATAGAATATAGCTAATAATGATGGAAGGGATATAAGGAATCCCACTATTGAGGATGAAGAAAGGATGTTTCATATCCACGATCATCCTTTAGCATATTGTTTCAACTACAAGGAACATGGAAAATAATCAAGCCAGTTCGCTATGATAGTGTTTTTGGGAGAAAATCAATAACCTAAACATCCCAAGAAGCAAGGAACGTCATATTATATCAAAACATCCAATGTGGAGACCGATAATGATGTGGTGATAGGTCTGTTGTTTATTAGTAAATGAATAGAAACATACTATTTTATTATGGTTCTATGTGTTATTTCTTATCATATATTATTAGTATAACTATTCTTCCACCATCTAAATATTTGGGGTTTCAGTTATTTTGGATAACTAGAAATGGGGAAATTATTGCCTCCACTAGTTATAAATCTAACCCAATTAATGTTTCTAGACTAAAAGTCATATAAAATCATGTCATACACATTTTGTTAGAGTTTCATGCTATTTTGGGAATGAAATAGAAATCATTAAATAAATCTAGTATCAATTGTTAGGAAAAAGAGATCACTCTTCACATCCTATAGAATCGTCTAATTTTGTTCTAGTATAGGGATGATGATGAATCTCTTTTAGAAAAATTTAATCATGAATGAATATTTATTACTTATGGGAAATTATTTCTAGCTCAATTGATTTAGACAAAGGAGTGAACCATTCTCAAATACATTCCTATTATGAGGTACTACACTAATGTGTCCTCCAAAAGAGTTGCATAGTCTTCCTCTGGATCGATTTGTTAATTTATCAATTGCACATATTCTTATAAAACTACGAAATATGAAACAAAACATATAGAAAGAACACTATTGAGAGGGAAGAAATGAAGAAGAAGTTATATGAGAATATGGGAAAGGGTTTTATATTCCTTTGTGCTTAACCATAGATTGCACATAATGTAACATACCATGTAAATAAATAATATTACTTTTTCATATTTATTAATTTTTGAATTAAATATTAATTTTACTTTAAAAGGTTTGATATGTTCGATAGCGTACCCGATACACAACAACAGGTTTCATTGAAATCTTACGTTGCACATTAATAATATAATATTATTATTTTAAATGGTAGTTAAATCCTTGTCATTGTATTGGTGGGAATTCACAAAACTAACTACAATATGATTATACATGTTTGTAAAATGTATTTACATTTATCCAAAAAATGTTAGAGGCTTAAAATGTGAATGAATCTAATTTTAAGCATAATTAACATTATAATGTCGATTTTCCGCCTTTTAATGGTGGAACATCTTTAAATATAGTTTTTATCACATTAATACATTCAATTTTACCAAATAAAATCCATCTTTAGAATGGGGATATCAAAATTTACATTCTGTAAATTTTTGGAATTATTCCGATAAAGTCCATTTTTTAATGAATAGTGATAATATTGTATTTTAATTCAAAAATACATTTTAATAAAATATATTTATATGGTTAGATTATCATTTTAATTTGTTTTAAAGTGTAATTAGAATATAGTTTTACCATATAATCCAATTTTGGTCATTGGAATTAATTTCACTTTGAAATTTGACATAAATAAGTATCAATCATTTGATACTAATTGTTTCATAAAAACACGCTATTTGTTTTGATAACGGGAATTAATTTTAAAATTAATAAATGCCACTTCTATGTTTTGAATTTGGTAAAATAGTAATCATTTCTGAATTCATAATATAAAATAAATCTTAGGCTGAATTTTTGGTATTGTTCTGAAAAACATCAATTTTTGATGAATAGTAAAACCACTTAGTGGTAGTTAAAAAACCGGAATATTTCATTTTAATGAAATTTTACCACTTTTGAAAATTGAATTTAAAAAATCTGACATGCATGGTTGTTATGAAGAAGTCATATTTGGTTCATTAAGATGAAGATAGTTTTTGTGAATAGTAACTTTTTACTTTTATTTAATGCGGTTAAAGGTAAATAGGGTAATTCAAGGTAAAACGAATATTATAATAATTCAAAATTACCTTAACACTTGTTTTATCCTTATTGGTTGAGTCATGTCCGTCCATGGGAATTTTTGGGTTGATTTTTGGACCCCATAGAGCAACTTATAAATGAGAATTACACTTTATCTTAATTAATTTAAAGTAAAGGCAAAAATGACACAAACAGAAGTCATTTAGTACATTAATTTTTACATGGTGTTATATAAGGAATATTTATGTCTATAAATATTAATTGGAAATCTAATAAGATTTACTACATCATTGTATTTTGTTTATAATTTTTAGACATCCAATAATTTAAATTATTGCTGACACAATAATGATGCAGTATTTACCTCATTAATAAATGATTTAAGTAAATAAGATTATAGTGATTACAATATTATCCAAAACATGTCCAATTCTGATTGGATGATTTTTTTTCGAATAGGAGTTATCTTATCTTCGACCTTAATGATTTTTGGACCTGTAGAAACCGAATATCATTATATAATAAAATAATATTTTCACACTTCCCTAAAGCGCCTCTCCTCTCCCTTATAAAAGGAGACCACTTATAACCAATTCATCACACCTCTCAAGTCATTTTGCTCATCCAAACTCAGCCCAATTGAGCTCTATACATCCCTATCCTCTACCTAGAATACTTAACATAGGAAAAAGGCACTTCAAGTAGTCCTTTGGTTCAAACCAAAGGGAGTTACCCATATTAAAGGTAACGATTTCTATTAAATTGTTTTCTTTTATTTTACTTCTCCAACCCCAAAACTATTTTTATTATATACTATTGTTACAAAAAAAATATCCTCAATATACTATTATGTTGTTATGATAATTATTCTAACTAAAATTACACACACCTACATCTAATGGGTGAAGAACATAATGTTTCTGTGGTTGGAAAACTAATGCCTCATGAAACGATGATTGTTCAATTCCCTCTTACCGCATCTAATGGTGGCCTTTATGATGGAAAATTATTTATATATGATATATATTATGTTTATGATTTACTTATTCTTCTTTAAATTCCATATATAGGACAAATGTTGGTTTCCATTGTGGGTAAATACGATAATCTCATTTGAGGAAATGCAGACTACCGCCCCCTCAAAGTTATATAACTCGTTAATGCCATATGTGGGACTTATAAAGGATGGAGTTCATAATATTTTAAATGATATTATAATGGAATTATAATATAACTATGTACCATTTTGTTTTTAATTCCATTAAAATAAGAAATATAAATGGATGTAGCGTTCATGCGTACGTACGACTTGCCATCTCCATGAACGGTGCATTTCATTTCTTACCTCTAAATGTTATGTACTATTATAAATACATCTATATACTAGATATATATGATATATATTATATCTAAATAATTAATTTCATTCTGGATACAATGAACTATTTACCACATGGACAACTTGTAAAAATAAGGGGTTCATTTTTTACTCAAGTACCAAATATCGACGAAAGGGACGTTATTATCATAAATGATAACATAATATTTATAACATGGTATTAAGTGATATAAAAGGAATAATAATCTTGAAAACTATTCTTATGAAAGTAGAAATTAAATTTAGTTTATTATTCTAGGGATTAAAGAATGATCGAGCCAAGTCGGGCACAAGGTAAGGGATTTTCATTATCTAACTTTTAATTCTGTGATATTTCCATTGTTCGCCACTTATTCATTGCATGTGGTGTAATGTGTACTTACATTTGATATATATTATCATGATTATATTTATATTCATGGTATTCTATGATTCATTTTAGGGATATTAACTTTTGATCAACTAACTCAGTTGATAAAAACGAAGTAAAGGGTTTCATCTCACTTTTTATTCCCGTGAGATTCATGCTATATTTTCCAGTATTTTCATTTGTGTGGTTTATGTATGTCCAATGATGGTACTCGTTGTGTAATATACTTCCATTTATGAGTATTTACATCTTCATTGTATGAACCTTCTTCCATGTGGTGTATGTTTTGTAAGTTACGTAATCGTTAAGGAAACATTTCACCCTCTTCTATTTAACAGACATCTTTTTATTATGTCTCTTAATGTACATCATATTATTTTGGGATATGTTATTTTATATCCCCATTTATTTGAAAATTATTTACAAGTGACAAGATACCATTTTTATCTTATCCACTCGTTTTCTGAATTTTATGTGACGCCGTTAGGCTGTCAAATTTATATAAGGGAACTTTTTAACCCAATTTCAATTCCTTGGGGTCAACTTGTACTTATTGAATATATAATCCAATGAATATGTGTCAATGACCTATGATTTTTTAACACATAATATAAAATTATATTAGGTGTATTTATATTTTTCACACCTAATTATGTGATTGATTTATCCTTAATTTAAGGATTCCAACTTTATAAGGGATTTCATCTCAATTTACATTTACATCGAGAATTAACTATTGTTATGCACCAATTCACTCGTATATGGTGTATATACTGTACTTTGACATATTATATCATGAATCCCTTTATTCTCATGATATTATAAATTTTTGATTAAATGTTATTCCTAAATTATTTGTATTCATGAGTCTAAGTTTTTGTTAAAAAAACTCTATAACTAAAATATCATTTTAAATGTTTTAATTATTTATTCTTCTATATATTTCTCATTAAGGTAAATGATTTCAAAATGGGTTTTAGGATTTATTTATATGGACATTAATTTTTTAAAATTATAACTCTTTTAGAAGATTCAATGTGGAATGAGACTCTTTGATTCAAAAATAATTTTTTAAATGGTTCTGAAAATGATTTGATAAAGCATTATTTATTTCAATATCTTGATTTGATATTGTGGAATGTGGAAATGTTATATTTCCTTTATACTTGTGTTATGTGTTATGATAATGTTATAGTTGTTGGTAATTGTTTACGAATACGGGGTGTTATGTGAAAATCCTAGGGTGGGTGAGCCTGAGATAGCTCTTCAATGCATTGGGTAACGTGACAGAGGTGAACGTGATGTTTTGCTTAAGAGATTTAGGGAATATAACATGATGGGTATTCCAAGTGTAACTCTCTATATAGTTGTGATAGCTATAATGTATGTTTGAGATGGATACCACAAGTTACCTTTATGATTTATGATTTGTGTGTGTGATTCATAAATCTTATGATTTCGCAAGGTATGTTATGATTGAAAAGTATGGTTTCATTGATTTGTATTTATTAATGGGATAATGTTTTCCTTTATTATTTTATAACCCTTACTGAGTTTTTTATGCTCATACCATGTTTTTCAAATGTCTTCGATAGGACTAATTGATGAATAGGGTCAAGGATGGGATCATGGAAAAGTCATGCTTTCTAAAATATGGAACTAGACATGTTTCTTTTTAAGGGTTTTTATTTTATAAAAAAATACATACTAAGTAGTAGTGTCTACTTGTAATATTGAAGTTGTTATGTAATAGTTATGGCCTAATTATATAAAACTCTAAACATCAAAAGATCCTCAATGTGAATTATTCATTTAATTCGATATTATGTAATGTTATAAGGTCGGGTCCTTACAGTTGGTATCAGAGGTTGGTTTAGACATCTTTAGGGATTAGGAATTTTTTTAGACATATGGTTAGTACCTATCTAATATTTCAGTTAAATCATTGTTTTATAACTTTTTCAGATCAAGGAAAGTCAGTTACATATGGAAGGAGGAAGATCTCAAATGAAATTCCTATCTATTCTGGATGACATGCATGAAATAATTATTGCAATGTAATGTTCAGATGATTGTGAAACTTACTCTAGCATACAACTCACTTGAAAGTAGTTGTTTGAGATATCAAACACCTCCAACATACCTCGTTATTATCATGGGTCATGTTTTGTATTTAGAAAAATCTTATTTTCACAATATTCCTATATTTTCATGAAAGGTAAATATTATCAAGGAATTTTCAAATTTTTTTCCTTATCACAAAATATTAAAGCATATTATGATTTTCAAAAGTGTGCTGAAGCAGGAGACCCTTTCCCTACCTATTTATATTTGATTTTAAAATATAGTCTCCTAGCATATCCTTATGATATTTTAAAAGGACCGTTAATTGAAATTTTAAAATCAAATTCGGTTTGACTGTTTTATAGAAATCATGTTTTATCATATGTTTTGAAATTATATGTCAAACATGATTATTTTCCAAAACTATTTTTCTGTGAACACCTATATGACCCATGTTGTACAATGTGTATTTGGATTGAAGGAATAAAATTATTTCAAAGTATCTCTAAATCATTTTTGCAATTCATGGACCTTCTACCTACGTGAACAAGATGCCGATGAAACCAAATGGACACCATGATCAATGTATGATGTTCTTCATTTTGGGGATTATTTTATTTTATCATATAGTGGTGAAATAATACTTCAAGAATAAATATGTTTAGATCCAAATTAATTTGGATGAAAATCAGAGGTATATATAAACAATTGAGGTTAAAACATGTTAGGGTTATTTTTGAGTTTTATAAAAAGGACAACCAGTAGGATGCGTGACAACTCGTGACCTCCGGAAAGGATACATGAATCAAACCCACAACCGAAGGGAGACAAGGGAGTATCACCTACCGCTATCCTACTTGAAGTCTCTGGTTAGTATGACTTAATATTTTAGTAAAATGTTTTTATTGAACAAGAATATGTTAATTTTTCAAACCTACTTTTTATCAAATGAATATACTTAGTATTGAAAAAGTTTAGTGATTAAGTGATAAAAGGTTGTTGTGGAAGATGTTCTTTCTTTTGAGGAAACACTATATGCCTAAGGTTGATAGAATACTATGGGATATCAATTGTGGGATAATGGTTTCAATTTATGTTTAGATGAATATATGTTTTTGTTATGGACACATAATGATTTGATTTATTTATGAAAATGATTAACCTATCATGGAGAATATGTGATTAGGTTAATTACTTTTCAATATGAGACTTTATGAGTAACTTGTGTTACTTGGAGATAAATGTTATGAAATTTCTTGGAAGCCTATATAATTAAATACTTTTGAGATTTGGGTTACAATAAAAGTTTGGATTATGTTTGAAGAATTTTAGGGATGATTGTTTATTGAATGGTCTTTTTTGAACTTTGGGTTTTGTTTTGACAAATTTTGGAGATTTAGAGTAGTTTCTCTTTATGTACAAGTTTATCCTTTTTGGGGATTATCTGATCTTGTACAAAAAATGTTGGTTTTAGTTAATATATAATGACAAGGGAAATATATAGTTCATACTTTTGGATTATTTGATTCTCTCAAAGTTGATTATAACACTTTTAATGTAAAAAAGTCATCCTAAATACTCATCGTACAGAGGAAATATGAGTTTGTGTTAGAAATATAGTGAAGGATAAAAGTATACATGAAATGTAATTGTGTTTCCTTATGTTTTTAGTTAAGCTAATAAATAAATTCTTCAATAAAATTTAACATAAAACAAAAAACATGTCTCTTAACTTTTCCAACTATGAAATCAACGATTGTTTAACCCATAACAAGTTTGAGATTTTCAGGTGGTTAACATTCTCCTACATATGTTTTTTATCAATATCCATTAGAACATGATGGTTTTTTTTCTCCTCCATATCCATATTTTCCTCGAATCCTATTATCTTTTTTCTAGGGTATCCTTTGTACTTCACTTCCTTTATTTTAAAGTGATAGTTTTATTGACTCTTTTTTGGTGTAGGGCATTCAATGATGTTCCCGAGCCCAATTTTTAAAATTGAGGGGACGCAATTCCCAAAAGGGGGGAAGGATGTAACATACCATGTAAATAAAGAATATTAAATTTTCATATTTATTAATTTTTGAATTAAATATATGTTTTACTTTAAAAAGGTTTCTCTGTTCGATAGCATACCCGATACGAACCAACATGTTTCTTAGAAACCTTACATTGCAAACTAATAATATAATATTATTATTTTAAATGGTAGTTAACTCCCAGTCGCTGAATTGGAGAGAATGAAAAAGACTAACTACAATATGATTATACATGTTTGTTAAATGTATTTACACTTATCCAATAAAATTTAGAGGCTTAAAATGTGAATAAATCTATTTTAAGCATAATTTACATTAAAAGGTTGATTTGCCTCCATTTAATGGAGAAACCTCTTTAAATATAGTTTTGGTCACTTTAGTACATTATATTTGACCATATAAAATCCTTCTTTAGAATGGGGACATCAAAATTTAATTTGTCTAAATTTTTGGAATTTTTTCGATAAATTTTAATTTTTAATGAATAGTGAAAATATTGTATTTTAATTCAAAACTATGTTTTAATCTAATTTATTTATATGGTTTGATTATATTTTTAATTTGTTTTAAAGTTTAATTAGAATATATTTTTACCATTTAATCCATTTTTTGTAATTGTAATTATTTTCACTTTGAAATTGGACATAAACAAGTATCAATCTTTTGATAGTTATTATTTCATAAAAACACGCTATTTGTTTTCATAATGGGAATTAATTTAAAATTAATTAATGCCACTTATATGTTTTAAATTTGGTAAAATATTAATCATTTTTTAATTAAGAATATCAAATAAATCATAGGCTGAATGTTTGGTATTTTTCTGAAAAAATTCAATTTTTGTTGAATAGTGAAACCACTTAGTGGTAGTTAAAAAAACTGACTTTTACATTTATATGAAATTTTACCACTTCTGTGAATTAAATTTCAAAAATTAGACATACATGGTTTTTATAAATAAGTAAAATGTGGTTCATTAAGATGAAAATAATTTTTGGTTAATAGTAATGTTTGACAGTGATTTACCGCGGTTAAAGGTAAATAGGGTAATTAAAGGTAAAATGAATATTATATTAATTCAAAATTACCTTAACACCTATCCAATGCTTATTTTTTGAGTCATGTCCGACCATGGGAATCTTTGAGTAGATTTTGTGACCCCATGGAGCCACTTATAAATGATAATGACACTTTAGATTAATTAATTTAATGTAAAGGAAAAAATGACATAAATAGAAATCGTTTAGTAAATTAATTTTTATATGGTGTTATATAAGGAATATTTTTGTCTATGAATATTCATTGGAATTATAATAATATTTATAACATCATGGGATTTTGTTTAAAATTTTTATACACTAAATAAATAAAATTATTTATGATACAATAATGATGCAGTATTTACCTCATTAATAAATGATTTTAATAAATAAGATTATAATGATTAAAATATGATCCAAACATGTCTAATTCTGATTGGATGATTTTATTTCGAATATGAGTAATCTTATCTTCAGAATTAATGGGTTTTGGACCTTTATAAAACAAATATCATTATATTATAAAACAATATTTTCACACTTTCTTAAAGAGCCCCTCCTCTCCCTTATAAAAGAAGACCACTTCTAACATACTCCTCACACCTCTCAAGCCGTTTTTCTCATAAAAAATCAGAACAATTGAGCTCTCTACATACCTCTACTCTACCTAGAATCCTTAAATTATGTATAAGGCATTTCAAGTAGTCCATTGGTTCAAACCAAAAGGAGCTACCCATATTAAAGGTAACAATTTCTCTTAAATTGTATTGTTTTATTTTACTTCTCCAACCCCTAAACTATATTTATTACTTTTTTTCGTAAAAACACCAGTATCCTCAATATACTAAGGTTGTGTTATGATATGTATTCGAACTACACTTAAACACACCTCCATCTAATGGGTGAAGAACATAATGTTTCTGTGTTTGGAAAACTAATGCCTCACGAAACGATGATTGTTCAATTACCTCTTACCACCTCTCATGGTGGCCATTATGATGACACATTATTTATATATAATATAATATATTTTTATTATTTCCTTATTTTTTTTAATTTCAATTTAGAGCACACATTTTGGTTTCCATAGTGGGTAAATACGATAATCTCATTTGAGGAAGTGCGGACTACCGCCCCCTCAAAGTGATATGACTCATTAATGACTTATGTGAGAAATAAAAAAGATAGATTTAATAATATTTTATATTATATTATACAGGAATTATAATATATCTTTTTAACATTTTGTTTTTAATTCCATTAAAATAAGTAATATAAATGGAAGTAGTGTTCATGCGTACATACGACTTACCGTCTCTATTAACGGAGCATTTCATTTATTACATCCAAATGTTATATACTATTATAAATACATATATATACTGGATATATATGTTATATATGATATCTAAATAATAAATGTAATTCTGTATATAATTAACTTTTGACCACATGGACAACTTGTAAATATAAGGTGTTGATTTTTGACTCAAGTACCAAATATCGACAAAATGGACATTATTAACTTAAATGTTAACATGATATTTATAACATGGTATTAAGTGATATAAAGGGAATAATAAACATGAAATAATTTCTTAAGCAAGTAGAAATTATCTTTAGTTTATTTTTCAGGAGATTAAATAACAATCAAGTCATGTCAGACACAAGGTAATGGATTTTCTTTATCTCACTTTTAATTCCGTGAGATTTCCATTGTTCGCCAATTATTCCATGAATGTGGTGTAATGTGTACTGCCATTTGATATATATTACCATGATTATATTTATATTCCTGTTATTCCATGATTCATTTTATTGTTATTAACTTTTTATCAAGTGACTCAGTTGATAACAATGATGTAAAGGGGTTCATCTCACTTTTTATTCCCGTGAGATTCATGCTATATTCTCCACTTTTTCCTTTTGTGTTGTGTATGTAATGCCAATTATTATACTATTTGTGTAACATATATTCATTTATTAGTATTTACATCTTAATTTTATGATCCTTCTTTCATGTTGCGTATGTTTTGTAAGTTACAAAATCGATAGGGGAACCTTTCAACATCCTCTATTTAAAAGACTTCTTTTTATTATGTATTTTAATTTACATCTTATTTTGTTAGATATGTTATTTTATATCCCCATTGATTTTAAGATTATGTAAAAATTATGAGATACCCTTTTTATCTTATCAACTCGTTTTTTTAATTTTAAAGTGACGCTGTTAGGCTGTTAAATTTTTATAAGGGAACTTATTAACCCAATTTCAATTCCTTGGGGTCAACTTGTACTTATTGAATATATCATCAAATGAATATGTGTGAATAACCTATGATTGTTTTAATCATGATATCCACTTATATTTGGTTTATTTATATTTTTCACACATAATTATGTGATTTATTTATCCATAATTTATGAATACCATCTTTATAAGGGATTTCATCTCAATTTATATTTCTATTGAGACGTCACTATTGTTATGCAGCAATTCACTATTATATGGTGTATATATTGTACTTTGAAATATTATATCATGATTCCCTTTGTTCTCATGATATTATAAAGTTCTGATTAAATGTTATTCCTATATTATTTGTATTCAAGCGTCTATGTTTTTGTTTAAAGAACTCTTTAACTAAAATATCATTTTAAATGTTTTAATTATTTATTCTTCTATATATTTCTCATAAATGTCAATGTCTTAAAAATGGGTTTTAGGATTAATTTATATCTAAATTATTTTTCTCAAATGATAACTCCTTTAACAGCTTTAAATTTTAATGGGGAAATTTGATTCTAAAATCTATTTTTAAATGGTTTTGAAAATGATTTATAAAGCATTGTTTATTTCAATATCTTGTTTTAATATTGTGGAATGTAGAAATTTTATATTTCCTTTACACTTGTTTTATGTGTTATGATAATGTTATGTTTATTGGGCATTTTTTATGAATACGGATGGTTCCTTGATAAACATAGGGCGGGTGATCCCGAGATAGCTCTCCAATGCATTGGGTAACGTGATAGAGGTGAACCTGATGTTTCTCCTAAGAGATTTAAGGAATATACCATGATGGGTTTTCCAAGTGTAACTCCCTATTTAGTTGTGATATCTACAATGTAAATTTGATATGGATGCCACAAGTTACCTTTATGATTTATTATTTGTGATTATTATTCATAAATATTATGATATTGTATGGTATGTTATGATTGAAAAGAATGGTTTTAGTGATTCATATTTATTGATGGGCTAATGTTTTCCATTCATATTTTATAACCATTACTGAGCTTTTTATGCTCATCCCATGTTTTTGAAATGTTTTCCATAGGACATAAAGATGAATAGGGTCATGGATGGGATCATGGAAAATTCATGATGTCTATAATATGGAACTAGACAAGTTTCTTTTTAAGAGATTTTATTTTATGAAAAAATGGATACTAAGTAGTACTATCTACTTTTAATGTTCAAGTAGTTATATAATAGTTATGGCCTAATTCTCTAAAACTATAAACCTAAAAAGATCTTCAATGTAAATTATTCATTCAATTAAATATTATATAATGTTATAAGGTCGGGTCCTTATACATAACCTCTTTATCAAGAAGAAGGATAGATAAATGCTCCTATATATTGATTATCATGTTCTCAATAACATCAAGTAAAATAATATTTTCTCATTCGTAGGATATGATACTTGTTCAATAAACTATGTGGGCTAGTTTTTTCATAATGCGGTACGATCGGTTAGGATATGATCAATTAATGGTGAAGAAGAAATATATTCTGAGGACTACCTTTTGAACAATGTATGGACACTATGAGTTCATGGTGATTCCCTTAAGACTCACTAATGCTCCAGAAAATTACATTAACTTAATGAATATATACTTTTGATGTTACCTTGATCACTATTTGGTACTATTTACTATTTATAGTCTAATATAAAACAATGGAATTGAAGAACACGTAGTGCATTTTGATACTATTAAAAATTCAATTGAAATGGACAATCTGTATTAAAATTGATGTAAATGTGTGATCTAAATGATGTAAGTACCATTATTATGGAATGTAATCACTAGAAAAGTTTTGCCTATGAACCTAACCAAGAAATAGAAAATCAAAGAGTTCCCCAGACAACATATGTAATTGAGATCTATAGTTTACTTGGTCTAGGTGGGAATTTATAGTATTTTTTGAATAACATATCACGATTTCTATACCCACAAACCAATTTGAATCAGAAGGGAGAAACGGTTTTCTTGGGCAGTGATTTCGAAAACTGTATTAATGAGTTGAAAAAAATGATTTTTATTGCACCGGTTCTCACCCTACTACCAAGTGAGAAAAACATTATGGTTGAAAATAATACTTAAAATAAGTTCCAAGAGTATGTAATGATTCAAAATCATTTGGTGATGTTCTATGCCTCATGGCAGTTGAAAATTCATGAGAAAAACAACCCCACACATGATCTGGAGTTTGCATTGGTATATTTGGGTTGAATATATGGTGTTATTATATATATGGGGGGAAGTGTAAGGTATGAACATATAATAAGAGCCTCCAATATATATTCACACAGAAGAAGATTAATATATTATAGTGAAGATGGTTAGAGTCACACTGGATTACATCATCTCAATCCAATACCATCCTAGAAAAGAAAATAAGGATTATGATGGTATTATTATAATGGATCATGAATTATTATCAATGTTGATATTTTAAAAGGATACAATATTTTTATATTTTCATAGGATAGATATGGGGATAGTCACAGAAGGATTATCATGAATACTTTTCCAATTTTATTTCTCAGCCATCCATTTTGGAGAAAGTAACGGATGAACAAAGGAATGACGTGGAAGAATAGAAGAAGGTGAAATTCATGAGAAAATGGAATTTTTGGGAGGTTAAAATAGATGAGGATAGAAATGTATGATATGGGTCACAACTATGTGTAACTTCCAATCTAGATATAAATAAAAATCGTCTTAATGATGCACATATCTCAACCATCTCAATTAAACCATGTTAGAAAAATATGTATCGAGATCTCTAAGAGCTCTATATGTTGGTAAATATGATGAGGGAGATCAATAAATATACATCAATGTTCCTAGTATGTTATCAAGTGAATGATGAAATATAAAACACATATGGGGATGATACAACCACTACCCACCCCAATATGGAAGTGGTATAACATTAAAAAGGACTTTGTCACTAGAAATCATATGATATATAAAAGAAAGAAATGATATATGGGTTGTTAGGTATCATCTTACAATTAAATTTCTCATTATAAAAATTTGAGTGGAATTATCACTAGGTAAACATGAAAAGATATACATTAAATAAGTTATATATATTAATTTCCCACCACTATCGATTGTATCTTCTCTATTTATGGGATTCCCCTCTATTTTTAGGAAATGTCTCCAAAATTCTCTAAAAATTAAGCCAAACATTAGTAAAACCTAACATCCTCAAACTGATGGATTTTCTGAGTGATCTATTCAGTCATTAGACGAAATTTTAACATCAAATTCTACAGACTTAAAAGAAGTATTGGACCAAAATCTATCTTTATTTCACTACGAATAAAAAAAGTTTCCACTCAAGAATCTAAATGGAACCGTATGAAAACCTACATGGGGAAAGATGCATAACACTGACATTCTTGGATGATGTAAGTGAACATAAGCTAATAGTAATAGAAATGGTAGAGGAAATTGGGAAATAGGTGGAAACCATTCAGTAGAACATAATGTTATCCAAAAGTAGATAAAACAGTTATGCCAACAATTATAGATCGGACCATAATACTATGGGTGGAGATGTGTATTCCTTTGTATAAATTCATTCTAATAGGATCATGTGATTCTGGAATAATGTAATTTTGAGTTCTAGTTACATTGGATCCTTCAAGATCCTTTATTGTGTTGGATCCATATCCTAATGACTAGTACATCCACCTACCATGTCTTAAGTACACAATGTATTCTATATAACCATCTTGAGTAATACATAACAAATTGTTCACATATACTAAATTTAGAGGTTCTATAATTGTAAAATTATATCTCTTAAAAGGAGAATCTAGTGATTATCTTGGATAATGGGGATTAGTTTCTATGCAACAAGATTACCCACTTAATCAAAGTACTATGGTGGAAACATATGTATGAATAGGAAAAATGTGAAATAGATGAATTGATATAGGAAAATAACCCCCACTTATTTTCACCATAATTTTTAATATGAAATTTCAATGGAAATATTACATAAGGAAGTAGAATTTTATTATCTTGAATTCTTCTAATGAACGTTCCCTTATTATAATAGTATAAGTTACATAAAATCACATATATAACAAAATAAAAAGAAATTTAAAATGAGGAATCAATTAAATATGATATATTTCAATAAGATAAATAACCAACACCAATAAAACATATACTTGTCCTTATCTATAATAATATGGCCCTTATGAATAGTAAACTAGACAAATAAATAACAACCAAACCAATGAAAGTATTAATAGATTTTTAGAAATTGGGAAATTAAATTATTATATAATTGTATCATATAATAAGTAAATAATTTTTATTAAAATTTATTAATTAAGGGTTTCAATATTTATAAGTTATAAATATTTTTTTAAAAATTATGATCAAATAAATAATTTAATGAAAATTTAATTTCATAATATGTTTTCATATATTAATATTTTTTTCTTATGACTTTAATATAATTTTAGGAGACCTTATTTATTTTTTTCAAAGTGTTATAAAACCATTTATAACTTGAATATAAGTATTTGCTGAGAAAGTAATTATTTTAATTAAAAATTAAATTTCCAATTTGTTGTAAATTATATTCATAAAGTCGTTATCATTTTTAAATTCTACACATCAACAAATGTTTAGGGTGATTTTTTTGATTTGTTTTTAAAGTATGTGATTTTTTGTGAATAATAAATTACTATAATTTTAGATTAATGCTAAATACATCAAGTTTTTAGTCAATTTTCTTATAAGGAAGAGGTAAGAAGCGTTAGTTAGAACTCACATGCAATAATTATTGTATATATTAACATTAATCAACATTATAGATTGTTTTGGTCCCAAATAATAAATTAGTTATTAAAACAGTGAGAAAAAATCTATATCCTCTAGTATAAATACCTCCCCTCACCACTTATTCTCCAAACATATTCCAAGCATTGGGCATTTCCCAAAATGTACCTAATAATTTTCATAAGCCCTAATCACGCATATGGGGTCTCTTGGTCTCATTAAAATAAAAAAACATTTTCCAAAAGAAGGTTTTCAAGAAGGAGAAGTTCAAGAGGTCAATGCAACATTTATATTATTTTTATTTATTTTCAAGTTATTTTCTAATTATCTTCTCACCTACCCATAAAAAATGGTATGATAACTATATTAAATCAAATATAATATAATAATATTATTCTCGTTATTGTTTCCTTAAGACATACATGGTTTGAAACTATTATGGGATATTCTTGGATTTAAAATTTCATTTATGAATGATTTTGAATTATTTGAATAGAAAATGATTAAGGATGGGCTTGGAAAATACTATGGGTCCTGGATTTTTCAAATATGTTTTCATGATTTACAAATAATATTAATGATATGTTATGGTTTTCACTATTATTATAGTTGATCACATAAATATTTGTTTAGCCAGTGGTGTTAATAAGAAAAAACATTGTTAATTTTCAATTTGAATGAATTTTTTTTATTAGAAAAAAATTAGACAATTACAAGACTAATTAATAATATGATAATGCATAATCTATAATCCCAATAATGATTCAAATCATTAAAAATATTTTAATCTTTGACTCACAAAAGGTTAAAATGTTATGGTTCTATATGATCTCGAGAGGTGGGAAAAATATATGAAAAAACCTTCAATTTCGTATATATTTTGAATGTTGAATGAAGAGGACAATGGAATATATCAATCAAGTGGGAAGATGATTTATATGTGGAGAATGAAAACATGGAGAAAATAAATTTTCAAGAAAAAATGAATATTTTGATGGGTCGATATTAATTTCATCAAACATTTCCACTAATAGTTAAATGTATTCGCATGTAGGGAAAATAATTATTATCATACACATTCCACTAATAATTAGGGTAAATCCAACACCCTAGAAGTGAATATTGTATACCAAAAACTGGAGTGGAATGTTTAATGTATTTATAAATTTTATTTCAGGAAATATGTATAAAATGTATATTTGTATTTATAGTCTTTTAATAAGTTCCAGGAATCATCTATGGATTGATCTATATATATTTTTATTAAATTATTTTCAATAATGTGTTTTATTATAATAATTACTGGAAAACTGAGGCATTGGTAGGGATATATTTTTTGAGCCTTTATAATTAATAGAAATATAAACCTTCATATTTTTATGTTGTTTAGATAATAATGAAATAAATATATTATTGATTGTGATAATCTAAATGGGATTGTATTTTGGTCTTCGGAACATATTGGCCATTTTATGGAAACACATTATATGTTACCCTTTCTAGATTAAATAACATTTTTCTATTTATAGAATATATTCATTAATATGTGATTCTATTAAAATAATGGGGAGAGGGCTATTTTCATAAATCCTGCATTCATTCATTTAGACACTATTTTAATATGGTTATTAAATTTATTCCTGAGAATTTATGATTCAGGTATACACATATTTAGTATGAAATGATAAAAGATTCTTTATGTTGTTTGGGGGATTAATCATATGTCAATTTTTTTAATTTAGTAATGTTATTTCTATTTTTTGTATTCTGATTTTTGCAAAACACATTTTTTTCGAATGGTATTATGGATAACTCTTTATGAAATGGTCTATGATAGAATTATGATGATATTTTTGTCATATTTTTCCATATTGGATATGAAATATAAATAATTTTATTGTTTAAAATTTGATTGAAATAACTAATGAATTATCCATATTTTATAGATATTAATATTTGGTAAAATTTTACAATAATGATTTAAAAATAAAAAAATTGTATGTTTTGATCATTTTGTTGGGTAATAGACGAAGGAAACAATTGTTCAATGTAGAAACAAAATATGAAATTTCACTTACAAAAATAAAATAAATAAAATAATTATATTTTATTTATAAATATATCATGATAGTTAAAATTACACCTACATGAGGATATGGATCTTGAGATGGAAATTTTATTAATTTACATTCATTTCTAATGAATAAATATACATTTATTTTTTCAAACATTTATGTTCTTATAGTCATTACATTTCACATGACCGTGTTCTTTACAACTATCGCTCTGTCCATGGTATTTAGTTCTCACTTCCATGTTCATATTTTTCCTTCCCTCAAATGTTACTTGGGAACCCGATTTTAGAAAAATATTGGTAACATGTATGTTTCACTTATTCCCTTAGTAATTGATACTATATTTTTCCTTTGTAAGTTGTTCGATCAAATAAAAAATAAATTAAAATATTAAAACTTATAAGAATGAGAAAAATTGTATGGGTGAAATTTATTTGAAGGGTAGGGTATAGAATTTAACAGAATTTGATTTTAAGAAAATAATATATTTCATAGTGTACAAGACATATACCACTATTCTTCCAATGAACAGTAGAATATTATTCTTTAAAAATGATAATTATAACCCATGTGTTAGATTTTTGGGTATAAATAAGAGCATCCATAACATAAAAAATATACAGACGCCCTAATCAATAAAAATCCAGTTCTTGATTTATTGTAAATAATATATCAATTGAAATTATATTTTTTAATGTATTAAAATAATTTTTTAAAAAATAATATTTAATTGATTTTGTGAGTGATTTTTATAATAAATTTCTCATTATTTCAGAAACATAATTTGATGAAATTAACATAATATTTGAATTTATCATATAAAAATTATTTAAGTGAATTTTTTCGATTATTCAAAAGAGATTGTCATTCCATTGAATTGTAAAATATATTTATTTTCATGGAAAACTTTATTTTTGATTCATGAATTAAAATATAATTTAATATTGTTGTCAAAATAATTCAATGAAAAATATTCTTTTAATATATTTAATATTATAATTAAATTAATTATATTCAATTTTAAGGTTAAATTCACAGTTAAAATGTTTTTATTCATATAAGATAATTCTTTAGGAAATTTTTTTTATTAAATAAATGTTTTTTATCATCATAAATTAAAAAATTAAATATTTGTGAACTATTTTATGTGAATTTATAAAATATCTAACCAATAATTTTTTTTTAAAATTCATATAATTTTTCAATACCCATGGGATAAAAATAAATAAAATATTATGATTAAAAATATACTTTTCTTTAAAGTGTTTTTCATCATTTTTTTCAGAATTCGTAAAAATAATTTATGCTACTTATATTTATTAAACTTGATAAAATGATTAATTATTTTTAATAAGGAGTTTAAAATATGGTAAATTTTTTTTATTTGTATTCTTTATGAAAAGTAACCATGGTAATGTTTATCACCTTGGTAAATGAAAAAATATAGTAATATTATTTTAAAATTATGTGTAAGGCCCTATTTTCGTCATAATTTTTATCTGGTAAATGTAATCATAAACTTATCATAATAAGATCTAAATTTATTTTGTTAATATAATATAACCCATTTAAAAGATATATATAATATTTAATTTAAAGAATGTTACAAAGAGTTAGTCTTATAGTTTTAAATATTAGTTGTGATTCCCTTTATAAAAAAAAGAGTGTTGTGAATTAATTTAATTTTTGATTTTGAGAATAACTATATTATTTCCAGGATATAAATTTATTTCTAGTATTTATTAATTACATAATTACCCTAAATTATTATGAAATTCCGAAAGAACATTTTTTCAATTAATATTATAAAATAATTTACAAATAATACATGTAATATAATTATTGATAGTTATAATGTGAGACAAATTTTATAAATAAATAAAACATATTAAATATTATTAAAAGGCTTGGAATTTAATTAAAAATTTCCATTCATTTTTTTGTCTAATTATAAAGATAATTTTCAAAATAGAATTATTAATAATTTAACAATATAATGTGTTATTAAATAATTTCATAATAATAAAAATCATTAAAGAGGACATGGTTGATAAATTATGGTCATAAAGGTATCCCCTTCTCTATTTATGATCAATTTATTACCTTTTGTGTAAAATTATTTCCTATTTTCTATGATGATGTTTTTACCATATTTATTTTTGAAATATGTTAACAAAAGATTTAAACCTAATGATATGGTTTAATGAAACTACTTATTCCAATCCAAATTTCATTAGATGGTGGGATTTAAACTATACATTTTCTTACCTATAAATTCATATAAATTTATAAGAATTTGGGCTATATAATGACTTTTTATATTTTTATATTTTATGAAAGTCAAGAAGTATGACACCCATCACTTATATAATAGAACATATATATTCACTTCATCACACCACATTGAGCAGTATAGCTCAACCTACCGCTAACAAAAGATATTCTAATATCCCACATCCTCATTATAAAGTTGTTTTTCTAACTAATAAATAACCATTGAAACATTGAATGACATATAAAGTGTATTTTTTTTTCAAATAACGAGATGTTCAAAAATGTAAAGAGAATTTATATACCTGATGTAATGTATTATTATCACACTATTATTTTTGTAGACGCATACCACATAAACAAAATTATTCTTATATTTCATTTATATATTACCCATTAACATAATTTATGATTTACCTTATAATACTATTATGGATTTACATATCCATCAATGTTTATTTCATTCATGGAACATAAAATTAAAATGTTATAATGAAGAAATGTTTTTATTCTACCATATCATTATGTATCTAGATTTTTTATTATAAAATTCTAAATGAAGAATTATAATTAAATACATTACAAGAAACTCTAGTATATTCATATCCTTTTTTTCAAAAGTTATGTTTTATTTAATTTTAATGAATCTGAATTATCTATTAAGTGAATGAATTTTCATTAATAAAATTATAAACCATTTCTCATTTCTGTAAAAATAAATTCCCTTCATTGTTCATGCTTTCTAAAAATATTTTGATGAATTTTGTTACTATTTCTTAATGAATGACTAATTTCAATTTAAACCGTGTTGTATTTTTTATAAAATTAATTAAATTGATCGTTCCTTCTATTTTTAAAAAAATTAATTTTTGACTCATTTAAAAATGTGAAAATAATTTTTTCCCTTATAAAACATGAAAATGATTTCCCACTATTACGAACACTCAAAAATTTATACATTTTATGATATGTTTCCAATGTTATTTTCAAATAATAACAAATTTCTGTCATATTATTTGAATTATATTTTTAGAATGATATTTTTACAATGGAAGTGTTTATCTCCTCGGGACAGTTTTAATGATATTTTTGGTGAATTTATATTAATCAATGAAATTTTTTTTCATGTTTTATAGGAGACATTATTCTATTGTACTATCATTTGTCTTTTTTCTTAATGTTTTTTGAATTTTTTTTTAATATTTTGTAGATTCTCTTCTGTTTTCCAAGGGTAATGAAATGGTGGACTGGTGAAAGTTTTATGAAACATGTTTTCACGCATGACTTTTGAAATGATGAGGGGATGAATGCTTTTTAATTTTATGGAACAAATATTTATAGTGTTTACTATTATACAGGTGGTCCTTGATGTATATATATCTCCATTTCATTGGGTATTGTAAAATTTATCATGATATAACTATGAAAAAAATTTATTGTGCTTGTTCCATTATGTGAAACATGTATATGCATTTAATACATCATGGGAAACTAGTCGATGAACATTATACCTTATGGAAAATAGGTCGGTGATCATGAATAATTATGGGAAATATGATAAAATTAATAATATATTTTGGGAAAAAGTATATATTCTTGATCCATTATGGAAATGGGTGTTGATTATAGATTTGATTTGATTTGATGGTCTAAGTATTTTATCATGAAATAAGAAATATTTTCTCAATATAATTTTCTTCCACACTTCTTAAACATGAACTGATTAATCATCATTTATTTATGTTTTTCTCTCTCAATATTCTGAATTATTTCATCTAAAATGATAAATTTAAATACTATGACTCGTGTTTATGATTCTAGAATGATTGGGAATGATATTTACATGTTATAGTCATGATACATAATGCTAATTATTTTAATATGCTTTCATATGAGCATCAATTCATAACCATGATGTTTACCATTACTGAGAATCTGATATAACATGTTCTTATGTCTTCAATCTCTATGTTATGATGGAATATTTTAATTTTGGATTATCATTAATGAGTAAAAAATTGTATGGTTTTTGTGTGAGATGTTTAAGAAGACTCACTAGATAATAATATTTTTTATCTTATCTCTAAGGATACTAGAACTTTATATTCAATATGATGTGTTTAGGAAGTGTTTTATAAATTCATTTAAAAATATATAATATAAATGTATTAAATGACAAGGAATTTTATAATTATTAAAAAAATATGATACACAATGTTGTTTGACTTGGGATTACATGTTTATCAAAAATGCCACTTTTACATGGGGTTTATTGTTTTCCATCCGATGTTAATGAAATTAAAAACCTAGTAAGGCCCTGAAAAAAATACTTTTTGAGATTTATGTAGATAGATATTCAATGATCCATTTGGATACTCTATCTATATTGGATGAGTATAGGAAACAAATTAATAGATCAGATAAGGGAGTACATAATGGTAATATTTTTAAACTGATTTGCAATTATTCCAAATTGTTATCATATTATATATTTCAGACAGAATTTTTTTATCACATTTCTAGGAAACGTAAATATATTTTTTCATTGATTTTGGAATACATATATTTTTTTCCTTCTTTTTTTAGTATTAATAATATTTTTTTAATATATATTTTAGTAATAAAAAGAAGAAAATAAATTAGTTCATGGGTGGGTTTTAATTGGGTTCAATTTCAAATAAATAAGATAACCAGAAATATTAATGTTCGAGTTAAAGTAGATAGATTTTATAATAATTATTTCACATTTTTTATAAATCAAATTTTTTGTTCCATAAATTTCTTTTCATCCATAAAACGGAAGTGTAAAATGTTTTTTCCATCATTTATGAATAATTTTGGAGGTTATATTGATCTGAATGATGACAGGTACTCTAAATCATAGTTCTATTATAAATCTAATGATTTAATACAACAAACTATCTTTGAAGATTTAATATAAATTAATATTTATATAGGTTATTTTATGTTGTTTTACCACATTTATTAGATGAATAAATCCCCCTCTAATGATTATTTTAATACAATTTTATTCATTATTAATTATTAATTAGATATCAAAATCCTTCTTCTATTTATAGTATCTTGTTATTTTCATTTTATTAATGATTTCATTTAGTTTTTATTTATTAACTACTATTGGTTTCTACTGTAACCTAGATTATAATTTGTAGTTACATGTCATTGGTTATTGTATTGGAATATGTTATTTGAAAAATATAATTGACCTAAAATATTTTTTACTATAAACATTTATGGTTAAGGTCTATTTTTAAATTAATATATATATAATCCTACAATAATATAGACTGTCAAATATTTTTTTTATTAAAACAATCAATAAATGTCATTATAAATTAATATTTATACTCAAATAAAGTTGATGATTTTTTTATGAAAAAATATATTGTAACTCCAATATATAAACATATCTCAATAAAAAAACTATTGTTGATGGTCAGTATATATATATATTGATTAAAACCCATCAAGAACATTACTATGTATATACATTTAGTCATGATTCTAAAATCAATTATTATTATAACTATTCTTGAAATTGAAATTAAATGAAAGTTATTTGAAAAAAAATACGTTGATTATGAATTATGGATAATTGGATTTTTAAAAGTGATGTTTAATGTCTCTCTAATATACATATAGTCCATATTTTAATAATTGATTTTAAAACAACATGCTTCTAATTTCCCATCTGACATTGATTTCATTTAACTGCTGTTAAATCATAAATTTTATTATCATCTTTATTATTTTCTCTCTAAAACTATCATGAAAATTGAATAAAACCCATTATAAAAGTATTACATTATATTATTGAATGTTTTACACATTCATGAACTTAATTATAATGTGAATATCATATATATTGTAGGAAAACATGAATCTTTTATTGCATATTCAATTGAAGGAGTTCATTGGGAATCATTAATAATGAATAAATTTTAATGTGTCATCAAAGATGAGGACTATGAGTAATGATTTAGTCTATATATTCCAAATTTGACCAGAATAATAAACATAATATGTATAAAATTATGAAATATGTCTATGAGCCTATTGGAGAAGGAAATTAAAAACATTAAATCAATTAGATGGATAATTTATGGATATAATTTAATTTTTTATAGTGTATTTATACATTAGAAACAAAAATATCGATGATTCTGAAAGGTCGTATATAATAATTATTTTTGGATATATTTATTAATGGATCTGAAATAATCAATTTTTGATGAGTTTTTTAATCACTTATAAATTATTTATCAAATAATACATATAGATGTTTCTAAAGAACATAATAGTCCCAACATGGTTATTCAAATGTGATAGAAATTAAGTTATGTCAAAATAAAAATTTATGAGAACCTGTGATCCATAATATGAATAGAATTTTATTAAAAAAATCAATTTGAATGAAAATTATAGATGATGCATTTATGAATGGATTAACTGAGGAATGATTTTTCATTGAAGGATATATTCATGAATATGGAATGAATTATAGTGATATATTTAAACCATTTTTTAAATTGGATTTAATTTTAGTGATGTTGAAATTTATAGTGTACATTGGATTCAAGTTGTTGTGAGTAGTGGATTCTTGAATGGTTCCATTTCTATGAATATATATGTAAAACAATATCTTGTATTTGATCTTGGGAAGAATAAAAAATATGGGAATAATTATTTATTGTGCTTTTTTGAAATATTAAAACCCATTTTTATTTATATGAGACATTTTTTATATTTATATGTAGAACGTGTATAAAAATGATAAGGATGATATTATATATTTTATTAAAATATTTTTAAATATAATTTGATTTTGAAAATAATTATGAGTTATATTAAATTTTGATCATCAAACCATTTACAATGAAACTAATTTTGTAACTATCTTTTAATGAGTTAGGGAAGAGACTCATTAATGTAAATATATATTTAGGTTTTGTTAATTATTTAATTTAATAATTCAAAATTTCCCAATAAGTGTATATTAATTCTGTAACATGTTAGGTGATTTGGTTTGGAATCTATAAAAATTAAAAGAACTATTATTAGTATAAGGATTAAATAAGATAAAAAATGGATTATAATAATGTTTTTTTGAAGATTTATTAATGTTTTATAGGAATATAAATATAACATACTAAATAATACCTAGTTAAATTATATCTTTATACATGTGACAAAGATTTCAGGATAACATAAATGAATCACAGTCTCCTTCAATTAAATAAAACAACAAATTTATTAATGGTAAAATAAATTATGTGTTATATAATCCTCATAAAAGCAAATTTTCATTATTATATTACACTAATAATTAATTTTATGGATTATATATTCATATAAAGGGAACTATAATAATTATTATACTTCATAAAAATATATCAGTCTCTTATATATATCCATAATAACACTTGGTGGCCTCTTCAGTATAAATATATGTATATTAGGGTGTCAAAATAGATTGTGTAAGGAAGTTTGGGAAAAAAATAATTTGAGTAACAATAAGATTTAGGATAAGTATTCTTATTATGTGTGATTATTATTATCAATATAAATTTAACATATTCAGTATTATATAAAAATGAAATTTATATTCATGATATTAATCTCATTATGAGAAACTATATTGTCATTGGAAATAATAGATTGGATTTATTTTTTACTGTGAAGAATTAGAAAGAGAATATACGAAACTATGAAAGGGAAACATCAATGTGAATTTTGGAATACTAGGGAGTTGATGATAAATAATATTAGAGATAGAGATGAAAATATTTTACCATTTAATATATAATTAATTATTTCAAAAATATATTATCATTTTCCAGAAACTGGGAAAATGTTGTACCAAATAATATAATATCGACAATATATTTTATTTGTGATACATTGATACATCTAAATATCATAAAATATCCATTTTCATGAAATATTATTAATTGTATTGTTAATAATGCTATGTTATACACATTTTATTATGACTCTACTAAACAATAACATAATAAATTTATTTTTAAATTCATGAAAATTTAAATGTTATTTTATTACTATCATATGTAATGTTTATTTTTCTATCCCAATTTTTTTACATCAAAATATGTGACAAGATATCTTGTTTAATGATAAATTGTTTACAATTAACTAAGGAACATAATAAATACACATTTATTTAAAGGTAAATGTTTCTTATGGATGAATAAATATCTTATAAAATCATGTGAACTATATATAATTGGTTATTTTGGGCCACTATTAATTATATATTGATAGATTCAAAACACTGGTTTGAATCATAACCATTAAAAATATAATATTTATTTCATAACAATTAATATATTTATATATTAAGGGTTCTAATAAAATATAACTAATATAGAAGGAAGATATAATAGACTACCACTAGGATCATACATTATTAAAACCATTAATCAAAGATTTTGAGGGATATAGAATCACATGGAATTACACAAGGCCAAGAAGAAACATAGATTCAACAATTAAAAGTCAATATATTGTTTTTATTGGAGAACATAAAGATTATTGAGATCACTAGCCAAACCATGTTCTCCAAACCCACCTGTGAAAGGTCTACAATCACCCACCTTACTCATACAACATACACTTGTATAATAAAGGGGTCATGTATCTTCATATTACTACTATGAATGTGCATATGTAATTTTTAATAAAAGAATGTATATATTTGTTACCTTTTTTCTACTTCATATATCTATGATCATACAATGAGATTGAAAGAAATTTGATTTTTTTAATAGGAGTAAAAGATTTTATATTTTTTATTTCAACTAAGTCACACTTTATTATAAATTTATGAATATTAATTTAAAGATTTATTTTCATGATTTATAATTAATAATATATTATTTCTTAAATATAAATTAAGATATTAATAACTTAAGCATTATATAGTTGTTATAACTATCAGAAAGTTGTTTTGGTCATTAAAACTAGTATTTTCATGTAAATAAGGACTCTTTTTTGATAGTGTAAATTCAAAAATGTAGAAAATTTTTGAGGTAAAACAAAAATAATATTTCAAATTAACATGTCTAAATTATTCAATAGTTAATTTTTCAATTTTTTCTACAACATCTGAATTTTTTGGAAAAATTATATACAATAGAAATATAATATGTCTATTATGACCTCATAATGGAATCAAATGTTCGTAATAAAAACATTAATGATAAAAAATAATAAAAAATATACTACCCCTTTAAAATAGTTTTTTTTAAAATTATATGACTGTTTTCACAATCCTTTAAATAGTCATACAAAAACCATTATTATATTTTAAGTCGTTAAATTCAATTAATTGTGAACATGAACCACTTCCACATCATGAATTGTGTTACTTTTAATATTCGGGTATTCATTCTAATAAAACATTGAAATACACACATTATTCGTATAATACATTTGAAATGGCCTTTTTATTTTTTTTGGTTCTTTTATTTTAACACTTATATTCAAAATAATATGTTTTGAAATTAATAATGATTTACCCTCTCTGTTATTATTTAAAAAACCTGACCTCAATTTCAACTTCCCTAAAAAACCATTTCATCGGAAATAATACTTTATATACCACTATAATGATGTTTAATGGTGTTTTTAGATTCATAATAAGCTTATTGTAATCTTTTTAAAGCTCTGTCTAGAGGTAATGGATCATATCATCTTCCTTATTATCTAGTTAGTTCAATTATAAAAAGTAGTTTGACTTAAAAAAATGTTGGTTTAATTTGTTTCTTCACATACCATTGCCTACATTATGATTCCCATTTAATGGTAGATCACCAATAAATCTCATTATAACCTTCTTTGAACCAATATATAAACCTGTTTGGATAATGAAATTATCATATGAATTTCTATTACAAAATTTTGTGTTGTGAATTCCTATCACCATTTCCACGGAAGGATATTTAACTTATTTTTTCAATATTTAATATTTTGTGAATTATATATATTTAACCCATGATCTTTAATCAATGATCTTAATATTATTATATTTGTTATTATTTTTTATGATCAATGTTGAATAAAAATTCAGGAAGATAATATGGATGAAATTGGTGGAAACCAAATTATTTTTCAGTCAATTTTATTAGGTATAGATTTTATCACATGAGATACAATGTATTATACATAATTATTAACCCAAAGCACACTAGGTTATGATTTAACAAATATTAAACATGAATAATAATTAGTTCATTATCTTTGTTGTAGCCACCTTCAAATATGCAATTATCTTAATTATTATTAATGAAGAGAATTTTTTTTTCATTGATCAACATGAATTTTTTTAATTATATAAAATGTTTATTGTTAATAATATTTCGGTACATATGATTACACATTTTTAAATATTGATCACTTTTTTCAATTTTTTCATTTTGATAATCATTATTTATATTTAATGATATATTTTTTTGAGATGATTAATATCATTATTTTTCAATGATTATTCAATTTAATTTTTTATTTTTGGGTATGTACTTCACATAAACTATATTATCCCATAGAATAGATATAACTATATATATATTATGTTTAAAAAAATTCATTCTATCAACAAAATAATATTCATCCAATTTTGGTACTCTATATTTTATTAATGGAACCAAATTTTCTTTAATTTATTATCATAGAGGTATGGGAGAATTTATTGAGATACGAATGCATTTTTTTCATAAAAAAATATATCAATAATAATTTCATTATTGAATTAAACTAATTTTTTCCAATTTTATTTAATTCTCATAATGTTTTAAAACTCTTTATTTTAATAGAATACAATATTTGATAGTGTACAATATACATAACATAACATGTAATATGATCTAGGAAACATTATTATATAAATATTACCATTATACCATAGCCATTAAATTGAGTGGAATGAATATATTGAATCATATTGAAATATATATATATATATATATACACTACATAATAATAAATTATTAATTAGTTATTAAGAAATATTATCTATATTTGTTTGAAATTTTTTTATGCTTTGCAAACACATATTTTTTAGAATTAAATATAAATTTTCAAGTGAAATTTATAAATTATTTCTATAAATATTAATAAATATTTTTAATAGAAAATTAACAATACATTTTAATAATCATGTAAAAAAAATTTTAGGGTGAAAGGATTGAGTTATTTCAATAATGTATTTTATTAATAAATAGTGGAAAATATTAATTTGCATTGGAAAATTCATTTTTCATTAGATAATTAAATATTCCTAATATATTTTAAATGATTGAACATTAAAATTTGTTGTCGTATATTATTAATAAACCAATTATATTCATTGCAATCATTTTTTTTACTTCATTTAAATTAAAAATATTTTAATACGTAGAATTTAATTTTCATCAAAGGGAATTTTTATTCCCCCACGGTATTTTTATTATAATAAATTCTAGAAATAATTAACAGTAATATATTTTATTGAAAATATTATATAAAATATGTAATAAATTTTTTTAAATTATATAAATTTTTATAAGGATGGGATAAGAATACACATAAATTTCAGTAACAACTGGGCCCCGCCCACCAGTTGCCCCACAGACACGTGGGCCCAACCACAGGTCCCACCCACATGCATGAATGACTTATTTGACTAATGATAGATTCCATAGGTCAACAAATGTCCTTTACAGTGTTTTTTTCCTCACTCACACACACATTAAGAAACATCCCAAGAGGTCACCCATCCGGATCACTACTCCATCCAAAGCATGCTTAACTGTGGAGTTCTAATCAGACATGCTCCCAAAAAAGAAGGTGCACCTTGTTGACATGAGTCATTTAATTTTGTCATTTAACCATTTATCATTTGTGGGTGTCACAATCACCTCACTTTAGAGCACAACGTCCTCATTGTGGGCCTTACATCTCAACCCAGGCAGTGCACCACACATAAGGCTAGGTACCACCTCTGATACCAAATGTAACAACTGGACCCCGTGGGTCAAGGGTGACTGATAATAATTTTCTAAACATTTTTTCAGGTATGTTTAGTAAATATACATTCAGAATTATTTATCTTTTGAACCAGTGCTCGGAATTAAAATCTTAGGGCACCGATGAACTCACAGCGCCGATATTTTCATAAGGGGACCTTTAATGCAGTTGTGTTTTATGCGGGATGAGAGTTAATTTTTGGGGGAATTAGAATAAGTTAAATAAAATTGTGGAACACAATTTTATTTTATCATTGTTAGTTATTTACTCCCAAGGGGAGTTTGAGGTGGGCCCCACACCCACATAACCTCCCAAGAGAGGATATTTGTGGGGTGGGGCCCACACATTCCCTAAACTTTTTATCTCCCCATAACACCCTTGAACTCCCCCATTATCACCTTATTTCATTATGTTTGTGAACTCTCCCCTTAATTAATTTGTGGAGCCTCTCTATCTCCCAACAATTTATGTTGCCATCCCTAATGCCATAATTAATTCAATTTGCATTTTGAATTAATTTAAAAATACATCGCAATGTTATATAATGGGAGGGCCTTATTATATTTTTGGTTTGAAAATATTTTGGGTGGGAAAAACCTCTGGAGAATTTGGAGGAGAATTCTTCTTACTACGAAGAACACCATCATTCTACAAAGAGTGATGACGTGCATTCTTTCCTCTTCAATGCAACAATTGAGGAGACACCACGTCCTCCTCAGACGCACCCCGACGTCATCTTAAAATCCTCTATCTGCGACTCCTCTCTTGAATCCAAGGTAGGGGGTTTGTTTTAATTTTAAACAATTTAAAAATTGAGCTTCATCCTTCGTAGAAACCGTGGATTTTTATATGCCATGTGATACCACCTAACACAGAGGGCGTGGACCAAAGGAACACGGCCCGTCAACCCTCCGTTGATCCTTGTCCTTTTCAAAGGAGACGGTGATGGAAGGGATGGAATCGACCAGAGAAAAACCAGTGGCCGTATGCCGACCGCAGGGAGAGGAACTGTGTCCTGTAACCATGGGCTGCTCGACCGACAAAGAACCGGTCGGCTAAAGCTATCCAGACTGAATGAAAAATGCAGCGCCACTAGGGGCGATGCACTGCGGAAGACCGCGGCCCGCTTTCCACGGGCCGCTTAGTGGGGGAACGGGCATACAGGTGGCCAACTGGGATGAGCAGGACCGCAGCGCCTAGAGGGTGCCACACTGGATAAACTGCGGCCCGCCCTAGCGGGCCGCTTGCGCCATGAAGGTCGGCCGGTGAGGGAGGGTAGCGTCGTTGGTTCAGGAAGCCGGGGGGGGGGGGGTGCGCCCCCTACCACAGACTGCGTGGCCAGCCGGCCGAGCTGTGGTCGGACGGGCCATGACCTCTCTTGCCGATCCACGCCTGCCACTAGGCCGGGTGGGGTTTTATTAGGCCGGTCCGACACCCCATATCGGAATGGACCCGCCGAACTGGGTCGGACCGACCTGCCAGCCCACAAGGCCTAACGGGCTAGGCCCGTACTCTTTAATGCGAATAAATTCCTGATTGTGCATCCGGTCGATGCAAAATTTTCAGAAATGGGACCCTCATGAAAAGGAGGTTCTTTTGGGATACTCTAAGTGAGTTTTGGATGACTTTGGAAAATGTCCGGGTCTAGAATGATCGTAATTCCAACTGGGCCCTCGGAGCGGAAACACTTATAACTTAAGGACCATAAGTTTGATTGATGTGCCGTCAATTGAGTTGGATTCCTTATTATGACACAGTTCTTCTGGAAATCTCCACTTGAGGTTTGGACACCGTTGGAGTATGGCCGGGTTGGTTTTAGTTTAAAAACCAACCGGCCCCATGGAACGGAAAAGCCAATAAATCCCAGACAGGACGTCCGTTTGACGAACCGTCAGTGGTGTTGGTAATATCGTTGAGAAATGGTTTCTTTGAGTATACCCCATGGGAGTTAGGGGTACAGTTGAGATACAGTCGAGTTGGTTCGTTCACGAAACCCACCGAGCCCTCGGGATAAAAAGGCTAATAACTCACAGACCGGGCGTCCGATTGACGCTCCATCTATTGCATTGAGACCCATATGACGTGGAGGTTCTTTGGGATACTTCTTCGTGGTACTTAGTGACACATGGAGTGTCAACCATTAGCTCATGTAGAGGATCCTCCTAGGGATGAGCATATGGAGTACAATGACCTTGTAGCTGGCTTAGACCTGATGATGGCTTTTTCGACTCGACTCGGAGTGACTTGACTAGACCAGTGGGGATCGCTACTATGTTGGGGTGACAGAACCATGGTAGAGGAGCACTACTATGTTGGGGCAGCAGACCCATGGTACTCGACAGGATGAGTACCTCTATAGTCTATTAGGGGGAGCACTACTTTTTTGGGGTGTCAGACCCATGGTGGGGAGCACTACAATGTTTGGGTGGAAGACCCGCGGTACTCGACAGAGGAGGAGTACCTCATCAGTATAAGGTTAGCGAGTAGCACCTCAGAGTCGTGACAGGGACACTGTACTCGATAGTGGATGTGTTCTCCAATAGTCATGGTTTCGACATCGTGAAATAAAATTCTGGGTTGAGCTGATTCAATGACCGTTGTGTTTTCCTCATGATTGAGATGTGTTACTTGATAACTTAGGTATATGTATGGGCATATACCAAGTAAGGGTTATCCGTTGATTTCATACTTTGTGGTTTATCCTTTTGAATTTCCTAAGACATTGTGGGTCTCGGGGTCCCTACTGAGTATCGTTATACTTACCCCTGCACGGGCTATGCCCGCACCTTGTTTTGTTGGATGCAGATGACAGACAACACCGACAGAGGCTGAGGGCACATGGACTAGACGGTACCAGGAGGTGGACAACTTGGTGGGACGTACACAGAGCGAACAACCGAACCCGAGGTGCTGAAGAGGCTATCTATACCCACCCTTCTTGTGGGATTTACGGAGGATGACTCAATGGTTGTTGCTTACATTGCTGCTGTTGTACTAGTCATTCAGTTGTACTGTACATTACAGTTGGGTTTGTATTCTGGCCCATTTACCTTTCAACACTTAATTTTGTACTCAGTTTACTTAGTGTATACTTCAGTTGTGTACTCTGTTGTATTTTTTTTACTTTTATAAAGGCATTGACTTCCTATTTTATCTGTATTTATGCCTTTGGTGCTAGCCGCCAGCCCCTAGCCTATGGTAGGTGGGCTTGGATTAGTTACTACACGGGCCCCGGAGGAAGGGTTGTGACATTTTACACTAAAATAATTTACTTCCATAAATATAGTTTTCTTCATGTTTTTCACTCTTATCATAGAAATAATTTCTTCCACATATTGGTATTGAATTTTATAAATTGTATTTTATATTTAAAATAATGTGGCTCAAATTATTATTTAGGCCAATATTGTATCTAGATATTGTGAATTGTAATAGTTCTATTGTTTATGACCGAAGTAAATGGTATATCAAGTTCTTTTAGGTTAAAACTATGTGATAGGACAATAAACATTCATCATAAATATTTTTTGATAAATATAATTATACCCTTATCACCTTAGTCTATTAATAGATTTATTAAATGGTAACTCTTCTATGAAAATTACATATATAATATCTAAAAAAACATACAAAGTGTAACTCTCGTAGTTTAAAATTTATATTTTTTATCAACATAATGATATAAGAAATTTATGTATAAATATTACTATATATTTTCATCAAAATTTAATAATTTTCATGATGTAAATTTATTTCCATTTTTTTGTAATTATATAATTACCTTAAAACCATTTGAATATTGAAATCATTTTTCATAAATTAATAAAAATATAATATAAATGAATTATAATATTAAAAGTAATATAAATTTTTGGATTTGTAGAGTTCCGGGAATTTTTAAGATAAATTAACATAAAACTGATATATAGTAGGTTTAGATATAAATTATATATAAAAATTTATGTTTTTAAGTATATTTAATTGAATAATGTCAAAATTGAAATTAATAATTTTGTTATGAAAATTATTCATTATTATATTATTTAATATTCCAAAAAACAATGAAATAAACAAGGTAAATAATTTATTGTTGACAGCTTCAGCTCATGGAAAATTATTATTTAATTCCAACCATATAGGTAAATCAAAAACCCATTAATATTGATTTTTTTACCACTAATAATATAAAATAGTTTAAGAAAATGGGTAAAGATAAAGATATAGTCCAAAACTACATATAAAAAGGATAAAAATATTAAATTATTAGATTTAAAATATATGATATATTTCCTAATGATAAATGTAATTTTAATGGAAGAAGTCCTATAGAATGAATTTATTAAGATTTAATTTTCTATGAAATTACAAGAGTGATCCTCCCCTAAATCATTAAAGGGAACCTAACCTTTTCCATCACTCAAATTTATGTCATATAACTAAACCATCCCACTTCCAAATTTTCTTCAACACTCCCTTAGAGAAATTATAGAGGTTTTTCCTTAATAGACTAACTATATTATCTTTAGGAGAATATCTAATCGATTTTTTTTCAAATAAGAGGATGTTATAACACATTAAAATAAAGGATATACTTGAGATAAGAAAGTTTAAACAACAGTTTTTTTGAGATAAAAAAAATATATTCACCAATTTATTAAAATATGCGCCTTATGTACTTCTAGTTAATTGTTTTTATTTTATTTATTTTGAAAATTATGAAAATTTACATATCAATGTATGGTTTTGTCTATCAGAGGGATTACATTTCAAATTTGACCAAGGGGGAGATGATTTTAGGTAACAATACATCGTTTTATCAATTTTATTTATGGGTATATTTTCAATGAAAATCTATTATTATATATCACTAAATCAACTAATTAATTTATTTTCCACTAGTTATATATTTAAAATACATGTCTTTATATTAAATTATGCTCTTTAGGTATTCAATAAAATGTAAGAATTTATTTAATAAAAACTAACATCATTTAAATCTTCTTATAAAAAATCATTTATCTTCCATGGCCATGAATTCCAAAAATAAATTGAGGAATTTTTTATTTATATAAATATTATTTGAAATCAATTTACCAATGATTTAATTTTTACAATCTGATTTAAAATAAATCATATGTTTTTAACAATATAATTTTTGAATATATTCAAAACTATAATTATAATTTTTTCTTTTAACATATATGTAATTATAGAAATTTTCCTTCATTAAGGTTGATCAATTCTATAATAATTCCTTTATTATTTTATGATGTTATTATAAATGGAAAATTGTTTTCAAAATATTTTTTATAATTTTTATTTTTGAAATGAAATTTCTAAAATTATAAGGTTATTTTACTCATGAATGTTTTTAATATAATTTTTAGGAAATTTATATTTATAAAAAATGAAAACCACTAATGTTTATTTTGGTTTATTTAGGATACGATCCACATGTATCATATTTATTATTTCCTTATAAGGTCTATAATTAATGATGATGACTTGTTTATGAATCCCATTTATTCTCTATAGGTTATGATATGATATATTGATTAAATTTTTACCAAACCCATCTTCTTGTAATTGGTTTTATATGTTGATTTGAATAATGTCTATATTTCTTTAGGAAGACATATATAATGTTTTAATTTTGTGATATGTATTATTAAAATTATATTTTCATCCAATATACTGGGTGATGGTTTATATATCATTAGATAACTATCAAAAACATGTTGTTTTGCTTGATTAATTATATGTAGAAAGTCAATGTTCATGTTCTACTAAAAGAAACACTAAGATGTTCTTAATCCATTATGGGAAATAAGTCGATGTACTTAATATTTAATGGGAATCAACTTGAACTTCTTTATCAACTACATGAAACCTTTGTTGTGTTTTGATACAATGTGATTTTTTGTTCTTTGGAGTTAGGCTTGACATATGAAAATATTTTTATACCTAATATAGTTTCATAATAATATTATATGAAATTGTGTTTTAGCATTTTTATGATGTTTTCATGATCTAATGTTTCATATATTCGTATATGATAAATAATTATTCAATGAATAAATTTTATTATATCATATACATTGTGTAATAATATTTTATGTTATTGTTCTGATCTCATACCCTTATAGTAATCTTATGAATTCATATGATCAATGATTTATATCTCCAAAGATCACCTTTACTACACTTCTCATCTCCAAAATAAATTTTCTTTCATTCCCAAATATGTGTAAAATGGTATTAAGTAGGTCTAATGCATGGAGAGTACTAAAATGAAAGTTATTTTTAGGAGATGTTGAACATCTTTACAAATTACAAATATTTTATATCTATTATCAAATAGAAATAACCGATATGGTCAGTGAGTATGTTTTTTTGAAATATATTGGGTACTCATATAAAAAGATGTTATATTTATTTATCAAAACCCGGTACTTTTCAATTGTTATTACAGTAGGGTATAGTCAATATTATGACATATATATTATAAAAATTTCAGGAAAACCCTAGGGATGGGTCTATGAACAAGAAAATAATGTAATGTCTTTGTAAGGAATATATTATGTGATTTTTATAACAATAAATAACTTTAGACATTGTTTTCGTAAAAATTCATCTTGGGATAATAAAAATAAAAATAGTTTGTATAAAATATCTCAGAAATCATTATAGTGTCTTGCATGTGTTCCCTTAAGACACACCTTGTTTAAAACTATTGGGGGATATTGATTGATATCAAATTTCTTTTATGAACTATTTTGAATTTTTTAAATAGATAATGATTAAGGATGTCCTAGGATAATCCAATGGGGTCTTCGATTTTTCCAATATGTTTTTATGATTTTATTATAATATTAATGATATTATATGGTTTCGACTATTATTATATTTTATCACACAATAATTGTTTTAGCCCATGGTGGAAATAAGAACAAAGATGGTTAATTTTGGATTTGATTGAAAATTTGTTGATGAGAAACTAAATTGGACAACTACTTGACTGATGAATAACAAGATAATGTATAATCTATAATCACAATAATGATTAGTAGAATAAAAAATATCTTAATCATTGACTCAACAATGGAGACAGGGATGGAGTCCTATATGATCTTGAGAGGTGAGGAAAATTATGAATAAATGTTCAATTTCTTATATATTTTGAATGTTGAAAGAAGAAGACAATGGAATGTATCAAAAAATGTGAAGATTCTTTATGTGTAGAGAATAAATCATTGAAAAATTAATTTCACAAGAAAAAATGAATATTTTTATGGGTAGATATTAATTTTATCCAACAGTATCATTTATAGTTCAATGTATTCGCTAGTGGGGAACATAAGAATTATCATAGTCATTCCACTAATAATTAGGGTAAATCCAACACCATAGAAGGGAATACTGTATACCAATAACTAAAGTGGAATGTTTAAAGTATTTATGAATTATAAATCATGAAATATGTATAATAAGTATTTTTATTAAGATATAATTTTAATAATTTCTATGAAACATCTATGGATTGATCAATATATATATTAATTAAATTATTTACAATATTTTGTTGAATGATAAAAATAACTGAAAAAATTGAGGCAGTGGTAGGGAGAAATTTGTTGATCTTTTATAATTAATAGAAATATAATCCCTCAAATTTTCATGTTGTTCAGATAATAATAAGATGAATATATTATTGATTATGATATTGTAATAGGGATAGTATTTTTGTCTCTGGAACATATTTTCCATTTGATGGAAACACATTATTTGTTACCATTATTGTATTATATAGCATTTTTTATTTTATAAAATATATTCATTAATATGTGATTCTATTTAAATAATGAGGAGAATTCTCTTTTCATAAATCGTGCATTCATTCAATTAGACACTATTTTAATATGGTTATTAAAATTATTCCTCGGAATATTTAGTTATGGTATACACATATTTGGAATAAAATTCTAAAATATTCTTTATGTTGATTGTGGTATTAATCATATGTTAATTTTTTTAATTTAGTAATGTTATTTCCATTTTTTTTGATTTTGATTTTCAAAAAGCATATTTTTTATGAATGGTATTATGGATAACTATTTATGGAATTGTCTATGTTAGAATTGTCATGAATTTTAGTAGGATATTTCCATATTGTATATCTAATATAAATAAATTTTTTTATCAACTTGATTGAAATTACTAATGAATCATCCTTATTTTATGGATATTAATATTAGATCAAGGTTTATTATAATGCATTAGAAATAAAAAACATCTATGTTTTGTTCATTTCTTTGGGTATGATACGAAGTAAAAAATTGTTCAAAGTAGAACAAAAGGATTAAATTGCACTTACAAAAATAAATTAAATAAAATAAGTATATTTTATTTATAAATATATCATGATTGTAAAAAATCCTCAAACATGAGGATATGGATCTTTAGATAGAAATTTTATTTCATTAACTTTATTCCTAATAAATAAATTGACATTTAATTAAAAAAAATTATTGTCTTGTGGTCTTTACTTTTCACTTGACCATGTTTTTTATGACTATCCCATTGTCCATGGTAGTTAATTTTCACTTCCATGTCCATAATTTACATTCCAACATATGTTATGTGGGAACCGAGTTTCAGAAAAATAATGTTATCATTTATGGTTCCCACATTCCCTTTTTATGTGATGCTATATTTTTCCATTATACGATGTTCGTTTCATTATAAAATAAAATAAAATATTAAACATTATATGAATGAAAAAAATTGTATAGGTGAAATTTATTTGAAGGGTAGTGTGTATAATGGAACACATTGTGATTTTAGAAAAATAATATTTTTTATAGTGTAAAGGACATGAAAAATATTTCTTCAAATGAATAATTATGTATTATTCTTTAAAAATGATAATTATAACACATGTGTTAGATTTTTGGGTATATATAAGAGTATATATAATATAAAAAATATACACACACCCTACTCAATAAAAATTAAGAGATTGAATTTTTGTAAATATGATATCAATTGTTATTATATTTTTCAATGTATTAAAAATAATTTTTTTACAAAATTTCATATTTTAGATTTTGTCAGTTAATTTAAAAATAATTTTCTCAATAAATTAGAAACATAATTTGATGAAATTAAAATAATATTTAAAATCATCAAATTGAAAAATATCTGGTAAATTTTTTCGATTATTCAAGAGACATTGATATTCCTCAAAATAGAAAATTATATTTAATTTCTTTAAAAACATTATATTTCATTCAAGAATTCAGAAAAAAATATTTTTGTATAAATAATTATATGAAAAAAAAATATTTTATATTTTTAATATCCTAATTAAATTATTTAGAGTCAATTTGAAGGCTAAATGTACTATTTAAATTTTTTTATACATAAATGTGAATTATTTTGGAAATTATTTTTATTTGGGAAATGTTTTTTATCATAATTAATTGAAAAAATTAATATTAGTGAATTATTTTAAAGATATTTATAAAATATTTTCCAATAATTTTATTAAAATTTATAAAATATTTCAATAGGCATGGGGTGAAAATAAATCATTATTTATGCCACAAAATATACTTTCAATTAATGTGTTTTTCATCAATTTTTTTCAGAATTCGTAAAAATAATTTATGCTACTTATAGGTATTAAACATGATAAAATGATTCTTTATTTGCAATAAAGAGTTTCAAATATGGTAATAATTTTTATTTCATTTTTATTCATTATGAATTGTAACCATGGTAATGTTTATCACCTTGGTAAAGGGAAAATCTACTTATATTAGTTTAAAATTATGTATTAAGGCTGTGTTTTTCATCATAATTCGTATTGGGTAAATGTAATTATACACTTATAATCATAGGATTAAAATTTATTTTTTTTAATATACACTAATCCAATTAATAGAACTATATAATATATAATGTAAATAATGTTACAACGTGTTAGTTTTATAGTTTTAAATATCACTTATGTGTCCATATATGGGAAGAAAGAAAGTTATGAATTAAGGTAATTGTTATTTTTGGGAAAAATTATTTTACTCTGATGATGTAAATTTATTTCTAATCATTAGTAATTATATAATTACCTTAAATTATTATGAAATTCTGACAGAACATTTTTTCAATTAATAAAAAAAATAATTTTAAAATAATACATGGTATATAATTTGGGACAATTATAGTCTTCCAAAAATTTTATAGATAAATAAAAATTTTTAAATATGATGAAAATAATTTTAATTTAATTAAAAATTTACTTTCATTTTTTTCTAATTAAATTAATAATTTGGAAATAATAATAATATTCTATTTATGATATATTATATTATAAAATAATTTCAAAATGATTAAAATCATGAAAGTGGTCATGGTTGACAAATTAAGGTCGTAAATGTATCCCCTTATCAATTTATGATCAATTTTTTACCATATATGTAAATTTATTTCCCTTTATGTGTGAATATGATTTTACAATAGTTATTATTGAAATAAGTTAACAATAGCATTAAACCTAATGAAATAGGTTACAGAAAGACTTATGTCGATCCAAAGTTCATTAGATAGTGGGATTTGAACTATACCTTATCTTAACTTTTAATTTCATGTAAATTTATAAGAATTTGGACTATATAATGACTTTTTATATTTTTATATTTTTATATTTTATGAAATTCAAACTGTATCACACCAATCACTTATATAATGGAACAAATACGTTCACCTCATCACACAACTTTGAGCAGTATATCTCAACCTACCTCAAACAAAATATCTTCACATATCCCACATCCAAATTCTAGAGGTACTTTTCTACCGAAAAAATAAATCATTCTTTCTTTCAATGATATCTAATGTGTGTTTTTTCCAAATAATGGTATCTTCATACATTTAAGAATAATGTAGATACCTTATGTTTGGTATTATTATCACACTATTATTTTTTGTAGACACCTACCACATTCACCAAATTATTTTTATATGTGGTTTATATATTACCACCGAACATAATTTATGAATTTCATTAAAAAACTATAATGGATTTACATATCCATCAATTTTTATTTCATTCATGTATCTTACAATTAAAATTTTACAATGAGGTAATGTGTTTATTCAACCATATAATTATGTATCTAGATTATTTACAATTTAATTCTAGATAAGAAATTCTTTTTAAATACATCTCAAGAAACTCAATAATATTCATATCCTATATTTATTTCTTAAAAAATTAATTTTTATTTAATTTTAATAAAATTGAATTCTTTATTAGGGGAATGAATTTTCATTCATAAAAATATAAATCATTTATTATTTCGATCAAAATAATTTATCTTCATTGTTCATGCTTTCTAAAAACAATTTGACAAATTTTGTTACTTTTTATAATGATTGTGAAATTTCAATTTTAAACTTGTTTTATTTTTTATGAAATTATTTATATAGATCGTTCTTTATATTTTTTAAAAATATTATTTTTTGACTCATTAAAAAATGTGAAAATAATTTTTTTACTTATACAACATGAAAAAGATTTCCCACTATTATGAACACTCAAAAATGTAAACATTCAATTATATCATTCCATTTTATTTTTCAAATAATAACAAATTTTTTTTTTATTATTTGAATTTTATTTTTAGAATGATATTTTTACAGTGGAAGGGTTTATTTCCTCAGGACTGTTTTAATAATAATTTTTTTTGAATTTATATTATTTAATGAAAGAAATATTATATTCATGCTTTATAGGAGACATTATTAAATTGTATTATCTTTATTTTTTTTTAAAAAAAAATTTATGATTATTTATTTAGAGATGTTTATTAATCACATTTATTTTCCAAGGGTAATGAAATGGTGGAATTATGAAATTTTTTGGAAATATGTTTTCACACATGACTTTTGATATGATGATGGGATGAATGTTTTGAAATTTTATTGAAAAAATATTTATAGAGTTTATTATTATATAGGTGGTCCTTTATGTATATATCTATCCATTTAATTGGTTATTGTTTTATATACCATGATATAACTATGTTAAAAATATATTGTGCATTTACCATTATGTGAAACATATAAGTGTGTTTAATAAATCAGGGGATACTAGTCGACGTACTTTATACTTATTGAAAATAGGTTGGTTATCTTGATCAATTATAGTATATAAGACTACATTGATAATACATTTTGGGAAAAAAATTCTATATTATTGATCCATTATGTAAATGGGTTTTGAGGCTAGATTTCATTTTATTTGATGGTCTTAGTATTTTACCAAGAAATAAGAAATATTTTCTCTAACTAATTTCCATCCACACATCTTTACAATAAACTGATTAATAACCATTGATTTATGTTTTTTTCTCTAAATATTAAGAATTATGTTAACTATAATGATAAATTTCAGTACCATTACTCATGTTTATGATCCATGAATGACTGGGTACGATATTTACCTGTTATGGTTCTGATCCATTATGGTAGTTATTTTCTTATGACTTTATATGAGCATCAATTGATTACTCTAATTCTTATCCTAAATGAGAATCTGATATAACAAGTTCTTATGTTTCCAAATTCCATGTTATGATGGAATATTTCTATTTTGGATTATCATTAAAGAGTAAAAAAATAGTATATTCTTTGTGGGAGATATTTTGGAAGACTCACTAGATAATAATATTGTGTATATAGTCTCTAATGACACTGGACCATTACCTTTATTATGGTGTGTTTAGGAAGTTTTTTAATACATTCATTCAAAAAGATATAATACAAATGTACTAAATGAATATGAATTTTATATTTATTTACAAAATATGATACAAAATGTTTTTAGATTTGGGATTACATATTTATCAAAACTTTCACTTTTTCATGTGGTTTATTGTTTTCTATATAAATTTTATGCAATTTAAAAAATTCTAAGGCCATGAAAATATTGTTGTAGTGATTTTTTTAGATATATATTCAATGATACATTAGCATACTATATCCATATTGGATGAGTGTAGAAAATAAATTAAAAGATCAGTTAATGGTGTACATAATGGTAATATTTTTTACACTTATTTACAATTATTCCAAATGGTTAAAATATTATATATTTCATGTAGAAATTTTAAATCACATTTCTATGTAATGAAAAAATATTTTATCATTGATTTTAGAATACATTTATGTTTCTTCTTCAATTAGTTCAATATTAATAATATATTTTTAATATATGTATTGGTAATTATCATTTGAAAATAAAATAGTTCATGGCTGGTTTTTAATTGGGTTAAATATCATATAAATAAGTTAACAAAAAATATTTCTGTTCGAGTTTATGTTGATAGATTTTATATTAATTATTTCACATTTTTCGTACATCAATTTTTTTGTTTCATAAATTTCTTTTCATTTATAAAATGGGTGTCTAAAATATTTTTTCCTTAATTTATGAATAATGTTTAAGATTATATTGACCTGAATGATGATAGGTACTCTAAATATTCGTTATATTATAAGTCTAATGATTTAATAAAATAACCTATATAGAATATTTAAAATAAATTATTTTTTATGTATGTTAATTTCTTGTTGTTTTATCATATTTATTGGATGAATAAAACCACCTCCAATGATTATTTTAAGGATAGTTTTAGGCTTCATTAATTATTAATTATATATATAAATATTTCATAAATGTGTATTAACTTTTTATTTTAATTTTATTAATATTTTCATTTAGTTTTTATTTATTTATTGTTATTGGTTTCTACTATAACCTATAATTTAATTTGTAGTTATAGGTCCTTGGTTATTGTATTATAATATTTTATTCCAAAAAAATAATTGGCCTAAAATATTTTTTATTATGAAAATTTACGTTTAAGGTCTCTTCTAAAAAATTTCTATATAAAATCCTACCATATTACTAACTGTCAAATTTGTTTTTTTATTAAAACAATCTATGAATGTCAGAATAAATCAATATTTATTCTTAAATGAAATTGATGATTTTTTAAGAAAAATTATATTGTAACTCCCATATATAAACAATTTTCAATAAAAAAACTAATGTTTATGGTCACTATATATATATATATATATTTATTAAAACCCATAAATAATATTACTATGTATATTTATTTATTCATGATTCTAGCATCAATTATTTGATAACAATTCTTGAAATTGAAACTAAATGTTATTTTTTTAAGAAAAATACATTGATTATGAATTAAAGATAATGTTATTTTGAAATGTGATTTTTAATGTCTCTCCAATCTACATATAGTCTATATTTCAATAAAGGATTTTAAAATAACTGCCTTCTAATTTTTCATCCAACATTGATTTCATTTAACTAATGTTAATTCATAACTTTTTTCATCATATTTATTCTTTTCTCTTTAAAAATATAAAATAAAATGAATATAATCCACCATTAAATTATTTCTTTATATTAGTTAATGTTTTCCACATTCATCAATTTAATTATAATTTTAATATCTTATATATTAAGGGAAAACATGAAAATTTTATTATATATTCAATTGAAGTAGTTCTCTTGGAATTATCAATAATGAATAAATTTTAATGTGTCTTCAACAATGAGTACTATTAGTATTGATGAATCTATATATTCCAAATTTCATAATAATAATCAATTAAATATGTATAAAATTATAGAATATGTCTATGAGCCTATTGGAGAAGGAAATTAAAAACATTAAATCTATTAGGTGGATAATTTATTGAGATAATGTATTAGTTCCTAGTGCATTGATACATTGGAAACACAAATATTGATTATTACAAAAGGTCATCTATAAGAAATGTATCTAGATATATTCATTATTGGATATGAAATAATCAATTTATGATGTGTTCTTATAATCACTTATAAATCATTTCCTTAATAATACATATAGATGAATCTAAAGCACAAAATAGTGCAATCAATGTTTTGTAAATGTGATAGAAATTAAATTATGTAAAAATAAAAATTTATGGGAACTTTTGATCTATAATAGTATTATAATTTTATTAAAAAAAGAAATATTAAAAAAAATTATAGATTTGGAATTTATGAATGGATGAACTAATGAATTAATTTTCATTAATGGATATATTCATGATTCTGGAATGAATTATTGTGATATATTTAAACCCTTTTTTAAATTGAATTTATTTTCAGTGATGTGGAAATATATAGCGTTCATTTGATTCAGGTTATTGTGAGTAGTGGATTCCGGAATGGTTCCATTTCTATGCATATATATGTGAAATAATATCTTGTATTTGATCTTGGGATGAATAAAATATGAGGGATTAATAATTTATTTTATTTCTATAAAATATTAAAACCCCTTTTATCATTATATGAGATATTTTTTATATTTATATATAGAACATGTATAAAAATGATAATGATGATAATATATTTTTTATTAAAATATGTTAAAAGATATTTATACTTTTAAAATAATTATGAGTGATAATATTTTGATCATTAACCAATTAAGATTGAAACTAATTCTCGTTACTATTGTCTATTGAGTTTGGGATGAGTCTCATCAATAAAAAATATATTTCGGTTTATTTAATTATTAAATTTCATGATTTTATATTTCAAAATTAGTGTATATTAATTATGAAATATGTTAGGTGATTTGGTTTGGAATCTATAAAAATTAAAAGAACTATGATTAATATAAAAATGAAATAAGATAAACAAATGGATTAGAAGACAGTTTATTTGAAGACTTATTAATTTTTTTATAGGAATATATATATAATACTAAATAATACCTAGTTTAATTATCTTTGTATACATGTGTCATGGATTTCAGGATAATACAAATGAAACACTGTCTTCTTCAATGAACTAAAAAAACTAATATATAATTCATAAAATAAATTCTGTGTTATTTAATCCTCATAGAATCAAATTTGAATTATTATATTACACTAATAATTTTTTCTAATGATTTTTGATTCATACAATGGGAACTATAAGAATTAGTAAACTTCATAATAATATATTAGTTACTTATGTATATACAAAATAACACTTGGTATCCTCTTCAGTATAAACATATGTATATGAGGGTGTGAATATAGATTGTGTAATGATGTTTGGAAAAAAACAAATTGAATAAAAATGTGATTCTGGATATATATTCATATTAAGTTTGATTATTATTATCAATTTAATTTTAACATATTCAGTATTATATTGAAATGATAATTATATTCATGATATTAATCTTGTTTTGAGAAACTCTATTGTCATTGGTAATAATAGATTGGATTTATTTTTTACTATGAAGCATTAGAAGGAATATATTTGAAACTATGATAGAGAAATATCAATATGATTGTTGGAATACTAGAGAGTTGATGATAATTAATATTAGAAGTAGAAATGAACATATTTTACCCTTTAATATATAATGAATTATTTCATAAATATCATATCATTTTCATGAAACTGAGAAAATGTTGTATCAAATAATATAATATCAAAAATATATTTTATTTATGCTACATTAATACATGTAAATATTATATAATTTACCTTTTCATAAAATATTATTAATTAAATGGTTGATAATGCTATGTTAGACATATTTTATTATGACTCTACTAAACAATAATGTAGTAAGTTTATTTTTAAATTGAGGAAAATTTAAATTTTATTTTATGACGAACATATGGAATGTTTATTTATCAATAAATTTTTTTTACATCCAAATATGTGACAAGATGTCATGTTTAATTATAATTTTTTACAATTAACTAAGGAAAACAACAAATATGAATTTATTTAAAGGTAAATGATTATTATGGATGAATAAATATCTTATACAATCATGTGAACTATATATTATAGGTTATTTTTTGTCACTATTAATTATATATTGGTATTAACAGTAGTTTGAATCATAATCACTGAAAATATAATATTTTTTTCATGAAAATTATTATTTTTATATATTAAGGGTTACAATAATATTGAATTTATATAGAAGGAAGAGGAAATAGACTCTACCGGTAGGCTCATACAATATAAAAACCATTTATCTAAGATTTCATGGGATATAGAATCATTGTGAATTACATATGACCAAGACAATACATAGATTCAACAATTGAAACTAAATATATTATTTTTATTGAAGAACTTTAAGATTATTGATATCATTACCCAAACCATGTTCTCCAAACCCACCTATAAAAGATCTACAGTCTCCCACCATAACCTTATAGCTTACACTGGTGTAATAAAGGGGTTATGTATATTAAACAAAGCAGTGTGAATGTGTATACTTAATTTTTAATAAAATAATTTATATATTTGTCACCTTTTTACTAATTCATATATATGTGATCATATAATGAGTTTGATAAAAATTTTATTTTCTTAAAAAGAGTATAGATTTTATAATTTGTATTTCCAATAAATCAAACTTTTTTAGAAAATTATGAATTTTAATATAAAGAATTATCTTCATGATTTATAATTATTAAAAATAAATTTTTTAATATAAATGAAAATATTATTAAATTAAGCAGTATATAGTTGTTATAAGTGTAAGAAAGTAGTTTGTGTCATTAAAACTAGTATTTTCCTGTAAATAATTATTCTTATTTGACAGGGTAAATTCGAATATATAGAAAATTTTTGAAGTAAAAAAAAATATTTCTAATTATTATTTACATATTATTCAATGGTAAATTTTTCAAAAGTTTCTAATACATATGAATTATTCATCAATATTATATACAATAGAAACATACTATGTGTACTATGATATCATAATAGAAACAATTGTATGTAATCAAACATTTATGATAATAATTAATCAAAAATATTCTACCCCTTTTAAATAATCTATTTTTAAATTATTTGATGATTTTTACAAACCATTAATGAGTTATACAAAAACCTTTATTATATTTTAAGGAATTAAATTAAATTAATTTTGAACATAAACCACATCCATATCCTGAATGGTGTTATTTTTAATATTTAGGTATTCATCTTAATAAAACATAGAAAACCACACATTATTTGTATAATACATTTGAAAAGGCCTTTCTATTTTTTGTGGGTTTTTTATTTTACTACATAGATTCGAACTACTATGTTTAGAAATTAATAATGAATTACCCTCTCTTTTATTATTTGAAAAAACCCAACCTTAATTTTATCTTCCATATAAACCTATTTCATTATAAATAACACTTCATATACCTCTATAATTAACTTCAATGGTGTTTTTAGATTCATAATAATATTTTCCAAATCTTTTTGAATCTTTGTCTAAAGGTAATTGATTATATCCTCTTCCTTATTATCCAGTTAGTTCAATTATAAAAATTAGTTTGATTCAATAAAAATGTTGGTTTAATTTATTTATCAAGTACCATTACCTCCCTTATGATTCCAAATTAATGGTAGATCACCATTCAATCTCATTCTAACCTTCTCTGAACCATTATATACACCCATTTGGATAATAATGTTATATTATGATTTTCCATTAGAAAATTTTTTGTTGTGAATTCCTATAACCATTTCCGCTGAAGGATATTGAACTTGTTGTTCACATATTCATTAAATTGTGAATTATATATATTTAACCCATGATCCTTAATCAATTACCTAAATATTATGATATATGTTCTTATTTTTTATAATTTATGTTGTATATAAATATATGAATATATTATGAATGTAATTGGTGAAAACAAAATTATTTTTCAGTCCATTTTATTTGGTGTAAATTTTATCACATGAGATTAATTGTATTATACATAGTTGGAGACCCTAAGCACACTAGGATATGATTTATCAATTATTATACATAAAATATACTTATTAGTTCATTTTCATTAATGTAGTAACATTATTTTTTTCCTTGATAATATCATCAAATATAATTATTTGATATTCCTGCTTCTAACAATGAAAATTTTATGTCACCATTATGTTAATATTGTATTATTTTTATGATGTTATACATTTATTATTCCCTTAGTGTGATTTTTAGCTCACCGAATTGTCCGGACCCGTCCTCGGGTCTCGTGCCGTGACTACCCTAAGCCTGCCTCCCATAGGCCAGGGGCTGGCGACTAGCACCAACGCGTAAATCCTGACAAAAGGGGAAGGTATTGCTTTTATAAAGTAAACTAACACCACAGAGTAATAAAGAAGAAGTAAACTCTAAGTAAAACTGGGTAAAAAGTAGTGCAGAATAGTAAGTGGGCTATAATACAAACCCAAACCGAAAGTAATGTACAACTGAAAAGAATGTACATCAACTGAAAGTAAAGCAACAACGTCGAGCCATGCACTGGAAGTCCCACCTAAAGGGTGGTTACAAATATCCTCCTCAGCTCCTCGGGTCCAGCCGTCCGCTCCGAGTACATCCCGCACAGTGGTCCACCTACAAGTACCGACTTGCTCTACAAGCCTCAACCAGGATCAGCATTGTCCATCGTCTGCAACCAACACAACATAGTGCGGGCATAGCCCGTGCGGGGGTGAGTATACGCTACTCAGTAGAGACCTCGAGACCCCCGAAGGTCTCCCAGAATCCACAAAGGATAATCAACAAAGGAAAGATACAATCATGAAGTAACATCCGACACTACATAGGTATAGGACCATACATATCCCTAAGTCATAAATTCCAGTTTGGCTCCAACATCTAAGCCCAAGTTCGATCACATCCACACAAGATAGTACAACCTGATCCACTTAGGATAACACAAACCAATCCACATAGGAAAGCAAGTCAATCATATCGAAGATATTGATTGACAGTCAAGACTCAGCTCATACATATATTTTTCTTCAGTGATAGAGATGATCAGATATAGCCACCGATTCATCTATGGTGGGACCCAGATAGGATACTAAACCAGCCAAGCTGCCGATCCCACATAGGATTTCAGTGCAGTCTTCATTTTCGTCAAACCCACGGAGGATTTCAGTACAGTATTCATCGCTACCGAACCCATATAGGATTTTAGTGCAGTCTTCATCGTCGTCGAACCCACATAGGATTTTAGTACGGTCTTCATCGCTGTCGAACCCACATAGGATTTCAGTGCAGTCTTCATCACCGTCGAACCCACATAGGATTTCATTACAGTCTTCATCACTGCTGAACCCACATTGGATTTCAGTGCAGTCTTCATCACCGTCGAACCCACATTGGATTTTAGTATGGTCTTCATCACAACCGATACCACATATAATTTTAGTGTAGTCTTCATCACCGTTGAACCCACATATGATTTCAGTACAGTCTTCATCACTGCCGATCCCACATAGGATTTCAGTGCATTCTTCACAGTCGCAGTCGCAACCAGCTCTAGGGTTCCCGCACACAGGATGCTCGTTTTCTGGTGGGTCCGCTCCACGAGCCAAGGGGTCGATACATAAACTAACACGTAGTCCGGAGTTGATGTATCTCAAAGTTCTGTCTTGACAAGAGGAACTCAATGTGATAGACGGCGCGTCAATTGGACGCCCGGTTTGAGAGTTATTGGTTTTTTCGTTCCAGGGGCCCGTTTTGTTTTTAAGTCAAAACCAACCCAACCACACTCCAACGGTGTCCAAACCTCGAGCGGAGTAAGCCAAAAGGTCCGTCTCACTAAGAGGAATCCAACAAAGTCGACGGCACGCCAATCGGACGTCCGGATCTCAAGTTATAAGTGTTTCCGCTCCAAGGGCCCGGTTGGTTTCGTGTTCGAACCAACCCGGCCGAACCCAAAGTTCGCCGAAACATTAAGTGTAATATACTGAATTGGAAGTCTCGATCTAAGGATCGCATTGCAGCTGACAGTGCATCTATCGGAGGTCTGTAACACAGGTTACGAGCGTTTGAACAAACCTATCCGAGAAAGGGGGTTTTGGGCCCGGGCCGACCTGGGTCCGGGTCCGGCCCAATAGGGCGCGGCCCGGCCCGGTGGGCGCAGGCCGGGCCGGCCCGGCCTGGGTGTGTGTGCGGTCCGCGCGGCCAGCTCAGCCATGCCGAGCTGGGCGGAACAGGGGGGGGGGGGGCGACCCCCCTGATTGATGAACTGCGGCCCCCACATGGTGGGCGAGGCGCTACTCTTTGGCCAGAAGGGAGTTACAAACCCCCAGTCTTCCCCCGAAATGGACGACCCGGTCCGGCTGCCCGGTTGCCGCTGTCGTGAGACCACTGCAGTCCCGCCCTCCTGCTTCAGCAGCCGGTGATTCCGGCCGCCGCTCCAGCACCATGGCGGCCTTAGGCCGCGGCCTTGTCTGATCGGCGCGACGCGACGGGGCCGCAACCCTCCGTCATGGCCCCGCTCCGTCCGCGGCCTCTTCAAGGTTCTCCGGCGTAGCACGATGGCGACGCGGATTTGTTTGACTTAAATGGTGCGACATGACGGTGCCCCGCTTCTTCGCCGACTCTTCATTATTTCCGCGTGGTGCAACGGCACCACACTTCCTTTGCTCGTGTCACAACAAATTCAAGCATCAAGGGGGGGAGGAGAATCGTCTATGTTCGTGGGGTCTGACCTCCTCCCGTTATTGCGATAACAGGCGGCCAAATTAGAGAACAATGAAAGACGACGAAGATATTCACGAAGAAGAAACAATTAACCCCTGCATCGATGAAATCGTTGAATTATGGTTCGTCATGGAAAGGCACGTCATGAAAAAAGACTCTGTAAGTGTCTTCAGCGTTAAGGAGAATAGAATCGTCGGTGTCACGGTACACGGCGTCACATCTTCGATCTCTAAGGATTCGGCGTTCTTCGTCGGCGACGGTGCGTTCTTCACGTTCTTCAAAGAGGAAGAATGTTATTCAAGAGTTAGAGATTTCTTTCCCAAAATTCTCCCCGCACAGCAAAACTACAACTTAATAAAATAAGACCTTGTCTTATTTAATTAACACACAAGCCAACTTAAAAGTTGAAATTCGAATGGAATTCATGAATTAATTACTTTGAAAAAGTTAATCAATTAATAAGTTGACTTTTTATTTAAATGGGGTGCGGGTGGCTTACAAATTAAATGGGAGTTAAGGAATATTAAAGGTTGGAGCTCGTGTGGCCCCCACCCCACCAATATCCTACCTAGTGGAGTATGATATAGTGGGTCCCACTCCATCATCTTAGCTTAGGATAAACTAATTTAAATAAAAATAACATTGGTTGCACCATTTTATTTTATTCTTTACTTAACCCAAAATTTTAATAACCACACCTAAGAAAATGCAACTCCAGAAAAGGGGTTCCTAAGAAATTAGCAGCACTGTGGTTTCATCGGTGCCCTCAGATTTCAATTCTGATCACCGGTTCAAAAGTTAGGAAAACTCGCTCGTTTGTTCAATGAATGTACCCGAGGTAAACTTAGAAAAATGATTTCAGGCACACCAGGCCTAGGAATAACGTGCCATCAAAAACTGCATTCCTGTAAAATCCCAAATAAAATTAAGAAAATATTTCCATTGAATTTTACAGGTCATTAAATTATTCCCACCTCATGGCTTTACGTCCCTATAAAGATACATCAACAACTAGGGAAACAAATGTGGGTACTGTGCACGCATCTGTGCCTCCTGCTCCCAAGTGCTCTCCCGGAGGTTCTCGTGCTGCCACCAGATCCGCACTAGAGGAATCAATCGTCCACAAGGGTTACGAACCCCCGATATTCCCCTGAAATGGCTGACCGGTTGCTGCCGCCGCGGGACCACTGCGGTCCCGCCCTCCTGCTCCGGCGGCCGACGATTCCGGCCACCGCTCCCGCACCACCGTGTCCATAGGCCACAGACTTGTCCGATGGGAAAGTCACAATAGAGACGCGCCCCTCCGCCGTGGCCCTGCTCCGGTTGCGGCCTCTTCGAGGTTCACCGGCACGGCGCGACGGCACCACAGCATTGTTCGACTTCAACAGTGCGGCGCGACGACGCCGCGCTTATTCACCCACTAGTCATTATTTTCGTGCGGTGAAACGACACCACACTGCCTTTCCTCATGTCACAAAAAATTCAAGAATCAGGGGGGGAGGAGAGTCGGCCGTGTTCGTGTTCTCCGACCTCCTTCCGTTATTGCGATAACAGGCCGCAAAATTAGAAAACGATGAAAGACGTCAAAAATATTCACGAAGAAGAAACAATTAACCACTACCTCAATGAAATCATTGAAGGAAGGTTCGTCACAGAAAAGAATGTCCCGGAAGAAGACTCTATAAGCATCGTCGCCATCACATAGAAGAGAATCGTCGGCATCATGGTAGACGGCGTCGCATCGTCTGTCTCTGAGAATTCGGCGTTCTTCGTCGATGATGGTGTGTTCTTTGCATTCTTCAAGGTGGAAGAACGTTCTTCAAGAGTTAGATCACTCCTTCCCCAAATTCTCCCCTCACAACGAAACTCCAACTTTATAAAATAAGAAATTTTCTTATTTAATTAACACACAAGCCAACATAAATTTTTAAATTCGAATTGAATTCAAGAATTAATTACTTTGAATAAGTTAATCAATTAATGAGTTGCCTTTTCATTTAAAGGGGGTGTAGGTGGGTTACAAATTAAATGGGAGTTAAGGAATATGAAAGGGTGGGGCTCGTGTGGGCCCGACCCCACAAATATCCTACATAGTGGAGTATGATATAGTGGGTCCCACTCTAACCACTTAGCTTAGGTTAAACTACTTTAAATAAAAATAAATTTGGTTGCACCATTTTATTTTATTCTTTACTTAACCAAAAATTTTAATTACCACACCCGAGCTAACGCAACTCCGGAAAAGGTGTTCCTAAGCAATTATTGGCGCTACGGTTTAATCGGTGCCCTCGGATTTCGATTCCGAGCACCGGTTCAAAAGTTAAGAAAACCTGCTCATTAGTTCACTGAACGTACCCCAGCTAAATTTGTAAAAATGATTCCGGGGACACCGGGCCTCAGAATCAGGTGCCGTCAGAAACTGCCTTCTTGTAAAATCTCAAAGAAAATTAAGAAAAAATTTCCCTCTAATTTTACGGGTCTTTACACCAATTCTTATGTGTAACCCTACGTTATCATGTGTAGTATTAGAATATCAATTTAATTTATTTAGAATATTATTGATTGTTAATGTTGTAGTTATTTCCAAAATTCATGTTATTATATTATTTATTTAATTACCGAAATACAAAAATCCCCATGGTGTTTTTCAATGTAAATATGTTTATATTTATGTAAAAAATCATCAAATATTGTGTAAAAAAGATTTGTTTCTTCATAACAATGAATGTTGATACCTCTGGTAGAAGAGGGTGCACATTAATCCCTATAACACTCGATAAAGTTAAATCACAATGACTGTCAATATACAGACAACATATTTAAAATATTAAATAATAAATTATCATGAATTCACTTTATAAGATGAAAATACCAAAGGATCCATGATTTTATGAATTTCTTGTATCCCCTCTCAATGGGTTGTGTAGATCCCAAAGTAAAATTAATGCATTGGTAAGATAAATTTATCCATAATTATAATGTATGATTTAAATTTTTAAATTAAAAAACAATCTTTTATATAAGAGAATTCATATTTTATTTTGTTTCAATAGTGTGTTTTTGGTGCCTATACTATACATAGTTCTTCCTTTTGATGTTATTTTATTATATAACATGGGAAAAATGAATATTATTTTATTTTCCCCAATTTAATTGTTTTTGTTTTGGATGTAACTAGGAAAGGTACTATTGGTTATGATTTCTGTATCAAATGATGAATGATTAAGAGAATCATTATTTACACCAAATGAAAAAAGAAAAGAGAAAGGTTACATTTATTATTCAATGAATATTATATTTTTATAAAAACAATCATTGATGACATGCAATTGATATGGAATGTTTACTAATAGATAAAAATTTCATAGATAATTTATAATCTTAAGATCATATTTCGATACATTCTGTGTATTTAATGGTTATGAGATTCAAATGTTCAGGTGTTATAGATACTATAGTGTTATAATTAGGCTTAAATTATCACATTTATAGGAAATAAAAATATCAAAGTTATATATCTATAATAATTTAATACTAATTTCATGATGTTATATAAAGGAGATCATAAAATTATGAAATAATAATTATATGGTTGTTATATCACACTGTCATCAATTATGATTATATATATATTCAGTATAGAATATATAACAAGGTATTGTCTTAGTTTAAATATATTTTCAAATAAAAAGTTATTTACACCTAATTATCTTTATAATATATAAAATTGGTATCTAGAATAATAATTATTATGGATGATTAAAATTATTTCATAGTAAAAATTAATGGATTATATTTTGGTAGGTGAATGTTATATTATTATTTTCTAATTATGACAAATCTTGAATGAATGATGTGCATCAATATAATTTTGTGTTCTTAAATAATATCACTTATTTCATAAAAAATATAATTAGTATTGTTATTAAAATATACTATATAAAAGGTAAATATAACCATTTATTGGTATATGGAGTTTCATATAATAAAGCATGCACATTTTGGAAATCCTTGTTAACCCTAAGAAAGTGATGATATTTATGGAATATAACTATATCAGTGAAACAATTCATGGGATGATGAAATATTAACTGAATTTATAAAATCTAGATCACACATTTAACAATAATGTACAACTCCTAAAATATAAATCTATTGACTTTTTAACCCCACGTGAATGATAATTTAGTAGATATTTTCTTCTGGGAAATGTAAAATGGGAATTGATTATATTCACTCCCTTACCTCCCAATGGAGGATAGTGTATGAAGAAAAGAATTTTTCTAAAGTGACTAAAGTGTATTTTTTGAGATATAACATTATATATAACTTGAAAAATGAAATTAATCACAACAAAAGGACATTAGTTAGAAAAAATACGTTTTTTATATTTTTCAATTATTGAATATTTTATATATTAAACAATTATGATATAACATTACAATTTGTATATAATTACCTAAAAAATAAAAGGAAATGTTTTAAAACCCTAAAATATGATTAGAGTTACTAAAATTGGTAATTTTAGTAATGTATAATTATAATAGTTTATGAAAAACATAACATTTTTTTTCAAAAATAAAATGTGTACGAAACAATGTTTTAAATAAATTAAAATATTATCCTTGAAATTACTAAATATAGATATATGATAATATTACTGTTTTTTGTGGCTAAAATATATTTTTTCTGAATTTAGTGTATAACATGATAACGTCTATATATTTTTATTGGTCATATATATCTCTGAGAAATCATGAATGAAACATGCCAGTTGTAACGACCATAGTTGGGTGTGGTCTTGAGTGTGTAGAAAATTAGATTCTTCATACATCACATAAAGAGTAGCCTCACTCTACCTAGTGGATGGTGAGGTGTATCAATACTATGAAATTATCTCAATGAACATGATGTTTTGTAGTTTTTCCATGTTTCTAGGTCTAGGTGTGTTCGGGGACACCACATATATGGTGGGTTCCACCATGTCATGCAGGCGACTGTTTTAGGGATTTCCAAATGGTCCAATCAGCTGTCGATCATCATTGGTTTAATGAGTTTTTAATTAAAACCATGTTAAATCACAAATTTGGGATGTTTTATTCCATTTGATACATTTTACCTGTATTATCAAAATCATTCTTCACCACTTATGAGTTTATAGATCAATACTTTTTTGGGATGATCCTACAGTTATATTTGGTTGTCCAAATCAATTGCTTACGGTTTTATAATTCATATCATCCCATTTATTTATTGACCCACCTGAAATATCAATAATCTAATTATAAAAACATATCATACTCTCATCCTTGTATTAGACCTAAATCTATTATTGGAATAGGTCGATCTCACTTGGTAAATTATATAGTTCTTCTCCTGGATGGATTCTTTCTAGAATATAAATCTAAACCCATTTTAATGATGGTATATAATTTCTTCTACAGACCATTTTGTTGTGATTCTTATCTGGATTTATTTGTATTATTTTTTTGGAATCCACTCTATGATAATATTCAAATTTAGAATAACCTGATTTAGTTAAGAATTTTTTACCTTATTAATCCACAAATTGAGTTTTTACATGTTTGGTTTAAATTTATTCCTAGTTAGAGATCCTTACATGGTTTTCTTGATTAAGAATCACTAGGTAAAAATTAAATCCATATTTTTTTATGTATTGTGTGTTTCTTTCCCTATTTGTCATCAATCAACCCTTATTTCATTAATCTTGGATTAATGGTATTCCATGATGTTACATGTTATGTAATTTATTAATTGTCTAATATCTCATTTCATGTTAAAATTTTTAATGTTATACATTATTCATTTCAATTATTTTAATAATATATGGTTTTTGGAATAGGTAATGAATTCATTATTTATTTTTCCTTGTGGAACGGTTTCCGCAATGGATTTAGAAGACTCTATAATGGGGGAGCTCGAGTAACATAAATTACTGGCCATGACCAAATATTGAATGGATAGATCCTTAGAATAATTTTTTAAAGGAAAACTTTATACAATAATAAATTAATTTACATATTTTACTGTCTAATATAATGATTGGGAACAACCATTAATATGAGGGAGATTCAACTAATTGGGTGTACCTTGTGTTCAAATCATTAAAAGTGGTCTAGTAATCATGTGACATGGTTCATAATTTCCATTCTAGTAGGGTGTAGAATTATTCTATAATGGTGGAATGAGAATTTTACATGGTATAATGATGATAAAAAGAGTGATTGAATTATTTTAGTTGTAAATATTAAACATTAGTTAAACATAATTCCAAATAATATGTGATTGGTGTTTGTGGAGGTTTGGTTAGCACATGATCGGTTGATATGTGGTTCATTTTGTTCGTCTGTGTTTATAAATTTTTGTTAATGTTTTAATCATTTTCATATATGTGGTATTCTTTTAAATATCCATCGGTGAGGCCTTATCAGGTTTATAGTCATACTCTGTACAAACAGGTTCTTGTTAAATGAAACCTACATAACAAGGAATCCAAAAATGGTAACATTTATAACATTAGAAGTTGAGTGTAAGTCTGGGAGTTGGATATGTTATAGAGTTATACTTCTAATTCATGTCACTTTATTTTTATTTATCGGAATTTTTATATATAGAGTTATAATTATTGGCATACCACATTGGAGTTCCATGAATTTATTTTTAATTACCTAGAATGATATCTGTTATATCATTAATTCATATTATTATTTTGTTGTATTTTTGGTATATTATGGTCCTAATTTACAAACCATTGATGAATATGATAACTGAGGGTACATTCATCCTTGTTACATAAAACCCTTATCAATTTTCGGTAGCCTCATTTATATGGGGGAATGCATTGGGTTTTGTACCACATCAAGTCATTCTTGTTGATTCATGTACAAGAATAATAAAATCATATCAAATGACATGAGTTTTACATTCTATTAGATTAGATAACTACATAAGGGATACATGAAATGTCAAACATGTGTTGGGATGCTTCTATGTGTGTAGTCATATCATGTGTAATTGAACTCTATGATAATAATTATTGGACTACTGTGAAAGGTTCATGTGATGTATTTTTATTTGTAAATCATGTCTATAAAAGTATATCACTTTCCCCATATAGATACTGAGTGACATGAGAATGTTATTTAATTGAATTCATATATTTTTACTCATTATTTCATTATAAATATATTCTACCTATAACTGTGATAAATTTTCTTGAGTTAGTTAGATGAACTAGAGAATACTATTGTTTTTTCATTGTATTTTATTGTACATATAGTAATGGTACATATGACAATGAATGATCCAATGGTAGACCCTGGATTTTTATATCATACCTATTTGTATTTCCTAGGATATTTCCTCTAATATGAATCTATTTTGTGTTCCTTGAAACTATATAATTTTCCTTATAATGAATCATATATTTGAAATTTAATTTTTTTGATTCATTAATGAAAAAATATCTTATAGGAGGTTCGAAAATATCTTTTTTAGCGATAAAGAATCAGTCCAACATCATTCTATCTAATATAATGTACATTAGAATACTCTCACAACTGATTTATTGGTTTAGGGGTAAAGTCATCCTAATTATTAAGTCCTACGTATAGTTTATTCTCTTAAAGATTGTTACAGAGTATATTGGTTAATTAAACCATTAGATGTTGATATCCAGTATAATCTTGTAATATAAAGAATATGTGGTACACGTTATATATAGTATTTTATTGATACTATTAAGTGTTAATACTACCTAGTGGATACTATTATATATAATATGGGGAATATAAAAACCATTATACTATAAGGAAACTATAGGAGGCAGTGCAGTGCAAATATTAAAGTATAAATGCAAGATTTTTTTACATGGGATGCATTCAAAGCGATTGTATTTGATGAATTCATTCAAAAAACTAATGATAACCCTATACTAAGAGTTTATGGTTTTTTAGTATTAGTGGATTTTAGTTTATGCTTTCTCAAATCACTTTACAATGTTTATGTGAAATACATATATTTTGGATAGGATTTATCAATATAATTCAAGAACATTTGACATTGGTCATTATCTTGGAAAAACCTGTTACATAATAGGCTTCGAATGAAATATAAATTTGTAGGTTTTACACAAGTCTTTATATTTTGGTATAATATTATAGGAGAGAACTAATATGTATCAACCATTATATGGTTCATTAACTATTTAACTTCCTAATAATACTACGAGTGAATCTTCTACTAGTAGAATGGGGATGGTTGAAGGGCTGCAATACAGTAACATACAATAATAGAACTATTTTATTCTTCACATGACTCTTTGGGCGGTTCAGTTCACCAATGCTTCAACTATGGATATTTTGGACATTGTAGATATATTTTATCAAATAACGTATATTATTTTCAATAGATGTGGAATGATGGGACATCATAAAAAATTCTATTCTTAGTGTTCTAGAAATGATCATTCATGATTTAGGGGAATACATGATATGTGACCTATTTATCTTTATAGTGTATTCAAAAGGATTGCTTGTCACCACATCTTGGTTTGACATGTGAATTTTTTGATCTACAGAGGTAAAATCATGTTCTAGGGAAAATAAGGACATATTTTATGGAAGAGTGTCCACCCTAAAATAGAGATAGACCCTCTATAATAATTAGTAATTTATTATTTACTAATACACTATAATTTTCATGGATGGATACATGATTTTATCATTCTTTAGTTCATGTTCATTTGGTTTCTATCATTGATTTACCAAAAAATCATTCTTCTAAGATACTCCATCTCGATACACCCATCTGAATGAATGTATAATCTTTCTAGAAATGTCTTGAGAGTCCTGTTGTGGTTTCTAGATATGGATAAATTTTTATAAATAATGATCTTATAAAATAATAGATTCATTTTTATATTTATAATGTATGGTTAGACCAGTTATTGAGTTCATATAATTGGATCCTAATGACATGTAATGTTTATCACAACAATAGGAGATAAATTTGTGGTGACTGGTTAGAGGGATCATAGAGTATGAGTGATGATATTTTACTTGCATGAGGTTGCAATAATCATGGTTTAATTGGATTTCTTGGAATAGAAATCATAATAAATAGTAGCTACCACTATAATTTCCAAATTTTGGATTGTTATCATGCTATCATCTAAGATGACTTTTCATATCATACTATGGAAAATTAAATTGTGTTTGATATTGATCTTGTTCATGTTTGGAAAACAATATAAAATCCTCTATATTTTATGGTACCAACAGAGTTATAATCATTGATGGTTTTTGTAAAGACCCAAAATTTTAATGGGAATTTTTTTCATAAATACACTGGAATTTTACATGTCTGCAAAGAACTGACGGTGCATGATTCCAATGCCCGATTGCCCAGAAAAAATTTCTGAAGTTTTTCTCAGGTACGTTAAGTAAATGTACTAGATGGATTTTATAACTTTTGAACTGGATCTCAGAATTGAGATGTGAGGGCACTGTTGAACTCCCATCATCAATGATTTTGTAGTGAGACCTTCACCTCAGCTGTGTTTTGGAGAGAATGTAGGTTGAGTTTCCTTCCGCACGGGTGTTCTTAAAAGGGAGTTAAAATAAAAATAAAATTAACATGATGAATTTTATTTTTGACTTTCAAATCCTTTTTATTAATGTGGGGTCCCCAAAACCCTACATTAATTCTTGAAAACCCCTTAATTAATTAAAGACTTCATTAATGAAGTCTTTAATGGGGTTATAAAGGGGGAGCCCCTTCCTCTTCTTTTTAGCGGAGTTTTGGGCTAGCCAGGGGAGGACGGGGGGGGGGGATTCTTCGTCATCATTTGTGTTGGAGGTAGCCTGGATGAAGAAAATCATTTCGTAAATGAGCATTATCCTTTTCATCTTCAATTAATTTCAACCGTGTCAAAAGAGAAGGAGCCGATCGTGAAGAACGCCATCTTCGACATCGTCTTCTCCAAACTCTCCTCTATCAATGACTACGAGGTAGGGGATTTCAGTTTGATTTTGTTCCCGTTCTCCAGTGTTCAATCTTGATTTACGATTATCTGATTGTTATCACCATAACACAGAGAGCGCGGGCCAAACGAACATGGATCGTCCTCACTTCGATATTCCTCGCTTGTTGACGATGGTGGCGGTGTAACGTCGGCCAGCGTTGGCCTGGATGAGAAGGAAACCAGTGGCATGGGGTCGCCAAGTCGCTGGAAGGGCGCGACACCGTGGCGCCACACGGAAGAGTAGGCCACTACCCCTGACAACAAGGGTGAAAATTGGCGGCCGCCAGGCTGCCAAAGGGGCATGGCGCAGTTGCGCCGCACCGAGGGTGAAGTCGCGGACCCTTGGATGTGGAAGTAGAGAAAAAGCGGCCGGATTAGCGGACGCGGCAGGTCTCTCGGCCAGTTGGACGAGGCAGGACCCTCCTAGGCCATACATGATATAGAACCGGCACCAGGCATTGGTTCCATTCGAAATATGGGGGCACGACACCCCTCCTTACACGGCGAGGGTGGGCCTCGTAGGGCTCCGCTAGTTGCTGGCCACCCAGGACACGCGGGCCACCAGTGCAGGCCACACGGGTAGGGCCACCCAGTATGGCTGTGTCAGACCCGCTGACCAAGCCGGACATGGGTCAGGTCGGGTCTCCCAGAACCGGGTCGACACAGGACAGGTCGGGCTGGGCGGTCTGACCGGTCCGGACCCGACCCTGTCCCGTTTGACCCGATTTCACGCTTTCGCCCATAACTTGGGATACAGGTGTCTGATTAACGATCCTTCTATGGTGAAGAAAATCATGGAGAGAGACCGCTATTTTTCTATACCCCACCCTAGTTTTGGACACATTTAGTTTACATTCGGGTTGGATTGAACCTAAATCCTACAGGTCCAATGGAACAGAAATTCAAATATCTCTCAGACTGTGCATCCGATTGATGCACCGTCTATCGCGTTGGGCTCCTTATAATGAGACAAAACATTGGGATATAACAAAATGGGACTACATGGAAGCTGATGTATCAAAATATGGATTGAGGATCTGAATCTCTCAGAATAAATCATATTTAGAGCGGGAACCATGTGGTTATCTGTGGCATGAAGATGTCGTGCGACATATGAGGGTCGGCACCGGTGAAAGATGAGGGTCGGCATTGTGCAAATGATGAGGGTCAGCACCGTGTGATAGATGAGGGTTGGGACCCGTGACATACGAGGGTCAGCATCATGTGGCAGATGAGGGTCATCTCCGTGCGACATATGAGGGTCGGCATCAGCGACATATGAGGGTCGGCATCGTGCGACAGATGAGTGTCATCACCGTGCGATAAATGACGGTCAAAACCAATGATAGATGATGGTCAACATCGTGTGACACATGAGGGTCGGCACTGCCAAGAGATGATGGTCGACACCATGCAACATATGAGGTTCAACACCGGCGCTAGACGTGGGTCGACATCATGGTACAGGTGAGGGTCGACACTGAAAACTACTGTGAGTCTGTCGTGAAGTTACTCAGATATGACATTATAGTCGTGCGATTAGACATCCTTATTCATGTAAAAATGATGTTACCATTAGAGTGAGCTGACTCTTTTACTTTGATCATATTTTCTTGGGACATATGGATCCTTATGTTACCTCTTGACTGATATGGATTGAATATTAACAACTCAGGTATATCTATGGGAGTATAACTAAGTAGATATGCTTGGTTTTTCTTCCATCAAGGAACGGGTTGTGTTTTGGGATGGATATTTAGAATCGGTTTCACATAATAAATTTCGTATATGTATGGGCATATACCTAAGCTTGGTTGAATATTACTTTTTGATTGTATCTTTTCTTCGGTGGATTATCATTAGTGGATTCTGGGAGACATTCGGGGGTCTCGAGGTCCCTACTGAGTATCGTTATACTCACCCCTACACGGGAATCGCCCTCACCATGTAGTGATCTTTACAAATGATGATCATAAATGATTGAGGATGAGGGAGATGGATGTGAGTCTGCTTGGAGCTCGACTAGAAGGGACTTACCTAAGGGACAAGTTGTTAGAGATCTGTACCTACCCTTCAGGTAGGATTCCCTGGTGGAAGATCCATGAGCTGCATTCCCTTTTTTACCTGTATTTGTACTTCAGTTAGTTTTGTATAATGTCCCATTTACTTTCAGTACACTTTTCTATACTAGTACTTTGTTGTTATCACTACTTGTGTTCAGACTGTGTGTGTTACAGGTTTAAAGGAAATGCCTTTCCTTTTATCAGGGTTACACCTTTTGGTGATACTCGCTAGCCCTAGGCCTATGAAAGGTGGGCTAGGGGTAGTCACGATATGGTCCCCAAGGACGTGTTATGAAAAATTGGTATCATAGGAGTCGGTTCTACTGTAGAAATTAGAACTCAGATCATTCTTTTCAATGAATAAATAGTGTTAAGGGTACTGAGTGAGGTTCTTAGTTCATGGAGTCCAATATTGGTTCGGCGACCGACATATCCATACACTAGGACTCTAACTTCTGATTTACGACTCAGAGCATGAAAACATTGATTGCGTGTGTGTTTCATTTAACAAATTTTCTTTGTTATTAGTTTTAGGTACCTCACCAAGAATATCTTTTGACTATGTTGCACCTGTTTCTTTTTTGGATGGCCCCATGAAGGCAGCTAGCTAGGGATCCAGGATGTGTATGAGATGGTAGTACACAGAATAATGGGGCCTCAGTGAAGGGCCTCATCAAAGCGGAGGCACCAGTAGTACCACCACCGACTAGGCCACCGATACCACAAGCCCCAGAAGTCGAGGGTGCACACCATTAGAGAACATTGCACGAGTTCCAGCGCTAGAGGCCGCCCAGGTTCGAGGGAGAGGGGGTCCCGTAGGTAGCTGTGGATAGCTTTGAGGCTATAGTGAGAGTCTTCAGACTGGTAGGGACACCATCCGACCTTACGGTGATTCTTTCCACTAGTCTCCTTCAAGAATCATCAGACAGATAGTTGTGTTTGATACTCTAGGTGTATGATATGGTTCCACTTGTCTAGGAGGATTTAGAGATCCTGTTTCATGTGGAGTTTGATCCATCCGCCGAACGTGCAATGTGGATTCAAGAGCTACTTCACCTGCAGTAGGGATGTATGATCGTAGCAAAGTACTAGGTTAGGTTTATGACCTGTCTCACTACTACACATACATGGAACGACACCCATTCTTAAGTGCCCAAACCTTTGAGGTGGGGCTCATTTGAGTGATCAGGGCTTCGATGATCTCCCTCAGTATTCTGATGCAGTTAGTGGTGTTGGACAGAGCCCTCATAGTAGAGAGTTTTCCTGCTGAGTAGTGACCAACAACAGGACCCACCACCGGGCATCTTGTAGAGGAGACTTCTGTAGCTGGATGTAGGCTGGTGATGTAGGAGTTCAAGAGGACCAGACCATCAGGTGGTCAAACCAAGGATGCAAGGTCTGGGGTGCATGGCTCAAAAGGAAGAGGTAGCTACGAATGACAAATGGTTTGTTTCCCTTCAGGGGATGGGGACACAGAGCTCGTGATTGTCCGACTCCCTATGAGGATGACCTGTAGACGATTGAAGATCCACCGAGGCAACGACAATGGCTGTAGCCTGAGCATTAGGCATGAGGTGGATGTTGAAGGAGAACATGACGTGACTCGTGAGGTGGTCGGTTGTTTGATTTTCTATAACCCCCTAGCGGACCACTGCGGGCTCCAAAAGACGGAGGACTTGAGCGTGACTAGATTCAGTCTTGGATGCCTTTGTTTTTGGCGCTTCTTTTATGGTTTGATGTTGTTTTATGTGGTTACATTGTGTCTTCATACATTGATATATAGTATAAATAGACAATTGACCTTGTGACTTTTTCTTTCCTGCTTTTGTGTTGTTGATACTGAGAGGTTCCGTTTAAAATTGATGACTTGACCCTCACGTTCGAGAATCCAACAGAAGTAGACCCAGAGACCACACACTGATGCAGACAGTGTGACTCGACTCTTCGAGGAGAGATTGTCAGTTGAATCTCTTGGTAGTAGTGTTGAGTCCTTACGACGTCATCCATGGCATGAACTATTAATCGTTCATGCCAGGATTGACTGTATTTGGCCAAGAACGTGGTTTATCCAGGGGTTGAGACCCGATTACTCTTTTCTGGAAAATAAAGAAATCTATGTTGGTATTGATGGATGTAGACAATGAATTTTGTAGCCAAATTCTTATCAGTTTTCCAGTCAATCTTCATCACCAGAGTCGTAGGAATATTTTCTCTCAAAAGGACCTAAACATCAGATAATGGAGTAGGCTTGAGTTTCACTAGGACTATAACTTCAAAAATGTTGATACTCATAGAAAAGGAAATGTTATATTAAATTCACTCAGCTAGAGATCTGGTAATAAGTTGCCTGTAGAGGAGATAGAGAAGCTAGCCACTTCACAAATAACCAAGGTGGATCGTGCATGGAAAAATTCCATACTATAACCACCCACTCCTTTGGAGATTGAGGGAGACTCATTAAGGGGACACTGACTACGAGCTACACAAGATCATATATCCAAGGGATGGACATCTGATGGATATTCTGAAGGAGACAAGCATGTCAACACCTTCAGAGGATGTACTATGGAATGGGGTACCACGAAGAAGGTAAAAATCATCCATCAGTAGGTTAGGATTTCACAAATGAAGGTAGAAGCCATACACAAATGGGATATGAAGACATCTAGAGTTTGAGGATGGATACCATGTCTTTTTATGGGTCCCACCTTGTTGCGGTTTGCAGAGATTTGGAAGATGCGGCAAGTTATCTCCGAGGTTCATTGAACCCCTCCTGGTTCTCAGCATAGTAGACGATGTGGCTTACATTTGTCTCTTCCACCTCAGTTTCACCGGGTGCATGGCATTTTCCACATATCACAGCTCTGTAGATACGTGCATGATCTGATTCACATCGTAGAATAGGGCGACTTTCAAGGAGGTGCCAGTGGAGATTGAGGATTTACAGGATCAGGTCCTTTATGGATGATCTACTCCTCTGTTGTGCGTTCATTGGCAGCACGAGAACATCCAGGAGAGAACATGGGAGGGGGAGGCTCAGATGCGTGCATAGTACCATGATTTGTTCCATTAGTTCGAGTTGTTGCTTAATGGAAAGTAAATCCCTGATGTTGGGAGAATTTAAAGACCAAGAATTTATATGGAATTTTTTTTCATAAATACATGGAAATTTTACGACCCCTAGAAAACTGTTAGAGCATGATTCCGAGGCCCGGTGTGCGCAGAATCAATTTTGGATGTATTTTTTGGGTTTGTTCAATAAACGTACAAGAGGGATTTTATAACTTTTGAACCGGTTCTTAGAATTGATATCTGAGGGCACCGTTGAACTCATAGCGCCGATGATTTCTTAGTGAGACCTTCACTTAAGCTGCATTCGGGCGAGAACATAAGTTGAATTTCCTTCCGCGTGGGTGTTTTTAAAAGGGTTGTGAAATAAAAATAAAATTGACATGCTGAATTTTAATTTTTAATTTATAATACTTTTAAATTTTGTGGGGTCCACTAAACCCCACATTAATTCTTTCCAACCATTTGATTAATTAAATACATCATTAATGAAGTCTTTAATGGGGTGACAAAGTGTGAGCCCCTTCCTCTTATTTTATAGGGGAGTTTTGGGTTTGAGATGTGAGGACGGGGGGGGGGGGGATTCTTCATCTTCATTCTTGGGGGAGGAATCTTGGAAGAAGAACCTCCATTCATCAATGAGAATCATCCTCTTTGGATTCAAGGATTTTCAACCCTGTCAAAAGTGAAGGAGCTTATCGCGAAGAACATCGTCTTCGACTTCATCTTCTCTGATCTCTCCTTCGTCAAAGACCACAAGGTAGGGGATTTGAGATTGATTTTTTTCCCATTCTTCATCTTTTAATATTGATTTACGATTAGCCGTTTTTGATCACCATAATTTAGAGGGCTCGGGGTGAACAAACATGGCCCGACCTCCCACTACTATTCCTCACTAGTTGATGATGTTGGCGGTGCAATGGCGGCCGACATCAGGCCGGCCGAGAAGGAAACCAGTGGCGTAGGGCTGCCGGGTCGTCGGAAGGGTGCGATGCCATCACGCCACACATAAGAGTAGGCCACGGCCTCTGGCCCCAATGGTGTAGACGACAGGCTGCTAGGCCACCGGAGGGGTGCGGTTCTATCACACCGCCTATAGGGAGAAGCTGTGACGGTGGAATAGAAGCGGTTGGCTGGGTGGGATGCCGACCGAGGGGACGTGGTTGGCCGCTAGGCGAGCCGGACGAGGTGGGACCCTCTGGGGTCCCACGGGCTACCAAACCGGTGCCAGACACCGGTCTTGTTCAGGAGACGGGGAGTGAGGCACCCCACCCCTTACACAGCTAGGGAGGGCCCCGCAGTGTGCTGCCAGTCGGTGGCCACCCAAGCCACGTAGGCTCCCAGCGCCGGACACACGGGCTGGGCCGCGCTACTCGCTGGTCGGGCCAGCCCGCAAGGGCTGGGTAGTGCCACCGCCGTGGGCCGAACCAGTTCCGGCGGGCCGGGCCCGTTCTGGTGAGTCGAATCGGACACACTGTTCATGCTAGACCCCAGTCTAGTCCTGGGGTGGCTCGGACCGACGCAAAAAGGGTCGGCCCGGATGGGTCTGGCTGGGTCGGTCTGACGGTGACAGACCTGTTTGACCCGATTTCACATTTTCACTGATAACATGGGCTACGATTGTCTTATTGATGAACCATCTGTGGTGACAGAAAGCTAGAAGCGAGACAGTTCTTTTGGAATACCCCACCTGAGGTTTCGACATCAATAGTTTTGTCTCAGGATGTATTACATAAATATGGTAATATCTATGTATCATACTCATAGAGGTTTTCCTCATCCACATTCTATTCCTATGAGAAATTGGGATGATGTAAATATGAAATTCATGGTAGGGTTTCCTAAAACTCTTTGGAGTTGTTGTTTCAAATCTAGGAAAGTCGATTAGTTGAAGATATTAGATAATTATTTTTAAATAATATTTACAAATTTATTAAATGAGTTAGAATGTTTTATGTATGAGATATTATATAAATACATGGCTTTCATGTGATCATTGTATCAAATAGAGACATGGATTACAATTCATAGTTCGGTTTGGTTTTATAGAGGGATTTTGAGAATCAATAAAAAGTGTTCATTTCATATCATCTGTAAAATAGTGGAATGATGGAGAGGTTGATTCTGATCCTGGACAAAATTATTGAATCACGCGTCCTTGAATCTGTTGGATCGTGGAATGATAATCTATCATATAGGGAGTTCGCATACTATAATTGTTTTGGATTCAATTTATTATTCATCTATTCAAGATCTTTTATGTGTGAAATTTGCACACTTCTTCATTGGAATGAAAATTGTGAAGGAAAAGTTATTAGGAAGATTGTGGTAACACAAACATATGAGAGATTACATTGGATTACGAAGTAGTTGGATTCCATGAAGTGTTTTTAGTGATCATATGTAAATAAATGGATTCGACCCATTGAGGTTATTATGGGAGACTAAAATAATTATTTTTGTGTCCTTGATAATGGAATGATAGTTTTCTTATATGAGGTAAGTGAGAAGCAATATTCATTTTATCAAATAAGATTATTGAAAATTTTCATATAGTGGTCAACACGTTCAATTTTCCGATAGAGTATCAAATAAAATTTCATGTGTTCTTGTTTATAATATTTTTAGGTACATGATTGATCATGTGTTTTCGAAAATCATTGATGATAATGATATGAATCCTAACACATCTTCTTTGTAGAAGGTAATTCAAATCTAATATTATAGTGTTAAATTGTTATGAGGAAATATGATTCCACTTTTCATATTACTATATTATAATGTATGAATCCACAGGGATACATTGGATAAATATTCTGATGGTTAACATCAACGATTAGAGTTGTTCAAACAAGAACCCTATATTGCCTTATAGAGGGTGAGAAGTCATTTGGGTGGATATTTGTACAATAATACATTTTACAGGAACATAATAATTATTTTGAAAATAATTGGATGTTTATATTTTTTTTATTTAAAGGATCATGGTCTCTATAATAGTGTTATGGGTGAATTTTGGGTACGTTATGTGATAGACAGTGTAATTTTTCAGGTTGTTCCCTTCCTTGAGAAATTATATTTTAACTAGGATGGATAAAAAGTTACGATATATAGTCATATCATGTTGGCTAAACTACAAATCACCATATGTTCCTTGTATAGATAACCCTCAACATATCACAATCGATGGTTTCATGATTTCATAATGTTCAAGGTGATGACACAACACCGTGAAGGGTCACTATATCGGGTTGATTGTGTTGGGTGTTTCCAAGGCCCCAACCATAATTGTGGCTTTCACTATCTCATTGTAATATCAGTTTTATATAATATAAATTTCTAAATTAGATGTCTTTCATATGGGGTTTCATGTTCATCATTGTATGAACTATATATGGCCTCCAATAAAATATTATTAATTAAATTTTACTTAGTTTTTCACTAGTAATAAAATATTTCTTTTAGAACTGTGAGGTCCTCTATAGAGATGTTTTTTAGTAGAAAATGAAATCATAATTTGTTCAACTTTCCTATTTACAATGAGATTCTCATTTAACTCATATTTGTTTACTAAATATTGTTTTATTATTAGACCACATGAGATTGATAATGAATTGGATCTCTTCATTCATATTCGCCAAAATATAAGATTTACATTCATAGTTGTTATCGAGTAAATGATATGGACTTACTAAATTTCAACCTTCCATATATTGTCCCATTATATACCACCTATTATATTTTTATTGAATATGATATAAAGACCCTTATCATGTGAGTTTTATCTGGGTAATGCTCAATCATTTTTTTGTAATAAACTCATTTTGAAAATTTATATTGACATCGAATAAAAAGTTCGTAAGAAGTATCTGGCATCATGGGCCGTTATATAAATTTATTTTCCTTGAAATAATTTTTTCTATTACATGTATGATTATATTTTTAAGTTGTAATGTCTAATATTTATTGGGGTACCATGAGACCCTAGTAGTGTATCATATGTTTTTTTTCAATGTTTTTGTGTTAATTTTGTAGTATTTTATAGCCCACTAAATTTGGGAATATAATGATTTTCATTGTTTTGACATTTATACCTTCCACACAATTTCAAATCCTATAGAATTTTTTTGTGATATAATGTTTCTATTATATGTTATTCCTTATATGATTTTTTGTCCATATCCCATGGAATATCTTTATAATGTTCTGGTTAATAGGAATCATTGAATAATTTAGCCTACCTCATGAAGAGAGAGCACGAGAGAAATGAATCATTGGAAATGACTCTACATATGTTTGTTATTACCGTAGAATTAAAATTTGTTATGACAGAAACACCATATCAAATTGGAAGAGAGTCTATATATTATGATATGATCTACCGATGGGGAACATCAGTGTGTATAAGATATATTAAATTTTTCAGACATGTGATTCATTCATATCACTGAAGGTATCTAGTTTTCAATGGAGATAATATACTATAATTATCAGTTTAGAGTTATTCCATAGGGGTGGAATTATCATTTACTATAATGGTTGAGATATTTTCTTAATGTGATCTATTTCATGAAATTTGTAATATTTTTTATTCATCATGTATAACAACAAGGGTGGTATGATTAGGGTTCTTGATGGATTAGTTAGTGGAATATCTCATTGTATAAGTTTGATCATATTCAAGGGTTCATATATTATTAAAATCATTTCATTCTCATGCATATATATTTGTGAAAATATCGTTATGGGTTATCTCTTTCTATCATGGTTTGTAAAAAATTAGGAAGAATTTGAACATTTTCAATATATTTTTTTCATGGGAAAAATAATAATTTCTCATAATATATGATCTAAAATAATTTTTAATTCCACTTTGTTGTTCCAAGAATTGGGTGATAACCCAAATACATGAGTATTATAGAATCTCAAGACATGATAATTTTAGTGAATATTAACTACTTAATAAAAAAAAATTATATTAGAATGATCATTCAATAATATCTTACAAAAAAAGCATGATATAGATATTTCGGCTCTATGGTTAGGTTTTAAACATGAGGGGTTTCCTTGGAGAGGTATAATCCTATTACGGGCAACGAGATTGGGACCAATACACTTTTGAATTCTTTTCATTTGTCCTATTTTTTTTCTTTTATACCTTTACAAGTGGATACTGATGTATAACCCATGTGGATTCTATGTAGTATGTAAAAGAGGAGAATAATAGAAAATTTGGATAGGGATGTGTAGGCACGACATGGGTATCCATTTTAGATAATATTTGGGAATTAAAAATAGCATTATGATGATTTTCTGTAACGATTTTGTGGGTTCTTCATTTAATATTTCATGTTTTATTTTTCTTCCATTCCCCCATATGTTTTACATTATATAGTTTTTAAATCATTTTTTGTGATATTAGGGACCGCAATGGGTTTGATCTATTAATTCATAGTAGAACATGGTTTATTTGGGTCATTTTGAGTTTTTCTATTTAGTGGAACCTTTGTGTATGGTTTTTGTTTAGGGGAACATACACATTATATTATTTCTATTCACAGAGGATTCATTTTGGGAAACAATCCAATGTAAACTGGGTATATTTTGTGTATATGTAACCCACTTTGTTGCTGGGGGATCTTCTAGACACACCTTCTTGGGGCACCTAGTTTTCTAGGAAACTAAACTATACACAGAGCGAGGAAAATGCAAAATATTAATGAATTGTATTTTTATGAAACCCATATAGGGTACTTGTATTAAAAAATTTTCTAAAACCCCATTTGGTGTACATTACCAATAAATGTACAAAATGGCTAATACATTGGATAAGTAAACAAAATTTCTATAAGGGTATGCTTAGGGTGGACCCTTGGGGGAACATATCGTGTACCTGATGATCAGGTGGTGTACATTTTTTCTCCATTGAAATATTTTCCCAATTAATCATCTTAAATTAGGAATTTGTCATAAAAGGAGTCCATTCATTTAATTTTTCAATTTTAATCACAATAATGGAATACATATTTATTTTAAAGGATTTTTATATGGTGTTTTTCATTGAGAGAGTGTAGTTAGAATATTTTCATCAATATATGTTTTATGAATACTAATGTTGATTGGGTTATGAAGAGTTCAGATTTTTTATGTTATTAAGATCATTCTTGGGTTTGTCATTGAATTTTTTTTAAAATATCATATGATTGTTCTCTTTTAAATCATGTAAGTGGTGATCCTGAAATATCACATAAGGGATCTTGTTTTATCCCTGAAAAGAGAGACATGTTTCTTTATATTATTTTGATGAGGTTTCGAACATGTGTTTTAGGATTAGAGTTGTTCGATCCATTTTACTAGGGTGATACCATTGTATGATGGTTATGTATGGGTCATATTGTTGTATTGTGATGAGTCTGAGAGATTCTCAAGATTGCACTTTTATTATAGTTTTTGATCATCTAATTTGTTGATGTAATAGACTCATATTGAAAGTTCTATTATGGTATATATTTTCATTGGATTATTTTTTTGGTGATATTGTACATGTGGGAAGTTCATTTAAGGGAAATGGAATAGGAGGTTTTCTATTGAATGGAATTAACCTTAGGATCCCCTTTTGTTATGGATACACTTATAGTGTTTAATATTTTTCAGGTGGGCATAGGGTATATTGTGAAATCATCTTCTAGTTGTTTATGTTCATTAGGATTACCTTTGGAAATGTTGTTGATTTTTTTCCTATTAGAGGTAACTGAGTATCACTTGAAGATATTTCTATATCATATTATTCTCATGCTATTGATGTTCTAGAGAGACTCACTAAATGATGTCCTACTCTTGTTTTGACCTTTGAGTTTTTGGATGATCAGTTATGGGGGGCCAGAGAGATTCGGTGTAGTATGGAATTCCCTATTAGGATGATACTTTGCAATGTTATCATGGGGACCGTGGGCCCCCAACATTTTTTGGAATTGTGGTGGGTAATTAAAATGTTTTTCTTGCATCATTAGGAATATTAAGAAGATTGGGGGATGGAGAAAAGTAGCATGCATTGTTGGCCAATAATTAATTGACGAGTCTATTTTAATAGTATTAATAATTTGTTAGATAGTTGGATAAACCAATGTTCTGGGGACTTTTTACTAAATTATTTAATGTATATTTACCGCATGAACTTAGTTGAGGAGGATGCCATTTCTATTTCACATTCCAAAAATTATCACAGATTTGTGATTTGTAGTCCCCTTTATGATCTAGTTGTTAGATATAGTCAGATGATAATGGGTGATTTAGATGTGTGTAACACACTTGTTTAGTGTTATTCCCTATTTACAGTTTAGCTATTATACATGTTATCATACTCCCAATATCATCGATTGTATTTCCTAATGGTTTTATAGATGGATCCATATAGGGATGTGAATCTGTTATTGTAACAATAGGAGAATTTATGAGATGTATTATCATTAGTTTCTTCAATTTCTGGTGTTGTATGCAACAATAAGAGTAATTTTTTTATACACAACACCATATTTACTTGCAGTATATTATACACTATTCTTGGCTTCTGTGACACACAATTTTAAGTTTGTGTTTTAGAATATTTTTTACACAACATTGAGGATAGATTTTATTTCAATTTAAAAATGAACTATGTTTCGATTATGTTATATGCAACAAAAAATAAATCTTTTACTACATGCAAAACAAACTTGGTAGGAATTACACACAAGACCGACCTTCCTCGATAGCATGTCTGGTACACAATACCGATTTTCACTAAACAACGATATATTATTATAATATTGTTATGAACTAGCCATTATGATTAGTATTAAACAAATTGTGAATTTTATAACATTATCAATCATCTTACACATTTTCTAGAGCATGATGTGACATATAAATAAATTTTTTGGATAAAAGATGCACTTTTCAAAAAATGATGTTTTTCCACCTTTTGATAGAGCAACGATTTTAAATCATATTTTTGACAATTTTATAAGTTCAAATTGAAAAAATAAACTAATCCTTTTGAATTAGGATATAAAAAATTACTTGGATAATTTTTTCATATTTTTCTAGTAACATTCATATTTGGATGAATATTAAATTTAAGATAAATTTTACTTAAAAAACATTTTTCAACGAGATAATTTATATTGTTAAATTATAATATTGAATGGTTTAAAAGTATAAACAGAATATATTTTTACCATTTAATATAATTTATGTCATTAACATTAATTTTTTATCGAATTCATAGTTAAAAATATTTCAATATTTTGCAATGATTTAAACAAAATACCCATTTTCCTGACAAAAGGACTAAATTGAAATTATATAATGCTACATCTGTGTAATGATTTTGGAAAAATATATTCCATATTTGGTATCATTAGGTTCAGATTTTTATAATAGGATACTTTTATTTTTTGGCATTATGAATAGTAACTACGGTGAATTTTATTTACCACAATTAAAAGTAAATCAGGTAATTAAGGGTAAAAATAATTTTTAAAATTTACCCTAACACTTGTCTTAGTATTATTGGATGATTATATATTGCCCTAAAACATAATTTGGATGAAATAGAAACTATTGGAACCGACATTGATGAGATTGAGACATTTAATTCATTTTTATTTATAGAAAAATGAATTCCGCCTCACTCAAACTTTAATAAATAATATATTTTTAATATTAGGATTAAAAAATATAAATTCTATTTTAAATACTAAATATAAAGATAAAATGTTTTTCATTATCAATGTAATTTATTTGTAATTTTAATGAACTACATAATTACCATAATTGCTTATGCATTAATGATGTAAAAATTATTTATTTACTGAAAAACCAATAATATGGTTTTTATTAAAATAATAATACACATAAAAAGGCCCAAACACTTGACCAAACCATATTAGTATAGTATATATAAACCATAAGCATCCCAGGGTCACATTATTGACCTTTTTAAGATTTATAAAAGAGATTATGGGTAAATATATGAATTAATAATTGAATTTAGTCAGCATAAAAGACCTGAGAATAATGGTATATTGACATAATCAATGTTTATGACCATATCAGAAGAGAAATATTACCTTTAAATATATAGATCATTAATAATTTAACATAGAATAAATATTTAATAAATGATATATTCATAATAATAAATACTAATGATCATTATGATATCAATTTTGGTCAAGGAAACGTTTATAACCCATTGAAATCATAAAAGATATGTGTTGGTAACCTGGAAAGTTATCTATCTACCCCATTTTAAACCCATCTCTAAAATAACTTTAGTCTATTAAAATCCATAGAAAAATTTCTTTTATAACTCCACCTTATTTATTATAATGGAAAGGAACATTATCCAATGCAATAGAGTGATATCTAGGAATGACCATTGTATAGGTTATAGTAGGCTCACATGATGTAATCAGTGTGCACCAATCATATAGTATATATTGGGCTCATCTAGTACTACATCAGAATAACCATCATATAAGTAATATCATGTTAACCAATGATTTAAAATGGGTACAATCCCATCTTATATACAATTTAAAAAACAAAACATAAATACAGTAGATAATTCTATCATTTTACATCAAAACTCATAAAATAGATCACAATTTCTTTCATAAATACATTTACCCATGGGAATAAAATTGCTTCCTTAAAAAACTCTAGAAACAATTATAATCCATTTAGAGTAAAAAAAGGAAGGTATCATTATAAAATTTCCGAAATTGTTAATAATACTCATCAATGGTTGTCAACGTTGTTAAATAGTAATATCAATAAAATATCAGAATAAATTCATTAGGAAAATACCCATTTTTACATTGAGAATCTCTTTTAAAATATAAACTATAACAATTAGTTTCTGAATGTAATTTTCATTGAATAAAATATTGTAATCTTATAAAGGAATCCACATTGAAGTTAATGGTCAAAGAGATGGAATAATGCACTTATATTGTAATTTTTAAAAAATTTCATTCAAATTAATCATTTTATAAATGGAGTCAAAGTAAACCAATAATTTTTTTAAAGATATTAGATTTTTAAATAATATAAAAATAAGTCAAATTATTATGTAAAATAGAAATAGGAAGTCATTTATTTATAGAAAAATAATAATTTTTTACAATGAATGATGTTGTAGGAAATGATATTTTAACTAAGAGAAAATTCATGATCAATATCACATAGAAATGGATTTGATGAGGTTTCAATAATATATAATGGAGGAAAGGAAACTATGTTATATTAACTGAATTCATAACAATAATATATTAGAAAACATGTAATGAAATTATATAAGATCATATGATTTTCACTAATGGAAGCTTTAACATAATGATTCCCAAATGGAATTTATATTGTATCAAAAATATTTTACCACTGTGGTATCTTTTGATTCATATGAACCATGATAAAATGAAAATAAATGAACTAATTGTATGAATAAAATAATATTATTCATGAAATACATGTAAAATTGTTTTTATATACACCTCATAAAATTAATTAGGTACATATTAATTAAATAGTCCTCAATAAAGGAAAAAAGTGATGGCATACCAAACTACATTGTAAATATCTAGATAAATAACACATCAAGGATACAACAACTTATAGATTCATCAATCAAATTATTAAAAAAAACACTTGTTACTTTTTTTATAATAAACACCACAAAGTAAAAATAATTGGTGAATTTTGATTTTTTTCCATAGAAATATAAGTACGATGAGAAAGACAATCCTCGATCCCAGACATTATGTGTATGACATTTATTATAATTATAATAAAAAAATTCAAATAATTTTCTTTTAAGGTAAATTTCTAGGTTTTTTATCAATAAAACCTATTTCAGACCATTATAATAATTTATTCCATTAATAATTACTTAATTACATTTCTTTTTTCTAGGATGTCTGGTCCATAATTTTGAAATAGATTTGGTTTGATGACCTTTGTTATAAGGGTCATTAATTAATAATCACATGAATCATAATCATGAAATTTTTATAATTTTAATACATAAATTATTCATTTAAGATTAATAATGAATGATGGATATAAAAAATGTACTATATTACAATCATAGAAATTCTAGTTTGTACATATACATGAATAACATTTAATTTTCCAAGGACCATTATGAATTGAAGGTAATTTATATTTTTTGTATAAAAGATAATAATGATATATTATATAACATATTTTCCTAAAATTTAAGTATATTTATCTTCAATGTGATAATGTGATGGAAAATGAATCACAAGTCTTCATAGAGGTGGTTTTTCTTGCCCAAATGATGTTATTGTTTTTTATTTAATTTAATTTTGACAAATTTAATAATATATTATCATTTAGGAATAAAAAATATGTCACATATATCAATATTATTTTATTTTTATCATATATAAGTTTTGAAATTATTTTTATTACTTTTTAAGAAAAGTATATTTGATAAACCAATCACATCACATCTTGACGTGGTAGTTTTTTTTGTAAAAAGGAGCAACATTATCGTATACCCATGACATCGAAATTAAAAAAAAGTATATGTGATATCATATATAAATTATCAAAATTATAATAAAAGTAATTGATATATATATGTATGTATGTATGTATGTAATGTCTTGGGATTTATAACTAGAAATTTTTTTGTGTAAATTTGAATTTTTTATAGGGGATGTTCCAATTGATATTTTTCGATCTATAACTCAAATTAGAGTGTTTAAATTAACATTGTATCATTTTACATGGTATTTATGTCTCATCTATTACTTTTTGTGTATGAATGGGTTTTAGAAGCATTGGGATCTACAGACCTCGTTTTAGGAAATATGGATGAAGGTGCTCAATTGGAACACAATTTTTCAAAATGTGAGGCGGAAAGAATGCAACTAGTTTTGTTAAGGAGCATAGTTTTCAGAATTTTTTTCCCATTCCATGAAACAAGGCCAGAAAAGTGTATGTGTTCAAAATTAACAACACATTTTTTATGGTTATCTATAACAAAGAAACTATATAGTGGTGGATTAAACTGCCGCTATAAGGTTTACAAATAGTTTGAAAAACCTGCTACTAAAATTAGTTTCAGCAACCAACATACAGAGGATTCGTCCATTTAGTGGTGGTTTCTCGATTTTTTGTTAAAAGACGCGTTTCACGACAATTTTTCTTATTTTAATAGTGGTTTTTCAAATAAAAATAACTTGTATCTAGTAGAGGTTTAAACCCACTGATAAAGACTAGACATTTTCCCAAAAATTATCCACTAATAAGGATAAAACAATTACTAAGTTAAATTTGTTTATATTATGTTGAAATATAAATTGTCCCACAAAAACATATATATTGTAATGGTTTAATCATCTATTTCAAAAAATCCATATATAATTCTAGTTTAATCCACCGCAATATCCTGATTTATAAAAAACAAGCTGCAGTTTTTGTAGCCCCAGAAACAATAGTCAGAACAAAAAAATAGTAACACTGAAAATTTTACAAGATAATCAAATACATAATCAATGTAATATGAAAATACTATGATAAAACTAAAGAATCATGTTATGTTGATTCACTCTAAAACATAATTAATCAACACAATGCACATGGAAAACAACACATTTAAATAAATAATACATTTCTCACCACATTTAAATAGTCAAACTTATCACAACACAAAAAAATATTCAACCCTTATGTAATAGGGATATAAGAAACTAAACATAATATATGGATGAATGGAAATTTAAATCTCCATATCCAGTTAAAACACATCATATAGAAACAGGGTTATACTACACAAAGATAGGGAACCCGTTTTTCTTATCCCATTTAAATTTTAAGAAAAAGAAAAAAATTTCCCACATCCGACATTGTGATACATGAACAAACACTCTCCACTAATAAATTCATTAAGATGAACTCTGCCTATCACCCTCTCCATCTCCATCTCAGCTTCTTTCTACTAGAACCTATAAAAAAATTATTTTGAAAATTAAATAGTGTTTAAATTTATATTTAAACATAAAATCAATAAATGATATTGACTAACTGATTTAAAGTTGTGTGATTTACCTTCTCACTATCAGTCACCACATCCAATCCTTGTTTCTCTACCAAACACCTTATATTGTAATACTCCCAAATAGATCTGTGCACTCGACTAGGATACTCCCTCCGAAGGAAATTACCAACTGGGTCATATTAGGAGATTTAGTAGGACTGTGTGGGATTTAAATCCAATAGTTAATTAATTTTTAGCTATAAATAAATTATCAATCATATTAGAAGTAGTATATTTTAACATAGTTACAACTGATAATACGATTTTTTAAGGAAAAATGAATTCAAACCACAAGTTGTTTTGCAATCTAATTAACAAAACACCCATCAAATTATTTTTGACCATTCAACCACATTTCTTTTCAAAATTCATTATGGCCTAAACTCAGTGTCTACAATAAACAAAGATAAATCAATAATTTAATATATAAAATAGATCACACTTTATAATTTATATTTAATCTAATTTAAATATTATTAGAGTAAATCAGCGTCTAGTAAAAGTATTTTACCCCACAGTGTGAGTATAAGGCTTCCTCAGAATTCTAATCATGTAATCATATAAAATTAGGATTGGAATATATATTTCACAAAATCATTTAGAAAAAAACGAGAAATGATAATAGATTTATAGTAATAAAAAATATACATAACAATGATAATGACTCACATAAAGAATAATATAATTGGTTGACTAATGAATGGATAACTTCACGTAAAATCATGTTCTGATTCAATCATGTGGGATTCCTACACCATAATTACATCATGTACTTCATTCACTATTGTAAGACTTATATATTCAACATCATGTATAAAAAATAATTCCTCTTATTGATGTTGATGGGATTCAATGTCAGAGTTAACATCTTCCACTTCAGTACCCTTATCATACAAGTCTCTTTGTTTTATGTGAGGAACACCAATCCACCCATTCATCCAAGACATATTTCACATAATAATCAATTTTCTCATGTGATGATAAGATAAACAGATCGTGTAGTTAAATTTCACCAACATCCATAATGCATGAGATGTTACCATAAGTTAATTTTAAAGAATCTCTGTTAACACCCCTCATAATATCAACCGAATTTTAGTTTAATAAAAAAACTGAAAACTATTTGTTGTAGTTTAGTTGGATAATTTTACTAAATTTTCCACAGTATTCCACTTTATAAAATTTAAGTATGCAACTATTATGTGTTTTCAAACCATCTTCTCGATCAACATTTTGAAATCTAATGTCATTCACATTATAATAATTCTACATTCTAGCTTTTTTTATTGGACCTCGAGTAAGAAAAGTCAAATATTATAACAACTCAGCTCGAGTATCATTATTCATGATATGAAAAAATAAATATAAATTATTATATTTAAAAAATATATTTATCAATGTAGGATCAGTATTCATTTTAATATAGATGAAAATACTCATCATAAAAACCAATTTACAAGATCTGTTTTAATAAGTTTTGTTATAAGGTTCTCATTTCTTGATCATCCTGTCATTCATCTCTTTGATTGTATCCTCGAATCCTTGACAAATAGATCTACAATTTCAATATTCACCAAACATATCTATGTGCCTATAATAATTCTATTTCAATGAGTGTAACATTTTCTCTCCTCAAAACTGTTTGGCCAATAATAGGAAGGATTTTTAATTTCCAATATATTTCAGATTGAATGGATGTGTCATCAACAAATCCAACTTGATTGAATCTTGCTTCAATAACATCGAAGTATCAAAAAAAAATTCCAGAATTTCCTCTTCCAAATATCCACTCGAAATAGAGAATTCATCTTGAGATTTATGTTTCCCGTATGATTTCAAATGCCCTAGATATCCGTGAAATAAAAAAACATAATAATGTATTTAACGAAGTCCCATGAATTTTATATTAAAAAAATATAAATAATATACCTCTCAATTAGATAATTCCATTTATAATGTATAGGGAATTCTAATTTATCTTCCTCTACCAAATACACAGTTAAATGAATCTAGATAATAAAAAACAATGGTGGAAAGATCATATCCACTGCACAAAGTGCGAATAAAAATATTTTTTAAGGTGGTCAAACTGAAATTGTAACAGAAAAGGATTTAAAAATAAATTAAAATACATGAAAAATTTACTTTTTATATACCTATAAATATTGATTAAAGATATTTTTTAGGCTTTTATTTTTTTATTTTCTATAAAAAGTAATCTATAATTGTGGTATGTATGTTATTTAGAGTCTAATGGAAGAAAATTCATTTTCGATGAATAGAAACATAACTATATGAATTTTAATATGATTTCAAATATGACCTTGATATATTGTAAATTTTGTTGTTATTTTATTCTTCAATTATTTTTTATAATGACAACTTGATTAATTGTTTAATGTGTTAAAAGATGAGTTATAGATTTAAATTTCTTATTTTTCAATAAATTATGATTATCTATAGAAATTATGGTAAAAATATTTAGAAAATTAGTTTTAAAAAATAGAGTACATTATTTAATTTTACAATTCGAGACAGGGTTATGGTGAAATTTTTGTATTTTTTTGAAATTCGTGAATTTTTGATGAATAGTAAAATACGTTAATTTACGATAAATGCTAAAAACTTGTTTTACTACATAATAGGTGATGAAACGATGATGTAGACAAACATAATTCTTACTCACATGAAATTTTTTCTATTTGGGGTTACATGAATCAAGTATATTCAATGTCTGGGGAAAAAATATTAAATTAATGAATAAAAAAATGTAAAACCCCTTATCTCCTCCACGGTAAATACCACCCCCAATCCAATCGTCCTATCACACCATTCAATCCGTGAGAATTGTCTAAGATCTGCAAAATTCTCTCCCCAATTCACTTATCAATTTCCTAGAGCTACTGGTCTCACCAAAAGTCCAAAACCAAATTCTGTAAGGAGGATCTCATGGAGAAGAGACCAAGATATAAGAATCCTCTTCCATTTTCATGTGTTTTATTTCAAATTATTTTCTATTAATATACTCTCATTCCATCCACTTATCTAGAAGGTATGAAATCTCTAGAATCTTATATCTTTTGTATGTTACTCTGTTCAGGTAAAATATTCATCATCTTCTTTCTTCTCCACTCCCTCCTGTTCTAAAAATAAACACACCGTCCATGATGCACTGATTTACCTAAATTGTTGAGGATATGTTTTCCATATACATTATAACCTTCAAATATATTCATATAAAACCATTAATGGTTGAAACATAATAATATTTGTATTTTTTATCCAATTTTATGTTTTTAAATGAATTTCTATTCATGAAGTTATATCGTACAATAGAACAATATCATAATTATCAAGGAACCGCCGAAAATGACATAAACAAACATCATTAAGGTTTTATCTAATGATTCATCATCATATACGATAAAAAATGATATATGATTTCATTTTATATTTTGGAAACATATAAAAACTATTTCATTCCACTTCTAGAATTTCATTTCTATACAACATGAAAATCAAATACAAACTATACATAGAAATCATGTAAAGATTGAACCCATAACAATGGAAGTATCAAAATAATAATAATGATATGGTGAAATGTTTTTAAAAATTATCACATAAGGAATTATAAACCTGAATATGCTTCAATAAGATATCAATAACAGTATTTTAACCATTATATATGATTGTTAAAAAATTTAATGTGAGATAAACTCGAGGTAAGGGAATTCATAACTCGATTTCCATTCATTGGGCTAAACTTGTATTTCTTTTTATGGGGTATCATAGTTGTTTGTGTTATGTGTTTTGTTAATATAATGTTTAATTGTGGGTATTTACAATTTATATACATATTAAGTCCCACTTCAATTATATGATATTTATAAGGGAAATTTCTATTAAAATCCTCTTTTAAAAATCTAGTTTTACAAAAATAGAAATGAAATGTTTATATGAAATTATTCATGTTTAATTATTATGTTATGGTTCTTAGGAATTTTTATTAATGTAACTGTGATGGTTACACAGGTTGTAATGTAGACAATAGTGTTACAAATTTTATGGTAGCTGAGAGAATTACAAGATTATTCAATTAATTCTCCAAGATACCATTATGGTTCTATCAATTATCATCTTGTGTTTTTTAAAAATCGTGGAAGTCTCATGTTTCTAAATATATGTTTATAGGGGTGAAAAGTAATTATTTTTTAATATGATATTCTACATTACAAGTATTAATGAAAAAATGTGTTCTTCGCTTGTTTTTATATCCCTTACTGAGATTTCTGTGCTCATCCCATATTTTTAAATGAACTTCACAGGATGTAAGGATGTTTAAGGAAAAGGAGAATTCCAAGATAAATGTTATGATTATTTTTTGAAGAAATTGTTTATTATTTATAATTTTTCATATTTTCAATGAAATGAATACTATTTTTATGGTATCCACTCTGTATTAATATAGAATTTTATGAATGTTTTATGTTTTATTTATCTAATGATTTTTATATGAATAGATCCCGAATATATATGGAAGTTAGTTCTTGTCTAAATGCATGGTTATGAATTGTAATGAGGTATCAAACTTTACTTGGTATCAGGGAATAATTTAGATATCATTTGGGTTTATGATGCTGTTAATATATTTTCTTAAATGATTATTTACATTATATTTAGTTTTAAATGATATAGAATTTAAATATTACCATGTTTCTTCGACTAATATATATTTTTTATATTGTTTTTTTGTATATGAAACAAAAAATATGAAGAAGAGAGGCACTGATAGAATGACATCCTTAAGAATCTGCATCCCATAATTCTAGGGATTCGAACTGAGCAATTTTTTATAGTAATGGATTAACATACATAAAAAATAAATAATAGCGGCATCCATGCATGTGAACAACTGAAGGAACAATAAAGAAACCTGATAATAGTGTAACATTTTATGAGACAACACCCTCCTTAATTCAATGGATGTTCTAACCCAATAGTGGATGAAGGATTGATTATGTCCCTTGAAAATATATTTTATGTTACGAATTTTTCATATAATCAAATGGTAATTCTTTAATTTTATCATTTTGATGGTGATGATTATTAGAGGAGGTCAAAGGTCAATAATATCATGTATAGAGTTAATATTTATGAATTATAGTGGGATGAATTTAAAATTTCTTGTGTTAAAAAATATTTCCTGAGGACACTGTTACATAGGATAGAGAAATAATTCCTATAATTAAAGAAAAATTAGGGGGATTCTGATGATGTGCATAAAACAAATTTACCTAACTGGAATGTTATTATCCTCATACTATTCTGGATCTTTATAGAAAAATCAACTACTTTTAATTCAGATTTAAGCAAACATATCGAATGGCATTGGCCTCCCATGAATTCAAATGTTATGGAAAAGTTATCTTATGTTATAAGAGTGTAGATATGGTGTTTTTGATGATCATGTGCACATTGACAACAAGGAGAATAAGTGTTCTAGATGGAATGAGAAGTGTAAGAATCAAAACATGAAATATGATGTTAATAAATTCTTATATCCAGTTTGTGAAAAGTGTGGAATAAATAACCGTTTGGAATGAATTAATAAAACTAGGATATATTTTTAATGTGGTATGTTTGGACATACGACCCATGATTCTAATGAAATTGATCATAATACTAACATTAATAAGTAAAATATTAAGTGTATTAAATGTGGATAGATGGGTAATTATAAAAATTCCTTCCCAAAGTGAGATCATTATGATGCAAAGAAGCAATAATATAAAAAGAAAGGTGTATTGAGATCATTTGTGACTACGTTAGTAGACATCAGGCCATAGAATAATGTTTTATCAGGTAACATTTTTGTTTACACATATTTTTCTAATGTTATGTTTGATATGGGGTCTACAGAATACATTATTTGTGAGGAATTCTTTGTCAAATTGGAAATATCACATCAAAAAATGTGACCAGGTAATATTGTTAAAACACTAGGGTAAAATATTATAGAATATATGAATCATTAGAATCATTCTATTACAGTCTATGGAATTAATTGACATGAAAACATTTATGTTTTTTCAGTAGCATAGTTTTTTGTCATTCTAGGAATTGATTGGATTTCTGTTTATCTTACATTGATTATCTGTAGAGATAGAGGAGTTGTTTTAAGAAATTGATTTAGATTGTATACAATAAGTAACCCATAAAATTGATAACATATTAGGAATATCATAAATTATTGAAATATATAAATTTAAAATATCATCTCATATTGTTGAAAACAGGGGAACAGTTCAAATTAATGTTGTACCAATGGGAAATGAATGTCTTCATTTTTTTCCTGATTAGTTACCTAGTGTCATACCTGATCGGGATGTCGAATACACAATTTACAAAGATCATAATGCTAATCCATTTTAAAAATACCTATATTTTATGGATCAAATGGATCATATCATTTTTAAATATTAGTTGTAGGATTTTTTTGATAAATGCTTCATTCATCATAGCACTTCATTATGGGGTCTCCTATTTTTTCATTGAATGGAAAGATGGTTCCATGAGTCATAACATTGACTCAAATGATTTCAATAATATCACTATTAATAACATTCACCCTTTTCCTCATATCGATGACTTATTTGATCAGCTCGATGGAGCTCATTATTTTTTCAAAATTGACTTGGGACTCGGATACCATCAATTGATGGTGAAGGTGGATGTCTTCCCAAAAACATATTTCATACAAGATATGTGAACTATGAGTTTTTTATGTTGTTTGGGTCATATAATGCATCTGTTTTATTCATATATATTATGAATAGAATATTTCATGATTTCTTGGATAAGATTGTTGTTGTGTTTATTGATTAAATATTGGTATTTTCTAAGACTAAATAGGAGAATGAAAAACAGATAATGATTGTTTTACTAACCATAATGGAAAAGAAACTGTATTGAAATTTCACTAAGTGGGATTGGGGGTTGAAAAAAAATTACACGGAAATATTGTAAATAAGTATGGAATAACATTTTATTTCTCTAAAACAAAAATGGATTATGAATGTCCAAGACCTAAAATGGTTATAGAGATTCAATTTTTTATTAGATATTTAGGTCATCAACAATGTTTTGTTAAAACCATTACACAGTTATCAAGATTATGAACTATGTTAATGTAAAAAGGGGTTAAAATTATATGGATATATGGATATGACGTTTATTTTCAGGAAATGCAGAAGAGATTGGTGAATGCTCTAGTTTTTTCCATTCTTACAAGAAAATGTTGTTTTTTCATCTACATAGATGCTTTATAAAAGGGACATGGTAGTGTTTTGATGCAGAATTATTAGGAAATTGCTTATGCATCAAGACAACTAAAGCCTCATGAGTTAGATTATCCCACACATGATTTGGAATTTGATGGTCTAGTTTCCTCATTGGAAATATTGGGGAACAATTTATACGGAGCCAAATGTATAAATATATTCTAACTATAAATTTATTAAGTATATATTCACATAGAATTAATTAAATAAGAGGTATAGAATATGGCTTAAATTTATAAATGATTATAATTTCACTATCAGTTACCATCATGGAATGGAAAACAAAGTGGTAGATGCCTTGACTCGAACTAATCATGCATCATTATTCGCGTTACATTTTAACATGACCTTTTGATTTATCATGTGATTAATTTAGGAATAAAAGTTGTTGGTGCAAGAAATAAATTTGTTTTGTTTTAGGTTTCAGTATAGTCATCATTACCATAAGGAATTAAGAAAGAGTAGAGGGAAGTCCTTCAGGTAGAAAAATTTAGAATTTGTTAAAATGGGTATGTTGCCAGAATATAACCTTGATAATGATTTTGTTTTATGATTCGGTAAAAGGATATATTTTCCTTGTGATTACTATTCGAAGAATTATTTATTGTGTGAAGAACATAGTTCATCATTATTATTTTATCTTGGAATTAATAAAAATTATAGAGAACCTTAGGAGTTTTACTGGTGGGATGGAATGAAAAGGGATATTGAAGAATTTAATATGAAATGATTGACATCTCCATAGGTTAAAGTAGAGTGGTAGTTACTGAAGGGGATTATTTAGCCTTTTCTAGTGCTAGAGTGGAAATAGAAGAATATATCCATGGAAATCTTGGTGGGATAACCTAACACATAGTGATGTAATAATGCGACTTTGGTTATTATTGATCTACTAAAAAAATCATCACAATTTTATTTATATTCATGATATAATGTCGTTGGATCAGTATTCCAAATTATACCTCAAAGATATTTCCACGTTACATGGAGTTACACTTTCCATTGTATCTGACCAGGATCCCATGTTCACTTCTAACTTTTGGATGGACCATCAGACGTACATTGGTCATGTAATTAAATATTAGTAATTCTTTTAATCATCAATCGGATGGGTAGTCAAAACGAATGATTCAAACATCGGAAGATATTCCTTGAGCTTGTTCAATGGACTACCAGGATGTTTGGATCAACATCTTTCATTAGTTTAGTTTCCATATAATATTATTTTTCATTCTAGTATAAAGATTGCTCCTTTTTAGGCTTTGTATGGGACATTGTGTCGAACTATATCATTTTGAAATGAGGTCAAGGAAAGGATGTCAATGGGACCTAAATTAATAGAGGATTTGGCTGAGATAGTAATGATGATCCAGCAACACATGAGGACAGATTAGTGTGGCCCAAAATTTTTTGTAGACAACAAAAGGAAATACATTTCTTTCGATGTTGGCGATCATGTTTTTTTAGAATCTTACCATGGAAGAGTGTTATGCATTTTTGTATGAATATAAATATAAGTCCATGGTTCATTGAACCTTATGAAATTATGGAGAATGATGTACCAGTTTCCTATTGAGTAGCTGTTCCATCGATTTTATCACCGGTACATAATGTTTTCCTATTTTGATATTGAGAATGTATGTTCCGTGTTCATCTCATGTCTTAACCCCTGAAGTATTTTCGCTAGAAGAGAAAAATTCTAATGACAAGAAACCAGTTCAGATTATTAATCAAAGGGAACATGTTCTGCAAGAAATGTAATAAACCAGGCAAAGGATATCTGGAGAAACCACATGGATGAAGAGTAAACATGTGAATTTGAAAATGTTAGGAGGGAAATTTATTCACACTTATTTAATAAGTAAAATTGTGATTACATGATTTCTGGAAGGTAGGGATAATAAAACAACCCATTGTATTAAAAATATATTTATTTGGATGAATTTTTTTATGTAGATAATTATAAGTATCCATTAAACCTAATTCATTCCCTTCTATGTTTATGATTTCTAAAAGTGGCCATCTACATATGTGGTTAGTAAGTTATTTATAATCTAACGGAACCAACATAGTTTTTGGGGATTAGTAAAATACCCTTATGAATAGTAACATGAATAGTAAAATGCCCATAATTAATAGAAAAATTTATTACTATTTTTTTAATGTCTTTAAAATAATGAAATCATGATTAATGTTTCAACGTGTTAAAAAATGAGTTGTAGATTTAAAATAGTTATTTTTGAAAAAATTATGATTTAATTTAAAAATTAAATTAAAAATATTAAGAAAAATATTTTCAAAAAATTGTGTTTGTTTTTGTATTCTATATGCCAAAAAAGTTTATGGTGAATTTTTGTGATTTTTTGGAAATTCATGAATTTTTGATGAATTGTAAAATACGATAAATTACAATAAAAGCTAAATAATTATTTTAATGCCACATAGATGATGAAATGATGATGTTAGACAACTTGTTTCTAAATAACATGAAATTTTACTATTTTGGGTCACATGAATTAAGAATATTCATAATCTAAGGCCGAAATAATAAATAAATGATTAAAATAATGTAAAACAACTTGTCTCCTTCAATATAATACAACCATCATTCCCCTCTTCCTCTCACAAAACTAATGTATTTATAATTTTATGTGATCATCAAAATAGCCTCCCCAAGGACGTTCCCCATGTCCTTGAGAATTTGGTCTCACCAAAATTCCAAATCCAAAGGCCTTAAGGAGGATCTCAAGAAGAAGAGAACAAGAGGTAATAATGTCTTTAATTTGTCATGTGTTTTTCTTCCAATTCCCTTATTTTCTTATATCTGTTTCCCTACACTAATCCAAGAGGTATGAAATATCAATAATCATATATAATAATTATGTTATGAGGTTCATGTAAATGATTAATCTGTTTCTTTCTTCTCATCTCCATCTTGTTCTAAAAAAACACTTTCCATGATGAGCCTATTTACCAAAATAATCGATGATGTGTTTCCCATAACCATATTATTCTTCTAGGTAGATCATGAAACAATTATAATGAAATAAAGAAAATGTAATGTTTATTTTTTATCTTATTATAAGTTCTTAATTGATCTTATATGCATGAAATTCAATTATGTAATGAGATACGTTCATGATTATCTAGGAACTTCATAAAATGACCTAAACAAACTTCATTAATGTTTCATCTAATGATCCATCATCATATAAGATAAAAAATTGATTCAAGGTATCATTATTTATTCTTGAAACATATTAATACCATTTCATTCCATATATATAATTTTATTTCCATACAAAATTAAAATAACATAAAAACAGGAATGAAAATCATGTATTGAATTCCTCCAAAACAATGGAAGAAACAATGTACTAAAAACCAAAGGGTGAAATGATGTTATAAAATTACCATATAAGGTATTTAAAAAATCAATATGTTTCTTTAAGATATCAATAAAACTATTTTAACCATTATAAATTACATTTAAATGTGATTTATGTAATCTGATCCTGAGGTATGGGATTTCATAACTTGGTGTCCATTCATTGGGTTAACCTTAAACTTCGTTATTTATGTTGTTTTAATGTTATTTATAATATGGGTATTGTTTATAATATGTTTAATTATGGTATTCGAAGTTTATTTACATATTCTATCCACTCTATTAATTATCACATTGATTATATGATATTTATAAGGGTCTTTTATTTTTAAATCCTCTTTTAAACTTTTAGATTTACAAAACAAAGAAGAAATGTTTTTATTAAATTATTCATGTTCATTGACTATGTTAGGGTTATTGGGAATTTTTTATGATGAATAATGGGACCTATATCTCCTACCAATTTATTGGTTATGTGTATGTTGGAGGTTTTTTATATAGTTACTCTATCTGTAACTACAATGTTTACACAAATTGTAAGGTAGCTATGTGAGTTACAAATTATAAGGTAGACGAGAGGGTTAAAATATTACGTATCTAATAAGAAATGATGCCTTTATGGTTTTATTTATGACCTATATTATTTTTTTGGAATCTTGTTGAAGTCTCATGTTTCTCATAGTATGTTTATATAGGTGAAAAGAATGTATTTTTGAAAATGATTTAATACATTAAATTTATTCATAGACTAATGTATCCTTTACTTATTTTTATATCCAATTCTAAAAGTTTGGAACTCATCCCATGTTTTGAAATTATTTTCATAGGTTATAAGGATTTGTCTGAAAATATAGGAAGCAATGTAAAATGTTAAGACGATTTTTCAAAGATATCATGTTTTGTATGAAAAGTATTATATTTTGGATGAAATGAATACTATTTTTTGGTATCCATACTGTATTAATGTGTAATGGTATGAATTTTTTTATATCCAAATTATCAAAATATATTATCTTGAAATTATCCTCAATTTAAAAGTATGTGAGTTCTTGGCTAAATTCATGATTATGAATATAATTTTTTCAGGTCCAAATTGAAGTGGATGTATAGTTTTATCACATAGTTGGTTGAAAAATGTATAGAATTGGAGTACAATAACAATAACCTTTTCTAGTAAAGATGTACATAATGAAAATAGATATTACTAATGTTACAATATATATGAATTTTGACCTTTCAATCCATGTAACATACGATTCATTAATTATACACACCTTGTGATGTTACTTGAATATCATAAGATGCCTTCACATGTTATAAAATTTGAAATAATGTATATTAATACATATTTTTCATTGAAATAATTTCAATAGATTCTTTACATGATAATATATCCATAGATCACACTTTATGATCATTTATAATATGTATTTCCAATAATTTAGATGATCTATTGACATTCCATTCTTATTAAGCAATGTAATGATCAAAATTTCAAAAACACATTTCCCAATATGTATCACACCATGATTATGCCACAATAAATTAAATTCCAAATATGGATGATTATAGAATATAAATTATTTCTTCCATTTTTGTGTTCTGATTTCCCTTGATGATGAACTTCATACTCATTTCTAAATATCATTTAAATGATTCATTATCCTCAACATTGGTTCAACATTTCCATGCTCTATCAATCATTAAAATCCAAATAAAAACTTCAAAGGTGGTCTACGGTCAATGAAACAATTGAATTTTGTCTTTTTGAGATGAAATATATGATATGCATTGATAAATCGTTGGTGACATGAAAAGAAACTATTTGTACAATGAGGAAGCCACTCAAGCACAATATAAAAGTTACAAATAGGAAAAGCCAAACCTGTGCATGTTTTACAACCAAATTTTTCCCCAAGTCCAGGGATGTCACTAGTTGTCCATATTAGAGAATAATTCATTTTGAACATTTTTCTAGAAGATTCATCATATGTCTCTACACTATTGCTCCATAACTCCAGTAATTCATCAATTAAAGGCTGCATGTATAAATAAATATCATATCTAGGAAATTATTTTTGTGTAATAATCATCAAAATGATTGAAGATATTTGTTGCAAAAACATCCACGAATGAATATTGTAAGAGATAAAAATAACCAACCAAATGCTATAACTTGTTTTCAAAGTCCGGAATAGGTTGAATCTATCACAATCCAATCAAAATCACTCATTCCTAAGATCTTATGAGAAATATTTATTTAATTAATCAAATGTCTTCCATGATTGTAAATCAATTGGATGTCTCATTAACCCATTATTGTTATTATCTAAATAATGAAACTTCACGTGTGTAGTGGTTTTTAATTACATAAATAATCCTTAAAATTAGTGATTTAATCGAATGTAATAAAAAAATATATGTATCCTTGTTCATTTTCATATTTTTCATGGTTTTATATTGATTCATACTTCAAACATTGCATGTATACTGTCATCTAGTGGATGATTATTTCATGCAATCATGTCTACCTGAAGCCTCTCCACAATAATGCATAAAATCTTTGAGAAACATATGAATTTTTGTATAATTCATACAATGATTGTTAACAACTTTTTCATATCATTAAAATACTCAGGGATCATTGCTTCTTTAAATGCATTATGCAATAATTCCAATATCATAGACTTTTCATCATTTGTAACTCCACATAGGCATTTGATAAGGTAAAAATTTATAAGAAAATAATGTTTTGAATATATCAAACATCCACTATACAACTCTTTATTTCCATCATAAAAAAACCATGAAACACATCTGTCTGTTCAGTGATGTTTTCCCGTACATTATTCTCTATATATAAAAATGAGGATCCAATAATATTTTACAATCTTGATTTAGTTGTCCTACAGTCTTAAATCATCACTTTCCATGTTGCTATTTGTAGTTCCCTCAACTGATTTTTCTGATATGTCTTGATTTTGATGTTGGTGTCTTTCAATGCCTAATGCATCAATTATAAGGTTTTTCATTTTCATTTTCCTTTTTCGACAAAGATGGGAGTTCATTATGTGGATTGGCATGAATGATCAACCATTCTATAAAGTTTGATTTCCTATGAAAAATCCAACAAAAATAATGATTTGGGAATTGCTTCAATATCAAGTGTTCATATACTTCATCTCTCTTCAACTGTGTTCTAAATTCTCCAATGAGTATGTAACTATGTGGTACATGCTCTTTATTTCATCAAAAAGACCTGAGATCAAATACATATAGGGAATATTTTTTGCTGTATTGTAGTAGCACTATAGAAGGGGGTACCATAGTGGTACTGTAGCATTAGCGTAACTGTGGCATTGATGACAATGTAGTGGAGGGGTACTGCAGGAGGTACTGTAGCAACCCGGGTACTATAGTAGTAAAATTCAACAATGGGCCCTTTGGGTCAATTAAAATTGGCTTTCAAGCCTAGTATTCAGGACACTTGGCCTTTGGACTTCGGGCTATGTAATAGGTCACCCTATAACTTGTCAAAAGAAGACTTTTAATTAATAAAAAAATAGTGGATTCAACCCCAACCATAATAAAACCTTTTTCTATATTTTCATTTTGGACATGGATATCTTATTCCCCTATCAACAGATCAATTGGAAATTAAAAAATCAAAATACTCCTTCAAACCATTAGTATACCGAGGTGTGTTCTTTTGTAATGTGATACATATTTTATCCATATATATCCCAATGTTCCAAACATTATTAAGAAAATTTAAAACACATAACTATTATGAAATAAGTTAATATATTCATATATAGTATTAGAAAAAACAGGAATATGTTAAATTACCCTACACTACGTTTTAAATGTCTGTAAACCCATCTGTGAAATAATAATAACAAACACTTAATGAAAATAATAAAATAAATTTGGAATATTAGAATATGTTGATGAAGAAACAAGTGTATATTAGTGAACTTCAACACCTCTTTAATTGATATATAATAAAGAAATATAGGGAAACTAGAATGACCTCAACAAATCAGTATAATGAACACATGATGTTCTAAATGTATTTACTATTCTTTATTCACTTCATTCATTAGCTTCTATTTATAGACTAAACAGAAAGATATAACAATATTTCGAAATTCATTGAATCTACTACCCTGGGGTTTTTTATGTTCTTCATCATGAATTTAAAACCCAAAATATAGAAATAAAAAAATTAAAATGTATTACTCTTTAAATTACAACAATCAAATTCAAAAATACTCAATTTATTTCAGTCCTAGTATTGTTTTCAAGAGAAAGAGTCTTTCCACCATTGAAAAAGATGAGAAACCATAATAATTAAATATAATACAGCAATTTTATTCCTATATATCTCACAGTAGGGTAAAATAATTTTTTTATAGGCTGCATAATTGTACGTCATAATATTTATAATTTCCATGAAGGTAACAACTAAAATATACAGCTCGCATAAATATATGAATAATTTTACAAATTATTTATATAGGTATATTATAATGCTATGTACAAGTAATAACAAATTATAATAATTTCGTAAGGTTAATTAGTAATTTTTTATAATAGAAATCATTTACATAAACTATTCATGTAAATGTAACAAGAAGATATGTTTAGAGACACTCAAATGTTATATATGAGTAATAAGGATTTCCAAAAGCATGCCTAATAGAAAATCATAAATTCCATACACTATTTTAATTTAGATAGTTCACTACATAAGAGAAACCTACATTTTTTAATGCCAATTTAGGCAAGCTTAGAACATGTATAGAGGTAACCAACACTTGTGAAAAGGTTAGTAGTACTTGTGTAAAGTTCAAAATCACTTGGGTAATGGAAAGAATATAATTAATGTCAATACCAAGAACTACATAAATGTTTTTCCTTTCATATAGTCACATTAAAATTTCTAAATAATTTATTTTTCCACATGTTTGATATACAAGATTCATGGAATCATTTATTATTTTATTAATCTCCAAACACCATTATTTTCCACAGTTTTATCAGGTATAATCATCCTCTTGTATTTTTTATTGGTTAAATTATCATTCTCCATATGATGGATAAATGGAAACTAGCCAAATATTGAATTCCTCATTACACTTCAATAATTTTAATAATGATTATACTGAGATATATTTCTCTCTTTTTTAATACCATATATAATTCATTATCTATAATACTATCTTATTAATATAGTAAATTAATTTATTAAGAATTAACTAAGGAATTCTAACACATCTATAACAAGGGAAGTGTATAATTCATTCTTTTTAAGCATTATTAAATACTAAATTTAAAAAAAGAAATAATTGGAAAATCAATTGAGATCTAGTCAATATTACACATCCAGATTCTCTCTTTTCTAATAAATCATATTTTTTAAAAATAAAATATATACATTATAATAACAAAAATTTAAAGAAAAAATCAATATTTTTAATAAATTTTAGTATAAAAATATAATTTAGATTCTATATACATATGCATTGGTTATAGAATAAATTAATTAAATAAGAACATTATACAACACTACATGAAAAATCATTTCTTTTATAAAAATGTTTTTATCATGGAAATCATTTATAATATCAACATTAAGTAATATTATATCATATATCTATAAAAAAATCCAATAACAAAAACTAGATACCTATTTTAATTTTATTTCATCAAATCATGTGAGTATCTATCCAAATAAACCACAAGTGATCGATTATGATATAATTTATGTATAATAGTAGTGAACCCAGCCATGTATAATATGTTGAATAAAAAAAAACTTATATATACAAGTAACATGCTATTAAATGTACATTTATTAGAATAATGTTAATGAAAAAAAATCTATAATATAAAATACATGTTCTTCATCCAAAAAAGAATTCAATGTTTTAAAAAATATTTTTGGGAAATAAGTATTTAGAAAAATAAGTAGCATCCAAGGAAACTTGGTTTTTACACATTGAATTATTTCAATATAATATGTTTTCGATTTAATCAAAATATATTTACATATTATGATATAATAAATTAATCGTGTATGGTTAAAAATTATTAAATTTGATTGAATTTTAAAAAATAATAAAAAATTCAAAAGAATATATTTTAAACAAAAAATATCATATATAATTAATGTGTTTCTCATGAAATAACCCATACCTAAACAATTTTAAAAATATCATAGAAGAAGTGTTTATTGAATTTAATTTTTGGGTTCAATAAAATCATACACAATAAATTTCCAAAATAAATACAAGTAGACTTTATAAAATAGTTTTTTTTTCAAATCCCAAATTTTTACAGATGTTTTTTTCAAATTAAATGAAACAAATATAAATATTTTTATTGTTTTATTAAAACCCCAATTCATGCTTACATAATTTATTTATGATTTCATACCATAAATGAAACATATTAAAATCTTTTACTAACCTAAAACCAAAATAAAAAAAATTCTCTATACAATATCCATGTAACAAAATAACATAACAAATACACTCCCCTATTTATATTGCATATACTTGTAGACATTTCATTAATAATCGAAACCATGAATTCATAAACATGATCAACTTACATCAAATTTAATATAACATAATAAATTTACTTTTTTTTATTATTTCATGCATGTATCGATGTCATTATTATCTTATCACAAATTAAAAAACAATATGAAAATATTTCATGTTATGTAGAATGAAATAGATTAAATAATTTATCATGCTTAATAAAAATTACATAATTATAGTATGAGAAAATTATTAAATTATTTATTTAATGATAACAAAATATTCCTTAAAAATTAAAAATATCACAATAACACATCATTTTGTATAACAAAAAATAAAAATCATAATAATTGATAAAATTTGATGAAAAAGATAACTTAAGTAATGGGTACATTTCTTTTGACGACCGAAGACTTTAGTGGCCACAATAGAGGGGTGGTGTGGCTCAGGACTGGTGTCACGATGTGGTAAGGCTTGACATTGATGATGAGGTGTGGTTATAGGAAGTGAGGCTTGGAACCAGCTATGGGCTGTGATGGCAAGGTGTGATGGTGAGGTGCAGCAAGGGTAGGGATCTAGGGGGTTGTGTGGTCACATGGTTCAGTGGAGTAGTGTGTTCAGTGAATATGTGTAGGTTTACTGAAAAAATGACTATTTTAACTGCTTATTTTAACAAACCACTGCTAAATTCTTGTAAAAATATTTCATGGTGGTTTAATAAATTGCTTCTAAAAACCACCAAAAAACACTAATTTTGGTGTAGTGGTTATTCAATATAAGTGGATAAATCATGAATTGTGTATATATATTGGACAATGAAAAACTCACGATTGGATCACATTTTTCAATCTATATGGTAAGACAATGTGAGCTGTCTCCTTTGGATAGTGAGCACTGAACAGTTGTAAAACATTTTTCAAAACCATTTATTATCTATGGAACAATTCAATGAGGACAATATTATCATTTTTCTTCTCTTTCCTTCAGACACACTATTCTCTTTTCCTCCCACCCATGGGTTATTTTTGCCTTCTAATGGCATTATTCTCCATTACCTCTCTTAGTCATTGGCCTCTAATATCCATCGGGTCTTTGATTCACAATATGTCAGTTGAAATGGTTTCCACATTATAAGGACCTAAACAAACATTAATATATTCGTTTTTTATTTCTGTATATAGAATGTGTAATTCATGCAATTTCCTTTTGGAAATATTCTGGTTCTTCTTGGGGAAACTCTATATTTTTGGAGAGTGCAAGGATTAGATATCGTTATTTAAATATCGAGAACCTAATATTATAAGTTATGTGGTGAATATATTTCTTCTTTATATATGCAAGTGTTATGATGTATGATATCAAATAAAAAATATGGGTTTTTTGTGGAACCCTTTATATATTAACGCTTAGCTTTAATTATTTTAAGTAATGTTATGGGATGATTTTAGGAATGTTTGTTCCCTTTTAAATACACTATGCTATGTATGGGGACATTGATCAATTATAAAGGTTATTTTGGTCGTATTATTTAATTAATTAAATTTTTTATTATTAAATTGTGTCCATGGAAAATATTGGGTATGGTTTAGTTTACTAAGGCTAATTTTGATCACCATGATTGAGGTGACATTGTTCATTAGGATAAGTGTGTGGAAAAATATACAAGGTATAATATAGATAACTAGAATTAGGGGTCATGTTTTATAGGTATTGAGGTGACACAATCATCCTTTTGATGAAACAACTCATGGGACATGGTATGGTGTTGACCATCAATACATGGGTGACATGGATCTTAAGTGGAATCATGGTTTTTGGGTGGTGTGTATTAATATATGTTAGTGATTTATACTAACGTTTGATGGAAAATTATTACATTGGAGTCAGATTCAGATAAATAGTTCTCACGTGATCTGGTTTTGGCTTGTATTTTTCAGTGGAGGCCTTCAAAAAAGCAAACTCTAAGGGGATAGTGTTGAAATCATTTTATAGGGGAGGAACTCACCATAGAATCCAATGGGAGATTGGGTTTGAGACCATTATTTGGTGGTTCTTGATATGTGTTACATTACATCTGGAAGAATATTATTATTAAAGGAAAGATATCACTGTTCCTCATGATATCATGTTATCTACCAGAATGTGAATTTTGAATGGATATATAAAGTAACTGGGATATATTGATGGGAATACTGATGAGATGTTAATTTATCAAGACTTGGGACAATATGTGTTAGATATTAAGTGGAGTGAGGTTAAATGAATGATGTCGAGATTCTTTTATACATATTGTATGACTGACCATAGACATATCAATCATCTCTAACATTGGATGAAGTAGTTGAAATTGTCACATATGGCTATTGAGAATAAATGGAGTGATATATATAATATTCTATGTGATTTTATTCTATTTTTTATGAATTCAGACATAGTGATATTATAAATGTATGATAAGAACACATTAGCGGTGTCATACTAAGTTTATACTCACATCCTAAAGGGGACCCTTAGGACGTATTCAGATGTAATGGTTTTTGGATCTAGTAAGGGATCTAGCATTGGAGCATTACCATAATGACTAGGGATGAACTAATTTTTCATGTCATGGATGGAGGTGGACCAGGTGGTTCCTTTACATCCTGATGGTCCATCATTTGGGGATATATATATATATAATCTACGGTCAAGAGAAATTGAATATATATGTATATGTTTCATGACTTTTCATCAGATGAGTATTTATCTATAAAGCACATGTTTTAATTCATACTGTTATTACTATTTTTTTGTTTATATTTTTTTATTTTCAAAAAACATAGTCTTTTTCTATTGTGTAATATATTTATATAGTTAGTATTATCATCATTAGAGGGTATAGTCTACCCACTATCACATTATTGGACCACAATGCTTGTGAGAAGCATTTGACATACATGGAGGCCCGCCTATGGAATAATAGAGAAGTTTCCCAGAGTATTGGTTATGTGAAAAAATAGGTTAAGTTTATATAAATATTATCATATGAGTATGATTTTATTTTTTGTCTTATAATTTGGGAAATGTATGATAAGATTCTAGGGTCTAGTTAGAACTAGGTAAAGAGCATTTATTTTGGTTCTATTAACCTTATGCATGGGGGATGTACCATGTCTCTAGGGTTGGTAAATTGATTTTATTATTTGTTCTTTTAGAGTTTAATTATTCCCAGCACGATTGGAAATCATGGGTGTGATGTTATTTAATTATCATATGTTTCCCATTGTAATAGTATATAAAGTAGGTCTACTTACTCATCATAAAAGGAACTTACTCCCATATAATCTCTGTAATTTCATGTTATTTTCATTGGAAATTTAGATTTTACTTATAGGTGTTGGTTTGTTTATTATGTGTAAGAAAAAGATTCAAATGTTTTCATATATTGCATTTTTTTGGGTGTTAAACTCATCTTTTGCAACTATGTGGTCCATGATGAGAATAATATGCGATGATTGTCAAATATGGTATACTTGGGAATGAATTTATTATGGGTAGTTGTGAATATTGCATCGTGGCAAGTTGTTCAACATATCAAATTAATAATAATATTTTTCCTATTAATTATATTTGTGGAATTATACTATATCACCACAAGGGGATGAAATATTGACATATATGGCATGTTATTTAAGACTCTGTAATGGGTTGAAAATAGAGAATGGGGCGAGATGATATGTGATTCAGGACTATATTATGCCCAGTAATGGGACCATGATGATGGATGATATGTGATACATGACTCTCATTGGGTAGGTACGGGTTCATGATGTCAGATGTCATTTTACATCATTACTATAGGCGAGTGCAAGAGTGTTGAGATGCACATTCTTATACCAATTTTCCTATCTATGATATATATTACAGTTGTGGTGGTTTTTACCACAATTATTTTTCTTCATTTTGATTCTACCTATAAATATTTCTGTTGGTTTTTATGAGGGCAGAGATGTGGTTCCGCTATAGTGTTCACAAGATGTGCTACTTGGGGGTCATGATGAGTCAACTTAGTGTCAGAATAATCATGAACCCTAGGGATAAGATATGAGGTTGGTGAGGAAGTTACATAATTTGGATGCTTTTGTTACATCATTATATAAAAAGATCAGGGAGTGTTGTTAGTAAAATATGCACTTCAAAAGAGATTTCAGGTAGCTAGACCATCTATGAATTATTTTATGTTTGATTATATATCTATTCACCTTCTGTAATTTTAGGGTGATGGGGGTCACTTGGTATTCGAAAAATAGATCAACACATTGAATATTATATTTGATATTCCCGATACACCCTTAGTTCATAGTGTGAAACATTCTTTCTTGATGCACAAAGGGAAGTAAAATCAATACTGGGATACAAATGTATGAGATGAAAGGCATGTAGAACTGGAATGAACGAATTTTGAGGCCATGTTATTCAGTAATTTCATCCAAATTAAATTTATATAGAATCAATCATATGATTTCTTGAATCTACACCAAGGATATAAATTTTTCTTAGATTATAGGGAGAATTTCATAATCTTGACTTTATTTTCAACTTCTATAATGAGAAAACATATCTCATGTTTGAGGAGTTTGAAATATTTCATAAGGTAATATATATAGGTTAATGTGTTTATTATCAGACTGACCTCATTCAAAGTGGTGGTGAATAATATGCATATAAGTGATGTAAACTTGATGGAATGGTTGTATTTTTGAAATGTTACGACATTAGATGAGTTTCACAGTGATGCTACAGGAATATAGATGTGATATAATGAGGTGTCTTAGTAGTGAATTTATGATAGATAATATTATTGACCACCAAAGAGTGGTTATTCAATCATGTGATTCTAGTTTGGGTATTTATGAAAAGATCCTACTCAGCTTTAGTGGACTCCAAAGAAGTGCTAGACATGTGGTCAGATGGGGATTTCAAGGAGATTATGTTTTAATCCTTCTCAGGTAGCTAAGATAAATACACTAGGATGGACTCAGGGATATGCCATAAGACATTGATATGTACTAAAAGAATGTAACTGGGACATAATTTCATTCATGGGTCATGGTAGAGAGATAGATTCAAAACATGGGGTTCTATGGATAGTGGTTGGTGCAACATTGTAGGGATGTTAGGCCATAGGATTTTGGGAATTACGCCTCATGATTTTTTATCTATATTATTATGATATGTATTGGTATTATAAAATGTTAATTGGTGATTTTTGAATTTTTTTCATGACCGTTTCATTTTTAGTGTGATTGATTTTGGTACATAATGGGCATATATGACAACTACCTTATACATGATTTTGTTAATATGTTATCATTGTGGATGATGTCTGGCTTGTATGGGGTGAAATGCATTGAGAATATGAAGGGAATTAATATATAGATATATCTAGATTTCATTTTTGCATTAGATGTGATTCAATGTATTTAGGTATATGATATGTTGTAGGACTCATGGTTGTCATGTATAACATGGGTATTATTTTGTATTTGATGATATGCATGATTTTATGAGAATAAGGAATGATGCATGTGAAATGGTGTACATTATGTGGTTCATTAATTAGTGTATTTCATGGATGGTTTCTTGTTATTTTTGGTGGATCATTTAGAATAATTGATTTCTAGATCTAGAAGTAACCGGGTATGTAATTCCTAATTCATCATGCTTCTTACGGGGAATTGACCATGAGAAATAATTGGGGTAGATCACATTAATGTTATTGTAAGGATATTTATGTTCAATATCATGGTAACAAAACACATGTTATTGATGATCTAAATTAGGATGGGAATGTTGTTACATCCTAGAATTTATAATGGGTTATTTTCCTGGGAAAATTTGATTTTCATATTAGTGGATGATCCAATATTAATTTTTTGTTTCATGAACTAAAACAATTTGTTTCAATGAATTAATATGATTTTTATATATGGGGTTTAAGTCTTGTTTAGTGAGTCGATAGTTTGAATTGTGATTATAATTTTAAGGCTCCAGAAACCAATTTTGGGAATGAATGATAGAGGTGTATGGTTGGTGCATGTTATGTATAACTGTGTTACCAAAATTATGATGGATGTACTGCTATGGGGAATGGAATACTGAAATGGATTGTCCAAATATATTATATCATTCAATAGATTGTAGGTTTTCATATTTAACATCATGGGGTGTGAATTGTTTATAAAACCACTTCTGTAGTATCTTTATGGACTCTCCTTGTTGGGCAGCGAGAAATGCTTGGTAGGTGAACCATTTCATAAACTGTGTTTCTAGAAAATTCAAGGTGTCTTCCTTGGATAGTTACACTGCATGGTTTGTTTATGTTTTTCTAGATGATTCTTTAACCATGTATCCCTGTAAGGGGTCTGAAATTACAAAAAACTCACCCTTAGTTTAATATTCTCCCTCATATTTTCTTCCTCCAACACGTATCACCTCCATCCAATATTTGGAGATATCCTATTACATCATCTATGATCTAGCCTCCCATATTTATCTATTATAATATTAATGTTCATTTATTATATATATTTTATTCTTATCAAACCCTTCATTCATATTAATTCTATTCATTATTTATCATTCCATACAGAATGCTAAATAGATTCAAGATCCTTTTCCAAATTTTCTGAGTGTTTGTCGAAAACATAATTTTCTTCTAATACAGATTAAATTAAGAGACCAATATTTAATGGTAAAAAACATATATATATATAATTTAGGTGTTTCTTAAAATTATACTAAAATATATATTTGTTTTTGGGTAAAATTATTATATACATACATGTGGATTTTCCAAGTCGAACCATTAATAAGTTAATTCTTTTATTAAACAGGTTTAATTCATGTATAAATTTATTTTGGGAATTCTCTACTATATTTAAATATTATATTTTATGTATGGACATTTTTAGGAAATCAAATGGTATGTCTAGATGATTTGTTGAATTATTTAAATGTGATATGATTAAATTGGTTTCATGGGAATATGGTTGGAAAGTTCCAAGTCACTAATGATCACATTGATCAATATGAATTAGAGGTCATGGTTATCCAAGCCGAGGGAATGTCCCCGAACTCAAGGGGTTACTTATATCACAAGTATTACATGATATGGTTCATCGGGGATGAGGTGATGAGGTCATTACCCTTATGAAATTTCCCACATGTCATGGGATTGTTTAGGCCATCAGGACTAGGGAAACATAGTTTTCATCGAGAATAGAGGTTGCCATATGGTGTGGAATATAAACTATTTGTGATTTCAAATCACTATTGTTGGCCATTTTTTTGGGTAATGTTCACATATATACTACATAGTTTAGTGGGTTTTTTCACTTATTTTGAGTATAGGCCCCGATAAATACAATGGAATATGGTATTGTCTTTACCATTATTTACATGGGAGGTTCTCACTATAGAAAGCAATGAGAAATGTCTTTTGATACCATCATTTGGGGGTTGAGAATCATTTTTATATTGATTTTGATGATATTTTATTTTAAAGGATAGTTATTTTTTGGAATGGGATGTTAGGATATTGATACAATGATGATTAATTATATATTGGAAGAAAAAATTTATCGTGCCTTCAGACATCACACTATAAATCCATTAACTAATTTTGTACAAAGATCTGAGATACCTATGTTGAATTGATTGTCATACTGATGAGATATCAATTAAACGATTTGTTGAACATGAGGTATCAATTCTAATGATCTTTCAGGTGATATGTATGAGTATTAGTTACATTTATACTTTTGATATGACAAACCATGGATATATCATTACATTATAAAATTGGAGAAAATGTGAAACGCTCTTTTGTGAGTATTGAGAACAAGTGGTGTGAGTGGTTTATTATTATGTGATAATTAATTATCTTTACATAAGTATGAATACCCAATAAAAATTTCTATGTAAGATAGGCACACATTAGTTGTTGATAATAGATTTCATACTCACACCATACAAAATACACATTGGTTGAGTGTTGAAATTATTGTTTTGAGATCTGGTAAGGTATCAAGTTTAGAGGATGGACCTCAGTGATCAGGGATGTACTGAATATTAATGGGATCGATTGAAGTGTACCTTGTGGTTCCACTATATTTATATTGTTATTATTTTTTTATATGTATTATATGGCTATCCATGAGAGACCTAGAATGTCTATTTTTTATAACCTGTCTTCAAATGTTTATTTATTTTCAAACGGTATGATTCTGTTGGGATTTTTATTACTAACACAATTATTATATAATTATATTTCTGGCTAATATAATAATTTTTACAATGTAATATATATATATATCATTATTGTTATCACCATTAGTGTATATAGTCTCTCCACTCTTAACTAATCGAACCATGGCTTCTAGTCCATAGACTATGGCGTAGGGGAGGCACACTTATGGATTGATGGAACACCATACCAATGAAGATAATATGTGGGAAACTTGGTTGGGGAGCTAAAATATATGTGATATCCCTCATTTTATCCATATGTTAGTGGTTTTCCTAGAAAATGAATTATATTGGTTCGTGACGCGGTAGTCATCCACACACTTGAAAGATAGTTTTGTTTCACATTTGATCGATGAGAATATAGAATTATGTTATTACATTAATATAATAAAATCTCAAAATATGGGATATAGTAATTTTATTATATCTTAATAATTGACTAATATTTGAATGAGATGAATAATATATAATATAAAAATTCTTGATTAAGAATCGTAACTCTTATTTGTATATCTACCTTATATTCAATCTGAAAAATTTTCAAAATCAATTTATTAATAAACACAATTACTCAAGGGTATGGGAAAAATAAGTAAGTTATTTGATCAAGTATTGGATGATAAAAAAGGCTTTAGAGGTTTGAATAAGGGAGCAGAGGGGTGTCATTATATAAGTGAGAGAGTGGAAACACATGGGATTTTTGAAAAGAAAAATTGTCATCAATGTTCTTCACATGAAAAAATAATAATAAATGAATTTGTTTATGTTTATGTTATATAACATAAAAAATTATATAAAATGTAGTTTTCAAAATTTTTTAGTTCATTTTAACCCTCTATTTTTTATTTTAACCTCGTGGTAAATTTGTTTGAACCATTACCTTCATACTATATTTTTACTAATTTAACTATTTATTAAGACCACTGACTATGTTCAACTTATAATAAAATAGAAATTTCTATTCTTTTAAATATTGGATATTTTTTTCATTTTTATTAATATAAGTGCTATTATTTATGTTAAAATAAAGCATATAGTGCCAAAAGTAATAGAGGGAATTCATGAAATGTATTTTTCCAGCATATCAGGGTTTTTATATTGTCTTTATGAATAATAATATTCAGTATATAAATATAAATTTATTTTTATTTAAAATAATATATTAAATTCGTTTAAATCATTCATATTTACAGAACATAATAATGAAATAATATATAGAGACATTATTAAATTTAAAATAGTTTTTTAATGTTGTGTTTATAAACTAAAAAATAAACATTTATTAATATTAAATATAAATATGAATAAAATAAAATTAATTGAATTAAATATATATATATATAGAAAATATGTTACGTGAAATAAAAAATCAATTCTAATTATATTCATATTTAAAATAATTTAGGGATAATAAATTACATTTTTATAATACATGGTATTATTCACTATTCACTACAAAATCAATATTTTGGAAACAAATCCCAAATTTCCACCCTCAATTAATTTGGATATACTTTTATCAATTGAAAATACAATTTTAATAATTATGTTTTCAAAAATATATATAAATCAAATATAATATATTCTCATATAAGGTAATAAACCATATTTTTAACGAAAACATATTTTTATAGAATAAAATTACATTATTAAAATTGATGGATTGTTTAGTTTAAAATTTTAAATAAATTATTATTGTGTAAAAAATTATATATTTATATATATTATAATGTATTTAATATTACTCATACACTCAAATATAGTGGCTAGGTTATAAGAACCATACGTAAATATTCATTTTTTTAATTCCTTTAAGGTCGATGTATCTTATCTCATATCCTGAAAAACATCATTTTCTTTTCAAAAATAAAAATGTGTTATAAGTATCTAGTACATTCACATTGAGGATTGAATGAATTTAATAATACAATATGTTATACTTAGTTAACATATAGTGGGAAATGTATGTGGGGACTACATGGAAATGAAGCTTGCACATAATTTACTAAAATATCAATACCTTATTATTACAAATACTGAGATGTCTAACTGACCATATTGGTTCACTAACATGATAAGATGTCGAAATTGCTTCTCCACTTCTATGGGAAACTCATGGATCCATAGTTTTTATCATCATTCATATTATATAGGGATGATATAAGCATTACCCACCAATTATGGTTCCCAGACCCAGTGAAATGTCAATTTCCAATGGGTATGTTACTCATTTAAGAATACCTACTTGTACCATCAGCATCCAGATGTCTTTTGAATGAATAAATATCAAAATTCATTAATAAAAATCCCACTTCATCTATATAGTTATCTTATTTAAATTTGTCTCTACATTTTTATTACAAAATATATTCCACTTTTTATATTAATTCGTGGAATATGATTTCATCTTATAATTCCATAATATTTCTTGGTGTTACCATTGATTATTAGGGTCATTATGTAGAAATAAATTCTAATTAATCAATGTGGGTTATAACATATAACTCTCCAGGAAAATAAATATTCACATGTATGGGAATATACTATATGTGGCATGGAATGAGAAAATATGGAGTAACACCTTGATTATTATTCTATTTATATCAGGGACACAATTGAAACAATATATTCATGAGTCCGTCCATCCACTATACACTGTGTTCAAAAAAATTGCTACATGGAGTCATGTGGTTAACCAGATCCAATTCTCCTAGATAAATAACTCCTCTTAAGTACCTTTCTCACCTAATAACAAATTTTTTTTTGTGGGGAATTGTCACACAATATGGTATTTGACATGTTAAATATTTCTAAGATGTAACCAGATGATCGATAGGGATTCTAAAAATATTTCTTATATCTATTTAATATATTGTAGTTGCAATGAATGGATTTAGTGTTGACACACCAAAAAAAACTGGCACATAAATCAATTATAACACTCTGATATTTTTGAAAATAAAAAAAATAGTATACAAGTTATACAACACCGAACATGAATGTACCATGAAATATTATTATTTACATATGACCTTGATAACCAATACATTAGATCAGAGGACATGAAATTTATTAACATATATATAAATTATGAATACAATTATATATATAATTATATATTATAAAATAAATTTACATTTAATAATAAATTCAGATAGTATAGTTTATCACATTCTAGTAATGTAGTTTTACTCTTCAAAAATATGATTTCATGAATACAAAATCTAAATAATTTTTTTAGAAACAATTATAAATACATTTAGAGGTTTTAGAATATTTTTTTAATAAAATGCAATTCGTTTTATAAATAATCATATTGGAATTGAATTAAAGTGATATTTTGGTTTTTTAGAAACTGTAGAATTTTTCAGTAAATACTGAATGTGCCGATTATTTGTAAAAATATCATTTATCTTCAAAAAATTTATTATTTTAAATGTAAAAATATTATTCAATTTTTATTTAAAATAAGAAAGTTATTATTTAGATATATATTATCAAATTTATATCATTTTAATAATTTTCATACAGAATTTTATTATATGTTCTATTTTTTGTTTAATGAGAGATTTTTCTAAAATCCATTTTTATTTGCAAAATGTTTCTCCGTTTCAATAAATGAAAATAGAACAAATTGAAGATATATTAATATTATATTTATAGATAATATATCTATAAATTTATATTTATTTTTATATTTTTAATATTTCTTGTAATATATTTAATTTGAAACCATTTTATTCTTGAATAATATGTTTCACTAAAAATCACATTTTTTTCACGTCTACAAGTTTAATTTTTACTTATATTTTGATACAAAAAGGAACTTAATTTTTTAAATTGGATTATATATTAATATTAATAATTATTTATAATATATAATTAGAATAATTAAATTTCACTTATTAATGAATTTTCAGGGATTTATAAATATTTTATAACAATTAAGGTGAAAATAGTATTATTAGTGAGTTACTAAATAAATATAACGGTAAAAATGATATAACAAAAATTATAAATAATATTTAATGTACATATTTATATCAAATATCAAATAATTATTGAGAATGGTTAATTTTTTTTTAATTTTGGAATTCTAAAAATATGGGTATCACCTTTTCTTAAACAAAATTCTTTTTGTGTCCCCATCCCAACATATAGATTTCCTAGAAATCTCCTATCCTCTTAAAATATCCAAATAATATTGTATCAGCCAACTAAAGAATAAATCCCTACATATAAAACCTCCACATGTACTAGATTCCTCAATTTTATCAAAAAAGAAATCTATTAATGTTATTGGTTATAACTTATGGATGTTTTCTGAGAGGGATGTATTATTCTTGACAACATGTTTTTATTTTATTTTTTATTTCTTGTATCTAAAATATTATTCAATTATGATTACATAATCACAACTGTATCACCGATTTTAACATATTTAATTTTGTTAATTTTATAACCTTCATCCATATCATCTTCATTAAAATGGGAAATGAAACCATCACATGTGTGTATAGAAGACCACGACCTCGTGAATAGATATAATTCATTTTCCATCACAACCTCTAAAAAAGATATATTGATGTGAAAAAAATGTGTATGTAAATATATATTTATTATTTTGAACAAAATTATATTCATTTCATTATAAAATTACATATACAGTTTTACATTCCATTACATGGTTGTATGATATTTTCTTTTATACAACAGACCATAGCCTAACGAAGCGATGCGGTTCATTTTTAAATAACACATATCATGGAAGTTCTTAATTATAATATTTAATAATATATATTTTAATTATGATAATATTATGAAATTAATTATATGCTTATCATTTTTTCCAGACAATATCCATTTACGTTCTTACAATATCAATTACTGAAAAATGATAACAGCATTTGTGTGACTAAGTGGACTACCGCCTCCATAAAGTGATACGATTCATTTTTCATCACCCCATAACATGGATTATATATATAATGAAATTTAAATAAATAATATTTTATTAATTATATTATTATCATTCTATTTTATTAAAATGTAATATACCTTCTTTCAATAATGATCGTTGATAAATTTAGTACATATTTATTCATATTTATGTCCTACCATATCCATGATTGTATCATAGTTTATTCTTCATACGAATAATTAATTATTGTAAATAAAAGAATAATATATATATGAAAATTATAATTTTAAAAGGATAGTTATTCTGGATATGATGTTACAGCGACAATTGTGACTATGATCAACACACCGAATCTATTTTGAAATTCATGACAAAACGCTCTTGAATCACAAAATGTGGACTTTTCTAATGAAGTAATTAAAGACATCATTTTAATAACTGAGAAATATATAAATATATATATAATTTACTATCATTGAAAACATTATGAAAAATTAAATAATTGAAATACAGTTATCATATAAGAGATATAAGACACACATAGAATATATGGACTCAAGGAAAGGGTTTCTCATCTCTATTTTTTGTGAGAAATATTAAATATACACTACATATATTTATTAGGTGGAATATATATTACCAATAAATTAATTTCATTATTATTTTCATGAAAATTATTGGGATTTCTTAATATATATCAGGACCTGTTTTTCTTGAGGTCTTCATCTAGTGATTATCAAAGTAGTAAGGGACTTCGTATAATTTTCCCCTCATATTGGAATATTTTATTTTTATGCACAAAATTTTTTTATGATGTTTATATAATCCAATTTTACATATTTATTATGAAAATAAATATATTTGTTTTATTTTATGATACATTTTACCTTATTCATTTATGGTTCTTATGGTTGAAAAGTTACCAAAGTGGAAAAGGATACATTATATAATATACCTTTTTTGAAGGAATGTTTGTGTAAAATAATAATTTTTAAGATATCATATGCAATATATTTATTTATGTAAATATATCCTATTCCAATTTGGTTTCAAATTTTTTTAACATGTTTTATTAAATTTTCCCAAATAAAATAATGAAGAATCATCAAAAAAATTTGGTTAATGATATTATATTTTCTTTTATATCAGTTATCGTTCTCTTTGAAATTCATATATCCTAATGTTTTGAAAATTTATATTTTCTAATGATTTATTAATTAAATATATTTTTTAGGATAAGTTAAAATCATAAACTAGTTATTGAAATGAAAATGTATAATTATTTTCCAAATAGGTAAATTTGAATCTTTTAGAAAATGTTTTTATAGGATATTTTTTTTACATTATAACATAAATAGATTTTCTTGAGGATAAGAATCATATTTTATTTTAATATTAAATTTTAAATTATATGGATATTTTTATATAAATTTATTTTCAAAATAATATTTTAATTTTTTGTTTTTAAAAGTGATATTCAATGTATATTTTTTTATATTCCTTGTGATTGATTTTAATAATATTTTAGTTGTATTTCTGTTCATCATTATCAACAACCCTTGATGTTGATAATTTTCCACCATGGATATTTTTAAAAGATACCATATATATTATTTCTATGTATTGATTTTTATTGTTTCAAGAATATTTCATAGAACCCATTTATTTTCCACGGATCAATGTTCTTTCAAATTGAATAAATATTTTTACAATTTTTATGTTAAAATAACCTAATCATGTTCAATATTTATTATTTCATACATAAAAGTTGTATATATTATGCTGTGAAGACAAAAATAATTTTACACAAATTATTAAATGATTTTTAACATTATCATCCAATAATTACAACCCATATATAATGTGTGGTAGTACATTAGGAATACTAGAATCATAATGCATCAAAGGAAAATAAAACATGGAATCCATATTATTATTTTGATACATAGTTATATAATAAAAGAAATTATTACCTTAATATAAAATAGGATGTCCTAGTGAATACATAAACGAAATGGGGGCGGTTGAGATCCTATAATGGGAAAAAATATATTTGGAAATATAATGTGTGAGTCAATTATATAGCATGATATCATCAATGTGAAGGCAGATGAGTAATCACATGGAAACATAATGTAATGAACATGGTATAATAATATAATATAATAATTCTAAATATGTTAGTAATGTAATATATTAAATAAACATGTTATAAGTATAACTTCCTTTATAATGTAATATAGTGGACAAAGTCCCATAATGTATGAAGTTTACTCCCAAATCCAATACATGAATCCTCATTGGACTATAACACTACACAATGAGTTATATAACTATATGGGTGCACAAATCAAAACATGTTTACATATATTATTTCCAAATAATGGGATTCAATCATAAGTCATAATAAAAGGATTACCCAAGGAAGTAAAATTTGATGCATAATATTGTCTCAAATCATAGTAAAATTAAATTTTATTATGATGGAATGCTTGTACTGATCATAATGAATGTATTAAAACTTAATTGGAAGGAAGATTAATATATTAATATATTTTGTGGACATATATTCATAATTTATAATCATTAAAGAAGAGTAAAAATATTTTAATCTATAATATGATTTCCATTATAAAAATTAAATACATTATTAAGTGAAAAAATATTTCCACATTAAAAATCACTTATGATGAATTAATGATAAAAAATATTATAGAGAGAAATATCATTAAAACTTCCATAAAACCATTTAGAGTAATATTTAAGAAAAAATTGTTCAAGATGGGGAAAAATAGCAAACATTTTGTATAAATTCTTTAAAAAATTAATTTCATTCACATTTTATGTAAATGTTAAAAAGTAACATGGTCATAAAATGATGATACTATTTCTTTTAAAAATATATAAAATTTAAAAAAGTGTACAAATAAATATTATAAATCATTGTATAATAGTAAATATTTATCTCAAAACACTTTTAATAATCATGGACATGGAAGAAGGATTTATTTTCAGCCAAATGTATAATTGATGTCGTATTTACCATTGAAATATTAATTAATTATTAAGTACCAAAGAGGTTAACATGTTAATATTAATTAATAATTTAGTGGGAAACCATATTGTATTAAAATAAATTTTTTATAATAGTCCTTTATTATATAATTTCATATAATTGAATCTTAATCATAAAAACACATTTAAAGTGTGATTAAAAAATAAACCCTTAATACTTCCATAACTTTTGAATAATAACTCCAATGGATATAGTAACTATTTAAAACATTAAATATTATGATGTTTGAAGTATACATGATAAAATATTTAAATTAGATGTCTATATATCATTAAATCAAATTTTTTTTCACTTAAAAACATGTCTCTCAAAGAAGGATGTCATGAGATGAAGTCCATAACTCGAGCCTAAATCATCCCATGCATTTCTTATCATCCTAAATTACAAAATTATGTTAATTATTTAATAACATAAGATTAATTTTCATATATATAAATATTTTAATCTTTTTTTACCAATTAATATTCAATTAATGAAAAATTACTTTCATGTTGTATGTTTTGAAACTATATTATTCCTATGTCCAAAATCACATTTGTATGTTGACTATGGTCGATGTGATTGTTATTTAATCACCACCAGAATGGTAATCATGAATTAATTTTCATTTTTATTCAAAATTATACTTTTATAATCATCTATGAAAAATGGTTACGAAAAATAAACTATGCCACAATCATAATGATGGTAGGTCGAAAGTACACTTGATCAGCGTTTCCAGTTTTAATTTATCATTATAGAAAGAAAGTAACTATTATATTTTTTTAAAATGGATAAAATTTTATATTATATATGAAATAATTTCGTAAACTCCTTCAAATATACAATCTATGTGATGTGTTAAAAATCTAATTAAAAAAAATGGTTCAAATTGCTTTATAGGGCGGTATTCCACCTTATAGAAAATAAATTTCTCATTTTCAAATATTATTAATGTAAAAAAATTAATAAAATATATTATTTTTTACATAATTTTTTATATTTCATTATTTTCATATATAGAATCAAATTATCCATTATTCCCTTCCATGTAAACTGTATTTGATAAATGAATCACATCACTTACTGTGGCAGTAGTCTACTGTAGAGACTAACAATGTAATTGTATTCCCAATGTACAGGAAATTAAGGTGAAATATGATATATTGTAATTAAAGAAGTATATTTATATAAAATATATCATATATCAACATTAATTACATTATTATATTATGTTGTGAGAAGGGGTGATGCAAAATGAATTATGTTGGTTCATGAGATGATTGTGTGATGCACACATGACCAAATAATTTATTTTCCATTTAGTGGAGTAGTATATGATTTTACATAATTAAATTAAAAATGTAAAATATTACTAAAAGAAATATTAGATTTTAATTCAGTCATGATGGTTAATATTATTTTTAAGAGGTGGAAGAAGAAATATAATAAAATATTCGGTTGTGGACATTGCCTCTAATTTGGACAAAAAAGAGTTCTTTTACTATAATTTTGAGTGTAGAGACTATGTCCTTTTATAGGCAGGACAGAGGAAACAAATTTAATTGTTCAAAAAAAAGAATTACACCAATGTTTTTGTCATCCAAAATGAATAAAAAATAGATTATTTTCATAAAAATAATATATAACGTTTATATATGACAATTAAATATTAATTATATTGGTTTTGGTCATTTTTATCAATTATTTTTTATTATTGCCTCCTGGTAACCTAGTTTTTACCTTAATATTAATTAATAATATATCTATTTTCACTTTTATTCTGGTATAAAATTTTGTTCACCAAATTGAATAGTATAATTTATTTGGATAAAAATATGGAATAAATTTATTTAAATTATTCTCATATATGTGGATAAATTTAATTTAAAAATAATCCCATATACATGTCAAAACATTTTTTTTTCATGAGACTCTTTTCTCAAACATAAGATGATATTATAATTATTGTATGACTGGTTAATAAAATAATATTAAATTAAATTCATATTTAAATATATATTTATATAATATAAAAAGAATTCAAATAATTTTTTTGGGTTATTTTAATTATTTAAATGGATAATAATAATACACTTTAAATTGTTATCAGAAAATATTTGTTTTTATCCCACAAATACACTAATACTAAATTTGAGGATAAAAGTTATTTAAAAGAAATTAATTTAATTTCAAATTTTCAAATAATTCTTAGTATATTTTTAAATCCATTAAAATTAATTATACATACTTTATTGAAAGGAATTTCATTTTTATAAAATAAAATATTTTTCACTTTCATCTAAAAAACTATTATTTTCTCAGAAATATTTGAATTCCACCAAAATGTAATGTTAATATGATGAATTTATTAATAATTTGAATTTTATGAAATAAAATTACAAAAATGATAATAAATTATTATACATATTACCGCGGAGTGTAATAAAAAATTATTTTGTAAGAAATAATATTTTTTAAAGTTAAAATAACATTGAATAAAATATGGTGGTATGATATATTATTATTTTATCATATAATCGGAATCAACCTTGCATTATCTACTTATATTTTCTCTCATACTCTTTTCAGTGAAGGCTCTCAGTTTTCTTAATGTCTTCTCCATCCCTCTTCAGCTCCTCCTTTTGGATACCAATATGATTTTTTACCTTCACGTTGAGCATTTAGTAGACTGGGTCATGGTTGTGATCAGTGGTCGCCATTTTGTCCATGGATACTTGTATTTGATAGAGTTTGAATGTGGAGAGGATATTTTTTCTCTATTACATAACTCAATAATATATGGAGACCTCAGAGAACATTGATGCTGGAGGTTTCCCCTTTCTAGTTATCCTCTCGACCATTCCTAATTGATCTGTAGTGTTTCTGTTTGGTTTCATTTTTCCTCTATAGTTTTTTTTTTCCACCATCTTTCTTTATAATTTTGTGTGTAATCATATATTTTCTTCCCAATTCATGGCCCCCTTGTTCCATGTTTAGATCCTCGTCAATGAAACAGATTCCTTAATTCACCTCCTTCAATGTTATTGGTTGGTGGGTTTTAGCTCTCTAGTTTGCTTTCACCCCTACATCAGTGTTCCCTTCCTAGTGTTTTATTATTGATCATTCTTGGGTTTGGTTCCACCTAGTGGGATTCTTTTTCTTTTATCGATGAAAACAACGGTGTGATATGGGGTTGGTTTCACTAATTTTTTTGATGGTGGTGTTCCCTAGAGATCATGTCATGTGCAGGCTTAGTTCTTCAGCTTCAACCATTTTGGATTCCTCTAATCGAGTTCCAGGATGGATTCTATACATCTAACATAGATGATGCTATTTTGTGGATCTTTTTCTATAGTATGTGTGATTCGAGTGATGGATATAACGAGGGTGAAATGAAATAAATAGACAGTACATACATCGCAGCCGGATGCATTCCTTTAGTTTTTTTGGGTTTGGTGCTTAGTTGATATCCTTTGTCATCAAATTTTTTGTTTTTATTTACTAGGATTCTCTATTTGGCCAGGATTGGTCTTGGGAATGGTTTTATTCCAAACTAGATACCTTCCCTTTATTTGGGGGAATATTATTCATTTATGGTTCCCACATAACCTCAAAGTAATTTTATATTAAAAAAAATATTGGTTAGTGGATTAAAATCGAGTGACTAGTTAACTATCACATACAAAAAAAATTGAGTAGAATATTTATAAAAATATCTTAATAAAGTTAATCATATTCAGACCATCTAATTAAATATTTGGATAAAAAGATAATGTTGAAATAATAATATTTTAATAATATTATATGGTCTATTTAAACTGAGTGTTATGTGTTAAAATGATATAAAAAATATTGTTTTTTAATCATTAGTTGTTATATTATATTCCTCTAAAATAAATTACCTCCTCATATATTTAAATTTTTTCACATTAATCATGGGTTTGACTTTTGATTTTTTTTAAATAAAAAATCATAAAAAGGGATAATAAGACTTCATATTAAAATAATGGAATGTAAAATATATATATTATCACATAACTAAGTTTTTATATTGGGTAATATTGTTTGAAAGTGATGATATAAACACAGAATAAAAGAGTAAATATTTATTGAGAGTGATAGATATTATTGATCATAAAAAATTTAATGACGTTGATAAAGTTAACAATGAAAAAACCATATATTTATGATGAATTAAATGATAATTGTTTCAGCAAATATGAAGGTAATAAGATAATATTTCCGATTCATGATCTTTTACCTAGAGTTTTGGGATTTTTTAATATTATGATAAAGAAAACAAGAAAAATTAATATTTTAATATCTTTTAATATCGTAAAAACATTTTATCCTTGATTTATTCATGGATTAATATGTAATCTATATCCAATTATTTATAATGAATTCCCAATATGAAATATTTTTGGGCCTACGACATTAAAATTTCATTTTAATAGATCATAAGATCTATAAAGGTGCAACAATCTATTCCGTAGATATCTATTAAAACCAAATGGTTCATTGAACGTGATATTATATCCCAAATGAATATGAATACATTAATCTTCTAAATAAAAAATAATTTTTTTTACATATATCATTCCATAAATAAATGACCTAATATCCCAAATAACCTTAATAAAATAAACCAAACATTATGTTTTAACATAAATGATTATCTAATATGATTTCAACATGCATCTAAAAACAGTTGATTTAAAAGAACCCAAATAACACATTATATCAAACCTACAGGTTATATATATATATATATATATATATATATCTTAACAATTTAAAACATTTACCATAATATCATTAATAACCTAAACTTATAAAAAAATTGGAGAAAAGTTTGATAATATCTTTTTTTCTTAAAATAAAATTAATATTTATAGTTTAAATAATTTAATATAGAAAATTTTATATAATACAGTTCACCATTTAAGTAAGTGGAATGAAATACACCCTTATCTCACATCAGATGGGTGGTTCAGTCCTTGAGGCCTTGCTAGATGTGATAGAATTTCACCCAACCTATAGGGTTTTATTTTTCAATATGTATGGAAATACATATGGGAAAATCATAAAAACAATTTTTCTATTTTCATATAATGCTCTCATGAAAGTAATGAATATATTCAAAATAACATTATTTATAAAACCACTATGGTTTTATATAAAGATCATTCATTCTCTCTATATATACTAATATTAATTGACTACAATTACCTTAAAATAAAAGAACAGTTCTACGATTTTCTAATTCTAAATAATGTATTTTTCTATAGATAATCTCATTACCATTAAATCAAATATCTAGTTCATTAGTACCGTTCATCATATTGTACCAAATCCATATAGAAAGACTATTATGGAAGGATCTTTATATGTTATATGATTCTTATAAATAGAATTCCATTAAAAACACTCCCTTATAATGATTATTATGTTTCAACTCCAAATCACATAATTCATTCCATTACATTGTTTTTAATAGAACATCACCTAAGGTAATAATAAATGTATTAGGGCATTGATTTTATAATGACTATGTTCCCAAAATTTGTTAAACTGAACTATTAGAGGTACATTAATTTGATTATTATTTCATCATCTATTGTAAATTGAAATATTTATATTTTATTTTCTATTTAGCAATTTCTCCCTTTTACAAACCTAAAAAATATTGAAGTTCTATTTGGGAAAATTAAATTGTATCTCTCCCGAAAATTTAGGTAAGTAATAAATTTAATATTTATTCTTTTTATACATAAAAACATGAGATTTCAGAACATGTTATCGTTATCCTCCATAATTGTCTAGAAAATTCAACGATATTCTTAATTTTTTATAATAATGTAAGATAGCTCAATTGGAATCATCAAAAAAATTATAAATTATATTCTCGTTAGTTTTAGAATCTCATTACAGAAATTATTACATTTACCATCTTATTGGTTATTGACATTATTTCCAAAATTCCCCTCTATTTACCTGATTGATGATAAGAAACATGACAAGGATTATTTAAAATACTGAAGGGGAACTTGCAAATCTAATAAGAATAACATAAAAATGATCATTTTTTACTTCCATATGAGCCAATTTGATTCAATAAATATTTTCAATGATGATGAATCCTATTTAGCTTTCTAATATAAAAATTTATTTATGTATTTTATAATAAATTGTAAAGAGTATAAAAATTTACAATGAGCATCCCCAAGGAGTGTGAATCCAGTTATATGGTATGGATTTATTTTTTGGCTATGGACTAGAAGAGTCATCTCCAATGCAAAAACCACATGTGAATACAGCATGGTCAATCTAGGCCAAAACCATGTCCACTTTTAGTATCTATACCAGGATATTGTTTTTTAGAAACCACTCGCTCTATAATTTACCAGGATTCAAGGATATATTTCAATACACAATCTTACCCTTGAACATATCTTTATACTTGTCCTAAGGGTTGTCAATAATGTATTCTCATTAAATTTTCCAAATAATAACTAATGATTTTCTATGATAAAAAAATAGGAAACCAATTCATTTACATATAGTGTTACATTATATTTAACATAATCATCCATTAATTAAAATACAATAATATTGTGGCTATTTTTATTTGGAATACAAAAATAATAATACACAAAATAGAAATAAACAAGAAATCATTGTAATTTTCACTCCTTAAAGTGATCCTAAATCCATTCGAGATTATAAAACAGCATAGGATGACCTGGTGAATACATAGAAAAATGGATGAGCTATAAATCCAATTTATAAAATAATCATGTTGGGAAACATATTTTTTAATTAAATTATATAACATTATATCACAAAATAAAAGGGAAAAGAGTTAGAACATAGAAAAAACATAATGAAAATTGTATCATAGGATCATGGGATCATAGGAAAAATTGACGCAATTAATTATATGACATAAATATGAGTAATAGATAACTATATAAAAATATTACTTGGCAGAAATAGCCCATAATAGATTAGGATAGATACCAAATCATATACATGAATTCTTATGATACTAAAACATTGAACAACACATTGGAGAACCATATGGGAACACCAATTATAAAATATCCCTTGTCTATTTATTCCCTAAAATCTATATCAATCATAATTAATAGTATATGAATTAACAATTTATATAAAATGATTTTCATAATCTTATCTCCTATAAAAATAAATGTACATTCTATATTGGAGAAATTTTTAAATGATCATAACGCATGTATTACTCCATCAATGAAATGGCATGAATGATATGTATACATGTGGGGAAAATATATATCGAATTTACAATCATTTTATAACATTAAATTTTTCTAAAGTCCCAAAATTTCAATATATATTTTTTTAAATTGTACGGAATAATTTTAAGATGACATGCTTTGACAAAACCTGAATCTGAGGCCTAGTGGGTCGGAAAAAGAATTTTTTTACACATTTTTTAGATTTATTATTTAAATCTATAATGAGGTTTTATAAATTTTAAATTGGTTCTTGGATCAAATATCTGAGGGTACTATTGAACTCGGAATGATGAGATTCACCTAGAATGAAAATTACATAGACCAGAAAAGGATGGACGAAAAATTGAATTTTCAAAATTTTTAGAAAATATTAAAATATTTTAAAAAGTTATTTTCTATTCTTTTCTCATCATTGAGAAGCAGATTACAGTACTATGGTGCGGAAATGAGGCGTATTAAAGGAACCACCTTAATGGCTCATTTTTGGGTAGCATAATAATAATATTTCAATGTGTATTCATTTTAGTATGATAATGAGTTAGGGAATTATATTTAAAACGTGGAAATTATTTGTCAACTCTGATTCTAGGATTCACTCCAACGACGATTGAAAAATTCCAGAAATATCGCTAGTATCATCGATGCTATAAGATGAATGGGGCAAGAAATCAACAAATTCCAATGTTGCTTAAATCCTTGAGGGTGAAGTGCTTAAATGATGAACATTGATCGAGGTATGGATTTTTTTTTGTTTAGGTTTTCCCAATTTTTATTCTAATATATTGATCATGGATAAGGCAACAAATTGTTAGATCCATGGATTATGTTTTTTAAGGGAGGGTGTCCTTCATGGGTTTTCTACAGAGAGATTACATTATTGTTAATAGAACATCACCCCCAATCCTCCCCCAATTCTAAAAATATAATGTGATGGGCGTAGGGTGACACTAAAATGGCCTACACACCTCCTCCAAGTTCTTTTTTGGTGGAAAAACATTCAAATGTAGGTAATTAAAATTCAAGGCCTTTGTAGGAAAGGTGAAACCCCCCAGAGGACGGAGGTTAAGTCAGTTCAAAAAATGGATCACTGGTGCGGACCCGGTGGCGGTGCCGATAAACACCGGTGGTGGACTATGGTTGTGTCCAAAGGTGGGGGGCAGCGCACCATGACAACACGTCAGAATTCGGTGGTGCAGTCGACATTGGCTGCAGCTAAGTGGGAAGAGCCATCGTATGGTCCAATGGCAGGTGGGAGGGACACATCCCCTCAGCTGTGTCGGTGGAGTGGAAAACATTAGCATGTCGCGGTTCTCAGTGAGAACACACTCTCCTTACAGTGTTCGGGATGTCAGGATGGCCGTATAGCAGCAGTCCGCGATTGCTCGACTACAACAGAGAAGGTGTCCACGTGGATGACCTATTGGGCGAGGGGTGTCATACGCTGATTCAAGACACATCCAAGCCATGCGGAACCAGTCTGCTTATGGTGGACTGGAAGGGCCCATGTCATACCCACTCTTGTATGTGAGACCTACCCCAATGTGTTGAAACCAGGATGAGCCAGGTCCAAGTCGGGTCAGCGGACCTGGGTCGGATAGGTAGACCCTGGGCAGGGTTGGGTCTGTCCAACAAGGTCAGATCAGAGCTTGACCCTTCCGGCCCCTTTTTGAAAAAAACACCAATATCAATCAAATACTATTTTCGATTGATGAGCCATTTGTGGAATTGAAACCCTAGAAATAAGGAGGATATTTTGGAATACTCTATGGAGTATTTCATTAAAATTTAAATTGTATGAATGTATTGGGGATCAATTTACCTAAGATTAAGCATGATTCATGCAGAAAATATAAAATTGGATGAGCCCTAATGACTGTTGACAATCATCCCTATGTGGATAAGATAATACGGCCTAGTGAGAATCAACATTTATGTGACCCGGATGTCCCATGGTGGTGAGCGGCATCTATGTGACCTATATTTTCCATGGTTGTTGACAGGAGGAGTTCATCCATATAGACATAGGTGGGAAGGACCTTTGGTGTGACTCGACATGCTTGTGGTGGGGAGAAAATATTGTGTGACCTACCACACCTAGGGTAAATATCAGGGATGGGTACCACAGTAGTTCTAGGTTAGTGGGAAGGGACTTCTTTGTTACCTAGATGGCCCATTGTACTCATTGAAGAGGAGTTCTCCAGTAGCCCATGGTGTTCAACATTATGATGGATTGTATTACTTCCCTACTCGAAAATATACCTGGTTTGAGTTGTCTTACTTCGTGATCATGCATGGTGATCGTTCTTGGTGTATTGATAGTGCATTACATTGTAGACTTCCCTTTTTGTTTGGGTTTCTGTAACAAGTAATATTGTTACTCACTCCTATACATACTTCTCCCACATGTGTTGTGCCTAGTGCAGGAGACCACTTCCTAGATAGAGGACTTGGTGGCCTAGGACCCTGTGGTGCCCAGTTAGACCAGGTAGGAGGGGCTTACATCTACATCTTCTAGTGGCTACTCCGTACTTACCCAATAGGAATGGATTCCATTATATGTATTTCAGTTTTTTTATTTACATTATTTCATTCAGTTTTCTTTTATTCTGATTGTATTCTATCCCATTTGATCTATAGTTTTTACTTTTACTCAGTGGTTGTTTAGTGTCATGATTGTTTACCTTTCCAGTTTATGGATGTGGCTGTTACTGCATGTGTACAGGTGCTCAAGAAAATTCCACCCACATGTAGGTTGATGCCTTGGGCACTAGTAACCATCCATTTTCCTTCGGGAGGTGGGATTCTGGTATGTTATAGCACGAGTCCTGGGGATGGGTCATGACAAAGTGGTATCAGAGGTGGTTTGTCCTAACTCATAGACCAAGATTCTGTTGTTTTTTTTTTGGGGAACTATGCAGAATGCTTCAAGTGTGAATTTCAGAATGTAGGATTCCAGTGTCAGTGGGGCTGCCAAAGTATCCACACACAAGGAACCTGAATTCTGCTTTTTGGCTCTATATATGAAAACATTGGTTACATAAGTGTCTCGTTATGATATTCTTTAATATAAATCATCTCACCATCTATAATATTCTAACTGTTGTACATAATAATCTATTTCATGATGCCTCCATGATGACCACCATATAGGTTTCCAACATGTGATCATGTGGATAGCCCGCCTAGCGATGAGGTGTCGGTTCGGGGACTAGTACTAGAGATGTCCCTACCAGGTGGTGCACCAGTGTTTCAACCACCCTCTAATCAGAATTTTTTTCCTTCATTACCAGTAGCTGACTCAAATATATTCAGTGCCTTTAATGAGTTTTAGAGATAGAGACTTCCTAGTTTCAGGTAAGAGATAGTACCCCAGGTCATTGAGGACTGGCTGGAAGTAGTGACGCGAGTCTTCTGCTTAGTGAGGACAATACATGATCAGATGGAGATCTTGTCCACAATTCATCTACATGGATCAATAGGGAGATGGTTTTGCTTGACCATCCAGACACAAGATGAGGTGACCCTCACATGGACAGACTTCAAGTGGATTTTTGAAGAGGAGTTTTTTCCTGCAACTTTGTTCTCTAGGTGCATTTAAGAGATACTTCACCTACAGTATTGAATCATGTGAGTGGATGGGTACTCATTTTGGATTACCGACCTCTCATTCTACTCCGTAGATATGTTGTGGGACCCTCCTTTAGTGCCTGGACATTATATTAGGGTCTCAAATGGGAGATCAGGGATTCTATGGTGTCCCTCTGCAACCATAGTCACACTGTAGTGCTGGAGCGATCCTTTTTTTAGAATTATTTCTAGAGGAGTAGGCACGTAAAGCTAGAGCATTTACCAGACCTCATTTGGTATAGAATTTAGTGGTGAGTAGTAAAGAGCATTCATGGGGGGGCCAATCAGGCCAGGTCGTTCAAGAGGTGATCCTAGGACTTGGGGTTGGTAGTGTGGGGATACCATATTAGAGGTAGTCAATATGGAACTAGGTTTTTCTTCACGTGCGGTGGTCAGGGATTCAAGGCTCATGACTACCCAACCCGCTGCATTGACCATCAGCAGAAGGTTAAAGGACCACCAAGGCTAAAGTAGAGGTTTGAGTGAGGAGATCCACAATGTGGCAGACATGGTTTGAGAGAATCCTGTGAAATTGGAGATGGATGAACATTTAAGGAGCTATAACAACCACCCCCAACTGGTCCAATAGTGGCTATGGAAGCTAGAAGACATGGGAGAGGCCAGCATTAGGTGATGGAGGCCATCGACCACGATGATCCTAAGATTATTTAAGGTATGGTCTATGTCTTTTCCACCTTCATATTCATTATTATAGACACAGGTCATAACCACTCTATCTATGCAATGGTCCTCATTTGAAGCTCACTGATCCTAGTGGAGGATTTATCTTGACCCATATGATTAGAGGCTCCTACGTGATGGTATTAGATGATTAAACTCTAGTGTCGGTAGTGTTAGATAAAAATAGGAGGTGAGAGCTTAGGCTTAGATCTCCTACTAGCAGTGTTGAGGTCATACATTGTCATCTTGGGTATGGAATTGTAATATACATTCCATGGTCAGATTGACAATATTAGGATCAATCTGGGGTGTGTCTGTGAGGATGGGACAATGTTTTCCTTCACTAGTGAGAAGGGAACTTTTTGATCACGGGACGGAAATTATAGGAGGATGGAGTAGCCAATCACTCACAAGTTAGTGAGCCTCACCCTCGGTGTAGTGGGTGAGAGGAATCCAAGCATTCCTATAGTGGTGGATGAGTATGTGGATGACATTCTTGAGGATATTAAGGGAATACCTCCTCGCAAGGAGGTAGACTTTGGAATCTCCATGTACCCTATGAAGACATTGATATCCACACTATTATATTAGATGGATCTCATGGATCATTGGGAATTGAGTGTACAATTAGTGGACCTGCATGATAAAGGCTTTGTGAGGCCCATTGTTTAACCATGGGTAGCCTCATTGTTATTTTATAGGATTTCAGATGAGATCTTGAGGCTATGTGTGGTCTTCCAGCTCTTGAACAAGGTGACCGTGAAGAACATGTATCAACTTCTGATGACTTATGACCTCTTAGATCTACAAAATGGAGGGAGGTGTTTCTCAATGATCGACCTTAGATCAGACTATCAACAACATTGGGTATGAGATCAGACATACTGAAGACATCCTTTAGATGCCATTATGGACACTATGAGTTCATGGTGACACACTCCATCATGATAGATTCCACATAAGTGTTAATGTTACTCATGAAAAATATCTTCCAGCTTTACCCCGATTGATTCATGGGGGTATTCATTGATGACATCATGGTGTACATAGCGTCAGAGGATGATCATACAACACACCCGTGGATAGTTTTTTCATACACTTTGAGAGAACCAAATTTATGATAATCTCATGTAGTGCTAGTTTCAGGTTAGGGAGTTCCACTTGATGGGATACGTCATCTTGGAGGCTTTAGTTGTAGTGGATCCAGAGAATATAGAGGCAATGATTGGTTCTGAGCCACCAAGCATCGTGATTATGATGTAGAGTTTCTTATGGTTGGTTGTATAGTACCGGTGGTTGGTTCCAAACGTTTCCATAGTGGAAAACCCGTTACCATCCTTGACATAGAAGGGAATTACCTTCATGTGGATGGAAGAATTTTTTATAATGTTTCATGAAGATGAGGTGGATAATGACGAGTTACCCAATCCTGAGACAAAAAAAGAGGGTGGTTGGGTATGTATACTTCAACAACACATCATGGACTGGACTTGGTTGTGTCCGGATGTTGGAACAAGCAGTGATCCCATACGGATCACGAATATTGAGGTAGTATGATTTGAACTACGCGACCCATGACTTGAAGTTAGCAGTAGTGGTCTTCACCTTGAAGATGTGGTGGTACTACTTGATGGGTGAGTGGCTTACCATCTACTCTAACAACAAGAGACTCATGTATATATTCTCACAAAAATAACTAAACATGAGACAATGGTGGTGGATGGTGTTCCTCTAGGAATATGACTTTGAGATAGTCTATAATATTGTGAATGGGAACGTGGTAGTAGACACGCTCAGTATGAAATCTGGTTTACAGATGAATAGTGGAAAAATAGAGCAGCTTTCCAGGATGCAGATATCCTGATTGGATGATGATGGATCAACATATCTTAAGTCAATGACTATCACTCCCTCATTCGTATAGAGATGTAGAGAAGAATAACTTGTGGATGTTGACTGCGAGGCCCAATGTGCTCAGCTATTCTTAGGATATGCTGTTGATGGATTTTCGATAGGCGGGGATAACATTATCTTTTTTAGAGGAAGCACCATGGCACCAGTGACATTTCTAGAGGAGTTGTTGATGGAGTCCTATACACCACCTTTGGCAGTACATCATATTGTCGATATAAAGTACCAGGAACATCGATGTTAGTACCAGTTTGCAGGGACGAAGAAAGTGGTGTAATAGTTCATTTCACGATGCCTCACTTATCAACAAATGAAGGTTAAGACTCAAGTCCCAAAAAGCTTGGCATAACCACACGAGGTACCAGAATGTTAGTGGGATAGTATCTCTATGGATATACTGATAGGCTTACGAAGCACGTACATGGGCCACGATTCCTTCTGGGTTATCGTTGACAGACTCACCAAGTCTTCTAACTTCCCACCCATTTGATTGTAGGGATCAGTAGAGGGATTCAGATGCATCTATGTCCAAAATATAGTGTGGCTACATGTTTTTCATTCTACGATCATCTGATATTGTGATTCACACTTTATATCTTAGTTGTGGAATGGATTGCTTGAGGCATTCCAGACTCATCTACTCTTGAGCCAATATTTCCCCCCTAAGACAGATTTTCAGATGGAGGAGACTAGACAAACCCTAGACGAAATGATTTTTGTTCTGTCCTTGATTTAGGTCACATTGTGGAGGACCACCTACCACTGATGGAGTATCATAAAACAATAGTTTTTCCTACACCATTGGCATAGAACTATTTGATGCCTTGTATGGGCGGCTAGGTAGATCACTTCTATGTTGGAAAACCCCATTAGAGTTTCCACTCATTGGTATGAAGTTGGTATGGGCTGTCATTGAGAAGGTAAATATCATCCAAGTGTGGATGAGGACTGAATAGTGTAGACTAAAATCATATACTTGTAGGAAGGGGAGGCCCTTGCAGTTTGAGAAGAGCGACCATGTTTTCCTTTTGGTCTCACCCCAATTGGGATTGTAGTGATTTGCTCAGGGTAGTAAGCTCTCTCAAAGGTTCATAAGACCATTCCATTTTCTAAGAAGAGTTGGTGAGGTGGCGTATTATTTACCTCTTCCCCCACCAATGCATTGAGTGAATGATATTTTTCACATGACGTATCTGAGATATACGTACATGACACATCACACGTTATCCAGTATTGTGAGATGGAAATTGATTATGGGGTTATATTCACCGAGTTCCCGGTGGAGATAGAGGATCAACATGTGTGGGTCCTTCGTGGATGGTCATTTCCTCTAGTGCACGTTCACTAGCAGCACATGAATTTTCAAAAGAACACATGGGAGAAGGAGGTTCATATTTATGCGCAGTAACAACATTTTTTGATTATCCATTGTATAGGATATTGGGGACGTAAATTACTACGGTGGGGAGAATGTAATGTGTTGGAATTACTATATAATTTTTTTTAAATTGTTTCAAATTATTTCAAGATGACACTCTTTAACGATAAAGGCTTTTGAAGTCCAATGAACCCATAATGAAAATATTGAATTTTTTTAGTTCATTTAAGAAAATTTTTAAGAGGTTTTTTAAGACACTGAAACTGATTCTCAGATAAATAATACAAGGGATCTATTGAACTCGTAATGTCAAGATTCTCCTATAAAGGACATAACATCGGCTAGCATAAGTCATATAGAAAATATAATTTTTTAACTATTAGAGAAATAATAAAATAAATAACAAATATTTTTATTGTTTTGTCACCATTGAGAGGTGGATGACAGTGCATCAGTGTGGTGATTAGGTGCATTTAAGGAAGCTCCTTAATGGATTCTTTTTATGTCGTCCAATAGATATGAGGCTTTAAAAATGACATAATGTAACGATGTGACATCATAGTGTAGAAAAAACATTTCGATGTGTATTATATTTAATAGTTTAATGAATTATGGGTATAATAATTAAACTAGGTAAAATCTATGATGAACCAATGGAAAGGATTCTATCCAACGATGAACAACGAATGCTGGAAGGATTTCTAGCTATGTCGACACATTATGAAGAACAAGAAGGGAAGAGACTAATTCCAACATCGATTAAATCCTTGAGGGCGGAGCACTTAAATGAAGAACATCAATTTAGGTATGGGTTTTTGTTTATGTTTTCCATATTTTGATTCTAGAACAATAAATGCAGATCAACCGATGAATAGGTTGATCTAGGGATCATGTGTTCTTCTAGGAGGGTATTCTACTTGGGTTTTCTATAGAGGGATTAAATTATTGTTGCAAGAAAATCATCTACAAAACTCTCCATGTTTTTAAACTATAATGTGGTGGGTGGGGATGACATGGTCAAGGCCCAACCCCCTGCTCCTTGTGTAATTATTGTGGAAAAAAAATTCAAAATGGAAGAAATGAAAATTTGAGGCCTACACAAAAATGGAGACACGCCATAGAGGCCTGACGCATAGATAGTGTCACAAAATGACCACTGGTGCAGACATAGTGGCCTGTGATGGTGGCATAAGGTGTGGGGAAGTGCGCCATGATGCTACGTCGGAGTTGGATACCACATCCAGCTTCGGTAGTGGTGTAGGCAGCTAGCGGTAGGGATGTTCCCCCTTATCATCATCGGTGGAGCGGCCCACAGCCATGAGATATAGTTCTCTAGGGGAATGTGGTCTCATGACCATGTGTAGGATGGTTGTCTGGTCACGTAGTTTTAAGCCGCAGTCACTCGACGGGTGTGGAGAAGGTAGCCACGCAGATGACTTGTGGGGATATGGGAGTCAGACGTGACATCTAGCCACATCTTGGCTAGATGGAATTGGACAGCCTAAACCAAAAGGGTAGCCCGTGAACGGAACCTACTCCAGTAGGCTAGACTATGCCAGACCTCGGTCAAGATAGGTCTGATTCAGGTCAGTAGACCTGGGTTGGGTTGTTGGACCCCGAGCCTGGTCGGGTCGGGTCATTCTAAACAGGTCATACCAGACCATTCTCGCACATGCCCCTTTTTATAATACAACATTATCTTTAAAACTAAGTGTTTCATTGATAAGGTGTTTTCAGAGTTGGAACTCTCCTGTTAATGCCAATATTTTCGTAAACTCTATGGATAATTTTATGGATTTTGAAATTTGATGAAGGTCTTTGCTAACAATTCCTCAGATATCAAGCATGAAATGTGCGGAAACCCGGTGGTTGGCTAAGACCTATAGGCTGCAGACAAGTGACCCTGTCTAGATCAGATACTATGGCCAGTGTGAAGGACTTAGGAGGGACATGAAAGGGCTATGGTGGGTAGAAGCTTCTATCTAAATGGGAAGACCCACAGTACTCGGTAGGAGGAGAAACTCATTATGGACATAGGTGGGAAGAAGATTCATTGTGACTCTGTATACCCATTGTGGGGAGAATTTTCAGTGTGACCCTATATACCGACCTTAATCATCAGGGATGTATACCTCAATAGTCCTAGGATAGAGGGAAGAAGCTTCGGTGTGACCGAGCATGCCCACAATACTCATTGAAGAGGATTTCTCATGTATACATTGGTGTTCAATGTTTTGACTGATGGTCTTACTTTCCAAATCTTTAATATTCTCTATTTGATATATCTATCTTCATAATCATGATTGGTGATCATCCTTTATTGTTTGTCTGTGGGTTGTTTTGTGGTCTTTCCATAGTGTTTTTGGTTCCCTATTGAGTAATATTGTTACCCACCCCTACCTGGGATTTGACCAAACGTGTTGTGTCTTGTGCAGATTACCACCGCCTTGATGGAGGAATTGGTGGCCTAGGACCTGGTGGTTCCCCGTGAGACTAGGTAGGAAGGGCGTACTTCTACAGCTTCCTGTAGCTACTTTGTACTTACCCATCTGGTTGAGTTTCTAGCGGACAAGTTTCATAGTTTTCCTTGTATATTTCTTCTTTCATTTTATATTTTTTTCGTTTTGTATTCTAGCCCATTTGACCAACACTTTGTAATTTTCATATGTGGTTGTTTAGGGGCTTTCAAGTTACATTTTCCATATATGGGAATATTTTTTGTGTGGGTGGGTACTGGTACTCCATCCAATGCCTCCCACATTCTGGATGACGACTCTGGGGCGTATAGTCAACCCCTGGCCTTCGAGAGGCGGGCATGGGGTATGTCAGGACATGGACCCCAAGGGATGAGTTGTGACAATTTTTTTTCTTTTATGTGTCTAAAATCAATATAAATATAAAAATATTTATAGGGGAAATAATAATTTAATTTTTAAATTTTCAATTGGAAAACAAAAATTCAAAAATTATTGTTGAAAACATAGATATAGAAGAAAAATTATTTTCGATCGAAGATAGAGATGAAGGAATTTTTTTTAAAAAAAATAAAAAATAATTTTATGTGTCAAAATGAGTAATATGGAACTATTAAATGATAATTTCATGAATATCTAGTTGATATTAAAATGAAATGGTTTTATTAGAAAATTATTAGATAAATTCATTTAAGGGAAATCAAGGCATAAAAAATTATTAATAAATTTAGATTTAAAAATTAAACCTCACTAATATGGTATGCATTAAATAATAACTCTAATGGATGATATATATAAATTATAACATAAAATATTATAAATTATAAAGTATTAATAAAATAATATGTAAAGGGTATGTATATACAATATTAAATGAAATTTGGGGCATAAAAGAACTTGTATCTCAAATAAGGATGTTTTGAGATAAAATAGTTAACTTGATCATAAATCAATTTATGTGTTCCTTATCATCCTAAAAAACAAAATTATGATAATTTTGAAAATGATTAAAAACAATTTTCATGTTTTTTATATCTATTTCTTTTATCATTTCAAATTCAATTACATAACCAAATAATTTCATGGAAGAAGTTTTAATGAAAAATGAATCCTATTTCCAAAATCACATTGGGTTGTTGAATAAGATCAAAATGATTATTATTTAATCAAATATAGAATTGTATTAAAGTCCTACTTATAGTTCTTACACATAAATTATTTATTTTAAAGATTTATTAAATATGCTAATGAAAAATTTACTATCATAAAATCAGTCATATGGTATGAGATATATACGCATGAGTAACATTTGCATTTATTAAATATCATCATGGAAATAAGGTAGGTTTTACTTTATCATTATATAATGATAATAATATCATTAATATCATATTATTTATTTTAATACCGAGACAAAAAACATTAATCATAGGATGTAATAATAAAAATAAAAATAAACGAATGACATCACTTCATAAGGATGTAGTCCACTATTCCCTGAGAAACGTTATCATTTTTATGGATGATAATATATAAATTTAGATTATGTATTATTTTAAATTAATTTATTTAATTCATTATTATCATATATAAACATTAAATTAAACCTTTTTTACATTCCTTTTAAATATAACGAGAAATCAAAATCACATCGCTTCAGATGATGGTAGTTTGTCGTAATCATGAGCACTGTTGTCCTATTCAAAATTGAATGAAAAGGAAGAATGAGTATGTGATATTATAATTATAGAAGTATTAATATGTCAAAGGTTTCATATATAAAAAATATATACATTATTATATGAAAATATCATATAAAAATATTTTAAATGAATTTTTCTGTTTCATCCGATGGTATTCCCTGGTACATGTGACCCATAGTTTCTATTCAAATTTGAGTTGGGAGGATATAGTTAGTCAAAAAACATGCTAGTGTTCCATTAAATCTGACATCAGACCCATTATATTCCTTTTCTTGAAAGGATATCTTGATCCCCATACATTAGAATATAGTCATTGGATGTAAAAATTATACATTTAAATCAATTTCCCTCCGTGATTATAACCATAAAAATTCAACAAAATAAACAAAGATTCATAACTGATAAAACAACCAAACAAGATACAATAATTTTCAGAATAAAGGATTTATGACATTAAACCAAAACAAGAGAATGAAATGGATGAAAAACCAACAAATGTACCAAAACCTATATGCAAAATGAGAGTAACCGCCCACTAGACACCACCACCAAAACCTATAACAAATGGAACACTAGCTACCAGATCCACCAACATCAAGTAATATCTTTCCATTACCTAGGTTATACATTACAAATTCTACATAAAACCAAAGGTATATTCATGGTGTGATCCAATGCCTAATATGATACCATCCCATTAAATGATTCTATGTTATTACATTTGAAGACATAACAACATGAATAAGCTCATAAAAACATTGAAAACATGTTTAAGATACATCCCAAGGATTTTTTTTTCAGAAAAAAATATATTTAAAGTAAATCATTTAAAATGGATACAACATACACAAGGTCCAATATTCTGATAGATAAAACCATATCATAACATCATTCCACAAGGATGAACCATGTGAAAATCTTTTTTGGTAGGTATGAAAACATAGTCACTATGAACCTCATACCTTAGTGATCAATATCCTCCTAATCAACTACTAATAGATTTCATCTGAATGATATACTAGGAGGGATCAATCCAAAGGGCTTAGTGGTCTCTAGATAATTATCCAATACCATCATCATTCATTTACATGGGACACTTTTAGGGATCATCCCATGTGCCTTGTGGTTTTTAATAATGTCACATTTTTAGATAGTGGTTCCAGAGATAATCATGGTATGTAAATCAAGACTATTCCACTTCTAAATTAGTAGCATACTAGTTATTGTTTTCCCTACATGATACCTAATAATCCCTTTTGTAGTATAGCCATTTTCTTTATTTTAACCCTTAATTTATGTTTTTCATGGTTTTAAATGTTAAGGGTGACGTACGGAAGAGTCGTGAGATTCTAGATTGATGTTTGGGGCAATGGGGAAGTTACATGGGTGGCGCACAATTTTTCTATACCGTGCGACCATACCATGCAGGCTGACTTGGGCGGCAGTGGCCACCGCACGGTTGGTGCACTGTTATGGGAAACTATGCGATGAGTATATGTGATAAGGGTGTCCGAGGCAGTAGATAACGCATGGTTAGCACACTGTTTGTCAAACTGTGTGGACTAACCACGCGGACACTTAAATTAGATCCTTAAATTTTGGATCTAACACGTTATTGCCTCTAATTGATTCATTAAAGCTCTTAATTGGCCATAACTCGGGATTTCTCTCTCTTGAGGGTTGTAAAACTTTTCCCAAGTATTCTGGAGGTGATATAAAGGATTCTCTTGGTGAATTGAAGCCGGATTCTTAAGTTATGTGATCATTCTCCTTCATTCGTGATTGTTTTCTTAGATCTACTTAGATCTACTTCTCCTCTTCCATTTGGTCCTAGATATGTTCTTGTTATATGTAGATCTAAGTGTGCAGATGCCAAATATGATGATTTTGTTATTTCTTGTGTTAGGATATGAGATATAAGGAGGGTTTTTGGAGAATCGACCTAGTGTTCTTGAGTGTTCTTCGTCCGTTTCTTGGTTTCACCTAATTTGTTGAGGTAGGTGGCTTCACTCTCGATTAATATTTCTTCGAAGTTAAAGGCTTAGTTCAAATTGAATTAAATTTCTTGGTTTTAATTCTGAAATTATGGTGAAAAGCATGTAATAAATCATCTTTAGTGATGATTTATGGGTTTTGGTGGAAATTTGGGAATTGAAAGAATGTTTTGTGCAACGTGTTTTGGTTTCTTGATTTTAAAATGGTGATTTTAAAATATAGATTTGCTGGATTTGGGAAATGGTTTGCGGGAAAAGATTTTCAATAAAAGTTTTGTTATACTGAAATGGTTTTGGCATGGTTGAAATGGTGTGGTTTTTTGGCATACTGGGTGTGTGTATTCATATTTCATTTACAATCGTTGCTTGAAATATGAACTTATGTTTGGTGAAAAAAGGTGTAATGGAACATGTAGAGTAATTACCTTGTGACGACGTGGAAGATTGATGAGAATCCGCTCTTGAGTATGGAACTGTCATAACAATGCATGCTTTGTTGATTTCACTGGTTTTGAAATGGTTGGTTGTGTAGATTTGTGAAATGGGATGAATATGCCAAAGTGGAAATGTGAATTTTATTGGAAACCTTTCTTGGTTGCTTTTCTTGAGAAAGATGGTTTTTGTTGGAATATGGTTTTGACATTGAACTTGTTATATTGTGAACTGTTTTCGAATTGTTTTATATATATTGTTTATATTAATGTGCTAACATGTTTTATCTTAGAGGCATGGGTTGGGAAGTCATTGAGGAAAACCTATTGAGTTTCATTACTCACCCTCTGCTTTGGCACGTTAGTGCTTTTGCAGATGTCATAAACCAGAATGTTGGCAAAGGTAATGTTTTACATGTTTATAGAACCACTTCGTGATACTTGGGCTGGTTCATGATATTGGAGCTTGGAGTTGGTGGAGCATGGAGTTGGGTTGACATCTTGTAGTATTTTAGTTCATCTTTCCACTGTTTACTCTGATTTAGTGTTGGTTTCCACTATGGTACGCTTTATTGGTTTATGATAAAATAAATGGTTGAGTTGTCTTAGTTTTAATCATGCATCATTTAGTTGATTAGTTTTATTATGGTTGTTGGTTCTGTGGTATATTTTTAAAAGGGTAAATCGTCCCCCACTTTTTTTGAAACCCTTCGTAATTTATTTCCAGACTTTGGCACCTTGGGGATGTATCTGAAGGCCTAGTAATGACTCATTGAGCTCTCGGGCCAATGAGGATCAGTGGGTAATTACACCTTTGTTCCCAAATACCATTTCCCATACAACAAAAATTACCACATTCATATAAAAATTCCACGCAACACAGGAATACAAGAAAATATGTTCTCTCTCAAATCATTTTAGGAAAACACCATTCTCCTAAAATAAACCAATTTGAATTTCACAGACAAAAATAATGGATGAATACATTTTTCATACAATTTTCACCACTCATAAAAACCATTCATGAACATCTAAATTAAACCACACAATTAATCCAATCCCTTTTTCACGGTCCAAGTCTATTTCATATCCAAGAATAAACAGTGTTCAATTAATGTTTTTCTTCACATCATTTACATAATTTAAAAATAACATTTAAAGGTGCAAAATAAATACCAATGTGGAAAAAATAATTTTCTTTTGGAACCATACTTTTAAATCATTTTTACCTAATGATCCCTTGAAAACACATATCTAACCTTTTAAATAAATCATAGAACACATCCAAGAAGAACCAAAACCAAAACAAATGAAAATATAACCATTTTACTGTATAAACCCACTTTCACCACATATTCAGGTCAATTAACATTTAAATAATCTATCTCACCACAAATGATACATAAAAAATATTATAAACCAATAATGAATATAAAAAACATATAGAAATTTTATATCATGGAACCACCTACCTCACACTTTTGATCTTCTAAAAAACAGTGAAACCCCAGAACTAAATTACCACAAGGTCTTATAATAGATTGATCAACCAAAAAAATAAATATATTCCCCAATATCACAAGATCGAACCCCCATATAGGTCAAAAATATGATAGAAATTAATCCCCCAAGAAAGAGGGATTGAATATCATCGAATGAGGGATTAATCAAGAGATAAATCACATACATGAAGTTGACCTCAAGTTCCAATGTCCACACCACCCAGGGGATGGATCCCTTGACGCCTAATAATGTTTAGAGGGAGCTCCAATGGCTTAAAATATTTTATGATGTAGATGGGGGAGAATTACGGTTGGTTAAATCCCTAGAGGGAAAAACAAAATTTTCAATATTTTATTGACCTAGAAAAGTCACATTGTTTTCCCACAATTTTTTCCAAACCGTAGAGAAATTTTGTGGCCCAATCTATACAAAAAGAAAATATAGCATGGTTATCCCACATGATTTGAAAAATATCCAATTAAAAGTGTGGTTTATCACTATCCAAAATATCACTTGGTTGCATGGTTTCATAAAAAATGGAATATGGTTTTCCAACCTGTGGGCCAATGATGCACCTCGTGTTATTTATTCCAAAAACATTATTTTTTCCAAAACATATATGGTAAATCACAAGAATAAATATAGGAAAAAAATAAATAGAATACTACTCCAAAAGGTAGTTAGGAATGGGAAAATTCCATTTACTATAAAAACATTCTTCACCCTGAATGTTACACCATTTCGTAATTAGAAAAAAAATGGATACTTCTTTTCAACCCATGCCTTCCACCCTCAAGCCTCTTGTTCATTTCAACCATGCTGGTAATGGATTTGGTCCATCAGAATAGACATCGCATGACACAATCTCTCTTATGAATCAATTATACGTATTAGCCACTCCAACAAAGATAGATCAGGCTCCAAATGTAATTCCTTCCATCTCAACACATGGGATGTATTATGATTTTACAATTTCTGTAAGAACACATGGAACACATAATGATTTGACATTAACATCATTAGAAAATATAATAAATAAGATTAATTTCCAAATATCTTAGTAATTTCAAAAGGACCAACATACCTCATCATAAGTTCCCCCTTTATTCCCAAACAATGATAACCCAAGAATCATTCCACCCATAGGAATACATGGTCAACCTTTGAAATATCTAAATCACGACACCACTGATTTTCATATGACATATAAAAAAATTGAGCTATTAAAAAATGATGCCTAGTCAGAATCACATTGTTAGAAGTTTCCAACACAAGGCTCAATCCCAATAATGAGGTCTCACCATCCTCATCCCAACACAACTAAAATGGCTACAACTGACTATAATATTGATAAAAGGGGAACCATTTTAATTGAATATCAGTAACGATTGATATATTCAATCTCTACCAATCTAAATTAGATAAGTGATAGTCCTCTAATATCCAAAACTATTTACCAATGCATGTGTTCCAAAATATGATTCACTCTCTCTGTCTGACAATCTATTGGTGGGTGGTATAACATAAACAACATGACATGTGACCCATATGACTTTTAAAGGCCAACCCAAAATCATGAGGAGAAAAAAGGTCCCTTGTTATAAAAAATTACCAATTTCACACTAGAAATCCTCACGCCACTTGAACATGAAATTATACAAACTCATCCAATTTTCTCAAATCCCTGATCAGAATAAAATAATTCTATTTTTATAGATTATTGATCACCACCTTAATTGAATTACTCCACTATTGTGTATTTTGGAATCAGACAATAAAAAAACTGGAGATCTCATCCCTCTTCCATGAATGAATAATTAGTGGTTGGAGAAAACTTGAAGGACATTGATGATATTCATTATTGTTCTGACATTTATAAAACTGGTATAAAAAGTCAGGAACATACCACCTCATACAAAGGAACCAGAACTTTTGATGCACATCATATAATGTCGTGGTTGTTCCAGGATGAATGGTCCACTGATATTGATGGATATCCTACATTACATTCTTCTAAAATATGATGCGCACTACAAAGAGACCCCAGAATCATAAATAAGCCTTATAAGTTGAAAATCATCATATGGTGTCTCCCCACCATTAGGAAATTGAATAGACTATTAGAATAAATCATCACCATGATTCTATTACTAATTCAACATGATAAAGATGGTGTCAAATGAACACTATCCAAGAATTCACATCTATGGTTCCCCTAGTTATCCAAGTCCAGAGGAGAAAAAACTCCATAAAAGTCCATTCATAACAAGAAACATTAAATTTCTGATTTTACACATTCGTACTCATGGAATCTTCCACAAAATTTCTTTTAACTAAAGTGTAGACTTAATCAAAACCAAACCCCATAAGGTACACAACCCAATGGGAAAACCTCAAAATCTACTACATTTGGGAGAAGATATATTCTAATCTATTGAAATCCCAATAAAACAAAAAATTCTCCCCAAAAAATATAATGATTTCATTTCATCAAGGCATGGATCACTGATGAAAATTCCATGTCATGGAATGGGTAACACGTCTCATGTGGTTAGAGCTAGAGAGAACCGTAATATACCCCATGATCATTCTAAATCAAAAATCATCCTATACCCATAATTGAGACATTTAAATAAACCACATAACCTACTATAGAATCTAGAAAAAAGGAGTTGTAGTCATCAACCACATTAGATCCTCAAGGGAAGCTTGACATCCTGGGTTCCGTCGAATATTTACCACTTCTCAAGTAAGATCGGTCATGGATGAAGAAAGATGAGAAAAATAATGCACGAATAACATGTAATACCCTATGATGCCAAATAATCTCATTGTGTTTAAATAAATATCATGATTCTCTGATGACATTGTTGTTGTAATTTTCTCAGGGTCCACCAAATCCCCTTGTTCAGAGAATAGGTAACCCAAGAAAATTTACTTCAATATTCCATAAGGTTATTTTTTAAAACATCTCATTGAGATGATAATCCCAAAGGGGTCCTAGAACTATCCTCAAATGGTGGTTATTCTCCTCCTCCATTCCAGAATAGACAAGGATGTAATCCAAAATTTCCATATCAAAAGTGTATAGAAACTATTAAACACCATGTTCACGAGTTCCATAATAATAGTTTTAGACTTAGTCAATTAAAAAATTCATGACCATGTAATAATTATGGTATTACAATCATTGGAATTATATTTTCATGGTATCTACATATATAACCATAACTTTGTGATATCAAGAACACGTGTCAATTTTTTGAAAAACACCTTCAACCATAATCTAATCAAAAAGGTAATAAACATGGGGAAAATATTCTTGTTCTTCATGTTCAATATATTTAGATTCTTTTAATCCTGTGAAAAATAGATCGATTCTTTGTCCTACTTCGTGAATATAAATATGGTTTCCCATGGAGAGATTCTTAGGAGAATGAATCCTTTTTTACATATTGTATGAATATATCTTAAAACCAACATAGAGGCGGGAAAATGGTAAAAAGGGGAGAGATATTGGAAATGTTCAATATTCTAAATAAATAGTAAACTCAACATCCCTCTCTAGAGAAAAAACCGAGAAATCCACTAGAAAAACCTATGGGAACTCATCCATCATAGTGTGTAATCTAGAACTTGAACTACTACCCCATCATCTAACATATGCAATGAGAAAAGATACACTTGGTAACCTAAAATTGTATGTTGAGGCTCAACATGACATAACTGAGGATACCATTCAAAATGAAAAACCATGGTACTACCATCAGGTGCCACAAAATCACTCACCTCTAACATCTGTGGATGTGTTCTTGAAAATGAACAATCCAATACACACTGATGATTAGCTCAAATAGGTCCATTTCAAAAATTAAAAAAATACAATTCTATCTCGATCCAAAATGTAGTGAGTGAACATGATGGGGACCCAATACCCCTCCATCAATTCTTACCATGTTTTGTTACCAAATTCTTTACACATGGTATACGCTTAGTTAGAAACATTAACACACCAAAAAGATGACCATAAATGAAATAAAAATAAGCACTACTATTAGATATAATGAATTGTAAAGAAGAAATAATAAGAACGATACCTCTAAATGTCACAGGCCTTGAATCTGATCCTACTAGCCATCAATCCACCAATTTAAGATTCCTTATCTATGCATGATCTGGAGAATGATTATTGACATGATGTCCTACACATAATTGGCTCTCCACATAAAATGATTTTCCTTATATCTTGGACCACCAAACTGAGGTGCCAATAGAGTAGATGGTTCAAAATGACATAACATCCCCTAGAATCCATTAATCCATAACCACATTGATATTAGTCCTCCATGTTGATAATCCTATACTTGTTCCCCAAGGCTCTACGCCGATGGAATAGTCAGGGTGGAGATAAACAAATTGATCACTTGTTACCATTCTTCCCACAATAAAGACACAACACTAACCTAGATATCGAAGCCATCAATGAAAACTATCCTGAATGATAGATGGAATCACATCCGACCCTTTTCCCATTCTCATCCCACTTCCTCTTCTTTTTAGATGTGATATCATTACCCATTATATATACAAATCAAAAAAAAACCCAACCTATACATTCAATCAATCTCTACCATTATGGGATAATAAAAAACATCACTATATATTTCAAAATTGAATAGATATTTTTGAGATTAATTTATAGTCTCAATCACTTCTCAAACCAATGAGCCATCATCTCTTCCTAAGAAATGATTTTAGGTTCTTATCAAACCAACTATTTGAATCACTTATCATATTCAATCATAGACCGATCACCCTATATAAACTATATCATCCCTGGGGATCTAGTGTAATCCAAAACCTAAAGAGAAAAATTCTTGTTGAAAATGACCTTAATTTCTTTCCAACCCATATTATTATTATTTCCATCATCACCTATGAGTCCCACCACATTCGATTGGGACCTTCCAATAAAAAGGAATCATAATTTTCCATGACTAACTCACAGGTTCCAAGAAACTTAAACATCTTCTCAATCTCCTCAATCCACTCCTTTGACTCTTAAGGTTCTACATTTCCACTGAAAAAATGGAGGTTTGTTCTTGGGGAACTCCGAATCATTTTATATTCTAAGACCTAGTTTGACATCTATATCTTGAGCCATACCATAACATGATTCTTTTTCAAATGGTTAGATATCCTGAAACACAACTTTCATTATTCAATGATATATTGGTGAGAGAGATCTATCAGTAAACTCTTCCTATGGATACGCAGGAACTCTTCGAGGTTACATTTAACTATATCAACAATGAATCACAGGTAAAACAATCATCACAACCAATAACACATATTTTGAAACTCTTCAAAAAAAGCAAATTTAAAAAAATATTAGTAATTAAAACATTACAATATTTATCTCAGTAAAAAACCAACCAAAAAACTTCACCCTCTGTCACTATGTCATCACACAGTTTATATATTGCATGTCTCAACTAAAAGAGAAGTAAAAATAAAATCCCAACATACTATTGCAACTTGAGATCTATCACACTGTGTGACATCCAGGCATCCTACACATAAATAAAACTGCAAGCCCTAATAATATTTTTTCTAGTCTATTTGAAATCCTTTCAAAATAATAAAACAAAAAAAATTGACATTCTATGACACTATTATATCATAGAGCAATATGCTGTTTGTTCCATCCTAACATAAAATCCAATTTGTGGCATTGACCGAAGGAAATTCATGATCCCCATGGGAACGAAATTTGTGTATAGATATCAACAATATACTTTGGGTATTGTTTCAACCATGTGTATAACCATAACAATTCTAAAAAACAAAAAAAAAATTCACATCTGATAACATATCTAAACAAGGTAAATCAATTTTTGAAATCAATTTTTTAAAATAAAAAAAACGATAATACAAAAATAGATGGAAATCACAAAAACATCCCAAAATCCTTCGTGAAACATCATTGTCACCACCAACAAGCCAACACAACCAAAACCTAAAACAAAATAGAACACTAGAAACCAGATCCACCATCATTGTGTCACATTGTTCTGTTACATGGGACATAAATAACAATGTCTACATACACACAAAGTTTCATGTATGGTGTGATACCACGTTTTTAGGATTCCACCCCATGAAAAAACTCTATGTTATTACATTATAAGATAGATCAATATAAATATTATCATAATATCATTGAAAACAATTTCAAGACACGTCCTAAGGGAAAAAGTCTCAGACTTTCTTTTAAATGAAATCAGTTCTCAATGATTTTTCTCATTGATAAACATTCTCTAAATTCCAAAATAAACACATGTCCCATCATATACTGATGGTTGGACCCATATAATAAAATCTCATAATTAGAGAGCACCATCGGAAAATACATAAGGGTACCTTGAAAAAATAATTCACTAAAAACATCATACCTTAATGATACATATACTCCTACTCAACTACAAACAAAATTCCCATTCATGATCCACTATGAGGGATTCATCCTACTCACCTAGTGGTCTACAGATATAAAGCTATATGAATAGATTTATCCTGCACGATCTACTAGGAGGGATTATATCGTGGTTATAGTACTCTCAAATTATATCACATGTTTAGTTAGTGTTGCATTCCTAAATCCTTCTAATTCAATCAGGGACATTTAACTTTTGAATCACTAGTGTACTAGTTATAGTGTTCCCACCTAGATAACTGAGATTCCCTTTGTGTTAAAATTTAATTTCATTTTCCCCATAACTCACAAAATTCACATGTAGTATTCATGAATGACATGAACATAAGGAAATAAACACTTTCATAAAACATCATAAGGAAGAAACTAATTTCCATAATCAAACCACATTCCATTTCACACACACCAAAACTATTTGAAAACATTATTCACGCCATTTTCATAACTCAGGAAACCCAAATGGTAGCATCTCTAGAACATCAAAAAAATAATCCAACACATTTTCCATGTTCAAATCCACTTTAAAATCCAAACATAAACCATGCTCTCTTTATTTTTTTTACTTTAAACAATAAAAAAATTAAAAAAATCCCATTTAAATGTGAACAACAAAAGCTAACATTCCCAAATAATTAATTTTCCATTGAAAACTCAAATTCCACATATTCTCATCTAATTATCCAATGAATACTCATTTAACACCATTAAAATAAATCATATATAACTTATAAGAATCCCTACAACAAAAAAATGAAAATAAAATCATTTTTTTAGAAATAAAATTTCATCCCATTTTAATGTCAAAGAACTCCTAAATAATAATTATCACCACAAAAATGATCCATAGAAAACTTATAATTATCCAGGAAATCATATGAAATATATATAAAAATCTTATATCATATAACCACCTACCTCCCACTTGGGAAGATCTATAAATTTGGGACAACCCCCAATTTCACCTCCAAACAACCATATTTAGGAAATATTAACCAACAAATATCTATATCTTCCCTACATCACATGATTCCCCCCACCCCATTTTAGTTCAAACATCTTCTAGAAAATAATAACACCCAAAATAGGGAATTAAAACCATAGAAAGCGGGATAAATCAAGAGGAAACCCACCAACATGAAAATTCTTTGAGGTTTCATGGTTAAAACAACCCATGAAATGATGACCAAGAGGTATTAGGAATCCTGAATGGAGCAATAATGGAAGAAAATTGAATATAATGAAAATGGGAGGGCAATTATGGTTATATCCGAATAGGAAACAAAGGAAATTTAATAATTTTTTATGATATGGGAATGTCACATGGTTTTACAGCATGGTTTACCCAACAGTGTAGCAATTCGAATCCCTCACTATCTATGAAGGACATGCCACATTATTTTCTACATGGTTTGAAAAAATATGTCAAACCATGTGGTTTTCCACTATCCAAAAACTATCATGGGTACACATTATATAGAAATTGTTAATATTTAATAAAATAAAGTTCCAACCATGTTCCACATTTTTTGAAGAACAAAATCATCATTTTTTTCATCAAAAAATAACAAGGAAAAATCAAGGGTAAATAGACGACCAATAAACATAATAAAACCTCAATATGAAATAAAATATATTAAATAACTTTAGATAATTATTTTTTAAATAAAAAAATAATCATTATATTTAAGATATTATGGTCATTTTACAAGTAATTGGAAGAAGAAATAAAATAAAATCTTCAGTTAATGAAGTTACATATAATTTGGAAAACTTATATAGGTTTTCATTAAACTCCTTCCTATGATGGAATTATTATCCATTAAATTATTATAATATGTGTATAGATTATTGATCAAGTGATTTGGGTATGTCTTGGCCAACAAAATTCGTTTTGGAAGGGTAAAGCGGAGAGGATAGTGGTGGCCAATTATATGTAGGGGAGAGGGAACACTCATAATATATGAAAAGAATGGTTTACAGTAATGATTCACCCATGAAAAATAAAAAAATATACCATATTTTTAACATAAAATATATATGGTCGAAATACTCACATAAAATAGGAATTAGAAAAATAGGGTCATTTTTTAACCTTCTAAATTTAGTTTGTCCTTATGTAAACTAGTTTTTACCCTAATTGGACTATTTAATTTTTATTTCTTCCACTATTTAATATGGTAAAATCATTTTATTACCATACTAGATAATATATGTAATAAATATTCAATATATGGAATCTATATTATCAAATTCAACCAATGAAATTTGTAATAATTAATAAAAAATTATGCACAATGTTATATAAAAAACATTTTTTCAAGATATGAGTTTTTCAAGCATAAAATATTCCTATAATAACTAAATATAGTTTAGATAAGTAAATTAAATTCAATAAATAATAATATATATAATTTAATGATACAGTTTATGTAATTTATAATTATGGGTTATTCTAATTAATTTAAATTTAGAATCATTATTCACTTTAATTTTTTTTAAAAATTTTATTTTTAAGCCTATGGAAAAACATATATGAGTTGACCCACATTACTTCTCACACATGACCTTTCTGTGTCATATAAAATGGATGAATCATGATCGCTATGGGGATCCTAATATATCTTATACGATGGGTGTGCCGAAAAAATTCACAAACCCATTCTATAAAGTTCATTACCTTTATAGGTAAGAAGTAGGCTGTTATCAGATGGGTTTTCACTTGGATTTAGCTAGGATATATTTATTTATGTCATGGGATTAAAATGGGTTATGATGATAATGTTACATTCTACCAAAACGTTTTATTTATGATTTATATGAGTTATAAAATTTCCATTTCATCTTGATTGACATCACATGTATCATGACTATTGATTGTTATTATTCTTACCATTATTAATTTTTTTCCATGTCTCAAGATTTTCTACAAGGGTATTAATTGGTATCTTTTCCCATGTTATATTATAATTTAATTGGATTTATTTGTTATACAGCTTTTCTAACCTTTCTATAATAGATGCAATTTAGTTGTAAATGATTCTGATTACCCTTAATATGAATTTCCATCATCGTTCTTATGATTCCATTACCTCTCGTTTTCATGAATGATGATAAAATAATTATTTCGATAAGGCATTAAAATGGATGATGATGATGATTAAATGATATGGAATATGAAAAACTATTTTTGTAGGAAAGTTACTCCCTTGAATTCAAAGATAATGTTTATGTATGCATTTTTTAATTACCTAAAAGTAAAAACATAAAAGGTACCTAGGTATGCAAGTGATCCAATATGTTAATTTCTTATTTTATGTTTTAGATAGTAAAAATTGAGTCACCATTATAGGGATAAATGAAAAAATTGTAAATATCATGTTTTTAGAACCGTATCTAGGTTTTGGGTCCTATTCTATTATATTTTCTATCAGTGCATGAATTACATAATTATTGAGATTAAGAATTTTATAATCAAATGTTATATTTAGAATTATGGGTACCCACTTGAGATTATGATATTAAACATTATTAACTCTCTAAAGTATTAGACACAAATTTAATGGATTTATGTGTTGAGGTATTAATGTGATTAATGAAATTTTACAATATGTCTTCTTATGATGATGTATGTGTAATGATTTTTAATAACGTGAAGTGAAAATTAAGATTTTGAAGAAAATGTATTATAAAATTGATAACAAAAATGGTCTATATGATGTTGGATATTGAGGGAATTATTGAAACACATGTTTTATAGCATATAAAACCCTAAGATTGAAATTTGAATTGGTGACTCCGTGATTGATGTTATTTTATAAGAAGAACACTATATTTCATGGCATATAAGTTAAATGCTTTGAGGTACACTTTGAGATTAAAACACTATTTAACAAATGTGGTTATTGTGGATATTTGTTACATGGGGTTATTTATTGGTTGAATGATTTAGTATGATCTTTGGGTATTGTTGATGAATTTTTGAATTCAATGTATGGTTGTATCATTTGATTGTCTATTTATTATGGGGACTATATTTCCTTGTGATATAATTTTTTTTTGATAATTTATAAATACTATTGAAATATCTCGATTCCCTTATATGATTATTTAATATTTTAAAAGTTTATTTTAAATTATCACGAATTAAAAATTCATCTTGATTACATGTAATATTGAGAACAAATGACATTGTGATGAAAAAAATTAAAGGATGAAATTATACATATCATGTATGTTTATTTACATATTTTGTTATTCAAAATTTCTAGAAATTATTCAGAATTAGGAAAAGGATATATAAAAAACTTTATATGATCATTTTAAATTTACATGAAACGATGTCCATTTTCACACCACTATGGTTTATGGTTTTTTGGATATTGACGTTTCCATAAACATTCACGTTCATATGACAATGATATCATTACCTCTCCATCATTATTTGGAAATTATTTTTTCCTTGTTAAAATGTTCACTTATAATTTTTTGTTTTTTCTTGGAAAACTAGTAATTAATAATTTTTAGATAACCATTTTACATACCTCTATATCTTTTCAATATGATATAATATTACCCCTTTTTATGCCATAAGGATTAAAAATATATATTTTAAAATTTTCATACTATAATTAACATTGTTAAAAAAATAGTAAGAAACCTATTAAATTCGGGGGTGGGGGACTGTAACACCTTGAGATTCAAGAAAAGGAAAATATCTCAAATAACATACAAGATATGAAACACCAAACATGAATGAGAAATATAATTTTGTTATTTAAATATATGAAATACAATATAACTATTAACATGATAGGTATTAATATTATAAACTAAATTAATATATATATATATATATAAATGTATAATAATGTAATTTTATTCTACCGAAATATTTTTTCATAAAATGTTATTAATATCTCTTATTTTTAGAAAACATTTACTTTTGGATAATGATTTTAAAAAAATTTATTTTATAAAATAAAATTTCATTTTTATATCATTATATAAATGTTAACATAGGTGAAAATTTGTGATTTTTTGTAAAACTATTATTTTTCAGTAAATAGGGAAAAATACTGTCTGTTTAAAATTTAATTTTATTATAAATAAATAAATTATTTTAATTTCCCCTTAATATTTTTATTATTATTTAAATTAATATATTTATTAATTAGTTAAATTTAATATTATCAATTATATTTGACTAATTTTTAAATGGATTTCAGAAGAAGTCTATGTTTTTGTATAAAACATTACTTTTCAAAAAAAAAAATTAATGCACATATTGATTATTCATTTTAATTAATTAAAAGAACCCCTAATGATTATATATTGAAATTAAATTTAAATATTATTTGTTTATAAAAATGAATTTAAATACATATAATGAATTTAAATATTTGTTGAGTTAATATAAAAACATCTTATTCTTTAAAAATACGACTATTGAAAAATTGATTTTTTATCACCCTTGCTGGATTTTTTTATATTAAATTCTAAAAAATATAAGAAATGAATAGAAAAAATTGGATGTAATTTTTGAGATAAAATTATTTTATATGAAATAATAAGTTTATCTAAATTATTGTTCTTTATGAGAAATGTAATTAGTAAAATTATGTTTTCACAATTTACCTAAAAACAAATTTATTGAGGGGTTAATCTAAAAACACTGGTCTTAAAATGAAATAAAATACTATAAATTATATTATATGAAAATAATTATCCCTTATATCAGATAATTATTTATAATGGTACATTTTATATCCTTTTTTAATGTGAAAAAATGTGGGCACCACTTTTTCTTTTCAATAAATTAATGCATGTCCTCTCCCCAACATATAAAAGGCCAGGTGCTCTTTTTCACTTCAATACACCAAATGTTTTTGTATCAATGAATACATACCAAATTAACTTCCCAAATTCCTACCCACATCATATTTTCCAATTATTACCATTTAACCAATCTTTTAATACTTTTGGGGAAAACCTATGGTGGTTGTCTGAAGAAGAGGTATCATGTGTACCTGGGAATTTTTATTTTACTTATTATTCCACCTACATGAAATATTATTCAATTAAGAAGAAATTATAAAAATATTATATCTCATAAAATTTGATTTTATTATTTTAATTGAATAATCTTACAACATCTCATCCACCATCAAATGAGAAATGAAAATATCATTCGTGTGTACATAAGAGCATCACCATGTGAACAGATGTAATTTATTATCCATCCCAACCATTCATAGTTCTATACAATGATGTATTTATAATTTATTTATATATAATATATAGGAAAAAATATTATCATATAATTATTATATCCTTTATACTGTATTTACTTTTAATTCTGTGTGGGATATCATAACGACACTTTTGTTTATGGGGTACTATCACCTTACAATGCGATGTGATTCATTTCTCACAAAGGAGATTCATTGAAGAAAATAAGGATAATTTATTTTAATATATATGATATGTATTTTTTAATTATTATATTAATAATATATTTATCATTCAAAAATTATAATATATAATTTACATTATTTTATTTTTATTCACCGAAAAATTATAACATTGTTTGTGCGTATGTGTGGACAACCACATCTATGAAGGGATGTGATTCATTTTTCATCACCTAATCACAAGGATGATATATATTAATAATTAGTGAAATAGTATATTATATATTATGTTATTATTATTTTATTATGAATAAAATTTACTTATATAATTTCTATAATTATCATTTAAAAATGGAAACATTAATCATCTATACGAACGAACTGAATTCTCCATTATTGTAATGCAGTTCATTTTTGTATCCATATTTCATTATTTATTTTAATATTATAATTAACATAAAAAATTATAATTATTTCATTATTATTATTCTATATATGATGGAATAATTACCCCTTCTATAATAGTCCAAACATCAAAACTATTTCAATAATATATATCAAATAGCCTCAAAACACACAACATGAACACAACTGATTATGAAATTAAATAAATCATTATAAAAACTGAAAAAATGATTATTGATAAAACAATAAAACTAAAAATGGTCTCTTATAGTAAAATAATTTAGTGAATTTTATTATATATGAGGTAATGGACATATATAGGAGATGGTAACTCTAGGTAAAGGTATTTAGTGTTTAGTCAAAACATTCATTATGAATATTATGATTCATTTATTTTTTGTAAATCAGAAAAACATTCATAATGATAATTTTTATATATAATAAAATTTGCATACATTTCTTTATTAATTATTTATATCTACAAGGAAATCAATATTAATGTTCTTAAATATTTTAATATCAAAGTGTAAAATTATTAATTCTAAAGAAGAGAATTACAATGAACAAATCATATCCATAGTAAAATAATGAATTCATTATATTTACTAATTTTGAAACTAATAGGAAATAGAATCTCATTAATCATTCAAAATTTTGAATCACACTGAAAATTGAATCTGATTCATTGTCAATTCTGAATCATCAATAATTATTATTCCAATTCTCTAAATTTTAAGATTCTGATTCTCCAAATTTAGCGACATGGATTCGATCAGTTTTGTGGATCCGATTCATCTTCCTCAATTCAAAATTTTCCAAAATTTTGAATCCATTTAACACATTCTTAAATTTGGATTCACTAAATTGCGAATCTGATTCATAGTTTCTCAAATATAAAATTTTTAATTTTCTAAATCTAATTACCTTTTCCTCAATATTGATTCTCAATTATTCCCATTTTCTATTATAAATTTTTCAAAATAAATTTTCATTTTTTATGATTCTTATTAGTTTTATTTCATAATTTTGTTTTATTTTTATAAGAATCCAATTTAATGTATTTTTTAAAGATACTATTTTATTTAACATAATGTTTTATATGAATTGATTAATATATACATAATGTTTCTCAGGATATTTTATTATTATTAATGATGATATATAATAAGATATTATATGACTGTTCTAAGTGCTGTCTATAGAGGTACCTCTAAATTTTCCTAAAAATTATGGTCATTTGGTGAAATATTAACCGTTGAAGTTCTCACCTAGAAATACCGAAGAATTTTGATGTATTGGATGAAATGAACAGTTAGTGAATCGAAACACTGTTAGAGATCTTCGAAAATTTTATCATATAAGTTTATTCAAGATTTTAAGTTGTTAAAAACTTGTTTTATATTCATAAATCTTCAAAATGATTTGTTTTGATTTGTGAGATTTTGATTGTTACTTTATACAATTGAGGGATTCCATACTGAGTTAATACATAGGATCTTATTATTTTCTAATTGAGGTATTAAAAGATAACAGAAGACATAGGTTCTGATTAACTACTTATTTGAGGGCATACGGCTGAAGGAAGATAGATGTGCTGGTCACCTTACAGATCATGGGCTTGAGGGGATCGAAAGACAGATACAAATATTCATATCAAGGGGTTACACATTTATGGGTAAGACATAATATCCTGAATGTATAATTCAAGGGACTTTTATCCAACGTGCTTTGTATAACCTAATCTTTGGGTTTAAATATTTATGCTCTTTACATGTACATAAAATTTCCTTTTCATTTTATAACAATAAGAATGTGTTTCTTATAATTTTTTTTCAACTATTCTTTATGATTATATATGTTTTTAGATAGAATCTTCTATATGTATTTCTATTTTCCAATTTCATTTCACATATTTATTAAACTTATTATTTTTTCCCTTAACCTTGTATAAGAGGTTTTATGTTAATTTAATTTTTTTTAACATTGGTAATCAGTATTTCGTTAAGGTTCAAAATGATTTTTTTTAACTTGCAATCCACCCCTCTTGAAATTAATTTATATATATATATATATATATTTTTCATAAAATTTTTATAATATGTGGTATTTGAAATACTAATAATCATATTTTTATTAGAATAGTATTAATTTGTGTTTATCATACTTGCTTAATTATATTACATGTAAGACTCATTTTGTTGATAAAGTCATTATTTATAAACACATAATTCACTATCTAGTGGCCATGATGAAATATATCATTGATCTTGGGAGGACTCATTAAAAATCTAATTTGGTTACAGAAATGGATAGTAGCATGTTATCGGGCTGTCCAGAAAGACCATTAGACCAGGGAATGCTAAAGACACCCGAACAAATTGAAGATGCAAATATGGATCTTCCCCTAGTGGATCCCCTGATTCTGGATGGCTCTGGCATACTGAACAGAACTTTTGCTTCACTGGTATTGCAAGAGAAGCACAGAGACCTAAAAATCACACATGCACTGCCTCCAAGCCCTGAACAGTGTTCTGATAAGTACTCAGGTACCTCTATTCATGGATTTTCTGCTGAAACTACTTTAGGTATCCCCCTTTACGCTTTGACAGTCTTATAATAGATCATTTTCAATCAATTGACCCTACTACCTTACCTGTGAATCCTGGGAAACTGATCATTCAAAATTATAATGAACAAAATGACTACAAAAGCATCATGAATTCACCTATTAAGGTTTAAAATAATACTATTATTTCAAGAATACATTATAATGATTCTAAACATATTCTTGAAAAAAACTAGAACACAATTCTTAATTAAAAGAAAAAAAAATATATACTAGGAACAAAGGTGTGAAAAATTAAAAAAAAAGATCTTAACTCCAAACATAGGATCAAATGATGATTATTTTCTAGATTTGTCAGGGAATTGCTAACTCTAACACCCTTTCTATCTTAAAAAGTCTGGTCAATACTCACTACCATATGTTAATTGCTATTATAGAATCCAAAGTCAATTTCTCCTCTAAGATTAAGCACTTATGTCATCATGGTTACTCTTTTATGGGTGCAATAAAAAAATCCTTTTTAGTTGATACTCTATGAACCTATTCACACTGCTCTATTCAGAATATTAATATTTATTATCTCAGAGAAAGCCTTCATCTGGGAATTTTTCATCAAAGGCACTTCTATTTTTTGCTCTTTATTTATGCCAAGAATAGATACCAAGAAAGAAGGCCCCTTTGGGATAGTATTACTTCTTTATGTACTGTAAGAACCCAGGTTTTTCTACTAAAGACTTTGGAATATTCTTGATGATATTCCAGAGCAGCGCCTTCTTAGGGCGTGCGATTCCGAGCCCTGGAGTGGCCGGAATTAAATTTTCAGTGCGTTCACACTGGCAATGCCAAATAAATGGGATAACTCCTAAATGGAGTTACCGATCAGAGATCTGAGTGTACGGATGGGTCCGGAATGCGGTGTTTACCCTAGGAACGACATTAAACTTGTCGGCGCGGGACGTTTGGACCCCTCACCCGCTTCTGGAACGTTAAACGGATTAAATAAATTAATTAATTTGTTTAATGTTGAATTGCAGGTATCCCTTAAAAGGTTTCTCGGATTTGAAAATCGAGGGCACCATTGTGTTCGGAGCACGCCGTTTACCCTATGAGGTGTATAAGTTTTGCGGGCGCGAGCCGTCTGTGAAAAATGGGCCTAGGGGAATTTTCGTAATTTGGTGCCCTCGGGTGTTGAGTTTTATAACTTTTTAACGGAGTCTCGGATTAAAATTCTGAGACCGCCATTGTCCTCAGGATGTGGTGTTTACCCTAAGGGAGGCTTAACCGTGACCCCATCGGGAGTTCGGGTTCGGGCCGACCGGCGGGTGGTTAAGCATTTTCTATTTAAATGCTTAACTCACCCACCTCCCTCTTCTCCTTCCCCTTTCCCCATGGCAGTGCCTCCTCTTCCTCTGCTCCTCCACTCCGGCGAGGCGTCTCTGGCGAGGCAGCTCCGGCAAGGCGGCGGATCGCGGCGAAGCTCCGGGCAACACCCACGAGGTAGGGTCTTGTTGCATTTTGTCTTCCCGCACCTAAATTGAGCATGTTTAATAATGTCTAATTGCTGTTGGATTTTCCAAAAAATCCCATGAATGTGTGGTAGAAATTATTCCCTTTCCAACGCATCTTTCGGATTCGAATTCCGTGCTCCGTGACGCCCGCAATCATCCGCCGAAGTTCGCGGTTTTCGGATTCCGGCGAGTTCGAGTGGCGGTGCGGCTCGGTTGAGGCGGCGGCGCGCAGGTGGCTCCAGCCGTCGGCGGCGCGGGTGTTCGGCGGAGGAGCAGCGAGCATGAGGCGCTGGGCCCCGGCGCGAGGTGAAACCGGCTGTGTGAGGCGACGGCTCCAGGTGGCGAGGCCGAGCCGCCGGGGGGAGGCGACCCCCAGGTCGTGGTGCGCGACCCCCCGCGCGGGGACAAGACCCGCGAGAAACAGGTCTTCGAGGGGACCAAGTGACCAGCCACATGCCGGTCAGTACGTGGTCCGCTGGTCAGCGGCCGGACCGCGCGGTTGGACCGTGGCCCGGCCCAGAACGGTCAGACCGGCCGGTTCAGGCCGGTCCGCCCCAAGGGACCCTGCCCTCATTGTTCGGACGCCCTTATTTTCTGCTACGGACGTCCGTTTTGAGTGCCATCTGCGGCGGTGGAACCGTATCGTCGAGGAAGACTTTTTGAGATGGTTTCGGGAATTTTTAATTCCCGAAACGAGGGGCCTCGGTGGCGCGACACGTACGTCGAGGGGTTAGTCGTTTCTTCGGGGGATTTTGTTTTGGATTGTGTAGACGCGTCCGATGTCTGTTTTGAGCAACGTTAGTGGCGTTGGGACCCTGGCATCGAGGCAGATCTTTCCAGGGTGGTTTTAGGAATTGAGGAAGAGGTTGAGGGACGGGTGCCATGGCCCTTCATTTGAGCTGCGTGTAACATTTAGCGACCTTTTCCTCAGACATCCGTTCGGGGCGTGCGAGCAGTCGATGTTGAGTGTTTTTTGAGGGCAGCGCGTTGGTGCAGTCTGCCCGCTGTAATTCCGCACAATGGTGTGGGCCCAGTGAGGACCATTTCGGGAGTTGACGGTGATTTCCAGCTGTATCACCGGGTGTCCGTTTTGGAAAAGTGTTTAGCCCATCTCATGCGCTTTTTCGAGAGGATCGCAATGCTGCGATCCGTTTGTTGAGTTTCTGGACCGGGTTGCGGGACCCATGAAGCACCGCTCGTGTGCGATGCCCCTGAACGTATCTTTTTCTCTGGATATCAGTTGTAATCATGTGAGTAGTTCTTTTGACGTGTTTTCCCTAGGGGATCACAATGGTGTGACGAGATCGACTGTTTTCAGGTTCGAGGCTCAGGATCATGGGACGTCCTTCGGGCGTGAGGCGGTGTTGGTGAATTTTCCGTCGGATATCCGTTGGAGGCGAGTAAGTAGTCGATCTTGAATGTTTTTCCGCGAGGATTACAACAGTGTGAACCGTTTGGTTGTGAGGATCCTCTTGTGCAATCTTGTTAAATGTGGAAGCATTGAAGGTGCTCTGGTGGTGGTTCTCGCTACCTTGTTTGCAGCGGACCCTTGGTGTGTTATCGCGCACTCTTGGGAGAGTGATGTAAATGGTTCACAAGTTGTGTTTGGTCGTGCGTGGGCCTTTGAGGTGGATTTGTTACGTCATGCCTTCACGTTGACGCTGGGTGACGTGTGCACGATAGCCTTTGGGATGGAATGAGGTATACTCCATTAGTATACGAGAGCGCTTGGAGGTACGTGTGGTTTGTACCTGAGAATGTTTGTGCGCTTGGTTGGGGCTGAGATGGTGCCACACGTCATGTGGGTCCCACGTGTGTGTCATGTTCTGCTTTACGTACTCTTGACCTCTCGCGACGTAGAGGGTCCCTTTGCGCCCGTTTGTTTGACCAGTAGGGTGGAGTATTCCCCTAGATTTGTGCTCATTTGTTTGACCAGCAGGGCGGAGTTTCCCCTGGCCTGGTGCTCTTTTGTCTGACCAGTATAGTTGAGTGGTCTCCCTCTGGTCTTGTTCTCGATGGTTTGGCAGGCATAGATGGTTTGGTTCCTCTGCTTCTTCAGCTCTGAGGGGTTTCAGTACCATACCCTTTCACCGGACTGTGACACCGTCTGCGACTACGGGTGTTCGTACAGTGTGGGTATTTTCCCCACTTTCTGGGGTGAGTTTACTCGGTCCACTTCGATAGTGACTCAGCAGATTGGGTGAGATCGCCTTGTGAGGCCTGGGGAGTTTCTCTCATTTCACCGTGTTCCCTGGTAGAGCTTGTGGTTTCGGTGTTACCAACACTTTACGCGGGCACCGATACTCTACCTAGGAGGTTGTTTCCAGCAGGGCTGAGGTTATTCCAGTAGGGCTGCGGTTGTTTCAGCAGGGCTGAGGTTGTTCCATCAGGGCTGAGGTTGTTTCCAGTAGGGCTGAGGATGTATCGAGCAGGGCTCGTCAGTGGGTTACTATCCAGTAGGGATGGCCAGAGCAGTTCCGAGCATACCTCCATTAAGGCTGGGCAGTGGTCCCCGATGCTGGGCTGACCTCCAGCGGGGCTAGGCAGTGGTCCCCGATGCCGGGCTTACCTACAACTGGGCTGGGCAGTGGTCCCCGATGCCAGGCTTACCTCCAGCAAGGCTGGGCAGTGGTCTCCGATGCCAGATTACATCCAGCGGGGCTGGGTAGTGGTCCCGTCGCCGACTTTAGTCGGGTCGCCCTCTAGTGGATTACCCTGTTACGGGACTGGGCAGTGTGGCACCCATCGACTTTCTGGGTCTCCCTGTAGTGGGAACCCGTTGACTTCCAGGGATCCTCCAGCGGGTCTGGGCAGGGGGTCGCCTGTCTACTTTGAGCATACCTCTCCACTACGGGGCAGTGACGAGTTGTGGTTGACGTTCACCCAGAACTCTCAAGTATGAGGAGATTTTCTCCCACTGAGACGTGTCCTTGTGAAGTGATCTAAAACCATGTGGGCGAGCCAGTGCCGCCCAAAGCGGATAGTGTCGAGGTGTGGTGATTGAGCCCTTGACTTGTCGTTTTGGGCTTCTTGACAGAGAATATGGATTTATATGCCTTGTTATAGTACCCACTTCTTGGGTTTGGTTACTCTCCTTCCAGGAGAGGTGAAGACGCACGGGGTATTCCACGTGCTTTCCGTGTCTAGCTTCTCGTGGCTGGACGAGTATACTCTCCTGCTATAGGTAGCGAAGACTCTACGAGAAGGTCATCTTCTCACCATTTCCAGCTCCTTGTGTTTGGTCGAGTCTACCTCATTTCCTATTTGTTGGGTTGAGCTGGACTCTTCATTGTTACTATTGATGCCCTTTCAGTTGTACTCCCCTATTTTTCCTATTCGCTATACATCTCACCCTTCGGTACCTCCTTTATTTCTCCCTAAATCCTTCAGGGTATCCTACTGAGTATTATTGTACTCACCCCTGCTTGGGCTTTTCCCGCACTTAGTGTGCCCTTGCAGACTATGGACAGGTTGGTCGCGACGTCAGAGGAGCTTAGGAGCTTGGGAGCATCGACCGCGTGCGGTGGTCGTAGCCGGGTCCTAGGTGGGAGACCCGTCAGCTGTTTGTTTTGTTTACCTATGGCCAAGTTGTGGTACCTTTTGGTTGGGTGCGTGTTTTTTCCCTTTTCTTTTCATTTTTCCTTCAGCTTTTTTTGTACTTGTAGAGGTCGATGCACTTTGCGGTATATATATATAGCAGTTGACCTTTCCTTTACTTTTCTTGTCTCTTCTTTTACTCTGCACTGTTGCATTGAGTGTGATGCGTGCATGTGTACAGGTACATGGGAAAAGGCCTCCTCGAGTTGTTGTGACTTCGGCGCAGGTCGCCAGCCCTGGGCCTATGGAGGCGGGCTTGGGGTAGTTGCATCTCGAGCCCGGGTAGGGTCGGGTCATGACAAAGTGGTATCAAAGGTTGTTCGTTCCTTCGGACATTGTTCGGACGCCCCTAAAAGAGAAATTGGTTGGGATATAGGGAAACTGTGTTAACGTGTCTCGAGAGCGGCTCTTAGGCCAGGGAGTCCAGTGATGGTGCAGCGACCGACGTATCCATTCACCAGGACCTTGATAACCCGATTGTCGACTCGGCATGCTGAGACACTTGATACAGAGAAATTTTTTTTATGCATCACATAGGACTGATTCTTGACTGTCCTTCTAGAGTCAGCTCCCCATCGTTGTTGTTTTGGTATATACATATATGCTCATCTGACCACGAAACTCCTTGATAATATTCAGGATGTCTCCGTGAAGATAGCCAGCCATGATACCAGCTTTGATTCATGACGACGACCCTGTGAGCTACGAGACCACAGTATAAGACCCATCATGTGAGCCCCTTATTCTCTGGGTGGGCCGGTAGCAGCACCCCCAACTGTTGAGAAGCAGGCAGTTTCAGCAGAGTAGGCTGAGTTTGAGCGCACTTTGAGCATGTTCCGTGAGTTCCAACGGCAGGGACTGGTGAGGTTCAGTGGTGAGCCAGACCCTCAGGCAGTAGAGGTTTGGCTAGAGACAGTGGTTCACCTTTTTAGGCTTGTGCAGACGCCGGCAGATTAGAGAGTGGCTTTGGGAACCACCCTTTTTGTAGAGCGGCTTGGCGTTGGTGGAGTCTGGTGACTCAGCTTCTTGACGAGTCGTCTCTTTCATGGGGAGACTTCCAGTTTTTGTTCTTTGAAGAGTTTTTCCACTCCTTCTTTCACTCTGTTCGGATTCAAGATCTCCTACAGTTAAAGCAGGGAGGGATGAAGGTGGCCAAGTACGCGGCTAGTTTTGCAGACCGTGCACAGTTTTACCTGGACTTAGTCCATGACGACAACATCTGAGCACAGAAGTTTGAGCAGGGTCTTCGCCGAGAGATTCATGATGTCATAGTACCCTTGGGAATTTCGACATATGCCAGGGTGCTAGAGCAGGCGCTGGTGACAGAGGGCTTCCTGTCACATTCTAGAGTTGGGGTGGCGGCAGGCACGTTGGAGCTGAGACGTCTGCCGTAGCTAGCGGGCGTCGGTAAGCAGAACCTCGACATATGTGGATTTCTGACAACCGGACTCAGGGGCATGGTCGTACACCACAGTGGCGCCGGAGGGCACCAGTGCATCTTAGAGAGGGTCGGTTCTATGCTTGTGACGGGCGAGGTCACTTGCCACGAGACTGCCCGACCCGAGTTGCTGAGAGCTTCGGGCAGGCAGCAGGCGCACCACAACTGCAGAGGCAACACCGTGATTGGAGTAGTGGACAGAGAGGTGGTTCTAGCCGAGGATCAGAGGATCTGGAGGTGTGGGATGACTTTACGAGATCTTCCCACCACCACTAGGCGGTCCACGTCAGGCTCCGGGAGCTGACAGTTGGGACCATAGACAACCGCGAGCTTTGGATGTCTACGATCCTGCAGAGCATGGTATGGTGAGAGGTACCCCTTGCAACTCTTCTACTTTTTACAGTAGAATTGTTAGGCTCTTCAAGTGAAAGGATTTTATCCCTGCTCCTTGTTTGAGGTGTTACCAGGGTGACGCAGGGCATCGGGTGTAACCCTGTGTTGGTAAGGAAAAAGGAGTGAGACCTTTTCCTTTAGTCGATGACGTTGAATCCTTCGCCTTTTGAGCGTGTAAGAGAGCATCGGCTGTGGAATCTTGCGTGACCAGATATCCTTGGGTGTTTCACCATATGGATATTCTGAAGGTGGAAATCACCGGGCATTGTTCCAGGTGCGGGTGGTGATTCCAGTCGCGGCGTGCGACGTGGTGGTTCGGTCGGGGAGGTGAGCTACCCCCGAGAGCCTTCAGGCCGTTTGAAACTCTGCAAAGGGATGGAAAGGTTCCCTACCACCTTTCTCTAACCCCAAAGTCTAGAGTGGGTGTATGGCATCGGCAAGGGTCGACCTATCATGAACAGATCAATCCTTTGGTCTGTGTGCGGTGACGCAGAGCGGTGTGTGAGTTCTTCTGGGTATGAGAAAGCTAGGTGGGGGCTTAGTACCCTATGTTTCTCCCTAGTTTTAATTTTCAGGGATGAAAATCTTGATGGAGGGAATTATGTAAAAACCTGGTTTTTACTACGAAAGACTTTGGAATATTCTTGATGATATTCCAGAGTAGCGCCTTTGAACGACGTGCGATTCTGAGCCCTGGAGTGGGAAGAATTAAATTTTCAGTGCATTCACACTGGAAACTCCAAATAAATGGGATAACTCCTAAAAGGAGTTCTGGATCAGAGATCCGAGTGTACGGATGGGTCCGTAATGGAGTTTTTACCCTAGGAACGACATAAAACTTGTCGGCGCGTGATGTTTGGACCCTCGCCCGCTTCTGGAACATCAAACGGATTAAATTAATTATTTAATTCATTTAATTTTGAAATGTAGGTATCTCATAAACGGTGCCTCATAATGGTAAAACAAGGGGATTGTTGAGTTCGGAGCGTGCCGTTTACCCTAGGAGGGGTATAAGTTTTGCAGGCGCGGGCCGTCTGTGAAAAATGGCCCCATGGGCGTTTTCGTAATTTGGTGACCTCGGGCATTGAGTTTTATAAATTTTGAACAGGGTCTCGGATTAAAATTCCGAGACCGCCGTTGTGATCAGGATGTGGTGTTTACCCTAAGGGAGGCTTAACCGCGACCCCGTCGGGACTTCGGGTTCGGGCCGACGGGCGGGTGGTTAAGCTTTTTCTATTTAAACGCTTGACACACCCCTCCCTCTTCTTCTTCCCATTTCCCCATAGCATCCCCTCCTCTTCCTCTCCTTCTACACTCCGATGAGGCGTCTCTGGTGAGGCAGCTCCGGCAAGGTGGCGGATCATAGCGAAGCTCTGGGCAACGCCCATGGGGTAGGGTCTTGTTGTGTTTTGTCTTCCCGCAACTACTTTGAGCACGGTTAATACTGTAGAATTGCTGTTTGATTTTCTAATTCTTCCCATTAATGATTATTAGAAATTATTACCTTTCCAACGCATCTTTCGGATTCTAATTCTAAGCTCCGTGGCACCCGCAATCATCTGCCGAAGTTCGCGGGTTTTCGGATTCCGGCGAGTTCGAGTGGCGGCGCGGCTCGGTAGAGGCGGCGGCGCGCGAGTGGCTTTAGCGGTCGGCGGCACGGGAGTTCGGCGGAGGAGCGGCGAGCACGAGGTGATGGGCGCCGGCGTGAGGGGAAGCCAGCCACGCGAGGCGGCGACTCCAGGCGGTGAGGCTGAGCCGCCGGGGGGAGGCGACACCGCAGTCACGGCCCGCGACCCGCCGCGCGGGGACAAGACCCGCGAGACGCGGGTCTTCGCGGTGACCAAGAAACCGGCCACATGACGGTCGGTGTGCGGTCTGATGGTCAGTGGCCGGTCCGCGCAGATGGACCACGGCCCGGCCCAAAATGGCCGGACTGGCCGGTTCAGGCCGGTCCGCCCCAAGGGGCCCTGCCCTCATGGTTCGGACGCCCGTATTTTCCGCTACAGACGTCCGTTTTGAGTGCCGTCTGCGGTGGTGGAACCGTATCATCGAGGAGTACTTTTTCATGTGGTTTAGGGAATTTTTAATTCCAGAAATGAGGGGCCTCAGTGGCGCGACACGTACGTCGAGGGGTTAGTCGTTTCTTCAGGGGATTTTGTTTTGGACGGCGCGGACGCGTCCAATGTCCGTTTTGAGAGCTGTCAGTGGCGTTGGGACCCTGGCATCGAGGTAGAGCATTCCAAGGTGGTTTCAAGCGTTGAGGATGAGGTTGAGGTGTGGGACCCACGGACCGCCATTTGATTTGCGTGGAGCTTTTAGCGACTTTTTCCTCGGACGTCCGTTCGGGGCGTGCGAACAGTTGATGTTGGGTGTTTTTCCAAGGGCATCGCATTGGTGCAGTCTGCCCACTGTAATTCCGCAAGATTGTGCGGGCTCCGTGAGGGCTGTTTCGGAAGTTGATGGTGATTTCCAGCATTATAACCGGGTGTTTTTTTTGGACAAGTGTTTAGCCCATCTCGTGTGCTTTTTCGAGAGGATAGCAATAGTGTGATCCATTTGTTGAGTTTCTGGACCGGGTTGCAGGTCCCACGAAGCACCGCTCGTGTGCGGTGCGCCGAAACTTATCTTTTTCCCTGGATATATGATTCACTAATGTGAGTAGTATTTTTGAGGTGTTTTCTCGAGGGGATCGCAATGGTGCGACACGACCGACTATTTTTGGGGCCAAGGCTCGGGATCACAAGACGTCGTTCGGGTGTGAGGCGGTGTTGGTGACTTTTTCATCAGATATCTGTTGGAGGTGAGTAAGTATTCGATATCACATGTTTTTTCACGAGGATTACATATCTGTGAACCTTTTGGTGGTGCGGAGCCTCTTACACAATCTTGTTAAATGTGGAAGCATGAAAGGTGCTCCAGTGGTGGTTCCCCCTACCTTATTTGTAGCGGACCCTTGGCGTGTGATCGTGCACTCTTGGGAGAGTGATGTAAATGGTTCACAAGTTGTGGTTGTCCGTGCCTGGGCCTTTGAAGTGGAGTTGTTACGTCACTCCTTCGTGTTGACGCTGGGTGCCATGTGCACGATAGCCTTTGGGCTAGAATGAGGTATACTCCGGGAGTATACGGGAGCGCTTCGAGGTACGTGTGGTTTATACCTGAGAATGTTTGTGCGCTTGGTTGGGGCTGAGATGGGGCCACACATTGTGTGGGCCCCACGTGCATGTCGTGTTCTCCTTTACGAACTCTTGACCACTCGCGACATAGAGGGTCCCACTATGCTCGTTTGTTTGACAAGTATGGTGGAGTTTTCCCCTGGCTTTGTGCTCATTTGTCTGACCAGTAGGGCGGAGTTTCCCCTAGCCTGGTGCTCTTTTTTCTGACCAGTAGGGTTGAGTGGTCTCCCCCTGGTCTTTTTCTCGATGGTTTGGCCGGCAGAGATGGTTTGGTTCCTCTGCTTCTTCAGCTGTGAGGGGTTTCAGTACCGTGCCCTTTCACCGGACTGCGACACCGTCTGAGACTACGGGGGTTCGTACAGTGTGGGTGTTTTCCCCACTTTCTGGGGTGAGTTTACTCGGTCTGCTTCGACAGTTACTCAACGGATTGGAGCGAGATCGCCTTGTGAGGCATGGGGAGTTTCTCCCGTTGCACCGTGTTCCCTGTTAGAGCATGGCGTTTCGGTGTGACCAACACTTTATGCGGGCACCGATCCTCTACCCAGGAGGTTGTTTCCTCCAGGGCTGATGTTGTTCCAGCGGGGCTGAGGTTGTTCCAGCCGGGCTGAGGTTGTTCCAGCAGGGCTGAGGTTGTTTCCAGCAGGGCTAAGGTTGTATCGAGCAGGGCTCGTCAGTGGGTTACCATCCAGTAGGGATGGCTAGAGCAGTTCCGAGCTAACCTCCAACAGGGCTGTGTAGTGGTCCCCGATGTCGGGCTTACCTCCAGCGGGGCTGGGCAGTGGTCCTTGATGCCGGGCTTACCTCCAGCTGGGCTGGGCAGTGGTCCCCGATGCTGGGCTTATCTCCAGCTGGGCTGGGCAGTGGTCCCCGATGCCGGGTTACCTCCAGCGGGGCTGGGCATTGGTCCCGTCACCGACTTTAGCCAGGTCTCCCTCCATTAGATTACCATGTTACGGGACTGGGCAGTGTGGCACCCATCGACTTTTCGGGTCTCCCTGTAGTGGGAACCCGTTGACTTCTTGGGATCCTCCAGCGTGGCTAGGCAAGGGGTCGCCTGTTGACTTTGAGTAGACCTCTCGAATGCGGGGCAGTGATGAGTTGTGGTTGACGTTCCCCAAGAACTCTCAGGTACGATGAGATTTTACCCCACCGGGAAGCATCCTTGTGACTCGATCTAAAACTGTTTGGGCGAGTCAGTGCCACCCAAAGAGGATAGTTTTGAGGTGTGGTGATTGAGGCCTTTACTTGTAGTTCGGGGCAGAAGTGCGGGATGCTGGGCATCGATGGTGTTTCTTATGGGACTGTTGGCGACTCACTTTTCTTGGGCTGAGCTACAGGATAGATATCCCCTTACGACCTTGTTCAGGCTTCTTGACAGAGCATATGGATGTATATACCTTGTTCTAGTACCCACTTCTTGGGTTTGGTTACTCTCCTTCCGGGAGAGGCGAAGACGCGCGGGGTATGCCACGTGCTTTCCATGTCTAGCTTCTCATGTTTGGACGAGTCTACTCACCTACTATAGGTAGCGAAGACTCAAAGAGAAGTTCATCTTCTCACCGTTTTCTGCTCCTTATGTTTGGACGATTCTACCTTCTTTCCTCTTGTTGGGTTGAGCTAGACTCTTCACTGTTACTCTTACTGCCCTTTCAGTTGTACTCCTCTACTTTTCTTGTTCTCTCTACTGCTCACCCTTCGGTACCTCATTTGTTGCTCCCTCGAGCCTTAGGGGTATCTTAATAAGTAATTTTGAACTCACCCCTACTTGGGATTTTCCCACACTTGGTGTGCCCTTGCAGACGATGGACAGGTTGGTCGTGACGTCAGATGAACATAGGAGCTTGGACCGCGTGCGGTGGTCGTAGCCGGGTTCCAGGTGGGAGACCCATGAGTTGTTTGTTTTGTTTACCTGTTGCCGGGTTGTGGCACGTTTTGGTTGGGCACGTGTTTTGCCCCTTTTCTTTTCAGTGTTCCTTTAGCTTTCATTATTCTTGTAAGGTTCGATGCACTTTGTGGTATATATATAGCAGTTTCCCCTTCCTTTTCATTTCTTGTCTCTTCTTTTACTCTGCACTGTTGCGTTGAGTGTGTTGTGTGTTTGTGTACAGGTACTTAGGTAATGGCCTCCCCGAGTTGTTGTGCCTTTGGTGCTGGTCGCCAGCCCCTGGCCTATGGAGGCGGTCTTGGGGTAGTTGCGGCTCGAGCCTGGGTAGGGTCGGGTCGTGACATGTACTAACAACAACAATCCTTAGTTATTTATTAGAGATTTTAATGCTATCATCAACTAAAATAAGAAAATTGGTCCTTCACATGCTACAATCTCCATGATTGAATTAAAATCCACAATTGATGACAAAAATCTCATTGAAATTAATCTTTCAGGTACGAAATACACTTGGTATAGGAAGCATTACAAAATTATGGACGCCTTTTAATTGGATAGATCCTTTACAAATTTTCATTCTTTAGATTCTTCAAACTTCGGGAGTAGAAGAACTCTTCACAAGCTCCAATATAACCACCATACTATTTTGGTTATTCTCTCAGATGACACAGTATGAAGACCGCTCTCATTTAGATTCAATAATTCTTGGTTCAACAACACTGAATGCACTGACATCATCAATACATTTTTCACTCAATGAAACGTTACAATGATGCTTCGGTTTTGTCTTACAAACTAAAATTTCTTAAATAGTTCCATAATAGTTAGTGTTTCCTACATTCCAAACAAATAAAAAATTATATCATTATCCTTGAGAATGAGCTCATCCAACTCCAAACCCACAACCCAAGATCTGATTTTTACATTGATCCAAATCTAGAAATTATCACCTAAATAAGGCTCCATTCCATGTTCAAATTTAAGTATAACATGAGGAAGCAAGCCTTAAAAGTTAAATGGATTTCTAATGGTGATAGAAATACTATGTTCTATAAGTCTCATCAAAGACATCGCAAAGCCTATAGGCCTCTTGCCGCTCTTCATGTTGGAGACCATATTTTAGACAATGAAAATGAAAGTGCTAACCATATTTTCACATACTTTACAACTATTTTAAATGGCCCTAATAAAAACAATGATCTCTTACCGAGGATCATTCTGATGGTGGTCAATGATGAAGTTAACACCTTTCTTATTAACACTCATCTAGATCTTGAAATTAAAGATGTTGTCTTCAGTTTAAATCATGATAGTGCCTTTGGACCTAATGGATTTAATAATGGTTTCTTCTAACATTACTGGGATATTATTCAAGCTGATGTTTGAAAACATTTCAAATCATTTTTCACTAATGGATTTCTTCCACACTGTATATAAGTGAATAATTCCTATCTCTAATCCCCAAATAAGTCAATGCTTCTAATAACCATTTGTTTATGCTCGTCGCTCTCATCCACACTCGTTACATAATTATTACAATAATAATTTACTATAGATTCTAATTCATTAAAGACAAAATATTCTCCTAGAATCAATTTGGGTTTATCAAAGGCAGATCCAACCAAAAATGGAATTTTTATTTCTTTAGAATGTTTTAATACATTATACAATGTCAATAAGTGAGGTAATATTGCCATTAAGATTTACATTTAAAATCTTTTTATATAATGGACTAATGTTTTATATTTAAGGTGGTTCAATATTTTGGTTTTAGTAATGATTTTCTCACAACTCTCAGAACCTTATTAAATTCGGCTTCCATTTCCATTCTAATCCATGGATCTGCCAGAGGATATTTCAAAAGCACTAATGGTGTAAGGCAGGGGAACCCCCCTGCTATCCTTTTATCCATTGTGGAGGATTATTTTAGTCATTTATTCACTTGTTGGGTTATTCAGAATATAATCAAGCCCATTCATGTGTCACACAATTTGAATGCTCTCACTTAGCTTTCATATGCTGATGATATAGTTCTTTTTCTTCAAGGAGAGATAAGAAACATTCAAATCATAAAAAAAGCGCTTGCTCATTATGAGGAGATCTCTGGACAAGTGATTAGTTGGAACAAATATTCTATCTTCATTGGGAAAAACATTACACTAAATAGAAAGTGAATCATTTTAAGTGACATTGTTATAATGGAAGGATATCCTCCTTTAAAATACCAAGGTGTCCCAACATTCATGGGAAGACCTAAATCATCACTTTTCTCAGAAATTTCCAACCAGGTCATAAATAAACCTTCATCATAAAATGGATAATATCTTTCTATGGAAGGTAGAATATGTCTTGTGAAATCTACTATTGTCTCAAAAATGGTATACTGTAAGATGGTCTACAAGTGGCATGTTGGTCTTATAATAAAATTAACAACTCTATTAAAAATATTGTTCTCAAAGGTAACACAGTAGAAATGATTTTTATCACCATACCTTGGTTATATTGATGAAAAAACATTGATAAAGAATGTATTGGAATTAAAAAAAATTAAACACTTTAATGAGCCAATTCAATCCAGGATCACATGGGATCTCCCACATAGTAATTCTTATTCATATAACTTTATAAAAATAGATTTTTTTGAAATTCATAAAAAAGGTAACTCACCTACTCTCGCAACTTCTATCCGGCCTTCTACAAAATAGTCCTTTTCCTCCATTATGAATAATGCCCAGGGATGGTCTCTAGAGACTCTTATAGGAATTTTGAGTTTTATAATTGGACTGGAACTCCATGAATTTTCAGAACTACTCTTGTTCAAAGACATGAGAACACCAAACTATCCATCAGAGATGTCCTCTGCTCCCAAAATTATCATTATACTCAAAATATCAAGATTGTAATTGGAACATATACTTTCTCCATCACTGATGATTTCGTAGTATGGGAACCTACTTACAATGGCATTATTAACAGTAAAAACTATTAAAAACACCTTTTTTCAACTCTAAAATATATTTTGGGTGGATTAAAGAACATTGAAAAACCTTGGATAAAACCTTCAAGATTTACCCTTCTTTAGGTGCTTACTCACAACAGGATCCCAACTAATGACTGCCTTCAATAGAATGGTTTTAAACTCTATTCTAAATGTTGTCTACACAACCAACACAGAGAAGATTCCAATCAACTATTTCATTCCTATTCCACTGCTTTTGCTCTTTGGAATTATAATTTTTACATTTATAACTATAGGTGGTTGACACATGACCCTATAAAATCACAATTAAAGAGATTTACATAGATGTATAATTCTCAACAGATTAATAATATTTTCCTTGTGGCTATCGCAGAGATCCACCATGTGATCTGGTATGATAGAAATGCTTTTATTTATAATAAATTCTAATTAAGTCATGATGCAGGGCATTTGTGGATACGTCTTTCCAGACGTGAAGCTGCTTTGATCCAAAAGGGTCAATGAAATAACATGATGCATGACATTGGAATACTGCGACAACTCCATATTAATTGAAATTGCTACCATAATCATCTCACTTTAGAAGTCTTTTATATTTCCCCTCTTCATGGATGGATTAAAGATAATGTGGATGGTTCTTCCAAAGGAATTATGGGCCCTGCAAGTTCTAGTGGAATCATTAAGAATCATGCTGGTTAGATTCTTGGATTATTCTATGTCAGTTGTGGAACTGCCTCTTCTTTGGATGCTGGAATGATGAGATGATTCATGATGTTTCCTTTTCCAAACAACATGGTTGGACCAACCTTTTGATTGAGAGTGACTCGACCACCATTGTGCATGCTATTTGCAATGGTGTGATTCATCTTGCGTGGATAATCACCACTTGCTGGATGAGTTGTATCCATACACTTCTTGACATCAACTACATCATCACTCATATTTATCTAGATGATAACATGGTTTCTGATGGATTTGTTAATAAGGAGATTAATCAATATTTTACATGTCTTGATGATCTTTCCGCTGATATAATACCATTTCAACACAATAATTGTAATTTGTTTATTCCTTTTAGACTCATGTAGCTTTTTAATTTATAATAATTATGCCTTGGTCTCTTGGACATGTGCCACCTTATTAAAAAAATGAATTGTATCTATATTATTGTAGACAACATTGATATTCTTACTAGAGATTTTAAGATACATGATAAGGAAGTCATATCATTTATTAATCATGAAAAGAAAATATATTATTTGAAATAAAAGGTACAAAATAATTTTCATTGTTCTAGGAGAATAAATATATATATCCTTATAACTTCTTGTGTTGCATCTAATGACATATGTAAGAATCTTGATGCTATACAATTTGATACATCTATTGTTATTGAAACCAAAAGTGACACGCTTAGTGGAGACTATCATGGATTTTTTATCAATGTAAAACCAATAGTTAATTTTCAATAGAGATTTATGTCTGTAGTAAAATGTATACAGTAATGGGATAAAAAAGGATAGACAATGAGATGATTGTAGATATTATTATTGACATTATTCCTAATTAATGTGAATCTATGAGAAATGCAATTGATGGGTCAAGGAATGTTACATCTCTTAATCTTGATGAATTAGTTGGAACACTATTACAACATGAGAATGGATTAATGAGTGATTTGGGGAATACAAAGAAGAATAATTGGAGTGTTAAATTTACTACTACATCAAATCTTTCAAAAACAAAGACACTTGAGATAGTTGTTATGTGAACAAATTTGATGAAAGTTATTATTAAGTTGGCCTCAAGTGAATTTATATAGTTATATAAGGAGTTATCCAATCTTGTTTTAAGGATACACATGATTATTGGAATGAATTATTTTCAATACAGAAATAAGAAAATGGGAAGGAATGATAATAATGACTCTGAATTCACATGTTTCAAATACAAGAAAGCATGATAAATCGGACATGATTTTCCAAGACATAAAACAAAGGACATGAGATATTGAAATTTTTAGAGGAATAAAAAATGTATTATAATCCAAAATGAATGAAATTAATGAAGGAAAATTATTCTTGGAGTTCAATGGGTGGAGACTCATCTGATGAATCTACAGGTAATGAATCTTCTTGAAAAAGGAATATTGGTCTTATCTCTAGATTACGTATTGAAAACAAATGTTTCATACATATTGTGCACACTACTAAATACATTACTAACATATCATAATGGGCTATGAATCTTAATAATGATAATTCTACATCCTCAGATGAAGACTATTCCTCAATATAAAATATTATACTTTTGTTTTAATAATTATCTAGGTTTTCCCAGTTAATGGAAAAAGAAAATAGAATGATCAAAAAGAAACATGATAAGGAAAATTTAAGAATAAATATTTTAATAAAAGAATTATCATATCTTTATAAATAACTTGATGAAAATTATTTTGAAAATCTTTCTCATTCATGAATCCCTGATAAATTTTATTCGGAGAATGATTAACATTTTATGGATTTCAAAAATTCAATTTCTAAGAGAAAGGTTTTAGGGACAAACTCTAATCTTGAGTCTAATGACTACAAGGATAATAATTTAGTCACTAGACTAAAATAAGAAATATTTTAATCAAATAAGAATTTGTCAAACATTACTTATGTTAACAATGGATTTGAGAAAATGTATTCATAACATTATAATCATATGAATAGTTCAGGAATGTGTTATACTCACTCAAAATCTATTCTTAATCACAAGTATTTTGTAACTCAAAGTTCCCATTATTAACTATTTGTCAAATTGGTGGAAACTCGGTGAAAAATTTCAATTTACACAAAATCCAATCCTTAGGTTTCAATAAAGCTCACATTTCCATGAAAATTTGTATTCGTAAAATTTTACATTATAATAGTTCTGGATTCACGAATGATTGGATTCTGAAGGTCTATTTTTTTATATTCAAGAAAAAAAGTATGTACTAAAAATAGTACATGGTAAATGGATCATGGATGATATTAGAACACTAATAGTTACAAAAACATCATTGAAAATGTTATTAAAATTAATGGTGGATGAGTAAATTTTTGAGACAATTCCCAAGGAGAATAGTTTGGTATAGATAACATTGTTCTTCTTGGAAAATCCATAATTTAAAATGTTTAATTTGTTAATGGTCATAAGACCATAATTTTATAAATATATCAATTATGTGATGAAGGAAACCCTGTGAATTTTTAGAATGATAAATTCTTAATACTCAATTCCAAGGATGAGTATGTTCATTATTCCAATCAGCAAGATAATGTTTATAAACAAAACATAGAAGACGTTATGATCCAAGTCATACCTTTCATTAGAGAAATGGAAGAAAATCATTGTTATTGAATATATTTCTAGAACACTATAACCAAATGAAAATTTATAAAAAATAAATGAAAAGACATTTTAATGATCTACCAGATCATATATTTCATTCTACAAAAGTAAATAACCCTTGTTAATATGTTAAGAAACATAAGTCAAGAATTAATTTTATTAGTGAACTATCAACATCTAATGAATTCTAGTAATTAAACATGGGAATGTTTTTTTCAACAAAAAATAGAAATTTTGGTGTAAAATAGTATGTATTTGTGTAAGTTGATGATTATAGTAGATTTATGTGGGTATATATTCTAGCATGGAAAGATGATAAAATTTCTTATTTGAAATCATTTTTATCCATAGTTAAGAATTAGAAAAATCTTCCATTGATAGATATTCATAGTGATTATGGAAGAGAATTTGAAAATTATGATTTTCAAACTTTATGTAATTAGAATGGAGTTACTTATTATTTCTCATCTCCTATAACTCCTCTGAAAAATAGTTTTGTTGAATGATGAAATCTAATTCTTCAATAGTTAAAAAGAAAGAGGATGTGTGAATACTGAATGGCTAAACATGTTTTGGATGATTTTTTTATTATTGTTTCTTATATAATCAATTGTATTTTTATCATTCAATTTCATAATAAAACACCTTATGAGTTATGGACATATCGAAAACCAAAAGTTCCATTCATCAGAGTATTTGTATTTATTATATTCATTTTTAATAAAAATATAAAATACAAAAAATCACACCCAAATCCATTGACGGACTATTTTAAGGTTATTACACTACCTCTAAAGCTTATGGGGTCTTTAATAAAAATATTTGGTCTATTGAAGAAACATTACATATTAAATTTGATGACCCTGGTCATTTTATTATTAAAAAACCTCAACCAATATCTTGAGATTTATTTAGAAAACAAATTATAAATCGTTGATGGAATGTTCTTCAGATAAGAAGAATTATTAAAAAATTGTTTTTGAATTATTCACTCGAGAATACTTTCTACCCTATATCAATGAACATGTTTTAAAAATCCCAAGTTAGTTGTTTCAATGAAATCATGACACCAAAATTATCATTAGTGATGTGAATCAACCCATAAGGCCCATAAGTTCTTTAAGGAATGAAGTATAACATCTTGCATTTCATTCTCAATTTGACCCAAAAATTACTGATGAAGCTTTTGTTGATGAAGATTGTAATAAATCTATGAAAAACGAGATAAATCAATATGATTGGAAAAAAATATTGATTTTTTTTAAATACTTAAGGAAAATTCCATAATTAGAGTAATGTCTACCGTTAGAAATAAATGTAATGAAAATTGAATGCTAGTAACAAATAAATCAAGAATGGTTTCTAATGGCCATATTATAGATGAAATAATAGACTATGATGAAACCAATGCTCTAGTATCTAGACATGATTGTATTAAAATTCCATTAGACATTTCACCATTGTTTAACATAAATATTATTCAAATGTATGCAAACTGTGATTGACATAATAGATATGATAAAGAAGAAGTTTATGTTGAGAAAACTCCTGGTTTCGAAAACACAAAAAGATCAGAATATGTTTTTAAAAAAACCAATTTTTTAGGGTATTAAATATGGCCCTAGAACCTAGAATGATAGTCTTAAAAATATATTTGTATCAAAACATTTACATTAGTGTAACTTCTGATCCATCCATTTGTATGATGAAATTAAAGAAAAATATTTTAATTATTCATATTTATGTAGATGACATTATATTCTGATCAAATTAGTATTCCTTAATTGATTCGTTTTGAAATCTTATGAAATGTGAGTTTCAAATGACTATGATGAGTGAGTTAATTTTTTTCCCTGGTTTTCAAATCTCTTAATGACATGATGTAACCAATATATACAAAATAAGTCTATTAAATATCTTATTAAGAAATATGGATATGATAACACTGAAATTATTAGTACTCCAATCATTACCTCAAATACCCTTGATATTAATGAAGCTGAGAAAGTAGTCAATCAAAAATATTTTAGATATAAGATAGATATCTTAATATACATAACATCTAATAATCCTTACAAAATGTTTTTTGTGTTCTTATGTGAAATATGTCAGTATAATCCCAAATAAAAACATTTAAAAGTAGTGAAAATAATTTTTCTTTATTTAAAGGGAATTATGGACTTAGTAATTATCTATTCCTTTGGAAATGATTAAATTTTAAAAATCCATTAAGACAATAACCATGGAGGTTTCGAAATGGATAATAAATGTACATCTGGAACATGTCATTTCCTAGGAGATTCATCCATTTCAGGGTCATGTATAAAACATCTCTCTGTATCACATTCCACTACTAAAAAAAATATGTTGTAGATGGATTTTTTTGTGCGAATGGGTGGTGGATAAAATACACATTCATTGATTATTATAATGATATTTACTAAAACATAGATACTATTTGATAACACAAATGGAATATCCTTATTAAAAAACCATACACATCACTCTAGTGCATAGAACATATATACAAATAATAACTTCCTAAAGGGTTACACTCATGAATGCTATATTATATTACAATTAATAGGAACACAAGAAAAAAGTGGTTATACTTTCAAAAATTAATCACCTTCTTATAGATTTGAATATATTGAACAAATGATAATAATGATAACTATAAGGTAATCATTCATATCTTATTTTTGTTAAACCTATCATTAAATAGTGTGATAAATATTTTTCATAGGGGGGGTACACTACATATATTTAAAAATTTTGAACATAATAAAACAATTTTTAATCTAAATAAATTTGTTTTTAGAACCTAAATAATTTATTTTGGTACCTATCAATATTTTTTAGACCCATGTAAAAAAATTTGTTTCTAGGATTTCTATGAAGAATATAATCCAATAAAAATTGTTTTAATAACACCAAAAAGTATATATTCGTACCTATTATATCATGATTTAATTTTTTTATTTTGATAGTTTAGTCTTATTTTATGAATAAATTCAATAAATTTCTCTTTCCTTACATCATTTTTATTTCCTTAAACCAAAAAATATCTTGAACTATAAAAAAATTATTTAGTTTAGTATCAAACATCAAATCGGATCTGGAAAATATCAACCATTTGGTATTCTGTAGAGGATGATCCATCATATTGATGCCAATGTAAAATAAGGGACCCCTATGTCCCACATCTATTTCAATAATTTTTTTCCTGATTCATTGTCTCCAATCAATGTTCTCATTCTGGTTTCTAGTTTTCTTTATTAATATTTTGAATTTCATTTTAAATCCCTTCTCAAACTTCAATGAATGTGTATAAGGAACATAATGATTGTCCAATCATTAGAGAAAGGCTACTTGATCAAGATATCATCCTTAAATATGATTTATTTATAAGAAATACCATATAGTTTAAAGGTCATGAATCATTTTAATTGGATGAAATGTGGAATAACAAAATCATGTTCATGCAGAATTGGTTTTTGAATTCAATCAATCTGTTGAGTTTTTTTAATAAAGGATGAAATGCTTTTTTTTTTCAGTTCATCAATTTTCAGAAATGTTATTCTATATCTTATATAAAATCTTAAAATGTCCTTGAGATATCATATAATATTGAATAATACTATTTCTCTCTAAATTTTATAGATTCATAATGATATTTTGACAGAGTTAAGTCTATTGATATCTTAGGACTTATGGGAGTAAATAATCCAAAGCATTCCAACCTTTAAGAAATCATCAGAATCACAGCATTATGGATGCAAGGTCTTTGAATAGTATGAAAATGTGATAATGATACCTTGAAAATAACATAAATATTCATGCTATATTTTATTTTTAGTCTAAGGAAGATTATCCTAGTGAATTATATATTTCTCACTATCCGCAATATAATGGATGAGTTAGTCAAATCTCATATCTTCATTTATCCAGAAATCTTGTCTAATATTATCATTAATTTATTGATCTTATTTAATGTTCCTTTAATTTCTATTCCATAGATGTTAAAAATTATTCTTTTAAGTGATGACAGACATAAAATAATAAATTATTATTTTAGTGATATAACAAATGAGTTTCTTTAATATTTAATATAATTAGTTCAAATAGGGGAAATCTCAATAAAACAATTAGTCAGGCGTCTAAAAATAATGTCTCAAAACCAGGAACCATAGAAAAAAACTAAAGATTCAAAACCACAAAAGTAGAAGAAATAGAAATCATATCCCCATGAAGTTTTATAAAAGTGGGTACTAGAAAAAGAGATAAGGGAAGAAGGAGATGCAGTGTTTTGATTAGATCAAGAAGAAGATAATGTATTGAAACACATAGAATATAAAAAAATTTAGAAACATGTAATGTAAAAAATGAATGGGAAAAAGGTAACAGATAATGAGATGTTCGCAGTCCAATTGAAATATAAAAAAATGCTTCAAAAAAATAATTTTCTATAATATTTTTTATATGAAAATGAACATCCTCAACAATCACAATAGGTTTCAGTTTAGGTTATAACACCATATGAAAGGAAAATATGTTGTTCCAATCTCAATTATGGTTGTTCATGATGTGTTATAAGAAGAAGTAGAAGATGAAGTTAATAGAAAATATATAAAAGTGATGTTGATATTCAAAAAATAAAATAAACGCAAAATAAAATCCAATACAATATGTTAAATTTAAGAACATATCAAACCTTTTCATCAAATACTACCTTAGAAAGAAAATCAGCCCACAAATACCTATCTTAGAATAATAATTTTGTTAAAAGTGAAGTTCAATAAATAGCTTCCAATGATGAAGATGATGAAGATGACAACGTTGATAGTGGTAATGGTGAAAATAAATAATGTTATGTTGATTATTATGATGATAAAATCATACATGTTTCTCTTGATGGGAAATAAATTTTGAGGCCAAAAAATGGAATCCCTGAAAGAAAAAGGAAAGATATAAGATGTTGGAATATCTATGAAGGACGTGTTCTAATAAAAAAGTCTTCATTTTCTATATGGGAATATTTTTTTGTTCAATCCTTTGATAAGAAGGTTAAATAAATTCCTTATTTCTGAAACCATGAGTCAATATTTAAGAATATTGAATCTTCCAGAAATCCTAAACCATAATAAACAATCCTTTTTATTGAAATGCTCTTAAAAATTGACATGAGTTTCGAATTCTTTGTGGAGAATTATGATTATCATAGGTTGTATTGAATAGATATAACAAATTGGTAAAATCATATCAAAAATGATATTAAATATTTTGATGATAAATATGAGATAATAAAGGCTTCTTTCTAGGAATCAAATTCCAGAATCCGAAATCCTTCAAACATCTTCACAAATATTTCAAAGGAAGAACATGCCACTTTGTAAAAAGAAGACATGGATTTATATGGGAATCTAAATTCTCATTCACATGAAGTTAAAATAGTGAAGGACTATAGAGAATAAGTGAATGAAATTATTAGTTCCCAAAAAGAAAATATTTTCTCTCAGGGGGAGAGTAATCTAATAAAACATGAAAATATTCAGAACCATTATAAGAAATTATAATATAAAGGAATCATTTTAAAACTATTTTGATATGATCACAATGAGTTTAAGAAGTTGAATTCCATATTCAAATACCTTAATACCAAAGCAATATTGATTTTTTTATTTATCTTTTGTTGTAAAATAATTTTTCAATCACAGACAATTTTTCCCCTTTGAGTCCTCTTTTTTTATGATCCATTCAGGTACACAATTCATTTCCCCATTCCATCCTGAAAATCACAAAGGGGGATAAGAGTTTTCTAAAATGTATGGCAGTTTTAGGTGGAAGACATAAAGAAGATAATTCATAATAAAGATAACTTTATTTAAGGGGGGTTATTTACTTAATAAAGGATGAAAAATATATTTATGTCAGAATATGATATTTAGGGGGATTTCAAAACCATAGGGGAGTTAGTCATATTAATATTGAGTCATAAAAAAAGGCGGAGATAAGTTTTTATTTTATGTAAAAATATGAAGTCTTATGTTATTAATATTATTTCATAAATCAAATCTCATTTCTATCAAAAAAGGGGGAGATTGTTGGGTCAAATGTTTCCTTATGACTTTTTAGATTCCTTTATTTAATGGAAATCACATATATATTTTCTGAATAATACATTTCACCGATAATAAATGTTTATATATTTCATTAATAATTATTTCTATCAATATGTGAATCTATATAAATGTCATTTAATATTTTTATAGTTACTTATATAATTATTTTTTCTTAAATAGAATATCTAATGAAGAAAACTGGATCATTACTAAAATGAAAAATTCTTCATCTTTCTCAATTCCGCATAAACAAAAAAAATTAATCTGATTCCACATTATCGAATATGAATCGGTTAGAAAGAAAAATCTGATTCATATTCCCCAATTCAAAATCATCCATAATTTTTGTATTGATTATATAATGTGTTTTATTCTAATTGTCTATATTTATTGAATCCCATTCTACTCCCTCAATTCTGAATCGTCTAACATTTTGAATCTATTTCACACATCCTTAAATTTTGATTCACTCAGAAATATCAATCTGATTCACTATCTCTCAATTATGAAATGTTTAATTTTCTAAAACTGATTCTCATTTCCTCACTACTAATTTTCAATTATTTCAATATTTTAATTCATATCTTTTTAAATAATTGTCAATTGTTTTCGAAAATGAAATTATATATTTCTTAATGTTTTGACATCTATTTTAGAACTCGATTTTCTATATTTTTTTGTCACTATTTTTCATTAACATAATGTTATAAATATATTGATTCCTCTATAATTAATAATTCTCGTAGAATTTTTTCATTCTAAATGACGTCATCTAATCAGTTATTATATAACTGTTGTAACTTCCTGTTGTCTAGGTATATCTAAAATTTTGAAAAAATATTACCGTTAGAGGAAATTTTCACAAATATCGTATATAAATACCCAGTCATGTGAACATATTTACGGTTTTCAACATTTGGGAGAATCAATAATCTATGATTGGTCTTCCAAAATTTCATCATGTGATAGTCTTGAAGTGTTTTAGTTTTGAACAACATGTTCCACATACATAAATCCCCAATAAGATTTGATTTTCTTTTGTACGATTCTTATTGTTGTTGTATACAATCAAGAGAATATAATATGATGGAAGATAATGGTTCTAATTACATAGATAATCATGGACTTCCAAGATGAAGCATGATAAAGGTTCTGATTACATTCTTAATTGAATGCTTCCTGCTGAAGGAAGACAAAGGTGTCGATCATGTTAATGATCAAGGTCTCATAGGGATCGAACGTTAGATAACTATATTTGTATCTAGGGCTTACCTTGGTGTGGGTAAGATATAATTTTATGATTATATTAATCATGCGAGATTTATCCATGTTTTTTGGATACCCTACTCTTTAGGTTTAATGGTTTTTACTCTTTACATGTCATTAAAATTTCTGCTGCAATTTTCTAATAATAATAAGTTTTTTCTTATACTTTTTTTGTAACTCTGATTTAAGATTCTATATACATTAAGGTAGAATCAGGTATAAGTATTCATATGTGCCTATTTCATTACACATCATTATTAATCCTGTGGTATTTTTCATATCTCTAAAATGGAGGGGTTAAGTAAATATAATTAGTTTATCATTGTTAAAAAAATTAGAAGGTATAAAATGAATTTTTTTAAACATATAATTCACCCCTATCGTAAATGACTATCTACATCAAAATATACATCCTACATCTTGTCTCACTTTTATTCTAGTGGTACATTTTCCATATTATTCACTTTTTATTGTTTATATACTACCCCTAATTTTCATTTTTGATTATTTTAATGAATAGTATTTTGATTTATCAAACCATATGATGTTATATACTTTATTAGGTTTTGTTTTTGAGAGTATTAAACTAGTAAGTGGCATTTTCATAACTTCCCTTCATTGTGTCGTATTTTATTCTTATGAACATATATTCATTTAATATTTGAATATAATACCACATATATTTTAATATCATCAATATATTTATTTTATTTATATTTTTTAGTTATTATAACAAAACTCATATGATAGAAATGTTAGAAACATGGAAAAGTCATTGTGGTACAATATCCATTATTTTCAAGATTTTTTTCGTTAGGGGTTCATTTTGAGTTAATCATATTCATGTATTTTATTTATCAACATATATTTTTTTCTTATATGTTTTTAAATATGTTTAATGAGTTTTATTTCAACTTACACTTATAAATCTTATTGAAAAATCAACAATGTAGTTTGTAAGTGATATTGATAATGTATTTTCTTTTATAAAAGAAAGATTCTTCTTCCATATCTAGGTTTCATAAAATGTATTAAATATTGTTCTTTTGTAATAATAAATTTTTTCCTAAATATATTATACGTGATCTTTTTCCAACTTTTAGAATATATTGAAAATTAAAATTTTTATTGTTTTCCACAAATAAAGATAATTATAATTTCAATAAAAAATTCATGGATCCCATTCATCTACAATGGGTTAACGATGTAATGAAATTAATACTGACTTTCTTTTTGATAAAATTTTAAGAACCCGTGATTCTCTCGATAGTCATTTTGAGATGAAATTGGAATTATTGCTATTGGATGCTCATGAGGTGGGAAATTTTCATTTAACGCTACCATCAAATCCAGATAATTTTTATTAAAACTCTTTTGGTCCTGGAATAAAGAGTTTACCCTAGGACAGGAGTTTGGAGGAAATCTGAGTTGTTCGAATTTAGGCGGGATATTTAATATTTAATATAATTATATTAAATATTAAATTATTTGCATAGGTTTTTCTAGAAATAAATTTTAAACATAGTGTCGGATTGAGATTCTGTCTGTGTCGTAGTGTCTGGAATGGGGAGTTCATCCTAGGGAAGGCATAAACTCATGTCGGGTGCCGGGCTCGGCCCATGCCCCTATTTCCTTTTTTTCTTTTCTTCTTTCATTTTCTTCTTCCAAATTCTTTCCTCCTCCTCCTTGATCACATATCCTAAACCTTTCCTCTTTGTATTTTACCTATGGGAGAATTTGGAGATCCAGAAAATGGGATAGAAGGAAGGCGAGAGTGGTACCGATTTTATGCTATCGACACGCTGAGTCGGCGTGTGACAACTTTGAGCCGTGAAATCAATTAAAGCTTCTGCAGTTTCCGCTCGAATGTATGTCCATTTATGTTTTTTACCTATATCCCCATCAAACATGTTGTTTTATGTAATTTAAGACTTATATTTCTATCTTGTGGCCTCTTAAGGCTAGATCTAATGTTTCGGGGGTGAAAACGGGCGTTTCGGGTGTTTTCAGGGTTTTCTCGTCAGAAATCCCAGAATACATGGCATATATTCCAGGGGTACACGACATGTTTTCTTTACCTTTGGGGAATATGATGTTTCTTTAAGTACATTCCATATACTTTGAGTACACGCCGTGTAGTGGGTGGCCGTGTAGAGTAAAACACAGAATAGTTGCCTTTTTGGAGTACACGACGTGTACAGTATTCTACACGCTGTGTAGTAGATCTTGGGCATGTTTTTTAGTGAAATTGAACACGGTGTGACTTTTTGTGAATATTAACTTCAATTTATAGTAATTTACATGTCGTTTACTATTACACAGGCATGCCCAATGGCACTGGCCATGTACTACTTCAACATTGAAATTTTGGGATATCTTATGCTCTGGAAGTCAGAATTGGGCTTGTGTGTAGTCGATTGTGAGAGTTTTTCTATATATATCTCAATGGTGGGATAATTTTATAATATATAGGTCATATAAATGGGTTTTGGGGGTTTTATCTAAAGGGAGGGGTTTTGCCTCCTGTTATCAGGTTCAGTTGACACCTAAGAGTGAGACATGGCATGGATGATAGGTTGGGTGTTCGGACCAAAATAGTTGAGACCATTAATAAGAGATGATCTATGAGATATCTCCCATAACCTATGATTTAGAAGAATTTCCCCTTGTGAGACATTCCCTTCTGGCTTATGAGTCTGTGAGACTGGATACTTCTAAGGATCCCCTGAGGGATTCCTTTACTTGTGGACTGACCTTGGGAGTTCCTTATAGGATCAATCTCCTATTTTTTTTCTTTGATAGGACCCATGATAATGAATTATTATGTTTTCCTTCCTTTTGAGGTTTTCATGTATGAATCCGCCCCTACTCGTTTCTATGGATCCCACGTATGATGCCTTCACTCATGTTAACCTGGAGAATCCAGAGTATGATTCTTCATTTGTGTTTGACTTGAAGGAACTATTGGGTGCTTGTTGTTTGAACGACCCTGAGTTGTTACGTCGGGTTGGGTAGATATGGTGATTGTGTGTTACCTAGAACCCGTTCCTACTTTTAATCCCTTTGGGAATTGGATGTATTTTTGGGTTGGGCATTTGGTCCACCCTCACTGTTTGTTTATATCTGAATTGTTTTTGCTGATGTGGTAGTGTTTACCAGAGGGTCATTCTGGTTGGTGGCCGGTGAGCCTGATGCGAGATTTCATTATTGTTTTTTGGGATAAATACTATTCCTTGTGTGCCTGAGTAGAGGTGGTTTTATTGTAAATGGGGTCATTTACCTTTCTATGTATATGTTTACCCCTATTACTTGATTTTGACCATTGGGTCTAGCATTCCTGTAAGGCTACCTTGTTTTCCATTCCTTGCGACCGTAGGATGGAGTGTCCTTCTTGACATGCTTGTTGTTCTGTATAATAGATAGCCAAGTATCTCTATAGGTGTACTTTGGCCATATATCATTATTATGCACTGACTGGCATGAGACTATGAGAACATGGTGTTATAGACTATAAGGTATAGACCGAGTAAGCTTCCCAAAGAGTCTTGGACACTATAGACTATATGGGATAGACCGAGTGAGATTCATATATAGTTTTGGACATTATATACTACAGGTAATAGACTGACTGAGCATCCTAGAGAGTCTTGGATATTATGGACTATAGGAGGTTAAACCTAATGAGATTCCTCAGAGAGACATTACTTGTTTAAATTTACATAAAACCATTATGGGCTAGAGAAGGAATTGACCTAGTGAGCTTCTTGACATAGTCTATGATAGACCTTAGAATATTTGGGGAATTGACCGGGTGAGCTTCCTCTAAGAGTTTATATACCTTGGTTCTATAAGAGGGTTAGACCACGTGATCTTCCTCAGAGAGTCCTTGACTACTCTAAACTATAAGGGGAATTGACTGAGTGTACTTCCCCAACGAGTTTATAATTTTCGTATGACCAAACCAGAGGGGGTTTGGTTAAGTTTACTTCCCAATGGGTTGTTGGTACTTGTTAGGTAGGACCATATGGAATGGCTGTGATTACATCCCAGAGGGTTACCTATTGTGTTATCTTCTTGCTTGTAATTGATTGGTGGAACTATAGGATATCTTGTCTTTGTTTAGCTTGGTCAAACGAATATCTTTGTCATTGGCCGATAGAGGTGCATGTCGATGGGATTGAGGACCCAGAGATCGACTTATTTTGATATATTACTTGAGTGGCACTACGTCTAGCTCAATTTCTTTGAATATGGTGTCTATGATATTGGGATTATAGTCCCAAGGATCGACCACTGATGTTGTTTCTTGTTATTTGAATCACCTCATCATGAATATTCATATTTATGTATATGTGTTTAGGTATGGGACTATAAATGTGTATGTTTATAGATATGGACATCCATGGTGGTACATTCCTAGATTATAGGGAATACATACCCTAAGTTCAACTGTGGTTGCACATTTGGTTTACTTCATTTTGTTATGTTCCAGCTAGGCTGATCACATTGTTTTTGCATAAACTTTTAGCAGCACAGTTGTATGTTTCTTGTCGGGGTTCCCTACTGAGATTATTTCTCACCCCTGCACGTGCACCTCGGTGTAGATGTAGACCTTATGTCTACATTTCAGGTTGAGAATAGGTTGAATAGTGTATTTGGCTGAGGCCCAGTGTTGCATGATCGAGCGGATCTACTCGAGTGGTTCTACTGATTGGGCTGATGCATATCGACAGTGTCTCAAGATCAGGTACGTGGATTGGACCAGAGTTAGTAGAAGAGCCCTATACTTGTACTTTCAGTTTATTTTGTGCTTGTATTTGTATGCTCAGCCAGATGGGTGACCAGTGTTGTATTGTTTTTCATACCTGTTTCGGTTTTTACAGCATTTTACTATTACATCCTGTTCTATTTAGGTTGTTTACTACTTACGTACTCTATTTACTTTCTGTTGTGTATGACACTTAGTTATTTCTGCTATTTTCTTACTCTGGTATGAGGCATTGTCTCCCCACTATCACAACCTAGGCCCACGCTGCTAGTCGGCAGCCTCTGGCGTACGAGGAGGCATGCTTGGGGCCATGTGGCGAATCGGCTCGGAGCACTGGTTTAGTGGATTCCGGATCGGGACGTTACAAAGTGGTATCAGATGGTTTCTTTTCTCATGATTTACTATTTGGATCCTTTATCCAGGGATATGATAGATTTGGTACTTGATAATAAGCTGTGCTTGAGAGTAGCTAACCCGTGTACAAGTAAAAGCCAATCTACCTAGTTTAATTCGGTTTTTAGGTTTTGAGATGTTACAGTTGTATATGTTTTTCACCTTGAGTGACTCACATATTGTGTGATGTTTTGATTTACTATGGATATATGGCTCTTAGCCATTGGTAAGATGCCAGAGATAGATTTTGAATCATGGATGGAAAAGTCAAGCTCATGCATCGTACTAGGAACGTAGGATTCACAGCATATAGGCTAGCTAGTGTGTGTGTTTAATGACGACTAAGACCTTTGGGTATGATTAAACATACTTTTTACTTTGATGGTAGGTTACATGGATCTACGTTAATGCGTTTTTTATGGGGATGATGACTCATTCCTTTTGCACAGGTGGTGTACTGACCCTAGTTGTTCTATGTGGCAGGTGACGCCTTTTTGTTTAACCCCTTAATGGGTGTTGTTTCTCAAGTCAGTGGTTATCTAGTTAGATCTTTGAGAATGATGTCGTTAGATACAAATTCTTTTATTGTGAACTGGACCTCTTTATGGTATTACTATATACAGATACCCAATGGGTGTTAGCTCAGCTTGTCTTTTATGTTTTGTTTGTGACCTCCAAGGAGTCGTTCCTTTTGGGGATACACAGAGAGGATTGCAGCCCTTGAAGGTTTTATTTGGTTTTGACGTTCTTGGTTCATTGTTTTTTACCACCTTTTGAGTGGTTTTGGATATTTTGGGCTTAGTTGTTTGACCGTGTGACCCAGTTGTGAGGAATTTTCTGTAATGGTAGGTGGAAGACCTAGAGAGCCTAGGTTTTGACTCGAACCATTATTGATCGATGTTTATTCCTTTTTAGGGAAACCTGGGTGAAAAGGATGGACAACGTTTTCCAATTCCTTTTGGAGGTGTTTTTTTCGTGATTGGTGTCGACGAGTAGACATGTTCAGGTGCCTATCCATCTCGACCAATGTTTCTGATGTTTTCTATTGTAGAGGTTAATTTGTGAAATTTTGGGATACAGTGGAATGGTTGAACCCTGCCTGAATCCTGGTTGGGTTTTGGAAGGACGTTAGTATGGCTAGGAGGGAGCTAGACACGCCTTCAGTGATATCCTAGTATACTCCTATAGGAGATCATCACGCGATATCTTGATTCGTCTAGAGTATGTTGGGAGATCTTGGACCCTACATCGAGCTCCTTTTTTCTTTCTTAATGTTAAACTGTGTGGCGGATGGAACCTGTTCAAGTTGTGATCTCGGAGCGGTGTAATCAAAGAAATATGGTGGGGAGTGCAGCTTTTCCCTTTAGGGCTATTTTCCTTATTTAGGTTCATCATCGGTGTTTCCAAGAGCTTTTGAGTTCATATTATTCTTTTAAGACGACAACAAGGGTATTCCTATGGTGGGTAGTACCAGTTGGTTGTAGTTGAATATCTTCTATGTAGAAGGTGGTTGTTAACGCTAAGGCTGGTCTTTGGATAGTCTAGGTAGATTGGTTGTGCAGATGCTCGGGTTGGGGGCATGGCTAGTGGTTCTACTACTATTTCTTATTTTGGGCTTCTCGGGGACGAGAAGGTTGATGGTGGGGAGTTTATAAGAACCTTGTTTCTCCGGACAGTTTTTTTGCGTTGAAATTTGAATTTTTGTTGTTGGATGCTGGTGAGGTGTAAAATTGTCATTTTACCCTACCATAAAAGCTCGGATAATTTTTCTGACAACTCTGTTTGTCCCGGAATATGGAGTTTACCGTAGGACAGATGTTTGGAGGAAATTTGAGCTGTTTAAATTTTGGCAGAATATTTAATATTTAATATTGATAAATTAAATATTAAATTATTCAAGTAGGTTTGTATGGAAATAACATTTAAATGGATGGTCAGATTGAGATCCCTTCTATGTTGTTGAGTCCATAATAGGGTGTTTAGCCTAAGGAAGGCATAAACACATGTCGGGCGTCGGGGCTTGCCCGGGCCCTTTTTCTTCCTTTTCATTTCTTCTTTCCTTTTCTTTTCGTATCTATTCTGTCCTCCTCTTACTTGTACATGTATCTTACACCACTTCTCCTTGGCCGTGACCTATGGGAGAATTTGGATATTGATAAAACGATGGAGAATGAAGGCGAAAGTGGTGCCGATTCGAAGCCCTCAACAGGAAGAGTCGGCGTGCGGCAACAGTGAGTCGTGAAATCCACCGATGTTTTGGGAGTTTCTGCCTGAAGGTAGGGCCATTTATGTTATTTACATAGACCTCTATTAAACATGTTTTTATGTCTTTTAAGCCTTATATATATTTCTTGTTGCCTCTTAAGGCTGGATCTAATGTTTCAGGTGTGAAAACAGGCATTTCGGCTGTTTTTAGGGTTTTCCCGTCGGAAACCCCAGAATACACTGTGTGTATTCCAGGGGTACACGTCATGTGTTCTTCCTATTTGGGGAAGAAGAAGTTTTCTTAAGTACATATAGTGTACTTTGAGTACACTTCGTGTAGTGGGTGGCCGTGTTGCTGGTCGTGTGGAGTAGAACACGGAATACTGGTTTTTTTGGAGTACACGCCGTGTAGTGGAACTTGGGCATGTGTTTTAGTGAAAACAAACACGGTGTGAAATTTTATCAATATTAAACACTGCATAAAGTAATTTACATGACCTATACTTTTACACAAGCAGGCCCAATGTGCTCAGGCCATGTGCTCTGTCCATATACTACTTCAACTTAGTAATTTTGTGATATCATATGCTCTAGAAGACAGAATTGGGCACATGAGTAGTCAATTCTGAGAGTTTTTCTGCGTAGATCGCAATGGTGGAATACTTTTAAAATTTTATGGTAATCTAAATGAGTTTTGGGGTTTTTTTTATCTAAACGGATTGGTTCTTCCTCTAGTTGTTAAGTTAAGTTGATAGCTAAGAGTGAGACTTGGCATGGATGATAGGCAGGGTGTCCGAACCAACTTAATTAAGACCTTTAATAGGAGATGAGCTATAAGCTATCTCTCATAAACTATGATTTAGAGGACTTTCCCATTGTGAGACATTCCCTTCTAGCCTATGAGTCTATGAAACCGAATACTTCTAAGGATCCCCTGAGGGATGCCTTTACTTGTGGACTGACATTGGGAGTTCCTTATGGGACCCCTCTTCTATTTTTCCTTTGATAGGACCCATGTTATGGAATGCATATGTTGTCCATCCTTTGTGGATTTAGTGTATTATTCCTCCCTTACTCATTTCGATGCATCCCGCGTAGGATGCCTTCACTTGTGTTTACCTGGAGAATCCTGAGTATGATTCTTCCTCAGTGTTAGACATGAGGGACCCTGTGGGTGCTTTTGTGTGGGCGACCCGGAGTTGTAATGTCGGGTTGGGTAGAGATGGTGATCGGGTTTCACCTAGAACACATGTCAAATGGTAATCCCTTTGGGATTTGGATGTATTGTCTGGTTGGGAATTTCGGGACCCTCAATATATGTTTATATCTGACTTGGTTTTGCTGATGTTGTAGTGTCTACTGGAGGTGCTTCCTGATTGGTGGCTGGTGAGCCTGATGAGAGATGTCTTTCTTTTTTGTTGGGATGCCTACTATTCCTTGTGTGCCTAAGTAGAGGTGGTTTAATTTTAAAAGGGGTTATTTACCATGATGTGGATATTTTTACCCATGTTACTTGATTTTGACCATTGGGTCTGGCATTCCAATTAGGCTGCCTTGTTTTCCATGCCTTGTGACTGTAGGATGGAGTGTTGTTCTTGACATGATTTTTGTTCTATAGACTGGTTATCCAAGTAGCTCTATATGTGTACTTTGGCGTTATAGCATTTTTATGCACTGACTGGCATAGGACTGTGAGAACCTGGTGCTATAGACTATAAGTGATAGGCTAAGTGAGCTTTCCAGGGAGTCTTGGACTCTATAGACAATAAGGGATAGACCGAGTGAGATTCCGAGAGAGTCTTGGACATTATATACTACAAGGGATAGACAAAGTGAGATTCCCAGAGAGTCTGGGATATTATGAACTACACGAGGGTAGACCGAGTGAGAATCCTCAGAGAGTCTTTACTTGTTTGAATTTCCATAAAACCATTCCATGCTAGAAGATGAATTGTCTGAGCGAGCATCCTCAGAGGGTCTGTGATAGACCAGAGACTATAGGAGGAATTGACCGATTGAGCTTCCTTTGAGAGTTTCTAGACCTTGGGGCTATAAGAGGGTTAGACCGCGTGATCTTCCTCAGAGAGTCCAAGACTAACCTAGACTATAGGGGGAATTGACTAAGTGTGCTTCCTCAGAGAGACTACAATTTTCGCATGACCAAACCAGAGGTGTTAGGATGAGTCTACTTCCCAGAGGGTTGTTGGTACTTTTTAGGAAGGACTAGAGGGTATGGCTATGAGTAATTCCTAGAGGGTTACCTGTTTAGTAATTTGCTTGCTTGTGATTGATTTGTTGAACTATAGGAGAGCTTGTCTTTGTTTATCTTGTTCGGAGGAATATCTCTGGAATTGGCCGAAGCAGTTACCTTTTGATGGGATTAAATACCTAGAGATCGAATTATTTTGATATACAACTTGAGTTTCACTATGTCTAGCTCAATCCCCTTGAATAGAATGTCCAAGAGATAAGGCTTACGGTCCCATGGATCGCCTGCTGATGTTGTTTATTTTTATTTGAATCACTTCATCATGAATATTCATATTTATGTATATGTGTATAGGTGTGGTACTATACATGTGTATGTATATAGATATAGACATCCATGGTAGCACTTTACCAGTTGACAGGGATTACATACCCTGAGTTCAACTGTTGTTGCATGAATGGTTTACATCGTTTTGTTGTGTTCCGACTAGGCTGAGCACACTGTTGTTGCATTCAATTCAGCAGCCCAGTTGTATGTTTCTAGTCAGGGTGTCCAACTGAGATTATTTCAAACCCCTGCACGTACTACTCGGTGTATGTGTAGACCTTATGTCTGCTTTTCTGGTTTATCACATGTTGTATAGTGGATAGGGTTGAGGCCCAACATTGCATGATCGAGCAGATCAGCTCGAGTGGTTCTACTGATCGGGTTGTTGCAGTTCTAAAATGTCTTGAGATCTGGTACATGGATTGGCTCAGAGTTAGTAGAAAAGCCATGTACATTTACTTTCAGTGTCTTTTTTACTTTTAGTTGTATGGTCAGCCCGGTTGGTGACATGTGTTTTATTGTTTTGCATAGCTGTGCGGAATTTTACAGCATTATACTATTATAGCGTGTTCTATTTGAGTTGTTTTCTACTTTTGTGCTCTGTTAACTTTCCAATGTGTATGAAACTTAGTTATTTCTATTATTTTCATACTCTGGTATGAAGGGAATAGTCTCGCCACTATCACACCCTAGGCCCTCGCTTCTAGTCGGTAGCCTATGGCATATGGGGAGGCATGCATGAGGACTTGTGGTGAATTGGCTCGGAGCACCAGTTTAGTGGCTTCTAGGTCTGGACGTTACCAAAATGAAATAAATATTCACTTTATTTAGGTAGTAGTTCATGTTAAATTTAATTATGATGGTTTGCACCCCATTATAGCTCATTAGAGAGCTCAATATAGCATATATAATGAGTTCATCATGATTTCATTGAGAGAGAACAATATAGATTATTCAATGGGTGAACCAAGCTAGTGTCAGTTGACCACAAACTAGATTATATTATGGATGTACCCAGACTGCACTCTAATGAGTTGTGCAATGCTTTTTTTTTCTATAGAGGTAGAAATGAATAATGTACCAGAGTTTTTCTCCTGTGGATTTAACTGGACTTTAGGTATTGATGATTTGTTTTAAAATGGGTTATGAAGATAATGTTCCATAAAACCATCATGATATTGTTTTACTTATGTGTTATAAATGCTTCCCTAAATCAAGTCAGACATCACATGGATCATGATTTTTGATTCATATGACACACATATTTATTAGATATTCAGTCCATGTTTCTTGAAATATGATCCTAGTATTGATGGGTATTAATAATTGTAAGATATCCTTATGCACATTGATTATGTAATCATACCCATATGTGTATATTTTAATCATTGATGATATTTAGTTGTTAATAAATATGTTTTCCCTTATAATAATTTAATCCCAACATTCATATACTTCTTATTTCCATACTATAGCCAAAAATATTTTAATTGAATTATTTATACAGGTTTTTCATATGGATTATGATGATGATAACCTAATATGGAATACGAAATGCTGAGTACAGTATAAAAAGTACTCCATCTAATTCCTGTTTATTATTTATTTATGTGATTTTCAAAATTCTGTAATAGTCCAAATATAAAAGCTCTATTTGTATATAAGTGATCCAATATTTACTTTTGATTTAGTTTGTCTTGGATGGATAAAATTGTGTCACCTTCATTAGTATCAAAGAAAGTAATGTAAAGCTCTAATTTTTTGCACCAGATCCGAGAGTGTGAGTTTCGGTCTATTATATCCAACTTCTATGTAACAATTCCATTTTATACCATAAATTGGATTAAACATCTCTCACACTTATCTGTTGAAATATATATATATATATATAACATTGATTCAGCACAAAATTTATCTGACCATGTAGAAACTATTGCTGGGCCACAATACCAAAAGGCCTATATAATTTCACAACCATCAAATGTAGGTCATATGGTTGTATAAATGTCATGGGGCCCCTAGGTCTCCACTATTAAAAACTGCATGGTATGGAGAAACTATGAGGGCTGGGAGGCACAGTTTCTCCTAACCATGCGGCCTAGTATTTTTGTTTCCCTTTCAAGGATCCAGGCAACAAATATTCCATAGACACACCCAAGACATACATGAATTGTTTAAGGATCATATTTTGTAAATTTAACAGAATTTAAAAAAAACATTATGGTGAATACCTTTGAGAAATGACTGTACATTACAACATCTACTCTATAAGACAACTCTTCCTCGAGTTACCAATCTGATGGGGGTAGAAGAACCGTTGAGGATAGTTCAATCCATTTAGAGTGTAAACATGTCTTCAAATCATAGGTCTAGTTCTGAAGACATATTTACATCAAAAGAACTTGAACCATATGAACTGATCATCCTTGGAGAACCTAGGGGCTACGATCAATGATACGAATCATAAGATCCTCGTAGGACGCATCCACTGTGAACACCATATCATTAGGGTCAAATAAATGATAGGGTTATAAAAGACACTAAAATAACTGATATGTGCAATACTTCGATTATGGAATTGAACCTCTAGGTTACCAACAACTAATAGGCTACCATTCCAACTCTCTCCACAACCACAAACAACCTAATAAATTGATGAGATAACTAGAATTCTCTCCTAATTTGTCTATGAAAAAACCATGGAGATACACATAGATGGTCCTTGTAACTTCCGAAGTAAGTAATGAATAATAGATATTTTTATCAATGTCTTTTAATGATTAATATAGTGTTATAGAGGCTTAAAATGAAAGTAAATACAATCTTATGCATGGAATACACTAATATTCTTAAAAGATTATTTTACTGCCTTTTGATGACAAACCATTTTTGAATCTATATTTTGACAATTTTATAAACTATTTTTGTCAAAATAAACTTATTCTTTATGATTGGGACATCAAAATTTACCTTGTGTGAATTTTTGGTATTTTTCTGACAATGTTCATTTTTTAATGAATAGTGAAAAATACTGCATTTTACATCAAAACTGCTTTTTAATCTAATTTATTTATATGATTAGATTATGTTTTGAATTGGTTTTGAAGTTAAATTAGAATATTTTTTAACCATTTTATCCAATGGTGGTCATTGGAATCAATTTCACTTTGAAATTAGACTTAAACAGGTGTCAATCTTTTGATACTTATTGTTTTGTAAAAACACGCTATTTGCTCTGGCAGCGGGAATTAATTATTAAATTAATTAATGTGACTTATATGATTTGAATTTTGTAAAATAGACTTCATTTTTGAATTCGGAATATCAAATATAGCTTAGGGTGAATTTTTGGTAATTTTCTGAAAAACTTCAATTTTTGATGAATAGTGAAACCACTAAGTGGTAATCAAGCAAACTGATTTTTCAGTTAAATGAAAGTTTACCACTAATGTGTATTGAATTTTGAAAATCCGACATACATGGTTGTCATTAAGAAGTAAAATGTGGTTCAATGAGATTATAATAATTTTTTGTGAATAGTAACTTATTAAGTTCTTAATCGCGATTAGTGGTAATTAGTGTAGTTTAAGGTATAAATAATGCTTTAAAAATAGGAAATGACCTAGACACATGTCCCAAACTTATGGTTGTGTCATGGCCGACCAAGACAAGCCATGGGTCAACTTGGGGACCCCATGTAGACACTTTGGTTTGGAAATGACAAAAATAGCTTTTTATTAAATGTTAAAGTAAAAATGACACAAACAAGAGATGTTTTACGAAAACAATTTTTACATGGGGTTATAAAGATCAGATTTTTGATTATAAATATTCATTGGAAAGCTAAAACAATTTCCTAAATCATAGTATTATTTTATGATTTTTAGACATTAAATAAATAAAATTATTTATGACATAATAATGATGCAGCGATGACATCATTATTTGACGATTTAAATAAATTGGAAAGATAATGTAAAATCTATGAACTACACATGTCCAAAACCAATTGGATGAGTGGATTTCGAACCCTTATCACCTTATCCACGAATTATATCAATGTGGGACCTTTTAAAACCGAAACACATTTTCAAATAAAGTAATATTTCTTTACTTTCCAAAAGTGCCCCTCCTCTCCTCTTATAAAAGGCCCCCACCTCTACCCCATTTCACACACTCTTCAAGCCTTTGGCTCGGCCAACCCATGCCCATTTACTCTCTCCACATCCCTCTCCTCATCCTAGAGGATTCCCTTTGGGAATAATACTTTCAGAGGAAGCCTTTAGGCTCAAATCAAAAGGAGTTACACTTTTAAAGGTAATTCATTCTCTCATGTTCATTTGTTTTATTTTGCTTCTCCAACCCCCTAAACTCTTTTTATTTACTTCTTTTGTAACAAAACCAGTATCTTCAATATACTAGGATGTTGTTATAAGATTTATTTGAGCTACACTCTCACACAACTACATCAAATGGTTAATGAACATACGGTTTCCGTGGATGGCGAAATTCTGCCTCCCGAAACGATGATTGTTCAAAACTCATTTAACACCTTCAAAGGTGGCCATGATGATGTCACTATTTTTATATATGATATATAATATGTTTATGTTTTCCTTAAGCTTATGTTTTTTTCATTTTGGGCATACCTTTATGGTTTCCATTATGGGTAAACACGATATCTTCATTTTAGGAAGTGCGGACTACCGCCCCCTCAAAGTGATTTGATTCGTTAAATACCATATGTGTGACATATAAAGGATGGAACTATGATATAATATATGATATTATACTGGAATTATAATATACCTTTATATAATTATGATTCCATTCTATAAAATATGAAATAGAAATGAAAGTAGCGTTCATGCGTACGTACGGCTTACCGTCTCCATGAACGGTGCATTTAATTTCTTAGCTCTAAATGATTATGTAATATTATAAATGCATGTATGTACTGGATATATATGACATATATGATATCTACATCATGAATACCATTCTGTATATAATGATCCTTTGACCAAATTAACAACATGTAAGTGCAAGAAGTCTATTTTTGACTTAAGAACCAAATACCGACAAAATGAACATTATTAACTTAACTGATTACATGATGTTCATAACATGGTATAAAAGGAATAATGAACTTGAAAAAGATTCTTAAGAAAGTAGAGATTAACTCAAGTTTATTATTCAGGAGATTAAAGAACGGTCGTGTCAAGTTGGATACGAGGTATGGGACTTCGTCTCAATCTCCTTTCGTTGAGGCATATTTTATTTTATACACAACTTTCTTTTATACGGTGTATAAACCCCTTTGACTTTTACGTTTATTCAAAAGGAATCGTTTTTATACGAAGCGTTTACTAAACGACAAAAGGGAATGGTTTTGTCGTACGTATGCGGCGACAACGACTTCTCCGCCGTCGTGACCGTTATTTGAGTTTCGGCTTCCTCTACAAGCCATACCTTTTTTTTAAAAACGAAAAATAAATACCATGTTTTACTTTGGAATTGAAAATGGTTTTCATAATGTTTTTATTATATCAATGTGTTGTATTGATATCTCGTGATTGAAATGTGGAAATGTTATGTTTCCTTTATGCATGTTTTATGTGATATGATTATGTTATGGTTCTTGGGCATTATTATGAAGACGGGTGGTTCAGTGATAAACTAAGGGCGGGTGAGCCTGTTATAGCTCTCCAATGCATTGGGTAACGCGAAGGAGTGAAACGTTAAGGTTTCTCCGAAGAGATTTTAGGGAATATACTGTGATGGGTATTCCAAATGTAACCAAGAGGGTTACTCCCTACGTAAGAATGTTATGAATGCCTCAAGTTACCTTTATGTCTTATGATTTCTATGATTTATTCATGATTTTATGAGGTATGTTAAAGTGGCTATGTTTTATGGGTAAAGTATGATTTCATTCTTATGTATATATGAACTCATGTTTCCTTTCCATGTTTTTTTTATAACCCATACTGAGTTTTTATGCTCATCCCACGTTTTTGAAATGTTTTTCACAGGTCAAGGGAAAGGTACATGATAAGATGATAGAGTCAAGGATGTGTCAAGAAATAATCCATGTTTTATTTTAAATGTGTTTCTATTGATGGGAATGAAGAATACTATCTTTATGTAACCACTTTGTTTATATGTGGAATGTAATGCAAGTTTTATGATCTAATTCTATAAAACTCTAAACCCGAAAAGATCCTCAATGTGTAATCTTGTAATAACTCAAGATTAAGTAAGGTTTAAGGCTGGGGCCTTATAGTCCTGATGTCCCACCTAGAAATATATAGGTATGATTAAATGATTGGGGTAACAATTTTTCCAATGTTGTGTTTTATCCATACACTTATGCATTATCTGGACATTATGTAATGTATCATGTACTAGATGAGGGCCAAGTAGAGCTACCTAACCTACCTCAAGCTAGAATATAGGTGAATGGAATGGTCTATCATTGAGTGCCTAACATGTATCCATCTATATTATTTCCTGAAAATTATTATTTTTAGTAAAACACCCATAAAGGAATATTATTTTCCCATGAACCACATAAATCAATGATACATTCATGGAACATATCATCAAACACCTGAATCATCTTATCAGGCATCCCTTCATTCTAACGGAGAAATGGTGTAATCCAAAGAACCTTCAAATGATGTACATTTTCAGCCTTTTTTATAACTGTGATGTAATACAGGCATCTCTATTTGAAACGGTTTAATGGGGTATGCTATGATGTCCCACTATCTCTCGAAGGTAAATCATTTCATAATCATCTTCCCAGAATGTCTCCAAGATTAGATGAAAGTGTGAATCCTAGGTAAACCTGTCAATTATAACCCATAATACTTCACTGTCTTGAAGGGATCACATCAAGCCATTCAAGAAATCTATTTTTATGTAATTAAATTTCCACATAGGATTGGGTTGAGGTTGTAGATGTACAACTGGTCACTAGTGATCTGCCTTTACATGTTAATTTGTGGAGAACCATGTGAAAAAACCTATTATCACCCTCTTTATACCAATCCACCAATACTGATGATGTATATATATGTACATCATGGTAAGACCCAGTTGAACTTCCCATATAGGGGCATGTGATTCCCTCTTCAACTCTTCCAATATAGAATATGGTACCTATACACAAACACAGAATAGTATGGTCTCACATCTGTCAACAATCCAACTGGAAGATGGGTTCTCTCTAGTGATGCTTTCCTTTAAAATAATGTCCTCTAAATAAAATAGAAATATCATCTATGACCACTTTATAAGGGATGGATTAACATATAGAGATATAAATAATGGATTATTAGGCTTTTCCTGAACCTCTAGATGCATGTAAATAAAACATAAATATCACCTTCCTCTCATTGTTTGCTTCCGTGGAAGCATGGATCTGATTGGGGTTGATCAATGCATCAAATGGAATATTACCCTTACCAGGCGTGTCATAAATCTCACAATTGATCAATTTCAGGTACTCCATCAACATGTGAAACCTAAAATTCAGTTATGGCTGATTTGAGATATATTTGTTTCTTCTATGATCTCTGTAAACAATTAATCACTTATTCAAATAGTAGTCTGTCAAATAGTATAGTGCATGAACCAGGAATACTAGATCGGGGTCATACATAGAATAGTTCATCTCAAGAGGCCTCAACTAGTAATATATATATGTTTCATCCTGATCAAATTACATCATAATTTCACCCATCTTGATCACTGAAGCATCACAATAGACTATATAACTTCTTCCTGGCTCAGATATATTCAAAATAGAAGCAGACATGTTTCTTACCTTCAACTACTAAAAAGTTACATCATAGGATTTGGAATAGATGAATTGTATATACTATTTATCGATCTCCGTAAAAGTTTTTTATAGACATGATAAATTCTGAAAAATTGACATCAATAGATATCCATCTATAAGAATCATCATATCTCAATCTCATTCTAGTGTTGCTCCATGGAAACAACAACGATCGCCTCCTCTTGGTCAACAAATATACCTTCCTCTGATATGATATGACCCAAGAAGTGAAACATTATTATCCAATATTTACTTTTCTTATCTTCTCATATATATGGTTCTATTTTAATATACTCATCATGATATCAAGATGATTTTAATGTTTGTATCTTGTGTTAAAATAAACTAAGATGTTTTCAATAAAGACAACAATAAAAGAATCATGGTATGGGTGGAAGAACCAATTAATCAAATTCATTAAAACATCTAGAGCATTAGTTTGACTGAAAAATATAACCAAATACATGTAGAATCCATTCCTTTTCTAGAATGTTATATGTGGTATGTCTGATGGTCTTACGTGATACTGGTGGTATCCCGACCTCAAATCAATCTTAGTGAAAAAAATATCCCCTTGCATTCAATCGAAGAGGGGAATGAGGTACTAGATGAAAATTGTTTACCAATATATAGTTCAATATGTGGAAATCCACAAAAAATATGAGGGTACCTCTGATATTCTAGGATTAAAGGATTGGTGAAACCCATGGTTATTTAATGGTTCTGATAAAACCCATATCCTCTATATAAGGACCCGGCCATAAAACATTACATAATCTTGAATTATGTCAAGAATTACAATTGAAGATAATTTCATGTATAGTGTTTTAGATAATTAGGACATATATATTACATATCAACATGAATATTACATGAAGACACTACTACTCAGTATCCATTTTTTCATAAAATAAAAACTCTAAAAAAACATTCCTACTTCCATGTTTTAGACGGCATGACATTTCCATGATCCCATCCTTGACCGTATTCATCTTTTTGTCCTATGGAAAACATTTCAAAAAATGGGGTGAGTATAGAAATCTTAGCAAGGGTTATAAAATAAATAAGGATAACATTATCCCATCAATAAATACAAATCAATGAAACCATGCTTTTCAATCATAACATACCTTATAAAATCATAAGATTTATGAATAACACACACAAATCATAAATCATAAAGGTAAATTTGGTCACTCATAAAATAATTACATTGTAGCTATCACATCAACATAGGGATTGACATTTGGAATACCCATCACAGTAAATTACTTATATCTCTGTGGAGAAGCATTAATGTTTACCTATGTCGTGTTACCCAATGCATTGGAGAGATATCTCGGGCTCACCTGCAGTAGGTTTATCACGGAACCACCTATATATGTAAAAAAACTAAAAAACCATAACATAACAATAACACGTAACCCAAATATAAAGGAAAGATAACATTTCTACATTCCAATATATCAAATCAAGATATTTAAATAAACATTACTTTATTAAACCATTTTCAATACCATTTGAAACATTTTATTAAGAGGTTATTGAATCAAATTGTCCCATACCACTTTGAATATTTTAAAAGAGTAAAAATTTTAAAACATTAATGTACATAAAAATAAATACTAAAAACCATTTTGAAAACAAGGACATTAATGATAATGATTTAGAAGAATAAATTTTTAAAACAATATTTTAGTTAAAGAGTTCTCAACCAAATGAGATATGAATGAATACAAATAATTGTGGAATAAAATTCAATCAAAAAAATATAATATAATGATAATAAAGGTATTCATGATATAATATTCTAAAGGATAGTATATACATGGTATAAAAGTGAATTGGGGTGTAATGACAATCACGTCTCAATTGAATGTACATTGAGATGGAATCCAATATAAAAACTATATACTTTGATCAAGGATAAATAAATTACATAATAATGTGTGAAAATTATAAATACACTCCATATTATTGGATATTAATTGTAAATAAATCATAGTAAATTCACACATGTTCTTTTTAAGACAAATCTAGTGACTTGTATGTTTAACTCAATGAATGGAAATTGAGTTAAAATTACTCTTATCAAGTTCATATCGATGACCTGAGAGTTTATCGATGGATCCATTATGTGTATCAAAATTATATCCACAAAATGGGGAGTGGAAATTAAAACATAAAAAAAATTATTGATTCCACACATAATCATATCATGACAAAATTAAGAATTACAAGATCAACCCAACAAGTAGATATTGGGTTAAATGTTTACCTTACAGATTTTGTATCTTACGAAACATACAACCCATGAAAAGTGGCTCATAAAATGAAGATGTAAATTCTCATAAATTGATGTATAGTACACATTTAGCACACTCATGGGCAGTACATACACCACACAAAAAATAGTGGAAAATATATGATGAATCTCATGGGAATAAAAAGTGAGATGAATATCTTTTACCATGTTGTAATCAATAGATTCATATGAAAAAAGTTTAACAACCACCAAATTATTCACAGAATAACATGAATATAAATATTATCATGATACTATATATAAAATTTCAATACACAATACACCACATGCAATAAATTAGTGGTGAACAATGGAAATCTCACAGAATTAAAAGTGAGATAAGAAACCCCTTACCTCATGTCCGACATGACTTGTTTGTTCATTGTTATTCATAAATATCAAACTTAAGTTAATATATACTTAATTAAGAACCCTTTTTAAATTTTATTATTCTATTTATATCACTTACTACAATGTTATAGACAATATGTAATCATTTATGTTAATAATGGTCGTTCTTCCGATATTTGGTACTTGGGTCAAAAATGGACTTCTTATAATTAAAAGTTGTTCACATGGTCGAAAGTTCAATATATAAAAAATTATATTAATTATTTATATATCATATAAATCATATATATATAGTATATACATGTATTTATAATAGTACATAACATTTGGAGGTATGAAATGAAATGCACTGTTCATAGAGACGGTAAGCCATACGTACGCATGAACGCTACTTTTGTAACATCCCAGGTAAATAAATATTAATACCTATTTCATATTTATTAATATTTGTTAATTAAATATTAATTTTAATTTAATGTGGTTTCTATGTTAGATAGCGTACCAGATACAGAACAACGTGTTTCGTTGAAATCTTACGTTGCACACTAATAATATAATATTTTTATTTTAAATGTCAGTTAAATCCTAGACATTCTATTGGAGGGAAAGAAAAAAACTAACTACAATATGATTATACATGTTTTTAAAACGTATTTAAATTTATCCAATAAAATTTAGAGTCTTAAAATGTGAATGAATCTAATTTTAAGCATAATTTACATTAAAAGGTCGATTTACCGCCTTTCAATGTCAAACCCTCATTAAATATAGTTTTGGTCACATTAATAAAATTTATTTTACCAAATAAAATCATTCTTTATAATGGGTACATCAAAATTTACTTTTTGTAAATTTTTCACATTTTTTCGATAAAGTTCATTTTTTAATGAAAAGTCTAAAATATTGTATTTTATTTCAAAATAGTGTTTTAATATAATATATTTATAGGGATAGATTATCTTTTTAATTCGTTTTAAAGTTTAATTAGAATATATTTCTTACATTTAATCCAATATTGGTCATTTGAATTAATTTCACTTTGAAATTGGACATAAACAATTGCCAATATTTTCATAGTTAATATTTCTTAAAAACATGCAATTTGTTTTTACAACAGGATTAATTTGAAGTTAATCAATGTAAATTCTATGTTATGAATTCGTAAAAATAGAAATAATTTACGAATTTTTAGTATCAAATATATCATAGGCAATATTTTTGGTAGTTTTGTAGAAAACCTCAATTTTTGATGAAGAGTGAAACCACTTAGTAGTATTTAAAAAAAACTAACATTTTAATTTAAATAAACTTTTACCACTTCTGTGAATTGAATTTCAAAAGTCCATCCTACATTGTTGTTATTATTAAGTAAAACATGGTTCAATAATATGAAAATACTTTTTGAGGAATAGTAAATTTTCACTTTTATTTATCGCGGTGAAAGGTAAATATGGTAATTCAAGGTAAAAAGAATATTATAATAATTCCAAATTACATTAACATTTATCCTAAAATTATTGGATGAGTAATGGAAGACCATGGAAATCCTTGTGTCGATTTTGGGAGCCCATGGAGCCACTTATGAATGATAATGACACTTTTGATTAATTAACATAATGTAAAGGCCAAAATGACATAAACAAATATCTCATTGTAAATTAAATTTTACATTATGTTAGATAAGTTATATTTTCGAAGATATATATTCAATGTAAAGATAAAAATATTTCATAAAACATGGTATTTGTTTTATAATTTTTAGACAACATATAAATTATATTATTTTTGACACAATAATGATGCAGTATTTTCCACAATAATAAAAGATTTAAATAAATAAGATTATAAATATTAAAACAATATCCAAAACCTCTCCAATTATTATTGGATGATTTTATTTTGACCATGAGTCATCTAATCTCCAATAATGGTGCAGTATTTTTGGTTCATCCAACCTCTCCCCAATTAAGCTCCCTATATCCCTCGACATCCACCTAGAAGCCTTACCTTAGGTAGAAGTCACTTCAAGAAATTATTTTGGTTCAAACCAAATGAAGTTACACAAATTAAAGCAAATGGTTTTCTCATAACTTCATTTCTTTTATTTTACTACTCCAACCTCTAAAATATTTTTATTACATTATTTTCTAATGATACTAGTATCCTCAATACACTAGGATGTTGTTATGAGATGTATTCGAACTACACTTACACACACCTCCATCTAATGGGTGAAAAACATACTATTTTTGTGGATGGAAAACTAACACCTCACGAGACGATGATTGTTCGATAATCTCCTTCTATCATTAATGGTGGCTATTAAGATGGCAATATATTTATATATGATATAAATTTTGTTTATTTATTCTTCATGTTTTTGTATTTTTCTTTTATAGGAAACCTTTATGGTTACCATTATGGGTAAATTCAATAATTTCATTTGAGAAGTGTGGACTACCACCACCTCAAACAGATATGACTCGTTAATGCCATATGTGGGGCGTATAAAAGAAGGAGTTAATAAAATTATATATGATATTATTTGGGAATTATAATATGCATATTTATAATTATGTTTTAATTCCATTATATAATATATAGAAATGAATCTAGCATTCATGTGTGCATGCGGCTTACCGTCTCCATGAACAGTGTATTACATTTCATTCCTCCAAATGATATATACAGTGACTAATATATATATATATATATATATAATTGATATATATGATATTTAAGATCTCTAAATATTAATACCATTCTAGATATAACGGACTATTGACCACATGAACAACTTGTAAATATAAGGTGTTCATTTTTGAATCAAGTACCAAATATCAACAAAATGAACGTTATTAAATTTAATGATTACATAATGTTTATAACATGGTAATAAGTTAAATAAAAGGAATAATAAATTTTAAAAATTTTATTAAGAAAGTAGAAATTAACTTTAGTTTATTATTCATGATATTAAAGAATGATCGAGTCATGTCGGACATGAGGTATGAGACTTCGTTTCAATCACCTTTCCATGAAGCATATTTTTTCATAATGCACAAATTTTTTTTATACACTGTATAAAACCATTTTACTTTTCATTTCATTCAAATGGAATATTTTTCAATGAAGAGTTTTAACTAGATGACAAAAAAAGAATTTTTCTTTTTAACGCAAGCGGTTACAATGACCTTTCTGCAGCCATGAGTATTATTTGATCTTTGGCTTCCTTAACAAGCTGTAATGTTTTTAAAAGGAAAAAATTAACATATACTATTTTAAATTTTTTTGGTATTGAAAATGGTTTTGATAATGGTTTTGATACATTAATATATTCTAATGTTATATAGTTATTGCAATGTGAGAATTTTATCTTTCCTTTAAGCTTATGTTTTTCTATTTTGATCAGGATATGGTTCTTGGGAATTATTTACGTATACGGGTGGTTCCGTTATAATACTATGAAGGGTGAGCCCAAGATATCCCTCCAATACATTGGGTAACATGACTGAGTAAACATGAATGTTTCTCCTAAGAGATTTAGGGAATATACATTGATGGGTATTCCAAAGTTACTCTCTATGTAGATGTGATAGATACAATGTAAGTATGTTATGGATGCCACAAGGTATGTTTATGATTAATGATTTCTATGAGTTATTCATAAATCAAATTATTTCATGAGGTATGTAAAATAGTTTATGTTCTTTATATATTTAGGAAATAATGTTTTATTTCTTTTACTTATAAACCTTACTGAGCTTTTTATGCTCATCCCTAGTTTTGAAATGTTTTCATATGACATAATGATAAATAGGGTTATGGTTGGGATCAAGGAAAATTCATGTTATCAAAAACATAGAACTAGACATGACTCATTTTTTCAAGAGTTATTATTTTATGAAAAAAATGGAAACTGAGTAGAAGTGTCAACATTGTAATCTTTTTAGATGTAATAGTCTTGATCAAATTGTCTAAAACTCTAAACCTGAAAATATTCTCTATGTGAATTATTATTTTAATTCAATATTAAGTAATGTTTAATGTTGGGTCCTTATAGTTTTTATCAGAGGTCAGTTTAGATATCATTAAGAGTTAGGTTATTGTTAAATTAATATCGATAAAGTAATTTATGTAAATATTGAAATCATATAGCATTTACAGATTACCATGTTACTTTGCCTAAGATATTTCTATGTTCAGAGTGGTTTTACACAGAGAAAACAGGGTCGCTATATTGGGACAACATAAGGAGGAAGACAACCTTCAAAATCCGCAAACTGAGATGGTCAGAATCGAAACTGAACAGTTTGTTGCAGGGAAGGCACAGTTAACTCAAGCTATAAATGGTGGTGGTATCCATGCCTGAGATCAGCCAGATCAACCATAATGGAACATGTCAATAGTAGAGCATTTCATGAAGCAACATCTGCATCACTCTAAGGATCATCTGATCCAATGCTAGAAGAAGGGTGGATTAAAGCACTATAGAAAATATCTGATGTCTTAGGGTGTTAAGAACATCAAAAAGATAGTCTTGTTGTTTAATGTTTTGAAGTTGAAGCGGATCAGTGGTGGTCAGTGGTGAAAAATACTAAGGATAGTGAGGAGATTTATGCTCTTTATTGGGATGAATTCAAAGGTATGTTTCTTGAGAAATATTTTCCAATGGTGGTTCTTCGTAGGATTGAAAATAAAACTCTTGGAATTGAGGCAAGGAGACGAATCAGTGGCTCTTTCTGAAGAAAAATTCTCCCAGCTAGCAAGGTATGCTCTAAATTTCATATGAGATATTGATAGTGAAATAAACTGTTTTTACTCATTATTAATTCCAAAGTATCGAAGGTATTTAGCTTCTAGTGAGTTAAAAAGTTATAAAAAACATGTTCGTTGTGCGGAGAAGGTGGAAATGGAGTTTTTCGATGATCATGTGTTCTTTGGAAAACAACTGAATAAGAGTTCGAGGTGGCAGACAAAACGGAAGAACTCTTTAAAAAATCATGATGCTAAGAAACATATGTTTAGAGTTTGTGAAAATTGTAGTAAAAAGAATTTTGGGGAATGTAATTTTAATTTTTGTAAGTGACACTGATGTGTTAAAATGGGACATAAGGCTCATAATTGCACAGAAAAAGATTAGGGTAATGGTATGAAAAAATTTTGATTTATAGTCCGTAAAATGTTTTAAATGCAATGAAATGTGTCATTATGAAAATGTGTGTCCAAAAAAGAACTCAAATAAGGGAAAGAAGCCGGACTACAAGTAGAAAGGGGTGGTGAAATCCTTTGCAACTACTTCAGTAGATGTTGGGCCATCAAATGAAGTAGTATTAGGTACACTGTTTGTTTGTTCAGATTGTGCCAATGTGTTGTTTGATTCAGCATCTACACACTCTTTCATTTCTAAGAAGTTTTCTTGTAATTGGTTATTCCATCTCAAGATATGAATATAGAACATATGGTAAAATCACCTGAATGAAATTTTGAGGCACAATTAAAACATAAGAACATTCTTGTCCTTCTGTGTGGAATGAATCTACCTTCAAACCTTATTTTTTTCACTCTAGTAGAGTTTGATGTTATATTTGGTATATATTGGATTTCTTTTTATCATGATAGGATTGAATGTAGAGCTAAGGATGTTTCATTTCAGAATTATTTTAAATTTTTATTCAAAAATGAACCCTTACTTTTGATTATATATAAGAAAGATGAAAAACTAGTAAAAGATGAAAATAATTGTTACCTTGCTCATATTTTTGAAAATAAAGGAACTGTTCAGATTAATGATGTGCCAGTGGTAAATAAGTACATTGATGTTATTTATAATTAGTTTCCTGGTATTATAACTGATCGGGAAGTTTAATTTACTGTTGAATTAGTTCCCGATGCGGTGCCAATTTCAGTACCCCCTTATCGAATGGCTCAAATTGAACTTTTAGAGTTAAAGAAGGAATTGCAGGAGTTATTAGATAGCAGTTTCATTTGACCTAGCACATACCCATGGGGTGATCCTATCATGTTTGTTAAAAATAAATATGGTTCAATGAGACTTTGAATTGATTATAGAGCATTGAATATCATCACTATAAAGAAAAATTATAATTTTCCACATATCGAGGATTTGTTTGATCAGCTCCAAGGAGCTCAAAATTTATCGATGAATGATTTGAGATAAGTGTACCATTAGTTGAAATTGAAAGAAGCAGAAATTCCGATGAATGAGTTTCGTACTAGATATGGTCATTATGAATTTGTAGTTATGACTTTTTGTATAACCAACATACCTGCAGTATTCATGGATCTTATAAATAGAATTTTCCGTTAGTTCTTTGATAAGTTTTTGGTTGTATTTATTTATGATATTTTGGTTTATTCTAAAAGTAAAAGGTAACATGAAATTAATTTAAGGGTTGTCCTTCAAACCTTAAAAGAAAATAAACTGTATGGGAAATTCATCAAGTGTGAGTTTTTATTTCAAAAAATTTCTTTCCATGGTCACATTGTTTGAAAAAATGGCATAACTGTTGATCCATGTAAAACAAAAGTTGTTGAAGAATGGGAAAGACCCACAAATATGAATGAGATCTATAGTTTTCATGGTTTGGTAGGTTATTACCAGAGGATTGTTGAATCTTTTTCACAGTAATCTAGTCCAATGACTAAGTTAACTTGGTCCGGTGTTATGTTCACATCGACAAAAGAATTTGAAGATTGTTTTCAGGAATTGAAAAGAAGATTGGTGAATGCTTTAGTTTGGGAACTTCCATCCTAAAATGGTGATTTTGTTATCAACGGTGATTCTTCATTGATAGGACATGGTTGTGTCCTTATGCAGAATGATTTGGTAATTGATTACGCTTTACATTAGTTGAAACCTCATGAGTTAAATTACCCATCACATTATTTGGAATTAGCTGCTGTTGTTTTTTCTTTAAAAATTTGGAGGCCTCACTTGAATAGAGGAAAATTTGAAATATATACTAACCACAAAATCTTGAAGTATATATTCACTCCGAAATAATTGAACATGATACAGATGAGATGGTTGGAATTAATCAAGGATATTGATTTCACGATACTTTACCATCCTGGAAAGGAAAGTGAAGTGGATGATGCTTTGAGTCAAAAAAGTAACGGTTCATTAACCATTATATGTTTTGAATGAGACCCTTTGGTTTTTGATTTTATCAACTTTTTCATAGAGGTTGTTGGTGTAGAAAATTATTCTTTTTTGTATCAGCTATCAGTGAGATCATCTCTATTAGACACAATTATGAAAGCACAGAAGAAAGACAGTGAGTTACAGAAAATGGTAGAGTTGGTTCAGAAGGGTATGTTGTTGGAATTTAATATTAATAATGATTGTGTTTTGATATTGGGAAAGAGATTATGTGTGCCTTGTGATTCATTATTGAAAAATGAGTTGTAATGTGAAACTCATAGTTCCCCGATTTTAGTTCATCATGGAAGTACTAATATGTACAGAGATATTCAAGAGTATTTCTAGTGGTATGGAATGGAAAGAGATATTTTTTCTTTTAATGTGAAGTGATTGAATTGTTAGTAGGTTAAAGCAGAGCAGAAGTTACCAAAAGGGATGCTTCAACCTTTATCGATGCTAGAGTGGAAAAGGGAATATATATCTATGGACTTCGTTGTAGGATTACTGAAGAAAACGTGAGGTAATAATGCAATCTGGGTTATTATTTATTGAGTGACTAAATCTGCTCATTTGCTTCCTATTAGAGATACTTTTTCTCTAGATCAACTTTATCGGTTGTATGTTAAAGATATAGTCAGGTTGCATGGAGTTCCCCTCTCCATTGTATTTGATTGTGATCTCATGTTTACTTATAACTTTTTGAAAGGGCTTCAAATGTTGTTGGGCACTGAATTAAATTTTAGTACATCTTCTCAACCTCAATTAGATGGGAAATCAGAACAAAAAATTCATTCAATGGAGGATATGTTATGTTATTACTGGATGGATTATCAGGGAATTTGGGACCAAAATTTTTCTTTGGATGAATTTTCAGATAATTACATATTTTAATCCAATATATAGATGGCTCCATTTTAGGAATTATAGAGAAATCATTGTTAAACTCCAGATTTTTGGGATCAAGTAAGTGAAAGGAAGCCGATGGCACCAGAATTGGTAGTAGAGATGGCAGAGAAAGTTCAGTTGATTTAGAAGCACATCAGAACAACTCAGAGAAGATAGAAAATATTTGTAGATAACCAGAGGAAGGATTTTTCTTTTGAGGTAGGTGATCATGTATTTCTCAATGTTTCTCCATGGAAAAGTGTGACGTGTTTTGGTAAGAAGGGAAAGTTGAGTCCGAGGTTCATTAGACCTTGTGAAATCCTAAAGAAAGATAGATCAGTTGTGTACAGAGTGGCTTTACAACAATGTATTTCCCAGATACACAATTTTTTTCGTGATTCGATGTTGAGAAAGTATATTCCAGATCCATCTCATGTTTTGATCCTAGAGGTAGTTTAGTTGGAAGATAATCTATCTTATGAGGAACAACCAGTCTATATTCTTGACCGAAGAGAGCTAGTGTTTCATAAAATGGTAATTCACAAAGAAATGTTTTTGTGGAAAAACCATATCATTGAAGAATCAATGTGGGAATCTGAACATGCTCTAAGGGATAAATACCCGCACATATTTCAATAAGTAAAATTGTGAGGACGCAATTTCCAAATGGGGGGAAGTATGTAGCCTCTCAGGCAAATAAATAATTAGAAATATTTCAAATTTATAAATATTTGTTAATTAAATATAAATATTACTATAAATGTGTTTCTAGGTTCGATAGCATACTCGATACGCAAGAACGGGTTTCATTGAAATCTTACGTTGCACACTAATAATTTCATGTTATTATTTTAAATGGTAGTTATCTCGTAGTCATGGTAGTGGTTGGAATGAAAAAATCTAACTACCATATGATTATACATTTTTGTAAAATGTATTTACATTTACCCAATAAATATTAGAGGATTAAAATTTGAATGAATCAAATTTTAAGCATAATTTACATAAAAAGGTCCATTTTCCACCTTTTAATGTAGAAACCTCATTAAATCTAGTTTTGGTCACTTTAATACATTCTGTTTTACCAAATAAAATCTTTCTTTATATTGGGGACATCAAAATTTACATTGTGTAAATTTTTGAAATTTTCCCGATAAAGTTAATTTTATATTGAATAGTGAAAATATTATATTTTAGTTCCAAAATGTGTTTTAATCTAATTTATTTAAATTGTTAGATCATATTTTTAATTTGTTTTAAAGTTTAATTAGAATATATTTTTACCTTTTAATCTAATATTGGTCATTGGAATTAATTTTACTTTGAAATTTGACATAAACAAGTGTCAATCTTTTGATACTTATTTTTTCTTAAAAACACGCTATTTGTTTTAACAATGGGAATTTACTTTATATTAATTAATAAAACTTGTATGTTTTTAATTTGAAAAAATAGACATCATTTTTTAATTTGGAATTTAAAATATATCTTAGGCTGAATTATTTATATTTTATGAAAAACATCAATTTTTGATGAATAGTAAAAAGACATAGTAGTAGTTTAAAAAATGACCTTTTCATTTAAATAAATTTTACTACTTCTGTGAATTGAATTTTGAAAATCCAACATATATCGTCGTTATTAGTACGTAAAACGTGGTACAATAAGATGAAAATAATTTTTGGTGAATAGTAACTTTTGACTTTTTGTTACCGCTGTTAAATGTAAATTGGGTATTTCAAGGTAAAAAAGAATATTATAATAATTCCAAATTACCTTAACAGTTGTCCAAACAATATTGGATAAGTAATTCCTGACCATGGGCATCCTTGGGTTTATTGTGGGACCCCATGGAGCCACTTCTGAATGATAATGACACTTTAGATTAATTAACTTAATGTAAAGATGAAAATGACAAAAACAAATATCCCTTTGTAAATTAATTTTTACATGGTGTTATATAAGTTATATTTTAAACTATAAATATTAAATAGAAATATAAAACAATTTCCTACGTCATTGTATTTTTTTAGAATTTTTATAAAACAAATAAATTACATTTTTTATGACACAATAATGATGCAAATTTTACCTCATTAATAAAAGATTTAAATAAATAAGATTATAAATATTAAAATAATATAAAAAATCTGTCCAATTAGTATTTGATGATTTATTTTTACCATTAGTCGTCTTATCATTAACTTTATTTAGATTTGGACTTTGAGAAACCGAATATCATTATATAATAAAATAATATTATCACACTTTCCTAAAGAGCCCCTCCCCCCCTTTATAAAAATCCCTCACTTATAACCAATTCCTTCCACCCCTAAATCCTATTGGCTCATCCCAAATCTAACTAATTTAGCTACCTACATCCCTATCCTCTTTCTAGAAGCCTTAACTTAGGAATAAGTCACTTCAATAAGTTATTTTGGTTCAAACTAAAGGAAGTTACCCAAATTAAAGGGAACAATTTCCCTTAACCTTTTTTCATTTATTTTACTTCTCCAACCCCAAAAATTTATTTTATTCAATTATTTTAAAACCACACCAGTATCCTCAATATACTATGATGATTTTATGAGAATTATTTGAACTACACATACACACACCTCCATCAAATGGGTGATGAACATACTGTTTTTGTGGATGGATAACTAACGTCTCACGAGATGATGATTGTTCGAATATCTCCTTCCATATTTCTTGGTGGACATTAATATGAAACTATATTTATATATTAAATATATTATTTATATTTTTATTTATTCTTTTGTATTTTTCTTTTATTTCATACCTTCTTGGTTTCTTTTATTGTTAAACACGATAATTTTATTTGAAGAAGTGCGGACTACCATCCCCTCAAAGTTATATGACTCATTAATTCCATATGTGGGATATATAAAGGATGGATTTGATGATATTATATATGATATTGTACTATAATTATAATATACCTATGTATATTTATCTTTTAATTCCATTAAAATAATAAGTTTAAATGAAATTTGCGCTCATGCGTACGTACGGCTTACCGTCTTCATGAACGATGCATTTCTTTTATTACCTCCAAATGATATGTACTATTATAAATATATAAGTATATATTATATATATATGATAAATATGATATCTAAATAATTAATATAATTCTGGATATAATCGACTATTGACCACATGGACAACTTGTAAATATAAGGTGTTCATTTTTTACTCAAGTACCAAATATCGACAAAACGAACGTTATTTACTTAAATGATTACATAATGTTTATAACAAGGTAATAAGTGATATAAAAGGAATAATAAACTAGAAAAAGGTTCCAAATCAAATATAAATTAACTTTAGTTTATTATTAATGAGATTAAAAATGGTCAAGTCAAGTCAGACATGAGGTAAGGGACTTCGTCTCAACATCCTTTCCTTGGGGAATATTTTGTTCAAATACATGACATTCATTTATATGATATATAAACACTTTTGACAATTCATTTCATTAAATGGGAATATTTTTCTACAATTAGTTTTAACTAAACGACAAAAAATAGTGTTTCTTCATTAATTAAGTGGTGACAATGACATTTTCGCCACCGCGAGAATTAATTGATATTTGGCTTCCTTAACAAGATGTAATGTTTTTAAATGGAAAATAAATACCATATACTATTTTACATATTTTTGGTATTGAAAATGGTTTTGATAATGGTTTTGATATATTAATATAGTGGTTTATGATATTTATATTGCAATGTGGGAATTATATCTTTCTTTTATTCTTATGTTATGTGTTATGATCATATTATGGTTCTTGGGGATTATTTACAGATATAGGTGGTTCCGTGGTAAACCTATGGTGTGTGATCCGGAGATAACTCTCCAATGCATTGGGAAACGTGATGGAGGTAAATGTGAATATTTCTCCTAAGTGATTTAGGGAATATACTGTGATGGGTATTTCAAAATAACTCCCTATGTATTTGTGATAGCTATAATGTAAGTATGTTATAGACGCCACAAGTTACCTTTAGGATTTATGATTTCTATGTGTTATTCACAAATCATATTATTTTATGAGGTAAGTAAAAGATTTTATGATTTTTATGTAATTATGAAATAATGTTTTATTTCATTGTTTTATAACCCTTACTAATATTTTTATGCTCATCCCATGTTTTGAAATGTTTTCATAGGTCTTAAGAATGAATAGGGTCAAGGATGGGATCAAGGAAAAGTAATGTTATCTAAAACATGGAACTAGACATGACTCTTTTCTTCAAGAGATTTTATTTTATGAAAAAATTGAAAATTAGTTGAAGTGTCTACTTTATATTCTTTTGAGATGTAATAGTTATGTCCTAATTCTCGAAAACTCAAAACCTAAAAAGATCCTCAATGTGAATTATTAATTTAATTCAATATTATATAATGTTTAAGGCCAGGTCCTTATAACATTCATTTATATTTCTTAATTTAATGGAATTAAAAAGTAATGATACATCAGTATATTATAATTTCAGTATAATATCATATATAATATCATTAACTCCATCCTTTATACATCCCACATATGGAATTAATGAGTCATATCACTTGGAGGTGGTGGTAGTCCGTACTTCCTCAAATGAAATTATCATGTTTACTCATAATGGAAACCATAAAGGTATGCTATAAATTAATAATACCTAATCATAAATAAATCCTAAACAAAATATATATAATATATAAATAAATTTCCATCATAATGGCCACCATAAGGGGCGGTATGATATAATTGAACAATCATCATTTTGTGAGTTGTTAGTTTTCCATCAACAGAAACAGTATGTTCTTGACCCATGAGATGGAGGGGTGTGTATGTGTAGTTTGAATCCTTATCATAACAACATCCATGTATATTTAGGATACTGGTGTTGTTATAAAAGAAAGGAATAAAATGTGTTTATTTATTGGAGAAGTAAAATAAAATAAAAGAATCTAAGAGAAACAATTACCTATATTTTGGGTAACTTACTTTTCTTTAAACCGAAAGGACTACTGGAAGTGCCTTATGCCTAAGGTAAGGCTTCTAAGAGGAAGGCATGGATCTTGAGAGCATATTTGGGTAGAGTTTAGAGGAGCCAAGGGGCTTGAGTGGTTTTTGGAATGAGATATAAGTGAGGAATTTTAATAAGTTTGGGAGGGGTACTTTAGGAATGTGTGAAAATATTATATTATTATATAATCATTTTTGGTTTCTAAAGGTCCAAACTCATTAAGATAGAAAATAATAAGACTCAGGGTTGGAATAAATTCATCCAACAAGAATTATATAGTTTTGTAATGTCATTTTTAAATTTTTAATAATATTTATTTTAATATTTTATTAATGTGGTAAACACTACATCATTATTGTGTCATAAATAATTTAATTTATTTGATGTATGAAAATTATAAAACAATTAACATGATGTAGGAAATATTTTTAGCTTTACCATTAATAATTATAGTCGAACGTATAACTTATATAACCCAATGTAACAATTTATTTACTAAATGATATTTTTTTATGTCATTTTCTCTTTCACATGAAGTTAATTAAATTAAAGTGTCATTATCACTCCCAAGTGGAACCATGGGGTCCCAAAATCGACCCAATGATTCCCCTAGTTATAAATGACTCAAAAAATATTATTAGTACAATTTTAAAGGTAATTTTGAATAATTAAAATATATTTTTTTCCATGAATTACCCTATTTACCTTTATCAGCGGTTAAAAAAGTCAAAAGTTACTATTCACAAAAAAATTATTTTCATCTTATGGAACCACATTTTACATACTAATAAAAACCATGTATGCCAAATTTTCGAAATTCAGTCTACAAAAGAGGTAAATTTTCATTTAAATGAAACAATGTCAATTTTTTATCTACTTGGTTGTTTCACTATTCATCAAAAATTGATGGTTTTCCAAAAACTACCAACAATTCAGCCTAAGCTATATTAGATATTTTGAATTCAAAACTAATGTATATTTTAAAAAATTAAAATCATAAAAGTTGTATTATTTAATTTAAAATTAATTCTCGTTATCAAAACAAATAGCGTGTTTTTAAGAAATAATAACTATCAGAAGATTAATACTTGTTTGTGTCTAATTTCAAAGTGAAATTAATTCCAATGACCAAAATTGTATTAAATGGTAATAGAATAAAATAATTACACTTTACAAAATAATAAATATATAACCTATCCATATAAATAAATTTTTTTTAAAAGTCACTTTTGAATTAAAAAACATTATTTTTCACTATTCATCAAAAAATAAATTTTATAAGAAAAATACCAGAATTTAACCAAAAGTGAATTATGACGTGCCGATTATAAAGAAGAATTTTATTTTTTCAAATAGAACATATAAAAGTGGCCCAAACATTATTTAAAAAGGATTCGCTATCAAATGCAGGAAATCGACCTTTTAAAGAATATTAGAGTATTGGTGCTTAAAATTTGATTTATTCCATTTTATGCCTCTAAATTTTATTAGATAAATTAAAAAACATTCTACTAACATGTATAATCATATTTTAGTTAGTTCTATTCATTCACGCTAATAAAATGGCTAGGCGTTAACTACCAATTAAAATAATAAAATATTATTATTTTTCAGTATGATTCAACATTCTGCGTAACATATGACTTTAGACAAACTCATTGTTTTATGTCTTGTACACCCTTAAATATAACATCCCCTTTAAAATTAATATTTAATTTAAAATTTTAATAAATATGAAAATGTCATTTTCTTTATTTTCCTGGGATGTTACATCCTTCCCCCATTTTGGAAATTACGTCTTCACAATTTTAAAATTGGTCTCAAAGACTTCATTGAATTTCCCTCATTGGAAAAAGAGTAAATAAATATATTACATTGAAATAAAGGAAGATAAGTACAAAGGTATCCCAAGACAAAATATACTAAGATTTAGAGAAAACATGTATACAGAGGAGAAAAAAACCCATCATGTTCTGAAGAAAATTTATAGAAAACATGATTATGATAAAGTTAAAAACAAGAAAACCAAAAATTTGTGATAGGTTAAATGGTCATTGGTTTCCTATTAGGAAATGTAAACAGACATCGTTTTTGTTTTATATTACTTTTAATAAAGTAGAGGAATTTATTTATGAGACAGACTAAGAACATAAGGACACATACTTACGTGTCATGTTGAGTTTCATCATTTACTAAATTTCTACCACAAACTCATCATTACTCAAAATGCTAAATATTCAAGATAAAATGGTCACACCTAAAGTACTATAATCAACTTCTAGAGTATCACATAATATAAAAAATAAGAATTATATATTTCCCATGTTTTAGACCTTAACCAAATCCAAAATGGTTAGCAAGTGATCAGATAATACCCAAAAAGGAAAATCTTTTACGAAAAGAAAAACTACACTTAATGTCCACAATTTTCCAAAAAATACCCCGAATTTCAAAAAAGACCCTTCAATAAACAGTTTTCCATTAAATTATTCAATGTAATCCAAACTAATATTGAAACCCAAATCTCATAAGATTTTAATCACATTGTCTTCCCAGATAAATATTAACATTTATCTCCAAAAAACATCGATTACTCATATATTCTCATACTGAAGTGTAATTATCCAAATATCACATTCCCCATGATAGGTTAATCATTTCCCTAAAAACCCCAAAATCAACTTGTTCTTCATTCATAAAATCATCTAACTAAAAATAATTAGTCATAATAACCTGGGACCTCTTGTAGTCCAGTGGTAGGTGATAAATCTTAGTCGCACATTGATTATGGGATCGATTACCTTAGCTTCGTCCGACGTGCCAGGTTGTCATGTGGTCTATGTGTTGTCTTTTTTCAAAATCTATATAATTTTATAACATTTCAAAAAATGAGATAAATTCATCAAAAATAACAAAAACATATTTTAACCATAAAGGTTTTCTAATAACTCTCATTTTGCATCCCAAAATGTATTAACCATCAATTGACTCAGATTCATGGATCATATAATCCCATATTTTTCATTATAACTATATCCATGAATGAAAAGTAAAATATTCCTTGAATAAAATTTTCATTTATCAAAATTTAGGGTTAAACATACTAATAAAAGTCTTCTAATATAATCCCATCATCAATAAGGCCTTAATACTTTAGAGCATTTAACCATCCTAAAATTTACCATAACACTTGAATCCCTTATGTGTTCACTTTTTACTCATTCAACGTTCTTCATGATACAATAAACATTCATTTCCATCAAATTATAAAATAATTATTTCCTACATACAAAATCATGTGTCATATAATAAGATTTAATAATGATTAATCATCAGTTAAAAAATAATCCATACCTTTCAATGGTAATTTTATGTTTCCTCATCTATAATTGTAATGGCATTATATATTGGTAAACATATATTTTTATGATCCTGGTGATCCCATTCTCGAACCTTCTTCGTATGACATCTATTTTTTTAGTGACCATGCACTCCAAATTGAAAACATTCAATTGATCCCTCAGAAAAAACATCATTCCTTTTCCTCGAGTAAAGTGGATGATTCCTTTTTCAATGGAAAGTTCTAAATTTATGGCCTTCACTTCCAAATATATAGCATCTTATCCTCCCATTGAAACATTTTCCTATGTGTTTCTTTCAACAACCTTGACACATAGGGTTTTTAATATACATACCATTATGATTTTCACCTGAACATCTGTGGTGATTTGTTTCTTGCATATATGATACTATATAAAAATAACCAAGGTTCAGGTGGTCAATAATGACTCCAGATAGATATTTGATAATAACCAGAAGAGTTCTCTTTGTATCTCACATTTCATTCATTTTCTCATTCAGAAAACCGTCAAAATTTTCATCCCATCCACTATTAATTTGGTAACATCTAGATCCATCCATTTACTAAAACAAAAAATGTAAGTGTGATTATATCAACAAAATCATCATATAATATCTTATAAGGAATGTAAATACAAATATATACTTATTCAAGTTATCATAAAATCATTATCTTTATTAAAAAAACTACAACTCTTTCTAAAATCCTAACCATTAAGGTTATGTCACTTATGCTTAAAGAATACCATAACCTCTAAAGTTTTCAAAACCGACTTCTGAAACCAACTATAAGGACTCAGCCTTAAAACATTACATAATTTTGATTTATGTCAAGAATTTAAATTGAGTATCATTTCAGGTTTTGTGTTTTAGAGAATTAAGCCATAATAATTACATAACATCTTGAATATTACATGTAGACATAACTACTCAGTACCCATTTTTTCATAAAATAAAAACACTAAAAAACATGTCGAGTTCCATGTTTTAGGGAACATGGCTTTTCCTTAATCCCATCCATGAACCTATTCATGTTTAATTCATGTGGAAAACATTTAAAAAACATGGGATGAACATAAAAAGCACAATAAGGGTTATAAGATAAGGAAGGAAAAATTTATCCCAACATTAAATACAAATCAATGAAACCATTATTTTCAATCAAAACATATCTTAAGAAATCATAACATTTATGAATAAAACACTAAAAAAACAAATTATAATGTTAACATATGGAATTAATAACATAGTTACATTGTAGAAATCACATCTACATATGGAGTCAATTTGGAATACCCATCACAATATATTCCATAAATTTATTAGGAGAAACATTAAGGTTTACCTCTATCACATTACCCAATGCAATAGGGAGGTATATGGGGCTCACATGCCCTAGGATTATCATGGAACCACCCATATACGTAAACAATGCCCAATAACCATAAAATAATAATAACACATTACACAACTGTAAAGGAAAGATAACATTTCCAAATACCAATATATCAAATCAAGATTTTGAAATAAACAGTGCTTTATCAAACCATTTTCAAAACCATTTATAAATTTTAATAAAGTGATTTTTGAATCGAAGTGTCACATACCACTTTGAAGATATTAAAGGAATTAATATTTTAATACATTAATATCCATATAAATAAGTATTGAAAACCTTTTTTATAACATGGACATTAATGAGAAATATTCATAAGAATAAACCATTAAAACAATATTTTAATTAAAGAGTTCTTAACCAAATGAGATATCTTTGAATATAAATAATTGAGGAATAAAATTCAATAAAAACACTATAATATCATGATAATAAATAAATTCATGATATAATATTAAAAAGGATAGTATATACACAGTATAAAATTGAATTGGTGCATAATGACAATGAAGTCTCAATGGAATGTATGTCGAGTTGAAATCCCATATAAAAATTGTATCCTTATATCAAGGATAAATCAATTACATAATAATGTGTGACAAATATAAATACACTAAATATGATTGGATATTCAGTGTAAATCAATCATAGAAAATTCACACATGTTCTTTTTAAGAAAAAATCGATGACTTGTATGTTCAACTCAATGAATGGAAATTGAGTTAAAATTACTCTTATCATATTCATATAGATGACTTGAGAATTTATCAATGGTGTGATTATGTGTATCAAAATTATATCCACATAAGGGGGATTGGAAATTACAACATAAATAAACATATAGTGATTCCACACATAATCATTGAATCACATAATAAGGAATTAGAAGATTAACCCAAAGGAAAGGAAATTGGGTTAAAAGGTTCCCTTACCGTTTTGGTAACTTACAAAACATAAAACCCATGAAACATGGATCATAAAATGAAGATTAAAATAACCATAAATTGAAGTATATTACAAAATTAATACACTAATTGGCCGTGCATTTCCCACAAAAAAAGATATAGTGGCAAATAAAGCATGAATATATTGTCAATAAAAAGTGAGATAAAAATATTTTACCACGTAGTAATCAATCGAGTCGTTAGAATAAATGGTAAAAACCACAAAATTATTCATAGAATAACAATAATATAAATACTCTCATGACAATATATATCAAATTTCAGTACACAATACACCACATGCAATAAATTAGTGGCGATCAATGGACATCTCACGGAATTGAAAGTGAGATAAGAAACCCCTTACATCATGTCTGACTTGATTTGTTTGTTCCATGTACTTCCTGAATAATAAAATTAAGTAAATTTATTATTGATTAAGAACCCTTTTTAATCCTTATTATTCCTTTTGTATCACTTATTACCATGTTATAAACAATATGTAATCATTTAATTTAATACTGGTTGTTTTGTTGATATTTTGTTTTGAGTAAAAAATGGACTTCTTATAATTAAAAGCTATTCACATGGTCAAAATTTCATTATATAAAGAATAATATTAATGATTTATATATCATATATATCATATTTATCCAGTATATACATGTATTTATAATAGTACATAACATTGGGAGGTAATAAATGAAATGCACCCTTCATGGAGACGGTAAGTCATACGTAAGAATGAGCAGTACTTTCATTTCTATTTCATATTTTAATGGAATTAAAACATTGTGAAAAATTGGTATATTATAATTCCAGTATAATATCATTTATAATACCATTAACACCATCCTTTATATGTCCCACATATGTTATTAACGAGTCATATCATTTTGAGGGAGCGGTAGCCCGCACTTCCTCAAATGAAATTATCACGTTTATTCATAATGTAAACCTTATAGGAATGTTATAAATTAATTATATAGAATCATAAAGAAAATATAAACATAATATTTATCATATATAAATACAATTCCATCATAATTTCCACCATAGTAGGTGGTAGGAAATAATTGAACAATCACTGTTTTGTGTGGCGTTTGTTTTCCATCCATAGAAATATTATGTTCTTTACCCAATATATGGATGTGTGTGTAAGTGTTGTCATAATCCTTCTCATAAAAACATCTAATTATTTTGAGGATACATCTATTTTTATAAAATAAAGCAATAAAAAGAGTTTAGGGGTTATGGATGTAAAATAAAAGAATATCATTTAAGAGAAAATATTACCTTTAATTTGGGTAAATCCCCTTGGATTGAACAGAAAGGACTTATTGAAGTGCATTACGACCAAGGTAAGGAATCTAGGAGGAATATAGGGATCATAAGAGCTTAATTGCGCAGAGTTTGGATGAGCCAAGGGGTTTGAGAGGTGTGTGGAATGAGTTAGACGTGGGGGCTTTTTATAAGGGGAGGTGGGGTTCATTAGGGAAGTGTGGAAATATTATTTTATTATATAATGATCGTCAGTTTCTAAAGGACCCAAACAAATTAAGATCAAATATAACATGACTCATAGTTGAAATAAATTCATCCAATAAGAATTGGACAGGTTTTGGATGTTATTTTATTCATTATAATCTTATTTATTTAAACCTTTTATTAATGAGGAAAACAATACATCATTATTGTGTCATAAATAATTTAATTGATTTGATTTATAAAATTTATAAAAAAATTACCATGATTTAGGAAAACATTTTTGAATTCCAATTAATATTTATAGTTGAAATAATATCTTATATTTCCCCATGTAAAAAAATTGATTTAATAAAAGATATTTGTTTGTCATTTTTTCCTTTAAGTTAATTAAATTTAAGTGTCATTATTACTCCCATGTGGCTCCATAGGGTCCCAAAATCTATCCAAAGATGTAATAGGTCGTAAATTACTCAACCAATAAGATTAAGGCAAGTGTTTAGCTAATTTTTTATTACTATAATATTCTTTTTACCTTTAATTACCCTATTTACCTTCAACTGCCGTAAATAATAGTCCAAAGTTACTATTTATCAAAAATTATTTGCATCTTATTGAAAAATATTTTACATAATAATAAAAAAAAATATGTAGGATTATCAAAAATCAATATACAGAAGTGGTAAAATTTCATTTAAATGAAAAAATTTCAATTTTTAACTACTATTTAGTGGTTTCACTATTCATCAAAAATTGAAGTTTTTCGGAAAAGTACCCAAAATTCATCCAAAACCATATTTTATATTCCAAATTAAAAAGTGATGTATATTTTACCTAATTAAAAACATAGAAGTTTAATTTAATAATTTAAAGTTAATTCCCATTATCAATACAAATAACATGTTTATAAGAAATAATAACTATCAAAAGATTGATACTTATTTATGCCTAATTTCAAAGTTAAATTAATTACAATGAAAACCATTGTATTAGATGGTAAATATATAATATAATTAAACATTAAAAATAATTAAAAATATATCTTAACCATATAAATATATTATATTAAAAGGAACTTTTGAATTAAAATATCGTATTTTTCACAATTCATCAAAAAGTGAATTTTATCAGAAAAATACCAAAATTTTACCCAAAGTGAATTATGATGTCTCAATTCTAAAGAAGAATTTTATTTTATCTATTAGAACATATAAATGTGACAAAAGATTTATTTAAAGAGGGTTTATCATTAAAAGGTAGTAAATCAACCATTTAAATAATATTAGAATATTTGTGCTTAAAATTGGATTCATTCTATATTAAGCCTATAAATTATATTAAATAAATGTAAAAACATTTGAAAAACATGTTTGATAATATAATAGTTAGTTCTATTCATTCTACCTTATAAAACGTCTAGGCCTTAACTACCATTTAAAATAATAATATATTATTATTTTTTAGTATAATTCAACATTGTGTGCAATATAGAACTCAGAGAAACTCATTTTAGTGTGTCAAGCACACCATTGAATATAACATCCCCATTAAAATTAATATTTAATTTAAAAAAATTAAGAATTTAGACAATTTCATTTTCATAAATTTCCTGGGATGTTACACTCTATATCTTCAATTTCATTTTTTGTTCATGGATCCCTATAAGTTCCATTTTATATAGATGAATTGACACTATATACACACCTAGAACTAAAGTTATGGTTTAATAAACCACTCCCTCATGTGATATGCTATAGAAATTATTAAGGAAGATTATCTGAAAAATTATTAACAATAGAATGCAATTATACTAACTACCTTACTTTATGGCTCGTATAGAGACTGGAGAATTGGGCTGTCACTTTTCCCAGACCAGTACATGTGGTTCTAGATTAGCACGACAAGATATCTAATTCCCGCATTGTATATACATCTTTCCCTTGGGGATGAGAAGGAAACTCGATAGAGATAGAAATACACTTCATCACAATACGGATGAATCCTATCCATACCTAGCGTGATGTCGAAACGGGTATTATCAAGGATGAAGGAACTAAAAAAGAAATGTTACCCTTATATATAAATTAGGAACTCTTTAAACCTTTATATTCCATCTTTTTTGTTCCTTAACATAATGTAATGATACGTAATGGAAAATTAGTACTCAATTTCAAGGACAATACTCCAAAACCATAACAGATATAAAAGAGTTTGATGCACTTCTATCGAAAATGGATAAAACTAATGAATATGCTACCATAATAGAAACTCTAAACATAGATATCCTAGGAATATTATCCTCTTGTTTTAGCCATACTATATAAATATGGCTTAAACCATGGCCCTGATATGTTGCATCATTAACTAGAGAAGATCCAATCTGCTAGTGCTAATGATTTGGGGCCTAATTGTCTCGTCCACATCCACTATAACACTCGGATGATAGGCCAATAGAAGTCCAACTCCCAGCTTATGTTGGATTCATAGATACTATAACTGATTGAGGATCTTTAAGTATTCCCTCTTACCAAAGGTTTTAGGAATATAATGGAAGAATCACTAACTGGGACCCATTCTATTTTATGCTCAGAACTCATTCAAGTTCCTCATGCATTGGAGATTATTCTGTCATGTACTGTATCACTACTGCTGAAATCAAATAAAATATAAATTTTCCCTATGACTGTAACCACCCCCACATGAACCCTAGAAAGGGAACATTCAACTTCCAAAATAAACATTACCATATCTCAAAACTGAACCTCTCTCACATATTCATCCTCTTTGATATATTGTTATATAATTATGTCATTGTTCAATATCTCTATAATGGAATTCATTGGGAAAGAATTAAACTAAAAGGGGACTATGTATTCATTCCCTCTCCCAAAACTCTCCATAGTAATAAACCCATCACTATTCAATGATGTGGTGATATGATAGAGCCCGGTGAAATGAGTAGAATACTTCATCAAAATCAGGGATCCTTTCTTAATATTTTTTGACTCCTAATAATTTTCCACACTTAAGGTCTATACAAATAATTGATCATATAAATCAATCTAGAATACCTCCTAGAATATGCATCGGTGTCACTCAGATATATAATTTATGTCCTACAAAAACATCATATAGAAACAAAAAATGTAAGAGTGATAGTGATCCTCTTATCCAGAGGAATCTAAATGTGTTCAAAGATAGATACAATGGATTATGGCCAAGACTATGTAGCCCGAGGTTCCCCATTCTCTAATATGGTGGGAGGGTATTACTACTGAAAGGCATTTGTTGGCACTTTCATAGTTAAGAAAAACATAGGATAATCCTTATCAAATTTTATAAACCTGATAATACTATCCGAAAAATGATCATTGGTTCCCAGTGGAAGATCAATAGGTGGTACCTCAGGTGGAACTATTGGACATATCATAAGTAGCTCATGGCCCAAAACCATTGGATTATTCTAATCACTACTCTCTTGGCATACTAAATGAGGACATCAGGTTGGAGTACATATAAAATATTCCGAACACACTCCTCATACTGGATTTATAACAAATATGTAATATGATAATGAATATGATAAATAATGGTGTGGTCAAGGCCTCCCTAAAACATGACATAACCCCTAGACCACTCCTATAGCCATGTCAATGTATGAAAGAATGAGGTCACAAAAGGATCACTAATACAAATGATATTTCCATTTTCTATGTGTGAGTTAGGGTCAATATCTAAATTTTCTTATATAAGGTGACCATTTCATTTTATTTGTAAATGTTGTATTTATTCCAATTCATTTATATCTACACTCCCCTTCCAAATTATTTTGGAGTATCTATATCACCATTTTAATTTATTAGGAACCATACACCTTAAATATTGAAATTGGGTGTCCACTTCATCTAAATTAAATATTGTACCTATAAAAATAAATTAAAACATTCTATAAATATATCAAATTTGTAACATCATGGCTAAATAGAACAAGGAACAACATTAATCACATGAAAACATGAAATGAATTATTAATAGAAATATGGAATGGAATAATGCATGACATTTCAATTCCTATTGTTCCTATTATAATGTATTTAATGCAATGACCTCATTTCATTTGTCTGAATTAATAGAAACCTCCAATATAGACATTCCAATATCAATAACATCACATGACATATGGGTCACAATATAGTGAAGTTGTGTCAAATAAAATGGAATAATAAATATCTATATTTTCACATCCCAATTAATTTTGGTATAACCATTACCTATAATAGATAAATCAAACCATAGGGCCAATTCCTTGTTCTTATGTCCTAGTCATCAATATGAACTGAAATAGTAAGACAACAGGAAATGATCACCAATCAAAATTTATAATGTCCCACCTCGCGTTCCACATACCAGTGCCCCAAGATGGTGGGACATAAGACCCCAATATTACCTCCACAAATGATAGAGTTTTATGACAAGAAAAAACGTACTGGGGTTTGTCTATATAAGGACAATGCACTCGTAGATGAGAGTATTCATAGTAGTAATCAATAGATAATAAATAGGTGAAGCATCCATATAAACCAATATTAGTAGAAATAATTGAAATAAAACAACAATTTAAATATTAATTCAAAATATAATTGTAAAATAAATTTCAAATAAAAAATATAATGATCATCATTCTAATAAAAATGAGATTACATTTGTGATTTGGGGATACAATCATATACTACATGCTAAAAAATACTCAAAATACAAAAAAAATTTACTATAGTAATCTCAAGTGTATGGTCATTCATCTTCCCTACACCCCATCCAATGGTTTTAAATCAATCAACAATATTATGTCTCACACATCCCTTTATCCGTACATAAGACCATAAAATCTGTTTGGGGGCCATGGGAAACCCATGATGTTCATGAGATACAATTATATTCATTCATCACCCATAGTTTCTAGGCCGATCCATTTCATGAAATAACAAATAATAAGTATTCCCTAGCAATAAATATAGAGCAATGAGAAAATTATTAACAACCACCTTGTTCTTCGATCCAAAATGTTCACCCCAAAAATACCACTTGTTTCCTATTTCAGATGTCAGAAATAATGTAAATATGTAAGTCATATAATATATACAAGGCCGATGTAAATGAGGAAAAAAGTTGGAAGAACTCTGATTTTTTATAATCATGGATGTCACATTTCCAAGTGATCATATAGGTATGCTCTAACACAAAAAAAAAAATAAACACTTATAATACATGAAATCAGTCTATCAAATAAATTGATAGAGTCTCAATTCCACCGAAAGGAATTAAATTAGAATCCCAAGTGTTTTTACATGATCATGTGATATGACCAATGTCGTTGAGTCCATCCAATGTAACCCCTACAATGTCTTATATGACACTTAAGACATGTTGACTCTATGTTTGTAACATGTATCTCACAATGGGGACCAGGTATCACCTGAGGAATGGTTTGTTTGTCTTATCCATGGTTCTATCCAAGGTTACTTCACAAATGAACTGGTATCACTCATGAGTATATAACAATTTCGTAGAGATCTTTTAATGGACATGAAAAATTATTTCTCCAAGTACATTAGGTAGATCCAACAAAATACAGCATGTCAATCCATGACGACATTAAATCGGGACCTATGATATCTCTTGTCCTATAACAGGTGACCATAGATGCCAAGATGTATTTAAAAATGCACAAAATCTGTATATAATAACATTTTATCAATAAATAATGAGAATAAATCATCCTTAAATGAAATATGAATAATATAATTCAATCCATTAAACATGGAATAATTAATTACACACAAGGGTGAGGTCAATGTTCTAGTGCATGATCAATAGGCAGCATGAAATAAGAATATGTAATGGAAAACATGAATTATCTCAAGGAATAGAATATATATATATATATATATGTAATGAAATGAAATATTTAATAATTCATAGGAACTCAAACTATTAGAATGAGAAATTGAATATATGACATGTGGTTTCTAAGTGGAAGAATCAAGGATAAGAAATTCAGTATATATAGTCTGATGCATCATGCTCAAATAAAATATCATGGTTCACCATTAATTTAAACTTATATTATAAATTTCATATGGGAATGAATAGGTCTTAAGGGTTGGAATAACCAATCAGGTTCATAACAACATAGATAAAACCTAATGAATGGGTTTTACTTTCATCTAGGATCATTAATAGAATGAGGAAACCATAAAAATGATTTATTAAACATATTAAAAGCACTAATATAAGGTCCTACTTCACGACGTAATGATTAATTATTTAAAGTGAGACAAAATATTCAGGAAAAACCAAGTCCAACTACCTCAATGTGGTGTTAGTCAACTCAACATTTCTCATGGTTTATAATTAATTATAGTATGATAAATCAAAGGATTCATCCAAGACTAGAAAATAACTAAAACTATTTCACACATAAATATTCAAAAATATGGAATGGGAATTGTAAAATTTAAAAGTGTTGAAGGAATTAATTATCGAGGAATTTAAATTTCATCTAACGGTGAAGGATCCAAACACTGATGGGGAATGATATCTCAAACCCTATGAAGATCTAGGAGGAGCACCATGCATGGATGGAGGAGGATAATATCATTTCAAGAGATAAATAGATATGGTTGTTTAAAATAAATCATTAAAGTCAGGTAAAAATTTAAAAATTATACACAAACAACACTACACATGATTTGGCCACACAGTTGTCCAAACAGGGTGCTAACCATGCACCGATAACTGTTAATAGAGGGCACATCGCATAGTTATGTTCACAGTTTTTCCAAACTTCAATATATCATTCAAAGGCCAATGTCATGAAAGGCCTATAAAAAGTGATGGTCTTTTCACTATTTCACATAGTTGTATAAAAAACATTTAAACCCCCATAAACCCACGATCTATAATAATATGATATTGGCAAACCATGTGGGATGGGCTACATTGTCTCCAAACAATCCGACCAAGTATTTCATAGCCTTTTCAGGGTATGGCTTCCAATTAAGCCCCAAGCACATGTGAGCCCTCTATAAAATAATTACCAATCATAACCTGATCTAATTAAAGGAATATAAACAAAAAATAATAGTATATACCTTTTACTATATCAATTATAATACAATTTTATGAATAGAAATTTCATTGATAAAATTATGTGTTGTTACCAGGAAGTATACCATTACACAAATCATGATAGAGATTCCAAAAAAATCTAAAAAAATGGATATAGTTAAATTCAATGGAATAAGAGTAATTTATGATATTCCAGTTAAAACTCTATCAGATGATTATTTATGCTTTGAGTAATTTGTTTAATCATATTATACTTTTGGTTTTATGTTTATAAAATTGGATCAAACACTAAATCCTTTTATTCAGCCTATCATATTCACTGTTATTTCTCTATTAGGGTCTATAACATAAGTCTTTATATATTAAAACAACTTATTTCATTTACATTCTTTAAAATATTTTGTAATGATCATGTGAATTACCTAAACTCGTCCCTTATGATTGTAAAACTAGTAGGTTAGGTATTCTTATTTATTATGATCTAGGGGAAGATTGAGTGAATAGATAAATTAAATAGTTATCACCATTTAGTGCATATATTCTGTATAATTTACCCACATGTATCATTCATATATAGATTTAATTTTCATAGAAACCACGTAATATATAATTTATAAATCCTCTTATGTAACCATATTTTTAGAATTATCCCTCATGTTTTAAAAAAGATTCTCTCAGACTAATTCATAAAAGAACTTATATATTCAAAAAAATAATTTCAAAAATTCTTTTATATAAATTAACATTCCCAAGATGTGAACTCCATGGTCTTATTCTAAAAAAACATTTCATACTGGTATTGATACAAAATATAATAATAAGAGATAAAAAAATCTTTTTTTTTTCATCATTTTCAAAAGATTAATTGTAAATCACATAAATATCTCACAATCCAAAAACCCATTCAATTTGTTGCATTTGTAATTTTCTACATAATTATGTTATCTATATGTGAAAATTTATTTATATGTTTAGAATTCTTGATTCCCTTCTCGAAATATCTAATTATACCATCCTCTTCATAACACGTGTAAAATAATCACAAGAATGTTAGTAGAAAAAATTATTACTATGGGTAGACATATCAAAATTTCCTTAAGGTTTGGATCATGATAATTTTAGAAATAATAGGAATGGGAAAACTAAATAATCTAATTAATATTGAACCAAATGTATTGTCTATAAGTCCTGAAAGAAATACTTTTAATACCAAATTATCAAACAAAAAACCCATCATAAAATTGGTAAATAATAAACAAGAACAACGATGCATAATAATACATACATAACATAGAAATATGGAATTACAATGAAATTTAACTTAACATGAAATTTTGGAACCAGAATATTCCTTCGGAATAATTATATTGTGAAAAAACCAAATCTTTAAAAATTTCCCCAACTCACTGAGATATAAAATGTTAAAATTTCATCATCTCCCCATGTTGTAAAATTTCTATATGACAACATCTCACTGAGATGTAGAACATTGTCTTCTCATTATCTCATCAAGATTGAATATGTTGAACAAAACATTTAATGGGGACATACATATGAAATAATAATCATCCAATGATATTTTTCCAATGAATTTCGAAAAAATTCATATTTGAAATATAATTTTTACATATTGAAAAAGATAATGGTTTAATGGATATTTAAATTTAATTTTTCATAATAAATATTGAGAAATAATTTCAATGGCCGCATAAGAACTATCAACTCTGTAACATTATTATCATTAGGTATGTTCACATTGGGGTGAAATGTCTTTTTAAGATAATTGGATTACTCACTTGAGAAAAAGATAAAATAATATATAACATTAAGAATATTTATCATAATACAGATTGAATGTCTTCAAATGGAAATTAATCAAATGATAATCATTATAAAAAATTATCATTATTTGATAAAAATTATTATACACATCACGTTAAAAAAATAATTAAATAAAAAAGGGAAATATATTATATCCAGTAATATATACAATGAATATTAATTAATTGATTATGGAAAATGATATTAAGGTATCCCTAAAGAATTTTGGTTTTTAATATAAATCATATGATCATTTAATTATTATTAATTTTGATATTTTATAATACCATTATTGGATAAAGACAATTTAAAAAATGAGAAAACCATAGTTTTAAAAATATAAAAAATAGATTTATTAATATAAAAGAAACATGATAGAACACATAATTTGGTTTCGAAAGAAGAAATATATATTCAATGGGATTTAATAACATGGACACTGAAGAGGAAAAACATTAAAGGGTATTATAATTATTATTTAAAATTTTAAACATTTATGGTATTAAAATTCATCATCTAGTAATATTTTATTAAAAAAACCTTAAAGAGAAATAAAATGTTCCATATTATATTATATAAGTGAAATAAACTAATAGTAGATGAAATAAGCTCAATAATATATTGTATAACTCAATGAATGGGATTTTTTCCCACACACAAAACATGTATGGACATAGTCAACCTTCAATTAAAAAGACCATTGAAATAAAAACTAGGATTGATTTTAATGTTCCATATGTTTAAGGAATGATACAACAAATTTAATCCATATGTTTGTATATAAAACATAAAAAACCGGTGTTTAATATGAAATATTTTTTAATATTTAACACAAAGGTAATGAATACCCATACATGCATCAGAATTCATGATGTAAGAATAATTTTAATACAATATTGTATTATTGAAATGAAATTACATAGAATAAAAATAAAAAATTCAACATTTTATAAACATAGAAAAAAATTACCCATACTAAAAAAATCATGTTCAAGTGAAATTGTATAACATCATGAAATCATATTACTGAACGAAACATCGTTAATTTTATTTTTAATTTAGTAAAACATACTCTACAAATTTATAGAATTTACATAACTATATTAATTATAAATTTAGTAAACTAATTCATCTGTAATAGAAAATTTTGTAAATCACATATAATCACATCCTACTAAAAAATTAAATTATAATTTATTTTAATACTCATGTGTTAGTAATCATAAATTTTTTATGGTGGTCTGTATTGTCAATGTCGATCCTCATTAATTTACTAAATTTTAATAATTAAATTATTATTCAAGGGACTTAAATAGATGTTTTTAAAAAATTTAAGGTGTTGTAATTTAATTTTATATGTGTTTTTGTTTATATTTGTGATGATTTAATTAGGGATGAGCATTCTCTTTTAATATTTAATGAACAAAGGGTGTCATAATAATAATAAGATTAATGTTAATATAATAATTAATGATACGTAAATAAATCCTGATTCTAACATTTATTATAAAAATTTTATTTATTTATGATTCTAAAATTGATCATGTTATAAATATATAGAAATATTCATGTAGGTTGATAAATCAATGCAAACAAGATCATTTTATACTCGATTATTGATTATATTTGAGAAATTGATTTTTTTTAATATTTTCAATATTATAAATGCATCGTGATATTATTTATATCTGTTTAGGGATCTAAATCAGTTTTTAGAGAGTTATATAATGAAAAAATTACTATAATTATAGATAATGAAATATATAACTTTTTTATGGACGTAGACTGCATATACACATGGATAATGTTTTCATTTTCTATATAATTTTAGAAGGGTTAGAAATGAATTATAATTGAATTTTTACAATATTATAAATACAATATTAATAACTCAGTTCCAATTATTTATTATCCTTGTAATAAGGTGATGAAATAATTCATCATTTATGGAGGTGGTTGTCCGCACATAATCATGATGTTTTTTTCATTTTTCTAATAAAAAATTGTAAAATGCTATTAATGATTAATCAATAAACATAAATATATCATTATATAAAAGATCTTATTTTTTATTTTCAAAATGGGTATTAATGTATTGGAAGATTAATATAATTGAATAATAAATAATTGAGTGGGGTTAATTTTGGTCCAAGTAGCCATCTTAAGTGGGGGTGTGGGGTTAAATTACATCACAATCAAATTTCATTTTCATAATTAATTTAAAAATTAAATCCCCAAAATCAAAAACCAAATTAATCAAAATAGTAAAATATATACATATTATTATAAACATATTTTTGTAGAAGTGGTTTCAATGATCATTAAAAATAGATTTTACATAAATTAACTCTTAAAGAAATTTTATTTAATAAAAAACATTACATAAACACAAATAATGATTCAATTAATACCTAACATTTTCTAGTAGTTTATAAAATATATACTAATATGAAATATATAAAAAAACAATGAAATCAAATATCATAAATTTAATAGAGGGTTCGATCTCAATCAATGGCTTAAACCCCTTCACTTTTCAATCACACACTACCATGTGGTTTTTGATAAATAAATTTATCCAAAATCATTCTTGGGTTTTACAAACACTATTACACAAGACAATACAGGATCATAGAATGTTCACTGCCTATAAATGAGAACATTAATATTAGGATTTTAGATAATATTAAGTATTATCCATCTTTGAAGCTGGTCCTGTTTTTTCAGATAAAAATAAAAATACAAATTAATGCTCAAAATGTATGCAAGGACAAAAAGATATGGAGAAAAAAAATTTCATTTTGTGCATCAATATCCGATTATCATCATTGCATTATTTTTTTATGACATTATATAAGAATGGATTTCATTGAGATTTTCCATAATATCCAAGAAATTATACCATCAAAGAGTCTTCATATTAGCATAACAACATCCATAAATGATCCATCATTAATCTCTCTATGATAGATAATGTTTCTTGTATTGAACTCAAGTTTTCACAAGATCAAATATTTATCTAAGAAACACCTTCATAAAATATAACCATTATAAAATAATAAATTTTCTTAATTCTATTAGATCTACATTTAATTCATTAAAACTAGCGATTAGTGAAACAATCCATGAGAATGACGTAGATGATTATTCGTGTATCCAAATATATATATGAAATTCTTGCAGAGGAATTTATCATTTGTATACCAAATATAATTTTCATTCAAATAGATAATTTTTTTTTCATTTATCCTTGATATAGGAAAATTACATGTTGTAAATTCTTTGACATAGGTGATTTTGACAATGTATATGAATGATCTTGTAGTCTATTTTCACATAAACGATTATACTGAATTTGTGGAATAGTTGGTTTGTCTGATTGTTTTTGTTGTAATTTCATTATGTTGTAAATAAATTTTCAAACACACACTTTTATTATATTAAATTATGAAAACCTATACATTACTTCACATAATAATTTTATTTTTCATTATGGTATATAATATCCTTTAAGATTTCAGTATACAACATATGAAATTTTTCTCATCTATCTCACAATAATAATTTTACTTATGTGGTAATGTGATCTAGTCACTTGAAGTTCACATGGTAAGGTGGAATGATAAACTCCATAATTATCCCTTTTTTAAAATATTTCAATGAAAACCAATTTCTAATAGAAAACATGATAATCCTTAATTATAAAATAAACATGATTTTGGTTAAATAAAATAAGTGGTGATGGTATAAAAATTTGATATCCACCTTTTTTCTGATATAAAATCATGATAAGAAATAGTGTATACCATTAATATATCATAAGATGTTATAAAAAGTGTACTAATAGATTACAATATAAAATTAAGAATGTCCTTATCATAAATCCTAAATTGAATCCATGTATGGAAAATACCCGATATCTATAGGAAGGATATAATCCTTTAAATTTGATTTAGAGGTTGTATAAGCCGTACTTTCCAGAGTAAATGAGGAGACATGGCCACTAATGACTACAAAGAAGAAAACTAGTCTTGAATACTAAAATGTATGGTTAAGAAATTTGGATAAAAGGATTGATTTTACATGAGGTAGTAGGATAATATAATGGGATGAATGAAGACAATATGAATAATATTTAATAGTTATAGAGATAGGGTTCCATCAACATAGTGAATTCACTAACAACCTATGAACCCTGATCTAATTGTTTAAGGAAGTCATCTATATTCTCCATGAAAGCTACAAAAATTGGGTTTTATGCCTTATGTTTCTCTACATATGAGATAAAATATTGAGTAATATTTTCTTAATTTAATTAAAAATAAATAGTTATAATATCTATTCAAGATTATACTATTTGATGATACATCTTGGATATTAATCAATCTCCATCTTGATTGATTCTTGATCATGGCCAAATTGTTTTACACATTTAGGACCTAAATCTAGGGTCCTGGAATCATGGTATTGAAACCCATCATACAAAACATCATGAACCTTTCTAAAGTCTTTAATGAAAACATTAAAATCGTACAAAATAATCTATTTTATCTTATCTTCATAAATAATTTACTAAATAGGTGAAAAAAAACAGATTGAGAAGCCTAATTACTGGTCCTATGGTAAAACCAAATCAACATTTAAAATATATCATCTTGATATGTACCATGCTATGAACTAAATTATTTATTTTTATTCTATTCCTTCTATATTCTAAAATTAAATCGGGGTTTTATATGAAGTTACTACATAAGAAATATCATATATCCTCAATTATTGGAGAGAGTTTTCAAAACTATGTAACGATCGATTGAACATATCCACCACCACTAATTATAAATTATCCATGCTATCCATAGTTACATACGATGAGTATTGAATTGAGGGTACAATATTTGTGGGGATAAATCACTTTCTAGATTCCTACAATATACCATATCTTAATCCTAAATTGATATATTTATCACTGTAAGATCCTCGTCTCTATTAACAACTTCATCTTTATATTTATTTGATTATTAAATAATTCCTCCATGAATAAAAATATATGAATCCTATATTATATCAATAATATAAACCTTATCAATCAAGGATCCTTCCAAATTTCTCTATGAATATGGATTAATAGGTCCCTCATGTCTATATGGATTGCTTCCTTGATATTCATCATCAGAATCATGATATTCAAATACAAATATAAGGGATCAAGGGGGAATATTAAATGTAGTTAGAGCATCTATTATGTATATTCTATGTTGACTCCTAATAATAATATATCCTTAAGAGAAATCCATATATTCATTTGAAATAACTAACTACTCTAATTATCTATTGTCCTCATATATTAATATGGATTCTTTATTAAGGTAAATTTCTTCTATTTCTTCTTCTTCATCATTAATTTTATAACTACATCCTATTATTATCCTTTTGAAAGAGAAACATTACCATATTAATACACCACATCCTCATTAGGTTCATAACCTAGATCCATGAGATCGCTAAGCCTAACAAGAAACATTACAATGTTTAATAGTTCATATAGTTTTTCTATGTCAGCTACTAATCACTATTTACATATATTCTATATGAATTTTATTTAATTTAAAATCATTTAGGTAATTCAAAATTTATCAAATACCATTATCATTTACACTTCATGATTTAATAGTAATTTTTAATCTAGTAAAAAATAAATGATATTAGGATAGGGTAAGGAACTAATTCTTGAAGCTGTATTGCACATCTCACCCAAGTCTCTCATAACATATCTTCATGGAATGATATGAAAACAATTATTCTTGAAAAACAAGGAAAACATGACTTGTTTCTTCAAGATACTAAAGTATCATTTTAATGGGAATTTTATATATTACAAAAATCAAACTAGTACCTTGATTTACCCACATAATTCAATAGCTAAAAGTCTCCAGGTGTTCAATTCCTAGTGAAATCACCTGTGTAATCCTAAAATAGAACATTCATAAGATTAGTTGGATATCTAATTTTATAACCCTCGTATTCCCTTTTGTGAGTAATGCCAAAACACATTTCCAAAAACATTAATGAGAACTAATAATCATCACCATTTATCCATGATTGTATAGTATAAAAACACTATCTATTGAATAACTCAAGGATTATATAGAAAACCCATTGACTATATTAGAGTTTAAATGTGTACAAATTTATTTAAACCAATGAACTCATTCCGTTACCTAAATATAATTCTAAACCATTGACCTAATCGACTTCAAAAATTATGCATCAGTTTAATTTTTTACTAAAATTAGATGGTCAATTAGATACGGATTTATCAGAATCACTGATAAAATTGAGGTGGATTTTGAAGTCTTTAAATTCATTAAAGGAGTTATCTGAATATTAAATTCTACTTTTTACATTCACTTTATCTTTGGAATTATGGTCAAACTCTACACCACTGAAGGTCCAAAAATCTGCAGTTAAATTAGAGTGGTTTTAGTTGGTTATTAAAGGAGAGAGAGGTTGTATATAATAAAAATAAATCAACTCAAAAGGTTTTAAAATAATAGGGTAGATATAAATAAAAAACACGATATATGTTGATTCAAATTTGAGTATAAATTTTAATAATTTAGAGATTAAAATAATAATAATCATAGAATAAATCTGAATTAAATATTTATATGAAAAATTCAATTTAAATATATATGGTAGATATACTGACCCGATATATATAACTAACATAAGTACAGTAGGCATTCTTATCATAATATTGTCATAGGTTTGATAACTAAATGAATAATTTACTCATAATTAGTAAAAGTTGAATTAAAATCCTTTTATGGTAAGAAAAGTGACTTTGTGAGTATCTAATCATGGCTACTTCTAAAAATTCTCCTAGGATAGAATATGAATAGATTAAAACATGAAGTAAGAACTAAAACTAAATAATGAAAATAGCGCATAATTTATTCATTCTAAATCATGTGTTGTATAATTTAATATCTAAATATTTTATATATTTGAAAATATATCATAATGAAAACATTCAGTATCAATGAAATCTAAATCATATCCAATTTCTAGAATTAATCTCTCAGAAATTGATGTCTTATATCAATTTTCATTGTTCTGAAATATGATTTAGTATTATTATCAATACTTATCATACTTTTGTAATCATAATTTATAGGGACATGTCGAAATTGATATCTATAGTCAAACATCGTATGTTTCATCACTAGAAACATTGAAAAAAAATTCCTTCAATTATGTACTAATCTTTAGTGGTGGATAATTATGTATCATAAACATACAAGTATCCTTTAGAAGTGGTATGATCAATTAATTTACATGTTATATCAAAATTCATCAAACAGGTGGTACTCATAGTAGTATCAATATGATTGTTACATTCAATGAATTGTTTTTAAATATCCTCAGTGTACTTTATATGATTTCAAATAAAAAATTTGTATAATGAATATTACGAATATAATGATTGGATTTATGATTACCAATAAAACTAATTTTAAATTAAATTTTCATAATTATTTAAATTGTGGTATATAAATAATGTAAAAAATAAATAAAAATAATATCAACAATATAAATTTGTATTACTAAATAATCATTCGATGTTCTTTTAATATATAATATAGTTTCATCTTATCCTTTAATAAAAAATTTTGAAATTTGAAACACGTTGGGCCTATCATTCCATGATCTAGATTTTGTATTAAACTATATAAAGGTTTTGTTAATTTAAAAACATTAATTGGAATGTGTGGTATTTTAATTCCATGTGTAGTTCTAGAAAACATCCTAAATTTTTTTTACCTTTTAAGAATTCACCCTTGACATCCCTTTGATATATTTTTAATTACTTTTTTCCTATATAGAAATTATAAATTATAATTGGTTCAGTTATAGCTATTTTTGAACATGTTTCCTCGTTATCAATAACTTCTTATTCATTATATCACTATATAATGAATATATATTTTTTTATTACTATTTTTTCTAAATCATCAACAGTTTTTTAAAAATCCCAATTACTGCCAATAGTTTTATTTTATTTGGTTCATTTAACAATTTCCAAACATTTATTATTTAAAACCTATTATGTTCTTCAAGAATATCCATTACCCATAATTTATCTTTAATTGTATATGTGGTTTTCTTAGGTTCATGATGTGACAAGAAAGCTTTATGATCAACCTGACTTGTTACTAAAGATCTAGACTGTGTTACATTATCCAGGCCACCTAAAATTTAATCTAGAGGATGATATTTATGAGTCCTAAAACATATATAATTCTATTATAAAAAATCTCATTTTCATTTATTGGTCTACGTTCACCCTTTATTCATAGTTGTTTGATTTTCTGTATATTTGAAAAGATTTTCAAAAGGATTAGAATATAGATCTTGACTAGAAAGGGAATCCTAATGATTTTATAACGAGGTATTAGGATAATGTTCATCTATTTCAAAAAATATGATATATATATATATTATTCAACGATTTTATTCCATTTCTCAATCAACACATATGAATTGTAATATGTCAAATATCCAAGGTAAATTCATTCATCACTCATGGAATCCTATTTATGAAAAATCACTACTGTACTAATTATAAAGGCTTTAAAATAAAAAAATTATAAAGTATTTAACCATTGTATTTCTACCATTTTAAAATTCAAAATGGGTTTTATTTAATAGATTTATAATTAAAAATCAATTAATTTCACAAAATGATGTATTCATAGACTCTACCAAAAAATAAATCTGTAAATCATACTCATTGAGAATTGTTCATGAAATATATTAATGGATTATATTTTTTATTTCCAATAAAACATTATGTTTTATTGTTCTTGGAGAAAAATGTTCTGATTATATCCATGTTTTGAGAGTAATGGTTCAAATTCATTGTTTTCAAACTGACTTGAATGATCACATATTATTCTTTTAATTATAGGACCAATTAAATTTTCTAAATATTTAATTAATTGTGAAAAATATGGAAGAGATTAAATTATATTAGAAATGAAGTACACACATGTATATCTTAAATAATAATCAACTATAATATTTTCATATTGTTTTAGTGATACAATAGAAACAATAGAGGGTTCAAACATGTCCAAGTGAGCTAAATCAAAATTTTGAGATTTTGAAATTTCATTTCATGATTTGAAATAAAATTTATATTTCTTTCTTTTATTATTGTGATCATTAACATCTTCCATTATGAATTCAATATTAGGTAGATCCTTAACAAAAATATGCATTATTATCATTATAATTAAGTTAATATTCAAATGACCTAGTGACCTATTTCAAATCTATGATTCATTATTAAAGGCACTTAAAATGTTTTGGGAAAATAATGATTTTAAATATACATAATAATTATATTAATTCCTCAAATTAGTAAATACCAACTCTTGTTTCAAATCAAAAAACAATACACGAAATATTTCTAAATTTATCATGGAATCCAGAATAACATAACTTGGAAATTGTAAGAATTTTTCACTACAATCCATTTAATTATATAACCGTAAAAGTGAAATCTTTATGATAGTTTATGATTTAACATAGAATAATTATTTTTCATTTAGCAGTATCACTGAATGTGACATGACTACAATAAACATTAATTAGATTTCTGAATCTCAATTATTCATTCATCATGCCTCTATAGAATCCACTATCAAGATACCATATACATTTTTTTGAACAGTTCAAGCATGATACATACAAAAAAGTTATAAACCAAAAATAAAAATGGTACACATGTTATCATTGGTATAGTAGTGTCAGTAATAAGTAATTTAGGAATCCATAGTGGATTTATTGGTTCTCAATAATAATGTAGGAAACTCTTAAAAATTAAATATTTATTTGTTCTTATTGATATAAAATTACTTTCTGAATTAGAAAATCCAAAACATGGAATAAATTTATTTATTAAAATTATTCTCTATCTTGTTTTATATCCTATTATTATAGTATAATTATGTTATGACTATTTAAAAATAAAATATATTAATTTTTGTCTTACATCGGGGATAATATCTAGATCATTAATGAATATTTTAATAGATATGTTGAGGTCATTATTTTATTTAATCAATTGCGTATTCTTATCCTTATCTATTATTAGATTATTTTTAATGTTGATAGAGATAGTGTGATCCCCCAATAAACATTTTTATTTTCCTTTTAATTGATTAAAATATTTTCCATCTTGTTAAAATATTCAAAATATTCCTCACTATTTAAATTTTTAAATTCATTTTCAGTATTAGAATAATTTGAGTTACGAGCATGGGATTCGTGAAAAATATTTAATACCTTTGATGTGATGGCCATAAAACACATATGTGCTTTAATATGATTTTCTTATGTAATGGAATCATAATCACATGAACTATCATCAGAGGCACTCCATGTTAATTTTATAGAATTTTTATATCCCCTATCATTGACTTGATTAATTTTCATATATTATAACATAGTATAGAATTTTTTAATGTGTAATTTTATATTAAATTCATAGTAGATTATTGAATTTGTCCAATCGTACTTATACAAGAATTTCCACAAATTTAGTTTTCATAAATACCATTATATTTTTATTTCATAAATATTTTATTCTTTTTGTTAGGCTTCATGAATCATTTTTTCCATGTGAGATATATATTAATTATTGTCTAATGATTCAACAATGAAAGAAATTGAAACCGCGATTTTTTTATTTCCATCAGGTGTATCAAAAGTTGTTATCCATTTCATTGGTTTGTCACATTCTTAACTATTCAATTTCAGTTCCTCACCATATATCATGAGTTTTATAATAATCAATTTAACTAGTAACATCATTATATCACGAGAATCACTAATTGATACATATGTTCTTCTTCAACAATATCTTAAAAATCATAGAAGGGGCGTCACATGATCTTTATCATCAATTATCTTCCAAGAGAATTAATCATGTTTACAATATCATTGAACCGGATAAACATATCAATAATCAGATAATCAGGTTTCATCTAGAATGTATAATATATAATAGTATAACTATTCAAGATCATTTCTTTGAAATTGTAAGTTTCATCATGAAAAAAAGCTATGGCTTCCCAAATTTCAAAAATATTAGTACACTTACATGTTTTATTAAACTATTAAACCCATAATGCATACTATAATGAATTTATAACATTAAAGTTGTTATTGAAATCATATTTAGTATATTATATCCATGTATATCACTATGTTTGAGTATGTTAATACTTATAGAGAGTCACATTCTAATTTTCAAATTGCATACATTCAATAAAATTTTTCATATTAATAATCCCCTGAGATTAATGAGTGCCATTAAAATAATTATTATTCTTAGTGTTAGTCCACCATTTTATATTTTTATTCATAAATAATTAAATATATAAATGATGTATATTTTATATCATTATAGGAAACATGTTCATAGTAATTATTTTGATAATCCTCTAATACCAAAAGTTCATTAGAGCGGGAAACAAGAGAAGTGTGTATTTAGTTTCTATTCAAATTCATGTTTTAAAAAAACTAAAAAAATTATGTTATCATGTTTTATAAAAATTAAAACATAATAAAAATAGTATAAATATACAAATTTTATCATTCATTTAATTTATCAAAAGTGTGATCATGGCTTGGTAAAAAAAATTTAAATACATTATCGTTTGAAAAAAATATACTTCATCTAACACTTTTTATAATTTAAAATTATTATTATATATCAATGTAACTTTGTTTTATTTTTTATAAAACATAAATATAATTTGAAAAATAAAAAAACAATATATAAAAAAACAATAAATAATTTTAAATAAGGTTTTTGTTGTCAAGTAAAAAAATAATCCCCTTAACTTGGAAATCACCCACCTCTATGAATCTTCTAATAAATAATCTATTCCACAACAATGATTGTATTTTTAAAATAATTGAACAAAACAATATCTATAATTAATGTTTCTTCCACAAATATTCATGGTAATTGAAATGAATATATTTAGTGAATATTTATTATTTTCCATTTTAATATAGGATAATGTTTTTATGATGAAAAATATAATATGAAATACAACTCAACAGTTAAGAAAGAAAAAAGAGAAGGAGAATATAATGAGATAATTTTGTTACATCTTAGTATGATCAACATCTGTCGATCTGTATACTTGGATTTAATCATTGAATGGATTTGTATTAATTTTTCAAATATTTCCGGAAAAATATAATGTTATAGATTAAACTCTGTATTACAGGTGCACTCTTGAATCATCCTCTATTATTCCTTGTGTGAGAGAATAAAAAATTAGTAGGATAATCATTTTTTCACATGATGAAATATTTATGATGATGATACGTTCATCAAATGCAGTAATTGGGAAATAATAACTATCCATTAATTCATTGGATCTACATTTAATACATCAAAAATAGAATTTGATAAATGATCCTTGAGAATGACATAACCAATTATTCACATAGAAAAATCTGTATAGGTTATTATTAAGAAGTAATTTTGGAGAGGCAGACCATATAGTTGTTTCATTCATGTAGTTGAATGGAATTTTTGGCATCTCATTAATGTACGCAATTTCCGCATATCCAAATCCATGTTGAATGTTATTTCCACTATGTAGATGAATTCTCACATAAGACTTTTCACATGTAATATTTTATTGATGGAGTGACATGGTCAGTGCATTCAATTATTAGGTTGTTATTAAATATTGTGATCATTATAATTTGGGATACATATGGTTAGTATATTTCATTATGAATTTTATTCATATTATGGAATAATAACCTAATTTCATTATTTCATAGGTAATTTCCTTCATTTGGTCAGTTCATGGATTATCAAACTTGTGTTCATATTACTAAAAATAAGAACTTTTTTCTTATTATAAGGTGATATGATCAGTTAACCATCACATGGTAAGGTGGAATAACAATATCCATACATTGGAAATGATGAAAATATTTTACACTAATACAATTTCTAATAAAAAAATAAATACATTAAAAAAAATATAATCATTATTTGTTATCATTAAAATATGGAGGTTCTAATCCATGATAAAAGTTAGTACTTACGTTGAGAATTGAGACACCCTCATGAAGTGTATCCTAGAATAAGATGACAAAAGTGTTTTAAAATTGGGATCCCTACACCAAATAATGAATTAATTTTGATTACCATATCATTTGTATGAGTTAGATATACATGATATTTACTTTCAATTATAGTTTAGACTCTTATAAATAGACTACAGAAATGGTAATATTCATAGATTAAATATCATATCAAAATGATATAGACGATCATATGAGTAATGAGAACCTCAAATACAATGAAATTAATCATAATTATATTTCATATGATATAGACACATCTTACTAACTGCACACATTATATATTTGACTATCAAATGTTGTGGGCACATAATCATTGATTCATCTTCTCATAATGTTCATACATTGTGATCTCTATAACTATTATCATAAGGAAACACCATCCAATAAGAACACAACATGTATCATGTGTCATTGATTGTTCCTATATATGGACTTGTTTAATAGTCTCCTTATACTATATCATTACCATATCATTTTATTTTATATCATTCATTGAGTCAAGGAAAAAACCATGATAATGAAATTGTGGTGAGGTAGCTTGTGTTGGGTGTGTCATTTATGGTATAACATTGGTTGAATAATCAAAACATTATTTTTCACATCCATGTTATTGAAGTGAAATATCTCGGGCCATATTGACTAATATGGTAGTAATTTTATAAGACCATGCCCAAGGTATTTGAGGATAAATCAATCCATCTAGATAAAAAAATATCAATGAAAGAAAGGATAATGTCCAGTGTGTGTGTTTTGATTAATGAGATATAAATTAGAAAGAGATTATATTACACAGTGAATGTATGTTGGTTTATTGTCATTTCTATGACTATATTTATCTCTTTTGGGTCATTTATATGTTTCTAGATTCCACTCTTGGTTTGTGAGTAAAATCCATTCCAATCGAGAAAATGTCATAGAGGCCCACACACAATAGTTCATTCAAGAGTTTGCACTATTCTGTTTAATAGGTATATTGGATATGGTGGACCCTACTACTAGGGTCTGGTTTTTTTCCAAAGTTAGAAAATATATTATGTATAAATAAATTCATATTTTTCATGTTTATAGTTGTTTAAATTGAATTTATTTATTAAATTTATTTACAATTTTAAAAGGAAATATATGAAAATAATAATTGAATGAATATTAGTTTAAAATATTAAAATATTGTTTAATATTTACGGACATCAAGATTAGGGTTAATATATTAGTTATTATAATGTAATATATTAATTATATCATAATAAGGTTATAATAATATTTATTACTTAGTACAATAGTCATTATATTTTTTATATTGTATTAATTTTTTTGGGGTGGGGAAGGTAATACTGCATAATTTCCAAACAGCCTATTACTGAAAGTGGAGAAGCTCACAACAATTAATTTTCAAAGCCTCTCTCTAAATATTAATATATCTCTATAATTATAGATCGAGATTATGCGGATCCATATGCTGTGTTCGATTCATCTCTTGTGTATCACAAGCAAGGCGATGTAGTGATCATTAGAGTGCTAAATGTGTCATTGGATCTCCGCTCTCGCACTCAGATTTTGATGACAAATCCACCTAAAATATCATGAAGTTAATTTGTATGATATAGAGGAATTTAGATATAGATTATTCTACAATATATCACCAATGATTTTAATATTTCGATTAAGTCTTATGATATGACATGATATTTGTTTTCTTTTAGTTTTATGCTTCATACACTTCAATCTTGATCCTCAACTTTTACTGTGAAATGATTCACTGATGACGACAATGTCATGTCGTTAATTTGTTGAAAAATTTTAAAATCCCATTCTAGTCCATCTAATGTGTGCCCATTACCATCAATTTGTATCAAAGGGATACATAATGATTTAATGTGAAGAAAAAATAATTAGCTTTTCATTAAATAAGAATTATGGTGTGGTTTCAGTCACATCATCGTAGACCATGAGTAAATTCAATAGTGATTGGCCATCTTACAACTACATGAAATTTTATATTAATTTTAAAACATTATTTTCATGTCAATTATGAAAATAAAATTTATTTACACATATATGGTGAAATACCTGAAGTGAGACATTTTTTTTCTGAATTCTGACACCGTCCAGAGTTCCAATAGTCTTAATAGTTTATTCTAGCACCTATATATTTTATAATAATAATATATTTATTATTATTGTTATATAAGTATTATTTTCATATCCTAATGAAAATATTGATGAAATAATAATAGTTTTTACGGTGGGGAAATTATCTACAAAAAAGAAATACATTTTTATAGTCAACAACATGATAAAAAATTATAATTTTTTTCAAATAGTGGACACCTTGTATTATTAAATCATCATGACCCTTCCATGGTCTCATTATTTACCAGATCTCCCTCCAAAAACTTATAAGTACACTACCTCTATCATGTATCTATTCATCCACTGTACTGAACATATAAATACTAAGTGGTTAATTATGTCACATCCCAACAACTACCCTGGATCACATAACTCTTCCATTTTTCCTCTTCCGATTACCTCACCACTCTGTTACATTACCATTGACTTGTTGTCATGGAACATCCAGAATCCTCTATGTGCCCTCATACAAGAACTTGTTCTCTTTGCCAGTCCAATTCTAGAATGATCCCCTCAAAGACGCTTCGTTGAATGCCACTTAGTCGATCTCCTAAGGATCATTGAGGGTGGAAATATACTCAGGAATGAAACCCGACACCATGGATACCACCTTTTGTCGAGCACCTCACCTATCTGGAACTCATGGTGTCCCACCATTAACAGCAAAATCCTCTTCTATGTCACATGATGTTGTACTAGATGAACCTACTGCAGTCACCAAATCCCTAATGTTCCAACTCCTACAATTTTCTCTTATAGTCATTCGATTGTAGTGGGTCTCCCATCCAGGAATCACCATCCAAACTTCCCTTCCATGAGCTGAAACCCCTCTTGCAGCTATTTTTCCATTTTTACTGGCCCATGTTGCTGACCCAAGTTTGAGGTTATTGGGGAAGGGGAGCATCGTGGTGATGAAGATGAAACCAAAATTTTAAGAAAATGGAGAACATAATGAATTTACGTAGTTCATCAATTACTGCCTACATCCATGGGAGAAGGGGGGACAATTTATTTCTTCTTCATGTAATAATTTCAAAGTATATAGAGATTGTTACAATAGGTTTTCACGTTCTATAAAATTGATGGGACTATGATCCAATTATAAAGAAGAAGGAAACTAAATTTTCACGGATGATTAGCCATCTTAATCTACCGTTGAAATAAGATTTCCTACAGCTGTTACCCACATTGATGGCCTCTAACAATGGAGATTTTGATGAATGGAGTTTTTTCTGACAGAAGACTTGTCCATACAACTTAATTCTCCCTTGATTTGGAGTGGCCCACAAAAATATCCCCCTCATGACCAATTTGGAGTAGAATCTAGACCTAACTTCTCATATTATGTGTCCATATTCTATTTCTGTAGAACCTTTTACATCATGTTTTCCCTGTTACCATTGGTGTGGGTTTTCCTAACATTCAACAATCATTCTTCAAAAGCATTTTGTATCCAGTGATATCATATGTAGATGTGTTTGGACTGGGAATAAAATGTCTAGTTCTTTATTTTTTGAGTAACACCATGACTATCCTGGAAGGGAATATAATTTTCCTAACTCTATCCCATTCCTATAAAAAAAATTATCCACCACATCTCCTTGCAATCATCAGTGATCAAGATGTATTCTACTTCTGTGGTTGAGAAGACAACACACTTCTGATGTCCTGATTTCCATAAGACAGTTCCCTCAACAAATGATATCAGGCACCTAGATATAAAGTTCTTTGTGTCTATAACTACATCTATAATTGAATCTGTGTATCATTCTAAAATTTCATTATGTATTCCAAAACATAAAAAATGTCTATATGTATCTCGAAGATACCTCAATATACATTTGACTACTGTCTGATTCTCCATTCATGGATATGATAAGAACCTAATCACAACAATAAAAACATGATAAATATAGAGTCTTGTGCACACCAAGGCATACATAATACTTCCAACTACTAAATGATAAGGGAATTTTTATATAACCACTTTCTTCTCTTCATTTGATGGAATCTGACCTTTTGTGAGACGGAAATGAATCACCAATGGAGTGATAGATATTTTTCAATTTCTCATTTTGAATCATTCATGAATCTTCTCAATGTATCGCTTTGAGGATATCCAAATCTTGTGATTCCTCTTGTCATGAGAAATTTTTATACCAATAATCTCCAGTAGCATCTCCCGAGTCCTTAATTTCTAAATACATGTTCAAAACCCTCTTAATCCTATCAAACATGGTGATATCTCTTCCAATAATCAGAATATCATCAACATAAAGTGATAATATAAAGAAATATCCATTAGAAAACTACTTGATGAAAACATTGTGATCAATATTTGTCCTCTTATACTCGTGTGTTTCCTATAATGAGTCATATTTCATGTACCATTGTCTCAATGAATTACTCAAAACATATAATGTTTTCATAAGCTTCCATTCCAGGTTTTCATTTCCATTCTATTGAAATCCCTGTGGCTGCTCCGTGTATATACCATTATCAAAATCACCATGTAAGAACATTTCCATTATATCATGTTGTTGATCCTCCTGGTTCAAACTAGCCGCAAATCCAATAACAACTCTGATAGAAGACATTTTATTAACATGAGACAAAATTTATTCAAAATCCATAACATTATTTTGACTAAATCCCTTAACAACCATTCTAGTTTGGTGGTGTAGATTTGAGCTGTCATCTTCTACTTTAATTATGTACAATAACTTGTTATTTAGTGCCTTCTTTCTAGGTGAAAATTCTACCAAATAAAATGTGTGATTCTTGTGTAAGGATCTTCAATCCTCCATCTTGTCCTTATTTAATAAAATATTATTCTCACTCCTGATCACATCATCATAAATATTTGGATCTCCCTCATCAATGAGAATCACATAGTCATGTGGTGAGTATCTATAACTTGGTTGTCATTCTCTGGTGGATCTACTCGACTGTGCTTCTGGGGGAGAGTATTCTAGAATATCAAATGATGAATACATACCAACAGATGGAGACATATTACCTAGTTGTGATGTATCATCGGTGTTGTGTATCTCTGTCACAAAATCTGGTACTGATGGTGTTGAGACAGGTTCCATACTAATAAGAATTTCCACATATTATGACTTCTATTCATTTCTCGTCCTCTAAAAATTATCAATAATTTAATCCTAATGACACCCCACAACTCTACATCTAAAAATACATCTACTAATAGGATCCCAGAGCTAGTATCCAAACTCCTCATTAGCATATCACAAGAATATACAGTGCTTTCATTTTCCATCCAGCATCATCCTCTCATATTTTGGTATGTAATAAAATTTCATGCAACCAAATATTCCCAAGTGTTTTTAGGAAACATATTTACCATTCTAGATACATTCCGGAATATCTTTGATTAGTCGTACTGTTCAATAAACTATTATTAGATATACAATGGTAATCATTTCATCCCCCAAATAGATGTTTGGATGTATTTCATTTGAGAGCATAAATCTTATTCTCTCCCAAATTTTTGAATCCATAATCATACCAAGGACATTATGATGAGGAATCCTCGATATATATTTTTCCATCATGATGCTGAAACTCCAATAGTTTTCTTCAAACGTACCACGATACTCACCCCCATAGTTTTCTCTTAAACACTAAACCACATACATGTTTTTCTTTCCAAATTCACATGAATCTTCTTAAAAACGTCATTCACATGATTTTTAGTATTCAAATAAAAGACCCATATATTCCTATAATTATCAGCTATGAATGTAACAAAATAAATATCATCTCTCATAGTCCTATTTCTCATCATGAAGCCATAGGTGCGAATTGAATCTAAAACATTATCTTTTCTACATGGTATATAACCACAAATCACTTCACAGTGTTATTGTCCCATGATGAAATCAACAAATCTATCCAGATGTGTAACTTTTATTCCTGGAAAAAGAAATTTCTTAGAGAGAATTTTGATTCATCTCTCCCTTATGTGACCCAGCTGCATGTTCCAAACATCTAAAAGAACATATTTTATAGTTGTATTTACATATCCTCTACATGATCTTCCATCTATGAGATAAAGAGATTTATCTTTCAATCCTTAAGAAATTAATAGGTTACCTTTGGTAAGATTCCATTTTGTATAACTAAAGGAAATGACATATCCCCCCTTATCAATCTATCCTGTTGATATGAGATTGATGTGAATATCAAGAATATGCCTTACATCCATCAATAATAAAATGAATCCATAATTAGATTCCATAAAAAATATTACCAATACCATTAATTTTGTATTCACCCTCATTTCCCATCTTCATATATCCAAAACACCTTGAATGGTAATATGTTCAGAAATATCTCATGGTAGTTACATGGTAGGAGGCACCTGAAATTATTACCCATCTCGAGTTTGGGATTGCAAGACTAACCTCATTTTCTTCCTAAATTATAATAATATCTTCATTGAAAACTACAACAAAATTATATTGGTACTTACCATATAGAATCATCAACTGTGCCTTCATCTTTCAACACACAGTGATAAAGTTTCTGGGCTTGCCATAATTGGTGCACTTCATGTCATATCTTGATCGAGATATTGATAAATTCCACCTTTGATGACTTTATTCATTGGGTACTCTTCATATGTTTCTTTTTCTGATATATTCTTCCCTTATCATTTAGTGACAAGAGCCCCTGATTCAGTTGCATGCACATCACCTTTTCTTTTAGGTCTCTTCATTTATCATTCTATCTGCCACCATCTCAATAGTGAGTGTTCCATCGGGAATTGAATTATTGACTGACCCAAATAATGTTTCCCACATAATTGGTAAAGAGCGCAACATTAAAAGCTCCTGAAACTCAACATCAATCATCATTTTCATGTAATTTGATTGATCAACTCTACCATGGAACTCGTTCATGTTCTCTGAGGCATTGTTACTGTCTTTGAATTTTTGTTCGACAAGATGGTGCATCAGGTTTTTTGTGTGTGCAGTTTTCCTCTTGTACATATTGTAACATCTCAGGTAGATAAAGAATAATACATATTTCATATTTATAAATATTTTTGAAATAAATATTAATTTTACTTTAAAGGGGTTGTTATGTTCTATAACATACCCAATATGCAACAACATGTTTCTTTGAAATCGTACGTTGCACACTAATAATATTATATTATTATTTTAAATGGTAGTTAACTCCTAGCCATTGTGTTTGTAGTAATGAAACAAAATGACTACAATATAATTATACATTTTTGTTAATTGTATTTACATTTATCCAATAAATTTTAGAGGCTTAAAATGTGAGTGAATCTAAATTTAAGAATATTTTACCGTAAAAGGCCGATTTACCACCTTTTAATGGAGAATACTATTTAAATCTAATTTTGGTCAATTTAATACATTCTATTTTAATAAATAAAATACTTATTTTTAATGGGGACATAAAAATTAAATTTGTGTAAATTTTTGGGATTTTTCTGATAAAGTTTATTTTCTAAAGAATAGTAAACAATATTGAATTTTAATTCAAAACTGTGTTTTGATCTAATTTATTTATATGGATATATTATCTTTTTAATTTGTTTTAAATTTTATTTAGAATATATTTTTAACATTTCATCCAATTTTGTTCATGGTAATTAATTTCACTATGAAGTTGGACATAAACAAGTGTCAATATTTTGATAGTTATTATTTCGTAAAAACAAGCTATTTGTTTTGACAACAGAAATTTATTTTAATTCAATTAATGCCACTTATATGTTTTGAATTTATCAATATAGACATCACTTTTTAATTTGTAATATCAAATATAACATAGGATGAATTTTTGGTATTTTTCGGAAAAACTTCAATTTTTTATGACTAGTGAAACCACTTAGCAGTAGTTAAAAAACTGACTTTTTCTTTTAAATGAAAATTTAACACTTTTGTGAATTGAATTTTGAAAATCTGACAAAAATGGTTGTTATATAGAAGAAAAATTTGTTTCAATAAAATTAAAATAATTTTTAATGATTTGTAACTTTTGACTTTTATTTACCTTGGTTAAAGGTAAATAGGGTAATTTAAGATAAAAAGAATATTGTAATAATTCAAAATTACCTTAAAACATGTCCTAACCATAATTTATAAGTAATTTCAGACCATGGGAATCATTGGTTCTATTTTGGGACCCCATGGATCCACTTATGAAAGATAATGACACTATAGATTAATTGATTTAATGTAAATGCAAAAATGACAAAAAAAAACTATTTTAGTAAATTATTTTTTATATGATGTTGTATAAAATATATTTTCAAATATAAATATTAATTGGAAAGATAAAAGGATTTCCTACATCATGTTATTTTTTTATAATTTTTATAAATCACATAAATATAATTATTTATAACACAATAATGACATAGTGTTTACCTCATTAATAATAGATTCAAATAAATAAGATTATAAATATTAAAATAAAATCCAAAACCTATCCAATTCCTATTGTATGATATTATTTAGACTATAAGTCATCTTATCTTTGACAATAATTATTTTTGGACGTTTAGAAACTGAATATCATTATATAAATAAATATTACTATTACACTTTCCTAAAGAGCCCCTCCTCTCTCTTATAAAAGAAGACCACTTATAACCAATTCATCAAACCTATCAAGCCTTTTGGCTCGTCAATCCTCTGCCCAATTTATATCCCTATATCCATATCCTCCTCTTATAATCATTACCTTAGGCTGAATTCACTTCATGGAGTCCTTTGGTTCATCCAAATGGAGTTACCCTAATTAGAGGAAACAATTTCTCTTAAATTGTTTTATTTTAATTTGCTTCTCCAACTGCAAAACCCTTTTTATTTCATTATTTGGTAAAAAACCCAGTATCCTCAGTATACTAGTATTTTTTTATGAGAATTATTCGAACAACACTTACACACACCTCCATCTAATGGGTGAAGAACATAATGTTTCTGTGGATGGAAAACTAACGCCTCATGAAACGATGATTGTTCAAATATCTCCAACCACCATTCAAGGTGGCTATTATGATGTCACTGTATTTATATATGATATATATTATGTTTATGTTTTCATTATAATTCATTATTTGTCCTTTTATAGATTTACTTTATGGTTTCCATTGTGGGTAATTAAGATAATCTCATTAGAGGAAGTGCGGACTACCACCCCCTCCAAGTGATATGACTCGTTAATGCCTTATGTGGGACGTATAAAGCATGGTGTTAATAATACTGTGTATTTAATTATACTGGAATTATAATATTACTATTCATAATTATGTTTTTAATTCCATTAAATTTAGAAAAATAAATGGAAGTAGCATTCATGCATACGTACGGCTTACCGTCTCCATGAACGGTGCATTTCATTTCTTCTCCCTAAATGTTGCGTACTATTATAAATAAATATATATACTGTATATATATGGTATATATGATATCTAAATCACTAATATCATTCTGAAGAGAATGGATATATTACGACATGAACAACTTGTAATTATAAGGTGTTCATATTTTTTTACCGAAGTACCAAATATCGACAAAACGACTATAATTAACATAAATAATTACATAATGTTTATAACATTGTAATAACTAATATAAATGGAATAATAAAATTTGAAAAGGTTCTTATGAAATTAGAAATTTACATTATTTTATTATTCAAAATATTAATGAACGAACGTGTCAAGTCGGACAAAAGGTAAGGAATTTCTTATCTCACTTTTAATTCCATGAGATTTCAATTGTTCACCAGTTATTTATTGTCTGGGCTGTATTGAATACTAAAATTGATATGAATTATCATTATTATCATTATAATCATGGTATTGTGTGATTTATTTGTTGGTTATTACATTTTGTTCATATGACTCGATTGATTACAATGAGGTAAGTGGTTTTTATCTCACTTTTTATTCCTGGGAGATTCATGCTATATTTGTCACTGTTTACATTGAGTGGTTTATGTAATTCCCTTGATTATAATCATTTTGTAATATACATACATTTATTGGAATTTATAATTATATTGTATGGTCCTTCATTCAAGTGGAATATGTTTTTTATGTTACCAAATCGGTAAGGGAATGTTTCACCCTCCTCTTTTTAAAAGACTTCTTTTTGTTATGTCATTTGATTTAAATCTTATTATGTTGGGATATGTTCTTCAATATACATATTGATTTAAACATTATGTACAAGTGATTATATACCCTTTACATCTCATCAACTAATTTTATGAATTCTAATGTGACGCCGTTAGGATGCCAAATTTTTACATGGGAACTTCTTAAACCAATTTCAATTCTTTGGGGTTCAACTTATACTTCTTGAATATGTCATCCAACGAATATGTGTGAATGACCTATTATTTTTTATATATAATATCCACTTATATTTTCTGTATTTATATTTTTCACACATAATAATGTGATTGAATTGTCCTTAATTTATGGATACCATCTTTAAAATGGATTTCATCTCAATTTACATTTCCACTAAGACATCATTGTTGTTATGCACCAATTCACTCTTATATATTGTATATACTATCCTTTGGCATATTATATCATGAATAAATTTATTCTAATGATATTCAAATTTATTGATTAAATTCTATTCTTCATTTATTTGTATTCAAGTGTCTCCCATTTTCTGAAAAAACATTAATTGAAATATTTTTTTAAATGTTTAATGATTTATTCTTATAACTATTTCTCATTAATGTCCATGTTTTCAAAATGGGTTTTAAGGATATATTTATATGGACATTAATTTTTTTAAATTTTAATTCCTTTTTAAGGTCAAGTTTGTATGGGACACTTTGATACAAAAGTCTCTTTTCAAATGGTTTTGAAAATGATTTGATAATGAATTGTGTATTTCAATTTCTGGATTTGATATATTGGGATGTGGAAATGTTATCTTTCTTTTATTCATGTGTTATGTGTTATGATTATGTAATTTTTATTATGCATTGTTTACATATATTGGTGGTTCCATGATAAACTTAGGGAGGGTGAGCCCGTGATAGCTGTCCAATGAATTGGGTAAAATGATGGAGGTAATGATGTTTCTCCTAAGATATTTCGGAAATATAATGTGATGGGTATTCAAAGTCTAACTCCAAATGTAGTTGTGATAGCTACAATTTAAGTTAAATAGGTATTTTATAAGTAACATTTATGATTTATGATTTGTGTGGGTCATTCATAAATCTTAATATTTCATACGGTATGTTATGATTGAAAAATATAGTTTCATTGATTTGTATTTATTGATGTGAAAATGTTTTCCTTAGATATTTTATAACCCTACTAATCATTTTGTGCTCATCCCATGTTTTTGAAATGTTTTACACAGAACATAAAGATGAATAGGTTCATGAATTTTATCAAGGTAATGTCATGATGTCTGAAATATGGAAGTAGACATGTTTATTTTTAAGAGTTTTTATTTTATGAAAAAATAGACACTGAGTAGTTGTGTCTACTTGTAATATTCAAGTTGTTATGTATTAATTATGGACTAATTCTCTAAAACTATAAACCTGAAAAGATCCTCAATGTAAATTATTCATTTAATTCAATATTATGTAATTTTATAAGGTCGGGTCCTGATAGTTGGTATCAATGGTCAGTTTAGACAAAATTAGGGATTATGAGTTCTTGTTAGACACATGGTTAGTCTCTATGTCTATTATTTCAGTTAAAACCTTGTTTTATAAAATTTTCAGTTCAAGGAAATTCAGTTATAAATGGATGTTGGAGGATCTCAAATGATATTCCTATCACTTCCTGATGACATGCGTGCAATAATTATTACAAAGTCTTGTTCGGATTATTGTGAAACATTTTCTTGCATACAACTCACATGCAAGCAGTTTTTTGAGATATCAAACACCTCCACTATACCTCTTTATAATCGTGGATCATGGGTTGTATTTAGAAAAATCCTATATTCACAATATTCTCATATTTTCGAGAATGGTAAATATTATCAATGCATTTTCAAATATTTTACCTTATCACTTGATTTTTAAGAATATTATGATTTTAAAAAAGGTGCTGAAGAAGGAGACCCTTTCACAACCTATTTATATTTTATTTTACAATATAGTCTCTCATCACATACCTATAGTATCTTAAAAGGACAATTAATTGAAAGTTTGTACTCAAATTTTGTCCGAATATTTTATAGAAATCATGGTTTATCAGATGTTTTGAAATTATTTGTCATACATGATTATTTTCCAAAACTGTTTTTCTGTGAAGACCCATATGACCCTTTTTGTACAAGGTGTATTTGGATGGAGGAAGAAAATGATTTTGAAGGTTATATAAATTATTGTTTCGATGCATGGACCTTATACCTAAATGAACAAGATGACATTGAAACCAAATGGACACCATGATCAAGGTATGATGTTCTTCGTTTTTGGGGAATTTTTTCTTTTATCATATTATGGTGAAATAAGACGTCAAGAATTGAGATGTTGATATAATAATGGGTTTGGATGAAAATTAGATGTATAAGGAAACCATTGAGGTTAAAACATGTTAGGGTTATTTTTGAGTTTTATAAAAAGGACAACCTGTAGGATGGGTGACAACCTGTCGCATCTGGCAAGGCTGTAGGAATCGAACCCACAACCAAAGGGCGACAAGGGTGCATTGCCTATCACTAACCATCATGATGTCCCTGGTTAGTATGACTTATTATTTTAGTAAAATGTTTTTATGGAACAATAATAATTTGATTTTTGGAACATATGTTTTATCAAATGGATATACTTAGTATAGAAAACTTATTTAGTGATTATGTTATAAAGGTTGTTTTGGAAGACGTTCTATCTTTTGAGGAAACACTATATGCCTAAGGAAGATAGAATAATATGGAACTCAATTGTGGAATAATGGTTGAAATTTTATTTTGGAAGAATCTATGCTTTTGTTATGGACATATTACTATTTGGTTTATTTATGAAAATCATTAAACTATCATGAAGAACATGTGATTTGGTTAATTACTTTTCAATATGAGACTTTATGAGTAACTATTGTTATTTGGAGATAAATGTTATCTAGGAAGACTATTTCATTAAATCCTTATGTGATTTGGGTTTCAATCTTAGTGTGGAGAAATTTTTATGAATTTTTCATAAATATTTTTTTAATGGTCTATATTGAACATTAGGTTTTGTATGAAAATTTTTGGAGATTAAGAGTAGTTTATCTTTTGGTAAAAGATTATCCTGTTTAGGTATTATCTGATCTCACACTAATAATTTTTGGTTTTAAATGATGTCTAAAGACAAGAGAAATATATAGTTTTTATTTTTTTAATTATGTGATTCTCAAGAAGATAATTCTTGTGCTTTTGATGTGACCAGGTTCTTTTGAATGCTCTTTGTTTGGAGAAAAGATATGTTTTTGTAGAAACATATTAAAGGATGAAACTATACATGAAGGTATGTATATTTACTTATGCTCTTATTCTTTGTATTAAATAAATTCCTCCCAATTATGGAATGGAATGTAAAATAAAAATGTAGTTTGTTTACATTTACTACTAGGTAATCATAGACCGTTTAACACATCATAATTTTGTAAATTTATGGTGGTTAACTTTCTCCTAGTCATGTTTTCCATCAATCTCCATCAGAACATGACCATTTTGTCTCTCTTCCATATCCATGTTTTCCTACATGAAATCCTACTATGGGTTATCTCGGGTGAATATTGTAATTTTCATTCTTTATTTTAATGTGATAGTTTTAATTACTCTTTTCCGATGTGGGACTTTTAATGAAGTTTCCATGCATAGTTTTAAAATTGCGAAGAAGCAATTCCCAAAAGGGGGGAAGGATGTAACATCCTAGGTAAATTATGAATAAGGCGTATTTAATATTTATTAATATTTTTGAAACAAATATTAATTTTACTTTAAATGGGTTTATATGATCGATAGAGTACCTGATACACAACAATGGGTTTCTTTCAAATCATACATTGCACACTAATAATATAATATTATTCTTCTAAATTACAATTAACTCCTAGAAATTGTATTGGAGGGTATGATAAAAACAAAACAAAATTTTATTATAAATTTTTGTTAAATGTATTTACATTTATCTTATAAAAGATAGTGGCTTAAAATGTGAATGAATTTTATTTTATGAATAATTTACATTAAAAGTTATATTTACCACCTTTTAATGGAGAACCTTCTTTAAATATAATTTTTGTCACTTTAATAAATTCTATTTGACCAAATAAAATCATTCTTTAGAATGGAGACATAAAAATTTACTTTGTGTAAAATTTTGAAATTTTTCTGAAAAATTTCATTTTCTAATGAATAGTGAAAAATATTGTATTTTAATTCAAAACCGTGTTTTGATCTAATTTATTTATATGGTTATATTATCTTTATAATTTGTTTTAAAGTGTAATTATAATATATTTTCACCATTTAATCCTATTTTGGTCATTGGAATTAATTTCACTTCGAAATTGGACATAAACAAGTGCCAATCTTTTGATTGTTATTATTTCATAAAAACAAGCTATTTGTTTCAACAGCGCGAATTAATTTTAAATTTATTAATTCCACTTCTATTTTTTGAATTTATAAAATTATAAATTATTTCTTAATTCATAATATAAAACATATATTAGTACGAAGTTTTGGTATTTTGATTAAAAATGTCAATTTTTGATGAATAATGAAACCATTTAGTAGTAGTTAAAAAACATACTTTTTCATTTAAATGAAATTTTACCACTTCTGTGAATTGAATTTAGAAAATCCGAAATACATGGTTGTTTTCAATATATAAAATTTGGTTCAATAAGAATAAAATATGTTTTGTTTAATAGAATCTTCTGACTTTTATTTACCGCAGTTAAAGGTAAAAACGGTAATTCAAGATAAACATTATTTTGTAATAATTAAAAATTACTATAAAAATGACCTAAATGTATTGGATGAGTAATGGCCCACAAAGGGAATCATTAGGTATATTTGGTGACCCCATGGATCCACCTATTAAATATAATTACACTTTAGAATAATTAATATAATGTAAAGGCAAAAAAGACATAAACAAAAATATTTTAGTAAATTAAATTTTAATATGGTGTTATATAAATTAAATATTCAACTATAAAAATTAATTGGAAATATAAAATTATTTCTTAATCATGGTATTTTTTATAATGATTAGACATCACATAAATTTAATTAATTATGACACAATAATGATGTAGTATTAACCTCATTAATAAAAGATTTAAATAAATAAGATTAAAATATTAAAATAACATCCAAAAACAGTCCAATTCCTATTAGATGATATTATTTAGACTATGTGTCATCTTATTTTCATATTTAATTATTTTTAACTTTAAAAACTGAATATCATTACATAATAATATTATATCATTACACTTTCCTAAAGAGCCCCTCTTCTCTATTATAAATTGACACCACTTCTACCCAATTCCTCACACATCTCAAGAAATTTGGATCTTCCAAACTCTTCCCAATTAAGCTCACAACATCCATCTCCACCTCCAAAGAGACTTACCTTAGGAATAAGGCACTTATGAAGTCCTTTGGTTCAATCCAAAGGCAGTTACCCAAATTAACTGTAACAATTTCTCTTAAAATGTTTTCTTTTATTATAATTATCTAACACCTAAACTATTTTTATTCCTTTATTTTGTAACAAAAATAGTATCATAAATATACAAGGATGTTTTTATAAGAAGGATTCGAACTATAGTAACACACAACTCCTTCTAATGAGAGAATAACATAATGATTCTTTGGATGGAAAACTAACGCCTCACAAAACGACGATTGTTCAAATATCTCCTACTGACCTTCATGGTGGCCATTATGATAGAAATAAATTTATATATGATATATATTTTGTTTATGTTTTCATAATTCTTCTTTGTTTTTTCATTTAGAGAAATACATTATGGTTTCCAAAGTGGGTAAATACGATAATATCATTATAGGAAGTGCGGACTACCGCCCCTAAAAGTTATATGACTCGTTAATGCCTTATATGGGATGTATAAAAGATAGAGTTAATAATATTTTTTATGATATTATATTGGAATTATAATTTAACTATGTATCATTATTTTTTTATTCCATTAAAATAATAACTAGAATTGGATGTAGTGTTCATGCTTACGTACGGCTCATCGCCTCCAAGAATGGTGCATTTTATTTCTTCTCTCCAAATGTCATCTAATATTATAAATACGTGTATATACTGGATATATATGATATATATGATATCTATATCATTAATATAATTCTGAAGATAATGGATATCTTACCATATGAACCACTTGTAATTATAAGTTGTTCATTTTTGTTTTACTCAAGTACCAAATATCGACAAAATGACTATTATTAACATAAATGACTACGTAATATTTATAACACGGTAATAAGTAATATAAAGGGAATAATAAACAATAAAAATGTTCATTTGAAAGTATAAATTTACATTAGTTTATTATTCATGAGATTAAAGAACAAACGGGTCTAGTCGGACACAAGGTAAGGGATTTCTTATCTCACTTGTAATTTTGTGAGATTTCCATTGTTCGCCAGTTATTTATTCCATGTGGACTAATGTATACATCCATTGATATATATTATAATTATTCTAGTTATATTCATGGTATTTTGTGATTGATTTGATGGTTATTATCTTTTGGTCATACGACTCGATTGATTACAACGAGGTATGGGGTTTTTATCTCACTTTTTATTCTCGTGAGATTCATGATATATTTGTCACTATTACCTTTGAGTGGTGTATGAAATTACAACGATTCTAATATCTGTGTAATATAATTTCATTTATTGGTATTTACATCTACATTGTATGGTCCTTCATTCATGTGGCGTATTTTTTTGTATGTTACCAAATCGGTTAGGGAACCTTTCACCCCCGTTTTAAAAGACTTGTTGTTTTATGTATTTTAATTTACATATTATTATGTTGGGATATATTGTTATATAACCTTATTGATGTAAATGTATGTCCAGGTGATGAGATACCCTTTTTATCTCATCAACTCATATTCTGAATTCTAATGTGACGCCGTTAGGCTGTCGAATTTTTACAAGGGAACATTTTAACCCAATTTTAATTCTTTGGGGTTTATCTTGTTCTTCTTGAATATGTCGTCCAATTAATATCAGTGAATGACCTCTGATTGTTTTAAACATAATATACACTTATATTGGATGTATTTTTATTTTTCACACATAATTATGTGATTCATTTATATAAAGACCCATACTTTACATACATTGTTAATACTTCAAAATTGAAGCACACTTATTACAACATATGACAAACCACAAAGGACCGTATAGGTATACTGTCTTTAGAAACTGGGAAACATAAACAACTGGTTCATAAATCTTCTACAGTGTCTCCCATTTATTTCATCATATCTAGGGTGCCTTTTAGCATATTCTACTTAATATCCATCTTCCTGACCATGGGAAAAGAGAACATAAAAGGGTGAGCTCAAATACTCAGCAAGGGCAAATAAAGTAAATAAAAATCATATCATATCTTTTTGAAAATCAAAACCTGCAAAAGAGATCATAATATCTTAACATGGAATAAATCATAGAAGTGAAAATGAGATCCCCATAATCATAACATAAAACTTGAAACTTTGTGGCATGCACACATAATCATGGAAAATCATTTCTTGTTAGTCATGACTCATTTCCAAGACTATCTTAGTGGACAAAGTCCCTTTCTGAAACGAGTCACCCTCGTTCCAGTCCTGTTCACTGAACCGGTATAACCTACCGTTCCAGCCATGTCTATCTCATGAGATATAAAATCTTTACCCAATGCATTGGAGGGAGATATAGGTCCCACCCATCTTATAATGAATCCTTTCTTATGTGTTCCACATAATCATAAATCATACATCATCGCATAACACATGTAACAAAAATGGGATTCTTGAAACATCATGACATCATAAAACAAACCATATAAGATAAAGGAATTCATAAGAATATTTCCATCACAACATAATCAAACCAATGTAATAATAGGGATAAAAACAGAACCCTTTTATTATCTTAGATGGAAAATAATTTTGATAAAATACTTGACCTCCATTCTTGAGGAAAATATCCTTTCTACTTTAAAATCACTTTTCCTTTCTTAACATGTCATAAAATTATAAACTAAAAGAAGTTGATTAAAAATAAACTTGAAAACTTGTAAAGGAATATTCTTGGAAATAATGTCTTAAAAATTCATTCATGCCGTATAAGTTAAAAAAAACATTCTTCGTACTTTTGTCGGAAAAGTCAAAAAGTACCTCGTACGAAAAACGACAAAAGATTCCTTTCATTTCTTTTACTAAAAACTCACCGAAGGGTAAAAATGGACTTAAAAAATTGTAGGTGGATGGAAATAATATTACATATTGATGAAACATGGATGTGGATGATAAAATACACACCAGTAATTACTTACGAATAAACAATCTCGGATAAAAATGAGATTGTGATATTTCCCTTACCTTAGGTCCAATTTGCTTTGTACGTGTCCGAAGCTCCTCTTCTTTGGAACGCTTCTTTGAATCCTCCACTTAGGGAACTAAGATTGGTCTTTTAAGAAGACCAGGACCTCTAGGATTATTCTAGGGAAGTGGAGAGGAGAAAATGGCAGGGGTTGGCCGAGCTTGAGTGCTCAATTTGGTGTGAGGAGGAGGGGAAGGAGGTGCCCTTTTATAAGGGAGGAGAGGGGCACCTTAGGAATACCTCAAAATATTATTTTATATTAAAGTCAAAATCGGTTTATAATGGTTCCAAAGGGTCTTATTTCGAAGGTAAAGTGTGGATGGGTCGGAATCCTATCAACCAATAAGATTTAGACAAGTTTAGGGTATTATTTTAACCTTATCAATTAGATTTAACTCTAAGTTAAATAATTTTACTTTTACCGTGTCTTTTTGTTCTTTCACTATATGGTTAATACACTTACTATAACATGCCAAACGAACCCAAAATTGTTTATTATTAATATATATATCCTTATCTAAGTCATTTGGCCGAACCTTATATTTTTAGGAATAAAATAACAATTAGTAATATAATATTTGATTTAAAAACTATTTTGTGTCAATTTTGACACTATTTGATATATGATTTTTGTGAAAGTCATAACAGAATTATATGTTCAAACCAAGTTGATTAAAGCAACACTAATATACCATATTAACCTAGAAAATTAGTGTAATTCATAAAAAGTCTCAAATTACATTTATTTGGGTATTTATAACATCAATTATGTCAATATTTCATTAATAAGATAATTACTGCATCATCTTTGTATCATAATAAATGATAATTATTTAATCCCTAAAAATTCTAAATAAATTCCTATGATTTTGATAATTGTATTATCTTTCTGGAGACTATTCATGTTCGAATTTTCATGAAGTTTATCACTATATTAAAATTATTATACTTATATAATTTAAGAAAGTGACATGTTGTCAAATTCTTTGGTTTTAATAATAATTAAATTATTTTCATTGAAAAAATTTAATTAAATGAATCTAATCCGACCCTTAGGTGATATGGGTCGACTTTTAGTCATCCAATAGGATTTTTACATTTGTTAGGGTAATTTTAAAATATTATATTTACCCTTAATTACCCGATTTACCTTTAACTATGGTAAATAAAATTTACCATAATTACTATTCATAATTCCCAAAAATAAAAAGTAGCTTATTAACATAATTTGGACCCACTGATTCCAAATATGTAATCCATTTTTCCAAATTAAAAACACAAAAGATGCAGAAATTAAATTAAAAAATAATCCCGTTGTCGAAGGAAAACGAGTTTTTCTTTAAAACATTGCAAAAGATTGAATTGATTTAACCTACGAATTCAAGGTAAAATCAATGATAATGACATACATTATATTAAATGGTAAAAATATATTCTATTTATACTTTAAAACCATTAAATATTATAATTTAACCACATAAGATATTATGATGAAAAAAGTTGTTTTTAATTAAAATATAGCGTGTTTTTACTATTCATTAAAATATGAAAGTTATCGGAAAAATATCAAAACTTTATCTAATGTAAATTTTTATATCCTGATTCAAATGAAGAATTTTATTTTTTCAAATTGAACATATAAACATGTCAAAAACTAAATTTAATGTGGGTGCGCCATCAAAAGGCGGCAAAACTGCATTTTTTGAAAAATACTTATTTTACCCGAAAAAATTATTTTGTTCTTATAAAATGTTCTAGAAATGTGTAAGATGAATAATAATGTTATAAAATTGAAAATTTAGTTAACACTATTCATAACGGCTATTTTTAATAATATTTTAATAGCATATCATTGTTTAGTGAAACTTGGTAATGCGTACGACGCAAGCTATCAAGGAAGGTCGCGATTGTGTGTAAAGCAAGCCAAGCAAGTGTTGTGTAGAAAAAGATTCCTTTGATGATTTATATAACATAAAAGTCTCGGGTGTTACATTATACCCCCCTTAAAAAGAATTTCGCCCTCGAAATTCGTCACTTTGTAACAAACAGATGAGGATACTTCTCCCTCATCATATCCTCAAGCTCCCATGTAGCTTCTTCAAGTTGGTGGTTCCTCCATAAATCTTTCACCAAACGAGTGGTCTTGTTTCGGAGGACTTTTTCGCCACGATCCAGAATCTCTATCGGCTGTTCTTCATATGAAAGATCTTGCTCCAGCGGTACAACTTCTGAGCTGAGTACATGTGAAGGATCTGGTATGTACTTTCTCAGGAGAGATACATGGAACACATCGTGAACTTGAGAGAGATTCGGTGGAAGCGCCAATCGGTAAGCTACCTTTCCAACACGATCCAGTATTTCGAAAGGACCGATATATCTAGGGCTCAACTTCCCCTTCTTTCGAAATCTCATAACCCTTTTCCAGGGAGATATTCGTAAGAACACTTTATCGCCCACTTCAAACTCTAGGTCTTTTCTTCGGTTGTCGGCATAAATTTTTTGTCGACTCTGAGCTGCTCTTATGTGTTGTTGAATAGATCTGACCTTTTCTGCCATTTCATCAACGAGATCAGGTCCTAATAGCTTTCTTTCCCCAACTTCATCCCAGCAAGTTGGAGTCCTGCATTTCTTTCCATAGAGATCTTCATAAGGAGCCATCTGAATACTGGAGTGAAAGCTATTATTATAAGAAAATTCCACCAAAGGTAGGTGTTGATCCCAACCTCCTTTGGAATACATAGAGAAAGCTCTCAACATATCTTCTAGGGTTTGAATTGTTCTTTCAGACTGACCGTCTGTCTGGGGATGATAAGCAGTGCTGAAACTCAACTCTGTATCCAGAGTATGCTGAAGACTTCGCCAGAACATCGAGGTAAATCTCGGATCCCGATCAGATATAATAGAAAGTGGTACTCCATGAAATCTTACCACTTCCTTTAAATATATCCTGGCAAGCTGATCTAGAGAGAAATCCTCTCTAATAGCAATGAAGTGTGCAGACTTTGTAAGACGATCAACTATGACCCAAATAGCATTATTGCCTTTGGATGTTTTAGGAAGTCCTGTGACAAAGTCCATAGTGATGTTTTCCCATTTCCATTCGGGTATGGGTAATGGTTGTAACATCCCCTTAAACTTCTGTCTCTCAGCTTTAACTTGTTGACAAACCAGCATCGAGAGACATATTCAGCAACATCTCTTTTCATGCCATCCCACCAGAAGTACTCTTTCAGGTCCCTATACATCTTCGTGCTTCCAGGATGAATAGAGAATGAAGAACTATGAGCCTCATCCAGCAGCTCCTTCTTTAATTCGGGGATGGGAGGAACACAAACCTGATTCCTGAACTTTATTATCCCATCACAATCAAGGTTGAATTCAGGAACATTTCTCACCTTCTTTTGTAACTCGACATCTTCTTTCTGTGCCTCCTTAATCTTCGCATGTATAGATGGTTGAACATTCATTTGAGAAAGATAAGATTTTTTCCCCTTCCATTATAATTCCAAGATCCATCATTTGTAAATCCATAAATATTGGATCCTTTGTGATCCTCATCATGGATAAACTAGCATGGTCTTGTCGACTTAATGCATCTGCCACCTTGTTTGCTTTCCCAGGGTGGTAATGGATTGAGCAGTCGTAATCCTTAATCAGCTCCAACCATCTTCTTTGACGCATATTCAACTCCTTTTGTGTGAAAATATACTTTAAACTTTTATGATCAGTATAAATATCACACATTTCACCATAAAGGTAATGCCTCCAAATCTTTAATGCAAAGATTACCGCAGCCAACTCCAAATCATGTGTTGGGTAATTTTGCTCATGGATTTTCAATTGTCGTGAGGCATAAGCTATCACCATATCATTTTGCATAAGAACACACCCCAATCCCTTCTTGGATGCATCACTATAGATCACAAACCTTTCTCCACTACAAGGTAGTGTGAGCACAGGTGCACTGGATAACCTTCTTTTCAACTCCTTGAAATTCTCTTCACATTCCTCTGTCCAGACAAACTTAACTCCTTTCCGAGTCAACTTGGTGAGTGGATTAGATAATCGTGAAAAATCTTTTACAAAACGTCGATAATATCCAGCCAAACCAAGAAAACTTCGGATCTCAGTTACTGTTGTTGGTCTTGACCATCTTTCGATAACCTCTGTTTTTGCTGGATCCACAGATATCCCCTCTTTTTAGATTATGTGACCCAAAAATGCAACTTTTTAAAGCCAAAATTCACACTTGGTAAATTTGGCATAAAGCTTCTCCTTTCTCAGGGTCTTCAATATAATTCTCAAGTGATCTTCATGCTCTTCCTTGCTCTTTGAATAGACAAGAATATCGTCTATAAAGACTACCACAAATTGATCAAGATAGTCTCTAAAGACTCTATTCATTAGATCCATGAAGATAGCAGGGGCATTAGTAAGACCAAATGGCATCACTATAAATTCATAGTGTCCATACCTTGTACGGAAAGCCGTCTTTGGTATATCCTCCCTTTTGACCCTTAATTGATGATACCCTGAACGAAGATCAATCTTGGAAAAGTATTGAGCTCCGCGTAGTTGGTCAAATAAGTCATCAATGTGTGGGAGAGGATATTTGTTCTTGATAGTGATCTTGTTAAGTTCTCGATAATCAATGCAGAGTCTCATTGATCCATCTTTCTTCTTAACAAATTGAACAGGTGCTCCCCAAGGTGACGCACTAGGGCGTATGATTCCCTTATCAAGATTCTCTTGGAGTTACTTCTTCAATTCCTACAACTCAATTGGGGCCATTCTATAAGGTGTCTTTGAAATAGGCAAAGCACCCGGTACGAGTTCTACTGAAAACTCAACTTCACGATTTGGTGGAAGACCCGGTAATTCCTCCGGAAATACATCATCAAACTCCCGTACAATGGGAATATTCTTAATCGTGAGTTTATCACCAACCATTTGAGATAAATAACCTTCATTTAGTGGAATCAATACCCATAAGATGGAAGAAATTTCCACTGGAAGGTTATATTCATCCTTGCATCGATAGACGATCGTAGATTGATCTGGAATATGAAATATGACTTCACTTCTTTGGCAATTGATATGAGCTCCATGTAGAGAAAGCCAATCCATGCCAAGAATCACATCAAATTCCACTAAAGGAAGGATCACAAGATTTGCAGGAAGCACTTTCCCACAAACTTCGATCGGAGAAGAATTATAAAATTTTGATGCGACTGTTGTGCCATTAGGTGTTGTCACAGCTAACTCAACATCTAATTGTTGAGGTAGTACGGTGATACCCTTAGAAAAGTTTTCAGAAATAAAAGAGTGGGTGGATCCAGAATCAAATAAAACATTTGCTACTTTAGAGTGGACGGTAAGTGTACCTTTCACCACTTCATTATCATACTCCACATCGCTGATAGAAATTGCATGTGACTTTCCTTTGTCTTTAGCCTTAAGATTTTGTTGACGTCGACCATCATCATCAACCCTTGGATTTGGGCATTGATTGGCATAATGCCCCATCTCCTTGCACTTGAAACATTGAAGTGTAGTAGGTTCATTCTGTGTATCCCTTCCTTTGTTTGTGTCATTAGACATCTTCTTCCCATTATCACGGCATTCAAATGCCCGATGACCTTCCTTTCCACATTTAAAACATTTACTTGTCCCTTTAAGACAACTCCCTCCATGTTTCTTTCCACACTTTGAGCATATGGAAAAGCTCATCTTCTTTTCTGTGTGCTCTTTAGATTTTTCTTTGAATTCCATCTTCCTCTTCTTATCAAACCCATGTGACTGATGGATTACTCCAATCTCCATCTCGACTTTGAGAGCACATCGAACGATTTCCTCGTATCTATTGAAGTCCCTTATGGCTAACGCCCTCCGAAGACTTGGTTTTAAGCCACTAAAGAATCGATCGATCTTACTCTCAGGTTGGATAATAATACCAGAAGCGTACCTTGAAAGTCTTGTAAAATTTGCTTCATAGGTACCAACAGATTCATCATCCCTTTGCTTCAGTTCAAGAAACTCTTTCTCCATCTTTGTTCGGAGAATACGAGGGAAGTACTTATTGAAAAATAAGTTCTTGAACTCGTCCTATTCCATAGACTCAATTTCATCCCTTTGCCTCGTATTCTTAATAAGATTCCACCATTGATCAGCATCTCCTTCCAAACGATACACTGCTAGGATGACTTTATCATGCTCAGTACATTGAAGAACTGAAAATATCTTTTCAGTAGTACTAATCCATTGTTCAGAAACTAATGGATCAGTAGACCCGCTGAAAGACGGTGGACGCTGCCTCATGAAGGATTCAACAGAATGTTGCTCCTTCCTTTGCTAGTTTGGAAGTCCTGCATGATTCATAGGTTGAGAAAGTTGTGTGAGCATGGCTACAATATTTTTCATTCCAGCTCCCATATCGTTTGGTTGCTCAGGGGGACAATCATTGCATTGCCCATCGCATTCCGCATTAACACGGTTCCTTCGGGTTCCAGCCATTGACTAAAACCAAGAAGAATAGTGTGAGCAACACTAATTATAATAGGAAAACCACATAATTCAAGAATAAAATTTTCATGCTTAAGGTCTTATCCTAGGTTATTCAAGGCCATTTCTAAAACAGTAAGATTGTGTTCTATGCTTAGACTTATCCTTAGGCTTCTTACTAAGGCTTTCACATCCTAGTTTCCAAAGGTTGACTATAACTTTCCTCTGATACCAAATATAAAGACCCATACTTTACATACATTGTTAATACTACAAAATTGAAGCACACTTATTACAACATATGACAAAACCACAAAGGACCGTATAGGTATAGTGTCTTTAGAAACTGGGAAACATAAACAACTGGTTCATAAATCTTCTACAGTGTCTCCCATTTATTTCATCATATCTAGGGTCCCTTTTAGCATATTCTACTTAATATCCATCTTCCTGACCTGGGGAAAAGAGAACATAAAGGGGTGAGCTCAAATGCTCAGCAAGGGCAAATAAAGGAAATAAAAATCATATCATATCTTTTTGAAAATCAAAACATGCAAAAGAGATCATAATATCTTAACATGGAATAAATCATAGAAGTGGAAATGATATCCCCATAATCATAACATAAAACTTGAAACTTTGTGGCATGCACACATAATCATGGAAAATCATTTCTTGTTAGTCATGACTCATTGCCAAGACTATCTTAGTGGACAAAGTCCCTTTCTGAAATGAGTCACCCTCGTTTTAGTCCTGTTCACTGAACCGGTATAACCTACCGTTCCAGCCATGTCTATCTCATGAGATATAAAATCTTTACCCAATGCATTGGAGGGAGATATAGGTCCCACCCATCTTATAATGAATCATTTCTTATGTGTGCCACATAATCATAAATCAAACATCATCGCATAACACATGTAACAAAAAATGGGATTCTTGAAACATCATGATATCATAAAACAAACCATATAAGATAAAGGAATTCATAAGAATATTTCCATCACAACATAATCAAACCAATGTAATAATAGGGATAAAAATAGAACCCTTTTATTATCTTAGATGGAAAATAATTTTGATAAAATACTTGAACTCCATTCTTGAGGAAAATATCCTTTCTACTTTAAAATCACTTTTCCTTTCTTAACATGTCATAAAATTATAAACTAAAAGAAGTTGATTAAAAATAAACTTGAAAACTTGTAAAGGAATCTTCTTGGAAATAATGTTTTAAAAATTCATTCATGCCGTATAAGTTAAAAAAACATTCTTCGTACTTTTTTCGGAAAAGTCAAAAAGTACCTCGTACGAAAAACGACAAAAGATTCCATTCATTTCTTTTACTAAAAACTCACCAAAGGGTAAAAATGGACTTAAACAATTGTAGGTGGATGGAAATAATATTACATATTGATGAAACATGGATGTGGATGATAAAATAAACCTCAGTAATTACTTACGAATAAACAATTTCGGATAAAAATGAGATTGTGATATTTCCCTTACCTTAGGTCCAATTTGCTTTGTACGTGTCCGAAGCCCCTCTTCTTTGGAACGCTTCTTTGAATCCTCCACGTAGGGAACTAAGATTGGTATTTTAAGAAGACCAGGACCTCTAGGATTATTCTAGGGAAGTGGAGAGGTGAAAATGGCAGGGGTTGGCCGAGCTTGAGTGCTCAATTTGGTGTGAGGAGGAGGGGAAGGAGGTTCCCTTTTATAAGGGAGGAGAGGGGCACCTTAGGAATACCTCAAAATATTATTTTATATTAAAGTCAAAATCGGTTTATAACTGTTCCAAAGGGTCTTATTTCGAAGGTAAAGTGGGTATGGGTCTAAATCCTATCAACCAATAAGATTTAGACAAGTTTAGGGTATTATTTTAACCTTATCAATTAGATTTAACTCTAAGTTAAATAATTTTACTTTTACCGTTTCTTTTTTTTTCTTTCACTATATGGTTAATACACTTACTATAACATGCCAAAAGAACCCCAAATTGTTTATTATTAATATATATATCCTTATCTAAGTTATTTGGCCAAACCTTAGATTTTTAGGAATAAAATAACAATTAGTAACATAATATTTGATTTATAAAACTATTTTGCGTCAATTTTGACACTATTTGATATATGATTTTTGTGAAAGTCATAATAGAATTATATGTTCGAACCAAGTAGATTAAAGCAGAAGTAATATATCATAGTAACCTAGAAAATTAGTGTAATTCATAAAAAGTCTCAAATTGCATTTATTTGGGTATTTATAACATCAATTATGTCAATATTTCATTAATAAGATAATTACTGCATCATCTTTGTATCATAATAAATGATAATTATTTAATCCCTAAAAATTCTAAATAAATTCCTATGATTTAGATAATTGTATTAGATTTCTGGAGACTATTCATGTTCGATGTTTCATGAAGTTTATCACTATATTAAAATTATTATACTTATATAATTTAAGAAAGTGACATGTTGTCACATTCTTTGGTTTTAATAATAATTAAATTATTTTCATTGAAAAAATTTAATTAAATGAATCTAATCCGACCCTTAGGTGATATGGGTCGACTTTTAGTCATCCAATAGGATTTTGACATTTTTTAGGGTAATTTTAAAATTTTATATTTACCCTTAATTACCCGATTTACCTTTAACTATGGTAAATAAAATTTACCATACTTACTATTCATAATTCCCAAAAATAAAAAGTAGCTTATTAACATAATTTGGACCCACTGATTCCAAATATGTAATCCATTTTTCAAAATTCAATACACAAAAGATGAAGAAATTATATTAAAAAATAATCCCGTTGTCGAAGGAAAACAGGTTTTTCTTTAAAACATTGCAAAAGATTGAATTGATTTAACCTACGAATTCAAGGTAAAATCAATGCTAATGACATACATTATATTAAATGGTAAAAATATATTATATTTATACATTAAAACAATTCAATATTATAATTTAACCACATAAGATATTATGATGAAAAAAGGTGTTTTTAATTAAAATATAGCGTGTTTTTACTATTCATTAAAATATGAAAGTTATCGGAAAAATATCAAAACATTATCTAATGTAAATTTTTATATCCTGATTCAAATGAAGAATTTTATTTTGTCAAATTGAACATATAAACATGTCAAAAACTAGATTTAATGTGGGTGCGCCATCAAAAGGAGGCAAAACTGCATTTTTTTAAAAATACTTATTTTACCCGAAAAAGTTATTTTGTTCTTATAACATGTTCTAGAAATGTGTAAGATGAATAATAATGTTATGAAATTCAAAATTTAGTTAACACTATTCATAACGGCTAGTTTTAATAATATTTTAATAGCATATCATTGTTTAGTGAAACTCGGTATTGCGTACGACGCAAGCTATCAAGGAAGGTCGCGATTGCGTGTAAAGCAATCCAAGAAAGTGTTGTGTAGAAAAAGATTTCTTTGATGATTTATATAACATAAAAGTCTCGGGTGTTACAATTTATCTTTAATTTAAGGATACCTTCTTTATAAGGGATTCCACCCCAATATACATTTCCACTGAGACTTCATTGTTGTTATGCACCAATTCACGCTTATATGGTGTATATACTGTCCTTTGGCATATTATATCATGAATACCATTATTCTCATGATATTATAATGTTTTGATTAAATTTTATTCCTCAATTATTTGAATTCAAGCGTCTCTCATTTTGTTAAAAACACATTAATTGAAGTATTTTTTTAAATGTGTTAATGATTTATTCTTATAAATATATCTCATTAATTTCCATGGTTTCAAAATGGTTTTTAAGGATTTATTTATATGTACATTAATTTTTTAAAATGTTAATTCAATTAAAATCTTCTAAGTGGTATGAATCAATTTGATTCAAAAATTTCTTTATAAATGGTTTTCAAAATGATTTTATAAAGCATTTTTTTATTTCAATATCATGATTTAATATATTGGAATGTGGAGGTGTTATATTGCATTTATACATGTCTAATTTGTTAGGATTATTTTATGGTTATTGGGAATTGTTAATTTATACAGGTGGTTCCGTGATAAATATAGGGCAGGTAAGCCCGTGATAGCTCTCCAATGCATTGGGTAATGTGACGGAGGTAAATACTATGATAATATTTAGAGATATAGGGAATATACTTTGATGGGTATTCCATGTGTAACTCCCTACATAGCTGTGATAGCAACAATTTAAGTTGTATATGGATTCCATAAGTAACCTTTATGATTTATGATTTGTGTGTGTTATTCATAAATCTTATGATTTTGAAAGGTATGTTATAATTGAATAATATAGTTTCATTGATTTTTATTTATTGATGGTATAATGATTTCCTTCCTTATTTTATAACCCTTACTGATCTTTTTATGATCATCCCATGTTTTTGGAATGTTTTCCACAAGACTTAAAAATTAATAGGGTCCAATATGGGATCATGGAAAGGTCATGTTGTCTAAAATATTGAACAAGACAAGTTTCTTTTTATGAGTTTTTAATTTATGAAAAAATAGATACTGAGATATAGTGTATACTTGTAATATTCATGTTTTTATATAATAGTTATGGCCTAATTCTCTAAAACTCTAAACGTGATGAGATCTCAATGTGAATTATTCATTTAATTCAATATTATGTAATATTATAAGGTCTGGTCCTTATAGTTTGTTTCAAAGGCCGGTTTAGACAACTTTAGGGATTATGAGTTTTTTTAGACACATGGTTATCCCCTATGTCTATTATTTCTGTTAAATCATTGTTTTATAAATTTTTCATATCATGGAATGTCAGTTAAAAATGGAATGTGGAGGATCTCAAACGACATTCCTATCTCTTCTGGATGACATGCTTTCAATAATTATTGCAAGTCATGTTCGGATGATTGTGAAACTCTTTTTAGCCTAAAACACACATGAATGAAGTTGATTGAGTTATCAAACACCTCCACTATACCTCGTTATCATTGTGGATCATGGGTTTTATTTATAAAAATACTATTTTCAGAATATTGTCATATTTTCAAGAATGGTAAAGATTATTAATGCATTTTCAACTATTTTACCTTATCACAAGATTTTGAAAAATATTATGATTTTAAAAAAAGGTGATGAAGAAGGAGAACCTTACACAACCTATTTATATTTTTTTTAAAATATAGTCTCTCAGAACATACCTTTGGTATTTTAAAAGGACCATTAATTGAATGTATCAACTCAAATTAGGTCTTTCTATGTTATAGAAATCATGTTTAATCAGTTGTTTTGAAATTATACGTCATACATGATTATTTTCCAATACTATTTTTTTGTGAACATCTATATGACCCATGTTGTACGTGGTGTATTTGGATAGAGGAATTAAATGATTTTGAAGGATCTCTAAATCATTGTTTCAATGCATGGACCTTCTAACTACATGAACACGATGATGATGAAACCAAATGGGAAACATGATCAATGTATGATGTTCTTCATTTTTGGGGATCATTTTGTTTTATCATATGATGGTGAAATAAGACTTCAAGATTTTATAGGTTTAGATTATATTTAATTTGAATGAAAATTATAGGTATAAGGAAACCATTGTGGTTAAAACATGTTAGGGTTATTTTTGAGTTTAATAAACATGACAACCCATAGGATGGGTGACAACACGTTGCATTCGGTATGGGTGCTAGATTCCATCCCACAACCGAAGGGAGACAAGGGTGCATAGACTATCACTAGACTAATTGATGTCCCTAGTTAGTAAGACTGATTATTTTAGTAATTTTTTTTTTCAGAACAAGAATAAGTAGATTTTTGGAAATTATGTTTTATCAAATGGATATACTTATTATAGAAAAATGATTTAGTGATTAAGTGATAATGGTTGTTGTGCAAGATGTTATCTCTTATGAGGAAGCACTATATACCTAAGGAATATATAATACCATGGATTTAAATTGTTAAATAGTGGATGAAATTCTAGTTTGTAAGAATCTATGTTTTTATTATAGACAGATGACGATTTGGTTTATTTATGAAAATGATTAAGCTATCATGGAGAACATGTGATTTGGTTAATTACTTTTCAATATGAGACATTTTGAGTAACTGTTATCATTTGGAGATAAATGTTATGTTGGTAGACTATGTAATTAAATCCTTATGAGATTTGGGTTTCAATCTTAGTTTGGATCAATTTTGAATAATTTTACGGATAGTTGTTTTTTTAATGGTCTTAGTTGAAGTTTGGGTTTTGTATGAGAAGTTTTAGATATTAAGATTAGTTTTTGTTTTTGTAAAAGATTATCCTTTTTGGGTATTATCTGATATCACATATAAAATTTTGGTTTTAGTTGATGTTTAAAGAAAAGTTTAATATATAGTTCTTCATTTGTTAATTGTGTGATTCTCAAGAAGATGATTCTTGTGATTTTTGTGTGACCAAGTATTTTTGAATGTTCTTTGTTTCGAGAAAATATAAGTTTTTGGTAGAAACTTATTAAAGGATGAATCTATAAATGAAGGTAAGTATATTTATTTATGTTCTTATTCTACGTAGTAAATTAATTCTTCCAGATTATGGAATGGAATGTAAAACAAAAACATTGATTGTTTACGTTTCCTACTAGGTAATCAATTACTGTTTAACACATCATAAGTTTGTGATTTTTTTGTTGTTAACTTTCTCCTAATCATGTTTTCTATCACTATCCATCAGAACTTGATCTTTTTTTCTCCCTTTGATATCCGTGTTTTCCTACATTGAATCCTTGTACAAGTTATCTCGAGTGACAATTGTACTTTTCTTTCATTATTTTAAAGTGATAGTTTTACTGACACTTTTCCGATGTGGGACTATTAATGAGGTTTGCAAACCCAGTTTTAAAATTTCAAGGAAGAAATTCCCAAAAGGGGGGAAGGAAATAACATCCCAGGTTAATAAATAATAATACATATTTCATATTTATTAATATTTTGAGTTAAATATTAATTTTACTTTAAAGGGGTTCCTATGTTCGATAGCGTACCCGATACGCAACAATAGGTTTCTTTGAAATCTTAGGTTTCACACTAATAACATAATATTATTATTTTAAATAGTAGTTAACTCATATTCGTTGTATTGGTGGGTATGAAAAAAACTAACTACAATATTATTATACATGTTTGTTATATGTATTTACCTTTATCCAATAAAAGTTAGAGGCTTAAATTGTGAATGAATCTAATTTTAAAAATAATTTACATTAAAAGGCCGATTTAGCGCCTTTTAATGGAAAACCCACATTAAATATAAATTTGGTCACTTTAATACATTCTATTTGACCAAATAAAATTCTTCAATATAATGGGGAAATCAAAATTTATATTGTGTAAATTTTTGGATTTTTTATGATTAAGTTCATTTTCTAATGAATACTGAAAAATATTGTATTTTAATTCAAAACTGTGTTTTGATCTAATTTATTTATATGGTTAGATTATCTTTTTAATTGGGTTTAAAGTTTAATTAGAATATATTTTTACTGTTTAATCAAATGTAGTTCATTGTAATTAATTTCACATTGAAATTGGAAATAAACAAGTGTCAATCTTTTAATAGTTATTATTTCTCAAAAACAAGATATGTTTTTAACAAAGGAAATTAATTTAAATTAATTAATACCACTTATATGTTTTGAATTTAGAAAAATAAACATCATTTATGAATTCAGAATATCAAATATAGCTTAGGCTGAATTTCTGGTATTTTTTTGTAAAACGTCAATTTTTGACGAATAGTGAAACCACTTAGTAGTAGTTAAAAAAACCGACCATTTCATTTAAATGAAATTTTACCGCTTCAATGAATTGAATTTAAAAAATATGACATAAATGGTTGTTACTAAAATGTAAAATGTGGTTCAATAAGGTGAAAATAAATTTTGGTGAATAGTAACTTTTGACTTTTATTAACCATGTTTAAAGGTAAATAAGGTAATTCAAGATACAAGGAATTTTGTAATAATTTAAAATTACCTTAAAACTTTTTCTAACCATATTTTATGAATAATATCAGACCATGAGCATCATTGGGTCTATTTTGGGTCCCCATTGAGTGACTTATGAATGATAATTACACTTAAGATTAATTAATTTAATGTAAAGGCAAAAAGGTCCTAAACAAACATCTTTTAGTAAATTAATTTTTATATGGTGTTATATAAATTATATTTTCGACTATAAATATTCATTGGAAAGATAAAAATGTTTCCAACATCATGGTTATATTTATAATTTTTTAAAATCACATAAATTAAATTATTTATGACACAATAATGATGGATTATTTACCGCATTAATAAAAGATTTAAATAAATAAGATTATAAATAGTAAAATAACATCCAAACCCTGTCAGATTCATATTAGATGATATTATTTGGACTATGAGTCATTTGATCTTTTATTTTAATTATTTTTGGTCCTTTATAAACCGAATACCATTATATAATAAAGTAATATTATCACACATTTCTAAAGTGCCCCTCCTCTCCCTTGTAAAAGAAGACCAATTCTAACCAATTAGTCACACCTCTAAAGCCTATTTGATTGACCAATATATACCCAATTAAGCTCCATATATCCCTCTCCTACTCCTAGAAGCCTTACCTTAGGCAGAAGACACTTCAAGAAGTGCTTTGGTTCATCCAAAGGGAGTTGCCCAAATTAAAGGTAACTGTTTCCCTTAAATTGTTTTCATTTATATTACGTCTCGAACCCCTAAATTATATTTGTTACATTATTTTGTAACAACACTAGTATACTCAATAGAATATTATTTTGTTATTTTATGGAATATAAATACACTTACACACACATCTATCTAATGGTTAAAAACATAATGTTTCTGTGGATGGAAAAATAACGCCTCACGAAACGATGATTGTTCAAATATCTCCCACCACCTCCCATGGTGGACATTATGATGGTAATGTATTTATATATGATATAAATTATGTTTATGTATTAATTATGAATCATTATTTTTCGATTTATAGAAATACTTTATGGTTTCCATAGTGGGTAAATACGGATATCTCATTAGAGGAAGGGCGGACTACCGCCCCCTGAAAGTGATGTGACTCATTAACTCCTTATGTTGGATGTATAAAGGATGGAGTAAATAATAGTGTATATGATATTATACTAGATTTTAATATAACTATGTATCATTATATTTTTAATTCTATTAAAATAAGATATAGAAATGGAAGTAGCGTTTATGCGTACGTATGTCTTACCGTCTCCATGATGGTGCATTTCATTTATTCTCTCTAAATGATATGTACTATTATAAATACATGTATATACTAGATATATATGATATATATGATATCTATATCATTAATATCATTATTAAGATAGTGGATATCTTACCACATTAACAACATGTAATTATAAGGTGTTCATTTTTTTAGTCAAGTACCAAATAACGACAAAATGACTATTATTAACTTAAATGATTACATAATGTTTATAACAGGGTAATAAGTAATGTAAAAGGAATAATAAACTTTAAAAATGTTCTTAATAAAGTATAAATTAACATTAGTTTATTATTCATGATATTAAAGAACGAACGAGTCAACTCGGACACAAGGTAAGTGATTTCTTCTCTCACTTTTAATTCCATGAGATTTCCATTGTTTTCCAGTTATTTATTTCATGTGGTGTACTATAAAATTCCATTCATTTATATGATAATTATTCTCTTTATATTCAGGGTATTTTGTGATTCAATTAGGGGTTATTATCTTTTTGTCATATAGCTCGATTGATTACAATGAGGTAAGGGGTTTTTATCTCACCTTTTATTCCCGTGAGATTCAGGCTATATATGTCACTATTTCCTTTGAGTGGTGTATGTAATTTCTATGATTATACTATTTGTGTAATATACATTCATTTATGGTTATTTACATCTACATTGTATGGCCCTTCTTTCATTTCGTGTATGTTTTGTAAGTTACCAAATCGGTAAGGGAACCTTTTACCCACCTCTTTTAACAAATTCTTTTTGTTATGTCTTTTAATTTACATATTATTATGTTGCGATATGTTCTTCTATATATTTATTGATTTAAATATTATGTACAAGTGATAACATACCCTTTTTATCTCATCAACCCATTTTCAGAAATCTAAAGTGAGGTCGTTATGCTGTCAAAATTTTACAAGGGAGCTTCTTAACCCAATTTAAACTCTTTGGGGTTCAACTCGTACTTCTTGAATATGTGGACCTATGAATATCTGTGAATGATATCTGATTATTTTATACATAATATCCACTTATATTTGTTGTATTTATATTTGTCACATATAATTATGTGATATCTTTATCCATAATTTAAGGATACCATCTTTATATTGGATTTCATCTCTATTTAAATTTCCATAGAGACTTCATTGTTGGTATGCACCAATTGACTCTTTTATGGTGTATATAGAGTCCTTTGGCATATTATATCATGAATGCCTTTATTCTCATGATATTATAATGTTTTGATTAAATTCTATTTCTCAATTATATTTACTCAAGTGTCCATCATTTTGTTAAAGACATTAATTGGAATATTGTTTTAAATGTTTTAACGATTTATTGTTATAAATATTTCTAATTAATTTCCATGTTTTCAAAATGGATTTTATGGATTTATTTATCTGGACATTAATATTTTATAATGTTAGATCATTTAGAAGCTTATAAGTGGTATGGGACACTTTGATTCAAAAATCCCTTTTTAAATGTGTTTGAAAATGATTTGATAAAGCATTTTTTATTTCAATATCTTGATTTGATGTATTGGAATGTGGAAATGTTATCTTTTATTTATTCATGTGTTATGTGTTATGATTATGTTATGGTTATTGGGCATTGTTTACGTATATGGGTGGTTCCGAGATAAACATAGCGCGGGTGAGCCCGTAATAGCTCTCCAATGCATTGGGTAATGTGACAGAGGTAAACGTGATGTTTATCCAATGAGATTTAGGGAATATACTGTGATGGGTATTCCATGTATAACTCCCTACATAGCTCTGATGTCTAAAATGTATGTTTTACATGGATTCCATAATTACCCTTTTTGATTTATTATTTGTTTGTGTTATTCATAAATCTTAAGATTTTGTAAGGCATGTTATGACTGAAAAATATAGTTTCATTGATTTGTAATTATTGATGGGCTAATATTTACCTTACTTATTTTATAACCCTTACTGAGATTTTTATGGTCATCCCACGTTTTTGAAATGTTTTCCACATGACTTAAAGATGAATAGGGTCAACGATGGGACCAAGCAAAAGTCATGCTATCTAAAATATGGAAGTAGACATGTTTCTTTTTAAGTGTTTTTATTTTATAAAAAAATAGATACTGAGTAGTAGTGTCTAATTGTAATATTCTAGTTGTTATATTATAATTATGGCCTAATTATTTAAAACTATAATCATGAAGAGATCCTCAATGTGAATTATTTATTTAATTCAATATTATGTAATGTTATAAGGTCAGGTCCTTATACATATTTTCCAATTTCTGCCAAATAACATAGGCAACCTGTTCTTTGGAAATTTTTTGGAATATTCTCTTGTCGATCCACTTTCTGATTTGGGTAGTTCACTTTCTATTGATTATGACCCACACCACATAAACTAGAGGGATTCTGTATGATGTCTTCTCATTCGGTTTTCCACATACTAAAATTTCCTCTACTTTAATTGTAATGGGCATAGTGGTCTCCAATAATGGTTTCCATATATTGTCAGTATATAATAAAACTCCCTTTTTTGTTTCCTTTTGGCCTAATTAAATGGGTTTTGTTTGATCATGTTACCAATATGTTCATCCATTGATTAGGTGTGAATTTATCAAATCGAACAGTAAGGATGTGTTTGAAAATGACCAAACACCGATAATCGACTATTGTATCCCAAAAATTGGGTCTGATTAGTTGAGATATGTTCATAACCGTTTCAATGGTCTAGATTGACCACAGACATCACGCTAACGTTGATCAGAGAAACCATCACTGGAAAAGACACTAGAAACTCACCTCTGGTGTGAACAGTACCATTTTCTCCGACATGGGGGTACTGTAGCACCAGAAGTTTGACCTGAACTTTGACAGGTTCTATTGCACTCATTTCATCTCTATTTCTGACGCCTCTTTCACTATGAGAATCATGTTGGCTTTCACTTTACCGATCTGACCTCAAATTTATTTTTGATAAACTTCAAATTTTTTGTCAAAATTTTTTTTTTTTTGATTAACTGTTTCTTATCTGAACACTCTGACCCCACCATTTTTGGGAAATAAGGCATCATGGAGATAAAAAACACAAATTGAGAAGAAAAATGGAGAACACAATGAATTTACATTTTTTGGAAATTGTTTCCTACATCAACGGGAGGAGGGGGTGGTTTTTTTCATCTATGGATAATAACGTTGAAGGATACAAATAGTATTACAATAGGTTTTTCTAATTCCTAAAAATTCATGTATTGATGATCCCATTATAAAGATGAATAATACTCATCATTTAAGTGTTGTAAACCAACTTTATCTAAAATTTAAAAATGATTGTGGTCAGTATCTGTTCACTTCATGGGCTACCTATCATGGAGAAGTTTCAACCTTGATTTTTTTCCAGAGATGACTTGTTCCTCCCAATGAATTCTCCCATGATTTGGAGTGGCCCTCAGAGAGGTAACTTTCTACCACAACAACACATAGAACAAGTCCCCTTGAAACAGGCCAGGGTGGGTCTTACCAACCCAGAACGAAACTAGGTGGGCTTTCTTATCCCAGAAAACCACTGCACGGGGTTTGAAGATCCCAAAATGGGCCTTCATGTGTTTGTCAAAACCCACGCAGTCCCTTCCAAGAGATTATAGGGGTCTAGTTTATTTTAATATAATAATAAATTATTTAATTTAATATTGGTTGTAAATTTAATAAATTAAATATTACTATATTTTTTAAAAAATTAATTTTTATAATTTTATGTTTTATTAATTTAATTCTTTGTTTCAAAATAAAAATATTTTATTTACTTATTTTTTGTATTTATGTTAAATTAATTAATGCAGATTAAAGGATGAAAAATTATTGAACTAAAATAACATTGAATTTTAATTCAATAAAACCCCCTCGGAAAATATTTTAATACAAGTTTCTCTTCATTTTCCTCATTTGTTTTATATAAATGGATGTAATATTCCTTTACTGATCATGAGCCCATAACCAACCAATGTATGTCTACTACATGTTTATTTTTTCAATTGAATTAGTGAGATAATAATTTGTAATAATTAGTTTAACAAAATGGAGATCACTGTGTCACATAAGTGTCATTATATATACAAGGGTCTCCATGTCAACCTGTTGAGTTTTATTTTATACTCATAATACTCCCTTTCATGAAAACATGTAATATTTTATTATACCTAGATGAACAAGTACACACTTTGCACCAAGCTATAGTGACACACAATACATTAGCACGATGCATTGGATGGGGAGTCACTGCAACTATAGTCACATTAGACATAGCATAAGGTTTTAAATCTAGGGTCTAGGATTGTTGATTATTTACATAATAGTTCTATCATATGTATTGGATCATGTCACAAAAAAATGGTGGGGTACATTTAATAATATAATTAATCAATAATGTCTAATTCTATGATCAAGATAAAAAAGAATAATCTTATAGAATTTTATTTTTTTAGAAAATTGAATTTTATACAATAAGAAATATTTTTATAAATAATGGAAAATGAATATTTCAACACTAGAACGAGTTTCCATTTGTAGTACAATTTCCTATTCAAAATACTACGGTATGGTAATTTCATGGAGCTATTATTCCCATAAACCTTTCAAAAAAACCTCTAGCTGAAATTGTGTAAAATATATTAAATGAGAATCATGTATAAAACATATAATGGTAGTTTCATAATTCTATCATCACCACTAGATTCTAGTTGTGGTCACTACATAATCAATTGGTATATATAACATATATTATCATCTCCAACATATTTTTTAAGAGAAAGCAGAGAAATATATGAAAATGGTGATTATTTCACCAGCATGTATAAATTTTAAGGTAGGTCATGACCTTTTAATGGATCTCTTTCTCATATCATTATCACTAAATTTCTCCAATAAAATTGAAGGTTAAAAATTAAATAGTTTTGAGTAATCTCTTCATTAATTATAAATTGAAATTTTCATCAAGTAAAAATGAATATAAAAAATAGAATGATAATCAATTTTAATGGTGGAAAAAGGAAAAGGAAAGATGAAAAGTCCAAAGGATTTCCACACATGACAACTAACCCCAAATGAACATTCGCAAGATCTTTTAACAATATAGGTGTAAATATGGGGTAATTTTCATTGTATATCATGAAATATGTATATGAATGTTTAATTGAAATAAAATGAATTAATGTATCAACTTATGAATTCTTCATTAATAATTTAAATAAGAAAAATACAATTTTCAGTTAATTCTTATTCAATATTAAATGAAATATTCATTTCACATATTTGAATTTAAATATGGAAACGATGTATAGAAATGTTACTTGAATTAAGGTGTATTCTCAATGAATTTTGGAAAGGTTGATTCCTAAGTAAGTGGTGAGAAGTACCCCACTTCTATATTTCCATGTGATTGATTATTAAAAAAATATTAATTATTTTAACAGAAAAGAATTATGCCACAATTCCTTTGGACACAACGAGACATTATACTAGTTTCATGAATTAATTTATTTTAGTTTTATACTCAACCAATAATTCATTGATACATTAATCATAGGAAATACCACATGAATATAAATACCAGACTGATTTACCCAGTAGTGGAAAAATAAATCATTGAAAAGTGATAATAAAAGTGGACATCAACTATATACCCTATTTGGTATTTAGGTATGATAAATCTAAAAACCATTGGTAATATTGAAGTCTTTAGTTGGGATGAAGGAACCTTTAGAAATAATGGTTAACTATGAGGCTTTTGAAATTAGTTCACAATGTGATACTGAACTATTACACATGAATGATTGTGGTATAAAAACCTTCGTTAACTCCATAATGTAATTATGGAATGATAATGTGATGTATAAGATATTCATGATTTTAACATATGAGTTTCATTGTGTCGGTATGCCGAATAATAACTATACCAGGTATTCATCGATCAACATCATGTAGCATGGAGTAATTACTAAACGCTCATTACCATATCTATATCACAACATTGATGTTATTTAGGTAGATTAATTCTGAATTCATACATGTTAACATTTTTCCACAAAATGAATCATGGAGAAATTCCAAAAGCTGCTTTTTTACCTCATAGTTATTATGTAAGAAGAATTATTGTTTCACCATGAAAAAACCACTCTTATATTTCATTTCGTTCTTGGTAAATATTAGGGATTTACCATATCATTATGATAACTATAATGAATTATTTATATCATAAATATTGTATTGTTATGGACAAAAAATTATTTCATAAGGAAATATATCAATATATGAAGTGTTGGTAGGTCATAAACAAACTTGCATCATGATAAAACACATTTTCCATCATAAAAAATTTCCAAATATTTTCATAGTATATTAGATAAATTCCTTTGATAGAAAAGAGGATATCAATTGAAAGACATTTTTTTATTAAAGGGTGTACATATTTATTATAGATAGTTGGAGGAATATTTACATGGGTTTATTCAATTCTATGGATGCACATGTTATTGGAATAAGAAACATTTTCATGAGTACAAGTGGGTGAGGAATGTTCCAGAAACACATACAACATAAGATGGTTAAGGCCATAGTGATGTTCTTGAATTCACCATGATCGGTGATAAAGTATTCATTGAGGATAATATTTCCTACAAGTAAGAATTATAAGGAAATTATCTAATATTGGAAAGTTCAATTTAAATTCATCAATGGATTTTTTTATAAAAAAAATGGAAAAAGGTTTTTTAAATGCAGTGTTATTATGGGTATTCGAGTGAGATGATACGTGGATGTTATAAGTGTTGTACCATTAAATATAGATTGGATATACCAAGTAAGTATGCCTAAATGAATTAGAATTTTACTTCTCAATGAATGTTTATATGATCATTATATTGAGAATTGGATGACATGACCACTAATTAGGGATGGTTTATATAAGCTTCAACCAAGATGGTATAGTCACATCACATAATGATAATAAAGGTTTGAAGTCAATATAATCCATTTAATAATTTATGTAAGAAAAATGATCATAAAATATACACTAGTAATGATTTTTTGACTTGTTTATACCAGTGGTAAGTGGGAGATATATTATTTTCCAAGTGAAAATTGTTTTGGAACAAATAGAATATAATATTGGTAATTGATATAGTTAAGAACAAAAATAATTATTTTATTCTAAAGTGATTGACATATATTATAGACTAAAAATTTGTGGAACATGATCTATTGATATAGATCTAACAGTTTCTTGGACCTAGTCAATCATACATACAGTTACATGTGATTCAAATATATAAGATGGAACAATTCTAGAGAGAATGGTTGCCAAAGTGAGGTCGAATAATCTCTTAGGGGTACATGATTTGTACATGGGAGGAGATTAATATTGTACGATTAAATCAATACACATATGAAATGGATCAATTATTCATTCCCTGATATATACAAGAACATATATTTCCAAGATATAATATATAGTAGAAAAATAATAGTTATTTACAGGATAAATGTAAGTAATGATGTTAGAACTATCAGCTTTTTCCTCTTCATGCACAAAAGATATGTTTCTGGGATGTGGATAATAAAGGATATGAGTTTTCAAGAGACATAAAAAAGTCTTCCTTAGATCCATTTGATCTAATATCATATTAAGGCTAGGTGATTAGTGATACAAGCTCAAATAATCTAATATTAGCCATACCTAAAAATACCAATTACGTTGTAGCTTTAGAGGCATCTATAAATTTATTAAGCCACAATAATTAGTTCTAATTCATTGAATTTCACATAGTATGTATAACATTATAATAATGTTAACTATGATGTTCTTCATATCCTAGATTTCAAGTTACGACAATGGACGAAAGGGTTATATTCGGGGTTACCATCTCCTGAGAAGATATTCTTAAGATGTGATGTTGCAATAGAAGAAATGGAATGTGGTGGTAATATGGAAGAACTGACTGCTAAATCTATGTCTTAAAAGAATCATGATATTAATCATGTGAGAACTAACAAGATTGGTTAGCAAGATGGATCTTGTGAAAGTGGGAGTTTTGTAATAGTTGGTTCCCTAGACCCAACAATGTAGTACTTTTGATAGTCATATTGTGTATACAGGTTAGATAAATATAATATCACTGAATATTATAGTGTTTACTTTTCCTCATCAACTATTTAAATGTTAAGGACTATAGATTTAATTTTCTATCAAAAGGATATAACATATTCCATGATAAAGTGATAAAATCGAGATACTATGACATTAATCTAAAATATATATACTATAGTAAGGAGAAATCTAACATACTAGACATAGTATATTATTGAATATCAGGTGTATGGATTAACAATAATTTATACTTCAATTCAGGATGTTATCACATGGTGATCTCTAATATTGAGATCACAATGATAGACCCAATAAAAAGAACACCATATGTGTTTGGATTCATTGGATGTTCTTATATGTGGACGTGTGTAACATTATCCTGACTTTATTTCATTACAAATGTGTTCCATTTGATCATATACATTGATTCATGGTACAAACCAGGTTAATGAAATTATTGTGAGGTAGCTTTTGTTGGGTGCATAATTAGTTGCATGCCATTTGTTGTATGGTCATGAAAGTATTTGTCACTTACAGGTTAAGTATGTAGAATATATTTTTCCATGTTGATCATGATGGTAGTACCTACATTAGACTATTTTCATGGTAATCCCTGGAGAATCAATCCAATTATAAAAAAAAATAATAAAGCAAGAATGCATGATCACATGTGTGTGTATCATTATTTATTATATATTATGGTCAAGTATATTATATTATAAAGTGCATGTTCAAATTTTTTATGTCATTTATATGACTATCATTTTGTCTTTAGGGGCTTCATGGGTTTCTATATCATTCTCTTGATCTGTGAATACTATTCAAAACTATTGACATAATGTCCTTGAGGGTCACACATAATACATTACTCAATAATATTCCATATTCAGTTTAGTAGGTATATTAGACATGGTGGGCCATACAACTAGGGTCTAGGTTTTTCCAATTATATACCACTATCACTGGATAATTACATTAAATTATTCAACTGAAGAAAACTTATAATATTATTTATATGTTAAATGTATTTATAGTTTATAATGTAAATACATGAAATATTAATTTAATGATGATTGGTTTAAAATATTCAAGGTTCATTAAATATTTGAGTGAATAATTTGCTGGGTTAATTGATCAGTTATTATCATTTAATATATTTTTTATATTACAATAAATTGACATTACTTTTTATAAATCAGTACCATATCCATAATTAGTCTTTTATGGAGTGTTAATTTGTGGGGGCTAGGGAGGAAATACAAAATAATTCTCCCACACCCTATTAATAGTTGAAGAGAGGCTCACACCAATTAAAAATCTTATTCACTATATATATATTATTATCTCTCCACATTATAGACAAAGAAGATCTAGATTAAAGTGATCAGATTGAGACATCTCTCAGGCATTGCAAGAAAGGCGATGTGGTGATCGTCGGATTGTTGAAGCAATCAGTAAATCTTTGCACTATCACTAAGATTTTGATGATCATTGCTCCCATTGTTTCTTGAACAGGATGTGGATGATCTAGAATAAATAATTTTTGGATTATTTGGGAAGTGATCACAGATGTTGAGAATATTTTTATTAGGGAATCATGTCTAACTGGATATATTTATGGTTCTAATACTTTTCTTAAAACTCCTAATGTGGGATCCCTGGTTTTTTCAAGGAAGCATTTCCCCAAAAATGATAGAGACATGTCGTTCGTCGATGGATGAATTTCAAAATCCCATTTTGGGTCTTCTGATGTGCACCTGGTACCTTATTATAGGCCAACTATATTCCAATAGTGGGACAATGATGTAGAAGGGAATTATATTCGTAGTAAAATTGGTTGGGGTTGAAGAGTAATTAGAGGTTTATAGTAGAATTTAAGTGGTGGTTGAATTCATCTCTTATAAGTGATGGGAAAGAAATTTTTGTAAATATAACTTTTCATGTTAATGGTAATAATATTTTTCTAGTAATGTACTATAAAAATTAGAAAAAATAAGGAGTGGTGATAATTTTTGGATGAGCCACACTACAAACAATCATTAAAACACATATTACCACCAATTTAATAACATTTTTTAATTATTAATTTCCCTATGACATAATTTTATTTTTCAACAGAAACAATATTTTCACCATCATTATGTAATATTTATGATTAAAAATTAAAATAATGATATTTTTGAATTTTTACATTATAATTTACAATATCGAAAAAATTATTTTAATGTAGCTTTTAATGCGATGTTTTTTTAAAAGTTCTTACACATTATGTGAAAATACCATTGTTTTAGAAAATATTTTTTTAGAATATAAATAATTTTATTGACAAAAATTTTACTTCACTTGATTTCAATGAATTTAAATTTATTATATTTTCACAAAATAAGGTTATATAGCTTTAAAATATACCCAAAGTTGAATTCCACAATGAGAATGCTTTATTAAATGAGAATGATGAAAGATGTTTTCTATTAGGATAAAATTGTACTTATGTTTTTAAATTTAAAATAATATTTTTTCATTTTCATTATATACTGTAAATTAAATTTGTTACTTATGAATGTCATTTTTTTATCTATATTTGTGTATAATATGTTTTCACATAAAAAATGATTAATTATAAGTTCATAAATGCAATGGGATTGGTAATGAAAAATATTGTCCAATATTAACTCAAAATTAAATAATTACATAAATATTCCGATGATTCATTTTAAAATCATATATCATTTATCATTGATGTGATTAATTATAAGTTCATAAATGCAATGGGATTCATAAGAATAGTTGGTCTTGTATCCTGTGTGGGTCCGACAGCTTATCTGGTCATATATGCTGTGTGGGTCCGACAAATTTGACGAATTAGTGACTACATCTGGTCATCTCTAATAGTCTACTAAATATTTATACTTGTGTGAGATTATTATTTTCTTTCAATCATTTATCATCGGGGTGATTGACATTACTTAGATTGTGGACTGGGTTTTGCTTGTGCTCGAGAGTTGGAGCCGAACTGTGATTGGTAACTTAGGTATATGTATGGGAATATACCTATGTATGGTTGGTTGATAATTCGTGATTGTATCTTTCAAATTTGGTTTATCCTTAGTGGATTCTAGGAGACCTTCGGGGGTCTTAGGGTCCTGTACTGTGTATTGTTATACTCACCCCTGCACGGGCTTCGCCCACACCTTGTTGTGTACTGTGCAGACGAAGGACAGTAGTGATCGAGGCGGAGGGTGATAAAAGGTAGGCTGCTCGGATCTAGACTAGATGGGACGTACCTCAGGGATGAGTTGATGGAGATCTGGACCTACCCTTCATGTAGGATTCCCAAGAAGATGATCCAGGTGCTGTTTTCCGTTTTTACTTGTACTTGTACTTATTGTTCAGTAACTTTATATTCTGGACCACTTACTTTCAGCACACTTTTCTTTTCTATTTATATACTTGTTTCTTCTACTTCTTGTGTTCAGATTGGGTGTGTTACAGGATTAAACACAATGCCTTCCGTTTTATTGGGAATTCACCTTTGGTGCTAGTTGCGAGCCTGTTGCTTGTGGAAGGCGGTCTTGGGGTAGTCACGGCATTGGCGTCAAGGATGGGTCTTGACACATAACCTTTCTTTGAAAACCCACTATTAAAAACATTTTAAATATTGAAAATATTTTATTTTAAAACCAAACTGAGAACATATAAATGATGAATTAACATTCATTTAAAACATTTCGGGAAGAAAAAAATCTTATCCTTAAAAAAAACTCTTCATATCAATTTGTTAAACCATTTCCTTGAAAAAAAACTTGAAATCATATAAAGGATTCATTGAAAAAATAATTTAAATAAATTATTAGAACAAATAAAAAAATTTAATTCCTTTTCCTTTTAAATGTGTTTGAATTTCATTTAAAACATATTTAAAACCTTTTTATAAATCATATCATTAAAAGAATGCAAGTTTTTGACCGAAGAGAATGATATAGAAGGATTTTATTAATAGCACATTCTTAATCATCATATGTTTTGAATAGTAGAATAAGTTACCATTACATATAAATATAACGCATATTAATATGTGAAAAAATTTTGTAAGAGCTATCGACAGATGGATCATAAGATTTCATCGATGGAATACTAATCATAAACAGTCCTCCTAAATTTTGATACTACATCAATAAACTATTTCATCTTTTGTAATATTGAATCATCATCCCCATGAATTAATAAAATAAAATTAAAATTTGGATTTTATAAAAAGTAAGATTTTCATGAAAAATCATGTTAAAGGGACGTATATACACCATTTAGAATAATATAGGTTCATAACATGGAATCTGTCTCAATGAAAAATAATTGGTAAAATTTTACATAACCAATTTGGATTATTTTTTACCATACACCCCAGAAATATATATCATAATATATATATTCAAATACACTAATAAATGTTAAATAAATAAGTAAACCATTAATGTGAATTACGTACACCACATAATAATAATTAGATGTGAATATAGAATATAATTCATAAAAATAAAAGTGAGACGAGAAAACACATACCTTATATAATGAATTTCCTCGTATATATTCAAACGTCGTTTATTATAAATATAATTTTCTTTTAAATCCACCAAAGAACCATATGATTATATATAATACCATATGTGATTTAATTGGGACTATATAAAATCTTTTTATTATCAAATCCAAATTAATTTTATGTTTCGGATAATATCCACTTTTATATCATATATATTTTGAGATTTTATTCGTGATCCTATTACATAGATTATGATTTAAATATTTCCATATTTTAAAATATTATATGAATATCAAATATATTTATTATAAAAATATTTACAATAATCTAAAAAATATGTAAATATGAAATTGAATACATTGTTCACTGAGATGTTCAGTCATACATAAGTATGAACATTGTTTCCATTATCATGTTGTTATGAAATAAAGATATAAAATGAAATAAATGTGTATATAATTATTATAATTTTCATATAATTACTATTTCATACATATTTTATAAATTTACTAACCCCATCCTTGATACATTATATTAAATTTGTAAACTAATCGCACTGTTTTGAGGAGGCAATATCCCACACATCCACAAACGATACTATCATATTTAAAAAAATGAAAATCATGAAGGAATGTTTTATATAATAATTATAGAATCATAAATACATAATAGATATTATTTATATATATATCATATTAAAATATTATGATCATCATAATTTCCAAACATGAGAGGTGGTAGAGGATAATATGAATGACATCATTTCATGAGGTGGTAGTATTTCTTACACACAAACATCAACTTCATTACGCATTTGATGGAAGATTGCCTAGGTGTAGTTTAAACCCCTATAAAAAGAAAACATCAATATATTTTTTAGAATTATGTGACTATATTATAATAGAATACGAATAAAGGAATTTTTGATGAATGAAGTAAAATAAAAATTAATGTTGAAGAATTTTAACTCTTTTTTGTTTTGGTAACTCCTTTTGGTTTACACTAATGGGATTACTTAGTTAGATTTATACCATAATTGAGGATTATAGGCTTATATAAAAGCGTTTTTTAGCATAATTGTGTAGGGTTTTCATGATCCAATGTGGCTTGAGATATGTGGGTAAGTAAGGGGGTGAGTTCCTCTTTTATAGTGCAGGTGGAGTGGAATTCTTGTAAATAATAAAATATAAACACCATTTAGAGGAATTATATAAATCCTCTGCCTCCAATAATGGTCTATATTTGTTCCAAGGCATGATAAGGTCTATATATGGACATAAAATGCATTTTGGACAATATTCTAGGTTATTTATCCATTTAATATTAATATTTATTAATTTTTTAAACATGATTTTACCTTAATCATTGTAATTAATTTTAATTACACCCATTATTATTTTGGGACAAAATATAATTAGACCATAATATACATTATGAATTATGATGATTCAAAATATGGATTCCATTTTTTTCATATTCCATTTACATAGAAATATAAATACCATGTTATGATGTATTGTGATAGAGAACTTGGTTAGAATATAGACAAAAATCACTAATCCATAACCCAAAGATTCATTAAAAAGTTAATTGATATCCTACAAATGATTATAATAAGAAAAAAAAATTTCAAGACCAATTTTCCTTAATTTAAATTAATTTCATGAGAAGATATACTGTTATTTCAAAAAAGAAATCACCCTTTGTTTTTCCTTGATCAATTTCAACATCATCTATTATTCCTAGAAATAAATGTGAATGTCATTCAAAAAGGATTTGATTATCATGAGATCCATAAATCTAATTATAATTCCTTTCATATATCATTATCATAACAAAAATTTCAGCATGAGTTATCCAATCTGCTTAAATCCTCATATAGAGGGATACTAATTTAATCCGTAATACCTCATCTGATGTTTAACATAAACAATTACATAAATGGTTAAACATAAAACACATATGTAAGATGAACATAACAAAAATTAGAAATTAGGTAACTGTATTTATCATAAAATAGTTTAGCATTGATCCCTAGTAAATCAAAAAATAGGTCATAGTTATCACAAAAAAATGTGTTAATACCTTCATCATGTATACTACTCAAGGTTAGTAATTTCTGTATATACATATTGAAAACATTATTTCATTCCTATACGAAGGATCATTGGATATGTCCCGTAAATTAAAACATCCATAATCATTATTCATGATAGCACAAACCACTTTATCACCAAATCATTTATGAGTTCTGAATTCATCAAGATTATACAATTTTCTCTATCAATATCAATCTTCTTCTTCGTAAATATAATTTTTTCAATATTTGGAAAAAATTAAAGGTCACATTCCCTTAATCACAATATCACATTTCCATTAAATTAATTTTCAAGTACATTATCTCTAATAAACATATTTTTTAAAATTATTAATGTAAAATATACATTTCAGGATTCATAAAAAATAATTCCCAAAATCCAATACAAAAACACTTTATTCAACCAACATTATTCGTAACCCATTATGTAGGATCCATCATCTTATTCCTTAATAATCATTTACTATAATTTTTATAAATTAATCATTTCATAACATTTCTTAAGATAAGTTTAATAATTCATCATACATTTAATGTAAATTTTCTATTAGAATTTCCCATACCTTTCACATATTTCTTGATGTATCTTTATATTAGATATTATAAACAATACAAAAACAACATTCCTAACCATATTCATGATATTTACTCTTAGTTAATTTATTTTTATAACAATCACACTTCACCCCAAGGAATAATTCAATTATAAACCAGTTCCTTCTAGTTCCCATTTCTGAAAAGGACCATACAAAACACTTACCTTGATAGGAAATCACATGATCATGTAGAATTACTTATTGGATTCCTAATAATAAACCCTAAATTTTTATCTATAACACCATTATTTTATCCTTAGATATATACCAAGATATTTCCATAGAATTATATTGTTGAACTCCTCATGTATTAATTATATTTTAAGGACCACAAATCTTATTCAACATAGATAACTGCTGTAAATTATATCAAATCATGTATATTTATGTTTAAAGTTTTCTCATGATTTAATAATATCCATGAAAAATCTTAATTGCTCAATTTTTAGTTTACTTACTTTATAATATCTTTGACCCACTATCAACATACCTACTTCGACAAATGATTAAGTCTAATCACTTCTATTATCATCATTATTTAATTCTAAACACAATTACTTTGAAAAGTCTAAGACACCGTGAATCTGCCACTAGCTATTTATTTCTGGCACCATGAAGCCAAACACCATGAAGCCAGACACCGTGAAGCTGACACTATAAAGCACACAACGTAAAGCATACACCGTGAAGAAGACACCGTGATGCAAGACACCGTGATCAGGACACTGTGACCAAGAGACACTGTGACACTGAGACACCATGATCAACTAAGACACCATGTGAAGGACACACCGTTTTCATGACTTACTGTGACACCGCTTCATAAACAATTTTTTAATTATTCAATTTAATTTCTTATTTTCATATTTGATGATTTTAATGCACTGATATAATTAATATTTCTTTATAGACATATCATCAGAAAGTATGAGGTAAGAGGTGCAGAACACATGCAACATGTCAGCTCCAACACGTGAATTACATGTTAAAAGTGATGCGTGACCAAGAATCAACATGCGCGATACAAAAAAAAAGAATATACATGGGGGATGTTTTAAAAATAATGAAACACTATGTGGAACTCGACACTTCTTAACACATGAAGCATATTTGAATCTTAAATAACATTTTGCTTGATTGAGCCTAACGAAGATCAAAATCTGAATTGTGACACTATTTTCCACACAATTTCCAAATAAGGACTCAAAGCTTCATTATCATGAATCCAAAGGAGTAAAAAGATTCATTGAAATCACACAATAGCATTCTAAACTCATCTATATATTCTTTCTCTGTTGTGATCATCATTTTCTTTAAAATACAATAAGTGTGTGCTTCTGTCTATTTGGACACACACTGAATCCTTAGCTGAACTAAAGGATACTGAAATCATCACACCAAAATCTATATACCTTTGTGTATCCCACATTGAACTGTGGTAGAGGTATGAGGACCTGGACATCTTGTGTGCTATTGTTGTTGTTTCTTTCCCACATAGAACAATGGTAAAGGTCTGAGGACCTGGAAAGAGTACTGTTGTAAACCCCAATCCGCGGTGTGGATCAAAGTTTATTTATATAAACTGTATGGTGGAAGGTGATCAACAAGTGTAGTGGATAAGGTCTCGTCTTGAGACTGAAACACTGGTTTCATATCCGCAGTGCTTCTTAATTTATTTATCTCTGTTTTATTTCTTTACTGTGTAATCCATAAATCTATAATTTCACATTGATAGTTATTCTTGGAAAGATGTTATAACTAGCATGTATTAGTAGAATAACATTAAAAGTAACATTAATAATACAAATTTTTATTACTGAGAATTAATCACTCTTCTAAGATGTTATGAAAAAAGTCAAACTCTTATAACAATATATCCATGATTAACTAGGCTTTGTTTAATATTTGGGGAAAACGGTTTTAGAAATACATTTTAATCAAAATTTTAATTGGAACTCAATTCACACCCCCCTCTTGAGTATCCACTCTAACCAATATTTGGTATCAATGGTTGTTAGATTAATGTTTTTCAACACACTCTGTTTGTGAAAAGTTTTCAACTATCATTTTAGTTGTGTCTTAGCGATCATAAATTTATGTTATTTGAAAAAATTTATCTCTTTAAATACATTTTCTAAAATCTAATTATGGATAACAGATTAGAAGGTGTATCTACCAACAGTCCACCCTTCAAAGATTCTATCAATTATTCCCCATGGAAAATAAAAATGAAAATCCATTTAGAAAGTATGGTATTTGACAATTGGACTTCCATAGAGAGCCAGTATACGATTCCAGAAACTGTTAGAACTTCTTGCAATGAACCTACGAGATATTCTTACAATAATAATTTTAAATCAATGAATAAACTGTATTGTTATTTAGGAGATAAAGAATTTAATCGAATATCTTCTTGTAAGACTACTTATGAAATTTGCGATACATTGGATGTTTCCCAGGAGGGAATAAACAATTTTAAGGAAATGAGACTAAATACGTACACTATTAAGTATGATAATTTTAAAATGAAATCTAATGAATCTATTTCTGATATATATCACAGGTTAAATGAGATAGTTAACACAGCGAGCTCACTGGGAATAGTTGTTCCAGTAAAAGAGAATATCAGGAGATTCCTAGGATTCCTACTAGACAGATGGAGAAGAACCTTTGCCTCTACATTAGAATCATGTGATATTGGAAAGCTTATTGTCAAGGAGATGATTGGTAAGTTGATGATAAATGAAGAAGAGATGAAGGTAAAAAAATAAGAAGATGATAAAACTAAGAAGAAGTCAGTGGAATTTATGTCTACTGCCTCAATGAAAAAGGACAAGGAGAATGTTCACAAACATGTCGAAAGCTCAAAAAGTGAAGGTTCAGATTCAGATCATGTTGAAGAGATGGCCCATATAGCAAGGATATTCAAGAAATTATATAGAAAGAATCATTTTTTTAGAAAATAAAATTATAAGGTTATGTATGACCAATAAGGGAATTTGAAGAGATATTGGAGGAAAGCTTATAATAATTATGAGATAGTCAGTTATGAATGAAAAAGGAAAGGAAAATTTAAGGCAGACTATACAAAATTGATGTTTAATAAGAAATATGATTTGAAGAAAAATATATATAAGAAATTGATGAAGGCAACATGAAGTGCTTCAGAAGACAGATCATGTGGATAATAAGCATCTGATTCTGAAGAAAATAATCATGCCAATATGTATTTCATGACTAAAACATTTGAGGAACCTATTTACCCTATGCTGAAAGATTAAAATTCTGGGAATGAAAGTGATTAAAATATTGATGATAATATGTATAAATCTGAATTATTTGAATACTATAATATGTTTGAAGATACTTGTAATGTGAAAAAAGATAAGTAAAAATTATTAAATAAACTGTGTTCCTGGACTAGTACTATTAAATAGGATCTTAGTATAGAAAGGAATAAATAATGATCAACTGTTAAAGGAGAATAATGAACTCAAATTGTCTAATGAGAAACTTAGAAAAGGCTTAGAGATGTTCACAAATGTAAATAATACTCTAATTCAAATGCATGGAAAACAGGTTTCACCAATGTATTCTACTGGTTTAGGTTACCAACCTAGACATAGACAGATTGTTTAGAATAGATTTATTCCGAAATATGGAAAATATGCTGCTAGTTCATGTTCTGGTAACTCTTATTCTTTATCTAGCGATTAAAATTCCTACAGACCAAACATAGTTTACTTGTTAAAATCTTTTGAATCTATTTATTATAGGAAAACCATTAGAGAAATATGGGCACCTAATGTTTTACTTGCTAACCTTCCTGGACCCATGAAAATCTGGGTACCAAAATTATCTTCTGTCTAAATATGTTTTGTAGGAAACATGCTTGAAATGTTCATGTAGGAAGATATGGTACTCGAATAGTGGATGTTCAATGAATATGACAGGATACTACGCATTCTTTAAGAGATTAATAAAAGATTATGGATGACATGTCACATTTGGGGATAACTCAAAATGAAAAAGCATCGTCTTAGGACAGATTGGTAACACTAATTCAATTTTAATTTCTAAAGTACTATTTGTTAATGGATTAGGATACAACCTTCTATGTATTTCTCAGTAGTGTGATGATCATTTCAATGTAAAATTTGAATATGATTCATGTAATGTTTTCAATTTTAAAATTTTTTTGTAATTTATTACATTATGAAATGAAAATGATTATGCTATAGATTTGAATTATTTTGCTAAAAAAATGTTACTTATTTAAATTCTTTTCATAAAGAATCTTGGCTATGGAATATAAGACTAGGACACTGTAATGTGCACTCACATAGAATACTGACTCGGAATGGTTTATTTAGAGACTTACCTAAACTGTAATTCCCACTTAACAATGTGTGTAATACTTGTCAAAATGGGAAACAACAAAAGTTTTTTTTTCAAATCAAAGAAATAAGTTTCTAATTCTCAACTGCTAAAGTTGGTTCACATGGATTTTTTTGGACCACCAAGAGATTCAATTCTAAAGGGGAATCACTATGTTTATGTTCTTATAGATGATATTTCTAGGCACAATTGGGTATACTTTCTTTCTCACAAAAGTAATTCTCGTTCTTATTTTATCTAATACTCCACGTCTATAGAAAAACATAGTGGACTGAGGATCAAATCATTAAGAAATTATCATGGTCGTGAGTTTGAAAATAAATAGTTTGAATATTATTTCTCACACAATGGTTGTAGTTACAACTTCTCTGCTCCTTGAACACTTCAACAGAATGGTGTAGTAGAAATAAGAAATAGGACTCTTCAAGACATTGATAGGACAATGCTCAATGAATATGACATAACCATTTTTTTCTGATGCTGTTAATACTTCTTGTTAAATTACCAATAGAGCCTTGATTATATCGACTATTATGAAAATCCCTTATGAGCTTAAGAAAAATAGGGTTCCAAAGCTAAATTTTTTTATATTTTTTGGATGCAATGTTCTTATCCTTAAAAATAAAGATAATATTGAAAATTTTACTTCCAAAAGTGATGAAATAATTTTTCTAGGATACTCAATATTGAGTAAAGCATATAGTGTATTCAATAAGAGAACCAATTGTGTGGAAGAATTTGTACACATCAAATTTGATGAGATTGATCCACATTAATCCAAAACCTCTCATTAATATCTTGAGGAAGATATGTCCATTTTAACCCTTAATGACAAAATTAGGGAACCTATTGTTAAGATAATCAGTACTAGAAATTATCCAGAACCTTCTTCTATAGAACCCAAACTAGTAAATGAAACTCAATTTCCTAGCCCTACTTTATATAGATGAACTACAACCCTTAAAATTCATCCATTAGTTGCTTTAGTAGGAGATTTAGATAGAGGGACACAAACTAGAGCTTCTTTGAGAAACCAGGTTGAACATCAAGGCTTTCATTTACAGTTAGATCCTAAAAATATCAATGATGAAATCAATGATTAATTTTGGGTGATCTATATGGAAGAATAATTGAATCAATTTGAATGAAACAATGTTTGGGAAATAGTAGATAGACCTAAATACACTTTAACCAAAGGCACTAAATGGGTTTTTAGGAATAATGTTGATGAGTCTGGAAACATAGTTAGAAAAAAAGCTACACTAATTTCACAAGGATATATTCAAGAAGAAAGTGTTGACAATGAGGAGGCCTTTTCACCAGTAGCTAGACTTGTAGCCATCAGAATCCTGCTTGCCTATGCTGAACATTAAAATTTCCAACTATATCAAATAGATGTTAAGGGTGCATTATTAAATAGGTATACAATGGAGGATTTTATTCTTGAACAACCCCCTTGATTTAAAAACCACCTTTTTACAGATAATATTTTTAAACTATCAAAAGCATTATTTGGTTTGAAGAATGATCCATGAGATTGGAAAGAAAGATTGAGTACTTTTCATATATCCAATGGTTTTACAAAAGAAATAGCTGATCCTACCCTTTTTATAAAATGAATTTATAATTATGTTTTATTTGTTATAATCTATGTTGATGACATTATTTTTTGATCTTCAAAGAATTCATTATCTGTTGATTTTTACAAAATGATGCATAATAAATTTGAAATGAGTTTAATGTGAGAACTCAAATATTTTCTTGGATTTCATGATTTTCAAAATGAAAAAGGTATTATTATAAATGAAAGTAAATATAATAGATATATTCTAAAACATTTTGGATTGGATTTCACTAAATGTAGTGACACACCCATGAGTACCACCTGTAAGTTTGATCTTGATGAAGATGGAAAAACAGTTGATATAACCACTTATAGAGCATTGATTGGAAGTTTACACTATATTATTGCTAGCCATCCGAACATTATGTTTAATGTGTGTATGTGTTCTCATTTTCATGAAAAACCTAAAGAATCTGATTTAAATGATGTAATGTAAATTTTCAATTACCTCAAGCATACACCCAATCTAGGACTGTCCTATCCTAAAGGAAAGTCATTTGAACTAGTTAGTTATTCTGATGATGACTTCAGTGGCTGTATTTTTTATAGAAAGATCACCTATGGAACATGTCACCATTTAGGCAAGTCACTAGTATCCTGGCGTTATAAGAAACAATATTTTGTTGCATTATCAACTGCAGATGCTAAATACATAGCTGCTGGCAGTTGCTGTGCACAAATGTTGTGGATGAAACACACATTACTAGATTATGGATATCAATTCAAACATGAACCAATAAATTGTGACAACACAAGTGCTATTAATATCTCAAAAAATACTATTTCATATTCAAGGACAATATATATTGATGTAAGACATCACTTTTTGAGAGATCATTATCAAAAAGGCGACATCACCTTGGAATTCATGGGTAATGAATATCAAAATTATAATATATTTACTAAAACAATAAATTTTGATAGAATAGACCGCATGATACATGAACTAGGAATGATAAATCTCAAATAGATACCATACTTGTTACTGTTTCAGGTCTTAGTGTTCGATATCTTACATTTTTTTACATTTCTATTTTATGATTAGGGTTTCTTAGTTACTGTTTCTTATTTTTACTATCTCACCATAATGTTTTATGCTTACGGTATCCCAGTTAGTATTTTGTACTTATTGTCTGACGTTTAGTGTCTCACTATAACACACACTAAATAGTTCGCTCACGATCTCATCGTGAAACTCTTCTACTGTCTCACCATGATACTATTTTACTATATCACCGTAATGACAACACACGGTATCATCGTAAAAATTCTTTATGTTTTTTTATTTGAACCCGTATCATGGTAATTATCCTTTTCACCTTTTTATTTTCCCGCGTTTTTATTTTTGCGACGATTGGTATTCATAAATAATAAAAAAAGTAAGTATCACTAAATTCATCACTCAGTGTTTCTTCTACTTACTCTTTTAGAACCCTTCTTCATCCATCAAACCCTTCACTCACATGAACCATCCGTCAATTCCATGAATGAAACATACTTCATCATCGACACCTGAGAAATGCATCTCAAAGAAGAAGAAGATTGCACCTAAGATGACACCTGAAGGACCTTTTAATTAGAATCTTGTAAACCCCATTGTTGTACCTGAGACAGACATTTTCCCCAAATGTCTTCTAACTAGTAAGTATATGGTATTGAAAGTGTTAGAACAACAAGGGTGGTTAGAATGGTTCTAGAAGGAGGATAGACCCATCTGTCCTAGGATAGTGGTTTAGTTTTACCAGTACGTATTGTTCTCATTTCATTCTGGTCAGAGTTGTGTTGTAAAAAGATGGGTCAACGGCCAGAGATTCTCATTATATTCATGGTTATTGGTTTCATGCCTTAGGATACCTCATGAAGTCATCTGTGAGGATTATCGTAGAGGACCTCCACCTTTAACCGATTTTTTGATTTAGAAGATGCCCTGAAAAACTTATCTTGAAATGGCACCCAGAGGAGGGCCATTGCTGCTGAATTAGATAGAGAATCAAGGCTTATATTCAAGTATATACAAAACATGGTTAGTCCATGAAAAGGTGATTTTTATGTTTTAAAATGTCAAGATGTGTTTTTGATTCACCTTATAAAAAATGGGCACAAGATCAAACTGTGGAAGTATATCATAAATTATATGTGTGAGTTGATCAATGTCATGTCCAAGTCAACTTCCCTATTCTACTCTCTGTTAATCTCATCCATGCTTCATGCCAAAGGTATGGATGGACCTAATGAGGAAGTAATTACAGACTGTGAGTACTGTCTCTCAAAATCCACTTTCAAAAGAATGAAGATAAACTGGAATCCTTGGAAAAAGGAATGGGTGGAATACATTGATAGGGTTTATGAGGAATCCAATCCTATGGATTATCCCTCAAGACTGAAAAACATTTCTGACCCTGGTTTGGAACTAGATGAGATTGTTTAGTATCTTGAAGAGGAGGAAGAAGAGGTTATAGTACCCCATAGAGAATCTATTACTGTTTAGGAAGATATGACAACTTATCATCCTAAAGTTCATGAAGAAGAAGTCCCTTATCCTAAAGAAGATGCTAATTTAGAAGCTCAACCCAATGCGATAATAGAATTAGTTTCCAATGAATCTGAAAAACGTTACATGGGAGAACCTATAGTTAAATAACTACCTCTTTTGCAATAATTTGGTCTTGATGAACTCCCTATGGAATAATCAGTACCTAAAATCATCCCTTCAGCTGATGAAAGAATGGATCTAGCCTTCCAGCTAGCTAGATAGGAAATGAGTGAGGAACTTAGAGTTGAGTCTATGGAATTAGACCAAGATCCTAATCCTGTCGATCCTGAGAAGGAGGCATCCGTTGAGGGGGAGGAAAACCCAAATCATGAGTCTATTGAAGCCTCACATCAAACCGAGTCAAGTCCTATAGACACGAAGTATAAATTTCCCATTTTTTATGATGTGGATGACTCTCAGCAAGCTACAATAACCAGAATTGATATTTACTCCATATTTAAGTTGAAATCAGTCACCGTTTTTTCACCTGTGAAAGAACATGAGCATTTACCAATCCCTACTTATTAACCCTTATCTGAACAACCAAACATTGTGAGTAAGGAAGATCTGAAGGAATTTTGTACTACTCTCTTATACAGAGTTGAGAAACTCATGAATACCAAACCTCATCCTATGAAAAATTTAAGTGAGAGAGATTCAAGAAGTAAGAGTTGAAAATAAGCTTCTCCATAATGAAGTGAAGACCCTATGCATTATCGTTGATGACATGCAGATAAAGTTGTATTCGATATCTGAACCAGTTGTTCCTCGAATCCCACAAGGTGGTGTGTCCCAGATTCACCCATATCTAGCATCATTAGATGAATAGATCACTAAAAGGATCAAACAAATTGTGAAGTATATGAAATAGCATGTAGCCAACCTTAATAAACTAACTAATTCATATACAGGGTGTATTCAAATGGTGATAACTAAACTAAAATCTCTGACCACGACTGTCAAATCATATGGTCAATCATCTAAACCCTCATTGGACAATGATCTGCTCAGAACTGTTGTCAATGAAGAGCACAGAATGTACTCAGTGGCTTCAATACGACTTCATTATATAATGTGGTCAAAAATAGTTATAGTGTTGTTGACCTAGTACAAATACATTCCAAAATTTCTAATGATGATCAACAATAGATTTCCAAGAAAGTGGATTTATACTTCAATAGAATCATATCCATGACCGATATGACAAACCATTTCAAGTACCTTGTATAAACTTTGTAGACTCCTCTTATGACTCATGTTTTCAAGAACCAAGTCCATAAGCTCATATAGTTGACTCAATTTTTGGACAATTTTACAGAGAAAGAGGGCAATTTTGAGATAGCCATGCAGTAATGGAGAGATCATTACAGATTTCATCAAACTCTTGAGGCCCTATCTTCATTTCCATAATACAACCATTGTTGCTCTAGTGACTGCACCTCATAGACTTGGGATGCCTACCTTCTCCTTTTCCCTAGCCTCAACAACCATGTATATTGGATAGGCACTTAGTCAGATTAGTCATTGATCTTGATCAGAAACTTCCTAGATCTTTTACTGCTCTTACCTTGGCTCCCTATGTATTTGAAGGCCTTCCTTTACCGTCTTTATCAACCACCTCTCTGTATTCTTCTTCCTCAAACTATGCCCCCATGTCTTTCTCTTCTGCTTCTACTAAGTGACAAAGGGAAGGCCATCACATGAAGAAGAACAATTATTACTCTTTTTGATAGGGATACTATTGTTTTTGTATTGCACTTTTTGTTGTTATGTCACTCATTTTCTATTAATGGACTGTGCGCTTTTTGACTTATCTTATTTCATAATTTTTTATAATCCCAAAAGGGGGAGAAGTCTCTATATGTTATCCATTTATCACTATAGTTGAATCCAATATACAATTTAACTGTACATGATTTGTGATCATCAAAAAGGGGGAGATTGATGGAATCCTCATGTATTAATCTTGTTTTAATGATCACAAATCTTATTCAACCTAGTTAACTCCTATAAATTATATCCAATCATGTGTGTTTATGTTTAAAGACATATCATGCTTAATGAAGAGCCCGGAAATATATTAATTCCTCTATTATTAGTTTACGTACATTATACGATATTTGATTTACTCTCAACAGTAATTCTTTGAAAAATTATTACGTATAATGTTTTTATTATCATCATTATTTAAGTCTAAACACAGTTATATAAAAAAGTATAAGACACCGTGAGTTTTCCACTGGCTATGTATTTCTGGTACTGTGAAGCTAGACACCATGAAGCCATACACCGTGAAGCCAAACACCATGAAGCAGACACCGTGAAGCTGAAAATGTAATGTAGACACTGTGAAGAATACACCGTGAATCAATTCACTGAGAACAAGACATCATGACAATAAGACACCGTGACACTTAGACACCATGATCAACCTAGAAACCATGTGAAAGAGACACCATTTCCAGGACTTACTATGACACTATTTCTTAAACTATTTTTTCGTCTTTAAATTTAATTTCTAATAGTGGTATTCGATTATTTTAATGCACTGACATAATTAATGTTTCTTTGTAGACATATCATCAGACAGTACAAGGTACGAGGTGCATAACACATGGAACATGTCAGAACCAACACGTTAATTACAAGTTAAAAGTTATATGTGACCAAGAATGAATGTGAGTAATACAAAAATGAAGAAGATACATGGAGGAAATTTTGAAAAAAAATCATACTGCATGAAACTCGACACTTTTAAACACACGAAGAAAATTTGAAGCATAAAGAACATCTTCGCTCGATTGAACATCACGGAGAGCACAAGATGAATCAGGACACTCTGTTTTCCAAACCATTTCATGAGAAGGACTCAAATCTTTATCTGATTTAATCCCAAATAGTCCAGATCTAAATTGACATCACACCATAGCATTCTTAACTCATCACTATATTCTTGCTCTGTTATGATAATCCATTTCATTACATTACGAGCAGTGTGGGATTTTGACTTTTTGGACACAAACTGATTCCTAAGATGAACTGGAGGATACTAAAATCCTCACACCAAAATCATTATACCTTTGTGTATCCCACATAGAACTATTGTAGAGGTCTGAGGACCTGGACAACCATTGTGCTATTGTTATTTGTTTTCCCATGTAGACCTGTGGTAGAGGTCTAAAGACCTGGACAGAGTATTTTTGTAAACCATGATCTAGGGTGTGGATCAATGTTTATTTATATAAATTGTTTGGTAGTCGGTGATCACCAAGTGGAGTTGATTAGGTCTCGGCTTGAGATTGAACGACTTGTTTTATATCTGTTGTGCTGCTTAATTTAGTTATCGTTGTTTTATTGATAACTATATAATCTATAAATCACTAATTTCACATTGATAGTTAATCTTGTAATGAAGAAATAACCGACCTGTCTTAGTAGAATAACTTCAACAGTAATATTAATCACCCAAATTAAGATTATTGAGAATTAATAAATGTTCTATGAAGTTATTTAAATAGTCATACTATTATAAGAGTATGACCTTGATTAACTGGTTTGTATTTAATCTTTGGGGAAAACTATTTAGAAAAACTTTTTAACAGAAATTTTAATTGGAACTCAATTCACCCCACCACCCTCTTGAGAATCCACTCTGACTAACATATACCTAGTGATCTCACTAATTTTTCTCATCATTTCTTCCAATAGATGAGGAATCCTCAACATTGATATGAACAACATGGATATAGGCATAGCATACGTGGATATAACATCAATTTTGATAAATATTCATCATAATAAATAAGTACTTTCCCAAGGACAGTAATATTTTTCTTTATTATGAAATAATGAAACAGAATCATCTATCTTGGGGAATTATCATCAAGAACTCCCTGAATAACCTTTCCCTTTTTCAAACCTACATAAAAATATTCATCATATCCTAGGGAAATAAGACATATGAAAGTGGTGAGATTAGATTCTTAGTGAGAGTTAAAAAGGGAGATATGTAATAATAAAAAGATAATATGGGTATGATAATGTGATCATAACATTGGAAGATCATAACCTCCATATCAAATAAACTAATCTAGAGACACAAAATTAATTTTGGTAGTTTATAAGACATGAATCATAACAGAATCAAGATCGTAAGACCTAGTAGAATAACATTGGATGAATATATATAATCATTGGTAGAATTATAATCTTGTAAAATCATTCCCTAAGCTATGTATCATTGAAAAATATTATCTAGGAATATCATGTGGACTACACCTACTCGGCGAGACACACCACTATCCCTTGTCATAATCCTTTCCTTATAGTGGATCGGTTTTCCCTATCTTCTAATAGTGTATCATTCCTGTCAACTTGTTCCAATCATTATTTTATGAGATAAATATATTTAGCTAAAACATTAGAGGGAGATATATGTCCCACCCATTATTAAATATATATCGGCCTTAATTAGATATATCTGGCCCACCACATCACATAATCTATAGTAGGCCTACCTCATACAATCTAGGCCACCTAATCATATAAGGAATAACATGATTACCTAATGATGTCTATTCCACCCCATTTTATAAGATGTTAGGGGATAACCCATCGTTATTTAGGCCATCTGATTCCATAAACTGTAACATTTTAACCCGATTTTATGCATGCTAACCAAATATATAATCCATGTCTATGAACCCGAAACATTAAAAAATAACAATTATATTTAATATCACCAAATATTTTAGAATGATTATTCTTTTTTAAAATTATTATCCCATGTAAAAAAATTGGTTTCCAGGTCAATATCATTGTAATGTGAGTAGACCATGGAAATGAAATGTTTATAATCACAATATCTTAGAACCATATTTTACAAGGTGAAAAGAAATGGGTTAACGAAAAATTATTCCATAAAAAAAGTAATCCATTTTTATAAATAATATGAATGGAATCCATGGATCATATCCCTAGTAAATAATAAACTACATTAAATTAAATCATATTTGATGGAGAAGGATTTTGAAAGATAAATTGATATGTAACCTTCCATGATAAAAATGAATTTTAAAAAACTAATAACATTTTCAAAATTCTTTCATTGATTATTTTTAAAACAAGTTAATTAATCATTATAATTAATTTAATAAATTTTTTATTGAAAATTTCATTTCCCCTTTCAATGATACTTTATAAAACATAAATCAATTTGATACACATTTCCTTCATAAATAAACATGTATAATTATGAAAATTTCATAGAAAAAAGAAATTAAATCTTTATTCAAAAGATTAAATATTTTCAGAAATCCATTTCCATGAAATATATATTATAAATATATTTTAAAATTTTTGAAAACATTTATTTGAAATATTGTTTTTTTGAATGAATGCAGACATCAGAGTCAATATATAGATAATGACTATATTTATTAGAAAAAATTATTCTTATTTATCATAATTAACAAAGAGTGGAAAATGGTACCAACATATGAATATGTCATGAATAACTATAGGATATTAAAATAACTATCGGTTATTAATATATGAGTCACAATATTTCATTAATGGTTGAATATTCAAAAACAACCATGATAAATGATGAGATTGTAGAAATATATTATTACTACTTTGGTAACATTGAATCCTATTCCCAATGAGAAAATAAAATTAAATAAACAATTAAATATCATTAAAGGAAATGTATTAATGATATTACATGTAAAATAGAAATACATTCACCTCATAGAATAATATAGGATCAAAACACAGAATGTGTCCCAATGAAATAAAAATGAGACAAAATGTTCCTTACTAATATCGAAAAATTTGAATTGTAAATCCATGAAAGATAGATCATAAAAAGGATATGTAAGTATCCATAAAATTAAGTATAAGGATCATAGAATATACTCATGTGAATTATATACTCAACATAATAAGAATTATTGGTGAATATTACATGTATCTCATATAAATAAATGTGACACGAGAAAATTGTTACCATAAATATTGACATTCTTCATACACGTTAAAACCTAATGTATAATAAATATATTTTTATTATACTTATACCCCCAAATTATTAATATATATCACCCCATATTTTTTACTTATGTCTATATATTACCTATTTATTTAAAATTTAATGTTAATTTTACATATTGGGTAATATATTTCTTTTCTTACATTTTTTGTCTTGTTATTCACAATACTCATACATTGTTAAGGATTTACCTATTTCCATAATTTTAAAAATGAAATAATTATCATACATATTATTTATGTAAATATTTGTAATAATAAAAAAATTTAAATATTAAATGAAATACATAGTTCATATTGATGAAAGGTCATACATACACATGAATTTTGTTTATGTTTTTTTTATCATTTTGAAAAAAATAAATTAAATGAAATATATTTTTATATTTTCATTACAGTATAATTATTATTTCATATGTATCATATAAATTTTTTGAACCAATATTCAATACATTCCAGAAAAATTATGAACCAATCATATCACTCTGATTAAACTATATCCTACACGTCTATAAACAATGTTATCATATTTACACAAAATGAAAAGTATGAAACTATGTTTTATAAAATAATTCTAGAATCATACATACATCATAAATTTAATATTTATATCAAATTAAAATACTTTTTCACACAAAATGTCCAACCATAAGATAAAATATTATGACGTTGTAGGTAAAAAAATTTCTAATAAAATAATATAATTCTATTTAAGATATTTATATTATTATATAATAATTAAATAATAATAACTGAACGAATTAAAGAATAAATAAAATAGAAATGAACATTGAATAAAATTAACTTTTTATTCGGGGATATCCTTTTGTTTTTCTCCAAAATCCAGCTATGTTTAGTTTTATTTAAATAATTAGAGTCTAGGTTGATATTGGTGATTTTTATAACTTATTTGGGAAGGTTTTGGATGAGATAAAGTGGGTTTTTAGGTGTGAATTAGTGAGGGTGGTGAGTGTAATTCTTATATTGGATGAGGTGTGTAAATCTTGTAATTATAAATAGTTGAAAATTATTATGTGGCCTCCCATACATAATGTGACTCCAATAATGGAATCATGGGAGGATAGGGTTTATATATGTTTTTAAAATGGTATTTGGACAAGTTTATAGGTAATTTAGACTTTTATGATTAAGGTGTAACCATTGGGAAATCTCATAATTAACATAATCACTAAAAATGATTGTAAGTGATTTCAATAATACTTTTTCCAAGAAATATGTAAAACATATTATAAAATATAAAATATTCTGATTTAAATTATGGAGTACATTTCTTAATATTTCAATAACATATGTGGTGGAAATATATGTTAAATTAATGCTGAAGACATGATTGGAATGAAGGTTTTTAAAATAAAAGTTCAAAATTAGGAAATGTATTTAAATCCAATTTCAATGTCAAATTGTTTCAAATGAAATAAATTAGATTTATTGATTTAGAATTTATCATTATATCAATTAAAAATAATTTAAAATTAAATTTATGTATATTGATAAATTAGATGATATAAAAATTTCAATTAAAATTCAGTTTTTCTCACTAATAATAAAAATATGAATAATCACTGAAAATTTAAAAAAATACACCATGTAAATTTTTATATAATTATTGAAAAATGATATTTATTTCATTAAATAAAAATAAGGAATGTGTCAAAATTCATTTTAAAAATAGGTTCACCATTAAAATATTGTAAAATTATGTTTTCGAAAAATAACTATTTTAAATCATATAATTTGATTTATTAATATCTTATGTCGATAAAATATAATGGATTTGTGTCAAAAATATTGATTGATTATATACTATATACTTTTTGGAGAACATTTACCAAAAGTTCTCTATTTAATTTATTAATGAAAAAAAATTATACATAGAAAAATATTTTCCATATAGGTGTAATTTATTTATTTTCCAATAGTAATTACATTAATTTCTATATAATTGATTACCAAAAGATTAATTTTGTATATAATTATTAATCATATTTTCACAATTTTGTTAATATTATTAATAACATCCATTCCAGTAGCTAGGTGCTAAATATAAAAATATTTTTAATAACAATATTAGTAGTTTAATTTATTTCAGTAAAACTCAACCTTGTTTGTAATGAAAGAAATCTAAGAAATGTAGAATTGTGAGTAATAGTAGCCATAAATTGGGTTGTATGTAAATAAATATAATCTTAGTGTTTTGTGTAATGTAATATTAAGATTTTTTTGCTAGAAATGCATTCCAAAATTACGGATTTCAAATCAGAGACTCTATATTCAGTGATGTGTTAAATAAAAAATACAAATAAGAATAAAAGAATATGATTTTATTTTACAAAATATTACTGTGTTAAAACTAGTGGGAAGAATGAGATTTTTGTGATCATTGATTGAATCATGACATCTTCTCATCTCATATATATCATGTAGTTAATGAATATAGAATATATTAGGGATTGTATGTCCAATATATTGTAGGACGTCATGAGGTAACCTCTGTTGTTATATCAAACAGTGATGTGAGGTTCACATTCAATTTATTGAATGGTTTACAGGAGGAAATGATTTCCCCAACTATTTTGATCAAGGATTATCATCTTGAAATAAATGTAATAGAGAGAGGACTATCCATGTTCTTGGTGGTCTAGTCTAGGATTATTATAAGGGATTAGTTCAAAATGGTTTTCATGTGAGGTTATAAAACTTATATTTGTTTGGTTGTTAGTTCTTGGATATGTGTTTACATTTTTTTTCTTCTTGAGGAATGTATACGGATTCTTGTTTTATCACGTGAAAATTTCATATTTATAATTTTCTTATATAAAATGAATTTATGAATACAAATGCAAAAATGATTTTCAAATGGATTGGATTAATCAAAATTCATTATAAAACTATTTTTGATTTAAAATATAGAACTATTGATTTATTTATATTAGTCCTTGTATAGATTTTGTGGTGGTATCATACTATGATTTCTTCTAACACCTTATATTTTACCTTAGGTAGTTGTAGATGTTGAATTGTAAGATATAGGAAAATATAAATGGATATTTATAGCATGTAAGCTTCTCATTTGGTCATTTTCTTCATTTTGGGGGAATTTTTATGTGACTTATGATCAAATATTTTTTTTACCTTTTCATACTTTATGTTTTATCCAATTTGACATGGATTGTATGTGCATTCCTGTATATTTTTCATCCACGAGTACTCTGGTTTTATGTCTTGTTTCATTATATACATGACTTGTTCTATTTTATTTAATCCCTTTACACTACGATGTTCTTCTTGGAAATAATATTTGGCTATATAGGGTTCTTCTATTATATATGGATCATATTTTTTTTAATAAATAAGAGAATAAACATATAAAATCCCAATAAAAATAATATTATATCATAAAATAATTACTACTTTATTATAATTTAATCCTAAAGATTATTAAAGAATAAAAATAAAAGAAATGTAAAATATTTGGGGAATAAAAAAAATTATAGATATTACATTTAAAATGTCATGTACATAGACCTAATAAAATAATAGAGGTCAATAATATACAATATCCCTCAATGATGTAAAATTGAATTGATCATCTCTAATAGTTCTGATAACTTTTGAACTATAAACCCATGGATGATTTATCAAAAAGGGATATTTATATAAAAATATTTTTTAGGAAAATCATCTTAAAATACATTCATGGGTAGTAAATTCATTACTTAAATGAAAATATTGGTAAACATGTCATATATCCCACAAAAGTGGATATTGAGACGAAAAAATCATACCATAAGTCTCAAAAATTACTCTATGAATTAAAATAACCTATAAAAAATTATTAGTTTGTTGTAGAAATATTATAGAACCATAACTATTTATATAGTATCATATAAGAATTAATTATGATTATTTATTAACTATTTGTTTACAATTGCAGGTTAAAATCTTATTTTTGGAAATATCTTATTTTCATTTCAGGTATGTTTTGATTTGATAATTTTGGTCCTATAACATTAATAATGGATAAATAATATTATTAATTATAAAAAATTATGTAAATAAAATATATATTATGAATATAAATATTTATATTATTCTATAATTGTTGGAGATATAAAGTAAATACATAGTTCATAGAGAATGTGGGTCGTAAGTACACATGAATTTTGTTTCCATTTTTTCGATGGATGGCATAAAACATTGGTAAAAAATATATTATAGTTATATAATATTTATAAATTTATATAACTCAATTATTATTCATTATATTCCCCAATATTAACTTAAATGCATGGAATTGGTTCGTTAAAAGTTATATAGCTTCCCAAGGTGGTTATCAACCATACACAATAATGATATCATTGTATCCCCTACATATTGTAAAGTAAGAACGTATATATATTTTCAATATTTAATAGGAATAATTATCTTCAAAATAACATAAATTGTCTTTTAATCTACACTTATTATCAAACAATAATAATTTAAATGGATAAACACATCACATCAGATCGCGAGGTGGTAGTCTGACATACACTTGAGGGATATTAATATTTTCAAATGGATTAAGAGGTAAGAATGTTGATGTGTTAACATTGTTTTAAGGGTATATTAATATCATAAATATTTTATAAAATAATTAAAAAAATCCTTATATTAATCTGTGAGTGTTGTTGATTGAAAACTAATACCATTTATTCACGAGGAAGAAATCTGCTGAATACACGAATGTTGACTTTTTACCCCATTTGATGGAAGAGGTGATTGATAAATGTAATTAAATTTACAAAAAAAAAAAGAAAAAATTTATGTTATATATATATATTTTTATGTTCAAACAATTTAATTATATTTTTACGAGTTATATGAATATATAAATGAAAAATGCATAGTTCATAACATTAACTGTTATTCAGAAAGCCTCTTTATGAATAACCTAAAGCATGCATATATCATATTTATGTTCTCACCAAGGTATCTTGGATGTGCATATGGACGTATGGAATAAATTTAATCTGGTTTTTTATTAACAAAAGAGTTTTAGAGGTTTTATGATGAATGGAGAGGGATCTCCTTCAATATGTGAGGTGAGTTGAACATGTGAAATTTTGGAACAAAATGTGGACATGAGTTTTTTACAAGACAAAAAGTCTTTAAAATTTACCATTTTAGGTCAAATAATATTTTATACCTAAATATGGAATAAAATACATTATATATTTTTTAGTCTATTTCAACCCTAATTATTTTAATCTAACCACTGACAAACACGTTTTCACCATAACAATAATAATTAATTTTCCTATTATTTTGATTCATTATTGTTAAAAATTAAGTTTAAGTTATTATATAAAAAATATTGCCCTTATTCTAAATATATAATCCATATTACTAATTAATAGTATAATATGTATCAAAATTTAATTTTAAATCATATATGCATACGTAATGAGGAATTGGTTTTCCAAAGGAAAAATGATTAAAACATTAAAAAGATTTTACTTCAAAATTCGATATGAAATTTTTTTAGATAAAAAAATTTATTAATATATATATAAATATATAATTTTTTTAATTTTACATTTAAATAAATATTAAAATTATTTATTTCTTGTCAATTTTGTGAGTAAAAAAATTATTTTCAATAAAAACTACTACATTTCACTATACACAAAATTTTTTATAATTTCATGAAATTTTCATAAATTCCCTCTAAAATAATTTTCCATTATGATTTAGAGAATTTTTTTTCATTTTTTAAAAAATATTGTATAAATATTTTTAAAAATAATTTCAAATAATATCTAAAAATGCGCCAAAACAACTTTTTAGAAAAATTGAGTAATGAAATGTAAAATATCATGTATTTATATATGATGCATATTTTACACATTAGATGAGTGATAAAACTTTTATTTAATAAATAATAGATATATTTAATTAAAATCATCGACAAAAAAGTTTTTTAATTTATTGTGAAAAAATATATTTGATCAAATACAAATATTTTTTTAGGAAAATATTTCCTATATTTTCAAATGTTTATTAATTTTATTTTCTAAAAAATTGGTCAGCAGATAATTATTTTTAAATGAATATTTAAAAGATATGATTTTATAATTTACGTAATATAATTCATACACAAAATTACACTATCTATGTGAAAACTATCATATTCAATTGAAATATTCTATTGGTGTGTTTTGTTACGACCTGGAAATTCATGTTAAATATTCTATTTAAGAATAAATAATTTTTTAAAAAAAATAGTGATATATTGAGGTGTAACATCCAACGCTAATTAAATTATTTTCACACTCAAAACTCATCACATTTGGACAGACAATTTATTATTGTTTTAAATCACTATATAATCATGTTCCCTTGAATCATTCTAAAGCTGACGAGTTAACAAATAAAATTGGCAATGTGTGTGTTCTTATTTCAAAGACCATTCTCCCTGTGATTCATTATTTCCAGCAACTGTTCATTATTTAATGTAACATTCTCCTGTGGTATTACCTTTGAGTTTTTTATATGTGATGTATTTGGTATGTAATTACTCAAGGGAGATACATGGAACAAATTTTATATATGATAGAGGATTAGTGGATGTGCCAATATGTCACATAGCATCCTGATATGTTCAATAATTTAAAAGGGACCATAATTACTAGGTAAAAACATAACTATATATCTTTTAAAAAATATTATCCATTATTTTTTCATCAATCAATTTCTAATTCAACTATTAATCTATTGAACAATGATTGATATTTTATTCCAAATGAACTAATCGACCCAAATAACCATAATTAAATGATAATTCGAACCTTTTATTTATTTTTATCAATTGATAAAAACAAGTTATACAGTATGGATAATTTTTTACATTTAAATTTTATACACCACTTTTTGAAACCTCATCCAATGTTCATATTAAAACACTGCATAAATGGTTATCATTAAGAACCATCCAAAATTCAAAAAACTATAAGAAAATCCACTAGATTTTCCAAAATCAACATAACATTTATCCCTGAAATATTATAAAGAATATCTCAATTGTAACATACCAAAGAAGTGAATGTCATGTTCATATATTCTCCTAAAACATGGTAATAACTTGGATAATAATGAAAACATACATGGTTCATTATTCTATGAATAAAATCAAATATAATTGAATATATTACATAATCCCATAATGTTGTAAACACCATCTATGAAAACATAAAAAATATTTTCCAAAAATATTTAATGACATCCAAGATTGCCAATACTATATAATTAACATTATCCAAATCAATAATCACTTTATCCATAATAAATACCATTTGTAAAACAATATGAACATATTAAGGGATATATTCGCGTGATCTTGTCTTTTCCATGGGAAATAAAATTTATTTTTTAATCACACATCGATGTATCTAATTACATTCAACATATTATTCAAAATCATTAAATAAAATTTTCTTTAGATAAATCCCAATATCTTTCATTCTCCTCAAAATCAAGTACATAAAAAAGGGAAATCCAACCATTTAGTTCTTAATCCAAAAACCATTCCTCATTATCTCAAAACATAATAGATATTTCATGTCATATTAAATATAAATCTAGTATATTTATTGATAAATAATAATTTGATCATTATTCTTATATTTATCAAACAATGATTGTAAAATAGCCAATATCATTCATATTTCATTATTGGTCTCGTCGTCATCATATATATAACTTTTACTCACAAAACCCTATTAATTATCTTCCTATGAAATCCCCCAAAGACATATATTTTCTTAACTTACAAAATTCATCATTTAAAACATTCCGATGTCGAAGATACTATAGGGTGACATTTATTGTCATACTTTTCTTAAAATGATATTGTTAATCTTCCTCAGTAATTATATTCATTGGGTCCTTCTATAAAATATAATAAATGTGTTACCTTTACTCTAATTCATTCATTTAAGTCATTTTTTTAACATTATTTACATATAAGAAATGGTATCATCATTCCTCCCTGGTCACCATAACATTATCTCTCATAAAACTCTATCCTTATAATATTTGGTGAGATTGGGAGTTGGTAAATGTTAAAAAATTTAATTTGATAAATGATTTGGAATATTATTAATATACTTCAGTTTAGTTATAATAAAATGTGTTGTCTCTTCAACACATTTTCTATCACGTTCAACATTAACCTAGTTTCTTATGGTTTCCACCTTTAATTTAGACAAAAAATAACTATGTACGAAAAATTAAACAAAGTGGAACACTGCATAATCATGAAAATTAAATTATAGGATATCCACATAATGAAATTTTATTTAAAGTATATAGAACCTTAGGATTTCCCAATTTAATTATTGGCCACGTTTTAAATAAATCAATATGGTTCAAAAAGAGTTTGTTGATTTCCAAATCATATAGACTATAATTGTCAAACCACATAGCCAGTAAGACCCATTGTGTTGTACAATGTATCACTAAAGTCTATCCAATGCATCTTTTTTAGTGTTATCACCACTAATTACTTATATTGCAGAACCAAATCAATATTTTGTATACATATTGATATTTATATTTGGGAAAACACTCTCTCTATCCATCCCTAATATTCCAGGATATTTTCATATACATATAATTATCAATAGAGTTATCTTTAGACATATATATAGGGATTCCACCAATACATTCTCATACAATTTTTCAAATGATAACTAAACTTGTCATATTATACTCTCTATAACAACATAGGGTTTTCAAACATATATATTACATATTTTTTATGAATATTATATAAATAAATAAAACATAAAAATCATGATTGTAAAGGTATAATTCATTTGGAAACATGGAACCATAAGAAACTATTTCATTACATTTATACATCATCCCCAACATAGTTCGACATTTATAGAAATCCATACTTAAATATCACATGTAATTCTTACTAGCATAACATGAAAACAATAAACACAAAAAATAGTGATCTCATATGATCAATATGGATAAACAAGGAAACATTGTTAACATAACATTATCATATGGGTATGAGAACATAAGAAAAATATATAAAACCCACACCCAACATTTAAAATATCATAATCTTGAGTAATTACATTAATTTAATATGGTCATAATAGATGAAACATATCGAAATCAAGGAAAAATATCTATGAGAGAAAAACATTAGTATAGGAAAATAATTATTAAATAAATATAGTCATATAAAATCATTTATTTAGATTTCTAGGATCATTTTAAATGCTACCACTATGTAATGGTTTCCCCCCTGGACAATTATAGTAGCCAAAGTCTTCTCCCAATACCATCGTAATAGATAACTCCTTTAATGAACAATGTTTACTCCCCATTGGGTTCCTATTTATCAAATTAGATATCAATCATTACCAATTACATTGTAATGTGATAAATTTCACACTCTCAAAATAAATAAAATCATATATATATGTTCCATAATATTATAAAACATTCCTCATATGATAAAACATAAAAAATAAATGGGGCTCATAAAAAATTCATCATATCTAAATCCACTTCAACAATAGTGATTTATAAAACATTCCCTATATCATAACCCATTTAAAAAATTGGATACATAAATAATTCATCAAAACAGAATGCATGAAAATAAATAGGGTTTATAATACATTAATTATATCATAACCCATGAAATGAAATGTAATTCAAGAATCATTTTACCATTTTTTAACATCTGGAAATAAATATCTTCATAAAACTTTTCTCAAAATAAATATAAACCACCCTGAGAAATTATAATTATGGTATCACTAGATCATATCTATAGTAAAGATTATGTAACATCATTGAATAACATTATATATTTAAAATGATTATGAATTATAACATGTAACATTTTTTGAGTAAAAGTTTATTTCTTTTTTAAAAAAAATTATATAATCTACAAATTCGTTAACAATATTGGATATCTTATTCATTAAAAATTTATTTTAAAATATATATAAGATACTTCAAAACATAATTAAAATATATTTTCAGGAAAATATCATTTAGTATATGTTTTAAATAAAACATAAAACAATATAAATATCCTTTTATATTAAAAAACCATTAAAGCACATAATGGAATCCTAAAAACATTCAGTTTCCATTATTTCAGGGAATGTAGTACACATTTAAATAATGATTAAATTCAAAGTTTTTGTAAAATTGAAATGGTTTTTGTATTGAAATTTGAATGAATATTACCTTAGATAAATTTTGTAAATAATAAGAAATGGTTAAGAATATATTTAATAAAACTTTTGTATAATATTAAAATATTTTTAGAAAACGTGAATTTTAGTGAAATATATGTGGCTTCATCTGACGATAGTAATAAAAGATATTTTTGAAAAAATTTATCATTTTTATCTTTTGAGTATATAAACGAAGAATTATGTATTAAAAACCAATATTCTAATTATGTAACTAGAGGAGAATAAAAGTCATTATTTTCATAATATATGGGTCATTATATTTTATTATCATAAAATAAAACATAAACAATACCAATGACTAATTAGATTATTTCATAAAATAATAAATACTTTGGTATCATTAAATCAAAATTCCAATGAAATAATAAAATTTCATGAAACAAAAATATCATGATAATAAATAATTGATTATATTTCATGGAAAAGTGTTAGTATATAATCCTTATAAATTAATATTAGTGTATAACATATCATATGACTCAAAGAAGGTATATTCATACTAACACTCATTACCACTCTAGTACCTTTTGAAATGTTAATCCATTGAAAATTATATACTAAAATTTAAATGTAAATCCAAATAATAATAAGGAGATCCATCATAAAATAAATTCATTTTTATTATATACATCACATAAAAAATATGTCGTTAATATTTCAACTATTTCGTAAAATTGAAATGTGAGATGAGAATCACTTACCATATATCTCGACTTCCATTGTTAAAGTTAAAACTGCTAATATAATAAATATATTTTTATTATAAATATATTATTTAAACAGAAATAAAAATATATATATATATATCATACCAAATATTGTTTTCTTATGACAATTTATTAACCATTTGTCAGAAACTCCTTGTAAAAATCACGTTTTGTCTACTAAATTCTTTGTCCTTGGTGTATGTTTTTATTTTTTATGATTGATCTCATCACATTGATCATTATTAAATAATATATATTATTTTAACAATGATATAAATATAATATATATTCTTAAAAATATTTATTTTTATTATTCTATAATTTTTATAGAGAGAAAATAAAATACACCATTCATAGAGATGTTATGTTGTAAGTACACACAAATCCTATTTCCATTTTATTTCCTGGTGAAACTATATATTGGTAAAAAATTTATAACCTCTCTAGATTTATTATTAGGTCACAAATATCAAATATATTCATTAATTATTCCTTTATTAACTTCAATTATTGTCTTATAAAAAAATGAATTGCATTGCTTCACAAGGCGGTAGTCAGTGGTACATTGGAATGATGTTATTGTATAACCCATGGAATATGAAGTAGGAATGTATATTGGGAACCAGTTTTGACATAAATTATCATCACTTAACCTTTTTAGTATGCATAAAACATTAAAAAAATAGATTCTAAATTATTGTATAATAATAGTGCCTTTGGAAACATAGAAACATAAACACTGGAACATAAGTGAGATATATCATCTCCCATTAGGATCTTATTTACTAGTACCCTTTTTAGACTCAACAAATATAACACATATCTTAATAACATAGGATAAGGAAACATATAATGTGGGGATATAATATGCTTAGTAAGGGTAATCAAGGGAGAAATGTATGTATAATTATGAGTATAAGGGTATGAGTACATGATCATGAAAATATAGTATCCCACCATACATATAAAAGTTCATAAACATGAATAATTGAATAAAGCATGGAATATCACAACTCATTAATCATAATGAAGTGAATAAAACAAGAGACTAAAGTATAACATAGGAGTAAAACATGGAATTGTGGGAGAAACATAAACATATAATATAATTTCCATAGTATCCAATGAATCATTTCCATGACCAACTTAGTAGTTTGGGTTCACTCCTCATACTATATGTGTAGTCATGGTTCATTCAAATGGACATCATAGTAGCATGGGTTCACTCCCCATACCATCTTCATAGTCGTGGTTCACTCCCATGTCCAACATAGTATTTAAGGACTACACCCAAGATCATCATAGTATATCTGATTAGATACAAATAATTACCCAATGCATTGGTGGGATATATAGGTCCCACTTGTATCATAATGAAATAAGACACACATGTTCCACTAGATCCAAAATAATCATATCATAACACATGAAATGAAATGGGTATAATAAAAATATTATCATATCAGAACATGTGAAAAAATACAACTACCATAACCATTTCATCAAAAACATAACCCATGAAAAGAAGAGGTTTTCAATATCATATAACTTATGATAGTGAAATGGAATTCAACAACATTATTAAATAGAAACATAATTCAATCAGAGATGTAATATGGGTGGATACATTGACTAATATTCCTTGAAAAGCATGAGTAACACTAATTTAAGGTATCCTACATGGGAAATAATTATGAAATATAATTTTAAAATATTTCTTGAGGAAAATATAAATGATGCATTGAATTTTTTTTTAAAACATTAAAATATTCTAAAACCATTTTTTAAAAATATATTTTAAAACATATAAATGAATAATTGAAACATATAGAATGTTTTTATAATCCCTTTTCTTTGAAAATGGGACTCGAATATCTTTTTTTTTTAAAATTGAAATCATTTTTTAAAACATCAATTTTAAATATTGTAGATTTCTGAACAAAGAGAGAGAGTCAAAAATTACCAAAAACATTATATTAAGTACCAAATAGTGGAAATTTTTTAAATTTAAATGATAATTTCCTGAATAAATAGATGAGAATAAAAATCATGAAAGTTCTTGGGAGATGGATCATAAGATTTCATCATAGTGATCGTAAATATAAACAATCATAAAAAGTAATGATATTGTTTCAATAAACTCTTATAACTTGGTTACATAGGATAATAAAATCTATGTAAGAAAAATAATTTATATGAAGCTTAAAATATCCTAAAATTTAGGATATTCATTATATAACCTTTAAAATCAAATTATATACCCCTTGAAAACAATTTAGGTGAATAATAGAATATGAGTCTCAAAAATGGGAAATTGAGACAAAACTATTTTACCGATTTTGTACCATTTGAAGCATAAACCATGTGAAATATAGATCATATAATGGATATGAAAATAAAAAAAAAAATTTACTATAATTATCATAAAATACATCCATTGTCATTGTATACATCACATAAAAAGAATGGGTTCTGAATTAAGCATATATCTCACAAAAATAAAGAGTGATATGAATTTCCCTTACCATGTGTCTTGACTCTCGTCATACTCATTCAAACCTTCCATATAATAAATATTTTCTTATTATTAATATTTTATAGGATAATATTATTATATCAAATACCATATAGGATTTTATTATAACTTTATATTACCTTTTTTTACAATCTTACGTTAAGATTTAAATTTGGGTAATATTCTCTTTGTTTGTTTGTTTGTTTATTAATATGTTATGTCTTTAGTACATATACATATATCATGATATAAAAAAAATTTATATTAAGAATATTTTTATTATAGTAATCAATAGAATATGTAATTATGAAAAAAGTAATACACCATTCATGGAGATGTTAGGTTGTACATACACATGTATTTCATTTATGTTAAATTTTCTTATTGAAAGAAGGAAAGTAAAATACATTTATGAATATATATATATATGTATATTATAATATATTTATTTTATAATATAAAACATATATATTAAATTAAAACATCCTTAAAACATTCCTTGTATTGTATGAACGAGACACATTGCTTTGATGGGATTGCAGTCCACACTTCTTCAAATAAAATTATCGTATTTACACCAAATTTAAATTAAAAGAGATATGTATGATAAAATGAATAAATAATCATAAATAAATAATAAATATAATATATGAAATATTTATAAGAAATTCATCATAATTTCCACGATGAGATACGTAATGGATGATTAAACAATCATCGTATAGTGAGGTGGTTGTTTATTGTATACATAAACATTAGGTTTGTTAACCATTATATGGATGTGTGTGTAAGATTATGTCAAAAATGAAGCATAAAAAATAATAGTATATTATGTATACATTTTTTCTATGCTATAGTGGAATAATTATATTGGAGGTGTGGAGAATTAAAATAAAAAAAAGCTTGAGAGAAAATGTTACCTCTTAATCGGGTAACTCCTTTTTCTTTATGCCAAAAGGCATCATTGGATTACATTCTGCCAACAGGGGGAATTTAAGAAGATCTGAGGGATTATAGGATGTTAATTGGAATGATCCTGGCCAAATAATTGTGTTTTGATAGATTTCAAAATGAGGGAGAGTTGGTGGTCTTTTATATGGAAGAGAACGGACTCACTTGTCAATTTTTAAAACAATTTACGTGTTACAATTTTTTATATTAAAGTAATAAAAAAACAAAAATCAATAAATATAGGTTCATTGCTGTTGAAGGCCTATTACATTCATGCCAGACATGTTTCTAGGACGTTTTGGGTATTAAATATAATGTTTCTTACATTATTAACATATTTTTTCTCTTAATCATTGTAATAAATATTAATAAACTTCACTAATATTTTTGGTAAAAAAATTAAGTTTACATTAATATAAATTGTTACATATTCATATAGTAATTATAAAATCAATTTTTCAAATTCTAATCATAGAGTATGAAGAAATTAATTTAATATTAATCCCACTGACGGGACGACACTGTGAGTTTTTAAAGTAAAAACATTCAATACTTCTCTATGTTTTTAAACACATGTTTAAAGAAACAAAAAACTAAATGAACTATATTTTATTAATTAATTAATATATAATGTCATTAAATTTGAAAAAAATTTAAAATCTAATTTATCTTTATAAATAAATTATATGAAAAAGAAATTTTGAATTAGTATCCTCTATTTTTTCACAATTCATCCAAAAAATAAAGTTTCTCAGAATAATCCAAATAATTATTCGTAAAATAAATTATAAATTATAAATTAAAAAATAAATGTTATTTTATCACATTACTTTTATAAATTTATTTAAAATTTATTTTTTTATTTTTCATATAAGTACATTAAAATCAGTTCAATACAAAAATTGGTATTTTTAAACCCATAAGGACATTACAAAAAATTATTTTTTCCATTATCAATATGTAATATTTATATAAATAAATTAATCAAATTATATGAAATGTGGTTATTAGTATTCATATAACTATGTTTAATGGTAAGGTTATAATTATCTCAACTAAATAATTATAACAATAAAATGGTGTTTTGTAGAAACATTTGTGTTACATATAAAATATTCCAAGTCGGTGTTGCATGTAACATTTAACAAGTTCATGGTTCATGTAATGTATGCTGAGTTGATGTTCAATGTATCATAAACTGAGTTTGTGTCATGTAACTCACACCAAGTCAGTTTCATGTTAAAGGAATGTTTGACCTAGTGAATTGGAAGACATACAGGATAATGTATTTTATTCTAAAAAAGATTTTATAGACATAGCGTGTTACATTCTACCCTAATCAAAATGATTTTTTCCAACGAAATATGACACATACTTAAATGAATGATGATTATTTTGCTTCATCATATCCTCATGTTCCCACATAGCCTCCTTTAACCCTTTATTTCTATATAAAATTTTTACTAGGTGATTAGTAATGTTTTATTGGTTTCTCTATATGATTCATATTTTCTTCTGGCTGCTCATCAATTGAAATATCATGATCCAGTGGTATGACCATTGAGATAAATAATTGTTATGTGCTAGTTATGTACTTACTTAGGAGAGATACATGGAACATATCATTAAATCGAGTGATATTTAGAAGAATATTCAAATGATAAGATACCATAATGATGCGAGTAGGATTCTATAAGGGACCGATATACAAAAGGATTGGTTTCCCTTACATCCAAAATCAAATAAAAGATATTGAATGGGAGATACCTTGAAACATATTTTCACCAACATAAAATTATAGGTCACACCAAATTTTATCAAGATAACATTTCTGTCCAATTTCATCTTCATTGATATAGTGGTGAATGGTTCTAACATTCTCGACCATTTCTTCAGAGATCTCATTGTCTAATATCATTCATTATCCAACATTATCCCAACACATTTGAACACAAATTTTTTCTCATATATGTATTTATAAAGATACATCTAAATTATTTAGTTATATATTTTTTCTTATGAAAACTCAACTAGAATAAAGTGTTGATCCAAACCAACTTTGAATATGAGAGAAAAAGATCTCATCATAAACTCTAGGGTTAGAATGGTTCATTCAGAATATCCATCTGTCTGAGGATTATAAGATGTTCTAAATCTCATTTCTTTATTAGGTTCTTGATTAATACATCACCAGTACTTTGACATAATCCTGGGATCTCAATCAAATAAAATATAATGTTTTCCTCCATTCATCCTTACCACTTCTTTAATGTATATCCTATAAAACTGATCCATATATAATTGTTCTCTAATAGTGATGAAATTATTTAAAATTGTAATGAAATTGACTTCCAACCAAATATAATTAATCCCTTTACATGTTTTGTGTACTTTAATGACAAAATCCATAGTGATTTTTCCCCATTTCCATTTTACTATGGCTAATGGATTTAACATCCCCTTTAACATTTGACTTTAATCCCAAACTTGTTTGCATACAAAAAATTGAGATGAAGACTCTATGATATATCTCTTCATTCCACCCCATCAAAAGTTTTCTATCAATTACATATACATATTTGTACTTCCAGGATAGATAGAGAATGAAGAACTATGAGCTACCTCTAATAAAAACCTTCTTCAAATATGGTATGCAAGGAACATATACCTCGTTCTCAAAAATTATCATTTATTAATGATCAAGGTTAACCTCTACAATTTTTATGACTTTATTTTGATAAAAAACATGTCCCATCAATGACAACTTATTCTTCAATTGGATAAGAGATTGAACATGAATTTGTGAAACTTTATATTTTTCCCCTATCTTCATAATTTCAAGATCCATCGATTGTAAATCCGAAAATATTGGTTCATTTGATATCCTCATCATGGATAATATATCATGATCCTTCTTGAATCAATTTATTAGAAACCTTGTTCAATTTTCTTGGGTGGTAGTGTATTGAACATCCATAATCCTTTATCTACTATAATCATCGTCTTTGGAACATGTCCAAATAATTTTTTGTGAATATATATTTTGTAATTATATGATCAGTATATATACCAAAATTTTCTTCGTAAAGGTAATGCAATGATACATTTAATGAAAAAACACCACTACTAATTCCTAATAATGATTTGGGTAATTTCCCTCCTAAATCATCAATTATCCCTATACATTGGCTGTAACAATTTTATTCAGTATAAAAACAAATCCCAATCCCTTCATGGATGCATCAGTCATGATTTCAAACCCATTTCCACTATAGGGTAATGTATGTAATGGTTCACCAATAATCCATGGCTTAATTTCCTTGAAATTATCCTCACATTCATTTATCAAGAGGAATATAACACCCTTCTTAATTAACATGGTAATAGGATTAGTTAGTCATGAAAAATTCTACACAAACCATGAATAATATCCCGATAAACCAAGAAATCTATGTATCTCAATCACTATGGTGGGTCTAGGCTAGTTTTCAATAACATTTATCTTTGATTCATATACTGTTATAAAATATCTTCATATTACGTTACCCAAAAATGAAATATTTTTCTTTGAAAATATGTACATTTTAAAATTTTTATATACCTTCTCCTTTATTCAGGTCTTTGGAAAAATTCTCAGGTTATCTTAATGTTATTCCCTAATTTATTAATATATAATAATATAATATATAAAGACATCCACTAACTGATTGAGATAATCTATGAAGACATAATTCATTAAATCCATGAAGATAACATGGGAATTCGTAAAAATGGTATCACTATATATTCATAGTGTCCACACATTATAAAGAATGTCATTTTTGTTATATCCACTTTTTTTATCCCCAATTGATGATATCCAGAATGAAGGTCAAACATGGAAAAGTATTCAGCTATATGTAGTTGATCAAAAAAATTATCATTACTGAAATGAGGATACATGTTCTTGATTTTGATCTTCTTTATATCTTGATAATTAAATCAATGTAATAGTGATCTATCATTTTTTCTCCAAAAATTAACTGGTACACCCAAAGGTGACATTCATTGACAAATTATTCCCCTATAACGGTTTTCTTGGAGTTTCATCATTGATTTTTATAATTATATCATATCAATTATTTAAAGAGTCTTTCAAATTTGTGAGGAACCACGTATGAGCTATATTGTGAGCTCAACATTGTGTTATGGTGGAAGGATGTGAAAATCTTATGGAAAGTCCAAAAAATCCCGAATGATGGGTGTATCATTGATGTATATTTTCTCACCAAATATTTGAGATAAAAAACCCTTTTCATTATAATTAAGACCCATACACTATAGTTATCCACTATAGGATATTTATAATGATCGTCAAATTGATTGATGATCATTGTAGGTTTTATAATATCAAATATAACCTATATTACTTGATAATTGATGTGGGGTTTATGTATATAAATCCAAAACATGTCTATAATTACATCTAATTAAACCAAAGGGAGAATGAATTTATTTTTCAAAAGCACATTCCCATACACATTAACCAAAGTGGAATCATAGAATTGCGGTTCAATCATCAAATTTTTAAGTGTTTTCACTTTTAGTTCAACGTCTAATATATTTGGAAATAATAAGACAAATTGAAAATTAATTTCATATGAATTAGTGAGTAGATCTAGAGTCAAATATGACATTATAAATTCAAGAGAAGTTGGTATGTATACCGTTTCTCAAACCATTATCTCACCCCTCATTATAAATTTATATTTCATGTGATTTCCCTTTATCCATCAACTTATGGGGTTTTTGATGTCGATCATTTCTACATCCATTAGGTTTGGGAAATAGTTAAAATAATGTATGTTCTACTTACACTTGTAGAACTGAATTGTGGTAGGTTCATTCTATACCTATTTTCCCCAATTTGCAACATTATTTATCATCATCTTGTCACATCAACAATCAAATGCCTAAGGTCATTCCCTTCCACACTTAAATAATTTATTAGAACCATTAAGAAACATTCATCTATGCTTCTTCCCACATATAGAGCGTAAATAAAATCTTATCATTATTTTATCATGGTTTTCATATGTTCCATTAAACTCAAACAAAAACTTCTTATCAAAACCATGAGATTGATACATGACTACTACCACTATTTCATCCTTGATTTCATAACACAAAACCACTTTGAAGATATTAAATTCACTTATGGTCAATTACTTTCTGATACATGGAATTAAGACACTGAATAAGAATTCATATGTATATTCATGTTGGATTATAATTCTTGATGTGTACCTCCCATGTCTCGTGAAATTAGCCTCGTACATACTAACAGATTCATCATCCCATTAATTCATTTTAATTAACCCATAATCCATAATTATAAGAAGAATCTAAATAAATTTCCCATTAAAAAAACAATTTCATTAACATATCCCAATAGATTTATTTAATATTATCTTCCTACCTTCTATTATAGATTATATCCCTCCACTAGTTTGATTCACCATCTAATTGATAGACTACCAAAATGAATTTCACATGATATGAAAACTAAAGAATGGAGAATATATTTTCAATAGTATTGATCCATTGTTCTAAAAAATGTGGATTTGAAAAATCTCTGAATGAAGGAGGATGTAGTCTCCTGAAAGACTCAACAGAATGTTGTTCCCTCCTTTTATCATTTGGATGTCCACCATGATTCATATATTAAGAAATAAATGTTATCATATAAAGGAGTTTATATATTTAATCTCAAATAGAATTCGGTTTTATATAAGGAATATCATTTCACTATTCATCACTATCACCATTATCATGGTACCTTTAGGCTTTATCCATTGAGTAAACCAAAAATCATTTACTATGATACAATAATCATATAGAGGAACACCATATTTATGAAAATTACCTTTTATGATGTCTAAGTTTTGACACATTCCTCAATCTAGGAAACCATATAATTATCCAAGTTTATTTATAGGAAACATATATTTTATATCCTTAATGGTGTTTAGTGAAGAGTTTGTGAATTCACAAATCATATCCCTTAGGAGTGTCAAACAAGGTGTGCAACAAGGAGCATTTTCATCTACAATATTACCCCAAGTTTTGGCCGAATCATCTTGTTAGAGTTATGACCCCTAGGTACATTTGTACTAAAGTGACATCCACATATAATATCCCAAAGGAGATGTATTTCTAGTAAACCACTCACTTTATCCTTTTCCAGAATTCACGGAAATTTTCCTATAATTTTTCTTATTCTTAAACTAATCCTTAGTCATTTCCTTAGGGTCCTAACTGTGTTTTTATAATCCTATCTTCTAAATGATAAAAAATACTTTTCTATTATACCATCTATATAGACCCAAAAATAACATATATTAACATCAATTAACTTTTCTAATACTTAATACATTACAAAAATAGACACCCAAATACCATATTAATCTAGTGCCTTTGGAAACATATTAATATAAACACTAGTAAATAAGTGAGCTACATCATCTCGCAATATGTTAGTGTTGACCATCACCCATCTTATACTCATTAAACATAATAAATATCATCATAAACTGGGGGAGGAAAAACAAAAAAGTGTTGATCTCAGAAGCAAAGTAATGGTAAACGAGGGAGATGTGTAAGAATAAAAATTAGCATTAGGGTGTGAGAATATTATCATGAAAATAGAATATCATACCATAAATATCAAATATCAAAAATATAAATTATGTCATTATTCTCAATAGCTCATAAATGTGAATCATAATTAAATGAAGAATGGAATCCATGAAAGAATAACATTGGAATAACACATGTAATTATGGTAGACGCATAAGTATATAATTTTGATTCCATTATAGAAAAACGAATCACCTCTAGGACTACTTCAGTAGTATGGTATAAATCCCCAGACTATATAGTTATTCATGGTTCACTCCTATTGCCATATTAGTGTCAGGATTTCATTCCTCAGACCATATTTATATTCATGGTTATCTCCCATGTCAATATTAGTGGTCAAATGTCACTCCAAATACCATCATAATCAATCTCATGATATATAAATCATTACCTAACACATTGGAGGGAGATATAGGTCCCACAAGTCTCATAATAAAACCATACAAATTTGTTCCACAAGATCAAAAATAATCATATCCATACCCATGAAATAAAATAGGTATTATAAACATGTATTCATATCATAACCTGAATAAAAATATTGCATTCATAAATATTTCATCATAAACATTAATTGTGAATAGGATCTGGTATCAAAATAATATAAATTGTGATAGGGAAACAAGTTCCTTCAACATCATCTAATCTAAACATAATCTATTTAGAGAGATAATATGATATCATACATTGAATAATTTCTCTAGGAATGCCTGAGTAACAACAAATTATGTAATCATATGAGGGAAATAATATTGAATGATCTCTTAAAACATTTCTTGAGGAAAATATCCTTTCGGCATTAAAAAGTGTTTTAAAAATAAAAAATGGTTTTAAATTATTTTAATTTCAATGTATCAATAAAAATTATAAATGAATAATTGAACACTATAAACTTTTTTAAAATAATTTTCGCTTGAAAAAAGGTCTTTAAATATGTTTTTAATATTTTTAAACATGGTATTTGAAAATTACATATTTATGATCGAAGATAAATATGTATAGATTTTACATAAAACATTACATTGTGTATCAAAGAGAGGAAAATGGAAATAATTCATGAGGATATCTTTAATAAACATAGGAGAACACATTTAATTATTTTTCTATAGATTTTTATTAAATTATTTCATCAAAGTATGTATAAACAATAACAAAATTGAAAAGTGATGAGGTTATTTCAATAAAAACTTATAACATGGTATCATACTATCCATGTAATAAATTAATTTACATGAAGCATAAAATATAATGAAAATATTTTTTTTAGTGATATTAAATGTAAAATTAAATTATATTCACCTTAAAAGGAATTTATTTGGGTAACAAATCATGACTATCAAAGTAGAAAAATTAAGACAAAACAATTTTATAGATATGGGATGTTTTTATATAGAAACACCATGAAATAATGATCATAGAATGTAAATTAAAATTAAAATTAATATTAGTATAATATTCATAGAATATTTCCATGGTATGTATACACAGCACATAAATGAAATGTGTTGTTAATAAAGCATGTATCTAATGAAAATAAAAAGTGAGATGAAATTCCTTACCTTGTGTCCTAACTCTCGTCATACTATTTCAATATTCTGATATAAAAAATATAAATTTAATAATCATATTTTATAGAACTATATACTTCTAAATAATATGATATATGGTTCTATTATAACCTTATATTACTTGCTTTTTTACAATCCTATGTTAAGGATTCACTTCAGGTAATATTTTCTTTGTTGTTCACATTTGTCTTGACATGTAATTTATTTGGTCCTTAGACATATATCATGATTCCTAGAAGTTAAATAATTATGTAAAAATCATGTATATTATGTATATTTGTTTTATAATAATCTATATAATATAGAATTATAAAACCGAATACATTGTTCAGGATACTATAGGTCATACATATACAAGAACGTCATTTTTGTTTAATTGTCGTGATGAAAGAAAGAATGTAATGGAAGTATTTATATATATATATATATATAATTATTATAGTAGCTTTATTATATCATATATGATATAATTATTCACTAATCCAATCCTTAATACAATTTATCCAGTGTATGAACGAGTTGTATCACATTGATGTGGTGGGAGTCCACACGTCCTCTAACAAAATTATCGTATTTACACAAAAGTGATGGTAAAAAATATTTTTCAAGTAAAATGAATAAAAAAATTAAAATAATAATAAATATAATATTTGAAATATATATACACAGTTTCCAACCCAATTTCCTCCATGATTGGAAGTAATAGATAAATGAACAATCATCTTTTAGTGGGGCAGTAGTTCACCCTTCAAAATAACTATATATCGGTTACCAATTAGAAGGAGTTGTTTATAAGTGTAAGTAAAACCACAGAACAATAACATCCTACTATTTTGAATATACTGTTTCCTTTACACCATAATGGAAAAATTATAGTGTATGGGAGGAGAAATAAAATAAAACAATGGAACTGGAGAGAAAATGTTACCTTTTAATCTGGTAACTCCTTTTGGCTTGTGCCAAATGGTTTCCCTAGATTACATTATTCACAAGGGGGATTTTAAGAGGAATTTAGTGATTATGTGAAGTGTATTAGGAAGATATTGGACAGTCATATGTGGTGTGAGAGGTTTGATGTAGTGGGAGAGGATGTGACCTTTTTATAGGGAAGTGAAATGATAGACATGAAATTTTTTAAATAACGTTAGGTGTACCTGTGTTTTTACATAAAAAACAGCATACCAAACAACAAAAGCGATAATGGAATGATAATGGTTGAATAATGGACAGAAAATTGGAGTTTGGAATTTTTCTAAATCATTTTGTGTCTTAAAATTATGTTGTATTACTTTATTTACCTACACTTTCTCATAGCTATTGTAATTAATTTTAATAACATCCACTAATACTTTTGGTCAAAAACAATGATCATATTATTTAAAATTATTAATTATTTGGATTATTTTTATGTAATATATTTATAAATATACTAATCACAATATTGGTATATTTTAATTTAAAATTAATCATGTTGATGGGACGAAACTGTGAGTTGTTAAAGTTAAAACATTAAAATGTTTGATAAGTATTATACCCATGTTTATAGTGAAATTAATATCAATAAACTAGATTTTATTCATTTATAAATTAATATCTAAATAATCTTATAAATAAATTTAAATTATAATATAACCTTATTAATTAATTAGATGAAAATGTAGTTTTGAATTGAAATATAGTTTTTAACTATTCATCCAAAAATGATGTATCACATAAAAATGCAAAAAAAATCATTATAGAAATTTTGAATTTATAAATTCAAAAATGATGTTTAATTTATCAAAATAAATTTTATAATTTTATAATTTTTTTATATAAGTACATTAAATGTAGTTTATTTTATAAAATTTCATTTTTAATCATATAAGAACATCACCAACAAAATATATATCTTTTTTTATATAAAAAAATTATAAAAAATCAAAGAAAAATAGTTATTACTATGAATACAACTATTTATTATTTCTATGATTTTATTATCTCATTTAAATAATTATAAAATTAAAATGATTTTTTGAAGAAACATTTGTGTGGTGTGTAACATGCGCTACTTCGGTAATGTATGTGACATACACCATGTTGGTGTAGTGTGTAAAATAAATAGAGTAAATGATCCATTTATCATATTCTATTATGGTTCTATATAACATATGTCAATTTTATGTCATGTGAAATTAATGTTTGACTTGGTGAATTAAATGACATAAATAAAATTTTAATTTATTCGAGAAAAAACAGAGGTCTATAAAAGCTCGTGGGGATACAAGGTATATGTGTCATAATTATTACATAGATATATTTATGATACACATATTGTATATATTAATTTAACATATCCTTGTTTCAATCAATGTAAAATAGAAATTGAAAAACACATCACATCAGTTCTTAAGGAGGTAATCTATTATACACACGAGCCATAATATTGACATCCAATAGGATTTTATGTAAGAATTTATATGTGGTGTTATAATTGAAGTGGTAATATAATATCATAAAAATTATATATAAACATTAAATAAATAATTTTATCTATTTTTGCTATGTGGTGACTTCAAACAAATTACATCTATTTACAAGGGGGTAGTCCACCATAGACACAAATGATGGATTCATATCCCATTTGTCGGATAATGTGATGGAAATTGGTCATTTGAGTAAAAAATAGCACATAAGTATATGGGATATATTTGTGTTATTATATCATTATAATTTAATACTATTTTTACTAGTATGAAGAATAATCAAAACCAAAATTAATAGTTTAAAACATTACCTTTTATTCAAATAGATTCTTTATGTTTTACCTATATTCTGTCAAGAATGTATTTCTGATCACAAAAAACAATTAATTTTTGTGTTAGTATTTTTTGAATAAATTTTGGGAGGTGCTTCCAAACTCAATAGGGTTTTTATCTATTAATAGAAGAGGGTATGGCTGGCCTTTCATAAGTGAGGTGAGTGGGAATCTTGTAATTTTTGAAAAAAAATAATTTCCACATTTTTCAAATGAAAAAAATAAAGACCAAACTATTATTGACAAAAAAATAATAAGGTCAAAATATTATAATCCAATTTTTTTATACATGTTTTTAGGTTATATTAAGACTTCTATTTTTTGTTTAACCCTAGATAAACCCAATCTCATCTTAACCAAAGTAATTAATTTTTATGATTATAAAAATTCATTATGGTAATATATTATGTTCAAATTATGGGATAATATAAATTATTATGATTCAAACTATAAAATCCATTTTATCATATATAATTATCATATTGAAAAAATTATTATATTTAATTTACCACATAGATGAGATGGGAAATCTTTTTTTCTAAAGTGGAAATCTTAAAAACCTTAAAATATTTCTCTATAAAAATTCAAAATGAAATTATTTTCCCTATCCTAAATTGTATAAATATATTAATAATTTAAATATTTATACTATATTAGGATAACATATATCCTTGAAATTAATTTAATGAAAAGGTGTGTTTAAAAAACCCGTATTTTTCACTATTCATTAAAAAAATTACCTTTTTAGAAAAAATATAAAACAATAAATCATTTATAAAAATTTTCATTATGATTTGAAAAATAAATTTAATTATTTAAAATATATTTTCTATAATTTTCAAAAACTAATTTTAAATTATGTTTTTAAAATGTCATAGGTCATTTCTTGAGAAAAAAATTTTTTTTAAACAAAAAATGGATTTATTCTTATAAAATGCCTCTAAAACTCATAAAATTAATATTAAATATTTTATTGAAAATTTAAGATATAAATTTCATTAAAATAATTCACTAAATTTATTTATTTGTTTTATTGAGAATAAATGTCTTTTTACGCTGAAAAATAGTTTCTCGGCAAATGATTTTCTTTTATTTTCAAATGGTTTTTAATGTAAATTTTAAAATAATTTGTAAAAAATAATTACTTTTATATAAATTTGTATAAAATATACATTGATATTTTATTTTTTCATATTCATACCCAATATTAAAATAGTAATGTGATAACTATCATAATAAATAATAATATTTTTGTAATGTGTTCGTTAAGAATTTGTGTTGCGTGTATCAAATGCTTTCAAATAATTTAAATTTATTCAAAAAATATTGATTTTTTTCAAAAATAACGTGATGTTAACAAATAGAAATAATCTATTTCATCTTGGATAATGGAATGAGATTTTGGTTTGTGATGTAATCATTTTTTCCTAACACTTTCTATTATGAATGTCTAATTTCACATTAATTATTTAATTTAATAATAGTGTAGAATAGTTTGATTGTTTAACCTTGTATTTCACTCTATTTAGAAAATTATTATTACAAAAATATTAAACCAAATATACATCTTAAAATACCCTATAAAATGATATACTTCACATATGATACAATTTTATGTTTTGTAGATTATAGTATTTTATTGTTATATAGAATGTTCTAAAATCCATAAAATCATATAATGGTTTTAGTCAATTAGATGCTATATTATATGGAATGTATGTTATTCTAACCTGGATTCCCTTACCACTATACCATTTAGACATAATTTGGAATTAATAAATCATAAAATGCATTGTAACTGAAATAACTTATCATCCAAAACAATATAATCCCATATATAATATTTTCATAATTTTGAAATTATATTTTTCATGATTCCAAATCATATTTCTTATGGAATAATTGAATTATGTGTTTTTTGTTGTAAATATTTCCCGAAAAAAATTTCATTACATAAGTATGAAATCTATTTCACATTATTTGAATATACCACATGAACAATAACTAGTAACATCAGGATGTAAATGTGACAAGAAGATAAAATATCACTAACTATTGGACATATAATAAGGAGTTGATCAACAACATATAAAGACTATATTCTGTATAACTATTGAACAATGTTGGATGAAATTTGATTATGTGTTAGATAATTTTTTTAATATTGATCGAATACATGAATGATCTTAATGGAGAATTCTCATCAACTGATATATTTTTTAGGGTTGTAGAGTCTATGTGATGTAAGATATGCGACAACACATTGAAATTTCAATCTCCCAAACATTGAGAAATCAGTCCACCACTTATTGTGTACTAATGTGACCATATAATGGAATCCATGAGATAACATGTTAAAATATGTACTGACAAAAAAAATATAATAAAATGTATGATTAGGTTGATCTACCACCTTCTTACCTTAGAGTGAATTAACTATAAGATGAATCATTAGTGACCTTCTGTGATAATGGTACCATGTCTAATGTCCAAAATCCCAACTATTAGTTTTGGAATTATATAAATATTTTCAGTATATTAATGATCTATCTAGTCTTTTCTAATTATTACCTAATTAAAAATGTTTTTAACTAAGCTTCAAACACAGTAATGAATCCTTCGTGCAATGTTGTTTTGTACTGGTTGTTTAGTATTTAATATTCATTCCCATGTGATACACTATTTTTGGATGAAATATAAATAAATCATTGAAAGGCCAATCTACCCCAACATTTATTACAAATACATATTTATAATTAAATATATAGGAGAACCATTATGATTAAATTAATTTAAATAGTTATTGATTAGTATCAAACAATACATAATTTATTCACACTATCTGTATATTCATTCGATGTTCTATTTCAGTTGATTTTATTAATCCGTATAATGTAGTGTATATAGTTTTACTTTGATACAAATTTATACTTTTTTTCTTAATATATTTTATCCCACATTTATTTATGGTATATGAATTTTATTTCCAAGACTACCTTGTGAGGAGTTATTTTTTAAAGCCACACAACATTGAAGTTTTTTTTTATTTAATTAACATCATATGAAGTGTCTTAATGTACTATCATGAGGTATAAGATCCATCATGTATATAACCTTTTTTTAACTTCTCATTAAACATTATTGTTATTAACATATTATTTTAACATCATAGAAAAATAATTTTTTACTATTAATTATGTCTATAATCTTTCAAACTGTGTTTATAAAATTAGACCCTTATATATTTAATTGAAAGGTTATACATAAATATTGTTCTAGATATAGGCATAACATTTTCAACGATAATATAATTTCAGTTGTTTTTAATATTTTTTGAATAATACATTATTAAAATATTTTAATGTTTCAAATCATATATACATAATATATTTGAAAAAGGTGACCATTATTTAAATTTTAAGATTTAAAATATTAATTTTAAAAATATAAAATTTCAATTTTGAAGCTCAATTAATCCTCCACCCTCTTTAACATCATTTTAGGAAAAACATTTTTTATCATCCAAAAAATAAATTTCTTCGGCTTATATTATTTACTATCTGTTTTCTATTGGAACATGAATGATTATTTGGAGAACTATATCATATTTCTATTTAATTAATACATTATTATTAATGATGATGGATATAATTTTCAATATACTAATTGACCTCCCTTAATTAATTGAAATGTTTATTCCATGAGTAAAATAAAAATAAATATCCCTTTAGAATGTATGGGGTTTGATATTTGAGGGCATATAGTAAATAAATACTAAAACCCAATTATTTCAAAAATATAGTATGTGGGTTATATAACTAAATAAGCATATGATTATGACTGTAATGATATAAATACATTATTTTTTACTTTTTCTGAAGACAAATTGAATAGAATATATAATTGTTAATCTATTTTGTATATTTGGGAAATTCTATCTATTTCTTACGAAGTAACATTCAATGTTAAATAAATGATATTTAATATATTTAACTTTAAGTATGATTCATTAATGGTGAAACATTATGACTCAACTGATGAAATTACTTATTGATTTAATTAAATCACCAATTATATGACAAAAATTATACAACCAATAAATGGGATTTTTTTATTATAATAATGATTACACGATTTTTCAAGAATCAATGTTGTGTCTATTTATTAATAATTTCATTTGGAAATATTCTATCCAAATAAATTATTGGAATGTTGATGATGTATTCATAGAAATTTATGATAGATAACATAGGTACTAAACCTAAGAAGAGTATTGTAGGTTTCATATCTTATGAGTCTAAATCCGATGAGGTAACAAATTAATATTCATGTGGAGGTGAATATGACTAAAAAATGATGTCTGGATATATCATCTAACAAGATAAATGAATATGTTTTATGAAAATTAATAAATTCATTAGAATTTACAACTATAATGTAATTTTGAAAAATTTGGTAAATTGGAAAAATAATTGTACAACGATTACACCACAGTTGAAATAATCTATTATATATTTAAAATGAAATTATTCATTAAATTTAATTTTCCTATAATGTAGTATAACATGTATGGTGATAGAGAAAGAAGTCTTAACAATGTAATGGAAGAATAATTGAGTACATGTAAAGTTACATGTATTTATTCTCATTTATATTGGAATGATGATTATGAGAAATAAAATGTATGATTTATAAAAGTTCTCACGTTGTATAAAATATTATTACTACTCCTACATTGTCTTATGATGATTTCATAGATGAATATCAAATATATAATCACGAGTATTAAAAATCGTGTTCTATATTTCAAGATATCATAAATGATCATAATGTAAAATATATGAATTTGAAAACAATACATGCTGTATCTACCAAAACTGAAAATGTTTTTATGATTTCATATTAAAATAATGAAAACTAATTAAAAGGGTATACATATTTGAAATAACATAATGAACAAAGAGAAATCATATATAACTCTTTATAAAACTTACAAACTCTTTGAATATGATCTTTAGAAGTCCAGAACTACCAAATCATAATACTGGATTGGTATATAATTTAGGATAATAAATAAAAATGTATATGGTAATTTATTTCTGTTTTCTATGAATAAGAATATATTCATTTAGATAATAATTCCTTTTAATTAGGAAAATTTATTTCAATATTTTGTCCCTTTGAAAACAACTTTTTCTAAATCTATTAATTGTATAGTGAAATAGTTTCCAAAAGAAAATTTAACTACTTAAATCAATAATTCAAAACATTTTGGATCAATGAAAATATCTCAAAAAGTCATTTATTTTTTTATTTTACAGTGGAGATGTTCTTGATAAGGTAAAATATTATATAGTATTAGGATGATATATGTTCTAGACACATGAACAAACACTATAAAATCATCAATAGTTTATTAAAAGAAGAAAGTGTACATGTCACATTTAGGGAAAATAAAAAGGGGAAGATAATTTATCATGGAAAAATTGGTAACCATGAATCTGATAATATTGTGGATGTATTATTTTTTAATAGATTAAAATATAACTATATTATTATATCTCAATTATGTGATAATGGATATAATGAAAAATAAGATAATAATTCATGAAATATTTTTGATTCCTTACTTGATTTAGTTTTTCCTTCTTTAATGAATAACAATTATTATGTTGTTAATTAGATTCAGTCTTTTCTAATAACTAATTATGAATATATTAATTTCATAGAGAATTGTTTTTGTTAAAATACAATATAGGTCGATAAAAATATATTCCACATTGAAATAATTATAGGAAATTATTAGTAATGGATCTTCCCAAAAAATAATTACTAAAATAAAAAATTTCAAATCTCTATAAAATGGTAATGAAACAGAAAAATCCTTTTAAACTAAATAATTAATTTTCCACCTCAAAATATAATAATATTCTCCTGGATGTTTTTTTGTACCATGTAGTTTATTCTAGTATTTTATGAAATAGTTAAAATTATATTATTTTTTTTATTATTAGAGATAAATAAATGTATATATTATAGATCAAAACATTAAATTTCATTCATCGTTTAATAAATTTACAAAATCTATAGAGGGAGGTTGTGTACATATCATTAAATCCTTGAGAAGTGATCATAGACATGAATCTAATAACAATGCTATAAATCTGTATATTTATAGAATTTCTATAATAAAATTTTTATTTTACCTCATACTTGTAAAAAGTATGGTAATATATAATGGAGAAATGAAACTCCTTATTAACACCCAACAAACAAGCATCAAAATATAAATTAGTAAAAAATAACTGAATATGGGTATTATTTTCCTCAGTATGAAATGGAAGAAGAATGATACCATTGTAATGTAGATCACGTGATCCCCCATATGACAAATGATATTAGAATTAATAAAAGGTCTAGTAAAATCCAAACACTATGCATATTATGTGGAAGGCCCTGTGAAGTACCACTAAAAAGTCCTTGTTCTATTATAGAGCCACCCCATAAAATCTATGGTCACATGATGGTAACTAGATAATCTCACCCAAATCATGTATCATATAAGCTAGTATTCACCCAACTAACCATCAAAAAATACTTGCAAAATAGTAGTAAAATATACACATGGTGGGAGCCTCTTGGGAATGTAAAACTTACATGATACATCACCAATGTGTAGAATGATTGGAATTTCCAAAATTCATACAAACTCATGAGATTTATAACCATTTTAAAATTAAAAAATTAAATACAAATGTGGGGGACACATGAGCCTCCCGTGGTTATAAAAATCCCTTCACACACACCTGTCGATCTGTAATACCCCCACAAAAACCTGGTGGCATATCAGCCACATCTCGTGGAAGCATGTTTTCATCACATTTTCATCTCATGAGGAACCTATATGATTTACAAGTGACCATGTGCTTCCCCTTTGACTATGTAAGGACACAAAAATATGTTTTCCATGAAATTCTAGTGTATCTCTATAGGATCATTTACTGGTCAAGTGAATCATCACCCTTAGGTAGGGTGATTTATTCAAAAATACTCATAAAACATTGTGATATTATCAAACTTTTCAAAATAGACAAAGGATGTATATAGGAAAATGTTGGGATCCTCTTGCAGTCATAATACACACATGACAAGATGGTCATGTCTATAGTATTTTCTCAGAAGGCCCATAATAATCCATCATTAGGACATGGAATATCTCGACAAAGGCATCAATGATAATTTAAATGACACGTAACGAGAATCAGGATCTCCTGATGGAGCATGGATGTGTTTAAAAGATCATTAACATGTATGTATGATTAAAAAAGACCCCATTCGTAGGAAATAATAAAATAAATAATGTATTGAGAGGATAGTCAGGTGGTTTTGGAATATATTGTAACACCCTTGGAATGAATAACTAATGGAATTCACAAAGTGTGTGATAGTAAATCCCTCTACTAAGTATAGCTTGGATTCATGTGATATTCATTGACTAAATTGGTGAAAAAATAAAGTGGATGTCCTAATAAATCCATTAACCCATCATTCAATAAATAATTTATCCTTTTTCATCCAGATGCATATATCCATGGAATTAATAGATATTTTTTAGATCTACTGATATCAAATCGTAATAGATTCATATCATGTAAGATTCAAAGAACAATTGGGGCGGTCATGCACAATGAGTGAGCACATCGCTTGATCACTTATTGACCACTTCAAGTGCTTCTAGAGAGACACATGAATGTTATACCATACATTTTCGAAAATAAGGGGGAATTAAAACAAGAAAGAATGAGGAAAATATAATGTATGAGAATTTAGAGGCTTGAATAAAAACTGCAAAATATGAGACATGTGTAATCTAAATATAGGATGCTCCTTATATGATTCTCTCAATCCACGTGATTCATGAGACACCACTAGGACATGTCGCTCAGATCTTCAGAAATGAATTTGGTATTACATTTGGATTATGTGACATCCCCCTGAAATTTAAAAAGGAAGTTAAATAGAACCTCCCAACAATACAATCCAAATATAATGAAAACCTACAAGATCTACATATAGACCTAAAAATTTCTTCAAACATGTCTCCCAACTCATATAAAAAATTATTACATGTCATATTAGACTTTTGATATCACTAGGACATGTCAGTTGGAACTTACAACGATCGAAATACATGTCAATATGCTCTCACGATGATGCAGAAAAAAGTCATCCAGCAACTGTGGAACCTTCAAAGACATGTCTCAATGTCATGCACAATTCCCTCCAATAATGTAAACTAGATCTATTGATGAAAAAAGGTTAAGGTAGCTAGACAAATGACACCCTCTAGACAAGATGGTTAGGTCTCATTATGTCCTTTGTAAAATTCATCTTAGATTATGCTAAAACCATCATAAATTCAATCATATTTTGAGACGTTTAATAAAAAAGTAAACTAGATCTTGTAATTGTTTTTGGAAATCTCAAAAATGCATTTTATGACATGTGAATCTTAAAACTGAGGAACAAGGAGAAGAAAATCAACACATGTTTGGTGGACATGCCTTCCATGCTACATGGGCATCCCAAAACATGATATCCTTATCTATCCTCTATGTATAGTCCCTAACCAACTAAAATATGATGATGTTGATTAATTCTATAACAAGGATGTGTATGATTCCTTCTTATGGCCTGATATCATATTGAAATCCACTTCGGTGAATGCCCCTTTATTTTTTCGACATTTCAACCGTTAAGACCCAATCATTATCATGGGATGATCATTCTACCTCATTCATCAATGGATTTAAGAACCAATTCGACTACAGTGTCTTTGATTCCAACCACAACTAGGATACATAGGATTCCTTTCTATGTCTCGAGCTCTATATCAAATATCTAAAGGATTTCATATTTCATATGTCTGAAATCCATAATTGATGAGTCTGATTATTTTTTACCTTGTTTCTCACAAATAGAATATATGACCTGGTATTAGGTAGTAAAAATTATTATATAACTCATATCGTGGGATTCTATATATAAAATGTGAAATCTCAACATATAATCCTCAATTAGTGGAATAATATTATATGTCACGTATATAACAGAAACATTAGTGTGTAAGCCCCACCCAATTGAACTATAATGATTATGCTTCCTTTAATAACCGAGATATGTATGATGCATTCCTATAGCTCATGTTCATGATGGAATCCACTTTTGTGTAATTACCCCCATTTCCCTAACATTTAACCATTCGGACCCAATCATTCCCATGGGATGATCATTCTACCTTATTAGTCAGAAGACTGGGAGACTAATTGAAATGAGGTGAATTGGATTCATTCCATATCCATTGTACATATGATTCCTCTCGGTGACATGAGATCTCTATAAAATCCTAATGGTTTTTCCCAATGCATTGTTACCAAATCCATATGCATTGAGAATGATTAATTTTTATCCCATGATTCTCACAATGAGAGTTTCTCATGTGGAAATTGGTCATTTATAATATCAGATAATTCAAATCATGAATCTCCACCATCCTGACAAATCTTTGTATGTACAACCTTATGAGTTACATGATATAAAAAATCATACATAAAAAGGAATATACCTTGGTTTTAGCCTAAGGGTTTGATCGATCATTGATAATGATAATTCCTTTCATAACTAGGATAGGTATGTTGTCTCCTTGAGACTCGAGATCAAATATCTAGGGTCTTAGTTACCACAAATTTTTCCACTCCCCAGAACATTAAACATAATGGTTTGTTGTACAACATGTCTATTTATTATTGTAATAAACATGATACATGTTCCTCTTCATAAGGGCTCAATCATCTCCCTGGAATATTAACTACCTTCCTATATGGTAAATTTTCTTGAACCACCTGGTTACATGTATTTATCATATAATAAGATATCCATCCACGTGAAATGGATAAAGATCCTCAGATATTAAAATTTGGATTCACTAATGAGATCATATTATTGAGTGTATAAAACTACTTAACCCCTGATCATTATTTAGGGTAACCAATCACGTATCAAGAGTAGGAATAGATAGTCAATCTCATACCCCATTAAGATGTTTGATTCCCTCCTCTCTTGAAAAACACGATTAAGGGACACATGGAATGAGGGAAACAAGGTTTCAGACTAGTTATCCAAGCTTGCGGTGCCGGGTTCAGGAACAACCTACTTTTACAACCCTCTACAGTTGAACCTAGTTGTTGAATTTCTTATTAGAGGGGATGAACATGGTCTTAATTATTTTAGGCCCCCTTATACCGTTCTTCTTTTTTGTTTTCCCTCCATTTTCTCCCATCATCTTCAATAAATAAATAATGTTGATGATGATGATACAAAAAAATCAGGAAGAGTAGGAATAGATTCGTAACCATATCAATATTCTATAATAGAGTCCTAGATTTAGAGGAAATTCACCCTCAAGGGAATGATGATCCTGAACTCCAACACTCTAGACAAAAGAGATTCTCGTAGAATCATTTGGTTTAGAACCAAAAATGACCACTCACCTTTAAAAGGTTGTTTTATAGCCAGTTATGGATGTGGGAACCATTGATAAATTCCATTAATAATGAAAATGGCTACAAAATGTTAATGATTGTGCATGAAATCTAACCGACCATAATCAACCCTTGGGGATAACCAAATCCAACACAATGAGGGTTCCCATTTGTTTCATTCCCATAATAACATAAATGGTAAACCTAAAATAAATCCGTAAAATAAAAAATTGATTGTTTTATTATATGTTGGGACAATTTGTTTTCAAACAATATTTAGAAAACAATGTTTAATTTTACATGATTCTCTGGAATGAATGAATGATTTGGATTCGATCCCTTTTTTTGACATGTGTTACATAAAACAGAGAATAATACTAACTTAAATAATATAGTTGATCCACTATAACAGGGGTTTATATGAAATAATTACATCCTCACATTAATAATTCCACATGATCAGAATGGATAGTCCACAAATAAAATTACAATTGTGACAACCATTTATATCTGATTGAGAATGCATTATAAATATGATATTTCAATAATTATTTAACTTGATCCTTATTTTATGCATGAAATATTAAACTGAACTCATTAAAAATATCCCGATAAGATATAATGTCTTCATCCAGTGTCTATTCAAGAAAGACATATATGGATGCAACCACCTTGAGTCCAAAAATTATATCACCTTCTTAACTAATTCAATGTTATCCAGAGAACAAAATTGTCTCAGTGTACCATCGACATGTTACAATATTGTCCATAGAGATATTTTTTGATGATCTCTATTAACTAAAGAAGATGATTTCAAATCTCCCAACGAAGGATTCAACTAATCCAGTGACATTCAATACCACAACAAACCAATTTGGGAACTTATCCTCGGATCATGAAAATCAACACCTTCAGTATATGATAGAGGTAGTCTATATATTAAAATATATCTATACTTATGTTTAGGATCTTCAAAGGATGACTCTTGTCAAAGTCCGTTTCATGCACCATCCCACCAGTCACATACTAATGGTACCACCAGACACTCTACAACCTTTAGATACCATGAATGGGTAGTAAGGAAGACACAATAGTCATGTAATGTTCTAGTAAACCATCGCAAGCTCATATCCCCACTCACACAATTATCATCTGACAATATATTTCCTAAGTAGCACGAAAGAAGGATCATATCCCTACCCACTTAGAGAAATTCAATGGGAATATTCATGTAGAAGGAATGGTGGAGCCACATATCCATGCTGTTGTGCATGATGTACATTTTCATATTCCAATGGAATAAGAAAGAAAGAATTGAAATCATATCCTCCCTTAAATTGATTATCTACGCTAGTATATAGAAGTGATGGAAAATGTAAAGACTTTAATCTAATTACATACTTTTCTAAAATTCCATTATAATAAATAAACTACTAATAAAGACTATTAGAATATTAGTTCTCTGGTAAAAAAGGGATATGTCAATATTACAATCGCTATATCCAAGGTAGATCAACACATTAATAATTATGAACAAGTGGTTTTTTTAGGAAAGAGTACTTTATTTCTCCCATCTAATAGTATTATTATTATAAAACAGTAAATGTGGAGGCATCATAGCAGGCTCAAATTTTTTTTTAAACTAAGTCTCATGTGGTGATAGCGTCACATAGCTCCATATAGGGAAAAATTCGTATAAAAATGACTAGTGAGATAATCAAAATCCCAATGATTATGATCGTATCCCCTTCATGGTTGGAGGAAACATAGTGATAAGGTTCATTCATTAGGATAGTCTCATTTTCCAATTAAGGATGACCACCACAATACTCTAAATTCCCAAGATTATGGACATAAGCTCGTTATCACTATAGCTCACCATGTGAGACTGAAACATTCTCTTGGACATGATCACATTCCGTTAGTGAATATACTTAGAATATTCCAACATATCACATATTCATGAACATATTTCTAATTCTGTCAATGAAAAAATCCCCATCATAATTTCAAGGTAATATATAAGGATACTTATATCCCGTCTCCCATTTTTTTAGGATTGTTGGTATATTCGATTGGGGAATGAATATTTGTTCTGGGACAATATTCCTATTAACACCGAGGATCCCCAAGTGAGAGCATAAAATTCCTATATGTAGTCCCATATTACTCCTAATAATGTCATGTGGTATAGTCGAAATTGTAGAGACCCGAATCCTAATGTACATGGTAATTACTTTACTTTTTTGGAATACTTAATACATAACAAAAACAGACACTCAAGGACCGTAATAGTTTAGTGTCTTTGGAAAATAGGAATGTAATTTTCTAATCATGGTGAAAGATCTTCAACTTCTCTAATAAAGATATTCCCATTTTGGTTTTCTTACCTAAAACATTTATTTAAATCCTGGAGAAAAGAAAACATAAAATGGGTGAGCTCAAAATCTCAGTAAGGGTAAGCATGAAGAAAATAAAACAAACCATATATATTTGATATTAAAAACAAGAACATAATGTTTAAACATCAAAATCTTGGGCAACAACATAAAACATGGAAGTACATAAGGAATAGATCATAAAGAAACATTAATCATGATAAAATAGCATGGGAATAAATCATGTGATTGTGGAAACCATTAAGAACATGATATGATTTCCATAGTAGCTAAGGCATTTCTTCCAATACCATCTTAGTGGACAAAGTTCCATTCTGAAATGAGTTCACTCCTCGTTCCAGTCTTGTATTACTGAAACGGATTAACTTACCATTCCAGCCATGTCTATCTCATGGGATATAAATCTTTACAAAATGCATTGTAGGGAGATATAGGTCCCACCAATCTCATAATGAAATAATTCTTACGTGTTCCACAACATAAACATAAATCATCCATCATCACCCAAATAATAAAATTGGTTCCATAAACATCACCCCATCATAAAATAATCTATATAAAACAAATGGATATCATTTCATCATAAGAAAAGTGAAACCATGTAAATCATAGAAACATTATAATTGAAACATACACATATGAAATAATTTCATCCTAGAAGGAAAATTGATTTGATAAAACGCTTGAAATGAATTCTTGAGGAAAATATACTTTCTTCTTCAAAATCATTTTCTTTTCACAAAATGACTTGAAAATTTAAAAGAAAAGGATTTTGTTGAAAATAATCATGAAATATTGTACATAAATCATTATAGAAATAAGGATTTATGAAACTGTAACAATTCGTTCATTCCGTATAAGTTAAAAAAACATTCTCCTCATACTTTTTTTGGAAAAGTCAAAGAGTTCCTCATATGGTAAACAAAAGAAAGATTCCTTCCTTAACACAAATTAAAAGTCAAAGCAGGGTAAAATGACATTAAAAATAAAAGGAAGAATATTAAACACATTATGAAAAACATTTTATGGGAATGGATGGAAAATATAACCCCAGTAAATACTTACAAAAAAACAATATCGGATAAAAACGATATTGGAAAAGTTATCCCTTACCATAGGTCCAATATGATTCGTACATATCTGAAACTCATGTATAATGATTTAAATTATGTAATTGACTTATTACAGAGTCATATTCATTGTTATGATTTCATAAATGGATCACTTATAACTTTATATCACCCGTTATTTTGTAAATTCCATGTTAAAGCGGCGTTTTGGTTAAAATTGTTTTATTTATCGTACGTTCTTGGACTTGTTGTTCATGATATTATTAATTATATCCTGATTTAATTAATTAAAGAATGTAAAACATGATTTATATATAATATATATTCATCATATACATATATATATATGATAGATTGATAAATGGTATGAAATACACCGTTTATGGAGATGGTAGGTTGTACGTACGCATGAACGCTGTTTTTATTTCCTTATTGAATTGAATGGAATTAAGTAGTTGGAATACATACATATATATATACATAAATACAGTATCATTATTATGTCATATATTTCATTATTATTCATTATATATACTTTATAATCATTCATTAATTGTAAACATGGAGAATGAATCTCATCGTGTCGTGGAGATGGTAGTCCGTACGTACGCACAAGCGATGATAGCATTCCCATGATCGTGGAGTTGTATTTAATTGTATGTATAATATTTCAGAATCAATATCACAATATGATAATCATATATAGTTAAGTATTTACACCATTATACCCATCAAAGTAAGGTGGTGGTCGATAACAGATTACACCACGGTGTGGAGACAGTATTCCGTACGTACGCGCGCGTGGTGATTTTGTTTTCCATAGGATGGATAGAAGGTGAAATAGGGATTTCATCTTTATAATAACATATAATTATAATAGTAATACTGATTTTCTTAATTTATAACGAGTCAACTAAAGAATATGAAGTTGAAGAAGAAAGAAACTTGAAAGAATCAGAAGAAGAGATTACCTCTTCTTCGACGCACCTAATTTAAGCCTTCTCTTAAGGAAGTAGAGTTGGTCTTTTAAGATGAACATAACCTCTGGAATGTTTCTAGGGAAGTGGAGAAGAGAAATGGGCAGGGTTTGGCCGAGATTCATGGTTCAAAAGTGTGTGAATAGAAGAGGGAAGGGGTTCCCTTTTTATAAGGGAGGAGAGGGGCACCTTTGGAAAAACATAAAATATTATTTTATAATAAAGTCATATTAGGTTTTTAATAGCTCCAAATTTATTTATTTCGAAGCTAAGATATGTATGGGTTGAAATCCTTACATCCATGATATTTTAGACAGGTTTGGGTCATTATATTAACCATATCTATTAGTTTTAACTCTTAGTTAATTATATTGGCATTTACCATGTCACTTTGTATTTTTATATTATATAGTCAATAAACATACCATATACATCCAAGAGACCCCCAAGTTTTCCATTAATGATACAACTATCATGATATAAGTATCTTTTCTGAACCTTTTATTTTTAAGATTATAATAACAATTAATAATATAATATTGGTTTTAAAAACTATTTTATGTCAATTTTGACACTATTTGGTAATGGATTTTTGTGAAACTCATAACATCAGGATTAGATAGAAAAATGTTAATTAAATCAATACTAACATGTAATATAAACCTAGAAAATTAGTTGAAATCATAAAAAGTCTCAAATTACTTCTATTTGTGTATTTATAACATCAATTATGTTAATATTTCATTAATACGATAATTACTGCATCATCATTATGTCATAAATAAATTAAATTATTTAATGTATAAATACTATAAATAAAATAAAATAATGTAAAAAATCGTTTTATATTTATAATTAATATTTTTTAGTCGAATTTATCTTATGTATAACCCTATATTAAAAATGATTTACTTATTTAACATTGATTTTAACTATTTTAACCCTTCTTTAAATAAATTAATAATAAATGCCTAATCTAATCCAAGTGGATCTAAATAGTCATATATAATTCCTAAGGTTGTTTTTGGTCTAATTAAACATATCCAATAGAATTATAACATGTGTTAGGGTAATAATAATATCATTTTACCCTTAATGACCCTATTTACTTTTAACTGTGGTAAATAAAAGTAAAAAGTTACTATTCACCAAAAATTATTTTAATCTCATTGAACAACATTTTAGTCCTTAATATTAACCGTGTCTCTCGGATTTTCAAAATTCCACTCACATAAGTGGTAAAATTATGTTTTATGTATGTTTGCAAAAATCTCCTAGAAGGTAGGTAAAAGACGGAGAAAAGTTCAATAAAATGTTTATATATCAAAAATTATTATAAAATGACTCCAATTAATTACATAGAACATATATAGGTATTATGTATCGATTTTGATCTAAAATAAATATGAATAAAATAAATAATTATTTAAATAAAAAGTTGGTTTTTAAATAGTAACCCATTGTTTTCACTATTCATCAAAAATTGAAAGTTTTCAAAAACATACCAAAAATTCACCATAGGCTAATTTCTATATTTTGAATCAAAAAATGAATCCCCTTTTGAAAGATAAAATTTATAAAATTTCAAAAAGTGTGTAATTCTATTCACAACGGCTAGTTTATATAATATTTTAATAACATATTGTTGTTTAGTGAAACTCGATATTGCGTACAACACACACTATCACGGAAAGTCGCGATTGAGTGTAAAGCAATCCAAGTTAGGGATGCATGTTGTGCAAGATTATTTTGGTGTAGCATACAACACAAGACATGAATGAAATAAAAAAGAATATTTTCCATTAAATCTCAGGGTGTTATATTCTACCCCCTTTAAAATGAATTTCAACCTCAAAATTCATCGGGGTTATAAATGTTTTAATACATGAATGTTTCTTTCATAGAAACCCACATCATAAAAACGAATACCATAACTTGATTTTAAAAACTAATGTATGAAATGTAACGGTTACCCAAATTAATTACTCACTGGGGTACCACATAGGAGAACATAGGTGAAAATATGGATACGGAAGAGAAATCTAACCATAATGTTATGATGGAGAGTGGTAGAGAACATGGGTATGAAAAAAATACAAAAATCACAATGCCTTAAATTTTTGATGATCTAAGGTACCATCCGATTCATCTTATATGTGGACACTAGGACAACATTTTCAGTTTTCAAGATCATTTCCCTAAAGTTGAAGAATTCGAATAAATACTTACTTTATTTTGGTACAATATCACCATTGTTCATGCCTTGTACAATTTCCACTTCATCTCATAAATAAATGAATTTGAATTTGTCATTCTTGAAGTTTTAGTAGATCATGTGATAGAATGATGGGTCATTCAATCTGTGTCAAACAAAAGGTTAGCAAAAGTTATAAGTCCATCTTATTGTGATATTAATTGTATATGTTTCCAAAAATGGACTTATACTTCATCTATCATAACGCTTAATAAAATAAAACTATTTTATACTAACCAGGGACTTCCTGTAGGCAACTGGTATGCAATAAAGGCCTGTCGCACTTCGGTTGTGGGTTCGAGTCCCACAGCCTTGTCCGACGCAACAGGTTGTCGCCCATCCTACAGGTTATGCATTTTCTAAAACTATACTATTATAACATTTCAAAAATAATATCAAAAAGTTCTAGCATTAAACAATAATAACTTATGTTCAACATAATCCATTCCAAACTTTAGGCTTATCCAAAATACTACATTCAAAACTCATAGTATAAAGAGAACAATTACTAAAAAGGTCATATAACAAGCATGTGAATACCATCATTTATCCCTCATATATCTTGGCGGTCACATTCCAATCATGTGAATACCTTAATCATGTATTCTCTTGAAAAATGAATACACATTGACCCTTAGTGAAAACATGAATGTTGTCAAAAGATAACTCTTTCCACATACCAAAATCCAAAAATTATATATTCTCAAACCATGATATAACTTTGTCCTTATATCATTCATGAGATCATGAATATTATCAAACATTTAATTTTCTCTTTATCCCTTCATTATGCGCACATCATCGGCTTTCCAAGATATTTGAATCACTTTTCATGATTACAGGTGCCATATAATTATCGAAAACCACAATAAACAATTTCATAGATATTCCAATTTTCAACAATACTATAAATGAGATTCCACAACATTATTTTTGAATCCCTTTACATAAACTCATAATCATTCCACCACATCGTTTTCATAATCAACATTGCTAATAGTGATCGCATGCGACATCCCTTTGTCCTTTGACTTAAGAGGTTTCTCATGTTGATCATCATTAACCCCTGGATTAGGGAATTGATTACCATAATGCCCCATTTACTTTCACTGGAAGCATTGAAATGTTGGTGGTGCGTTCTTTGTAGTCTTTTCTTTATTCACATCATTAGCAACCCTTTTTACATTACATTGACACTCAGCTTCTTTATGACCTTCTTTTCCATACTTAAAACATTTTCTTGTCCCTTTAAGACAATCTCCACCATGCTTCTTTCTACACTTTGAGCATAAAGAAACATTCATCTTCTTTTCAACATTGTTCTGAGATTTCGCCTTGAACTCCATCATCCATTTCTTGTCAAAACCATGAGATGGATATGTATCACAAACATCCATTTCTACCTTGATAGCACAACACACAATATATTCAAATCTACTGAAGTCTCTAATAGCTAATTCCATTCTAAGACTTGGTTTTAATCCACTGAATAATCGATCAACTTTATATTCAGGTTGTATGATAAAGCTAGATGCATACCATGTAATCCTTGTAAAATTTTCTTTATATATACCAAAAGATTCATCATCCTTTTGGTTAATATCAAGGAACTCCTATTCTATCTTAGTTTGAAGAATGCGAGGGAAGTACTTACTCTAAAACAAGTTCTTGAACTCGTCCCATTCCATGGATTCAATTTCATCATAAGGCCTTGTATTCTTAATTAGAGTCCACCACTAGTATGCTTCACCTTCTAAACTTTAAACAACTAGAATGAATTTATCATGTTCCGAACAACGAAGTATGGAAAATATATTTTAAATGGTACTGATCCATTGTTCAACAACAAGTGGATCAGAAGACCCACTGAAAGAAGGTGGATGTTGCCTCATGATGGACTCAATAGAATATTGTTCCCTTCTCTGCTCATTTGGAAGTCCAGAATGATTCATAGCATCTGAAAGTATAGTAATAAGATTTTTCACTCCATTTCCCATAACTATGGTTTGTTTAGGAGGAAAATCATTGCATCGTCCATTAAATTGACCAACACGGTTCCTTCGGGTTACATCCATCGTCTAAATCCCAAAAAGAATGGTGGGAGATGCAAAATCATGCTAGGGAAAACAACATAATAAAGGGGGAGTACCATCAATATCTAACATCTTAGGTTAAATTCTAGGATTGTAACCATAATTCTAGGACTATAACCTATACTTATACTTAACCTTAGGGACATACCTAGATATACCTTAGAAATATCTCTAGGGATCTCACTAAAGTTATCACATCCTTGTTTCCAATGGTTAACTAAACCTTTCCTCTAATACCAACTGTAGAGACCCGAATCTTGATGTACATGTACATTACATTAATTTTGCGGAATACTTAATACATAACAAAAACAGACACACAAGAACCGTAATAGTTTAGTTCTTTGGAAACTCGGAATGTAATCTTCTAATCGTGGTGAAAGATCTTCAACATCTCCCATAAAGACCTTCTGCTTTTGGTTTTCTTACCTAAAACCTTTCATTAAATCATGGGGAAAAGAAAAACATATAAAGGGTGAGCTCAAAAGCTCAGAAAGGGTAAGGATGAAGAAAATAAAACAAACAATATACATTTGAAATTATAAACATGAACATAAAGTTTAAACATCAAAATATTGGGCAACAATATAAAACATGGTAGTACATAAGGCATCGATCATAAAGAAACATTAATCATGATAAAATAGCATGGGAATAAAACATGTGATTGTGGAAACCATTAATCACATAAATTGATTTCCATAGTAGCCAAGGCATTGCTGCCAAGACCATTTTAGTGGACAAAGTCCCTTTCTGAAATGAGTTCACTCCTCGTTCTAGTCTTGTATTACTGAAACGGATTAACTTACCATTCCAGCCATGTATATCTCATGAGATATAAATATTTACCCAATTCATTGGAGGGAGATATATTCCCACCCATCTCATAATGAAATAATTCTTACATGTTCCATAACATAAACATAAGTCATTCATCATAACCCAAAGAATATAATGGGTTTCATAAACATCATCCCATCATAACATAATCCATATAAAACAAATTGATATCATTTCATAATAAGAAAAGTGTAACCACATAAATCATAGAGACATTATATTTGAAACATACACATATGAAATAATTTCATCTTAGATGGAAAATTGTTTTGATAAAACGCATGAAATGAATTCTTGAGGAAAATATCCTTTCTTCTTCAAAATCATTTTCATTTCACAAACTGACATGAAATTTTAAAAGAAAGGATTTTGTTGAAAATAATCATGAAATCTTGTATAGGAGGCTTTATGGAAATAAGGCATTATGAAACTGTAATAATTCGTTCATTCCGTATAAGTTAAAAAACATTCTCCTCATACTTTTGTCGGAAAAGTCAAAGAGTTCCTCATATGGTAAACAAAAGAAAGATTCCTTCCATAACACAAAGTAAAAGTCAAATAAGGGTAAAAATTTCATTAACAATACATGGAATAATATTAAACACTTTCTAAAAAACATTTTATGGGCATGGATGAAAAATATAACCCCATTAAATACTTACGAATAAACAATCTCGGATAAAAACAAGATTAGAAAAGTTATCCCTTAAGTTAGGTCCGATATGCTTCATATGTATCCAAACCTCCTGTATAATGATTTAAATAATGTCATTGACTTATTAAATAATCATATTAATTGTTATGTTGTCATAAATGGTTCACTTATGACTTTATATTAGCCGTTCTTTTGTAAATACCATGTTAAAGTAGCGTTTTGGGTAAAATTGTTTTATTTATCGTACGTGTTTGGAATTTTGTTCTTGATATTATTACTTATATCCTTATTTACATAATTTCATAATGTAAAACATGATTTATATATAATATATATTCAGAATATACCTATATATATATGAAAGATTGATTAATGGAATGAAATACAGCGTTCATGGAGACGGTAGGCCGTACGTACCCATGAACGATGTTTTTGTTTCCTTATTATATTGAATGAAATTAAGTAGATGAAATACATATATATAAATAAATCTAGTATCATTATTATTTCATATATTTCATTATTATTCATTATATATACTTTATAATCATTCATGAAAGGTTATCATGGAGAATGAATCTCATCGCGTCGTGGAGACAGTAGTCCGTACGTACGCACGAGCGATGATATCATTCCCATTATCGTGGAGTTGTATTGAAGTGTATGTATAGTATTTCAGAATCAGTATCACATTATAATAATAATATATAGTTATCTATTTACACCATTATACCCATCCATGTAAGGTGGTGGTCGAATACAGATAACACCACGACGTGGAGACGGTATTCCGTACGTACGCACGTGCGGTGATTTCGTTTTCCATAGGATGGATAGAAGGTGAAATAGGGTTCTTTCATATTTATAATGACATATCATTATATAAGTAACACTAATGTTATTACTTTATTATGAGACAACTAAATAAGAATAAGTTTAATAAGAACAAAACTTGAGAGAATCGGAAGAAGAGATTACCTCTTCTTCGACACACCTCATTTATGCCTTCTTTCAAGGAAGTAGAGTTGGTATTTTGAGATGACCAGAACCTACAGAATGTTTCTAGGGAAGTGAAGAAGCGAAATGGGTAGTGTTTGGCCAAACTTCAATGCTCAAAAGGGGGTGAAGAGAAGAGGGAAGGGGTGCCCTTTTTATACGGGAGGAGAGGGGCACCTTTGGAAAAACTTAAAATATTATTTTATAATAAAGTCATATTCAGTTTTGAATAGCTAAAAATTGATTTATTTCGAAGCTAAGGTGTTGATGGGTCGAAATAAAATAATCAAATATATTTTATACAGGTTTTGGTCAATATATTAACCTTATCTTTTAGTTTTAACTCTTAGTTAATTATATTGACATTTACCATGTCATTTTTTATTTTTATATTATATAGTCAATAAACATGCCATATACAACCATGTGACCACAATGTTGTCTATTAATGATAAAAATATCATGATATAAGTATCTTGGACAAACCATAGAATTTTATGAATATAATAACAATTAATAATATAATATTTGTTTTAGAAATTATTTTATGTCTATTTAGACACTATTTGGTAATGGATTTTTGTGAAAATCATAACAGCATGATTAGATAGAAAAAAGTATATTAAATCAATAATAACATGTAATATTAACCTACTTAATTAGTGGAATTCATAAAAATTCTAAAATTACATTTATTTGGGTATTTATAACATTAATTATGTTAATATTTCATTAATAAGATAATTACTGCATCATCATTGTGTCATAAATAAATTAACATGTTTAATGTCTAATAATTATAAATGAAATACCATTATTTAGGAAATATTTTTAGCCTTCTAATGAATATTTATAGCCGAATTTATCTTATGTATAACGATATATTAAAAATTATTTAGTTATTATACATTGATTTGAACTATTTTAACCCTTCTTTAAATAAATTAATAATAAATGTCGTAATCTAATCCAAGTGGATATAAATGGTCATATTTTATTCATAAGGTTTTTTTGGTCGAATTAAACTTATCCAATTGAATTAAGACATGTTTTAGGGTAATTATAATATCATTTTAACCCTTAATTACCTGATTTACTTTTAACTGTGGTAAATAAAAATAAAAAGTTACTATTTACCAAAAATTATTTACATCTAATTGAACCACATTTTATTCCTTCATATTAACCGTGTCTCATAGATTTTCGAAATACCACTCAAAAATGCTGTAAAATTAAGTTTTATATAACTTTTCAAAAGGCTCCTAGGAGGAAGGTAAAAGACGGTGAAAAGTTCAATAAAATTTTTATATATCAAAAATTATTATAAAATGACTACAATGAATTACATTGAAATTATATAGGTATTCTGTATCGATTTTGACGTAAAATAAATTTAAATAAAATAAATAATTATTTAAATAAAAATTTGGTTTTTAAATAGTTACCCAGTGTTTTCACTATCCATCAAAAATTGAATGTTTTCAGAAAAATACAAAAAATTCACCATAGGCTAATTTCAATATTCTGAATCCAAAAATGAAGTCCATTTTGAAAGATAAAATATATAAAATTTCAATAAGTGGGTATTACTATTCATAATGGCTAGTTTATATAATATTTTAATAACATATCGCTATTTTTTGAAACTCGATATTACGTACAACACACGCTATCGTGGAAGGTCACAATTGCATGTAAAGAAAGCCAAGTCAGGGATGCGTGTAGTGGAAGCTCCTTTTGGTGTAGCGTACAACACAAGACATCAATGAAATTAAAAGGAATATTTTTCATAAAATCCCAGGGTATTACATAAAGGATGGGGATTGGGCTCATATTCTCATCCTAAATGAGGCTCATCAAGTGAGAATGGTACATGCCTCAATAAAAGATCATATACTTGTAAAAAATGAGTAATATTATTGGTATATTCCAAAAGAATCTATATATTGGGATTATACTCATGTATCATGATAATGTTATCTACATTATCTGACAACTTTCATAAATCATGCTTGTATCCCTACACAATTCCAAAAGTCAATTCATCTTATTTTATCCATGATATAGAATGAGTACCATATTTCTAATCTACTAAATTATATTATCCTCGAGGTTTTCTGAGACACATTCTCAACACCAAAAGGATCATTAAACTATTTACGAAATGATGAATATGATCATTACCATTATAATCCACCTTGTGGTAATGTGGATATAGATCATAGGGACACTAATTCAAGCATCCACTATGGTCATCTACACCAATGTGATATCACCCATGAACAAGAATATCCTCCATTTTACAATAAACCATTTTATTGATAGGCAACAAAAAATAAAACGCATTTCTTTAGAGATATGCTTCAATCTTTGCGGTTGTCCACATATAGTTCACCGTCAACATCCAGCCAGACACCACTCCCGATAGTAGGGGACCACAAGAAGTTTCTTTTATGGCCTGACCATATGAATGTGTGTATGTATGATAATGAAGAGTTCCACATTAAAAAATGGATAGATTTAGTGAGAAGAAACATCCCCACCATTTTATAGCCCCTCTCCACTTATGAATTTGAGGTCTCAGATGAGATAAAAAGGGATTTCAGGCCTTATCTATGCCAAAATATATGGGATACCCATAAATTACTGAAGGGTATACCTATCCCATATTTTGATATGATAATCACCATAATATAATCAATATACTCTTCTTTCAGCAGGATAGGGATTCATTTTCAATAGATCAAGAATAAGTAGTTGAAGATAATGAAAAACATAAATGCAGTTGTTTTTTCATGTTGTGAAAACCCTCAACCAACTAATTTCCTGTGCATCAATAGATGTGTGAATCTAATGATGTCTGAAATATGGATCATTTCACTTCACAATATCCCCATAATAATAGAACCCTTTGGATATGAAGAATTATATTATTATAGCCTCATTTGGAATCAATGAACATGTTATCTCATAAACCTGTTTGTCACTAAAACCAAATACCCGCACTTCATTGATTCTGTAACATCATTAATGAAGGGAGATGATTTAAACTTGTCCCTTGAAGCAATGGTAATGCTTTTTAGAAATATAATACAAATTCTCAATCAACCTGATGGAATCCTATTGAAACTAACTCTTGTCATGGGATGTCATTGCACCTAACTCCAACATGATCATATTTTACCTGCATAAAATGTTCTATATTAGAATCTTTCATAATTGTCATCCTAGAGTGGACCTAGTTCTCTAGGACATGGGAATATCTATCGCTACCTACACATATTAAATCATCAATTTCGAATAAGATTAAAGACATATCATAAGGAGCGGTAAAAGAACTCATCCAATTGGGCTAGGGTATTTATCTCTCAATCACTATCATCAGGTTCATCATCAATCAAGAGATTCCTAGGAAAGTAAACAATGATTCCAGATCAACCCATTATTCTTTGTCAATGGTCTTATATATCCAAATCTATATCTCTTGAATCATCAATTCCCTGACAATAATTATAGGATCCTTAACAAAATGATAAATCAATGCAAAATGTAGTTCATAATGACCCCCAAGTCCACATGTCTTAGAAAATTTCCATCATCATCTTTATCACCGAGAGAATTTGTCTTCTCCAGGTTGGAAGGTGAATATCCTCTATTACCGTCCTGTACATTTCTTCTATTATAAGACAATCCTTTATTATTTAGCACCCATTCAACCATCAAAATTGGAAACTACCTCAAGGAAATTACTCACATGTCAGGATGGGAGTATATTATTCCAATGGTGATTCTATCTTGTATGTTTCATAATACAAAATTGAAAAATCTATCCAATGTTTTAAAGAGTGTCCCTAATAAGGGCAGTTCAGGATCATCCTTTTGCATCAAATGTAATGGGTGAACACCATTACACAATCTACCTTATTAAATTTTATCACCGTTAATGAAATAGATATTGTTGATCAAGAAAAAATTGTTTAGGGCCACAATTATGAAAATTTTCCAGATATGTGGTTCATTTGGATGCTCCAATCGAGGCTGTACAAACCCAAAACAAGAGGATATTTTAAATACAAGTGCATCTGAATATTGAGGGACCCCTTCTATGGTGGATAAATACATAAGAAAAATAAATTTTTTGGATACATCTCAATAGCTACCCCAAATAATAAAATTTTCAACCATGCAAGAATAGTTTTTGCAATATGAGAATTAAACATGAACTCTCAGAAAACTGATTGAGGGGCTACTCATGGGCTAAATTTCCAACAAGTATCATCTAAAATGGAGACGTATATTCTCACCACCATAGATGATCTTGTTAAAAAGTTGTATCTAAGAATAATTGTATCTCCATATCTAGGAAAACTACCTACATAAATGTGGTTGTCTAAAAGGATCATGATTTTCCATTGTTTTAGTGATTGCCTCTCCCCCACCAAGGTGATCTTTTATTTTTTGAACGAATCAAGAATCTCATGGGAGAAAATTTTGGGGAAACCTAATCTCCCCTACCCACTCTCTGTTCAGGTGATACGTCTCAGAATTTATAGATCTCAGATCTTATTAACTTCATCATTTCCCTATATACTCAGATGAAATCCAGGCAAGGGAGACTCGCACATGTATAGCTTGATATGAATCCATACCCCGAATGGATGGATTACTATTTTTCTCCACCCAATTTCAAGACTCATACCTTATATACCATTGAATGTGAAGGATAAACCTAGTTGTATCTCTGAAAATTCTTATCCTAATATGGGATGATGATGGGCCCTCATGATAAATTAAATGGTGAAAAGATGATATTTTTTGTACAGACTATGACGAGGCCACACTTTTTTGGTACAAAAGTTTGGTAGCTAGATACGTTGAAGAATGGTAGGTACTTCATGAGTAGTTAAATTATCTATTCACCACCACACTAATGAAAATTAATGTATCAAAGATAAAAAACTAAAATAATTATGAAAATGATATAATTTAATACTACGTATCTCGATGGAAAGGTCTAACATATTCACATTCCATGCCTCTCTCACAGGATAAATTATAGGAACTTTCAGTCGAAAATTATGGGATGCATTACAGGAACCTATGATCCTAATGTAGTATTAAGTTAGGTTCGATGAATTTACAGTTAAGGTTCAACATTTGGTATAATCTATTTAGTAAAATAGATGAAAATCTTGACTCATGCCCTCATCATAATGTAAATGTCTTGGGAAAAAAGATGCGGCAATTTTCACTCTCAAGCCTATAGTAGTGCCCTTAGATGAAACTATGATGGTATCGAACCTGACAGAACCTAATTTTGAGTGGAAAAAAATACTAGAACCATCCTCTAATAGAATCAAAAGAAAATCAGTTCCTCTTGAGATTTGAGGCATGGAAAAAGAAAGCATGATCCTTCTGAATTGAACAAGTTTGAGCTGTTTCTTTCTTACAATGGAAAATATCATTTTCAAGATTCCATTGCCTATGATTCCCAATGAGATAAACTTCACATAAAATCCTATATACTACCCTTTCCCTCGAATTGTGGGTCATAATATTCAAGCCTTCATTATCTGCAAAGAATTCCTTCAGGGCATGGTCAATTCTAGAAATTTTGTGTTAGATAACTCGATGGAGAAAGTGTACATCCTAACCACGTCATAGTAAAAGAAGAGTGTGGTTTGGAGAATGTTATGGATATGGGTGAGAATATGTTCAAAAATTTTATGATACATAAAGATTTTGATCAAGATCATCCCACCCCGAGTTCATAGCTACGTATGTCCATAATATCTCTACCACCATAGACGTTGACATCAGGATTGACTCCCAAAAGTGGGCATGGCCATAAGAAGTATGAGTAAACATAATATTATGAGAAGTATTTTTCTATAATGAAAGATATATATCTTGCATACTTATTCCCTATATCATCTGATACAAGAGAACTACCCCACCAAATAGATTCCTCATTGGATGAAGAACTAATCTTTGGTTATGGTAATGTGACAAACCTAGAATACCCCTACTTTGATGATGAATATTCATCTATCTATGAGTTCCACACAAAATAATGTGGGAAATTAGGCCACATTAATATTATGTGATAATTTAATGTACAACATGGTTGTCATTGGACACAATATTATGGTCTCATCCCCATAGTGGACATACATATATTTGAGACCCAGGGGAAAGAAAGCCATCAATCTTAGAAAAGACATGGACGTGTCTCATAACCATCCAGTGGTCTTTGGCACCATGTATACATTCAAGAACACATAGTGATGGTTTAAAATCTGATCATCCATGTCAATAGGAATGGCTGGTACAAATAGTATCACTAGAAGTAGATAATCATGTGGAATTTTCATAAATACAATGCATGTATAACTCAAGAGCTTCAATTCCAGAGCCACAAGTCCGGGAAAAACCCCTCCCTTGGAAAAATAAATCATTAGGATAAAATTAATATATTATAAACTATATTTTTGGTTTTCCTATACATTTTCTCATTCTTTGATGCACTCCATCATTCAAAAGACTTCACAGAGGCACTAGTAGAAGCCCTCTGTGGCCCACAACAAATTGAGATAGAAGTTGATGAAGATGATTTTTATATATCAGATATCTGGTTATCATAATTCCATGTCATAATTTCATTCAATATGTAGGAATAACAGGAGTCCATTCAAGGGAATATCATGCACCTATATTTTTTTTGGGAGACATGATAATGTTGACATCCGAAGGGAGTTGATTAAATATAACTTGGGGATCAATCTAATCCAGATCTAAACCCTCGGATGTTTTGAATGAAGAAAAGTATAATTATCTCCTAAGAAGATATTATTCAAGGGTATGATAAGTGTGATAAAAGACCTATCAATAAGATAAAAATCAAATTATATTTTGTAGATCTAACATATTAATCTACGTTTATGGTTATTGAGTATGACATTACATTAAATGTTATTCTCAGAAGTTTCATGATTCATAGAATCTTGGAGGTACCTTAAACATACCATCCAGGTATGAAATAACCCATCGATTGAATGGTCTCTATACTACGTAGTGATAATGCACCTTATGAGACAAGAGAATCCCCATTTGTTGAATCATGTTTCAAAAAAAAGGGAGGCAATAAACCTATAGTGGATGATGATATATTTGTTTAATCCCCCAATAGAATGAGGAATTACCAGAAAAATCCTTGTATTATGATTTGGATTGACAATGTACTCCTTGTAAATCAGGTTTAGGTGATAGACCTGGTCCCAGACATCCAAGAAACTCATATCCATAAAAATAGTGTAATATATAACTAGCATCAGCATCACACTACAATGAATTCGAAAACAAGGTTGATAATATCTCTTCACTTGGTCTATCTCGCCACCATATTGATAGAGAATCCCAATTGATTTCCAATGTCATATACAAATGTCACCACAGAATTACATGTGTATAAAGTTGAGTATGACCTCATGAACTCCCTACCTACATTCATGGATGTTTTCTCGGTCACCATCAATGACCTCATGTAGATAAATATAGGAATAGTGGAAGACCCACAACCAATATTTATTAGTGATACTATTATCCTTTAAAATTAATATATTTACATCACATTAATAATTTTAAATAGATATATGTTTTTCAGAACAATATAGAAATTATAGTAGTAAATTGTGATGTGTCTATGCACTGACACGGCCTACCTAATGAGAATCGAGGCTTTAGGAGGGTAGCCAAAATGATGCACCACTATCCTGTCCCTGATAATGTGGTGGGAGATATAAAATTAATCAAATACACCATCATATGAGAACTAAAATTCGAATTATGTCTTCCCAAAATCATCCCTATTATGAAAATTAAAGGGTTTATTAGGGTCTATATCAATTTAACAGAAAATAATTGTAAATGTAGAAAGGATGATTTCCCATTACCATTCATAATGATCCTGATTGATGAAACTACTGGCATACAAGCTGTTTACATCATGGATGGGTATTTAGATAAACATGAAATAAAGATTTCCCATGATGATGAAGAAGTCACAGCCTTTAGAACACATCATTCGTTCATTTTCTATATGTTTATTTACATTGAATTAAAAAATTCTATTGCCACATATCAATGTGTCTTGCATATTATCAATTTTTTATTCTTGGAATCAATATATGAATGTTTCATTGATGACATAGATTTCCAATCATGATATTTATGTGATCACTTCACAGATCTTAGAGTAATATTAGTTAATCTATGACAACTCTGTCTGATGATGGCCCCACATCATATCACTTTTAGGGTAAAATGGGGTTCTTGGAATTGTGGTATGATACTCAGAAATGGATGTTTTCCTAGAGTAGACAACTATTATTTTAGTATTTTACCGCAATATAAATATAAAATATAAAATGGGATCCAAGGAAACTACACATTTATTCGGAATATTTTAGGTAGCATGCCAATAAAATATCTATCTTTCACTGGGTAATGAATAAGGGAATCGACTATCAATGTGGTGATTAGAGTTAGAGAACTTATAAGATTCTCAGATATACAAAATGAAACCAGCAGTTGTGAATCCACTTGTATCAGGGAGGTCAATCATCCAGAACGTGGAATCTATGGAACACTCATTTGGCACCCTCCTCACATTTAAAAATGATGCGAAGAGTGAAAAAACTCATCTATTAACTTAGAAAACAAATTCTAGGTTTTGATACAAGATAATCAGATGTCAAGAAGAACTGACATGCAATCATATTCATAGTGAAAATGATGAGGAATTTATTATAGGACCAATAAGTCAATTTATTATCTCATATTGATCCCCTCATGTAATTATTTTTCCACCCCATGTTAATTGTTAATCTAGATAGATGTGCGGTCAATCTACAGCAACATGACATCCAATTAATATATTTGAAATTAGTGAGAGGTAAATCCCTAGATGAATTCCTTGAAGCACTTCATTCTAAGGGAAATAAATTGGTAGTCACATATCTTCAATTTGGGGATGTATTATATGCCCCTGTATCTCCCCAGGTAGGGGATATTTCTTTGTCTAGAGCCACCAAGAGTCCTATCGGAAAAAGTAAGTAAAACAAAATAAACAATCAGGGTTTCTTATAGATTGTATATGTAAATATAGAAAAATTAGTTATTTTAACCCTTTCTCACTATCCAAAGTCAACATGAATAAAAAGGAAAAATAAAAATCCATAATCCCTAGATTAGAACCCCCCTACAGCTTTATATAGCCTACATGAACATCATAGGGGATCCATAGATAGTGATAAGAAAAATCAATGGGGAATGTTCCATCAGAAAGGGAGAACTAGCCACCCACATGGGCTATGTTTGTGGACTATGTGAATAGTTCCCCTTTGACCACACATTTCATCGTGTTCCCTGGTCACAAAATTCTCATGCTGATGCATTGGATCATTCACAAATCGTCATTGCCGACCATGGTTAGGATAATGTAATCTTCCCTATCATGCACCAATGAACGGTTTCATTGATTAACTTTTACATTATGAAATGTACCAATTATTGAAACACTACTTTTGCATGTGGTGAATATATATGCACCCTCATATTGATGGATCCCAAAATAAGTTACATCCAAAACAAATATCTCCCAATAGACTGAGTTGGGAGTGAACAGATTTGTTGTCATCTAGTGTAATTTATCCTCAAGGAGGGTACATATTAACACAATTCACTTTATAAGTCATGCATTTATGGAATCCACATTTGATTAATATCAGAAAGGAAAATTACTACATTCATAAATGATTTCTATGAATGTTCATGAGGTGGTTATCAATATGGGACACAACACTCTCACCGAATCAGTATGCTAAGTTATTACAATAAAACCATGATACGAGACTATATTGGATTCACTAGTAAAGGATATTAATTTCAGACCCATGAAATCTTCATTGATCAACCCCCATAATTTCTACACATAGCTAAATATTCATGGTCATTCATCGTATGGGTAATTGATGTCATTGGTCCACATCCCCCAACTACAACTAAGAAATTAATGTACATCTATGAGGTAAAGGACTTTCTTCTAAATTGGATGACGCAATACTCCTCAAGTAATTTAGTATGAAGAATTTCATTAACTTCATAAATTCCTATATAATCACTAGGTTTGGGTCCCTCGAACAACATTCATTGAAATTTGATTATAATTATATTCTATGGAGTTGAAGGAAGTATACTAGGAATAATATATTGAGTTCAATCATCCGTCTCTCTATTATGTAGTTGAAAATGGGCATATAGATTCATTCCAGAAGAAATTTTGAAATATAATATATAAGATTGAGAACATCGATATGAGGTCCTAGACTAACAAGATTCACCATTATTTATGGTCATAATAGACCACCACATGCACTATTACACTAGAGACTATATACTCATGTGTGTATAGGATTGAAGTAGTTTCACCCAAAGAAGTTCATTTTCCTTGGCTCTAAATATCCATTTTCAAATATCTAGCAGATGATGTGAAATTGATAGTGGGTGGATGAATTAAAGTGACTCAATGAGAACAACTTTCATATATTGAACATCCTTAACGTACATAAAAATACAATCACAGTATCCCTTAATAATAAGGTTCACCTCCTTTCATTCTGCTAAGGAGATCTAGTATTGGATCTCAGAACCGCAATGATAACATGGATGTAGCCTACAAATAAGGAACCCAAATTTGAAGAGCCTTACATTATATATAATTCCAATCATAATGAATCCTAGTTATTGGCCAGAGTGATTAGAGATCGTATCACACCCCCACTAATATGATATTTCTAAACAAATAAATTGCACAGATTTCATGAAGAACCTTTTATCCTGGAAGAATGAAGTTATACTAAATATCATATCACGTCCTAGAATAAGGAATTTAAACTACATGGTATCCCATGTCCTGAAAACATGAAATAAATCTATATGGATGTTTCATGGCCTCATGATATTAAACGTCAAAGAGTCCTCATCAGTGAAAGATGTTATATTATACAGCTGATCATCCCAATAGAAAGACATTAAACTGTATTGAACCTAAATTCGTAGCAGTAATACTTTAAAGTACATAGTGTCTAATTCTCTAACAACATGAAACTATAATTTGAGAATTTATTCTTACTACATAATTTTAAACTACATGGAATCACCATCCCACTAAAAACTCATCAAAAATGGTCTAGATCTGTGCCAAAGATGGAAGAAATGCCCACATCCCCGTGTGAGATTTATCTACACATGGGGAATCTCTTCTTTATAAAACTATATTTGAATTTATTCCTACCATCACATGATACATAGTGATACCCATATACATTGTCTTTAGGCTAGCGATAAAATCTATTTCCATTCACATTGGGTGATCCTTTTCCTCATTACCTGATGTTGAATTGTTTGGAAAATTTCCTTTCCACACTACACTAAATTGCATCGGTACCATAGAGCTACACATGTAATGATACTCACATTTTGTGAGATACACAGGTATGCCAAAATATTATATCATAGTCCATCCATAACATGATATAAAATTCCTCTAACTTATCCTTAACTACATCTTCTTGGTGAGAGGAGCCCTTACCAATCCTTGTTTCTCACACTAATAATAGATCATGTGAGCCTAGTAATTTCAGTAAGGTATTGCCTTCAAAAGGGTCATTAAATATCATGTAAGACTCATCATGGTCTATAATGATAGACCATAAAAGTTGTACCATGTTTCCTTTCAACATGAAATTCAAATTCCACATTTGAATCCCTTACATGTCATAAAACAACATATTCCTGTGGACCTCTCCTAAGAGGACCACCACTATTGGTGATGATTTACCACCGGACATACATTCTAGAACTACATGGGGATTTATTCCTATCATCACAATATACACAGTGTTTCGATGATTTTATTCCTTATGTCTAGCTGAAATAACCCTTTATTACAAGGGGAAACCTACATCCTTCCAGAAGATGTAAAACTAAAAAATTACTCTAGAATTACATATGGATTGATTACAATCATCACATGATACATAGTTTGGATGGAATATCTAGTACATATACTAGCTTCAACAATAAAATGATACAATTCCCACCTCTACGAATGAGTTAGACATATGAAGAGAGTTTCTCAGTCATGAACTATGTGTGAATAAATTTTTTTCTTCACAGGATATGTAGTGATTCCCACATTATAAGTCATAAGTTCAGTCAAAACAAATATAAACATTTCCCATCCTTTTTAATGGGTTATACCAACATATGGATCTATCTTAGGAACTAAATGAATCTTGATTCCTAACAACATAGGATATACTTTCACTCACAGAATTCCATTTATGACCCAGTTGCAATGCTCCCATTTCATGTTAGGGAAACCACGTCCTCACCGATTAATGTTAAACAACACGTCCCCCTTGAAATACACGTGGCTTGATTCCATCCGTCATAGGATATGAAATGACACCTAAATATAATGGCCTCGGTCCCGCTACAAATATATAAAGTAAATTCACCCCAACCGCATAACGTACTGAGTCATAGAAACTAATTTTTCCAACTTAAGAGACTGATCTCCATAATTATTTCTTGTGAATAATATATATCATTGTAAATTATACATATCGGTTCCCATGTCCTTACCACATGATGTTAAACTAAAATAAAAATGACCTGGTCACATGTCATTAAAAGTGTACAACAAAAACATATTTGAAACATGATTCTAAACTTATAAGAAACATGAATGTCCTTACCAAATTCCATTAAACAACATAAATAATTTCATTACCACATGAAAGTAAAAAAACGATGAACAAAATACATCCCAACTAGATGAATTTATACTATTTATTCCATCACTAATTATCATTCATTGTCATAGGACGATAAGAGACATACCTCTGTCAACCAACATATGGGGCACTCCCGCCAAAATTTTAAGAACCGCGATCCACATAGTATATTTCATGTCTCGAGTGACTCATCTTATTGTAAAAAATTCATCTACCTAGATAGGGAATGGATATTTTTCAGTATGACCATTATTTCAATTCATAATGGATGATGCCTACCAATTACAGATATTGGGGCTCCAGAAAGGGGGATTTCCAATCCATGTGACCCTAACATCACCTTGGTGGAGGCCAACACCTGAGGGTGTTTTTTTCCATCCTAGAATGTTTTTTCTATATAATTACTCTTTTCTTGAGAACCTTGATCCGTGATATACAACATTTGGATCTATCAATCAAAAGGATGTTGGGGATATTCTTGACCCTAGGTATCCTAATTTTGATCTTGAGTAACATCACCTATATTAGGTCCACATTGGTCTTGATCCTAAAATGATTGAAACATTTGTAAATTTTTTAAGAACTTAAATTAAAACCTATAATGGTCCAAATCACACATCCTTAAACTACTAGAGAAAGAGACACAAAATTGTCTTATTGAAAACATGTAAAGGGAGGCCTTTGAAAAATTGAAGTAATCAATCTATAAAATCTTCTTCTCCAATTTTTAAGAAACAATTATGGTGAAAATTAATATGTCATAAATCTCATAAGACCCACCTCATTTAACTAGTAAAATCAATGTTATGATTGTTTGACCCCCTGGTCTAGAAATAGTTAGAGTAATGTTTTTCAACATATCCTCGCAATTAGAAAATTTGTTATAGAATGTGACATAAATTTTAGGGTAATCAAACCCTTCTTTAATATAACACATTTCATGATCCACATTTGGGACTTTATTGTTTGAGAAAATGAAACATCCCCTAAGAAACTCATATTATTGACTCACTCTACTGAAAGGACAATCAAACACCAGGAAGACCCTAAAAAAATCTAGGATTATCTTCTTGACTATGAGGAAGTGTATATAATCATACCATCACTGATGGATGACCTATACCCATAGGTTACCACTCAAAATAAGCTCATACATTCCATGACCTAGATTTAAAATCTCAAAAAATATATTATTTAAGAGAATTTGATATCCTTGATGTTACGTCTTTATGTTTTGTTCCATTTCTCAAGGTAGGTTTGCAACATTTTTTTCTAGATCCTTTTTATATCTAGAACACATGATTTGAAACCATAATGAATTGATAATGAGATTCATTAATTTAAACAGAAATCTCTCTAGGATTTTAGAAACCACACCCATATAGATTTTCCTACACAGACAGATTATTTTTTCAGACACTGGATTCATTAAAATTTTATTGCGGACCTTGCACAAGAGTAGGGATTCCTCTATGAGACCATGTCATTGATAACTAAATGGATTAGACCTACCAACCAGAGTAATCCCCTCCATATAGTAATGTTACTAAAATTCTCCTAAGAATCGGTGACACCATAGCTGAACATGAATCCTTTGGTTATCTTGGGTCACCTTGGTATGTATAAAACATTACATTATTCACTTATTCGAGCCCCAAAAAATGGTATTTAAATAATCCTAATTCCAAATATCTAGGTCATCCTAGATTCCCTATTATTTTTCAATTAGCTAATATTACCCCCATAAATCTTCCACAAGCCCTAAAAAAGAATTGAGATAACTCTGTTTTATAATGGTTCAATACATAAGGGCTTCGACCCAACAAATAGAGAAAACTCATCATTTTAGGAAAAGAGATTTAATACTCCTGATCCTTGACAATATCATGGTATAACTCAGTATATTAGAATGTTTTGGGTCATTCCTACTATATCACCATCATATTCCATGATCATTGATCAAGTACTCGAAGTAAAACATTAAACTAGATATCATCCAGAGGTCCAAGAAATAAATTCTCTAAAAAATGTGATTGAAGTGCTGAGATAAAAGGCCATATACTAAAAAGATACATTGTTCCAACTAAAATAACCAAAACTATAGTGATATAATGTCTGAACTAAATTACCCAGAACTAAATTAATTGATATTACTAGATAAGATACCCCAAACTAGAGTGATATAAACTCAGATCTAAATGAACCTAAAATAAAATTATAGAAGGTCCAATTTAAATGAACCTAAATGATATCATATTATATATTCATTCAGTAAGAATGAAAAAACTAGTGAGTTATTCTATATAAAAATTGGAAAATCCATCATCACTAACAAAGATCATTATATTTGAAAGCATATTAGGAACTCCCCCTTAAAAAAACTATATACTCTCTTATTCTTCTATGAATCTAGTCATCTCAATATTTCTAGGGAAAATTTATCTATAATGATTCTCATTTGGGTAGGAATTGATGAGAATTTCATGAGAATAATATGTTTGGATTTAAATATGCAGATCTAGGAATTCATGATTTCTCGACATTATATCAATTATGGGAATCATTGGGGATTTATATAATATCACATCAATTAAAAATCATGCACATTTTGAAAGAAATAAAAACAAAAAACATCATGGAAGATCAAAATATATATTAATTTATAGTGTGTAATAGATGGAATCTCATCATTTTAGATTATCTCTAAGAATAAAAAATATATAAATTATATTGAATATCGAAATATAATATGATTTGATCTGCCACACTGGCCAAACTGACAAGAGTCTGGGGAGAAGAGTTAGTTGAATGCTGGAGTATTTCCCACATAACCTCTTCTACAACCACACCTTGATGGAGATTCTCGACTAATGAACTTAGCTCCTTGACTCTAATTACATTAGTTTTTAATAAGGTTGATTGTGATAAAATATCATATCTGATGAATTTTTTGAAGTCCTCAAATATCCATATTTTCATGGTCCATTAATCCATCTAGGATTTATATTTTTATATAAACTTGTCACTATTTTATATTTCCTCTAACACCTCTATTATCTATCTAGAATGGAGAGCCTCATCTTGAAGATTGTTAAAGTGCCTCTCAGTTGTGTCCATGTATTTTTGAGTTTCGATAATCTTTTTAATAATTTCATACATTTTTTCCTAGAAAATTAAACCCCACCAATGTATTTATAATTAATTTTAAGGCATTAAACATTGTCACATGATGTTTCTAAATGTGTCCCAGTAATCAAGGAAGGAATCTTCTACTTGAATACCCTATGATGTGTCTATGATTTTGACTGATGGGATAAGAATTCAAAAATAAGAAATAGATGTCCAAACTAGCAAGAAAATAGAAGATAATACATCATATAACATCTTATAAAAAGTAGAATCACCTATCACTTGTTCCAAGTGGTCTTATTTCCATAACAGATAATTTCCCACAATCAAGATGGATATTGTAAAAATGTGATTGATTCCATGAAGTATCTCGCAACTCTATAATCAGCTACATCATTTACATTGATGTAGGGTTTGGAGAGGAAAATAACTTATATAAATGATGAAATAATTTTAATATAATAATACCCATATATGTTGCTCTGCATGACTGGGCATAATCTGGAGAAAGAGAGACATGAGTGCTGACATGGTGGAAGAATTATCTCAGTGTCATGGTCTTCATGTCCCAACATCATCCAAAACTAGACATTGATCCAAGTGAATAATTATCTGTGAAAACAGTCCAATGGAAGAGGGGATACCCATTGGGTTTATGTGAACATACAGTAAAATTGATAAGGTATATATGTATCATGGATAATTAGCTCATAGATTCCATCCATACGAACTTCATCTCTGTGGGAGATAATATTTTCCCATTCATCGAGGGAGCTGCTGTCATTTTCAATGATTGCCATGTAGAAACTCGTTAAGGGTTGATATAAATGCTATTATATCAACTAAATAATTTTTTAACCTCATCATGGATTAGTGACAAAGTTGCAACCACATATAAGTTGAGAATACTAGGATGAGATGAGACCTTAGGGATCCTACAGCCCTTATATTTTCCATAACAATGGTAATTATCCATTTTAAAACCAAATAAAAAAGGTAACAAACCAACTGATCCTATAGGGGATGATTCCTGGTTTACTATAGACCATTTAATTTTAATGAAATAAATGGTTCCACACAACTAGATTAAGGAATATTTTTCTAATAGTCACACTGCCATCACCATTTTGTTGACCCATAATTATAAACATGCATCACCAGCTGGGAAAACCATATTTTCAAGAACATGCCCATAAAACCCTCCATACAATAGCTGTGAAATATCTATAAATTCGCATGACATCCTTGTGATGTATGAACATACGCTTCCAAAATGGCCCAATATAAGGCTGGACTGTCATGAAATTTCTAAGAAGGGCACAGATGGAGGATTTTAGAAGTAAGACTAACCCCGTTGTGAAAATGAATGATATTGATCTATTACTAGAGGATATAAGTGAGTTCATGGTCATATCATTTCTCATAATCCTATTAATAATGGTGGTCATGTCCCTCGGTAATATAGGAATCTAAAATAGTTCATCCCAGACATTTCCAGTAGGAAGGAATTCATCGTATATCACTCTATTTGGGGGGATCCAACCTAGTTGGTAGATATCCCATATGTGGATTCACACCTCATTATGAGATAGATGAAATGAGACTGTTATAGAGTAAAAACTACTAATTAGTTTTTGAGGATGATTCTGTTTCAATTAGACAATAAATTAGAAAATTGAAACTGATTCATTAAGATTGATGCTATATAAATTTTCAATGAACTTTAAGTATCTTTTCATAACCCATAATGGCCATGCCTATTAATTAAAAAATATACACCATTAAAATAGATCGTAATTTGAGGTCCATTTATATGATAGGTTATTAGGAATGGTTTTAAATATACTCAAATAACTATGAGAAATAAGATGATGAGAAAAATTATATCCATATAGACCCAATGGAGATTTTTCTAATATATAATTGTAATCCTCAGATCAATTTTCAGACATCCATCCATCCCCAGTATGTTTTTTGAATATAGTGAATAAAAGCTGACACCCATTTTGGTGGGTGATTGATGTCTGAGGGAAGGATGAAAACATTTTCCAACAGGCCGAACACGTATACGGGAAGCATGTATAACTATGGAATGTTTTGATGTTTTAAAGGAATTATGAATTTAATTACTACATTATCAATGTTCTCAGGGTATCTTGAGTAAATAATTTGGTTTCCTACAATCATGTCCCTTTGATTAGGTGTAGTAGTGTAACATTGATGAGGACTATATGAAAACCAAACAAATGTATGTTGCATATTTCATAATGAAACAAATAAAATCTTTCCAAAATGCATAAACCAGAATCATCATGTGCATCACAAAAATCATCATACACATTCGAGAGTCACATAATGGATTCCAGAATATTTGGACTCTCTAAGGCCTCACAAATCATTTAAACCCTCACAATATCACATAAACCACACAAATCATCAAATTACTATTGATTTCATGACCATGGCATGGTAACATGAGCTAAAAAATAGCCAAATGATCATATGATCAAGCCAACTAATCCCAAGAATCCCTATATATGATCGAGTATCCCCACTCCAAATATAAAACATTAAATTATTCTTGGTTAATAATTTTATTCGAGTGGGAACCTAGGAAATAGTAGTCTTGTAAGAAAATTCTTGCAAAACATGCTCGAAGTGAGGTCTCATGAGTAGATCATGCAGGATGGTATTGAAATTATGTTACATGATGGAAGAAAGAAGATATCTATAGATAAATGTGTGACTATTTAATGAGTCCCCCAATACTCCACTATTTATAGGTTGTTCCCCAAAATACAAAATGTCACTAAACATACAATGTTTCCCCTATGATATTGATTAGATATAACACCAATGACTCGTGTGATCATTTAATGTTTTCTAAATTGATCTTTTTTTTCACATGAATAGAACTCCTATGAGGGGGGATTGTTGATTCCTTCCAAATCAGCATAAAGAATTTAATAATATAAGAAATACCTAATTGATTTTGTTATTTTCCCTATAATGAAAATGATGATGTAGGATCTCATGATAATGCAGATTGAATGGACCCCTTAGAGATACATGATCACGTGACTAAAAAATTGTCACGTCGAATGTCTCACATAGAGAATATCATAAGGAAGGCCCTATGATGACCCATAGAAATGTCTATCATCACTTGAAAGAGGACCATAAAAAATTAAAGGTCACTCTACATCAACTAAATAAGCTCCCCTAGGTCACAGGGATTGATAACTAGTGGAATCCCATTGAGCCGTCCAAAATAAATAAATAATAGGAAGAAAATATCCTAAAGGTGGGATCATCTTTTGGTCGTACACCATATAAAACACATCATAGATTATGATAATGACTATCCTTGAGAACATAAATACATAATATTGAGATTTCCAAACACTGTAAAATAAAAAATTAAATAATAATTAGAGGATTTTGAGGCCTCTAATGATTGTAAAAATCCCTCAACATGCCCCTAATGATATGTGAAATACCGTAATATCATAAATACATGTATAAATCATCTCAAAAAATATAGCTGTCATTTTATTGTTTTATCACTATGATCATCATATATGTATATGCAACCATATGCTAAAACATTATATCAATAATAATAAACAAAATAGTATCTCCATGAATTGAATGATCCTCTCTAAAGAACATTTCTTTGTCACATAATGTATCTCTATTTTGTAGTGTGATTGTCTTCAAAAACTCACATACAACTTCTTGAAATCATTTCCTTTAAAAAATAACCCAAGTAAATATAAAATGAAATTGTGGGATCAACAAATGGTTTTAGAAATCACACAAAATGACTATGATGTCCACTGTACGATCTCATAAGGCCACCTACAAGCCATCCTTGTCTCACAGAATATCATTGAGAAGTTATCAGAGATAACACAAATGCCTCTTAATAGGCATCCTGATTTCATGAAGGTACGTGGACGTATTTTCCGAACAATAAGAAAGTACCACAATATGTTTGCATGATTAAAGAAGACCTCATAAATTAGAAATAATCCAATAGATGAGGTTTTGAGGGGATGGTCCTAAAGTCACTAATAATCTTGTCACACCCCTAGAATGAATTACGATAATAACTCAAGATGCATGTGACAACCAATTCATCCATCGATTCTAGTATGGATTCGCATGATATATGTTTCCTAAAGTAACAAACAACCAATGTGGTGAGGCCAATAAATACCCCAACACGGAATTAACTGAAGCTGTAATTTTTCATATAAACATCAACGAAATAGAAATAAGAAAAACTTTCATGGAGCAACTGATCTCATGACAATAATTTTTCCCCTTATGTAAGATTTTTACAAAAAAAATAGATTTATCATACGGCATGCATAATCACTTCGCCTGATCATTAATAGATCATGCCACATAATTCTATAAATAATTGAGAAGTACATCCTAAAAATGTTCAAAAACATATAAGCCTTAATACATGTTTTCATTGAAAAAATATAATGAATATTGTTGGTCATAGTAGTTTACTCAAGAGGGGTGGGGTGAATTGAGTAACTATAAAAAATTCTGTTAAAAGAATATTATTTTAAAAAGAAATGGTTTCCCCAAAAATAGATACAGCCCAGTTAATAATGTTTATACTGTTATAAGAGTTTTACTTATTAAACAACTTTTTAGAAGATTGATTAATTCTCGCTAATCTTAATATGTATAATTAATATTACATTTGAATTTATCCTATAAAGGAGAACCAGTTATAACTGCTTTCTAAGACTAACTATCAATGTGAAATTAGTTATTTTTGGATTATGAAATAATGTAGTAAAACAGGGAAGACTAAATTTAAACAGCCCAATGAATATGAAAAAAGTGGTTCAGTCTCAAGCCAAGATCAAATCCACTCCACTTGGTGATCTCCTGTCACCAAGAGTTTTATATAAATAAACATTGATCCACACCCTGGATCAGGATTAACAACAGTACACAGACTGTCCAGGTCACATAGGAACCTCTTACACAGTTTTCATGGTTAAACAAAAACAATAACCAGGCCACACAGGGACCTCTTCAACAGTTTTTATGGGTAAATAGAAGTCTAATGTTTTTTGTGTATGGATATAGAAATCCTCCAGTTTAGCACATGAGTCAATGTGTGTATGGAATATATAGAGTACCCACACTTCACAAAAAGTAAGTAAAAGAATCACTGAGAGAGAGTAGATATGAATTTTTAATTATCTAGTGATTTGATGTGCAAATCTAGACTCCTTTGATAAAACATAAATGCTTATGAGTCTTTCTCTGGTTTTTGTATTGAAAAATAGAGTGTCGCAATTCAATGTGTGTTCTTCATGAGTTTTGATAATGTGAAGATGTTATCTAGATTCCAGTGTACTTCGTATGTTCTTCAGCACAGTCAGATTGCATGCATGAGAAAATTAATTCTTTGAAAATATTGCAATATGTTCTTTGCGGTCATGCTCATATGCTTGTTTTTTATTCAGTATCCCACTGTATTTCCCTTTGGAACTCTTCACTCTTCATCTTCGAAAGCATGAGTTTTAGCCGACCGGTTATATGTTCTTCGCACCTCGTACCTCATAATATGTCTACAATGAAACATTAATTATGTCAGTACATTAATGGAATCAAATATTACTATAAAAAATTTAATTGAAATGAAGTGCATTGTGTTGCATTTGTTGTCAATGAGGCATGAAGTTGTCATGGAATGAATGGATGTCAAGGAATGTCAAGATGTGAATGACAAAGGATGTGATGGTGATGAAGGAGAATGGCCATGGTACTAAGATGCATGTCACTTAGGAGATTCACTAAGTGACATAGGATGTTGTGGTTGAAACATTCTCTATGTATATCAGACGATTGTAGAACTGATCTTAATGTTTCAATACTTGTATCAAGATGATACTAAGTTACAACACTTGAAGAATGAATGATGATGGAGCATCATTACATCTGACGATTGTTGAGCTGCTCTTTAAGTTCAAAGAACTTGTATCCTGATGATACAAAGTCACAACAATGATAGAAGACCATGCATTGTATTGACAATGCATGAGGAGATGAAAGGACTTCCATCCACAATCACTGAGTGGATGAAGTGGATTAATGAAGTCCATGCACTATCACTAAGTGCATGTGAACATGAAGAAGATCCAATTGATCTCTGATTTGATCAATGAAGCACTTTGAAGAATTTAAGTGATTCAGGAGTTCGGTTGAAGAAAAAGACCCTTCAAGAATTTCCCTCCTAAGTAATGAATATATGTTGAGGAGATTGGAAGAGTTCTTACGAAGAAGAAATGAAGAAATGGGAGGAAGAAGGAAGGGAACTTGGTTTGGCATTTGGCATATGGGGATACTTTATTTTTATACAAAGTCTTTATTCCTATACTTAGCAAAAATTAGGCCAGCCAAGGCCAGCCCACAGGTTCAACCCCAAGGCACATGTGGGCCTAAGGCGCCACGCCCATGGGGGATCCCATGGTGCAAGCACAAGGCGGCAGGGGCCATGTATAAGCCCCCGAGGGCACGCGGTGGTGAAGCCCGCACACCCGAGTAAGCATAGTGGGCGCCAGTAGCGCGCCCGCAGAGGCGAGAGTGGGCGCAGAGCGCGCCCGTAGGGAGAACACGGTGTGGGGCGGCACCGTGGAGGTTGGAAGTTCAATCGGGGGGTTGAGGCAGCGCCAGGGTGATAAAGCGCGGGAAAACAGCGCGCCGATTCGATGTGGGACGCGGAAATTTCACCCGGGACAGATCTGAGCCGTCCGTCTCATCGCGCGCTGGATCGCAGCCGCTCATCTCATCTGCCGCGTTCCGCGATTTAATCCGGCCGTCCGATGTATCTCAAACGCTTTATCTGACGGCTCCCAGCTCGTCTCCTTCGTCGAGCCACCCCGAAGCCACCTGCGAGCTCCGTTCGAACCAGGAGCCTCCCGAACGATGATTTCGAGCTCCCGGCCACCATTTTCGAAGACGAAGGCTCCATTGAGTTCGTCTGAGCCGTATGAACACAACCATTCTTTAAAATGAGCTTGCATGCAACTAGTGGGAGAATTTGAGTGAGGCCGAAGGCAAACGAAGTGACGAGGCCTTGAGCGTCTATGTTCTGCATGGTTTGGACCGAAAGAAGCCATGCATGCGTTTGAAAGTCTCATGCACGTAGAGGAAAAAATAAAGGAAGAAACCCGTGATGAAACAGCGAAGGAAAACAAGATTTGGAGAAAATCTTGAAGATCCGAAATCTTCGGTGATTTGAGATTTATCTCACGCGGAAGATATGAGGCATCTCTGCCTATAAAAGGAGAGGCCGAGACCTCATTGTTGCTTGCCGATCCTTTGAGAAACGTGAGTCCCGTGAGAGCACCCTTGTGCCTCGCGAAGAATTGAGCTGCGCGTCCCCTGCGCGGCAGAGAAGCCCGGAGCCATATTTTGGCTTCGTGAAATCCCTTTTGCGCATCCCTTGCGCGAAAGAGGTGAAGGGGAGTCCCCTGCGCGCATTCCTTGTGCGACAGGAAGAGCCCGCTCTGTGCACCGTGCTTCCTGCGCGGTTTGCACTTGCACAGCCAAGGTGTCCTTGACACACTTGCGCACCCGCGGTGTTATACCCTGCGTGCCTGCGGCTACCCATTGCATCACCTTGTGTTCTTTGAGGCTTGCGCGGAAGAAGACTCCTTGCACCCTTGGAGCTTGCGCGACAGAAGTGTCTGCACCCTTGCGCGGCACATACCTTGCACTCTTTGAAGAAGAAGTGGAAGTGGCCGCACCCCTTGCACGCCCTTCACATTGGTAGGAGGTTTGGGAAGTATGAATTACACACCTTGTGTGTGTGTGCTTAATAGAGACTACACCCTAACCGTGTGTGTGCAAGGAGGAGAGGAAGACCACAACTAAATCCAAGTTGTGTGTGCAAGAGGAAGAGGAAGGCCAAGCCTTGTGTTTTCTAATTGAACAAAGGAAGTGTGTGTGCAAACAAAGGACCAAAGAGGCCGTAGCCAATTGTGTGCAAGAAGAGGGAAGAGGCCAAACCTAGTGTGTGCACTAAAAGTGTAAACACTTAGAAGAAGAAGAAGACATCCACACAAAGAAGAACACACATTTATGTGTTTAAGCAAATTGAATTAATTGTGTGAAGGACAAGAAGAAGGTGTGTGCTAAAAGTGTTACACCCTTTGTGGGTTTACTGCACCAAGAGAAAAAGAAGGGGAGTGCATGCATGCATGCATGCACGTGCACACGTGAACAAAGCCAAATCTGGTTGTGTTCATTTGAGTTGACCAAGACCAGAGGATCTTGAAGAAATTGAGAAGGCCATGCAGTCAGTGCATGAGGATTCAGAGATGCCATGCACTCAGTGCATGAAGTTGATGTGAGACTAGACCAGACTGAAGTTAAAGACATCAATTGTCTGAGTATTCAGTAATTGGAGAGAGGCCAGGTCATCCTGAGAAGAAGGAGATAAATCTTGAGCAAGACGAGAAGACCTGATCATCACAAGTGATCAGAGGTACAGAGCAAGGCCAGCAGTCTTTATCCCAGACTGCTGAAGATACTTGAAGAAGCTGAACAAGAAGAAGAGCTACTCGTGTGACTCGAGGAGCCAGGAGAAGACCTTGTGGGACTCAGGGAGAAGAAGTCTTCAGTGGGATTCTGGATCAGGCCAGTGGGACTCTGGTAACACTGTGGGACGCAGTATAAAGACCATCCTGTGGGACTCAGGAGAGATACAGTGGGACTCTGTATCGACCATTGTAATTTTAACAGGTTATAATGGAGAATCCATGCTGGGAGAGCATGGCAAGGATTTAGGCCTTTGGTGCCGAACTGTGTAAATCCTTGTGTCCTGTGCCTTTTCATTACTGCATTATCCGGGAAAGGTTGAGAGACATAAGAAGAGTGGATCGAGGCCTTAACATGCCATAGAGGTCTAATTGATTAAGAATCAATTAGTAAAAAGTTTTAAAGGATCACTGATTCACCCCCTCCCCCTCTCAGTGATTCACACTGATCTGGGCACTTCAATTGGTATCAGAGGGAGGTTACCTATAAAAGATCCAAGGGAGTCTTTATGAAGTGCAGATTTGAGGAAATGAGTGACCAGCCTCATATGAAGATATCTACCAAGACTCTGAAAAACAGAATGAAGAAACATGCAAAGAAGATGAGGAAGAAGGTTGTTGCAATCAGAGAAACTCCTTCTATGGAAAGAAATGTGAAAGTCACAACAGATGACAATTCCTTTTATCATTCTTCTGATGAAGCCTGCTCTAGCTGTGATGAAGTTCGAACATACGATGATCTTCTAAATTCACTCAAATATCTTCAGAAGAGACTCCCCAAGGAAGTGGCAATGTGTATAGCTACAGGCATCCTTGATCTTCAAGAAGAAAAATTACAGCTAGAAGATGAATCCAATTCACTGGAAGATCAATTGGCAAAAAGGGTTGGCATAACCAACACTCTCAGAAAGCTGGTGAAGGCTAAAGATGAAACAGTTTCTCTTTGCAATGAAAGATATGAAGACACTGCTGAAGAATTGCAGAGAAGCCTTTCTGAGAAAGAATTATTTAATGTAATAATCAAATATGTGTTTCATGCACTGGAGAAGTTGCACAAAGTGTCAATGATTGTCAGAGATGCTCAACTTGAAGACAAAGTAAACAGGGTGAAGGAGCTTGACAATTCATTACAAGAAATGAAGAAAGTGCATGAAGACCAGATGAAACAGCTGGAAGAAAAATGGGAAGGTAGGCTAAGATTTGTTGAGGATGAGAAGAACTCTCTCAATGTGAAATGCTTAGAACTGGAGGTGAAATTGAAAAATCTGCAATCACCCAAAGCTGAATCCTCCCAGTCAGCTAAAAGAAGAAATGTTGCCACTCAAGTGAGCTTTGAGAAGGATGATTCTAAAAGAAAGACATCCTCAAATGAAAGGGAAACATCTTCTAAAAAGAAGGTACCATCCATACCATCTTGTACTCATGCTTCTAAAAGTGTTTCTACTAAAAGTGCAGGATGGAAGAATGAATCCAAACAAGTATGGATGAAGACAGTGAAGAAATAATGCTCTCCTGAAACAACACAACAAGTCAAGAAAAGTACCCAACAATCAGAAGGATTGAAGAGGTCAAGATTTGTGGGTCAGTGTTGGTGTTGTAATAAGTATGGGCACTGTGCAAAGGATTGTTGGTACAATCCAATAAATGTCAAAGCACAAAGGAAGCCCATGCCTAGGGGGAGCAAGCCAGAAGAAAAGAAGCAGCATCCACAGGTCCAGAGACATCTGTTTACTGCAAATAGATTTGGATTACTTGACAACATCTGGGATGATTGAAAAAGTGGTCAAATAGATACATGTCAATCTCCAACTGTATCCAGAGCTCAAAAGAAGAAAAGATCACAGAACCTGGCTCAGAAAGAATCATTGGGAAGCAAACAGAAGAGAGGTGACAATGCTCCCAAGAAGATGTTGAAAAAGGAAGAGAAGACCTTGGAGTCTAAATCCAAGAAGGGTGATGCATCCAGAACGACCACCAAGAAGAAATGCTTCTACTGTGGAATGAAAGTTCATATCATGGATCTTTGTAAAGAAGCCATGAAATTCAATAGAGGCAGACTGAACTCAAACAGACAATCAATCCAGAAGAAGCAGAAGGGATTGGTTGAAAATAAGTTGCCTAAGAAAGGTAGCTTAACAGCATCAAAAGAACCATGTGGAACTTCCAGAACTGGGGCCACTCTTCCAAATGATTTACTTGTCATATGGCCACATCAGTTGCAACTTTCCAGAGAACTACAAAGAGTTGAAGATGAAGCTCTGGCAATTGCTAAAGCAAAATGGAAGAAGAAGGTCTCACATGAAGATGTTTTGAGAACCACACCAGCACAATCATCAATGAAGATCAAATGTGCAAGTGTGAAGACTGGTGAAAATGGGACATCTCGGTTGAGAGAATCTTCTCAACCTTGTTGTTCACATTGATGAACCAAGGAGGTTCCATCTTATTCCCTTATACTCTTGGTATATACATGTGCTAACATTGCAGGGAATTGAAGATGATGATCATTCTCATATGGAGAGTGGTTTGGACAGAATGGAGTGCACCCCTTGAGGGGGAGCCAATCTGGAGAAGATGATGTTCTGAAATTAATATCATCTTGATAAAGTAGATGAAAGGGGGAGCTTTATCTTTGCACCTGAACATTCTAATTTGTTTTGTGAAGTATGTGCAGGACTCAGCAATTCATTGAATATCTGAAAAATTCAACCCCTAAGCATGATCTCACATGTATTGTGAATGTTGGACAACATTGAGTTCCTTGGTTATATCACTCTTGTTTTCTACACCGGGTTAGCCCAAGAAGACTTAGAGTTGATCAACTAAAGGTTCTTTGCTAAAGAAGAACATGTGACATCATCCCTCTCCTAGTGTTTTTCAAGAAGATGCTATTCGAAGGGAGGAAGAGATATTGTGGAAGAGAACCACACCACACCTTTGCATTTGATTGCCAATAAGGGGGAGAAAAGATTGACACACATATTGACCCATTCATATGTGCTGAAGTTGTGTATTGACAACAAATACAAAGGGGGAGATTGAAGTGCATTGTGTTGCATTTGTTGTCAATGAGGCATGAAGTTGTCATTGAATGAATAGATGTCAAGGAATGTCAAGATGTGAATGACAAAGGATGTGATGGTGATGAAGGAGAATGGCCATGGTACTAAGATGCATGTCACTTAGGAGATTCACTAAGTGACATAGGATGTTGTGGTTGAAACATTCTCTATGTATATCAGACGATTGTAGAACTGATCTTAATGTTTCAATACTTGTATCAAGATGATACTAAGTAACAACACTTGAAGAATGAATGATGATGGAGCATCATTACATCTGACGATTGTTGAGGTGCTCTTTAAGTTTAAAGAACTTGTATCCTGATGATACAAAGTCACAACAATGATAGAAGACCATGCATTGTATTGACAATGCATGAGGAGATGAAAGGAGATCCATCCACAATCACTGAGTGGATGAAGTGGATTAATGAAGTCCATGCACTATCACTAAGTGCATGTGAACATGAAGAAGATCCAATTGATCTCTGATTTGATCAATGAAGCACTTTGAATAATTTAAGTGATTCAGGAGTTCGGTTGAAGAAGAAGACCCTTCAAGAATTTCCCTCCTAAGTAATGAATATATGTTGAGGAGATTGGAAGAGTTCTTATGAAGAATAAATGAAGAAATGGGAGGAAGAAAGAAGGGAACTTGGTTTGGCATTTGGCATATGGGGATACTTTGTTTTTATACAAAGTCTTTATTCCTATACTTAGCAAAAATTAGGCCAGCCAAGGCCAGCCCACGGGTTCAACCCCAAGGCACTTGTGGGCCTAAGGCGCCACGCCCATGGGGGATCCCATGGTGCAAGCACAAGGCGGCAGGGGCCGTGTATAAGCCCCCCGAGGGCACGCGGTGGTGAAGCCCGCGCACCCGAGTAAGCATAGGGGGCGCCAGTAGCGCGCCCGCAGAGGCGAGACTGGGCGCAGAGCGCGCCCGCAGGGAGAACATGGTGCGGGGCGGCACCGTGGAGGTTGGAAGTTCAATCGGGGGGTTGAGGCAGCGCCAGGGTGATAAAGCGCGGGAAAACAGCTTGCCGATTCGATGTGGGACGCAGAAATTTCACCCGGGACAGATCTGAGCCGTCCGTCTCATCGCGCGCTGGATCGCAGCCGCTCATCTCATCTACCGCGCGCCGCGATTTAATCCGGCCGTCCGATGTATCTCAAACGCTTGATCTGACGGCTCCCGGCTCGTCTCCTTCGTCGAGCCACCCCGAAGCCACCCGCGAGCTCCGTTCGAACCAGGAGCCTCCCGAACGATGATTTCGAGCTCCCGACCACCATTTTCGAAGACGAAGGCTCCATTGAGTTCGTCTGAGCCGTATGAACACAACCATGCTTTAAAATGGGCTTGCCTGCAACTAGTGGGAGAATTCGAGTGAGGCCGAAGGCAAACGAAGTGCCGAGGCCTTGAGCGTCTATGTTCTGCATTGTTTGGACCGAAAGAAGCCATGCATGCGTTTGAAAGTCGCATGCACGTAGAGGAAAAAATAAAGGAAGAAACCCGCGATGAAACAGCGAAGGAAAACAAGATTTGGAGAAAATCTTGAAGATCCGAAATCTTCGGTGATTTGAGATTTATCTCACGCGGAAGATATGAGGCATCTCTGCCTATAAAAGGAGAGGCCGAGACCTCGTTGTTGCTTGCTGATCCTTTGAGAAACGTGAGTCCCGTGAGAGCACCCTTGTGCCTCGCGAAGAATTGAGCTGCGCGTCCCCTGCGCGGCAGAGAAGCCCGGAGCCATTTTTTGGCTTCGTGAAATCCCTTTTGCGCATCCCTTATGCGAAAGAGGTGAAGGGGAGTCCCCTGCGCGCATTCCTTGTGCGACAGGAAGAGCCCGCTCTGTGCACCGTGCTTCCTGCGCGGTTTGCACTTGCACAACCAAGGTGTCCTTGACACACTTGCGCACCCGCGATGTTATACCCTGCGTGCCCGCGGCTACCCATTGCATCACCTTGTGTTCTTTGAGGCTTGCGCGGAAGAAGACTCCTTGCACCCTTGGAGCTTGCGCGACAGAAGTGTCTGCACCCTTGCGCGGCTCATACCTTGCACTCTTTGAAGAAGAAGTGGAAGTGGCCACACCCCTTGCGCGCCCCTCACATTGGTAGGAGGTTTGGGTAGTATGAATTACACACCTTGTGTGTGTGTTCTTAATAGAGACTACACCGTAGCCGTGTGTGTGCAAGGAGGAGAGGAAGACCACAACTAAATCCAAGTTGTGTGTGCAAGAGGAAGAGGAAGGCCAAGCCTTGTGTTTGCTAATTGAACAAAGGAAGTGTGTGTGCAAACAAAGGACCAAAGAGGCCGTAGCCAATTGTGTGTAAGAAGAGGGAAGAGGCCGAACCTAGTGTGTGCACTAAAAGTGTAAACACTTAGAAGAAGAAGAAGACATCCACACAAAGAAGAACACACATTTATGTGTGTAAGCAAATTGAATTAAATGTGTGAAGGACAAGAAGAAGGTGTGTGCTAAAAGTGTTACACCCTTTGTGGGTTTACTGCACCAAGAGAAAAAGAAGGGGAGTGCATGCATGCATGCATGCACGTGCACACGTGAACAAAGCCAAATCTGGTTGTGTGCATTTGAGTTGACCAAGACCAGAGGATCTTGAAGAAATTGAGAAGGCCATGCAATCAGTGCATGAGGATTCAAAGATGCCATGCACTCAGTGCATGAAGTTGATGTGAGACTAGACCAGACTGAAGTTAAAGACATCAATTGTCTGAGTATTCAGTAATTGGAGAGAGGCCAGGTCATCCTGAGAAGAAGGAGATAAATCCTGAGCAAGACGAGAAGACCTGATCATCACAAGTTATCAGAGGTACAGAGCAAGGCCATCAGTCTTTCTCCCAGACTGCTGAAGATACTTGAAGAAGCTGAACAAGAAGAAGAGCTACTCGTGTGACTCGAGGAGCCAGGAGAAGACCATGTGGGACTCAGGGAGAAGAAGTCTTCAGTGGGATTCTGGAGCAGGCCAGTGGGACTCTGGTAGCACTGTGGGACGCAGTATAAAGACCCTCCTGTGGGACTCAGGAGAGATACAGTGGGACTCTGTATCGACCATTGTAATTTTAACAGGTTATAAGGGAGAATCCATGCTGGGAGAGCATGGAAAGGATGTAGGCCTTTGGTGCCGAACCTTGTAAATCCTTGTGTCCTGTGCCTTTTCATTACTGCATTATCCAGGAAAGGTTGAGAGACATAAGAAGAGTGGATCGAGGCCTTAACAAGCCATAGAGGTTTAATTGATTAAGAATCAATTAGTAAAAAGTTTTAAAGGATCACTGATTCACCCCCTCCCCCTCTCAGTGATTCACACTGATCTGGGCACTTCATGAAAGATGACATAATAGTTTAAGAAACAATGTCACAGTATGTTATGAAAATGGGGTCTCCTTCACATGGTGTATGAGTGTCACGGTGTCAAGGTGTCACGGTGTCTGAGTGTCACCGTGTCTTGTTCACGGTGACTAGTTCCCAATGTCTTGATTCATAGTGTCTTCTTCAAATTGTCTTGTTCACAGAGTCCAGATTCACGGTGTCTTGATCATGGTGTCTTGTTTCACTGTGTCTGGTTCACGGTGTCTTGCTTCACGATGTCTTGTTCAAGGTGTCTTGCTTCACTGTGTCTTGTTCACGGTGTCCTGCTTCATGGTGTCTTGTTCATGGTGTCTTGATTCACGGTTTCTGGCTACATAGTGTTTGTCTTACAGTGTCTCGCTTCAATGTGTCTGGATTACGGTGTCTGGCTTACAGTGTCTGGCTTCACGATGTCTGGCTTACGGTGTCTGGCTTACGGTGTCTTGTACTTAGGCAATGAACTGTATTAAAAATTAAACATTTATATGCATGAAATGGATTAAGCATAACCATTATAAATCATGAGATAACTAGAAACATAAATACACATGATTGGATAAATTTTAGGAGTTAAATAGGTTGAATAAGATCTGTGATCATTAATGATATTTTTTATCATTAATGATATTTGTGATCATTAAATAATTTTCCATACCTGAGGAGTCCAACAATCAATCTATTTTTTATGATCACAAATCATGTATAGTTAAAGTTTAAATTAGATGAAAATATAGAAAAAATAATATATAGAAACTTATCCCCCTTTTGGGATTATCAAAAAGTTAAAATAATGGAGGGAAAATAGTGCACATTACATTATGATTAAACATAGTTGAGAACAAAATAAAGAGAAATACAAAAAATAATGTCATCCCCATCAGAAACGAGTAATCATTTTTCTACTTCAGGGACGGGCCTTCTCTATGCCTTTAGAAGCAGCAGAAGAGGAAGCCATAGGGTCAGTTGTTAATATAGAAGAAGGCAAAGACATGGTAAATAAAGAGGGTAATGGGAGTCATTGAAAGACTAATGGATCCAAGGTAGGAGAAGTAGAAGATCTTTGATGTTTCTGATTAGTAATCCCAGGCCTGATCAGACTAAGAGCTTGTCCAACAGACATGGTAGTTGAGACTAAGGCAGAGGTGAAGGTAGGCAGCCCAGGTGTGAGAGGTGCAGCTGCTGGAGCAACAATTTCTGTACTCTAGACATTACGATATGGTTTCAAGAGTTTGATGAATTATGCAATAATCTCTCCACCATACTACATGGATTTTTCGAAGTCATCTTTGTTTTCCATAAACAATTCCAGCAATCGGGTAAACATGGTTTTCTTCTGGACTTGGGATTTGAAGGCTTGAGTCTCAGGAGGAAATCGTAGATTCTCTACAATGTATTTTAAGTTGTTGTTCATATCAGTCTTGGAAAATTTTTTGTTTAAATAGATATCCACTTTCTTAGAAATCTCCTGCTGAGCATCATTTTCAATCGTGGAGTGAATTTGTACAAGGTCAAAAACTATATCACCATTCTTCACAACTTCAGAGAAAGAAGCCACATGAAAGCCACTAAACGCATTTTGAATCTCTTCATTGACTATTGATCTGAGCAATGTATTGTCCAAGGAAGGTGTAGAGGATTGACCATAGGTATTAGATGCATTGACGGTAGTTGTCAGAGATTTGAGATGATTTAGTACCTTTTGAAGTCAACTAGTGTACTCATCGGTGAGTTTATTAAGGTTCAACACAAGCTCCCTCATTTCCTTCAACATCCGTTTGTTCCATTCCTCAATATTTTCATCGAAGGATGCTTCATAAGGGTGAATCTGAGACACAACATCTCAAGATATTTTAGAAAAAGATGGTTCTTGAGGATCATTAGTTGGCTCTGATCTAGAATGCAGCTCTTTTTGCATGTCTTCAACCATGCTTCTCTTGGTTGTGACTTCATTACTGAGAAACATATTTTCAACTCGTACTACATGAATATCATGGATCATCTTAGGATGGATTTGCCAGATAATTTTCTCCAAAAGTAGTGAGGAATCTATCTCACTCAAATTTGTCACAGGATGAGGTTGGGTGTTTATGAGTTTCTCAACACAAGAAAAAGTGAGCATCTCCAAATTCCTTTAAATCATCCTTAATGACAAAGGACGACTGTTCAGGTAAAGGTTCAGGTGTAAGAATTGGTACAGGGACATGTTCAGGTTCCTTCTCAGGTGAAATGTTTGTGAATGATTTCAACTAAAATAGGGATGAAATATAAATCCCATTTTCAGTAACCTGCTGATACTCACTCGCATCATAAAAACTAGGAAATTTTTTCTTAGTGCCCACAAGAATTGACTTAGTTGGATGTGAGGCTTCACTGGACTCAAGATTTGAGGTTTTCTCCGCCTCAACAGTTGCCTCCTTCTCAGGACATAGAGGATCAGGATCATGGTCTAAATCCACAGTTTCAGCTCTATGTTCGTTATTCATTTATTGTCTAGCCAGCTGAAAGGCCATCTTCATCCTTTGTTCAGAAGAGGGAATGATTTCAGTAACAGATTGTTCCAAAGGGAGTTCTTCCAGATTCACTTATTTCACAACAGGCAGTTTTTGTAGATTTTATTCTTGGACAACATGGAGTTCTTCTACTAGAGGATCTTCCATGACTTGCTTCTCTGATTCTATCACCACAGATTCTTTTTCAGTTTCATGTTGGATTTCTATATTGACATCTTCACTAGGGGTAGGAACTTCTTCTTTAAGAATAGAATGAGGAACAATAGACCTTTTTTCCTCACCAATAACTGCTTCCCTATGTGGAACTTCCGCCTCTTATTCCTCTTCTTATGAATACTCAACAAGATCAATTTGTTCCAAACCAGGATCAGAAATGTCTTTTGGCCTTGATGGATAATCCACAGGATTGAACTTCTCATAGTCCTTATCATTGTCTTCCACCCATTCCTTTTTCCAAGGATTCCAGTTTATTGTAATTCTCTTGATGGTTGATTTAGAGAGACAATATTCATAGTACATAACGACTTCATCATTAGGTCCAACCACAAATTTTGCAATAATCATGGATGATATTAGCCTAAAGTAGAACAGAGAAGTATACTTGGATGTAACATTGATCAAATTACAAATATGGTGAATGATTTACTTGCATAGGTTGATCTTTTGTCCATTTTTCATAAGATGAATCAAAAAAACATTTTGATATTATAACATAAGAAAATTACCTTTTCATGGACTAAACAAATTTTGAACAAACATAAACAGATGTCTGGTTTCTCCATCTAGTTCAGCAGCGATGACCCTTCTCTTGGATCCATTTTAGGTTAGGGTTTTCAGAGCATCTTCAAGATCAATGTAATTAGTTGAAGGAGGAGGTCCTCTCTGATAATCCTCACATATACCATCATGAGGTATCATAAGGCATGCATCCCATAACCTCGAAGAGATTGAGAATCTTTGGCCATTAATCCAACTCTTCACAACATAACTTTCACTAGAATCAAACGAGAACTAAACAAACTAGTAGAACAAAGCTACTAACCTAGGATAGATGCGTCTATTCTCCCTTGAGAACCTCTCTAACCATCCTTGTTTTCTTAACACTTTCAAGACTATAGATTTTATAGACATAATCCAATCAGTGTAGAACTCTTTATCAGGTACAACACATCGATTTACCAGATTCATATTTAAAGGTCCTTCGGGTGTCATCATAGGTTAAATATTCTTCTTCTTCGGGTTGGGCTTCTCAGGTGTGGATGATGATGGATGTTTCGTTCTTGGAATCCACTGAGGGTTCAAGAATGAGAGAGAGAGAGGGTTGCATGATTAGAATGGTTCGAAATGTGGGAACTGGAGAAGGCCCGAGTGAAGAACTGAGTGAAACTTTTAGTTTTATGATTTAGGAATGCCAATCGTCACAAAAATAAAATCATGGGAAAGTAAAAGAGGTGAAATAATAATTAACGTGATATGGGTTTAATGAAAAAACAAAAATAATTTTTAGGGTGACACCGTGAATGGTCCATATGGTGAGACAGTAAGTGGTCATCACAGTGACCCAGTGAGTGAACTTTTCAATGTCTGTTATAGTGAGACAGTAAATGTCAGACCGTAAGTACAATGTTCAAACAGTGAGACCATAAACATGAGAAACAATAACTGAGAAACTATAATCAAGAAAATGTACAATAAAACATAGGAAAATGTTGAACATAAAGACATGTATGATTTATATTTGAGGTTTATCATACCAAGATCATGTATGATGTTGTATATTCTATTAGAATTTAATGGTTTAGTGAATATATCAGCATGTTGATATTCAGTACCAAGGAATTCCAAGGTGATATATCCTTTTTATAATGATCTCTCAAGAAGTGATGTCTTACATCATTATGTATTTTCCAAGAATGTGAAACATGATTTTTTGAGATATTAATAGCACTTGGGTTGTCACAATTTATTGGTACATGTATGAATTGATATACATAATCTAGTAATGTGTGTTTCATCCACAAAATTTATGCACAAAAACTTCGAGCAGCTATGTATTCAGCTTCTGCAGTAGATAATGCAACAGAATTTTGTTTCATACTACACCATGATACTAGTGACTCATCTAAAAGGTGACATGTTCCAGAGGTGCTCTTTCTATCTAACTTACAGCAACTGAAGTCAGTATCAAAATAACTAATAGGTTAAAACGATTTAGAATATCTCTAGTGTATATACTTTGAGTTTAAATAATTCCATCATTATTTTTAAAGATTCGAAATCCAAGAAACAATTTTAGTTCACCCATTAAACTCATTTCAAATTAATTTTGCAAGATTTTAGATAAATCAATGCATAATTAATCTTTTGAATATCCAAAAACAATATCATCTACATATAATTGAACCACTAAAACATCATTAGAAATTTGTTTTATAAGGTAGGTAGGATGAACTATTCATTTTATAAAACCTTTGGAAATGAGGAAAGAACTCAATATATTATACCATGCTCTTGGAGCTTGCTTTAAACCATATAAAGCTTTTGATAGTTTGAAAATATGATTGGGAAAATGAGGATTTGTAAATCAATGGGGTTGTTCAACAAAGACATCCTCATCTATATACGTATTTAAGAATGTACTCTTAACATACATTTGATATAGTTTGAAATTCAGATCTGCAGCATAATCATGTAAGATTCTGATGCCATCAAGTCTAGCTACAGGATCAAAGATCTCCTCATAGTCAATTCCTTCTTCTTGACTATAGCCTTGTGCAACTTATGTATCCTTGTACCAAACTCTATTTCTAGCGTCATCTACATTATTTATAAACACCCATTTAGTTTCTATGATGAATGTGTCCTTGGATCTTTCAACAAGTTTCCAATGTTTGTTTCTCTCAAATTGATTATGTTCTTCTTGCATAGACATCACCCAAAATTCATCATTGGTGGCATCATCTATGTTTTTAGGTTCAAGTTGTGACAAGAAGGCTTGATGTTCAACCTGAATTCTAAGAGAAGATCTAGTTTGTGTTCTTTTCCCTATGTTTCCTACAATATCATCTAAGGGATGGGTTTTAAGGGTTCTAAGCTTTCTAGAAAAAGAGAGACTAGTGATTTAAGGTTCATCAACAGATTCAGGTTCATTATGACTCGATTGTAGAGAGTTTCTATAATTGGATGTTTTCATATATTCTTTCACAGAAGATTTTGAGTATTTTGAGTTGATGTTCAGATTTGATACATCATCCAACATATTTTCTAGGATGGTTCTAGGCTCATGTAGATTTGTTTCATCAAACCTGATATGAACAGATTCGCCCAAAAATTTAGTTCTCTTTTGAATACTCTATAAGATTTTCTAAAAATTGAATAACCTTGGAAAATTCCTTCATCACTTTTGGATGAAAATTTGTCCAGATTATCCTTAGTGTTGAGAATAATGACATTGAAACCAATACTCTAAAGTAATTAACCTTAGGCTTCCTATTGTTCCAAATTTTATACGACATATTTTTGAGAATTGGTCTAATCAAGAATCTATTGATTATGTAGCATGTTGTATTAATAGCTTCATCCCAAAAGTAAATAGGTAAGTCATATTCACTAAGCATTGTTCTAGAAATTTCTTGTAGGGTTCTATTTCATCTTTGTACAACACTATTCTGTTGAGGTGTTCTAGGGGAATAGAAATTGTGACTTTAAACATTTTGTGAGAAAAAGGATTCAAACTCTTGATTTTCAAACTCATGCCCTAGATCACTTTTGAATGTTTTAATTTTAATAACATATGATTTTCTACAGGCATGGAATACTTAGTTAAATAAGAGAAGGATTCAATTTTGGGAGCCATGAAGAGGGTCCATGTATATCTAGAAAAAACATTCACCAGAACATAAACATAGTGCTTCCCATTTAAAGTAGAAACTCTAGATGGTCCAAAAAAAAATCATGTGAATCAATTCGAGTGATTGATAAGTATAAACATATTTCTTTGTTTTGAAAGTTATTTTTCCTTGTTTTCCCTTTTGACAAGGATTACATTCTTTTTCATGTGGACACTCATGTTTGGGTAAGTCTATAATTAGTCCTTTTGTAGATAGCTTTCTAAGAGAGTGAATATTAATGTGTTATAGTCCCTTATGCCAGGGCCAAGATTCTTTATGAAACACAATTAAGTATGAAACATTTTGAGTAGATAAGGAATATAAATTAATAGAACAAACTTTTTCATTCTTTGATATATAAAATACTAATTCAACATTAGAATTAAATACATTACATGCATCAGTTTCAAATTTAACATGATATCTATCATCACATAATTGTGAGATACTAAGCAGATTGAATTTTAGGCCATTAACAAACAGTACTTCAGAAATTAAAATTGAATCAGAGTTACCAATCTGGCCTAAGACAGTGATTTTCCCTTTGGTGTTTTCACCATATGGGACAAGTCCTCCATCTACGTTTATCAGGTTCTTGAAGCATGAGTAGACTCTGGTCATGTGCCTTAAACATCCACTATCCAAGTACCATATATTTTTGTAGGAGCTGTTTAATCATCATTCCTATTAACATGATCATGAAAAGATAGATTTTGGTACCCATAATTTTTTGGTTCTAGTAACATTAGTAATAAGTTATTTATGAACCCATGTTTGTCTTATAGGTTTCTTATACGCATTATGTAAAGTATTTGAAAAATAGACTGTATTTGGTCCACAAAAACCTAAAACAGTAGAATATGTATCATGACATGAGCAAGTTTAGTTGTGTCCAGAACTGGGAACAAACCTATATCTCCTAGACCTTGAATCAAAAGTCATTCTACCAAGGTTTCTTATACCAGGTTGATAACCAATGCATGTATTGTATTTAAAGGATATTTGTTTTCCTAGAATTTGGGTATGGGTATTTTTACCATTAGTAAACTTTTCTAAGTCTCTTTTTAATTGCTCAGTAGACATTTTTAAAACCATTTTTTCATTGAAGAGTTGATAATTTTTCTCCTTTTCAGTATCAAGTTTAGATTAAGCATTTACAGTGAGAACATGCACTTTCTTCAATGATTTATATTTATCTTTTAATTCATTGCATGTCTCTTCATGCATGTTAAAATATTCACACATTTCATCATTAGTCATATTTTCATAGTCACTTTCCACTTCAGAATAGTAATAATTCTGTATAGAAGAGTTCAGTGATACCTCATATGTGTTTTTCATAAAACACATATGGGCATTGTTAGCATGTTCATCATATAATGTCTCTGAGTCTCTTGAAATATCCTTAGAGGAACTCTAGGTTTCTTTCATCGACTTTTTGTTCTTCTTGTTATTGTCCATATATTTCTTCTTATACATGAGCTTTGGACAGTCATCCTTTATATTTCCTTTTCTCTTAAATTCATAGCATACAATTACATCAGTTTTTTCACTTCTTTTCCAGTCCTTTTTTCAGTTTTCTTTTAGATCATACTTTCCCTTGATGTTAGGATTTCTGAAAAAGTTATTATTTTTGTAAAATCATTTGAATCTCTTGGATAGTTAAGCCATCTCCTCATCAATGTCAAGTGATTATTGTTCAGTGGTGGAACATTCTACATATGCTTCCAGTTTCCCTTTGCCTTTGTGCTTCGAAAAGGTGGTCTTGAATGCTACAAATTTACTCTTTAGTTCATCCTCCTCTTCTTTGTTGACTTCAAGATCTTCATTATACATCATCAGTTTCCCAATGAGTTCTTTTACAGGTAGCTTGTTGATGTCACACGATTCTATAATTAAGATCGAAGTTCCCCTCCATTTGTCAGGTAGACATTTAAGGATTCTCACGATCTGTTATTTGGCAGTGACTTCTCTTCCTAGAGAAATCATTGTGTTGATAATCTCATTGAACCTGAGATACATGTCAAAAATAGGATCATCAAGTTTCATTTTAAAATTATCATATTTTATAGTATATGTATTAACTCTCATTTCATTTACACTATATGTGCCTTCATGTGAGACAGACAAGGTATCCTAAATTTCATGGGCAGTTTTACAAGCAGAAATCATGTTAAATTATTCATCTCCTAACGAATAGTACAAAGCTTTCATGTCTTTGCAATTATTATTGTAAGAATGTTTGGTGGGTTCATAAAATTTAATTCTATCATTCATAGGTTGTTTGTATTAATCTATAATGTATGACCAAATTTCAAATCTCATACTCTCTAGATGCATTTTCCCTGTAATTTTCCATTGAGAATAATTGGTTCCATTAAAGAATGGTGGTCTATTGGTTACAGTACCTTCCAATCTATTAACTATACTATCGTATTACTTTAAAAGAGCTAGAAATTTAGAATTAATAGAAATTAATAGATCTTTAAGGTACAACTACAATCACAGTTGGGTATGATGACACAATCACCATTGATTAAAATGACACAGAGTCCTAGAAAAGAAACCTCTGATACCAAATGTTGTTCGGAGTAGTTTACACAAAAGGGAAGGGTTGAATTGAGTAACTATAAAAATTTATTTAAAAATAATATTATTTTAAAATGAAATATTTTTCCCGAAAATAGCTGCATCCTAGTTAATCACGGTTATACTGTTATAAGAGTTTGACTTTTGAAACAGCTTCTTAGAAGATTGATCAATTCTCAATAATCATAATTTTTATAATTAATATTACTTATGATGTTATCCTACTAAGGAAAACTAGTTATAAGTTCTTTTAAAGACTAACTATCAAAGTGAAATTATTGATTCATGGATTATGTAATAAAGCAGTTAAACAGAGAAGACAAAATTTAAACATCACATCGAATATGAAATAAGTGGTTCAGTATCAAGCTGAGACTTAATCAACTCCACTTGGTGATCCCCTGCCACCAAGAAGTTTGTATAAATAAACTTTGATCCACACCCTAGATCGGGTTTAACAATAGTACATAGACTATCCAGGTCACAAAGGGACCTCTTCCACATTTTTCATGGGTAAAAAAACAATAACCAGGCCACACATGGACCTTTTAATCATTTTTCTTGGTTAAATAGAAGTGTAAAGAGTTTGGTTTAAGGATTTAAAAATCCTATAGTTTAGCACTGGAGTTAGTGTTTGTATAGATTAAACATAGTACACACACTGCTCAAAAATTAATTAAAATAATCATTGAGAGAGATTATATATCTATTTAGAATGATCAAGTGATTTGAAGTGCAGATCTTGACTCATTTGATAAAACAGAAATGATTATGAGTCATTATCAGGTTTTTTTCTTGAAAAACAGAGTGTTAGGATTTAGCTTGTGTTCTTCATGAGTTTTGATAATGTGGATATGTTCTCTGGATTCCATTGTACTTTGTATGTTCTTCAGCAGAGTCGTATTGCATGCAACAGACAATGGGTTCTTTGAAAATCATGCAATATGTTCTTCACGGTTGTGCTTATAGGCTTGTTTTTCATTCAGTATCGCACTGTATTTCTCTTGGGAACTCTTCACTCTTTATCTTCTAATTCATGAGTTTTAGCCGACAGGTTCAATGTGCTTCGCACCTTGTACCTCGTACTATGTCTACAATGAAACATTAATTATGTCAGTGCATTAAAAGAATCAAATATGATTGTTAAAAATTAAATTGAAAGATGAAAAAATAGTTTAAGAAACGGTGTCACGGTATGTTATGAAAATTGTGTCTCCTTCACACGGTGTCTGAGTTTCACAGTGTTTGAGTGTCACGGTGTCTAAGTGTCACGGTGACTTTTTCAAGGTGTCTGGTTCACGGTGTCTTGCTTCACAATGTCTGGTTCACGGTGTATAGCATCACGGTGTCGTGTTCACAGTCTCTTTCTTCACGGTCTCTTGTTCATGGTTTCTTGCATCATGATGTCTTGTTCATGATGTCTTGCTTCACGGTGTCTTTTTCATGGTTTTTCACTTCACGATGTCTTGTTCCCTATGTCTTGATTCACGATGTATGGATTCACGGTGTCTGTCTTACGGTGTCTGGCTTCACGGTGTCTAGATTACGGTGTCTGGCTTACTGTGTCTCGCTTCACAGTGTCTGGCCTACGGTGTCTGGTTTACGGTGTCTTGTACTTAGGAAGACAACTATATTCAGACTTAAACAGTGATATGCATGATATGGATTGAGCTTAACCATTATAAAGAATGAGAGAACTTGAAACATAAATACACATGATTGGATATAATTTAGGTGTTAACTAGGTTGAATAAGAGTTTTGATCATTAATGTAATTTTTGATCATTAATGAGATTTGTGATCATTAAAACATGATTAATACCTGAGGAGTCCAACAAATATGTAATATAAGACCATAATAAAGATAGAAAGTTGAAGACTTAAACAAAATACATATCAGATCTTCCTCGTACGATTCACTTCAAAAACAATGTCCATGTGATAACAACAGGACATGTCATCTAGATAACATTATGTTCCATTGGTATAAATTTTCTAACATCAGATGTCCCTATATCTTGTAAAATAAAGTCACATGGAACTCCATGAGCGTACAACCAATGTCTGGTGAAACCCTCTGGGCTCACCATAAATACATCGTGGTATCCTTCTGACATGTAACCCAAATCACAGTGATACATCAGAATAAATGAACTGAGTATTGAAATTGAACCGGGGCAAGTCATATTACTCTTTGGACATACTCGAGACATGCAAGTTGGATCTCCCTGTGACACCCATGAATGTCATCCAAGTCTTGAGGGACCCTTTGAGACAAGTCGCATTGAATCTCACGATGTTAGGTAGTTCTCATGATGAACCCATAGAAAGATATCATGATAATATGACACTATCTAGACAATATTTTGGGACTCACTATATCCTCTAGATATGTCATACTTGATAATGTGACAACCTTCAGACATGTCATTTCGATTATGAGAAGTCCCTTCGAAAATTCTACTATATCTGGTGATAGTTTTTGGACATTTTTGGAAGACATTATCTGGAATGTCATGGATTCATCTTAGGCATGAAGAGTAGATAATCATTTCATGTCAGGATGACATGTATGCTTCACTACATGGGCATCCTAGGACATTATAACTTTTCCCATCATCAGTTTGTAATTCCCATCCAACTGAACTATGTTGAATCTAAATCCTCTCATAACTTAAAAACATAGTGATCCTTAGTATATATGAATCTCAACATAGAATAATATTTAGTGAATGTCCCATAATGTATTTGATATTTCATCTATCTGGACCCAATCATTCTCATGGGGTTATTGTTCTACCTCATCTGTCACCAAAATGAGAAGAGAATTGAACTGTAGTGACTCTGATTCCTTTCAGAAACATGAAATGTATTATTCCTTTTTAAGGCCCGACCTCAATACCCATTATCCCAATGTCTATCTCAGTGCAAACACCCCACATCCATATGTGATGAGACTAGTTTTTTCATATCACTCATTTCCCAAACTGACCATAGCTCACGTGGGCATATAATGTTATATTGATTTTAGCACTCACATCAGGATACTCTACATTGGTAATGGAAAGCTAAGAATCTAATCCTTGGTCTGTGGAATGATTTGATATGAACCACAGATGATTTAAATGTCATATTTGACTCCGAAAACAATCAAACATCGATGAATTTGATTCCATTAATAACCAGGATACATAGGAAGCCTTCTTAAGGCCCGAGCTCTAATGAGAATCAACTTCGGTGTATGTCCTCTCACGTATCATAAATTTTAACAATCGGGACTAAATCATTATTATGGGATGACCATTATACCACATTGTTCTATATATTGGGATACTAATTGAACTAGGATGACAATGATTTATTTTATAACCTGGGTATGTGGGATGCCTCCCTCAGGACCAAGCTCTATATAAACACATAAAATATTGTCCCAATACATTATCCCCACATCCATACGTAGTGAGACTGATTATATGTTGTCCCCTATTTCGCACATCTAGCATATCTCATCAGGGATTATGGTGTTCAAATGGTAAGATCATTCTGATAATGAATATACTGTAGTAAGGGAATTATATTATATAATCCCTGATGAATGGAATGATATAAACACCCATTCATATATTGGAATATACCTTGGTACCTGTCCCAAGTGAATGATCATACTATTATAACTCTTATTCCTAACATAAGTAGGATATATTGGATTTCTCCTTGACACATGAGCCCAAATATCCAATGTTTTATTGCACAGACATATGTCCTATCAACATGCCATTAAACATCGTGAGATTAACTGTAACGCCCCGACCCTAGTTACCCAGAGTCGGTGCATTATTACATAACATTAGCATGATCACAAGAAAGATCAAATCTCAAAAGACCGATTGGTTTAGTAGCCTTGGAAGCACAAGATATATTCATAAGGACTTACATTACATCAAAAAAATCAAAACTACAACAACATATTTTCTTCATAGTCCACACTCATATCCCCACATACTATCCCTGCAGGTCATTCATAAATTACTTCTTCACAACCTGGGAAAAATAAAATATAGAAAAGTGGTGAGCTCAAATGCCCAGTAAGGATAACAATATAGAGGAAACATTCATAATTAACAATAAAAATTTAAGGCAATGTATAACTAAAACAAAAGTCTTTTAAAAATGAACTTCAACATAACATGGAAAAAATAAAATGAAATAATACCATTTACTTATTCACATGGATATTCTACTAATCGAATAATCACATGCAATATCAATAAACACTTTCATAATGATGGAACTCATAATGCCATACTATCATAACCACATAGCCAAGGCCTCGTGCCAAGACTACAAATAAGATTTTTCCAAGGCCTTCTGCCAAAACACTAGTTTTTCTCATGAGACCTACCGAAGCATCGAGGAGATATAGCGGGCTCCACTCTTCACTTACTATGTCCAATGCATTCCCATATGAAAAGGTTTAAACATAACATAATCATTCATTTAAAACTAGCATACGAAATGTCAATACTTTCTCCATAAACCATGAATGGTATAAAAATAACACATCCACAGTCAAACATATCACAAAACCTTCAATACATTATGGAAGTTTTGTATCATAATAAATAGACTTCATATAATCATAAAATCCATCAAAGGATGTTGACATATATGAAATCAAAACTATTTGATAGAAATATCTACTTTTTTTAAATCATTTAAAAGTCACACATTTATTAATTAAAGAGTGATTTTTGAATCAAAGTGTCCCATACCACTTTGAAAATTTTTAAAGGAATTAACATTTTAAAAACATTCATGTTCATATAAATAAATCCTTAAAAACCATTTTGAATACATGGACATTAATTAAAAAGATTTAGAAAGATAGATCTTTAAAACATTTAAAATTCTGATTTTGATAAAGAGTACCTTTCTGAAATTCTTAAAATATTCATTTTGAAATCATTTAAAAGTCACATAATTATAAAATAAAACATTTACTTTGAAAATATCCTTGTAAGATTGTAAGTGAAGCATTGAAAATTCTATAATGGCGTTAAATAGCTGCACCCGCCGTATAAGTTAAAAAAACATTCTTACCTTAATTTTGTCAAAAAGGTTAAAAAGCACATTGTTTGGAAAACAACGGATATATTCCTTTATAAACCTATTATAAAAAGTAAAAAAAGGGTATAAATGACTTTAACCCATATTCTAGTAAATAGTAAAAATGTTTTGAAATTCTTTTTTAAGAAACATGGATGTGGATGATAATGAGATCCCGGTAGATTATTACGTATAAACAACCTCGGATAATGAAGAGATTGTGAAATAAACCCTTACCTTGAACTTTTCCTTGGTTGGGATAGGTTAAACTCCTGTATAATGGTGAAATAATTGTTATTAAATTATTCAATAATCATATACAATAATATGATATCATATATGATCTTTTAACTTTGATTTGTTAATAATATCTTAGAATTATCGTCGTTTCGGGTGTTAACTTACACGTTTTATTTTATATGTTTTGTTACGTAAGACATGTTTGTAATGGATAGGATGTATATTATTCATATCCAGAATGATATCAAGTACTTAAACATCATTTTTAAATCGGCAAATGATAATTATACTAGAATGGATACGATGGAGAATTAATCTCATCGCGTTCGTGCAGACGGTAGTCCGTACGTACGCACGAGCGACAATATCATTCTTTTAGTATTAAAATAATATATAATTTGATAGTATATCATATATAAAGAATAATTATAATGTTATATTTATTATTTACATGAGTTACACATCATTAGTATACCCATCCAAATAATAATATATTGAAAAACAATTACACCACGATGTGGAGATGTTAAGCCGTACGTACGAACGTATGGTGACATGTTATTAAAAGGGTGGATATAATACTGAATATGGGTGTCCATATTTATAATAACATCACAGTATATATAAGATACTGGAGTTATTATTTTAGAATGGTAATAACAATGAAAGAAGAAGTGGAAGAAGAAAGGAACTTGGAAAAGGGTGGTGAAATCATTACCTCTTCTTCGGGTTCTTCCTTTTGATTTGATCAAAAGGGCTCCATAGGTTGCCTTTCGGATCAAACTAAGGCTCTAGGTTGTAGTGAGGGAAGTTGGGAGAGTATTTTGGCAGAGTTTAGCCGAACCAAAAGGCTTTTAAGGTGTGAAGAAATGAGAAGGAGGAGTGCCCTTTTATAAGAGGGGTGAGGGGCACCTATGGAAAAGCTAGAAATTTTAATTTATAATAAATTCATATTCGGTTTCTAATGGATCCAAATCTGATTAATTAAATTTTAAGGTGAGGAGGGGTCTAAAACAACTCAACCAATAGAATTTAGATAGGTTTGGGTACTTATATTAACCTTATCTTTAAGTATTAACTCTAAGTTAATTAGTTTCACTTCTACAATGTCTCTTTTTATTTTCATATTATATGGTTAATAAACATACTATATAAATCCAAGAGACCCCCAAGTGGTAAATTAATTATAAACCTATCATGATATATGTCTCTTGGCCGAATCATAGATTTTTAGGAGTTTAATATCAATTAATAATATAATATTTGTTTTAAAAACTCTTTTATGTTAATTTTGACACTATTCAATAGTTGATTTTTTTGAAACTCATAACAGAATTATTACTTCGAAAAAATTAAATTAACTCATTACTATCATGTCATATTAACTTAATAAAATTATTTTAATGCATAAAAGTCTAAAATTATATTTATTTGTGTATTTATAATATCAATTATATTTATTTGTCACTATTATGATAATTAGTGCATCATCATTGTGTCATAAATAAATTTAATTATTTAAAGTCTAAAAATTATAAATAAAATATAATTATGTAGGAAATCTTTTTATATTTCCAATGAATATTTATAGTCGAAAATCAAGCATATATAACCCTATGTAAAAATTGTTTTTCTAAAAGATATATGCTTATGTCATTTTTTGTACTTATTTTAACTTAATTAAAATTATGTGTCCCTATCACCATCAAGTGGCTCCATGGGGTCCCCAAATCGACCCAAAGATTCCTATGGTCGAAAATGTATCCAAAAATCAGGCTAGGACACGTTTTAGGGTAATTTATTATTATTATAATATTATTTTTTAACCCTTATTTACCGGATTTACCATTAACCATGGTAAATAAAATATTTACCGTAATAATTATTCAAAATGTCTAAAAATAAAAGTTACCTATTTACACAATTTCAACATCCTAATTCCAAATATGGAATCCATTTTCCCAAATTCAAAACACATAAGTGGCAAAAATTAATTTAAAATTAATTCCCGTTGTTAAAACAAAAAGCATGTTTTTAAGAGATAATAACTATCAAAAGATTGACACTTGTTTACGTCTGGTTTAATTGTAAAATTATGTCCAATGACCAACATTGTATTAAATGGTAAAAATATATTCTAAATATACTTTAAAACCACTCAAATTCATAATTTATCGATATTAATTATTTTGATTAAAAAAGTTGTTTATAATTAAAATTATTAATTTTCACTATTCATCAAAATATTAAAGTTAACCGAAATGTTCCAAAATTTCACCCTAGGCTAAATTCGATATTCCAAATCCAAAAATGAATTCCTTTTTGAAATAAAAAATATATATAATTTCAAAAATTAGGTATTACTATTCATAACAGCTAGTTTTATTGGTTGTGGTGTGTGTTAGAACTTGATGTTGCGTACAACACACGCTACTGTATTATTCAAAGGAAAGCGTACTGTGAAAGCATGGGATGTTTCATTTTAAATTTTTGACGTCCCCATTTAGTCAAAAAGTTTAAAATATTGTATTTAAAAGGGGTTCACTATTAAAAGTTGATAAAAGTGCAATACTGAAAATGAATTTGTTCTTACATTATGTCTAAGAAACTCATAATATGAATTCTAAAATTATAAGGATTATATAAAGTTTAAAATTTAGTTAATACTATTCATAACCTCTTTTGAACGGCTTGTTTGGTAAGTCATGGTGCGATTGAACTCAGTGTTGCGTGTACTGCAAGTTATTGAATTATTTTGATGAAATAACACACTATGAAATCCTGGGGTGTTACATTCTCCCCTCCTTCAATAAATTGCATCCTCGCAATTTGAAATTGTTTTTCGAAAATAAAAGGTTGAAAATAAAAAATATCTTTGTGGGAAAACCCACATCAGAAATTAGGTTACAAAAATATAGTCTTAATATGAGGAAAACATAAATGAAATGGTCACCACCAAATTATTATCTCTATTAGGAGAACATTGGTGCATTTATAGACATATAATTGGAGGAAAAACGTAAATATTTATAGGTAGTGATTGAGGTCATCAATCACAAACAAGTGTAAAATTGAGGTCCATAAATTAATCAATCTATGATGATTTGAAATACCATTGGTTCAACAAAACATAGGGTATTAGGATAACACATTTTTGGTTTTAGGATTCCTTAAATAAAGTATAAGAATTAATTTCTTCATAGAATAAGCGAAGAAGAAAAATATATTCTTAACAAGTAGAGTTCCATCCTTCAACTAATTTCTACCACAAACTCAACTTTCACTCTAAAAGATAATAGAACAAAAAAAAATTCTATTTATCCTATTCGTATGTGGTTCCAAAAAAAATTAATAATTCATCTACCAGATCTTTTAAAAAAACTACATTATTTAATCCCGGACATCACGTGGGTCAGTGGTAGGTGATACACCCTTGTCGCCCTTCGGTTGTGGGTTCAAGTCTCGCGGCCTTGCCGGACGCGACGGGTTGTTGCCCGACCTCCGGGTTGTCCTTTTATGGAAATCCAAAATAATCCAAACTAGAACTATCCAAAATACTTCAGTCCAAAATTTATAAGGAAGGTAAACACAATGAATATCCTTTTTTCGCGTAATAACATGCGATCACCTTCATCATGTATTCTTTTAAAACACTGCAACATCCTGAATTATCATAAAACCTTATTGATTACATTCATGATCCCTTATTCCTTATAGAATAATAGATATACTCCTTCAATCCAAAAATGTTGTAAACCCCAACAATGATGGAATATACAAACCATTAATCATTTTCAAGGTAGTCAAGAATATCCAATATAATTTATCTAAAAAAATCATGTATTATTCTAAAATCACTACCTCTGTATCAAAACCATATTATTGTTTATCTTTCTCTCAACCATATATTTTCCTAAAATTTGACCTGATATTGAGTCACTTTTCTTTGTCCCTCACAATCTCAAGTCCATAATGAAATAGTACTGCAGTATAATCCTTATATACTCCATAATTATTATAACAAGTACATTGTTGATACAACACTCAAATGACATAATCAACACAAGAACTCTAATCATTTTTCTTCATCTGTGGTAGTATCATAACTTGATAATTATCCAATATCATCATTTGCGGCGTAGTCGGATGACTAAGACATAGGCTCACATAGTGTCCAAACTCCTTGCAAATGAAGCATTGTACATTTGAAACCATTTTCTTACCCTTGCAGTCATGTACTTTGTGCCCTTTTCCTCCACACTTATAACAAACTCCCATTGCTTTCAAGCAAGTTCTAGGGTGTTTCTTTCCACATTTATCACATAGGGGAAAATTCTTCTTTTCCCTCTTCCTTTTATCCATCTTTCTCTCTTCCATCCTTTTCTTCTCTTGCTTCCCTTCAAATCAATAGGACTCAGTAAACTCTTTACTTATCTTATCAACACATGATATTATTTCTTTATATGATGATAATACATGCGAGACTATTTCTCTTATAAATTCTGTCTTAAGACCATGAAATATACGATCTTTCTTTCTCTTTGTGTCATGTGCATTGCTGGAGTTCTCATTCCTTCTGCTGGGTGCCATTTCTAAACAATGGCATACAGTAGATTAGTTTATGAATAAAAATACCTAATACCAAACATGTAAAACATATAACATAAATTAAATAGTTTAGGGATATCATCCATAATCATAAAAATGTCTCCTTAGAGGAAGTATATACTCAAAAAACATTCATAATTGTTTGTAAAGAATATGAGAATTATCCTAAGCATATCCCCCGGGAGTGTCGTAACCAAGATTGCGGCAAGGCCCATTGTCGTGCACCAGTTCTCATTCGAGTCTAGCTCAATGCGGTGTTTTCGGGTTTTACCCCTCGGTACATCTGTGCCAGAGCCGCCTCTACATTATCGTATCCAGATAGGGATGTATATCTTGGAAAACTCACAAAATCTCTACAATACCAAAATTATATGAAGTTCTTCTATACTAATCCTCAAAGTCCATCTTAAATCTATGTGCTCTAATCAGAGTTTATCTAAATATAGCTTCCAAGGTTTGTACTAAACTTCCTATGATACCAACTGTAACGCCCCGACCCTAGTTACCCAGAGTCGGTGCATTATTACATAACATTGTCATGATCACAAGAAAGATCAAATCTCAAAAGACCAATTGGTTTAGTAGCCTTGGAAGCACTAGATATATTCATAAAGTCTTACGTTACCTCAAAAAAATGAAAACTACAACAACATATTTTCTTCATAGTCCACACTCATATCCCCACATACTATCCCTGTAGGTCATTCCTAAATTACTTCTTCACATCCTAGGAAAAATAAAACATAGAAAAGGGGTGAGCTCAAAAGCCCAGTAAGGACAAAAATATAGCGGAAACTTTCATAATTAAGAATAAACATTTAATGCAATGTATAACTAAAACAAAAGTCTTTTAAACATGAACATCAACATAACATGGAAAAAATAAAATGAAATAATTCCATTTACTTATTCACATGGATATTCTTCTAATCCAATAATCACATTCAATATCAATAACCACTTTTATAATGATGGAATGCATAATGCCAGACTATCATAACCACATAGCCAAGGCCTCGTGCCAAGACTACAAATGAGATTTTTCCAAGACACTAGTTTGTCTCATGAAACCTACCGATGCATAGAGGAGCTATAGAGGGCTCCACCCGTCACTTACTAAGTCCAATGCATTTCCATATGAAAAGGTTTAAACTTAACATAAACATTCTTATTAAAACTAGCATACGAAATGTCAATACTTTCTCCATAAACCATGAATGGTATAAAAATAACACATCCACAGTCAAACATATCACAAAACCTTCAATACAGTATGGAAGTTTTGTATCATAATAAATCAACTTCATATAATCATAAAATCCATCAAAGTATGTTGACATAGATGAAATCAACACTATTTGAGAGAAATATCTCCTTTTTTTAAATCATTTAAAAGTCACACATTTATTAATTAAAAAGTGATTTTTTAATCAAAGTGTCCCATACCACTTTGAAAATTTTGAAAGGAATCAACATTTTAAAAACATTCATGTCCATATAAATAAATCCGTAAAACCATTTTGAAGACATGGACATTAATTAAAAATATTTAGAAAGATAAATCTTTAAAACATTTAAAATTCTGATTTTGATAAAGAGTACATTTATGAAATTCTTAAAATATTCATTTTGAAATCATTTAAAAGTCACATAATTATAAAATAAAACATTTAATTTTAAAATATCCTTTTAAGCTTGTAAGGGATGCTTTGAAATTTTTATAATGGCGGTAAATAGCTGCACCTGCCGTATAAGTAAAAAAAACATTCTTACCTTAATTTCGTCGAAAAGGTTAAAAAAACCTTTTTTGGAAAACAACGGAAAGATTCCTTTATAAACGCCTTATAAAAAGTCAAACAAGGGTATAAATGACTTTAACCCATATTCTAGTAAATAGTAAAAATGTTTTGAAATTCATTTTTAAGAAACATGGATGTGGATGATAAAGAGATCCCAGTAGATTATTATGTATAAACAACCTCGGATAATGAAGAGATTGCGAAATAAACCATTACCTTGTAATTTTCCTTGGTTGGGGTAGATTAAACTCTTGTATAATGGTGAAATAATTGTTATTAAATTATTCAATAATCATATACATTAATATGATATCATATATGATCTTTTAACATTGATTTGTTAATAATATCTTAGAATTATCGTCGTTTCGGGAGTTAACGTACTCGTTTTATTTTATATGTTTTGTTACGTAAGCCATGTTTGTAACAGATAGGTTGTATATTATTCATATCCAGAATTATATCAATTCCTTAAAAATCATTTTTAAATTGGCAAATGATAATTATACTTTAATGGATACGATGGAGAATGAATCTCATCGCGTTCGTGCAGACGGTAGTCCGTACGTACGCACGAGCGACAATATCATTCTTTTGGTATTAAAATAATATATAATTTGATAGTATATCATATATAAAGAATAATTATCATGTTATATTTATTATTTACATGATTTAAACATCATTATTATACCCATCTAAATAATAATATATTGTAAAAAAATTACACCACGACGTGGAGACGGTAAGCCGTACGTACGTACGTCTGGTGACATGTTATTAAAAGGGTGGATATAACACTGAATATGGTTGTACCATATTTATAATAACATCACAGTATATATAAGATACTGGAGTTATTATTTTATAATGGTAATAACAAAGAAAGAAGAAGTGGAAGAAGAAAGGAACATGGAAAAGGGTGGTGAAATCATTATATCTTCTTCGGGTTCTTCCTTTTAATTTGATCAAAAGGGCTCCTTAAGTTGGCTTTATGATCAAAATAAGGCCTCTAGGTTGTAGTTAGGGAAGTTGGGAGAGTATTTGGACAGAGTTTGGACGAACCAAAAGGCTTTTAATATGTGAAAAATGAGGAGGAGTGCCCTTTTATAAGAGGGGTGAGGGGTACCTTTGGAAAAGCTAGAAATATTAGTTTATAATAAAATCATATTATGTTTATAATGGCTCAAAAGATGATTATTTAAATTTTAAGGTGGGTATGGGTCGAAAAAAACTCAACCAATAGAATTTATACTGGTTTGGGTACTTATATTAACCTTATCTTTAATTATTAACTCTAAGTTAATTAGTTTCACTTTTACAATGTCTCTTTGGATTTCTATATTATATGGTTAATAATCTTACTATATACATCCAAGAGAAACACAAGTGGTCCTTTAATAATACAAATATCATGATATAAGTCTCTTGGACGAATCTTATATTTTTAGGAATTTAATATCAATTAATAATATAATATTTGTTTTAAAAACTCTTTTATGTCAATTTTGACACTATTCAATAGTAGATTTTTGTAAAACTCATAATAGAATGATTAATTCAAAAAAATTTAATTAAATCATTCATAACATGTCATATTAACTTAAAAATTTAGTTTAATGCATAAAAGTCTCAAATTATATTTATTTGTGTATTTATAATATCAATTATTTTAATTTTTCACTATTATGGTAATTACTGCATCATCATTGTGTCATAAATAAATTAAAGTATGTAAAGTCTAAAAAATATAAATAAAATATAATAATGTAGGAAATCATTTTATATTTCTTATTAATATTTATAGTCGAAAATCCAACATATATAACCCTATGTAAAAATTGGTTTTCTAAAAGATATATGCTTATATCATTTTTGTACTTATTTTAACTTAATTAAAATTAACTGTCCCTATCACCTAATAGTGGCTCCATGGGGTCCCCAAATCCACCCAAAGATTCATATGGTCAAACATTTATCAACCAATAAGGCTAGGACACGTTTTATGGTAATTTAGTATTATTATAATATTATTTTTTAACCCTTATTACCGGATTTACCCTTAACCATGGTAAATAAAATATTTACCGCAGTAATTATTCAAAATGTCTAAAAATAAAATTTACCTATCTACACAATTCGAACGTCCTGATTCCAAATATGGAATCCATTTTTCCAAATTCAAAACACAGAAGTGGAAGAAATTAATTTAAAATTAATTCTCGTTGTTAAAACAAAAAGCGTGTTTTTAAGAGATAAGAACTATCCAAAGATTGACACTTTTTTATGTCTGGTATAATTGTAAAATTATGTCCAATGACCAAAATTGTATTAAATTGTAAAAATATATTCTAAATATACTTTAAAATCACTCAAATTAATAATTTATCAATATTAATTATTTTGATTAAATAAGTTGTTTTTAATTAAAATTTTTTAATTTTCACTATTCATCAAAATATTAAAGTTATCCGAAAAGTTCCAAAATTTCACCCTAGGATAAAATCGATATTCTGAATCAAAAAATGAAGTACTTTTTGAAATATAAAATATATATAATTTCAAAAGGTGGGTATTACTATTCATAACGGCTAGTTTGATTGGTTGTGGTGTGTGTTAGAACTCGAAGTTGCGTACAACACACGCTGCTGTATTATTCAAAGGAAAGCGTACCGTGGAAGCTTGGGATGTTTCATTTTAAATTTTTGACATCCCCATTTAGTCAAAAAGTTTAAAATATTGTATTTAAAAAAGGTTCACTATTAAAAGTTGATAAAAGTTCAATACTGAAAATGAATTTGTTCTTACATTATGTCTATGAAACTCATAATATGGATTATAAAATTATAAGGATTATATAAAGTTTAAAATTTAGTTAATACTATTAATAATATCTTTTGAATGGATTTTTTGGTAATTCATGGTGCGATTGAACTCAGAGCTGCGTGTAGTGCAAGTTATTGAATTATTTTGAAGAAATAACACACTATGAAATCTTGGGGTGTTACATTAATCGACCACATGGGTCATGTTATAAAAATTGATACATAGGATTCCATGTAATGGTTGAATCCCCTCCTTGTAATATTATTTCATCCCTTTATGTATATAAATTAAAAAACACCTAGTTATACAGATTTAGAAAATAAGTAGCTATCCATCACATGGAAAGGGATGAAGAACCTCATAGATATATAAATGGTTCAACTAATGTTATAAACATTTTCTTTACATAAAATATGTTAACCCATGATCAATTGGTTGGGTTAACTAGTCCCATATCTTCACTAAGAATAGGTTCATGAACATATCATAAATATATAACTATGTATTGGAGAATGTGAAACTTCCCCAAAAAATGGTATATTGATCTCAAAATACCATCTTCTCAACCAATGTGAGTCTCTTTGTCACCTTGGGTCTAGAACCCCAATTAACCACATATGATTTGGTTAAAATTATATACTAAATTACGGATGAAGGAACCATTGTTAATTTACATTTATAATTAAAATTGTGACCTAACATTAAATATGTTGAATTTAAATAAAGCTCCTACAACCATTCATCGATGAAAACCAAATCCACATCGAAGAGGATTCTATGTCATCTCTTTTCTATCATAACACTCTATGAAATTTTCAAGGGAAATTCTTATCGGATATGGCATACATATCAATCATTGGGATGATACTTTTAAAATAATATTTAATGTAATTAATAGGGAATTCTGACCGTACCAATCATGAAAAGGAATCCTTATGAAATATGGAATGGTAGAAAACCAATTATTAAAAACATTTGAGTGTTTATATGTATTGTATTTATTCTGTTCAAATAATATATTCTAAATTTTCTTTTGTTCAAAATATTATAAATTAATTTTCTTATTGTATATAACAACTACTGAAAAATATTGAATTCCTAATAACAAATAATTTTTTTTAAATATTCCTTTCATTTAAATGTTATAAGACATATTCAGATAAGTAAACTCCGACCACAAAAAACCATGATGATGATATGTCTACTCTAAATAGCAATAATAGAACAAGAACCATTTACATTTATACAATCTTTTAGGATAAATTAACCAGTGGTAACAATAAAGTCTAACCACTTCTTGATCATGAATTGGATGAAAAATGTACTATTATTCCAATACCAATTTAGATCCATAAGAATCACTGTAGTGGTATTATTGTTGGTGATCATGACAAATAAATATAGTCATGATATTATCTTCAAATCCAAGAATATAATTAAGATTTATTTTCTAAGACAGAACTTATATACATGAATGATGAAATTCATGATGGAAATTGGGTAATTGATATACTTGATTAACTAAATCAGGTTGAAATAATTAAGGTATGGAAACTAGTTGAATGACCTAAAGATCATATGTCGATATCAACTAAATTGGTGTATAAAAACAGTGTTGCTGAGTCTATAACGATAGATAGAAATAGGTATTTTTTTGATTAAAAGGGTTATTTTCAACAGGAAGGTATTAAAAATGATGAAACCTTTTCAGTTGTAGAAATATTTAAATCAATCATAAAAATACTTATTTATGTCACCGAACTAAATTCCTTACTATATCACACTGACGTTACCGGTGAATTCAATAATAGTTTTATTATTTAATATTATTCAAGGACCAAATTCATGGGTTTTGAAACCCTGTTTAATAAAAAAAAATTGATACATTCAACTGAATTATAGGGTCTCTAACAACATCCTAGATATTGTAATGATAGTCTAATATCACTAATTTTATACAAATAGATATCTAAAATTAATATATGATCACACATTATTAATCAAAGTAATTTCAAAGAATCAATCAATAGTATTATTTTATATTGATGATATTTTTTTCCACTAAATGTCCAAATATTATCAAATCAAAAAAGTCTTTGAAAATATTAATTTTAATTGATTTTAATGGTGAAATTAACATTCATCAATGGTTTTCTAATATTTCAAAACAATGATATATAATTTGAAAAAAAAATTATATTCAAAAAAAATAAAAAACATTTTTATGGATAGAATAAAATGGTTTTAAAATATAAGTAGTACAATTTGTTTCCAAGATTTGGATGAATTTTGGAAATCATATTATCAAACAACTTATTGTGTTATAGTTGGGAGTTTAATATACATAACTTCTAGCTAATATGATATGATGTTTTATCTATGCATGTGTTCATTTATTTATTCAAACCCAAATGAATATCATTTACACTTTGTTAAAATATTTTTCTATATCTATAAATTACTAATTTTTTTTCAAATTTTATAATATAGTAAACAAAAGAACAAATGTTTAATTGGTATTTTATTCCAATGTTGACTTCAATGATTGTATATTAGTTAGAAAAATAACTTTTGGTACATGTACCACATTTATCTAGTATCTTGTTTAAGGGTATAATAAAAAATAAAAATTAAGCTTCACTTTTAACTAAAAAATAAATATTCAAAGAATCAATCATTTAAAGTGAGCTGTTTTTGATGAAATAAATTTTACTATATGATGGATATCAATTTCAAAATACCTCGGTTAATTTTTACCAAAAATGTGTGTTAATTATTTTATGAATCATATATCTCATTCAAGGACTTAAAGTTTTGACATAAGATATAAATATTCGTTATTTTATTATCAAAATTTTTAAATCAGTCTTCAATTCATTGTTTCTAAGAAGAAGAATGCTACCATTTTAAAAAAGTCATTTGAAATTAAAATATTTAATCTTATTAGATTTGTATTTGGGATGATCAATTATTCATATTTAACTGAGTTATTATTTTTATCTTATATTATCCCATTATTTAATATATTCAATTTGACAATATAAAATTACATTATTTTTTTATAATTATGATAATTGATAGAAATATATTATATTTATCATTCATATGATACAATTAGTATGAATTGTTTTAGATTCAATGGGTCAAAAATGACCATATGGGGTGTGGTCAATATTATGCTACACTAAATATTTTTTATAAAATTATTTGGTCTTTCATGATAATCCTATGATTATTTGATGTGGTTTAGGTTTACCATACTAAAAATATAAAAATACAATGATATTTAATAATTAATTAGGTTATTCAATAGTTTGTTTTATTAGATTAGTCATACTATTGATCAAGCTACCATGTGATTTATGTATCGGTCATGTGGTCAGTCAGGAAATTGTGGTCCCTCAAAACAATAGTATGATTTAGAGTCTGTAAACCTACTATAAATATTTTAGTTTTTTGAAGAATTATTTTTTATTCATTTCTCTACATATGAGTTTATTCTGGATTTAATTGTTTATTATGATAAATAATATGAATACGATATATACTCTCATGAATTATTGGATGATGGAGTCACTCTTTATAATGATATTTATTTCGGGTCTTATACACAAACTTAGTATCTACCCACCATGAGGAATTAGAGTTACATGGTGATGAAGATTATGATACTAAGGTATCAATTTCCCTTTTACTTATGGAAATTGATTTTGATGAAGAAATTTCCAAACAAAGTTACTCCCACTTTTCTATTGAATGGATATAATGTCTTTTGATTGGAGGTAATCCATGTCCCATTGAAATTCTATCATCTCATGAGTAGGAGAAATCTAGTCCAGAAAATTTTGACCATTGTAATGGAGGTAGTCCACTTAGACATGTTTATTCTACCGTTTATTTTTTTATCAAATTATATAGAAGGATATTATAAATATAATTTTAATAAATAAAAGATTTTTCTATATAATATAATCCAATGTTATCTGAAATTGTACAAAATTGGTCGCCTTAATAATTCTTTCATAATGGTATTTTCCCTTGTCTAGAATTAAAATATGACTAGATTATTGGTGGGATAAAATACATAATACAAACTTATGGTATGGACTTGTTTGGTATTTATAGTTTGGAAATTTTTCAAATGGTTTCAGTTTTCAGAAATTACATATTTTTAAGAAACAGGTAGGGTTACACTAATTTGAGTGCTAACCGTTCAGTTGAAATAAATAATTTATATGGTTGCAGTAACTGAGATAGATTTTCCACTTTATTTTTCTCCAACTATTATATCATGTTTTAATTCTAAAGAAATATTTTGTGAGCTCAATGATGATTTTTGAGATTTGATTAAGGAACTATATCTGATATTTGGATATTGACTTAAAGAAAACCAATAATTAAGAGATTTATAAGATTTTTTCATATATTGATTCTTATACTCAGAAAATGTTTCTTTTAATGTTAAATAATATTAGCTAGGATACTAGTGGTTCAAGGGGGAAAATAAATGAAAATAATTATTATTTATATAACACGTCATGTTTTTATGATTATATTTTTGATGATATTTATTTCCTAATTATTATTGTGTTACACTAAAAAAATATTATTACGAACCACAATATACATTTAATATTATTATTTAGACATGAATTTTATAAATTACATATTCAAAATGAGAAAATAATAAGGAATAACAAAATATAGAAATTTAATTATAATTTTTTATATAAATAAATTAAATTGTAAAAAATCATAATTTTTAATAAACTCTTAATATGTTTCAAATATACTATTTTATAAAAAAATACATTTAAAATTTCTTGTTAAAAGATAATAAAAACTATTATTTACAAATTATGATAACATACATGAAAAAATAGGAATAATTGTTTTAATATAATATTAATAATAACCTGGGAGTGAATTTTTTAGAATTTTATTAAAAAGATAACGATTTCGACAAATTGTAAACCATTGATTTTTATTAAAAGAAATTGTTTTGATTAAATAAATTAGAATATATATTTACTTTTAATAAGTTTTTGAATGTAAAATGTGTTGGATTATATATTTAATAATTCAATTGAGTTCATTTTAATGAGATTAATGTTGATTATTTATGTTAAAAAAATCTATACTTATTTAGAATTTTTCTCTGGAATTTTTTTTATTATGTTTGTGAGATAGTTTTGAAAATAAAATTTTCCAATTATGTGGATTTAATTTGGAATAAATTATTACAAATTTATAATCACAATAGTAAATATGTTATCCTAATTTTTAGCTAAATTTTTGGGAAAAATAGAAACAATTAACTTGTCTTGTTGTTTTTGACCAAATTCCCATTCAGTGAATAGTAACCCAGCTGCTACAGTACCCACACAGTACCGCCGCCGCTACAGTGCCCTGCCGCTGCTACAGTACCCGCCTATCAATAGTATCGCTTCTACTACAGTAGCGCTACCATACTACTACAATACCTATGCCCAATGGGTTTTGAACTCCCATTTTTCATGTAGTATTACGGGGTGCCTATCACTAAGCCAAACCCCAACTACTAATTTCCATTTAAAAATTCATAAACATAGAATCCAAAAAATGAATTCAAATTAGATTCAATGAAGATATAACATATTATTACATATGGAATTCCTTAGATAGGATCATTGATCCATTTTTTATAATTTTTAATGAATTATAAATATATAGGGAAAACACTAGTAATTATTAGTTTGAGATCCCCAATTTTTTAATTTTACCTATAGGGATGTAAAATCAGTTCCCCATAGGAGACCAGAAGGATAGGATCAATGGTGATATGGTTTGACCACATCAAGAGTGTGACTCAGTCCCAAATGTGTGATACCAGGGATTGAAATAGAGGTTAGTGCATGGTGTTATCAAAGTACAGATAGATTTACAGTTGATATTTCATTCATGTGTCACATAAAAACGACTCATATGGTATTTTTCACTTATAAATCCATTTAAAAGAAACAAATAGTCACAAATGGGCAACCTTGGGTAGGATCAAGTTGAATATTCTTAAATTAAATGAATAAATTTAATAATTAAATGACAAATTGAAATTTTAATCATTTGGAGATGTCTGCTAATGTGAATCAAAAGCCTCGGAACAATCCATCTTTACCTATATTATACTTGTCACTTTAATCGTGTAGTTTACCATAGTTCAAACACAGATGTATTGGGATAAATAAATTAAATATATAATGGTGGCCCATGTGGAACCATGTCCGATGTATATATTTAGTTAACTTTATCTTTTTTTTTTCTTTAAGTAATGTTGTTCATTTTATTTTCTATAAAATGGATTGATCTAGTCACCATTGAAGGTGGCCTATTTAAAAAATCTCACACCCTTATTGGGCCTCCTATGATAACCAAGAAAACATCATTATTTCACTTATAGATAATGGGAAGTGACATTATTCTGATGTTTTACTACCATATATAGGATAGAATATAATTGTAGATGACTAGGAATATGCTCGTGATGCTATTAGTAGTTATCATTTTGGAATTTAGTATCTTGATATCATATGGTGTTTTCATGAATTCCTTATTTCCCCTTGGACAAATTTTATATTGCTACATGAAATCATTATCATCATCTTATATATCTATTTTAGCTTATTGTCTATTATTTTTTATTCATCGTTCAGGTTTTATTATTATCATTTTGTTTTAATGTATTTGTTGATACTTCTTCAGCTATGGAAGGTTACTAGTCATGTCATATAGTGTCTATTTCCACATTTTAATATTTCTTATATTGAAATTTTATTACTACACTCTGATCAATTAGGGAATAGTCTCCAAACTTACACACATAATGACCTTGCTTCTAGTTGGTGGCAACTAGATTTTAGAGAGGTGTGCTTGATGAGTTATGGCCCCATATCTCAAGGCACCAATAATTAGATTTTGGGGGTGGTATTCTACAATATTAATTTATTATAATACCATATTAATATTTATATCATTAAATAGTTTGATCCTTTTATCACATATAATCACTCATTCATTAAAAATATTCCAATATTTTGATTGTTTTGGGTGTTAGATTCCCTATATTTTTATTTCTTTGTTGCTATGATAATTCTGGTTCTTATTTATATTATATAGATTCCTCACCTCCAAAATAATGATCTTGGAATAATTATCATATTTATAAATCAATTAAAACCCATGATGGATGATGTTTATGAAAAATGATGTACATTATGATCATGGAGATGGTAGGACATTTGAATGAATGAGTAATGTTTTTGATTTTGAATGATCATTATAGAAGTGGGGTATTTAATATTATATATTTCTATAATGATCATGTTATTGGAGAAGACTATTAAACCAAACCACGGACTCGATATGGCGTTCACGTGATGAGGTGAAACAAGATAAGAGAACAAGTTCTGAATAAAATGAAATATGATGTACACCTAGAGTACTATGGGGAGGAAAACTATACAACCAATTCTATAAAAACTAATCCACACCTGATAAACTTGATATTTTGAATAATTCATGGTCAAAAAGCCTCAATGTGTCCAAAATTATTCACCAAACCAAATCAAATTAAAGGGACTAATAGCAAGAGAATCATTTATTCTACAATATTCTCTATTATTCAACTCAATCATTCAATACAAAACCTACAACCAGATAATAGAAAAAGTAGTGTGTGATAAAAAATCTCAAAAAGATGTCATCGCATAGTATATATAAGGCCAAATTTTATGATTAATATATTTATATATTTTAGAACCAAAAAAATTTCAGAAATTATTTTCATAAATCCAATATCATTTTTAAAATCATTTTCCATTTAGTATTCATAAAACCCTTTCGTATTATGAAACAAGTTGTATAAAAAGTAAAATTGATAAAATATGAATGAATATCCATGCATCATAATTTATGAAACTGAACACATAACCAATAAATATTATCTCGTGATGTCATGTGATACAATAATATATTAAAACATGTTAGAAACAATCCATTATAAAAACCATTATAATATAAATTAATATATAAACAACCAAGAACTCTATAATTTTTCCTCTACTGTATGGGAAAATATTTTCTTCAAATTGAAGATCCTTAATAAAAAAATGGATCAAACTAATATCAAGTGTTTACAAGTCCATAAATATCCAAAACGTTTCCTTCTAAATGTCACACCCTTGGAAAATTTTTCATTTAATATTATTATTTCAATTATGATTGATATTTTGGTGGATTTTTTGGTCCAGCCCCTTGATTTAGTTTCTGAGTTTCAATGTTTTCCAGTGGTTTTTGGAACTGTTCATGGTTTCACAATGTGTTGTCCCAAACTATGTGAGGACATGGTTAATCTGAGAAGCTCATGGTGAGTGCATAAGATAGGGAGCATGGCTTTAACATAGTTAGGAGAAACCATGTGCAAAAAATGTGGAAAGGATATGTCATTTTATTGAACCATTTTACATGATTAACACATGGATTCCAAAACTATGTGGTTTCCCATATGGGTGTCCTACCATCAGGTATGGTGTGTAGGTATTGGAAAACTATGCAGAAAAATAGTGATAGTATTCTAGGTTCATAAAAAGAGGGAAATTACCATTTTCTGATTTTTAATTTTTCCCCCAACTCTATCCATCCTACCTCTTACTCATTTTGGGACCTGATAGTGTCTCCCAAGCTCTTTTCCTTCAGTTATACTCCCACAATTGATCCACATTCAACTATCCAGGGTGTGATCCCTTGGGTGTTTCGTTGGTTTTCCTATAATCCTACTCCCCTCTTCTAGTTTCATGTTTTCTCTTGGTTTGACTCTCCATTTTTTTAAACTTATTTTATGGGATGTATAAATTTTCACCATTTATTTGATTCTAGGGTGCATAGGTTGTTCCTTGAATCTTGTTCTTCCTTCTACAATGGTTTCGTCGAATCTTCACAATGATGTGGTCGGTGTTTCTCTGTGTTTCCTTTACAAAGAATGGTATTGAATACTTGATATTTCAAAAATGAATTCATAATTTTTATTTTCAATATTATTATATATTATTTTAAATTGTATTGATGCTTTCATGATATCTTTTTGATGAAAATTCATTTTCAAATGGTTTTCTTATTGATTCATATAGGTATATTCATACAATGACTTTTATAAAACACCATTTTGGCCTATAGAAATGAAATTTGATATTTTGAATTTTGTTTGGACAATTTTGGATGTCAAAATATTTAATTTCATTGAGAATAAAACTATTCCTATGTTTCTAATCTCTTGTTGTGGTTTTTTTCTCCTGTGAGAGTGGTTTTGGTCGATGATAATTCATTTAGTGAATTTAAAATATTTTAATTTTGGGATTTTTTTTAATTTTCCTCCAGTGATGTTCCCTTTAATGTGGGAATATCCATATGTGGATGGAGAGTACATATGGATAGTCACAAAAATTACAATGGAATCTATTATAATGTTCACATTGAACTGGTATTTTCAAAACATTCTTTCTCTTTTCTACTTCCTCTTTCTTCCATCCAATTTACAAATGGTTAGCCTGAAAACCCTAGTATTTTTCTGAAAGTTTCCTTGGTTTTTATTAAACACAAATTTGGTTGTAAAACGTGTTTCTTAAATAATGTACCGTTTTTCATCCTAATGTTCATTTTTTATTCTAAATTATATATATTCTTGTTTATAACGTTTCGGGCATGTGGCATTTTTTCACCTAGGTTTTCGAAAATAGTTTGGAAATAGTTTTAGAATTTTTAATTTTAAATCCATGATGGTACTTTGAGGGATTTTAGAAAAATAACTAAACTTGTATGATGTGGTGAATGATTTTACCTTCTGTCCAACTTTTTCTGTGATGGCCTTCCAATGGTAGTCTTGACCATACCAGGATTCACTTCATTATTTCACCTTTACACCACTTCTTTAAACATGATTTAAATTTAAATGTAGATATATAATAAAACATTTCACTTCCAATTTTATTATATTATTCAATGTTTTTCACTACTAAAATAGAAAATTATTCTTGTTTTGGTGATTTCATTTTAGGAGGAGATGAATCAGAGGGTCGTTGGTCATGCATAAGGAAAATGGGCCAAACTGCATGGAAGCCCAAGGAAATATGTCTAATACTATGCATGTTTGAAAAAATTAATGTATTAAAACAGAATAATAAAATTTGGTGGGATACAAATCTTATTAATACCATCTAGCGCAATTAGTCGAGAAAGGGGAATAACCAAGCTGATCTTTCAATGAAATCATATCTTCTCAAAGACGATGATTTTGTTCTAAATTTCAAATATATCACAATTTTTATTAATATAGTGTATTCAAAATTAACATTGTAGAACACGAAAATTCCTAAAAACCACATTTTTCTTTTTTCAAAGTTGATATATGGCCACTTACCAAACCAAAAATGAGACACAATTGGTATCTGGATATCCAGGTTCCCAAAACCGCTTTACATTTTGGCTACAAATTGCAACCATGGGCACGCCATTTGGATGTTTGACTAAGGAGTGAGGTGTTTCCAATTTTTTGTTCCATAGGACTCCTATCATCATTAACATGGTTCTATAACTCCCTATACATAGTGTGAGATCTCGTGAGACAATGATCACTTCATTGAATCCTTTATCTCTTTATCATGTTGTAATGTTTTTGTTTTCATAATAAAACTATGAAAAAAAGACTTTTGCGATGGGGTATTTGTGATGGGAATTAATCTCGATGGAAATAGTCCATCCCAGGGGTTATTTGCGACGGGATTTGGGGTCCCGTCCCATATGGTAATGTGCGCCAAAGCACGGGATAATTATTTATGACGAGGCTGTCCCCCGTCGCAAAAGTGCATCAGTCGGAGGGTATTTATGACGGGCACCATCACAAATATCAGCATTGGTAAATGAGTTTTTGCGATGGGATGATGTCCTGTCGCAAAACGTGTGTTGGCAGGTCACTTTTTGAGATGGGACCCGTCGCAAATAACCTTTTAACCGCCACCTGTATTTAATGTGATCGAAGGTATTTTCGATGGGTCCCGTTGAAAAAAGTACTATTAGCGACAAGAATCTCTTCGCTAATAAACACGTCGCAACTAATCTAACCTATATATTCCCACTCCGTTTTTCATTCCCATCCTCTCATTTCTCACGTTCTCTCTCTCTCACTAAACTTGAATTTTAGAGTGAAAATTTGTCTCAGTAATTGTTTTTACAGAGAAGTTGTAAAGGCGCTTACATCAATAGGAGATCCAGTTTAAATGTTTTTATATTTTATTTAATTTACTATTTGATTATTTTTTTATGTTAATATTAATTATTGTTGATTAGTTGTAATTAAATTAGATTTAAATTCTTTTTATCTGTATTATAGTAATAATTAGTAATAATTTGTAATAATTAGTAGTAATTGATGTTAATTAGTACTAATTACTAGTAAGTGGTAGTAATTAAGAAAAAATAAGAATAATTCGGAATAATTATGAATAATTATTAATAAATAGGAATAATTAGTAATAAATATGAATAATTAGAAGTAATTAATACAAAATATTAGTAATTAGTAATAAATTTTAATAATTAGGAATAATTTGTAACAAATAGTAATAATAGAAATATTTAGTAATAAATAGTACTAAATAGTACTAAGTAGTACTAATTAGTAATAAATAGTAATAAATATCAATAAATAGGAATAAACATTAATAATTAGTAATAAATAGGAATAATTAGTATTAAATAAGAATAATTAGTAAAAAATAGTAATAAGTAGGAATAAATTGGAATAAATATGTATAAATAAGAATAATTAGTAATAAATAGAAATATAATGGAAAAAATAGGACTAAATAGAAACAATTAGTAAAAAATAGTAATAATTAGTAATAATTAGTAGTAAATATTAATAATTAGTAATAATTAGTAATAATTAGTAATAATTAAGAATAAGAATGGATAAATATAAATAAATAAAAATATATAGGAATAAATAGGAATAAATAGTATTAAAAAGTAGTAAATATTAATAAATTATAATAAATTGTAATAAATAATAATAAATAATAATAAATATGAATTAATAAGAATAAATATGAATAAATTAGAATAAATAGGAAAAAATAAAAATAAATATGAATAAATAAGAATACTAACTGAAAATTGTTCTTTTATTATTCTGTAAACACATTAAAGAAAAATGTGAGAAACCATACATGGCCTCAACACAACACCAATTCACTAGATCACCACTTCACCACTAAAACCAATTCAATCCTTTAAACTAAAAAACTATCAAGAAAGAGCCGAAATCCCCACGAAATGGTCAAGTTACCACGAACTAAGGGAAACAAACATCAGAAGAACTAGACAATCCTTAAAACTCGTTGCCTCGAATGCACACCGATGTGGCCATCAACACTAGCCCAAAACCACAGACCCGCCGGTGGACTCCTGCCGGAATCCGCACAACCCTCCAGCGAAGTGAGATGGGACCTTAAAAGAGCACATCCATAAAGGATGACGAACAGGCCAGAGTGAGGAAGACTAGGCCATCCCGATTTTGCCCCCTTCTCTGTAGATAACTGCCGCGCACCCTTGGACTAACGCCACAATGAAAATCAATTTCCAGCATCTCTGAAGCAGTGCAAACCCAAATCCAAGAAATCGCATAGATCCAAACCATCCCAACAAAACCTCCAACATCAAACCAGAACAACAAACACACCCCATTTTCACTTTGCCTGCATTCCAAATGTAGAAACCAACACCATACCAGATCGACAAATCTCGTCGCCACGATACCCCATGTGAGGACCATAACAACCACCCAAAACACCCAAAGGCAGAAGATCAAAGCAGCGGCACCCCCAAACTGAATGACAGATCGACCCCACTGCAGACACAGGACGCCGTAGAGAAAGGGGTGAATGGGCCTCACCTTGATGAACTTCGCAAACCCGTTGTTCTGCCACAACAAAACACGAACCTGGTTCTCTGCCATAATAGATCAAGAACCCACGAAGCCGCCACAGAAAATACAGCGACGAACTCTGCGAAACTACTGTTCCGACGTAGCAGAACACGAACCCTCTTCATGGACACATCAAAACATGAACCCACGAAATCATCACAGAAAAACGTACCGCAACACTGAACCCAAGCCAAGAAGACTGTGGACCTTCACGGTGGCCAGAGACAGCCAGGGTTGACTATAGACCTCCGCCGGCCACTGGAACAAAGAAGCCAGGGGGACCTCACCGTGATGAACTAACTCGGACTGACGACGCCACAATAGCACACCGCAAATCCGCACAACCACCAATGAGATGGTAGGAAGAACTGCTACAGGAAGCACACTATGAACCAGCAGCGCCGCCACAACATCGTGAACCTGCGACACCGCCATAGCAAGTCACACTACGCAGCGATGCTACCACTGGAAGGGGAAGCGCACACTACAGACCGGCCGAAATGAGGCTCCGAGGAGGATAGTTGCCTCCAACGCGAGAAAGACGGGAGATAGCGGCGATAGGGAAACCCTAATCGGCGCTACGCCCCTTAGGGGAACATCCCAATATCACTGGTTGAATAAATAGAAATAATTATTAATAAATAAGAATAAATAGGAATAAATATTAATAAATAGTAATTAAAGCTAATAATTATTAATAATGAGTAATAATTTATAATAATTAGTAATAAATAGTAATATATAGTAATAAATAGTAATAAATAGTAATAAATAGTAATAAATAGTAATAATTAGTAATAAAAATTAATCAATAGTAAAAACTACTAATAATTATTAATAAATAGTAATGAATAGTAATAAATAGAAATAAATAGGAATAAATAAGAATAATTAAGAATAATTAGGAATAATAAGAAATAATTAGAAATAATTATGAATAAGTAAGAATAATTAGGAATAACTATGAATAAATAAGGATAAATTGGAATAAATTGGAATAAATAGGAACAAATTGGAATAAATAGGTATAAATAGTAATAATTACTTATAAATACTAATAAATTGTAATAAATTGTAATAAATTGTATGAAATAGTTATAAAGTGTAATAATTCATAATAATTAGTAATAATTAGTAATAAATATTAATAAATAGTAATATACATTAATAAATAGTAATAATTAGTAATAATTAGTAATAATTAGTAATAAATAGTAATAAATAGTAATAATTAGTAATAATTATTAATAATTATTAATAATTAGTAATAATTAGAAATAATTAGTAATAATTAATAATAATTACTAATAATTAATAATTTTTATTAATAATTAGTATTAAATATTAATAAATAGCAATAAACAGCAATAAATAGTAATAAATAGTTATAAACATTAATAAATAATAATAAATAGTAATAAACTGTTATAAAAAGTTATAAACAGTAATAAATAGTAATAAAAATTAATAAATAGTACTAAATAGTACAAAATAATACTAAATAGTTATAAATGGTAATAAATAGTAGTAAATATTATTAGTTAGTAATAATTAGTAATAATTAGATATAAATAGCTATAATTAGTAATAATACTTATTATTAGTAATAATTAGAAATAACTAGTAATAATTAGTAATAAATAGTAATAAATAGTAATAAATAGTAATAAATAGTAATAAATAGTAATAAATGGTAATAAATAGTAAAAATAGTAAAAATAGTAATAAATAATAATAAATAGTAATAAATAGTAATAAATATTAATAAATAGTAATAAATATTAATAAATAGTTATAATTATTAATAAATAGTAAAACAATATAAACTATTATGAAAAGTAATTACTTGTAATAACTTTGCACAATTTCCAATGGATTGACGACACTCTTTTTCTCAATGACTCTTCTCCATTCAACTTTCACTGACTCAAAACATTATGAAAAGTATGATTCTACGTATGCAAGAGTTTGAATATGCATTCATAGGACCACTTTTATTATAATGTGTTCAGGCAGTGATAGTTCCAAGAAGATGATGCATCGACAAAAAGGGGGGCTCTTTTGTATGACGACTCATTTACATGCAATATTCTAACAACGAAATCAAAATGAATAATTTTCTAGTAGGTATGATTATACATTATCATATTCATGAGAATGAATATGTTTACCAATGAGAAAATACTTCATTGTGATTTTAGTGAGAGAATGTAGCGGGTAAATGAGCTGTCGGACAAAGGGGAAGCCGTCAATCCACTAAAAATTGTTTCTCCCAAAATAATTATTTGTTACGGGACCTTATGCGATATGATCCCGTTAAAAATAATCTAAATATAAATTTTTATTAATAGTATTTGTGATGGGCCCTTCGGAAAAGGATTATATATATAATTTATATAATGGAAGGCTTAGTTGCGAGATGGCAGTTTTCTGTTGCAAATGTTATTTATGAAGGTCCATAGCAAAAGGATTATTTATACATATAATATTTATAATCAGAGGGGTTTTTGGGACGGGGACCTTTCCCATTGCAAATACATGTGTTTTGGGACGGGCCTGTTACAAAAAATAATATATGTGATGTCTTTTTCTACAACGGGCTGTTTGCGATGGGGCCCCGTCAGTAAAGCCTATTTACGACGGGATCTCGTAGCAAATAACCCATCACAAATTTCTCTAATTCCAGTAGTGTAAACATCATAGTTCCTCATTTATTTATTCTTTTTTATTCAATTTTTTCAGTATTCATCTTCTTTACTCATCCTCATTAGGATGAAAATCATGAGTATAAAGTATATTGGTTTATACCATTTCTAAAACATTTCACACACAATATGTTTCTTTGATGACTACAATTCCCATGGACGAGTAGTTATTTTTATTAATTGATGTACATCATAAACAATTCATTATATTATTTTGAATCATTGAGATACTGTAATTCACTTAACATGGTATATTAGTTTACTTTTTAATTTAAAATAAAATAAAAATGTATTTGAACAGTTAACCCAAAACACACGTGGCTGAGTATTGTATAAATTGTGAGAGAAAAATCTTAATCAGTGATACAAAACCATAAAAGGATCAATTTAAGAGTTAAAATGTAATCTAAAAACTCAATTAATATTTATTTATGTAGTTTTTATATTCTATAATTTAACACTAAATATAATATAGCATTATAACATCAATAAATTCAGGGTTCTATGATTTCATGTTCTGAAGTTGGCCTAGGGTTTAATTAATTTCTTCTTTTTTGATAAGTTTACGCCGGAGGAGTTTGAGAGATAAAAAATTAAGGTAACATAATTAATTGGATATTAAGAATAATTTTAATTATTAATAAGTTATGAAATATGTAGAGTTATATTGTTTTTTCGTTTTAAAAATGTTTTATAAAAAATTATATTCTCATTACGTTTTCTTGATAAAATTTCAAAAAATAAAATTAAATGAAATCGTCTTTCGGTATACTTATTATTACTTTATAAATGTAAACCCTCATCCTTTTATGCAGTTTCAATCTTCCCTTTTATTTTTTTTTCAAATTATCTTCAAATAGGTTTTTAAATTACTTATTTCATTTAGATACAACCATTGTCAAACTCCTCACATCACCTATATTCCCAAAAATCACACTTCATATGATAACACCCACAACTTCGCCCTTTCACATCCCTCCAAGGAGAGTTTCATCAAATAGTTAGTGTTTGATATTTTTCTATGCATATATTTTGGAATCAATTGGTTATTATTTATGCCTCATATGTGATCAAGTCCTCATTCTTCATTTTTTATTATCATGTTCCTTCTGGGAATTTTCTAGTTGTTCAAGAGGTGATTTCATTCTGGTCCTGATTAGATAGAATAACACACCCTAGAATGTTGAGATCTTAGGTGGTATATTCCATTGTTGTGGATATTTTAGAAAATCCAGGTTTTTAATTGACTATGGAGGTGCACTATACAATATTAGGTGAGTTTGAACTAAGTACTTCATGGAATTTCATGTTTAGATTTTTTGGAAATTCCAATGATTACTATCTTTTTTTCAAAAAATATTTCATTTCAAATTGTTTTTTATTTATTAGTATATTTTCACTTACATATGTAATTTTTCCCATATTATTGTTTTCCTTTTTTCCCACATGTGATTTACTTTATTACTAGATTAATCATTGATCTCATATATTGGATTTTAATATTTGGGTTCTACTTTTGTAATATCGGTTTTTAAAATTTGAAAACTATTATAAAAAGGAATGTGTTTTTTGGTTCTTGAAAATGTTAAAAACATATTTTCAATTTATATATTTTAAATTAGAATCTATGGACAGTTTCATGAAAATAAATATATGGAATATATGGTGCTTACCTACTTGGATATTTATGATTACACACTACTTGTTTCACACAACATTAATAGACAATAGTGATTTTGTAGTATTAGGTTTTATCTACTGAGGGTTAGCTTTGATTTATGATATATAGCTAAGAGGTTTTATAGATATCATGTTGGTTTCGGCCTATCATGGTCTTATTTTTTCCATTAATTTTTGTTCAACTACAATATGTTATTGGTTATGTACTCATTAATGTCTAGTGGATTAGTATATTCTTCTATTTATGATGTGTGGTCACAATTGATTTATTCGTTGGTTCATATTGGGATATATCGTTCCCATAAAATTATATTCGATGCAAGAAACTAGTTTCTAGAGTTGGATGATCTGGAATTCTTTTAGGTACTTATTATACACAGGGTCGGGTGATGTGTATGATGGAAAAACATTATGGATTGTTAGAAAATGGGGTCATTGGATCCCATGGGTATTGGTTTTTCAGGTAGACTTGAGATTAAGATATTAGAGAATTGGGAGATAGGTATGGGAAAATTTTCATGAACTCTTTCTCATTCTGAACCATGAGTTTTCAGGGTAAGTCATAAACATTAGTCTTACTTTTTGTTTTGTGGATAGGGAAGGAAAATGTGGGTGGGCATATGTTATATAATGAGGTTGTTTGAAAAAATGACCCACATAGATCCCATGTAAATAGGTCAAGATTCTCCAAGTGGTTTTTTCTTTCTTGGTAAGCCGTCTAATTAACAATTTTTCAGGCCATTCATGGCCTCTAGTTCCTCATTCTGATTTTGTGGTGTTAGTGGCTGTTTGGTGTGGTATTCATCAGAATGAGTGGTATTAAAATTTAAAATGTTTTTGGGAAAAAATTCAAAAGGAAAATGATTTTGTGGAATAAAAGTTTTAATTGGAGCATGTTTTTAGAAATGTATTTGAAAGTGAGTGGAGCATTTGAAAAATAGAATTGTATTTTAAATTGGTTTCAAATTTTGTGTAGATATGGTGGTTTCTAAATGATTATTTTGTTTTTGTTTTGTTTTTTGGATTTTTTTTTGAGAATTGATTTTTGTTTCAGTTTAGGTTCTATATTTATTTGGCCTTTCATTTTTATGTTAAATAGACAATGCATCCGAGGAAGTTCCCCATGGTTTTTAGCAAGTACTATATAGTCTTTGTCACTTCCCAGACTCCATGTGGAGTATATGAGTCCGTTTTTTCTTAATTGTTGATAGTTTTCTATGGAAATTTTGTTTAACTTGTGGTAGTTCATTTTCATGATGAATTTGAGGGTGTCATTATGTTATTGGGAACTCTTTAATCCAAGGTAGTGAGTAGAGTTTCTGTTTAATTAAGGTTTTGGGATTGGATTAATATAAGGTTATCATCCCATATTCATTGTGTGTTAGGATGTAATTGGGAGTGTTTATGTAAAATTTTATCTGATGGTTCATATTTTATGTGGTGATAGTGAGGAAGGTGGAATAACTCTGGGGAATCCAACAACACAATGGATTGTACAGTTCTCTGTTGATTTCTTCTTGGGGATGGTTATATGTTCTCATGAGATTGAATCAATGGACCAGATTAAGGATCCTCTCTTTTTTATAGGGTATCTAAAAATTATTAACGTTTTATTTCTTTCATTTGAGAAATTTTAGTTAAATATATATGTCAAATTTTCCATCAATGCTGAGTTGGTTCATTGATTGTTGTCTATATCCATTGAATGTTTAGTTTATTTTGGTTCACGTGATGTTTCCTCATCAAGAAAGAGGTGTATTCTATAGGATCCTTTCCTCTATGAGTCTTTGGTGATAGTTTTGGATTATAATTTATCAGATAGTTTGACCATGTACTTTTATTGTGGTCATTTGGGGAATTTGAAGACATCATGATGTAATGCACTAAATTCTTGTCATAAATGTGTCCATTTGGATCATCCAATAAAGTTTTTCAAATGCTTTAACAGTCGAGGAATTCAAAAGTAGAGGATTTAATCTACTGAATGTGATACAAAATATTTTTCAATACATTAGGGATCCATCCACATACCTCATAGTTAATATATTTACATTGGTTTCAATTATTGATTCAGTGGGAGTTGATTACCTAGTTTTGTCTCTAACATCTGATTATGAAAATTTAAACTTCAATTAATTCAATGTTTTCTTGTTTTTGATAATAAATATTTGTTGTGATGTTTTTAGTATTTATATAATTCTAGAATTTATTTACTTTTTCTATGTGGATGTGAATCATTGAGAAGGTTTTTTCATCATGGATTAATATTTTTTTTTGTTTTTTTACTTGTTCATGGTTTAAGAATGGTTTTTTCTAAACTGTGTGTGGCCAATGGAAAACCATGTAGTTTTTTTGCATAACAAGGATAATGAAAAAGGATTATTCACATTTAGGAGAAACAATGTGGAAAACCTATGGAATGTCACTTTCTTTTCAAGGAACAATCAAATTGAGTGTACAAATTCCTAAATCAGGTATCCATATCATGTGGGTGTCCGCTCTTTATAGTAGGCTACACACAATAGCCTCATAGTTTTTAAAATCGTGCATCGAAACCATGTGAGTTCCCTAATTTACTAAAAGGTGGATATTCTAATTTTTCATCCCTCATTTTCACCCAAAATTGATCCATCCTCACACTTTCACATTTTTTTCACGTGATGGGGTCTCACTAGATCTTTCCCTTTGAATCTCCTCCCATATTTGATACCCCTTAAATCGTCCATGTTGAGTTTCCTTGGAGTTTTAGGTTGATTTCCTTCCCTTGTATCCATCATAATCTAGTTTATCAAATTGCATTGGTTTAGTTGCCTCTTTTTCAAACTCTATGGTATGGTTTGGATAATGTTGGGAGATTTCCTATATTATAGTGTTTTTGGACTGTTCTTTAAACATTAATCTCCCTTCTCTGAGGTATGTTCCCACTAACATGTTATTTATTTAGGGTTTTCCATCCATTTCCATTGGGAATCATATCTTTGAATGCTTGGTCACTCCAAAATTATTTATAATTGTGATATTGATGATTTTGGTGTGTTATAGTACATTGTTTTCCTAATTCCAAGTAGTAATTTTAATGAAAATTGGGTTTAAAAGAGTTCCTTATAATATTTCCAATATGTATATTGTTGTAACGTGTTTGATTATGTTCCATTTTTTACCTTTATAGATGAACATGGGTATTCCATATTGGGTTTAACATATGATGGTCCATGATAAATTAAATTTCATTGAGAACTAAATTTTTTTTGTTTTTAATTTATTGTTTTGTTTAACTTCCCTTGTGTAAGTGGATTTGGATAATGATAATATAGGTAGTGAAATTTAATATAGTTTTTCTGGTATTTCTTATAATTTTCCATTAATGTTCCATGGGATGTGGTCATATCCATATGTGAAAGTGGATATCTTATCCATAGTCACCCAAATGATATTTTAATCAATAATAATGTTTACCTTGAACCAATAATTTAAAAACATTATTTCCTTCATAATCCTCCTCTTTCATCCATGCATCATTAAAATATCTCATCTAAAACCCCACATTTTTTATAAATTTTTCCTTTTTTAATGAAATAATTTGTTGTTTTATATTTGTAACCTAAATCTGGGAATGTTTTTAAAATTTAAATGTGCTTTGGATTCTAAATGTCAAAAATACACATTGGATACTTTTCTAGTATTTTGTGTGTCTTCACCTTGGTTCTTTAAAATTCTTGTAAATGGTATTAGAAATCTAAATGTTACGGAATTGTTGGTATTTTGTGGCATTTTGGAATATGGTTTTGAAAATCATGTGATATGAATGCCATGTTTTACGTTTTGTATAACATGATGTGTGATGGGAACCCATATGGTAGTCCCTCCACGGTCTGGATCATCCAAATATTGGAGATATAGTTTTGGTATACACATGAATAGTGGAAATTGTAGGTTATTGGTTTATGCATCACATGTGGTAAATCCCTATTATCCCTGTAATATTATCATCGCCCTCTAGGGGTCATCTAGAGGTTAAAAAAATAGTTTATTAATTGTCTCTATTAGACATACTGGTACGCAATGGACTGTTGAAATGTAACGTGGGATGTTCCACTAGTTTGGCTAGTTTATAGTACTCAAATTGGTTATTAACTATTAATCTACATAATATAGTTGTAATTGAGTCTAAACCTAGTTCTTCTATGTATTTCTTCTAGATATTTTTAAGAATGTTTCATGAATACTATCTATATGTTCTTATTTATTTCATTTCACTTTGTGGTTTGATTTATTTGTACCTATTAACTTGCACTTGTACTATTTTCCTTTATTCTAAATTTTTCTTGCACCCTTCTGTTTACATTATTCATGGATTCATTTTTAATCACTATAATTGTGTATTATTATTAGTGTTCTGGTTCTATAATTTGGGTTATGAATAATAAAAACTGTATTAAAAAATGAATGTTCTGTTTGGTTATTGAAAATGATAAAAATATTCTTCTATTATATGTATTTGAAATTATTATTTGTAGAAAATTTTTGGAATGGAAATGTAATGATTCCATGGTGATTAGCTAGTGTTATGTTTTAACTCATATCCAACTAGTTTCACTTAGTTTCGAAAGACCTATGTTATATTTTAGTATCATTTTTCTTATAATGAGGGATGGGTTTGATGGATGGTCAAAAGCAAGAGGTAACATGTAGATCATGTTGGTTCTAGTCAGGTTTAGTTTTACTTTTTATTTCTAGTTTTTTTGTTAGAATGTAGTTTTATTATGTATTTGTTATGTATTATTTTATTTAGTGATTTACTAGATTTCCATGATTTCGTTATTTTCTATGGATTATTTTATTCAATGGTTTTTATTGATCTAAATTATTCCAACTAGATTCTATTTGATCTCGTACACTATTTTCCATCCTAGTAGGATCACGAATGTATATGAGGACATGTCGTGTACTTGTTTGGGTGTTAGATGAAATGGAAACCTGTCCTTTTTCAAGACACTAGTGGGACCACACAAAATATATCCACCCAATTCTATTTTCCAATGCACTATAAGTTCCCAAGGTGTCCAAATTATCGAAAATTATTTTTTAAAAAATGATAAAAAGATCTATAACATTTTCAAATCCAATATATTCATTATATATTTCTCGAAACCCATTTTGAAATCAATAAAATAATTTTTCAATGAAATCCCCCTAATTTATTTCCATTCAATGAAATCACTTGAAACTATATATCACTTCAAATAAATGAATAAAACAAGTTAAATTTATAATAAAAATGAAAAATTCGTTGAACTAACCCATTGTATTTAAATCTTATCAAAAAATTTATAAACTTATCCTACTTTAACAATGGTGATTATAAACTGTGAGAATTTAAATTTTAAGAGAAGACATAAAAATAAAGTAAAAATGATAGATATACAACAATATCTAATCATAAAAATTAACCATAAATATGACCAATGCAATATCTATGACAAATAAAATGAAGAACCAGATTGAATTATTTATTGGAGAGGTGAAATGTAACAACACTAGTGATCGATCACTGATTGGAGAGATTCATATGGGAGGGAATAACCCAAAATTACCTGGGCTGAGGTATGAGTCTAGATATGGAAGGATGTAGGAAGAATATAAAATAATTCATTCAACCAAAAAATAAATCATACATGAAATAAAATTAAAATAGTATGTAATTCCATTACACATCTGGTATTACATGATGTATGAAATTATTGACAAAAAAATCAATGTTTTACATAGAACATGATTTTTTATGTTATACAATGTGAACCTATTTCATGGATTCTATACACATTATTCCCTATACTAGATTAACATCTTATTCATGTAGATCATTACTCATTTTTTAATCCCTTTAAACAAAATGTTACCTCCCAAAAAATAGAAAACACATATTTTTTTTCTAAAAAACCAAGAACCTAGGACGTCCTATGAATACAAAGATAACCCCTTAAATACATTAACACATTAATACATGGGATCCATCAATGGAAATAAACTTATGTCCCTACACTATAATTAATTGTCCTTATAAAGGAATTTACATCCTTGATAATCTAATAAAAACATCGAAACCATGATGTTTAAAAATTAATAATCATTTGAGTGCCTAGAAAGCATAATGGAGTCTTACAATCTCTCCACCTTAAACACTTTCTTCCCCTGTAATTCTCTCAAATTATTGGACACAAAAAAATAAAAGGACTCTTAAGGAACATTAAAAATTTCATCTCCCACATGTCAGGGATATTCCATCTATAATTACTTAGTACCCAAACTAGAGGAATCAATTTGTGAAATATCTTTTCTCAGAAATCAAACATCTAAACTGACTTCTCAAAAAATGTGGTTTCAGCATGAAGATCAGAATCCTCCTAGCTAATAACAAGGGAAGGATCTTGTACATATATACACATACGGGAAACGAGGAATATATCATGGAAAAAAATCTAACTAGAGGGAAATTATAATAGATATTCCACCTTTACTAGTCCTCATACGATGTCAAAGGGGCCCAAAAAACATAGTGCCAATATACACTACATTACCAAACTAATGATTTCCCATGTGATATGAATCACTAAAAAATCGTGATCACTAACTACATAATATATTGACCTTTGATGAAGTCCCAAATAATATTACTAATGATTATATGTCATAATAAAAATCTTATTTATCAACTGAACCATCTATGTTGTCTCCTTGATGATACTTAGCCTAATTAGAGACCCTCCCAAAACTCTACCCAGTATATCAGAGATCTATATGGATTTATATACAAACCCTCAATAGTATCCATATTAATGGATACTTAATAAAAACATTTATATGGAAATGTGATTGGAGTACATTTTTATTTCATAGATTAACCAAAATAATGCACACAATCGAATATCAAATCTTAAAAATTGTAGATATTTCCCTTTTTCATCCATTTGAATGAAGATGATAACACATGATCAGTCTAATAATGGAAATTTTCACCTACTGTTAAACCATTCAAACCCAAGAAGTGAACATCATATACCATTTAAATACAACAACATTTGTAACCCAATAATGTCTCATAATCAATTGGATGTATAATTCCCCTTATTATTCACCTTCATCATCTCCTTTATATGTAATAAATGCATCGATCACTTGAGTCAATAAATGATCAAACAAATATAATCATTCCAACAATTATTCCATTGAAAACCAATGATTAAATCGATATAAATATCATTCCACTTCCACACTAGAGTGGGTAATGGCTATAGAAAACCACAATGTCACATGTGACTCACCTTATTTATTTGATATGTAAGACACCCAATACAAAATATGAAATATAAAACCTCATACCTAGACACAAATATTGAAATCAACAGATATGATAAATCTTAGTTGCCTTAGGGTAAACTGACCAGCAAGGCCTCTGTCAACTATCTATCAATACATGCCTCTGGGAAAATAGATCATTTTGTGCACCATGTAAGCACGAAGATCTACAAGGTGACTTCAAACACTATCCCAAGGACTCCCCAACATAACTTAATTCACTAAATCATTTTCACCCAGTTCATATATCCTACTAGATCTGATCACAATCATCGAATGAAGAAGTATTTTTCCTCCAAGACAAAAACAAATGTTCACCAACATTTTCTACTATGAACCACATCTCAACATAAAAATCATCATATACCTATCCTCAACTGATTCCCTCACAAATTGTGTTATTAATTATCTACGAAAATACAACAAAAACCACATTTCATTTTCTAAGGGTGTACAAAATATAAAAATAAAGAGTGTAAAGATACTCCACTGAGTTTCATTATCGCAAGTTCTTATCCATCTTAGTTAAAATAAATTTCACGCTATTATGATCATAATTCACTATGAAGTTATCCCCAATGAGATAGTGTCACCATATACTATGTTCCTATATGAAAACATCCATATAAAGATCATTGGTATGTAATCTATTCTCATGAGGTAATAAATTACATGAGAAAAATGATAACGCTTATTCAGGCATAATAAAAAATCATCCCAATCATGTAACATATGCATTACAAAAGAAATAACAACCCTAACATGGCTTAGGTATAATCAAACCTGTTTTTTATGTCACACTCATAAATATATCTTATAAATATATCTTACACATGTTATTCCATTCAAATATTACATCCTTACATGTTAGTGTATTCATTGATGATTCTTGTTTGGATAAATATTGAAAAAAATAATCTTTTGAAACCATCCAAACCCAATAATCCCAGGATCTTGAAACAATTTATGTGATGTTACCATGACATAAAGGGTTGTATCATTTTAGGATCCACTAAGATTTTCCTATATTATTACACTTTCCATATATATTTCCCTTCCTGTATCTAAAACACACATATTGAAACCTTACAATATAAATGATGCTCACTTAATGTTCATATAATGATATCCAAATGGTTAGTATGCTCCTCCTCTATATTATATGAAATAAAATATCATCTATGCACACATCAGATAATGAGTCCAATAAAAAATAAAATAAATTATTTATAAAAACCGTAAATATCATAAGAGAATTAGACATACAAAATTGAATAACTAGAGACTCATAATGTCTATACATGTTCCTGAACACTGTCTTAGTTATATCCTCTTCTTAGAAAATCAAATAATGGTACCCTAACAACATGAAAATCACTAAAATCCATCGTGGCCCTAAAAGATGGTCAAAATGTTCATCAGTCCTATGGAATGTATATTTTTTCAACATGACAACCTGATTCAACTTTGGACAGTCAAATAAAATTCATAGGCTCATTTATTACTTCCTAGAAAAGAGTAACAGGGAAGAAAATAGTGACCCTATAAGATGAATTAATCCTTTAGCATCTTTGTCCTCAAGCTATATATTATGTTCCACTTACACACTAGGTACCATTAACTAAAATGGACATGAAATGGGAATCATGCCAGGATAAGTTCTATGGCAATTAAACCTCTTTATTTAGTGGTAAATTAAAACATACATATGGAATGACCATGGGGAATTCACAAAATACATTTGAAAGCCTACCATATGAAAAAAGGTTCAATATCATCAAGAATAATCTCTAAAAACATGCATGATATTACCCCAAAATATGAAAATAATTTCCCAACCATTTTTAATCATGAGTCTCATTCACCATTGAAAATAATACCGTCCCACTAAGAAGATAATAACTAAACTAAAAGGTTATAACATAAAATTTGGGTCATAGAACAAGTCTAAATATTAATTTTTATAATGAATTTATGTTATTTATATCAATAAATAAAATGTCCCATATAACCTAGATGTTAGTTATCATCACCCGACGTGCAGTGCAGGTAAAACAGTGTTCAGAAAACATATCCTAATGCATGAAATAATGAAAAAAGTATAGAGAATGAGGTGAACATAAACCAAAAAATGTATAATATATTTTATTATAAATAATAATGTGTACTTCTTGTATTAAACAAATATATATCCATAATAGATAAAATAAAAATTTTATTATACTTGTAACCAAAACTATATTAAATTCATGTGGTCCATACTATACTATATAAATATGTCAAGTCCCAATTCCTACCTATGAATTCATAGACACATTCCCATACCCATAGCCTAAGTATAGGACACAACCACCTTTGAATCATTTTCACAAACCAATGAAACCTTGTTGAATGGGGATCCATCCATACTTCCTTATGATAACCTACCACTAAATCATTTCAGATGACTGGATATTACTCAAAGATGAGAATTATTTGGAGCATCTTCACAATTATAATTTATATGACCATTCCACCAAAAAAATAGAAAATAATCTGATGATGACATATAAAATCCACCAATAGTAGTACTGAAGAGAACTATTAACCAATGTGCTTCATTGAAAATCCATTACATACACCATGGATGATGACTGAACCGACTAAATCTCCACCTACAATAATATAGTTTTTTCAACTACCTCAAAACATTTTTGAAGGAACATGTGAATCCACATCAACCACATATCATTCATCATTCCTATATCAATCCTATAATATATAATTTATTAATTAGTTTCATTCATTGGTTCTCGATGCACAAACTAAGTAAAAAATGTAGAAAATATGAGAATGGAACTCTCCCACTTATCCAAGGATAATAACTCCATGGAATTTTACACATATAAAATATCATTGTAAAATAACTTATCAATTTTTTTTATTGTATCCCGATTCAATTCATTATGGAAAATAACATTCACAATATATTCCCACCATCGTATTCTTGGTCCCTTAAGAATGCACTTGGACAAACCCAGTTTCATGTTTTCCTTAGTATTTTATATGTTGAGTATCCACTTAATCTACTCAATCCAATCCATAAATTCTATTGGTACATTTTCAACATAGGAGATGGGTGTATACTTATTAGTAATCCCAGAGTTGTAATCCAACTCACTTCATGTTTTCCTGAAACCAATACGACCCATAGTTTGAACAGTTTGGATTACCACTACATACAAATAATAGTCAATTGGAGGGTTATCCTATAGAGACTACCTCATAGCTTCCTCTCCCAGATTTGGAAGAGATCTTCCCATATTAATTTTCAAATAAACATATTCGGATATCAAATTAGAGCATGAGAAATTTTTTCAAATTTCAGGACCACATTCCGAATTAAAACTAATTCCATAAAGTAATATGAAATTAAAGAAATTAAGAATTGTGTCCAAAAGATACATTTCCAAAAATAATTGGTAAATTTAAATATTCATCCTCTATAGATCATTGAAATTACCTGAAATCACAAGTCTCACCCATGGTAAAATTCATTAACCTCTCATAATTACTTGAGTTCAGTCTTTTAAGTGAGCTAGAAAGGCCCTTTTTCATCTCAAACCATTTGAATTTAAATTGTTCTAAATCCTATCTACCCAATACAATGAGAAAAAAGTAATGATTTCAATAAAAAAATCTTGTTGAGCCTTTCTTCTGATACCAAATTGTAATATACTATCCCGTGTATTCCAAACCACACACCTAGGCAGGCCGTCAAATGGTGCGGTGAAGAAAGAAAATAGAACATGACTTGAATAAAATGAAATTACACATAAAAACAGAGTACTGTGTGGATGAAAAAAATATTACCAGTCTGATAAAATCAAATAAAAACTATATAAACTATAAATAATGAATAATTTTTGGCCAAAAAGTCCCATTGTGACCAATAGTCACCTCTAAACCAACCTGAACCCAAACAACAATATTAAGGGAATCGAGCATTCTATAAATTTCCATTAACTTTACCTGAATCCAGTAATATAACATATAAAACCACTCATAGTAAAAAATAGTTTGTGAGATTATATACTAATAGGATAACAAAAGAAAGTCTATAAAATCTCAAAAATCATGAATTCAATAGTTTTATCTTTTAAAACAAATAAAATTTTACCATGAGTTTTCATAAATACCATATAAATTAGTAAATGAAATAACATATAGTTTCCAAAAAATAATTTATTATTATCATTACCATATAATTTAATGTTTATTTGATATAACATGAAACAATAGCCACAAATAATTAGGTAAATAGGTAAAAACATGCCCATGAAATGCCATCATTTGATTTCATGTGATACCACCACATATAAGAACCTATGAGGAACATTCAATGATAAAACAAATATTCCAATAAAAAATAAATAAAGGGACCTAGAACACTATCATTTGTGCTCTTGAATATGGGAAAATATGTGCTATAAATTCAAGATCCTAATCAATCATAATTTTGTATCAATCCAATATGGTTTCATGTCTTTGTCCATCGATATCCCAAAGGTTTACTCATAGTGGTTCCACACACAAGAAGGATACCCATGGCTATTTCCCAATGCACCCAAGTCTCCCAAAGATCCATGATTTTCAAAATATATTAGAAATCCATTATCATAGTTTTATGAAAAATTTTCTATGTCAATATAATATGATTCAATTTTTGAAAAACAATTTTCCAATAAATAAAATATGTTTTCCATAAAAAACATTTATGAACAATTTCCATTGAAACAAATCCATTTTTAAATTATACCCCTTGAAATTATTGAAAAATAAAATTTAAATTTACAAAAATATTACCAATTCATGAAATTATCCAATTGAATATAAATATACACCAAAAAACTTATATACATAGTATCATTAGATTATGGTTATCGGAAACTAAGAGATCACCATGAAAAAAACAAAAAATGACATGAAATTAAAAAGGATTGATAGGAATCCATATATGATCATGTATCGGAATCAATAATATATCCAACATAATAGTCTCATACAATGGAAATAATAACCAAAATTAATTCTTATCATGATAGGAGAACTGCAACAACCCTGATGCCCAATTCCCAAACGAATCGATACAGAATGATGGAAATCAATTAAAATAACCTAATCTGAGAACTAAATCTAGATGGGAAAGAGTATAGGAGGAATAGAATATAAATCATCTAACTATATTCTTAATCCTACAGTCCCTAAAATTTACAGCGTACATAATCCCATTACACATCATATATTCCACGAACAATAAAATCGGTAAAAAGAATTATCACCATTTTATTAAAAACTAGATTTGTTGAAATTACTATATTTTAATCTATTTGTTGACATATAAACTCATTGGGACTAAAAAAATTTAATTATTATTCCTGACGACCAATATATTTTATGAAATCCCTTTACAATGCGTTTAATTTCCCATCAAATAGAAAATAACCATGTTTCTGTATAAAAACACCCAAAATTCAGTGACTCCCATTGAACATGGGTAGAAACCCTAAACTAATTATCAAATTTTTACCCAAACTCAATTAATTAAAATAAATATATATCCCGGAACATTAGGGAACTTCCCAAAAAATTTATCATTACCCTAAATATACTACAAATGCATCCAAATTGGAAGATAAACAAATCCTAAACAAGGGAGTACCTAAACAGCCTAATGGGGTGTTATAAATCATAATATCTTAAATAACATATTATTTCATTAAATATAATTATATATATCATCCATGAGATTTTGTCATGAAAATAGAGTCACATCATTTCATGAAGGCGGTAGTCAACACATACATGACCGTCATTGTAATCATTAAAATAGTGAGAATGCTCAATAGAAAATGATATACATTATATTTTCATAATGATAAATATGTAATTAATAATATAATTATATCATTCATATCACTTATATTTATTAATTTTTTAATATTATGTACCATTTATTATGATCGTGTTATGAGAAACACATCACATCGCAAGGCACAAGTTCATCATACTCACAAGTGCTGTTATCATATAACGCCCCGAACCTAGTTACCCGGAGTCGGTGCATTACTTCGTAACATTGGAATTATTACAAAAGACCAAGTCTTGAAAGACTGATTAGTTTAGTAGCCTTGGACACACTAGATACATTCATAAGTCTTACATTACATCATAAAGTAAAATAAAACTACAAAATCTTCTCTTCATATCCCCTTATATTATCCCTGCAAGTCATTCATAATATACTTCTTCACATCCTGGAAAAATTAAAATAATGAAAGGGGTGAGCTCAGATGCTCAATAAGGATAACAATATAGCGAAAGATTTCATAAATAAACATTAACATTTAAGGAAATGTATAACTAAAACAAAAGCCTTTTAAACATGAACTTTAGCATAATATGGAAAAATTAAAATGAAATAATGCTATTTACTTTCTCACATGGATATTCTACTAGTCGAATAATCACATGAAATATCAATAACCACTTTCATTATGATGGAATGCATAATTCCAGACTATCATAACCACGTAGCCAAGGCCTCGTGCCAAGACTACAAATAAGATTTTGTCAAGGCCTCATGCCAAGACACTAGTTTGTCTCATGAGACCTACCGATGCATCGAGGAGCTGTAGCGGGCTCCACCCGTCACCTATTATGTCCAATACATTCCACATATGAATAGGTTTAAACATATCATAAACCATAACATAATCGTATCACATAAAAAATGAATAAAGGAAACATAACATTTCCCCATTTCAATCACAAGTTATCAATACAACACATTTATATAATAAAAACACTTTCAAAACCATTTTCAATACCAAAATAAAAGAAAGTTAAAACTTTGTATTTATTTTTCATTAAAAAAAGTTATGGCTTGTAGAGGAAGCCGAAACTCAAATAATGGTCACGGTGGCGGAGAAGTCATTATCGCCGCATATGTACGGCAAGAAAAACATTCCCTTTTTGTAGTTTAGTAAAACGCTTCATATAAAAAATATTTCTTTTTGAATAAATTTGAAAGTCAAAGGGGTTTATACACCGTATAATAGAAAGTTGTGTATAAAACAAAATATGCTTCAATGAATGGAGATTGAGACGAAGACCCTTACAAAGATCTTTTTTAAATAAAGTAGATCTATTATGTGCATTCACTATAAGTACACATAAATAAAGTACAAATACAAGATAGGACATAATAATATCATGACATAATTTGGAAGTATGAGATTAACCCAAAGAATAGAAATTTGGTTAAGAAGTTCCCTTACCTCGTGTTCGAATTCACTCGACCGTTCATTGATATCCTGAATAATAAACTAGAGTTAATCTATAACTTCTTAAGAACCTTTTTTAAGTTCATTTTTCCTTTTATATCACTTATTACCATGTTATGAACATTATGTAATTATTTAAGTTAATAACGGTCGTTTTGTCGATCTTTGGTACTTGAGTCAAAAATAAACTTATTATAATGACAAGTATTTCATGTGTTGATATATCCATTATATCCAGAATTATATTCATGATATTGATATCATATATCTCATATATATCCAGTGTATACATGCATTTATAATATTCCATAAAGTTTAGAGGTAAGAAATGAAATGCACCGTTCATGGAGACGGTAAGCCGTACGTACGCATGAACGCAACTTTCATTTCTATTTCATATTTAATGGAATGAAGTTATAATTATATAAAGGTATAATATAATTCCAGTATAATATAATGTATAATTCCATTTAATCCATCCTTTATACATCCCACATATGGCATTAACGATTCAAATCACTTTGAGGGGGTGGTAGTCCGCACTTCCTAAAATGAAATTATCGCGTTTAACCTTAATGGAAATCATAAAGTATGCCACAAATGAGAAATATAGAAGAATAAGGAAAAACTAAAAATAATCTATATATCATATATGAAAATAGTGTCATCAAAATGTCCACCATTAGAGGTGTTATATGAGTGTTGAACAATCATCGTTTCATGAGGCAGACATTCTCCATCCACAGAAACAGTATGTTATTTAACCATTAGATGTATGTGTGTGTAAGTGTAGCTCGAATAATTCTTATAAAAACATCCTAGTATATTTAGGATACTGTTGTTTTTACAAAATAAATGAATAAAAAGAGTTTAGGGGGTTGGATAAGCAAAATAATACAAAATAATATAAGAGAAGACATTACCTTAAAATCGGGTAACTCTTTTGATTTGAGCCAAAGGCTTCCGTAGGAAGACTTCTGCCCAATGTGAGGCTTATAGGAGTAAGGGAGGGAAGTTGGGAGAGTATTTGGGCAGAGGTTGGCCGAGCCAAAAGGCTTTGATGGTGTGAGTAAGGTGGTAGTGGTGGGGGCCTTTTATAAGTGGAGAGGAGGGGCACTCTTGGAAAGTAATAAAATGTTACTTTATTATACAATTATTTTAGGATTATAAAGGTCCCACACTTATATAATTCGAGGATAAGGTGATAAGGGTTCGAAATATTTTCATCCAATATGCTTTGGACAAGTTTAATTCTTATAATTTACATTATCCTTCCATTTTATTAAAATTGTTAATTAATGAGGTAATCGTTGCATCATCATGGTGTCATAAATATATTAATTTATTTAATGTCTAAAAATTATATAAAAAATATCATTCTGTAGGAAATCGTTTTATCTTTCTAATGAATATTTATAGTCAAAAATATGACTTGTATAACCCCATTTAAAAATTGTTTTAGTAAAACAACTCTTGTTTGTGACATTTTTATTTTAACATTAAATAAAAAGTTATTTATGTCATTTTCCTACCAAAGTGGCTTCATGGGGTCCCAAAGTTGACCCCTGGATTTTCTTGGTCTGCCATGACACATCAAATATGGGTAGGACATGTGTAAAAGTCATTTCATATTTTTATAATACCATTTTTACCTTACATTTCAATAATTACCTTTAATCGCGATTAATTAAACATAAAAGTTACTATTCACCAAAAAATTATTTTCATCCCATTGAACCACATATTACTTCCTAATGACAACCATGTATGTCGGATTTTTGAAAATCAAATCACAGAAGTGGTAATGTTTCATTTAAACGAAAAATCAGTTTTTTAACTACCACTTAGTGGTTTCACTATTCATCAAAAATTGAAGTTTTTCAGAACAACGCCAAAATTTCACCCTAAGCTATAATTGATATTCCGAATTAAAAAATGATGTCTATTTTAAAAAATTCTAAACATATAAGTTGCATTAATTAATTTTATAATTAATTCATTTTGTCACAATAAATAGCGTGTTTTTAAGAAACAATATATATCAAAAGATTGACAATTGTTTATGTCTAATTTCAAAGTGAAATTAATTATAATTAACACCATTGGATAAAATGGTAAAAATATATTCTAATTCTACTTTAAAACCACTCAATAGTATAATTTATCACTATAAATTATTTTCATTAAAAAAGTTGTTTTTTAAGTATTTTTCACTATTCATAAAAAATTGGAAGTTCTCAGAAAAATACCAAAAATTCAACATAGTCTAATTTCGATATTCAGAATCCAAAAATGAAGTCAATTTTGAAATATAAAAATTATATAATTTCAAAAAGTGGGTATTACTATTCATAACGGCTACTTTGATTAGTTGCGGTGTGTTAGAACTCGAAGTTGCGTAGAATGCAAGCTATAACATAATTGAATGAGAAGCGTATCATGGAAGCTTGGGGTGTTACATTCTCCCCTCCATCAAAAAATTGCATCCTCGCAATTTGAAAATTTTCTTTGAAAATAAAAGGTTGAAAATAGAAAATACTTTTGTGGAAAACCCACATAGGAAATAAGGTTAATAAAAATATAACTTTAAAAGATATAAAGATAAGTACAATGGTCACCTGAGATAGCCCATACTAGGATTCTATGAAAATATGGATACGGAAGAAAAACAAACCATCAAGGTCTGATGGAGTGTCGTAGAAAACTGGATTAGGAGAAAGTCAACCATAAGAAAATCACAAACTTTTGATTGGTTAAATAGTCATTGAATCCCCAGTTGAAAAAGTTAATGGGCAACGTTTTTGTTTTAAGTTACCTTTTATAATGTTGAGAGATTTATTTAGGAGATTTACTAAGAACATAAGGGAACATACATACTTGTCATGTAGACTTTAATTCTTTAATAAATTTTTACCACAAACCCATCTTTCACTCTAAAAGGCAAGAGAACTCAAAAATATTCTATTAATCCTAATTTTATAAGGTTCCAAATATTAACACATACCATTTAGATTAGTAAAACTATTTTGTAATAACCAGGGACTTCCTGTAGGCTAGTGGTAGGTATTAAAGGCCTGTCACACTATGGTTGTGGGTTCGATTCCTGCAGCTTTGTCCGACGCGACGGGTTATGCCCCACCCTGTAGGTTGTCCTTTTCCTAAAACTATAATATGATAATATTCCAAAAATATTCTTCAGAAATGTTTTAACCTTAAACAATACTATCCATGGTTCAACTAAATCCATTCCAAACTTAATAGTTATCCAAAATATTCCTATCCAAACTTTCTCTAAAAGGTCTCTAAATTCTAAAATCAATTGTAACATTAGATTCCCTAATAAAATTAAAGTTTCTCTTTTTGTCACATACTAAAAATATGATTACCTTCATCATATTAAAACCTTACTGAAACAACAAGTACTGCAGTACAATCCTTATATATATCACATAATTCTTATAACCAAAATATAATCCTTGAGTCCAAAAGCAGCAATACTTAAATTATTCCACTTCAACTGTAGTAATAGCATAAGATTTGCCTTCATCCCTTGGCTTTTTCTGAGGTACGATTCCCTGACGCTTAGGACATTCATTTTCATAATGCCCCATTTCCCTACAATTTTAGCATTCATCATTGATAGCCCCTTTCTTTCCCTTGTAATCACGAGCCTGATGACCTTTTTCTCCACATTTTAAAAAAACTCCCATCCCTTTTAGGCAAGTACCGGGGTGATTCTTCCCACAATTATCGCATAATGGAAAATCCTTCTTTTCCTTTTTCCCTTTATCTGTCTCTTGTTCCACTATTCCTTTCTTCTCTTGCTTTACTTTATTGTCATAAGATTTAGATAATTCATTTTTTGTCTTGATAGCGCACGAGACAATATCTTCGTACGATGAGAAGGATTGTGATACTAAAGCTTGACGGTGAAATGGTTTTAACCCGTCAAAGATAAGATCAATTTTAACTCTTGGGTTACATATATAATCTGCAACATTCCTCGCTAACCTTGTAATGTTTGCCTCATAATTTGCAACATTCTCATCCTCCTTTTGTCTCAGACTCAGAAATTTCCTTTCCATATCTGCTTGATGGTCACGAGGAAAGTATTTTTCTAAGAAAAGATCTTTCAACTCCCTCCATTCCCTATTCGATACTTCATCATCTTCCTTTGTGTTTTGAATCAGCGACCACCGCTGATCGGCATCTCCAGTGAGGCGGTAAACTGCCATGATAACCTTCTTCCTTTCGCTACTCTGCAAGGCATGGAATATTTTCTCTAAGGAGTTTATCCATTTCTCAGCTACTAATGGATTTGTACCCCCATTAAATGTTGGCGGTTGTTGCCTCATGAAGCATTCTAACATTGATCCACCACGTTGTGGATTAGGTTCTTCCATACGAGTAAGGTTATTATTCATAACCTGAGTGAGTTGTCCCAGTATGGTAATAAGTTGATCAGCACCAGTTGTATCTCTAGATCCACAGTAATTATCTTGAGCAGGAGGCAAATCCCTACACGGAGTGCGTGCATTGATACAGTTTCTATTCCTACCGCTAGGCGCCATTTCTAAACAATGGCATAAACTAGATTAGTTTATGAATCAAAATACATAATTCCATATTTGTAAAATACTTAAAATCAATTGAACTATTTATGGATATAATCCATAATCATAAAAATGTTTTCTTTGTGGAAGTATATACTCATAACCCTTCATAGTGGTTTGTAAAGAAAATGAGAATTATCCTAAGCATATCCCCTGGGAGTGTCGTAACCAAGAGTGCAGCAAGGCCCGTTGTCATGCACCAATTCCCGTTCGAGTCCAGCTCAAAGTGGTGTTTTCGGGTTTTACCACTTGGTACATCTGTGCCAGAGTCACCTCTACATGCTCGTATCCAGACAGGTATGTATTGCTCGGAAAACTCACAAAATCTCTATAATACCAAAATTCTAGGAAGTTCTTCTATACTAATCCTCAAAGTCTATCTTCGGTCTATGTGCTCTAATCAGAGTTTATCTAAATCTAGCTTCCAAGGTTAGTACTAAACTGCCTCTGATACCAACTATAACGCCCCGACTCTAGTTACTCGGTATCGGTGCATTACTTCATAACATTGGCATGAACACAAAAGATCAAGTCTCTAAAGACCGATTAGTTTAGTATCCTTGGAAACAGTAGATAAATTCGGTAGTCTTACATTACATAATACAGTAAAATAAAACTACGACATATTCTCTTCATATCCCCTTATATTAACCCTGTAGGTCATTCATAATATACCTCTTCACATCCTGGAAAATTAAAACAATGAAAGGGGTGAGCTCAGATGCTCGGTAAGGATAACAATATAGCGGAAGCTTTCATACATAAACATTAACATTTAAGGCAATGTATAACTAAAACAAAATCCTTTTGAACTTGAAATTTAGCATAATATGGAAAAAGTAAAATGAAATAATTCCATTTACTTACTCACATGGATATTCTACTAGTCGAATAATCACATGAAATATCAATAACCACTTTCATAATGATGGAATGCATAATGCTAGACTATCATAACCACGTAGCCAAGGCCTCGTGCCAAGACTACAAATAAGATTTTGTCAAGGCCTCGTGCCAAGACACAAGTTTGTCTCATGAGACCTACTGATGCATCGAGGAGCTGTAGCGGGCTCCACCCGTCACTTATTAAGTCCAATGCATTCCTCATATGAATAGGTTTAAACATATCATAAACCATAACATAATCGTAACAGATAAAACATGCATAAAGGAAACATAACATTTCCACATTTCAATCACAAGATATCAATACAACACATTGATATAATAAAAATACATTCAAAACCATTTTCAATACCAAAATAAAAGAAAGTGAAAACTTTGTATTTATTTTTCATTAAAAAAAGTTATGGCTTGTAGAGGAAGCCGAAACTCAAATATTGATCACGGCGGCGGAGAAGTCGTTGTCGCCTCATATGTACGGAAAGAAAAACATTCCATTTTTTTCGTTTAGTAAAACGCTTCGTATAAAAATTATTCATTTTGAATAAACACGAAACTCAAAGAGGTTCATACACCGTATAAGAGAAAGATATGTATAAAAAAAATATTCCTCAATGAAAGGAGATTAAGACGAAGACCCTTACAAAGATCATTTTTTTATAATAAAGTAGATATATTATGTGTATTCACTATAAGTACACATAAATAAAGTAAAAATACAATATAGGACATAATAATATCATGACATAATTTGAAAGTATGAGATTAACCCAAAGAATAGAATTTGGGTTAAGAAATTCCCTTACCTCGTGTCCGAATTCACTCGACCGTTCTTTGATCTCCTGAATATTAAACTAGAGTTAATCTGTACCTTCTAAAGAACCTTTTTTGAGTTCATTATTCCTTTTATATCACTTATTACCATGTTATGAACATTATGTAATTATTTAAGTTAATAACGGTCGTTTTGTCGATCTTTGGTACTTGAGTCAAAAATAAACTTCTTATAATTACAAGTTGTTCATGTGGTGATATATCCATTATATCCAGAATTATATTCATGATATTGATATCATATATCTCATATATATCTAGTATATACATGCATTTATAATATTCCATAACGTTTAGAGGTAAGAAATGAAATGCACCGTTCCTGGAGACGGTAAGTCGTACGTACGCATGAACGCTACTTTCATTTCCATTTCATATTTAATGGAATTAAGATATAATTATATAAAGTTATAATATAATTCCAGTATAATATAATGTATAATACCATTTAATCCTTCCTTTATATATCCCACATATGGCATTAACTATTCAAATCACTTTGAGGGGGCGGTAGTCCGCACATCCTAAAATGAAATTATCGCATTTAACCATAATGGAAATCATAAAGTATTCCACAAATGAGAAATAAAGAATAATAATTAAAACATAAAAATAATATATATATCATATATGAAAATAGTTTCATCAAAATGGCCACCATTAGAGGTGTTATATGAGTGTTGAACAATCATCATTTCGTGAGGCAGAAATTCGCCATCCACAGAACGAGTATGTTGTTTAACCATTAGATGTATGTGTGTGTAAGTGTAGCTCGAATAATTCTTAAAAAAAACATCCTAGTATATTTAGGATACTCATGTTTTTACAAAATAAATTAATAAAAAGAGTCTAGGGGGTTGGATAAGAAAAATAAAACAAAATAATATAAGAGAAGACATTACCTTAAAATCGGGTAACTCTTTTGATTTGAGCCAAAGGCTTCCTTGGGAAGAATTATGCCCAATGTGAGGCTTCTAGGAGTATGTGAGGGAAGTTGGGAGAGTATTTGGGCAGAGGATGGCCGAGAAAAAAGGCTTTGAAGGTGTGAGTAAGGTGGTAGTGGTGGGGGCCTTTTATAAGTGGAGAGGAGGGGCACTCTTGGAAAGTAATAAAATGTTACTTTATTATACAATGATTTTAGGATTATAAAGGTCCCACACGTATATAATTCGAGGATAAGGTGATAATGGTTCGAAATATTCTCATACAATAGGATTTTGACAAGTGTAATGCTTAGATTTTACATTATCCTTCCATTTTATTAAAATTGTTACTTAATGAGGTAATCGCTGCATCATCATGGTGTCATAAATATTTTAATTTATTTAATGTCTAAAAATTATAAAAAAATATAATTATGTAGGAAAGATTTTTATATTTCTAATTAATATTTATAGTCAAAAATATGACTTGTATAACCCCATTTAAAAATTGTTTTAGTAAAACAACTCTTGTTTGTGACATTTTTATTTTAACATTAAATTAAAAGTTATTTATGTCATTTTCCTACCAAAGTGGCTCCATGGGGTCCCCAAGTTGACACATGGATTGTCTGGGTCGTCCATGACACATCAAATAGGATTAGGACATGTGTAAAGGTCATTTCATATTTTTATAATACCATTTTTACCTTAAATTTCAATAATTACCTTTAATCGCGATTAATTAAACTTAAAAGTTACTATTCACCAGAAAATAATTTTCATCACATTGAACCAAATTTTACTTCCTAATGAAAAACATGTATGTCAGATTTTTGAAAATCAAATCACGGAATTGGTAATGATTCATTTAAACGAAATATCAGTTTTTTAACTACCACTTAGTGGTTTCACTATTCATCAAAAATAGAAATTTTTCAGAACAACGCCAAAATTTCACCCTAAGCTATAATTGATATTCCGAATTCAAAAATTATGTCTATTTTAAAAAATTCCAAACATATAATTTAAATTAATTAATTTTATAATTAATTCTCGCTGTCACAACAAATACAGTGTTTCTAAGAAACAATATATATCAAAAGATTGACAATTGTTTATGTCTAATTTCAAAGTGAAATTAATTATAATTAAAACCATTGGATAAAATGGTAAAAATATATTCTTATTATACTTTAAAACCACTCAATAGTATAATTTATCACTATAAATTATTTTGATTAAAAAAGTTGTTTTTAAGTATTTTTAACTCTTCCTAAAAAATTGGAAGTTCTCAGAAAAATACCAAAAATTCAACATAGGATAACTTTGATATTCCGAATCCAAAAATGAAGTCCATTTTGAAATATAAAATTTATATAATTTCAAAAGGTGGGTATTACTATTCATAACAGCTACTTTGATTAGTTGCGGTGTGTTAGAACTTGAAGTTGCGTACAATGCAAACTATAGCATAATTGAATGAGAAGCGTATCATGGAAGCTCGGGATGTTACATTCTCCCCTCCTTCAATAAATTGCGTCCTCACAATTTGAAAATTTTCTTTGAAAATAAAAGGTTGAAAATAGAAAATACCTTTGTGGTAAACCCACATCGGAAATGAGGTTAATAAAAATATAACTTTAAAAGATAGAAAGATAAGTACAAAGGTCACCCGAGATAGCCTATACTAGGATTCTATGAAAATATGGATATGGAAGAAAAACAAACCATCAAGGTCTGATGGAGAGTCATAGAAAACTGGATTAGGAGAAAGTTAACCATAAGAAAATCACAAACTTGTTATTGGTTAAATAGTCACTGAATCCCTAGTTGGAAAAGTTAACCGGCAACGTTTTTGTTTTAGGTTACCTTTTATAAAGTTGAGGAATTTATTTAGGAGATTTAATAAGAACGTAAGGGAACATACATACTTGTCATGTAGACTTTCATTCTTTAATAAATTTTTACCTCAAACCCATCTTTCACTCTAAAAGGTAAGAGAACTCAAAAATATTCTATTTATCCTAATTATATAAGGTTCCAAATATTAACACATACCATTTAGATTAGTAAAACTATTTTGTAATAACCAGGGACTTCATGTAGGCTAGTGGTAGGTAATAACGACCTGTCACACTATGGTTGTGGGTTCAATTCTTGCAGCTTTGTCCGACACGACGGGTTATGCCCCACCCTACAGGTTGTCCTTTTCCTAAAACTATAGTATTATAATATTCCAAAAATAATCTTTAGAAATGTTTTAACCTTAAACAATACTATCCATGGTTCAACTTAATCCATTCCAACCTTAATAGTTATCCAAAATACTCCTGTCCAGACTTTCTATAAAAGGTCTCTAAATTTCAAAATCAATTGTAACATCAGATTCCCCAATCAAATTAAAGTTTCTCTTTTTGTCACATAATAAAAATATGATTACCTTCATCATATTAAAACCTTACTGAAACAACAAGTACTGCATTACAATCCTTATATATATCACATTATTCTTATAACCAAAATATAATCATTGAGTCCAAAAGCACCAATACATAAATTATTCCACTTCAATTGTAGTAATAGTATAAGATTGGCCTCAATCCCTTGGCCTTTTCTAAGTTATGTTTCCCTAACGCTTAGGAAATTCATTTGCATAATTCCCCATTTCCCAACAATTGTAGCATTCAACATTGATAGCCCCTTTCTTTCCCTAGCAATCACGAGCCTGGTGACCTTTTTCTCCATATTTAATACAAACTTCCATTCCTTTTAGGCAAGTACTGGGGTGATTCTTCCCACAATTATCGCATAATGGAAAATCCTTCTTTTCCTTTTTCCCTTTATCTGTCTCTTGTTCCACCATTCTCTTCTTCTCTTGCTTTACTTTATTGTCATAAGATTTAGAGAATTCCTTTTCTGTCTTGATAGCGCATGAGAAAATATCTTCATACGATGGGAAGGATTATGATACTAAATCTTGACGGAGAAATGGTTTTAACCCATCAAAGAAACGATCAATCTTACCTCTTGGGTTACGTATATAATCTACAGCATACCGCGCTAACCTTGTAATGTTGGCCTCATACTTTGCGACATTCTCATCCACCTTTTGTCTCAGACTCAGAAATTGCCTTTCCATATCTGCTCGATGGTCATGAGGAAAGTATTTTTCTAAGAAAAGCTCTTTCAACTCCCTCCATTCCATATTCGATACTTCATCATCTTCCTTTATGTTTTGAATCAGCGACCACCACTGATCGACATCTCCAGTGAGGCGGTAAACTACCATGACAACCTTCTCCCTTTCGCTACTCCCCAAGGCATGGAATATTTTCTCTAAGGAGTTTATCCATTGCATAGCTACTAATGGATTTGTACCCCCATTGAATGTTTGCGGTGTTTGCCTCATGAAGCGGTCTATCATTGATCCTCCACGTTGTGGATTAGGGTGATCCATACGAGTACGGTTTTTATTAATAACCAGAGTGAGTTGTCCCAGTATGGTAATAAGTTGATCAGCACCAGTTGTATCTCCAGATCCACAATAATTATCTTGAGCAGGAGGGAAATCCCTACACAGAGTGCGTGCATTGATATAGTTTCCATTCCTTCTGCTATGCGCCATTTCTAAACAATGGTATAAACTAGATTAGTTTATGAATCAAAATACGTAATTCCATACTTGTAAAATACTTAACATAAATTGAACTATTTAGGGATATAATCCATAATCATAAAAATGTTTTCTTTGCGGAAATATATACTCATAACCCTTCATAGTGGTTTATAAAGAAAACGATAATTATCCTAAGCATATCCCCCAGGAGTGTCATAACCAAGAGTGCAGCAAGGCCCGTTGTTGTGCACCAGTTCCCGTTCAAGTCTAGCTCAAAGCGGTGTTTTTAGGTTTTACACCTAGGTATATCTGTGCCAGAGCCACCTCTACCTGCTCGTATCAAGACAGGGTTGTATTTTTTGGAAAACTCACAAAATCTCTATTATACCATAATTCTAGGAAGTTCTTCTATTCTAATCCTCAAAGTCTAACTTCGGGCTATGTGCTCTAATCAGAGTTTATCTAAATCTATCTTCCAAGTTTAGTACTAAATTGCCTCTGATACCAACTATAATGCCCCGACCCCATTTACCCGGAGTCGGTGCATTACATTGTAACATTGGCATGATCACAAAAGATCAAGTCTCGAAAGACCGATTAGTTTAGTAGCCTTGGAAACACTAGATACATTCATAAGTCTTAAATTACATCATAAAGTAAAATAAAACTACAACATCTTCTCTTCATATCCCCTTCTATTATCCCTGCAGGTCATTAATAATATACTTCATTAAATCCTGGAAAAATTAAAATAATGAAAGGGGTGAGCTCAGATGCCCAGTAAGGATAACAATATAGCGGAAGCTTTCATAAATAAACATTAACTTTTAAGGCACTGTATAACTAAAACAAAAGCCATTTAAACTTGATCTTTACCATAATATGGAAAAATTAAAATGAAATAATTCCATTTACTTACTCACATGGATATTCTATTAGTCTAATAATCACATGAAATATCAATAACCACTTTCATAGCGATGGAATGCATAATGCCAGACTATCATATCCACGTAGCCAAGGTCTCGTGCCAAGACTACAAATACGATTTTGTCAAAGCCTCGTGCCAAGACACTACTTTCTCTCATGAGACCTACCGATGCATCGAGGAGCTGTAGCGGGCTCCACCCGTCACTTATTAAGTCCAATGCATTCCTAATATGAATAGGTTTAAACATATCATAAAGCATAACATAATCGTATCACATAAAACATGAATAAAAGAAACATAACATTTCCACATTTCAATCACAAGATATCAATACAACACATTGATATAATAAAAACACTTTCAAAACCATTTTCAATACCAAAATAAAAGAAAGTTAAAACTTTGTATTTATTTTTCATTAAAAAAAGTTATGGCTTGTAGAGGAAGCCAAAACTCAAATAATGGTCACGGCGGCGGAGAAGTCGTTGTCGCCGCATATGTACGGCAAGAAAAACATTCCCTTTTTTTCATTTAGTAAAATGATTCGTATAAAAAATATTCCCTTTGAATAAATATGAATGTCACAGGGGTTTATACACCCTATAAGAGAAAGTTGTGTATAAAACAAAATATGCCTCAATGAAAGGAGATTGAGACGAAGACCCTTACAAAGATAATTTTTTAAAATAAATTAGATCTATTATGTGTATTCACCATAAGTACACATAAATAAAGTATAAATACAAGATAGGACATAATAATATCATGACATAATTCGAAAGTATGAGATTAACCCAAAGAATAGAAATTGGGTTAAGAAGTTCCCTTACCTCGTGTCCGAATTCACTCGACCGTTCTTTGATCTCCTGAATAATAAAATAGAGTTAATATCTACCTTCTTAAGAATATTTTTTATGTTCATTATTCCTTTTATATCACTTATTACCATGTTATGAACATTATGTAATTATTTAAGTTAATAACGGTCGATTTGTCGATCTTTGGTACTTGAGTCAAAAATAAGCATCTTATAATTACAAGTTGTTCATGTGGTGATATATCCATTATATCCAGAATTATATTCATGATATTGATACCATATATCTAATATATAACCAGTATATACATGAATTTATAATATTCCATAACGTTTAGAGGTAAGAAATGAAATGCATCGTTCATGGAGACGGTAAACCGTACGTACACATGAACGCTACTTTCATTTCTATTTCTTATTTAATGGAATGAAGTTATAATTATATAAAGGTATAATATAATTACAGTATAATATAATGTATAATACCATTTACTCCATCCTTTATATATCCCACATGTGGCATTAACGATTCAAATCACTTTGAGTGGGCGGTAGTCCGTACTTCCTAAAATGAAATTATCGCGTTTAACCATAATAGAAATCATAAAGTATGCCACAAATGAGAAATAAAGAAGAATAAGGAAAACATAAACATAATATATTTATCATATATGAAAATATTGTCATCAAAATGGCCACCATTAGAGGTGTTATATGAGTGTTGAACAATCATCGTTTCGTGAGGCAGAAATTCGTCATCCACAGAAACAGTATGTTCTTTAACCATTAGATGTATGTGTGTGTAAGTGTAGCTCGAATAATTCTTCTAACAACATCCTAGTATATTTAGGATAACGTTTTTGTTACAAAATAAATGAATAAAAATAGTTTAGGGGGTTGTATAAGAAAAATAAAACAAAATAATATAAGAGAAGACATTACCTTAAAATCGGGTAACTCTTTTGATTTGAGCCAAAGGCTTCCTTGGGAAGAATTCTGCCCAAACTGAGGCTTCTAGGAGTAACGGAGGAAAGTTTGGAGAGTATTTGGGCAGAGGTTGGCCAAGTCAAAAGGCTTTGAAGGTGTGAGTAAGGTGGTAGTGGTGGGGGCTTTTTATAAGTGGAGAGGAGGGGAACTCTTGGAAAGTAATAAAATGTTACTATATTATACAATGCTTTTCAGATTCTAAAGGTCCCACTCTTATATAATTCGAGTATAATGTGATAAGGGTTAGAAATATTCTCATCCAATAGGCTTTGGACACGTTTAATGCTTAGATTTTACATTATCCTGCCATTTTATTAAAATTGTTAATTAATGAGGTAATCGCTGTATCATCATGGTGTCATAAATATTTTAATTTATTTAATGTATAAAAATTATAAAAAAAATATCATTATGTAGGAAATATTTTTATCTTTCTAATGAATATTTATAGTAAAAAATATGACTTGTATAACCCAATTTAAAAAATGTTTTTGTAAAACAACTCTTGTTTGTGACATTTTTATTTTAACATTAAATAAAAAGTTATTTATGTCATTTTCCTACCGAAGAGGCTCCATGGGATCCCCATGTTGACCCATGGATTTTCTTGGTCGTCCATGACACATAAAATAGGGGTAGTACATGTGTAAAGGTCATTTCATATTTTTATAATACCATTTATACCCTAAATTTCAATAATTACCTTTAATCGCGATTAATTAAACTTAAAAGTTACTGTTCACCAAAAAAATATTTTCATTCCATTGAACCACATTTTACTTACTAATGAAAACCATGTATGTCGGATTTTTTAAAATCAAATCACGGAAGTGGTAATGTTTCATTTAAACGAAAAATCAGTTTTTTAACTACCACTTAGTGGTTTCACTATTCATAAAAAATTGAAGTTTTTTAGAACAACACCAAACTTTCACCCTAAGCAATAATTGATATTCTGAATTCAAAAATGATGTCTATTTTACAAAATTCCAAACATATAAGTGCATTAATTAATTTTATAATTAATTCTCGCTGTCACAACAAATAGCATGTTTTTAAGAAACAATATATATCAAAAGATTGACAATTGTTTATGTCTAATTTCAAAGTGAAATTTATTATAATTAACACCATTGGATAAAATGGTAAAAATATATTATAATTATACTTTAAAACCACTCAATATTATAATTTATCACTATAAATTATTTTGATTAAAAAAATTGTTTTTAAGTATTTTTCACTATTCATAAAAATGGATGTTCTCAGAAAAATACCAAAAATTCAAGATAGGCTAATTTCGATATACCGAATCCAAAAATGAAGTCCATTTTGAAATATAAAATTTAAATAATTTCAAAAGGTGGTTATTACTATTCATAACGGCTACTTTGATTAGTTGCGGTGTTTTAGAACTCGAAGTTGTGTACAATGCAAGCTATAACATAATTGAATGGGAAGCGTATCATTGAAGCTCGAGGTGTTCCATATCGTATCACTAATTGAATAGAAATTAAAAAGAGTAATATGATATAATAAATAAATAGGGATACATATATTATAAATATCACTTATATAGTATAGATCAATCATTATACTTAGCTTTTTGATGTCTTAATAGAAACAAATAACATCGGTTTGCTAGGCGGTAGTCCTCCATACACAGGTACGATGATTTCGTAACCCAATATATGGAAGTGTGGATTGTAATAAGAAATTAATATACTATAAAAAATCCCTTTTATGAAATATACTAATTTAATTAATTCATAATGTATTAATAATTATATAATGAGGTTGACAATCAAAAAACTTATTCACACTCATTGAATAACCTTACCTCTTCTTCATGTATTCTCGTGAGGATGGAACATAAAATTTTATTAATTTGATTTATGACAAAAATAATGTATATATAAATAAATTATGAATTTCGGGATGTTATTTTATTTTTTATGGGACGAACCAAATTGTTTCTATGGTGTCAAGAATAGATAATAGTGGTTTTAGTTCTATATGTTATGTGAGGGGAACAATTGTTTGAAAAGCTTCAACCACACCAATGCCTTTATGATGTAAAAAATAATAAAAATGGGCTAATCGTGAACCTATAAGATACCACATAAAAATTTGGATTGAAAATCAGTTTTGGGTAAGTTTTTAGGTCATTTTTCCGTTGACTTCTTAGTTTAAATGCAAATAAATAATTTTTATGATAACCACGACAAATACCTTATACTATTACTATTAATTATGACCCAAAATTAAATGGACATTTTTATTAAATATGTATTATTATTATTAAAAATATGGAATCTATTTTTCCAAGTTAAATTTGTATATTAAATTAATTATAAATAAAAATTGTTCTCGTATATGTGATGAGAAAGAGGGTTTTAAATGTCAAAATGATAAAAATATTATATAGTTTATAAGAAAAAATTCCAGATAAAAATTATTAAAAGTAAATAATTAAGATTTAACGATTTACTATGAACATTATTTCCCTTTAAAATTAATTAAAAATATAATATAACTTTATAAATTATTTAAACAAACTGCAGTTTTCAATTACTATTAAATATTTTCACTATTCATCAAAAAATGAAACTTCTCAGAAAACGTAAAATAATCACATGAATATAGCTTTGGAATTGTTTTTTTTCCAAAATTTGGTTTATTTTGTAAAATTTAATTTTCTAAAATTGTTATAATTAATATGAGATTATGTGGGAAAGGTGCGACTAAACAATAATTTAGAAAAAATAAATTTATAGAACTTTTTTTAATGATAAATATATTATTTATAACAGATTTATAACTAATAAACATGTATAAACTTTATATTCTCATAATTTATTTCATATTATTCTTAAAAAAATTCCAAATTCTACGATATGATATAATATTATGAATTATTATTAATAGTACATTGTTCTTCCGTAAAACAAACGCGTGCGTGTAATACAATTTATTTAAAAAAATCATTGTTGAGTGTATTGTTAACTACAAAAGAAAATGGTTTTATTCTAAAAGAAATATATTATAAATTCATGGGGTGTTATATTTTATATTAATATTTGTGGAACGTGTCACATAATCACCTGAATAAAATGTTATTCTCTTATAATTTCACTGTGTTTAATTCTCCCCATAATAAATATATTACATCCTCTTAATTTACACTGGATATTCAAAATCAAGGGTGTGATATTTGGAAAATAATTTTCTGACAGACCTTATTTATAAATATTTAATAAAATATCAACATAATAATATATGAAATGTAGTAAGAAAGGAAATATATAATAAAAATAATTATGTTTCCATGTCGGAGAACATTGGTGGCTGGTGAAGATTTGGATATGGAATTTTTTTAATAATTATAGATAGTGATAAATGACATAGATCATAAGAAGATGAATAATGAAACAAATTTAAAAGTTTTAATGACCATAAATATATTATTATAGAAAATAATATATGTTTTATAAAATAAATGGTGTTTAGGAAAACATTTTATTTCAATATTTTTTCCTAGAGATTAAAAATCCATTTACTACCTAGACTGAGAACATATGATAATATACTTATATGATAACATTCTATTTTATTGGGAAAATTTTATTATTTTTTTCATCCTATAAATTTTCAATTAACCATATGAAATATGATATAAATATCTAAAAATAAATTTTTCATGCCTAAAGAACTGAAATTCACTTTTAACAAATCTATAGATCCACAAAAGAGTGACAAGTCATTCCTTATATATGTAAAATTTTCCAAAACCTATATGGGTAAAAAAATGAATAGAATATAATATATTTTTCTTTAAAATCTCATACAATTATCATCTTAAACTATTTCTAATAACGGGTAACCTTATGATTCTTCAGATATATTAAGATCCAAAACATTGGAATGAATGTCACCAATATTTGAAAATTAATTTCTCATTATTCTTCCAAACGACATGATGTAACTCTTAATTTTCACATACCAGTAATTTTAATGTGATTTTCATATACTCCATTAAAAAAATTTAATAACCATAATTACATTAATACGTTATTGAAAAAATTCCGGAATCCTTATTAGCAAGAAGAAAAATATATTATTTTTTATATTCCATTAATATAAAAATACTATAAACGCTATCAATAATTTCATTAAGAAAATTTTTAGTAGAAAATTAATTACATCCATGGTATTTAGTAATCTGAAATTTACATTATCCATATCAATCATGACATTGTCCTAACATAATTATTTCAATATCTGAAACATCTTATGAGTTTAGTTTCCCTCTGACTTTTTCTAACCATGAAGATAAACATTACACATAAAAGAATGTATTATTCCTGAGTACCACTTGACATAATAACTTGAATCCATAATGAAAAATTACTATATTACGACCTTTATAAATGTCATAATTTTTATTACCAGGATAAAAATTTATAGAATACATAAATGACCTAATTAATGAGTCCAGAAACAAGAATATTAATAATTCCCCTTCAGATGTAGTAGTAGAATCATCATGAATATGATACATTATACTCTTTTTATGTTTAATATTTTCATGCTTGGAGATTTAAATTTCATTATTCCATATATACTAACAGTCTAACCATTGAACACTGAAAATCGTTTCCTTTCCTATTCATTCATAACTCTTGTGGCATTTTGTCTCAACCTGAGCCATCCTGAGGCTGGAGCAGCAACTACGCAAATCACACCTACACATGCAAAGGTGTGGTGATATGAACTAAAATAATAACTATCTACGGTATTTATTTTCCAACATACCTAGATTCACACATACAACCAACTCAATAAAAACCGCATAGGGAATGGAATAAAATATGTAACACTCTTTTAATTAAACCAAACATTTATAGTCATGTAAATATTACAAATGTATGATAGTGTAAATTAAAAATTATAGGGGGAATATACATAACAAACTAGAAGTGTTTCCCAACCTGATAGAAAACATCAAATGTAAATAGATGAGGGAGCCGAGCTTCTGAATCCCATGATACAACCACCATTCATTGTCCAGGAACCCAATATATCAAATATCTTATAATGTCATGGTCCACCTATACTTAATTATCATAAAAAAGAGTCATACAGGAAAATTCCATTCCGGAGTGAGTATAAAAATACATAGAAGCACACCCTCAATGCTGAATGGAGAGAAGTAAAAGATAAGAAGAAGATAAAGATAGTAGATCCATAACGTACATCAAACGTGTATATCTAAACATAAAAAATTAATGATAATCATGTCCAAGTTCAATGGGATATAAACAGTGAGTAGATAAAAAACCATAAAGCCTTTTCCACCTATATTGGGAGAATAAAATCATCCATCAATGAGAACATAATGATGAAATGAACATTTCATTACCCGCACATCTTCTCCTCTCATGAAGGATAGTAACCAAATACAATGAGTGGTTATAGTCCAAATGATTGATATATATAAATATATATATATATATATATATTTTCTCATTGAAAGAAGACCATATAAGAGAGTAAAGGGATGCCCATATCACAGATCATACAAATAATAAGAGTATCCAACAGTTCCAATAGTCCATCGACGATGTTTAGCATCTCATGCATCTACCATGAACACAGAAGTCTATGGAACTGAATCACCACACCATGATACAATCATCATTTGGTGTCACTGACTCACCCACATGGTTTTCAGTCACGTACCAAAAATGAAACACGGTGGGGAATGTTTCCCTCCTGTTACACCCTTCTATTTTGTAAACTATTTTTTCGAATTAATTTAATCTTTCAAATATTTTTCATTTCACCCAACACAGAAATTTTATATTTTATATATATGAATGAAAAATATTTTGATTATTTTATACACAACGTAAATTCAGTATTTCACTATACACAATATAATGGTCAGATTACCCTATACATAACATTTATATATTCTTACGTTTCACACAAAATTATCTTTCCTCGATGGCTTCTGTAACACGCAAAATTGAGTGTTACTAAACAATAAGATATTATATAATAAAATATAACCTCACAATAAAATTATATTAAATGATTATTATTGAATAAAATATATAAATATATGTTTTTTACATAATATGAAATAAATTTATTAGTGATAAATTAATTACAAATGAGTACACGAGCAAATTGAATATAGAATAGTATTTTTATAAAAAATTACTATTTTGTTCAAAATATATTTTTAATCCACATAAATCAAATTTATTACAATTATAATGTAATTATAATTTAAAAATTATTTATATAACCAATTAAATATTTTTTACATTCAGTCAATATATTTTATGATAAGATGATAAGAAAAAAACAATTTAACTCATAAAGCCCAATATGTTTATTAAGGGGTTTTTCCACAATTTATTGGAGAACATATTTTAAATATAAATATTTAAACATTAATAAATATTATATGTCAAACTAAAATTCATATTTGAATGTGAATATTAATAATTTTGTTATGGTAAATGTTTGGTATTTTTCTATGCTATTATATTTTTTAATGAATCGTGAAAAATACTTTATTTTAGTTCAAACTACTTTTTAATTTAAATTATTTATGAAGATAAATTACATTTTAAATTTTTTTAAATGTTTAAATAGCTAATATTTATATAATATAATCCAATTTATGTATTTTGAACCAATTCCACATCGAAATTGGATATTAAAACATAGCAAACATTTTATCATTTTTTTCTTTAAAACCCGACATTGTCCACTGGACTATATGACTAAATTGAATTTTTTTTTTCAATTTATGTGAATGGTATTTGAAAATATGGATTCCAAATTTATAATTAGAATAATTTATAATTTCTATTAAGGTCAAGATTGTTTTTGACCCAATATAATAGTGAACAAAATTAAAATTAATTACCATGATTAAGGTTAAATTAAGATTAATAAGGGACTAAAACATAACCCTAAGGTCCCAAAAGACCTACAAACTGAACATAAACAATTTTTATGGTAATATTTATACGCTATCATCCATGGTAAGTAATTTGGACCATTATTTTTCAATATTCATGGAAATTGGTGATGAGGATCCTTTATTTTAAAACATTATAAGAGTATCACTTCTCTATAATAAAAGGCCACCTCTCCTCCCACTTCCTCACACCTCTCAACACAATTTCATTCAAAAAAACTCTGTAAAAATAGATACCAAATGTACATACCTTCCTCTTTGAAGAATAAATTTGGAATAAATCCATCCAAGTGATCCATTTGGTGTAACTTATTATCAGTTACCTATTTAAGAGGTAATACAATCCCACAAACTCATTTATTTTATTTTCCTTCTCCACTCCATCAATTATTCTACATTAATAATTTTATAAAAGAACTAGTATACTCAATATAATAATATTTTTTTAATCTAATCATCATCCTACAACAACACACAAATCCATCTAATGGGAAATAATCATATTGTTTACATGCACGTCAGAGTTCCACCTCACTAAATGATGATTGTTCATCTTTTCCTTACTACGTCACATTGGTGGACATTATTATGGACACACTATTTTAATGTTTTATATATAATATATATTATTTCTTTAATCTTTTTTAATTTTTTTTACAAAATAAATCTTAAAACATTCCATTTGGGGTTAATATGTTTATTATTTTGTGGTTGTGTGGACTATCGCTCCCTGAAAGAGATGTGATTTATTCATACACTACATGAAATGTAATAAGTATGTTTTTAGTAAAAATATATGATATATATGATATAATATAGATAATAAAAATATGATATATATATATATATTACTTTTACCTTATTTCTTTCAACACTGTAATGAAACCTAAATAAAATTCTTGCATACGTACAACTTATCATCCCCATGAATGGTGAATTCGTTTTGATATTTATTTATTATAATTATTATTATATTGAAAATATACTAAATATAAATTACATTCAAATTATTTTATGAATTTTGGAATTCATCAGGAAAATATATTCATCAATGGTATAGAAAATTATGAAACGTGTGTAAAAAATGGATATTACCAGATGTGAAACCTTAACCAAGAATTATTAATTAGAGGTTGATAAAATGACCTAAGAATACCATGTTTATGGCCCCAGCCATAATACATACATAATCCCAAATATTTTAATAATTCACATTGAGGATCTCTTCGAGTTTAATGTTTTAGAGAATCAGGCCATAACTATTGAATTAAAACTCAAAAACTATAAAGTAGACACTTCTACCCAGTATCATATTTTCTATTAAATAAAAACCCTTAATGGAAAGAAATAATTATTTTATAAACATAAATATTCTAAAAATCTACCTTTCTCTTACCCATAATTATACACTTGAAAAACATTTCAAAAACAAGGGATAAGAATAAAATGATCAGTAAGTGTTATAATGTAATTTAATAAAACATTAATCTATCGATAAAGAACATACACTTTGTAACATACCTTATGAAATCAAAATATTTATGAATAACACATAGAGTTCATAAATCATAATGGTAACTTGTGTCATTCGTATCATACATACATTGTTGCTATAACCGCTGCATAGAGAGGTACATTAGAATACCCATCACAGTATATTCCCAAATTCTCTTAGGAAAAACATTAACATTTACCTCTGTCACATTACCCCATGAATTGGAGTGTTATCTCCGACTCACTCGTCTGAGGTTTATCATAGATCCACCCATATACAAAAAACAATGCCCAAGATCAATAACACATAAAACAATTATAAAATAAAGATAACATTTCAACATTAGAATCACAATATATCATATCAAGATATTAAAATAATCAATGATTTTTCAATGTAGTTTTCTATTTCTAAATATGTAAAAAGTGTATATGGTATTTTTTTCCTTTTAAAAACACAATGTCTTGTTAAAAAATCCAATGATCAAACAATACTTGCGGTTACGAAAAGGTCATTGTAACCGAATATGATAAAAAGAAAAATTTATTTTTTTCATTTAGTAAAATGCTTCATAGAAAAATATTACCTTTCTATAGAATGAAAAGTAAAAGGTGTTTATACATCATATAAAATAATGTCGTTTGTAAAAAAATATGCCACAATGAAACAATATTGTGATGATTTCCCTTACCACATGTCCGACTTGACTCGTTCATTATTTGATCTCTTGAATAATAATATAATGTTAATTTAACCTTTCTTCAGAATCTTTTTTGAGTTTATTTTTCCTTTTATATCCCTTATTACAAACTTATAAATAGTACATTTTTATTTAAGATAATATTGGTCATTTGGTCGATATTTGGTACATGAGTCAAAAATGAAATTCTTTTAATTAAAAATTGTCCATGTGGTCAAAATTCTATTATCTCTAGAATGATATTAATGAATAATATATAATACATATAATATATATCTAGTATAAATATGTATTTATAATAGTATATAACTTTTGGAGATAGGAAATGAAATGCATAGTTCATGGAGTCGGTAACCAGTACGTACGCATGAACACTTCTGGCATTTATATTTCATAGTTAATGGAATAAAGAAATAATGATACATATGTATATTATAATTTTAGTATAACAATATATATAATTTCATTACCTCCAACCTTTATATTTTCCATGTATGGCATTAACGAGTCATATCACGTTGTGGAGGCGGTTTTCAGCACGTCCTAAAATAAAATTATCGTATTTACTAATTATGGAAACCGTAAATGTAAGCTATAAAAGTAAAAATACAGTAGAATAGAGAAAATATAAATATATTTTATACCATATATATATTTATAGTTCCATTATAATGGCCACAAAGAGAGGTGGTAGGAGATAATTGAACAATTATCATTTCGTGACACAGTAGTTCACCGTCCATAGAAACAGTATGTTCATAACCATTAGATAGAGGTGTGTCGAAGTGTAGTCTGAGTACATCTCATATCAACATTATATTAAACTGATTATACTGGTGTTGTTATAAAATAATGTAATAAATATATTTTATGGGGTTGGAGAAGGAAAATAAAAGAAAATAACTTTGGAGAAGATGTTACAATTAAATCGGGTAACTCCCTTTGGATTGAACCAAAAGGTTTTATTAAATTTCCTTATACCTAAGGTAAATATTCTTGGAGGAATAGAGGGATGATGGGAGATTATTGGAGTAGAGGTTGTATGAGCCAAAGGGCTTGAGTGGTGTGAGTAATGGGTTAGATATGATGTCCTTTTATAAGGGGGGCTCATTAAGAATGTTTGAAAATATTATTTTATTATAAACTGAATTTTGATTTCAGAAGGTCCACAAATCATTTAATTCAAAAATATGGTGACTATTATTCTAAATCCATTCAACCAATAGGTTTTAGACCAGTTTTGGTTTCATTTTTAACCATATCATTTAGCATTAACCGTTACTTAACTAATTTATCTTTTTCCATGTCTTCTGGTATACTTATACTATATGGATAATATAATTACTATAAAATACCATGAAACCCAAAAATGGATCATTTGTGAAATTGTTATCATCAAATTTGTCATTTTTCCAATCGTATATTTATAGGATTATTTTATCATTTAATAAAATATTATTCATTTTAAAAACTCATTTATATCAATTTATAAACTATTCATATCAAGACATTTAAAAAATCCAAAACAAAATTATTATTTCTAACAAACAACATAAAAATCATGGATGGCATAAAAAGGTTCAAAATAAATTTATTTTAATATTCTTAATCTCATTTATTTAAAACATTAATTAATGAGATAATATTTACATCATCATTGTGTCATCAATAAATTTATTTATTTGATGTCTAAAAATTATAAATAAATTTCCATGATGTATGAAATTATTTTAGCTTACTAATGACTATTTATAGTTGAAAATATTACTTATATAACCAATTATATATGTTTTTTAACTACGAGAAATATGTTTATGTTACATTTTCATTAACATTAAATTAATTTTATAAAAGTGTCATTTTCACTTACAAGTGGCAATATTATGCCCCAAAATCGACCCATTTATGTCCATAGTTAAACATATATCAAAACATATAATAGTGAAACATGTTATGAGAATTTAATATTATTATAATATTGGTTTTTTCCCTTATTTATCAGATTTATCCTTTAACAATGGTAAATAAAATATTTACTAATGTTATTATTCATAATGTCTAAAAATAAAAGTTACCTATTTACACAATTTGAAACTCCTGATTCCAAATATAAAATCCATTTTTTCAGATTCAAAACACTAAAGTTGAAGAAATTAATTAAAAATTAATTCTCAATGTAAAAAATAAAAAACGTATTTTTGATAAATAATAACTATCAAAAGATTACCATTAGTTTGTGTCCAATTTCAAAGTGAAATTACATCAAATAACGAAAATTGGATTAAATTTTAAAAATATAATCCAGTTACACTTTAAAACCAATTAAAAGGGTAATGTAATTATATAAATAAATCTAATGACAAGACTATTTTGACTAAAAATGCAGTATTTTTCACTATAGATTAAAACATGAACATTATCAGAAAAATACCAAAATTTCATCCAATGTAAATTTTGATATCTAGATTCTAAAGAGGATTTTTATTTTGTTAAATGTAATATATAAAAGTGAAAAAAAACTATATTTCAAAAGTGTTCTCCATCAAAAGGCGGTAAATCAACCTTTTAAAGAATATTTGACTATTTTTTCTTAAAATTGGATTCATTAGCAAATTAGGCCTCTATATTTTATTGGATAAATGTAAAAACATTTAACAAACATTTATAACCATATTGTATTTAGTTCTGTTCATTTGCACCAATACAATGACTGTGCGCTAACTACGATTTAAATTAATAATATTATATTCTTATTTTTCAGTATAACTCAATGTTGCGTGCAGCGTAAGATTTCAACGAAAATTTTTGTTGTGTATCAGGTACTCCATCAAACATAGAATCCCCATTAAAGTAAAATTAATATATAATTCAAAAATATTAATAAATATGTCAATATCATATACTTTACTTTCATGGGATTTTACATCCTTCCCCCTGTTTAAAATTGTGTCCTCGCAATTTTATTCACATAACAAATAAATGAGTGTATTTATCCCTCATAGAATTCTCAAATTCTCATGATGCCTCTTCAAACATATGGTTTTTTCACCAAACCATTACCTAATAAATTACCATATTTTTCAACACTTTCTCTTTTCGATCAAGAATCGGAATTGGTTGTTCCTCATAAAATATATTCTTTTAAAACCGAACTACCTCTGGACTCAAAAGATGAGATGGATCTGGCCTGTACTTTCTCCACATGGAAACATGACAAACATTGTGTACCTAGGTTAAAATTGTTGTTAAAGCCACTTGATATTAAACTGATCCAACTTTCTCTAAGATTTCATAGCATCTAACAATCCTCAGACTCATCTATGCCTTACCAAAACACCTCAAAATTTTCCGTGGAGAAACATTGAGAAAGAAATGATCTGATACCTCAAAAGAAATGTAATTCCTCCGGTTTTCTGCATAACCTTTCTTCCTACATTGAGCTGTTTATATTTTATTCTAAATCAATTGAACATTTTCTACCATCTCTTCTTCCAATTCTGGTCCCATCAGTTCCTATTCACATACTTCATCCAAAAAAGCCAGATATCGAACTCACTTTCTATATAATTCCTGAAACGGAGCCATCCTTATACTGGAATGAAAACTGTTAATATAAGAAAATTCAACCAAAGAAATATGTTGGTCCCAAAATCCATAGTAATCCATTCAAAAATAATGTAGCATATCTTCAAAAGTATGAATTGTTATTTCTAAACACCCATCTGGTTGAGGATGAAAAGTTGTACTAAAATTTAATTCAGTACCCTATAACATCTGAATGAATTTCCCAAAGTAAGAAGGATCCTTGGAAAATGATCACATATAATGGATAGAGGAACTCAATGTAACCTTACTATCTCTTTAATATTTAATCGAGAAAGTCGATCTAGAGAAAGAGTATCTCAAATAGGAAGGAAATGAAAATATTTTGTCAATCTATCTATAATAACCTAAATTGCATTGTTACCTCGAGATGTCTATTATAATCCCACAAAAATTTCCATGAATATATTTTCCCATTTCCACTCTAGCACTGGTAATGGCTGAAGCATCCCTTTCGTTAATTGTCGCTCTGCTCTAACCTGTTGACAAGTCAAACACTATTCAGTAAAGTCAGCAATATCTCTTTTCATTCAATTCCACATGTAATAGTACCAATGATATTTGTACATATTATTACATTTAGGACGAACTAATAATGGAGAACTATGATATTAAAATAACAACTCTTTCTTTCACTGTGAATCATAAGGCACACATAATCTCTTCCCAAATCCCAAAACACAGTCTCTATCATTATTAAACTCTTTGTAACTTACCCTTTTGAAACAAATATACCTTTTTTGAAACTCAATGAATTCTTTCTTCAATTACTTAATTCTTTATAATAGAGATGATTACATTGACACCTGAAAAAAACATAGGAATTTATTGTACCAATAACTTCTATGCCAATGTTCATCAAATCGTTAACCAAAGGATCTTTTTCCAAATGTATCATGGTTAATATTGAATTAAACTTTCGGCTCAAATTGTCAGCAGAATTATTTTCCATTCCTGGATGGTAATGGATCATGCAATCATAATCCTTGATTAATTATTGCCATATCCTCAATCTCATTTTAAATTCTTTTTGAGTTAATATATAATTCAAACATTTGTAGTCAGTATATATTTCATATTTTCCTCCACACAAGTGGTTCCAACAAATTATTAAAGAAAAAAACAACATCCACCAACTCTAAATCATATTTGCCTCATGAGGATTCAACTGACGTGATGCATAATAAATTACCTGATAAATCTGCATAAGTACACAACCATTCCTTTCCAACGAACCATAACTATAGATAAAAAATTCACCATCTCTAGAAGGTAATGAAAAAAACTATAGAATTAATCAATATTCATTTCAATTCCTGGAAACAATCAACATATTCTTTTTTATAAATAAAAATAACAACTTTCTGAGTTAACATAGTCAGTGGGATAGATAAACATGAATAATTCTCGAAAACCCTTCAATAATAGCCTGATACTACATCATTTGATGGCCCAACATCTGTTGATTTCATTTCAATGGATTTCACAACCCCTTTCTAATTGTCATCTGACTGCATTCCATCATTTTAGTTCTTTTATGGACCCTCATATGCATAATGACCCATTTAATTACACTTAAAAAAATTTATTGCCTGTAAATTATATTTTGTCTTACCATTACACTGATATTTTTTAGTGCAATTATGAGCCTTATATCCAATTTTACAACATAAATATAATATACAATAATTGAAAATACAATCCCCAACATGCTTTTTACCTCAATTTTCAATGTCTGTACACTTATGTTTCATACCATCTAACTTTTTCGAAGAGTTCTTACCTTTCATATGTAGCCTCAAACTCTTATTATGTTGTTTTTAAAAGATAATATAACATCAAAAAACTACATATATTCCTTCTCTGCACATCTGATATGTTTTTCATAACTATTGAACTCATGAGAAGCTAATCCTTTTGATATTTTGGCTTTAATACTATGTAAAAATGATTGATTTTTCTATCATGAACTCATATGTATCATAGATCATACCTTTAAAGTCAAGTGAATTTTTCTTCATAAGAATCCATTGATCAATAATCCTACCTCAAATGCAGGAATTGTTCATCCATCTTAAGACGAACCACATTAGCAAAATACTTCTCCAGAAACATACCTTTTAATTATTCATAATCAAGAGCATCAATATCCTCACTGTCCATGAAATTGTTAACCATTTACCACCACTGATCATCTTCACCTTCAAAATGGTAAATATAAAGACTAAACATTTGATGTTCAGAACAACCCATGTCATAGAAAATCATTTCTAGTTCTTTAATCAACCCTTCACCTGGAACAGGGTTTGCTGCTCTTCTAAATGAAGGGGGGTGTTGCCACGTGAAATGCTCTACTACTGATAGGTTCTTTTTTTGGTTGATCCGGCTGATCTCGTTCATGGATACTGCCACCATTTAAATCCTATGTCAACTTTTCCATCATTGCAACAAAATGTTTAGTTCTGATTCCAACCATCTCAAGTTGCTGATTTAGAAGGTTGTTTTCCTCTTGATGTCGTCCCATTATAACTTCACTATTTCTTCAACGGAAAACCATTCGGAATGCAGAAATATCTTTGTTGAATCTTCATGGTAATTTTTAAATGATATATCATTTCAATCTTACCCTAAATTAATTTATTGATATTAATTTAAATATATCCTTCCTCGTAACGTTATCTAAACCGACCTATGATACCAACTGTATAGCCCCAACCTTAAAAATTACATAATCATGAATTAAGTTGATAGTTCACATTAAAGATCTTTTTGGGTTTTAATGTTTTTGAAAAGTAGGCCATAAAAATTACATTACAACTCAAAAATTACAATATGGACACTCTTTCTTAGTATCCACTTATTTTATAAAATAAAAACCCATATTGGAAAATAATAATTCTTTTATAGATATAAAACTTCTTGAATTCACCCTTTCACTTACCCTTCCTTATACCATGTAAAATACATTTCAAATACATGTAATGAGCATAAAAAGATTAGTAAGGGTTATAAAATAAAATAAAGAAAGAAAAAAATTATTCCATATATACATACAAAACATAATCTCCATTACATAACTCATGAAATCATATTATTTTTGAATAACAAATAAAATTCATTAATCATAAAGGCAAATTTTGGCATCCATATCATACTTACATTGTAGCTATCACTACAACATAGGGAGTTACATTGGAATTCCTATCATACTATATTCCTTAAATCTATAGGGAGAAACATTAACATTTATCTCTGTCAAATTAACCAATACATTGGTGGTCTATCTCAGCCTCACCTACTGTAGGGTTATCATAGAACCACTCATATATGTAAAATAATTCCCAATAACCATAAGATATAAAACAATCATAAATGAAAGATAAAATTTCCACATTGCAATAAAAATATATCACTTCAAGATATTGAAATAAAAAATGCTTTCTCAAAATCACTTTTTATACAAAAATAAGTAAAAATGTTATATTGTATTTATTTTCCATTAAAAAAATAGTACGACTTCTTATGGAAGCCATCGATCAAATAATACTCAAGGTAGTGGAAAGGTCATTGTCCCCACGTAAGATAAAAATAAACATTCCTTTTTTTCATTTAGTAAAGAGCTTCATAAGAAATGATTCTCTATGAGTGAAATGAAGTTTAAATGAATATTATACATCATATAAATGAAAGTCATGTATAAATAAAAATATACCTCAATGAAAGGATATTGAGACGAAGTCCCTTACCTAATGTCTGACTTCACCCATTCGTTCAATAATCTCCTGAATAATAAACTAATGTTAATTATAACTAGGTTCAAAAACAATTTCATGTTTATTATTCCTTTTATATCCCTTATTTCCATTTAATCAATATTACATAATTATTTAGGTAAAAATCTGTCGTTTTTTCGATATTTTGTACTTAAGTGAAAAATAAACATCTTATAATTATAAATTGTTCATGTGGTCAAAAGTCCATTCTCTAAAAAATGATATTCATGATTTGGATATAACATATATCATATATATCCAGTATATATTTGTATTTTTAATAGTATATAACATTTGGAGACAGGAAATGAGTTCGTGGAGACGGTAAACCATATGTACACATGAACACTAATTTTATTTGTATTTAATATTTAATGGAATGAAAACATAATTATAAATAGGTATAATATAATTACAGTGTAATATTATATATAATTTCATTAATTTCATCCTTTGTACGTTATAAGTATGGCATGAAAGAGTCATATCCCTTTGAGGGGGCGATAGTCTACAATTCCTCAAGTGAAATGATCGTATTTAACTATTATGGAAAATACAAAGTTATGATATGATCTAAAAATAAAGAAGAATAGAGACTATATAAATATAATATATATAGCATATATATATAGTTCCATTATAATGTCCACCATGAGATACAGAAGGAGATAATTGAACAATTATCGTTTCGTGAGGCAGTAGTTCGCCATCCATAGAAACAATATGTTCACATCCAGTATGTGGACGTGTGTGGATGTTTAGTTCAAAACAACATGCTTGAATGTTGAGTATAATGGTGTTGTTATAAAATAATGGAATAAAAATATTTTAGTGGTTAGAGAAGGAAAATAAAAGGTAAAAACTTGAGAGAATATGTTACATTTAAATCGGGTAACTCCCTTTTGTATGAACCAAAAAGATTTATTGAATTTCCTTCTTCTTGAGATAAGGGTTCTAAGAGGAAGAGTGGGATGTTGGGAGACTATTGTAGGAGAGGTTGGACAACACAATTTGCTTGAGAGGTGTGAGTAATGGGTTAGAGGTTATGGCCTTTTATAAGGGGGAGGAAGGTCTCTTTAGGAATGGTTGAAAATTTTATTTTATTATAAAATAAATTTCTATTTAAAAAGGTCCCCAACACCTTTAATTCAAAGATAATGTGATTCTTATTTGAAATAATCACAACCAATAGTTTTTAGACCTTTTTCTCAATTGTAACCTCGTCATTTGGCATTAACACATAGTTAACTAATAATTCTTTTACCATGTCATCTTGTATATTCATACTATATGGATAAAAATTACTATAAAATGACATGACACCCAAAAATGGATCATTAATGAAAAATTATAACATAACATATATCATTTTCCCAAATCATATTTTTTTATTATTTTATCAATTAAAAAAATAGTATTCATTTTAAAAACTCATTTATGTCAATTTATAAACTATTCATATCAATCCAATAAAAAAATCAATAACAACTTGATTATTTCAAATAACAAAAATTAATTCCTAGATGAAAATTTATAATAATCCATAAAAATCTTGAATGTTATAAAAATATATAAAATAATTTTTTTTATTTTTATAATCTCATTTCTTTTAAAAATTTATTAATGATGTAATCATTACATCATCATTGTGTAATAATTAAATTTATTTATATGATGGGTAAAAATTATAAATAAACTACCATGATGTAGGAAATATTTTAAGATTTCTATTAAATATTTATAGTAAAATGAATAACTTATATAACTCATTATAAATTTTTTTTACTAAGAGTTATATGTTTATGATACATTTTTCTTATCATTAAATTTATTTTTACAATATTCCATTTTCAGTTACAATTGGCTCTATGGGGTCCCAAAATAGACCAAATGGTGCCCCTAGTCAGACATTAATCAACCAATATAATTGTGACACATGTTAAGATAATTTAATATTATTATAATATTTTATACCCTTATTTAATTGATTTACACTTTTACAATGGTAAATGAAAAATTTATCGAAGTTACTATTCACAATGTCTAAAAATAAAAGTTACCTATTTAAAACTTTTGGACCTACTCATTCCAAATATGGAATACATTATTAAAATTCAAAACATATAAGATTCAGAATTTATTTTAAATTTAATTATCATTGTCCAAACCGAAAAGTTTGTTTTTTAGAAATAATAACTACCAAAAGGTTGACATTTTTATGTCCAATTTCAAAGTGAAATTACATCAAATGACAAAACTAAGATAAAATTAAAAAAATATAATCCAGTTACACATTAAAACAAATTAAAAGGAAAATATAACTATATAAATAAATTATATGAAAAGAGAGTTTTGACATAAAAGGCTGTGTTTTCACTATTCATTAAAAAATGAACATTATCAGAAAAATACCAAAATTTTATCCAATTAAAATTTTGAAGTCACAATTATAAAGAAAAATTTTATTTTTTCAAATATAACATTTAACAATGACAAAAACTAGATTTTTCAAAGGGTTCAACATTCAAAGGTGGTAAATTGTCCTTCGAAAAAATATTTTAGTATTTATGCTTATAATTGGTTTCTTCCGAATTTTAAGACTCTAACATTTATTTGATAAGTGTAAAAACATTTCACAAACATGTATAATTATATTATAGTTAGTTATATTCATTCATGCCAATAAAATTCCTATTTGTTAACTACAATTTAAAATAATAATATTATATTATTATTTTTCAGTATAACGCAATGTTTTGTACAATGTATGATTTTAAAGAAACCCATTGTTGTGTATCAGTTACGACATCGAACATAGAATCCCCTTTAAAGTAAAATTAATAATTAATTCACAAATATTAATAAATATGAAAATATAACATCCTTTATTTACCTGTGATGTTACACTATGTATGTTAAAAGATGTAAAAATATGGTTCTATTAAAAATTATTAATAAAATTATATTCATTATGTAGGAGATTTGAATGAGTGTCGTGATTGTTAAGACAGAATGTAAGGGAATTTCACCTAACCCTTTATTTTCATGGGAAATATACCTTATTCACCACTCACTTCTTCGGTGTGGGGTATGTAATGCCCATTAATTTATTCTATTCCAATTATACATAAATATATTGGTTTTATATATATGTTTTATTATATTTATAAATTGGTATTTATTATTAAAATGATAGCAAATTAGTAATGTATTTTTAGTCAAAATTTGGCTTCTTTGAGACACAAGCCATGTTATGAACAAAATTTTTTATATGTTGTTTATATACTGACATTGACATTTTATATCATGAATATACATAATATAATTATATTTAATGATTCATATAATTTAATTTTCATCCATGGGGATTATTGTTCAAAGTTACCATGCTATAAGAGTTTATTGAAAAAATCTCATCACTTTTGGAGATTGTTTATGATTATGCTTTCATTAATGATATATTATGATACATAACTCAGAAAAACTCATTAATTTTATTCTCTTGTGGTTATTCATGACATATTCATGTTTTTTTATCATTTTTTCACTCTTTGGTGCATAATATCAGAAATAATGAATTTTTATTAATGTTTTTCCTCACCTCTCTCTAAAGTAAACAATTTATTATTAATTTAAAACCATGCCTTATAAAAGGATTCAAAAAATATTATATTACTCTAATATGATATTTAGAATAAAATTTTACCCGTGTTTTACATTATGAAAAATGATCTTTATTAAGGAATTTTCTTGTCAAATTTTGGTCGAGGCACCTTTCAAAACTTTGTACGGTGTAAAAAAGAATGTATACAATTTTCTGTTTTACCCACCAGTAGAGTGAAGTACTCTGTGATCATTCCTAATCATTTTTCAATGACCATGATCTAAAATGTGTTGCTAACCAACTCTTAGACTCACTAAATAATTGAAGGAAATAGTTCACTGAATGTTCTCATAATAGAGACCATATAAGAAAGATGATTTGGTTTCATATGTCTCAATATTTTGGAATGAATCACCTATGTGAATTTCATTTATGAACAAGAAGGTTTTTTGAAAAATTAAATAAAGGATAGAAATAAATTAACTACAAGGGAAAAAATATAGGGATTAGTTAACTAAATGTATTGGAATTTTGGCCACCCAAATACATCTTAATGGTTAAATTCATTTTGTATTTAATTAATGGTAATTATACAAATTGATTTCCTAATTAGCAGGATTCTAAATATTTTCATCATGGTGGTATGAATAATTGTTATATTATTGATGATGATGAGACTATAAAGAAAATATGGAGAGAATGTTGTGTTATGCAATAGGATGAGGTATCCATATTATTAATTTTGGGATGATGTACAATAATACAAGTTTCTATGAATTTTAATTAATGAATTATGATGTATGAATGTTGAAATATTAATGGACTAATTAGTTAATGTTTTTCAGTAAGGATTTACAAGTCTACGTAGAATGGTATTGATGGACTGGTAATGTTATTTAATGATAATGAGATATTTTTATTAAGGGAATGTGAAACTTAATTAATGTCTGATGTTTAGATTATTATGTTTGGATAATGATATGATGGATACGAATTTTTAAATTGGATGGTATAGTGTACCCTGGAACTGATTACTGACAAAGTTGTTTGTGCCTTCAAGGATGATGTGTAAAACATTTTGTATTTGATAAAAATATCTAATAATCATTAGAAGAAGGAATCATGCATGTTTTCCAAATATATTTATAGTAATTATAAGAGTTTACAATGAGGGTAGTCACATGATTTAAATAGGACAACCAATAGATACTTTTTGATATATGGGTGATCATTATTAAGTTGATTTTTTGACATTTTTTCTAAGGTTTTGAATTTTCATCATATAGAATGGATATAATGTGACCTATTTATAGGATTTTTATGTTAATTTTTTAAGAAGTTTGTTATATTAAAGTATTATCTATCCACATGGTTATTCATGCAGATTGGATAATAGTTCCAACAATTTTTTATTGATATAAATTGTAAAGAGATGCGATGACTTATCATGGATATCATGATTTGTGAAGATCAGAAGGAATGAAAAATTCAACTTCCTTTCTAGGAAAATAGGTGAAATAGATAACATAACAAAAAATATTGAGTTTGTATATAATAAATGAATGTGTATATTTTCATGAAAACTCATCATCATTAGAAAGAGAAATCTATAAATAAAACATTATCTAAGGAACCTTTATTTGTTATTGATTATATGGTCTTTGAGGTCCTTATAGATTTATGGATTTGTGATTGTTAACATTCTCTTGGCCTTATTCAATAATACACTCCATTGGAACATGATGCTTAGATTTATCCTCCATGTCAAATGTTTCACTCCCTAATTTTGTTCTCCAATGTTGGAATCTTTTTTTGAGTTACATTGGGTAACAGTTATTGTTTCATCCTTCTCTTTTTAAAGGATGTTTTAGTACGAATTTTTGTGATGTGGGTTTATATGAATGGAACTCTAATGTATTAATCATTTGATAATCAAGATGAATTTTGAGGGTGAAATTCATTTTAATGGGGTTGAATATTTCACACTATGATTTTGTGAAAAAAATAATAATTAATTTATTCCTTTTGATATTTTTCACTTCATAAATAACCAAAATTAAATATTATTAATATTAATGCAGTATGTTTATCTTGAGTTATATGAAAATATAGGTTTATAGTTAAAACATGAAATATAATGGATGGATTCCACTTATGGAACTCTATGGTAAACTTAAATTTCATAAATGACCAACATTCCTCGATGGATTATATAACACACCAGATCGAGTGTTATCAAACTGTTAGATATTATCTAATAATATAAAACCCAACTGTTAAATTAGATTTTATGAATATTATAAATTAAATTATGTAAATATATGCCTTTCACAAAATATAAAATTAATTAATTTGTTACAAAGTCTTTAGAAACAAATATAAAAACCAATTTAATATAAATCAGTTTTTTATATAAAACTATTATTATGCCCACAAAGTTGTTTTAATCCTTATAAATTAAAATAATAAAAATTGGTATGTATATTTAAAGAAATATATTTTATATATATCTAAGTTCATATTTAGTATATTCATCCACTAAGTCTTATAACCATAAGATAAAAATAAAACAAATTTAACTCATAAAACCTAATATTTCTATTATATTAATTTTACCAACTTTTAATTGAGAACATATTTTAAATCTAAATTTTGGAAATTTTATAAATATTTAATTAAAAAACTAAAAATTTTAACGTGAATTTTAATTATTATGTTTGGATGAATTTTGGTTTATTTTTCTCTGAAATTTTATTTTATAATAAATAGATAAACTCTTGTATTTTAGGTCAAAAATACTTTTTAATCTAGTTTATTTATAATATTACATTACTTTTATAAAAGTTTGAATGTTTTCATAGACAATATTTTTATCAATTAATACATTTTAGTTAATTATAACCAGTTAAACATTGAAATCTGATATAAAAACTTTGCAAACATTTGATCATTTTTACATTAATAACATGCTTTGTCGGCTAGACAATGGGAATACATTTATATTAATTTCTTCTACATATATGATTTCAATTTCCAAAAATTGATATTATATTTAGAATCATAATACTATATATTTTCTAAAATGACTAAATTATTTTTTAACCAAAAATATTAGTCAATGTAATTAAAATAAATTACATCAATTATGGTTAAATTAAGATTAATATGTGACTAAACAATAATCATACAGACCATAATGAGCAATAAACATTTCCAAAATGAAATAGATGACCATATCAAGACACTATCATCTTTTATATATTATTTGGATCATTATTGATCAACATATAATTGAAAACGTCAGATGGGTCCTTTCTATTAAAATATTACAAGAATGTCACTCCGCCTACATTATCGATGACCTCCACTCCTCCCACTTCCTCACAACTCTGAAGACAAAATCGGTGTAGAAAAAACCCTAAAAAATACCTCCATAACATCCTTATCTTATTCTTTGAATCCTCACATTGGAATAAATATTATTATTGGCGCTCTTTGGTGCAATCTAAAATGAGTTACATGATTACGAGGTAATAACCTCACTCAAACTCATTTATTTTGTTTTATTTATCCAATCCGTAAAATATTATTATTTAATAATTGTATAGAAACAAAAGTATACTTAATGTACTAGTGTTTTTTTATTATAATAAATAGACCTACACTTAAATACACTTACATCTTTTGGGTAACGAACATAATGTTTACATGCACGGTAGACTAATGCCTCACTAAATGATGATTGTTCATTTTTTCCTTTACCACATATCAGGGTGGGAATTGAAATGGAAATTATATTTTTTATATAATTTATTTATTATTTCATTAATATTATTTCATTTTTTTTCATTTATCTTTATACTTTACAATTCCTATTAATACCATATTTTCGTTTGAGATAGTGTGGACTACCGCCCCTAAAAGTGATGTGATTTTTTCAAACACTACATTAAATGTATTAAGGATAATTTTAGTGAATATATAGGATATATATTGTATAGTAATTATAATTTAATATATATATATATATGTATATGTATTTAACAACCATTCTTTCAACATGACCGATAAACGGAAACAACGTTCATAAATACAGATGAATGGCCATCTCCATGAACGATGTCTTCCATTTGACACATTAGTATTCAAAGAATTATTATAATAAAATTATAATAACTTTAAATTATATTAAAATCATGTTTTACATTCTGGAAGTCATGTTGTAAATATAATAACCAAAGTTATAACAAATTAAGTCTCATGAAAAAAAAATCATTTATTACCCGAACTAAAACCTTATCATTGAATTTTTACCAATAAGTTGATATAAATCCATAATAAAACCATATATATTGTTATATGTAATAATATTGTTATTTTATAGACATATAATAAAATAGTATATATTATAAAGTAGTTTTTAATGAGTACTATTAAATTCAATAAAGAATGTAAAGGAATTTCACCTCACTCTTTATTTCAATGAGATACATACCTTATTCACCACTAACAAATTTTTAATGGTGTATGCACTACACAATAAAATATTATATTAAAAATATAATTATATATATGGGTATTTACATAATTTATTTGATATTTCTATCATCGTTTTTATGTTTTAATAGATACCAAATTAGTAATGTAATTTTTTTTAAATTTTCTTTTATTGAGACACATGCCATGTTATGCACCAATATTTTTATATGATGTGTATATACTACATTGGAGATGTTATATGATTAATATAAATCCATTAATTATATTTTATTCTTCATATAATTTCATTTTATTAAATGAGATGTTTGATTTAATGATACAATGTTATATGAGTTTTTTGATATATTATCACCACTTTTCGATATTGTATATGATTATAGTTTATATCATGAAATATAAATATCCATATCTAATGAAAAATATTTACCATTATTCCCCTCTAGTTTTTCATGATATATTCATATTTTGGTACCATATCCCCTCTTGTTGGAACAAATGATCGTTAAGAAAGTGATTTTAATAAATTCTTACATTACCTCTCTCTCTTATGTCAGAAATTTATATTCATTAAAAACCATTTATTCTAAAAGTTATCAAAAATTATTCTATTATTAACCTATGATATTTAAAATAAATATTTAGAAATGTTATAAATTTTTAAAAAAAGGTTTTTAATAAGTAATATTCATTTCATTTTATGGTCAAGGAACCATGATAAACTTTTTACAGTGTAAAGAGAATGTTTTATATATTCAGGATTATCAATTATCATGACTGAAATTCCCTTAAAGAATCTATTACAAGATCAAAATGTTATTTTTTTAAAATAAAAAAATTCCAAATATTCATGAAATTTTTTATTTAAATGTATATTCAAAGGAAAATGTTTTCAAAATGATATTATGTTATTTTTTATGTTTTTAAGGAAAATTGTTTTGAAAAAACATTCATTCTTCTTTTTTAAGTTTTAATGTCAAATTTATTTCAAATGGAATTCGATAATTCTTCATAATTTTGGTTCCCATGAAAAATGTTTTCCAATCTTTTTTATGTTTTTTAAAATTCCTTTTTCAAATAAGAAAGGATATTTTCCTCAAGAAATTTTTTTGAATGATATTTCAAAATTATTTTCCATATAAGATGAAATTAATTGATGTTAGTCATGCCTTTCCTGGAAATGATATAATTGTTACATTCATATTATTTTTTTAGTGTATTATTCTTGATGTAAAGGTCTTCAAGAAACTCATTTCTCTTTCACGAGTCATATTTTTATGAAATATGTTTTTCTTCTCATGGGATATGTTTATGATGAAATGATCATGAAACCTATATATTTTTTTACATGTTGTTATCTAATTATATGTTATTGACACCCATTTCTTTTCATGTGTTAAGGTATATTTTTTTTTGATTTTGTGGAACATGTATATATTATTTCATTATAATATGGGAGGGATCTATATATTCATCCAGTAAATTGGGTAATGATTAATATCTCATGCGATTTAAATCAATAGAATGATAAGTGAACTCAGTTCAGTGTTACATGGTTATTATGAGAAGGGAACTTAGTTCAGTATTATAGAGATGGAATAATGACTAAACTCAATTTAGTAGTACAGGGATGGAACAAGGATTAAAGTCTGTTTATTAGTGTTATTTGACCAATAATGTTGTCTTGGAAGCAATTCCTTTGGTACTATGAAAATCATATTATATGCTTATGTGTTTTACACAATTACATGTTTTATTCCAATAAATGCTTTCATGGATTATGTTTTTTTTTTCTTTTGATTACTATCTTATGAACTATCTAGACTTATTACATGATTCATGTTTATGATATTTTATATTATGCTTATGGTCCTCCATTTGCTAATCATGTTATCATACTTTTATGCCCATGTTTATGCTTAAATGTCCCCCCTTTTTACACTTACTCAGCTTCTGAGATCACCAGTTTTTTATGTTTCCTTCTCTAGGTAATGAAGATATATATTAGGTATGATGTTTCTAGGAAGGATTAATGTCATGAGGAAGCTTGTGGGAGATAATTTAGTCCACTTATGTGATGTTGATAATGTTTCCATATTTCCCAAGGCATTAGACTAATATGGACTTTGGGAGTTAGTTTTTAAAACATTATAAGTATTCCATGGAAGTGACGTAATATTAAAGAATGTCATGATCATTTATTATATCTCTTCTCTATGAGTCCAAATCTACATAAAACCACATCACGAAACTTTTTCTCATACTCTAGGGGATAAAAATTCATGGTAAAGATCTTGTGTCCTACTAAGATTAGAGGGTCTAACTCTACTAGTCTTCGCAGAAGTCAATGACCCAACCTTGATGGTGGGTAACACTCATGAATGTCACTATGGAACTCCAATTCCTCACACTGTTAGAGGGTAAAGACTAGAATGTTCCATCATCGGGGAACTCTACTACCCATACCTGCTGGAAGGTAATTCCTAGAATGAACAATAATCACAGAACTCCATTACCCATCCCTACTTGAGGGTAATGGTTAGACGAACCCTTAGCTGAACTCTACTATGCAGCACTACTAGTGGGTAACTCAGAAAGATCATCGGGGAGCTCCACCACTCATCCCCTCTAAAGGCTACCATACAGAAGGTCTCTAGTAATCACATATGATTATTGACTTCATTAAGCATTCCTTAATAATTTGATGAGATCAAAACAGATCACACCGTAACTAAGAATTTACTACTAAGGCCACCATTTCATTCTATGTGGAAAAAATATTAGGATTGGATACTTGAGGACCAATATCCGAGTTTTAGAAGAAAGAGATACAGATGATGGAATCCTTCTTAGAAGAGCTCAAGGGGTTCACAACATTTGAGGGGACACTCTTAGCATGTGTTCCAACATCACATCCTAACTATATTCCTAGTCAGCTCACTGATTTCTCCCATAATAGAGTACATGCTATGTAGTTGGACTACAGAATGTCTCATCACTAACCGTGACTGTGGATGTGTCATGTGGATGTGCCCGGGTACTCATACCTCGTGTCCATGTTCACAGGTACACATCTTGATGTTCCACATGGGTTGTTGCTCATGTGGTCATCCCTTTTCTGTTTACTCCTACATGGAATACCTATCTATGAAACCATCAAATGGTTCATCCCATCAAGGTAAGGTACGAGGTGTGTAATGTAGCATTACATGTCATGTAACCATCAATTTCTCTAAAAACCTAAAATCGCTGCCAATGGACTACATGTCATGTGTTCTTAAAACTACATGTCTTGTAGTCAGAACATTAATAGATATACCAAATATAATCTCTCACATAAAATCTACTACAACATCAATCGATTCCACCATGAATATGTCAGAAATCAATGGATCTGATAGGATATTGTGATTTTCATCCATTATTCTCTATAAACCATGCACCAGAAGGTAATGAGGGTATCTCCATATTTGTGGCACAAGGAATCACATCTATTCATCAAAATCTAGATTATTTACAATTGGATATGTCTTCATCTCCACACAATGTTCCCATATCTATTCATCATTTATCAAAACCTTGACATTTTATCGATTCACTACTAATATCGTGTTCTGATCAATCTTGGTACATCTTATAAATGGATAGTCGGGAACTCATGGATCCATCCAAGAAAAGATTCAAAGTATCAGGGAAGAAGAGATCCTTAAACCAATTTTTATAACTTTTTTGCCAAGTTCTACTAGAAAATATAAAAATCTAATTCTAGGGTTAGATGAAAAATTTATAAATAATTTATTGTTCAATATAAAAGAACATGATAATGGTGTTATACAAATAGGTCAATGAAATAAGAATGATATATAAAATATTCAATCCAAAAGAGTGAAACAGTAAAATATGAGTCTTACCTCTATTTTGAATTGGTCAAAGAAGAAGAATGTTTCCTCCAACCAAGAAGGTAGATATGTTATGTTCTTTATGGTACTATTTTCATCGATACTAGGATTCATCATTGTTTCCAAAATGTTTTCCAATGGAGGGGGGATAATGTGTCACCCACGATCATTAGATTATGAGTCTAACCCAATAAAAATCACTATAGTGATATACTTATAATCAATTAAATTTATTTTCAATGATTTAATGTAATTAATTAAATAATCAAATAAATTCACTTTACAATCTACCAATAATCCAGGGTTTGAACTTCTCTTGTTAACATGTTTTATATCATGCGCAGGGTAACCATCATGATTTAAACTCAACCATGGTATCTATTTTATAACCATATCAACCATTCAATAGTTATCTAACATTATTTATAATGTTTCACACATGCGATATAAAATATATTTAATATTCATATAAAATTAATTTCAGGAATACATGACCTAGGAATCATAAGATGTATTATCCCCTATAATTGTAAATATATATATATATATATATATATTTAGTATTGTTAAAAACCAAAAATAAAGTCTTTAAATCATTCCCTCCTTTATTATTTTGGTCCTTGAAAAGATAAAATATGGAAAATGACGTCGACTACTTAGTACGCACTTGGAAGTCCCACTCCCTAGAACTCTCCTTAAAATTTTCTTGCTATCACAGTACATGAACCAAATGGATGGTCTAACTATGAATGGTCCTCTCATATCGATCCTTTATTTCCATAGGGTTCTCCACAAATGTTCTTTTTTCCTTGGTATCCATCCCTCCCCAATTGATGACTTCTGCAGTATCATGCACATATCTCCTAATTTAAAACATGTTCAATAAGTAATGACCATATTCTAGTTGTGGGGGTTGGGAATTGTGGTATGAATCATCACAAACCCTCAGCATGATATTGAACAACCTGATTTTCGTCCCGAATAGCTTTCAATATCATCCAATCCACTACATTCAATTATATAGGGAAATTCATAATAAAACATCATATCCATGTTCAAACCCTAATGGATAATGATGATGATCTGCATAATATTTCAATCTTCCCTGGGCCATCCTCATCCACTGATTAATTATTTAAACATTATTTTCCCTTTCACAAATATTGGGCACACAATTGATGCATTTGCAATCTCAATTTGGAAGCAGGATTTCCATTAGTGTCTCCCTTACAAGGATACAAATGATTCTACATTGACAATATATTTTTAGCTATTATTGTATAAAAAAATATACCATTGTTCGGTGATCCCTCCAACTCTAGAAAAAGTCTACAATGAAATCCCATAGAATATCCTATAACACATGGATTGTGTGATGAGTTTCCCATTAATAATGGGGGGAGAAAAGTTGTAATCAATTGTAATTGTTCTCAAATTCACTATGCATGAATCTCCACAATCATAATGTAAATTTTGAGTCATGATCAGAGAAAATTGTCGAGGGTACCACATGAACGTGGACTATCCCTCGTATGTATAACTTCTCCAGAGTCTCTTCTCCGTAAATGAAAGAAAGTGTGAAAACTTCATGAGACTATCGACTATCTCCCAATGGTGTCATGGATATTCATTAATTCATGGAAGACATATAATGAATTCCATGGAAATAATGTATGTTTCCACTCTTGGATCTAAAGGGGCTACAACAAATCTGTTCGAACATTGTGTTGAGTTTTTACATGATCACAGGTGAGGCACTGAGAGACAAACTCAAATATGCTCTATCTCCTATCGGACCATCAGAACAATCACTAAACGTTTATATAAAAATTCTCTATATAAGGATTTATAGCTAGGTGGAATTGGGGAGCTTCCATGTCACTTCCTCCTGCATCATGACAGGAACCATTTTTTTCCCCTAGAAGAAGATGGAATGATTTACTATATCCAAATATCCATCTAGTGACTCAACTATGGTTATATGATAACATAAGACATAATAGTTGATGTCTCCCACCTGAGACTATCCCACACACTATAGAAGGGGAGTAAACACCATCAATTGAAGAAAACATATACCCTCCTACTCCACCAAGGGTATCTATAGGGAAGCAAACTACTAAAAATCATCCGAAATTAAGAAATCATGGGACTTCATTTTAAGGAAATCTGATATAATGATTCCCTTCCCATTTATATAGAATATCCCTAAGTCATATTCCTATAGGAATTCCAACTAATGTTTTGGTCACTTGTTCAGGTCACTCTGAGTGAAGAGGTACATGAGACTATGGTGGTCTAAGTAATCCTCAAAGTGCTCTTCCATAAGATAATGCCTCTACTTCATTAGGGTGAAGAATATTAATTCTAGATCTTTTACATGAGTTTTGTCATTATATTTACGGGTTATCAACTGCCTTGACCCATTTGAGATGACTACTTGCTAAATTGACCCCAACTCACGAGGCATCCCAATACACTATGAACTCAGCACCATCTTCTTGTAGTATGATCACTATAAAATGTATCAACATCTACCTCAACACCACAATGTCCCTCTTTCAATTATAAATATATGAAAAAGACTTCTCTTTCATAAATAGTGTGGTCAATGGGGCTGTGAATCTTAGAATTTTCACCAAAATCCAACTGTAGTACCCCACAATCCCTAGGAAGCACTAAACATAAGAAACATTATTGTGTGAGTCCAAATAAAACACTAATTTTATCTTTACTAGGTCCATGGATTACCCATTATCTACAATTAAATGCACCATAAAGTAAACATAATGAACCCAAAAATGAAGCTTCATGATATACACTAAATATGGTTCTCTTAATGAAAATCAAGGACCATTCGCAAGTGATCTAAATGATCCTCCTTTGATGCAGAGTATATGAGTAATTCGTTGATGAAGACAATAAAATTGGACCAATTACTGATGGAATACCTAGTTCATAAAAAACATGAACACATTGGTGTAATTCAACACACGAATGGGAATCACCAAGAACTCATAGTTTCAATGATGACATCGAAAAGAAATCTCTACAATACTATCCTCGCAAACACACAACTGGTGGTAGTCAAACCCGAGATCAATCATTGAGAACCATCTCACACCTCACAACTTATGAACAAATTAATTTATCTCTAGAAAGGGGTACTTTTTTATCTTTTCATGTTTTAGGCAATAATAATCCATGCGGTGTCCTAAGCTCCCTTCAGCCTTTTTCACAAACATGATTGGGGCTGCCTAGATTGACACAATAGGACTGTTGAAACCTTTCTAATAATGGTGTTCTAACTTCAATCATATTTTTTGAACCTCGTTATATTCCATAAGGTATTCTATAGAAGATATCGCAGTTTTTTCATGTTGAAAGTCAGTGAAAAAATCAATCTCCAACCTTATGGGTAGTCCAAAAAAGTCTTCAGGGAAGTCATCCATGTAATCTATGGAAACTGAAGGAACACAGATTCCTAAATATCCTACGTAAATATAGGCTATACTCATCAAATAATTTGTGATAGGATGAAACATCTAGCTCGCAGCATCCACCTATCCTTCCACGAGATCTCCCTTTATAGAAAATGATAATCTCATACCATTAGTTAGAATACAAATAACTTGTTTTTTATGACAATAAATATTGGCATAGACTATGAAATAAAAATCCATACCCAATATGATATTTTATCGTTCCATTAATATAACCAACAGCTCATACATGAACCTCACTCCTACAAGTGATAACTCACACTATCGACAACTAAATGATACAGAAGAAGCATTCCCTGTCCAAAACACAAGATGATGTTGTTTATCATGCATCACAATTAGGATATCTAGCTCCTACAATGGGATTTGAGGGACAAAAGAATGAATTAAACTTGTGTATGCTAATATTGAGGTATGAGTATCATAAATACATATCGTACATCCAATTATATTGTGTATTATGGGATCGTTGACATCCTAGGACTACAACTATCTTCAGACTCGGTTGCTACCTCCCTGAGGTTAATGTGGGCCTCCTAGTGGTTGTGGTGGTGGAAGGATCTCATACCAAGTTCCATCATCCCTGACACCTCATACTCCTATTCTAGCTTCCTCTTTATAGGGACCACCTTGTCCCCACAAGGGAGATCCCTAATCACATTGATGCCTTCACTAGAGATGTTTGTTATCCATCTTCTTTGGATAATCTACAAGTTTGGTTGGGCATTAACATGCCTCTCTACTTCTATAGTAATAAGAAATGTACCTACCCTATTTGGGATACCCTATGACTCTATGATGCCTCATCCCTATGAAACCACTTTCCTAAGCCTTATAGTGTATGGACCTCCTAATATGGGATCCCATTAACTAGAACAGACATGATAGTTTAAACGAATCATCTATAGTACACCCAAAACTAGCTCCAATTTCTGAGCATCCCATTGATAGAAATTCCCCTTTCACATGTTTACACTCCAGAATCATGGTATAGGTGAGAATTCACAAGGGTACAATGCTGGTAGTAATATCTCAGTAGAGTACCTACTCAAACATCCATACTCAAATGTATACATAACACATCATATCAAGGGAGAAGTGCACATGGTGATGGAACCTTTTTTTGTACTCATCCACCATTATCCCTCCCAGATTTAGCTCCAAAATCTCTCTGATTCGGACTGTGCATAATTGGGAATAATATAAAACTTCACAGAAAGGATTCCATAAGTAATCTCATGATAGTTTCAACTCTTCATGCACTTATGTAATCACACTACATAAACATCCAGAGTTTCAGGGGAAAGGGTGGATACCAATACCATCACCTAATCTGTTTGGATTCAAATAGTCTTGAACATAAATACCACCAAATTTATCGAATGCTCTAAAATATCTAGATCGTTCTTGACACAGAACCACATCGGTCTCTAATTCTCGATGTCACCAAGTGTAAAAACAATTCCCCTATCATTATCTTGCTCTGTTGGGATGTTCTAATATTATAATGTATTTACACCATTTTATCTATGTTATTTATTTTTAACACCAATGTTCTTATGTAGGATGGTTTTAATGATTTTTTAACATTCATTTCTATTTAGAATAATTCTTATTAATGTTAGAGTATTTTTATTCCATGTATATATTTTTAAATTCCACAAAAATTATTCTTTCCATAGTGAAAACCAAAACAGTTTTCATCTCCAATTACCATTTTAATCAATATATTTCATTATAAAACCACTGTTTATTTATCCTTCATAATGATTAGGTGATATAGAATGGTTATATCAAAATACAAAAAATGTTTTTCCATCTCATAAAAATAAAAAATTTTATCTTAACCTCCACATTTTATTTTGATAATGTGTATTTTTCATTGATACATAAGAAATGATTAGTGTTAAAAATTAAATTATGTCAAAATAATTTCACGTAGATTTTTTAAAAATTAATTTCATTATTGAGTGTCCATTATGAAATTTTTATTTAACATTAATTGTTTTCTAATATTTTCACTTCCCATTTTTGAAGACTTCAGGTACTTTTCAATTCTATTTTTTTTATGTTTTTTCTTAAAGGTATGTGTTTTCAATGTATTTTGACTTCTATATTTGGATTTAATTTTCACCTTTTTAATTATTGTATATTTGGAACACATTATATTATAGTTTTATAATTATTATACTTCCATTAACTATTTTTTTTTGAAACTAATTTATAATAAAATATTTTTAATTTTTTTCTAAAAAATATTGTAATTTAACTAAAATTTACCTTCAAAGTAATATCTTTCATGATGTAATGTTTATATATTTATATATATACTATTTTTTGATTCCTTTTTTGGAAACATATTTTTTTATAATATGACATATGAAGTTCATGTTATGTTATAATATTATAAAATCCATGCATTTATCTATGGGTAATTAAATTCATTGTGATGAGTGGTTTTAATTAGAATATATAAGTATGAATATTGATAGGTGGGGTGATATCAATCCCAAAATTCATTTTTTTTATGTTTATATCATACGAGACAATAAAGAATTAGCATAATAAGTTTTCCACAATGTTTTGGACTTGAGGGTTTTTCTTGCATTCTGATTAATGCAGAAAATGAGTCTATTTACATAAGAATGGTAATTATGTGTCTAAAAACATTGTATTATAAATGATTATAGTTACTCAATATTCCAATGTTTTTATCAAGTTACAAGGATTTTACAAGTGGTATTTTTTCAATATCATTTTATTTTTATGGTTTTTCCATTTTTATAACAAATTATTCCCTTTTATATCATGATAATTCATTTTCTGATTAATAGTATGTATTTGAGTTATTCCATGTCATATATTCTTATGTAATAAAATATTTAATATATTATTTTTTTCTATAAGTTTTTGTGATTACCAGGCCTGGTCTTATGATATTTTATCAAGATATTTATGTCTTCCTCTTATTATCATTCTTGTTTATGATATATAATATATAATATTACTTTTCCATTACCAAGATTTTGAAACAAAACCATTCTTATATTTAAAATAAAAATATACTAAATATGATTGTATCATTTGATTTGTTTTGGAAGGGTATGTAGTAACATGTTAATGTATACATTTTTTTGTGTTATAAAATAATATGTTTTCCTTGACAATTTTTACATCAATAAACATTTTTTCCTTTGGGTTGTGGGACATTTATTTATATGTATATTTATATCACGAGATTATTATAAATTTATGATCACGTTAGCAAGTGATATATCAGTTGGATTAGGGAATTATTTAGTTATTTTTATTATTAGAATGTTATTTCTTTTATATGAGTTTATTTATATAGGGGATTAATTGAGGGAACATTGTTAAAAACATATAAATAAGTCTAAAAATTAATCATATCCCAGATTATTGGTAAAGTGTTTAGTAGTTTTTTTCGATGAAAATTATTTATCATCCAAATACTAAAAGTAGACAAAATGTATGAAATAGAAATATCTAGTGGTAAAATAATGGAAACAGGAATGTAGTCCATTAAATCAATCTTCACACAGCAATAAGAATGTTGAATAAAGTCAAACCTAGAAAGACATTCATGGGGGATATTCTTTGGAAAATTATGTGGATCTACAAAACAATATAAAGGTTGGAATTCAAATATATTGGGATATCTAGGTTTATGTGTTTATCAAAACCCATCATAAGGTAGACTATGATGATTATTAAATGATGAAATATAATCCATGGAGGATATTTGTTTATATTATAATTATATAGGTTAATAGTTTAATGATATTGATTAAAAAAGAGTGATACTACCAGAAATAATGTTTTCATATTCTAACATGAATTTATTATAAAGTGATAATTCCTTATAAAATGTTTTTTGGTTTATCTTCGAAACTTATAATATATTAGTAATTTTATATCACTCACATTAACTAAATTTGGATTTAGTGAATTATAGAACCCTTATAAGTTTATTTAAACATAGTATTGAGGGAAAATTAGAATATTTCCTCAATAAACAACCTATTAGAGTGGTAGTTGGTATATAAACCATCTTTCATGATATATCACTAATAGTGTAACCATAGTTGAAATCCTATGTTCTAAAAAGTAGATAAGGATGTATGTACAAAATAATTCAATAAATAAATATTATGAAAGAAAGAATATTTAACCACATTAATGACAAAAATGATGGAATATTAATCAATGTAATTTCATTAGTATGACTTTAAGATTATTTAATTTTTTTTAAAGATCTATATTGAGCATCATACTATATATGGAAACTGAACTGTTCATATAGTAAGAGTAAATGAGATGAAACACTCTATATCCTACTAATAAAAATTTTAAGGACTAATGTGCTTAGTATATGAGAATTATACAAACCAATTACCTAATATAAGGTCTTCTAGAGATGGAATAATTCCATAATATTCTTTCCCATATGAGAATGTGAGATCATATGAAATGACTATAGATATAGAGGATTATGATTATTAGGTGCTCACATACAAACACTGGTGAATTAGTGGATGTATTATATGATTATAAACCCAAGTATATATATTATTATTTATAATAACTTCATGTAACTACCCTTATTGATTATTATTTTATGGAAAAATTTAGTGTTATAGTAATGATAATTGTGGAAATAATATTTTCACTATTATTATATCATCCACTAAAAAAACTAACTCAATTTTGGAAATAAATTTTCTCTATTAACTTTTTTCATAAATTAATTTCTAGAAAAATGAAAAAATCATTCTAAATAAACTTTTTCAATCTATTAATGGAATGACAACTATGAATTAACTAAATAGAAAATTTAATCCTACACATGTGTCTTAATACCTGGTTGTGAGATACATTTCATGGAAGTGGTTAGGGGATATAACTATTTTATAGTCTTCCCTATAATATTAAAGATCTTATAATGACGTAGGTCTATCATTTTTTTCACCATTAGTGTTTTTTTCAACTAAACAATAATTAGATTATGAAGATTATATTAAATTAAGGTGGATAGAATTTAACAACATGAGTTTTCATGCCGAAATAAACATTTTGATATATGGGGTTCTCTAGAAAAAACAAATAATAAATAGAAATATATTTTGGTATTATAGTAGTAGAATTAGTTAGTATAAATAGTGGTAACAAAATTAAGAAATGTATATAAATGGATTGATTTAAATAAAATATAAGAAATTTAAATTAAATGTCAAATTGAATTATTATATCTAACAATCTAATAAAACATCTTTATATAAATAAAATGGATCTTATAAAATGGATTTTACTTCATGTTTCATATATATATATTATTAAAAATAAGTTAGGAAGAAGTGTTAATATACCAAAAATTGTTTCCCTATAAAAAACCATATATTATGATGTTTTATAATTTTATTTTAATGTTAATTTTATCTATTATTATATATGAATTTTTAAAAATTCTGACCATTTTTTGATTCAGCAACATTAAAATATTTCAATAATAAGTTTTTATTTTTCTAATTTAATTGATTTTTTTGGGTGACTAGTGTTGAATACCCTTTTTTTAAAATACGGTTTATTTTAACACATAACTTCTATATAAACCCATAAAAAAACATATGAAACCATTTTTCTCATCAAATATATTTCATTTATTTATGATTTTTATTTAAAAATATCATTTCAAATTTACAAGAATATATTATATATTTTAAAAAATATGTAATTATTTATCAAATATTATTTTAACTACCTTACATATTATAATTTTAAAATTAATATTTATGAAATTTATCAAATTAAATGTATCATAAATTCATATTTTTTGAGAGAAAATTTTCTAATTAATTTAACTTTAATTTTTTCCATAATGATTACATTTCTATGAATAAATATTAGTTACCCCAATAAAACCCTTAACTTTAACATAATAATATATTCAAAATTATTGTTTATTTTTAAAATAAAATTAAGTATTTATAAATTAAATATATTATAATACAATTAAACATATAAAAAATTTAATTAAGATTACTTTATCGTGTAATAAATGTTGAAAATTAATAGAAACACTCAGTGATTAGAATAAAAAAATTCAAAAAAAACTATTTTTAAACACATTAATTGTTTTAAACCTGAAATTATTTTTATCCAACTAGTTGACAAGTTAATTTTTATTCCATTTTTATGGTTATCAGGAACTTATTTTCCTTAATTTATTATCATAATAGATATTATGATCATAAAAATATTTTTATGGATATTAATTCCCTAATGAACATCATTTTTTCCCATGGTTTGTTCATAGGCACTTCAATTCAATTTTATATCTTGATGAGATGATGGGTACATCAGCTAGTCTAATTTATTAATGAGAATTTAGAGCATTTATTGAACAAATTTATTTAATTGAGTTCAATATCATTGGTCAAAGATATAACTGGTACAAAAAACATATTAGTGACATGGTGGCTATAAATAGTTACTGGGCGTTTGTTGATGAGTCTTCTTTAAATATTTTGTAGTCATTCTATTTCATGAATTTTTTTAGAATCAAATATCTTTATCATCCAATCATGGGTTATAATGTGGTAAAATACTAAAAGTCTCCCTTTCTTATCATGTTTAACTAATCATGGGTGACTCACCTAGAATTTGGGAAGCTTGTAAAGGATTTTTGTTTCTCAGTTGATTACATGAATAATTATTTTCATGCTTTCTAAAATTAAATATTCTCAATTATAATCTTAAGAGATATAGAAAAGACATATATAATAACATTGAGTAGTAAATATAAAATCATGCCATCCCAATTCAGCATATTCTCAGGCTATTCCTTTGTAATTACTTTTCTAATGGTTTTTTAGAGAAGTGAGTTATCCCTTAAATTAATAAACACCTTAATTTTAAAGATGGAATTTAATGAACTAATTTTAAATCTAATTCGATTAAGAATTGAGATATTAATTCCATGTATTTTAATTCCATTTAGTGGATTAGAAAAGGCTCTTGACCTATTTCGTTACTCATGAATGGAGATCACATCAGGAAAAGTATAAAGGATCTCTCAGAGCACATTGATTCTTTCTACGTGGATCTTTTTATTAGATCATCCAGTAATTGTGATCCTATTAATTTTTTTAATCCTAATATGTTCAATATGTAGGAAAATTAAAGACTCGTCTCTCTTCCATTATAACCATTGATCAAAGAAGTTATCTTAAGTCTCAAATCAGATATCGCTCTCGGTCTGAATTTATTTAAAAACATTATCTTTTAGATTTATTGTGAGATCATTCATGATTATATTTGTATAATTTTACATCACTTATATAAAAGAGGTTATCACCCATAAAGGTTTAATGTTCAATTTCTGGCTTTAATTCTTTCTTTGAAAAATTAAAATGAGATTCATTATTTCAACCTGGTTACTTTGGTCAAAAAAATTTATAATATTATTAGTAAATAATTTCCGAAATATGGTCTCCCATATCATGTAAATTTTTTCTTCCAAAAAAATTTATTTTATTAGGGTGAGTTGTATTAAAAATTTCCTTATCATTTCCTAAGAGTGTATCAACATTCTTAAAAAAATTCAGGTTGGAAAATTCCATAAAATCATGAATTAAAAAGATTTTGATATTATGGATAGGACTATTATATAAAACATCCTTTCATTGTTTGGTTTTGATTGAGATTTTTTTAATTCGATAAATATTATCTTGAGCTATTATCACATCTATATTAATAAGGGCTCATTTTAAGATCCTAGGGTGTTAGGCTAGGTGATCACCAATCTGTTATTATATTCACTATTACTGAGGATTATCCTATTACGATTTTATAAAACATGTCTAGAAATGGGTATTTGATGACCATTTTTGTAGGTAGATCAATTTCTACTCCTAATATTATTAATTATAATGATGATATTATTCTATTCATTCATGGGGACAAGAAAAACATAAAAATGTCAAAAAAACTCTATTTCATTATTAGGATGTGTCATGTTAACATGTCCATTTGAACAAGTTTTTATTAATTTATAAGGAATATTTATGATGTCAAATATATTGATATTATTAGTTATTGGGGTATTAGAGATGAATTTCCATTTTATCTACCTTCGAGTTCCAATATTTATGGGATGACCTAATGTTTTCCACTTTTATAGCATTATAAATCAAATCAGAAGGCATTTATCCTCTTATATGGGAAAATCTCATTCCATGGAATGTCATATTTGTTTTATTAAATATGATACCATTTATAATATTATCTATTAAATTATGGTTTATTATTAGATTGTGTATCTAATAAAGTGAATTATTGTGGCTATTGAGAACATCATTTAGAGTGGTAGTGTCTTGGAGAGAAAAATGGCTATAGTTCCATGGAGTATAGGTTGTAAGCCTTACGATGAGGGGGGATGAGTATCAATAACATTATAATTTTTAATCATTCATCGCATGCCACATTTTTATGGAATATTTTCAATATAAATTAAGAATCTATTGTATTATTTCACCCTAGATTACTATGAAAACTCATGTTTTGGAATTTAAATCATTTTCACACCTCTGTTTAGCCATCAATCAAATCCACTTTTTCATTAATTAGTTCTCAAAAAAGATGAAATGTTTCAAGAGATTACATATTTAATTTGAGGAAAACTAGTTTTAATGCGATTAATATAATTCATTACTTATCTCATTATAACATGAACATGGACTTGGATATTTCTATCAAAGATCAAATTATAGATATGGATGCTATTTTATTGATCATAAAAGAGGATTACCAAGAGAACTTCTTCTCTCCACATGGTGATTTCTAAATTTTTGAACTGTCTCGAAGTGGAATTGTTACTTCAATTTTATTCTACAATGATCTAATGTCTCTTCTAGTGGATTACACTTTATTGGGAAGCTGAAAAAAATTCTATTCCACCATCATAATTCAATATTTTCTAGATGTTGGATCATTAGATAATTCTCCCTGATGAATTTCTATAGGTATGTTGTATTTCCTTATGCTAGTTTTGTGTTTTCTCTAATCAACACTTTGAGAAATTGGATATCCAATTTGTAATATATGTTTCCACATAATATATGTGGAAATTTATTACTAATATAATTAAATTTAGATTACCTGATTTCTCCAATATCTGGGAGTTCATTAAAGGATGGATAGATCTCTCTATTTCCTTCATTTTTTTCTTTTCTAGGACTTTGTAGTGGATTTAGTCTATACTGTTTGGTAGGAACAAAATAGATGGTTACATGATGGTGTTATTTTTTCCCCTCATTCCTTTTTATAAAACATATTATCTACTATCAAAAATGTAATGGTTCCCCAAAATTCTTTTTTCACAACATAATTAATGATCTCTTTGTTCTCAAACATGGTGGAGTTATTAGTGGAATCCCACCCTCTGGTAGTAATTGAAGTAATATAGAAATGTATTTTTATATGGAGGATAAATATAAACATATATAGATCATCGAGGGGAAATCTAGTACCATCACATTATGGGGATGTTTTTAGGAACAATCACGGGGACGTATTAGAGTGTCTTCGTGGTTGTTGTGAAATATCATTCTTCTATTGATGTTGATATTCTTAGGGTAATCATAACTACTGTGAAATAAACGAAGAGGGGTTGTAATAATCATTATTAGGAATGTGATTCAACCATTTTGGTACAGAATATCGTAATGAGATCTACTCATTTTATTTTGAGGCTCACTATTCGGTTAATTTTTTGTTTGATGTTCCTCTCATCTACTGATTAGATTGTCACTCATGATTACATAGAGGCCTATGCATTAAGAAATGGCCTCAAAAACAAATGTGAAGTTAGAAAATTTATCATATGGTCTGAGAGAATTTCATTGTATTCAATATTCCTTCTTCTACGAGATTATTGTAATGTTCATAGTTTCAGATTTATAATGATATGATATTTGGTTTTTTTAAATTATGGAGTCCTTCTGCCCAAGATAGGTTGAAATCTTCTTCTAAAAGTGTTTAAATGTATAATATACGTTTTCTTATATTTTCATAAATTAATATGACCTTTAGAACTTGTATAAAAAAAATTATATTTTAATTATTTACTTATATGTATTAAAAACCTTTACTCACATAGATCACCTAACTTCCATTGAATAAAATTACTAATCCTTAATTACCATGGTTTTCCCTTCATAAGTCCCTATTACAAACAAATAAAATGAGTATCACTTATGTTGATAGAAATATCCACTACTATTTAAATATTTCATTGAAAACCTACAAAATATCATCTACTGTAAATAATTTAATTTTAATAATTCCCTTATTCAACACATATTATACAAATTCCATAAAATATTAGTCCTATTACAAGATAAAATTAAAGGTTTCAACACAATATCAAATCTTTAATAAGCTTTCTGTTAAACCCTCTGGAAGATTGTTGAATTCTTCCTATGTTTGCTGTTTTAATAATCACAAATCATCAATTACTTAATCCGGTTGGATTTATCATAATCACAATCTCTTAATGAATCTGTGTATATTGGTTGGATTATGTTTTTATCTCTTTTTTATTGATTTACAAGTGTTCTGGAAGTCCTCCATGTCGAAGGACAACGGTCGCACCGATCCATGTCAAAGGACAACGGTCGCACCGATCCATGTCAAAGGACAATGGTCGCACCGATCCATGTCAAAGGACAAGGGTCGCACCGATCCATGTCAAAGGACAACGGTCCCACTGATCCATGTCAAAGGACAATGGTCGCACCGATCCATATCATAGGACAACGGTTCCACTGATCCATATCAAATGAGTCACCGAAAATGTCTTACCGATGCTGATCAAATGAGTCGCCGAAAATGTCTCACCGATACTGATCAAATGAGTCACCGAAAATGTCTCACCGATGGTGATCAAATGAGTTACCGAAAATGTCTCACCGATGCTGATCAAATGAGTCACCGAAAATGTCTTACCGATGCTGATCGAATTAGTCACCGAAGATGTCTCACCGATGCTGATGACCCACCGATCACTTGACACACTGATAGTCATAAACAACTGTTTGAATTTCTTTATATTTATTTAATCTAACCAACGGTCATATTAGGAATATTTTAAATTCTATGTCATTTATTTAATGTGTGATGTTGGATGTCAGGGAACCGTACCTCGTACCTACAAAAAGGAAATCATATATTTTTTCAGAGCTCGTGCATTATAAGAAGGATGCTGTTGTCGAGATCAAATAGAGATACACACGCACATATGCACATGAAAAGATAATAGAGTTGAACACGTGTTGTGAAGAGGTTGCAGCTGCACTGAACAAGTGAAAAAAACTCAAGCTGGTGTACATGAAGAAATACATCTGAGCTTATAAGAAGATCACCTACAATCGTGCGTACCAGAGAAGAGCTGAGAACAAAACAAGAACATCAACTCAACAGCTTCTTCAACATTCTCTGAACCTGTAAGTCAAGGAAACAGACAATACTCTATTTTCCAAACAGAAACCAGAAGTGGACTCAGAGCGAATTCTGATCAATCAAAGGAGTCCAGAACTGCACGACAATCACCAGAGCCATTTCTAAACTCTAAATATTTGCTCTGTGATTTATCCTTTTTACATATTGAGAAGTGTGTGTTATATGCTGTATTTTACACACACACATTCTCCTGTACTCTAACTAGAGGATTTGTAAATCCTCACTCAACTCTCCTCATTTTGTTTTTCCCACTGGGATAGTGGTAGAGGTTGTGTGACCTGGACAGCTGGTTGCTGTTGTGTTTGCTCCCATGAATAACTGTGGTAGACGTCTTGGACCTGAACAGCTGGTTGCTGTTGTTATCCCCGATCCAGGGTGTGGATCATCTTTTTATAAAATCTTTTGAGAGGACCAAGTCTCGGCTTGAGACTGAACCTCTTGGTTATATCTACTGTTTTATATCATTCAAAGTTATTCTTTTATTCCGCTGCTAATCTCTTTAAAACCAAAACTATATTAAAGTCACTTTGATAATTAAATTCTCAAGTGTTTATATCAGTTGTAAATTAGTAAGTTGGTTTCAAAAGTTAATCAACCTTTCTGTTTTGATTAACTGGGAAATAATCAATCCCTTGAGAACCCAACCGAACCCTTAATTTGATATAAATTCACTAGAGTTTAATTCAGTTTTTGGGGGTTTTAAGACAATGTTTTAGAACAGAAATTTTAATTGGAACTCAATTCACCCCCCTCTTGAATATCCACTCCGACCAACATTTGGTATCAAAGGTTGTTTAAAATATTTTGTACTCTGTTTTTCAACTATGATTTTAGTTGTAGTTTAAAGTTTATAGAATTTCTGTTTTTTCGAAATTGTTATCTCTTTAAAATCTTTGCCTTAAGTAAGCTATCATGTATAATAGAGTTGAAGGTGTTACTACCAATAGACCACCATTTTTCAATGGCACTAACTATGCTCAGTGGAAAATCAAGATGAAAATTCATTTAGAAAGCATGAGTTTTGATATTTGGACTACTATAGAATCTGAATATAAAATTCCTACTACTATTAGAACTATTTGGAATTAAGCTACTAAGACGGCCTACAATAATAATTGTAAAGCTATGAATCCTTTATACTGTGCTCTAGGAGATGAGGAATTTAATAGAATATATGCCTGTAAAACTACTTATGAGATTTGGGATACCTTATCTGTGTCTCATGAAGGAACAACTAATGTTAAGGAGATGAGATTGAACACTTATATTATTAAGTATGATAATTTTAAGATGAAGCCTGATGAACCCATTTCTGATATGTATCTCAGGTTCAATGAAATTGTCAACACAATGATTTCTCTGGGAATGGATGTTCCAGCAAAGGAACAAATCATGAGAATTTTGAGATGTCTACCTGAAAGATGGAGAGGAACATCTGTCTCCATTAGAGAATAATGTGACATTGGTGAACTACCAGTCAAGGAACAAATTGGAAATTTGATGATGTATGAAGAATATCTCAAAGTAAACAAATAAGAAGATGATGAACCTAGAAGGAAGTCTGTTGCCTTCAAAACTACAACCTCAATGAATAAGGATAAGGAAATGCTTCAAGCTATCAATGAAAGATCAAGCTGTGAAGACAGTGAGAGTGACTCCGACAGTGTTGCTGAGATGGCTCACATTGCTAAAAGGTTTAAGAAATTTTATAGGAAGAAGAATTTTTTCAGAAAGACAAACTACAAAGGTAAGTATGACAACAAGGGACATTGGAAAAATTATTGGAAGAAATCTGATAAATCAGATGAAGTTGTCTGTTATGAGTGCAAAAGAAAGGGACACATAAAAGCAGACTGTCCAAAGCAGAAATACAAGAAGAAGTATGAATACAAGGATAACAAGTATAAGAAAGCCTTGAAGGCTACTTGGAGTGCTTTTGAGGACAGTTCTAGTGAATCTGAAGATTCTGAAACTGAAGACAGAAACAAGGCAAACATGTGCTTTATGACAAACACTGCTGAGGTAACTTCGGAAACTCCTGCTTCTAATTCATATTATTCTGGAGATGATTCTGAATGTGATAACATGTCTAAATCTGAACTATTTGAATATTGTGATATGTTATAAGAAACATGTAATGAGGTGAAAGACAAATACAAAGGTTTAAAGAAACAGTATGCTTTAACTGTTAAACATAAATCTGATCTTGATATTGAAATGGAAAAGAATGTTCAGTTGCATAAAGAGAACACTGAACTAAAATTATCCAATGAGCAACTCAAGAAAGACTTAGAGAAATTTAGAAATGGTAACGATACTCTTACTCAGATGCTAGGTAAGCAAATAGCACCTAGATACACTACTGGTATAGGATATCAACCTGGACAAAGGAATATTACTAGAACTAGATTCATTCCTAAATATGGACAGAGTGTAGCAAGCTCTGGAACTTCATATGCTTCAATGAGTTATATTCATAGTTATGGATCTAATAAGATTTATCTTTCCAAATCTTTCTGATTCTAGAAATTCTATGAGACTCATTAGACAAATCTGGGTACCTAAAGTATTAATGGCTAACCTGTCTAGACCCAAGAAGATGTGGGTACCAAAATCATTTCCTATCTAAATCTGTTTTGTAGGGAACCTTCTTAAAGAGCTCCTGTAAAAAAACATGGTACTTGGACAGTGGATGTTTAAGACATATGTCAGTAGACTTCTCATTCTTTAAAAACTTAGTCAGAGTTGATGGAGGTTTTGTCACCTTTGGTGATAATTCTAAAGGGAAAATCATCGTCTTAGGCCAGATTGGTAACACTGACTCTGTACTAATTTCTAATGTTTTATTTGTTGATGGATTTAAATACAATTTGTTAAGTATTTCTCAGTTATGTGATGATGGTTTTATGTTAAATTTGAAAATTATTCTTGTAATGTTTTTAACTTTAAAAATGTTTTAGTGTTTTCTGCTTTAAGAAGTGAAGATGTTTATGCTGTCGATTTAAATTCTTTAGATAAGAAAAATATTAATTGTTTAAATGCTTTTCATAAAGAGTCTTGGCTTTGGAATATAATATTAGGTCACTGCAATGTGCATTCACATAGAAAACTTGCTAGGAAGAACTTAGTTAGAGACCTACCCAAACTTGAATTTCCAGCAGAAAAAGTTTGTAATCCCTTCAAAAGGGAAAGCAACATAAAGTTTCATTTAAATCAATGAAAGAAGTGTCAACTTCTCAACCTCTCTAGTTGGTTCACATGGATTTATTTGGACCTTCTAGAGTATCTAGTTTAAATGGGAAGCATTATGTCTATGTTCTTGTAGATGACTTTTCTAGATATACTTGGGTATACTTTCTAGCTCACAAAAGTGAATCTTGTTCTTACTTTTTTAAATATTCAAAGTTTGTAGAGAACCTTAGTGGACATAAGATTAAAACCCTAAGAATTGATCATGGTTGTGAGTTTGAAAATCATGAGTTTGAATCTTGCTGCTCACACAGTGTCTATAGTCACAATTTCTCTGCACCTAGGACAACTCAACCGAATGGTGTAGTAGAAAGGAGGAATAGAACCCTGCATGAAATTGATATAACTATGCTTAATGAGTATGACCTACCCGTTTTCTTTTGCGTTGAAGCTATAAATACAGATTGTTATGTTATTAATAGAGTCTTGATCAGACCTGTTCTTATGAGGACCCCTTATGAGTTATAGAACCAAAGGAAACCTAAGGTTAACTACTTCAATGTTTTAGGATGAAAAGTCTTTATTTGTAACACTAAAGATAATCTGGATAATTTTTCATCCAAGAGTGATGATGGAATTTTTCTAGTTTACTCAACTTCTAGTAAAGCCTATAGTGTTTTTAATAAGAGAACCAAATGTGTGGAATAATCTGTTCACATCAAATTTGATGAAACTGATCCACACGAACCTAAGACCTCTCTTGAAAATCTTGAAGATGATCTCTCTGGTTTGAACCTTAATGATAAAAATAGTGGACCTGTAGTTAAAACATCCAGTTCTGGAAATTTTTCAGACCCTACTTCTATTGAACCTCAACCTGTAGATGAACCTGAAATCTCTAGCCCTACCTTTTCAAGACCAACTAGGATTCTAAAGAACCATCCTTTAGATGCTGTTGTAGGAAATCTAGATAGAGGAACACATACTAGAGCTTCTCTTAGAAATCAGGATGAACATCAAGCCTTCTTTTCACAGCTAGAACATAAAAATATCAATGATTCTATCAATGATGAATTTTGGGTAATGGCTATACAAGGGGAACTATATCAATTTGAAAGGAACAAAGTCTGGAAATTAGTAGAAATACCTAAGGACACTATAACCATAGGCACAAAATGGGTGTTTAGAAACAAAGTTGATGAATCTGGAAACATTATTAGAAACAAAGCTAGGCTAGTTGCACATGGTTTCAATCAAGAAGAAGGAATTGACTATGAGGAAACCTTTGCACATGTAGGTAGATTAGAAGCTATTAGGGTCTTACTTGCTTATTCATCACATCTGAATGTCAAGTTATATCAAATGGATATGAAAAGTGCTTTTCTAAATGGTATTATTATTGAAGATGTTTTTGTAGAACAACCACCTGGTTTTTCAAATCCTCATTTTCAAAATCATGTTTTTAAACTTTTTAAAGCTTTATATGGTTTCAAACAAGCTCCAAGAGCTTGGTACGAAAGACTTTCAAACTTTCTTATTTCAAAAGGATTTACAAAAGGAATAGCTGACCCCACTCTTTTTATAAAAAGGATTTAAAAAGATGTGTTAGTAGTACAAATCTATGTTGATGATATTATTTTTGGATCTTCTAAAAATTCTTTATATACTGAATTTTCACAGGTTATGCAAAATGAGTTTAAAATGAGATTAATGGGAGAGCTTAGGTATTTTCTTGGTTTTAAAATTTTTCAAACTAAAGATGGAATTATTCTAAATCAAAATAATTATACTAAGGATTTATTAAAACGTTTTGGTTTGGATAGTATTATGGAAACTGATATACCTATGAGTACCACCTGTAAATTGGGTTTAGATGAAACTGGTAAACTAGTAGATCAAACTAATTACAGAGGTATGATTGGGAGTTTACTTTATCTTACTGCTTGTCGACCGGATATTATGTTTAGTGTGTGTATGTGTGCTAGATTTCAAGCTAATCGTAAAGAATCACACTAACTGGCTGTTAAAAGGATTTTTAAATATCTTAAATATACCGTGAATTTATGTTTGTTTTGTCCAAAAGGAAAATCATTTGACCTAACCAGTTATTCAGATTCTGACTTTTCTGGATGCAAGTTAGATAGGAAAATCACATCTGGAACATGTCATTTACTTGGAAAATTGATAGTATCATGGTGTAGTAAGAAACAGAACTCAGTTGCATTGTCTACTACTGAAGCAGAATACATCGCTGCTGGTTGTTGCTGTGCACAGATTCTGTGGATGAAACACACCTAATTGGACTATGGATTTGATTTTAAACAAGTTTCAATTAACTGTGACAATACTAGTGTGATAAACATATCTAAGAACCCTGTGTCTCACTCTAGAACTAAGGACATTGATATCAGACATCACTTTATAAGAGATCATAATCAAAAAGGTGATATTTCTCTAAAATTTATTAGTTCTGAACTTCAATTAGCTGATATTTTTACAAAGACTTTATGTTCTGAAAGAATTAATTTTATTAAACAAGAATTATGTATGATCGATCTGTGAAACTGATCTGTGAAACCGATCTGTGAAACCAATCTGTGAAACCGATCTGTGAAACTGATCTGTGAAACGGATCTGTGAAACTGATCTGTGAAACTGATCTGTGAAACCGATCTGTGAAACCGATCTGTGAAACCGATCTGTGAAACTGATCTGTGAAACTGATATCTGAAACCGATATGTGAAACCGATATGTGAAATTGATCTGTGAAACTGATCTGTGAAACTGATCTGTGAAACCGATATGTGAAATTGATCTGTGAAACCGATCTGTGAAACCGATCAGTGAAACTGATCTGTGAAACTAATTTATGAAACTGATCTTTATTTATATTACTTTTTATTTTGTTATTAATTAACTACTTTTATCTTTATTATGGGAACCCTAAATGATGAAATAAATGATACGCGACTACTTTTATTCCCCAAACTGTTGACCTTTCATTTCTTTCCTGCTATACCTTATTTTCTCTCTTCTCCTCCACTTCGAACCTTCGAACTCCTGCTTTCCCCAGAATCATCAAATGGCGAAGCAGAGGAGACCAAGAAAAGTATCAGAAAGTCATGAACCGTCAAAGCGTGCTCGAGGTGAGTCGAGCAGTACCACTCAAAGATCAGTAAATCCGAACCTCGAAACTCGGATTTTTGCTGTAGAAAAGGAAGTCAGCTCCACCTGGCTTTTGACAAGTAAGTCGCTATTGTTACAAGTTTTAGATTCAGAAGGATGGAAAGCCTGGTTCTCAGACAACACTCGTGTATACTACCCAAATATAGTGCATGAGTTTTATATAAATCTACAAGTTACTTTAGATGGTGTCGAGGCTGCCAGAATGTCTTCGGTAGTGAAAGGAACGACAATATCTTTTTCGTCAAAACAATGGGCTGAATGTTTGAATGTACCCCACAAGGTTCGGTATGAGGATTATGCTGGAAACATTCCTCCAACCACCGAGTATTTCTCTTATGAGTGAGATTTAGATCTTTTGACTGGAAACAGAGAGTCAAGCAGAATCATAGCATCAGAGCTGGACGGTGAATGTAGACTTCTCTTTATGTTTATTCAGCACCAAATTTGCTCCAGGAAAGGAGGTTTTGCTGCTGTAAGATACCAGGATGTTTTTTCTGTTGTTTTTACTAAAAACCCATAAGAAGATCAATTTGTGTAGATATATAATGGTGCACATAGCTGGAATGGTGAAACCTTCTAAGAAAGCCACTGCCCTGTTCTATCCCAAAATGATCTCTGCTATGTTAAAAAGTCTAGAATGTGTTGATGAAGCTGATGAGATAGCTGAATCTGATAGTGATTTTTGTATTACCAAAGAGATTTGTAAACGGATGAAGATAAACTAGAACCCATTGAAAAAATGCTGGGATGCTGATGAGGAAAATTTGTATGAATCCTACAATCCCACTGATCATGGAAAGAGGCCAAAGGGTTTGAGAGACCCTGGTTTGAAATCGGATGAGGAACCAATTTATTCTGATGACGAAGAAGAGGTAAATATTGAAAGGAATAAAGACACTGAAGAATCTAGTAAACAAGGGATGGAAGACACTGAAACAGAAGAAGGAAGTATGTCATCTCCTGATTATAGGAGTGATCCTGATACTGTGAGTCCTAAGAGATGAATAGACTTTGGACCTGCCAGTCCACCTTTACCCTTACCTGAATCAGAACCAGTTCTTGGTGATGAAGAAGCCAGTGACATTGAAGTATATGACAATGACGTTTTTGTGAAGAATGGAAATGAGAATGGAGATGATGATGATGATAATGATGGTGATGGTGATAACCGACCGGTGGATGGTCTTGCTGTACCTCCAACGAAAGCACATCAAACTGTACCAGAAACAGATGCCGATGGCAAGAGAGAATCTCTTAAAAATAGTGGAAAATCAAGTTATGATAAACCGAAATATACTCTGTGTGCTACTATCTGGGTTGATTACCCTAGTTTTGCTGTTTTGGGTTTAGAGTATTCTGAGGAAGAAGAAGAAGAATCAGAATCTACTGCGGTTATGATGGAACGCCAACCAGTTGGGGCAAGGTCTTCTCATGTTGTTGATGTTGCTGGTGCTCATCTACCTAGTTCTACTGTCTATCAGTCTGATTTTGACAAGATAAAAATGGAGTTGCTTACTACTACGAGGGACATAGTTAGAGAAGAAATTTCAAAGGCTATTACACCAGACCTGGCCAATACTGGTGAGTTTATTGGCAGACACATAGCCTCTCTAAATCAGATTCAAAAGGATCTACAATCTGGGTTAGTTTCTTTATCCAAAGAATTTAGATCCACCATCTCTGGTATGATGGAAGTGTTGCGGAATCTGATTGAATATCTTAAGAAGTCTGATCTGAGAAAGTTGAAGGCTGAGATAACTCAGATAGTTTCTCAAATTAGTACAGCCAAAGTAACCAAGATCACCACTCGAGAGCTAGAGGATCTGAAGCAGTTTGTGCATGATGAATTGGCCGCCATTAGGCAAGTTCTTGATTTGGAATCGTTGAGGAAGATGAAGGAGCCCAGTGATCACATTCATAAGATAGTAATAGTATATTCAGCAGATGCCACTAAAGCTCAGAGAGAAATCAAGGAAAAGGTTAATCACTACATTTCAAAAATCTATACCAAGCATGAGATGACCGCAAATTTCAAAGTGCTAGCTGAAAATCTGAGACTAAATCCAGTCACTCAAGCTTTCAAAACTCAATTTCGACAGTTGCAAGATTTCACTCCGAACTTGGAACGGTTCATGGAAAATAAGGATGATTTTGAGAAGGCTATGCAGTATGGTGCAGAAGTTATTCAAAATTTCATAAATCTTTTGAAGCCTTATCTGAATACACAAGCCACTGACGTTGTGCTTCCTACTGCTGACCCTCTCGGTGCCTCTGATGTTGCTCCAAATCAGATCTCTATTGCTCAAGCTCTCTCTCATCTTCGACCAGTTCCTCAGCAATCTTTTCAACCAGCTCCTACAGCTCCACAACAAATTTCGGTGGCATCCTCTCCTCCAACCTCCAGAGTCGTTTTACCACCGTTTCAAATTCGCCCAGTTCAACATTCCTCCAGGCCTTCCAACTTACCCACCATTGATCCGTCCGACAAGGGAAAAGCCCCTTTACACCCCCAGTAAAAGTTGTGCGTTGTTGTTGATAGGATGAACCCTGTTGTGATTGTACTATGATGTCTTATGACTTTTATTATCTTTTCTTTTTATTCTCAATGCTGCAGTCTTTTAATCTCTTCTTTTTCTATTTTCCCTCCTTTTTGATTATCCCAAAGGGGGAGAAATCTGTATCTCTATGGATCCATGGGAGATATGGGGGAGATTTATATCTTTGTATGGAAATGCTTGCATAAGTTTTTAATAGGCCTAATTTCAGGGGGATATTTATATCTCATTTTTTTTATGATTCTTATTATGAATTATTATTGATGATATCTTATATTTATTAATGCCTAAGCTTTGTGATTGGATAAGAGTTGTGATTATCAAAAAGGGGGAGATTGTTGAACCCTCTAGAAGATTGTTGAATTCTTCCAATGTTTGCTGTTTTAATAATCACAAATCATCAATTACTTAATCCGGTTCGATTTCTCATAATCACAATCTCTTAATGAATCTCTGTATATTGGTTGAATCATGTTTTTATCTCTTTGTTATTGATTTACATGTATTCTGGAAGTCTTCCATGTCAAAGGACAATGTTCGCACCGATCCATGTCAAAGGACAACAGTCGCACCGATCCATGTCAAAGGACAAAGGTCGCACTGATCCATGTCAAAGGACAACAGTCGCACCGATCCATGTTAATGGAAAAAGGTCGCACCGATCCATGTCAAAGTACAACGGTTGCACCAATCCATATCAATGGACAATGGTCTCATCGATCCATATTAAATGAGTCTCCAAAAATGTCTTACCGATGCTGATCAAATGAGTCACCGAAAATGTCTCACCGATGCTGATCAAATGAGTCACCAAAAATGTCTCACCGATGCTGATCAAATGAGTCACTGAAAATGTCACACTGATGACGATCAAATGAGTCACCGAAAATTTCTTACCGATGCTAATCGAATGAGTCACCGAAGATGTCTCACCGATGCTGATCGAATGAGTCACCGAAGATGTCTCACTGATGCTGATGACCCACCGATAACTTGACACACTGATAGTCATAACCAGCTGTTTGAATTTCTTTATCTTTATTTAATCTAACCAACGGTCATATTAGGAATATTTTAAATGCTCTGCCATTTATTTTATGTGTGATGTTGGATGTTAGGGAACTGTACCTCGTACCTGAAAAAAGGAAATCATATCTTTTTCCGGAGCTCGTGCTTTAAAAGAAGGATGTTGTTGTCAAGCTCAATGAGAGATACACACGCGCGTATGCACACGAATAGATAATAGAGTTGAACACGTGTTGTGAAGAGGTTGCAGCCGCACTGAACAAGTGAAAAACACTCAAGCTGGTGTACATAAAGAAAGACGTCTGAGCTTATAAGAAGATCACCTACAATTGTGCGTACCAGAGAAGAGCTGAGAACAAAAAGAGAACATCAACTCAACAGCTTCTTCAACATTCTCTGAACCTGGAAGTCAAGGAAACTGACGATACTCTGTTTTCCAGACAGAAACCAGAAGAGGAATCAGAGAAAATTCTGATCAATCAAAAGAGTCCAGAACTGCACGACAATCACTAGAGCCATTTCTAATCTCTAAATATTTTCTCTGTTATTTATCCTTTTTACATATCGAGTAGTGTGTTTTATATGCTGTATTTTACACACACACTGTCTCCTGTACTCTAACTGGAGGATTTGTAAATCCTCACTCAACTCTCCTCATTTTTTTCCACTGGGATAGTGGTAGAGGTCGTGTGACCTGTATAGCTAGTTGCTGTTGTGTTTGCTCCCACGAATAACTGTGGTAGAGGTCTTGGACCTGAACAACTGGTTGCTGTTGTTATCCCCGATCCATGGTGTGGATCATCTTTTTATAAAAGCTTTTGAGAGGACTAAGTCTCAGCTTGAGACTGAACCTCTTGGTTATATCTTCTGTTTTATATCTTTCAAAGTTATTCTTTTATTCTGCTGCTAATATCTTTATAACCAAAACTTTTTTAAATTCACTTTGATAATTAATTTCGCAAGTGTTTATATCAGTTGTAAATCTGTAAGTTGGTTTCAAAAGTTAATTAAACTTTCTGTTTTGATTAACTGGGAAATAGTCAATCCCTTGAGAACCCAACTAATCCCTTACTTTGATATAAATTCACTACATTTTAATTCAGTTTTTTGGGGTTTTAAGACAATGTTTTAGAACAGAAATTTTAGTTGGAACTCAATTCACCCCCCTCTTGAGTATCAACTCCGACCAACACTTTCATTATTAATCATTCCATCATAAACAACCTATATTCATAAAATAACTATAATATATTAATAATTTTATAAAATGATATTATAATAATGGTAAAAAATGTATATATATATTTCCATATACTAATAAAAACAAAAATCATCATTACTTATTAAGGGTGGATTATTTCCTGCATCAAAACCACCCTTTCAGATTTCTATCACCACCCTACATGACTGGTAATAATGATAGTATATTTTCAAAAAAATTTATTTATATAAGTTTTTTTCAGACTGTTTTGATCACTTACTATCCAGGTCCTCCCATCTCATTCATTAATTAATGTAAATTATAATCATGAATTGTGTGGACTACCGCCCCCATTAAGATTCGTTTATTTATTTTTATTATATTTTTTAATTTTTTAAAATATCATAAAATATTGTTAACCATTATAAAATTATAAAAATAATATTATTATGATTCTATTATAAATTTATTAATTCAAAAAAAAATATTTCATTTTCCATACTCATTAATCAAGATAAAGCGTGTTCATGATTAGGTCAGTTTTACCAGCTTCTTGAATAATGATATAATATTATCTTGTTAATGATTATGGAAACATAATTTAAGATATAATATTTCATAAACATGTAGATTATTAATTTTTCCCAAAAATGTTATAACAATATTTTTCTCATTAATTTAAAATACACCATTCATAGGTTAAAAATAATTGAAGCATGGTTGTTCTCAATTTAATCTTATATGATAAAGAATGAAGTAAACATGAATAGAAATTTATTATTAAAAAATAATTAATTTCATACATAAATTTAAATAAATTTAATTTAATGAATTCTTTTGGATGAATAATGAACCCTGAGACTGCTCTGACGAAACCACTACAAATGATCAAAACTACATTCAACTAATGTGATTAAAAAGGAAACAACTAACTAATACACATATATATATAATTATTATAAATGAAAATTATAAATAATTTTATATATTAATATAGTAAATAAATATTATATAAGGATTTAATTTTTTTAATATAGGTTTTTTGAGAACATTTGGCTAAGTAATGAAAAAATATTAGGGCTCTTTTTCCTGTATTAGAATTCCTAGAGGCATGTTTATAATGTGAGCTATACTTTATCATAAATGGTTAAACTAAAAACAATTTATCATTTAATATATATATTTAATGAAAAAAATATTTCTATTTTATTTGTTCCATGTTCATTACCTCTTGCGTTTTGGCTTTAAATGACACAATGGTTGTAAGGGTTTTCATCTAAGAATCTATTCATTGAGACATGTTTTAATTTACTTCACCAATTTATTTTTTTCTAGGGTTTATATACCTTCATAAAATATATTTTTACATACTACAATATTAGTCAATGGTAATTATATTTCTATATACTTTTAAATATTTTTATTTCATTCTAAAATTACTAAATTTGATAGTGGTTTATGTGACTCAATTATATTATGAGGGTTTTAATCACTCATCATTTTCTATCATCTTTAAAAATAGATCTAATATTATATATAATGATTTTATAATGTATATTCACCTTATTATCTAGGTAAATCATGTTTCACAACAAATAATTATTCCTCCTTGATTGTGATACCTCATTAAAAGGAATATTTATTATGAATAATTCCCATTGATATTAAGGGATTTTTACCCATGCATATATATTTACATCCCACCAATGATCTCCTTTATCAATTAGAAAAAAGTATATTTTTTTCTCAAATTATCCTTTAATTCTGATTAGTTCATTATAATTTATGAAATTATTTAACATTTTTAACGATGTCACCTTTCAATTAGCTCATTTCAAAATATTTAGGATGTTTTTCAGCCTTTAAAAATAAAATGTTTTATCATACACTAAAAATATTTTATTGATATATTTTATCTCTTTTCAAAACTTCCATTATTAATGATTATATTTTAATATTCAAAAATTTAATGTATTTTCACATCATTTCATAAAAACATAATGTATTTTTTATTCAAAATTATTAATGATAATTTTAAAAGGAAAAGTTTTAGAGTATTCTCACATCCATTTTTATGAATCTACTTGGGATGTTATATTATCAAATCATTTTATAATTAAAATTCATGTTATGTGATATATTTATGAAACCCAAACTTTTTTCGTGGTTTAATTATATTATGATGATAATGGATTTTAAGTGGAATACAAATGCATTAATTATAAGTTCTGGTGAATAATATTTCCCTATAATTTATGGACTTATGTTTTTTTATCATGATATGGTCATACATAGACCTAATGAGTTTGTTCACATAGATATGGGCATGAGGGGTTTACTTAATTTTTTTTCCATGGAAACAATTATTTTTTTACCACAGGCATGGTCGTAATGGATTTTATCAAAAAAATCACAAGTTTATCATGTTTATATAATCCCATTTATTTATATTTTAGTACAATTTTACAATATTCATTTAATTTTTATGAAATTATTATTTTTTCATTATCATGTTTTATTTGTTAAGTAATATATATTTTTCTGTCATGCTCAGGTGTTTTATGATTAATGATTTGTGGTTGGTTCATGTCATATATTATATACATTAAAAGATATGTTTTTGTTATATTAAGCTTCTCTATTAGGTTTTATAAATAATAGCAATTGTATTATTAAAATATATCCAAAAAAATTTCCAACATCAGATCATCATTTTTTATGACTAACCACATTTGGATATACCTTTTACATTACTATAAGTTTCATCATGCCCCTTTATTATGATTTAAATATTCATGTTATGTAGATAATTTTATTATTAATGATATCATTGAAGGGTAATCTATGATCATTCAAATGTTTAATGATTATAAGTGTTTTAATATAATATGTTTACATATCATATATCTAAAACACTAATACTTTTATTCATTGTATTGTGTGACTGTTTTTCAGATATATTATTCAAATCATGTAATTAATGTGTTACTCATTTACTTTTATCTTTGCTTTATTAATTGGATCCCGTATTAATATAGATACATGTAATATATTAAAAACATTTATGTATTTTAAATTTTTTCCACACACCTTATTTTCAAAAGGAACCATCATCATATCACTTATTGATAGACTATAAAGAGGATATCTAAGGAAATACCTACCCATATACATTTAAAACACTTACCCAAATTTATTAGTTGTCCTATTCTCATGGAAATTATAACATAATATGGGGTATGGTATATGATATGGGATTTTATCAACTATATTTTATAATTATAATCCAAGTTTTTAACATTTATTTCATTCTCTACGTCCTCTGAATCACCATTAACCAATATAGAATAACAAAATAGGAATTATACATATACTAAAATGATATTATGTTTATATTACAATAAATACCTAGAATTAAACAATACGTAATCTTTAGTTAATTCAAGAATTTATAATGCGTATATTTTTTGGATTATTGTTTTATAGAATTAGGACATAACAATTACAAAACAACTCAAATATTAAAAAGTAGACACATATACACACTATCAATTTATAACATCTTAAAACTCCTTAATATAAAACATGATTTTTTTGTTGATAAAATACTCATAAAATTATCCTAATTTCTTATTTCCTCTTTCCCAAGAATATATCGTGTTGAAAATATGTCAAAAATCAGGGGATGAGCACAAAAATCCCAGTAAGGTATATAAATTAATAACTAAAACTGTTAATCCATGACTTTTTTAAACTCATTAATACATTTTCCCAAAATAATAATTTTCATCCATAAAACATAACCATCTATCATGGATCATGAAATTATAGGATTCCAAAAAAACAATGTTGAATTCATGAATCATAAAGGTAACCTTTGAAATCAATATCATACTTAAATTTTAACTTTCCAAGCCACATAGGGTGTATCATTGATGGTTTTTTTTTGAATAAACATCATATTATATTCCCTAAATCTATTATGAGAAAACCTACCATCAAACTTCATCTCATTACCCAATGATTTATAGAGCTATTAGAGGCTCACCCACCATTGTTTTATCATTATCCACCCATATACAAAAACAATATTCATGATCCATAATATAATCATAACACATAAAAAAACTTAAAGGAAAAATAAAATTTTTGCACTGAAATTGCATGATATAATTTCAAGATAATGATATAATCAATCCCTTCTAAAAAATCAATACCATATTTTTAGAAAACAGAATTTTTTAATTTTTTTATTATAAAAATTCTAGATAGTATAGTAAGACAGATATCAAATAATTATCATTGCAGCCGAAAAGTATGTATAATAATATACATAAAATAAAATTATTTCTTCATTAATTAAAATTCATTAGAAATAAATCATTCTAAAAACCATAAAATCAAACTGAAATTAAAATGTATCGACTATACACCATATAATAGAAGTTTTTTTATAACATCAAAATATATCTCTATAAAATAATATTGATACGAATTCCCTTACCTCGAGTCTGACTTGTCTCATAATTTCTCTATATTCTTCAATAATTTTTTTTAAATTTATTCTCTCAAGAACCGTTTTCAAGGTTATTATTTAATTTATAGAACATATTTATTATTTTCTAATAATTACATAATAACTTAAGATCATGGTAAGGGTTTTGTCTATATTCGGTACTTGATTTCAAAAATGAACTTGATATAAATTAAATTTTTATGTATGGTCATAAGTCCATAATATACATAATAATATTCCGTATGTAATGATAATTTTATTAAATTAATTATAAATTTTAATCAAACCATTAGTTATGGTTATGAAAAAATAACAACGATATAATAATGGATATTGTTGGTCATACGTATACATGAGTAAAATTATCATTTTTCATTTATCATTATGGAAATAAGGGAAATTTTTTTTTCTAGAATGATCTAAAAATAATTAATATAATATTAATCATTTAAATATACTTATATATATCACACATGTGATGCTGTGAATAATAACGAATTTCATCGCTTCATAGAGGTGGCATTTCACACGTACGCAAGAACAATGTAATCATTTTTAGGTACACGAAAAGAATGAAAACAAATTATATATTATTATATTATAATTATTAATATATCATTAATATCCCATTTGAACATTCATTTCATCATTGTAACTAGTCATGAGTGATTTTTTTTAAAATGAATTATATCTATTTGTGGAGGTGGTAGTTTACACGAATGCACAAATGATTAATTCCCTTCCCATTTTATTTATGTGGTGAAAGATTTGGGGGATTATATTATCATTATAAAATATTAATATATTTTGGGTATTTGATTAAATATATAATCTTGGTTGGATAATATTTTAAGGAAAAGGAATAAAAAACAAAATAGAAACACTTAAATAAAAATTGTTAACATTTTTTCAGACGATCACCTTCGAATAAAACTTTAACACCTTTAATGAAGGTTTTATGCCAAAAATAGGCCCATAAAATGTGGGTATTTCTTTTATTAATGTTTTTATATAGGAATATTCATATCCAAAAAGATTATGCTATGTGAGTAATAGAGTGAATGAGTTTCGTTTCATATGATAGGGGAGGGGGACCCTGGGAAACCCTTCAATATTTAAATTAATAAAAATTAACTTTTAAATCCCAATGACTCCAAATAATGTTAGTTATCATACATCATATGTTTTGTGGTAAATAATCACATAAAATATTTTTTATATATGTATTCATTTAATTTAAATCGTTATATTATTTTTACTTTACTCCTTTTTAATCTTACCATTTTATCATATAATTTACACTTTGAGGGATAAATTAATAACCATAACATGAAAAATGACAAATTACTCTGGAATTAATTAAATTTTTATACTTATACAAAATATTTGGACTATTCATATATTTTTAGGGAAGTTATAACATTTAATAATGTATTTTATATTTTCAACTACCAATAGAGTAAATTTCAACACAACTCATTAGTTGTATTTTTAAAAAATAATAACATAAAGGTAAGTTCAAACCACCTCCATTAAAGAATCAATAAAATATAAAATTAATCCAGTAAATTAGTTTATTGTAAAAATTATCTCATATTATATTTATATGAGTATTTATAATATAATTTTTTTTATTAATTGATCAATTAATACATCATCATTATCTAACAATTAAATTTATTTATTTTTAAAAAAAAATTGAAAATAAATTTCCATGATGTCGGTTATATTTTTAGGTTAATACTAAATATTTATAGTCGAAGATATATTTTCTATAACCCCATATAAAAATTGTTATATTTATGGGATACATGATTATGACATCTTTCTCATTATATAAATTAAAATTTTATAAGAGTAATAATCACACTCAAGTTGCTTTCAAAGTTCACCATTTATCACCAAGTGTTGTTTTGGTTTAAAATAAATAATCCAATAATATTAAGACAACTGTTATAATATTTTTATTATATATATTATATTTTTTTAACTTCCATTTACCTGATTTATCCTTAACTGTGGTAATAAAAATAATTACCAAAGTTAGTATTCATATTATACTAAAAATGGACAGATTTACATAATTTGGACCTTAGGATTCCAAATATGGAATCCATTTTTTGAAATTAAAAACACATAATTGGAAGAAATTAATTTAAAATTAATCTCATTTGTATAATGAAAAAACATATTTTTAATGAAAAACGTACAAAAGATCAAATAGTTTTCAAATCCAATTTCAATATGAAATTGATTCCAATGACATGTATTGGATTAAATGAAAAAAAACATAATATAAATATACTTTTAAACCATTTGAAAATATAATTTAACACAAAAAATGAATTTGATGATAATGTAGTATTGAACATAACTTTTTTATTTTTCACTATTCATTAAAATATGAATTTTGTCCAAAAAAATACGAAATTTCAACATAAGTAAATATTTTGTGAAAATATACAAAATAAAAAGTTTAATTTTGAAAAGTAAATTATAAAAGAATCAAAAACTGAATTTCATATGGCTCTTCCATTAAAAGGCCACATAACATCAATTTATAGAAAAATACTCATTTTTCCACAAAATTATATCGTTATTATGTAGTGTCTAGATAACTCAAAAAAATAATTTTAAGCATTATATTGTAATTATATTTAATTAACATAATACAAAAAGAGTTATTTTATTATTTAATAAACATAGTTATTCACATATAAATTCATTTTCATAAAAACACATCCATTATATTCAATTTACTTTTATTTTATTTTTGATTAGTTTTGTAACTAATGAATCATTATATAAACATGTGTATACCATATTTTCATAATTAATTTAATAGTCTTATTACATCCATTATAACAGTTCGGTGATAACCATAATATTAAATAATAATATTTAGTTGTTCGTTGAAGCTTTATTTGGAATATCATGTTTTCAATCGAACACAATGTTTATTTTTAAAAAATATAGATGTTACATTCTCCCCCACTTATTGAAATTTTTTCCTTATAATTTAAAATCTTGTCACAGTAACTATGGTTTATATTCTCAAAATTAAATCAATGGAATTTAGCATCATAAAAAGAGTCAATAAAATCTCTACTTTAAAACAATGAATGTGAGGTACAATGGTAACCTATGATAACACATATTAGGATTCCATGTAGGAAAAAATAGATATGGATGAAAAAATAATCATCATTTTCTGAAAAAGAGTGATAGAAAAAATGATTTGTAGACATTTAACAATCAAAAAATTGTTAATTTTTGAATGGGTTAAATGGAATTTGATTTTATAATAGGAAAATTAAACAAAAATCATTTTTAACATCCTTTTCATTTTGATTTGGAATTACTTTACATGATTGAAAAAAAACATAATTAATAATATTTACATGAAATGTATAGTTTCAAACATTAGTCAATTTCATAAATAAACTCATTTTTTTCCTACAAATTTTTAGTATTAAAGGTGAATTACTCAGGCAAGGAGCAATATAATCAACTTCTAGATAATTACAGAATCCAAAAAATATTAACTATATATTTTTCCTTCAAGGAAACAATAACCAAAATCATAATAGTCATTATTATAAAAATTAGTTCTCTAAAAAAGAATAAACCATTATAATATTAAAAGCTACTTTTAATCTCCAAAATTCAATTGTGACACCAAATGTTCAACAGATACCATTCAAAGAATTATTATCCTTAAAATTCATCAAAATAATCAAAACTAAGATTGAAACCCAAAAAATAGAAGGATTTGATCAAGTAGTCTTCCAAGATAAATTTTAACATTTATCTGTAAATAAAATCAACCACTCTTAATGGCTAATAACAAAAAATAATTACCATAAACACATTTTATACATGATAGGTTAATCATTTCTATATATCATATGAATTATCATATGACCAAAATTAAATCATAGATTCTTCCAAAATATAACTCAACCTTAATTTCACAAATAAAATCACCTAGTAGTTAGTTACCCTTGATTATATAGGGTACCCAAATTATTGAAAATCATACAAAATAATATCCATCTCAAAATCCCCAAATCATTTTTCCAATATGATAAAATATTTGTAACGAAAATCAACTTATTATTATTAAATAAAATAATTTATATAAATAGAAAAAGTACACTAACTATAGACATTACATAGGTAAATGGTTGGTAATCAACCCTTATATACTTTTGGTTGTGGGTTTTATCCTCGCAGACATTCCTGAAAAAACATGTTCTCACACATCTTACAGTTTTTCCTTTATTATAAAACTCAAAAATAACCATAACATGTTTTAACCTTCATGTTTGTATTATAACTCTCATTTTCAACCCATCTAATTATGACCTAAACATCTTAATTCATTAATACTTATATTTATTGATATTGTTTTACTTCATATTCATATGTTTAATTAAAATTATTTCCAAATGGTAGAACATAATACTTTGACAATGGTGTCCACCAATTTTTATCGTTATTTTGTTCACATAGATTAAAGGTACATGCATCGAAACAACGATTTTGAGATTCATGAAAATAAAATGGTTCCTTTATCTAAATACACCATGTACCACTTGGGATGAATGGGTTTTCATAGAGAAATAGTTATGGAAAATGTATTTTATGACATATAATTCCAAACATTAAATTAGACTTGATTTTTATTAAACATTCAGATTAGGTTTTTATTAACATTTCAATCATTGGTCCTCATAAAATACTATAAGAATTTTTTGAAGGACTATATTTTAAATGATTGTATAACTAGGATAAACAAGGGTCCCTTTGTTCAGATGCTTTCTCAAAATCACAATATTCTTCAAAATATTTTGATAATGTAAAATATCCAAAAATACCTATGTAATATTTCGCAGTTTTGAAAATATAAGAATATTGTGAATATTGGACTTTATTAAAAACCCCATGATAAATGTTGGTATAGAGGTATAGAAGAGGTGTTTAATATCTCAAACATATTCTTGAAATTTTGTTGTGTATTTAAAATGTTTTTGAATCATCCGAACATGAATTTGAAATAATTATTGTAAGAAAGTCATTAAAAAGAGATAAGAATATTTTTTATGATCCTTCACCATCAATTTCTAATTGATTATCTATAATCTAGAAAATTTATCTTAATTTTTTTAACTAAAATAATATATATATAATCTTATCTTATGATTAACCAAAACTCTTAATCCCTAAATATTTTGAACCTTTCCTCTTATACCAACTATAATCCCGCAGAATTATAGTAACATAATCATCAGTGAAGCCAATAATTTATATTGAGAATCTTTTCAGGTTTAGTGTTTTAGAGAATTTTTCCATTACTATTACATAACAAATCATGTATTAAAAATGAGTCACTTCAACTCACTATAAATTTATTTACTAGAAAAAAATCATTAAAATAAAAAATTGTCTCTTTTTATTCATAAAAATATTCATATTATCCATATTGATATTTTTAATCCACTTACCCATCCTTATACCATGTGGAAACCAATTCAAAAAAATTGGATGTGCACAAAATTCTAAATATGTGATATAAATGAAGGATGGAAATAGTCAGTCCATATTTATTTCAAAATCATGAAAACATTTTCACTAAATCATACTTTTCACCCATAAAAGATAAGATCTTAATATACATCATGAAATCATAGGATTCTTAAAAAAACATCTTAGAAATAATAAAAACTAAAGGTAACATGGGGCATCTATACTATACTTATATTTTATCTTTCACAACCATAAAGGGAGTAACCTTCATGGTTATGATTATAATACACACCAATTTATATATAAATGATGTCCAAGAACCATAACATTACCATAACACATAATACAATCTTAATGAAAAAAATAAAATTTACACTATGAAATAAAAATATATAATTTCATGATACTGATATAATTAGTCAATTATATAAACCCTTTTCAATACCAAAATACCTAAAAATTAAATTGTTTTTATTTTTTTGTGTAAAAACTTTACTCATTGGATACGATGCTTAATATCAAATAATGTTCATGGTGTCCGAAAAGTTGTTGTCATCATATACATTAAAAAATTCTTTTTCTTAATTTAGTAAAAGGAATCATATAAAAAATATTTCTTTTGGAAACTATTGAAAGAAATTATATTTCAATGGGGTTGATTATACACTGTGTAAAATAAGGTGGTGTAAAACATCAAAATATGGCTCAATGAAAGAAGATTGGGATGAAGTCCTTAACCTATAGTCTGATTAGTCTCATATGTTCTTTATATTTCAGAATAATAAAAATAGGTCAATTTAAAATTTTATGAGAACCTATATTATGTTTTTTACTCCATTTATATCAATTATTTATAATTTTATAACAATTATTCAATTATTTAAGTTAATTTCAGACTTTTTGCCAATATTCAGTACTTGAGTTCCAAAATGAACTTGGTATGATGATTTTTTTTATGTTTTGAGAATTACATAATATAAAAAATAATATTCATGATATAATTATCACATTAAAACATTAATTATAATATTTAAACAATTCATTAATTATGGTTATGAAAAATTAACAAGATTATGATCATGGAGATTATAGGACGAACGTATGTAGGATTGACATTTTGATTATTAATTGACCATTATGGAAATAATTTAATTATTATTTTATATATCCATAATTATCATATCATCATTAATATAATATTAATCATTTAAATATTCATAAATATATAATACAAGTGTTTTAGTGAATAAAAACGAATCGCATCCCTTTGTGGAGGTGATAGTTCACACGTACATACCAATGAGGTTATAGTTTTAATATAGATGGAATTAATGAGCATAATTTTTATATTATTATCTTATATTGATTAATATTTCATAAATATAATATATGAACATTAATTTCAACATTATAACTATTCATGGGGGAAGGATAAGGAAAAAAACTATATTGGTTTGTGGAGGTGATAGTTCACACAGACACACAAATGATTAATTTCATTCCCATTTGATGGATGTGTAGATGGATTTAGGTGATGATATTAAAATTATAAAAAATAATTATTATTTATTATAATATAATTATTATATCATCATTTTTGGACAAGATTTTTCTGAAAATTAATAAGAAATGAAATAAAATCACATAAATAAAAGGCTACCCTTCCTTCTGAAGATCACATTTTCTATCACCTTAAATAATATAGGGAGGGTTTTATGCCAAAACCAAGGATTCAAGAATGTGTGGATGTATTCTATGAAATGTATTTGGTAGTTATTTTTTGATTAAAAATTATTTTCAAAATTTTTTACTAGAGAGGAAAGGGTGCCTTTTTATAGGAGAGGGAAGGGGCACCATTGGAAACCCGTAAAATATTAAATTAATAATAATAATTTTTAACAAACAATTACTCAATATTACTTTAGTTAAAATATTGGCTATGGAGGGTTCTAAATAATCTCATAAAATATTTTTTATACATGTATTTATTTTATTTAAATCCTTATATTTTTGTTTTACCCCCTTTTTACTCATATCGTTTTATCATGTAATTTACATTTTGAGGGTTAAATTAATTACCATAACAAGCCAAATGACCAATGAATGATTCATTAATTATATTTTTATCCTTATCATAAAACATTTTTTAAATATTATATTTTTTTAATATTACAACATTTAATAAGATATTTTATATTTAAAAATACCAATAGTGTTATTTTTGGAATTATTCCTTAGTTGACTCCTTAAAAATATAATTACAAAAAAGTAATTTCAAAAAATAATCTCTAAATATTCAAAAAGATGTCAAATAAATCCATAAAATTAGTGTATGTAAACAATTCTCTCAAAATATATTTATTTTAGTATTTAAAATATCTTTTATTTGATTAATTTATTAATTAAGCAATCATTGTGTAACTGTTTAATTTAATTATATATTTTATTAAAATAATAAATAAATTACTATGGTTTAGGAAATATTTTTTTCTTTACGAGGACTATTTAGAGTCTAATATATCGCATATATTACCCCATATTAAAAAAAATTTGTTATGAGAGACATTATTATGACATCTTTCTCTTTAATTTAAATAAAATCATATAAGTTCCATAATCACACCCAAGTGGAATACAAAGGCCACAATTTCTACCCAAGGATTTTTATGGTCGAAATTAAATTTTCCAATAAGCATAGTAATAGTCTTACTATATATTTATAAAATATTTAATATTTTTTTTACCTTTAATTACCTGATTTACCCTTAATGATGGAAATAAAATAAACTCTAATGTTACTATACATAATGTCCAGAAATAAAAGGGGAATTTTAACATAATTTGTAACATATGATTCCAAATATGGATTCTATTTTTCTAAATTCAAAACCCATATTTTCAGAAATTATTCAAATATTAATCTCATTGACGGAATGAGAAATCAGGTTTCTAAAAAATATTCAAATGTTTACATAACTTTTATGTCCAATTACAATATTAAATTGATTACAATTTCATAAATAGGGTTAAATGATAAAAATTATTCTTATTATACTTTAAATAAATTATATATTTAATTTACCACTCTAAATAAATTCAATGAAAACATTGTTTTGAAAAAATAATTATTTTTCACTATTTGTTAAAATATTAATATTTTCAATATAATATCAAAAATTCAACCAAAATAAATTTTTGTATCCCAATTCCATTGAAGTAGTTTATTTTGTAAAATTGAATGAATAAATGTTTCAAAAACAAAATTTAAAATGGGATCTCAATTAAAAGGTAACAAAATGGTATTTTTTTGAAAAATATTCATTTTATACATAAAATTGTCGTGTACATATATAATGTATACAAATACAAAAAAAAAATTTTAAAAATTTTATTGAGTTAATATATCATAAATATAATCTATAAAGATTAATTTTTTTTCTTATAAAACCATTTATTCACATTTAAATAACTTTTCATAAAAACAAGTCCTTTATTTTCAATTACTTTTTATTTAATATTCTAATTAATTTGGTAAACAATGAGTTATATATACACATGTGTAAACCATATTATCATAATTCAGTTAATACTAGTCATTCCCTCCTTTCTAATGGCTATGGGATAATAACAGTATTAAATAATAATATTTAGTTTTCTGTTTAAGCTTGATGTGGTATATCACATATGTTATGAAATGTAATGATTCCTTTTAAGACCTCAAGATGATACCTATTTTATATAACTTTTCTTCTTACAGGAATTGAAAATACCACCTTAGAGTATATGTAGATTAACACCTCCATAAATAGATGTGTTTAGTTTTTCATCACAAGATCACATGGATTGTTAAAATAATAAATAAAATTGATTTTCCCAATAATAGTTAGAGAATTACGATTTTGTAAGTATATGAAATAACACAGCTTCTTAACATTCCAAGTGTTAGATGAATATAATGCTTCTCAAGTGTGTGTGTAGACTACCAACATCATGACGCAATGCAAATCATTTTTATTTTCCACATTATAAGGCTGGAAATAGTGAGGTAAAAATGAATAAATTAAATATTTATATAATTTTAATGATTCTATAAAAGATGTATATTATATATTGTTTTCATATTACATCAATAATAATAATGTGAATATCATTCCAACATACATATGTTATATGGTATCCATGAAATGATTGATTTATTTTTCAAAACAACCTAATAGGGTCTTTTTATAAGTATATCTAATGTATAAATATTATTATTATAATATCTTAATTGTTTTTTGATGTAATAATACCATGACCCCTTTGTCCTAGGTGAATTCACTAATGGTATTTTAAGGTCATATAATATACAACCAAAGAAAAAAAATGTAAACTTCACCATTTTTTACGTAAAACATGGTACTAAATGATAGAATGTGAATAATCATAATGTAGTTAACATTAAAAGGAATCATAATATACTATATAACTAATATAACATTAATCATCAATTATTATAGAATGTATGACGCTATACATGGCTTAAGGTAAGGGTATTCCTTTAAAAGTGAAGTGTTAAAGTATCCCTTAAAACTATTTGTAATCAATATCAAGGATGTATCATTTTTTTCAAGAATGAAATTATATATTATTTAAAGGATTATAGTAGTATATTTTGACTATTTTTGAAATTAATTATAAAATATAAAAAAACAATATTTTAATGTATTCTATATGGCCTATTTTTATATTTTCAAAAAAGTGAAATTAAATTTTACCCTATTTCGATTCACCACTTCTTTCCAACACCAATGACATTATTAATTATCTAGAATCATTAATAAGTAAATATTGGTTGTCAAAGTATAATCTATTAACTCTCTTTTATGAATTTTCTTTTTCAAATAGTTTTCAATAATAAAGATATTTCTTTATATGACTATCTACAAATACAAAGTGTTCTAAATATGGTTTCGAAAGTGGTTTTATGATGTAAATATGAAATCAAATAAAAAATTTAATGATAAGGTACTTTAGTTTTTATATTATAAATATTTAGATCAATATGGCTAATGAGGATGGGTGAACTTGATATATATTTCATTTTTATTAGATAAGTATATAGTCTTCATAGGGGAAATGGAGAGGGAAATGGTATCTTATTTATATGGAATTAACTATGATTAAGCTATTCTATCATTGGTTACACACTATTGAACATATTTTTTCAATATGATTCTCTATTATAACAATTTTATACTTTAAAAAACGTATGGAAATAACTTTATTTCCAGAGATATTGAATTTTTTTATCTTTTATATGTGAATGTGTTGTTTTTTAATGTAATGTTTTCATTATTTCCCATTTATCACAAGATTATATTGTTGGTTTTATATTCATTAATAAATTCCCATGTTTTTTTTCGAGTAAGTTAATTTTCTTTTTCAGAAATATTTTATGTAATGACTCAAAAATTTCTTGTAATGTTTTAATTTTTTTTATATAATTTTGGATTATTATGAGTCTAAAAAATTTGACGGCACTTTATTCCAAGGATCAGTGTGCCCAGAATGGATTATTGATCTTTTTTTAAGGTACATTCAGTAATTGTATTGGCTGTGTTTTCTATCTTTTGAACTAGTGCTTGGATTGAAAATTTTAAGGCATCATTGAATTCATAACACTATGTTTCATTTAAGAGAGGCTTCACTTCGACCGTAGTAGGTTGAGGGAAAAAGATAATTTATGGACTTTACAAAAAATAATATAATAACCACAAAGCTATTTTATTTCATTTTTTGTAACTAATGGGTGGAGGTGGCGGGACTGATGAAATTTTAAGTCATTTAATGGCTTGACTGTTGGTTTTTATAACCATGATGTTGAAACAATAATTAAATTTCATAAATGAAAAGCATTAATGTTGTAAAACTGGGTTGTTTCTTCCAACAATTTAAATAGATCTAAGGTTGTGGTTTTTGACACGACTTAATTAAGTGAGGATCCCCTGACGATGTACTATAGAAACTTCCACCAATGGAGGAAAAAATCATGGAAGGTAATGATTCGGGATCGATGATCACCGAAGACTTCAACCAACGAGGACTCTTCTCCCACCACAACCGTGAAACCTCCAACTTATCTTCTGGTTGGGGCTTATTATTAAAGTTATCTTTAATGAATTAAAATATCTTCTGCTTTTTATGATGTTAACATGGAGAGAGAAAACCAAGTGAACAAGGCATGGACTGTAATGCCCCTACACCAGTTACCCAGAGTCAGTGCATTATTAAATAACATTGGCAAGATCACAAGGGATCAAATCCCAAAATACAGGTCAATATAGTATCCTTGAATGTACTAGATTCATTCATATGTTTTACATTACATGATAAAATTAGAAACAAAAACAACATTTTCTCCATTGGCCACATTCATATCCCCTAGACAATCCCTGTAGTTCAATCATCATATACTTCTACCCATGCTGGGCAAAATAATACATAGAAATCGGTGAGCTCAGATGCTCAGTAAGGATAACAATATAGAGAAAACTTTCACAAATAAGCATAATCATTTAACGTAATGTATAAGACTAAAAAAAAGTCTTTTAAACTTAAACTTCTACATAATATAGCCAATATAAATAAAATAATACCATTTACATATTCCATTAGATATTCTATAAGTCGAATAATCACATGCAATATCAATAGCTAATTTTATAATGATTGAAAGAATAATGATATACTTCGTAACCACATAGTCAAGGCCTTGTACCAAGACTAAAAATAATATTTTGTCATTCACTTGTTCCAGGACACTAGTTTGTCTTATGAGACCTACCGATGCATCTAGGAGCTATAGAAGCCTCCACCTGTCACTTAATATGTGCAATGGATTCCTCGTATGAAAGGGTTTAAACATAACATAAACATTCATATTAAAAATATCATACGAAATGTTATTACTTTAACCGTAAACCATGAATGGTATAAAAATAACACATCCACAATCAAGCATATCACAAAACTTACAATATGATATGTATTATTGGTATCATAATAAATCATCTTCAAACAAGTTTAAGATCAATCAAAGGATGTTGACAAAAATGAAATGAAAACTATTTATAATAAATACCTCATTCTATTTTGAAATCATTTAAAAGTCACATAAGTATAAAAGAAAAAATTTATTTTCAAATTTATATTATTAACTTTTATGGGAAGCTTCAATGATCTTATAATGGCATAAAATAGCTGCACTCGTAGTATATGTTTAAAGAATACCTTCCTACCTTCATTTTGTCGAAAAGGTCATAAATTATTTTGTTTGGAAAACAAAGGAATGATTCCTTTAAAAACATACATGGTCAAATATTGTTATAAATTACTTTCACCCATAGTCTTGTAAATAGTAAAAATGTTTTTAATTACATTTTTAAGAAAACACAGATGTGGTTGATAAAGCGGACCTGGTAGATACATACGTATTAACAACCTCAGATATGTAAAGAGATTATAGAATAAACCCTTACCTTGTAATTTTCCTCGGTCGAGGGTATGTTAACTTCTTTTATAAAAATTAAATAATTTTTATTAAATTATAAAAGAACTATATACATAAATATGACATCATATATGATCCTCTAATATTGCATTGTTAATAATATTTCAGCAGCATCATCATTTTGGGTGTTAACAGATTCGATTTACTTTATATGATTGGTTATGTAAGCTATGTTCGTCATGGATAGGATGTATTTGATTTATATCCTGAATTTTATTAAGTTCCTAAAAATTATTTTTAACCATAAAATGAAAATTATTCTTGAATTATTATGATGGTCAATGAACCTCATCGAATTCATGGAGATGGTAATCTGTACATATGCATGAGTGACAATATCAAATATATTGATGATGAAATCATATGTTATTTGATGGTATATAATATAAACAGAATCATTCACATTTTATATCTATTATTTACATCCATTATACTCATTATTATACCCATCAAAATAAAGAAGTGTTTGAATAACAAACTACACCACGACGTGGATACTGTAAGCCGTACGTACGCATGTATGGTGACATTATCATTCATAGGATGGAAAGAATAATTAATATGGTTGTACCATATTTATAATAACATCCGATTATGTAGGAGAACTTGATTTATTATTTTGGTACGGAAGAAAAAAATAAAGAGGAAGTGGAAGATGAGAAGAACATGAAAGAGGGAGGTGAAATTATTACCTCTTAATTGGGTGTTTCCATTGAGTTGATCAAAATAGCTTGATAGGATGGCTTTATGATCAATATAAGTACTCTAGGTTGATTTTAGGGAAGTTGGGAGGATATCTGGGTAGGGTTTGGCCAAGCCAAATGGATTCAGAGGTGTTATTTTGAGAGAAGGTAAGTGACCTTCTACAAGAGGGGTGGGGTGACCTTAGGAAGAGCTCGCAATATTATTTTATATTAAAATATGTTCTGTTTTATAAGGCTAAAAATTGCTTTTTTTTAGAGGATAAGGTGGGGATGGGTCAAAAACCTCTCAACCAATAGGTTTTATATAGGTTTAGGGTATGATATTAAACTTTTCATTTAGATTTAACTCTTAGTTAAATAGTTTGACATTTACCATGTCTCATTATATTTTTATATTATATAGTTAATAAACATACTATAACAAGACAATAGAACCCCAATTGGTTCATTATTAATATATATAACCTTATATATGTACTTTGGTCTATCCTTAAATTTTTAGGAATATTATATCAATTAATAATAGTTCATTTGTTTTAAAAACTCTATTATCTTAATTTTGACAGTATTTAGTATTTGATTTTTATGAAAGCCATAAATACTTTAACACTTCGAATAAAATTTATTTATTAAACCATAACATGTCATATTAACCTAGAAAATTAGTTTATTTCATCATAATTCTCAATTTACATTTATTTGGTTTTTTATAATATCAATTATTTTAATATTTCATTAATAAAGTAATTATAGAATCATCATTGTGTCCTAAATAAATTATTATATTTAATGCCTAAAAATAATAAATAAAATACCATTAGGTTGGAAATAATTTTATATTTCTAATGAAAATTTATAATATAATTTATATTGTGTGTATCCCTATGTATTATGTATCTATTTTAACCTAAAAAAATTAAAATAACATAAAAACTTATTTAAAAAAAAATTCGATTTTAAACAATAACACTGGGTTTTTCAATATTCATTTACAATTGAATTTTTTCAGAAAAATACAAAAAAATAACCCTAAGATAATTTTGATATTTCAAATACAAAAATGAAGTCCATTTTGAAAATTAATATTTATAAAATTTTAAAAAGTGGGTATTACTATTCATAAAGTCAATTTTCATTGGTCATGGTGTGTTAAAACTCCAAGTTGTATACAACCCATGATACTGAATTATTCAAAAGGAAAAATATCGTGGAAGGTTGGGGTCTTACATTATCCCCTCTATAAAATAATTTCATCCTCAAAATTTCTACAATATTAGTTAAAAAAATATTTGGGAGGTACTTCATCATAAGTTCCTTGGGTTCCCACGTAGCCACTTCTTTCTTATGGTTTCTCCAAAAACATTCACTAGATGAGTCATCTGGTTTCTCAACACTAGTTCTCTAGTATCAAGAATTATGATAGTCTCTTTGTAATAAGAGAGATCGGGTTCCGGTTCTATTTCATCATTGGTGAGTACAGGCATTGGGTATGACATGAATTTTCTCAACAATGAAAATTGGAACACATCATGAACAGTGGAAGAACATGGAGGCATTTCCAGATGATAAGCTACAACTTCAATTCATTCTAGAATTTCGAAAGGTCCGATGTACCTGTGACTCAATTTACCATTCTTACCAAAATATATAACACCCTTCCATGGAGATACCTTCACGAAAACATTGACTCCTACTTGAAATTCAAAATCATTCCTTCGGTTATCGGCATCTCTCTTTCGACTAAATTGGGCTTGATTGATAAGGGTGTGGATAATCTTCACCTTTTCCATTGTTTTCTTCAACATATTCTGGTCCTACGGGTTTTCTTTCACCAACATGTTCCCTAAAAGTTGGTGTGCGACATCTCTTTCTATTTAACGCACCATATGGTGCCATATGAATACATGAATGGAAGCTATAATATAAGAAATTGTACCATAGGTATGTATTAATCCCACATACCTTTAAAGTCAATTGATCTATATCTATACATGTCTTTTAATGTTTGAATAGTCTTTTCTGATTGTCCATTAGTTTGAGGATGGTAGGTAGTTCTCAAAAAAATCTAGTATCCAGGCCCTTCTGAAGACTTTTCCAGAATCTGGATGTAATGTGGGGATCATGATCAGAAACAATTGATAGTGGTACACCATGAAGTTTTACAAATTCATTAATATATAGTCTTTTCGGTAATTCAAGGAGTAAATATTCTCTAATAGAAAGAAAAAGAGCTTACTTGGTAAGACAATCAACAATGGCCCATATTGCTTCATTCATTCTAGGTGACTTTGGTATCCCTATGTCAATATACACCGTAATATCATCCCATTTCCAATCAGGTATAAGAAGAGGCTTCATGACTCCACTAGGATGTTTTCTTCCTTCTTTCACTTGTTTAAAATCCATTCATCTTAACACATAATCAGAAATCTCTCTCTTTATGATGTCCCACCGAAAATGTTCCCTCAAATTTCTATACATCTTAGTGCTACCAGGGTGTATAAATAAATTAGTGCTATTAGAATCATCGAATAATTCCCTTTTAAGTTCAGGTATGTAAGGAACACATAGACTCTTCCTAAATTTCAAAATTCCATCTTCATTCACATAGTTATTCCATATCCAATCATTCACAGCTTTAATATACATTTGAAACTCCTCATCATCAGTATGAGAACTCTTTATCCTTTCTAGTAATGATGGTTTGGAAACCATTTTTAATAGTATTGATTTTTCACCATCCATGGTTATTCCCATATCCATCATTACTAGATCCAGGAAAATAAGATCTCTTTCAATTCTTATCTTGTTAAAAACACCAAGATCCATTCTGATCAAAGCATATTCCACCTTATTTTCCTTCATCGAGTGGTAGTGTATAGTGCAATCATAATTCTTGAGCTGTTCAAGCCATCGTCTATGCCTCATGTTGAGTTATTTCTATGAGAAAATATACTTCAAACTCTTGTGATCATTACATATCTCACTTTTTTTCAATGGAGATAGTGCCTCCATATCTTCAAAGAAATGATTACAGCTGCTAACTCAAGATCATGAGTATGGTAGATTATTTCAGGAAGTAGTAACTATAGTTACACATAGGCAAAGCTCCATATTTCTGCATAAGGATACAACCATGTCCTTTATTTAAAGCATCACTATAAATAACAAACCCATCGTTCCCTGATGGTAGAGTAAAGATAGAATCATTGACTAATATTCTCTTCAGTTCATCAAAAAATTATTCAAACTATTTTATCCAAAAATAATTAACCCCTTAACGTGTGAGTTTGGTTATTGGTTTATCCTACCAGGAAATATTCTGGATGAAATGTTGTTAATAACCTACTAAACCAGTAAAACTATATACCTCATTTATACTCGTATGTGTTGTCCATTCTTGGATTTCCTTGGTCATTGATGGATCAACAGTGATTCCATCCTTAGGGAAAATATGGCCAAGAAAATAAATCCCTTGAATCCATAATTCACACATGTTAATCATCCCACATAATTCATTTCTTTGGAAGGGTTTTAGAATAAAGCGCATGTGATTTTCATGATCTTCATATCTTTTTGAGTATATTAAAATATCATCAATAAATACCACTACAATGTCATCATTGTATTCTTTGAAAACATTACTCATTAGATCCATGAAGAAATAGGGTTCATTAGTCAATCCAAAAGGCATTACTATAAACTCCTAATGCCCGTACATGGTTCGAAATGTTGTCTTCGAAATGTATTCGTTCTTCACGCAAAACTAATGGTATCTAGATCGAAGGTCAATCCTTGAGAAATATTGAGATCCATGAATTTGATAAAATATGTCATAAATATGAGATATGAGATACTTCTTCATTATTCTTTTAGCATTGATTTCTAGGTATTCAATGCACAACATCATAGATCCATATTTATTCTTATTAAAAATGATAGGGGATCCCCATGGAAAAACTCTATGGAAAATAAATCACTTATTACTCAATTACACAAGTTGTTTCTTTTGTTCCAATAATTACACAATGGCCATTCTATAAGGGGTCTTTGATATGGGCCATGAACCAATAATTAAATCAATGGAAAACTCAATCTCTCGTTCTGGATGATTTCCAGGTAAATCCTCTAGACACACATCAACATATTATTGCACAATAGGTACTTATTCTATTTGGAAATTCCTTTCCACACACATATTTATTTCATTCTCTGCTTCCCTAATAATTGTATTTAGAATGGGTACTGGTGTGGATCTAGATAAGAATTAGGTGGAGGTATTTCGACTATAATGAAAACGTACTCCTTATCATCATAAAAAATTGTAACATCTATCTTCTTACTATAAATTTTCACATCATGGTCCGAAATAAAATCCATACTTACAATTATATCAAATTCAATCATGGGATTGATGATGAGATCAGTAGATAAAGATTATTTATATGGAATATTGGGAACTGATTCCCAAAAAAGTATTGCGATGATACCTCCCTTAAGAGTTTTTACTGTCAAATCCCTTGTTATGTCCAATTGTAAATATCTAATTTTCTTAGAAAACTGGAAAGATTGGAAACAATGAGATTATCCAAAATCAATTAAATCATTGGATAAACTTGAGGAAACCATTAAATTTCCTACCACCATGCGTTTTGGAGATTCAACCCTAGCAGCAGTAATGGAATAAGCTTGTCCTTGCTCCTTTGTCCTTTTCTGAGGTAAGTTCCTTTGGAACTTAGGACATTCATTATCATAATTCCTCTGTTCTCTACAATTGTAGCATTAAAAATTGATATCCTCATTCTTCCCCATGTAATCATGAGCTTGGTGGCCTTTTTCACAACACATGTAACATACATGTATTCCCTTCAGGCAAGTACTGGTGTGTTTCTTCTCATATTTACTACTAGATGGATATTCAACTATTCCCATCACAACTTTATTTCAATTTCTAGAGTTTTAGATAGATCTCTTCTTCTCTTTCTCTGCATTGAAGTCGTAATACTTAGAGAATTCCTTTTCTATCTTGATAGAGCATGAGACAATATCTTCGTACGATGTGAAGGATTGTCAGACTAATACTCGATGGAGAAATGGTTTTATCACATCAAAGAATATATCAATATTACTTCTAGGGTTATGTATATAATCTATTAGACGCATTTCTATCCTTGTAAAGTTAGCCTCACACATTGCGACATTCTTATCCTTCTTTTTCCTCAGACTCAGAAATTATCTTTCCATAACTGCTCGATGGTTATGAGAAAAGTATTTTTCATATAAAATATATTTAATATTCATCCATTCCAGGTTCATACTTATTCATCTACATTTGTGTTTTAGATTAATGACCACCATTGATCTGCATCTCCCGTGAGTTCATAAACTTCATAGACAAATTTTTCTCTTTCGTTACTCCCCAAAGAATGAAATTTTTTTTCAAAGGAACTTATCCATTGATAAGCTACTAATGGATTTGTACTCTCATTTAATGTAGGTGGTTGTTTCCTCATGAAGCGATCTAACATTTATACTTTGTGTTGTGGATCAGGGTGCACCATACGGGTAAGGTTATTATTCATAACCTGAGTGAGTTCTACCAGTATGGTGATAAAGTTATCAGCACCAGTTGCATCTCCAGATCCACTATAATTGTCTTGATTTGGAGAGAAATCCCTAAACGGATCACGTGCGTTGACATGGTTTCCATTCCTTCCATTGAGTGCCATTTATAAAAAATGGCATACAATAGATTAGTTTTTGAATCAAAATACATAATTCAAAACAAGTAAAACATTTAAAATAAATTGAATAGTTTATGGATATAATCCTTAATCAAATAAATGATTTCTTTTAGGAGGTATATAATAATAAATCCTTTATAATGGTTTGTAAAGGAAATGAGAATTATCCTATGAAAATCCCCCAGGAGTGTCGTAACCAAGAGTGCAGCATGACCCGTTATCATGTGCCAGGATACGCCAGGTCAAGCCTAAAACACCTTTTCAATGTTTTCACTCATAGGTACATATGTGATTGTGTTACCTCTAACTGCTCGTATCCAGAATAGGATGAATTACTTATTAAATAAAAAAATATCTTCATCACCAATATTATAGGATGTTATTCTATACTAATCCTCAATGTATATCTTAGAGTAATGTTCTCTAATAAGATTTTATCAAAACCTAGTATCCAAGAATTTTACTAATCTCCCTTTGATATTAACTATAATTCCTTGACCCCAATTACCAAGACATGGTGAATTATTACATAACATTGGCATGATCCCAAGGGATCAAATTCAGAAAAACAGATCAGTTTAGTAGCCTTTGAATTACTAGATACATTCATAAGTTTTCCATTACATTATAAAAAGAAAAAAACAACAACATTGTCTTCATTGACCACATTTACAGCCTTTAGATTATCCCTTCTGGTCAGTCATAATATACTTCCCCACATCCTAGGAAAAAGAAAACATTGAATGGGATGAGCTCAGATGCTTAGTAAATATAACAATATAGCGTAAACATTAATAAGTAATCATAAACATGTATGGAAATTTATATAACTAGAAAATCCTTTTTAACATAAAATTCTGCACAATATGACCAATATAAATCAAATAATACAATTTATGTATTCACGTGGATATTTTACTAGTCAAATATTCAGATGCAATAATAATAGCTAATTTCAGAATGATTGAATGATAATTCTAGACTTCATAACCACATACTCAAGGACTTGTGCCAAGACTAAACATAATATTTTATCAAGGCCTTGTTCCAATACACATCCTTGTCTCATTAGTCCTACCAATGAATCAAGAAGCTATAATAGGCTCTACCCGTCACTTACTAAGTCAAATGCATTTCTCATATGAAAAGGTTTAAGCATTACATAAACCTTCATATTAGAACTATCATATGAAATGTTAATACTTTAATCATAAACCATAAATGGTATAAAAATAACACATCCACAAACAAGCATATCACTAAACATTCAATACAATATGGACGATTTGCATCATATTAAATCTTCTTCAACATCATAGGATGTTGACATAGATGAAATGAAAACTATTTGAAATAAATAATTATTTCTATTTTGAAATCATTAAAATGTCACATAATTATAAAAGAAAACATTTAATTTGAAAATATTTCTATAAGATTGTATGGGAAGATTAGATGATGTTATAATGGCAGAAATTAGTGGCACCAGCCATATATGTTAAAAAAACTCATTCTTACCATAATTTTGTCGAAAAGGTCATAAAGTACCTTGTTTGGAAAAAGAAGAAAATATTTATTTGAAAACATATTTGTAAAATAAAGGTATAAATGAAATTTACCTATATTCTACTGAATAGAGAAAATATTTAGAATTAAATTTTTAAGAAAACACATATGTGGATGATAAGGAGGTCTTAGTAGATACTAAAGTATTAACAACCTTGGAAATGTAAAGAGATTATTGAATTAACACTTAACTTGTACTTATCCTTAGTCGAGGGTACGTTAAACTATTTTATAACAGTTAAATATTTGTTATTAAATTATACAAGAACTATATTCATCAATATGAGATTATATATGATCCTATAATATTTCTTTGTTTATAATATTTTAGTAGCATCATCATTTTGGGTGTTAACAGACTCGTTTTCATTTATATTCTTGTTTACATAATCCATATTTGGTATGTATAGGATTTATTTGATTCATATCCATGATTATATTATGTTCTTAATCATTATTTTTAATTATAAAATGAAAATTATTTAGGATTGATTACAATGGGGAATGAATCTAATAGCGTTTGTGGAGACGGTAATCTGTACGTACGCATGAGTGACATTATCAATATATTGATGGTGAAATCATGTGTAATTGGATGGTATAACATATATACCGAATCATTAATATGTTTTATTTATTCTTTACATCAATTATACTCATTACTATATCCATCCAAATAAATAAGTGTTTGAATAACAAACTACACCATGACTTGGAGAGTGTAAGTCGTACGTACGCACGTATGGTGACTCTGCCATTAATAGGATGGATAAAATAATGAATATAGATGTAATATATTGATAATGAAATACTATTATGTAGGAGGTAGTGGGTTTAATATTTTTTTTTTGAAATAACAAAGATAGAGGAAGTGGAAGAAAAAAGGACTTGAAAAATTGTGGTGAAATTATTACCTCTTCGTTGGGTGTTTCCTTTTGAGTTGATCAAAATGGCTACATATGTTGGATTTATGATCAAATTAATAACTATAGGTTGATTTTAGGGAATTTAGGAGAATATTTGGGCAGGGTTTGGCCTAGCCTAATGGATTTTGAAGTGTGATTTTGTGATAAGGGGAAGTGCCCTTTTATAAGGGGGTGAAGGGTACCTTCGGAAAATCCAGAAATATTATTTTATATTTATATAATTTTAAGCTTATTATAGCTCTAAAATTATTTATTTCGAGGATAAGTTTGGTATGGGTCCAAAATATGCCATCTAATAGGTTTTACATAGGTTTAGGTCACCATAATAACATTATCTTTTATATTTAACTCATAGTTAAATAGTTTGACATTTACCATGTCTCTTTGTATTTTTATATTATATGGTTAATAAACATAAAATAATAAGACAAGAGAACTCCAAGTGTTTCATTATTAATATATATATATTAATCTAAGTTCTTTAGCCGAACCATATATTTTTACGAATATTATACCCATTAATAATATAGTATTTGTTTTAAAAACTCAATTTTGATAGTTTTGACACTAATTAGTATTTGATTTTTTTGAAATCTATAAAACATTAATAACATCAAATAAAATTTCTTTAATAAACCATAACATGTCATATTATCCTATTAAAATAGTGGAATTAATTATACGTCTCAATTTACATATACTTATATATTTATAACAACAATTATTTTAATATTTCATTAATAAGGTAATTATTGCATCATTATACTATCATAAATCCCTTAAATTATTTAATTTATAAAAATTATAAATAAAATACCATTATTTATGAAATATTGTTTTCTTTATAATTAATATTTATAGTATAATTTATATTATGTGTAACCTTATATTAAAATTGGTTTAGTTATTAAACATTGAATTTAACACGTTCAAGTCTTCTTTAAATAAAAAAATAACAAATGTCCTAATAAAATCCAGGTTGACCAAAGGGGGTCATATTTTATTCATAAGGTTTTTTTGGTCGAATTAAACTTATCTAATAGAATTAGGACTCGTGTAAGGGTAATTATAATATAATTTTTACCCTAAATTAACATATTTACTTTTAACAATGTTAAATAAAAGTAAAAAGTTACTATTCACCATAAATTATATTCATCTAATTGAACAAAATTTTACTTAATAATGTCAAATGTATCTCTCAAATTTTTTAAATTCAACTCCTAGAAGTTTAAAATCACTTTTTATGCAAATTTCCAAATTATATTAGTATGCGGGTAAAAGATTGTAAGAAGTTAATTAAAATTTTATATATCTAAACTTATTATAAAATGACTAAAATGAATTACGTTGAACATATATAGGTATTATGTATGAATTTTGACATAAAATAAATTAAAATAAAATAACTAATTATTTAAACAAGAAGACAGTTTTAAACAATAACGCAGTTTTTTCACTATTCATCAAAAATTGAATGTTTTCAGAAAAAATTAGAAAAAATTCAACCGAAGATATTTTTGATATTCCGAATCAAAAAATAAAGGCCATTTTGAAAATTATAATTTACAAAATTTGAAAAAGTCGGTATTACTATTTATATCGGCTAGTTTCATTGGTTGTGGTGTGTTAAAACTCAAAGTTGTGTACAACGCAAGCTACTACATTATTGATAATTAAATTTAACATGGAAGGTTGGGGTGTTATATGGACCCTCCGCTTAATCGTTTTATGATGTGTTCATCATGGGATGATTTTATACTTGACTAAAAGCGGAAACCACGTGGTACGCAACGACAGCGGCATCCTGAGAGGGCTGTAGGTGCATCTGAAAGAAAGAAAGAACCACTGATTCTCACTTGGGGGCCTGTAGAAGATCTGCACTGGTGGATCTGGCATGGTGGCACTGAAGGAAGACTTCGGTGATGATGGTTTTGGCTGGTGCTCGTCAACTGCAGATTAAGTTGTTACAAATCGGCGCCATGGCGGATGGACAAGCAGCCGACTCTCAGCCGGCCGCAAAGGCGGTTGACGGTGCGCTTTCATGAACTGTGGGGTGCACTGTCCTATGCCGCAGGGGTGCATTGTCCCACGCCGCAGTGGTGCAGGCTATTTCTTTGAAGACACAGAGAACAAGGCGATCTAATCCCTACGAGTCCTACAGAAAACTATGAATTTCCCCATGGCACCGCAAATCAATGAGATGTTTGGAAGGTGGACCACATGACCCTCGCGTGGGCCGTTCCAATCGGCGGGCCAAGCCACCGCGACCCAGTCTAGCCGGGGCATCCCAAGCTGGTTCAAGTCGGATCGACCCAAACAAGATCTAGTTCAGTCTGCCCAAACCAGATCGAGCCTGGACAACCCGACTGGTCGGACCAGATCTGGACCCATCTCGGGCCCATATACATTTAAAAGGTCATATATTGCGAACCAGACATCTGTTTGATGAACTATTTGCGGCATTGGGATACATGGAGCGAGATAGTCCATTTGAAATACTCCACTAGCGTTTTGGAGAATGTAGGACTTTAGGCTGGTGGGATCGACCCTGATTCCAACTGGGCCCTCGACACTAAAATGCCAATAACATAGACACTGGGCATCTGGTTGACACATTGTCTATTGTGTTAGAACACTTATGACATGGAAGATCACTGGGTAGCTTCATTTTGGGAGTTTGTGGTTTTTTAAATATGAATGATGGCATAAGGAACAGTTTCTCCCAGAATCAAGCATACTATGAGGAGGAGTCATGTTGTTGGCTGAGACATGATGAATTGAGAGTGATCCAAGGTGGATCAGCACCATGCGATTTAGTTTGAATCAACACCAAGCAATTATGTTTCAATCATCACCAAGTTATTTTGTTTGAATCAGCATTGATCAATTCCCTATGATTCAACACCCATAAAATCCTTGTGAATCAACACACAACAACTCTCATTGAATTAGTACTTAATGATTCTATGTGATTATGCACCTAGAGTTTATTTGTAAATCAGCACCAAGTGATTATGTGTGAATCTTCACCTAGAAATCCTATGTGGATCAACACATATTGATCCTATGTGGGTATTTTTGGGTTAGTATCTATCGATATTGTTTGGTTCAATATCAGTGCCTCTTGACATAATAAGATGATCTAGCTTTACTACTAATCATATGTACTATTGTACTCAGTTATACCTAGTTTTAGTTGAGTGTCATTCATTGTGATTTTTGATTGATATCATGATTTTAATTTTCTATTGTGGAATTATGAGAGACCTTTGTGGGTCTCGGGATCCCTACTGAGTATTTTTATTCACACCCCATGCTTCACGCGCACCGTGTTGTGTCATGTGAAGAGGATGGGCAGCCTTGACTGAGACTTGGGGAGTGAGGACCTGATGGTGGATGGTGGTGATGGTAGGCATGGAGGGATGTGGAGATGAGCTATACCTACCCTTCAGGTAGGATCCTCAGAGGAAAATCTCAGGAGATGTTTTCTATTTTTAGCTGTAGTTTTCTCTTTTTAGTTGGGCATTTATTCCAACCCCCCTACTTTCAGTACACACATTTACCAATACAGTTTTACTTCTTGGTTGAATCTTGTTGTGTTCTTGGACTTTGTTCATATACAAGTTTAAATTTAATACCATCCCATTTTAGGGATACACCTTTCCGATTCTAGTCAACAATCCATGTTCTATTGAAGGTGGGTTTGGGGTATTCATGGTAGAGGCCTCGGGGACAGTCGTGACAAAGTGGTATCAGTCGAGTCGATTATACCGAAAAAAAATGTCGCTGATGATTCCAATGGGGCAACAATGTTATGTTTTTGGAGTGTGTTTTTCAGTTTGAGGAGACCAGTGATGTTGTTGCTGCTGATGTATCCATACACTAGGACCCTAAATTTTTACTTCTGATTCTATGCAAGAAAACACAGATTATGCATGTCTTGGAAATGCTTTTACTTTGATCTATTTTGAGTCTGCTCACCAGGTATATCTTATTGATTGTGGATCACATATTTCATTTCAAGATTCCACCACATAGACATCCATCCAAGATTCCTATGAGATTACATGATGACACCCACTGAGTGACGAGGTTTCGGTGTAGGGCCCTCTTACATTTTTAGCACCTTCGGGTAGTGCACCAGTATTACCACCATTTTTTTGGTAGTATTCTCCCCCAACCCCGCAGGTGGATGGAGCATGATGATTAAGCCCATTTTACATGTTCAAGTGGAAGAGGCCTTTGAATTTTCAGGGTGAGATAGATCCCCAGGAAGCTGAGGACTGGTTGGAGGTAGTGGCTAGAGTTTGAAGCCTAGACGGGACACTAGCGGAGAAAATAGTTATCCATGTTTCCAATATTTTCTTGGGAACGATAGGAAGATGGTGTATCTTGAAGCTATAGTTACATGATGAGGTGACCCTCACCTAGATGGACATTGAGGTCCTCTTCAGATCGGAGTTTGTTCCAGTGACACTACTTTCTCTGCGTATCTAGGATATGCTACACTTCCAGCAGGGAAACTTATCAATGGCCCAGTTCTAGATGAGATTCACGAACCTCTCTTGGTACTCCACATACATGGTGTGGGACTCATTATTCAAGGACCAAATCATTGTGTAGTGTCTCCAGTGGAAGATCAAAGCATCGATTATATCGCTCAATATCCTGATGCCGGCTGGAGTGATCGAACGATCATTATTGGTGGAGAGCTGCATAACTGAGTAGGAACCAACATTGTGAGACACCACTAGATGGCTCGCAGGAAAGTCATCTACGTCATGTAGTAGGTATATGATGGATATGTCCAAGTATAACCTACCTTCTAGAAGGTGACCGTTGGATGAATGTTCAGATGTGTCGAGCTCGAGAGTCATAGGGGTCAGTAGAGAAGAAGATTCTGCTTTACGTGTGGCGAGTAAGTACACAAAGTTCATGAATACCCGACCCACCGTAATGATGATCTATAAACGGTTGATGAACCACCATGGAAGTTGCATAGATTCAAGTGATCAGGTCCATAGGGTGTTGGATGTGGCAGAGGAGTTGGTCATGCACTTGGTAGTGGATGATGATTTGAGATTCTACCACCACCACCCTCAAGTGGTCCACCCCTACCAGAGGGAGAAGGTGGATATTGGAGACCACAGTTATAGGGGTAGAGGCATATGACCACATCACTCCATAGATGATTATATGTACAATCTATGTCTATCAGATCCTCACTTCAGTACTTATATACATATGTTCTATTAACCTTTCATTGCCATGACACTTGTTCAGAGCACGGAGATTATGATGGAGTCTGTTGCTCAATCCTTACGATTATGGATTCCTATAAGATTGGATTCGACGATTACACACTAGTGGACTCTATTTGAGCTCACTCTAGGAGGCGAGAGCTCTAGTTGATATCTCTTAGTAGCAGTTTCGATGCATTACGACATCATGTAGGGTATAGACTGGTTATCTATAGTCCATGCTCAGATATAATGTTTTAGGCGCAATGTGTGGTGTTTACCCAAGGATGGGATCGGTTTTTCCTTCACCAGTGAGAGGGAATCCTATATAGCATAGTATTGATGTTCTCAGAGGAGGGTGCTACTGATCCATCACGAATTAGATAACCTCACCCTCGGAGCAGTTGATGTGAAGAGTCTGAGTTATCCTGTAATGGGGAACCAGTATGCTGAAGTATTTCCTGATTATATTCTGGGAAAAACCATAATAGAAATGTAGATTTTTCAATCGACATGCACCCCAGGATGACACTAATATCTACACTAGAATATTGGATGGCTCCAGTGGAGCTTCATGAGTTGTGGTTACATCTGGAGGACTTGAAGAGAATGATGTTCATTATGCCCAATGTTTCTCGATGGACATCCCCAATTTTGCTCTCTAAGAATGCATATGGGTGCATGAGGCTTTGTAGGATTATCAGCACCTGAACCAGGTGACTTTGAAGAACAAGTATCCACTCATGAGTATTGATGACCTCCTCCACCAGCTGAATGGAGCTCGATGGTTTTTAGAGATAGACCTTAGATTAGGATATCACCAGCTCAGGGTACGAGATGAGGATATACCAAAGATGATCTTTAGTTGTGGGAATGGATATTAAGAGCTATTTTTAATTCCCTTCAGTGTGACCAACCCTCCTACAGTGTTCAAGGGTCTCATAAAAATGATCTTCCATCCTTACCTTGATTGCTTTGTGGTAGCCTTTATTGATGATATTATGATAAACTCAACATCGAAGGAGGAGCACGCCATACACCTGAAGATTTTTCTAGATACACTCCAAGAGAACCAGGTTTATAGAATTCTCTCGAAGTGCCAGTTCTTAATACAGGAAGTCCACTTCCTAGGGAACGTTATCTCAAAGGCTATAGTTATAGTGGATCTGGTGAAGATAGAGGTATTGCGTTCTTGTGATCCACTCAAGAGTGCGATAGAGATGCAGAGTTTTATTGGATTGGCTAGGTACTATTGGATATTCGTACTCGAATTTTCCTGTGTTGCAACACCCTTGTCATCTTTGAAAAATAAGGGATAGCCATTCGTGTGGATGGATTGTTGCCAGCTGAATTTTCAGGAGCAGAGGCAGAGGCTGAAGAGTGCCCTCATATTGAAGCTACCATAAGAGGGAAATGGTTATGAAGTCTACTGCGACACATCAGGGACCAGACTAGGTTGTGTCCTGATGCTTGAGCAAGTAGTGATCGCCTACGGCTTATGGATGTTGAGACATGTTGAGAAGAACTATGTTACATATAACATAGAGTTAGTACCTATGGTCTTTGTGCTGAAGATGTGGTGACACAACTTTATGGGTGAAAAATTTACTATTTCCTGTGATCACAAGATTCTTGGGTATATTTTCTCACAGAAGGACCTAAATCTAAGATATCGGTGATGTATTGAGTTCATCCATTACTCTTACTTTGAGATAGTCTACACACCTAGGAAGATGTACTAGTAGCAGATGCACTCAGCTGAATGTATTCTCTACAGTTTGTGAGTGAGGTTACATAGAATCCAACTGCATTTTAGAAATCCTATGTGGATATAGATGGAGCAGCTTATCTCCAGACTATGACTATCAATCCCCCACTTCTACAGTGAGCTCAAGAGGCACATCATGGGGCATTTACTATGAGGTCTTATGTGCTTATATTTCCTCAGGAGAGTCTCCTGAAATTTATATAATGAAGGTGGGGATAATGTCAGCCTCTTCAGAGGATGAAGCATGGTAACATTGATTCTATGAGAGGTGGTTTTGAGGGAGTTCTATAAATCCACATTAGCGGTAAATTCTAGAATGTAAATGGTGTACCAGGACCTCTAGAATCAGTACTAGTGTCCAGGGATAAAGAAAGAAGTGGAGGAGTTCGTATCTTGATACCTCGCTTTTCAGCAAGTGAAGGATGAGAATCTGGTACAAATTGGCTTAACAAAATAACTTGATGTGCTAGAGTGGAAGTGGGATGGTATCTACATGGACTTCATGACAGGGCCACCATGTACGTCCGGGGGCCACGATTCCATATGGGTGATCGTTGACCAACTGACAATGTTGGCCCACTTCCAACCCATATGAGAGAAGGGGTCAATAGAGAGCTTTAAACGCATCAACCTATAATTGTTCGTGCGACTAAATGGAGTGTCGTCGACGATCATCTAAAATCATGATATGCATTTTACATACCTCTTTTGGAAGAGATTTCAAGAGGCATTTAGGACTCAGCTACGCTTGAGCACAACCTTATATTCTCAGAAAAATGGTCAGGCGGAGCAGACCATACAGTCACTCGAGGACAAGATTTTTTCTTATGTCCAAGATTTTGGTCTCATTTGGGAGGACCACCTGCACCTGGTGTAGTTCTTATACAACAATAATTATCACTCCACCAACAGAATGGCTCCGTTTGAGGTATTGTATGGGCAACCATGAAGAATACCACTTTATTTGGATATACCTAGGGGAGTCATCACATATGGATCCATAGATGGTAAAGTCTGCCATAGAGAAGGTCCAGGCCATCTAGGACAAGATGAAGACTGCACCGAGCCTGTAGATGTCTTATGTAAACAGGAGGTGGAGACCATTGGAGTTTTAGGATGGAGATCACGTCGTCCTACGGGTCTCACCCCGACGAGGATTACAGTGGTCTTGTCAGGGAAAAAACCAATATTCAAGGTTCATCGGACGCTTCCAGATCCTCAGTAGAGTATTCGTGGTGGAAAATCGTCTGGATCTTCCCCCACAAGATGCATAGGGTGCATAATGTTTTCAACATGTCATAGATGAGGAGATACGTGCATTATCGATTGAACATTATCGACTATGGTGAGATGGACATCGAAGATGGGGATACATTTGGGGAGATCCCAATGGAGAAAGAGTATTGGTAGGATTACATCCTTTTTGGGCGGTATATTCCTCTAGTGAGAGTTTGTTCAAAGCACGAGAATCTCCTTTAGATCAAAATGAATAATGAGGCACATATATGTGCTTAGTACCAACATTTTTAACCCTAATTTTGTTGTATTGTTTAGGAAAAAAATACCCAAGGTGGGGGAAATGTAAATACCCAAATATTCCCTATTAATTTTATTAAAAAATTATTTGGGATTATAACAAGTCTAAAAAATTTAACGGTGCTTGATTACAAGGAACAGTGTGCCCAAAATGGATTTTTGAACTCTTTTAAGGTACATTCATTAAATGCATGGGCAGAATGTTCAATCATTTAAACTGCTGTTTAGATAAAAAACATAAGGGAACCATTGAATCTGCAGCATTGGGAAATTCTAAAGGCAGGCTTTACAATGACTACAGTAGTTCGAGAGAAAAATATAGCATTTAAACATTATAAAAAATATTTAAATAAAAACAGAGTTTTTTATTTTTTATTTTTATGTAACAGATAAGAGGCAGTGGTAGGACTAATGACTTCTCAAGCCATTTAATGGCTTCACACTTGGTTTTTTTAACCATGATATTGAAACATTAAATGTTGATCCTAAATGAACCGCATTAATGTTGTGTAACTCAGTTGCTTCATCCTTCTTTATAAATAGAGATTGGGTTTGGGTTTTTGTCACGACCTCATTAAGTGAGAAACCCCTGGTGAAGTAATATAGAAACATCCAAAAATAGAGGATGGATGCTTCAGTGGAAACGATCTGAGATTGATGAAGGCCATGGACTTCATCTAATGAGTACTCTTCTCCTGCCATAACTGCAACACCTCCAACAGTTCTCGAGGTACGGGTTTTTCTATTTAAATTATCTTTGATGAATTTAAATTTATTCTGCTTGTTATGATGTTAAAACGGAGGGCTCGAGCCAAACGAACAAGGCGCATAACCTTCACTGCTTCATTTCTTGATGTGTTCTTCGTGAGATGATTGTCAACTCGATGGAAAGAGGAAACCGGGAGGCAAACAATAATGGCAGCATCCTGAGAGGGCTATAGGAATGTTAGGAAGGATGAATGGACCACCAGAGCTCATCCTTTGGCCCACAGAATATCTTCGGGTGCAGCATCGGCAACCAGTGCCGGTGAGGAATTCGGTGGCCAGTGCCGCTCGTTTTCACAGTGGATGGACAAGTGGTCGACCACAGAGGTGGAACATGGTGTGGTGTCATGCGCTGCAGTGGTGCATGCCATGACTTTGATGTTGTGGAGAAGGTAGAGGACCCAATCTTTGAGGGTCCCACGAACAACCAGGCGGCGCCACATTGTTCTGCATATCAAATAGCTGAATGCCTATTTGTTCCATTTGAAAGGCTAACCGTGTGACCCTCGTGTGAGTCACACAGCTCGTGGGCAGAAACACCACGACCCCATGGTTGGGGCGGTCTCTTCCCCAGCGGGCCAAGCCCATCATGGCCCTACCCCACCGAGTCGGCCCAGTCTGGTTCGGGTCAGGTCTGGTCAGACCTGGACCAGGTCAGCTTGATCGGAACTGGGATGAGTCGGCCCAGACTGGGTTAGGTTAGCCCAGACGGGGTTGGGTCGCCCTAGATCGGGTTGGGTTGGGTCAGCCCAGACTGGATCAGGTCAGTTGGGTCTAACAAGTTCAGACCGAACCCGGACCCCTCTCAGGCCTAGATATGCTTAAAATGATTTATCTTGTGAAGTAGATCTATGTTTAACAAACCATCTGTGAGGCTAGGATCCTTGGAGTGAGACAGTCCTTTTGAGATACTCCACGATAGTTTTGAAGAATGTTGGTGTACATCTGGATTGGATCGACCTGTAATCCTACTAGGCCCTCGACACTAATATTCCAATAACATACTAATAAATCATCTGTTTGATGTGATATATCTTGTGTTTTAACCCAAATGTCATGAATGATCATTGGGTAACATCTTCATGGGACATCATGCTGGTTGAAATACAACTGATGTCTTGATAAAAGGTTTCTCATAGAAATAAGCATACTATGTGTGGGAATCTTATGGCTATCTGAGACATGAAGAGTAAAGAGCGGTCCTGTGTGGATTAAAACCTATAAATTCTATGTTAATCATCACTGAACGACACTGTGCGAATCAACACCCATAGATTCTGTGTGAATCATCACCGAGCGATTATCTATGAATCATCACACAACAATTCCTTTTGAATCAGTACCCTAAGCGTCTTTTTGAATCAGCACCTATAAATTCTTTGTGAATCCTTACCTAGAGATTTTGTGTGAATCAACAACTAGAGATTCTGTGTGAATCAGCACCTAGCGATCCTCTCTGGATCATTACCTATCAATCCTCTGTTGGTATTGTGGTGATAGTACTTATTGATCCTGTGTGGTTCAACAACAGTGCCTCTTGACAGAATAAGATGATCTATCTTTACAAATAATCATCAGTACTACTATACTCAGTTATAATCGGTTTGATCTATCTCTAATTTTTTTTGAATTTTTATTGATATCATTATTTTGGTTTTCCTTTGTGGAATTCTGTGAGACCTTCAAGCATCTCAGGGTCCCAACTGTAGAATGTTATATTCACCCATGCATGGGCTTGGCTCGCACCATGTTGTGTCTTGTAAAGATGATGAGAATCATTGAATTAGACTATGGGAACATGGATCAGATTGAGGATGGTAGTGACAGTTGACATGGAGGGTTGTGGAGACATGTTGTACCTATCCATCAGGTAGGATCCTTGGTGGAATAACTCTATGGTTTTTTTCTATTTTCAGTTGTTGGTGTATCTTCATAGTTGGGATTATATTTCTCCCCCCATTACTTTCAATACAGACATTTACGATTATAGTTTTGCTTCATGATTTCATCTTGTTGTGTTCATGGAATGTTTGTTTTTATAGGTTTAAAGGAAATGACTTCCTGTTTTAGGGATACGTCATTCCGGTGCTAGTGGAAAATCCCTATCTTATAGAAGGCTGGATTGGTTAGTCACACCATGGGCCCTGGGGGAATGGTCCTGACATTTTATACATGTGATGAATTTTTTTTTTGAAAAAAGTATATTTTTTCATACATTTTCATATCATTTCTGGTATCTGTATATTAATGTATATTTATATCACATCCTGAGATTTTTATTCTCATTCAATGTATTCAATGTATATTCATATGATCTATGGATTAGTGTATGTTTTAACGTTTTCCATATTTCCTCAATATTGAATTGCCAAATTGATTTATAAATTCGATTATATGTATTAATATTACAAACATAAAACCATATCTTTATTAAAATAATGTACATAAGGTGGAGGTGTACAATTCTTTATGTATGTTTTTACTAATTGTAGAAAAACATAAAAGGTTATGGGAATGTGAAAAAAACCATTCTATTAAACTAATATTTGTGGGTTATTAAATTGAATGGTTAATATTGTTGGAATTGGAACCTTGTAAATGTGTTCAATATACTCATTTATAACCACTATTCATGTATTTTATTATTTATTGAATATTTTATCATATATTAGTTTTTTATTTTTTCAAATAGTGTGTAATAATTTCATAAGGTCATTTTTTCACATTGAATGGTCACATAAGTTCCCAGCTATGATGATAACCTAGATGTAACATTATAGTATTGTTAAATATATTTCATTTATCTGGAATACAACATTTAATGATAGACTATTTATACATGCTATCAAGCATTCATACTCTAAATACTTTGAGAAAATTTATTATGTTATACTCACTTGGTAATCTTCAAAGATGAATATTATTAGAACACATGATAATAATAGTAAATACACATTTATATTCTTAATTGGATATTTTTTTTATAAATATGAATTGATCCATATAATATAATATTATTATTAATATATTTCATGAGTGTTGTACTTTGGTGTATTGATGAATATTTACATGAAATATACTCTCAGAGAATTAATATACACTAGGTGCCACATGAGTTTAGTTTATTAGTGAATAATGATATGGAATATCACTCCCTTCCATTTCTATTGAATAATGATATCTCATCCATTTTATGGGAATTTAACTACCTTACAATTTCTAAGGCCATGGTTGTGTTATTACAATTTCTATAATGTCAAAGTAACTAAACAAATCATATATTGTGATGAAACTAAAATAAAACCCAATATATTTGATATATCAAGTCAAAGGTATTATATTACGGGTCTCTATTTTTTTATGATTCATATACTTGAAATATAATAATCATACTTCATGGGTTCTATGGTGGGTTATTAGATACTAATCATTATATATAGGAAATTTTGCCTAATGCCACAGAAAAAGGGACTTTAATTGGTTATAAATTTTGACCATTTGGATACTCATATAATGTTTAAGTTTTTCGACCTGTTGGATAATTATTATTAAAATATGTTGTTTAATAATTATTCATGATTTTTATATAGAAAATATTCAATGAATAGGTAATCAAGAGAATATATATGTCATTTGAATATTTAATAATTATTTATTCTCTATTTATTTATTAATGAGAGTATAAAATATTTATTTATTCTATTATATAATCATTTTGAGAAAAAATATATTTAATTATATGAATATTTATTAAATTTTATTTACTATTTTTACTGAATATAATATTTTTTATATTTATTGATGAATAATTTTGTAATTTTTATTTAATTAAATAAATATTTATTATTCAAGGACGAATATATATTGAGGAAGATATGTGGACTAGGTATAATGGTACATTGAAAATTTTTATATTAACTATTATATTAATCAATATTAATTTATTTATTCATGAAAATTAATATTTGTTTAATTATTGAGTTCATCCAAGGTCATGTAAAAAAAAATTTAAAAAATTATTATTTATAAATAATTATATATGGTAATTATGAAAAGAATAATGGCCAATGACCAATTATTTATCCTCTAAACCTAACAACATATAAACATGGTTATGAAATTTTACGTAAAAACATGCTTATTTTCATCATTGTTCACATTCAAATCAAGAAACAATTCATTGAATCCATATATATCTCCCTCAATAGAATACTGGAATGAATATAGTGTAATCTTATCCCCCAATAGTTTTAATTTTACTCTTTTTGGATAATTCATTTGTGATCAATGAATATCGATAATAACATTATAATAATATAATCAATAATAAGGATATTTTTCTAGTAGTGATTTGTGGTTTTTTAAGAACATGTTTATCCCAAAATAGAGGGAATTTCTACTATATTTCTCCAATTTAATGATGGTAATACAATATTGGGATACTAATTAATCGATAAAGAAATTATTCGACGGACGTTATTTCATAATTAAATAATTAAATAATTTATTATATGTGATATGGCTTAGACCATATGGATTCATAGAACACATTTCAATATGGTGTTGAGAATAAATTTCGATAATTTAATAGAAAAATAATGTTATTCACTTCCTTAATCTAAGACATCCCTCCTTATTATTACATAAACGTTCTTTTACATTTTACACAAAAAAAATTATGTTTATTGTCTTGGAATTAAGGTACATAATACATGAATACAAGAAAACATTATTATAATACACATGAAATTAATATTCATTTTTTTATACTATGTAAAATTTTTGTAACTCATAACATGGGGACATACATCAATGTAAAGGGATTTCATATGACCCAATAAGGGAAACTAAGGGAAATACATTCCATGTGAACTTGAGAGATACCAATATGAACTAGAGGAATTTCATAAAGACATGATAAATAGTAATTTCATACCAATAAAAAGATAAATATTAACATGAAAATGTAGAAATACCATTTAATTTAGACATTTATAAGAATATCACCACGGTTCATTGCCATGGTGTAAAAAACATTACAAATGTTATTCACCAAGGTATCATAAAACTCTTCTTCTCTAGAGATTAATTTCTCTACCCAATGAATTATAGAAATATCCAGGCACACATATAATATAGAGTTATGTTCATGTGATCTAGTAGGAATATAAAGATTAATCTCATAATTAACCACTAGAAAATAAAAAAAATTTGTGTCATATCAGTATCATAGCATTTTTAAAAGTGCATAAAAACATGGTCATTATTTCATTTATAACCCACAAAAATTGAATGTGGGTTTAATGTACATAAATTAAATAATAAATATATCATATTATGTCCAGATAAATAAAATTCCAAATGAAATAGGTTTTTTAATTCTGATAAATAAAATAAAATAATTTCAAGAGAAAATGAGAGAGATTGTGAGAAAAAACTTCTCCAGTAGAACAGGTATAAAAGATGGTTTTATTAAACAATAAAAATATATGGGAAAGTTTATTACTATTAATAAGAGACTCATAATACTTTAGTGGGGATAGATAAATTTTAAATTATAACGCTTCATAGAAATCTGAAATATATACCACATAAAATAGAAAATGAAAGCAAATGAGAAGTTGAGAATTCCCTTACGAAATTTCGGCAGCCTAATGGTGTCACATAAAAATTTATAAAATACATTTACGTGATGAAAATTTAATTAAAATAATTTTAAAATAATATGGAATGTAAGGGATATATGTAATTACATTTCTAACATATGAATATATAAATTAAAAAGTCATGACATAAAAGGAGTGCATGAAAATAGAAAAGTTTTTGATTCCCTTACCTTGAAGTGTAAGTTCTAAAAGTATATGATAGGGACCATGGGGCCTTGTGGATACCTTTTAGGACTCATTTTGTGAAAATTATATCATAACCTATAGGATAGTGAATTTTTAATTTGACCTAAGGGCGGAATGGGTAGATATTTATAGGAATAATGAAGGAGTTTTTTATTAATTTATGAGGGCAATTCATTAATGGTATTTGAAAATCCATGGGATTTAATAAGGTATTTTCCAATGTTTTTGGATAATTCGGACACCTAATTTAATAATTTATCCCACAAGAGTCAACCAAAAATATTAAATCATTATTATATCATTATTGTTGTCATTAAATATACGAAAAACTCAAAACTGCATTTTTAATATTCAATGAGAAGCAATTTTTTTTTATAAATATATCATTATTTCCCCAGAGACTAATATAAACCATTTAATAAAAAATTGAAAATAATTTTATCATAATAATTTTATAAATATTTGAATTTTAACTTTTAAATAAAAAAATACATAATTATTATAAATAATAGTGAACAGAAAATGCATAGTAAACTTCATTGTACTAATATTTACTCTTGAATTTTGTTTATCATTTTTATTTAAAAATGATTGTTTTTATACAAATATTTCAATATAATAAACATTATTAATAAAAAATTATTTTAATATAATAATTTATATCTCTCTATATTGTACATGTTTTACCTGAAAATTTAATATATTATATTTCATCTCAATTTTTTACATAATACAATACATAGAATGGAAATGATGAAATAAAATTTTTAGTAAAATAGAGAGATTGAAATTTATGTAACTATGTACTTGAATCATAACCCCTTATAACACCCATGTATAACCTAAGGGAACGATTTGAGATAATGATATATTCATTGGGTAGCTCGGATAACATCACCTGAGTGGTAAAATTCACTCAGTTGATCATCTTTCATAGGTGATTTCGTTCAAGTTTATAATGTTGAAGATCAGATTGGGCTAGGTCCAGGGAAAATCCCAATTATGCTACCTCGTTCCCAATCTCTGAAAAATTAGATTCATATAGAACGACATTAGAAGATGATTTCATCGACTCTTCTTTCGTTATAAATTAAGCATTATAATTTTTATTTATAATACCAATTGTAAAATTAAAATTATTATTAAGAGTGTTTCTTCCAACAATTATAACCAAAAGGTCACATTTAAATTATAATCACTTCATTATTAGGAGGATACAGTTTCACTGAGTACACACATTTTATGGAAACAATTATTATTAAAAAAATTTCAGGTCGTTATGGGAACAATCCTTCTTTTCCATGAAACCATCATGTGAAATCTTAGGTGGCTATAAAAATTTATAATTTTTTATTATTGATTGATGGATTGTAAAAATATATGGTTAGTTTTATAAATATATTTTATTTTTTCCTCAATCAATATATTAAAACCATGTACTATTCAATCATGTTTCATATCATATTCAATATATTAATTATAGATATAGAATGATCGAATATTTTATTTGGAGATGTATGGGATTATGTATGGTAGGCTTGGATGCACAATGATTGGTAGAAAGTACATTTCTTGTTCCCAATTTAAATACACATTGATGTCCTATAAAAAACATGAACTTACATTCATTAATTTCATGGATAGAGTATAATGAAAACTTTGTGTTGATAGAGACATCATATCACACATTCTATCGAACCACATGGCATATATGTATCGTATATGTCATTCCATCAATCTGGTTTATTCGTAAAATCCATGAAAACAATGTGATAAAATACTAATTTCATATAAGGATAAATTTCTATATCATTATTGGTATATATTTAATTTAGGTATAATACAACTCATTGGATTCATTATCCCCTCCATTCAAAGAACATGCGAGTTAGCTCAATAGTTACACAAACATATAGAATGAAAAACGCATGGCGTATAACTCATTTTTAAAAATTAATTAATCCAACCCAGTTACATTCAGTGTCCCTGTGTGTCAATATTAGTCAAACTAAAATCAAGTAATTTTGTATTTATATCAGTAGCATACTATGTATAGTCTCCAAAACAATAAAAAAACGAAAATTATAAAATGATTATTTCATTGATTCATTAAAAACTAATTTTTTATTAACATATGATATTTTTACTATCTAATATGGTTTTTAGAATAAATAAATTATAAATTATGTCCATTTAAATATCAATAGTTTCTCAACAAGCCATTTATTTTCCATATATCATTTTTGATGTATATTTCCAGGAGACTTTTGTTGGCCACTAAGATAAAAGGAATTCATTATTTAAATGAATTAATTCAAATGAATTTATCTTAATAATAATTTATTTAAAAAACCTATCTAATGATATAATAAATCATTTCCATGTTTATTAATATTATTTGTATTGTAATATTCATTATTAAAATATAATCAATTGTTTCAATAAAAAAATTGAATTTGTTAAATTAGTTTTTATAGTGTTTAATTTAAAATAATTCATTATAATTTATACAATTGGATGTTTAAAATATTTATATAATTTTTTAATTCAGAATATAAAAATTAAATTGGTTTAAAATTTTGGTATTCTTTAGAATGTAATGATTTTGTCAATGAATAGTGAAAAATAATGATTTTTGTAAAAAAATCATTTCTTTTCAAAAAATACAGTTATTTAAAAATTAACAAAAATTGAAAACTATTTCACGAAACATAATTAAAATTTAGTTTTATTTTATCCACAAAACTACTTTTGGATATAAAATATATTTTACTTTAGTATAAGTTTTTTTTTGGGATTAAAACTAGTTTTTTTAGAAAATGTATTAATGTGCATAATGTTTCTCCATTTTATATAATTTAAAATTAATTAATGATTATATTTTAAAAGTAAATATATTGTTTATATCTTATTTGTTTAAAATTTATAATTATACTTGGATTATTAACTTCTACATAGATAACTTAAAAAAATCTTCAATTGGAAAATAAATTTCTTGGAAACCCTTTTGTCATTATGTTTATGAATTATTCATTAAAGAAATATTTATTATTTCAATGAATTGAAATTGGTAAAATGGATTCCATATTTTTAATTACGATAATTAATATTATGTAATAGGGTAAACATAATTTATAACGATAATTAATAGTATAAAAAATAAAAATTATATATCATGTATAAGGAAAAAATGTATTTATTATGGGTTAGGCAAAAAAGAAAAGTGTTAAAATAACCAAAAAACAATTATAAAATATAATTTATGTATATATTTTTAACTTTTACTTGCTTTGTCTTGATAATAATTCACTTATGATTCATTTTTTATTTGAAAATGTTGGTTAAACTTTTTCTCTTCAATCATTATATGTGTGCCACCCACCTCACATATAAAAGTCCATCACTAGTCCTGTGGTATCTACCCCGTAAAAGCCATTTAGATTAAAAATTACCTACCCAAATACCCAAATATATTATATAATTACGTCCACAAAAATTATATCCACTATTATGATATAAAATCTTCCCTATGAATTCTTTTGGTTCATACCAAAGTAGTTTGTGTGATGAAAAGGTATTGTACTAAACCGAGCACCATTATTATATTTTTTATTAAACATCAATAGAATTTTTTTCCATTATGATTGTATATTAACACGAGTATATAAAATATAATGAAAGTTTTTAGTCTATCTTATCAACTAAAATCTATCTCATCTTTTATCAAATGGGATTCCAAATTATCATTTCTTTGTACCGCGAACTACCACCTCACAAAACTATGTAATTAGTTTTCCATCATCACCTATCATAGATTTTTAAATGAGGAATTTATTGTGTATATATGATAATTGTGAAATATTTATACTTTTTCAGTTATGATTTGTCTTATACCTCATTTCTTTCCATTTTGTGGGTGATATGATAATGTCACTCATGTGTAGAGAAAACTATTGCCTCATGAGGCAATGTGATTTTTTCACAAAATTATTATATAGAAGGTGATAAAGAAATATTAGTTGAATATATGTGATATAAGTGATATAATAATGATATTGAAGTTGTAATTTTCATTATTTAAAGATAATATTTCATTTTATCTATTACACTGAATCATTATAATTTCATTCACGTACATGTGGACTACTGCCTCCATAAAGAGGTTTGATTTTTCTTAATCAATACATCAAAATAATTCCATATATAAGTATATTTAAAGATATTATATATTATGTATGATATTATTATAATTCTTTAAAAATAAAATATTATGTACCTTCTGTCTATAATAATCATTGAAATATCAAAACGTTGCTCATGTGTATGTCAGGCCTACCATCTCTATGATCGTAATGTACATAATTTTTCTAAACTATAATTAATTATTTCTCTAAAATATTATTTAATATTTAAATATGATAATTATATCAATATTATCGTTTGGGATATGTTTAATTATGACCACATTGAACAATACTCAACCTAACACAATCATTTTTTGATAGACAAGATGAATTACATAAAAAATCTAATGTAAACACAATTAATTATGTAATTATATATGAAACTATATAAGTGAAATAGAAAGGAATTATAAAATTTTAATGTTTAATAAATAACTCAATTAATTACCAAAAATAAAATATTCAATAATATACTTAATTAATTTGAAAAATCAAACATAATGTAAGGTACTTCATCTTAATTACCTTACATTGCGGTATCTTGTGATGACATTCCCTTATATACCATTATTAGATTTTTATAAATACTCTTGGTAATATTATTTCATAAATTAATCTATTCACATGGAATTTAATGTTTTTAATGTTATTCTTTCATGGGGCCACTAATTCTAATATTTCCTAGGTGATAAGGGATTTGTCTTATAAAATATCACTTTTAGTAGTATTCTTCAAACGCTATTTTTTATCAATGTATATGTTATTAAAATTGTTTTGTTTTGGAAATTAACGTTTCATAATGTATATTTTTATGATTATTTTAATTTTTTTAAAATGATGTAAAATATTTTTGGAATATTTAACATTAATTAGAATCGACTTAGGGAATAAGATGACACTATCCCTATTCATGGATTTCTAGGATTCCTCTAAAAATGGTGTAGGTGGAATGGCTACACCTTATGCACCTCCTCCTCTCGTAGGGGATAGGAATGTCTTACTCTGGCTCACTGACTTCTAGAATCATGCCTTTATCCACCTTCACTATCCCCAATCTTATTCCCATCATTCATGATATTAATGGAAGCCCAAAATTTCCTTCGTGTAATAATAGAATCCTCGAGAATTTGGATTCTATCCTAGATTTTAAAAAAGTTGTTTTCAATACTGAATATCAAATTTGGTGGCTTGTTTTAGAAAATTTCCACCCTCCGTGGGATCCTTTGATATGTTTTTTAACACATACGATTGTGTGAAATGGAGATTATTTGTCTTGTAGATTCACATCAATTTATAATCAGGTTTAATTTTGAAGGATACCTCATGCCAGCCTGTTTGAGCACTTCGTATACATTTTATTGCTTTTATATCTCAATTTTTTGTTTGAATTTTCAGTTTCACCTCAAATGGGTTATTCCCTTCATGCTGATATGGATTTCTCTTCCTGGTATGCCTCTTCTGTTTCAAAATCTGTCACTCACTATGATGATTAGAAATATTTTGGGATGTTTTCATTATGTTAAAAATGATACCAAATCGTGTAGTCATCCCATTTTTCCACTTATATGTGTACAAGTAGAGATGTATAGGTACCCAGTCGACTTTATCTATATTTATACTGAGGGGAGTCTTGTTGAAAGTAACATATTCTCTTCAAATCCTGGGTCGGGTTCTATTCTTTAAATAGACTTCTAGGTCATTATTCTTACATCTTTCGGTTGGGTATGTCAGTTGATTATGCTTAACATGTAGCTTCTATGTCAAACAAAGAGGGAACCAATAACATGAAATATCATCAGAAGGGGATAAGGAATCATCTTCCTTAAATAAGGGTTTCATACCTGGTTTCTAATTTTAAGTGTGACATGTATGGATCAAACTCATACATGCCTACAATATGAGTTGTTCGACCAACTTATTATATTGATGTTACCACCAATAATCATTCAGTGTCCCCTAATTCAATAAAGGTAGAGGGTGAGGGTAAAAGGAATGTGTCCAATTAAGGAACTGATGGGTTCATTAATTCGAACACCATTTAATACTCTTGACTTCTATTACAGACCTTTTTTACATTGAATCCATTTAATACTCATGTGTATGGTCATTTCAGCCTATAGGTTCCATCATGCATGATAAAGCTAAAAAACTATTTCAATACATTGAATGGAGTAGAATAAAAGGATTAAGACACTAAATGATGGAAACCATTTATTTCAAAATTGAAAATAATGTATTATGTGATATGAAAACAGGTGAATTTTGAGCTTACCGACCAAAATTATAACTCCCTTATATTTTCAAACTATAACTATGATCAAAAATAGTTATTTAATTTTGGGACTAGATCATAGAAACTGTACAAAATATATTATAATTCTAGAAACATTCTGGTCAATATGGTGAAATAACAATACAATGTTTGGACTACTCCTGTTTACAAAAACCCAGTGTCTCTAGATTAGCTAAAATATAAAAACAAACCAACGTAGAGGTAAGGATGACTATATTGGCATCATAACATGGGGTTAAACATGTTCATGTTAATAATCTATTACAAATTACCTCAAATGGTCCATAGGATGGTAAAAATGAAATTCTGATTTCCTTAAATTAGTATATACTACTTCCTCAAGAGGTAATCCTGGAAACCAAACTAGTGTATGACATATAGGGATTTCACTTAGAAGACCATATAATAAATGAACATTATAATTTTGGAAACCCTGAGAGCGGAGAGTCATTTGGAAACATAGAAGAACTAAGGGCTGCCAAACATCCTCCTATGATTCTTCCCATGAACCATAAATATATTATTGTAGAAGGTGATTTTATTTTCATAAAAACCAATAAATAAAAAATGTCCATGATGGGGGATTTGTGAATGTTATCACCAAGAAGAAAATTACAACGATAAATATTGATACCCAAATTTTAATTTGAGTATTTAATGATTCAAATATCATTATATAAGAGTTCATTAAAATATGGGATATGACGGCTTCCAGATCTGTGGATTATTTTCATGAGGATACTATGTTTGATAAATTCCATATCATCTAGGGACTAATTCAGTCCCAAGATTCTAAAACATTACTTTTTCATTAGTATGGGAACACTTTTTTTGTCTTGGGTATAAAACTCTAGATCTATGTGGATTTTTTTATTTTTTATTTTTGTTTTGGTGGTGGATTTGTGTACCCTAGTTGGAAAATTTAGTATTTTTTGTGTTTTTTTGTAGTTGTTGAATTTAATATTGTGTTATAAACCTACGTACAAGATTTTCTCATTAATATTTTTCTTCATCCTCCCCACTATGAATTTTTTATGTCTTTCTGTTATTGTTTTCTTCTTATATAGTACATAAGTCTATTTTAAGGATTCTTCTCAATTTCATAATATTTTCTTAAATGTGTATTTTGAGATTAAAAAAATAAAAATATATTATGACTATGTAAGGAATGTTAAATTATAGTGTACACCATTCCAAATAATCTTCCGAAAGTCATCACCATTTTTTGAAACATGGATTCCATTACATGGTTTCTTATTTTTTTCAAACACATCAAATTAAATTGTTCATTGGTATTGAAAATCAATTTTTGAAGAAAATTCTATTTTTTCATTGAGAATGGTTTTTAAATGAATCATGTATTTTCATATCCAAAAGTGAATTTTAAATATGTTTAATATATTTTTCCAACGGTTTTATGATGAAAATTTTATATCATAAAACTAATTATTCAGGATAGGTTATTTGGACATTGTTTACAATTGGTGTACTAAGATAGTTCTGCGAGATTATGTTTTAAATTATACGATGCGTGTACCAAGAAGGTTCTCTAAATAGTTTGGTAATGATTCTGTTTACCAAATAATTATATTTGATATTGGTTCTATCGTTAATATAATTTCTAAGCAATCTATATCATTTCTCTAGGGGTTCTATGGGATAATTTCCCAAGGTAGGTAATTTTTTAGGTGATTGTTAATGTGTTTTCATTAAAATTATATTTCCTCAAAATTTATGATAATTAACATTTTAAAAATAATGTAATTGATATTTATGGGTAAACCACTATGTATCAAAGAAATAAATTGTAAGGGGTGTTCATGTTTTTCACTGGACTAATAGTTTCTTCTTTTATATATATCTCTTACTATGATTTTTTTCCATCCCACTTTTTTAATAAAGAAGAATATTTATGTATTGGTAATGGAATATAAGATGTATAGTTGAAAATCATGAAAATTTTTCATGAAAAAAAATAAATTGATATTTTACACATTTTATATTATAGAAGATATTGATACTTATAGGAACTTTTAACTTTTTATTATAAGCTTTTTAAGCATGAGTTTGGTCCTCATTCCCTGAAAATCGAAACCTAAAATTGACAACAAATTTAACAGTCCTTATTCCTGACATAAATCTTAATATTATTTAATGATTATGGTTAGGCCCTTATTCTTGGTATCTTAGGTTAGTTTAAAAAAATTAGAGTATAGGATAATGATAATATCATACACTTGAAGTGTTTTCAAATGATGGTTTTTTTTAAATTATACGGCATTTAATGATTACCAAATCACATCATCGCATCTATATCTACTAAAAACTATTATCTATAGTAGAAACATGGAAGTTGTAGTTGGAAGGAATTGAGAGTAAAATAATATTCTTAATCAATATCTTGATATAGTTATTACTGGGACAAAACTATTTTTTTGAATAAATTTCTGGGAAACCCGAAGATATAAATTGTGGGGTATCCATGAATGTGATTATTAAGATCTAACATAGATGAAAATGAAAGTAGTGTGAATTTTATAAGAAACGTTCCCTTATATCTAGTGGATCATATGAAACTGTGATTATTGAAGGATGGATTAGTTCGATAAAAAAGTTATTTATTTCCATATGATGTTAAGATCATCAAACTGTTACACTTTCCATTTATCATTTTGAAGGTGGAGTCAGTCGATGGTTGTCTTTGGTTATTAATACTAGATAGAACACTGATCCAAATATCATTTAATAAGAAACATTTATGGATCTATTCCTTGATAAATATTTCTTAATGGCTGTTTGATTCTATAAAGAAAAAATATTTCTGGAATTTATTTAAAAATATGATGATTCCAAGGCCATGTATGGAGAATATTTTACATGATATTCTACATATGTACATGATTGTGTTTGGGATAATGATAAATAAATTAATAGATTAAAGTTAGGGTTGAAAACAACAAGGCAATGGTATTTGGACTATTAATAATTTGAAAACAATATAAATGTTGTTTGTCATGATGAAAAAATTGGGATAGTATTTTTTGACACATAATTTCTTCATGATGAATAAAGGATGAAGAATCCAATATATAAGGTGATAGGAAATCTTAAAACAATGAAATAGATAGTTAAGATAATTAAGGTTCCATCCTATTAGAAATGAGTAAAAAATTACATTGGGGGATGTCCTATGAAATTATATAACTTTTATTGATGTGGAATGGTTTTCCATATTAAACTTAAGTGCCATTAAAAGATTCCCAAAGAATCAACTAATATGGTTATTGATATCGATCCAATGGAACGGTGTGTTCGTTTAAATGATTTGGATAATTATTTTAATTTGTCCCAACGTTCATAACATCGGAATAAAATCATCGTGATCAGAATAAAAAGGGTCTGGAAAAATCTTTTTATAGTACTGCTATTAACATGGCGACATCAAATGGAGTGGTGAAAAGTATTCTACTTGTGTATTCATGTTATTCCAACAACCTATTTGACTATATATCATTAAAATAATTCATTTCTCATAAATTTGAAATTAAATTGGATATATGACCTCATATAAGTATGATATTTATTTTTCTAAAAACTCGGTGTAAAAATATTAAGGAAACCATTATTTATAGAAATTCATACTATCATTAGTGTGATGGTCTTTCATTAAAATCTTTTTGAACTTCATATAGTATATTTTTTATCATTCTTCATATTTATTTTATTTTATTTTATTTTATCACATATAGATATATTTTATAGTTTATAAATTTATATTCAATGATTAATTATCACTGATTACTTATGACAAAAATATGTTTTTGATCATAGATATATGTAACTGTTAAAGAAGATTATATTTTTTAAATATATGGAATATTTCAAATTACTGGTGTTCTAGTTATGAATGACTATATGTATGAATTTATGGATAAGTTTACTCATTGTATTCCATCTCGGTATGTTGAATTTATTGTTTCCACAGATCCAAAAGCTATGAAAATTTATAAACTCAGTTATTTAATTGCACAAGTGGTCATTTTAGAATTCAAAAATTAATTTTTAGAGAAATTAAATACATGTTTTACTCAACCTATCACAACATCATAGGCTGATCCTAATTTTTTTGTTATTTTTAAATATGGTTTATTGAAAATTTTCAATTATTAAAGTGAATTAAATAAAATTACATTAGTTAACATTTAACCATTTCTAGATATAGATGATTTCTTTGATCAACTCTTGGGAGCACTTAATTTTTAAAATTTTGATCTCAGACCGATATGAAAATGAGTGAATAAAATATTTGGATAACTATGTTTCATACTAGTGTGGTCATTTGGTACCCTTCTCTCAGAAAAAAAATCATCTGGAGTGAAAATATTCTTTATTATATCAATAGAATCATGAATTATACTGATACACAATTTCCATATATCATGATGAGATGTTTGGTTTTAATCATTACAGTCATGAAACTAAGTAATTATCTATGGAATCATTATGTTTGTTTGGTCTCTTTTTAAAACCCACTCAAATAAGTTCTCATTCATCCTATCATGAATATATAACATTCAGGATCGGTTGGGATCCTCCAACAGTTTGACGTTCCATTTTTTCATAAGAATTTTGTAAAAGGAGAGGAGTTGGTAGAATTATTTATAGAGAACCAATTTTTAGAAATATCATCATTTTATATTGAATTACCCTATGAAGATATATTAACAATTCAATTGGGCACCAGGCTACGGGAGAATAAGTTTTAGGGAGCATAATGAAGCCCAATAATAAAGAGGATGGAAGACCCCAATATCAACAAAGTCATGTTGGGCGTCATGCTCATTTCCCTAGAAACGACAGTCCTACCGGACTCATTCCTACTATCAGAAGGGAGAAAAAATAATATACTTAATTATTAAGCTCTCATTGTGGGTATTTATTAGGAAATATTGGTACAATTAAATATCTTTAAGATAATTTTATATTCATAAATGTTCATATATTAAGTCAATAGTGATTATGATATCTGAAAATAAGAATAGATTCCACTTATTGACTACGTATGATTATTGATGATGAAATTCTCCTAGAATATAGAATTGGTTCGTGTAATGATCCCACAAAATAACCTACAGTATTCCATGGAAGACACATAATCATAATTTGAAATTCCATGCTAGTATGGAACAGTAAGAAGCATTGTGCACCACTGAATTGTGGCACCTTTTGTTCATGACAACATGGAGGAGATCAACAATTTTAATCATATCCTCAAACCATAGGGTGACATGACTGGATGAAGGATTCCCATTTTATAATTACATAATAATGGATTACTCCTATGAGGCATAGATGAGAAAGAGAATATATTATAGTGATTAATTAACTTTGTACTTTATGATGATACAATTCATCAAAAGTACCTCTATAGCAAGGTCCATGATGAGATCCTTCTTAGGTGTACTGATAGAGAAGATACTGCTAGTATCAATAAATATGTACAAACCAAAACATTCATATCCCAAAAATTAGGTTTAAATATTTCCCAAAAAATTTGGAGACATGGGTACTACTTACCCATAATGTCTAAAGATTGGAAAAATTAAAAAGAATGTGTCATTCAGCCTAGGTACACGACAACATCACTCATCATCCCACAAAGTTGCAACAAATATCCAAATACACTTTTCCACTTTCTATATGGGTAATAGACATAATGAGACTATATCCTTCTTTGATTTCTATGAATTACATCTATATTCTCACAGCAACTAACCAGTTTTCTACGTGGGTATAAGATGTTCCCCTCAAGTATTATGGGGCAAGGAATATTTTCAGCATCATGGGATCCAATATCATCACTATCCTTGGAATCCCTCCTATGATAATTATTGTTAATGACACTGTATTTTTCTCTGGTGAGTTGGGAATGTTGTATCATTAGTATGAAATCCACTGAAACCATTCATCTCACAATCATGTATCAACTACTAGATTGATAGGGTTCTTTAGTAATACCTTTTCATATATTCTCCAATATATGAAAGATAAGGTTATTAAGTCTGGGTTAGGGAACCTCTTACATTCATTTTGGTCATACTATAATACAAACCACCCCACCACACATGTTACCCCATAATCATTGGTATTCATGGATGAGGCATTGCAACCCAACATGTTTCAATTTCCCACACGTCACATCTCCATAATTGGTTAGTTTTACGTAGATGAGTTGTCCCAAAAGAGGCTACATGAATTACAGTGAATGGATGGGAATCAATTTCATACTGTGCATCAATTATAAGTACACCAAATCAATATTTTTAATAACCTTAAAAAAATCACATATGATAATTTTATGACGGATAGATGGTGTTGGTCTTCAAGACTCTGACAAATACTCTAAAAGAACTCCCCAAAAATGGATCCATTGGGAGAGGGATCTTCTAGAGTAATTAAATTGTAATATAAAAGGTATTATTTTTTATCTTTATGGATTTAAATAATATAACAACCCCCCAGTAATTTGAGATTAATGATAAAATATTTCATGTAATTAGATAATGTTTTTCTAGAAAAAATAATGTTAAATGGAATAGTAATCATCATGATCACGTGATGCTAAACTACATGGCAGTCATCCTAGTCTCATTACATTAAAATATAAAGTAAAAATCATTAATGAATTATGTTAAACAATTATTAAAACCCTTGTAATATGAAATTGTTGTATATACTTTCCTAATTTACTAACCATCATATGCATCGTGTCACAAATGTGAGGAATCAATGTCCTCACAAGAGAGGAAACCACCCCTCAACAATATTCATCTACAATATCAAGCCTCAGTACTACATATGGCTTGATTCACATTCTATAATTATATGTATAAGTGTCTTGTTCCATTATCTTGGTTTCATCTTCATTATCAACTCTTCAAAAAGTTCGTTCCCATCAGTATCATTATGGTGGTCTCTGTACGATCTGTCTTGAGATTATTTGTGGAAAAGTCCCCCATGGGAAATCCTTTCACATTAGTTCATCAAATATTAGAAAAACAAATCCCTTTAATTTATTTCTCACACCATCATGGACAATGTAGTGGAATGATTAATTGTAGAATTTCATAGTGGGAAAAAAGAGATGACTCATGTGACCAAGAATGAAGAGAAAAAACTAACAAATGCCTCATAAAACGACGATAAATGGTATCCTTACCCCATACCATAAATAAGGGATTCCCTAGGAAAGATTTGGGATGCCTTAATATTCTCTTCATAGAGGACACAAACAATTTTAATCTTTGGTCCCCTAACATTCAATCTTTTAGAACTATTTTTTTTTGGATTCATTCACACATAAGATTCAAAGAGATTATGACGAAATTTTTCATGGACCATATGTAGTTTGGAGAAAATAAAATGTCACCATCCCTACATATGAGATATATCTATATAGGGAACATCACACTCCATATATAATTACATTCTAGATACTTTTTTTAAGTTGGCCACATCCTATACTTGTATCATACTCCTGGTCATGGGAAATTATAGATCTCCATAAACATTTCTCATCCATATGTAATGGGATATCAGATTCCTTGGGAAACAACAATTTGATTATGAATTCATATTCCCCAGTTTTCCAATGATTATGTAACCCACAAAATTTCCCTATAATCCAAATTAACATTTCTAATAAGATGATACCTCTTCTACCTTCATAATCCCTTAAAACATTATGATGTAAACTGACATTAGATGATAGACTGTGATCACTCCCTTCTTTTTTTCACACATAATTTCTACTAATTTTCAAAACACTTGATTATGGATTAAAATTTACCTCTTCATGTATAATGCATGTAAGAAAATATTTTCCCAATAATCCATTTATCATTCATTGTTACCATTACATATGTACAATACCATATAACATAAAACTGGAAGTGGCCATGTTTTCCTAGTCACATGACATTAAAAAACATGACAATGTCTTCAATATATGTTGTTAAAATTTAGTCCTATATTAGAGACCAAGAATAGGATACTTAGGGAAACCATACAAGTAATCCCCATGTACCAATAATGAGATTCCTCTCATAATGTGATTCCATTTATATTGGAATCAAATTTATTGGGATTTAAGTATTCATTTTCATGTTTGGTAATGTTCATCATAAATTTATGATGATAAAGTTATTGGTTAATGTCCATATTACTCACTATGAAAATAAATGTAATACATATAACTATATTAATGTTATCACCTGAGACATAGTGATGCTTTAATATCCAACTTTTGGGTCAATTATTGAAAAAAATAGTCCCCTCGATCTTCTATATATGATCAATATATGCATTGGAGGGTATTATATGGGTTCTCACCTCGCTAGTGAGCCTATGATTAAAGAAAAAAATACAATTACAAACACAAGAGATTGATCAGAATGAGGAATCTCTCTAGGAAAAATGTATGGAATGATTATATCTTGATCACATACATAGTGATTCCTACACCATATATATCAAGACATTCCAAAACAAAAAAAAACAAATCATTATCTACGGGTCAAACCTATGTAAGGAAAACATTCCTACCCATTCTTAGATAATTTTGATATGAAATGTTCCTTCCAAATTCAGTAACATCCCTACCAAATACAATCACTATTTCAAGGAAAATATAAATATCTATAAGCATTCATTGGACATCAGTAATAAAAAATTAGATTCCAATGGAGTTCATTGTTTGAGTATGCATTAATAATCACCAATTTGTTTCTACATAAGACAAACAAAAATGGTCTGTCAACCAAAGTCGCATTCATCCTTAGGAGATACCTCTTCTATTTTTGTAATACCCAACAATATAATATTGGAAAACAATTTTCAAATGTGGTTCATAGGAAGTCCCTTCAATCATGTATCATATCACACTTTAGATACATAATACCCTAGATTATATCTTATAATCCTCCCCCAACATGAATGATGATGGGGGAGCACTATCATTCATATCAACATGGAATATAATAATATTAATCCATCGATCAAAGATAATTCACCATAATTTTCCCCCCAAAATCCTCCCCATAATGTTTTAAACAACATGTTCATTGGAAGTTATCTTGAAATTAAATTGAGTGATGCACTAACCTTTGTTATTAAAGAGAATTTCCTTATTATATTTGTCGGCCACTACATCATTCCAGTTAATTACATATTAATTGACACTCATTCCATCTAGAAACATAGTGATTCCTATATCATCCATTCTAGTCACAATTTCCACCACAACCAAAACATTTTTTCCACAATTAATAAAGGAATCTCTAATATTAGACGAATTCATTGGGCTCACCTAAGACGCCTCCATTTCTATATTATGATAGAAAGAAATCCCATCTCCATTAAAAATTAAATTTTACTATGAGAATTTCACTATTTATGGTTTTTTCCAACAAAGATGCTCTTTTAATTATAAGATACATTGCCCCCCCAAACTTCCATCAATTTTCTTAAAAATATGAATCTGTGTAACAATTATTTGTTCATCAGAAGTATATTTTTAAATTATTATGAAATCCATTGTAATTAGTATGCATTAAATTATCTAGTTTGGATCTTCATATTCTAACCTCAAATATCCTGTGAACCAAAGGAAACATCATTCTCATGAGAATAAACTTCAATCCCTTTATCATCCTAAAAAATTATATTGGAAGAATATTTTCAAAAGATACTTTGAAGTAACACCTCTCACACATGTCCCATTTAATGATTTAGTTTCAAATTTCATAAAATCCAAGTCTAAAATCGAATTTATATTTCAAAATAAGGTGGTACATTCTTATCCGACAAACTCGTCTTAGGTAATCATTACATAAATCACTATCAAAGATGTTCGACCTAAAACACTAGTCGCATTAGTTTGGTTTAAAAGACTATAATCTACCCACATAATTCAATATTGTACTCTCTAAGATGGAAAACCATAAACGGTACATTGATGAAATGTTAAGTCTTGCCTGATAAGTCCACACCACATTTTACATAGAAATAATTATGGTGGTAATAGAAAATAGGGAAAACTATTTGGGTCACTATAAATCAATATTATTATACAAAATTAGGCATACTTGGTCCATTTTCATATGAAAAAATTGGAGAATTACATGATCCTACATCCAAATGAGTTGAATCTAGTATTACAATGATTTTTATCATACTTATATATATCCCTGAAGAAATTATCTGTAAAAGACCACTTAAACATAACTATTCATGGTTTTGATTGAGATTATTATCTAGTGAAAAAACCATTCAGGTTATATGGGAAAATATATTTCAATACATATCATGTTATGATGTATCGGATCTATAAGAAAAAATAAATGATTGATTGTTGTGGGTGAAAATGTTATTATTTATTTATTAGATTGAAATAAAGTATGAGCCTCCACATCCTTGAGCTTATACATATGAGTAAAATATTTCAATTACAGTTCTGGGTTGGCAGATTCATCAAATTGATGGATGGATTAGTTCCATATAAAAGTTATTTGATTCCATATGATGTAATTATCATCAAACTGTTACACTTTACATTTATAATTTTGAAGGATGATTTGGTCAATGGTTTTCTTTGGTCATGATTACTGGATATAGCATTGATCATAATATCATTGAATGGGACACATTTAAATATCTATTCCATATATAATATTTTCTAATGGTTGTTCAATTCCAGATATAAAAACTATTTCTGGAATTAATTTAAATATATGATGATTCTAAGGCCATGTATGGGGAAAATTTTACATTATTGGTTATATATGTACAAGATTTTGTTTGGGGAAATGATAGAAAAATTAATAGATTCTAGTCAGTGTTTAAAACAAAAAGGAAATGGTATTTGGCCTAATGATATTTTGAAAATAATATGAATTTTTTTCATCATGATGAATAAATTATGATAGAATTTTTTGACACATAATTTCTTCATGATATATAAATGATGAAGAAGTAAATATATAAGGTGATGGGAAATCATAAAACAATGAAATAAAGAGTTAAGAAAATGAATTTTCCATCCTATTAGAAACGAGGAAAAAATTCAACTTGGGAATGTCCTAATAAATTAGATAACTATTGTCGATGTGGAATGTTTTCAAATATTACACCTAAGTGAAATTAAAAGAATCCCAAAGAATCTTCTAATAGGGTAACTTATATTGATCCAATGGAAAGGTGTGTTCATTTAAATTATTTGGATCATTATTTTAATTTGTTCCCAATGTTAGGAACATTGGAATAAAATCATCATGATTGGAATAAAATGGGTATGGGAAAATCATGTTATAATACTAATATTAACCTGATGAAATCAAATGGAGTGGGGAAAAGTTTGTTACTCATGTATTCAAGTTATTCGAACACCCTATTTAATTCTAAATATTCAAAATAATTAATTTCTCATAAATTTAAAATGAAATTGGATATATGAAATCATATAAGTATGATATATATTTTTGTAAAAACTAAGTGTAAAAATATTAAGGAAACTATTATTTATAAAAAGTCATACTATTATCAGTGTGATGTTCTTTCTTTTAAATATTTTTTCACTTCATATAGTGTATTTTTTTATCATTTTAAATATTTATTTTATTTTATTTTATTTTATCATGTATAGATATATTTTAGAGTTTATAAATTTGTATTCATTGATTAAATAATATTGATTAATTATTAAAAAATAAGTTTTTTATCATAGATTAATGTAAAATTTAAGAATAATATATTTTTTTAATGAATGAAAATATTAAAATTAGTGGTGTTCTAGTTTTGAATGACTATATGGATGAATTTCATGATAATTTTCCTCATTTTATTCCTTCCTGGTATGTTGAATTTAATTTTTTCCATAGTTCTAAAAGATATGAAAATTTCAAAACCCATTTATTTAATTACATAAGTGGTCATCTTAGAATTGAAACATTATTTCTTGGAGATATTAAAAACATTCTTCACTCAACATATCACATCAACAGGGGCTGATCCTATTTTTGTGTTAGAATTAAATTTGGTTTAATGATAATTTCCAATGTTTAATGAGAATTAAATAAAATCCCATTTCGGAACATTTAACTATTTGCTGATATTGATGATTTCTTTCATCAAATCTAGGGAGAACCAAATTTTACAAAATTTGATCTCAAGCCGATATGAATGTGAGTGAATAAAATATTTGGATGACTATGTTTTATACTAGTGGAGTCATTTGGTACCCTTCTCTCACAAAAAATTTTCATCTAGAGTGAAAATTGTCTTTATTATATCAACATAATCATGATTCATACTAATACACATTTTCTATATAACTAGAAGATATGTTTGGTTTTAATCATTACATCCTTGAAACAAAGTCATTATCGAGAGAATCATAATGTTTTTTTGGTTTCTTTTTAAACCCCACTCAAATAAATTCTCATTATCCTATCTTGAATATATGTATTTTATGATTGATTGGGATCCTCCAATAGTTTGATGTTCAATTTTTTCATCAGAATTTTGTAAAAGGTTTGGAGTTGGTAGAATTCCTTGTAGAGAAACCATTTGATAAAATGTCATCATTGGATATTGAATACCTCAATGAAGATATTTTAACAATTCCATTGGTCCCCCTACTATGGGAGATTAATTTTTATGGAGCATCACGACGCCCAATAAGGAGGATGGAAGACCCCAATATCAACAAAGTGATGTTAGGAGATAGGCTCATTTCCCTAGAAATGAAAGTCCCACAAGACTATTTCATACTATCAAAAGGGCACAAAAAAATATAGCTAATTATCAGGCCCTCATTGTGGGTATTTATTAAGAAATTTAGGTACCATTAAATCTCCTGAAGATAAAGGTAGATTCATAATTGTTCATCAATAAAGTCAATAGTGATTATGATATTTGAAATTAAGAATATATTCCACTTATTAAGTATGTATGATTATCTAAGATGAAATTCACATTGAATATAAAAATGGTTCATGTAATGTTCCCAAAAAATTACCTACAGTATTCCATGGAAAACACATCATTGGATTTTGAAAATCCAACTAGTATGGAACAGTAAGAATCATTGTGCACTACCAAATTGTGGCAACTTTTGTTCATGACAACATCCAGGAGATCAAAAATGATAATCATATGTTGGAAGCATAGGGTAATGTGACTGGATAGAGGATTCACACTCTAAACTTACATAATAATGGATTACTCCCATGAGACATATCAAATAATAAGAAAATATTATAGTGATTTATTAACTTTGTTCTTTTGGATGATACAATTCATCAAAATCACCTCTATAACCACATCCTTGATGCGATTATTCTTATGTGTATTGATAGATATTATACTACTAGTATCCTGAAATATGTACAAACCAAAAAATTCATGTCCTACAAATTAGGTTTAAATATTTCGCAAAAAAATTGGAGACATGGGTATTACTTTCCCATAATGACCCATGATTGAAAAAAAATCGACAGAATGTGTCCTTCATTCCAGGTAAAGGACATCATCACTCGTCAACCCACAAAGTTTCTACAAAAATATAAATACACTTTTCTATTTTCCATATCGTAAATGGACATCATGAGACTATATCCTTCTTAAATGTTTATGAATTACTTGTACATTCACACTACAACAAACTAGTTTTCTATGTGGGTTGAGGATGTACCCCTCAAATATTACGGGGCAAGGAATATTTGAAGCATCATGAGATCTAATATCATCACTATCCTTGGAATAAATCCTATGATAATTATGGATAATGACAACAAATTTTTCTCTGGTGAGTTGGGAAAGTTGTATCATGAGTATGAAATCCACTCCAACCATTCATCCTGCAATCATGTAACGACTAATGGATAGATAGGGGCCACTAGTAATACCTTTTCAAATATTCACCAAATTATGGAAGATAAATATAATAAGTCTTGGTTAGGGAACCTTTTATATTCATTTTGGACATAAAATAATACAAACCACCCCACCACACATTTTACTCCATAATCATTATGATACATGGATGAGGAATTGCAACCCAGTGTGGTTCAATTTCCCTAACTTTACATATCCATATGTGGGTATTTTTACATAGATGAGTTGTCCCAAAAGATGCAATATGAATTAGAGTGACTTGATGAGAATCAATTTCATACCTTGCATCAATTATAAGTCCACTAAATCAATATTGTGAATGACCATTAGAAAAATAACCTAGGATAATTCTATGATGGATTGATGGTGTTGGTCTTCAAGTCTCTGATAATAGTCTAAAATAACTCCCCAAAGATGGATCTATTGTGGGAGGGAACTTCTAGAATAATGAAAATATACTCTAAAATGTAATATATATTTTTCATTATAGATTAAAATCATATAACAACCCCCACCCCATAATTCAAGATTCATGATAAAATATTTCATGTAATTAGATGACGTTTTTCTAGAAAAAATGAAGATAAATGGAATGGTAATCATCAAGAACACAAGATGCTAACATGCATGGTAGTCATCCTAATATCATTACATTAAAATAAGAATTAAAAATCACTGAAGAATCAAGTTCAACTACTTTTAAAAACCCTTGGAATATATTGATCATATATAGAATATTTTGATTCTTTAATCATAGGATCACTAGTGAGGTTATTACCCATACAAGAACCTCTAGTGCATATATTTTTCATATATAGAATATTGAGGGGAATTTTTATTTCAAAATGGACCCAAAAGTTTGATATTAAAGAATCACTATGTATCAGGTGATAACAAGAATATAATTATATGTAGTAATTATATTTTCACAATGATTAATATGGACATTAACCAATAACTTTAGAATCATGCATAAATTATGAACATTACCAAACATGAAAAGGAATACATAAATCCTCATAAATGTTATTCTAATATTAATAGAATTACATTATGAGAGGCATCTGATTATTGGTGCATGGGGATTCCTTATATGGGTTCAAAAGGCCTCTTATGCTTGGTCTACATTATAAGACTAAATTTTAACAACATATATAAGAGGCGTATCATTATGATCATAAAAAATTTTATTGGAAGCATCTTCTCAAAATATACATTGATGTAATACCTCCCATACGTGTCCCATGTAATGCTTCAGATTCAAAAATCTCAAAATCCATGTCCAAAATCAAATTCATATTTCAAAATAATGCTGGACATTCTCATCTATGAATCCCATCTTTGGTAACCATTCTATAAATCACGATCAAAGATGTTCGACCTAAAACACCAGTCACATTAGTTTGGTTTGAAAGACTATAAACTACCCACATAAGAAAATATTGTACTCTCTACGATGGAAACCCCTAAACGGTACATTGGAGAAATGTTGAGTCATGCACAATAAGTCCACACAACATTTTACTTTGGAAAAATTAAGCCTGGTAATAGAAACTACGTAAAAAATTATGGAACTCCGTGAATCCATATCAGTACACAAAATTAGGCATATTGGGTCCCTTATCATAATAAAAAATTATAGAATTATATGATCTTTTATCCAAATGAGTTGAATCAAGTATTATAATAATTTTGATCATACTTATATCTATCTAAGAGATATTATCTAGAACCAACCATTTCAACGTAACTATCAAAGGTTATGATTGTTATTATTATCTAGTGATAAAACCATTCTGTTATATGGGAAAATGTATTTCAAAACATATCAGGTTATGTTTTATCGGATCAACAAGATAAAATAAATTATTGGTTTTTGTGGGTGTAAATTTTATTATTTATTTATTGGATTTTTATAAATAATGAGCTTCCACATCTTGGAGCCCCTCTATATGAGTAAAATATATCAATTACAATTCTGGGTTGGCATATTCATAAAATTGAACCATCACCAGTTCAGAATCCTCTATAGCTTGATGCATCTCTGAAAAAATTATAATTTGGGCATCACTATCATACCACAATGTCTCCTCCCTCTCATAAACATGTAGTTATACCTTCTCGACCACTTCCACTATATATTTCCATTCATCTATTATTACCTTATAATAATCTAGTTCTTATTTAAGATGATCCAACTCTTGAAGAAGTCATTCCACTAGTGATCCCTTCTCGACAACTTTACCTTTTTACTCACATCCACCCATCATTTTTAGAGGAATCATTGATAAGGATATTCATATTCAAAGAATCGCTATCAATGACTACATAGTTCATAGGGGATACTAGAGTTCACTAGCCATCTCAAAAGTAACGATCACAGTTTTACCACACCATGTATGTTATGATAATCAAAACCTACATGTATTAGAAATGAAAACATGGGGAATAATATTTTTAGTTTCATTAGAATGTTTTCCTTTAGTTCTAAGAAGTCATCTATTATATGTCATTCCATAGATATTGATGTGGAATGTCAAGATTGTTGTGAATTTTCTAATACAATTTTGTTTTTCTCTTAAATAGTAGAATATATTCTATAACCATTAAATCTAAAGTGAGTCTCGACTCAAAGACATCAGGTTGTGATGGCTCTCGGAATTTTTTCCCCTTCTTATCTAATTTGGGTTTTTATGTCTAATGTGAATTAGGAACCTCTTGGGAATGCTGTAGTTATCCTAAACTCAGAAAATTAAATCTTTCAATAACTAAAATTTTTAAATTAAGGAATATTTGGAAGGGATTAAAATTAATGTCACCTATCTCAATGTCACCATCGTCATCAACTGTTGTCTCTTTCATTGGAAAAATCTAATTTTCATGCTCAGTTTGTAGGTTGTATTTATGTTTATATAGGTATTTCACATGTTTATTCCAATATTTGGCTAAATAATTTGCCTCTGGAAGGTCACCAACTAATACTGATCTTGTAAGAATGATGTTCAAAGAATAGGGGTCATCAGTTGGCTCTGACCCTCCTTATTCCCATGTTTTAGCCTTTTCCTTGGTATTGATATCTGAAGGAGTAAGATTAGTATGCCTGATACGAACATCAACCCCTAAAGGAGATCCACCTAATGGGGAAGAGGTTGTTTTATTGAAAAGGGTTGAACCACGAATGATTGAAATCTTCCTAACATCGCCAAGTAGTATTGGGTGCCAATCTTTCTCAACTACATTCATTATTGTTATCAAATCATTTTTTAGAAGCAGGGGTTATAGGCCCTTGGAAGGTTATTTCTTGCTAGCTCACCAAACCCATGAAAATTCATGTGTGAATTATTTTATTTAAACAAGGAAATAGACAATATGTTGACTCTATAAAGAGGTAAAATAGAAACCTATTATTTCATAAACAAATATGTCTCAACAACTTTCTTTTTTTCCAGGTCATCGTAATGTCCCATTATGGTGGACACTTTGGGGGAACAACGGGAGTGTCTAGGGTTTTTAATTTTCCTATATGATTATAAAAAACCACCTTAATGTTATAAAATACCTTGGGAGATCCTTATTTGGAATCTCCAATTCCCAAAGATATATTCTCATTGACATCATCCTCCCATCACCCACAATATGCTCTGGATATGGTTAAAGTGTCTAGTTCTCCCTATATTCTTTCAATAACATTTATTAGGTATTCAATATCATTATTATAATAATAATAAAAAACATGACACAGATTCTCTTATTAATTCTCCATCACTATTATTGTCCTCCACCATGGATATCACATTATCTTTATCTTTATCATACTTGTAAACACTAACATTAAATGAATGAATATATGTGTCCCTATTGTTGATGTATATGCACATTATGTTAGGGTTCATGTAGATAAAGATTTATTTGATATAATTTATTATCATTAATCCTTGAAGATAATCATTAATAGCCTAATTTTCTCCCCAAATTTCATTGGGGGATGTCCTCAGTCCCCAAGCATCCCATTCTTTCAAATACTAGTAAGGTTAATGGACTATTTCAAATAGTCTTCCTTTGAAGATATGTCGGGTTCTAGATACTACACATGCTTTCTTGGAATATCATCCACCCTAGAACCCCTCACAGTTGTGTTATGTTGAGGCCATATATAGGAATAGGGAATATTCCTAATCCCTGTTATAGTATTTGGGACGAACTCATATGCCCCCATAGAATCACGACTATAATCCTCTTTGCATTCTCTATCATCAGGCCACATCATTTCGATTAATCTCATGTGAAAAATATCTATTATGTTGTGAATGGAAGGAGGAGTGACGATCATGAATATATTCTCTCACCATATCATGTATCTGAGCATCAGAAACATTTTTAGGTGTTATTATAGAGTCATCTTCTCTTAACCGAACCTATTTCACTTGTCAATGGAATCAGATGTCACTAATTGGTCTGGAAATATGCTATGAATCCCACTATCTCTAATATATTACATTAGAATCCTCAAGGTGTATGGGTCTTAAGAATTACTATAGTTATAGTAGCCTAGGAGGTTGAACCCCATATTATAAGCATTTTTATGGGGTAGAATATAGATATTTACTCATCTGCTTCCCAATGATAGATAGCCCTGTTTATTTCCTTTGTCCCACATCGGCCTAGATAATAATTTGACCATTGAAAAATAGAATATTTTTCTCAAGGTGGTTGTCGATATATGATTGAATATAGGATTTGGCAAAAGTCTTGGTGAGTGTAAGCTAAAGAAATTCAAAAGTAACAAGATAAATCCAGCACTGTGTTTATTCATGGGTGAAAATTAATTATAGTTTTTGATCCACAATTAAATTAGTATCCTTGCATAATCGTATTATGATATATGGATTACTCATCATGTTTTACTGGAATTGACGCACAAATCAATAGGGTATATACCCATCACATAACTGCTTCCCATTTATTTTGGTACCTAAAACTCCCTATCTCAATGAGATTAAGTACCCCATCTAGGAATGATATTTAGATGCATCAGGAACCATGGTACTGATCATTGAGGCATAATAAGTATATATGAAATGTTCATGGTAGAAGAGTCGATCCACTATTCCATTTTATTTCTAGAGAAATGTGTTTAACCAACAATAAATCATTGATTGGTCCAAAATCTAGGGTCCATGATTTTTTGTTTTTGGATAAAATCATAAACACTAATGTGGGATGTTATCTATCCCCATATAACTTATAAGGGGACATTGGAAATATAGTGACAACCCCTACTTATACTCCCCAACAGATGACAAAAAATTTCTATCACTGGAAGCTCAATATCAACACACCGTTATTGGGAAACTGATCCTCTATCATAAAGGTTATGACCATGACTTGGGATCGTGATTCTCACATTAGTAGAAACCAACCAACCTGAATCATGGAAATAATGAATACAAATCAATCCCAATAGTCAAATTTTGGGATTATCATTTTTGACACGTAGTGAACTGACCCTCTTCATGTGTATTCCAAAATGCATAGACACACTTCTATGAGTCAAGAATATGGTAATTCATTAGACTTATTTCATGATGTTAATGGTCCAATGGAATATAAAGATAATTAATCTAATTATAGAATGGAACATCATGCTTTGAGTGAGGATCTTTATTTAGATGTTTCATTGTATTTTCAATTTAATCCATTAAAATCATGGGGTAAACTTATAGTTTATTTCCATGATCAAAATTTAGGATGGAATTAGTCACACATATCTCTGATATTCAGAACCACTGAGATCCTCTGAACATCCCAAATCAAAATACTAAATCCATCTTTTCTAAAAATGGATAGTATTATGATCTGGTGTCCATCAACCATGTTGTTTTTGGATAACTGATCAGTTCTAGTGATAGTTATTCATTATTACCTAGATGGTCTCATATAATCCTGTGACCATAAAATCAATCTTAGAATCCTCACAAATCTAGAGGACCAAGAAATACCACCCCTAGTTGAGACAATATTTTCCACTGGATTGATGGACAAATATTGATGACAATCCAAATAACTCATTTCTGGTGGCCTTCCCTGATATTCTTTAATAGAAATGGATATTTGAATATGATACTACCATTACATCTACTATAAAAAAGATAATAATTCAAAGGAATCCATTTTGAGTTTGTTTTTTGAACGAAAGACCCCATTTATGAGATGTTTATATCAGTGAATGTTGATATTCTTATGTATGTTTGAAAAAGGTTGATTTACTAGATTTTTTAATAGGATTGAAACATATGATGGAAGCCAAAATCTATTGATAGGTTCCCTAAATGAGATCATATATCCCTAAAGGCTCTCACCCAGATGTCCTACGAGACATTGATAATGTGGGTTGACTTTTCATTTGGAATTGTAATCATCTGTTGTAACCATGTAATTTCTCATATCATCATCAATGGAAAATTCTTTTGTGGGGTCCATTATTATTATTTTCATCATCAAATATCCAAATAATGGTTTCATATTATTAAAAAATAGTACAGGGAAATTTTTTCTAAAACTTAAAAGCAAACTATATATTCCATTAGGTGTTTGGTCTCTGAAGCATTTCGTCCATGAGGTGTTCTATCTATGAGGAATTCCATCATTCTATGATGCATGAAAACTTGCACACAGATGATTGTAGAAATTTTTTTTAATCAGTGGAAAAAATTCATTATATGATGTTTAAGAATATAGCATTCTTATTTTGAATAACTATGAGTATTTTCAAAAAAAAATTCAATAGATAATGCTATTATGGAGAAGTTAGTGTGTAGTGGTCCATAAAGGGTTAGTTCGCACAGATGTTCTATAAATGAAAAGTGAGATATGACCCATTTTTATAGGCATGGGACCAATTACTTGTCAATGATAATACAATAGGAGCACGTCAAATTGCACTAATTTCATTATTGGAATCGACTACTCTTAATTCAGATCGAAGCCTATTCCGATGAGGGAACATTTGTAGGGTCCTAAAAATATGACATGTAATGTGAAAAGGATTTCATGACAATAATTTAAAAGATTAATAAATATAGAGGTGTTGAAAAAAGTTATAGTCATCATGTCCATAATGTAGGTCTTGGTTTCATTCAAAAATAGTGCCTTGCAGACAGCTTCTCTATATGGAATCTCATAATCAAAAAATATATTTATTTTGTGATATGTTTTAATTATCCAAGGAACACAACAACCATATGTGGGTTGGGCATTGATTCCAGGATCTTTCAAAATAAATATCAATTATGGTACTATGATGGTGTTTACCATCTCTAATAGACAAAAAATTATTTTTTATGGTTGTGAGAGTGTTTTCTAGCTCCCAGAAATGAAAAGGTTTTTAAAAGATTGTGTTGTCCATTTTGGGAATCCAAAAACAAAAAAGTGTTTATGGGTCTAGGATGACTTTTTTGGGACCCAACATAAAATGAATCGTCATATCCAAATGTTCATTAGACTATCATTGAATAAATTTTCCTTTCTGATCCAAAAAAATCAATATAGGGGGGCCAGTAAAAAATGTAGCTATAAGCTGAATGAATTGTTTGAAATCAATCAATTTCAAGTAAGTAAATTTTTTTTTATAAAACTAACTAAGAAAATTAAGTAACCCAACCATACATATAATAAATTATCCTTTTTGGTTATAGTACGTGACATGTAATTGGATGACCACTTTGTAGGCCATCACCCAACATAGGAAAAGGCTCTGCAGAAGGATCACGAACCCACATTGAAAATTGCTATATGGAAGAAACTCAAACCCTCCTAGGAAAAAACTATAGGGATGAATCCCAGACATGCATTAAAAATTTTCTTCATGGATGTAAGCTCATAATGTGTTCAAAAATTATTTGTGTAATGAGTAATATTAAGAATTTCTTCTTTCCATCTCCCATTGTTTTCCTCTTGTGTAGTGTTTGGCCCCACCGATTACCCTCCATGAACTATCACAAAGGCCATCTAAATCTATCCATTTTTTGTAAAGTAATAATCACTAAATTGAATCCCTTTAGAGGAATATAACCAAGGAATCTCTAGTAACCACTATATTTTTAATACCAAATCAAAGAGTACATGAGAATACCCTCTCAATCATATATACTCATATTAAATGAGATCTTATTGGTAACCACCAAAACATGGTTGATCCTATGAATGTTCTCATTCATAAATTCCTAGGGTAATTAGGGTCCCATTAATTGAGTAAATACCAGGGACCTTCCCATATCAGAGATTTTGTGGAATCAAATACCATTCCCTTTGATGAGGTATACTGCTATATACTTTTATCATCCTCTTTGAAATAAGGATAAGGGAATCCCATCTTGGTTTAATACTGTATTAATGCTTGTGGGAGATATCCTATGGTCATTGTGAATATCTTACATACCAAAAAAATAGGATATGGGAACATCAATTCCCAATCTCCCTCCATTTTGGACCATTCCCTATCCATCATTAGACGAGGGAGATTATGTGGTTTTCTGGATCGATTGATTCCTCTGGATTTTGACATTGAACATGACTAACAAGGTCATAGTTTTTTCTCATGATCATGAAGTCATCATGATACAATGAAATCTGCCATTGCATTCAGTATAATCTCAAACCATATTCACCCAAAAGGCATCATATTTTGTGTAATCCCAAAAAATTTTATTTTCCTCTCAATGGGTTATATTACATGGGAGAAAATCCTTTAAAATGATATATTCCCAATGAAGCAATTGGTCCTCCCTCAATGATGTAATCCCCAACTATTCAAAAATCATGGTCATTGATTCTATACAAAATAGGATGCATTGGAATCCTCTATGAAGTCCAATACCATCATCCTAATTCACTATACTGTTATCTGGGCTACTTCACTATTAGGTTCATCTCTAACCTAGAGGACTATTGAATGGCGTTTTCATGTTTACTTTCAAAAGATAAGTGATTGTTGGTTTCTTAGTTGCAGTAGAGTGGCTGACCAAGGTCATATCTCAAAGTATGAAGAAAATATAACAACATATTAAAGGTATTTTGAAATTAAAATAATGTTAATTAAGAACATTAATTAAAATAATGGGGGTTTTTATAGGTTATAAATCTTGGAGAAGTTTTCTGGATGAAGATTGTATATTTGTTTTGTTTTTAGTTTTGAAATTATGTTCGATTATAATGACACAATAAGAAGATGTTTTTTAGAAAATATATAAAAGACGAAATTGATATAACTCTACCTCTTCACTAAATTATTTTTTATTATCATTTATATTAACATCTAATTAATTATAATCCTCTAATTTTTTAACCGTTTAACCCTACGACAGTTAACATAACCACAAATATTAAAATTACTTAAACCCTGGGCGAGCTTTGAAACATGAAATCGTAGAACTATGAATTGATTGATGTTATTAGGTGAGCTTATGGTCAATGGTTAACTAGTGAACATATCCACTCTGGAAATGATGATTAATTGAGTATATGGACGATATTTGAACTCTAAAATTTTTTCCTGGTGGTCTTTTATTAACGATTTAGATCGCACTCTCACAATTTACACATCTTCCGAACACGCGTGTTTTTGTGTCAATTCTTCAATTTCTTGGGTAGTTTCATCTAAATTAAAAAATCAGTTAATAGATCATATTAATTGAATTATAGTACCTCATTTATTAAAAATAAATTAATGAAGAAGTTTAGAGATTGATCGATTACTAAAAAGAACTACTCTTTCATGGGAGGTGTAGTCATCATAGAAATGTTTTTCTTATGCAAAGGTTTAGAAAGGGTAGAACCCAATCAAGTTTCTACTCATGATTCCAGAACAATTAAGAATATTATAAGAAGAAATATTTTAAAAAAACAATAAAATAGAAGATATAAAATAATAACAAATATGTTAATTATGAAAATAGAAACATTACAATACGAGGAAGAAGATGAGCATTTTGGAGGAGATCTTATCATGAAATCTTCCATCTTACAATGGGCAATTGAAATGGAAAAGAACCACTTTGCCTCTACTCACAATCTTCTATGTCACGTCCAAAACCCTCCAAATGAGAAAAATACCAATTTAGAGAGTGTAGGGGATGCTAGGTTACAGGTGGTTTCAAGTGTCAATGGGGAAATTTTTCCAAATATTTTTATGCCAAATTTCACCACCCATTTTACAATGAAAACCAGTAAACGATCTCCCCATATAAAATTATTATTTGTGAAAATTTTCTTCTCGAGATCCTCTCCAAATTTGAGCTCAATCAAAGCACGGATGTAGGAGTTTGGTCCCAAATATAGAACAGATTACCAATCTGGCGAGTTCATCCCAATTTTCACTTCATGGCCCATTTGCACCAAAAAAATGCATGATTTATCTCCAATAAACTAAATTAATGTTGTATCCAATTATATTAGTAAATTATTTAATGAAGTTTAAGTTCAAATATATCATATAAAAATATTAATTTCCTAAATAATATAGTGAATTGTAATGTTTAAAACTGGAATTTTTATCAAATTTTCTAAAGAATGATCTAATCCCAAATATTTCATAAATGTAGAAATTTAAAAGAATGTGAGGAAATTATATAATTATTTTCAATAAAACATTAAATAAGATAGTGTTTTATCAACTCTCTCACACTTACCCTTTTTCACTCATTGGAAAAATCTAAAATCATATAAACATCAATATCAAATCCAAGAAATATTTAAAACACAAATCCTTGAGATCCATGAATTCCACACCATGGAACAAAAGATATAATGACTCATTAAAAATCATTATTTCAAGTTCTCCTTTTATATCATTCAATGTGTTTCCACATCATTTATCATCCCATGCACAAAACACTTACCTCACTTGAATTGTCTCTTATCACACACGTGTCATTTTTTTAACAATGTCTTTCCCATAAAAACACATTCATATATCACTATAGGCTTGATAAATTCCTATATTTCCACAAAATGTGAGTCAAAGAAAACATTTTTATCATGACGACTTCCTAAGGTTGTTCTGTAAATTTCGTTTGGAAGGATTTAGATGTGAAAGGCACTGAGGATGAGTGAGGAGGGATTCACTCTTTTTGAAACAAAATTGCATAATTCTAATTTTCACTTAAATGTGATCTCCTCCTCAATCCCCATAGCATCAATTATTGTTCATCATCCTGAAAAATAAATTAATGTACACACCATTCTACATTTAATGAGAAATAATTTCAATATTTTCAAAAATAATTTACTTGAATTCTTCAGATAGGCACAACATTTTATCTCGATTAGATGTTCTAGAAATGCATAGCTTCACTTATCATGAATGCTTCAGAAAAGGAAAAACTTTTAATATAATTATTTTCGTTAGTAGCGAACACATCTCTTCAGAATTTAATTTTTCACGTGAAGTATCATAGAATGTGGTAGCACAACACAAGACATTTCTCCCCACCACACACACTTATGTTCAACTAGATTAAGAAATTTCACTTCAAGGGTTGGTTAGATAGTGAAAATTGGCTCGAAATGTGGAAAACCTAACAAGTTGTTCATGGATTCTAAGGGAAGAAAGGATAAAATGTTCGTGGTAAGACATTGTAAAAATGATTCTTTGAAATAGTGGCATTAATGACAATCAAATGCCTCAATATTGTAAACATAAATACCTCAAAAACACAAATTTTGACAAGAATAAATCATATTATTGTTAAATTAAGATTGGTTTTGTTCCCTCAAGAAATGAGGTAAATATAAATAATATGAATATATGGTTCATAAACCACCCAAGAATTTTATTTCAAATACATAGACATTGATATGTGCCATGTGATTCAAAATTCAGAGTACTTTTCATGAAATTACTAATGACTTTATCTTGAAACAAAGTCATTTTAAGAATTCCTTTAATATTTGATCCTTTGGATAAATTTTTTCACTTATAGATAATGATTTCAAAATGGTGATGAAAATAATTTCATCTCAAAAGATTCAACAACACACAAAAAATTTAAAAATAATCCCACAATATTTAAAAAACACACAATTTTTTTTAAATCATGGAAAAACATGAAAAAAAATTGAGATTTCTTAACTAATAGGTTCACTCCCCCACACATAAAGTATTGAATTAACTTAAATGTGATCCCATGAGATTACATAAGCACATGAAATGTATAATTTTAAATAGGAAAAAGAATAAAGAAGTGAAAGGGTTATGAACATCCTAATATGATCATGTGATGATGGGGTTATACAGTGTGATTAAATCCAATACTTTAGTAGAAAGTCCCTCAATATAACACTTCAAACATTTCACATTGACTATAAAGATCCATCTAGTGTCCTCTTGTGTGATCTCCATTACACCATAAGGAAAAACAGTAGTCATAACATTTTGACCAACCCATATAGAACAAAACTTTCGAGGCATCAACTTCAGTTGGGAACTATAGAGCAAGAATTTCTCTCCAACTTGAAATTATCTTATATGGATCATTTTTCCATGAGCTTATTTTAATATTTCCTTATATATCCTTTAGTTCCCATATTATGACTATTGAATATCATCATGTTCTTGAATTTTCAACATCATTCGGATTTTGGTTTGGGAAAAATATATATTTCATTCTTTATATCCTAATAATCATGATGCTCAAATTTCGTGGGGAGATGACACGCATTCCCAAAAAATCTGAAATGGGGACATACCAATGGCTGTCTTTTATGCTATCCTATAATGCCCCATTGAATCATCCAAGTTCCTGCTCCAATCATTCCTATTTGGCTACACATTTTTATCCAAAAAAAATCAACTCACGATTTGAAACCTCATCCTGACCATTTCTTTGAGTTGTATGATGTTGTTGTTTTTTGTGTAACCTAATACTTCTGATGAAGGTAAAAAAGATTTCTATTGTATAAGTGTGTCCCTTGGACACTGATGATGGACATCAATACTCCAAACCTACAAAAAACTACACTTTGACAAAGTCCACAACAACATGAGAATCATTAGTCCTGGTGGCCTTATCCTCCACCAATTTACTCTCATAATCAATAAAAACCAAAATATACAGAAAACCAAAATAATTCGGAAAAGGACCCATCAAATCAATACCCCATACATCAAAAATCTCAAAGAATATTATGGGTTGTTGAGGAATCTCAGGTCACCTAGAAATGTTCCTTGTGTGTTTTCAATGAGATCATGACTTAAAAAACACATGTGCATCATGGAATATGTTTGAGAAATATAATCCAAAGTCTGAAACATTCTTATATGTCCGTTGGGGTCCAAATTGTCCACCACAAGCAAGTTTATGAAATAATTCTATAACAAACTCAAACTCGTTATTAGGAAAACACCTCCTATTAACATTGTCACTACCCATGCGCCATAGGTATGGATCATCCCAAACCTAAAATCTGGACTAACTATTTAACTTTTGGACTTGATATTTCATTAATTTATCAGGGATTTTTGAGGCAACAATGAAGTTAACTAAATCAGCATACCATGGAAGCGTACATGAGATGAAATAAAGATGCTCATCGGGGAAAGTGTCCCAGTGTGGTACATGGTCCAAGGTGTCATCCTCTAGTATGTGAGTAATCATACTCATGTAGTATGCCACTATGTTTATAGACCCCTTATTATCCATTATATAAATTTAAAATTCTTGAAGAAGGGGCATCCTTCATATTAGCATGGTCTTTGCATCTAGCTTCTTCAAGAGGTACCTCAAAGCTGTATAGTCAGAAAAAAAAAACTTTAATTCCCAATAAATATGAATGGAATTTATCTAATGTGAATATGACAACAAGAGACTCATTTTACATGGTTATGTAGTTTGATTAGGAAGAACCCTTCATCCTCAATACAGATGAAATCACATGTGAACATCCCTCTGCCCTCTGAGATAAGACTATTCCAACTGCGAAGTTGGAGGCGTCACACATAATCTCAAAAGGAAGCTCCCATAGTGGGGTTTTATTATCAGTGGAGTAGTCAGACACTTCTTTAGCTCATTAAAGGATGTCCTATAATAATCATCAAACACAAAATCAGAATCATTTTGAAGTAATCGTGACATAAGAAGAGTAATCTTACTACAATATTTGATGAAGCGCCAATAAAATCATGCATGCCCTAGGAATCATTTAACATCACACAAACATGAATAATAGGTTAAGGATGAAATGATATCTACCTTAAAACTATCAACCTATATCCCATGTTTTGACACTACATTCCATAAGAAGATTCCATGCTATACCATAAAATTACACTTTTCAATGTTTTGGACCAGATTCTTCTCAATACAACTATTCAACAACTTTCTCAAACTACATAGACATTTAAAAAATGAGGATCCATAAACAGTAAAATCATTTATAAACACCTCCACACAGGTCTCAATAAAATCATAAAAAATACTCACCATGCATCTCTGAATGGTGCATGGGGCTTTGCAAAGTCCAAAAGGCACCATTCAGTATGAAAACGTACCGAATGAAAAGGAAAATGATGTCTTATCTTGATCTTCGAGGGAAATTGGAACTTAATAATATCCATAAAATCCATCCACAAAATAATAATGTCTCTTCCTAGTGATTCTCTCAATCATTTAATCAATAAATGTGAGGGGAAATGGTCTTTCCGAGTGGACTGATATGGTTTACTGTAATCAATACACTCACAGAAACAGTTTTGTACCCTCATTTTAACTAAACCATCTTTCTAATTTTAATGAACTATAACACTACTTTTCATAGGCACGACTTGAATAAGACTTACACACTAAGAATCTAAAATGTGGAAGATTATACCTACCTCGCCCAATTTTTCAACTTCTTTTTTTAACAACTTCTAAAATAATTTTATTCAGTCTTTGTTGTGTATTCCTAACTAGTTTATACCTATCCTCCAAAAGGATAATATTCAAGAAAATAGAGGGGCTAATACCAGATATGTTAACCAAGGTCAACCCAATTGCCCTGATTTTCTCCCTCAAAAGATTAAAAAGATATTGTACATGTTCAAAAGGAAGATTATTAGAAATTATAATAGGTAACCTCCCCCCACTTAATAAGTATGATTATTTTAGATTTGGTAGTAATGGATTGAGTTCCAATGTAGGGAGGTGATGTATGGATGGAGAAATTGAAAGAAATGAAATATGTGCACAATGAACATCAGAATCAGAATATACATAATCAAACTAAGTGAATAGAGCATCAAATCTATTAGAATACTCCACAACCATGTCATAAACAGATTAATGATGATCAAAATAAAAATATGAATCAATTTTAAAATCAAATCAAAGAGATTTTTGTGAATTATAGACAGGTGTGGAAGTACTTTTAAACATATACCTAGAACCAACGCTCATAATCTCCGAAATCATAGAACAATCAAAATCCATGGGGTTTTTACATGGTGGTACAAAATGGGAGATAAAATAGCAGAATAGTCCCCTGAGGTGTAATTCATGAATTCTATGACATTAAATATCGAAAATTCATCTTCAAACTCCATGGAAAGTGTACCCTCATTGACATTTATGATTGTTTTTGCTATTTTTAGGAACATCCAAACAAAGATAATGGGAGCATGTGAAATTACCTCATAATCCTCCTAGTTATGCACATATCAATATGCTAGAAAGATCATATCTCTTACCCAGACATGTACATCCTCACAGACTCCCGCTAGATATTTCGTAGCTCTATTTTCCAACTACTCCACTACTCATTTCGGCATCAACTCACCAACCTGAAAAGAATACAATACAGAGTGAGGTAACAAATTTATGGAAGCTCTTAAACCACCAAGTGCATCAGAAAATTGTAAATAAAATATGGTGCATGGGATGGTGAATGTCCCATGATCCTTACACTTTTTTGGAATTCCTAGAGTTGGTGTAATGAGTGCTGACACATTCCTCCCAAGATCGATCCTCTCATTTTCCATGATCCCTCTTCCATTGGTACAATGTTCTTTTAAAAATTTGTAATTCCATGGGATTTAGTTATGGCTTCAAGTAATGGGATATTTATCTCCACATACTTGAATGTATCCAAAAATTATTTTTGAATCTCTTATTTATCCATCTTTTGGAATTGTACAACACTATTTGGAAAGGGAAGTGGTTTAGGAGAAACATCATTAATCATTTTCTTATAGTTATCATTTTCCATGGTTTTCTCATCACCTAGTTTTGAATGGGGCTTCTTTGGGATTGAGGCAAATCCCGATTGAATTGTAGGTATAGGTTTCTCATTCATTTTCTTTGCACTTCTGAATCTGATGGCACTAACATTACCCTGAATATTTGGAGATGGTTGGGAAGGTATATTTCCAAAATTCATACGTACCATTTCATGGAGATCATTTGAAATATGGCTCATTTGAGTCTTCAAATCCCTCAAATCTGACCCTAGACTCTTCAACTCATTCTATTTATTAAGAACAATCTATTTCAAAATATCATCAGAATTAGAATCTACCTTTGGTTGATAAATCCATTGTTGTTTCCTTGTTGATTCTTGGTCTTCAATTCTACATTGGTGTTCTTGGAAGCCATGCTGTTATGGTAGAGGCTATTGAAAGGTTGGATGAAATGGGGACTTTATTGTTGTCCAGAGACATACCTCATGTCCTATTGAACCTTCCACCCATGGTTGTATTTTGGGGAAAAGGAATCAAACTTCTATTAGGGATATGGTAGTTGTTGCTGCTGAAATGGCCTCCCAGGAAAAACTATTTCTCAATCTTTTGTTTCTTATAGTTGGGTGAAATAGTCATTTTGGGTGGCTTGGATAAGTGCAAATGCCACATGGCCTTGAAGGAGTTGGTTGGGATTTTATTTAATCCAAATCAATATTCCTCACAATAGTTTTCAATTATTAAAACATTTTATCAATCAAATGACTTTCAAGAGATGAAGGACATACCTGATGTACTCCTCGAACATGTGGTGTAAAACAATTTCCAAATTGTTGAGAATTTTGTGCCATCATGTCAACTAATGCACGTGCATCAAATAGTGTTTTTAAAACCAATGCCCCTCCTGCTACAGCATCTACCATTCTCCTATCCTTAGGTTTGAGTCATTCATTGAAGTATAGGATGATGAGTTTCTCACTAGTTATGTGGGAATCATTCACACAACCTCTTGAATCGCCCCTAGCACTCATAAATTGACTCCACTTGTGATTTCTTGATCCTCGATGTCTCTTTACGAATGGATTTGGTCCATGATGCTGAAAAAATATTTTCATGAAAAGATGTTTTAGAATATTCATACATGTTACATATTTATGTTGTAAATAATACATCCAGTCCTTTGAAGCTCCATCATGTATTAATGTGAATGATCTTAGTTTCATTTGATATTCAAATACATTTATTTCTTTTAGGGTAATGAAAACCAAAATAAATTATTTTAATGGTTTATTTGGATCCTCAACAGATAACTTGTGAAATTTCAGAGGAAGGTGAATTATCCTAGATTTTTGTTCAATGAATAACTCGAGATTTGGGTATTAAATGCAATTTGCATGATAATTAATATATGGTGTAGAAAGTTCTCAAATGGTTCTCTTAAGTTCATTTCAATTATTTTCATCCATTAGTTCTAGTTTTATTGTATAATTTGAGTTTCATAAAATTTTAATGTTTTAAGAGTTGAGTAATTCTCCAACTGGTTGAATGTTGAAACATCCTATAGAGCGAGGATGTCTGATTTGATCCCTAAGGTTGCGTTCAATAATAGGGTAATGATTTAAGAGATCTTTAGGACTAGTCAGTGTCATAAATAATATAAAAATGAATATAAAAATGTAGACCATATTAAAATAAAAGATTATATGTTCATGTTGATGTTCTAAAAATAAGAAGAAGAAGAAAACAAAAGATGAAGAAAAAATCAGATTTGGTAAAGAAGGAAGAAAGAAGATAAAAAGAGAATAATATTTAAATTAAAATAAATACCTCTAAATGGATTAAATAATTAACTGTCTCCCCAGAAAAGATGCTAATTTAAAAGGTGAAATCGTGGGCCCTATCAAATTATATGTGATTTTTGGTTACATAGGTTCAACAGAGTGTCTGACCAAGGTCGTCTCTCAAATGAGGAAGTAAATTTTACAAAATATTAATGGTTTTTTGAAAGTAAAATAAATGTAAATAAGAAAATTAATTTAAATGATGAGTTTGTTTATAGTTTGTAAATCTAGAATAAGTTCTCCTGAAAAATATTGTACTTTTGTTTTATTTTTAGTTTTTAAATGATGTTCTACTAAAACAAAACAACAAGAAGATGTTTTTTTAGAAAATATTTAAACAGAGTAGTTGATCTAACTCTACCTCTTCAGTAAATTAATTTTCATTATAATTCAAAGTAAAATCCACATAATTATATCCCTTTATGTTTTTAACCCTATAAGAAAATGGGAGTTAACTTAACCACAAAGATGAAATTACTTAAACCCGAGGCTAGCTTCAAAACATGCAATCGTAACACCATACTTTGATTGATGTTCTTAGGTTAGATTATGGTTAGTGGATAATTAAAGAACATATCCACTATGGAAATTATGATTAATTGAGTTTAGAGATTATATTTGAACTCTAAAAATTTATCCTGTGTAGACTTTTGTTAACGATTAATATTTCACTCTCACAATTTACACAAATTCCGACTTGACGTGTTTTTGTGTCAATTGTTCAATTGCTTTATTAGTTTCATTTAAAATAACAATCCAATTAATAGATCATATTTTTTGAATTATATTATCTCATTGATTAAAAATAAATTAATGAATATGACTTGAGGTTGAAAAATTACTAAATACACTACTCTTCCATGGGCGTGTAGTCAACGTAGAAATGTTTTGCACGTGCCGAGGTTTAGAATGGGTATAACCAAAACATGCTTATACTCATGATTCCAGAACATTTAATAAGATTAATAGAAGAATAAATTTGAACAAAATAGTATAAATTAGATGAAATAAAAAACATCAAAGAATTTTATTATGAAAACACAAACATTACAATATGATTAAGAGGAAGAGAATTTGGTAGGAGACCCTAGATTGAAAGCATCCCTCCTCTAATGGATAATTGAAATGGAAAATAACCACTTCACCTATTCTCCCAATCCATTATGGCACGTCCAACCCCCTACAAATTAGAAAAATACCAATTTATAGAGTGGATGGTAGGCAAGGTTACAAGTGGGTTCAACTGCGAATGGAGAAACTCAGACAAATATTTTAAGCCAACTTGCAATGCCCATTTTACCAAAAAATGCATGAACCCGCTCTCCGTATTGAAGTATGATTTTTGTGAAATGTGGTGACTCATTTCCATTACAAATTTGTGCCCAATGAAAGGATGTATGATGGAGTTATGGCCAAAATATATAAACCATTACCAATTTGGGGAATCCAGTCCATTTTTTACTTCATGCCCCATTTTCACCAACCAAATGCAAGATTTAGCTCTAATGTCCTAAATGAAATTTTTATCCCATTAAGTCTGTAAAAAATTTAATGAATTTTAAGTTCAAATAATACATTCCAAAATCTTTATCTCTAAAATGATACAGTGAATTTAAAAGGGTAATACTAGAATTTTCATCAAATTATCTAATCCTAAATATTTCAAAAGGAACACATTTACCACAATGTGAGGAAATTATATCATTTATTATCAATAAAATATTCAATAAATTTTTTTATCAACTATAATCTATTTGGTTATATTTCATCATCATCCTTATTGGATCATGTTCCTTGAAAGATCATACCCCCCCCCCCCTCTAGGGGAAAACATACCTTACATGTTTATTCAAGCTACTTTAAATTAAGACCAACGACATCCATGACTAGAAACCTTCTTTCTATGAATACATGATGCATGACATTCAACTACATGGTTTGGTCCTTGGTACATGAACTAAAATGGTATGACATGTCCCATTATGTGGAATAGATCTACATGGGTTTTGATTCCATTCACAAGGATACATTGGAGGACCATTAATGATGACCAATCCCAACCACAAACCATACCCAATATCCGTAAAAGAAAAATAAATTGAGAGTTCTCCATTATAAATTTTAAAACCAGAATCAAAATGAAAAAATAAAATAGAATCTATAATCTGCGTATAAATGGATCTAAAATGGAGAACCATAAATAAATGAAATTTGTTTTAAATCTATGAAAGCTACAAATTTATTTTCAATACAATGGTATCCCATGTTATAAATGTTAATTAATTAATTATTCATGAACAATTATTAAATAAAATCTGTAATAGAGTTCTAGAATGTGAAATATTTCTACCTAAAATGGTGTGATGAGCCCAACCTCCCATCCTCTCGACCAGTATGAGTACATACACATTTGTTTCCTACATACCCAATAAATGTATGGCTTCTATAATGAGGTCCCTAAGTTACCAAAAATATTATATCCATTGTGTTTCAATGTTTATATGAAATAATCCCTTTAGAATCCTACGCAATGAAAAAGATATTGAAATTTCATTATAGTGACCTGGATGTTTATTTCAGAAAAATTTCATTACATTGTACTAAATTTAATAATACAGAAGATATTTCTAGGTTATGTGTCTGGGAAAGATAGGATTATAATACATTTAAAACATAAATATTATTCTCATTCACTTGAAAGGATTCGTCATAGGATTATCCAAAGTTATTTTAACTACATATCATATCCCAGGGACATACTTCAATGAAAGGGGTGTTTATAAATCCTTGTAAAGCAATAAGAAAAGGATATTTTTAAAATGATACCCTGATTCATATCATTAAGTAATAGTCATATGAACATAAGGAATATCACAATATAAATAAAATTAATTATTACATCGAAATATGTAGACAATATAATAATGATACATTCATAAAGAATATCACCATGATTTTTCACTAATTTGTCATAAATAATAATTACCAATGTTATTCATCAAGGTATCATGAATCAAGTCATCTATTGAGATTAATTTATACCCAATTTATTGGCACTCTATCAAGTTGAACCATTAATACATATTTATTTATCAGTGCAACATTGATCATTAAAAATAATTTCGTTAATAACTCAAGGGAAATAATGAACAGATTTAATATAAAATTATTTAGTGAATAAGTTATTTAAATGATGAACATTACTCAATTTTAATCAATCAAGAATTGAATATGTGATTAATACATTTAAATACCTAGTAAATATGTCACATAATAAGTTAAGTGAATACTAGTATAATGAAACATGTTTTGGGTATTCTAAGTATTATATTTTCTCATGTAAAAAATCGATGTTTATGAAATTACATTGGGAGAACGATCGTAGACAATATAGACTAAATAGAGGCAATAATATGAGATAATAGAGGTATACCATTGAAACAAAACAATTTGGGATAATTAAATGATAAATTGTTCATGAAAATAATTAATCAATGACACAAAGATGAATCATAAAATAGATGTACATGAATGAAAATGGGGAATAATATAATTTCCTTACATTGAATAGATTATTCCTAAAATGTTAGGATGGATCCGTTACACCTTTAAAAAACTTTTAGATATTATATTGGATGTGTAATAAATTAAACATTTTGATAAATTGATATCGAGGGGATAATGGAGGTGTTAAGGTTGTATTAATACTTTTGGGGGTTTAGTGAATAAATATTTTTTATCTTGTATTTAAGGAAAACTATAATTGGATGATATTAATTATAATGATTTTTTATTATAATTAATGTTTTCAATGATATTTATGTTTGTGGAATAAATTAATTTCCCATATAATTGTATATTTTTTGGGTGTTTTTTGCATTTACACTGAAAAATTGACTCACTTTATTATTTTTCTTGTACTCTGGTATGTATTTCTTTCCATGGTATCTTTTTTATGATTAAAAACTAAATTAACCATTAATTATAAATTTATACCATCTAATTCAAAATTTTCAATACATTTAGTTTATTAAATTTATGAATAATTTAAATTTTATTTCATATTTTATATGAGTATCACTCATATAATGATCCTCTTAGAAATAATATAATCTTGGTTTTCAAAATTCTATGAATTTTTTTCCAAATATTTCCCATTAAGTGAAATGTTATAACATAAATAATTTTTTATCATGAGAAAAAATTACTAAATTTGAGATCATGATCATATCCTAATTAGAGTATATTTGTTATCATTTTTCATAAAAAATTTGTATTTTCACATTTTACCCAACTATTATCATCTTCACCAAATTACTATAAATTTATACTAAGAAAAATTCAATATGATAAGTCTTAAATTGATATTTATTTTATCAATGTAATTAACTAAATATTATATTTTTATATTTATAATAAAATACTAAATTATTGTAAATTTCATCTCATTTATGATATAGTACTGTGTTTGGTTGTTGTAAAAATTACTTAGCACTCCATTAATTTTTATTATCATAAATAAATATTATAAATATAATTCGATGAAAATAATTTTATTAAAATATTATAAATTTTAATAAATTAAAAATTTTAATGGAAATTAACATATTAATATTTTTTCTAAAAACTCAGTGATAAATTAATCCCAATAGACACTTTATTATTCCAACAACATTGATAATGACCAACCATTGTATTGATTAATGGTCATATTGGCCATTATTTATAATAAGTATCATTCCTCAGGAAAAATTCTTAAGGTGGTGAACTCCGGATAGACATACATAGGTCGTGAGGTCATTAATATCTAGGCTCGAGGTGGTAGGAGACTAAGGCATGTCCAAGGCGATCTTCGATGGGGTGGTCCTAGATGGATGATAGAACGTGCTATGGTTGGGCTTTAGGCGGTGTGAGATAGAGGTGCATATAACAAAATGATGTAGGTCTAGAGAGATCTCTGAAACTAGATGGTATCTAGTAAGTGGTAGAAGGATCTAGGACTAGTGGTATCTCCACTGGGGTGGTCCTCGGCGGATGGTAGTGTGCGCATAGGTGGGGTTGGTCATCGATATGGGTTTGTGTGCTAGCAGTGTGACTAAAAATTTACAACATGCATATGGAACATGTGTTAGGAAGGGTTCCTATGGATCCATTATTATTATCCATGTTTTTCACCGGGCCTCATGGTAATTAATAATAAAATATATAAGACTTTATTGCAGGGATATCACCTTGGGGGAATGGCTTTCTTTTCCAGTATTTGTGTGAAGTGTGTGTGTGTGTGTGTGTTTGATGTATTGTACCCCAAAATATCCAAATATAATATATAAATAATTAAAATAAGAACACTTTTAGATCATTGGAGGTTTATAATCCATTTCATACACACAAACTATTGATATTGTGTGTGTTATTATTGTTCTTTTCAATTAAATTTCAGTTTTTACATTCAATTACTTTAATTGGGTTGACTAATTTTTTGGCATCGAAACTTATTTTTGTGGACAAAAATAAAATTATTAGTTAAAAAATAATCCTACATGATGATTCAAAATGTAAACAACATTTTAAATTATTCAATTTTTACAAATTGTATAAGGTAATATTATTTATAGAGTGCAAAAAAGGAAAATATTTTAAAAAAAATCAGTTTTTAATCCTAAAAAATAACATATAAAAAAATAAAATATAATGTTGAATATTATAGATTTAGTTACATTATATTTAATATTATTTATATTATGTTAATAAGTAAAAAAATTAAACAAAATCATACATTAATATTTAGTTATTTAATGAAAATAAATCAAAGTAATGCAAAAACACTCATTTTTTACTACTCACTCCAAAATAAATTTTTTAAAAAGAACCCAAAAACTAACCCTCAGACTATTATTAAATACACATTTTAAAATATATTTCCATTAAATATTATACAATTTATAAAATTTAATTTATATATTTATAATATCTAGTGATATAATTCAATTAGAATTATTTTGAAATTTTTTTTCTAAAACCGTAAAATGAAATTATTAAAAAGACATCACTACTAAACTTAAAGAAATAAATTTTAAATTAATAAATTCAATATATATATCAATTATTTGATAATATTTATTTATCAATAGTGATTTATTTTTATTTATTGATAAAAAATACATTACATGGATAAAAATATTTTTCTAAAAATAATATTTGACCTTCAGTTGATTTTATCATCAATTCCAACTAATTAATAATAAATGTATGGTTTATTATTCCTATAATCATGGAAAAACATAAAACATATATTTCATAAAACAATTATTCATATTCAATCTCTACAAAACTGAAATTATATAATAATGGCCATCTTAAATATTTATATTTTATTAGTATAATGTAGTTAATTTTAAGAATTATATTTTGTGTGGTAAGGGATATAGTACCTAATATTAATTAAATAAAAAATAGATAAAATTTTTTTTTCTTACATTTCATTCCATTAGAGAAATTTTAAATTTTAATTTTTATATTTGTTTTCCCAAAATAAATTTTTGATAACTTAAAAATAAAATCACATATATATTTATTCATGAACAATAATTTATACATCAAGAATAGGAAAATTATTATTTCATAAATTTATATACCTATATGAAACTCATACACACACATATATATATATGTTTCTAGACTAATAATTTGATATTTTAGTGTCACTATCCATATAATGAATTATGCATTTGATATATTATATTACAACTGATATATAGATTTAAACGAAATAAAAATACATAATGTTTATCAAATTATATATAATTTCTTCCATTTTCTATGATACAATCAGTTACCACTACAATATCATATTATAATCCATGAAATTAATAACGAATAAATATTATTAAATATAAAATCACTAAAATAATCTTATAATAGAATACAATATCCATTAATGGATGAATTTTTTTTATGTTCTAATCAATTATTTCAAACAATAAATAGTTATATATGTTATGATAACATCCAATATATACAAACATTCATGTAAAGAATTGATACATTAATCTCCAAACACACGAAAATAACATCAAATTTTCATTAAAAATTGTTCTAAAAAAATTATCATTAGACACTTAAAAATAATCGTGACTATTTGTAAAATGAAAAAAAAAGAAATATGTCACTACACTTTATTCTAAGCTCAATTTTAAATTCATCTCTAATAGACATTAATAACTCATAATCTATAACCAAAAAAATCTGTAATACATAGTCTTATAGTGTCTAGAATATACTAATATCTTCCAAAAATAACTAGAATTATAATAAAGACAAAATTAAGTGATACACATTCCCAATACATAGATAAATATTTATTTCTAAAATAAAATATCATCATATCCAAACATATTTCTATGTAATATATTCATATAACATTTCCAATATAGATAATAACAAAAAAATTAACATAAATCCAAAAGTCACCCAATCACATTCCAATCAAATACTTATGTATAAAATAAATAAATGTTCCCAAAAAGTAATAAACTTTTGGTCCTACTTAATCATAATCAAAACAACATCATAGATCATATTATCAACAAAAGATATCAAAAATAATAATTTTTTTAAAAAATTATATATACATTTAGTTTAAATAAAATTATATTTTATTAAAAAAACATGTTAGTCTTAATGTTTATATATACCTCAATCAAATATTAAAACCAAATAAATTTCTCTATATAACATAAAACCACAAATGGGGTATATAGGAATTTTTATTAACGATTGACCACCATTAAAATATTCCATGATAGTATCTCAAAATAAAAAACTTATCCTATCTTGATAAGATCATTACCACTAATTTTATCTAAAATTATTCTCCGATATGAACTAAAATATTTATTCTTAAATTTTCCTGTAATTATGAGTTTAATTAGAATGATTTAATATTCTTGAATTACTATGATATTTTTGGATTCGATTTATTTATAATTAAAAAAAAATTCCCTCATAAAAAATAATTACAAATTAATGTGGACACATCCACTCAATTCCCATTTTTTCTAAAATAAAATAAAATCCATAAACGTAATCTCCAACTTCATTAAAAAACATGTTCCTAATTTAAGAAGAATCCTCATAACAGAATAATTGATTGTTTCATAGTACCAAATCATAATTAGGGCCTCCGAAAAACATTTGAACACATGGGATTAGCCAAAAAAGATTAATAAGTGATTCAAAAATAATGGAAAACCATTAGAATATTTGAAAAATCATGACACCCATAAGAGTATTTTATTACTTTATAATAATCATTGAGTTCAAATAAACAATTACATTATGAATACATCAATACATTTTACCATTATTTCCAGAAAACATTACATAATTAATCATAAATAAAAAAATCACAATCATTTGGTAATCATTAGAAACATGAGTACTCATAAAAAAAATTCATCAAATGCAAAATTTTCCCCCATAAAAATGGTTACAAATTTTTTTATCATATGGTCGTTGTTTTAAAAATATAAACTTAGAAGGAATCATTTCTAATCCAATTCAATCATATTTTTTAGGTACATTGAGATCTTATCCATACAATCTAACTTTAATGAAAATTTATAATTGAATCTTTAAAACATTAAAATACCACATCTCTTCGTATAAACCTATCACCAGAAAACATTATCACTTCACTGAATGAATTGGAAGCTATATCAGGATCAACCATCACTCATATAAAACCAATAACAACCATAGAATGAATAAAATTTTTCTTACACTTTTAATAAAAATTTAATTTAATTGGAATTAATTTGTACTGGAATTCCATCCAATCAGTAAAAACACATTCATTTATCTCATAAAAATTAGAGTAATTTTTTCCCTATAAATAGTTTAAAAAAATATTTCTATATATTTTATAAAAAACATGTTTAAAATATCCATGGAAACATTTAAATGATACATAAAAATTTACATTCTTGATAGTGGGAAAATTAACTCATGAAATATAAATTAATGAAAATATTAATTCTACAGATTTTGTAGTAGTAAAAAAGTACCTCAATTAGAAAACAACAATAACGTTCCATTTAAATTAATTGTAAAGAGGGTAAAAAATATTTAAATGTGACTATTATAACCCTATTTATAATAAATGTTAAACTTCTTGAACACATTTAAATTAATTATTACATGGAAGTAAATGATTTGGAATGAATAATATAAAAATAATATATATAAATTAAATTACGATACGTATATTTTAAATTTTATAAAAAATGATGTCATAGATAAGTAATTGAAATGGGATTATAATAAAAATTTATTTCAATAAATTTATTATTAATAACATTAATATGGTAGTTATTACATTAAAAAATAAAATAATTGGTGAAAATTATATATGACTCAACGAAAGTGAATTGAGATGCGAAATCAATTTCCCTAAGTTTGAATCACTATATGCATCATTTAACACACAAAAAGTAAATATATATTAATTTTATAATTTATTGAAAAATAATTTCTTTTTTATTCTGGTATTATTATTCATTTTATTCCATTGGTTATCATGTATTATATTGTTACTAAATCGATTAAGGTTAGGTCAAAAAATTTATGGACATTATGTTCATATACTAAAAATAGCATTGGCTCATTGAACAAGGTAATAGAGGTTTTGATTCCATTACCAATAGAATATTATTAATTTTATAATACTAATATTAATAAATTAAATACACTATAAAATAATATATATATATATATATGTAAGCCATTAAAATTGAATAACACTGTCTAATAGAGATGATAGTCTGTACAAATGTATAAATAAAGATTATATTTTTTTAATGTGTGTAAAATAATTGGAGTATATATTAATATAATTTCAATAATAATAACTGTTCCCTAAATATAATATTTATTAATTAGCTCCATCCTTATCACGATTCATGTGATGTGGTAATGAAAAATTATTGACATCTGTTTGTGGAAGTTGTAGTTCACATATAAGAATGAGTGACATCATCATTTTCCAATGGATACAAGGGTAAGAATGTAAAAAATATTTTCTTAAATAATCATAATAATTTTAAAATTACAACATTAATTCAATTCATCCATTATTTTAAAAATCTGTATGATCTGTTGATGAAAAATCTAATACATGACTTTATGGAATTAGTAGTCCACAACATCAGATAAGCAATGCTTTCATTAACCATTGAATGAAAATTGAACTGAAAATGGTTATAACATAAAAATATTAAAATATTAGTATATGGAATATATTATTTTTTATTTCATGATGATTAATGAATAGTGAAAAGAGTCAGAAGAATTAATAAACATGAAAACAATAAATTAGGAGTTATACTTTTTCTTTGTGAATCCTCCATTAGCTTACACCTTAAGCATTATAAGATTGTATTTTTCTGAGAAAATAACATATTGGACATTGATAAAATATTTGGAATGGAATTAGGTAAATATGTTTCATGAAAAATTACAATATACGTGTGATGAATGGAGGATAGTAGGTACACATTTATAATTACTGTTGGCAGAAATATTTTAAATACATGATAAATATATATATACTATGTGTCTAACTCATGAATAATTTATCCAAAGGGAAATATAATATAGGATAAAATGTGTATGGTTTATATAAAATGATCCAATAAATTTTGAAAAAAATTAAATATTAATTTTAAACCTTATCATCTGGTATAACCCATCGTTAAACCATTTCAACCTTAACCATTATGGAAAATATTTTCATCTCTAAACCTCAATAAAATAATTCAAATAATTCTATGTAGCATATAAATCAACCATTAATTATATTAACTAAACACTACCATTACTATAATTTTTTATAGCATTCATAATATTTTATAAACATTTAAAAATAAATTTTCAACATTAAATACGTCAATAAGTTATATTCTAAACTATTCAAAAAAATTAATTTAAAGAAATAATGATACGTATGTAATTTTAATATAATAACTTGACCGAATCAAATACGTAATACAAATCCAGTAAATTATTTTAATGTAATAATTAATTCATCAATATTACTTTTCTTGATTTCAAAAGAATTTACTGAATTTTTCTACTGCTTGCATAAGAAATGGATCAATGTTGCGAAAGCATTCAAAGTAATTATACCTCTAAATGTAATTAATAATATAGTATTGAAATGAATTGAAATTATAATAATTTATTATTTTCAACACTTTTACTTTAAAATATATATGTATTATATTCCTAATCATGAATACATATTTAAATAGAAAATGAGATAAAATGACATTTATTAAATATAAATAATCCTTATCTTGGGAGCGAACCAATATTTAAATGTAATGTACTAAAAATATTACACGTGTGAGTATTTTTATATCCACCTCGAATAAAAAAAATATAACTTTTAATTATTCTTTTTTTTATTTTGTATACTTAATTTGGATTTTGAAATAAATTTACCATTACTTTGATAAATTTTTTTTTAATATCAGTATTTTTTAAAAAATTATAAAATAGATCCTCATTCCAAATTTAAAAATAATGATTATTTAATTAAAAATTAATTTTACAATAACAAAATTTTGTAATTCAGATAAATATATTTTCAGATATTTTTTAAATCATATTGAAAAATATTTTTTTTTTCTGGAAAACAAATTTTAATCATAAAAATGTAATTATAAATAATTATAATATTAAAATTAATAATATTGAATTTTAAAAAAATTTATTAAAAGGAATAATATTTTATATTAATACTTAATAAGAAAAAAAATGTTAATTTTAAATTATATGATTTAATTAAATGAAATGAGTGTTTTCAATATTCTACAATTTTCATTATTTACTAATAAATAAATTTTTCACATGTTTAAAAAAAATTAATCCACAAAATATTTTTAAATTTTTATTTAAAAATACAATTCCATTTTAAAACAAAATTTCTATAATTGGTATAAATTAATTATATAATCTCCAAAAGAAATCAATTAAAAATTGTTTTTTGAAGAAAATCTATTTTTATGCATTAAATGACATAATCTCAATCCTTTTCAAATGTCCATAAATATATCAATTTAAATTAATTAAATTGATTAAACTGTCTATAATATTTAATATTATCATTTATCAATTGAGATAATTAATCTATTTTGATGAAATATCATTTCCCACTGAAAATTGTTTTATGAAAAATATCACTTTTACCACAAATGAAAATATATTCATTTTAATAAAATAGATAATATATGTATTATTTATTAATAATTTCATTACAGATTAACTATCAACATATATTTGACAATATTTTAACTCCTATTCATACCCACCAAACCAATGCCCATGTTATAACGTTCATATTTAAATGTCAATATAATAATAGTGTATCACAATTCCACTTAATCTTATTATGCTGAGTGGAACACCCAATCTAACCTACTATTAATATAAAAGGATATAACTAAAATATTATGGTATTTAATATTATTTATTTTCATAATTTTTCAAGATGAATTGTTTTTATGAAATAATTAATAAAATTGTGAATATAATATATAAAATAATGATTCAACAAATCTCACGAACAATGTTATAATTTGACAGATGAAGTCGGGTCTCCAATGTATATAAAACATTACATAATATCTATATTTTCTAAATACATATCAGTATATTTAGAGATCATCATATCTAGTAAATGGGATTCAAATGGTCATAATGATTATTAGACAATGTATCGTTAAAATATATTTAAATACATTGTTTATATTTTAAAATATTAAACACATAATGGGAGTTTTAAATAAAATTATTAGTTCTATTAGAATTAATGTAGCATATTTATTTAAAAAAAATATTTATATAAACATTAATTATTAATTTTACATATGTATTTATTTAAGAATGTCAATAATATAATATTTAATGATGAATTCAAATCATCTAAATGATTTACTCTTGTATTGAAGATCATTTTTTCTATCAATTTTTAAAAACCAATTTAATATCAATTTAAAAAAACGTTATGTCAAAAAAATTTATCTTCTATTTAATCTCATTTTGAATTAAATGTGAACATGATTGTATTTTTCAATTTAACTCGAGAATCTCAACCTTGTACATTTATTGTGATGTTTTTTACTGAAATAAAAGTTAAATGTTTTTATATAATTGTATTTTTAAATTTATTTTTTTAAAATATATTATTTTTTTGGTTTTTTATTTCTTAACATATTATATATTTTTTAGATGAATCCCATATGCATTGGTGGTATCAGATTCATTTTTTGGGAAATTTATATGATATATCAGATTTTCTTTAAATAAATCAACAACATTAAAACACAAAATATTAATTAATTTGATAAAAGTGATATTAGTTTCAATGAATTCACATGGCCTAATCATGGAAGTTGATCCAAATTATGTTTATAAAAAATAATCGATTTAATTTTCTATACTAATTATGGTAATTTTTTGAAAAAAATTATAAAAAATCTAAAATGTTACATTAATATAATAGTTTTTTACAGAATTGTTATTTTTTAGAAATTTATTAGTGTGATATAATTGATTTTTAGGATATGTCATAGGAATATGTTTTTTTATTATTTAAAATATAGAAGGTGAAATGTTATGAAGTGGATATAAGATAAAATCATATTTTTGAATAGTGAAGTAGGATTGGCCTATATCATATGTACTAATATGAGACATCACAATTTGTAATGAAGTTCATTTTTAATTAGTAATCTGATTTTGATAAATAAATATTTTTAATGTGATTTTATCTTATGTTTTCTTATAATATATATATATATATATTACATATTGTATATTTTTATAAAAATAAATATTTTTCTGAATGTTCAAAAATATTTTGTAATCAGGGATTACTAAATATATAGATATTATATTTATTGTTAAAATATTATCTTTTAATATTTATATTTTATATGTAACTAATATATTTCAATGAATTGAATTATATTTTTTAAATTTATTTTCTATTTTATAATTCATTTATATGATATTTATATATAATCAATATTTTTAATTTTTACAAAAATTCTTAAATTCATACCTATATATAAAATACCATGAATTTCAGGACATTCAAGTGTGGCATGACATTTGATTTAGTTTTATAAGTATAAAATTAATATAATTTATTCATATTAATAATTAATGGTATTCTAAAAAATTTAATAACAATTGTGTACTATTTTTTATTGTACGACTTTCGTTAAGGACTCTCGGAAGACTACAGATTGAGGCTCAATCGAGAGAACATTAGGTCAACTAATTAATATATCATACATATTCTTATATGAAATAGGTCCATATACTATTTTCATGGTATTTATATGGATATGTAATGATTACGTTAAAAATCAGAATCAGAAATTGTATTAAGAGTTATACAATAGCATGATTTAATATTTTAATGGTATTAAAAAGAATATGATATATAAACTAATTCAATATAATAATACAAATATATTTGGAATTCAATGTATCAAATATTCATGGGATATATATAAAAATTATATGAGTTCATTACTTGAAAAAAATTCCATGATGATTGATTCCCCATAATTTGAACGCATCTCAAGAACAAAATCATTAATTTGAGGTTATCCTAATGGAAATTTTCCCTTGAATTTTCTTTTATGGAGTGAAAATATATGGGTGACTAAAAGGAATTCCCAAAGTGGTTATAAATTATAACTAGTATAACAGAATAAGTGGAATCTAAAACATCAATACTCAAAAAATACAACATTATCATCATTGGATAGTGTGAACAGATTCCATCGGTGATTATGTGATGTTTGATTGAGTGTGTGAGAATATGGTTATTAAAATGTTCACTATCATTTGTTATCAAATTTATATTCCTTGGTGTGTAGCCATGGGGAGCATTTTACCCATATTTCAATTTATAATCAATGGAATATTGAATAAAGAAGGATTATTATCATATAGTCACATTAAAACAAAAATAATGTGCATCAAAAAATTTAAATATCATCTCCTTTAGTTCCTCATGTCTATCCGAGTAAATACGTTTTTTCAATCATTGTTCCCCTAATTCAAATCCTCTCAAATCCATTCTATAATGATATAAATATTCTTTTAACATCCCCATTTTTAATCACACACTTCTTTATATGGGTAACTATTTTTTATTGATATTACAATCACTATAGAATGAATCCTATATTTTCAGTGTTATCCATGGATCTAAATAGTATAGAAGACTAAATACCAAATATTTCAAATTACATCAAAATAAAATGGAAAAGATTTAGAAAATGATAGATTGATTGTGATGTGGCTTACACTACTACTCCCCGACCTACATTCTACTAATATTCTCTAGTTAGACTCATTGTATCATAAAAAAAAATCATAGTGGTGTAATATGAATTAAAAATATATAACTAGTATATCCTCATGAAATTTACCATAGGGTAATATCGTACTAGTTTATACAGTTATGATCTGAGGATCTTCAATTATCTTGGTCCTATGGAGAGAATATAGATCTCATCATGTGATCTATTCAACTATAGTGTGGATTGCAGCCTCGCGTCATAGAGCCACATGGAAATTCAAAACAATGAAGAACATAACTCTAATTGAGGATTATCAATATTTCATTTAACATTACACTTAATCCAAAATCAAATTATTATAAGATAACCATTTTGGTTGTGCTATGATTAAATATTAATTATATTGACTCCATCTCAGGATATATTTACTCATCACCACAAATCACACACATCAAATTAACTGAATAACCTATTGGCATATAATGAGTCAGAAAAATGATATATCTCTCTGAGATTAATTCATGCTTGTATAGATATTAATTACGTATTTTTCCTACACATATAATATAATATATTTTATATAAGATATGAACAATATCTCACTATATCGTGATAACCATCCTCATTATAAATATTTGGTATTCTGTAGCTAAAATCATTATTTTTCATCTGCTATCATCATTAATGAGATTCCAACTCATCCATGAGATTTTTTACGACAAATACAGCATGGAATATTCACAATCACATGATTTAATTTCCTGCTGAGATAACTGAGAGAATTATTCCATTACAATGGTCATTTAAATACCACACCATTAAATATAACAGTGATTAAGAGATAATTGAATCCATTTATGTGTGTTAAATTAACTTTAGACTATATCATTAATAAGAACAAATAAAATCCCCCATTTTCAAATTAAATTACAATTATTTGTTAATTTCTAATCTTCACAAAGTTACCTTGTATATTACCCACTATATTGTTTTATAAAAAATAAATCCACACATGGGATCTTCTCCACTCTTCATCATCCATAACTCAAATCCCCATATGATTTGGATGACATATCCTCTTTCAATCCCCTTGATTATAAGTAGTAAATTAATTTTGAGTCTCTCACACTTTTTAATATGTGATGATATTATATTCTCACAATTAAACAAGATATCCATTTATTTCTATTTGGTTGAAATATATTTCAATGAAATACCGCCATTTTACACATCCTCTCTAATGAATTGGAACATAAGGTCAATAAGATTTTTCAATGAATATTTAACCAAATTCCATGAAAATGTGATTTTTTTTATTTTCACTATTAATCAAAAATGTGTAGGAAACATAAACCATCGTATCTTTTAACTGGGACTCGATTCAAGTTTTCTATTTTGGATATAATATAGAGTAATATTCTATCGAGATAAAATTTATTGAATTATGATTCTTATAGTACAATAATCCACACTATCATTCAATAAATAATAAAACTAAATAATTTATATTTATATCTCTAATATCTCATGAACATTATATATCAATATAATTATAAAGTATTATTGATGTATATATTTCCTCCATATTCCATAATCAATATTTTCTATAATTCAATGATTTATCCCTTTTGATTACATAAGATACAACAACTATTCTTAGATTTTGAAACTAATCAAAGTATAGTAATCAACATAGTGTTTACTAAAGAAAACATTAAATATAGTAGGACTCTAATGGTCCTTTAATAAATATTTTTATTCTAACTCCCACTATTTAAATCTAATTATAGATCACTCCCATTTTAATAAAATTTGATTCTTATTTTTTACTCTTCTTTTCAAAACTTTTCAAACAACTCATGAGTACTATTGTCTTGGGAGTGATAGAAGAAATATTATATAATAGAGACATTAGACACCAAGAAAAATATCAGCTAGCTAATAATTACAATTTCCAGACTTATCCCCATTTTTTCTCAAATCTTTGATATGTTATTATTTTTCTCTATAAAACATATTTAATTAATAAACACAATCATAATAAGTGAGTTAAAGTCATGTCCCATAAAATAAAGATATGAATTATCTTTTTCTTCCTTGGTCTAGATGACCATTAAGCCGATGTACATATTTATTACCAATCGTTATTGTCATTTCCCCCATAATATATAATATTTGGATTTATCATTTTATAAACATATTTTTATAGTGTAAAATCTCTTAATTTATCAATGATGACCTCTTCCGCACAATCCCTATTAAGAAGTTTTGAATTCACATCAATTTGAAAATCCTTGTACATATGTTTAACACAAATAAAATAAATGTTTTGAATAATTTCAATCATTGTGGTAGGTGTTTATGCCTCATCAAAATCGATACATTGAATTTTTAAATACCCTTTACATATAAGAATTGAATTGTTTTATGCTACCTCACAATTGTCATTGGGACTATTTAAAAAGACCTACTTTGTCTCAATAAAAAATTTTGGATTGGAAATTAATTCCATTTTTTCATACTTCCCAATATTTTTCGAATATTCTTCAATAATTAAATTTGAATAATCATGTCACAAGGATTCATCAAAAATATTTGGTTCACCCAATGAAAGAATTTTTCAATGGCTCAATATTATGAATATTATCTTTATTTTTACCAACTAAGTAATATATCCCATAATAAATAACATTGTTCATATATATTTAGAATTTAGGACATATTTTCAAAAAAGTTTATTAATTATAGGAATTTTAATTATCACCATGTGAGTTATAAAAAAATGTCATTCGTCTATAATTCTATCCTATAATCAATTTCCAACAAAATATTTAATATCATCAATGAGAATTAGTCCATGTGATGAACATGAACTTAAATAAATCATATTAATCCTTTTGAAAAATTTTATTAAAACATTTTTTAGAAATAATATCTTCATCTATAAACATTATACTAATTATCAATACCGTTATCATCCCTCTCATCAATATTATATATGTTTTAAACTTTATTTTTTATAATTTATAGAGTGTATAACATAAAAATACATAATTCATGGATTAATTACATGAAAAATATCATATGGTTATTCAAAAATATTTATTTGGATAAGTAATTTATTCAGAATATAATAATATATGTTAATATATTATCTAAAAATATATATTGATGTTTCATTCTCTATAACATTACATTTCGAGGTTCCCCTAATTATTGATTTTTTTCTATAATAAAATCCTTTTAACTAGGTTCCTTATGGATCATTATGATAATTTTCTATCCCATGTATCTCAATATATATATAAACTAATGGTGTTATTTTGATTCATTATTAGATCATAATATTTTGATGATGTTTCTTGTTTAACTCTCATCTATACTTTGAAATTATTTTAAACACTCAGGATCTTATAATTTACATGATAAAAAATAAAAAAAAATTAATATAAAACTTATCACTTAACCTTAATATTTCACTTCACTCAAACAGGTTAATCATGTCTGAGTGTACTAACTCAATATGTTTCATTGTTTGTAATTTCACTAACATGTTACTCATGTTCACAATTTTCTCCAATGATAAGTAACACATATGTTAAATCATTTACATTGGAAAAATTATTGATCTCTCACATGTTAATTATAGATTGGATTATACATATTATTCTATTACAAATATCCTTTTAATATTTGAAATAATTTGTTATACTTCTTTACGCTGAAACATAATCAAATTTTTTCCCTTAAAAATCTCAAAAATTTCTTTTTGGTCTTTATACCATCATTATTATTGTGTATTATCACATTATATTATGATATATTATTTATTTTAATCGATCACCTAATTCTATTTATTACAATATTAAGAAAAACTAAGAAACTATTTATTGGTAAAATTTTGAATGTATGCACTATTAAAGGTGGTGAATTCATGTGTACACTATATTAAAACTATTTCTCTTATTTTATTCTCATAGAAAATAAAAATATGATTCCCTCTCTATAAGTATAATTTTTAACGTATCCATTTATTTTAATGTCTATATCAATAAATAAAAACTATTAATTTATAAAGAAATCAATAAGGATGGTACACCAAAACCGCCTAAGATATGAGGGGTGAATCAGGATGTCAAAGTTTTCTTCTAATGTTAATGATCTTGTTCTCCAATTGGTACGAACTTCTCAAACTTCTCAGATGTAATTATGTAGTAATCAATCATTCACTTGCATATTTTAAACACAACTATTTTACTTGGTTCACCATGAAGGGATAATAAAAGGATCATTTGATGACAGTGTTTCAGTTGTAAATAAATAGAATAATCATCCATAGTTGTGGGATAGCTATGTTTAGACACAATAACTCTATAAAAAGAACACTTATTTTAAATTATTTTAGTTAAAAGAAACAACTTCCCACACAATACATCTATCAAATCACTATATCCCACTACCTTGGGTGAAGTCTTAATTAGTTTAATTGCTTGATGATCGCTTCAGTATATTTCCATTAATGTGTATGCGCCTTCATAATATGACACATTAATTTCACCATAGTCTTGAGTTGACACACATAAATAAACAAATCATACAAACTATATATTCAAAAACTTATTGTTATGAAACAGAAAAACAAACGCATAACACCAATAATTATATGCGACTTTATAATTTTTTGTGGATGATATCTTTTTTTAACACATATTTGTCACACATCCACACCATGAGTTTCAGTTGGTCTTGATTGACACACAAAACAATCTACACACAAGTTTTACTATGTGTAACTCTTCTCTCTATATCGCATTCCCGATGCAAAGACGCCATATATTTATTAGAGAAGTTACATATAATGAAGTTGTTGGAAACATATTTATGGACACAAATGGCCTTGCGTTGATGTTTCATGTGAACCTTCCTTCGTGTGAGAAACACTTGTTTTGAAATCATATTTAGAGTGTTAGATACATTCATGCTTTTCATGGGGTGAATATTTCCTCTATTATGAATACTCATCTTCATCAAAATATCTAATCCAGCATGGGACCCTTTCCTTTTCTAAATTTAACATAATGATCTCAAAACATCATATGTGCACAACATTTTGATTCACCATCATCCTTGCATGAATTTCCATTCTTTGAAAAAACATTCTTCATTTTATAAATTTTGGTCTTAATTTTATTTTGAATACACTAGGAAATGAAATCGCCTTCAAAAATGAATCGATCTACACTGTAAAAACACATTTCTTGAAAATAATTGTTCAAAACATTGTAAATTGACATGAAACACAATCTAGACCGTGTTTCTAGCTGTCAACTCTAGTATGACTAGGTTTTAGCAATAAAATGACAGAATAATGTTACATTGTTCACCACAAAGATAAAATCAATGTAGATTACACACAATGATGTTCTATTTTAAATGAATCTATAATACTAACATTCAGTGGATTCATTTTTTCATGTCCTGATTAATCTATACCTATGATTATGCTTCTTCCATGCTTCTATAAATATTATTATCTATCCAAGTGTAATTTAATCTTATTCTCATTCATGCACTACTCTAGTGAAAAAACAATCAATTTATAAATATGATGTCCTATGCATGTTTAGTATATTATTCTTCAAGCATCATACTCTCATATTGGATGCTTCATTGAAGTGTACATTTTTCCCTTACTGTCCTATGAGGATATGTGAGAATGACTTCTCAATGTGAATGTAAATTATATTTCTTACACATGAAAACATTGGTAGAGTTTTTATTCCATATAAAGATAATTATATTTTAAAATTAACAAACTTCAGTCTATATTTTAAACATACTAATGTAGGAGTGTATTTGATGTTATCATTGATCCTTATTCATACCAAAAAATATAATATCAATTTATCCCTATAAATTTCCCCAATTATCAATACTTATATGAAACTAATCAGTTAATATGTTTAGCCTCATTGGACTCCATTTGAGTCTCATATTAAATTTCTACCAAATGGTCCAGAAATATGTGAAATAAACTAATAATAGCATGATTCTTAGTTAAAAAAATAAACTTGTTATATTTTGAATGCATTATATTTAATTGTATTAATATTGGGGTGTGATTCCACAACACTTCTAGATCATTAATCCCATTTTAGCATGATAATATCAAGATATTATTGCATTATATATGATTTTATGTAATTATTATTTTATGTCATAATATTTGGTTAGAAATTTTAACAATCATATTTATTTGGAAGATATAAACCCTTATGTATCAAATTATCTAGTCCAATTACATTTATGTGTTCACTACATTTACTCTTATATATTATAGTGCACTTAAACACATACATTTTCATATTTAGATGACACATACATATTACTATGAATTACTATGTTACCCTTAGGTATCATCTATATAATATAATGGTAACCTATATATACATGGTTCTTATTAATGTTAATTACTATAATTTTCCATGTTATTGAATCTATTTAACTTCATGTAATTTCTTGTTTACCAACATACATCATCATGGTTATCATTATATATAGGGAATTTTTAATATTATTAAAAATAAATTTATGTATTGTTCATGTTAAGTTTATGAAATCCCTTAATAATATTTTCATTTTATGGTAAATATAACCACTTTTTTATTTCTATAAAACATAACACTAGTAAAAATTAAATATCATTTTATTAATACCATTACATTTTGGAATAATATTTTTCAACTCATGATACAAAAATACTATTATGAATCATTCATATAACAAATGAAATATGGATTACTCTTATATTTCAAATTCTCTTCCAAATTTCACTCTTTTTATGAAGATAATCAGAGTGAGTCATACATACTTCCTACTCTAGATTTCACTATTCCACCAAAACTCTAATTCTGGGAAAACATTATAAAATATAATTTCACTCTAGAACATCATTAGATCCTCTTAAGTAATAACATATTAATAATATAAAATCCCAATCAAATTACATTGTACATATAGTATCACATATTCTACTTCATAATTCATCATTACTTACAAAAAATATATTACTATAATATTTCTGAATTATATGCATCATCAATAATAGATATTTGGTTACCATATAAATGTTAACCATATATACATTTTATCCTTATCAATCATAACTAATTATAGAAAAATATTATACTTATGATGAATAAATTCAATAAAACCCCACTTAAGTAAAACATTCACCCCAATATGTTTTTTTCTACAAATTAATAATAAATATGACACAACATTTTATCCCCATATGATTTTAAAAATTTTATATATACATGATATTTTTTCCCACTCAATATTGATCAATGACATTTAAAAGACATTCTTATCAATATTTTTTTCATTATTTCTATGTTTTCCATAAATATTCATTCAATTATATTTTCACATATACTTCTCTTATATCGATATAGGACTTTCTATATATTTTAGTTGACTTTGTTCATAGCCATAATCAGATATAATTATTATCCACACCTTCTCAAATCCATATTTACTGGGATTATTTATTAAATTTATCATGAAATCAATTCCCATCACACATGTTATAGGAATCCTTATTCCTATTTCATGAACTAGCTTTAGATAATTGAACTCATGACTCTATTTACAACCATCAGACCATTAGGATCTCCGAACTTCATATTTCTCATGACTCTAGAATAATAAACCCTATTGAAATATTGGTAATCAATTTTCATCATTGATAAAACTTTTTAAGTACACTAATTCCAAATTTTCTACATTGGATGCTCTAAAAAGCTAATTTTTAAATAGTTTTCTAAATAAATGCTAGACACTAAATTTACCACATTGCAATTAGTAATTCAAAAATATTTAATCCTTATATGTTTGATCACGATATATATGTTGTGTATATTATAGTTAGATAAACATAAAATAATACTTCTCACTCATATATTTTAATATAAAATTTAGTCTATTATAATTCATCTTTTGATTCCATTCAGTAGTAACCCACATGATCCACAAAATATATAAACAAAAATTTATATTTTAATAAATATGGAATGATATTTTTGAGTATTTACACATGATGGATCAATTAATGAATAATTGTATTGAATAACATGTGATTCCAATTAATATCCATGGTCATACTTCTTCAATATAGACTATTGTGCCTTAAATAAGGCTAAACAAATTGAATGATAACTAAAGACTACCCCAAAAAACCATTAGTTCCTAACACCATATATTTCAATAATATTATAAATGGGGAAACTATTTATTACATATAAAAATTTTTACTTTAATATTTTGGTATCCCGAATTAAAATTGGATAATACCATATGGAAATTAAAACCCAAAATAAAAATAAATTCTGTGAGTGTTTGTGTTTCACATCTAGAAAATTCTGATCTTCTTCTAACATTCTAGTTACACATGATATATGGTATTACATTACTAATTGGACACCGAATATGTATTATTTCATCTAAATATTATATATATTTATATTATAACACTTTGATCCCTGGTTATGCTCTAAATCATTTAAGATTATTCTTCACAGTATGTAATTCAATGTTCTTATTTGAAATTTAAAGTTATTTATTAACATAAATTTTTGGGTTTTAAATGTTCATTAATAACATAAACCACATTTATTAAGTCATATAATCAATTTATAATTCAATAAATATAACACTAATTGTTTTATATAACATATTTTAGTATAATAATACCCTAGCAATCATATCTCCCTTTATATGTGCATCACTATTAATAGTAATGGAATTCATTTCTCCTCTTAGGGAATTGGTTAAATATAGGATATCTAATAATCTAAGAAATATTGTTCAAATTAATAATCCAAACCTTGTCTTCCCACATTCTTTCAATCCTTACTAGTGTTTATTCATGAAATAAAACCTATACACACATCAGTCCTAAAATAATCCTCGAATTTCTTAACCATCAATGGAATGGGACGTAATTACACTTTGATGCATGTCACTAATATTTATCTTTCATACTTTGATACTCCACTATTGAGTAATTTTCATTCTATCTTATCCATAAAATGTTTTTTCTACAAGATTTTACATCATTTTATTTAGTTTTTTTGATAGACCAGTTTAGAAAGACTCATGCTTATCTTTTTATATTGGCATAAGATCCATCTTGTTCATATAATTATGGTATAAATATTTCTTAAATATCTCATCTATATTTCTTATAGTTTTTTAATAATAGTTTCATTACTTATGTGTTTTTTCTAATTATTCCATCATAGCTGAACTAAATATACCTTACATGGTTCATCATTCACTCTTCATTTTTCTCTAATTTTTCTCCAAAAAAATAATTTTTCCTGTCTTATAGATTTTGTTTTAAAAGAAAAATTATCATTTTCATCAGAATAGTGGAATACAATTAAAATAATTTAGATCATCTAATCTTAAAATATTTATCTATATGTTCATGGTTAATAAAAATTACAATATCTCCCAGGAGATTCATGATTTTGGAATTCGTTTGTAGATCATGATGATAATGTAACAAATTTATTTCCACCTAATACACATGGAATTCTTGGAACACCCTCATAGTGAGTATCAAAAGTCAATTATGTTTGAAGATATACAATGATTATTTTTATGTAATTGTTTTACATATTTACCATAAATTTAATTTTTAACAATTTATTAAAGATTTCTATTTTTGTAAAGACCATATTCTGATAATTAAATAAAATAGATTTTATTCTTTTCATTAAAGGCTTTCAACCCCATCAAAAGATAAATGATTTCCTCAGCCTAATCCTTTAATAGGGTATTCATCTTCTTATATCTATACGAAGACTCCATCTAGGATTGGATTCTATATTCTGATTTTTTTAGGGGAATAATAATTACATTGAATTACATCTTTTTGAAAGTTATTTTATAGAATTCATGTTAATTTTATTCAAATAGATCACTTTGTACCCTTATTTTTCTATAATTAACTTGATTTATCCACTCAAGGAAACCTCTAATCTCTTTATAATTTTACTCTAAAAAACCAAAACTACTCTAAATGAAAAATTAAATACATTCAAATTCACCATTGCATCTACCTTCTTGTATAAGTATTGTATCTCATATTGATTTCTAAAACATAACATTCTATATTAGTAAAATAATGTTATTTTCAGTACTTCCATTAAATTACAAATCTCTTCAACTTCCATTGGGAAATATTAATTTCAATATTTTCATGAAATAATAAAAAAAATTATATAATAAAATTTATAAATATATTTTTAACTCATCAACATAATTGGAGATTCAATGTTCCCATGTGCCTCTTTTTTATTTAACATCTTCATTAATAATTATAAAATTTAGTGTTCAAATGATTTTTATAATGATACACCTATCCATTTTTCATACAAATTTTATCATAGAAAATTTATTCATTATTCCACATCATTAATATAGGAGAACAATAGGTGTTACCATTTTATACTTTGTTAGATAATTGTTCAGTAAATTTAATCATGTTTTGAAAATCTCCTTCTATATTATTATGTATAATAAACTTAGAATCAAAAAAGTATATATTCCAGACCGGCTTAATACATTCCTATAAGAATGTAATCATCTCTATCCCCCCATAAAAGAGAGTACCAATGATGAATAAATCCTATTTCATTGAATCTATATGTGAAAAAATCTAAAATATATGATTTGTAGATTGAAAAAAAGTACAATATATTTATTGGATACCAACTATTAACACCAAGATAAATGTATGAACCATGATATGATGGAGGCTGAATTAGGGTGAATATCACATTAAATATTTTTCCTATAATTTGGAACCTTATCCGATGATCTTATTGTTTATTCATTAGTGGGAACATAATAAATCTATCTCCATCCATTAATTATTATCTCATATTATATAATTTTTGTATATAGAGAATACAGTTCAACAAAATATTAGAATTTTATTTCATTCACCACATTAGGATAATCTATAGTGCATACCCACTATGACGTATGGTGTACTATAATAAACTATATCAAACTTTTTTGGATTCTTGTTTTTATATCACATACACTTGCTACCAAGGTACACAACACTTAATAGTATTTAGAAATATTACATATCAATTCAAGATCAACTTCCATATATTATCCTTTATAAATTAGAATGGTGTATGATATAATTAGATAATATACAAGAGGTTATATCACTTTTGAACATGTCAATATACTTACCTCATTACTCATGAAATGACACTTCTTTTAAGAAAACATTGACTAATATTTCAATGATTAAATGACTAATGGGAAATTAAACTATATGTGCCTATTAATAATATTAAATAAAAAAAATATAATAACAAAACATATTTCTCTAGATAATGATAATTTCAGATTAGAATTATCTGATTTCACTTATTCATTAGTTCTCAAATCTAATTGGTAAATTATTGTACCCTTTGAGAGTATCACCTTTAAAATAAGGATATTATCAATACATATTAATCTATAAAACTCCAATATAAAATTCATATGATCTCAATATATCAATATGTTTCTTCTCATTATCTATATCATTTCATGAACTAGTATAAATTTTCATTTTATAACATTAAATATATCCCACATTGATCACGGGTTTTCTATTAATGGTATCATTTTTAATTATCTATGAAAATGAAAGGTATCAAAATGATTAGTGTGTTAGAAAACATACATTTAAATTATTATCAAGATCATTGAAATTTGATCCAAATATTTCATTTTTAATTTCAAAAATAATCTAATAGACATTCTAAAAATATCCTCATCATGTATCGACTCTATGTCAACAAACAAATCCACCATATTATCCCAATATATTATATTCAATTAATTTTAGATATCATTGTGTGATTTTATAACACTAATATAATAACAGAAAAAAATTATTGCATGATAAAATCCTTGACTGGTGGCATTAAAAATCCTATTTTATGACTAATAATTTATATCAGAATTTTTGGATGGTCGTATTATCGATAAAATTTATTTATTGAGGGTAACCCTTACATGAATTGAAAATTTGGGGATTAAATTTTTTATTAATAAATATTCATATAAATATGTGGAATAATTCAATATAACATCGGTAAAAGATGTTGAAGATACCTTTTGGATTATCATGGCTAAATCATAAAAATAATATATGATTATTTGTTATGAATTGATAATAAGAAAAAAATTATAAGGGATGATTATGTACTCACTATATAAAACATATTTTATGAGTATAAATGAGTTGATCAAAAATTGATATGTCATCATTATTTTTATCATACATGAGTAATTATGAAGATGGATTTCACTATCATGGTGAAATTAATTACTAATAATGGTTATTCTCAGAATTTAGATATAAGTGTTTCTTACATGTAAATGTAACACTAAATGACCACATGATATAATCCAATATTGAATAAGTTAATAAAACTATATTATTAATTTATGTACATTGAACTCTTTGAATGTCAATTAATGTGGTTATCAGGTGGTCAGAGAGCGGAGGTGTAAGTTTCCTGTGACTGAGGATTATAGAGTAAAAGATTATGCACATCAACTATCTAAAAGCTTTGATTTTAGATGAAATCTAATTGAAAAGTAATTATGATAAAACACTATGGGTTTATAAAGAAAGAATCTAAGCAATACAATGAAGTTGGTATTCAATGATAAATGAATGTGATTCACTAAAAATTGTGTGGTTTATGAATGGTTATTATGTAGTAAAGGTTTAATTTATATATATGTACATTATCTGGAGCGTGAAAAGGAATGTAGTATGTATCAAAGAATTTTGTTATATATTGAGTATAATATTTCTTGGAGTTCAATGAAATAAATAGATTTATGTTATTCATAGTTTCATTAAATAATTTGTTTATTAGTTAACTATAAATACCTACGTTGATCAAATAATCATGTGTTAGTGATGTTGAGACAATTTTAATGAGAGGAAGAGTTAATTCTTCTCCAAAACCACATTTTCCCATTAGTAGTGAAGGTTCCACATGGAACATTCCTCAAAACAATTAAAAATTTACATAATAAAGTTGTGAAATATTAATATCATAAGTGAAGTCTAGTTAGAGAACCAAATTCTATATCTATTATAAAATACCAAAGGAGGAAGGATGGTCATTTTTAGTATTTTAATTAATTAATATGGTAGATAACCAACTAATATAACAAATAATGGGTCCTTTGTGATTGATAATTACTCATAAAATGAGTTTTAAATCCATTGGTTCATGGGGTTCTATTTCCATTATTACATAGCATTTGAAGATAATATGTCATGAATTACTTTCAAGTTGTGAAAAATTGAGTCTACAGGATTATATACAGAAAATCAAATATTTACATTCTATAAATAAGTAATGATCACTATTTTCAGTGGAAATGTGAAATAACAGTGACTAAAAAATTCTATTAAGAAAATACACTACTATTTTTGTGAGATAGAAGATACTAAATAAAAATAATGTTTCTTGATTTCTTTCATATATTCTTATTTTTTCAGTTGTGAAAATCAAGATCATATAGAAAATTTATTAATTCTTGTGACCATAGAAATTATAAAAGTGTTTATTCATGATCTAGAGGATTGTACATGAGAATGATCTGTGGATATGGCCTACCCATCATAAGATAAAAAATTTATAGAGGTAAAAATATTCTATTTATAATATTGTGATCATTATAACATCGGATTAGTGATGAAGAATTCATTTTTTACTATGAAATTTAACTAACCATTGAATAAAAAAAATTCATTTACGATAGTTATCATATCTATGGAATAGTTTTTTGGGTTTCCAAACCAACTTTCAATATAATAACATGTGGATATAATAAATAATTCATGTTGTAGAATCCATCCAAAATGGAAAGTCCTCAGGATTCCTAATTAATATTATAAATACTATGTGTACCTCTTTCATTATTATAGTTACATAAGAAGTGAATATATGATAAATTATTAAGTGGTTTGAGAACATTAAAATTTCAATTAGTTTTAATTCAATATAGAATAATTTTTAAAAGAATACCACTTATTCCCTCGCTAAAAGTATTCAAAATGGATTGAGTCTCTGAAACTGTTGTTAATGAAAACATTTCCTCTAAAGATACAAATTAGGTTATTTAAGAAATAAATATAGTAGTTCTATGAATAAAATGGTTCTTTCATCATTTAGTTGAATGAATTATAATATTTGGATAAATAATATACTATCCTACTTATCCTTCTTCATCAAAGTAGGAGATTATGATATAGTAGGTTTTCCACACCGTACTAAAGATGTTGAATTAACTCAATCTAATAATAGAAAAATTTGTTTTATATAAAAGCTCAAGTTATCATCAATATGTATATATCAAATAAATTCTACCTTAAATTCATGGTACTATAGACTATCAATGAGATCTAATAAAAATTAAGAATTAGGAATGGATGTAATGTATATTTCAAGGAATCATTAATTCATATTTTTAGGAGAATAATTGAGTAAAACAAAATTATTGATGATGAAAATTATAAATAAAATTTATCCTAGGTAAATGATTTAATTAAAAATGAATATTTTTTGAGAATTTAGAAGATCATGTCATTATAAAAAATCATTTGATGAGTTTATAAATTGGATTGTTCTAAAAATAACTTCCCCAGAAGAAGGAGGATATAGAAAAATAATTTTTTTGTAATGAGTTTTTTATTTTGACATGAGAAATGATCTATCCATCAATAAAGGTAAAAGATAAGGTCATCATTGAAGTATAAGGAAAATTAATAGTAACAGAATAAGTTGTTACTAAATCAATTAATATAGATATTTTGGGAGATGAGGAACTTATTGAAATCGTTTCACTAAACTTGAGTGTATTAAAGAATAGAAATTAGAGTAAAAAACATTTTCAATTGTGATGGAATTGGTAACTTTAATTATAATTCTATAAAGAATATTGGTAATAAATCTAAATATAATGTGGAAAATAAGACGTTACATGAAAAATTATTATATTAAAAATAATTATTCACGAGGGTTGAATATAAAAATGATAGAAAACCATGATAGTGTTGATTCATCATTAAGTATCCCATCAGTTGATTGCATTAATTCTCTAATTAATAATGAAATATAATTTGATTCATTAATAATTAGTGATTGTGGATGTCAAATTATAGATTCATAATGGAATTTGAATGGTGATATATAATCAAGTATTCAGGAAAAAAAATCCCGATGTTAGGGGAAAATATAATGGATAAATATAACGAGGTGAATAAAAATATAAGATAATTGAAAATAAAGAATCCCATTTCAATGTGATGGGGAAGAATAGGAGTATATTATATTAAAAATAGAATATTGTTTAGTTATATTTTGGAGAATTTATAGTAAATGGAATAATAACTATATGAGAAATAGTTAATATTTCTTTTTGATCAAAATAGTATGGAAATTCATAGATATTAAATTAATATGTTAATAGAACTTAATGGATAAGATTATTATGTTAGTGAGAATATTGTTTTTGTTAAATCATATGAATTGTTTTGGCCTATTTGGAAAGTGATAATTGAGATAAAATATTTAAAATAAAATAGATTATTGAATATTACAAGGATACAACTAATTTCATGGAAAATAAAGACTAGAAGAGAAGGAATACATACCCAAAAAACATCAACCCGAGACTAATATCATGATGGGAGATCACAATTCAATGGTAAATGATTTTTTTGTGGTCAGGATAGAAATAATCTTTTATGAGTTGGTAAAATATATCATTTTTCAGAATGAGTAAATAATCAAGTGAGAGAATTAAGAAAAAATAAGAAAACACTCATAATGGAAACAAAATTATACCAAATCATCATAGAATCCTTACACACATAACAAATTTTAAAATTTTGATTATTTTTTGTAGGTTTAATTATGTTTCTCACAATGATATGTAATTCATGATTACACTACAATGATACATTTCATATGTTGTAAAAGGGAGTACAAAAATCACAAAATGGGTATCTATTTAATATTAATCATTATAAAAATGCTTAAATGAATCCCATGATGTTTAGAAGGTTAAAAAATAATAAATATATATATTTATAGAATATTTGAAGATTTCCAGTGGAGTGGAAAAAATATTAAATTTATTTTAGTGCTAATGGAAAATAAGTTTTTACACATTAATAAGTCCGAATTCATCATATGCTATCCATAAATGATTAATGATAAAATAATGAGGAATAATTTTCATGTGGGGATGTCATGACTCAATAGAATTTATTTGAAATGTTTGAATAGGTAGGACATGGGATGAAAAATAGTTTGAAAATATGTCCATCTCTAGAAGAGATCATAAAAAGTATGATTCAAGAAAAATACAATGATGTTTCCTTGACCTCTTTTGTAAAAAACTATATTCACACAAAGAAGTTGTTTAAGGTAAAAATATCAAAATGTATCTGATTAAAGATAATGAAATTAACTAATTTGTTTGATAGAAATGAGTTAGAAAACTAGGTTGAGAGAAATATCTATTCTTAAGTCTTTCTTGTGTGGAAAAATATAGTCCCTCTTTATTCACTACATTGGGAATGTAGAATTTCTGAATAGATTTATAGAAATTGAATGTTGAGGTATGAAAATAATTTCTATATCCTTATTCAAAATGATTTTAAATATTATTATCATGTGAGAGTTGATATAGGCCAAAAAGTGGGATCTATAAGTTTTTTGCTATAAATTTTTAATGTTTTAGTTCATATGATTACCATATTAATATATATTCTTATTTGGTCATTTTATATACCATATAAAAAATAGTTACCTATATTAAATTGGTATCACATAATGTTTTTTCTATAAATGAAATCGATCATCGTGTTTATAGACTCTTATTTTGTTAACCTGTTTTCCCACATAGACATTTATTTTTCCAAATAAACGCTCTTTTTAAGAAAACATGTGTCATCATTTACCTCTCTTAATGAAATCATATGATACTAAATAAATAGAGATGAAAAAGATTTTCCTTATAGAAAAAAGATGAGGTGAAAATTTCTATTTACATAACATAAAATTCAAGGTTAATTATAGGGATATGAAAGAATCCATTTGTGTGTATGTATAGACTTTCGACTGTATTACTATTGAAAATAAATTTAATTGGGGATACTAAATTCCCCATGTGAGAATTGAATTTATTTTAAATGATTATGTTTTCTAATATGGATATATTTAAAATATGTGATTGGTAAATTTACTTACTGGTTCTTGGAGTACTGTTATGGAAACATCCTCAAAATAATATCATGTGATTGGTTGTGAATTCACCATAATGAAAAATATAATATAATGATTATTACATCACAATCTATAAAATTTATAATGAAAATTAATGTGTTTTTTTTTATTTTAAAGTAATAATTATGTTTATCCTATTGAGAAATTAGGGATATTAATTATACATGGATAAAGAAATTAAATATTATTGTAGGATGTCTTTTTATATTATAATAAAAATATTTATTTATAAGTTGGATATATTCTTTTGGAGATGTATTTTATAATTAAATAACTTGGGACAATAATTTAATTTGTATAAACCATAGACACTATTGGAATCCTCTATTATAACCTCAACTATATACCTCTTAATCGGCTGTAGAGGACCATTGTGAGGTCCATAGCACAAATAGGGTTAGTCGTGTATTTATTTAGGAGCACAGGTCTGACACATAGATTGGTGACATATGTTTGAACAATCATGGGGTAAGGTATTTTTTCCACAAATGAACATTAAAAATTGTCGATTTCACTACCACTTATATTGATTTACATGATTAATTAAATTAATTTGTTCCCAAAAACTTTTGGATGTTGGTTATCTTATGTCACACAATATTCATATTAATTAAATGGAATGTTCTAGTTAAAAATTCCCATGTGATGCATTTTAAGATATTGTATTGAGTTATTCATTAACCATTATTCAAAGGGGTTTATACGATGCAGATTCAATATTTATATATCCATAAATATAAGATGATCATCGTAAATTTATGCAAAAAAATGAGTCATTAGAAAGGTATACACTATCAAATATTTTTCATGTCATTCAGGTTTTTGTAATTGGAATGAGTAACTATCTCATAGGGAAGGATTAAATTATAATGTATTGTTTTTAATGGACATTCCATGAGGTAATGAATGAGATATAATTGTGAGGTCTATGGATAATGACAATATTGAAATGTAACTACAGAATCTATGTGTTGGTATATTATTTTTTATGATGAAGAGAAAACAAGATGTACTAAGTAGTAATAAATGCATGTAGTTAAGTACATAGAGAAGAAATAATTCCCATGTAATTATTTTATTTGGGTAGTCATAAGGTATCATGTATATAACCATTAATTACGTAACACAAAAACTGACAAATTTGATAGATGTTCATGAGATGAATTGATAAACGTCATCTATGAAATATTTTACCAAAATTAATGTTGTTCATTTCAAATAAATAAACACCTTATTCATATTAAAGTGTTTTAATGATATTCTTATAAATTTATTGGGAATTTTTTGATTCACTTATTGGATCAATTTTTACCTTTGTCGAGTGTAGGTTCCATGTAAACTATAGTGTAAACAAATATACTAATTGAAAAATATGTAATTATAGTAGGAATAGATGAATCAAGGTGTGGTCAGAATTTATTAAGTGATATCCATTCGAATATACATCAATAGAATGGATAAACCCATGTAAAATGTGTGAAAAATGATGGGGAAGAGCATTTACCATGTCTTGCTGAAAGGGTACTTTTTTGGAGAATCATTACACCGATATTCTGTTATCAACGATTTAATTCATGGGATTTTGTTTTAATAATAATAAAATATGTGAAGTTAAAGAATGAAAATTATTTCCATGAATTTTATAATTAATTTCGACAGAATTATTTCATGAAAAGCTATTAATTTCATTATGGAATGACATACTGATCATTGTTCTCAAATAAAATGTGGAAAAATATAAAAGTCCAGAATTTGTTGAAATATATGTACTACTGAATCAAGGGGAGAAAATAGGATAAATCCAAAATATAATTTTAATGGATTTATATCATTCAAGTCTAAGTGTTTAGTTACCCTATAACATTGAAATCATTAATGATGGTGAATGTTTTTTCAGTCCAACAGACTAGATACCTCATTCAATAATTTGATAAAATCTAAATGATAAATTTTTAAATAGGGTATATAACTAGTCACTGAAGTTGAGACTATAATTGGGGTGTATAAAAAATTACTAGGAAATTTTAGTAATGGTGTCTCGTCAACTAATATTTTAAAAAATATGTGTATATAGTGAAAAATACATGTCATAGAATCCTACCATCATTTAAATGAGTGTGGTTTTATGTCAATCCTTTTAAATATTATATTATAAACCCACATTCATTATATTTATACATGATTATAGGCAATGAATCATAGTTTTTAGGATCAAGAACCATATAAGTCTAGATTGGTTAAATAAAAAATAAATAATTCATAAAATAAAATTTTCCCTCGCTCCCAGGTGGTAACTCCATATTTGGTATATACATCATATACTAGCTTCTATGATCATGTAAATTTTATATATACCCTCTATTTAATATTATGTGTTCCAATATATTTATATTCATAATTTATTCTATCTAGACAACCCTTATATATCATTATATAATATTGGTTATCCCATACACATTGGCCTTTGTCTATGCATGAAATCATTATGTTTAAAATATTTATTACGCAAATGTACTATAATTTTCCAAATATATTCAATTGTAAAATAACACATATCAACTCATTTAACGTAACATTTATTCAGTGTTACATTTATGTACTGCAAATTTTCCATGTTATTGATTCAAAATTTAGGTACTGTCATAGTTAGTTTTACATATTTTCTATTCCCTATTTAAATACAACAATATACTATTAAACGTAAAAATTAATACATAGAACACAACATTATTTACTATTAAATACCATGTTTTGGACACAATTATATTTGAAATTAAAATTTTTCAACTTTAAATATCCATGAAATGGTAACTTATAATTACCACTTATAGAATATAGATTACTCTTATGTATCAATTACATTCAAATATTTCACTCATATTCTGGTGAAACTATTAAATATCTTATACAGTGAGTCTTACGTATGGTCATTTGTACACTTTAAAATTAACCAAAATATATATTTCTAGTTATCGTCTAGCCATGATATTTTCTTCTGTAATATATTTATATTTAATACTAATATAACATTAGAATTATCTTCACATACATTATAACAATTTATTAGCACTCTGAAATTATTAATCAATAATCTTTTAAACTTCTATAACAACTCCAATGTCATAATTATTTATGAACTACATCCTCAATTATAGTGTCTCATCTCAAGTACCTCTGAAAATGGTCCCCAATATTGTAGGCCCCAAGACATCAATTGCCTCCACCCAAATGTTAGAGGCTACCAAATAGCATTGAGGGCCTTGGGAAAGTTTATGGGCATAGTATTGTTTCATTGGAAAAGGTATATTATAGAGGAAGGTAATAATATTATTAAGAAAGTAGTAGATTTAATAATAAAAGCAAATAGACATCATAAGAAGCAAATAAATGACCCAACCAAAAAAATTTGATGTTGAATAGTCCTAACAATATAAATAATGATGTCAATGTAGGATTCCAAATGTAAATAAATAAAATTTATGGGGTAAGTGATACAACCATAGACTGCATTCTAGAAAAATCAAAAGACCAAATAGAAACTACCACATGGAATCCTAATCATGGATAGATTCTCTTCCACCAAAGATCCATCCAAAACTGAAAAGTAATAAAGCATTAGAAGTGACATACTTCCCTATATCTATATCTTCAATCATAATGTCTACTCGGGTACCAAATAGTGTGTGATAAGGGTGTGAGATATAATCCCAGTTGGCTGGCACCTTAGGTATCTAGAACTTTTCATTTCATGTAGTAAAAAATAGTAGTGTGGGAAATTCTAATAAATGCATGCAGTCTAATTAATAAAATAAAGGTATCATAGTCTGAGTTTGTAGGAAGACACCCATCCCATATGACCTACTTTGAAATGAGATAAAAGTATGACTGAGATACGTTGTAAATCGGAATATAAATTTATTACAAGGCTGAATAATAGGATAGAACAAATAAATGGGCATACACCTAAGCTTGTGGTTTGGATTGGGGTCTAATCCATATGTCAAAACTAGGTTCACTAATTGAACTGATGGATTATCAAAAGTCATATATAAATTTTATGTGGTATCAATAAAAGAATAACACCCTTTTATATTTAAAAATATTTTATATAGAGGTGGAGTCATAGCCCATCCAGAAGGTATCATTACGGTACATCAAATCAATTATCCAATTACACCAAGCACATCTGAAGTGATCCATTATAGAATCCATGGTATCACTTCTGGTATGGTAACCATGAGTCAATAACATGTATCACAGATGATGGTACTAGTCTCAAATGAGGCTTGAAATTTCCATCATGACAATAGGTATGTCCTTAGTTTTCCCTTAGAGAACTAGTATCTCTCAATAGTATGTGGAATGAGTTGGGGAGTCCATCCATGGAGGGCATAAAAATTTATTTCTCAAGGCATTTGGCTGTAACCATTTGAGAATATCTATTCGAATTGTGGGTTCTTAAAATGAAACCCATATTCTCTAATTATACTAGTTACCTACAAACCACAAGATAGGAACATATTCATATATCCTAGTACAATCATTCATTATTGTATTCCATTAGGTAACCAATCAATTCCAAAATCATAACTCTAGTTAAATAGAACATGGAATTTATCAACGTAAGAAAAGGGAATAGTATTTACATAAAATAATGGCATAAAAACCATATAAAAATTATTTAGGTAAACATTTAACCCTGAATTATTTTATTCAAATAAAAATTCAATCCAAACAATCACAAGAACACACGTAGCTGAAAATTCCAAGAATGAGGGATAATGGTAAAAATAGTTCGACCATGCTGGCACACTTTATTGGGTGTCCAACAGAATGGAGACAACTAAGAAGGCATCTTATTAATAAAAATTCAGAAATATCAAGGCTAAGAAGTATAATTTAATTAATTCTCTTAAATTGAGATTTGATGGTAGGAAATGTTGAGCGGAACAATAGTGTGAATTGAATTTTGAAATGAAAAAATTTTATTGTTTATATAATCCCTATATCATAGTTTTAGTACGTCCCATATCCTAAGAAAACCATTGATTTGATTGAAAACAGAAGAAATCATATGATATTATAGAAAACCCAATTTCTTATTAACAACTTCAGTGGAAGATTCTGTGAAAAAGTTTGGTAGAAATCCTACAATTCATAGGGTGAAATATTATCCTTAACAAGCAGTTCACTGTGTAATATACATTGATGAAAATGAAGTAGATATAGAGTGGTAGTGGGATTCTATTGTAGGAGGAAGGAGGTGCTCACCACTTGGACATGGGGGCATGACGCACCAGGAGGGAGTGGGAGAGAAGATTTGAAAAATAAAACAGAAGAAAAAAGTAAGAAAATGGAGATTAAAAAAGAAAAAAAAACAAAAAAATAAGGAAGAATAAAATTAAATAAGATAATTAAAATATAAATGGGAGGGAGAAATAAAAATATTTATAAAATTAGGATAAACCAATTTTTACTATTTCTACTCTTCTCTAACCAATTTTTTTTGTTATATATTTTTATCCCTTTTTAATTCATTTTTATTTTCATAAATATTATTTTTATTCCAATTAAGCCCTATAAATTATTCTAAACCTGAACACTGCACCCAGGCTCAGAGTATTATTTTTCATATATAGTGTGAAACTATTTAAATGGATTAAATTCTTCAACAGTCCTGCAATTTGCTTCCCAAGTTTCTGTACTAGGTCTATTTAGGGAAACAGAAAAAAAATGGTTTGTACAATGATAAAATATAAGAAATTAAAACCTCCCCACCGTAAGACAACTCATCCCCATGATTCCCTTCTAATGGTAGGGGAACATTATCTGAGAAATGTTATGTCCACTACGTTCATAAAAATGTCTCTGGCTCCTAGGACTTGCTGTAAACACATCCATGTTTCCGAAACACCTTGACCATATAGGACCATTATGATAACGTCAATGATAAGGTTCATGTGTTCCTCAAATGATGCATCCACCTCATGTTTGATGTCATCAGGATCAAAAAAATGACACGGTTCTATATGATAATATGAAATATGAGATACATGTATGACTTGATGCATGACATGGTTCCTCTAAGTTAAAATAAATCGATAGGATTTCTTCCTAACACTCCCCACTATCTCGAACTACATAACATATCTCGGTGATAAAATTCCCTATCTTCATATTCTCCTATGAACCAACCTCATAGAAACACGTATAATGACCTGATGTCCTACCTCAAACTCTAATTGACAGCGATGAAAATTGGTATAAGACTACTCCCTCGACTGAACTGTATCTATATGCTTCTAAATTACACATACATGGTAAGAATTATCCTAAACAAACTGAGGACCTAGAAGAGCTACCTCACCTTCCCCAGGAAATTATAGAGGTGAACTACATGGTCTTTCATAGAGGATATCATATAAATCCATTTAAATTTTGTCATGGAATTTTTTTTGTAAGAAAAATAAACTAGGGGATTATGTTTCTCCTAATAGCCACCAAAATCAAGGATATAGTCTCGCAACACATACCCTATCACCTGAATGGTCCGCTCAACCCGCCCATCAGTTTGGGATGATAGGCCACACTCCAAAGTACTTATGAACCTAGTGAATTATGCAACCCTTTCTTGAATCAGGATGAGAAATAGGAATCTTGGTCTGACTTGATAAAACATAGAATTCCTTGAGGTCGAACTATCTCCCAAATATAATGCCTCCCCAAATAATAAATAAAAATGGCCTCTATGAAATGTAGAAATTGAATGAAATTTTTCTTCATGTCGACTATCACCCATACTACATCACTTCCACAAGGAGATCTTGGATATCATGTTTCAAAATCCTTGGGGATGTCATTATATGTCCACTATGGAATGGATAGAGGATATAGGATTCCATTCAGTTATTGATTCTCTACCTTCGCATGATGATAGGTGGAGTACCAAGTTATGTAACCATCTACTTTTACTTTCATACCTAGCCACCAGTACTTATGATGTATATATCTATACATCGTGGTGATTACATGATTAAATGCCCAAATAGAGGCATGAGATTCTCCCATCATCTCTACATGAATATCATACAGTACCCATACTCAACCATGATAGAAAAGAGTTTCACTAACATCAATAACCAAAATAGGGGGTCAGTTATCTCCTATGATTTATCTTCTCAAAACGAGCTACTCTTGATTAGATAAATGTCACATGACGACTCACACCAGAAGAGATCATGTCAATGAAAATTCAATTAGAACGGGTTGTTTGTGTTTATCATTAACCTCCAGATAAAAGTAAAAAAACAAATCCATCATCTTCCACTCACTATTGGATTCCTGGATGGCTTGTGTCAGCATCTTGCTACTAAAATCATCAGAATTGGCATTACCCTTAATGTGGGTAAATGAATGCTCAATGTCAAATGACTGCAGGTATTCAAACCACCAGTGCTACCTCAAATTCATCTCTCCTTATGTGGATATATATTCAGGTTTTTAAGAACTATGTCAAAAATGAACCTCAAACCCAAAAATATGGGTCTCCAATATCTTAGATCATAAAACATAGCATATAATTAGAAATCATTTGTAGGATTTTTCACTTGTGAGGCCACATTTTGTGGGATCCATAATCCACGACTCGATCAACCTGAATTAGGAATGCACCCAGTCTGATTTGTAAAGCGTCATAGTAAATTTTATAATTTCTTCCTGGCACAGGTAGAATATTGATCGAAGGTATCATGAGTCATCATATTAACACCTGAAATTATATCTCGCATGCTTCAGATCAGATTAATCACACACCCTTCTTATTCTTGTTCGTAAGAGGTGTTGCTAAATGCGTGAATTCCTTAATGAATAATTTTTAATAGCTAGTAAGTCTTAGTAAACTTTTTATGTCAAAAACATTTGTTGTATTATTTATAGACAACACTACGCTCACCTTAACTTGGTCAATAGATAATTATTCCACAGATATTGTTGGGAACATGTTAGCTGAAGAAGTGGATTGTTTACTTTTGTTGTCAAAATTGGATAAATCCATTCACTTTGTAATAGCCTTGAAAATATAATGATTCTACGAAGATTTTTATTTAAAAAAAATCAAAATTTTGGATAACATGGGACTCAAGCCTTAGGAAGGAGAGGGGAGGAAATATGAGGCCAATCATATTTAGTTTTTATTGGAATGAAGGATGTTGCTGAAAAATATGGCAGTTGTAGTATATTCCATTGAAAATACGATGATGCTAAACGTGTTCGATCAAAGAATATATATCATAAATAATATAGTTCATGATGAAAGTATATTTTCATAGAATAATGCATATGAAAATGATGTAAAATTTGTGTTCTGGCCAATGTAGATTTTAATGAGGTTCCTTTGAGGAAGTTGATTTTGGTAAATAATGATGCAAGAAACATTGAAGATGGATTATTATGTTGCGTGCAAGGCATGATTCATGCAAAGAACATGGAAAAGTGGAAACGACCTGATTTATGGAAAATATTCAACAAATGTGAGAAATATAAGGGCGGCATGAAAAAGAATTACACGCCCAATGCAACATCAAATTATATTTTTCCTAACATGTTAGGATCTTGCGCAACATGTCTGGGTTTTTGCTTGTAGGGGTCAATGGTGCCTATAAATAAGAGGTCACCCCCTCTCATATTATAAGCTCAACAGATATAGGAATCCAAATGTGTGAGACACAAAAGAATTATATGTACAACGGAGAGGACTAAAGAATAGATTTTTACGCAAAAAAGAGAAGATATGCACAAGAATAGAGTCATGTGGAATATGGAAGTTGCGCAAAAAATGTATGTCATGAAAAAAGTAAAACCATGCGCTCATGGAATAAAAGTTGCATGCAAGACAACTAAAAAGGTCTGTAAAAGATTTGGGTTCTTCGCATGTATTCAGTTTTGTTTAAGATAGTTCTTATCAGCTTCTGGGTAGGAAAATGAAGATTTTTTACTTCAGAGAATACACTTGTTCAATTGTAAATAAGCATTGAAATACTATAATTCTGTATTTGTGCTATGAGGGAGAACACAAACTTTCAGATTGTTTTCCATGTGCTACATGAGTATAACAACATATCTTTCTCATTGTATTCCACATAAAATTATGGTTTTCTTGTGAATTATGTGGTACTGGATTGTTTTTTTATCATACCAAAGATGTACCTAATCATGATGGGTAGTGAACCTTGTTAATATAATGTTCATGTGGTTGTGTATTTTCTGTGGAAAAGAACTATTTAACCAGAGTCGAAGGTTGTTTCAAAGATAACGAATCATAAAAAATGATATCACTAATTCACCCCTCACCCTCTCTGTCATACATGGATCCTGACTAGGTAACATAAAATATGATATGACCCAATAAGTGATCTTTATTGATCAAATAGTGTCTTTATTGAGCTTTGCGTATAGCTGGTTCTCTCTCAATGTAATAATCATGATCTCAATATTGGTTACATGGTCATTTTTTGGAGCGTGAATACACAAAGATATTATCTATGAAGACTACCATAAAGGAATCAATGTATGGGTGGAAAACTTGATTTATCAAAGCCATGAAAACTTTTTTCACGGTCGTCAGACATGCCAAAAAAAGTACAACATTTACCTACTATAGAAATTTATATGTTGTATATATAATGTTATCACAAGCACCTGATGGTAGCCAAACCTCAGATCTATCTTGGAGATAATAGTTTCTCCGTCGAACTGGTTGAAGATGTCATATATAGAAGGAAACAATTTTCAATTCTCCATTGTAAGTTGGTTACGTCGACAATACTCTACGAAATTTCCAAGGGAATAATCCACCTTCTGGAGAAAAGGACCGGTGAACACCATGGAATAGTGCTCAGTCTGATGAAACACGTCTCCTTGAGATCTTAAAGTTTCATTTTGACTTCTTGTATATCTATGGGTTCCATACTATAAGGAATAATGAGTAATGGTTATGCACCTGACTCTAGATCGATAGTGAACACAACATCACTCATAGGAGATCATCCATAGAAAACATCATTGAATACATCCATGAAATGATCTATAATGGGAGGAAACTACACATAATGTAGTTTTGATCTCTCATAAAGAGACATTCCTGTTGAGTTGTCACCATACTCAGCCTAGAATGATTGGTTCTAGCTCGATCATCCTGGATATCCTATTATCCCTTTTGTATAAAATTGTATCAGTCGGGTGTTTTGAAGGAGACTCAATGGAGATAGAAATCCACATGGCCTATATAGAGAACATTCCAGACCATACCAAGAATGACATCAAGGCTGGTCATCTTAAGGACATAGATATTAATAAAAAATTGTGCCCTCATATCTCAAGGGGAACTCATTAAAATGGAATATGCCCTATGTTCTGGTCATAAAAGAAGTTTCAAGAGACATAGCATAGAGGATATTATTAATGGAATGACCCAAACATTAAATAGTTGTAGCATATAAGAAATAGTGTGAATCACCTATAAAAATGTAGGAAGAAACAAAAGTAGAGGCCATAAGGATAGTACCTCTAACCTAATATGGCCCTTGAATCTATTCCACTTGCACTGACTGCAATGCATATATATGGCATGATCCCTAGGATTGTGATACCTCTTAACAATCCTGAGTAGGTCCACTCTATTTTTGTTGATGTTATGCAACATGATTTCTTTATCTGCATCCTCGACTATCCTAGGCTGCTTGGCAAGTGGAAAATGAACTCTGGGCCTATTGTGGAGTTATAGATCCCATAGCTATGGGAGGTGTAGGGAAAAAACATCTTCCACTAGTTACTAAAGGAAAATAAAGGAATAATCACGGATGGTGACCCATCTTTCCACAATCTTCGCTCTTTAATGATTTTCTGAGGTACTGATGCTTTTTATTGTCATTCCAACCACACTGATGAAATATGATTGTGTTTCATGAATGTTTCATCTTGCAAGAATTTCACCCATTTACACCAACAATGTGGAACTTCTTACTGCCTAAAGAACCATTACCCTACTTCAAAACCGAACCACCTTGGATCACAAGATCAACTTCCCTGAGATTTTGTTCCATAATTTAGCCTTCATTCACAATCTATGTAACAATTGTAAAATGAAAGGCTTTCACCAATGATCGGTTAGCATATCCATGTCCATCATTAATGTATCTCGCAATTTTATGTGTGTCGACATTTAAAGATGATGAAAAATTTTGGAGATCAGTGAATTGATTAGAATACTCTAACAATGTCATTGATCTATGTGGAAGATGTAATAAATCTCTAGAAAGATCTTATATCAGAGTCTTTAAAAATGATGTTTTCATAAAATGTTGTCTCCAAGTCTACCCCAACCATATCTCTAGGTTTCTGTAACTAAGAAATGATATCCCACCAATGCTTGGGGAAGTAAGAAATTATACATACATCATGTATGACCCTCTTCTCTAGGATCATATCAAGACGGTTGAAGATGGATTTCCTAGAATCAATTCTTGACTCTTAAGCATTGGTACAACCATCCCCTAATAAGGTGGTAGGATTATGTCACATAAAATCTTACATAAGCTCTTGAATAGTGAGAGCGGGCCTAGGAACATTCTATAGTGACTGTGTAAACCAGAGCATACTATCCCTGAACTGGGAATCATCACCCAAAGGAATATCTGGAGGTGGTTCCACATGATTCATTATAAGAGGCACTATAGGAAGTAATATAGGAGGAACCACTAGAGGATCCAGAACTACCAACTCTGGAATTTTCTAATCACCTCTCTCCTAGAATATATCACAATGAAATCATGGAATCATTTCTCTATAATTGGAAAATTCACACCTTGGATGAGATTCAATTGGAGATGAGGTAAACAAGTCAATGAGTAGTAATAAAAGGTCTGGTTAAAGGCCTCAAATATATGTCTAGTTAAAGTATAACATTACCACATAAGGATACCATTTCTTTCTAATAGATGGTTCACATTTTATATTTATAACTATCAATTAATGTAAACTATTACAACAAAACACAAAAGAACTCTCATGAAATAAAAGAAGATGCATGCTGAAAGTGGATATGGAATGGAAGTATGTATATCATTAAAATCTCTATGGTTCCTTATATGATTCTTGTCGATGAAATTACCTCAAGTCACCAGGTTAAAACAATCATAATTTATCATCTCAATAATAACAATACCATTTATAACACAATATATGTGTGTCACCCAATAGTGAAGTTGTATAAAAAATAAATTTTCTAATCAATAAATGTGATACCAACCAAAGATATTTTTGTTTCCCCTGTACAATGGTCAGCTACATCCAAGAATAGGGTATGTTTCAAATCCATATATATTAGTATCTGTTATAACACTAATACTTATACAAAAGAAAAAAACACCTCAATTTCCACTTTGTAGCGTCCCTCCCCAAGTGCCTTTGAAAACAAGTCGTGAGACTGTGGGCACAAGACCCCAAGCGCATCTCCACAAACACTAGAGGATTCTGACAAGCATTGAGGACCATGCGTATGTCATTGGGGATACTATTCCCTAATAGGAAAAGGAATGACACGAAGGAATTTATTAATATAATTGATCAAGCTGTGAAAGCAATAATAAACGAAAATAGATAGCAACTGAAGTGGAAAAATTAACCAATATATAAATAAACAATATGAGCATAATAGTCATAACAATACTGATAATGAAATCAATATATTATTCCAAACAAAAATAAATAAAATTGTAGCGGTATTTGGAATTACCATATACTGCATGCTAAAAAATCTCAGAATACCAATTAGAATAAACCACATGGAATCTTGAGCATGGCTCAATCCTATTCTCCCAAAGCTCCATTCAAAACAATAATGTAATCATGAATCAAAAGTAGCATGGTTCCATATATATGTACCTACAAACATAAGTTCTACATCGGTTCCAAAATGATGTTTGTGAATGGTGTGATATTTAATATCTGTAGGCTTGCACCATAGGTATCTATACCATTCCATTTCGTCCAGTAAACAAATAGAAGTTATGAAAATTATAAAAAATGCATGAATTTTTATTAATGAAATAACTATAACACGATATGGTTTCCAGAGTGGACACCCTTCCCAGACCTCCTACTTCAGCATGACCTTAAACTCTTAATGATATTCATACTAAAGAATAATATTAATATATATCGTGGCTATAATAATACACCCAACCAAATAAATGGAAATACCCCCATGCTTGTGATTTGGCTTGGGATATAATCCATATGTCAAAACATGGTTCACTAGATGCACTATAGGAGTATCATTAAGAAAAAGGAAACTATATGTTGTATTAATAAAATAAACACACACATTTATATTTAAAATTGATAAATATAGAGGTGGAGTCTCATCCCATCCTGATGTTATCAATACGTTACATCGAACCATTTATCCAATGCAACCATGTCCATCTAAGGCGATCAATTACAAAATCCCAGGTTTCACTTATGGAATGGTAACCATGAGTTTGTATAAAATATCAAACATAAGTGATAAAGTCTCCACCTAGGACTTGCAGAGCCATACTTCCAATTGTTAAATACCTTGTTTCCCATTAGGTAATATGTGTCACTCAATAGTATTTGAAAACCCTGGGGGAGATCAATCCTAGAGATCCAAAAACATTACTACCCCAATGCATCATGAAATAATCTATTAAGCATTGTGAGTACTATTTTGGATCCATAATAAAAAATTAATGTTATATCATTATCCTGATTACCATAAAAACAAGAGAGACACATATACATATTTCCTAAATAATGAATTCATAATTATAGCCATTTTAGTAACCAATACATTCCAACATGAAAACTCAGGTTAAACAGAACATAACACTTATCAGTGTAAGCATAGGAAACAACATTTAAATAAATACAAGGCATAAAAATCCTTATAAAAAATTCTCCCTGAATAATTTTATTCAATTAAATCATCAACCCAAAGTATTACAGAAACACATGTAAAAAATAATAAAAATAATCAAGGCTAATGGTAAAAATAGGCTATTCATGTTGCAACATTCAAAGGGGTGTCAAACAGCATATAGATAAATAGGAAGGGCTTTCTTTATGGAAAGAGCTCAGTGAACAAGTCTAAGTTGTTTACATAATTTAATATACTTAAATTGAGATTCGTCGGGAGGAACCATTGCGCAGAAAAACAGTGAAAATTTAATTATGCAATGAAATGACTGGAAGGACCATATAATCCTTATTTCATATTCATATTATCTCCCACATCCCACGAAAACCTTTGATTTGACCAAAAATGAATGAAATCATAATATTTTAGCACAATACCAAATTCGGGTAAAACCCTTGCACAATAGATTCCGTGACAGGGACCTGAGGAAATCCTGTGATTCTTAGTATTGAAGATTAGACTTACCTAGAGATTCAATATTTACCTGACGGCATTGGAAATAGAGATGGGACTAAGTCAAAGTATACATCTGAAATATGAGGATTATGGTGTGGACCACTTAAGCAAGGGAGCACAATGCACCAAGAGGTATATAGAGAGAATATAGTGGAGAAATAAATAAAATAAAAAAATAAAAATGATAGGATTAATATAAAAGTCAAAATAATTAAATAAGAAAAAAAAATTAAAACTAAAAAATATAATGAAAATAATAAAGGAGGTAGAATGTAAATTAATTAGAAAAAAGTGTTAAACCAATTTTATTTACTTTTACTCTTCTCTAACCATTTTTATTGTTATTTATTATTATCCCATTTTCATTTATTTTTATTTACATAACATTATTTTTATTTATTTTAACACCTTTTAATTAGTTTTACCCCAAACAAAACACTCAGGTGTAGTTTAGTTTTTTACTTAAATCACGTGTTACTATTTAAATTACTTAATAGTTTCTCACCAACCATAATAGGCTACATAGACATGCTCCCTAGGGAAATTTAGAGGAACAGACTAAAAATTTAAATGGTCCCTACATAGATTATAGTTGGGATGTTACATTAATAATGAAAAATCCTTTCCATTCTGAGAAGAATCCATCTTTACTTCATCATCCATGTCAAGCATTATTCCCTATCCATAAATAAAACAATTATTATAAAACATTTCAACGAAAACACATTTTTGTATTATAAATATGAATCATCACATTGAAAATGAAAAAATCTTTGGACATTTTCTTAATAAATGATTATACCCATCTACATTCACATTGACTGAGAAATCATTTCCAAAAATTGGTAGTGGCTTTATCAGACCATCAGATATAATTTAAAAAATGTACACAACATGGTTATTGATAATAAACTGTCATGGATCTAGGAATTATCTCTTTTTTGTACATTGGAAGTCATTTTTTCTACCATATGATACACATAATTTCTTCCCTTCTTAAATGGTTTAGAACGTTTGTTAGGTTTTAACTACTTTTGTATCATATTAAGAAATATATTTCATGTATGTTCAGGTTGATCAAAACACAATAAGACTTGATATAAGATTCAAATAGATTTTTTAAGTTGTACCATCTCTATTTTATACATTCTTGGATGAATTTTTATAGTTTCATATTTACTCACCCATAATTCAATACCTCTCTTCGATTAAGGGAGTAATATATTATATCAAAAAAATGTATTCTTTAGGTCCATAGACTATCTAACACCAACGCATTCCCATATAGAACAATATTCCAGGATAAAAGTTTTTTATTAAAGATTGGTTATTTGGGAATCTTTCTACTTTTATATCAACTTCTATTTTTTAATATTTTCATTCATATGATCTGTTTCATTCACCTTCACCATGACTATATGCATTGTCTCAATTTTGATATCCTCCCACATTACATTGTGTTTTGAATTTGTAAAAAAATAATCAATCTTACTAATGGGAATGTTATTATTTATAGGATATATAATCACATTTTCATTTCCTCTTAATTGAAGTCACTATCTTCCATATAGTATCATGTCTAAAAAATTATTATAGTACCGTGGAACTATCAGCCAGATTCCTAGTAAAAATTGAATATTTTCTAATGTTTTTTGAATTTTTAAAACTGAATTCAATGATTTTTTCAAATCCATGAATGTTTTATTCGATTAGATATTTTCATCTTAAAAAACATTTGATGCAATTTAAATTACCTCCCCATTTACATTATTATGATTGTCATGGGTGTTCATAGGAGTCATAAGACCCAAATGAAAAATTTAACTAAGATCTAATATTTTTCATTTTAAATCAATATATATATATATATATCAAAAATGTCTTCATATTTTAAATAATTGGGGAATTTATTTCATGAATCAGTATCCTTATTCAATTATTTCTTTTCCCTTCCATGTAATGTATTATTTTTCGCAGACAGTATGAGTTTAAATCTAAGTAAAAACTATTATCGTGTCCTTCCACCACTATATCTTATTAAATTCACCCATTTTCATCTTAATCAATCAATAAATTGAAGAGTTATTTTTATTTTTATATAAATAATATATTCCCTTCGTATTCTTATTTTTTCTATCATTCAGGTATCATGTTTGACTCAAATTACTCTATTGTTGATGGATATAATCGTTATGTGTCTTCAGAGATAACTTCCCATCTGTCAGAATCTTTAGATTAGTAGTGACAATCTATAGAGTTATCATGGGAATTATATAACATAATATCAGAGTAATATAATTTTATAAATAATCAAAAACATCAAAAATAATAATAGGATAATTAAAATAAAATAAAAAAAAACAATGTTATAAAAAAATGAATATGTAAGCTTACATCCACACATTACAACTAATATCTCATTAGGGTGATTAAATATTTTAAATATTATTAATAAAAAACATGGACAATTTACCATAGATATTTAGATACATCTCTTAATTTTATCCATGTTTTCCAACACATCTATGCAACACTAGGCCTCTACTATACCTATACCAATTATCATGTGGTCTAGAGTGGTGCCAAAGTGTTTGAGTTTCCAATGCATGGTGTGGGTCTAGAACAGTATGCCACCACCAATGATGTCTCTTATATGATCTGTAAATATATTTTATTCATAATGGATATACTCAAAAAATAACAAAATAACACAAAAAATAAGTATATATTCTACATTAATCTGTGGGATTTATGGTGACCCAAAAAACCTATCACTCATTTTTCATCCAACATTAAATGGCTCGGATCATAGAGAAAAACAATTTGGTGGATCATGTAATGCCCTAAAATTGTATTCAAAATACACACACACACACACTAATTACTGGAATAACAAACATCCCTAGAATCATTCACATTTGATTGGCAACTCTCCCCTCCCTATAAATACATCATACATATTCCATATGATGTGGTCTTATCCCCTAACCAAACCCATCGTATTCCTCAGACATGGGGGTCATCACCTACCAATAATCATTATATATCATATCAGTTGGGGGTTGCGCTCCTCTCCTAAAAAGATCTTGGAATAATTGTAATGACCGGAACATTTATAAATGAATCTCCAAATTTATTAAATAAAATTATAAAATATGTAATGTAGTTAAATAAAACACATATTCTTCTTTGGTTATTTTATACTATTATAAAATATGAAGTTTCATAATTTAATTACCATTGTGAATCATAACAATTTATAATATTTATATTGTATAAGTTCCATTAAGATTATTTTATATTAATGATTATTCATATTGAAATAGATAGACAAAAAAATCTCCTTGACCACTAGGATCATACCCTATGAATCCCATTTATTAGAGCCACTTAAGGAGATATAATCTCTATAATTCTTTCCTTCATTAATCTAAATAATAAATTATACAACTTAAAATTGAAAAAAAATATGTATGATATTTAACATTATTGAGATTCAAGCACAGACCATGATCATTGAACCACCTTAATAAACTACAACAATTGGACCCCTGACCCAAAGGGAAGACACTGGTATAGTAAAAGTTAATGTATCTTCACCATTGTTATATGAATTTGATTTTTTTCAACATAATAAAATAATTATTTTGTGTATACATTTCCCTATTTTCTATACATATAAAATTATATATGAATTTATTGTAATTATGTAAGGACCCAAACTTATAACATTACATAATTTTTAATTAAATGAATAATTCACATTGAGGATGTTTACAAGTTTATAGTTTTAGAGAATGAGGCCATAACTATTACATAAGAACTTGATTATTAAAAGTAGACACTACTACTCAGTATTCATTTTTTCAAAAAATAAAAACTCTTAAAAATAAACTTGTCTAGATCCATATTTTAGACAGCATGACATTTCCATTATCCCATCCTTGACCCTATTCATCTTTCAGTCCTTTTGAAAACATTTCAAAAACTTGGGATGAGCATAAAAATCTAAGGGTTATAAAATAAGAAAGGAAAACATTATCCAATCAATAAATACAAATAAATGAAACCATACTTTTTAATCATAACATAACTTACGAAAGCATAAGATTTCTGAATAACACACATAAATCAATAATCATAAAGGTAACTTGTGTAATCCATATCAAACATACATTTTAGTTATCACAGCAACATAGGGAGTTACACTTGGAATACTCATCACGGTATATTCCCTAAATATCTTTGTAGAAACTTCACTTTCACCTCCATCACATTACCCAATGAATTGGACAACTATCTCAGGCTCACCCGCACTAGGTTTATCACGGAACCACCTGTATCCATAAACAATCCCCAATAACCATAACTTAATCATAACACATAACACAATTATAAATGAATTATAACATTTCCACATTCCACAATATCAAATCAAGATATTGAAATAAACAATGCTTTATAAAATCATTTTCAAAACCATTTAAAAGTTATTTTTGAATCAATGTGTCCCATTCAACTTTGAAGCTTTTAAATGAGTTATCATTTAAAAAAATGAATTTCCATATAAATAAATCCTAAAACACATTTTTACAACATTTACATTAATGATAATTATATAGAATAATAAATAATTAAAATAGTTAAAATGATATTTTAGTTAAAGAGTTTTTTTACAAAAATATAGACACTTGAATAGAAGTAATTAAGGAATAACATTTAATCAGAACATTATAATATCTTGAGAATAAAGGTATTCATCATATAATATGTCAAATTACAGTATATACACCATATAAGAGTGAATTGGTGCATAACAACAGTGAAGTCTCAATTAAAATGTAAATTGAGATGAAATCTCTTATAAAGATGGTATCCTTAAATTAAGGATAAATCAGTCACATAATTATGTGTGACAAATATAAATACACAAAATATAAGTGGATATTAAGTGTAAAACAATCCGAGTTCATTCAAACATATTCATTGGATGACATATTCAATAAGTACAATTTGTCCCCAAGTAATTGAAATTGGGTTAAGAAGGTCCCTTGTATAAATTTGAAAGCCTAACAGCATCACTTTAAAATTCAGAAAATGAGTAGATAATATATAAATGGTATCTCATCACTTTTACATAATTTTTACATCATTGGGGATATAAAATAACATATCCCAACATAATAAGATGTAAATTAAAAGACATAATAAAAAGAAGTCTTTTAAATAGAGGAGGGTGAAAGGTTTCTTTATCGATTTGGTAACTTACAAAACATACCCCACATGAAAGAAGGTTCATAAAATGAAGATGTAAATACTCATAAATGAAATTATATTACAAAAATAGTACAATCATGGTAAGTACATACACCACACAAAAGGAAATAGTGTCAAATTTAGCATGAATCCCACGGGAATAGAAAGTGAGATGAAACCCTTTACTTAGTTGTTATCAACTGAGTCGCTTGATCAAAAGTTAATAACCATCAAATTAATCATAGAATAACTTGAATATAAATATAATCATAATAATATATATCAAATGAAAGTACACATTACACCACATGCAATGAATAAGTGGAGAACAATGGAAATCTCATGGAATTAAAACTTATATAAGGAAATCTCTTACCTTGTGTCCAACTTGACTCGGTCATTCTTTAATCTCCTGAATAATAAAATAAAGTTGACTTCTAATTACTTAATAACCTTTTCATGTTTATTATTCCTTTTATATCACTTATGTCCATGTTATAAATATTATGTTATCATTTAAGTTAATAATGTCCATTTTGTCGATATTTGGTACTTGAGTCAAAAATAAACACCTTAAATATACAAGTTGTCCATGTGGTAGATATTTCATTTTATCCAAAATGAAATTAATTATTTATATATCATATATATCATATATATCCAGTATATACATGTATTTATAATAGTAAATAACATTTGGTGGTAATAAATGAAATGCACCGCTCATGGAGACGGTAAGTCATGCGTACGCATGAACGCTACTTCCATTTGTATTTATTATTTTAGAGTAATTAAAAACAAAATGATAAATAGTTATATTATAATTCCAGAATAATTTTATATACAATATTATTAACTCCATCCTTTATAAGTCCCACATAAGGTATTAACGAGTCATATCACATTTAGGGGGCGGTAGTCCGTATTTCCTCAAATGAGATTATCATATTTACCCACTATGGAAACCAATCGGTGTTTTTTAAATGGGAAGTAAAGAAGCATAAAGAAATAATAAACATAATATATATAATATATAAATAATTTCTATCATAATGGCCACCATGAGAGGAATTAAGAGATAATTTAACAATCATTGTTTCGTGAGGTGTTAGTTTTCCATCCAGAGATTCATTATGTTATTAACCCATTAGATAGAGGTGTGTGTAAGTTTAGTATGAATACTTATCATAAAAAAACCTAGTATATTTATGATACTGGTGTTGTTAAAAAATAATGAAATAAAAATATATTAGGGGTTGGAGAAGTAAAATAAAATAAAACAATTTAAGAGAAATTGTTACCTTTAATTTGGGTAACTCCCTTTGGATTGAACCAAAGGACTTCTTGAAGTGCTTTTTTCCTAAGGTAAAGCTTCTAGGTAGAGGAGAGTGATGTAGAGAGATCAATTGGGCAGAGTTTGGGCAAGAAAAATGGTTTGAGAGGTGTGAGGAACTGGTTAGAAGTGGCCTCCTTTTATAAGGGAGAAGAGGGGCTCTTTAGGAAAGTGTGAACATATTATTTATTTATATATTGATATTCGGTTTCTAAATGACCAAAAATAATTAAGGTAGAATATAAGATGACTCATATTTGAAATAAAATCATCCAATCAGAATTGGACATGTTTTGGACAATAATTTAATCATTATAATCCTATTTATTTAAATCATTTATTAATGAGGTAATACAACATCATTATTGTGTCATGAATAATTTAAATTATTTGATGTCTAAAAATTATAAACAAAATACCGTGATGTAGGAAATAGTATTATATTTTTAATAAGTTTTTATAGGAAAAAATATTCCTTATATAACACCATATAAAAATTAATTTACTAAATGATTTAAGTTTATGTCAATTTTGCCTTTACATTAAATTAATTAATCTAAAGTGTCATTATAATTTATAAGTGGCTCCATGGGGTCCAAAAATCGACTTAAATATGCACTTGGTCAGAAATGACTCATCCAATAAGTTTAGTACAAGTGCTAAGGTAATTTTGAATTATTATAATAATGTTTTTACCTTAAATTACCATATTTACCTTTAACCGCGGTAAATAAAAGTCAAAAGTTACTATTCACCAAAACTTATTTTCATCTTAATGACCCACATTTTACTTATTGATAAAAACCATGTATGTTGGATTTTTGAAATTCAATTCAAAGAAGTGGTAAAATTTCATTTAAATGAAAAGGTCAGTTTTTTTTACTACCGCAAAGAGGTTTCACTATTCATCAAAAATTGATGTTTTTCAGAAAAATACAAAAAATTCAGCCTATGATTTATTTGATATTCAGAATTCAAAAATGATGAATATTTTACCAAATTCAAAACATAGAAGTGGAATTTATTAATTTTAAAATTAATTCCCATTATCAAAACAAATAGCGTGTTTTTAAGAAATAATAACTATCAAAAAATTGATACTTGTTTATGTCCAATTTCAAAGTGAAATTAATTCCAATGAACAAAATTGGATTAAATGATAAAAAATATATTCTAATTACACTTTAAATCAAATTAAAAAGATAATGTAACCATATAAATAAAATAGATTAAAATGCAGTTTTGAATTAAAATACAATATTTTCACTATTCATTAAAAAATGAACTTTATCGGAAAAATTCCAAAAAATTACACAAAGTAAATTTTGATGTCCGCATTCTAAAAAAGGATTTTATTTGGTAATGTATAATGTATTAAACTGATAAAAAATATGTTTAATGATAATTCTCTATTAAAAGTCGGTAAATTGACCTTTTAATGTAAATTATGCTTAAAATTATATTTATTCATATTTTATGCCTCAATCTTTTATTGGATAAATTTAAATACATTTAACAAAAATTTATAATCATATTGTAGTTAGTTTTATTCATTCCCACCAATACAACTACTATGAGTTAACTACCATTTAAAATAATAATATTATATTATTAGTGTGCAATGTAAGATTTCAATTAAACCTATTGTTGTGTATCGAGTATGCTATCAAACATAGCAACCCATTTCAAGTAAAATTAACATTTAATTCTAAAAATAATAAATATGAAAAATTCATATTCAATATTTACCAGGGATGTTACAAATTCAATATTGATATGATGAAACCAAAAATGTAATTTGGAAAATTATATAGTTTTATCACACTTTTTCCTAATTTTCAAAATCTTGAAAATAAATATTTCATTCATATAATTTCATTATTAAATAACATTTATTACATAAAAATGATAAAATAATTTAATGAACTGAAATTTAATCTATATAAGGGTCATAAAATTTTTATTATCATATAAACATGTATTTTCCAGTATATAAGGATTTTCTAGGACTGTATAATTGTTTCATGTTAATAATTATCTATGATAGATGAATTATTAAGTAATTGTTTTTTACTATAAATATATGTTCCATATTATGACATAATAATGGCCTACAAGTGATGTATAAAATTGTACAAAATAGTAGCCAACAAAATATGTAATAATACATCATAATACATTTTCTTATTTAACATATTTCGATTTATAATCCATTATTGAATCCTCCAAAACATTTATTATATTTTATTATTTTGAAATAATTTATGTCCTCAATTATATGATATTAATATATTAATTTAATATAATTATAAAATATTAAAAACAACTCTTATTTTTAAGAAACCATTGGAAAAACATTCCAAGGTTTTCAGTTTTATAATGTTAAAATATATAGTCCAAAACCGATGCTTAATGATTAATAATAAATTCCCCACACTTTTGTATATATACCCACCCAAATGTCAACTCCTCTTCTCCAAAAACTGATTGATTATGATGATCCTTTTTTTTTGTCTCTCTAAATCTCTCTCAAAGGGTTCACATGCTCATATATATCTCTAATAAAGCTTTTATATTCACCCTATCGAGATAAGGTGATTCTATCATTATTTGTTTTACTAAAGTAATTTCTCTCTATTATGAAATTTTCTTTCCAATTTTGCAGGTTTAAATGTACTTTTAAACATAAATTTATATTTACTTATGATTTTCACATATTTATAGACCACTATTCACTCTCATTAAAGACATCCATGAATATTTATGTACAGTCGTTATGTTGTAGTATATATCTTTTCATTTTTCATACTAATATTTTATATAGTAAATACCCAACCCCATTTGTACTCAAGGGTATTCACCAAGATATACATACCATCCATTTACTATTTACTTTAATATATATAAACGATAATCCTTATTCGTGAAATTTATTGTGATTAAAGGCGTTATTTGGTATAATGATTTTTGTGGCACACCAATTCATGTGTGAGATATGAATGTGGTGGGTTTCCTATAATTATATTTCCCTGTATTGCATTTTTAAATGTGTTTATTTCATTATATACCATGGATTGTTCATGACATTGTTTCCTATTTTCACTATGATATGATGTCTCATTAGTTATCCTTACTTATACTTATGAATTCATGTTTTTTTGGTTTCCACATTCCCATGTTATTGTGATGTTATCATATAATATCATGTTTCAATGTTGAATATTATGATTATCACTCTTTTCTGTCACATTGATATTCCTATTTAATCACATGTAGTACTTTTGTCATATTAATCATTGAATATTCTCGCACTGGCCTTTGTGGTTAACCCTTTTTTTATTCTTTCCCATGGGTATCCCATGCAGTATCGATGAACTATTTAATATAAGGAAATGTATTGGGTTTTTAAAAAAAATATTATACCCATGTATCGTGTTATTCTAATATGTATATAACTACCCATAGATTCTAGCCCTATTGATCTTTTGGGATTGTATTATGTGTACCATTATGTAATATGTCATGAAATCAAGTTTAAAAAAGACATGGGTTATGAGAGATAGTATCAGTGGAATGGTCTTGTGATTTTTTTGGGGATAACGATTATAAAACTATACTGAATTCCAAAGGGATATTCCAAAACATTGGAAAAGTTAATTATATTATTTTTATGTATTGGGCATGTAGTTTCCAAGAAACAATATCCATGTATGGATACTATAATGGATGTGCCTCTGGAATAGTTATACCAAGAGGTAAAAACTGTAAAAGGATGCATTGGATATTTAATCATTCATGACAATATTAATCATAAAGAGGCCTTAAGTCACACCTGTTTTGAAACATATATGATATATTATTTAGTAAATTCACATAATCATTATGAACTACTATACAGTGAACATGAAACAAAAACCAAATTTTATGTTTCGAAATATATAATGGGTAACATAGATTGAACCCAAAAAAATATATAAATGAATACATATAATTTATTATTTATCTTATAAATTTCCATATATTCTATTTTTTAACAGTTTAAAAATTATCTATATGAATTTTACATATATTTTATTCAAATAATGGAAATATGAGGAACTGAGTTAACAGGAAATGTGATTGGCATTGTGATGATTACCAAAATGAGATTGACTAATTGATGGGAGCATGATTTGAGAACATAATTACAATAATCACTAAATAAGTCATAATGTTATTAGAAAAATTAATTTTGGTCAAACCTCACATCCTTAAATGAATGTGAATGTTTCAACTGGGACCTTCATGTGACAATAACCTTTGAGATTTAATGGATTCTATAACACCATAATCACCAAAAAAATCATAAACTACATTGGAACAATATTCTATTTTAATTAATGATTTCATGTCAATATGGTTTCGTTGTATGTATCTATATATAATTTAGAATAAGAAGATGAAAAATGGTGCATTTTATTGATGAATTTGAAACCCAAGGAAGAGATCTATGATGTAGGGTGTAATGAATTTTGGAAAAATAATTTGATAAATATTTTCCATGAACTCTCTAATGGGAAATAGAGATGGATTTTTTTATACCTAAACAAAAGGATAAATAATTCATCTGGTTAATGAGGAAATAGTCCCAAAACATAGATAATACACCTCAAATATTTTCATTAACCCAAAAAGGAATGTTTACATCTTCACTAGACGAATAAATCCAAATCAAAAAAATATTATTAGATACATTTCTAGGTATGAAGAGATTTCCTAATGTTCCATAAATTTAAAATTGAAGATATGTTAATCATAATGGTCTCATGGGTTAGCATATTAGATGTAGATAAATTAAATTAATTATTTTATGGTGATGATGAAATCTCATAGTGAAAATAAATTACAATATCCCACTTGACAACAGTGTTGGAAAAGGCATCCTAAAAATTTCATGAAGGATGTAAGGAAATGTTTTAGTTTTTGAAATGATGGGAACTCAAATTGAAAATTAAAAAAAGATAAAGTCACCAATGGGATATAAGAAAGAAATTATCCACTCACCCATTATCCTAGACTAATGTTTCAACTACAAGGAATATAGAAACTATGTGAATCAATTAACTAATCCAAGGGATTTCAATGATAATCAATAATAAAATCCTACACAGCCTAAATATATAGGGATATATTATTTCGTCACAACTAATGAGGTGGACCCTAAAATTAATGTGTTGATAGTTATGATTGATATTCATTCATGGATATAAAACATACTACTTGATTATAGTTCTATTGATTATATTATATCATAAATGATTAATATAGCTATTTAATATCCACCTAAAAATATAATTCTAGTAACCATTGAAGAATGATAATTGATTAATTATTTTTACTAATTAATATTTCTCAGCCCCAATCAAAATTTGTGTGAAGAATTTTCCATAAAACATTGTGATTCTCCTTGTATTGTAATTCATCATAACTCTCTTTGTTCATTGTATATCCTTGCATGATCCAATTTTAATTACATACATCCATTCATCGTCTTATATTTCATAAAACACCTTAAAATTCAGTAGAAGATAAATGATAGGTATACATATACTTTATAACTATCGTCTCACGAGTATTAATTATTTCTTTTTTGTGCAAAAATATCATTGTCAAACAATTGAGACTAAGGAAATGATCATCCTTACTTACATTCCCATTGTGATTGAATGGGTATCTTTGCCGAAGAATTTCCTAGGAATCCTTATATTTTAGAGGTTGAGTTATTGAAGAAACGTATACAAAAATATTTAGAAATAAAAATTACAACCTATATAATATTTAATAATAAACATGGAGTGATAGAGATGAAATTACTATAAAATTTTTATAAATCATTCATACACATTAGTTCTACACTATAGGGTGCAGTATTTTGTTTCATAAAAAATTAGAATAGATCATATCATCTCTAATTTGATTATCATGATCATAATATTATATCTATAATGAAAAATTATCCTTTATTAAGTCAGTCAGATCATTGGTCACAATATTTCCAGGTAATGTTGAAGAAGGAGGACATCCCTAAAAATTATTTTCATATAAGGTATGGGGTATGTTATTCCTTAGTGATTACATTTGTAATAAATAATTATCCATATATAACCATGTAATTAATTAATATATTCTTTAGGTATTAGTTAAAAATATTTGTGTAATCTTTATAGATGATATTTTTATATACTCTAAATGAATGGAGGAACATGAGGAGCATCTAAAAGTTATATCTAATACCTTATAGAAGTAAAATCTATATGGGAATTATAGTAAATGTAAATTATTAATTGATAATGTAACATTCCTTGGGAGTTTTTTCACATGGAAAGGAATATTAATATATTATTTGATGATACGATAAATTAAAGGGAGTCCCCAAAAAATATTTGATAGAGATCTACACTTTCATTATATTAAGTGGGTAAAATCGTTGAATTTTCAGAAAATTATCATGATTTTTATCCCACTATCATGGAAAAATAATTCAGTGGATTTATTATAGGATGATGAATGTGATGAGATATTAAAATAGTTAGGTAAAATGTTAATCATTACTCCTGTGCACACATTACCAACTAGTGGAGAAGGATTTGTGACCTAATAAAATGTATCAAAAGGACTATGGGTTTTTTAACTCATCAAAGATGATATATTGATAGCCCATGTTTTCCTAAAAATAAATATATATTTTAATAATAACGAGTGCATGATATAAATTTAGCTATAAAGATATTCACAGTGAATATTTTGTGATAGTACCTCTATATGGATAATTGTTACATATATAAAGATCAAAAAAAAGAATTATATATTCAAACAAAATTTGTATAATGTGCACTAAAATGGTATCTTATATATGATAAAGGATTTTTATTTTTCAATCCATTACCATCCTCGAAAGGGGAAAAAACTGGAAGATACTTATTGTAAATAAGAGGTTATAATCCTATACATGAAGTGGATTCAAAGGGGTCTAATCATCATGGAAATATAAATGTTGTATATGGAATTAATAAAATTATATTCATATAACCTTAGCTAAATAAAATTCTAAACATCCATTCATGAGAGGATCAAGGAGGCCCAATATATAGTGAGGTACTATAGAAAAACGTTGAAAATAATCTAGAGTTAAACTTTTATGGAGAATGGTTTTCTATGATGGAAACAAAGATATGCATTCTTTCAAAACCAAAACTGAAATGATATCTTTTGGATAATTATCATAGGTAATCTATATAAATTTATCCTTTAAGATAAAATGTGTATATATATCCAAAAAAGATATAATTTAGGGATAACTTGAAGAGTGTAATGACTCATAATTTTTCATAGATTGTTTTGGAATATTATTTGGATTATTTACAGAGTTATGCGATAAGACGCCCTAAGACTTTGAATCCATATATTCATAAAATTAATATTTAAAATTTATTAAATATATTCATTAAAGGGAGAATCGATTTTCTAAAACAACTGTAATTACATCGAATCAGAGGCTTTGATTATATATCATAGTCCATTGCTGAGTTCAGGTAATGGATTTTACCCTTCGTGCAACATAACCATAGAGAGAATCAGATATTATGGTTGTGTGCCTCCATGGGTGAATCAATAGAATAAAAATTTTACATTATTTATTTTATTTTATGTGATACTATGACCAAATATACTCATATTAGTATTCTTTTATGGATAATTTTTATGGTTGATTACATAACCCTTAAAATTGCTAGGATTTTTTGGAGGGCATGGGAGGAGATCTTGATAGAAAAGTCCATATCGAATCGTCGATCAACAATGAATGACAATCGGGATTCTAGGATCTCGTGGATGATAAATAAATTGATTTGTTTTTCATTGGTGACAAATCCGTATTGAGGTAGTATATTTTTTATATAGATTAATTTATACTAACGTATTCCTTTAATGAATGTGAATCAAGAGACCAATACATTGATTTGTTGGTCAATCCTATTCTAGGAATGTGTTTTATTGTTTGGATTCTAGGAGAAATTGATTATTTAATTTTGGATCTTTATTCATCATTATAATGGAAACCTGTTGATGCCAATACAAACATGGATAAGGTTTATTCCTCTTTTGTGTTTTTATTTCTCATTCCCCCCATTCATTGTTTATTAATATTCAGTGATCATCTTGGATGGTTATTTCAAAAAAAAGATAATAAATCATTTCACCAATTTTCTTTGGTCAAACTCAATAACATTGTAGATCTGGGTTTGGTATTGATGATACGTCATGATTTCAAAGAAATAAAATGGATCGGTAATGGATCAATGGTGTTCAGTCATGGTTTTTTGACATATGAAAAAGGAATTGCTTTGGGATTTTGTTTCTAGAATAGTAGAAGTTTTAATCTTTCCATCATAAATTATAAGGTCGGTCAAACTCCAGTTCCTAGTTTCATGGGCGTTATTTACAGTGACAAAAATGGATTCATAAATCAATGTGAGTGACCTTTCTATTTATAAAAATTATCAATATTCAAGAGATGTATATTGGGAACACATGCATTTTGGGACCCGCATGGTGTTGTTATAGACTTCCATAGAGAAATTAAATATTAAAAACAATATTAAAGCTATAATATTGAGTATGAACCTTACCTAGAGGCAAACCATATACCTCATAGGGTACATAGAAATGGCCAGGAGTATATGGGCACAGACACGCCATGTACTCAGGAAAAGGCATGGCCATGGGGATGCAAACTTGGCCAAGAGTACATGGGCTCGTACACGATGTGTACTCAAGAACATACATATACAGAGGGAAACATACATAGCCATGAGTAAATTTTATATAACATTCCATGTACATGAGAATGAAATGGAACATTTTCATAGGCCGTTATACATGGTTAGGACCTAGTACCAAAAAAACATGAATTAAACAACTAGTAAACACATTTTACGCCATCAAATAATTCTTGGATACCTAATACTATTAGACTATGAAACATTTCATTTGGATTTTCCCTTGTTTCAATCCTGAAATTTTTTGTATTGCATCACTTTTAATACACAAGATAGTGATCCATTTGGAGAGACTTAAGTCATGAATAGAGTTTTAGGAATCCTTCCAAGAGGTTTGGAGTGAGATCCCTTGTCATTATCTTTTACCTAGGTAGAGCTCTTGGTATCATCATTACCAACCCTATGTCGGAGTAGATAATCTCAATAGATATTTATTTGAGATTTAGATTTTGTTATACATCATTCCCTTAGGTTTGATCCTCAAATATTTATTGCTCTCCATAGACTTCAAGTGTGTACTTTTTATAGATTTACCCAATGATCATGATCTTGGATAGACTCTATTAGTTATATCTGACTCATGGAGTGTATTATCACATAAACTTTTTTCCTAAAACCGTCGAATTGGAATCTAAGGATGGAATTAGGGTAGTGACATTACCATTATGTTGTCTTTCTATATTGAGTATGTCATGATTTTATTATCATATGTGATATAGGCATATAACTATGATGATATGACTATTATTCTTGAATTTATATTCTAATTGATTTTTCAATATCCCATTGGTTATGTATATACTAACCCATGTTTGGGATGTTACCACATGTGCCGTGTCTTATGTAGATGACCTACCATAATGCAGAATCCTATAAGGACCATGACTATGTAGAGGAAAGTGAGCTAGATAGACCAAGATCAGTTCTTTCAATCACTTTTTCAATAGTACTAACCATATTTGTAGGTTGTTATTTTCATTTATTCCATTGTGGTGGGATTGTTTTTGGACCTTTTTATTTCTATTGCATGTTTTTGTACTCTGATTATAGGTTTTAGATTTATGTATTCTTGGTTATTATATTTCTTTTTCATTTCAACATTATATGGGCTTCGATATGTGCACGTGTATATAGGTGTATTAAGACATGGCCTCCCATGATAGTGATATTCATACTCGGTGATAGACCCCATCTATCGGCTTATTGGAGGTGATTTTGTGTTAGTAATAGAATGGTCCCCTTTGGGATATGTTTTAATGGGGTTTTAAAATATCCAGTTAGTTATACAATAGGACTTGAGACTATGCGATTGGTTTAAAGAAAAAGTGTTAACATTCACATGTTTATCATTCATTTAAGGGACTTTAGTGTTTTTGTAGTGACTAATGTATCCATGCACGAGGAATCTTATCAATTTAATTTTGAATCAGTAAAACTAGACACAAATTTTAGGAAAAATAACATTGTTACATTCATAATTTAAGAATGGTTTTTAATTCCCATGTTCCTATTGAGTCATGTATCTGGAAATACACAATTAACATGGTATATCATTTCTATTTCAGGATGCCTCCATGAAGTTCCCTTTACTGAATTCATTAATACAATTTCAAGGATGATCCACTCCATGATGAGACTTTGATATAGTTACATGGTTGGGAGGTGTTACCTCTAGGTGGTTCACTAGTCATACAACCACATGTTAAGAATAATATGCTTAAAATAATTTCATTGGATTTGGTACATATTCTTGGGGTGCTTCACGAGTGTCAGTGAAAGCTACCCATCATGTTCTATAGTATGTAGAAACTATATGTGGATGGGGAATGTATTGAGGCTGTTACTTTTTTCTAACTTTTCATGATTCTAGTGGAATAGATGGTTTTTCTAGATATGATCCTTCTTCATGGATTTTCATGATGGTGGTGGGGCTTTGTGACTCGGTGTACAATGAAGCGACTCTTACATGGTCATAGTTCATGTGCCTTTTCATTGAAGATCTTTATCTAGAATCTTTTAGGGTTGTGGGAATCTAGGTGCTTCAATATATTTAATAGGTAAGTGTGACTATGTATGATTATTTATCACTGTAAACCAACAACTCTAGATACTTGTCATAAGTGGTTATTTTTCAGGTCATTTGATATCTAGCCATTGAGTGCGGGAGACATTGATAAATTTGATCCAATAAGATACCTCATTGAATTTCTATTAATGGTGGGGTTCTAGAGTATACCTTGGTAGTTTACTGTTTCTTATATGGGTAGACACAAATATTTCATAATAGTATTGGTCAAATAAGAGAATAAAATTCGGCAGTAAGGATCCAACATTAGACTCAAAGGCCTGGACATGTGAAGAATTTTAGGATGAGGTCTCAAGATAGATGTTCTGTGATTCATTGAACATAGGATGGATCTAGTCATCCACGAGGGTGGAGATTCTAGTAATGTGACATCAGGGGATACCTCATATGAAAATTTCGAACATTCCATGAGGCTGAGAGAGAGAATGTGGTTGGGACACCAAGGAAGTGGAGGTAGAAGAAGTAGGTAATTCCACATGATGATTGATCTCGAAGATTACATGGTCAGTAGATTGATGTGGAAAAGTTTTATCTTATTATCACCACCACCCATAAGAGGTCCACGAGAAGATCAAGGAGATGGGGGATATGGGTGAGGGAAGATATAGTATTTCGAGGCTCATAAAGAGGAGGAATCAAGGATGATATTAGTTATGATCTTTGTATCTTATACCTTAGATAAAGTATTGATAGACACAGCTGTGTGAGTCATTAGATTATTTCCACTAATATAGTTCGATACATCGAGATTCTAGAAGATCCCTTGGCTCGACCAATTCTTCTCGATCCTATTACAAGCGGTGACTCACTGATCACACACTTCTGTTGATGGTGTAAACTGAATCTTAAAGTAAATCATTTTGTTTGGGAACTCTTTTTAGTAGTTATTAGTCCTTACGACACCATCATATGTATGGGTTTGTTATCAATAGTTCATAACCAAATTGACTATTTTATGTGGAGGTTGTGTTGTGTCTGTAATGATGGGAATAGGTTTTCTTTTATAAGTGAAATAGAAACCTAGTTATCCTATGAAAGACTCATGTATAAGAGGGTTCAATAGATTAATAATCAGTTGGAAATCATGAACCTTGGATTAGTAGATTAAATGAGTTTTCAGTTCCCTATAGTGGTCGCTGATTATGAGGACATCATTTCAGAGGACTTTCAGAACTCATCTCCATTGAATGATTTATATTTTTATATTTATCTAAACCATGGTGTGACACTAATATCTATGTTAGGATATTGGATGGTTCCTATAGATCTACACATCATGAGGGTGCAGTTGGAGGACTTGTATTGTAAGGTCATTATCAAACCAAGTGTTTCAACCTGGGTGGCCCCAATGTTGTTCACTAAGAAGTAGGATGGTAGCTTTAGTTTTTTTACATCAGCTTATCCTAAACCTGGTGACATCAATGAACATGTATCCACTACCAAGTATTAATGACATATTTCATCACTTAAGGGTGCTCGGTTGCTTCTTGTAGATTGAACTATGATTAGGCTATCATCGGTTTAGTGTACATGATGAGGATATACCAAATATAGCATTAAAATGTAGTTATGTTCACAATGAGTACATGGTGGTTCCTTTCATCATGAATAATACACTATAATTGTTCATGTGACACATGAATTGAATCATTAACCCTTTCATATAACAGTTTGTGCCATCCTTTGTCAATTATGTTTTAGTTTACACATCATCCGAGAAAGAGTACATGAGGAGCTTAAGGATGGTTCTTGATATAATCTAATTGCAAAAAATTTAATGGAAACTCTATATGAGTTAGTTCTGTATTTAGTATGTCCACTTTCCTGGGACCTATCATCTCAGTATAAAGTGTATTACTGGACCCAAAAATGGTCCATGATTTTCAGGATTGGGATCTACCCAAGATTATGAAAAACATGAGGATCTTCCTTTCCTTGGTAGGCTACAATCATATATTCAAACATGATTTCCACAGGATATGACATTCATTGGAATCTTTGACCATATAGCGGATTCCCTTCTTGTGGTAGAGAGGCTCCATTATACATTCCATATGATTAGGTATAGATTAAAAAGAAATCCATTATCGATATTTCAAGATGAGGGTGTTCAGTATGTGGTGTTTTGTGATGTATCTAATACATGGATTTCTTGTGATATAATGTAGTTATAGGTGGTCATTTTCAATGATTTATGTTATTAGACACCATATAAGATTAACTACATGACCCATGATCTTGAGTTAGTAGTGGTAGTATTTGTATGGATAATTTGGTAATACTAACGGGTGGGGGATAAGTTTATTTTCTATTCTGGACAAATGAGTCTCATTTATATCATTTATTATAAATATCATAACATAATATATACATAATGGCTAGAGTTCCAACATCATTATGACCTTGAGATTTTATATAATCCTATGAATGGGTAATTTGGTAGTAGATTCTCTAAATAGGATATCATGATCACAGTTGCTGAGTCAGGAATCAGAGTAGCTGACATTATTATCATTGTTCTTTATGGATGAAGGTACACCAAGTTACCTCAACAACTATGATCATGATATCCTATTAGGTCCTCCTATGTATGTTTTTTTAACACGCTATAAAGAATGGATTTGCAGATTTTATCCCCAAATGGCTTACTACTCAACACGTGATTGCTGATCACCATGATCTATCTAGTATAGATCAACCCCTTGAGGTCCTAAATTTGATGTGGTATGTGATATCCATGGACTTCGTGATGGACATATTACATATGTCAAGGTGAAAAAATGACATCTAGGTGATCATAGACTGACTCACCATGTTGTACAACTACATATGTGTTCAATTATGGAGTTCAGAAGATACATTGAGATGCTTAAATTTGTTGGGGATACTCTTATTATATAGATTTACCTCAATGGTAATTATTGATCATGATCCTATTTTTAAATCTCAGTTATTGGAAGGATCACATGAGTATTTTGGGACTCAGCTTAGTTTCAGCATGATTTTTCAATAATAGACAGATAGACAAACTAGGTAGACCATTCATTTCATGGAGGATATGTTTTCAGAATTCATATTATCCTTTTTCTGTAATTGGGAGGATAATCTACCATTGATTGAGTTTTTGTACCAAAATAGATACTATTTTATCATCAGCATAGACCCTATCGAGGCCTTGTAAGAAAGACCTTGTAGGTCACAATTCTGTTAGGAAAACCATTTAGATTCATCATGTATGGGAACATAATTAGTGTGATCCACTGTAGTGAGTGTAAAGAACATGACTGAGTAGACAAGGATTGGATAGATCCTTCATAAGTCCTATACAGAACAAAGATGGAGGCCTTTAGAGTTTGTGGAGGGAGAGAATGTGTTCCTAACCATATCACCTCAACTAGGATTGTTGATATTTTTATGGGTTTCAAAGATATCTTTAAGATTACTTTGACAAAAAATGCTATATAGATTTGGCAAGGTGTCATACCACTTATCTATACCTCTGTTGTTACACCAGGTACACTATGTATTCCTGGTGATGGGGATAAAGTGGTATGTGCATAATACATCACATGTCATCAATTGAGGGAAGATGGAAACTGAGTATGGCTATATATTTTTTGATTAACCATTAGAGAAGGATAATCAGTATGAGAAGAACCCTTGTGGGTGTTTGATTATTTAGTGTGTTTGTCGATATCATAGGAATCATCATGTGGCAACTAGGTGCAAGAGGCTGACATGCGTTTATAGTCACCAAATCTAGTTGCATAGATTTTTTTTGGATTTCTTGTATATAAATCCCAAATGTAGGGAGTTTATAATGACTTCTATCATTCCGTGTATTATATATAAAAAATACTTAAATTAGTTAAAATTTTAGGCACTGAGCGGTCATGATATTTCGAGACATGAAATTATTTTTTGAAATATATTAAATATTTTAATTTCAAGTGTGATATTTTTAAATACCCAGAAATTATGTGGAACAATTTTTTAAATACACAGGAATTTTATGAGTCTTTAGTTTCTGAAAACACATGATTCTGAGGCCCAGTGTGCCCTGAATCAATTTCTAAAGTTTTGTTCAGGTACGTTCGGTAAACAATCATGCGAGTGTTTATATCTTTTGAACCATTGCACAGAATTGAAATCTGAGGTCACCATTGAACTCACAGTGCCGGTATTCTCTTAAAAATACCTTTACCGTAGTTGCGTTTTATCGAGGATGGATGTTAATTTTTTGGGTTTCTAAATAAAATGTAAATAAAAATATATGTAGCATATTATTATTTGAATGGTAGTTAAAACCTCCAAAGGGAGGTTGGTGGTGGGGAATCCTACACATAACCTCCCCTGAGAGAATGTTATAAGGTGGGCCCACATGAACATTAAACCCCTAATCTCCCTGTGAACCCCCTTTAACTCTTGAACTCCTATTTTACGGTGGAGCCTTTCCACCTTCACTCATAATGGTGCCTACACAAGGATTAATTATTTCCATAATTAATTAATTTGTAGTGATATGAATACTTTTGAATTATTTTTAAATTCATGGGAAATTAAAATAATAGGGAGGCTATTATTTTCTTTTGGTTGGAATATTATCATTGGGAAGCCTGAGATAGAAGAGCTTCATCCTTCCAATGAAGAACCACTGAAGAACTCCATTCATTCTACGAGGAACATAAAGAATGATCCTCGTCTATGAAGAATGTGAAGCATCATCTTCTTCCTTCTTCAACAAGAGAAAGTAAGGGAAGCATCGTCTCCCACAAATTCCACTGAGGATGTCATCTCAACTCGTCTTCACTGAGCTCTACCACCTCTGACGTTGACAGAACTATGTTCGTCTTCCCTGACTCGTCAACGTACAACGACAAATATGAGGTAGGGGGAAATTGGATTATTGTTTACATATGAAGAAGACCATCATAATTCGACATTTATTTTTGGATTGACGTTGGCCAAATTGTTATCAACTAACATGGAGGGTGTGGTCCGAACAAACACGGTCTGATGTCCCTCCGTTGAATCTTGATTGGTTGACATCGGAGGTGGACCTGGAAGGGCGTGGTGCCATTGTGCCATGCTAGTGAAGAATCATGTCGATTGAAGGAGGTGTGACATAGTCACGTCGTGCTACGCTGGAGATGTGGAACCGTAGCCAGGGCGGGCCGTGGCAAAGGGTTACGGTGACGTCGCACCGCACAAAACTGGAACCACAGCCGGGTGGGCAGCGGTGGATGGAGGAGTGTGGTGCTGTCACGCTGTGCGGTGGAGCCGAAGGCCGTGACCAGGTCATGCCATGGAAGATGTGGCATGGTGCTCTCACGCTACACAGAGGGTAGGAGAACCACGACGTCGTCGTGCCATGGGGGCCGCCAGCTGGGCCGGCCGCCATGGAGCCAGTCGTGCGGGACTAGCCGGGTCCCACGACACCTGAACCACCGCAGTGCGCTGGTTCTGTTCGACGAACCGGGAGGGGTGCAACACCCACCTCCCTCGTGTGGCTGGCCAGGCCACCATGGCTCGGATACCCTTGGCAAGGCCGCCCCTCGGCCAGGACACCCCGGGGCGGGCTGCCCTCGTGCGGGCCGCCCTCGGTCGGGCCGCCTTCGACGGGGCCGCCGTCGGGCATGTCCGCCCATTGGGTCGGGCCATTTCATCAGGTCGGGTCATCCCCTCGTCTCAGGACGCTTTATTAGTCATGGTTGGACCCATGGTCCGGTTCAAACCCCGGCTCATGCCGAGTTAGACCGGGTCAGTCTGACTGGGTCGAACCGGACCCGGACCCACTGTGGCCATTTAGACATTTTTGACCACATCTAGGGATACAGGTGTTTGATTGACGTACCGCCTATTGCAATGGAATTATTAGAGCAAGGAAATTCTTTTGGCATACTCCACTTGAGTTTTGGACGATGTTGGGGTATGGTCAGGTTGTTTTGAGCCTAAAAACCAACAGGGCCCCTGGAACAAAAATGCCAATAACCCTCATACTGGTGTCCGATAAACTCACCTTATGTCGTTTTGGGATTCATATGATGAGATGAAACAATGGGATACACCAACTCAAGACATCATGGAAGTTGATGTATCGAAACTTGGATTGAGGAGCGGACCCTACCATAATCGAGCATGTTGTGTGCAGGAACCCTAGGGCTGGTTTGTGCTATGATGACTACTCTACTGGAATCCTTCATGGGTTCGACAGCGATGACTACTATACTGGGATCCTATGTGGGTCCAACAATTTTGACATCTGTTCCTATATCCAGAGTGGATCAGACAGAATAGCTCATCTTGTATCCTGTGTTGGTCTGAGAGCTTAGTTGGTCCTATATCCAGTGTGGGTTTGACAACTTAGATGAGATAGCTGGTCCGGTATTCTGTATGTGTCTGATAGCTTAGTTGGTCATGTATCCTGTGTGGGTCCGAAAATTTAGATGAATTAGGGTCTACATCTAATCATCTCTATCTCTCTGCAAAATATGTATGCATGTGAGAGCAGAGTCATGTCTTTCAATAATTATCATCATGGTGATCGACTTTACTTCCTTTGTGGAATGTGTTATGCTTGGGATCGAGAGTTGGTGTTAGAATTTGATTGATAACTTAGGTATATGTATGGGCAAATACCTATGTAGGGTTGGTTGATACTTTGTGATAGTATCTTTCTTTTTGTGTTATCCTCGTTGGATATTGTGAGGCCCTGAAGGTCTCAGGGTCCCTAATGAGTATCGTTATACTCACCCCTACACGGTTTATGCATGTACTTTGTTGTGTTGATTTTAGATGACGGACGACACTGATCAAGTTAGAGAGTTGTAGAGCTGGATGGTACCCAGAGGTGGACCACGTCGCGAGACTTACACGGAGTGTATGGATAGACATGGGGTGCTGAGGAGGCCATCAGTACCCACCCTTAAGGTGGGAATTTTGGAGAATCACTCAGTTATTATTGTTTTACTTTATTGCAGTTGTGATATCTTTTCTATTGTATTGTACATTAGTATTGGGCTTGTGTTTCTGGCCCCTTTACATTCAGCACCTTCTTTTTTTATACTGTTTTACATAGTGTTTACTTCCAAATGCATAATCTATTTTTTTACTTATTAAAGGAAATTCCTTACCTTTTTATCAGTATTACACCTTTGGTGATAGTCGCCATCTCCTGGCCTATGGAAGGTGGGCTAGGGGTAGCCACGGTACGGGCCCTGAGGACGGGTCCTGACAAATTGTTATCAGAGGAGTCAGTAATACCGCAGAACGTGGTCTCTGATTATTTTAATGGAAATATTGTTAAGTTTTTTGGGTGTTGTTATCAGTTTAGGGATACCGGTGTTGGTGCAGTAGCCGACGTATCCATGCACTAGGACTATGACCTCTGATCTCCGACTCAGTGCACGAAAACACTGATTGTGTGTGTGTTTCCATTGAAAAAGTTTCTTTCATGAATAATTTGTGTTTTCTCACCAGGTATATTGTTTTAACCATGGTGCACTTGTTTTTTTTCATGATGGCCCCCCGAAGGCAGCCCGCTAGGATTCTGAGTTACGTACAAGATGGTATCCCACAGGGCGATGAGGCATCGGTGTCGGGCCCCATCACAGTGGATGCACCAGCGATACCACAACACGTTGGGCCACCAAAACCACCAGCTCTAGCAGTAGATAGTTCACACCCCCTGAGTGTGTTTCATGAGTTTTTGTACAAGTAGTCTCCCCGGTTCCGGGGATAGACGGACCCTCAGGTAGCTGAAGAATGGATAGAGGCTATCGTGAGAATTTTTAGATTGGTAGGGACCATATCCAACCTAATGGTGATCTTTTCCACGAGTCTCATACATGGATCAGTATGCAGATGGTGGAGCATGATGCTCCAGGTGCATGACGAGGCATCATTACTCTGGATAGACTTTGAGAGTCTCTTTCGCTTAGATTTTGTTCCAATGACCCTTCGTTTGGTGCGGATTTATGAGTTACTTTATCTATAGTAGGGTAGAATGATAGTAGCTCAGTACACTTCGAGGTTCAACGACCTATTTCACTACTCAAAAGATATGTTAAGGGACCCCTTATTTAGGGCTCGGACCATTATGCAGGGACTCAAGAATGAGATCAGGTATTCGATGATCCCCCACAGAATCCCGACGCAGGCGGGGGTGCTGGAGTAATCCCTTTTATTGGAGATTTTTCTCGCAGAGCAGTCACCAGCAGCGAGACCCACAACAAGGAGACACGTAGCATAGTCTTCTTTATCCTGAAGTAGAAAGATGTCATAGGGGTCCAAGTGGACCAGGACGTCTGGTGGGGACCCCAGGATACATGTTCGGTTGTGCGGGGAACATGAGATAGAGCCAGTTATATGAGGAACAGGTAGTGCTATGCATGTGGAGGGCATGGTCAAATGGCTCGAGACTACCCGACCCACCATGCAGATGATAAGCAAACAGTAGAGGGACCTCCCAGGGAGAGGAAGTGGTTCAACTATGGTGGTCCGCCAGGAGCAGGCAGACATGGAAAATAATTTGGTTGAGCAGCAGGTGGTGGACAACGTTTCGAGGCTCTACTACCACCACTACCAAGAGGTCCACCCTGACGACAAGGATCTGGATGAAAAATGTGGGCTCAGCACCAGGCAGTTGAGGCCTATGACCATGGTGTATCTGAGATGATTCCAGGTTCTATCTGTGTATACTCCACCCTTGCTGATGTACTTATAGACACAAGTGCAAGTCATTCTTTTATTGACACTGCCCTTGTTCGGAGCTCAAACATTTCAACAGAGTCGTTGGATCGATCCTTACTTCTAGAGACTCCTACGGGAGTAGAATCAACGATTATACACTGGTTCCAGCAGTGTGAGCTTACTCTAGGAGGGGAGATCTTCGGCCCGGATCTTCTTGTAGTGGCATCGAGGCCTTGCGACGTCATATTGTGTATGTACTGGTTATCCACAGTTCATGCTCAGATTGACTGTATTAGGTGAAAATTACGGTGTATCTTCACGAATGGGAATAGTTTCACCTTCATCGGAGAGAATGAAGCCTTTGCAGTGTAGGATTGACTTACACATAGGAGGTGGCAGCCGATCACACATCTGTTGGCTAGTATCATCCTCAGAGCACATGATGTGCATAGTCCGAATTTCCCTATTGTGGTGGATCAGTAAGCGGATTTTTTCCATGAAAACATTCCAAGACTACCACTGTGCATAGAGGTGGAATTCTAAATTGACATGTACCCCAGGACGACACTGATATCTACTCCAGCATATCGGATGGCTCCCGCCGAGCTTCATGAGCTGCAGGTAAAACTGGAGGACCTACAGGGGAAGGGATTTATCCGACCTAGTGTTTCACCCTGGGAATCTCCTATTTTGTTCACCAAGAAAATGAATGGGTGCTTGAGACTATGTGTTCACTACCGTCGCCTAAATCAGGTGACCATGAAGAACAAGTACCCACTCCTGAGGATTGATGACCTCGTTGATCAGCTCAAGGGAGCACTATGGTTCTTGAATATAGTCCATTGGTCAGGATATCACCATCTCAGAGTTCGAGATGAGGATGTAAAAAATAAGGCCATCAGGTGTCGGTATGGCCACTATGAGTTCTTGGTTATTCCCTTTGGCGTAACTAATGCTCCAGCAGAGTTCATGAGTCTAATGAACCGGATCTTCTAGCCATACCCTGATCGCTTTGTCGTAGTCTTCATCAATGACGTACAGATCTACTCAACTACTGAGGAGGAGAATGCCTACCATTTGTGGGTAGTACTAGACACACTCAGAGATCACCAGATTTATGTTAATCTCTTTAAATGACAGTTCTGGATTCGAGAGATTTATTTCTTGGGACACATCATCTCGAAGACTACAGTTTTTGTGGATCATGCAAAGATCGCGGAAGTACATGCTTGGGAGCCACTCAGTAGTGTGATGGAGGTATGGAGTTTTCTGGGACTCGCTGGGTACTATAGGAGATTTGTACCAGATTTCCCCAGAGTTGCAGCACCACTTTCAATATTGACGAAGAAGGTAAACCCTTCGTGTGATCAATGAGATGCTAGCATAGCTTTTAGGATTTGAGGTAGAGGATGACTAGTGCACCCATCTTAAGGCTACCAGAGGAGGGCATTGGGTAAGTAGTTTACTGCGACGCATTAGAGACCGGACTCATGTGTGTCCTGATGCAGGAGAGAGCAGTAATCATGCATGGTTCATAACAGTTGAGACAACATGAGCAGAAATACGCTACCCATGACCTGGAGTTACCAGCAGTGGTCTTCACCTTGATGATGTGGTGGCACTATCTGATGGGTGAGCATTTTATAGTCTACCCTAGCCACCAGATTCTCATGTACATCTTCTCACAAAAGGACGTCAACCTGTGGCAGCGACGATGGCTTGAGTTCGTCTAGGACTATGACTTTGAGATAGATTATACTCTTAGGAAGGGGAACGTTGTAGCAGATGCTCTCAGCAAGAGATCATGAATTCCGCTGCTTGGATAGGAGATGGAGCAGCTAGCCATATTGTTGACCTCCGTTGTGGATAGAGATGGAGCAGCCATTCTGTAGTCTCTCATAGTCACTCCTCCACTTATTCATCGTGTCAGAGAGGCACAGTGTGGGGACGTTCACTGTGAGACGCGACGTGCTTAGATATCCATAAGGCAGGCACCAAATGGATTTTTTTGAAGGTGGGGAGCATGTCATTCTCTTTAGAGGACATACCATGGTACCAGTAACACTTAAATAGGATGTGTTAAGGGAGTTCCACACATCTCCTTTAGCGGTAAATCCAGGAGGGGTGAATATGTACCAGGACCTCCGACGACAGCACTGGTGGCCAGGTATTACGAAGGAAGTGGCAGAGTTTGTCTCTCAATGCCTCACTTGTGAGCAATTGAAGGCAGATCACGAGGTTCCAGCAGGCTGGGTTCATCCCTTAGAGGTTCTAGAGTGGTAGTGGGATGGGATATCCAAGGATTTCATGACGGTACATCCAAGTACATCCATAGTACATGACTCTATCTAGGGGATTATTGACCGACTCACCAAGTCGTCCCACATTCTACCGATCAGAGAGAATGGCTCAGTATAGAGCTTGGGATGCCTCTATGTATAGGCGATCATCATACTTCAAAGTATTCCATCAACAATCATCTCCGATTGAGACGCCTGTTTCACTTCCCGGTTATAGAAGGGGTTGCAGGTGGCTTTTGGGGCGGAACTTTCCATGATCACCGCCTTCCATCCTTAGGCAGATGGTCTGACTGAGCGGACCGTTCAGAAGCTCGTGGACATGCTCAGTGTGTGCGTTGATGACTTTGGTTGTAGTTGGGAGGATCACTTACCGTTGGTGGAGTTTGTGTATAACAACATCTACCACTCCACTATCGGGGTGGTGCATTACAAGGCAGTGTATAGCCGACCTTGCAGATCACCTCTGTGTTGGACTGACCTAGGGGAGTCAGCACTTGTATGACAAGAGACGGTGCATGCTACGATGGAGAAGGTGCAGATAATCCAGAAGTGGATGAAGACTACATAGAGAAGGCAGAAGTCATATACTGATTAGAGACGAAGACTAATGGAGGTTAAGGATTGGGACCACGTCTTTCTATGGGTCTCACCTCGATGAGGTCTACGGAGATTTGGATGAGGTGGAAATTTATCTCCACGATTCATAGGACCTTTTTAGGTCCTCAGCAGGTTAGGCGAGGTGGCTTACCACTTGGCTCTTCCACCTCATTTTCACTGGGTGTACCACATATTCCATGTATCTCTGCTGAGGAGATTGAGGATAAATAGAAGCGGGTCTAGCATGGACGGTTGATTCCACTGGTGCACATTCACTGGCAGCGCGAAAACCTCCAGAAGAGAACATGGGAGTGGCAGGTGCAGATGCATTCTCAGTACTTCCATTTTTTCCCTTAGTGTGTGTCGTACCGTACGAGGACATTAAGACTTGAGGTGGGGAGAATTTAAAGACCGGGAAATTTTGGGGATTTTTTAAATGTATGGGAATTTTAAGAGTCCACATTATCTAACGGCACTTGATTCTGAGACCCGATGTGCTCGGAATCAATTTCTGATGTTTTTTTCGGTTACGTTCAGTAAATGTATGTGTGAGTTTTCAAATCATTTGAACAAGTGCTTGGAATTTAAATCTGAGGGCACCGTTGAACTCGCAACGCTGATATTCTCTTAAGAATACCTTTACCACAGTTGTGTTTTATCATGGTTGGATGTTAATTTTTGGGGTTTATAAATAAAATTTAAAGAAAAATATGTGTTTCATATTTTTATTTGAATAGTAGCTAAAACCTTCAAAAGGATGATGGTGGTGGGGCCACCCGCAAAAAACCTCCCTTTGGAGGATGTTATAAGGTGGGGCCCTCATGAACATAAAACCCCTCAACTCCCCTTGAACCCCCATTAACTCTTGAACTCCAAATTTATGGTGGAGCCTTTCTACCTTCCCTCATAATGGTGCCAACACAAAGATTAATTACTGCCTTAATGAATTTATATGTAGGGATATGAATTATTTTGAATTATTATGAAATGAATGAAAAAATTAAAATAATAGGGAGGCTATTATTTTATTTTGGTTGGGCGATTATCATTGGGAAGCATGAGAGAGAATAGCTTTATCCTTCCAACGAAGAACAACTCAACAACTCAATTATTTCCAGGAAGAACATAAAGAACGCTCTTCGTCTCTGAAGAACGTGAAGCATCATCTTCTTCCTTCTTCAACTAGAGAAAGGAAGGGAAGCACCGCCAACCATGAAGTACACCAAGGGAATCATCATGACTAGTATTCACCATGATTTACCACCTCCGACGTTGATGGAATGACGTTCGTCTTCTGTGACATCCGTCTTCCACGACTTCTCAACATACAACGACAAATATGAGGTAAGAGGAAATTGGATTATTTTTTACGTATGAATTATACCCTCGTACTTAGACATTTATTTTTGGAATGATGGTGTCTGAATTTTTATCACCTAACACAGAGGGCGTGGGCAAAAAATAAACGGCCCGACGTCCCTCCGTTGAATCTTGTTTGGTTGACGTCGGAGGTGGAGCCAGAAGGGAGCAGTGCCATCGCGCCGGGCCAGAGAATAACAATGGAGAACCAAGGAGGTGTGATGCCATCACATCACACCATGTCAAAGATGAGGAACCTCAGCCAGGGTAGGCTGTGACAAAGGGGTGTGGAATTGTCACGCCGCATCGAGGAGGAACCGCGGCCGGCTGGGCCGCGGCGGACGGAGGAGTGTAGCACTGTCATGCCGCATGGTGGATCCGAAGGCTGCGGCCAGGTCGGGCCACAATGGAGGTGGTGCGGCACCGTCGTGCCACACGTAGGGTTGGAGGAAACCATGTCGTCACGCCGTGGTGGCGACCGGCAGTGACGATGACCGTGGAGCTGGTCAGGAAGGACCAGCTGCGTCCCGCAGCTCCTGATCTAGCGCAGCACGCATGTTCTATCCGAAAAACAGGGAGGGGCGCAACATCCCCCTCCGTTACATGGCTGGACAGGCTTCCACGAGTCAGGCTGCCACAATCGAGCAACCCTTGGTCGGGCCTCCCAAGGACAGGTCGCGCCTCTGTCGGTCCAGGTCATCCCCTCGACTCAAGACACTTCCTCAGTCCGCATCGGACCAGCGGTTTGGGTAATACCCTGGCTCAGACCGGGTCGGGGTAGGTCAGTCCGACTGGGTCGGACCTGACCCGGACCCCCTATGGCCATTTACACCTTTTAGCCTCCATCTAGGGCTACGAGTTTACAATTGAAGTACCACCTGCGGCGATGGATTTCATGGAGCGAGATGATTTTTTTGGAATACTCCACATGAGTTTTGGACGTAGTTGGGGTTTGGCCATGTTGGTTTGATCCTAAATACCAATAGGGCCCCTGAAATGAAAATGCCAATAACTCTCTGACCGGTCATCTGATTGACACACCGTCTGTCTCATTGGGTTGCTTATGATGAGACGGAACAACGAGATACATCAACTCAAGACATCATGGCTGTTGATGTATCAACATTTTCTCGAGGAGAGGACCCTCCCTGAATCGAGGGTGTTGTGAGTGGGAACCCTAGGGCTGGCTGTGACTACGAGGACTACCGTACCAGAATCCCTTGTGGGTTCTACAACGATGACTACTATACCAGAATAATCCATGGGTCCGATAGTTCTGAATTCCATTCTTGTATCCTGAGTGGGTCTGACAGAATTCCTATTCCTGTATCATTTGTGGGTCTGATAGCATAGCTTGTCCTATATCATGTGTGGGTCCAACAGCTTAGATGAGATAGTTGTTCATGTTTCTTTTGTGGGTCTGACAGCATAGTTGGTCATGTATCCATTGTGGGTCTGACAACTTAGATGAATCTGTGACTACACCTGATCATCTCAATCTCTATGAAAAAGATGTATACATGTGTGAGATGAGTCATTTATTTCAACCATTATCATCGTAGTGATAAACTTTACATCCTTTGTGGAATCGGTTGTTCTTGGGTCGAGGGTTGGTGCTGGACTGTGATTGATAACTTAGGTATATGTATGGGCATATACCTAAGTAGTGTCGGTTGATAATTTATGATTGTATCAATCTTTGTGGGTTATCCTTGTTGGATATTGTGAGACATTTAGTGTCTCGGGGTCCCTATTGAGTATCCTTATACTCAGCCCAGCATGGGCTATTCCTGCACTTCGTTGTGTTGGTTGCAGATGACGGACAACACTGATAGAGGTAGAGAGTTGTAGAGTAGGATGGTACCTGGAGGTGGAAAAAATGGTGAGACGCACACGGAATAGATGGACAGACTTGGGGTGCTGAGGAGGCAGTCTATACCAACCCTTCTGGTAGGAATTCCAGAGAACGACTCAGTTATTGTAGTTTTACTTTACTGTAGTTGTACTAGCTTTTTAGTTGTTTTGTACTTTACTATTTGGATTATATTTCCAGCCCCTTTACATTCAGCAGCTTCTTTTGTATAAAATTTACTTAGTGTTTACTTCAAGTTGTGTACTCTGTTGTTTTTTTACTTTTAAATGAAATTCCTTCCCTTTTTATCATGATTACACCTTTGTTGCAAGTCGCTATCCTCTCGACTATGGAAGGCGGGCTTGGTGTATTCACAGCACGGGCCCCGAGGACTGGTTGTGACAATATTAATTAATAAAAATGTTGAATTACATTCAAAATGAGTTTTATATCAGAAATATGATTCTCTTGTGGGGCTCAGATCATGGGTTTTACCATAGGTGAAACATAACATTGTATAACATTGGACATTTAGGTTGAATTCCATCACTGTAGAATTAAAAAAATAGATGAATAAAATTTTTTATTTTTCTTTATGTGAGGAATCAAGATGATATCATTATAAAAATAAGATATTATTGATAATTTTATAGGATCATATCATATGCTAAAAATTTAGAGAAGCAGTTGTACAGTGTTGGAGGAGATATTGACAAACAACATAGAACAAGATCATGGATCGTCGATAGGTGTGCCACAGGATTCAAGGATCTCAATAAATACAATGATAATGATTTATTCTTCATCTTTAATATATCCATATTGAGTTAATACATTCTTATATATGAATATTTTAAACTTGATTAACTATGATGAATGTGAATCAATCGACCAATGGATTGATTCCTGGATTGATCATATTGGGTGTACATGATAAAAAAACTTATACAAATGAGTATGATTTTTTTGAATTATCAAATTTTATATCTTCTAAGGTAATATACTATACTTTTTTACTAAAAATATTATCAATTCATTATATACATTACCATCATCAATTTTAAATTTCAATTTTTTAATAAATATTATAATAACTCTATATCTCTTTTACACTATATTAACTAATTTAAATACATTCCTAAAGTTCTCTAATTTATTTCGTACAACATTAACCAACTTCAAATAAATCCCAAGGACTTCATTAATTATTATTTTAAATTTCTATATATAAAATACTCTACCAGGTGTTAATCACTTCTAACATCATGATCTATAACCTACAACAAAAATTTCATAGAGAGGACCCTAATGCTTCTATAAACTCACCAAAGAATCTGATGAACAACATAGGGAAGTAATAATATTTGAAAATATCTCATGAAGATATTCCAACCATCAGATACCTGATCTCTGTCCAAAATCTCCAAACTACTGATGCTTAAAGAATTTAAATTCTAATTTCATCTAGTTTTCTAATCCATAATAATGTAATTCATTATAGTTTACCTTATTCATCACGTTATATGACCTAATATTGTGAGAAAATATTGCCCCACATTTTTATCATTTTTTACTTATACAATAAACAATATTACTCTAATTAGACAGTTATCCATCTTGATTAGAAGCACCTCTCAATAAAATTTTCATAATATTGATCTTTTTTCAAAAATTAATTCTCATAAATTTGAGAATATTTATAGTTTAATTTATTTTATTATTAATTCATCACCATTATAAAAATAAATATTACATAATAATGTTGAAAAAACCTCCTAGAATCCATTTTTTCCCTAAAATCAAAAACATTATGATATAAACTGTATTATATTCAGAAAATATATTCCTTATGTTCAAGTTTATGACATTTTTTCCATACCCATCATTAAAAACATATGGAAAAATTTAAAAATTTGGAATTAACAAAAAATAATAATTCTGGTTAATAAAAGAATAAAAATCCCAATAATGAATTTATAATATATGGAATCATAAATGATTTTTTCAATTTAACGTATTAAAAAATGATCTTAAATAATAATTTAATGACACATGAAATTATATTCATTGCCATTATTTTCCATAAGAATAATTTTATAAAAACATAAAGGTAAAACCATGGTTATATGGATTCCATAGAAAACATGAGAACCCATAAAAATAATTACATAAATTGAAATTTTGTTACACTAAAAGTGGTATAATGTATCCTTTAAGTTGGTATAAAATTATTTTACCAATTCAAATCCAATGATTTCGTTGAAAACATTTTTACAATAAAAACGAATACATGTCATTAACAAAGTCGCATAACGTAAAGAACATTATATATTAAGAGCATGGAAACATAGAAAATATGGTAGCAAAAAAAAACACAATAATAAGACCTAGATACATTCCTAGACAACATCAAAATGTGGAAAATGTCTCATCTTGGATTTTTATTTCTTCTTAACCCATAATTAACATATCATGAGAAAAACCCATTAAGCAATGTATTAAAGTGCAATCTGGTTGAAACCGTCCCAATATGTTCATGATTATGTGGCCAAAAAAATTTTAAAGAAGTTTTTATTTGAAGAAAACATTAATTGTTTTAAATTATACCCAACATAAAAATAACAATTAAAGTGGTGGGTTAAATATTTATTCCATATATGTTAAAGTGGAAAATTGTTTTTATATTTTGTGAAGAATGTAAAAATGTTCCATATTAAATATGTAAAAAATAATCCTTCTAAAACCCATTGAATAAAATTAACAAGGCAAATAAACATTCCTCTACGAATATATATATCCATTTAAATACATCAATAAAATTATTTTATGACTGTATTTATAGAGTAAAATGATTTTGAAAATATAGCTTTAAAATAATATTAACAAGGTTTTAATGTAACGTTTCCCTTTCCATCAATCTGAATAGTCACATACCTTATTTATCATCCCGATTAATTTATGTTCATTAATTATTTTATATCTTGGGAACCTGTCTCAATTTATTATTCTATTTATTTTATAAAAACTATGTTACATTTAATATTAATTTTGTTATGGGTATAATTTAAAAAAAATGACTTTTTTAGATTTACTATGGTCAAAAAGATCATTATTCCATCTTCTATAGAATAAAAATCATGGAACCATTATCACGTTAATATATAAATTATACTAATATAACAAAATCTGAAATATGGTTTTGAAAATTGGATATTGTTTCATTAATGAAGATGGTAGTTCAAACTTATGCATGTGTAACGTTTCAATTTCTCAAATACTATATTTTAAAATTGGAATGTATTATGTTATATTTACAATATTAATTATTGTTTTAAAATTTTCATATTATTTATTTAAATTTTCATATATATATTATCCACATTATGTAGTTATGTTAAACGAATCACATTCCTTCATGGAGGTGGTCATCAACATGTATGCACAAATGATGTTATCATATTTAATTAGATGGAATGATATGAATGTAAAATATATATTATCATTACATAATGATAATTTTTATATTTCTATCATATATTCATAATAAATCCACCATTATATCCAAATATGATAGGTGTTGATGGAAAATAAATTACCTTAGTTTGTGAGGTGATAGTACACTATACACAATATTGATGGTTTTGTTTCCCACTTGCTAGAATAACGATGTGGATATAGGTTTCACCATTAACATATTAAAAAATTATTATAGGGGATATACTTATTTTGTTATATCATCATGTTTGATTAATATTTTATTTAGTTTGATGAATTAATAAAACTAAAATATTGAGTTAAAATCTATACCACTTCTTCATAAAATCTCTTTCTTTTTACAACATAAGGCCTTCAAAGATTGTTTTATAGCTAAAAATGACATATATAAGGAGGTTTTGGATTATATTAATGTATTTGGGTATTTAATTTCAATTTAAAATGGGTTTTTAAGTGTAATGAAAATATTATTAGAGGTTCCCTTTTATAAGAGAGGGGATGCACACTCTAGGAATCAAAAAAATTATTAAATTTATATAAATATATTGCATTTATAAATGGATCCAAAAACATATGTTTTAACAATCATAAAATCTAGGTTCAAAATAGTTTTATAAATTTAAATTTTTACATGATTAGGTGATATATCTACACTTAACGTTTTTTTATCACCCATTTACATTTTTCAAAATTACGGTGATAAAAATATTTTTAATATCTAGGTGCTAAAAGAGTACTTATAAAGGAAAAATTGAATCATAAATGTAACATGTATGATATTTAATATTTTTTTAAAAAAATATATTAAGATACTATTTTTCTGAATTTTGAATTGTTTAATAATTGATTAATTATTAAAAAATATCATTAATGTAGTTTTTAGAACTAGACCCTTAATATGACATTGTAAAAAATTACATAATATGAATTAAAATGAATCATTTATCAATATCAAATAGGTTACATGTTTTGAAAAAAACATGGAATATAATAATTCATTCAAATTATATTAAATTTTATGCTTTTGGAATCCTTCATTTTTTCAACTAATTAAATAAAAATTGGTCTAGTATTCCATTGAAATTTAAAAGTGAAAAACTATTAACAATAGTTTAATACTGAATTATAAAAACTTTCATATATATCAGTGGAATTAACTACCCCAACATATCATTATTAAAAAAATAAAATTTCAGAATCTTTAACTTCTATAAAAAAAACAAAAAAAAAATAAAAACCCAAAAAATACCAACACATAACTATAAAACCATCAATGCAACCCATAAAAATTCCTTAACCACATCAACTATAAACTAGTTAGTATCAACTAAAACATAATTCTCAAACCAAAAAATAACACACAATCATTCAATATTAAATTGGAATAAACACTAAACAATTTATTTTAAATATCATAAAGAAAAGTCAAATATCAATGAATGAATGAACATATGAAAACACTTAAATCCCATAGTGAAATAAAAAAGTATGTGAAAAATCAACACTACTTGGACCTATTTTTAGGTAATTATCTCTATCTTTACATGGGGTTCTAAGCCAGGGTAGGACACCTCCTCTATGAAAATCGTATAACTCAAGAACAAATGAACAAAAAAATATGCCATTATATCTTGTTATAATAATAGTTCCATCATTCCTTAAACAATAACCTCATTATTATTCCACTTAATTAATGATTACTTATAAAAAATTCCATGAAATTACAACATCGTTGCATACTTCCACGTAAACAAATAATCATATAACCCTACCATAGAAAATGATCCCCAAAATTGAAAATTTCCCAATATTACCACATCGACGCATACATGAACATAACATCTTCAAAAAATATTAACACATCAACACCAAATGAATTTAAACAGACCAAAATATAACAAATATGAAATAAATTACTATAAATAATTTTATCATAACAAGGCTTCCACATGACCAGACAATAATGAACTACTTTTCCAATATCTCATCAAAATTTACTCCATCGATACATGAATGATTCCTCACCTCACTATATAAAAATAAAAATTCCACCATAGACCACATACATTTGTAAACCACACAATACCCCCAATCCATTAAGAATAGAAGTAATAACAAGATAAAAATGGCTAAAACCAAACACTTATACACCAATGGATTGGTTTCAAAAATCATTTTTATATGGGCTAACATAACTCTATAATATATATTCAGACTACTAAAATATTTTAATTTTTTACTATAATCATAGTCTCACCATCCATATTGTAATATAAAAATGAAGAAATGGATACAAGGATTACACCTCCTCATGCATCACCTATAACCAAACACATATACTAGGTTGTATATAAATCATGTTAGTAGGACACTAACCACCCATTCTTTCTATATTTTATGAAACTCATACTAAATATTAAAATTTAAAAATATCATATATGCAAATTTTCTTCAAAATAATAAAGGAAATAAAAAAATACCAACTCAGACCCCCCGAGAAGGGGTACCCTCCATCAAATCAAAAATTCCACACCAACTTATAAATTTCCAAGAATATTATCATCCATTTACTCAACTATTGGAAGGAGAAAATTTCATCAAACAATAATGTATTACTTTACCATGAATCATTTAAAAAATTACCCAAAAGTTCCTATAAACAAGTATTATAAGTAAAAATTTGTTACAAAACCAAGAAAATATTCCATGAATATCAATTTCATGTAATGGATGTGAAATAAAGATACCCCCTAACTAAAAGAATTAGATAAATTCATATAATACATTGCATAGTTTCAAAATAACCATATCACAGCGTTTCCCTATAGTTATTTTACATAAGAATCACCACTACTGAAACAAAATGTATCCCTTGTCACTACCTGATGAACTGAGATCATATCATATTTCATCTCCACTCAATTTTCCAAGAACATGTATGGAAGGTTTCTCAAAATTAAACATATATATACATTTTATTTTCCTTATAAATCTAATAAATGTTTGTGAATTAAATTATTTTGAAATTATGTGGTTTACCTAATTACTCAATTCATATATAGATCCAATATCACTGAGTATATATCCAATCAACTTAATATATTTTTTAATCTATGATTTATACATAGAAATTAATTTCTCATCTTATAGTTATATATGAATCCTCTATCAATACATTTTAATCCCATTGAATATGAATTTTGATTCCTATTGCATGAAACTACCTATGAGAATCTAGAGGGAAAGAGTAAATAAAACTATGAGAATATTATGTTTTAATACCTAGTTACCTAAAAACAACTCATATGGTTCCATTTTAGAATCCATCCCACACATGTTTCTATGAAACTATTTCCCAAGGACCTAAAAATGTATATCATCCCGGGTAACAGAGAAGGACTTTCTGAGATTGGGATCCGATAGTTTATTAATTTTTTCTGACAAATAATATATCAGTCAAATTACCAGTAATAATTTATAAAAAAGTGAAATCCTACAATATGTTATTATAATGATAATATAATTCATACCCCATAATCTTTTATTGGATCATTCACATAAATCCCATAATTTTTTTGTGAAAATACTACCTAAGATCCATCTAGGAGACTTGGTTTCCTAAATTAGTGTTTTTAATTAAATAATCTACCAATACTGAAGGATATTAACTTTTTTATTTAATAACCTCTTTTTAATACGGTTGAGTGGGAACCCTTACATGACATGTATGCCTAAATGAACAATGTAAAAGTACATGACCTAGAAATCCTCACGGATCTAAAACCACAGAATATTCCCTCCCCTGGAAAATGAAATTTTAATCAAGATATCAATCCTTGAATTGATGTAGAGTTGATAATTAACCATAAAAGGATTCTTTAGTCTTTTTATAAATGGCATATTTCATGCCCTCTTATATATCGGATCTGGTATCCCAACTAATATGGGACATGCACCTTGAAATTCCATGAAAATTAATTTGGTAGAGAACATAATTTTTTTGTAAAAGAAACTATTGTTGGGGTGTCTTCAATGATGATTAATAATTCCTATGATCATTCTCTCCCCCCCCCAATAGGCCACCACTCCCCCTATTCACATATTCACCCTCACTACTCCTGGGGATCTCATCATCGAGCCCCACCACAGATGCCCAATGCACCATCCTAGGATGACGATGATGCTGGATTCATTAAGATTCCATGTTGTTTCCCCCACGAAAGGTTTTTTTTCATACTGATATCCCCGCTAATTGATGTGTCTATCTTACTGACCATGAACACCACCCCTAGCATTTTATCCAAACCGTATGTTTCCATAATAAATCTAAAATAATAGGCCTTCAAAGACTAGAACCGAAGTTGATGTAGTATGACGGGATGTCCTTAATCACCAGTCCAGGGCCACAATTCCTCTATATTAAAGAGAAATAAATCCATACATTCATATACGTAACAAATAATAATATCATATAAATGTTTGATAATAAAATATTACCATATCCAATCTACTTCTAGATAAAATATTTGAACTCGTAGAATAGAATATTATTTTTCTTCTTAAATAAATAAATTTTCTTCCATATACATCCTAAAATAAATACTATATAATTTAATAGTAATGTACGCATTATCATCTTCAATTCATATTCATCTGCATATGTCAAATTATATTAATATAATAATATTTCCTATATTTCCATCTAATTTTCATGGATATGGGTATCCAAAAATTCCTTTCACCTCCCTCTAGAAAAACATTTAGGTTCCTTATCATAAAAATATATAGTGATTAATGACGTATTGTTGAATAAATCCCACAATTTAAATTTCATATATTTCCACCTAATGACTCATAATTTTCAAAAACCACTTTCATTGATAAGATCAGAAATTGTAATTTTGAATTACAATTGACGAATAGAACAATTTTTAAAAAAAAGTAATTAAATATTTACATTCAATTGATCGTAATTATCGAACATTACATTTGTCTAAAAAATACAGCATTATTCCCAGATTGATTCATATGATTCTAATCAACATTTATAATTATAAGTGTAACTAGCCAAGGATTAAACAGGAATTCAATCTAGAAGAATAATACTAGTAATTATTTTATGGGGACCATATAACAATCAAATAGGAAAAATGAAAATAATACATTCAGATCCACCACATATGAGTTGTTATTATTTGTCTTTGTAACAACATTATTTCCATATTTTATTAAAAAATTAGTTATTTTTTACAAAATATAAATAAATTTATTTACATTAAAAGTTGTCCCAAAAACATTCACTGACCAATATCCTCCTGAAGAAACATGGGAGACCACTTTTTCATTTACTATATATTGTCAACATGCTAAACCAAATAAATCTTGAGATGGTGTTCCAAATGGAAATGGAAGGAATATATAGTGTGTGTTAAATGTTAATAGGGTATATGAAGGGTGTGTAAGATACTTATGGGAGGGAGATGGAGGGTGTCTCAAGGTAATTAGAGAGGGATCCCAAGGGATTATCTGGTAAAATTGATGAAATCAATATATTCTAGGGAACTTCAACATGGAGTCGACTATGATCTTTCAATCACTTATCTCTTAGAATTACTATAATGTAATCAATTTAAAAACATGAGAATGTATATTTCCAATGATTTGTTTAGAAAGATAAACATAGATCTATTAACAAATGCACAATACTGACAATCATATTTTCCATTTATATGATAATGAAGGACCTTGTATACAAAAATATATAATGATTAAATATTTAAAATTAAGCAACTCATGCAAAAAAATAAATTTAAATATTATAACTGATACATAAATATTGAAATTAATAACGTATATCATAGGTACCATTTCTTGAATGTCATATCACATAATTTTGTGATTTTTGTATAATATCTATTTATACCAATATGGGTTCATCTAATTTTTAATGCTCTAATAATAAATATTTTTTAATTTTTCAAGAATCACACTTCAATTTTTTAACGAAATATATTTTACTATAAAATCATAATAGAAAAGGGAATTTCAAATAATGATATTTTTGAGAAAAAAGATATTTAAATTGGAGAATAAAGCTAAAAAACTCATTTAAATTAAATAATATTTAACTCAAATAGAGGTATTATGAAAATCAAACAAGACCAGTGTGACCTCAGGGGGAAAATGGGATGCCTTGTAAATTTTGAACCATAAATAATTTTCGTTATTGTCTTATTTATTGATATAAAAGAGTTTACACTATATTTTTTACCCTCATTATTCACATTACATGTCACAACTCATTCTCTAAGAGTGGTGATATTAATGGTTTTTATTTTCACCCATCAATTTATATATTATTATTTTCGATAAGAGTAATTGGAATACCATTTATGGGAAATTTACTCCATTCTTCATGAAATAATTAATGTCTAAAGTCAGTAATAAAACAAATAAAACCACTCCCTCACACCACCAATAAAATCTCAAGAAATCAAATTAGGGGAATACATTTTTGATGATGATACTCACCAACTCAATATTTTTCTAGAATAAAAACTATTAAAAATTTATATAAAACATTTATATATATTGGAATCATACCTATAAATATTTAAACACTTCTTTAAAACTAATTATCATGACTATGAGGGAGTATACCACCACTTAAAAGTGGGTGAATTAGTGGTCAGTGAACTAAAAACACCCATAAGGCTTGTAAATTTTATAAGTAGTACCTTTTAATAGAAATCAGTGGTTATGATGTTATATGAATATATTTATTAAGGGAGGATACATATTTATATAATGGGTTTTCATGGAAAACGTACCATTATATTCAAGTGGATAGCCCTTAATGTGTAGATATTTGTATCCTCATACCCACATTCTTATTGTTTTTCAATGGATCATGGAATATTGTATGTTTAATGTATATATATCCAAATTAAATAATAAAATAGGAGAAATTATATACTAAATTCCCATTTTTTCTCAACCAAATTATCATTAAGAATTTTGATGATGAGTCCTATACTACATCATGTATTATTCGGAGTCTCCACTTTACATTACTCGCTTTTTCCTATAGGATCTCGATTTTTCATAGATAATTTATAAATTATGAAATGAATTATATACTTATCGAGTATCCCTCACATCCAATGTATATATATATATAATAAGAAATCTCAATGATCCCCCTTTTTCTCCTAATATAATTTACTAGATTTTGTGTCTAATATATAGACAATTTAGTGACATACATCAATTTTAATGAATAGAAAATCACTAATAATATCATGTTAGATTCATAAAATATTTTATGGTGCATTGTAGCAAGCCATATTTCCAATCTCCCAAACCATCACAGCCTTGGAATTTTTTTACCCATGATATAGTGTTACGTATTCTCCATTAATGATATATACATCATCCCTTATCCAAACCCTATGTTAAAACCACAAATCTCTTGGAGATATCCATTTTATTTTATTATATATTGGTATATAAAATATTGAAACAACATTACATCTATACCCTGTGTAGAAATTAACAACCGTAGGGTCACTCGATGACATTTTCAAATTATCCTTATAATCGCAGTCCAACAATTGTAATGAAACCATTCTAGCTATATCATGATCCAATTCATTGTATATTAACTCTGTCCCATTCTATATTAACACCTCAACACAGATTTGTCCAATTAGATATAATCATTAAGAAATTTTAATCCTCATGATATGAACAAAATTTATATAATAAGGTCTTTAATGAATATTATTAATTATTTTATATATTTTAATAACATAGGGATTAGTCCAACTCATTACATGTAAAATCCATTATATGTGAGAATTAATCATTCATGTCATATCATGATATTTATCATTCACAGCATGATGTGTTCATTTACAGTATAACTTCACTCCATTAATTATTGTTCATATCTTGCGAACTATAAAAATCATATAATTCATCAATGAAAATGTTTCCAATGAAAAAAACATGAAACCATCCTTAAATTATGATTAAATTTCCACAAATATTTCATATGACACCTCTAATGAATTTCAAAAAAACACATCACCAATAGATAAAATGGTTTTTATGATAATACATTATCCCTCATTAAGATTAATATCATTTGTAATTTGTTTTAACTATGATCTTGTTATATCCATCCTTTTCAATTCAGTTCAAGGGTATTATAAAATAACAAATATTATTATAATTTTCTTCACTCTAACAATTATGTTCTATTTCTATTTTTTAAATTAGGCTAGACTTGGTTAGGTGACCCATTACGTTACGTTAACCATGAAATGGATTTAAGATGGTTTATTTGATATGTTTTCGTATTGGTTTTTCACATTACTATCAGTGATTTTTATATGATATAATTAATAGTAATTTCTATGAAAATATCTACTTGGTTATATATTGAAAAAAAATAACTCAAATCATATTGAAATATAGTTTCTAGAGAACTAAAAAATGTAATGTATTATGGGATTATTATTATGGTTGATGTTTATTTAATAAAATTAAATAGTTAAAAATTATAATACAATATACTCTTTATAAAAATAATTGTTTTATATATTATATAAAAAATTAATATCTCTTTGAGCTCCATTATTTATTGATAATATATAAATTGTAGTAATTTTTTTGATTGTTATCAAAACAATAAGTTAATTTAATTAAATTAAAAAATATTTATAAAATACAAAAATTCAATCCTAAATGGTAACCAATTTATGAAGCTAAAAAAATTGACTGATATTTATAATATTAATATATGGGATTATACTAATATTCTTGAACACATTCTTACGTGTGTGGGACCAATGTTAAAAAGGAATTATCAAAATATTATTCTTATGGAATAATAAATAAACTGAAGAAGTTATTTTAGAAATTATCATGAAATGAGATATATTAGGGTTTAAATGAATTGTTTATATAGTATGACACATACAACATAAATTCATAAACATGTCATAAATATTCTTCACATGGTTTTAACCACCATATCCCCTCCTTGCTGGTGATTAGCTAAGCTCCTTCCCCATGCCTACCTCCAATAGTGTTGGGTTGTGTGATATGAACCAACAAATGCTACACACATATTGGATGAATTATCCAAAACCTTTTTACAATAGTTATATAAAAATAATTAATTAAATGAAAACATAGTCATAGAGAATATACATACACACAATAATAGAAAGCATACATAAAAACATTGAAATCATATGACCTAATGGTAGATCATCACTCTATTACATCCATCATCGTAATCCATGTCTACCATGAACCTATATGATTATACTAATACTCCATCTCTCTCTATATATAATAATGATAGATTTAATTGAGATGGATTAAATTGTTTATTGTGTTGATTATCCTATACACCTATATTTTTTAATGAAGATGGATCAATGTATAATAAAAAAAGGACAAGGTTTATTCCATATGTTTTATGGAATGTAGTATTCTCCCCCTCTTATTAACACATTAATCATGTGTATTTATTTTGGCTTGTTGTTCAATGAATATTGGGTATTTGATTGTCGCATGACCGTTCTTCAACACAACTAATCGATACCATAGTGGTAGATCATGATCATGGAATTGATCAAGGCAAAAAAAACATTTTCCGAGAGTATAGGTGTTTTCAAATGTATTTTTAATATACACTCATCTCAGTTTTGATGCAGAGTGATGGACTGGCACAACAAATCATTTTCTAAAAAGTTCTAAACCCATATTTCGGCCAACTATGATGGGAAGGCCAAGAAAACTTTTGATCTATATGTTCTGGCATGTGTGGTGGCTCTAAATATGTGCAGGACAACAAGAAATATATCTCTATTAATCTAGAAAATCCCCTGATATATGAAAAGTATATAGATATTAAAGTCCATTTGGGACCCGCTGGTTGTGGTTTTATGGTTCTTCAGTTATAAAAAAATCTGTCTCCATGTGACCCCACCTGATCATCTCATCAGGTGCCTCATAATGTACACATAATTTCCAAGGATTACATGGGATTAGACACATAGTGTCCTCTGACATGAGAAAACCCTAGTGTACAAGGAAATAGATATAGGTACACGGGCATGACTACGTGACACAAGAAGGGTGTCAAATGATCTCTAAATTTTTTGTACATGATCTATGTGGTGTGTATATGTACATTTCATCCCATTTGAGGCTTCACCACTCAGGAAGATCATATTTGAGTGATGTAGATCGCCTACTCTTCATACAGGTCATGTACTCCAATAGAGACATACTAGATTTCATTGTCTATTCAGTTTAGAAAAGTTATGGTTGAGTGGTTTTTTCCATTATTTATTTTCCTTAGAGTATAGTGAAATATTATATCTAAATTTTGTGACTGTTATCTCGTCTAAAGGATGAATCTCTGAATGTCTTTGAGGAGTCCTTCCAAGATTCAATGGTGTGATCCACTATCATCTTTATACACGAGGTGGGGGTTTTGGAATCTGTGTAACCTCTTTGGTACGAGAATTGATCCTCTATCTTGATGGTCATATCACCAGGGTTTTTGGAATCATTGGTGTATGATATAATGCATAGCGAGTAAATCTAGATTTGGTTTGTGGGGTCCCTAGGCATTTTTGGGTGTGACCCCATATCTGAGTAATATGTACTTGTAAGACTAGTGAGCTTTCATTGGTAGGGAATATTGAACTTAACCTCTTCGATGAGTGTCTCTGGTGATAGCATAGCTTCTGCAGTATATTCTACCGGAAGTATCATTTCATCAAAAAGAATCTTGTGGGTTTTAGCAGTTTGAGACTTCCTAGTGTCATGGTTTCCTTCATAAGTATATTTGGGTCTTTTATATTATAAATTTATTGTTAAATTAATGTATTTATATAAATACAATTTATTATTCTTGTTTAGTGTTTTCAGAAATTTCTCAAGGGTATTGTTATAATGACCCCTATATGAAAGCTTCCTGAATGTTCCATTTATTATGTAGACCAAAAACCTTTTAATAGTGTCATTGGAGGATATGGGGATGGTGGATCACAGATTGAGGTTGAAAAAAAGAGTTTTTTTCTAGGAGCACACAATTGATCATTGCCTCTAGTCTAAGAGTTGGTTTTTCACATTTATGTTTTCTGATGGTCTTCAATTTTACCCTTTTTTATTTTATAAAATATTTCCATACACACATTATAGGATTACATAAGTATGCATTAATTAGTTTGACTTGTTTTAAATTTATTCATTGGATGGGAATTGGGATGTGTGTGTATGTATATGTACAATAGGATAATTCTTACCATTTGTGGGAAATACCAGTTCGGTACTGGTAAACTACCCATGGCATATTATTGGTGAGCTTTTGGTAGTTATTGGTCAGACACTAGACAGTTAGGTCATGAAAAATTTGTATGAGATGTGTCTATTCTACCTTAGTGACAGGGAATTTGATATTTGTATGGAGAACATTGTCAAGTGTTTATACTTCAGCCTTCTAGTCATGGACACTAATGTTGGTGTGGAAACTACTCTATCCATATACACTGACTTAGATTATAATCATTTTGACTCAATACATATAAACATTGGTTTTTGGGAATCATTTGGTACATGAATCATAGAGTAATGGGTTGTGGTTCTTATTTAAGTCTTGAGTCTGCTCACCCGATATACTTAGTGACCATGGTACATTAAGCCTATTTCAAGATGCCTCGGTGAAGGGATCCTACAATGATTCCACAACATGATCATGAGGATTATCTGTTGAGTGATGAGGCATTATTAAATGAGACAATATCATATATATAACTTATGTGTCTTTTAACAGATAAACCACCACATGTAGAGAAGTTTCTAGAACTAGTAGTGCAATGTAATGATTCACGTAGACAGAGTTTACTAAAATGGTTTCAGAGGTAGCGACCTCTAAGTTTTCATGGTCATACAGACCCCCAGTGGGATAAGTAATGGATAGAGGTATTCACTCGTGTTTTTCTCCTTTTGAGAATTCTTATAGATCTGATGGAAATCCCCAAAGTTATTATTTTATAGCAATCTTATGGGAGGTGGTGGATAACAGTGACTCTGTCACATGATAATATAGCTCTATCCTAGAAATAATTCAATCATGTCTTTAGTGGGTGAGATTTTTATTAATATTTTGTAATCAGATAACATCCAAGAATATTTGAAACTATAGAAAGTTAGATTAATTATGCATTTTTACTCGGGCGGGATTACTACTCTTCATAAATACTCCATGGATTTTATTTTAAATATGTTTTTCAAAGAAGGAACCTTTAATTAGAGATTTCACTAGGTCATCAAGTATTTACTAGTATTCTTTTTTATTCCCACCAATTCTGGGGTAATTGAGAGATCTGTGGTAGTGGTGGTATTCCAGGAAGATAGGCATAAATAGTTTGTGCTAGAACCGGGAAACATTGAGAGAAGAACTATGAAGAAGGTAGCTGATTCTAATAAAATTTATCCACGTGTGTCAATTGATTTATAGTGAGATCAAAAGATCCAGATTAATTATTGAATAGCTATCAGGAGAGATCGAATCAGAGGATGGATAGATAGTGTTTATCCTATTAAAGATAGGGACATAGGGTTCGTGATTGTCCAACCTATCGTATAGCTGGTCAAGATAAATGTTGAGATATCATCAAGGTAAAGATATAACTAGGAGCAATGTAGTATATAGTTCATCGTAAATGGTAAAAGGGTTGATAGTGTAGTACGATGTGTTCAATGGATTTACATATAACCAATACCAGCCCCATGTGGCCTAAATTTGTATTAGCGAACTCATGGTCCGGGATGAGGCCAACTATAGTCTATAGAGGTCTATTTCCCTAAGGTTCCAAGGGTGATATGAGGCACATTATGTGTATTTTCTATTTTAGCTGAATTATTGATAGACACAGGTGTGACCCATTCAATCCATACAACTTATATGTTTTGAGACATAGAGATTCTTACTAATCCTTTAGCCAGACCATTATTGTTAAGGACTCTAACATGTGGTGAATTAGTGATTCTGAATAATTAGAAAATGTGTGATCTGACACAACAAGGATACTGTTTTGTATGGGATAACTTTATAGCAGCGATGGGGCTTTATGATTCCATCTTATATATTGAAATCTTATACACCGTTCATATCCATATTAGCAGTTTTAGGAAGAGGATTTGGTGTCTCTATAGTGAGGGAATGAGGATTTCCTTTGTAGATGAAATGGAATACAAAGACCAAATGGATGTTCTTAAAAATAATATATTGTTTCCAATTACACACTAGTTGGATAACATCACTTGTCGAGTATAGGGTTCTTTGGGATACGATTTCCCTACTATAGTGGTGGAGTACGAGGGCTTCATACCTAAGGATATAACAAGCTAACATACCCATAGAATTAGAAATCTACAATGAATTGAACCCTAGTATGGACCCAATATCTTCACCAGCATATCAAATTCATCCTGTAGATATTTCTGAGCTAAGGTTATGGTTGGAGTATTTTTAATAGAAGAAAATTGTAAGTCCTTGTGTTTCCCCCTGCTTAGCCCCATTATTTTTCACCAAGAATGCATATATGAACATGAAGTTATTTTGGATTATCATTGATTGAACAAGGTGAACATTAATAATAAGTACCAACTATTATGGATCACTGACCTCTTAGATTTTTTGTGAATGGAGTGATGTTTTTGAGGGTTCTCATCAGATTAATTTATCATCATCTATGAGTATGAGCTTTTGATATGCTGAAGAAGGCACTCAGATGTCACTAAGGTCACTACAAGTACTTTATTATGACATTTGACATGAATAATTCCATATAAATGATCATAGGATTCATGAAATGGAACAAAAAACCATTCTTGGAAAAGTTTGAGGTGGTATTCATCAATGATATCCTATTATACTCAGCTATTGAGGAGGAGGACACATGAAACATGAAGATGATCCTTAACACAATCTGAAACCACAAAAATTATATAAATCACTATAAATGTTTTTTTTCAATATAACTAATCCTAGAGACATTTTATCTTAGAGAAAGGAGTATCAGTGGACTCGTCAAATAATAAGGAAGTTCTTTCTAGAGTGCCGCCAAAGAGTGTTACCGAGGAGTGTAGTTTACTTACGTTTACAAGGTACTACTAGAGGTTTATACCCAATTTTTCTACTGTGGTACCACCATTGAAACACATTGGGCGTGAATGGGAAGACTTTTTTGGATGGAAATGTTCAATAAGTTCTTTCAGAAGATGAAGAAGATGTTAAATAGAACTCTCATTTTAAGATTTACAGTGAAGTCTCTCATGTGTGTATAATTATATGATACATTAGGAACTGAACATAATTTCTTTGTGATGAATATGAAGGTAGTGATTTCCTATGTTTCATGTCAGTTGTGGACACATTCTCAAAACTACTTTACCCAGGAAGTTGAGTTGGTAGTTGTAGTCTTCTCACCAATGATGTAGAGACACAACCTAATGTGAAATTTTTTTATCGCTTACTCTTACTACATGTGTATCAAGACAATATTATCATAGAATTATCTTACAATTAGATATATATGATGGATATATTTTTATCAAGAAATATAACATTGAGATTCTCTACACTCCTTTGAAGTGTAACATGGTTGTAGATTCTCATAGAATGCGATCTTGTTCTCATTTTTTATCTGAGCTGTGGGAGTACATAAACTCATTATAGTTTTATGTAGAAGTCAAGGATGGATCTTCATATACAATGTTGTTGGTTTTTACCCCCCCCCCCCACATGTTCGTTTTTTCATGGATTATCAGCAAATAGATTCTGATTATGATACCTTACGTCTCATATATCCACTAAATGTGATCCAAATGAATTTTATAAAGTTAGGGGCCATGCTCTCCTATCTTCAGAATGAAAGATAGTACCATTTATGCATCTGGAAGAGGTGAAGTGAGAGTTTCATAAATCCCCTTTGGTGGTATATTATGGGGTAGAAAATATAAAATAAGACCTCAAACATCTGTTTCAGTGTCCAGACATGTAGTGTTCAGTTTCATAGTTTTTCTCATGATGCCTCACTTGTTAGAAGGTGAAGGTTGAGAAACATGTCCCATAACGCTTATCTCAACCCCTTTTGGATCCAAAGGTGAAGTGGTATTGGATATCCATATAATTTTTGATAAGGAGACAACATATGTAGATGGGAAACAATTCTATCTGAGTTTCCATTAACTGACTCACCATGTTTGTCCACATATTATCCATTCAATGGAAGAGTTCAGTAGGAAGCTCGAGGTGCCTCTATTAGTTGGAGACTATATTACTCAATAGAGTTACGTCGATGATCATTTAAAATTATGATGATAGACTCACGTCGTGATTTGTAAGGGATTGAAATAGCCCTTCAAGACTCGGTTATGATTGAACATGGTGTCTCACACCTATAATTTGGCCAGAATGAGTCAGCAATTCATGTCATTAATGACATTATACAAGATTTTTTATTGTATTTTGGCCATGTTTTGGGGTATTATTTAACCTTGGTGTAGTTTAAATATAATTAAATATAACATTAGACCATTGGTATGGTGACAGTAGTGTATTTTTACAAATGACCCTGAATGTCCGCACATTGTTCGACTGATCCAAACAATTCATCCCTCATGGTGATGGAGATGGTGTAAGATACTATAGATAAGGATTAGGTCATCCAATAGTATATTAAGACTAAATATATCCATCCTAATTCTTATTCAGGTTGACAATGGAGACCTTTTGAGTTCATGGAGGGAGACGATGTGCTCAAGAAGGCCTCACCGCAACATAGATTGTGTAGATTAGGCATGGGGGGAATGTTATCTCAGAGATTCATAGGCCCTTTATAAGTTCCAAAAAGAGTTGTAATGGTGGAATAACATTTAAAACTACTTATATAGTTGGAATAGGTACATGAATTTTTCATAGTTACACAACTAAGGAGATACAAGCTCAAATGATAGCATGTTATCGACTAGGGAGGACTTGACATCAAGGTTGGAGATACCTTTTATGAGTACATGGTGAAGATTGAGGATCTCAAGTAGAGTATCCATTATTGGAGATTGATTACCCTAGTGATTGTTTTGTAGAGATATTGTAATATTCATGACAAATCATAGGAGTGATAGAAGTATATGTGATCCCATTACCCTCATAAATTTGAGTATGTTTTCTCTTTTTGGGATGAAAATCCTTAAGGTTTGGAGATTTTAATTACTTGGATTTTCTATATATATTGTTGGATATTATATAAATTATTTTTTAGACCATGTCCTAAGACAAAATGTGTTTTTTAGGAGTAATGTTACCTAAATGAATTTATACCATATATTTAATATATTTAATAACACACACACATTTTTCCTTGAGAAGATGAATAAATATTTAACAGAGGTCAGGATTATAAATACGAGGGAATCATTTAGTTCAATTCCTTTGTTTTACCTTAGGCATGACATAACCTTTTTCAGTGGTGGGTGTTTCTGAAAAATTCATCATGGATGAATTATTAATAAAATTAACTAATTAAATTGGATTAATTTATTTTATTTGACCCAACAAACATATATACGATTGTTAAGGGATTTTTCTCAGGATTATCCAAAATACCTGGTATACCGAAATGATTATTGGAGATCATTCATGAAAAATAATGGAAGACGAATACTAGATAAAGGATAATTAGGCCAATGGATTTTGTGAATATCATCAATGAGGGAAACACATAACTATATTTATCTAATTATTGATCCAAAATTTACTTATGATGTTTTGTTTTTGTTTTCCCTTTCCTTTCACGAATCTTAGTCGATCATTGATCTATTCCATGGATAGAACTGATTTTCACATCAATGATAGATTTTATTGAGATGGATTAAATAGGACATTATAATTAATATAATCCTCATTTTTATTTTGATACATCAATAGATTGAGGCCAAATTATCAAAAGATATGGTTGGTTCCCCAAATTTTATGTCTGGTGGATCTATCTATGGTTTTTTTCATCTGTTCACCATGAGAATTGATTTTGGACAATTGTTTGACAAATACCATGTATTTGATCATTACTCAACTTTTTATTAGTAAAACATATCGATAACACATATATGGTTTGTGAACAAGGATATGATTGGTGTTCAACAATGAATGTTGGAAATAATATGTAGATCAGAGTGGATTTTATGTTTCCATTCATCCTATTTTTAACGGACTATGATATACTGAATTGATGGATTGTTTTTTGAGAAAATATGAACTCCGATATTAGTGAGTGATGATTGAATGTATCACCCAAACTATAATCTATAGGATCCATAAAGGGATATAGATCTAAGGAAACACATGATGATGTGGAATATATCCAAATGGAAGTGTAAAATCTCATGATACACTCTGTGTATTTTGGGATTACTAGCCTTATGGGATCTCATGGTTATGACGCTAGGGTTCTACATAATTTTAAAAATCACACTCAATGTGAAATGGTACCATGCCGTGTTGCCCTACACTGGTGGATTGACGTTTATCATAGAAATTAAATGGACACTTTTAAGATAAAATGGCTTCTATCATTCTTTGAACTCAAACACGGGATGACTAAGTCCAAACGGGCATGGCCAGCGGTACATAGGCATGAACTCGTGATGTGGTAAGGGTGTTTAAAGATATATATTTATATTGTTAACATGGTCTGAAAATTATGTATTTGGATATTTCATTAGGTTTGAAGTAAAAATATGTTATAAAATCCAGGTTGAGAGATGCACATTATCTACTCTACATACACATCATGTATCCCTTAGACACAAATTAAACCTCTTCATCTAATTAGTCTAGACATGTTTTCGTTGAGGGGTTTCCCCCCATGGTCATTTTCCTCAAATGTTCTTTATTGTATTACATCGACATATCAAGATTGTTATCCCATCTAGAGGGTGAGTCTCTAATGGATTTCAGGGAGTCCCTCTCTAATACTAGAGTATGATCCTCTATTATATTTTTACACTATGTGGGGTTTTGGAATTGTCATTATCACCATGAGAAGGGAGTTGATCCTACGTCTAGAAGTCCATATCGTTAGGTTTCATGGTATATTTTTAGAATGACCACCTATATAGTGGTTTCATCTAGATAAGTTTGGTAGTGTCCCTCATCAGTTCAGGGAAGGATTCCCTATTTGAGTATCAAGGTCTTTTGTGGACAATTTTCATTCTAGGAATGTGAAAAATGATCCTGACCACTTGAATTAGTGTATCTACTGATGATATCGCTCGTGAAATAGATTCTCCTAGAACGAGTATTTATTTGTGTATAATTTTGTGGATAGCAGTTAGTTATGACATTTTTTCATGTGGTGTCCATCCAGAATATATCTTGATAATATCTATTATGCAATGATTATTATATCCTTGTATTTAGTTTACAATACTTGAATAATTGTGTTTACTATTTTTGGGGTTTCCTACTTGGTATTGTTATACTCACCCCTATATGGACTCTCCCTTATTGTGTTGTGTCTTATGAACACAAAATCCTTTTTTATGTTGTCCAAGGAGGATAACCAGAAGATAGAGCATCACTTGAGATTGATAGACAGAAGACTTTTCTAGGATATTACATTGGATCATATTCTTACCATATGGAGAAGGTTGGACCCTTTACACTTTTGCGATGGGATTTTATTTGGACCCTTTTTCACTTACATTACATTATTGTCAAGCTCTGTTTGTTGGATTATATATGAATTCATTCATTGGATTTGGTTGTTTTATATTTGAGTATTTTATATAAATGGTGATGTGTCTATGTGTAGTGATACATTATGCTAATGGATCCCATTTTTGGGATATTCCTTCTCAACGGTGGTCTCCATCCCCCAGCCTATTGGGGGTGGGAATTGGGTCATCATGTGTTAGACTCTAATGGGTTGGGTCTTTACAAATTCCATCATAATTATCTCATTTTCTATTTACATTTTCTATTTTATATTTGTTTTATTTCTAAATTCTATCTTGTGTATGACATGAAAATAAAAATCATTGAAAAAATGCAGATCAATGATAGTAAAAAATGAATAATTAATGAACTCAGCCATTTCTTGTTTATCTAATTTTTTATTTTTTATTTTTTATTTTTTAAGAAGATAGCTAAATACTATAAATGAATTAAAATGAATATTAACTAATTATCCATATATTTTTTGTATTACTAAAATAATGACACACACCCCATAAAACTAAGAAATTAATGTGTTCTTATGGGAAACACATGAAATACCATTTACCCAAATTCAAACTTTGAAACATACAAGTAAAACCATTCATAATAATGGTAGTAAGGTAAACCTTTAAAATAATTTTCATTATAGAAATATGTTAATTCATTTCTAATATTGTTAAAGATTGGATGAAATAATGGTAGGTCTAATGACAATATTTGGTTAGCCAAAAATTCCCTCAATCAGTGCAAAAAATATATTTTAGGAACCCTATAACATTTATTGATAACATAACACATAATAGACATTAAAACATTACCTGATTCTCTCAAAAATAGTAAATTTATATAAAAGGCTAAACAAAATCTTGGGATAGAAAATATTCAAATTTTTAAATATTAGTAGTGAATGTGAGTTTCACAATCAATCAAACATCCATAAATGAATTTATTGAAAATAAAGAAAGAAATTTTTTTCACAATCATTTTAAAAATTAGATATTAAAATAATGAAACAAGAAAAATATTTCTTAATGGTTATAATTTTCCATAGTATTTGATTTATCTCACGCTTCATAAAAAACTCAAAAACTAAATAAAACATTCAAATATCTATAAAAATAAGGAAAAATGAAAAAAGGGAACACACACAAATTCCTATATTAAAATTGACATACAGAATCTACTCATAAGATTTAACTACAAAAAATTTATGCTCAAATATAATAAAATAGAATATAAATGATAAACCATAGAAAAGGAAATATAAAACAAAAATTAATCTTGTAGTTAATTCCATGAATTAGGATTACTTATGATACCACTATAAAAATAAACTAAAATTTTAAATAATCCATAAGAAATGTTTTTTGACAAAACATATAGAAATATAAAGAGAAAGTTGGAATAAGGAATTTTTTAAACTCCTGTGTCGGTGCTAAGTTTTTAATACACTTGTTAGAAAATTTATAGTAGTTTATTCCCAATACAATGGTGGATGGTGTCTATTTCATATAAATAACATTATGTCACTTTTCTTGGTGTCTATAACTAAAAATAGGGAATTGGGACCCTCAAATTAATGTAAAATGAATGAATCCCCTAGAATGAATTTATAAAATAGATATAAGAGGACATCGAAAATTATTAAGAAGTTCACCAAATTTTGTTCAGTTAGAGGATTTTCATTTACTATTGCTGTAGATATTATGAAAAGATGTGGAATCTCTTTTTAACTCATCCTCAATAATCGTTTTTTCAATGTTTAATTGTTTTGATCAATCATCCTAATATACAAAGTATATAGTTGAACTTGTTCATTAATTTTATCCCAAAAATATTTCTCTTTTTCAACCTCTTTATTTTCCTCCATGGAAATAAATTTGTTAGAAATATTTGGATAAATTTAATGTTGTGGGTGGTGAAATTCAATTAAAATTTTATAAAATTATAAATATATGATTTCAAGATAAGATTATATCCAAATATTGTTTTTTCCTTTAATTAATTAACAATTTTTTGTGTCTATTATAATTGGTTTTTGGGAGTTAGATATAGGTATTTTATAACGTAAAATAAAATATAGTTTTATATAAAAGTAAAATTTTCATTATCCAATATAGAGGAATAACATACTATTTCATTTTCTACAGTCATCCCAATAGTTATCCAAACAATGCAGATTTCCTACATGCCCATATTTTGAAATTTTATATTCTATAACATCATATAGATATTGATTAAAAGGGATGAATAGATATTTTATGTATTCCCACAATGTTTTAATGGGATCCTTAACAATGATTATTGATGGAACATTTTTTACCTCATCATTATTTTTGTAAACAACTATAACAAAAAAATATTTGATTTTATATAAATAAGTGTAAAGGATCTCTATTTTTTTCTCACATAATCAATAATTAAAATCTTACAAAACCTATATCATTAAAAGTTATTATTTTTGGAAATCAATATTTTGAAATAAATAAAATTTTCACTATAAAATTATATCTTAACCCAAAAATGGAATGATATTTAGAGAAGTTATATTTTTAGAATATATATTTTTTGTGATTAAAAGTTTATGTATACTAATTTAATCCCTACATTTTTTTAAAAACTAATGTTTGGGGGATTTAAATTGACCCCACTTCAATTGTTTATTATTTTATTAATGCATATATCAATGTGAAAGACAAAGGTTCAATCCTTTTCGGGGGCCACTCGCACAACACTAAATTACTATTGTCACTCTTTTTATGAAAATAAAATATTATAAAAGGTTTTTTGTTTGATATGAATATAATTATATATAAAATATATTAATTATAAATAATAAATACAAAGATAATTTATTAATAATATTTTTTCCTTGTTAGTTAATATTGATGTTCTAATGATTCACAAGATATTCCTAGTATTAAATTATACGTTGGGATTGTGAAATATAAAACATAACCCTACCATTTGAATTATAATTACCCCACACCCGTACATAGTTATATGTTTAAATACTCTTCAAAAGTTTAGTTACGAGAACACCTCACTTACCAACACTACTCAAGTCAAACACTACTATATAAATGGATTACAAAATAAAGGGAAGGAATTAATATAAATGTTGAAGTAAAATCACTACTATTGATAAATTTAGGAATCAAATTATTTATATAAATTTATCCATATCTCATATCATAAAATAAAATAAATAATAAAAATTGATGCATAAATCCACTTAACAAACACTACTCACTCCCTCAAACAATCAACAAGATTAATACTCTATTTTCTTAGAGTCTAGAAGGGCACAATGGGAGAAACAAAAAAATAAAATGAAAGAGACGAGAGGGAAAAATAATATATTTTAATCAATTAAACACCATTACAATAGGGAATCATGATAGTTACCTTATGTAACTTAGTTATCCATTGATGGTAAGTGGAAAAACTAATTATAAATTGATAGGGTGGCTTATATTCCCACTATATTTTTTTATAATTTCAGGTATGGTGGTCTAATTAAGAATCATAATACTGGAATTCTGTTTGTTTTTTTATATCTGTGTTTCTCAATCATTCTTCATATTTCATCCTAAATTGAAAAATTGATAAAATCTTATGACTATATTTCTTTTAAAAAAATTATCATCCTAGATTACTATTTTTATTCTATTAATTTAGTTTCCCTTTATTTTTGAACTTGAAATATAATTATTAATAAGAATAAATTATTGATTATAATATTTATATACCTACTACTAATATTAATTTAAATTTTCACCTATTTTGGAAATATTTGGTGTGTGATATGGGATTATCATAAAACATTTATCTAATATATACAAACATTTTAAGGCCTCAATTCTGATATTTATCTAAGCCAAAAATTGTGGGAGTGTGATTTTACAGCAGTAATAAGAACTATTTCACAATAAGCATTTAATGATAAAAAAATAATTTCATAATTGTTTTTATCATGTAAAATATTATGAATAAAATATGAATCTGTAAAAAACACTCAAAATTCAGAAAATCAAACCATTTTTCCCTCTAGAACAAAATATTCCCAAAAAATTAAAAATGGAAATATTACCCATAAATATAAAATCAGTTGGATTTAGAGCACCTAATTATGGGGAAAGTAATAAAAATACTAGTTTCACTAGAATTATATCTATATCAATGGTCCCACACCATACCTAAGGGGAAAGACTAACCATTAAGGGTTACACTGACTTCCACAGCAGTAAATATCACACCTCTAAGAATATATCCCCAATAAATAATATTCTATCATAGGTTACATACATCCCACATCTATAACGTATTATAAATTCAATCATTATATTTGATATATGAACACTTTTTATCTGTATACAAGATGAGAGAGAAATATTAATATCTAATATTTCATATATAAAATTCCACATGTATGATAAATCCAAAATTCATATGGAAGGAATCACTAATGAAATTGAATTGATAATGATCCATATTCAACATTAATACCGTGGGACATGAATTATGTGAAATAATTTATATTCTATTTAATGAAAATTTCCCAATGAGTCCATCATGATTAGGGAGTGAATAACTGACTCCATCATCCTCTATATCCAAAACACATGGGAATATACAGGATCAATGGTTTATAGTAATAATTGGAACAATCTTTTATCCACATCTATATGAACCCTATATAGCTACTATATTGTGAATAAATTAGTACTTACACATGGTCAAACATATGGTTCCATCACCTCTCCATCCAATGGGGAATCAATCATAAACAACACTATGTGGATACTATTCTTTAAAAACCATGTGTGTGTACTATGAGAAAAAATATAATTAACCCAAGGATCGATGAAATCACATACCTTCTCTATCGCATCATCTAAACATTATCATCGTCAATATGAAGTTATAATCCAGAACTCTTATCAAACCACATAACTAATGGACTCTACTATCAAAGAGGGTCTAAATATCATGTTCATGGTTGAAAGATACTTTAAATGTACTACATATTTTTATAAATAAATATAGAGTGTGAAAAATATGTTAACCCCAACTAAAATTAAAAAAAATAGTACTTACAAGGTGTACACAGGGTGTATATACTAACATATCTCTATGTGCATTCCAAATCCCAACTCAGCTTATACAAAAGAAGTAAATAATGTTTCTCTAAAATAAATGATATTTAATATTAATGTTTTTTTATTCATTTACCATAACTGTATCTTTGTTGCATAACATCGCATGGTGTTGATCTTCATACACCTTATCCCTCATATGGGTTGTTCGGTTGTCTATATAGATAGTCCCCTTATTGTGAATAAAAAGTTCATGCATGGAATGTATGTATGGATAACATGTTGGGTGCACATAATATCTAAAATAAGATTCACTAACCAAAAATATATTGTGTGTTATTTATAATACATTCCATGTAGATGATAATTCCAAATTTTGTTCACTATGAACATCATTCCCTTTTTTAAACTCCCAAAAATAAATCCATGACTGAAAAACAAGGTGAAAAAGATATATAATTCCTATTATCAGATGCATGAAATAATTATGTATAAATAATGGAAAAATTTAGTATAATGTTCCCTTCCTCATGGTGGACTGAAATAGCTTCATGGTCATAGACCTCTAATCTATGATTCATGATCACTACATCAAAAATTCAATTTATGATATCCAACAGAGGAGTTCACCTAATTAAATCACCCATATTAGTTCCCTATGATCAATAAGGGAAAATAGTTCTCCTTGTGTGCATTTGAGAAGAGGTGAGAGCTAGGTATTAACTCCCATATTTAATTAAAAATAGAAAACATATAATCGACCAACCATCTGAACTAATACTTCAGTAGAAAGTATTCCCCAACTTGGTAAAACTTAACATCCAAGGATCCATCATGATGATAGAATTCCTATCTAATTATTTATTTAATAAGTATAAATATTTTAATTTTATAGAATATATATTATTTAATTATTAAATAGTAAATGTATTGAATAACACATCCGATTAGAAATCTCACCGGTTTTTATTCCAATGAAAAATTCCCAATTCATGTAATATTAAAAAAATCAAAAGAAATATCTAAGGTTATTTTCCAAGTAAAAAATGAATATTATACGATTTTTAAGTACATAGGGTCTTCAAAACGACTAAATTTGTTATTTCATTCACATAGGTGAACATGGGTTTCTATAACCTCTCAACATCATTTTTTATTCGCTAAAGGAAAATATCCATGAAAACTTAATAGAAGGCCTATAAAAACAATTATGTAGAATTACAATATACCCTTAAAAAGGTTAAATTGCATGGATATTATAAATATTCTCTATGACTCAATACCAAACGCCACTCCAGATGGTATACCATCTCGATCACTCTAGCCAGAGACATCATGTTAGAGATTTGTTTCCACACCGAATGCTAAATAGTCTCAATCCAACTAAGGGAGAGTTCTTAAACCCCCATGAATAGCTTTCAATGAAACTCAATATTTAATTTTCCCAATATTATTTATCCTTTTATAATGACTATAAAAAGTTATAATTCATATAATTTAATTATTGTTTTTTGATGTTTTAAAACCCATATACTATAAATGGTTTTAGTTGTTTTGGGGGTTGGGAGTGACAACATAAGTTATTACAGTGAATTAAGAAGGTCTTTATCTGAAATTTATATAAATAATATCCATTAAGGATGTGGCACTATAATTCATGATAGGAAACTGAGTAATATAGTATGGGATCACCATGCCTAAAAAATAATTTTGGGAACTAACACATCAATCCATAAATCCATCCACAGTGGTTTTTAAAAAGATTTTAAATTAATTAATTTAATGGGTACTGAATGAATAAATTATATGATGGTTGAAAATTTTTCTTATGTATAATGGACACTACTCTCTCCCTCTTTTTTCATCGTCTCCCAAGAGGTGTTATTCTCCAATTTATGGTTAGTCTATTAGCCGATCATTATGATTGAGTGATAGGGGTAAGAAATAAACTGTGTATATTTATTCAATGATTTCTCATAATAACATATGGTTTTGTAATTTTTTAGGATTTTTTATTCCCTATTTATATGTTTTTTTCTCTCACATATGGATTCCCATTATTTGATATTGAATTAGAGGACATTTTTGGATCAGTTGGCACCTAAGATAATATGATTTTTGGTGCCTTGTTTCACCATAAATATATAGGGGTGTTGTGTGGTTCATAGAAATTGGTTATGAATATAACCATCCCAGTGAGAATATTTAATTAATTTATTTAGTATTTGTGGTTCCTAAGAGATACCGAGGGGTAAGATTATGCATGAAAGTGTAAGATTGTTCCGGGTATGGCTTTATAGAAGTGATTTATAACTCTATATTTTGATGGATATAATGAAACTAGGTATGGATATTTAATCATTATGTTCTTGTTATGTTGGTGGTTCATGAAATAATTTTTAAACAACTGTGTGACTATAAGTGTTGTTGATCACTGGAAGAGAGGAAACATAATTATCCATGATCAAGCTAATGGTGTAAACCATTTTCATGGTTAGGTGGTGCAGTTTGTAGTTTGTGATGAAGGTTCATCTGATGTGTGGAATATTACTATTGTTGATTCCACTCATTATGTTTGGTAGATAGTTTTATTAGGGTTTTGTCCACACTATATGGACCAATTTTGGAGAAATTTAGCACACAATGTTTTCTAGAGTCTCATATATGTTAATTGAAATAGGAGATGATGTTAGCTATTAATATTGAGTAGGTGATGACTATAAGGGTCTTGGATTACATTGTGGGAGACCATTTAATGGGACATGATGATTTATAATTTTTTTAGGTTTTAGGGATGAAATTTTGGAAAGACAGGTATAGTTTTTCCTTGGGTTCAGCGGACTGTTGATTCAGCGACTTGTTGTTGGAATCAGATGTCTGCAAGATTTCGGATTTGTACTCTAGGTGATCATTTGGGACATTAGGTTGACTCGAATGGATCATGTTAGAATTTTGGATGATGGATCAATGTATTTTATGTCTTCATGTTGGAATGTAACAACATGTGACTTGAAAATGGTTGGAAGGATGAGGTTTCATTCATTATGGATTATATTTTGTGTATCATTCAACATTAGTATTGGTAAATGATAGTAAATGAACTCCTGTTCCTCATGTGAATAATTGGACATGGTCATGTGATATTTTTTTTAGAAATTATTTTATTATTTAATACACCAATAAAAGTATGATGTAATCTAGGCATACCATTATTGGGGGCCTACTAATTTCATACTCAAAACCAGAATGGAAACATAGGGAAACATGCACACACTATTATTTTGAGAAAATTAATTGGAATTAACTCATGTTTTGGATCATAGAGATCAGGACCATGCAAAGAGTTCATATGATTTATGGAATAACTATTAATAGATGGTTCGGGTTGTTTCTTAGTATAAGGATGGTGATCTTTTGGGTTGTAATATTCATGTACATATGTTATCTATCCATGGTAAATCCTATATAATTTTTTATAATAGGATTTATATGTATATATTTTTTTCTATATATCATGTGAACTTTGGGATTGTTATCTCTATAGAGTAATTTATTATTTTGTTATCTATTTATCACTTTTGATGTATTATTATTATATTTGATGGTTATAGTCTCCCAAATATCAACCAATAGATACTATCTCCAATTAGGAAACCATTGTTGTATGGGTATACACACAGAAGGTCACATAAACACCATCAGTCCATCATAATACAAATATATTTTAAAATATTTTAGTATACACAACATGCAATACTGATCATTAATAATTGTAAAATTTTATTATATTAATATGAATTTTATAACCATTTCATTTAATTTTAGGATATGAATATATATAACTAATATATATATATATACTAGGGAATACAAATTCACTAATTACTTCTTAGTAAATAATATTTCTATTTTCTAAATATTAATTTTCGCATTCTAATACATGTTTTCTCATAAATAGGTTTTATTACCTTTTATGAATGAATATTAAAATTTATTTATTTTAGTTTAATATATTTTATTTGAAATAAATTATATCATATTTGAATGCACCATTTCAAAACTACCTTAAGATGAAAAATTTGGTATTTATTTTTGAAAAGAATTGTTTATTAGTGAATAGTTAATAATTCCTATTTAAATGAAAACTAGACTTTCATTTTAAGAATAAAAAAGGTCTCAATTTTTTTTGATTTATTATAAACTTTAATGAGTAAATTTTTGATATAAAACTATAAAAATAATTTCATTAAAATCATCATTATCCATAAATTTTATATAAATCCTTTTTTAAACATAAAAATGAAATTTTCTAGGAATGTATTTTACATAATGTTTTGAGGGTTTATTTTAAAATAAATTTATACCAATAATAATTATTTTATTTTTAAAATTTTATTCCATATTTTATTTTAGTATTTAAATTTTTTTAAAGTTGTTCATATTTAATATTGGTCATAATGAATAGTAATAATGGTAAAACTCATCAAAATGATAAAGGATAAATTCGGATAACTAACGTTAAAAATTTTGTAACAAAAATATATAATATCACCCTGAAAAATGGTTCATATGTTTTTAGAAATTTATTTTGAAAAATCCATAAAATATTCAATAAACGGTGATTTAATTCCATTTTTCTTTGATAAATATGATAATATTATTTTATTCAATTAATAATTCCAAAATGTCTCTTTCAATATTTGAATATCTCAAATATGTTTTGAGAATAAAAAAATAACAGTTCATTGTAAATATAATTTTTGTCAGGAATTTTTTTTATTATGGTAATTTTAAGTTAACTATTACCGATGACATAATTACATTATAAACTTATGTAGCTCAAGAAAAGTCCATGTGCACGGAGTAAAAAATTAATGTAAATGGTTTCAAAACCATACAATGTCATATTTTTTGTTTGAGTTATTGAGTTCCAAAAAAATTTAGATATATAATATATATTAATGATTTTTTGAAAAAAAATAAGTCTGACTACATTAAATTATTCATATTTTTTATATTGAACTATTTGAATACTATCTAAAATGACATGAATGGTAGTTTATGTTAAGTAATATTTTATTAACTAATATAAAACTAATTATAATAATTTTTTTGTAAAATTCAGTTTGATATAATCTTAAATATCATCAACATTCCATTTTGGGGTTGCTTTCACTATATAATTAATTAATTTACCCATAAAGAGAAAAAAAACTGTATTGTTGTGGTAATCATTAAAATGGATAAAGAATGGTTTATACTAAGAGGTAAGGTTAGATGCATCACCAAACTCATTTAAAGTCTATTATATGGCGGTATATATATTTAAATACACCCTGGATTCTAAAAAATTCATTTTTGTGCCACCATAAGATGAAAATAAATTTATATAAATTTAATAATTAATGTTATACAAAATTCACCACTTTCCACTCTTATATAATGTCGCATCAAATTCTCTCTTCATAAAACCTCTTGAGCCCCATACCTAGGAAAAAACCATCCAATTATTTTTTAAATTTACATTGACAAATAATATATGTTTTTTAATAATTAAAAATCCAACCCTATAGTTCTTAACTAGATATCCAAATGAGGTTATTCAAAGAGGACACAATTTTCCCAATCAAGAGTTTTAAGTTTACTTCATCTTATTCCTCCATTAATTCATTCTTAATCATTCAAAAGTAATAAAATAAAAATAAATGATATAATAGGATGTTATTATGTTAATTTCATAATATTTTTGGTTATATTTTCCATTAAATGGGAAACAAAACCATCATTTTGGAAAACATTCAGACTTCCCTCTAGTGAACTAATGTATTTCATTTCTCAATAATTCCTTTAATCGATGGGTAATAAGATGGATTTTTTATTTTTATATAATATCTATTACATAGTTATTATTTATAAAATATACTATATCATTTAATTCCATACCTATAACACCACAATATTTTAGGAAATATATCTTTTAATTTAAATTTAATCTATTTTAGAGATTGAGATACACACAAATTTGGGTCTAAATTAATAGTAATACAGTATACCATTATAACCAAACTATAAAACTAGAAGGTATAAACAATTATAGAAATTTTTTTAAGTATATGTTGTTTAAAGAGATATAAAAACATTTTCTTCCAAATGATTATAAATGAAAATAAAAATAAATTGAAATTCAATGAATTTTTTTTTCCAAAAACGTTTTTTATGTGGAAATGTGCTATCTATTAAATATAGTTAATCACTAATTCTTAATGTTATTAGTTTAATTTATATATTATATTTGTGTAAAATAATTATAATTCAAAAATTATTAATTCTACAGAGGGGATCATAATGCATCTAGTTTTACGTTTAAAATAATACTTTTCTATAAAAATGTTTGACCATGTTTTCCAAATTTATATTTAATTTAATTTTCTCAAATTTTGGAAATTTCATTTGAGAAAAACAATAACTACATTTTTGAAATCAACATGTCCAAATCCTCTTAGAATTAATTATTTTTAATTTTTTTAAAATTTTATTCTTTCAATAAATAGTGAAAATAATTATTTTTATAAAAATATTATCTTTATGATCAAGGGGTTTAAATTTTATTCATGGAATAATAAATTAAATCTAGTAAAATTATATTATTAATAATAAAATTTATTTAATTATAATCATTTTATGGTAAATATTTATTTAAAAACTATTCCAAATAATTAAAAAAATTCTTTTAGCAACCACCTTTCATCACCTTTATGGGGTAAATTTTAACTTAATATGTTCCACTTATATGAATTATATTTTAAAAATTCCATTCCATAATTAGAATAAGAATTTTTAATATTAGACAATAAAATAAAATTAAAAATTGGTTATAAGAAATTTTTAAAAGAATAAAAATTAATTATCTTTTCTAAGATAGGGTTTTCACGTAAAATATGAATGTGTAAAATTTAATTTTACACAAAAAAATAATTTTATATTTTATAAATTATTTTTAATATTTAATATAATTAGGTTTAAATTTTCTAATGCTTCCCATTTTTAGTATTAATATTCCAATTACCTAGTCAAAAAAATAATTACTTTGGGGACATCTAACATTGTAAAATTGCGTAAACTTATATGTAATATGAATTGCATTTTAAAAATGGGTTTAATTTCATATAGTGGAGTTGGGTATTAACCTTATATTACCTCCACTCTATTATTTATCAAAATTTTAGGCACTTGGGTTTTAGGTTAATTCTGATTATTGAATAGTTTTGGTACTAACAAACATTTCACTTCTTCTCACTTATAAAAAAATCACCACCTACCCTCACATCTTAGCACCTCTTAAGACATTCATCTAAACTGACCCCTGTTAATGTTTGTCCAAAAACTTATTACACATGTTCAAGAGTTTCTTTTATATTAAATATACCACCCTTGAGGTACTTAATAATAAATTTAATGCAGGTTTTATGACGTGATCAAGGATATAATGAAAATAAAGGAAATGAAACCTTATATAAGGATTTATTTAATTATATCAATAATACATGGGATTTATATAAGTTTATATATACATTGGGTAATTATATTATATTTCTATCATAAACTAGAAGCATTTCCATCATATATTTTTATGCAAAGCGAATATAGCTTTTCATTTCAATTACCTCTCCTTAAGTACTCATATTCCAGAAATAATGGTTTTAAGGAAAATCGAACTTGTTTTTGTACTTAGATAGAATCATTATATTCTTTTTCAAAATTATCATCAAAATTTCTAAAAATAAGTTCTTAAATTCTCAAATTATTTATAAAATTGTTTTCCAATTTTTTTCATTTAAAAACATAAATTAAAAAAACAATTAAATTTTTTTAACGGGTAATTTTTTACCTTTTAAAGAAAGGGTGAAAGAATTTTTTTTTATATATAAAAAATGAATATAATTTCCCATTATCAATTCCCTGAATTAAATTTAATCTTCCTATATAATAATACATGGTTATTTTAAAATAAAGTGTTTTTGAAATTGTTTTGGGAAAATATTTTATTTGAAATAAGTGATTTCAAACTAAAAATGATTCTTCTCGAAAGAAAAGTTCCACTGATATTTTTAATGTATTTTTATCCATGTAAATATCCATTATTTATTATTATGGATTAATCATGTTATATTATTTTTATTCCATCCCCCATGTTTCACTAGATGTATTATGATCTCCTTGAGTGGGGAAACTAAAAATATTAGATATTCTAGTTTATTAAATATATATAGTTATTGATTTTATAAGTAATGTTGATTCATTTTTGTTTGTTATTCATATGGCGAATTCCATTGAATTATTATGTGATTCATGGTAAAAAAATACATAGAACCTTGATGTGTCTATAATTCTCATGAAAAAAACATAATATGGTATTTAGTTTTTATTATACATTTCAAATGTCTGTAAATATGAATTCAACCATAAATAAATTAGTTATTTGTTTCAATGTAATTATTTTAATAGTTATAATTTCCATAGATATTTTTCTTGCTCATATGATTATTTATATTGAATCATTTGATAAAAATTTATTCTATCCATATTATCAATGTCTTATTAGATTACATTGTACACATTTCATTATTGAGAATCATAGATCATCAATTTCTAACGATTTCATTATACATGATACAAAGTAGATTATTATTATTAATATGAAGTGTTTTTCAATTGGTAATAATATTGTTCTCAATGAAAATAAAATTTTTAGTTGATGTTTTTATATGTAATTTTAAATTAATAGATTTACCAAGAATACAAAGACGACAAAACAATTTGGATCATTAGGATGTGATCACCTTACTTTAGTAAAAATTTAATAATGGTTCCACCGAATTTGAGATACTAGGGTAAGGGTCATTATAGTTGGTATTATATTATGTTTTCTAAATCCTTGGGAGCTGGATTTAGGAAAATATATAATTATGAATATATCACTATGAATGAGTTTGAATATTTTTTAGGTATAAGATTACATTCAAAATGTTAGGTAAGCTATATATTATGTGGTTTCCCTAGAAATACATCCTTATCTATATACTAAAAGTGGGTCTGGTTTTGGAATAGTGTCATCTAGGGATCTCAACTGTAATAGGTTTAGGATTGAGTAAATCCTCTCTATAATTCTATTTCATGTTGATTTATCCGTTATTATTGACAATGATTGACCCTCATGGGTGTTATTAATGGGTTATTTCAAATATTAATTAAAAGTCATTATGAAGGATATGAAAAGGTTTTTATTATTTGATAATATAACAATATATACCGTGTTTATTATTTTGGTATTATCTATGCATAATGTTCTAAATGTTTGATATTTTATTTCAATAGTTATGAAATTATACATTATTATTTTTAATGTTACAATCTAATATAATGTTTTATATTTTATTTAAATTGATCCTAATTGAAGGAATAGAAATCATATTAATGTATGTAATCTATGTATGGATGTCCATCCTAATAAATATAGTGATGATGGATCTAAATCTGCATCTAGAGTTAAAATAATTGTATATACATTGGGTCAGTTGGCCCATTATTATAACAATTAATTGTTCATATATATATATATATATATATATATTTCTTCTGATCCACAGTGCAGAGTTTGAATTGTATATCACGTTGTTCATCAACAATATCCATCATTAAATGGAACAAAAAATTCATTTTTATATGGGGAAAGGATACGTTACTTAGAGAAGATATATCTTTCATTGGAGAGTATTGAAAGGTAGAAGGTTGTCATGGATGTTTATCATATCATAGGGGATATATATTAATGGTGGTCATTAATTAAAAACAAAATGGATGAGGAAGAAATATTGACCATTAAATGGGTTTACTGTAGAGACCCAAAGCATGACGTACATGGAAATTACATTACTTTTGCGGAATACATAGTACATAACAAAAACACACACACAAGGATCATAATAGTTTAGTGTCTTTGGAAACTCGGAATATAATCTTCTAATCGTGGTGAAAGATCTTCAACATCTCCCATAAACATATTCCCTTTTTTTAACCTAAAACCATTCTTCATATCCTGTGGAAAAGAAAACATAAAAGGGTGAGCTCAAATGCTCCGTAATTGTAAACAAAAGAAATATCAATCGCATCATTTTCCTAAGAACATAACATTTTGGAAATCTTAACCTGCGAAAGAGATCATAATTTCAAAACATGGGATAGATAATAGTAGTGAAATGTAATCCCAATAATCATAACATACAATATGAAACATTGTGGCATACACACATAATCATAGAGAATCATTACTTATTAGTCAAGACTCATTGCCAAGACCATCTTAGTGGACAAAGTCCCTTTTTGAACCGAGTTCACCCCTCATTTCAGTCATGTTTCACTGAACCGGTATAACCTACCGTTCCAGCCATGTCTATCTCATGAGATATATAATCTTTACCCAATGCATTGGAGGGAGATATAGGTCCCACCCATCTCATAATGATACCATTCTTATGTGTTCCACAAAATCATAAATCATACATCATTGCATAACCCATGTAGTAAAAATGGGATTATTAAACAACATGACATCATAAAACAATTCATATAAGATAAAGGAATTCATAAAAATATTTCCATCACAACATAATCAAATCCATGTAATAATATGGATAGAAATAGAACCCTATATTATCTTAGATGGAAAATAATTTTGATAAAACACTTGAACTCCATTCTTGAAGAAATATCATTTCTACTTCAAAAACATTTTTCCTTTCTTAACATGTCATACAATTTTAAACTAAAAGAAGTTGATTAAAAATAAACTTGAAAACTTTTAAAGTAAGATTCTTGGAAATATTGTTTTAAAAATCCATTCATGCTGTATAAGTTTAAAAAAACATTTTTCTCGTACTTTTGTCGGAAAAGTCAAAAAGTACCTCGTATGAAAAACGACAAAAGATTCCTTTCATATCCTTTACTAAAAACACACCGAAGGGTAAAATTGGATTCAAACAATTGTAGGTGGATGGAAATAATATTACATATTGAGGAAACATGGATGTGGATGATAAAATACACCCCAGTAAATGCCAAAGTATAAACAATCTCGGATAAAAATGAGATTGTGATATTTTCCCTTACCTTATGTCCGATATGCTTTGTACATATCCGAACCTCCTTTATAATGATTTAAATAATGTCATTAACTTATTACAGAATCATATTAATTGTTATGATATCATATATTGTTCACTTATGACTTTATATTGCCCATTCTTTTGTAAATTCCATGTTAAAGAAGCGTTTTGGGTAAAATCGTTTCATTTATCGTAGGTGATTGGACTTGTTGTTCTTGACATTATTATTACTTATATCATGATTTACTTACTTCCAGAATATAAAATATGATTTATATATCATATATATTCAATATATATATATATAATATACAGATAAATGAAATGAAACACACCATTCATGGAGACGGTAGTCCGTACGTACGCATGAACGCTGTTTTCCTTTCCTTATTGTCTTGAATGGAAGTAAGTAGATGAAATATATATATAAATAAATACATTAGATTTACCATGTCATATATTTCATTATTATTCATTATATATACTTTATAATCATTCTGGGATGGTTAACATGGATAATGAATCTCATCGCGTCGTGGAGACGGTAGTCCGTACGTACGCACGAGCGATTATATCATTCCCATGGTCATGGAATTGTGTTGAAGTGTATGTATACTATTTCAGTATCAATATCACTTTATAATAATTATATATAGTTACTCATTACACCATTATACCCATCCAATTAAGGTGGTGGCGGAAAATAGATTACACCATGGCGTGGAGACGGTATTCCGTACATACGGACGCGCGGTGATTTCCTTTTTCCGTAGGAAGGATAGAAGGTTAATTAGAGTTGTTTCATATTTATAATAACATATCAGTATATAAGAAATAATTATGTCATTACTTTATCAAGAAACAACTAAATAAGAACAAGTTTAAGAAGAAAGAAATTGAAAAAGATCGGTAATGGATATTACCTCTTTTTGACGCGCCTTCACTTATCCTCCACATAAAGAACTAAGGATGGTCTTTGAAGAAGACTAGGACCTCTAGGATGATACTAGGGAAGTGGAGAAGAGATTTTGGCAGGGGTTGCCGATATTTTATGCACAAATTGGTGTGAGGAGGAGAGGGAGGAGGTGCCCTTTTATAAGGGAGGAGAGGGGCACCTTAGGAAAATCTCAAAATATTATTTTATATTAAGGTCAAATTCGGTTTATAATGGTTCCAAAGGGTCTTATTTTGAATATAAAGTGGGTATGGGTCGAACCCCTCTCATCCAATAGGATTTATACATGTTTAGGTTATTATTTTAACCATGTCAATTAGATTTAACTCTAAGTTAAATAATTTAACTTTTAACATGTCTTTTTGTTTTATTACACTATATGGTTAATAAACTTTACATAACAAGACAACCGAACCTAAAGTTGTTTATTATAAATATATGTATCCTTATCTAAGTCATTTGGCCGAACCTTTGATTTTTAGAAATTAAATAACAATTAATAATATAATATTTTCTTTAAAAACTAATTTATGTCAATTTTGACACTATTTTGTACATGATTTTTATAAAATTCATAACAGAATGATAAGTTCGTACCAAGTTACTTATATCAACAATAACATGTCCTATTAACCTATAAAATTAATTTAGTTCATAAAAAGTCTCAAATTATATTTATTTGGGTATTTATAACATCAATTATGTCAATATTTCATTAATAAGATAATTACTGCATCATCGTTGTGTCATAAATAAATTAAATTATATAGTGTTTAAAAATTACAAATAAAATTCCATTATATAGGAAATTGTTTTAGATTTCTTATTAATATTTATAGTCGAATTTATCTTATGTATAACCCCATATTAAAAATGATTTACTTATTAAACTTTGATTTTAACTATTTTAACCCTTCTTTAATTAAATTAATAATAAATGTCCTAATCTAATCCAAGTGGGCCTAAATGGTTATATTTTATTCCTAAGGTTGTTTTTGGGCGAATTACACTTGTCCAATAGAATTAGGACATGTGCTAGGATAATAATAATATCATTTGTACCCTTAATTACCCTATTTACTTTTAACCGTGGTAAAAAAGTTAAAAGTGACTATTCACCAAAAAATTATTTTCATCTCATTGAACCACATTTTACTTAATGACATCAACTTTGTCTCTTGGATTTTATAAATTCCACTCACAGAAGCGTTAAAATTATGTTTTATGAAAAATTCAGATTTTTAACTACCACATAGTGGTTTCACTATTCATCAAAAAATGAAAGTTTCCAGAAAAATACCAAAAATTAGATCTAAGCTATATTTGATATTATGAATTCAAATATGATGTCTACTTTATCAAATTCAAAACATTTTAGCTACATTAACTAATTTAAAAATTAATTCCCGTCGTCAAAACAAATAGCGTGTTTTTAAGAGATAATAACTATCAAAAGATTGACACTTGTTTATAACTGGTTTAAATGTGAAATTACATCCAATGACAAACATTGTATTAAATTGTAAAAAATATATTCTAAATATACTTTTAAACCACTCAAATTAATAATTTATCACTATTAATTATTTCGATTAGAATTTTTTTTAATTATAATTTTGTAATTTTCACTATTCATCAGAATATTAATGTTATCTGAAAAGTACAAAAATTTCACTTTAGGATAAATTTGATACTCCAAATCCAAAAATGAAGTCCATTTTCAAAAATAAAATTTAAAAAATTTCAAAAAGTGGTTATTACTATTCGTAACGGCTAGTTTTAATAATATTTTAATAGCTTATTGTTGTTTAGTAAAACTCGTTATTGCGTACTACACACGCTATCGAGGAAGGTCACGATTGCGTGTAATACAAGGCAAGTCAAGGATGCGTGTTGTGCAAGATCCTTTTGGTGTAGCGTACACACACGATATTAATGAAATTAAAACGAATATTTTTCATAAAATCTAAGGGTGTTACATTCTACCCACCTCAAAATGAATTTCGCCCTCGAAATTCGTTGGGGTTATAAATGGTTTACTACTCGAAAGTTTCTTTAATAGAAACCCACATCGTAAAAAGGAATACCAAAACCAATCTTTAAAAAACAAACGTATGAAACGTAACGGTTACCCAAATAAACTAATCACTGGGTTTCCACATAGGTGAAAATATGGATATGGAAGAGAAATCTAACCATCATGTTCTGATAGAGAGTGGTAGAGAACATGGCTATGGAAAAGGCAGCAATCACAAAGCCATAAATTTGTGATGATCTAAGGCACCATTTGAATCATCAGATTTAAGAGCACTAGGTCAACATTTTTGGTTTTCAAGATCATTTCCCTAAAGTTGATGAAATTGGAATTAGAAGAAATACTTTCGTGATTTTGGTATAGTCTCACCGTTGGTCGTTCTTTGGAAAATTTACACTTCATATATTAATGAAATGAAGTTGAATTTGTCATTCGTGATGTGTTAGTAGATCATTTGATAGAATGATGGGTCATTCCATCTGTCTCAAACAAAAGGTTAGAAAAGTTACCAAAAAATACATAAGTCCATCTATAGTGAGATTAATCATGTATAGTTCCTAAAATGGACTTATACTTCATATATCATACTGCTTAATAAAATAAAACTAGTTTCCTCTAACCAGGGACATTCTTTTGGCCAGTGGTAGGCAATAAAGGCCAGTCGCACTTCGGTTTTGGGTTCGATTCCTACTACCTTGTCCGACGCGATGGGCTATCGTCCGTCCTGCAGGTTGTCCTTTTTCTAAAACTATATTACTATAACATACCATTAAAAATATCGAAAAAAACTTCTATCTTTAAACAATAATAACTTATGTCCAACATAATCCATTCCAATCTTTAGGCTTATCCATAATATTGCAGTCCACTCTCATAATATAGTGAAATCGATTACCAAAAATGTAATACCATCATTTATACCCATATATCATAAGATATGTCTTGTTGGTCCCTTTCCAAACATTCAAAGGCCTTAATCATGTATTCTCTTGAATACCCATTTAACCATAGTGAAAACATGAATGCAGTTAAAAGTTAACACTTTCTACATACCAAAATCCTCAAAATTCTATATACTCAAACCATGATATCACTTAGTACTTATATAAATCATGAGCTCATGAATACTGTCAAACATTTTATTTTCTCCTTATCCCTTCATTATGCTCATATCATCTACTTTCCAAAATATTTGAATCACTTTTCATGGTTACCGGTACCATAAAATTATTGAAAACCACAATAGACTAATACATAAATATTTCAATACACCATAAAAGTACCTCAACAACATTATTCTTGAATACCAATACATAAAAACTTCAGTACATCCACTTCAATGATTGTCCTAGAATAAGTCCTTCCTTGATTTAGAAGTAACTTTTTAGGTCAGGGCATTGAGTTGGGTAATGACCATGTTCTCCACAAATAAGACATTGAACTCCATAATAGTCTGTCACTCTATGACCCTTTTCTCCACACAGATAACATCGGTCCCTCCATTTGAGGTATTCCTCAAGGTTCTTCTTCCCTTCTTTAGAAATCTCAATCTTCCATTCTTTATGCTCCTCAACTTACGAACATGTATAATAGTTTATCTTCCTCTTCTTCTATGAATTAGGCATACCACTAAATTTCACCTTGTTAATCATATATCGTGATGACTGATTCGGCATAATCACAAGATCATTCTCTCTAGGAATTACACAATTGTGTTGCTCATAGTCACCAATTTGTCCATTGGATTCAATGTTAACCGAATTCCTTCTGGTTCCCTCCATTAACTAAAACACAAAAAGAATCTTGTGAGAGGAAAAATCATGCTAGAGAAAACAACATAGTAAATGGGGAGTACCCTCAATATCTAACAACTTAGGTTAAATTCTACGATCATTAGCGTAATTCTAGTACTATAACCTATACATATACTTAACCTTAGGGACATCCCTATACATACCTTAGAAATATCTCTAGGGATCTCACTAACGTTTTCGCATCCTAGTTTCCAAAGGATGACTAAACATTTCCTCTGATACCAACTGTAGAGACCCGAAGCTTGACATACATGGACATTACATTACTTTTGAGGAATACTTAGTACATAACAAAACCACACACACAAGGATCGTAATAGTTTAGTGTCTTTGGAAACTCGGAATATAATATTCTAATTGTGGTGAAATATCTTCAACATCTCCCATAAAGATCTTCCCTTTTTTTACCTAAAACCTTTCTTTATATCCTGGGGAAAAGGAAACATAAAAGGGTGAGCTCAAATTCTCAGTAAGGGTAAACAAACGAAATATCAATCACATCATTTTCAAAAGAACATAACATTTTGAAAATATTAACCTGCAAAAGAGATCATAATTTCATAACATGGGATAAATCATAGTAGTGAAATTTAATCCCAATAATCATAACTTAAAACATGAAACTTTGTGTCATACACACATAATCATATAGAATCATTTCTTATTAGTCAATACTCATTGCCAAGACCATCTTAGTGGACAAAGACCCTTTCTGAACCGAGTTCACTCCTCGTTTCAGTCTTGTTTCACTGAACCGGTATAACATACCGTTCCAGCCATGTCTATCTCATGAGATATAAAATTTTTACCCAATGCATTGGAGGGAGATATAGGTCCCACCCATCTCATAATGATACCATTCTTATTGTGCCACAAAATCATAAATCATACATCATTGCATAACCCATGTAGTAAAAATGGGATTCTTAAACAACATGACATCATAAAACAATTCATATAAGATAAAGGAATTCATAAAAATATTTCCATCAAAACATAATCAAATCCATGTAATAATAGGGATAGAAACAGAACCCTATATTATCTTAGATGGAAAATAATTTTGATAAAACACTTGAACTATATTCTTAAGGAAAATATTCTTTCTACTTCAAAAACATTTTTTCTTTCTTAACATGTCATACAATTTTAAACTAAAATAAGTTGATTAAAAATAAACTTGAAAACTTTTAAAGGAAGATTCTTGTAAATATTGTTTTAAAAATACATTCATGCCATATAAGTTTAAAAAACATTCTTCTCGTACTTTTGTCGGAAAAGTCAAAAAGTACCTCGTACGAAAAACGACAAAAGATTCCTTTCATATCCTTTACTAAAAACTCAACGAAGGGTAAAATTGGATTTAAAAACTTGTAGGTGGATGGAAATAATATTACATATTGAGGAAACATGTATGTGGATGATAAAATACACCCCAGTAAATTCCAATGTATAAACAATCTTGGATAAAAATGAGATTGTGATATTTTCCCTTACCTTATGTCTGATATGCTTTGTACGTATCCGAACCGCCTGTATAATGATTTAAATAATGTCATTAACTTATTAAAGAATCATATTCATTGTTATTATATCATATATGGTTCACTTATGACTTTATATTACCCGTTCTTTTGTAAATTCCATGTTAAATAAGCGTTTTGGGTAAAATCGTTTCATTTATCGTAGGTGTTTGGACTTGTTGTTATTGAAATTTTATTACTTATATCTTGATTTACTTACTTCCAGAATATAAAATATGATTTATATATCATATATATTCAATATATATATATATATAATAGATAGATAAATGAAATGAAACACACCGTTCATGGAGACGGTAGTCCGTACGTACGCATGAACGCTGTTTTCCTTTCCTTATTGTCTTGAATGGAAGTAAGTAGATGAAATATATATATACATAAATCCAGTAGATTTACCATGTCATATATTTCATTATTATTCATTATATATACTTTATAATCATTCTAGAATGGTTAACATGGATAATGAATCTCATCGCGTCGTGGAGACGGTAGTCTGTACGTATGCACGAGCGATGATATCGTTCCCATGGTCATGGAATTGTGTTGAAGTGTATGTATTATATTTCAGTATCAATATCACTTTATAATAATCATATATATTTACTCATTACACCATTATACCCATCCAATTAAGGTGGTGGCGGAAAATAGATTACACCACAGCGTGGAGATGGTATTTCGTACGTACGCACGTGCGGTGATTTCCTTTTTCCGTAGGATGGATAGAAGGTTAATTATGGTTGTTTCATATTTATAATAACATATAAGTATATAATAAATACTGATGTTATTAATTTATCATGAAATAACTAAATAAGAAGATGTTGAAGAAGAAATAAATTGAAAAAGATCGGTAGTGGATATTACCTCTTTTTGATGCGCCTTCACTTAACCTCCACTTAAAGAACTAAGGATGGCCTTTGAAGAAGACCAGGACCTCTAGGATGATACTAGGGAAGTGGAGAAGATATTTTGGCCGGGGTTTGCCGATCTTGAGTGCTCAAATTGGTGTGATGAAGAGAGGGATGAGGTTCCCTTTTATAAGGGAGGAGTGGGGCACCTTATGAAAATCTCAAAATATTATTTTATATTAAGGAAAAATTCGGTTTTTAATGGTTACAAAGGGTCGTATTTCGAAGATAAAGTGGGGATGGGTCTAAATCCTCTCATACAATATAATTTAGACATGTTTAGGTTATTATTTTAACCTTATCAATTAGATTTAGCTCTAAGTAAAATAATTTAACTTTTACCGTGTCTCTTTGTTTTCTTACACTATATGGTTAATAAACATACCATAACAAGCCAAACGAACCCCAAGTTGTTTATTATTAATATATCTATCCTTATCTAAGTCATTTTGCAGAACCTTAGATTGTTATGAATTAAATAACAATTAATAATATAATATTTGTTTTACAAACTAATATATTTCAATTTTGACACTATTTGGTACATGATTTTTATGAAATTCATAAAATAATGATAAGTTCTAACCAAGTTACTTATATCAACAATAACATTTCATAGTAACCTAGAAAATTAATTTAGTTCATAAAAAGTCTCAAATTATATTTATTTGGGTATTTATAACATCAATTATGTCAATATTTCAATAATAAGATATTTACTGCATCATCATTGTGTCATAAATTAATTAAATTATTTAATGTTTAAAAATTTCAAAAAAAATACAATTATATAGGAAATATTTTTATCTTTCTAATTGATGTTTATAGTCGTATTTATCTTATGTTTAACCCCATGGTAAAAATTATTTACTTATTAAACTTTGATTTTATCTATTTTAACCCTTCTTTAAATAAATTATTAATAAATGTCCTAATCTAATCCATGTGGGCCTAAATGGTCATCTATTATTCCTAAGGTTGTTTATGGTCGAATTACACTTTTCCAATATAATTAGGACATTTTTTAGGGTAATAATAATATCATTTTTACCCTTAATTACCCTATTTACTTTTAACCGTGGTAAAAAAGTAAAAAGTTACTATTCACCAAAAAATCATTTTCATCTCATTGAACCACATTTTACTTACTGAAATAAACTGTGTGTCTTTGATTTTTGAAATTCCAGTCACAGAAGCGGTAAAATTAAGTTTTATGAAAAATTTAGTTTTTTAACTACCACTTAGTGGTTTCACTATTCATCAAAAAAATGAATGTTTCCAGAAAAATACAAAAAATTAGATCTAAGCTATATTTGATATTATGAATTCAAAAATGATGTCTATTTTATCAAATTCAAAACATATCAGCTACATTAACTAATTTAAAAATTAATTCCCATCGTCAAAACAAATAGCGTGTTTTTAAGAGATAATAACTATCAAAAGATTGACACTTGTTTATAAATGGTTTAAATGTGAAATTACATCCAATGACCAACATTGTATTAAATTTTAAAAAAATATATTCTAAATATACTTTTAATCCACTCAAATTAATAATTTATCACTATTAATTATTTCGATTAAAAAGTTGTTTTTTTTATAATTTAGTAATTTTCACTATTTATCAGAATATGAAAGTTATCCGAAAAGTACCAAAATTTCACCTTAGGCTAAATTCAATACTCAGAATCCAAAAATGAAGTCCATTTTGAAAAATAAAATTTACAAAATTTCAAAAAGTGGTTATTACTATTCATAACGGCTAGTTTTAATAATATTTTAATATCATATTATTGTTTAGTAAAACTCGTTATTGCATACTACACATGCTATCCAGGAAGGTTGCGATTGCGTGTAATGCAAGGAAAGTCAAGGATCCGTGTTGTGCATGCTCCTTTTGGTGTAGCGTACAACACAAGACATTAATGAAATTAAAAAGAATATTTTTCATAAAATCTCGGGGTGTTACATTTACATTAAATTTTGTTATGAACCATTTTTCATTAGGAACTATTAGAGGATATGGAGAGAAAATTATTGATTCTAAGAAGAAAGGAAGATGGAATTTTTTCAATGTATAATGATAACTTTAAAAGGATAGGAAGGAAAAATTCAAACAATATAAGTAGTCTAAAGGTTATGATTGTCCAGTTTCTTATGGGATTAATCTAATATATAAAAGTGTACTTGTCCCCATACAATACTGATTATATGATGATATAGTGACTTGTGATATCAATATATGGAAATAATTATTCACGTATTATAGATTCTAAGTTAAATAATAGGTGAATTTTTTTTACATAAAATGATGGATAATTAGAATAAGATAATAGTAGACATTTTACAAAATATTACATGTGTGGATATAAATACCCCGGTTCATGCCAAAATGGATATTCAGTTCTCTTCTACTCTAAAAAATGTGACACGATGATCACAAAAGGATAGATTTGGAAAAATGAGAGGTTGGGGATTCTTCTATTGAGACTAGGAATCGTGCAATACACAAGTCATTTCTTTTTATACAGCCTTAGAATGTGTGGGGGTTTGGGAAAATATATATATATTTGGTGGGTGGGTCTCTATTATGGTTTCAACACACTATGCCTTCAAGTTCCATTTATAAGGGAATATTCCACTTTGTCTACGGTCCATGTACAGTTTCCCCTCAACCATATAAAGGGGATTATCAAAAATATTAAAAATTTATGACATTTGTGCTTTCCAGGGTACAATCCATCAATGTAGATTGATTTTACTATAATGATATGGGGAATTATTATAACTAATTATCCATGTATAAATGTATCATACCATAAAATAATATTACGTGGGAACATCAAGATTCTGAAAATATTGCAACTTCTATGAAAGTCACAATAAGATCATTGTAACAACCCAAGATTTTATAAGATACATTCTTTTTAATTTCATTCATATCTTCTATTGTACGACACACCAAGATTATCTTGCGCTATACGCAACACTGTATTAGCTTGTAGTATACGCAACACTTTTCTTGGCTCTTGTAACACACAATTTCAAGTTCGTTTGATAGAAGTTATTCTACGCAACATTGAGTGTATATATATATATATTCAATGTATAAATAAAATATGTTTGGATTCTGTTATACACAACAACAAAGGAGTTTTGCACTACACGCAACCCTGACTTGGCTTGCATTACACGCAATCGCGACCTTCCTCGATAGCATGTCTTGTACGCAATACATGGATTTACTAAACAACGATATATTATTATAATATTGTTATGAACTAGCCGTTATTAATAGTGTTAACTAAATTTAGAATTTTATAACATTATTATTCATCTTACACATTTCTAGAACATGGTATAAGAACAAAATAAATTTTTCAGGTAAAATAAGTATTTTTCAAAAAATGCAGTTTTGCCACCTTTTTATGGCACACCCACATTAAATCTAGTTTTTGACATGTTTATATGTTCAATTTTACAAAATAAAATTCTTCTTTTGAATTAGGATATAAAAATTTACATTAGATAATGTTTTTATATTTTTCCGATAACTTTCATATTTTAATGAATAGTAAAAACACGATATATTTTAATTAAAAACATCTTTTTTCATCATAATATCTTATGTGGTTAAATTATAATATTGAATGGTTTTAAAGTATAAATAGAATATATTTTTACCATTTAATATATTGTATGTCATTATCATTGATTTTACCTTGAATTCGTAGGTTAAATCATTCAATATTTTGCAATGTTTTAAAGAAAAACCTGTTTTCTTTCAACAATAGGATTAATTTTAATTAAATTTATGCATATTTTGTGTATTGAATTTGGAAAAATGGATTCCATATTTGGAATCAGTGGGTCCAAATTATGTTAATAAGCTACTTTTTATTTTTGGGCATTGTGAATAGTAACTACGGTAGATTTTATTTACTATAGTTAAAGGTAAATCGGGTAATTAAGGGTAAATATAAGATTATAAAATTACCCTAAAACATGGAAAAATCCAATTTTATGGCTAAAAGTAGACACATATAACCTAAGGGTCGGATTAAATTCATTTTATGGACTTTTTTCCATGAAAAAAATTTAATTAATTTTAAAACCAAAGAATGTGACAACATGTCACTTTCGTAAATCTTATAAGTATAATAATTTTGATTTAGTGATAAACTTCATGTAACTTCAAACATGAATAGTCTCCAGAAAGCTAATACAATTATCTACATCATAGGAATTTATTTAGAATTTTTAGGGATTAAATAATTAACATTTATTTTGACACAAATGTGATGCAGTAATTGTCTTATTAATGAAATATTGACATAATTGATGTTATAAATGCCCAAATAAATGTAATTTGAGACTTTTTATGATTGAAACTAATTTTATAGGTTAATATGACATGTTATTGTTTATTTAAGTAACTTGGTTTGAACTTATCATTCTGTTATAAATTTCATAAAAATCATGTACCAAATAGTGTCAAAATTGACATAAATTAGTTTTTAAAACAAATATTATATTATTAATTGTTATTTTATTCTTAAAAATATAAGCATTGGAAAAATGACATAGATAAGGTTATATATATTAATAATAAACAACTTGGGGTTATTTTGGCTTGATATAGTAAATTTATTAACCATATAGTGTAAGAAAATAAAAAGACACGGTAAAAGATATATTATTTAACTTAAAGTTAAATCTAATTGATAAGGTTAAAATAATAACCTAAACTTTTCCAAATCCTATTGGATGAGAGTATTTCAACCCAACCCCACTTTATCTGCGAAATAAGACCCTTTGGAACCATTATAAACCGAATTTGACCTTAATATAAAATAATATTTTGAGATTTTCCTATGGTGCCCCTCTCCTCCCTTATAAAAGGGCACCTCCTCCCTCTCCTCCTCACACCAATTTGAGCATTCAAGCTTGGCCAACCCCTGTCAAAATCTCTTCTCCACTTCTCTAGTATCATCCTAGAGGTCATGGTCTTCTTAAAAGACCATCCTTAGTTCTTTAAGTGGATGTTAAGTGAAGGCGCGTCAAAAAGAGGTAATATCCATTACCGATCTTTGTCAATTTCTTTCTTCTTCAACTTCTTCTTATTTAGTTGTTTCATGATAAAGTAATAAAATAATTATTTATTATATACTGATATGTAATTATAAATATGAAACAACTCTAATTAACCTTCTATCCATCCTACGGAAAAAGGAAATCACCGCTCGTGCGTACGTACGGAATACCGTCTTCACGCCGTGGTGTAATCTATTTTCTTACACCACCTTAATTGGATGGGTATAATGGTGTAATGAGTAACTATATATATTTATTATAAAGTGATATTGATACTGAAATAGTATACATACACTTCATCACAATTCCACGACCATGGGAATGATATCATCACTCGTGCGTACGTACGGACTACCGTCTCCATGATGCGATCAGATTCATTATCCATGTTAACCATTACAGAATGATTATAAAGTATATATAATGAATAATAATGAAATATATGACATGTTAAATCTACTTTATTTATTTATATATATATATTTCATCTACTTACTTCCATTCAAGACAATAGGGAAAGGAAAACAGCGTTCATTCGTACGTACGGACTACCGTCTCCATGAACGGTGTGTTCCATTTCATTTATCTATCTATTATATATGATATATAAATCATATTTTATATTTTGGAAGAAAGTAAATCATGATATAAGTAATAATAATATCAAGAACAACAAGTCCAAACACCTACGATAAATGAAACGATTTTACCCAAAACGCTTCTTTAACATGGAATTTACAAAAGAACGGGTAATATAAAGTCATAAGTGAACAATATATGATATAATAACAATTATTATGATTCTGTAATAAGTTAATCACATTATTTAAATCATTATATAGGAGGTTCGGATACGTAAAAAGCATATCGGACATAAGGAAAGGGAAAATATCACAATCTCATTTTTATCCGAGATTGTTTATAATTTGGCATTTACTGGGGTGTATTTTATCATCCACATCCATGTTTCCTCAATATGTAATATTATTTCCATCCAACTACAATTGTTTAAATCCAATTTTACCCTTCGGTGAGTTTTTATTAAAGGATATGAAAGAAATCTTTTGTCATTTTTCGTATGAGGTAGTTTTTAACTTTTCCGACAAAAGTACGAAGAATGTTTTTTTTAACTTATACAGCATGAATGTATTTGAAAAACATTATTTCCAAGAAGCTTCCTTTAAAAGTTTTCATGTTTATTTTTAATCAACTTCTTTTAGTTTAAAATTGTATGACATGTTAAGAAAGGAAAATGTTTTTGAAGTAGAAAGGATATTTTCCTCAAGAATGAAGTTCAAGTGTTTTATCAAAATTATTTTACATCTAAGATAATAAAGGGTTCTATTTTTATCCCTATTATTACATTGATTTGATTATGTTGTGATGGAATTATTTTTATGAATTCCTTTATCGTATATGAATTGTTTTATGATGTCATGATGTTTAAGATTCCCATTTTTATTACATGGGTTATGCAATGATGTATGGTTTATGATTTTGTGGCACACATAAGAATTGTATCATTATGAGATGGGTGGGACCTATATCTCCCTCCAATTCATTGGGTAAAGATTTTATATCTCATGAGATAGACATGGTGGGAACGGTAGGTTATACCGGTTTAGTGAAACAGGACTGAAATGAGGGTGACTCGGTTCAGAAATGGACTTTGTCCACTAAGATAGTCTTGGCAATGAGTCTTGACTAATAATATATGATTCTCTATGATTATGTGTGTATGCCACAAAGTTTCATGTTTTATGTTATGATTATTGGGATTTCATTTCACTACTATGATTTATCCCATGTTATGATATTATGATCTCTTTTGTTGGTTACGATTTCCAAAATGTTATGTTCTTATGAATATGATGTGATTGATTTTTCTTTTGTTTACCCTTGCAAAGCATTTGAGCTCACCCTTTTATGTTTTCTTTTCCCCAGGATATAAATAAAAGTTCTAGGTAAGAAAAAAAACGGAAGATCTTTATGGGAGATGTTGAAGATCTTTCACCATGATTAGAAGATTACATTCCGAGTTTCCAAAGACACTAAACTATTACGATCCTTGTGTGTTTTTTTGTTATGTAATTAGTTTTCCACAAATGTAATGTATTGTCCTTGTACGTTAAGCTTCAGGTCTCTACAGTTGGTATTAGATGAAAGGTTTAGTCAACCTTTGGAAACTAGGATGCGAAAACGTTGGTGAGATCCCTAGAGATATTACTAAGGTATGTCTAGGGATGTCCCTAAGGATAAGTATATGTATAGGATATTGTCCTACAACTACGGTAACAATCTTAGAATTTAACTTGAGATGTTAGATATTAAGGGTACTCCCCCTTTACTATGTTGTTTTCCCTAGCATTATTTTTTCCTCTCACACTATTCTTTTTGGGTTTTAGATGATGGATGGAACCCGAAGGAACCGTGTTGATCACTGTAATGGACAATGCAATGATTGTCCTCCTGAAAAAACAAGTGTTATGGGAGATGGAGTGAAAAATATTATTGCTATACTTACACAAGCTATGAATCATTCTGAACTTCCAAATGTGTAGAGAAGGGAACAATATTCTATTGAGTCCTTCATGAGGCAACGTCCACCTTCTTTCAATGGGTCTTCTGATCCACTTATTGTTGAACAATAGATCAGTACCACTGAAAAGATATTTTCAGTTCATCAATGTTCTGAACATGATAAAGTCATCTTAGCAGTATATCGTTTGGAAGGTGAAGTTGATCAGTGGTGGAATCTTATCAAGAATACGAGGCCAAGAGATTAAATTGAGTCCATGGAATGGGACGAGTTCAAGAAATTGTTTTTCAGTAAGTACTTCCCTCATATTCTTCGAACAAAGATGGAAAATGAGTTTCTTGAGCTGAAGCAGAAGGATGATGAATCTGTTGGTATATACGAAGCGAATTTTACAAGACTTGCAAGGTATGCATCTAGAATTATCATCCAACCTGAAACTAAAGTTTATCTATTTTGCAGTGGCTTAAAACCAAGTCTTCGAAGGGCATTAGCTATAAGAGACTTCAGTAGCTATGAATAAATTGTGCATTGTGCTGTCATGGTAGAAATGGAAGTTGGTGTTACATATCCATCTCATGGTTTTTATAAGAAACGAAAGATGGAGTTCAAGGAGAAATCTCAAAATAATGGTGAAAAGAAGATGAATGTTTCCTTATGCAGAATGTGTGGAAAGAAGCATGGTGGAGATTGTCTTAAAGGGACTAGAAAATGTTTTAAGTGTGGAAAAGAAGGTCATCGAGTAGCTGAGTGTCGAGTAATGGAAAAAGGGTTTCTAATGATGTGAATAAATAAAACACTGCAGAGAACGCACCACCAACACTTCAATGCTTCATGTGCAAGAAAATGGGGCATTATGCTAATAAATGCCCTAATCCAAGGGTTAGTGATGATCGACTTGAGCAACCGCTTAAGGCAAAGGACAAAGAGAAGTCACATGCGATCACTATTGGAAATGTTGAATATGACAACGATGTGGTGGAATGATTAAGTGTTTATGTAATGGGATTCCAAAATAATGTTGTATCATGGAGTATTGGAATATTTATGTATTGGTATAATCTGGTATTCAAAGTGATTGAGATATTTTTGGAAATAAGATGATATGCACATAATGAAGGGAAAACGAGAAAATGAAATGTTTAACAGTATTCATGACCTCATGATTGATATGAAGACTAAGTGATATCATGGTTTGAGTATATAGAATTTTGAGGATTTTGGTATGTGGAAAGTGTTACATTTTAACTGCATTCAAGTCTTCACTATGGTTCAATGGGTATTCATTTTTTCAAGAGAATACATGATTAAGGTATTCACATGATTGGAATGTGACCAACAATATATATATATGGGGGATAAATGATGGTATTCAAATGCATGGTTGATGACATTTCAAGTAATCGTTTTCTTTATACTATGAGATTGGACCGAAGTATTTTAGATAAGCCTAAATATTGGAATGGATTATGTTGGACATATGCTAAGTATTGTTTAAGGATAGAACTTTTTTCGATATTACGGATGAGATTTTATAGAAATGTAGTTTTAGAAAAAGGACAACATACAGGATGGGAGAAAACCCATTGCGTCGGACAAGGATGTGGGAATCGAACCCACAACTGAAGTGCGACTGGCCTTTTTCGCCTACCACTGGCCTACAGGAAGTCCATGTTTAGTAGAAACTAGTTTTATTATTTTAAGCAGTATAAGTCCATCTTAGGAACTATATAAGATTAATCTCACTATAGATGGACTTATGTATTTTTTTTATAACTTTTCTAACCTTTTTTTTGAGACAGATGGAATGACCCATCATTATATCACATGATCTTCTAACACATCACGAATGACAAATTCAACTTCGTTTCTTTAATAGATGAAGTGGAAATTGTACAAAGAATGAAAAACGGTGAGACTATACCAAAATCACGAAAGTATTTTTTCTAATTCCAATTTCATCAACTTTAGGGAAATGAACTTGAAAAAACCAAAAATGTTGTCCTACTGCCCCTATATCTTATGAATCAGATGGTACCTTAGATCACCACAATTCAATAGCTTTGTGATTGTTGGCTTTTTCGTAGCCATGTTCTCTACCACTCTCCAACAGAACATGACGGTTAGATTTCTCTTCCATGTCCATATTTTCTCATATATTGAAACCCAGTGATGAGTTCATTTGGGTAACCGTTATATTTCATACTTTAGTTTTTAAAGTTCAGTTTTGGTATTTCTTTTTACGATGTTGGTTTTTATGAATAATAAACAATTTATAACCCCGATGAATTTCGAGGGAGAAATTCATTTTAAGGGGGGTAGAATGTAACAACCCCAGATTTTATAAGATACATTATTTTTAATTTCATTAATATCTTCTATTGTATGACACACCAAGATTATCTTGCGCTATACGCAACACTGTATTAGCTTGCAGTATACGCAACACTTTTCATGGCTCTTGTAACACACAATTTCAAGTTCGTTTGATAGAAGTTATTCTACGCAACATTGAGTGTATATATATATTTATATTCAATGTATAAATAAAATATGGTTGGATTCAGTTATACGCAACAACAATGGAGTTGTGCACTACACGCAACCCTGACTTGGCTTGCATTACACGCAATCACGTCATTCCTTGATAGCGTGTCTTGTACCCAATACCGGGTTTTACTAAACAACGATATATTATTATAATATTGTTATGAAATAGCTGTTATGAATAGTGTTAACTAAATTTTGAATTTTATAACATTATTATTCATGTTACACATTTCTAGAACATGGTATAAGAACCAAATAAATTTTTCGGGTAAAATAAGTATTTTTCAAAAAATGCAGTTTTGCCGCCTTTTGATGGCACTCCCACATTAAATCTAGTTTTTTACATGTTTATATGTTCAATTTTACAAAATAAAATTCTTCTTTTTAATCAAGATATAAAAATTTACATTAGAAAAAGTTTTGATATTTTTCCGATAACTTTCATATTTTAAAGAATAGTAAAAACACGCTATATTTTAATTAAAAACAACTTTTTTCATCGTAATATATTATGTTGTTACATTATAATATTGAATGGTTTTAAAGTATAAATAGAATATATTTTTACCATTTAATATAATGTATGTCATTATCATTGATTTTACCTTGAATTTGTAGGTTAAATCATTTCAATATTTTGCAATGTTTTAAAGAAAAACTTGTTTTCTTTCGACAATGGGATTAATTTTAATTTAATTTCTGCATCTTTTGTGTATTGAATTTGGAAAAATGGATTCCATATTTGTAATCAGTGGATCCAAATTATGTTAATAAGATACTTTTTATTTTTGGGCATTGTGAATAGTAACTATGGTAAATTTTATTTACTATAGTTAAAGGTAAATCGGGTAATTAAGGGTAAATATAAGATTATAAAATTACCCTAACACTTGGAAAAATCCTATTGGATGTCTCAAAGTAGACCCATATAACCTAATGGTCGGATTAGATTCATTTTATGGACTTTTTTCCATGAAAATAATTTAATTATTATTAAAACCAAAGAATGTGACAACATGTCACTTTCTTAAATCTTATAAGTATAATAATTTTAATTTAGTGATAAACATCATGAAACATAGAACATGAATAGTCTCCAGAAATCTAATAAAATTATATACATTATAGTAATTTATTTAGAATTTTTAGGGATTAAATAATTATCATTTATTATCACACAAAGATGATGCAGTAATTGTCTTATTAATGAAATATTGACATAATTGATGTTATAAATGCCCAAATTAAATGTAATTTGAGACTTTTTATGACTTACACTAATTTTATAGGTAAATATGACATGTTATTGTTGATTTAAGTAACTTTTTTCGAACATATCATGCTGTTATAAATTTCATAAAAATCATGTACCAAATACTGTCAAAATTGACATAAATTAGTTTTTAAAACAAATATTATATTATTAATTGTTATTTTATTCCTAAAAATCTATGGTTCGGCCAAAATACTTAGATAAGGTTATATATATTAATGATAAACAACTTGGGGTTCTTTTGGCTTGATATAGTAAGTTTATTAACCATATAGTGTAAGAAAACAAAAAGACACTGTAAAAGATAAATTATTTAACTTAGAGTTAAATCTAATTGATAAGGTTAAAATAATAACCTAAACTTGTCTAACTCCTATTGGATGAGATTATTTCGACCCATCCCCACTTTAGCTTCGAAATAAGACCCTTTGAACCATTATAAACCGAATTTGACCTTAATATAAAATAATATTTTGAGATTTTCCGAAGGTGCCCCTCTCCTCCCTTATAAAAGGGCACCTCCTCCCTCTCCTCCTCACACCAATTTGAGCATTCATGCTCGGCCAAACCCTGAAAAAATATCTTATCCACTTCCCTAGTATCATTCTATAGGTCCTGGTTTTATTAAAAGTCCATCCTTAGTTCTTTAATTGGAGGTTAAGTGAAGGCGCGCCAAAAAGAGGTAATATCCATTACCGATCTTTTTCAATTTCTTTCTTCTTCAACTTCTTATTATTTAGTTTTTTCATGATAAAGTAATAACATAAGTATTTCTTATATACTTATATGTTATTATAAATTTGAAACAACTCTAATTAACCTTCTATCTATCCTATGGAAAAAAGAAATCACCCCTCATGCGTACGTACGGAATATCGTCTCCACGCCGTGGTGTAATCTATTTTCCGCCACCACCTTAATTGGATGGGTATAATGGAGTAATGAGTAACTATATATGATTATTATAAAGTTATATTGATACATAAATAGTATACATACACTTCAACAAAATTCCACGACCATGGGAATGATATCATCGCTCGTGCGTACGTACGGACTATCGTCTCCACGACGCGATGAGATTCATTCTCCACATTAACCATTCATGAATGATTATAAAGTATATATAATGAATAATAATGAAATATATGACATTTTAAATCTACTATATTTATGTATATATATTTATTTATTTTATCTACTTACTTCTATTCGAGACAATAAGGAAAGGAAAACAACATTCATGAGTAGGTACGAACTACCGTCTCCATGAACGGTGTGTTTCATTTCATTTATCTATCTATTATATATATATATATATATACTGAATATATATGATATATAAATCATGTTTTATATTCTGGAAGTATGTAAATCATGATATAAGTAATAATAATTTCAAGAACAACAAGTCCAAAAACCTACGATAAATGAAACGATTTTACCCAAAACGCTTCTTTAACATGGAATTTACAAAAGAACGGGTAATATAAAGTCATAAGTGAACCATATTTGATATCATAACAATGAATATGATTCTTTAATAAGTTAATGACATTATTTAAATCATTATACAGGAGGTTCGGATACATACAAAGAATATCAGACATAAGGTAAGGGAAATATCACAATCTCATTTTTATCCGAGATTGTTTATACTTTGGAATTTACTAGGGTGTATTTTATCATCCACATCCATGTTTCCTCAATATGTAATATTATTTCCATCCAACTACAATTGTTTAAATCCAATTTTACCCTTCGGTGAGTTTTTAGTAAAGGATATGAAAGGAATCTTTTGTCGTTTTTCGTATGAGGTAGTTTTTGACTTTTCCGACAAAAGTACGAATAATCTTTTTTTAACTTATACGGCATGAATGGATTTTAAAAACATTATTTCCAAGAAGCTTCCTTTAAAATTTGTCAAGTTTATTTTTAATCAACTTATTTTAGTTTAAAATTTTATGACATGTTAATAAAGGAAAATGTTTTTGAAGTATAAAGGATATTTTCCTCAAGAATGAAGTTCGAGTGTTTTATAAAAATCATTTTCCATCTAAGATAATAAAGGGTTCTGTTTTTATCCCTATTATTACATTGATTTGATTATGTTGTGATGGAATTATTTTTATGAATTCATTTATCATATATGAATTGTTTTATGATGTCCTGATGTTTAAGATTCCCATTTTGATTACATGGGTTATGCAATGATGTATGGTTTATGATTTCGTGCCACGCATAAGAATGGTATCATTATGATATGGGTGGGACCTATATCTCCCTCCAATTCATTGGGTAACGATTTTATATCTCATGAGATAGACATGGTTGGAACAGTAGGTTATATCGGTTCAGTGAAACAGGACTGAAACGAGGGTGACTCGGTTCAGAAATGGACCTTGTCCACTAAGATAGTCTTGGCAATGAGTCTTGACTAATAAGATATGATTCTCTATGATTATGTGTGTATGCCACAAAGTTTCATGTTTTATGTTATGATTATTTGGATTTCATTTCACTACTATGATTTATCCCATGTTATGATATTATGATCTCTTTTGCAGGTTAAGATTTCCAAAATGTTATGTTCTTATGAATATGATGTGATTGATTTTTCTTTTGTTTACCCTTACTGAGCATTTGAGCTCACCCTTTTATGTTTTCTTTTCCCCAGGATATAAAGAAATTTTTTAGGTAAGAAAAAAAATGGAAGATATTTATGGGAGATGTTGAAGATCTTTCACCATGATTAGAAGATTACGTTCCGAGTTTCCAAAGACACTAAACTATTACGGTCCATGCGTGTGTGTTTTTGTTATGTAATAATTATTACGCGAAAGTAATGTAAGGTCCTTGTACGTTAAGCTTCGGGTCTCTGCATTCATGATTTAAAATGTATTATTTTATTGTTTTTATAACCACACATTTAAAACTAATGATTTTTATATATGTATTTCATTACCATATAAACCATTATATATATTTTTTGTTTTTAAAATTTAAAATGGTATGATAACATAATCTTATGTTTATAACTCCTCTTTGATAGATTTTTATGGGAATATTATTCCTTTAAACCACATGATGCTTCCCCTTATAAAATTTGATACAATTTTTTATATAAAATGGATCTCTTAGTATATATCCCACATAAGTTTCCAGGGATAGGAAATTATATTCAATATTCTGAATTAGTGTTTTACCATCATTCAGTATGAGGGGAAACAAGAACTCCCAATGTAAATTACATCTATAATATGGTTTTTTAGGACTATTAATGAGGGTTAATTATATCAAATGGTTAGAGAGAGACTCAATATTCAATATTTTCCAATTTTTTCGAATATGGTGATGTGTTTCTTTAGAAATTTTTATTTCTTCACCTGATTCATCTTGTTAATATTTAAATATAACAAAAAATGTTGTCATGACTCTTTAAATAACCCATATATAATTTTTCCTATTGAGTTTTACGATTTGGAGAAGCAACTCAAGGAGAATACAAAAAATTAATTCTTTCATCCAGCTTCTTCTCCATGGGGTTCAACTATTCTTTTTATTAAGAATAAATCTTAATTAAATGCATATTTTCATTTATTATGATAAACATAACAAGATAAATATTATGAAAAAGTATCATCTACCGTGTATTGATGATATATTTGATCACATATGTTAAGATCATTATTTTTATATGATTTACCCTATATGTGGGTATCATTATATATGGAACGCAAAGGAATATATTACAAAGACAACTTCCTATATGATCTATGGTCATTATTAATTTATAGTATTTCAATTTTGACTTACGAATGATCAGGTATTATTCATTTATTTAATATATAGATTCATTAGGAGTTACATTGAATGGTTGGTAGTTTTATTTAAAGATAATATTCTTACATATTAAAAGTGAAAGAAGGGGTGTTAATAACATTTGACAATTTATATGAATATCATGATAAATGATAACATGTATTCCAAATTTACAAATTGTAAATTCTCCATTCATCATCTTTCATTCTTAGTTCATTTAATATCATGTGATGGTATATCGAGGGATACAACCCAGATAAATGTCATTGAATGTTATCCCAGACCAACCATATTAATTTATAATCATAGTTTTATTTTCATGGAAATATATTTTCAAAACATTATATAAAATTTATTTTGATTTTAAAATCAACTAATACATTTATCTTGGAAGGGATTGAAATTCCCTTGGGAATATGAGTATGAGTAAAATTTCAACGAACTAGAGAAAATTCTAGTCATCACGCATATGCTCACTCTACCACACAATAATGATTTGTTTATAATATATATTGATTCATTAATGATTAGAATGGGATGTATCCTCATATATAATGACATGGTCATAGAATATACCTCTATGCATTTAAAAATTTATTAGAAAAATTACATGAATAATTATTTAAATATTCCATGTGTGATTTTATTCATTGAAGATATGGAGGATTTATCTTTATAGTTAACGGTGTGATATATATATACTAATAATAAAATCATAAAATATATATTTATCTATAATTACTTGGATAATAACCATTGTATATTGTTTAATATGATCAATGATTATTGTTTCTCAATAGGGTAACATATGCAGCGATGATGGAAACACATATCCTTCCTTAATGGTGATGGACATTGAGGTTTTACCTCCCCCTATGGATGGGAAGGGTCCAATGTCAACCGTTAATGATTCCCATCATCATCCCTTATTTACCTTCTCTTACCCTGATTTTGTCCCCTCAATCCCTCATATCTCGATTTTCACTAGAGCCCCAGATCTATTCAATAGTTCCTCACAACTCACCCTCTCACTCTCCCAGGTCACTAATTCATCATCACATCTAAACATGATGATGATATCCCACATAAAATAGTGTCACCCATCATGGGATTTTATTGACCAGTTTTTCTTTAATTCATGGGGATTAGAATAACGTGCAACTGGGGGACTTCTCAACAACAAAATTATGATGATTCTATTAATTTCATATAATGACATCATTTAGACCTAGTATAGATCCACTCACATATTCAAAGAGTCATGTTTATTCCTATTTTGATGCAATGTTTATTTTCATATGAATTGAGACACCTGAATAATGGCAATTTGGGTAAGGATTCCCAAAATCCCTGACCATTTTCAGAATCCTACTATTATTCAGATAGAGGGAAAAATTGTTTAATTTTATCTATGTTTTGATAGAAGAACTAGATATATGTTCCTCCCAATATCATTGATATATTTTTAGGTCGATTTCTTAAGATAGAAGATATAATTTTTTTGGTTCACCGTTGAGGATGTGTTCAATTATAAACATACTTTTGTGTTTGAATCGTGGAGTGATATATGTTATTCATGGAAAAATTAAGTCATTTTTTGGATTAATCTAGTCATGGGTGTATGAAAAATTACAAGAAATTGAATGGGGGGCTTGATTCTAATATAATGTATTTAGATTCTGTTCTCGATACAACTATGATGAAATAAGCCAAAAATGTCTTCAGAAACCTTTTGGAGGTTGTTTTCATTGGTTCACATTGGGAAAGGGAGTCATCATTGGTGAATTTATATACCAGTCTCATAGTATATGAATTCTCTATAGATGGATAATTTAACAATATTAACATCCAAAAGGGGGGAGGTCCCCTTATTCAGGATTCATCTATTTTTTCTAAAGTCCCCTAATATGCCCAAATGGTGAATATAAGTGGGTTTGATAATATAGATGTTTCCAATAATAGGATAAAGAGAGGGTTGGATCCTATTGTAACCTCTAAGGTATAGGGTGTGTAGAATTGATGACATACCTCACTACCAGACACTGATATTTCCTCAGTTGTTGTAGATCCATATGAAGGGAGCTCATAAGCCTTATATTGAAATATTTATGGATTTTTAGAAAATTGAAAATGGTGTTTGTGTGGAAATAATGTTATAAAAAAGGGTTGTTAGTTTAATGTAAGAATTTATCACTGGATTTAATATTCTCAAAAAGTTATATTTTTTCGGAGATCATGGTTTGGGAAATTTTAATATAGAAGTGTAGGAATAAGATAAGTATAAAAAAATTAAAATTACACTTTATTAAAGGGATAAAAAGTGGAACCTAATGACTTGGTACATGACATTTAGCACCCTCTAAGAAATAAAGAAGAAAACTCACAATAATCTTCAAAGTGGGAAGATCGTCATACATTGATGACACCTGGGTGAGGCTCTATAAGTGGAATATAATGCAGCATAAATGGAAAACTTTCCTCAAATAAAAATAAAAAATCTGATTACTGAAATTAATACTCAATCCTTATAAATCCAATGGATAAAAATTAATATATAAAACTATATATAATATAGGTAGATACCATACCGTACATATAGGAGGTTCAGAGTAGTGGTAATATTAGGGCCAACAATGTATCCTAGTGAAGATAATTTTAACTAGTGCTTCTTCTTCATTCCAAGGAAGAGATGTTATAAAATGATTTTATCATAAACCTTTCAATAGAATATGATAATAGAAAAAATTAAATATGAATTAGAGTTTTATTTAATGAAGAAAAATATGAGTAGAATAATAAACATGATGAGATATTTGAACGTCAAATGAATGATTGGAAATATAATTTAGAGGATTATATGCATATTTGGGACTAGATGGTGAACCATTCAAAAGATCATATAAAGTAAAACCAATAGATACTAGAAAAAGTTATGCACTAGGGATTATATAGGGTGAGTAATGTTAATAATCTTAGATTTTTTAGAATAATTTATACATTAATTTTATGTTTAATGAATTTAATCATGGAATGTTTGGCTTCCCACTTTTTTCAAAAACGTTCTTTATTAATAAAATTTTAAATTTCATATTGTAATCATTGATCAACAAATTTCCACCATGGAATGACGAACATGGTGTTTTCTGACATATATTGAAAATTCCATGTAATGTTATATATCATGAGGATAAAAAGGACTAGTATTTCTATACAAAAAAGCGTATATCCTTAATTTTAGCATTTTTTATCATCCTCAGAGAAATGGTTAGTGTGAAAAAAATTCAATCCTTAAAGGATATGTAGAGGTTATGGTCTATCGATTTCAAAGGTAGTTAATATTATGACCTTCTAATAGAAAAGTTTCAATACAATATTACATTTCACTTGATTAATAAGATGAATCATTTTTTGTCACTATATGGAAATTATTGTAGAAATGAAATGTGTTGGGATAATGGTATATAAAGAAAAATATTGGGAACTTAGTTAGTTACAGAAGTATATAGGAGTGTCAGAAACATTTAACAAACATTAAGGGTTCTCAATGTTAAATGAAAATTGTTTCTACTAATCATAAATTTGATATTTTGTTCTAATTTTGTTTGAATTTTTCTAAACTAAAAGGATATCATATTCTAAAATAAAATAATATTGAGACCTACGAATATTTTACCCATCATGATTCTTGATTTGGAGGGTATGATTTCGTAATTTTGGCACACTCATGGAACCTCACTAAATGTCACGTTGTGTTCCTTGTATCTCTTATGAGGAACTACATAACTAATACATCTCATTTACTAAAATAAGAGGTCATACCACTAACACATGATCTTACCTATAAAGAAAAAAGTAAATAATTCATGAATCATATAGATAAATCCTTTCAGAACAAGACTGGTCATCTACTTAATATAATCTAGTGGAACCAAAAATTAGAAGAAGCTTCATGGGACACCATGGATGGTAGGAGGATTAAGTATCCTAATTTATTTTTATTGGATAATTGTAAATTTAATGGATAAATTCATTTTATGATGGTTACAATGTAACAAGACAATAATTTGTAATATTTTTATTTAAAAAAATTAACCTCTTTAATAGCACCTGATAAATGCAACCCCAAGTCTAAATGAACCGTAAAATATTATACACTTATAACCATGAACTTAAATTAAAGTATATAAATAGAAATAATTACATTATTATTTTTTTAGGAAAGATATTATAAAATAAATTCATTGGTTTTTATTTTATTATAAAATAAAATAAAAAACAATTGAGATTTAAAATGAGTTGTTTCATCTGAAAAATATTATGTGCACATTGTATTTTTTTGAATTAAATTAATCACTATTAGGGAATGGTTTTATATAGTTTTCTATATTATATATTCATTAAATTATTTATAATTAATCTAATATTTTATTTATTAATGGGATAATAATAAATAAATTGTTTTTTGAAATCTATATTTACTTGACCAGTGGTTTCATACATTTTGAACACATATTTTATATTTATATTTTAAAAATATCAGAAATTTTTTTTTATAAAATGATCTTACTTTTTAAATAATAACATAAATAGTATATTATATTTAATATTTTTTAATTTTATGAAAATAATATTTTTTATAAATAGTTAAAATATTCTGAATTTTTTTAAAAAAAATTATTTCCACTTGAAGTATTAAAAAAGATTCATCTTTTAAGAAATTGAAATGTAATATTTGATCAAAAATATTATAATTATTCCAATTCAGGTTATTTGATTCATTTTTAGGAAAATTATTTATTAAAAAAATTATACATTAGAAATCATTTCGTTTCAAAAATGATATTCATCCCATTTGTTGGTTTAATTTTAAATTAAATTATAACATTTATTTTAATTAATTTTATAAAAATTTATTCCATATATTTAATCCAAAAAATATTTTATTTCAATAATTTGAATTAATTTTTTGGAAATAATTAATATTAATAAAATATAAATTATTTACTGAGGTTAAAATATTGTATTGCGCATTACAAGCACTTGTGTTAAAATTAATTTTTCAAAACTATTGGTTTTTTTTTGAAAAATTTTACTTAATATTTAGATTCATTGGGTATAAATTATTTAATAAATATGAATTTTATATTATTAAATTTTTATTTATATTGTTACAAAAACTAATTTTTGTGGTAAGTAGAAAAGTGATAATTATGTGTAAATATTAAGGTAAAGGAAATAAGATATTTGAAACTATTTAATTTTTTAGATTCAGAGGTGTGGTTCAAACTTTTATCCCATTAAATATATAATTTATCAATTTTATTTTTTAATTTGTTTGGGAGTGACTTCACAATATTGAATAGTTTTGGGTATTAACAAAATACCTCTACTTCTCCATTCTAAAATGGAACTGCCACACCTCACTAAATTACACCTCTTAGTACATTTTGACCTACCAAGCCATTCTAAAACCTATCCCAAGGATTAAATATTGAAATTATTGATATAATTTTATTCTTAAAATACCAAACCATGGGTCCATAAAAAGATATCCAAATGTGGTTTTTCTGTAGTATTGATGTATGGATTAATATGATGGAAGCCATGTCAGGGATAATGGTTTTTTTAAAATCTCATCATTATTTAGGGATGTTTATATTTAAGTGATTTTTGAATGAACCATTAATAAATATCTCTTAAACCCAATATATATTCTTCTTCCCTACTAATTTCTACACAATACATGTTTCCCATTCAATTTCATCTCTTTAAGTACTCATGATATGGAAATAATGTGTTTATGTAAAATGATCCTTTTATTTATAATGAGTAAAAATATTTTCCTTCAAAGTCTATATTAGCCTAAAAATTTCTAAACACATTATTTTAAAAATACCCAATTACTTATTAATTACATTTTTACCTATGGTTTAATTTTTACAAAATAGTTTATTGTTAATCTCTTTTTGATTTTCCAGATGTTGTACTTTTTAACCTTTTTACCAAAGTTTGAAAGGAATGATTTGATAACTTATAAGTATTGAATAGTATTTTCACCATCATCTTCACTAAATTATTTGATGTTTCCATTACCTGTATATATGGTTATTTTGAAGAAAATTCTTTCCATAACATTCAGAATGTTATTTTTATTTTAAATAAGTTATTTCACATTGACATGTGTATTTTGATTATGAAATATTGCAGATAGATTTAAAAATCAATTTTTCCTCTATTAATAAAATTTGATAAAAAATATTATTTACTATGATTATACTCTTGTGATACCATCCACTATGTTTCTATGGATGGTTTATGATCAGCAAGACTAGAGAAATTATTGATATTTTTATGACAGTTCTTCCAATATATGATGATATTTTTTTAAGGAATTTTGTTTATGTTATGTTTTTTATTAATATAATGAATGAATTGGACATATTATGTAATGAGTGGGGCCTATATTTTCATATCCCCATTAGGCTTCAGTTGAACTCAATGGAAAAACTATATTAAGTATTTGGAAGATGCATTAAATATTTAGGGAATATGTCATGTAATTAGGCCAAAATGGTATGTTTTAAATGTCTGAAATTATGTAATCCATCATTATTAATTCTGTTATTTGTAGGATTCTGATTATTTGGAATGTTATCACATCCATAGATAAGTTTTTATATTTTGTGATTATTTATGATGCATAATTGGATTATCATTTCATTATGACATATTATTCATGCCTTATTTTCCTAAGTTTTATGCTTAGAATTTCTAAGCATCTAAACTCACACATTTCATATGATTCCATTCCCTAGTATTCCAAGAAATTTTTTATGGTTGAAGTACAGAGATATGCTAAAGGGAATATTGGTGTTATCAAATAAATTACCATGTTTTTTTTATTTTTAAAATATAATGTGAGATTCAAGGATCTATCTAGTTTTACAATATTTTAAGACTGTTAGTACGTCCACATATAACATATTATTGATCATTTCCTCTATAGACTCTAGACAAAAACATTTGTTAAAGGGGATAGTTTTATCATCACTCATAAAAAAATTGATAATGTTATATGTTGTCATCACTAAAAATGAAATGATAAACTTTTACCCTTACTAAGCATCTAAGCACACCCCTTTATTTTTTTTCCTTTCCCAGAGACTCCAGGAAATTTATTGTGTTTGATATGGTCAAATATGCTAATGGGGATAATGGAATTCTCAAATAAAACAATTTTTTTATTGTATAATTATAAATTTAATGTGAGATTCATGTATGTATCTAGTTTTCCATGAGTATAAAACTTTTCAAAATATCAAAAGTCACACCTTATGTAGTAATGGCCTTTAACACTACTAGATAAAAAGAAATAATAAATTTGAAATTTTTTTCAGTGCCTATAAGTGCTCGTAATGTCACTCTATTTATTAATTCCATTCATAACACTAATAAAAGTGTCACCATTATTAGCACTTTTTTCTATCACTGATTATGATTGATGTAAGAAATTTAATTTCTATATATATATATATATATATTTATATATTTGTGAAAAATATTTATACTATAACAATCTTATATATGTAAAAACAATATTTAAATATGATTTATATTACTTTTAATAAAAAATAACTCTTATATTAATAATTTTAAACGAAAAAAATTATAAAATTTATATTAGTTAAAAAAAATAATATTTTATGTATATAAATTAATTAAAAAATATGTATATACTGAAAATAAATTTAACATATTAATATTTTATTTAATAAATTATAATATAAAAATGAATATATTCATTTAAATATATATTTACATTGATTATAAATAAATTAAAATATATGTACACGTATAATTGTATGTATGTATGTGAATGTGTTTTGTGTTTGTTTCTATTTGTGTCAATGTGTATGGGTACATATGTATTTATTTCATTTGTACATGTATATATAAATGTTACAAATTCACTTGTTAAAATATTTTGAATTTATTATTTTTTTATTTTTTCATTTATTTTTATATATTGATTAATAATATTAAAAATATATTTAATCATTGTTTAATATCTATTTCTACATATATTTAATTACAATATACAAAATTATCAAAATTATAATAATAATTAATGTTTATTTTTATACACTAATTACAAAATGCATGTATTTAAATAATATAAATACAATATATTGTTATATATATATATTGATATTTCAAACAACTATAAAAATATAAATGATGTATTCTTAACATGTGTACATGTGTATGTGTTACATGTATTTAAATAGTTATTTATAAATTAATAAATTTATAAATCTGATTAAAATTTTATTTAAAAAATTATAAATAAATATATATTAAAATTATTATTTAATTGAAATAAATATAGTTAAATAATAAATATTTTTTTTATACGTATAATTGTAAAATTTTATATATTACTATATATATAATTATATATATATATAATTATATAAATATATTTATAAATATATTCAAATATTTATAAAAATATAATACAATTAGCATTATAAATATAAATATATATATTTAAATAATAATAAAATAAAATAGCTGATATTTAAATAAGTAATTTAGAAATTATATTTATAATTATATATACTAATATACAAATATATATATATATATATATAATGAAGTCTAAGACTTTTATCTCAGATCCTAAGTCTCTTGACAGTTATAATGATGTTGATGCCACTTCTCTTGACACTTACTATATTATTGTTATGAAACTGACCCACATGGGGAAATGAATTTCTAATTTGGATATGGAAGAACTGGAAGGGGCTTGGAAAAATGTTAAGACATGGTAGTGTGGTCGACATCGAATAAATTTTGGTTGAGGATATGATCGTGATGATTGGGCTGGAGCATGAGGGTGTTGATGAAATGTGTCTCCTAGGTCTTCTTCTAAGGGGCACTGACTAGAGCAGCAAAGGCTTAGGGAGAAGAAGTATGTGCTCTTCAATCAAAAAAACTCCCCATCAGATTGGAAAATTTTTGATGATGATGATGAATATGATTATGATTATGAGAATAATCATATTTTTTATTATTTGTTTCCTTTTATGGATGAGGGCATGTATCTTTGTTTGACCCTGTACATCCTCTGTCATTTGCCATATTTTATTTTATAAAAAAAATTAGCAGTGGGCACACCTGTCTTCTAAAACTTTTCTGTATAATGATATAAATATATATAATAATTTAAAAATATTTAAAATTATATAAAAATAATTTTAATTATATTAATTAGAAATTGTATTTATAAGTAAATTAATATATATATATATATATAAATAATTTTAAAATTAAAATAAATATATAAAAATAATATATATATTGATATAAATATAAAAAAATTTATAAAAATATATATTTATAATGATATATACATACTTTTTAAATATATTTATTTATAATTATAATTAGAATTATATATATTAATATTTAAATAACTAAAAAATATTAATAAATATATTAATCTTATTTATAATTATATAAAAATATTCCTAAAAATATTCATTTATAATAATAATATATATATATATTCATAATTATAAAATTATAAGAAATTTATTTAAATCATAAATGTATATATTTAATTTATAATTATATATATTTATATATTGATAAATATATACGTAATTATATAAATATATATTATTATTAATAATTTTACATATTTATATAAATATATTTTTAATTATACAAAAAAAAAATTTGGAATATATTTATTTATAATAATTATGATAAATAAATATTTATATTTGAGAATAATTATATAATTACAATAAATATATTTAAATACTAAAAATATTTATTTATTTAGTTATTTATATACTAATATATATATGTAAATATATAATTTTTTAAATATATATAATTATATATATGTATTTATAATTATATAATTATATTTAAATTTTTAAATATATAATTATATATATTTATATATATATTTATATATATATTTATATTCATATATATATATATAATTATATATATATTTATTGTTATATATATTTAAATAATTAATAAATTATAAGAAATATATTTATTATATTTATTATAATATATATTAATATATTAATAAATATTCAAAAAATGGCTGGGAGCCTGGTGAGCCCGATCCTGCCAAATTTTTTACAAAATAAAAATACATATAGAAAAGTGAAATGATGGGGTTAGACAATGTATAAGCCCTCGTCTAAATGAAAACTACCAAAGAGTGAAATATGGACCAACTCCACAATCATTAGAGATGTTATCAGCTGATTCATATTCTGACAATGAATTCTTCTAATAAAAAGGACATAGTATATTTTCTTAAGTTTAACCTGCTCTATAGTGAGCTCTTTAGAGGAAGACGTCTTGTCACATCCACATTCAACATCTCAATCGTCTCGGCCACATCCTCAGTCATGATTTTTGGGATGATGGAATTAAATCCATGATATATTTTGTTTCCAAAACCCTTATAGACCATACATCCCTAAGGAACATTCTCCATGAGGGGTTTCCCCTAATAGTATGTCAAGTGAGAAGATTTCCTATTTCAAACATCCTTCATAGTAGGGGGACAACTATCTCTATTCTATTCCTTCCTTTACTAGACACAGAACACTCATTCCCCAATTTCTCATCAACTTATTTCTGAACAATCCTTTAAAATTATGTTTTTACCAAGGTCAGTAATATCAGGAACTCGCTCATCCATAGTTATCTTCGATCCTACATTGGAACTAGTAAGGACATCTTTGAATGAAACACTTCCACCTTTATTGTGTTGATTATATACATCACTTTTTGCATCAACAAAATGATATACATCATCCAATTAATGGAATTGATTATATTAATCTAACATATTTGGGACAATTCCCTTCATGCCCACATAAAAATTTGTTCCCTTAGAGCCAATCGTAGCAGCGGTGTGATAAATTTCATCATTTTTTCCTTAAAAATTTATTATCAAAAATCTTCAAGGTACCTGCATGTTTAACATGAATATTTCATAAATTTCTACAATTAGAGACTTATTTCCCTACAACCAGGATGAGCTTACCGAAGGATGGGATAAATTCATATTCAAATTGCGCGTCAATTTTGTCACAATTTTATACTATAGTGGTGACATTAGGTAGAAGATTGAACATGTCATCATCCACAATGACATTGGTATTATACCGAAATTTCTCTCCAATAGTGTTCTCATCCATTTTAATTGGTGCACCAATTTAGGAGTCAAGATCATTATGTGTTTTCGTATTCCAATAAACGTAGCTGAGTCCATGAATTCTGATTCATACTTTCATACGTGTATGTTTCGTTGAATGTGGATTAAAAATCATATTCAAAGTAGAGTTGCAAAAAAACCCTCGAATAATTAAAAAGAAGTTAGAACACTATGCACAAGATCGATCGTCAGCATTAGAAAAAATTAAATTAAAACATCATCTACAAATTTGAAAAATTATCGAATTTCATATGCCCCAAATTAGAGAGAGACTCAATTTAACCTCATCATTGTTCTTCGGTTAGTCATGATAAACATGAATAAGTCACCCAATTATATAAAACATACATTCATCTTATCATTCCTTAAGAGAATCATGATTTGACAAAATTCTAATGGATGCATTTCTATATCTAGAAACCTCATGAGGGATATCATCAACCACATAAGAATATGCATCTATTTGAAGCACTGATAGATTAAGAACATCAGAAGAAGAGGTCATTGTGCATATGGGTTTTGATGGTGGACTTAAACACTATGGTGGATGATCCCTCACATACTTCATAGCACCACGATCACCAAGAGTAGAGGAGAGTTCTGAAACTCAACGATCAACATAGGCATCATTCAGATATAATGATCCATGACCTAGAATAGTGTTCAGATCTACAAAAATAAAATAACTTTCCACTCTTCGATCTAGAAATATGCAATTTCCAGGTAAAACATTAATATCTGTTGCACTACACTCAATATAGAATCCATTCAAAATGGCAGACCCACAAGCACGACTACACAAGGGATTCACCTGACTCTTTGAAACCATCATAGTAGAACCATTCAGATCTTTAAGTCTACAATCACTGGGTGTTACATTCAGATAGGTATCACCGGAATCGTAAGGGCAGCTGTTTAAAATTGGATATCAGTGAACACCAGAACATTAGGGCTTCTCCAGATACATTTATTCCCTCCCAGGTCCATGATTTCTAGGCTTTTCCCCTCCTCATCCATCCAAAACATTTGATTTGGTCAACTGCCTAGTCCCATTGAGGACTTATCCAAGAGAGTGTGTGCCACACATTCCCTAGCAAATAAAACCGTGTTTAATTTCTCTATTCATAATATGAATTGTGTCTAAGTTTTGAGGGACAAAAACCTGGGTTAGTTCCACCAGATAGAGATATGACCCAACTGGTGAACTACTCGTTCAATTCCATGGGGGATAATAATCATAATTAAATTTTTTTATAAATTTTTTTATAATTATATAAAAATACTTTTAAATATATTTATTTGTAATTATAATTATAATTAAATATATGTAATTAATAATCCAAAAAATATAATAAATATACTTTTTATTAAAGATATTTAGAAATACATATTTTTAATTCTTTTTATATTAATATATAATTACAGAAATTTTATTTTTTATTTATATTTATGATAACTTTTTCAGATATCATAAAAAGTATCTTTATCCCCAATTATTTCTTGAATGCGCTAATAAAACCCTTACCCTATGTTTTAAATAGAACCCAATGAAAGTCATCCACCCTCACACTTTCATGTTTGTGTGGAAAAAAACCCTCGCTACTGCTCTTCATCAAGCATCTCGATGAATTGATCCTCTCAATATCTATTGGATGTGATTATTTCATCTACTATTTGATCATAATATTATTTAATCATGGAATTTACCCCCTCTGATATCCATACATGTAGTTCCAATGAATTCCAAAATATTTAAATACTCTTTTCCATTTACATTCCTATATTTCTTATTGATTCTTATTTTTTTTCAATTTCCACTCTTTTTTTAAGTTTGTTCCTTCATCATGAATCTAACATATTTCTCAATCTTATTCTATACATTCTTGATTGCTTATATCCCCATAGTTATGACAAGATTCACCCCCTATGTTATTAATATTTATGTTAGAGTTTATTTGTAACCTTCTTTAGGGCCTTTCCAAGTGACACATTGTCCCATAATCATTTTATTATGTTCTATGAGGTTTATAACCCACTTTTTGAGGTATGTCAATGTGATGTATAGATAATCAATGTCCAAATTTATCACCTAATACCTCACTTTTCAATTTTTTAGTATAATGAAATTTTATTCTCAATATCATTCATTCATGAATGTGGTGAAAAATTTAGGCTTTTAATTGATGTTAAATTTTGTGTCCAAAACACAAACATCCAACCAAACAGTGCTATCTGATCCGGTGCCTCTAGCCTAAGGTGCACCTCCCAATATCCAAAAGTATTCCATTTAGCAGTGATTGTGTAATTTTGAAAAAGGGGATACTCTAACTTTTTAGAATAGATATACACTGGTAAGAATATAATAATGTAACATCAAATGGAAATAATACATCGAAGACTAAAACCTGCCCTCACAAGAGATGCACAACAACTTCTAATAAATAGGGGAAGAAATAATGAAGGAGAAATAATAATTGTATGTAAATAGACAGTTCAATATGCCAGAAATCACTAGTATCAATCAAATAGATAAACATGCATCTATAGTAGGTCATATTGATCCATAACTAAAATGGGTTACCATGGATACCCCTTATTTCTATATACTATATATAAAATTGAATGCTGAAATAGTAAAGAAACTAAATAGAAACTCTAGTTATGCATGACCTCATGGTCCATGCCAATGTCCATGAAAACTGCTACTGTAATCCCTCTCCTGAGGTTGATTCATTACCTAAATGTAAATTCATAAATTCTACACACATGCTTAAGGAATCATGCTGGGTGTGAGATGAATCTTAGTAGGATACCCACCATTTTTGAGTACCATGCATATCTATTTTAGAAGCTGTGAAACATAATTAAACAATAGTAGCACAATGTGAAAAATAATCCAAAAAACCCTCTGGCACTCAACAACAACCAAGAAGTGTCACCTTCATCAGCCAACACCGTAATCTCAGATGTCGAGAGGGTCCTTGGCCCATGGCCCAAGGTACCATTGATGTGGCATAGTCAAGGTGAATCTACAGGTTCCACTTCAAATCATGTGACCCAGCACCATGTTTCTCTTGACACCTCATGCCTCACATAGTCCTGATGTCCTGAAAGTAGGCCCAATTAATTAGTAACCTGGTCATATAGACCCCTGCTCCAATGTTCACATCATCCAAAGGCCTAGTAAACAACAGAATAGTTATATCTATCATCAATTACAATCTATGATCATGGAAAAAATCACATTGAAGCATCAGCCGCCAACAAGATAGCCTCATAACTATCAACCAAAGGCTCCTCACCTTCCATGTGGCTTTCAACAACAAGAAACACAATTCCATATTCACCTAAGATGCAACAATCACGGGCCTATACCACATGAGTGGTCAAGACCATCAAATCATAGATTACTCCTGTGTGCACAAAACTCAATTTCACATGTTTTCAATCATGGGTGAGCATCAATCACAAAAATAAGAACCTAAGCCACACCAATCATCACTTTGTACCCATATGACCATATCACTCAAATATAATATCCATTTCATCCCAGTATCATAGGTCATGGCCAAACTAATAGATTCTTAGCCTCAACCAATATCCTTGAATCCCAATAATGACATCCATGACATCCCAATAACAACCTCATCCACACAAGTCCAGACCCCATAGCCACATCTCATGCAATTAAAGAAATTTAAAATATAAAATGTAAAAAAAACTTTAAAAAAGAAATCCAATTTAAACAATTAAATTTCACCACATTAATAGTCATCCCAATTTAAATATGGAGGTCTTCAATGCATCAGTGTTTAATAAATAGGTCATTTCATTTTTTTCAAAAAATCTTCTAAATTCGACACACCTAGATAAAAAACCCAATGACATATAGCCTATAACCCGACCATGCTCACATAACCAAGGTATGTGTATTCCAAATGGAATCCCTCAAGGTATATGGTCAATTTAATATGAAGAAATAGGGGCATCACTCAAAATCCATTGGTGCATTAAAAATCACCCCCGCCCCCTGAATATTTTCAAAAACACAATATAAGGTATAAACCGACTACATTAGACTCATATACATAGGAATGTCTGATATTGAGATCTAATTCAATGCGGATCAATATATATATGTGAGTTTCTATAAAAAATAATACAATTAGATCGGATGGAAATAATAGTCTAAGAGGCATAAACTAAGATGAAGAGTTGGTTTCATGGGGTTATTCTTAATGATTATGTCCAATATCATATTAAGGTTCAAAGAATGGATCATCGGTTGAAGAGTTGGATACATATCCACCGTAGAAACAAAAATGGGTGATCCCACTACTTTGTGCAATGTGGGAGAAGAAGGAGATGAGAGAACAAATAAAATAAAGAGAATAATTAAAAATAATTACATACAAGAAGCATGGTTTACCTGCACGGTTTAACAAACTATGGGACAACTATGAGGAAGCCACATCCTAAGGCTATAGGCCCGCATGAGCTACCCATAAGGTTTACCAACAGTGCACCAACCATGTGGTAAGCCTATATCAAAATTGAGAGTTTATCAGAAGGTGTTTTGCCTCATATTCATAGTTTAAACAAATCGTTTTATAGAATGAAACCTAGCCACTCATTTTTCCCTAAATTGTACACCCTGACCTGCCACATCATAGCATGCCCTTTGGTCTCCGACACTCCCAAAACCATATGGTAACACCCAAGGAATCTCCATGCCCCTATACTTCCACAAAACCATCATATAAATCAAACATAACTATCATAATTGATTCTGATCAATGAAACAAAAATTAACATAGCCACTAATTGAAAAAATGAAATAGAGAGACAATTTTAAGCCATTCTAAAAATTTGGGAAATTACAATCTCCCCACCGTAACATATCTCATCTATGGGCTAGTAAACCAAACCTAGAGACAATATAGTACATACCCATCCTGGTAATGGGAATCTAGTCTACCCTGATCTCAATGGTATATGCCAATTTTATCAGGGGCTCCCCACCATAGGAATTACCTAACTCAATCACACTAAACCCCGTACTCAAATAAATTAATGGTTAGTGTCTCACCTCATCAGGTGATCTTGTGTCATACCAAACACAAAATACGTATCCAACACCTCATCAGTGCCCACCTCAACCCCATGGATCCCATGGGACAATGTGGTCTGGTATCCCATGGATACTCAAACAATAACGGTGCCTCATACCTCAATCAAACACTAGATAACCAATGCCTTGATGCCCAAGGAACCTCAGGTAACCAATAACCCTCTAATGCCTTAGTGCCTAAGCACTAAAAAATCGCGTCTAATGATGCTTATGATGGAATTTACCTCACATATATATATATATATATAGTCACACAACTGATATGGTTATAACATTATAAATATTGTATGGTCAATCCAAATACATCATGTGCACATCGTTCACTAAAACTGTACACGTATCAATAGGTCATTCCAAGAGAAAACAAAATAATCATGGAAACACCTACAGAGTACCTCTGACCATCATCGCCTCTCCATCCCACTCATCCCCTCGTAGCTACATGGAATACAATTGGCTAGACACACAACTTCAGAAATTCTAACTTCTATGTGGTGCTGCCCCAGCCACTGACTACTGAATCCATGGATAGGTCCCACTTTCTCTGACATGCCTTCTGTATGAAATTCATCCTCGACAACCATCACTTGGTACTGATTTTAAACCAATCCATGATGCTTGGGACTGCCTTGGTCCTAGTCTGTCAACATTATAAGGAAGATGCGTATAGAACCTCTCAATATGACAGACATGTCCATGTTCCCGACACTCCTTTGGGGGCCAATCACACTAAGTCAGTACATGACGTGGATGTCCAAATTGGAAGAAAATTGGCGAAGTGCTACTCTGAGGTAGTCTGCTCATGTCTTGGGCCTGACATCCCTATTAGAATGCCTCCTGACCTCATTTACTGGAATTTAAACAATCACCTGATATAACAACCCTGATCCTTATTACACACTTTAAACTTATTTATTACATAAAAACCATCACATGATACAATATGCAATATCGAGTGGTCTAGTGTGTTTCGGGCTTAAAAACATAACATAAAAACTTTAAACATAAAACACACATATTTATTGAAAACTTCCTTTACATGGCCACTACATTCCATCGTACTTATCATTTCATTGGATAACCTGAGGACATGCATATAAAAAGGGTGAGCTATAAAGCCCATTATGGGATTAAACATGGAATAACATTAATATTTCATTACAAGTAAGGCAACAGTAATATTATTGGACTGCAAGAGAAACATGAACATAAAGGCATGATATAGTACGATTATCATAACATGGAAATGTGGAAAAAACACGTAACATGATATTAGTGTGAGATTTTACTCATTGCACATGGAGAATGAGTGAACCCTAATTGAACTTGAATTAGCATGAGTAACCCCACATTTCATTTGAAATATCATGTTACTAATCTTTAACCAATGTATTGGAGCACTATCAGGGCACATCCTTCTTGATCATTTAATTTCATGCATAAGTGTGCCAGATGGATCACACAAGATGGATTAATTAAGCACAATAAATTATTCAACGATAAAGGAATGTGGAATAAATACATATAAATATATAATAAATAATTAAATATTCATAAAGGTGACTACTCTTGATAGAGAAATGGGATGATATTCACTACACAATGACATTGGCTTTGAAAATTGCTGTGTAATTTGAGAAGTAAAATGGCGGGACATATGAACTCATAAAAATGGTTGATGAGAGAGAAATGAGGGTCTCATAATTTTTTCATGAAAAGGACAATAAGGGGGTCATATAGATACATGACCCAAAAAATTTAAGGGAATTCATATTCATAATACAATATAATTGATTGAATGTAAATGAGGAGAGACAAATTCCATACAGAATTTCTGCATGGTAATAGGGGTACATGGGAAGAATTAATGAGAGAGAAAGGGGTCTCTCTTCATTAAAACATAAATAAGGCATTATGGATGAAATTCAGAAACATACCCCAATATTTATAATGGAAAATAATATAACATACCAATATTAAGAATCATGGATAAATTGAGAAAGGAAGGAAACCCTTACAAGGAAGTGTGATTCCAAAGACATGGGAGAGGCTTGATAGAGGCATCATGGGAGATTGGTGCGCCTTGGTAGGATTATAGAGAGAGGAGGGAAGAATTTTGAAGAACTAAAGATGGTTTGAGTGAATAGGAAGTAAGATCTTAGGTGAATTTATATAGTAAAGGAGAGAGAATTCTGTATTATTTAGGTATGGGACACCAGACATTAAACTAATCAAAACAACAAACCATCCCATGATTTTTGCCCGTGAGTTTTTCAAAATGGGAGTGTAAAACAATATTTTATGAGTCCAATGTCCGAACATTTTAATATAATAGGGTTTCTTATGTGGAGGTGAGTCACACTCTCGAGGAAATCAATTTAAAAAGATAAATGTTTTATATGTCTTGGAGGGTCCACTAAAGCTTTGTAAAATAAATCACAAAAACGAAAAATCACATTATTTTAATGGTAAAACATATATTGGATGATCATAGTGTTTATAGTATTTTATTTCATCACTATTGGTTCATTATTATATCATAAAACATATTATATATCTAAATGGTATATAATTTATACCAAAAAAATTCGACAGTCCCAGAAAATTACAAAAAAATCACCATGGGATAATTTTGATGCCCTGATTCCATAAATAGTATTCATTTTATCTAAATAATTTTCTCCGTATGTGAATTTTTATTTTTAAAATAAAAATCTTCATTTATCAAAAATTCATTTATTTGACAAAAATTCTTTCAAGACATAATAAAAATTAAAATTGTTTTTATAAAAATTATACAATCATTTATATTTAACAAAAATTAATTTAGTAATAAAATTTTATTAAAATATTATTTAATTAAAAAATCCATTAATTCATTAAAATATATTTCTAAAGTAAATATTAACTAAACATAATATTTGTGCTTTAAAAACTATTTACAATGTAAAAATAATAAAATGAATTTTCTTCATTATACAAAAATATTGTACATAGTCATAGTGCTAGGGTCCTATTACATAACCCCTTAAAACACCCGCATAAGACCTTAGGTTAACGTGTGCAATAGTGATAGGCTCTTGAGATGACTTTGATATCATCTCTCGAGTTATAATCTCTATCTACTTCCAATTCTCACGTAGGTAGTTCCACCTAGGATTAACATATTCAAGTTCAGATTGGGCTTGGTCAAGAGGAAATCCTAATGACACCACCTCCTTTCTGAGCTCCAACAAAGGGGATTCATATTAAAAAATTCTACAAGATGAGGCCATCACTTCCATTTTCTGAGTAAATTTTTTTTGTTAAATATGTATATTTATACTAATCATGTGATCCTTTTTCAATTTCTATATTAGAAATGGTCGCAAGTCACTATGGAATTTTAAAAATCTAGAAACATAGTACCATGTATGTGCATATAATTTACATAACCATTAATAATATGAAATTTTAATAGACTGAGAATAATTTTCATTAACAAATGTTTGTGTCCTTACAATCTCCCCCCATTATGAAATTTCACCATCAAAATTTACTTCTCCCACACTAAAATAGATGTGGGTAACTCTTCTTCATGACTTCCTTTGATTCCCATGTCACTTCATCAAACTTTTCATTTTTCCATAACACCATGAAAAGGGGCATTATATTATTTTGTAGAACATTTTCTCTATGATCTATGATCTTTAGTGGTTGCTCCTCAAAATAAAGATAATCCTCTACCTCTACTACCTCTAAAGAGAGTACATGTGAAGGGTATGGTATGTACTTCTTGAAGAGGGATATATGAAATACATCACATACATAAATCATGATAGGTGAAAGTGCAAGTCGATATGCCACATCCGTGACACGGTCAAGAATCACGAAGTTCCCTATGTACCTAGGACTTAAAATCCATTTCTTTATAGTCCTCACGACCTTATTCCACATAAATAGGCGTAGAAATACCATGTCTCCAACATTGAACTCAAGGTATCGTCGATGGTTATCATCATAACTCTTCTGTCGACTATGGCTGCCTTGATATGCTGCTGAATTGTTTTCGCCTTCTCCATTGGTTCTTAAATCATTTTAGGTCTCTTTATCTTACACTCACTAACAACATCCCAACATGTCATTGTTCTTCACCATTTACCATAATTTGATTCATATGGTTCCATTTAGATTCTTGAGTTTAAACTGTTATTGTAGGAGAATTCTACCTGTAAAATATGTCGGTCCCGTCATCCATTGATGTCCTTAGAACATGATCATGAAATATCTTATAGTGCTTGAATAGTTCTTTCATATTGGACATCATTTTGAGGATGATAGGCCGTGCTAAATATCAGTTCAGTACTAAGAGCATGTTGGAGACTTTTCCAGAACTTCTAGGCAAGTCTTGGAACGTGATCAAATACAATAGTTACTGCTGCTTCATGCAGCCTAACCACTTCTTGGATTTAAATACATACAAGTTGTTCCAATGATAATTCTTCTATAATCGTGATAAAGTGAGTTGTCTTCATAATATTATGCACAATGACCCATACAACATTTTTTCCTCTTGATGTCCTTGGATGTCGAGTGACAATGTCTATGGTAATGTTGTCCCACTTCCATTTTAGTATGGGTAGTGGTTGCATCTTCACCATAGTCTTTTTATTCTGAGTCTTCACTTCCTAACATATTCATAACATTGATGTATATTCAGTAATCTATCTTCTCATATTGTCCAACCAAATGGTTTCTCAGAGATATCGATACATCTTTGTGCTCCTTGGGTGGATATAGAATTTTAAGCTATGTGCGTCATTCCTAAGCTCCATCATTATCTATTGATCAGATTGAACACATAATCATGACCCAAATATCACAATTTTGTCCTTGTCAACCATTATATCTAAGGATTTCTTATTTCTGATAGCTTCCACCCTTTTCAAAATTTCCACATCCTTTCTTTGAGCAACAATTATTTTCTTTCTAAGGGATGGTTGAGAAATAATTTGAGAAGGGATTGATGAGGTTTCTCCCTTTATGATTCCCCTATCTATCCTCTGCATATCTAATATGATTAGATCCTTTTCACTTTTCAACATAGATAATGATGCAAGATCCTTTGTACTTAGTGCATCTTCCACCTTTTATTTCATACCGGAAAGGTAGTGGATTGAGCTATCATAATTCATAATGAATTCAATCCATATTCGCTGGCGCATATTAGGATTGTTTTGTGTGAATATATATTTGTGGCTCTAGTGATCTGTATATATCTCACACTTCCCCCAATAGAGATAATTTCACCATATTTTTTACGCAAAGATCAGAGCCGCCAACACCAGATCATGCGTGGGAGAGTTTTGATCATGTATTTTCATCTGTCTTGAGGCATAGGCTATCACATTATCATTTTGCTTTAGCACACAGCATAAACACCTATTTTAAGCATCACATTACAACACAACGACTTCTCCACTTATTGGGAGTGTGAGTACTGGTGCAGTGATAAGCCTCTTTTTCAACACCTTGATGCTCTCTTCACATTCATCACTCCAAGAAAACATTACTCCCTTCCAATCGTTCTTGGTAAGAGGGTTTTCAAATCGTGAGATATTTCTCACAAATCTGCGGTAATAACCAGCTGAACCCATGAAGCGATGGATATCTGTTACTGATTTTGACCTTAGCCATCCCTCTATTAGAGTTGTTTTTGAGGGATCCACAGATATCCCATTTCTTGTGATGATATGACCCAAAATGAGAATTCCTTCAACAAAAACTCACACTTGATGTACTTTGCATTGATCATCACCTTTTTCATGTTCTCTAATATAGTGTTTAGATGCTACTCGTGCTCCTCCTTGGTTTTGTAGTATATGTGAATATCATCTATAAATACTACCAAAAATTTGTCAAGGCAGTAACTAAAGACTCTATTCATCAAGCCCAAGACATTTTCTAGAGCATTAGTGTGTCTGAATAGAATTACAATTAATTCGTTGTGCCCATACCTTTTATAAAAAGCAGTCTTGGGGATATCCTCCTTCATCGCCCTTACTTAGTATTATCCTGACCGCAAATCCACATTATAAAAGTATCATGCTCCACCTATCTGATTGAACAAGTCATCAATTAGGGGAAGAGGATACTTGTTTTTTATCATGATTTTGATGAGCTCACGCTAATCAATGCAAAGGCACATTGACCCATCAATCTACTTGACGATGTGGACTAGTGCGCCCCATAGTGAGGATCATTGGAATATAAACACTTTACCCAGATTTTCCAATAGTTGTTTCTTCAGATACTAAAACTCCCCAATATCCATTCTATATAGCGTCATGGATGTTTTCAATGCCCCAGGTATAATATCAATTGATAATTAAATATCTATTCTTGGAGGAAGACTAGGAAATTCCTGGAGTAGCACTTTAGTGAATTACCTCACAATAGGAATGTCATCATGGATGGTTTATTCCTAAGAATAAATCATATAATACAAATATATGTGCTCATAGGGCACTAATATCCACCCTAGAGATGATGGTGCTAAAAGAGATTCATCTTCCTCCTTGCACTTGTATAGAATCGAGGGAAGATTCTCCATATGGGGAGTGATTTACCAACCCATGACAGTTTATGTTGGCTCTATATAAGGAAAGACAATCCATGCTGAAAATTGAATCAAATTCCACCAGAGGGAGTATGATGAGGGTCTCCGGGAAGTTCAATCTAGAAATTATGACAGGGGATGAGTTATATTCATGGGATGCAATGATTGTCCCATTTTTGTACTCACTGACATCCTAAATTCCATGATTTGTGGTGGTGGTGCGATTGTTCTACTAAACTTTTGGGATATAAAAAATGCGTAGAAACAGAATAAAAAAGTACATTCTCTATTCTTGAATGAATAACTATCATACAAATCATCACATCATTTTCAGTGTTCACTTCGGCGATATTGATGTAAAAAGCTCTCACATTCTGCCTTGGAGGTTATTGGTTTCCTCCAACACCCCTTGTCTTAGGGAATTGATTTTCAAGGTTTCCTGGTTCCTTACAGTTGATGTATTGAACAAAGTTTTGAGAGTTTAACAGAGCGTTCATCTCCAATGTCACATCTGTGCCATTTTATGGACTACAGTCAATGACTAGGTGCCCTTCTCATCCACACCTAAAGCGTTTCCTCGTCCCCTAGAGGCAATTTCCATGGTGTTTCTTTTCACAAATTTAGAAAGTGGGGTGATGGATCTTCTTAACACCATATGATTTATCCATTGGATTATCAAAATTGAAGTCCACCTTACACTTATTATCCCCATGATACCCCTTAGATTCACCGATCCCTATTTCGACCTTGGGGGAACAACAGACAATTTTTTCATAGATATCGAAGTCATGGATTGTTAGTTCATTCCATAGTATAGGTTTCAGTCCACAAAAGAAGTGGTAAAATTTTAATTCTGGGGTAACAAAAAATTTGGAGGCCTATCATTCAAGCCTTGTGATGTCTTCCTTGTACGCTATGATGGATAAGTCGTCTTTTTTATCTTGAGGACAAGGAAGTCCCTTTCCATCTTAAGTCGAATAATGTGTATAAAATATTTATTGAAAAAATTATTTTAGAAATACTTCCATTACAAAATCTGAAATATTTTTTTATCAATTTCCACCATTGATCATCTTCACCCTCTATGCGAAAATCATCTAGAAGAACCTTTTCTTATTCGGAACATTTAAGTATGGAGAATATCTTTTCAATGGATTTGATCCATTTTCCAACAATTGAAGGATTAGATGGCCCATTAATATTGGGAGGCATTCGTCACATGAATCTCTTGATTGAGACTTGTTCTTCATTAGGGGGATTGAACATTCCTCTTGACCAATGTTTCTATTCAGAGATTCAGTTAACTGAAAGAGAATCATGATGAAGTTTTCGATTCAGACTCCCATCGGATTGGGCATCCCATTAAAACATTCATCACCTTGGAATTCACATCATTTGTAAGCCCGAGTCCTCATATTACATTCAATTGGATGGAATAAAAGGAATGTTTGGTGTAAATAATAATGGGTAATCCATGGAAAAAACATATGACTTATAAAAAACATTTTTTCCTTAATTTATGAATCTATAAGATTCGATCTATGTTATCCATAATGAACATTATAAAATATATTCTTGGTGGAATTTTTTTTAATTCATTAATAATAGTTCATACTAAGCTTTTGAATTTACCAAAGAATATCACACAGGAGTTTCATATCCAAGAGTGAAATAAGGCATGTTGTTGTGTACTAGGATACCCTAGGTCAAACCTGAAACTACTTGCTAGAGTGTTCACTCATATGTACATCTATTCTAGAGTCACCACTACCTACTCTTATCCAAAAATGAATCTATTCTCTTGATAATCCACTTACTCAATAATCACAAAAATTTAGGGATGTTTTTATAAAACATATTCTTGTCCCTAAGGCTTCCCTAGGGTTTTCTAATCATAATACCAAAAATAACTAAACCTATCCTCTGGTACCAACTATAAAAACCCTAATCATTATTAGAAACATATACCTAATATATTATATAAATAACATCACTTGATACAAAATTGAATATTGATAGGTCAAGTGTCTTTGTGGATTAGGATCATTACATAACAACTTAAAACATAAACACATATCTTTATTGAACATTTACTTTACATGACCACTACCTTCCCTCATACTATGCATTGCATGGGATAACCTGAAGACATGCATAAGAAAAGGGTGATCTATAATGCCTAATAAAGGATTAAACCAGAAATAAAATGAAGATTACAATACATGTTAGTCAATTCACATTTCAATGGAGCGAAAGAGAATCTTGAACATAAAGGCATGATATAGCATGATTATCATAACATTGAAATGTGGCAACAACACTTAACATGTTGTTATCATGAGCCAAGGCTCATTGCACATGGAGCATGAGTAAACCAAAATTTCACTTTAATTATAATGAGTAAACCATAATTTCACTTGATTTATCATGATAGTAATCTTTACCCAATTAATTTGTGTGCTATCAGGGCACACCATTCTTAAACATTTCATTTCATGAATAAGTGTGCCACATGGATCATAGAACATGGATTCATTAAACATAATCATCTACTCAAAAATAAAGGAATGTTTAATTAATACATGGAACTATATAATCAATAAGTAACTGTTCATATAGTTTAATACCCTTGATAGGGAAATGGGAATGGTATTCAATAATCAATTAGTTTGGTGTGGAAAACCGAGATGTAATTTCGACAGTATAACAACATGACATAAGAATTCATAAAATTGGTTAATGAGAGGGACATGAGTGTCTCATCAAATTTACATTAAATGGAAAGTAAGGGGGTCATATATTTACTTGTCCCAAAAAATTTAATGGAATTTATGTTCATAATACAAAAGAATTGCTTGAATGTAAATGAGGAGAGATAAATTCCATATGGAATTTCAACTTGTTAACAGGTGTACATGGGGGGAATTAATGAGAGAAAAGGGGGTATCTTCTCCTTAAAAAAATAAACATGGTATTATGTCGGAGGTTAAAAAACATACCCCATCATTTATTATTTAAAATAAAATTTCATAACAATATTTAGAAACATTGATAAAATGAGAAAGGAATGAAACACATTCATGAAAGTGTGATCGCGAAGGCTTGGGTGATGCTTGATAGAATCTTCTTGGGATATTGGGGCACCTTGGGAGGATTATAGAGAGAGGAGGACATAGGTTGGATGATATCCAAAGGCTTTGTGTGAAGAGGAAGTGAGATCTTCCGTGGGATTATATTGGAAATGAGAAGGGAATTTTTTATTATTTAGGTTTGGGACACCACAAATTAAACTAATCAAAACCACAAACCATCCAATGGTTTTACCCATGGTTTTTGAAAAATGGGAGTGGAAAAAAATATTTTATGATGAAAATGGAATAACGTATTATTGTAACAGTGTTTCTTATGTGGTGGTGATTCGCACTCTCAAAGAAATCTATTTAAAATCTAAAATGTTTTATAAGTCATGGCGTGTCCACTAAGGATTTTTAAAATATATCAAACAAACATAAAATCACATTATGTTAATTTAAAAACATATATTGTTGTAATAGAGTGTTTATAGTGTTATATTACATAAGTATTGGGTCATTATGAAGTCATAAACACATTATATATCTAAACTGTATTGAATTTTTACCCAAAATTTCGACCATCTCAGAAAATTATGAAAAAATCACCGTTAGATAATTTAGATGTAATTATTCCAAAAATAATATTCATTTTATCTAAATAATTTTTTAAATATGACAATTTTTACTTTTAATATATAAATTATCATTTGTTGAAAATTCCTGAGTTTTGAAAAAACAACTTTCTAGCCTTACTAAAAATTACAATTCTATTCATAAAAATTATACAAGGATTTATATTAAAAAATTTAATTTAGTAATAATATTTTATTAAAATTATAATTAATTTATAAATCCATTAATTCATCAAAATAGATTTCTTAATTGAATATTAACTAAAAATACTATTTTTTCTTTAAAAACTATTTACAATATATCAATAAAAATGAATGTATACTATTTATAAAAAAATAATGTACATAGTCATAGTTCTTGGGTATTATAACATAACCCCTTAAAACACCCTCAGAAGACCTTAGGGTAAGGTGCGCGATGTTGACTGTCTCTTGGGGTGGCTTGGATAACATTGCTCGAGTGGTAATCCCTATCAACTTCCACTTCTCTCGTAGGGGTTCCGCTCAAGATTAACGTATTCAAGCTCATCTTGGTCTTGGTCAAGATCAATGCCCAATGATTCCAAAGCCATTCTGAGCTCCTAAAAATGGACTTCATATAGGTAAATTATACTAGATGAGGTCATCGCTTCCTTTCTCTACGTAAATTGGATTTGTTAAAGCCCTATATTTATACTAATCATGTGATCACTATTCAACAACTTTATTAGCAACAGTAACAATTCTTAATGGTATTTTACAAATCCAGAGACATAAAACCAATTAAGTTCATATGTTTCAAAAAACCATTCATAATAAGACATTTAAATAGACAAAAAATTATTTTCATTAATGAATGTTTTGGTCGTTACACCAGAAGCCACTTTCCACCACATGTGGGACAGGTCTGTCATGTTTCCCTCACCTTTGAGAACCTGATTCATGACCTATGAGTACAAATCCAGCCTAAATATGTTTACCTAAAACCGAATGGCATTACATAAACCATATTTGAAGTGACTCACCCTAAAGGTTTCATCGTTTACCATACCAGGTGTGAAGCGGGATAATTCAGTGAATGTAGCTACATAGTACATGAAGAACATTTCACTATCTTGAAGGCTCAAGAACTCCCAAGTTCAACCCACCCTTAGCATCTCTAGGAAAAAGTGCATGACGAAAATGGCCTCAAAATTCATCCATGATGATTATGTCTTTTAGTCTGAACAAGTATACCCCACCAGTTCTTTTTTGGTTCTCTGGGCATATACCTCATCAGCTTGACCCTCCACCCACGAAGTGTCTCAAGATACTTGAATATCATATAAATGATCACTATCCAGTACCCAGCAACCTGCAGACCACCCTCAATATAAAAATGTTGCAGGTGTTGTGATAACAACTATCACGTAATGTATCCATAGATGTCTCTTCTCCCTAATCGCCTCGGTCATCCCCCTACAAGGCACATAACATGCTCGATCAGAGCTTCTTGTCAATCCCTGACACAAGTGGTATCAATTATTATAGCTTCCCTTCCTTCACCGGATCTTGAACCTGATCATGTACCTATAACACATGCTCCTCCTAAACCACATGAGTATGAACCTGTTTATGCTCATGTGGCACTGTATCATCATACACCTAAAGCTCTATCCGGACCATCCAGGAGGAACCTGCATAATAACATAAATTACTATAAAACCCATATATATAACAATATATATAATGCATATAGGGAAAATAGTAAAAACGAATAAGATCCTTACTACCCTTACTCTCCCCCACAGCAACCATGAACCATGGAATCCCGACCTCACATAATTCTTACCTGACCTCACAGAGCCAAGCATCAAATTAGCCCCAGGCCATTCCATTCCTAACAACCAACGTTCCTTCATCGGATGACCAATTCACCTGAATCCTGGTGATCTAAATAACCTCATCCAAAGTACCTACCTTCTCCTATAAGATCCCATCCCATTTTTCATGCCACATGAAATTTCACATGTATATATATATAAAACATGAAATATCAATTACATTTCACATTTCACATTTCAAAAGCATTTAAATCATATAATTTTACATTTTCCAATGGAGTTTTATTTTTATCACATTGTATGGTCACATTAAAAATAAAATAAGAAATTATAAATTTGAAATACACTAAAATATTTCAATCAGTGTCCAATAAACCACATGAATCAAAAATCCTTTTCCATAATTTTCCAGGGGTCCATATTCTCATCACGTTCTTTATCAGGTCAAGGGACACATGTCCCATCAAATAAAATCACCTTCCAAGAGACCCACTGAGGTGGAAACATATTAACAATAATCAATGAAAAATAAAAACAACAATTCCCACCAAATGAAACACAATTTTTCTTTCATACATGGGGCTCTAGGCACCCAATAATTAAATCTAAATCGAGTTAAAATTACATCCTAGTATTCAGTCTAGCATTACCCAAATACAAATAAGAAGAAAAGAGTCAAAGGAAACTCCTTTGACACCACTTTTAGTATCCCTAACCAAAAAACCCATCCAAAAAGTTTTTTTAGACGATGTTACACTAGTTATAGGCACACCTCACCGAATTTCAAAGGCTACTAACTAGCATTAAGGGAGTAGTTTTACAGATTGAAGAGATTATACCCTCAGAGAATAGATAATACACTAGTCTTAATATAATAATACAACATACGTAAGAAATAAGACCTAGAAGACTCAAACAAGACCCACACAATGGAACCACATCAATATCGAATAAATATATGAAGAAATAAATAAATATAAATATGAAGTGGATGAAAAAAGATAGATAATCATTCTATAAATCACACATACATCCATAAGAGGTCATAAAAATCAAGTACCAATAAGGGATCCCATGGATAAGAATTGTAGCTATGTACTATATATATAGCAACATGCTTAAATAGAGAATAATCTAAATTGAAACTCTAGAATGTAATGAACTTATGGTCTGTGAAAATATCCATGAAAACAACTACTACAATCCAGCTCTAGATCCACATCCTTTAACTAAATATAAATTCACAATGTCTACACATGTCCAGAATGAACCATTTAGGGTGTGAGATGAATCAAAATAGGGTACAACCCAATGGTGTGTACTAGGACACAACATAATTAAATAAATAGTGGCCCAAAAAATAACTAACCAAAAAAACCCCTCTGGGGATTAATTGTCACCATGATTTGTCACAAACATTATCCAAACTTGGAATCTCAGAAGTCAAGAGGATCCTTGCCCCATTGACCAAGATACCCCTACGTAAGAACAATCTAGGTGAACCCTCATGTTCCACCTCATATCAAGTAACATAGTACCAATTTCTTCTTGATACCTTGTGTTTCACATAGGCCCAACGTCTTGTAGTCATGCCTATGTAATCTATATCCTGGACCTACATACCCCTACTCAAAAGCTCATGTTGTCCGTACCACTGAAAACTAGTGGAACAAAAATATCTATTCATGATTTAAATCTAGTCTCACTACCTTAATATCGTCAAGACTCATCCCCCAACTAGATTTCCTCATCATTATAAAACATGGACTTCTCATCTTCCATGCTTCTTTTTCAAGAAAAAACCTTATTTCGTATTCACCTATGTGTCAACTAACAGGGGCCTATACCCACATGACTCCTCAAAACCACCTAATCACAGTTTCCTCCTTTATAAACATGACTCAACTTGATGATTTGGCCATCATGGGTGAGCTGAAATCACAGAAATAACCTAATCCACTCCAACTGGTACATCATGCCCCATCGATTTTGTAACTCAAATATGATGGTCATGCCATCCCAATATTATGGTTCATCCCTAACCTGATGGCCACTCTGCCTCAACCATCATTCTCAAAACCCAATCTCAATGGCCACACAATCCCAATAAAATCTTGGTCCATGCCCATCATGACCCCTTTGTCCCATATCATTCAATTCAATAAATTATAAATATATTTTAAATAGAAAAATATTAACATGAAATTCAATTTAGGCGATTAAATGGTTCCACGGAAAAAATAATATTAAATTAAATATGGAGGTCTTTAGTGTTTCATAATTGAATAACTAGATTGATCCGATTTATAACCAACAAATTTATTTGAATTATACAACCTCGGTTAAACAACCCAAGGAGTTATGACCTCTTACCCGACCTCGCTTGGACAACCAAGGTATGGGAGTTCCCAACAACATCCCATAAAGAATACGGTCCACTCAATAAGAATCTATAAGGGACTTTCTTAATACCTATAAGTCTGCTTAAAATACACTCACATAAATGACTAAAAATGTAAGAACAAGGTATTTATTACCTACCATAGACTCGTAGACATATGCACATCTGATGTCAATATTTAGTTCAAAGAGGATCGACGTAGATAAGAGTTTTTGTAAAAAAACCTAAAATTATCTCGGATGAAAAAAATAGTATGTGATGCTAAAACAAATATAAAGATATTGTTAAATTATTTTAGCCTTATCTATGTCATCCTATATCACCTGAAGGATTGAATAACATATCACCAATTGAGGAGTGGTGTAAAAATCAACAAGATGATATAAAATGTGATATCCAACTACTTTGTGCGCCAAGGGTGTAGAATGAGAGTAAAGAAGAATTTAAAAAATAAGATGCTAATAAAAACTAAAAAATAATATTTTACAGGATACATGGTTTACCCACAAATTTTTCCAAACCATATGGAAAGAGTGCAAGAGGAAATACCTAAGGATCCATGCATGTAAAAGCTACACACATGGTTTTACAGCTGTGATTAAAACGTTTAGTAACCCTATGTCAAAACTGTATAGATGGTATCATGGCCTTCTACATCCCATATACAGTTTACATAAACCATGTGGTAGTGAAAACTGAGATTCAAGGTTACCTTAAAGGGGCCTCATGGTTTTCCCAAAACCATGTACCCTAACTTACAACTTCAAATCATTCTATTTGGCCTCTGATGCTCCCAAAACATAACTAAAACACCGAGGTCACATTCCAAACATCTAGAATTACCGAAAAAAATCTTATAAAGCCAACAGAACACTTTAAATTATGTTTCAATTAATAAAAAAAATTCACATAGCCACTAATTGTCAAAATAAAAAATGGAATGAATTTTAACCGTTTAAAAAATTGTGGGATGTTACATTCAAAAGGGATCTAGGTCAATCAAATTAGAGATCTTGTCTGATCATTATCTCTTAATAGTTATTATATTATTGTGACTGGTATTATTAGGTTGGTTATGGTTGAAGTGGGTAATTTTTAGGATTAATATCCAAGACCTCTGTAGATTATTGAGTGGACTCCTTTTAGTTTTTTAGTGATTAATGAGAAATTCAAAACTATATTATAAGGATATGAGGGTTGTTTATATAATAAATAGGTATAACTATTCTAATTAACATAGTTTTTTTAGATCATTAACATGAACTACATGAACCAACTTCTTTTTAGGTCTTTACATTCATAATGTTTGGGATTCATTCTTGACACTTCATTTACCTTACTAACTAAATTGCTATTTTTGTCCCCCATTGACCGAGTTCATGTTGGTTAGTGGTATATTGAAGTTTCATTAGATTCTCCTTGGTATTTTATATGGCTATGATTCCCTATTGAATCCATAATTTAGTTCTCCTATCACGCATTCTATATCCCATCTTGGCCTAGTATTTTTTTCCAATGGTAGAGGTTCCTTAGAAGTTACTATATATCTCTTATTCATTGTTCTTATTCGATGTCTGGATATTATTTCTTGTGTTTAACAGTATTTTAGATATGGGGAGATCATGATGTCACCTATTTGGTGGATTTAAAACTAAATGAGTATTCTCATATTTTTATTTTTGGGATATTAGGAAGTTCCACAAATGAATTATGTTTTATAAATAATTATAAATTATTTTTTCATTATGTTGATTAAAATAAAATTTGACTATAAAATATTTTTATTATTTAGAATTAATATGTAATATAAACAATTTATTAATAATTTTTAATCAATATATATATATATATTTTTATATTTTTATATTTTTTAATTAATATTTGGTTATAATGAATGGAATCTTGGTATTATATTGATAAATTACAATGATTTATATTATTTTTAAATATAAACATCATTTTTAATATTTACCATATTTTATTGTATTTACTATTCATAAACATATTTAACTATTCTCACATTTAATTTATTTCTTAAAAATAAGTGAGGTTTACTCTCTTTTTCAAATTTGATATCTTAAATCAAAATATGGGTGGTATTTTTTTAAATCAACCTCTAAATATATAAAACTAAATTATTAAAATAATACTAATAATTTATTTTAAATTTTTGTCCATTTTTTAATAGAGACTTCTTTATTATAAAATATTTTATTATAAACTCTCAAACATCCTATATTATTTATGGATTACTAATTATTTTTAATAATATATATACATATATAATATGTTTTTTAAGGTATAACATTGAATTACAATAAAATTTTACATTCAATTATAAATTATAATCTAATAAAAATAATTACTTCTTATAATATAGATTTTCAAATTATTACAAGAAAATTTTGAAAAAAAAATATATACTGTGAAATAATTTGGAATAAAAATAATAGAGTTCAACCACTATTTTATTCTAAAAACCAACTTAGAACAAATAAAAAATTAGAAATTGGTTTTTTGTTATATAAATTATGAAACAATAAAATAGAAATAATATATTACATTGGTATCACCCAAGAACACCATATACTCTAACAAAACTAATGGAAAATTGAAGAATAATATTGATTCACTAAACTATTACATGATGGTAATGGATATGGATACTGTAAAAAACAAAAGTTGAAGAGGAATATTATATGAGAGTATATAGGATAACATCTATGATGAATATCCCGTGTTGAATATTCTAGGACAGTGGTAATTTTTTAGTAATAAGGGGAAATAAATAAGTGATACACATATTATTTTATAACTACTCTTCATAAATTAACCTATGATTTATATTTATGTTTTGGTCGACTAACTTAAAAATTTCATTTTCTTTTTCAAAAAATCCTTAAAATATGTGTCAAATATTTGATAGGAACCTATATTTATAAATTCAATGGGATGACTTGTATGTATATTTATAAATTCATATATCTGACAGGAAAATGGTAGTATCAATATTTATATGATCATAGTAAAATTCATATGACTCGTAGACACATAGAGTCTCAAATTCTATATAATATATATTTATTATAACACAATAGAAATGGAATTTCACTAATTTGATTCGATCAAAATGTTATCTTTCATGACCCCACTCCTATAGCCTTGGCCTCATAGGAAGCTAATAGATATTGAAATTCATTCCTCAAACTGAAAGCCTTTTCCTTTGTAGGGTTTAAATGAATACTTTTTTGGAATTTTGAAATTACAATGACTATCTTACCATGAGTGAATATAAATCCATCCAGATGATCCTTCACATTATCACAATAATAATGGATCCCCTTGTATTGATTAGATAGTTTTTGCTGCATTTTTAAACATTTTAGAGAATAGAAATCAATTTTTCTAGTACTTTTCCAACTCCCTAGCCATAAAACATTTATATTTATGGATAAAACTATCATCCTTGTTGATTTAATTTCCATAATAGTTATTATTTAATATTGTTAATTTAGACTCATCAACCATATCTATTAAAAAAATATATATTTAATGAACTTATCTAAGTAGTAGTTATCACATACCACGTACCAGTAATCTTGTATATGTATTCAAAGGATTACACCTACAACCAATGGAGTTATACTTTTCATAAATTCAATTATCCAATTCCTTAAAAGCATGATGAAATTATTTTAATCATTAAAATATTTAGTAGAAGTTATTTGAAAGGACCCCTTTAATTTCATCATTTTGTTAAATAATAATACTAAGGAATCTAATAAAATGGATATTAATTGAAAATGGAAGGATGCCAATTGTATGACCAATGATTATGAAGAGGGGTGAAATAAATTTTCAGGTTTTAATAATTGTTTGTTTATCACACTTCTCAAATCCTTTTTCTATGTTTATATTGACTTTATTCTCGTTTAATTTGTATATTGATGTTGTAAGAACAATTTATCCTTCCTAGAATACATCATTGTTATAATTAATGGATAAAAAAAAGGAAAAATGAGAATATATCATGTGTGTAGGATAATTTGGCATTTAATGGATCATCTACTATTATTACATGTGTGGAAAAATTAATTATATAGTATTAAGGAAGTGATTATAGGTGTTAATGATGATAAAGTAATTTTTAAAGAAGGAAAAATGAAAATTTAAGATGATATTCATGATTTTCTAAAATTTTATGGGAAGTTAATGAGTAGTGAAAATAATCCATTTTATAGTATTTATAGTAAATGTATTTCATTTTCATCTTCATAGTTGATGTATAATTTAAAATCTATCATTAGATAGAGCGATTCCAATTTTACTAAACTACATGATCACATGAATGGTATGCTCCCAGAAAATAGTAAGCCACATATCTGATCATATGATGCTTGAAGTATGATATATCTAATTTTTATGATCTCTAAATAAATATATGCCCATATAAATAGTTGTATTTAATTTTGAAATCACCAAATATTAGTTTAGGAATGCCCATGGTGTGGTGCTTCTCGATTCAACAATTATAAATTGGGTCCTATAAATGTTTCTTGTTACTTTATAATTTTTCCATGTTCTAGGAACATATGGATGTTATGATACTACAAGGCAGTTTACATGCAACAAAGATAAATGAAATAAAATTAGGAAACATTGTCACTTGATACACTCTCATCGGTGGAAGACTATTGATCTTGAGTATCCAGAATTTGGAAATGAGGTGAGAAACCTTAATCTTGAAAAATATACATATGTTTTGAATTTATTTGGTTTTAAAAGATGTATTAATAGTACATGTATAGTTACATTTTTGAATTTTAACATTCCACCATAGTTATATGTGAAATGAAAATACATTATGTTATCTCTTATTGTATCAAGACCAAAATGAAAAGATAATGATATTGATGTTTATTTGGATCTATTTATGGATGATTTGAAATTATTTAGGGTAATGGCCCAACCAAAGTTACCTAGATTTGGTGCATTATTACTTAACATTTTCATGATCACAAGGTATCAAATCCCAAAAGATCGATCAGTTTAGTACACTTGGATGTACTAAACACATTCATAAGTTTTACATTACATTTTAAATTGAAAAAAACAACAACATTGTCTCCATTGACCACATTCATATCCCTTATACAATCATTGCAGTTCATTCATAATATACTAATTTACATCTTGAAAAAAACATAGAAAGTGGTGAGCTCAGATGCTCCGTGAGGATACCGATATAGTAAAAACATTCATAAATAATAATAAACCTTTAAGGAAATTTATATGAATAAAACGAAAGACTTTTTAATATAATATTCTATATAATATGGATAATATAAATCAAATAATTCCATTTACATATTCACATAGACATTATACTACTCGAATAATCACATGCAATATCAATAGCCAATTTCATAATGATGAAATGCATAATTCCAAACTTCATAACCACATACTCAAGACCATGGGCCAAGACTACAAACAAGATTTTGTCATGGCCTTGTTCCAAGACACTAGTTGGTCTCATGAGACCTATAGATGCATCAAGAAGCAATACCAGTCTCCACCCGCCACTTACTAAGTCTAATGAATTCCTCATATGAAAAGGTTTAAACATAACATAGACATTCTTATTAAAAATATCATACGAAATGTTAATACTTAAACCATAAACCAATAATTATATAAAAATAACACATCCATAGTCATTCATATAACAAAACCTTCAATACAATATGTAATATTTGTATCATAATAAATCAACTTCAAATAAGTTTAAAATCCATCAAAGGATGTTGATAGAGATGAAATTAAAACTATTTGAAATAAATATCTCATTATATATTGAAATAATTTAAAATTAACTTAATTATAAAATAAAAAATGTATTTTGAAAATATTCTTATAATCTTGTGTGGGATGCATTGACGATGTTATAACGGTGGAAAATAGCCACACCCATCATTTATCTAAAAAAATACATCCTTAACTTAATTTTTTCAAAAAGCTCATAAAGTTCCTTGTTTGGAAAATGACGAAAAGATTCCATTAAAAACAAATATGATAAAATAATGGTATAATTGTCTATAACCCATAGTCTAGTAAATATTAAAAATGTTTGGAATTACATTTTTAAGAATACATAGATTTGGATGATAAAGAGGTCCTAGTAGATACTTGCATATTAACAACCTCAGATAAGTAGTGAGATTGTAGAATTAACCATTACCTTGTAATTTTCCGTGTTAGAGGGTATGTTAAAAAAATATATAATAGTTAAATAATTGTAATTAAATTATAATAGAACTATATAAATAATTATGATGTCATATATTATCCTCTAATATTGCTTTGTTAATAATATTTCAGTAGCATAATCATTTCAGGTGTTAACTAATTTGTTTTCCATTATATGATTTGTCACATAAGCCATGATTGTTATGGATATGATGTATTTGATTAATATACATAATTATATTAAGTTCTTAAACATTATTTTTAATCATATAATTAAAATTATTCTCGAATGATTATGATGGAGAATGAATCTCATCGCATTCGTGGAGACAGTAATCCGTACATACGCACGAGCGACAATATCAATATATTGATGGTGAAATCATATATAATTGGATGGAATATCATATATAAAGAATCAATAACATTTTATATCTATCATTTACATCAAATATACTCATTATTATACCCATCCAAATAATGAAGTGTTTTAATAACAAACTACACCACGATGTGGAGACGGTACGCCGTACGTACGCACGTATGGTGACTTTGTCATTCATAGGATGGATAGAATAATGAATATAGTTGTAACATATTTAGAATAACATCACAGTATTTAATAGGTACTAGAGTTATTATTTTGGTATGGAAACAACAAATAATGAGGATGTGTAAGAAGAAAAGAACATGAAAGTGGGTGGTGATATTATTGCCTATTCTTTCAGTTTTCCCTTTGAAGTTGATCAAAAGTGCTCCATCGGTCTGCTTTCTGATCAAAGTAAGGACCTTATGATTATAAGGGGGAATTTAGGAAAATATTTTTTCAGGTTTTGGCCACACCAAATGTCTTTGGAGGTGTGATTTTGAGTGAAGGGTAAGTGCCCCTTTAAAAGTGGGGTGAAGGGCACCTTTGGAAACTTTTGAAATTGTTTTTTATAATAAAATAATTTTCGGTTACTAATGGATCTAAAATTAGTTATTTAGAATATAAGGTAGGGACGGATCTCAAAACCTCTAAACCAATAGGTTTTATATAGGTTTAGGTCACCATATTAACATTATCTTTTATATTTAACTCTTAGTTAAATTGTTTGACATTACAATGCCTCTTTGTATTTTCATATTATATGGTTCTTAAACACACTATAACAATCCAAGATAACAAAAAGTGTTCCATTATTAATATATATATCCTTATATAAGTCCTTAGGCTAGACCCTAGATTTTTAAAAAATTTAAATCAATTAATAATATAGTATTTTTTTTAAAAACTCAATTATGTCCATTTTGACACTATTTAGTATTTGATTTTTATTGAAATCCATAAAAACATTATCACTTCAAATAAAACTTATTTAATCAATTATAACATGTCTTATTAACCTATAAAATTATTTTAATTCATCATAAGTCTTAATGTGCTTTTATTTGAATATTTATAATATCAATTATTTTAATATTTAATTAATAAGGTAATTAGAGCATCATCATTGTGTCATATATAAATTATATTATATAATGTCTCAAAATTATAAATAAAATACAATTTTGTAGGAAATTGTTTTATCATTCTAATGACTATTTATATTCGAATTTATGTTTTTTGTAACCCTATATTAAATATTTTTTAGTTATTAAACTATTTAACACTTTTAACTCTTCTTTAAATAAAATAATAACAAATGTCCTCATCTAATTAAAGTGTACCAAATGGGGTCATATTTTCTTCCTATTGGGTTTTTTGGTCAAATAACACTTATCCAATAGAATTAGGACATGTGTTATGAAAATAATAATATCATTTTTACCCTTAATTACCCAGTTTTCTTTTAACACTGGTAAATAAAAGTCAAAAGTTACTATTCGCCAAAGAAATCATCTTATTGAACCACATTTTACTTACTGATTTCAAACATGTCTCTCATATTTTCTAAATCCAACTCATATAAGTGGTAAAATTATATTCTATGAAAATATACAAATTCTCCTATAAGGTGGGTAAAAGACGGTAAAAAGTTCAATAAAATTTTATATATCTAAACTTATTATAAAATGATACCAACAAATTACATTGAAAATATATAGGTATTATGTATATATTTTGAACTAATATATATTATAATAAAATAACTAATTATATAAATAGAAATTTGGTTTTAAACAACACATTGTTTATCACTATTCATCAAAAATTGAATGTTTTCAAAAAAATACCAAAAATTCACCCTAAGGTAATTTTGATATTCTGAATGCAAAAATGAAGACTATTTTGAAAATTAAAATTTAAAAAAATTTAAATAGTGGGTATTACTATTCATAATGTCTAGTTTAATTGGTCATGGTGTGTAAAAACTCTTAGTTGCCTACAATGCATGCTATTCCATTATTCTAGGGGAAATGTATCATGGAAGGATGGGGTGTTAGATTCTCACATCCTTAAAATAATTTTTTCCTCAAAATTTCTATAATATTACTGCATAAAAAGTTACAGGTGTTTCTTCATCATATGTTCCTTGGGTTCCCACATTGCATCTTCTATATTAAGGTTTCTCCATAGAACATTCAACAGACGGGTCATCTGGTTTCTCAACACTTGTTCTCTATTATCAAGAATTCTGATAGGGTTTTCACAATAAGACATATCGAGTTTCAGTTATATTTCTTCATAGGTGGGTACATGCATTGGTTCAGACATTTATTTTCTCAATAGTTGTATGTGGAACACATCATGAACTTTGGAGACACTTAGAGGCATTTCAAAATGATAAGCTACAACTCAAATTTGTTCTAGAATTTCTAAAGGTCTGATGTACCTAGGACACAATTTACCCTTCTTACTGAAATGTATAACACCCTTCCATGGAGATACCTTTAAAAAAACATAGTATCCTACTCGAAATTCAAAATTCATCATTCGGTTATCGGCATAGATCTTTTTCCTACTTTAGGCTTCTTTGATGTGGGTTTGGATAATCATCACCTTTTCCATTGCTTCTTCAACTTGTTCTATGCCTACGAGTTTTCTTTCACCAACATCATCCCAAAAAGTTGATGTGTGACATCTCTTTCCATATAATGCTTTATATGGTTCCATCTGAATACATGAATGGAATCTATTGGTATATGAAAATTCTACCATAGTTAAATATTGATCCCACATACCTTTAATGTCAAGTGGGAAAGATGTCAACATGTCTTATAAGGTTTTAATAGTCCTTTTTTATTGTCCATTGGTTTGAGGGTGGTAGGCGATGCTCAAACTAAGTTCATTATCCAGAGACTTCTGAATACTTTACTAGAATCTTGATGTAAAATAGGGATCATGATCAGAAACAATTGATAGGGGTACACTATCAAGTCTTACAATTTCATTAATATATAGTCTTTCCAGAAGTTCAAGTGGTAAATCTTCTTTTATAGAAATAAAATGAGCTGACTAGGTAAGATGATCAACAATTACCCATATCGCATCATTCCCTCTATGTGTCTTTGGTTGCCCGATGACAATGTCCATCGTAATATTATTCTATTTGCACTCAGGTATAGGATGATGTTTCAAGACTCCTCTAGGATATTTTCTTCCGTCTTTCACTTGTTGAAAAACCAGACATCTTGACACATAATCATCAATATCTCTCTTCATGTTGTCCCACCAAAAAATTTACTTCAAATATATATAAATCTCAGTGCTACCTGGGTGTATAGTGAAATTTTACCTATGATCATCATCCAACAATTCCCATTTTTGATCAGGTATGTCATGAAAAAAAATTTTATTCCCAAATTTCAAAATTACATCTTCATACACATAGACACTCAATAATCCATCATTCACAGCTTTAATATTCTTTGGAAACTCCTAATCGTCATTATTAGAACTCTTTATCCATTATAATAAATATGTTTTGCCAACCATTTGAAAAAGTATTGATTTTTTACCTTCAATGGTTATTACCATATCCATCTTTACTAGATGACTTAAATTTGGATCCCTTTCAACTCTCATCTGGTTTAAAACTCAATGATTTTTTCTTCTCAAATCATCTTCTAACTTATTTTCCTTCCCCTAGTTGTAGTGTATAGTTCAATCATAATATTTGATTAATTCAAGCCATCTTCTTTTCCTCATATTGAGTTCTTTCAGTGATAAAATATACATCAAACTCTTGTGATCAGTATATATCTCACATTTTCACCATAGAGATAGTTTTATCATATCTTCCAAGAAAATTTTACAGATTCTAACTCAATACCAAGAGATAGATTATTTTTTTCTGTAATGTTTAGCTGTTTTGATGCATAGGCAATAAATCTATCATTATTTATAAAGAAACAACCATGCCCTTTCTTTGAAGCATCACTATAAATAACAAACCCATCATTCCCTGGTGGTAGAGTCAAGATAAGAGAATTTACTAATCTTCTTTTCAGATCTTCAAAACATTTTTCACACTCTTTTGTCCAAACAAATTTTACCACTTTACATGTGATATTTCTTAATGGGTTAGCCAACCGGGAATAATTCTGGACGAAACATCGATAATAACCTGCTAAACCAATAAAATTGTGTACCTCATTTATACTCTTAGGTGCTTGCAATTTATGTATTTTCATGGTATTTGAAGTATCAACAGATATTCTATCCTAAGAGACAACATGGCCAAGGAAATAAATCTCTTGAATCCAAATTATGCACTTTATAAACTTCCCATATAATGTATTTCTTCTGAGGGTTTTTAAAATAGTGCGTAAGTGATTTTCATTATCTTCATAGATTTTCGAGTATACCAAGATATCATCAATAAATACCACTAAAAAGTCATAAATATATTCCTTGAAAACACTATTCATTAGATACATGATGATAGAGGGTGAATTAGTCAATCCAAAAGGAATTACTCTAAACTCGTAACGCCTGTACCTGGTTCGAAATGTAGTCTTCGGAATGTCTTCCTTATTCACACACAACTGATGGTATCTAGATCGAAGTTAAATCTTCAAAAAATATTGACCTCCATGATGTTGATGAAAAAAATCATCAATGTGTGGTAGGGGATATTGTTCTTTATTTTTATATCATTGATCTCCCTATATTCAATGCATAAACTCAAAGATCCATCATTTTTCCTATCAAAAAGGACAGGGGCTCCCCATGGATAAACACTAGGTGTGAATAAATCCCTTATTTCTCAATTCCTCAGGTTTTTTCATTAGTTTCACTAATTCTAAAGTGACCATTCTATAAGGGGCCTTCGATATGTGCCTCAAACCGCAGTTAAAGCAATGGAAAACTCAATTTCTCATTCAGGAGGATGTCCAGGTGAATCCTCAGAAAAAACATCAACATATTCTTGAACAATAGGTACTTCTTATATTCAAACATTCTTTTCCTCAAACACAGTTATTTCATTCTCTTCATCCCTAATAATTTATTTTAGTTGAGCTACTGGGGGTGGATCTAGATAAGAATCAGGTGGGGACGTTTCTGCTCTAAAGATAAGGTACTTCTTATCATCATTAAAAATTTTATCCTACTTCCACATACAATAAATTTTAATATCAAGGTTTGAAAGACAATACATACAAAGGATCATTTCAAATTCAATCATGGGTATGATGATGAGATCTGCAGATAAAGAAAATTTATATGCCCTAATGGGAACTGATTCAAAAAACATTATTGTGATGATACTTCCCTTATAATTTTTTACTGTAAACTCCCTTGTTAAGTCCAATTGAATATATCAAATTTTATTTTCAAACTAGGAAGATATGAAACAATGTGATGATCAAGAATCAAATAAATTGTTGCTTAAACTTGAGGAAACCATTAAATTACCTACCACCACATATTTTAGAGCTTCAACCTCAGTAGTAGTGATCGCATATGCATGGCCTTGCTCCCTTGACCTTTTCTGAGATATGTTTCTTTGGAGCATAGTACATTCATTTTCATAATTTATCTTTTCTATAAACTTTTAGAATTAAAAATTGATAGCCTCTTTCTTCCCATTACAATCATGAGCTTGGTAGCCTTTTTCCCCACACTTGTAACAAACTCCCATTCCCTTCAGGCAAGTACCAGGGGGTTTCTTCCCACATTTACCACATAATGTATATTTATCTTTTGCATTATCACCCAGATTTCCATTTCTAGAGTGTTCAGTAGATCTCTTCTTCTCTTTCTTTTCTTTGAAGTCGTAATACATAAAGATTTCTTTTTATGATTAAATAGTGCATGAGACAATATCTTCGTAGGATGAGAAGGATTGTGAGACTAATGCTCGATAGAGAAATTGTTTTAGCCCATCAATGAATCAATCAATCTTAATTTTTGGGTTACGTTTATAATTTGTTTCATGCCTTGGTATCCTAGAAATGTTAGCCTCATACTTTGTGACATTCTCATCCTTCTTTTGCCTCAGAATCAGAAAGTGTCTTTCCATATACGCTTGATGGTCAAAAGGAAAGTATTTTTCTAAGAAAATATCTTTAACCACCCTCCATTACATGTTTTATACTTGTTCATATTCCTTTTTGTCTTGGGTTAATGACCACCGTTGATCTCTATCTCCCATGGGGCGATAAACTACCATGACAACTTTTTCCCTTTCGCTACACCACAAAGCATGAAATATTTTCTCTAAGAAACTTTTCCATTTCTCATATACTAATGGATTTGAGATCCCATTTATTCTTTGTGGTTTTTACCTCATGAGGAAATCTAACATTGATCCTCCACATTAAAGGACCCCGGGACACCCAGAGAGGGGAGGGGTGAATCAAGGTGAAAACATTTTCTTTTAATGTGATGGATATTGTTCCCATGTTGGTAGGAAATTGTTGAACATGTATGATGAAAATGGTCAGAAATCAAACATTCACATGCACAGAGAAGACACAAAACATTTTATTTGGCTCACCACTAAGGGCTACGTCCAAGGAGAATATGATGACAGGTTGTCGGTCGTACCTAATTCAACTAAACTTCAGAAGATGTGGATTACAAAGGTTCGGGAATAGTCACTCTGTCCCATGCTCACCCCCTTTACAATTGTTCAAAGTTATCTCACTATGTCCCTCGGGTCACTCCCTTTGACTCCCCCTAGCTCACAGCCCCTGGTGATGTCACACATAGTTTATAGATGTGAAGGTCTCTTCATCATTGCAAAAGAATTCATCCTTTGTTGAATGTTGATTCTCTGTTGAAGTCCAACTTTCACTCGTATGCTAATCCCACTTAACACCAAAGGTATCGGGAAATCTTCCAGTTGTCGTGTAGCTCCATAAGGTCCGACATACAACAACCTCAACTGACGCACTTCTCCAAGACCGGCGTGCATGTTTCAAGAATTGCGTGCATGACACTTGCACGATACAAAATCGGCGTGCAGGTGACACCAACACACTTGCGCAACACTACCTCCTTTAACTCCAAACTTATGCGTCTCTTCACTTTTAACTCCCAAACTGCCTTGGATGCACAGCCAACAATCGGCGTGCGGCCTCTACCTGGACGACGCAATAACCACTTGTGCGAATCAACAACTTGCGTGATGAGAGCTCAAAAAATCTCTAAGTCTTTAACATCATTCAAAATAAGGAGGGGTGGTCCTCTATTTATATGAAAACTGGACCCCCTATGCAGTGGCGTGCAAGTGCCCTCACAACGCGCAAATACCGACACATAGCTCCAACAACCCTAGCCTATATCGCGTAACTCACTTGTGTGACCAAACCAATACTAGTGAGACCCTCTTCTGTTTCCCATATTTTGATGTTCTGATCATAAAGAACAATAGGTGCGCAAATTTCCATCCACCTAGGAATCGGCGCATAAGTCCTTTCTTAGCGCGCAAGTCAGTTGCGCGACCAGCCCAAAACATGTTCCACATTTAGCCCTTTGCCATTTTTCCATGTTCTGATCTTGAAAAACATCTGTCACACAAGTTTCCTCTCCATCAATTACACTGCGTGCAAGTATCATTTCCAAAATCACTTTTCTCCATTTGTAAAATTTCAGGCCCAAAAAATTGGCAAACACTGGGAAATGGTGCCACCTTCAATACTGTTCTCTATGTGAACTGTTTGATCACTTTCCTGGTACACATTCAGAACTTCCACTGAGGATTGACAACAAACACAAACCATACTCCAAGTCATGAATAGAAGACCATTGTTCCAACAATCTCCTCCTTTGGGTTTTTTTGGGAATCTGAAAATAAATGCAACAGATCCCCTTCCATGTTGAAACCAAAAATGAAAGAATCAATTCAGCCAACACTCTATGTCTACGTCTGAAATAAACGATGTATAAATCAAGAGAGGAAGCATTAATTGGGATCCAGTGTTTTGGAATTCTTAATGACGCCCAAGAAGCATTAAAATACCGATGTATTCCATCTCATCCTTGTCATCCAATCACTGACACTAAATTTATTCCTTTCTCCCACATTGAAAATAAACCCAAAGACTGGTAATTTTTTCCTTGCTCAGCTCAAACCATACTCCCCCTAGATAGTATCTCCCCCAAAAACCTGAATCATATCCATAAACAGATAAAAATAGTTATCATAATCATAAAGAGGGGAATTTCGTAACCTCCTTATGCAGTAGGAGGTGGCTGAACACCGAGGTTCAACCGATGCTTTTCAAACAAAGCCGATGACAGTAGCTTGGTTAGAATATCCACCAATTTCTCATCAGTTCCCACATGCTCCATTATAATCACTCATTGCTCAAATTTTTCATTGATAAAGTGATACCTGATTTCAATATTTTTTGTATGAGAATGATTGACAGGATTCTTTAAAAGATCAAATGCACTCTTGTTATCATAGTAAATGACCATTGGTTTCTTTACTTCATCACCAATATCTGCTAGTTGTTGATTCATCCATAGTAGTTGAGTACATGACTTCTTAGCAGAGATACACTAAGCTTCAATAGTACTAAGATAAGTTCGTTCTTGTTTCTTACTCAACCATTCAACATATTTATTCCCAAAATAGAAAGCACCACCACTAGTGGATTTTCTGTCCACAACGTCGCTAGCCCAGTCAGCATCAGGAAATGCTGATAAATCACTATCTCGTCTTGCAGCAAAGTATAACCCATAATTTTGAGTACCTTGAATATACCTCATGATCCTTTTTACAATTGTCATATGTTCCTCCATTGGATTACTCTGAAAGCGGGCTGGAAGACACGTGGAAAAGACAATATATGGTCGTGTCGCTGTCAGGTACAGTAGGCTCCCAATGTTCCTCCTTTATATAGTGGGATCTACAGATGCCCCATATTCTTGCTTTCCAAGTTTAGTGTCAACTCTAATCGGAGTTGACATTGGTTTGGAGTCTTGAATATTAAACTTTTTCAGCAGCTCTCTTGCATACTTTTCCTGAGAAATGTAAGTGTATTCCTTATTTTGAATCACCTACAGCCCCAATAAATATGTGATCTCCCTAATCATAGACATTTTAAATTATGATTTCATGTGATTGGAAAATTCGTCCACTGATTTCTTCCTGCTGACACAAAATATGATGTCATCAACGTAGACTAGATCCCTGAATTGATCTTTCGAAGAATTCTTCACATAGAGATTGTGATATACTCCTCCACTTTTGAATTCCAGATTCTTGAGATACGAATACAGCCATGAGTACCAGGCCCATGGTGACTACTTCAAACCATATAGAGCTTCATTTAGTTTGTAGACCTTTGTTTCATCAGTACCTTGAACAAAACCCACCGGTTGTTCAATGTAGACTTATTCTTCAAGAACACCATTCAGGACTGTAGTCTTAACATCCATTTGATATACTTTATATCATCTTTGGAGTTCCATGGAAAGGTAAAGTCTGATTGATTCCAGTCTAGCCACTAGAGAAAAGGTTTCTTCAACATCAATGCCATTACTCTGGGAGTATCCTTTACATTCCAGTCATGCCTTGTTTCTCATGACACTTCCATGCTCATCAAAATTATTATTGAAGATCTATTTGGTACCAGTAACATTTTGGCCTTTGGGTCTCTGGACAAGATCCCATGTCTTATTATTGTCAATCTGATCTAATTCTTCATTCATGGCTTTCACCCAAGATTCATCCTTTGCAGCTTCTTTGAATGAGGTTTGCTCCACAACTGACATAAATGCTGATTGCATGTTATTCCTTATCCTTCTTGTTTGGGTGGGTGCAATCCTGTCCCCAATTATGTTGGATGGATCAATCTCAGCTCTTTGATTTCTCCTACAGGATTCAGTTGAATTCTCTTCAGCCACAGTTTCTTCTTCCTATTCTTCTTCTGTGTCAACATCATGATGTGGCTGCTGAGTGTTTTGTGAAACTTCCTCTATTTCTATATTTGTATTTTCTCCACGTTCACTTTCTTCCTCAATCTCTATCACATCATCATATGACATCCTTAAATCATTTGTGGGTTTCTATTCGATTATCTTAACATCACTTCATTTCAAAATCCTTCCAAAATTCTTGTTGAAACATTTGTAGGCTTTTCGGTTCATTGAGTAACTGAGGAAAATTCCATCATCTGCATTGTCGCCATACTTTCCTAAATTTCCTTCTTTCTTCCTGATGAATCATTTACTTCCAAAGACATGAAAGTATTTTAAAGATGGATTTCTTCAATTCCATAATTTATATGGTGTCTTTGTCTCACCCATATAATGTTATGTTTTATTCTGAATATACACTGAAGCTTGAACAACCTCTTTCCAGTAATGTTGTGGAATACGACTCTCAATCAGCATAGTTCATGCCATGTTGTTCACCTATCGATTCCTACGTTCAACATCTCCATTTTGTTATGGAGTACTCATAGTGGCTACATCATGCTATATCCCATGATTCTCCAGATAATTTTCAAATTCAATGGATGTGTATTTTCCTCCATTGTCAGATCACAACACATTGATTGTTCATCTGGTTTCATTCTCAGCGATTCACCAATATGTTTTCATGTATTCAAGGACTTTTTGTTTCATATGAATGGCCATCACACATGTCATTCTATTGTAATAATCTATGAAAAGGAAAAAAGTACATTTCTCTATGAGTTCCAGCAACATTTATCATCCCACATACATCTGTATGAATCAGATCAAGAGGGTGTGATGCCCATTTCTTCTTTGGCCGATATGAGCTGCAGACCAGCTTCCCATGAATGCAAGAATCACAAGACTTTTCATGCTAAAGCTTCAGGTAGGGAATGTCCATGAAAATTCTCAATTTTGATATTTTCTCCATGTCTTTTTGATTGATGTGTCCCAGTCTCTGATGACACAAATTGTTTTCTTCTTCAACAGTCATGTAACAGATATTTTCTCTACTATCACCTTGATAAAAGTTGCCTTCTGTTGAGCATCCCTTCATAAGTGAATTTCCTGTCTTTCCCTTGATGGTACAGATTTTCTGATTAAAAATAACTATACGTCTCGAGTCATAGAGTTTACTCATGCTAAGTAGATTATGACATAGGCCATCTACGTAAAGGACTTTAGCATTCTTTAATTTTCCATTAGCTAATTCAGTACATCCACTCCCTTTGATTTTCAGAGCTCCATCATTACCAAATCGTACCATACCATCAACCTTCCTTTTGGTATCCGTTAACAGGCCGTAATTACCTGTCATATGAGATGAACAACCGCTATCTAGAATCCATGTACAGTTGTTCTCTGTAGCGTTCAGGGCCACCTCTACACGGTTGTATTTCTAAATATTTTTCCTTTCCTTCTAGGATACATTGGATTGAGTATAGAGTACTAATTTCCTTTCAATTATTTCCTCCACATAACCAGGTTCTTCATAGATGAAATCTCCTTTGACAGGAGAAAACCTGTTTGAAAGAACAACACTGTATGGCTGACGTTACTTGACTTTTCTTGAACTTCGGTATAAGGTGTCCATGTCATTTCTCTTCCTGTAATAATCATCCTTATAAACAATGTTAGAACAACGAAAACAATATCCATAGAAATATTTTCTTCTATAAGAATTAGGATATGAATTTTTTCTCTTTTTTTGAACTCCTATATCTTCTCCATTCAGATAGCTTCTTGCTTCTTCGCAATAGGACATGGTATGGCCTAGATAGCCACAGAGATGAAACTTCATGAGAAGAAATGTCTTCTCACTTGAATTTATCTTCATACCTTCTTCCATGGGAGAATAGTTAAACTGCCTTTCATTTCTTAATTTTTGATGATAATTTTTAGTTCTCCTTTTAGTTTGGATTTAGGATTCCTTTTTCATCACTTTAGACAGCATTTCACCACGTTCAACTTCCATCGTATCTTTATTTTGGATCTTTTCACTTCTAGAAGTTGATGTCTTAGCTTCACAGACAATTCCACTCGTTCCCATGCAAGCGGGTCTTTGATCACTCAAGATTTTTCAAACCCCATCTGAATAACACTCGGCTCTTTCCAGTAATTCCGCATCTGAGAATCTTCCAAAATCTATTTTATTCCTTGATTATTTTGGAATTGATTCAGCATCATGTTTACTCCTCAGAGTAACAACTTCCTCCTCAAGACCCTCATTAGTCTTTGATTTTTCTTCTAGTCTGGAGGTGAGTTCATTGATGACCTTTTCCTGTTCTTCAATTCTCAGCTTTAGATCAACAACATCATCATTGATTACAATTATTTTAGATTGTACCTTCACAAATTATTCAAGTCGTTCAATTTCATCTTTATGTTGATCAACCTATTCAGTTGATTCCTCTACAATTGATTTCCACTTATTACAACTCTTTCTTTTATTCTTAAGCTTATTAACAGCATCCTTAAGTTGAATCTCAGGATCTTCACAAGTTTTCAACTGTTTTTCTCCACCAGTATCTTCTGAATTTTCAACAGTGTCCATCATTGTAGCATGGTTCCCAGTTTTGAATTCTGGTTCTTCTTCATCACATAATTCATTATCATCTTCTTCCTCTTCACAAACAACGCTCTTCCATTTCATTTTATTCACATATTTGAAGTCTCCCTTTTTGAAAACCCTTCTTTGAGGCTTCTCAAAGCTTTCATCTTCACTATCTTCATCATTGAGCTTTCTTAAGCACTGAGAGGCAATGTGCCCAACTTTTCCACAATGAAAACATGTGAGTGGTAACTTCCCTTTGAATTCCCCTTTTAACTTTTAGAACATCTTTGCAATGAGAGAAAGAATTTCATTTTCTTAGTCATATTCACCACTACTATCTTGTTAAAGTTTTAATTTATCCATGGCCTTAAATTCCATTTCCTTGCTCACACGACTTGTAGTATCTTCAAGTTGGATTCTCATTTCATATGCTGCCAAACTGCTTAGAAGGTGATCCAGAGAAAGGTTTGAAAGATCTCTTTCCTCAAGGGCTGATACCGTTGCATTTTATAGGGGGTAAATTCTTCTTAGTATTTTCATTAAAATGTCAACATATTTGATTTCTTCTCCTAGGCCATGAATTGCTCCAACTACTTAAGTTATTCGATTAAAGAAGGAGTCTGCATTCTCATCAGGATGCATCTTTAAATCATCGAACCTATTGTGAAACACTTGTATTTTTCCCTCATTTACTTTTCTATCTCCTTGGTAAATATTTTCGAGTTTATCCCACATAGATTTTGGTAAGGGGCAATTCATCATGTTTAGGTAGATCCAATTCGAAAGGTATGCGGTGAGTACATTTTTTGTTTTAGCATCTGCATCAAAAATTTTCCAGTCTGTTTCAGTCATAGAGAGGCATGTTGGATCAGTAACTTGTATTCCTCACACAGTAGAAAATTGAACATCCATTCCAAGAGATCTTAGATGAGATCTCAATCTGTTCTTACAGATCTGGAAATTACTTCCATAGATGTGAGGGAATCCCCTAACATTGACTGCATTCTCCATGACATCAAAGGACAGATTCAACAGCAGAAACCTGGCTCTTATACCACTTGAAGGACCCCGGGACAACCTGAGAAGGGATGGGTGAATCTGGGTGGGAAAATTTTCTTTTAATGTGATTGATCTTGTTCCCACGTTGGAATGAACTTACTGAACCTGTATGATGATAATGATCAGAAAGCAAACATTCACATGCACAGAGAAGACACATCACTTTTTAATTAGTTCACCACTAAGGGCTATGTCCAAGGAGCATACGCCAAAAGGTTGTTGGTCGTACCTAATTCCACTAAAATGAACAAGATGTGGATTACAAAGGTTCAGGAACAATAACTATGTCTGAGGCTCACTTCCATTATAATTGTTCTGGGATAGATCACTGCGTCCCTCGGGTCACTCCCGTTGACTCCCCCTGGCTCACAGCCCTTGGTGAAGTCACAATAAGTTTATAGTCGTGAAGTTCTCTTCATCATTGAAAAATAATGAATCGTCCATTGAATGTAGATGCTCTGTTGAAGTCCAACTTTCACTCGTATGCTAATACCACTTTTCACCAAAGGTATCGGACAATCTTCCAGTTGTTGTGTAGCTCTAAAAGTTCCAGCGTACAACAACCTCAACTGACGCCCTTCTCCAAGACTAGCGTGCAAGTTTCAAGAATGGCACGCATGTCACTTAAACGGTACAAAATTTGCGTGCAGGTGACCCCAACACACTTGCGCGACACTACCTCCTTCAACTCCAAACTTGCGCATCTCTTCACCTTTAACTCCCAAACTGCCTGGATCGCGCATCCAACAACCGGCGCGCAACCTATACAAGCGTGACCCAACAACCACTTGCATGACTCAACCACTTGAGCGAAGAGAGCTCGAAAAATATCTAAGTCTTGATCTTCGTTCCAAATGAGGAGGGGTGGTCCTCTATTTATAGGCAAACTGGACCCCCTGTGCGGTAGCGCGCTAGTGTCCTCACGGTGTGCAAGTCCTAGCGCGCATCTCCAACTGCCCTAGCCTCTGTCACATAACTCAATTGTGTGACCAAACCAATACTTTCATGACCCTCTTCCCTTTGCTATATTTTGAAGTTTTGATCATAAAGATAAATAGGAGCGCAACATTCCAACCACCTAGGCATCGATGTGTAAGTCCTTTCTCAGTACGCAAGTCACTTATACGACTGGCCCAAAACATATGTGACCTTTATCCATTTTCCATTTTTACATGTTATAATCATGAAAAACATATGGCGCACAAGTTTCCTCTCTTTCAAGTACATGACGCACAAGTCTCTTTGCCAAAATCACTTTTTTCCATTTGTTGACTTTTAGGCCCAAAAACATGGCAAACACTGGGAAACGACACCACCTTCAATATTGTAGTCTGCATGAACTGTATGATCACGTTGCTGGTAAACATTCAGAACATCCACTGAGGATTGAAAAAAAAAACACAAACCATACTCCAAGTCATGAATAAAAGACCATGGTTCCAACACACGTTGTGGATGAGGTTTCTCCATATAGGTAATGTTATTATTCATAACCTGAGTGAGTTGTCCTAGTATGGTGATAAGATGATTAGCACCAATTTCATCACCGGCTCCACTATAATTATCTTGTGTATGAGGAAAATTCCTACATATATTACGTACATTGATATGGTTTCCATTCCTTCCACTATGTGCAATTAATAAATAATGGAATATAGTATATTAGTGTATGAATCGCAATACATAATTCCAAACTAGTAAAACCCATAATATAAATTGAACAGTTTATGGATATAATCAATAATCGTAAAAATGTTTTCTTTGAAAAATTATTTATTCATACATCCTTTATAATGGTTTGTAAAGAAAGTGTGAATTTTATTAAGGATAACCCATAGGAGTTTCATAACCAAGAGTGCAGCAAGGCCCGTTGTTGTGTACCATGATACCCATGGTCAAGCCCAAAACTCTATGTCAGTGTTTTCACTCCTAGGTCATTCTGTGTCAGAGCCGACTCTACCTGCTCATATCCAGACATGGATGTATTGAATAGGAAATATACAAAATCTCTACAATACAAAAATTCTAGGAATTTCTTCTATACTAATCCTAAAAGTCAATCTTAGGGTAATGTGATCTAATTTGAGTTTATCTAAATCAAGTTTCCATGGTTTGTACTAAACTTCCTATGATACCAAAAGTAACACCCTAACCCTCGTTACCCAGATTTAGTGCATTATAAAATAATATTTCTACAATCACAAGGGATCAAATCCTGAATGACTGATTAGTTTACAATCCATAGAAGTACTAGATACATTCCTAAGTTTTAAAATACATTATGAAATGAAAAACGACAACAAAATTGCATCCATTTACCACATTCAAATCCATTAGACTGTCCCTATAGGTCAATCATAATATACATCTTCTCATCCTTGTTAAAATAAAACATAGAAAGTGGTGAGATCAGATGCTCAACAAGGATAACAATATAGCATAAACATTCATAAATAAGCATAAAAATTTAAGGAAATGCATAAGACTAAAACTAAAGCCTTTTAATCATAAATTTCTTCATAATATAGACAATATAATACAAATTATATCATTTACTTATTCACATGGATTTTTTACAAGTCGAATAATCACATGCACTATCAATAGCCAATATCATAATGATGGAATGCATAATGCCAGACATCATAACCACATAGTCAAGCCCTTGTTCCAATAATACAAATAATATTTTGTCAAGGCCTTTTGGAAAGACACTAGTTTGTCTCATGATACCTACCGATGCATCAATTTGTATAGCGGGCTCCACCCATCATTTACTATGTCTAATTCATTCCTTATATTAAATGTTTTAAACATAGCATAAACTATTGTATTAAAACTATGATATGAAATGATAATAATAATTTAACCATAAACCATGAATGGTATAAAAATATCACATCCACAGTCAAGAATATCACAAAACATTCAATATTATATGGAATATTGGTATAATAATAAATCAACTTCAAATAAGTATAAAATCCATCAATGGATGTTGACATAGATGAAATGAAAACTATTTGAGATAAATACCTCTTTCTATTTTGAAATAATTTAAAAGTCACATAATTATAAAATAAAACATTAATTCTGAAAATATTTTTATAATCTTGTATGGGAAGCTTCAATGTTGTTATAATGGCAGAAAATAGCCACACTCTCCATATATGTTAAAAAAGACATTGTTACATTAATTTTTTCGAAGAGGTCATTAGGTACCTTATTTAGAAAACAACAGAAAGATTTCATTCAAAACATATATGGTCAAATGAGGGTATAAATGACATTAACCCATTGTCTAGTAAATATTAAAAATGTTTTGAATTGAATTTTTAAGAAAACCCGGATTTAGATGAAAACGAGGTCCCAGTAGATACTTATATATTAACAACCACAGTTATGTAAAGAGATTGTAGAATTTACCCATACATTGTACTTTCCATTGGTTGAGGGTAAGTTAACTTACTGTCTGATAGTTAAATCATTGTTTTTAAATTATTCAAGAACTATATACATAGATATGTTATCATATATGATCCTCCAATATTGCTTTGTTAATAATATTTCAGTATCATCATCATTTCGAGTGTTAACTGATTCATTTTCCATTATATGCTTAGTTACGTAAGCCACGTTTGTCTTGGGTAGGATTTATTTGATTCATATACATAATTATATTAAGTTCTTACACATTATTTTAATCATAAAATGAGAATTATACTTGAATGACTATGATGGGGAATGAATCTGATTGCATTCGTGGAGACGTTAATCTGTACGTACACACGAGCGACAATATCAATATACTAATGGTGAACTTGTATGTAATTGGATGGTATATCATATATAAATAATCACTAACATGTTATATTTACTATTTACATCAATTATAATCATTATTATACCCATAAAAATAATGATGTGTTTGAGTAACAAACTACACCACGTCGTGGAGACGGTAAGCCGTAGGTACGCATATATGGTGACTTTTTCATGCATAAGATGGATATAAAATTGAATATGGAAGTAAAATATTTATAATAACATCACAGCATGTTGGAAGTACTGGAGTTGTTATTTTTTATGGATACAACAAAGAAAGTGGAAGTGGAAGAAGAAAAGAACTTGAAAGAGGGTGGTGAAATTATTAAATCTTCTTCGGGTGTTTCCTTTTGAGTTGATCAAAAGGGCTCCATAAGATGTCTTTGTGATCAGATGAAGGACTATAGGATGATTTGAGGGAAGTTGGGAGGATATTTGGGAAGGGGTTCACTGAGTCAAATGGATTTGGAGATGTAATTTGGAGAGAAGGTGATGTGCCCTTTTATAAGAGGGGTGAGGGGCACCTTAGGAAAAACTTGTAATATTAGTTTATAATAAAATCATTATCAGTTTCTAATGGATCCAAAATGATTTATTTCAAGTATAATGTGGTGATGAGTTTAGATCCTTTCAACCAATAGGTTTTATACAGGTTTAGGTTACCATATTAACATTATCTTTTAGATGTAACTCTTAGTAAAATAGTTTGACATTTACCATGTCTCTTTGTATTTTTATATTATATGGATAATAAACATACTATAACAAAACAATTGAATCAAAAGTGGTTCATTATTAATATATATAACCTCTTATACATCCTTTTTCAATCCTTATATTTTTAGGAATATTATATCCATTAATAATATAGTATTTGTTTTATAAACTCAATTATTCCCATTTGGACACTATTTTGAAAATGATTTTTCTAAATGCCATAAAACATTGTCAATTCGAATAAAACTTATTTAATCAACCCTAAAATGTCATATTAACCTATAAAATTAGTGGAATTCATCATAAGTCTCAATTTAAATTTATTTAGATATTTATAATATCAATTATTTTAATAGTTAATTAATTAAGTAAATACTACATCATCATTGTGTCATATATAAATTATATTATTTAAAATCATAAAAATATAAATAAAATACCATTATTTAGGAAATATTATTATCTTTCTAATAAATATTTATAGTCTAATATATATGGTGTTTAACCCTATATTAAAAATGTTTTAGTAATTAAACTTTGTTTTTAACACTTTTAACTCTTCTATAAATAAAATAATAATAAATGTCCTAATATAATCCGAGTGTACCAAAATGGGTCATATTTTATTCCTATGTTGGTTTTTCGTCAAATTATTCTTATCCAATAGAATTAGGACATTTTTTAGGGTCATTATAATAACATTTTTACAGTTAATTACCCTATTTACTTTGAACTATGGTAAATAAAATTCAAAAGTTGCTATTCACCAAAAATTATTTTCATCTTATTGAACCACATTTTACATACTTATTTCAACTGTGTCTCTATAATTTTTGATATTCAAATCATAGAAGGGGCAACATTATGTTTTATGAAAATTAGCAAATCCTCCTAGAACGTGGGTAAATAACGGTAAAAAGTTCAATAAAAGTATATATATCTAAACATATTATAAAAAGAATCTAATGAATTACATGGAAAATATATAGGTATTATGTATCTAACATGAGATAAAATAATCGAAAATAAAGTAACAAATTATTTAAATAAAAGGTTAGTTTTAAACCATAACTCATTTTTTCACAATTCATCAAAAAATGATGGTTTTCAGAAAAATACCAAATATTCAACCTAATATAATTTTGATATACCAAATCCAAAACATAAGTCAATTTTGAATATTAAAATTTATAAAATTTCAAAAAGTGGGTATTACTATTCATAAAGGCTAGTTTCACTAGTCTTGGTGTGTTAAAATTCGCTATTGTATACAACGCAAGCTACTACATTATTCAAAGGGAAATGTACCGTGGAAGGTTTGGTTGTTACATTATGGGATTAAACTTTTTCATTTTATGATTCTTATTGAAATGAATATTTGATGTTGGGTGACATGTTTTTCTGGATGATAAATGAATTTCCTACTTTAGGAAATTTTTCACGACATATAATTAATGGAAATGAATGGTTTCCCATTTTTAAACAATGTACATAGTCAATTAGGATAAAACATTAATTCATGGAATTATTTCTAAATCATCATAGATTTCTGTCCCAATGATTTATTTACCAATCATGGATGATATAATTCAATGGGAGTTTAATAGAATTTAGAAAACAATCTCAACCAATAGGTGATTAAATATTTGAGGAATTATAAGACATTGAATCATCATTTGGTAAACGCTTTCTAAAAAACATTACAAAAATTGGATAAAAAAGAGACCATTTTATAATTACCATACTATAATTAGTAGTATGTAATTTATATTCTTATTGTTAGAAAAACTAAAAAAATTTACATGATAGTTTCATTGAATCATAACAAAATACGCCTAGAAATAAAGGATGGAATAATTTGCTAGGTCTAAAATGATTTACCTGAGAATATGAGAAGATTTGGAACTAGGGAAGTTTGACAAAAAGACTTTTCTTCCAACATATACTTAAATTCATTATTGGCCTGAGATATATCAATTTTTCGAATTCCTGAATGATGTAAAGGTTCCAAAGGGGTTTCCATTGAATATACAAAATAGTATTTAAATGAAGGATTTAATGATTATGTTTCTTAAATCACATGGTTATCATGTCTTATGTAGAAATCAAATCCTTGTAGAATTATGTTTCATTTTTTCAAATAATTTCTACCATACATTATCCTATATTTAGTTATTTTTCAAATCTATATTTTAAAAAATTTATGAATTCATAAAATTTTTGACTTTGGAAAAATAAATATTCATCATATTATATGAATTTATAATGTTCTTCCCACCATCATTCATGATATAATATTTCACATTATAGTTCACTTGGTAAGTGAGATTCGACTATATGTTCATCTATATTATAGATGGATGTACCCCATTGAATAGTATTGGATAATTTAGAAAGTGTATGAAAATAATAAAACATAAATAGAATGTCATATTGTAGAGTGATATATTCTAATGGAGTTTATTGATTTCTATATTGACTACCGATCAGTTTTGGAAGGCATTGTTCTACTGAAATCTCATCACACTAGGTCGCTTTTGGGTGAAGGATTTTCTAGAATAGTTGATGTCACAATCACTATTATAGGTCATTAGTAGTCCCAATTTTATGTTTGGCATAAAAATTTATAGGATTCCCGATTTATTAAAACCCATAAACAAATTCATCCAGATTTGACTCCACCAAGGGATGTAATCGGGATATTGAATACACATAGTCAATAATATATATGATGGTTCCAAGAAGAATTTTTTAATGAGCCATCTAAAAATTTATATTTAATTTTAGAATGTCTTTTGATGGATATCCATAGGACCAGCTAAGTATATATTATCTTATAAGGGTTTTGTACTTAATGGTTATACCTTATATATAAATGAACAAGATAAATGCAGAACCATGAAAAATAGTGGAATTACATTGGTGAATGAAGCAATTAATGTACCTGGTACCAAGGATAGAAATTAAATTTATGTGAAATGTTCGTACACAGTATCATCAAAACAATATGGGGGTTGTATTATATAATTATCAATGTTCTTATTTATTAATGAAAGTTAGTTGATAAAGGAAAATTTTTAAAATAGATGAATTAAGATTCGTTATTTTTGGATTTCATTATGAATAGTAAAAAGTTGAACCCTTATGAATGGATTAAATGGTAGTAAAATTATGTTATATTCCAAATCCCACATACCAAAAGTGGACAATTTTTTGTTTATCGACCAAACACAATGAAGGGTAGGTGAAAATTCAACTAAGGATGACCCTTTCATTGGGGAATCATAATCATTACATAACCTTCCCATTGTAGATACAGTCTTTTATATCATAAGGGACCAAAAAGATGGGATATGTATACTTGATAATGAGGTCAAATCTATTCAACCTTTAAGAATAATATATTTCATTAAAAAGGTTATATTTTTATATTATATGTTGTGTTGCTTAATATTATTAACTATTCCATGCAGCATATACGTAATATATATTAAATATTCTAAAAAATCTACACATAAAGACTTTTTTATGTGTTTATGCTTCCAATTTGAAAGAACAATAAGTTTTTCAACCAGTTGGTGCTCCAAATGCATATGAACAATAACCTTCTCCACATAAAGATAACACCAATACAAAGGAACTACATATTTTGATAATATTTTTTACTTCCATCCCAAATCATCATGTGTGGTGTATTTTTATGGGAATCCATTAATTAAATACATAATTATTAATCAATACTGAAGGAAGGAAGAACAAGTAAATAAATAATTCATAATAAATAGACATGTATAATATTAGTTGTAAGTACAAAAAACTTTCTGGGAACCATGTTTATGTTTGAAATAAAAATTTAGATTATTTAAATCATTATTAAATGTCAATGAATTCTTATTTTATTTTATTTTTTATCTAACAGTGGAAAAATAATCAATATCAGTTATACTTGATGAACAACTTCTATCATTTGCATTAAAGCAGCTAGAATATAATATCTTCAATAGAAGATAATTTTTTGGGGTGTCACCCCAAACATATTTTGATAAGATAAATGAATAGGGATAAAAAGAAATAAAAATGTTTGAGTTGGGAGTATGATTAACATATTATGTCAGAATAATAAAAGATACTAAAGAGTAGGTGAGTTATGTTTTTTCAATAACCTTTACAGCTTCATGATTTTAAATCTCTTCTTATTTTATGATGATATTTAGTGTGCTTTTATGTAATAAATTTGAGCATCAGATAAAAAGTATTGTTGGACAGGTCAATGTTTTTGTGGTTCTTGTCATAATGATTTTGTAGTCCACTCCACCAATACTCTCTATGTGAGGTCGATGAATTTCACGAGAAATGACCTTTTATAAGAAGTCCTTCAAAATCACAACTACGTGTAGGTAGTTGAAACATTTACAACAATTATAAAAATGATTTATGGTTCTTTAATAGAGAACCTATTATCCCCATATTAATTCAAGAAGCAGATACTTAATTCAAAACTAAGTATGAGTAGTTGAAGATCTAATAGATCAAATGGGATTGATTTTTCATATTTCATGTTGAACTTCACAGTTGAAGCTAAAACTGACAGTATATATATCTTTTTGGTTGATAAGAATATTGATGTAGGAATAGGTTCTAATAAGTACTTGTTGCAAATGATCTTAAGAAAAAATAGAAAACAAATTGCCACAGTAATCTTATTTTGGTAAGATTTTGAAATATGTAGAACATTCCAAGTGTAGCCTCTTTCTCAAAATAATAGTGTTGACCATTATTTATACTAGATATGTTAAAATATATTTAAGTAATATATGTAGTTTGTTTAGTGAAAAAATGATATCTTGGCTCTGTCATATAAAAATGATGGAATCATATATAAATATATATAGCTTTCATCGGGTTGAGGAGATCCAGAAAAGGTTCCTAATAGATAATAAATATCCATATTCAAAATGACCAGGGATCATAAAATCCATTAAATATATGATTTATTTTCTACATTTATTGTTATTGTTTAAATCGATCATAAAAATCCTTTCAGTAAGAAGTACAATATCTTTCAACAGATCATTAATTATTTCAATACTATTGTAGAAATCTCAGATAAAATAACAAATTTGTTGAATAAGAAAATGTCAGGTTGAACTGCATAGTGTAGGGTTTCTTTATGTAGAGTACGGTTCCTTTTTATAAGATAGATATCCTTTGTTAAGCGTAGGGTTACTTTGCACAGTTTAATTTTTGATTCATCAAATGGTTCATGAACCATAACTTCATCTTTATAGAACACATGGATCAAAAGTAATGTTGTCAGTGCAATCCATACATCCATCCTTAAATCATAATGTTGATTCCAAATGTACGGATGATTATGAATACATTTATTCTTCAAATATAGGTTATGAATAGTGATTATAGACTTCAACAATAGATTGATATTCCAAAATTTTATTCTAATGCTAGGTTTCTGATCCATATGATTAATTTTTAGCATATGGATGATAATACATACCTTCATTCACGGAACATAGGGTTTGAATAGTGATTCTAGAACATATCTTTTGGAATTGTATTCCATGAAAAAGGTATATATATTTATGATATATATAATCCGAAAAAATACTTAAAACAACTTATTAGAGAAAACATGTATTTGTAAGAATAACAATCATTAATATTTGAAGGGTATTGTTGAGAAAACTCATTCTCAACAATGCCCCCTTTTTGATAAAAAAATTCATATCAATAATTAAAAAAATATAAGAATTGTAAACCCTAATATTTTTTTGGATTACATAGTTTTAATTTAGTGAGATGAAATAGATAGACATAAATTGAGATTTCTTGTGTTTACCCAATTTTCTCCCCTTTTAATGATATCAATTAAAAGAGAATGAAAAATGATTAAAACACAAATAATTTCTCATAGATCAATAAATGAATGGTATAGTATACATGTTAGAATGAGAAGTAAAGTGTTCATGGTGTGTAAAATAGGACATAAATTATAAAACAATAGAATTATAAAATTATACTAAACTCACATATATAAATATAATATAATAAAAATTTCATTGAAAATCAAAAGTTTTCTAAAATTTATTGTATATTGCACAATTCATTGAAGAATTGTTTCCAAAATATGGGCTTGGTTCTGATTGATTTTCTTTATATGAATATCCATTGGGATATGGTCCATCAAGATTAATAATTGACTATATATCACCATGAATATCATATAGCTTTACAAAAAAACTCTAAATGTGTTTGGAGAAAATCTATTTCCTTTTTTATGGCATTTTCCTTTATATTTTCTTATTCTAAAATTCTCAACCACAAATATATTAAAAAATTCTGTAATATAATTTTTAGTTTGGATGAATACTAGAAAAAAATATTTTAGATGATGAAGAAATTGTTCAAACCAGGATTTACTTGAGGTCATCTAATTAATCAAACTACAATGAGTATATAATAAAACATTCAAAAGAGAAATATCACACTAAAGAGTTGTAGTATGTTATTCAGATCATATAAAATAATATATATCACCTCAAATTATAGAATCCATTATGGAGAAGTTTTTTGTGAAGAGGATGATGCCTAAATACTTGTTCTGATAAATTAAAACTCACTTCACAAAATCTACTTCAATTCATAATTATATGATTTCTTGAAATATTCTTCCATTAAATCATTAATTTCTTCAAATTATTCTGATAAAATCATTATTTTTACCCATAGAAATAAAATTTTATTGAATTTTCTTTGATTTGATTGTGAAGATCTTCAAATTCATCTCTAGAATCATTAGAACTTATTAAATATTCAAATTTTTTCTTTTCATCATCAAATTATTGTTGCAGAGACATGTTCTATTTAGTCAACTAATTGAAATTTAGAAATATATCTTCTTAATCTCAATTACGTGAGTCATAGGTCTCATAAGAATGTGATACATATTATTTTTATGCTTCCACTATAGCAAATATTCACTCCTCTTTTGAAACATTGGTCCTTTCTCTCAATGTAGACACCATATATCTACAGAATCTATAATAAAAATAGATATATATGAATGGTTTCCTCCATTGTAAATATGGATATCTTTTATAATATTATTTTCCCCTTGATCATCTTTCTCTATATTCTCATCCAATTTAGCTAGATGCTCAAAATTTTCATTATTCGGTCCTTAAACCTCATAAATATTTATTGATATTCCTCATCATTTATTATGATTAGCCTAATCAATTCTGGATTCAGATTCTTCTTCTTCAGGCTTTGGTATCACAAAAATAACAGATGGTACTATTGACTTCTGAGCAATACCCATCATTCATTTCAATGATTCAACTATAATAGGTAATAGACTACCACTAGACTCAGTCTAGAAGTATCCCAGCTTCCTTATAGTTGTAGCATTAAAAATATTTCTATAATGGAATCTCTATCCTAAACAAATTCCCTATATTTTTCCAATTCTGAATAAAAAAAAGGGAAAGAATCATTCAATAAGAAATGATATCCATTCTAGATTCTTTATGTAACTAGTGATTTATATTTATCGGGAATATGCCGACTTAAATGAAACTTTAAATTATTCAATAGTAAAAACAGAACATACATATTTAAATAAAAACCTTTTTCTAACTCCTCCATCCATGGAAAAATTTTCATATTTAATAAACTTTGTCCAAACCTTTTGATGAGAATTAAGGTCTTTATTCATCATCTTCTTGAAATTTTGATCTCCAAATAGATTAAATATTATATCATATGACTTAAATTCATCTTCTCTAATATTTATTAAATTGAAATGAGATTCCCCATCATTGAAACAAACCCAGTGCCTATCTATTTACAAGAAATAGATATGGAATTCAAAATGTTAAATCCAAGAGAATACATTGTCTTCATAATTTGTGAAACTGAATGATGAATATTGACAAAATACTTTAACATAAACATCAACCACCAAAGGAGTATTAAAATATCCAAAAATAAATTCCAATCCCTGAAATATAATAGCATTTTTTTGAAAAGAATATTTTTTTTATTTCATCAATCAAAATCAATTACCTTGTCTTGATGAACTTTTCAATGATTCACATGCCAGAGGATAGGATCACTCAGATAAACATTTTCAACATTTCCTAAGAGATCCATTACCATAGGTTTGAGGATTGATGTTGCGAAGGTTGAGGGTTTCAAAACACCAAAATGAGAGATGTTATATAATGAAATGTTTTGTGAAGGGGTTGGGAGGATAGCAGGAAGCATTTTATAGCTTGGTGATGTGTTTTGATTTCTCAGTGATTAATAATTTAATCATTATTTTTATTTTGAAAAGAGGAATTTTAAAAAAACCAAAAAAATGTTATTTAAGAAAATAAATGAATAATTACAAAAAAAATGATATGTATATCAAAAAATTTAAAAAATATAAATTAATAAATATTTCTTTATAATTAAATATCACTAAATTACCTATAATAAAATAAACACATGCATTGGGAAGTGGTTTTGTAAAATTTTCATCTAATTGATATTCTGTATTTAAATATTCTAAAGAATTAACATTTTTATATACATTATCCCTTTGAAAATGACTCATTATATCAGTTTTATTACTCATAAAGAGACTTATAGTGTTTTTATAAATATAAATACCACTAGAATTATCACATAAATTATGTTCAGAAATTTCAATTCATCCAAAATCCGGTATAGTGTGTTTCATCCACAGCACTTGCACAATTCAATATCCAGAAGATATATATGATTCCTCAGCTATTAACGGAGAAACTAAATGTTATTTCTTAGTCAACCATGATACTGAAGATTTTCCAAAAAAATTAATGGTTCCTAAGGTTATTTTTCATTCTAATCTACATCATGTATATTCCGCATCTGAATATGAAATTAAATTAAAATCATATGTTTGGGATTAATGTATATATTAAAAATAATTCCTTTTAAATATCTAGATATTATTTCAATATTTGTAACATGAAATTATATCATATTTAACTAAAATATTTCACATAAACATACAAAAAACATCATTCCTAATCTTCTATAAGTAAGATAAAATAAACTACCAGTCATACCTCTATATAAATTGTTGCCAACCGGTTTTCCAGCTTCATCCAAATCATGTTTTATATTGGTATAGATGGGAGTTGTGTAGAACTTCTATTTTATTGAAAAAACCATTTAATCAATCAATAATATATTTTATTTCATTTAAAACATTTCCCTACACTTTATGATATATTTCTAATCATAGAAAAAATGCATTTCTTCCATCATACTAATTTCAAATTATTCTTCATTATTTTTGTAAAATCATTGCAAATAATTTTATTTTTTGAACTATAAATAACATCATCAATATAAATTTTTTATCATAATATCTTAGAAGAAATAGTTATCTTCCAATGAGTAGGATATATTAATCTAACATCAATGATTTCCAAAAAAAGGAGTATAATCATTCATACCAAGCTCTAAGTTCTTGTTTAAGGATTTAAAGAGGTTTTGTATTTTTAAATAATTGGATTATGAGTGTTTTCTAAATTTGAGGATTTGTTTACAAAAAATTACCCATGAAATATACATTTAAAAAGAATATTTGATATCCATATGATATAATTTAAACATCATATGGGATATATATTCTAAAAGGATTATAATGGATTATAATGTTTCCAAAATCATAAACATTTCATTTTAATCAATTCCTTATTCGTGATTATATCATTTAAATACTAATATAAATTTTTTTGATTAATTATACCTTGATCATCCAATTTAGTTCGAAAGATCCTTTTAGTTCCTATTACTATATAATCTGATGCTGAACATACTAAATCTAAAAGATTATTTCAAGAGAATTGGTTTAGTTTGTCTTTCATGGCCAATAACCAACACTCATCTTATAAATATTCTTCAATAGGATTATGATATAATTGATTTATGAAGGTATTGAATTCAACTATGTTTTCTAAATCTATTCCAGTTCTAACATTTTTTCTATATTTCCTATAACTTTTTCTAATTGATGGTCATTTAAGGTTCTAGACTTTCTAGTAAAGATACATTTAGTTTCATCAGGTTCATATTCTTCTGAAGTAGACAAAAATTAAATAATTTTATCTTCAAAACCAGACATAGTTGAATCAAGTCGTATGCTGAAAAATAGTTTGTCTTATCATCTTGTTGATCGTTCTCTTTAACAAAAGGGCCGGTTTATTCATAATTTATAGGAAAAGATTCTTCAAAAATCAATAAATTCTCATTAAACACTCCATAGTATATAGATTTTGAATAATATCCTATAAATATTCCTTCATCAATATTTGGATTTAATTTACCAAGGTTATCATTAGTATTCCAGATACATACCTTGCATCCAATTACTTAAAAGTATTTAACAATGGTTTTTCTACTATTATATAGTTCATAAGGTGTTCTTTAATAATTATTGAAATTCAATCTATATTCATGATATATAATGTTTGTCATATAACTTCAGCCTTAAATAAGTAGTAATATTATATTCATTCAACATTTTTCATTCCTTTTATTGACAATTTCTCTTTATTCCTTCAATAATTCAATTTTTTTAGGTGGTCCTGACCTAGAGACGGTGTTTTTAATACCCAAATTTTAAAAACATAAATTAAATTATTTCTTTTAAAATTCTCCACCATTATCACGTATCAATTCAATTATTTTAAAATCCTTTTTATTTTGAAAAAAACATCTAAGAAATTTAAAAAATAGTGAGTACGTCACTTTGTACTTTTAGAAATTAAACCCAGAAAAATCAATAGAAATCATCCACCAAAACATACACATATAATTTACCATTCAAAATGTATACCCTATATGGTTAAAAAAACATATGGATAATTTATAATGGTTTAGATATATTTATTTAGTTAACATGTTTGAGACATGAATTTATTTGTCTTCTAATATGGAATTAATCAAAGAATCTATCATTTTCAAATTTTAGAATAGGAAAGTTATAAACTATATGTTTCATATATAATTTATTTAAAGAATATATATTTTAATGTCCATGTATCCTATAATATATCAATGACTAATTTTTATTAGTATTTAAACCATTGACTTTATGTTCATATGTGTAATTTTCATCCAAATAATAAACATTGGCCGTAATAGGTGCTCTAAATTTAAGTAGTTTATCTTTGAATAATAAGAAGGAAATTTTATATAAATCAACATAAAATCCATCATCACAATTTTGGGAAATACTTATCAGGTTATTCTTTTTACCTTATATATAACACCCCAAGCTTCCACAGTACACTTCTATTTGAGTAATATAGTAGCGTGTGTTGTACGCAACTTCGAGTTCTAACACACACGACAACCAATCAAACTAGCCGTTATGAAAAGCAATACCCACTTTTTGAAATTTTATAAATTTTATCATTCAAAATGGACATAATTTTTGGATTCGGAATATCAGAATTATCTTATGGTGAATTTTTGGTACTTTTCGGATAACTTTTATATTTTGATAAATAGTGAAAATTACTAAATTTAAATTAAAAACAACTTTTTTAATAAAAATAATTAATAGTTATAAATTATTAATTTGAGTGATTTTAAAGTATAATTAGATTATATTTTTAACATTTAATCAAATTTTGGTCATTGGACATAATTTCACCTTTAAACCGGACATAAAAAGTGCCAATATTTTGATAGTTATTATCACTTAAAAACACGTTTTTTACTTTAACAACTGGAATTAATTTTAAATTAATCTCTGCCACCTCTGTGTTTTGAATTTAGAAAAATGGATTCCATATTTAGTATCAGGAGTTACAATTTGTTTCAATAGGTATCTTTTATTTTTAGACATTTTGAATAATTATTTCGCAAAATATTTTATTTACAATGGTTAAAGGGTAAATCCGGTAAATAAGGGTAAAAAAAATAATATTATAATAAAAATAAATTACCCTAAAACTAGTCCTAACCCTATTAGTTGATACATTTCTGACCTTGGGCGTTTTTGGGTCGATTTTGGGACCCCTTGGATCCACTTTTAAGTGATAATGTCACTTTATATTAATTAAGTTAAAGTAAATATAAAAATGTCAAAAACATATATCTTTTATAAAAAAAATTACATAGGGTTATATATGATATATTTTTGACTATAGATATTAATTATAAATATAAAAATATTTCCTACATAATGGTATTTTATTAATAATTTTTAGACATTGAATAATTTAATTTATTTATGACACAATAATGATGCAGTATTTTTCTTATTAATGAAAGAATCATATAATTAGTATTATAAATGTTAAAATAAATAAAATTTTAAAGTTTTGATGACATACAAAACTCTTATTGTTTAATATGGAATGATATTATTTCTTAAAATAATTTTTTTTGAATTAATAAAATTTTCAAATCTTTAACAAAAATCAATTATTAAATAGTGTCAAAATTGACATAAAGGAGTTTTTAAAACAAATATTATATTATTACTTGATATTCTATTCCTAAAAATATGAGGTTTGGAAAAAGGACTTATATAATGATATTTGTATCATTAAATGACCACTTGGAGGTCTCTTGGAATAATATAGTAAGTTTAGTGAATATATAATATAAAAATACCAAGAGACATGGTAAATGTCAAACTATTTAACTAAGTGTTAAATCAAAAAGCTGAAGTTAATATAGTCACCCAAACCTGTATAAAACCAATTGGTTGAGTGGTTTTATAACTATCCCCACCTTAACCTTTAAATAATACACTTTGGATCCATTTGAAATCGATTATGAATTTATTATAAAATAATATTTCTAGCTTTTCCTAAGGTTCCCCTCACCACTCTTATAAAAGGGAACTACCCCTTCCCTCTAATTCACACTTTCAAAGGATTTTAGATCGTCCATAACCTGCCCAAATATTCTCTCAACTTCCTTAAATTTACCGTATAGGCCTTATTTTCATCATAAAGACTACCAAAGGATCCCTTTTGATCAAATCAAAAGTAAGAACCTGAAGAAGAGGTAATGTTTTCACCACCCTCATTCAAGTTCCTTTCTTCTTCAACATCTTCATTATTTGTTATTTACATTATAAAATAATAAATACAGTATCTTATATATACTCTGATGTTATTATAAATATGGTACAACCATATTTAGTATTATATCCATCCTTTTAATCACATGTCACCATACGTGCGTATGTACGGCTTACCGCCTCCACGTCGTGGTGTAATTGTTATTCAAAAAATTATTATTAGGATGGGTATGATAATGATGTGTAATTGATGTAAATAATAAACATAAAATGATAATTATTATTTATATATGATATAAAATCCAATTATATATTATTTTAATATCAAAAGAATGATATTGTCGCTTGTGCGTACGTACGGACTACCGTCTCCACGAACGCGATGAGATTCATTCCCCATCATATCCATGCAACTATAATTCTCTTTTGATGATTACAAATAATATTTAAGGACGTGATATAATTCTTTATATGAATAAGATACAACCTATCCATTACTTACATGACTTATGTAACAAAACATATAAATTAAAACAAGTAAACATAACACCCGAAACGATGATAATACTAAGATATTATTTACAAAGCAATGTTAAAAGATCATATATGATATCATATTAATGTATATGATTATTTTATAATTTAATAACAATTATTTCACCATTATACAGGTGGTTATCCTACCCTCAACCAAGTAAAATTACATGGTAAGGGTTTATTTCACAATCTCTTCATTATATGAGGTTGTTTATACATAATTATCTACAGGGATCCCTTTATCATCCACATACATGTTTCTTAAAAATGTATTTCAAATCATTCTTAATATTTTATAGACTATGGGTTAAAGTCATTTATACCCTTTTTATACTATTTATAAGATGTTTATAAAGGAATCTTTCCTTCATTTTCCAAACAAGGTCCTTTTTAACCTTTTCGACAGAATTAAGGTAAGAATATCTTTTTTAACTTATACGACATGCGTAGCTATTTTCCGCTGTAATAAAATCATCGAAGCTTCCCTTACAAGCTTATAAGAATATTTTCCAAGTAAATGTTTTATTTTATAATTATGTGACTTTTAAATAATTTAAAAAAAAGGAGATTATTTCACCTATGTCAACATCCTTTGATGGAATTTCAGCTTATTTGAAGCTGATTTATTATGATACACAACATCTATATTGTATTAAAGGTTTTGTGATATGTTTGAATATGGATGTGTTATTTTTATACCATTCATGGTTTATGGAGAATGTATTGAAACTCTGTATAGTTCTTTTAATATAAATGTTTATGTTATGTTTAAACCTATTTATATGAAGAAGGAATTGGCCTTTATAAGTGACGGGTCGAACCCGGTATAGCTCCTCGATGTATCGGTAGGTCTCATTAGGCAAAATATTGTCTTGAAACAAGGCCTTGACAAATTCATATTTGTAGTCATGGAACAAGGCCTTGACTATTTGTTTATGATAGTCTGGCATTATGCATTTCATCATTATGAAAGTGGTTATTGATGTTGTATGTGATTATTTGACTAGTAGAATATCCATGTGGATATGTAAATGGAATTATTTTATTTTATTTTTCCCATATTATACTGAATTTCATGAATAAAAGGGTTTTGTTTTTGTTATACATTGCTTTAAATGTTTATGATTATTTATGAAAGTGTCATCTATATTGTTATCCTTATAGGGTATCTGAGCTCACCCCTTTCTACGTTTTATTTTTTCCAGGATGTGAAGAAGTATTTTACGAATGACCTGTAGGGATATTATAAGGGGATATGAGTATGGAGACAAGATGTTTTTGTAGTTTTCACTTTATGATGTAATGTAAACTTTATAAATGTATCTAGTGATTCCAAGGCTACTAAAATATTTGGTCTTTTAAGACTTGATCTTTTGTGATCATGCCAATGATATGTAATAAGGCACCGACTCTGGGAAACTATGATCAGGGCGTTATAGTTGGTATCAGAGGAAGTTTAGTATAAAACTTGGAAACTATATTTAGATAAAATCTGATTAGAGCATATAGCCATAAATGATACATTGAGGATTAGTATATAAGAACTTCCTATAATTTTGGTATTGTAGATATTTTGTCTATTTTCTAAGTAATACATCCCTGTCTGGATACGAGTATGTAGAGGCGGCTCTAGTACAGATTTACCCAGGGGTAAAACATAGAAACATCGCTTCGATCTAGACACGAACGAGAACTGGTGCACGACAATGGGGCTTGCTGCACTCTTAGTTATGACACTCCCAAAGGATATGCTTAGGATAATTCTCATTTTCATTACCAAAAATTATGAATGGGTTTAAGAGTATATACTTCCTTAAAGAAAACATTTTTATTATTATGTATTATATCTATACACTATTCAATTCATGATAAGTGTTTTATAAGTTTGGATTTATGTGTTGTGATTCATAAACTATTCTAGTGTATGCTATTGTTTAAAAATAGTTCCTAGTGGAAGAAATGGAAACTATATCAATGCACGCACTCCATGTAGGGAGTTCCCTCCTACTCAAGATAATTATAGTAGATCTTGTGATGCAACTGGTGCTGATCAGCTAATCACCATACTGGGAAAACTCACTCAGGTTATGAATAATAACCTTACCCATATGGATCACCCTGATCCGTAGCGTGGAAGATCAATGTTAGATTTCTTCCTGATGTAACAACCACCTAAATTCAATGGGAGTACAAATCACTTAGTATCTGAGCAATGGATAAATTCCTTAGAGAAATATTCCATGCCTTGGGGAGTAGTGAAAGGGAAAAAATTATCATGGTATTTTACGGCCTCACTAGAGATGTTGATCAATGGTGGTCATTGATTCAAAACACAAAAGAAGATGATGAAGTGTCAAATATGGAATGGAGGGAGTTTAAAGAGCTTTTATTAGAAAAATAATTTCCTCGTGACAATCAAGAAGATATCGAAAGACAATTTCTGAGTCTGAGGCACATGCCGGATGAGAATGTCGCAAAGTATGAGGCTAACATTACAAGGTTAGTGAGGTATGCTGCTGATTATATACGTAACCCAATAATTAAGATTGATCATTTCTTTGATGGGTTAAAACTATTCCTCCTCCGAGCATTAGTCTCACAAAGCTTATCATTGTATGAAGATATTGTCTCATTTGTTATCAAGAGAGAAAAAGAATTCCCTATGTCTTACGACTTTAAAGAAAAGTATGAGAAGAAGAGATCTGTTGATCACTCTAGAAATGGATATTAATGGAAGAAGGGAAAATTTGATTATCCATACTCCAGTAAATGTGGGAAGAAACACTCTGGTACTTTCTTAAAAGTAATGGGAGTTTGTTACAAGTGTGGTGAAAAAGGACACCAAGATCGTGATTGCAAGGGGAAGAAAGAAGCTACTGATATTCAATGCTTCAACTACAGGGATATGGGACATTACACAAGTGAATTTCTTAAGCGTTAGGGGAAATTACCTCATAAAATGGAGAGGGATCAAGGCCAAGCTTATGCTATCACTACTGCTGAGGTTGAAGCTCCAAAAGACGTGGTGGAAGGTAATTTAATGGTTTCCTCAAGTTTAGCAAATGCTTTATTTGATTCTGGATCATTGAATTGTTATATATCTTCCATGATTTCTAGGAAAATTAGATATTTCCAATTTGATTTAACAAGGGAGTTTTCAGTTAAAACTCCTAAGAGAATTATCATTGCTACCATGTTCTGTGGATCCATTCCCATTAGGGTATATAAATGTTCTTTATCTACTGATCTCATCATCATACCCATGATTGAATATTATATAATCCTCGGTATAGATTGGATTTCAGACCATGATGCTAATATTTATTATAAGAATAATGAGGTTATGATTTTTGGTGATTATGATAAAGAAAACCTTATATTTAGAGTAGAATCATCACCATGTGATTCTTTTTTAGATCCACCCCCAGTAGCTCAACTAAATTCAATTATCGGGGAGGAAGAGAATGAAATAACTATGGGTGAGGAATGGAATGTTCAAATAGTTGATGTTCCTATTGTGAGAGAATATGTTGATGTGTTTCTGAAAGATTTACATGATCATCCTCCAGAACAAGAAATTGAGTTTTCCATTGATTTAATTCACGGTTCAAGGCCCATATTGAAGACCCCTTATAGAATGGCCACTGAGGAATTATTTGAACTAAATAAACAACTAGAGTAATTGAGTAATAAGGTATTTATTCTCCCTAGAGTTTCTCCATGGGGAGCCCATGTCCTTTTTGGCTAGAAGAAATATGGATCTATGAGGTTATGTATCGACTACAGGGAGATCAATGCTATAACAATAAATAATAATTATCCCCTACCTCGCATTGATAATTTATTTGACCAACTACATGGAAATCAATAATTTTCAAAGATTAAACTTCGATCTGGATACCATCAGTTGTGTGTGAAGAAGGAAGACATTCCGAAGACAGCATTTCAAACCAGGTACGGGCATTATGAGTTTATAGTAATGCCTTTTGGATTGACTAATGAACCCTCTATATTTATTGATATAATGAATAGAGTTTTCAAGGAATATCTCATTGATTTTGTGGTGGTATTTATTGATGATATCTTAGTATACTCCAAAAGCTACGAAGATCATGAAAAACAATTGTGCATTATTCTAAAGGCTCTTATAAGACATGAATTATATGGTATGTTTAGCAAGTGTCAATTCTGGATTCAATAGATTTCTTTTCTTAGCCGTATTGTCTCCGATGATGGAATCTTTTTAGATCCTTCTAGGACCAAGGCAATCCAATAATGTCCAGCACTGATGAGTATAACTGAGGTACGCAGTTTTATTGGTTTAGTAGGTGATTATCGACCATTCGTCCAGAATTTTGCTCGGTTGGCTAACCCATTAACGAAGCTCACACGTAAGGGGTTAAATTTGTTTGGACAAAAGAGTGTGAAGATTGTTTTGAATAACTGAATAGATGATTAGTCAATGATCCTATATTGACTCTACCATCAGGGAAGGACGGGTTTGTTATTTATAGGGATGCATCGAAGAAATGACTTGGTTGTGTCCTTATGCAAAATGATAAGGTTATTTCCTATGCATCATGACAACAAAAAATTATTCATTCCATCATTATGAAAGTGGCTATTGATATTTCATGTGATTATTCGACTAGTAGAATATCAATGTGATGTTGTAAATGGCATTATTTCATTTTATTTTTTCCATATTATGAAAAAAATTCATGTTTAAATGGTTTTTGTTTTAGTTATACATTGCCTTAAATGTTTATTCTTATTTATGAAATTTTCCACTATATTGTTATCCTTAATGGGCAACTGAGATCACCCCTTTCTATGTATTATTTTTTCCAGGATGTGAAGAAGTATTTTAGGAATGACATGTAGGGCTAGTATAAGGGGATATGAGTGTGTAGACAAGATGTCGTTGTAGTTTTCACTTTATGATGTAATGTAAACTTTAATAATGTATCTAGTGATTCCAAGGCAACCAAACTAATCGGTCTTTTGGGACTTGATCTTTTGTGATCATGCCAATGTTATGTAATAATGCACCGACTCTGGGTAACTAGGGTTGGAGTGTTACATTATATATACAGTACATTATTTGTTGATATTAACTATGGATATCTAACAATTACAACTCCATCAGTCATTCCATTTGCATTATCTCCCAAAGTGACTAGATCTCCATCCATTTGATCCAATGTATTGAAATTTTTTGAGCCTTTACTCATGTATCTTGAATATAACCTATTCATATACCATATATCTTTTCTAATATGATGTTATTTTTCTTGAACCTCTTTTAATCATATGTTTTTTGTTACTCATACTTTCTTGGGTTTATCAATGTTAGTGAGAAATGGTCTGTGAATATGGATATACCTTGTTTTTTTAGACAATTATATTACAATATTAAGATATTTTTTTAAAATGAATTCATTTTTAATACCACTTATTTATGGATTTGTTAAATTATAGTTTTTATTTTAGTAACCATTTATTACATAATAAAATTAGGTAGTATTTTCTTAATTGGCAAAAAAAAATTGTATAATTTTTATCTTTCACCATTACTTCATATTCCATAATTTTATATTTAAAAAATATTCATTCCAAGAATTTCATTTAGTGTCTTATTTTCTCTAGATAAATTACTAGAAGCACTTTTATAAGATTCTCATTCATCCTATAATTATTTTATAATTTTTTCAAAAAAAATACATTTTTTTTATGAAGTAAAATATTCAATTGGATTATGATTTTTTTATCATATTATCTCTCTCACCTAAACAAAATTATGAATATTATATAATTATTTATTCTTATCTATAAATTAATTATATTTCTCTTTATGCATTGAACAGTAATAAGCCCATTTAAAATTTTAAAAACTCTCAAAATTAGAAGTAGAAGACTAATATTATTATACCTATTTTTATTCATTGGCCATAAATCACATGTGGGATTTTAGATTAGGTTTATCATTCAATAAATAATATTTTAAATAGCTACTGGAGTCTTCAGATACACTTAATGTTTCTGGAATATCTCTATTCTCTTTATGTTTATAATCTTCTTCATCTTGACATTATTTTTTTCCTTCTTTCATATTTTAATTGGGCGAAATAATGTCCGATGTTACCCAAATTTTTTCATTAATATCATCATACTTCTATGGGTTCTTCCTCAACATTTTTTATGGATTCTCTAAATCCCTTTTTTTCATATTGAATTTACTGAATTCTAAGGCTAGCTGAGTGAGTTCTGTTTCAATGATATAAGAATATAATTTTTTTTAATTAATGTCTGGTTATGCATGTCTTTCATACATCTTGTAGTCACCATAAGGTTATTATTATCCTTTTTAAAATATTATGATCTTAATCTTCATTTTTTATTTCTACTTCATACATCATAAATTTACCAATTGATTCCATCAAAGTTAAATTATTAATAGGTGATGATTTTCGAATAGATGAATATATTGCATTCCATTTAAAGTTAATTACTCTAAGTATTTTAGTGAATGATATGATTGATTGATGGGATCTCCCAAATTAGTAATATTTTTGAATATAGTTATTAACTATCCATTCATTTGTGAACTTGTTTAACCTCCATACATTATAAAGGGTTCAAACATTAGTTTTGTATTAGCTTAAATCATTGTTTGATGTCATATATTCCTTAAAATGTGACAGCTATTTTTTTACACATTTTATAAGCTGTAGGAAATTTTTATTATATATTTATTTCATCAGGTCCACTTAAACAGCTGATACCATTCATTGACTTTATTTTATGTCCTTTTCATCTTCTGTTGTGGCATCCCAAGTCTCTGGATTCTCATGAATATTTTATGGAGTAATGATATCTGAATCAACATTGAATCTCAGAGTCTTCATATAGATGATAATTGTATATTTCCATCATCTATTATTATTTCCAATAATATATGGAACATAAACTATAGACATACCATATTTTTTATCATCCATTGACATCTATTTTTCATAAACCTTATTTATTTAATATTTATAGAGTTGTATCAACGTTATCAATAATATCTCCACGAATACCAATTTTAATGTTGAAATAATACAAAGATACATCATAGGGGATTAATTGTGTCTTTTAGAAAATATTGAATGATTCTAGATTTTAAATATCTCTATGATTTATGCTGTTATGAAGCATTATTTTCTGTAATAATTATGAGAAGAAGATAAATAGTAAAGATGAATAGAGAAATTTTATTGTCCCTAGGGCAAACAAATAACCTAATACACAACACTAATGCTCTCTCTATGTTCATTGTGAATTTTAGTTGAAATTATACCTTTTCATGAGACCATCAAATACACAACTGACTGCAGAATGTTGACACTGTTAAAACTTGTCTAACAGGTCACTAATGTTATTTTAAAAGGAACCAATTATACACAACATTGTGCAATAATCTAACACTTAATCCACATCTAAGTATGATCATTTTAAACACCAACAAATCAAAAGAGTTTTATTTGTTTATGTTTCATGTTTAACTTCATTGTTTTTGAAGAAACAAACACTAGATGGATCGTATTTATTGATAAGAATCATAATGTAGGAATAACTTTAAAGATTTCCTTATCTCAAATGATATTTAGGAATGAATAGCTAAAAAATGTAGCAGAAATTTTTCAATAGTACAAGGTTGAAATATGTATAACTTTCAATATGTACCCTCCCACTAAAAATAACAGATTTGATCATTTTGTGTAGTAAAACTATTTAAATATATTCATATAAAGTATGTAGTTTGTATATAATGAAAACATATCATGGATATATCATATAAAAATGATCTAATCATATATATATATATATATATTTTATGATTATCAATAAATGATACCTAATAGATCATTGATATTCTCATTTAAAATAAACATGGTATTTTTTACATCCTTTAAGAATAACAGTGATTTTTTCTGTTGAAATGGTTCTTCAAATTGATCATATTGATCCATTGAATTTATGTACAATACCTTTTAATGGATATTTATTTCTTTCAATACCATTTCATAAATATTAGATAAATTCACATATTTGGTGAATAGAAAAACATAGTGTTAAAATACATGGAATAGGGATCCTTTATGACATAGGATTCCATTGCATAGCGTAGGGTTGCATAGAAAAGTGTAGGTTTGTGTAGCATAGAGTTCCTTTCAATGTTTGTTTCCTAAACCATATTTTCACCTGTTCAGAATGTAGGGACAAAAATTAATGTTTGGATAAGAATCTATATGTTCATCATTCAAGTGTATGGTTGATTACAAACATAGGGTTGATTAACCACACATTTATTAGCTTAATTTAGGATATAAATAGTTATTCCAAACATCAATGTTTGATTGATATTACATTTATTTATTCAAACATAGTGTTTCTAATCCATGCATTTAATGTTTATCTTATACAAGATAATTCATATGGTCATTCACCAAACGTATTGTTTGAAAAATATTTACAGAACAAATCAAGTTGAATGGTATTTTGAAAAAAGAAACAATTATTTATGATATATATATTTCTAAAAAATACATAAAGAAATAGTATTAGAAATAAAACATGGTTGTTTGTGAGCATAAAAATCATTAATATTTATAGATTATTGTTGAGATAATAAATTCCCAACATATCTTCTCTTGAATAAAAATCTAATCGGAAGAGTGGGTTGTTAAAATGTTTTATCATAAGGATTCAAAGTGAATACAAAACTCAATAACAACCATTGTTTGATGACCACCCCACCCCACACACATAGCACCACCACCACCAACTTTGAGGCTTTCCAATCCCCTCAAAGATCTTTCTTAAAATATATAATCAATGTTGTCATAGTTTTTCTATGAAATGTGAATCGGGAATACACTGATTCCTTTCCAACAATGATATTCTAATGTGTGAAAATTAATTTGATTTATATTTATCTACACCTACCCATAACCTTGTTGTGAGGGATAAAATTTTTAAATTTGATGAGATATTATTCACAGCAGACAACATGCAATGTGTCATGTGAGGGTGGGGATTAACATAGTTAATCAGTTTCATTTAGACCTTACTATTCTATTTGATTATACAGATAATCATACTATCGATAAATATAGAGGATAATTCATATCATGGAAGTTATTGTAATGAAAAAAAATGTTATAAATAAAATTCACCTTTTTAATTTAATTAAATTAATTATGGTTATAGAAAACACATGTGATTATTTTTTTATGAATTTGTGTTTAAATTATTTTTATTTGTCATTATCATTGATAATATAGTCATTGAATAGTGTACACATGACTAGTATAAATATATGGTTTTAACAAATCCATTTGACATAGAAAAATTATGTGATGGCCTCAACCAGTAGGATCATAAACTATAAAGCCCATATATTGGTCTGCTAAGGGAGGATGAATTTATACGATTTTCCCTAGACCATATCCATTCTAATATCCAATAACATAAGAAGGAGATAAACCATTTTTGAGAGATTTTCAAGATCATATATATCATGACCCAAAACATGTTATCTGAATAGCCCCTAAAAGCCCCACTATATCACACCTTACTATCAAGATGTATGATGGTTTATGAAAGGGATATGTTTCAAGTGCATATTAATATAAATATGTACATTATTTTGTAAAATATAATGCATATATTATCCTTCTATTATTATTACATTGTAAATAATTTTTAAAGAACAAATTGTATTTCTGGATATTATTCAAATGAAATAAAAAAATTATGATTTGAAATATTTTTTAAATAAATAATATTTCAATGGAATATAATTATTAAACTATACATATCAAATATAATTGATGAAATAATTTTTATTAGGGTTAAAAAACTATTATTGTAAAATAACCATTAATTTTCAATAAATCTCGTCTTTTATTGTAAAAGTAAAAATTCAAAAAATTATAAAATTATTTCTATAAATTTAATATTATTTTTGAAATCATAACATTTAAATTATCCAATGGTGAATTTTTCATAACATTGTGAGATAGTCAAACGTTTTGATAAAAATAAAAATTTTTTAAATATTGTTTGGGTTTTAAGACATCACAATGACACAAAAATGATATAATATGAAATATAAATGGAATTAAAGATAAACAACAATGTTTTACCTTTAATATTTTTTTAATTTTTTTATTTTACTTATTTCATAAAGTCATTTATAATCCTCCAAGGATTATAATATATTTAAAGATTATAAAATCAGTTATTTAAGAGTGTAACTCACCTATACATGACCAAGGGTAGTATTTTAATAATTTTTTCCTTTTCCTTATAAAATAATGTATACCACTCTAATTTGGAAGAAACCATTAGAAAAAAAACATGTTATGGTTTGAAATTTTCTATATTTTATTACATAGAGTCCAAAACCTAATTAATAAATAAATCCACCTTTTCCACCTATAAACCCATACAGGCTCCCATTTCTATTTAGGTAAACGCCATATAGAACATAGAAACTCTAACATCCACTAATTAGAGTCTTCCAAAGTCTTCTCAGGCTTTTAAGAAGCCCCTCCCAGTCCATTTGAGTCACACACACAATTCAAAGATTTTCTACCCTCCTTTTTTACCAAGCACTCCTTTTATATTATGTATTTTATTTTTCATTTTCTTAGGTGGGATATGATATTAAATATTCTACTTATTATATATTTGTTTCATAAATGATGATATAATCCTTTTACTCTCATTATTACGGCTAATATCCTTTCAGTAAATATGTTACCATGCTAAAAGATTGTAAGGATACTTTTATTTATTCATATTGATTCATTACCATATGCCTTCTATTAAAAAATATATAATGTTGGGATATTACTTTATATTACCTGAATATATACCATTTCATTTCATAACAATTTTAGACCACTTTTTCTCTAATAATTCATTTTTTTAATTTTTAGGTAACGTTATTATGCTTCTGAAATTTCATAGTGATATTCCATGCCAAAAGAATTGTGTAGTGAGTATCATACCCATTTTTCTATAAAGATTATTCATATTTATAAAAATATACTTATTTATTATGGAAACACATATATTTATTCAATATTTCATGATTATGGAATAAATTATGATGGTGAGTGAATTCATTTTGTATTATCTATTTGGGAAACATAAGAATGAGAATGAAATTATTATGATGGATGTGGCTAAAGAGCGCTAAAATGAATTGGGAAATGTTTAGTATCATGATAAGTCATGTTGGTGTAGGGGTATAATTTATATCATTATGCTACTTTTATCCACCATGATGTCTTGGTGAATTTATACTTGAAATATATTTGTTATTTAATGATTAAATTTGTTGCAACATTTCTCATGTTATGGGTATCATGCTATATCATGACTTATTATTCACATTCCCTTTATGGTCCATTGTTATCATTATAATCTGAAATTTATTATCTTATTATTATTAATATATTTTCATTACATTACTGGGATTTATAGCTCACCCCTTTCAAATTTGTTTCATAGGATATCCACTGTAGTTTCATGTTTGAATGGTTACTTTCTACATGTTAAAGATGTTTTCGATAATGCATGTTAAGGATGTTTTTTAAAATTTTGTTTTATCCCATGTTCGTGATTTTTTTAACTAATTCCCAATTTCACTATACATTTCAGTCATTTGGTTTGTATTATGTGTACCATTATAGAATAAAACGTGTATTAATATGAAATAAATTCATGGTTTATATGGTTGTCATAAAAGAAATAGTTTATTTATTTTGGGGATTGAATTAATGAACACTATAATAATAACATAAGGATAATACTAAGTATAATAAATCATCCCTAATTTTCTAAATATAGATTATGTGGTGTGTCACAAAAATATATCCCTATCTGGATACTAAAAGTCAATTTGGCACTTTCATAAATTTACCTAGGAGTAACAACTCGAATAATTTGGTCCCAGATTGACTCAGTTTAATCTGGTACATAACAATAAGCCATAATGGACACTAGGTTTGAAACTCTTAGTTGATATGAATTTTTAAATTCATAAGTTCATTAAGAAACCTTATCATGGGAAAAAATTCCTATAAGAATATATTGTTACAATTATATCATGAATAATATATATTGAAACCTAAAAACACATAAGTTATGGTGGAAAATGTAATTTATATTATATCCTTTTAATTTGATTGTATTCCCTTTTATGTGTTAAATTTGTTAAGACTCAAATTTCTAATTTTTCATTTATTCTCACAAATGGCTAAAAATAGGTGTAATTAGGTTAACAACTGATGTGAAGGGATGTGTGATGACATTCCTAACGAGATTCCCAACCTGTTGGCAGCTAGCATCAAAAAAAAATTTATGATACTCTCTAATATTTCATATGATATGAATAGAAACCTAGATTTAGATTAGTTTCAAAATCACCATAATAGGCAACCAATTGAAATTGAGAGCTTTATGATACAATGACTGCCTATATTAAACTGATCATCTAATCCCTTAATCATAGAATAATGGGTCAAATCCATTGATAATAACTTTTACATTATTCAATTTTCCAAACAATAGAAGGTTATTCTTCCAATCTATCATATAGTGAGAGAATATAATCAGTGGTGGACATTGATCAACAATATAAAGCCTAAAATTTAGATTAAGGAAATGGAGTGGAAAGAATTTCATAAAAGGATTTTCAATATATATTTTCCTCACAATCTACATATTAAAATAGAAAGGTATTTAGTTTCTCTTTAGAAACAATATGACGAATCTATTGGGGAGTGTGAGGAAAACAACATACGACTTTCGTGATACACCACCTGTTTAGTTGTTACCCCCAAATTTATTGTTGACCTCTTATTTGGTGGGATAAAACATTGTCTATGAAAACCCCTCGAGATCTATGACTTTGATAACTATTAAGAAATTGTCCAATGTGCCCATAAAGTAAAAATGGAGATTAGAAAATCTCAAGGGTATCATGTGGATAAGAAGTTGAAAGTGGATTTTAATTCTTTAGGTACAACATAGAGATATAAAAGTGCCATTTTATTTCAACATCATACATTTCATGTTTTCTGGATAAAGAACCACATAAATTTTCTAAAGGGGATAAGGGAATGCTTTAGGTGAAAGAAGGAAGGACACCTCGAATGAAATTGTTGGCAGGAGAGACCCACAAATTAGATGAGGAAACTTAATTATATGGTAAACCCTCAATGAATTTTTCATTGCTTTAAATGAATGGAACAATGGAACTTTGTGAATAAATTTCATAAGCCAAGGGTTTTCAAGGGAAACCAAAATATCCAAAGAAGAAAGTGGAGCATTATCCATCACTACCACTAATGTGAATCCCGAAAATGAAGTAATGATTGGTAGACTAGTTATTCATTGAAGAAAAGAGAATGTACTTTTTTATTTTAGTTATATGCTTTCCTTCAAATAATGAATGTTTAAAAGAACTGTCCAAATAGCACAACATAGAATGGAAGTAGAGATGCTGATGAAAATGGAAAATGGGGAAATTATGGTGTCCCAAGTATATAAATCCTCCCTTGTCAAATTTGTGGGATTAACATCCCAGAAGCACTCATCACACTACCTTTAGTAAAATTTAATGCAATTATAGGAATTGATTATTTTTCCTTATATAGAGAAAACATTAATTTTCAGGAGAAGGAAATCATTATTTGTATGGATAATTGACCCCAAATTCAATACAAGTGTAAAGAAGTTGAAAAATAATTTTTTGCAGCATCATCTCAAAAATTGATATTACAACCCTATAATAAATCATATCCTACTAAAATTATTGTGTCTATAGAATGAACCATACATGAAGACATGACTGTTGTGAGGGAATATGCTGATGGGTTTCCAAATGAATTTCATGGTGTACCTCCTAGTCTTGAGGTTGAGTTTTCAAAAAATCTTATACCTAAGGCACTTAAAATATCAAAAAATCCATATAAGACGGATGTTGTGGAACTTAAGGGGATAAAAAACAACTATATGAGAATCTAGATAAAGGGTTTATACACACTAGTGCATTATCATGGGGTGCACCAGTCCTCTCCTTCTTGATTATGGATGGGATAATGCACCTTTAAATTGATTTTCATGAGATCTAGAAGATCACAATAAAGAACAAGTATCTTTTTTCCACAGATTTATGACATTTTCGAATAGTTACATGGAACAAAATACTTCTCCTAGGTGGATCTATGGTCAAGATTTTACCAAGTTTAGTTAAAGAATGAGGATATCAACAAATAATTTTTTTTGTACAAGGTATGGTCTCAATATTTAAATAAAACTGCCATTAAGAATCAATAATGATATATCAACCATCATGCAGCTTATAAATAGAGTGTATAGGAATTACCATGAAAAAATTGTCATATTGTTTATAGATGATATTCTAATATATTCAAAAACCAAGTAGTAGTATGGAGAGTATCTATGAAATGTTATAAAGACATTGAAAATGTAGAATATCTATGAAAAGTACAACAAGTGTGTTTTTTGGTTGAATGAAGTCTTATTCATTGTGAATATCATCATATAAAATGGGATATCTATGTATCCATTTAAGAAAAACACAATTGGAGGATTTCTAAGGCCAAGATCCTTGGAAGATATCAATTGTTTTCTTAGGTTATCTAGATATTATTTTAAATTTCTGAGAAATTGGTAATGAATTTTAAACCTTATTACCAGGATAACCCAAAAGGGAGTCCAATTTTCTTGGAATGATGAATTTGAACAACAACTAATGGAGTTGATATGGCACAATCCTACCTGGGTGGACCCTAAACTGGGAACCATAGCGTGTCTACGGTATGGAATGTTGGTTGTTCCTGATCCCCACAAGATGGAAAAAGCTACCGGGCATCAAAATAAAACCACTGGGAATGATTTGGCCCATGAAAAAATGGATATTCAAATAAAAAAAGACTGATGAAAAAAATAAAGCTATCTATAGGAAGAAAATAAATAGTACATAACTTCTTGTGACCTTCTAGGTCACTAGAAAACTACGAACTAATCTTTCTCCAACATTGAGATACCGAACTGGGAACATGAACAAGAAACTGGACCTGTAAATATAATTATATAATAGGCATGAGGACTGAGATGAAAAATAGGGATTCCAAGAATAAACCATTGAATCCATAAGTTCTCTTTTCTGATGTAATCCATATACAAAAATTTGAAATACAAGTATAAAATTTGGTATTTCACGTTTTAGAATAAGAAACTTTTTATTCCTATTAAAAGAAAACCCATGACATGATGCATACCATTTCCAAAAAAAATCTCCATTTTATCTATAAAACCAATACATAAAAACAAAGGATGTGCGGAAATAATAACAACAAATAGTGCAAGCTGGAAATAAACTAATAGGTATAGCTATAAGTATACAAGAAATGTAAATAATTATGTCACAATGGGTGATCCAAAACATACCTAAAAGACCCCCAAGATTTTTCAGTTCAGAACCACCTTCTGGGATGTGGTGATTCTCTGTTGTCTAAAACCAACAGGCCGCCCAAAACTGACCAAATATAGTGGCAAAGCCCATCTGGACTTACGACAAATCTAGGGGTACCAACTTATCTAATATGGATTGATCAGAAACTGTCAGTCGATCATTTAAAATATTTCCAATAACCCATGGTGCTTATATCACTATGTATGATGTAGGCCCTCGCACTTTGGACTCAACTCACAAGTTGTCACCACACATGCCTACCCAAAAAATGGAAGCTCCCCATGCATTCACCCATAAATGGTTACCATAGATAGGATACCCCCGTGTACTTATAGATATATACATATCAAACATACAAAGTTCCTACTGGTCCATCACATAATTTTATTCTCAAAGCCATGTAATAAAACACTAGGAGTTATACATGTCAAATTTATTTTAGGATGCTTTTCCATTTATGTACATGTTAATGCCTTGAAAACATTGTTGGAACTAAATACCATTAAATTCAAATGGTGTTGTTAGATGTCTTGAGTGGGGTTTTCTTATAGAAACAGTTTATGGAACGTATTTTTCTTGTGTTGGTTGGTTTATCAGAACTTATTGTTTTTGTGGAAATGATTACACTTTTCACTTTAGAGTTTCGATGAGCCATTACATGTTGGCACATCTATGGGGGCACTAGGTGCACACATGGACGTGCCCTCAAGTAAAGGTGGTTCTTTGAATTGGTATTTTTCAGAAAACCTCGTTTTTATATGAGGTTTATGTTATCTTAATATTATTTGTCTCTTTGTACGGATGTTTAAATTATTTTGAAAATAAATCCATGAGTATATTCCGATTTGGATTTTGGTGTATGTTTTGTTGAGTGTGTGGTGTAAGGGGTCGTTTAGACTGTTTTTACAAAATGGTACATAATATTAATAAAGAAAACCCCACTCAAGACATCTAACAACACTATTTGAATTTAATGGTATTTAGTTCCAACAATATTTTCAAGGCATTAACATGTACGTAAATAGAGAAGCATCCTAAAATACATTTTTAATCATGTCATTCAACAAGAAAACACTACCCTATGTTAACTATAAACACAATAGAGTTGTGAAACATAATTTAATATTTAATTAAAAAATAACAAGATTTTGATGTATTTAAAATGGGGTCAGGTGCATGGAAACACCTACACATAATCAAGGAACTATTTAAAATCTATTTTTAACAATTCTAACCATCACAAAAAAACTGCAATGAATTAATTATCTTGCTTATAAAGGTGAAAATAACTTTTATAAAATAAATGAAATCATGCAAGTGCCTATGGAAAGCTCCAGAATGAGAGAAATCATGAAAATGCCGACCTCAAAAAATGGTCACGTCATTCTTTCTAACTCAAAAATCATCTCACTCACACGCATGTACTTCCATATATATATATATATATATATCCATAAGCAGATTCATCTGTTCCCTAAGCCATGAGGAATCATGCACAAAAACAATACATATATCTATACATATCCATACATTGTAATATGCTTGTGCGGATTAGAAACTAACCATAACTCAATATGACAAATCCCAGTGACTAAAAAACACCACAAATCCCTAAAATAAATATTAATCTAAACAATTAAATCAATATAACAACCATAAAATAACTCTACAACAATCAAACAGTACCCAAAATTAGTATGTGTGAGGACCTACACACATCCAAACAAAAACTTGGGACTCAATTATCATAATATAATCTAAATTGGATGATAAGAAACAAAACAGGGGGTGAATTACCTATTCCCAGAACATTGGTGGAATAGAGAGATGATCCCATTCACCTCGTCCTTGGTAGAAGATGCCAGAACATGGACCTATGAGTCTTGATATATCAATTCCATACTATAGACATAATTCCAAAAAAGAACAAAACACAATCCTCGACATCAAAGTTTGGTTAAATTGAAAAAAAAATCCAAAATTGTAATTGAAATATACTGAAATAGATGAGTCTTCTTACTGGAGAGGAGGCAGAGTCACTACGAAGGGGGTTCATGTTCATGCTATAAGATCACTGGACAAGGGAGAGGGAGTAGTGAGGGTCGAATGTGGGCACACAGGAGGGGGTGCGGCTGCTATCTGGAGCAGCAAGAGGTGAGGTCGGAGAGTGGAGAGGTGAGGTAAGTCTTAGGGTGGAGGGTTGAGGGCCAACTAGAGTGGATGGGGTTGGTCGGTAGGTGGAGGGGCATGCGCTGGCCGGAGGGACATCGCTCGCCAGTAGGCAGAGCGGTGAGGACTGTCCAAAGTGGCTAGGTTGGTAAGCCTGCGGAGGGGTGAGACCAGAAGTGGTGAGGGGCGAGTCTAGACTCGGCAAGGGGTGAGCCCGATTTGGACTGGTGGGGGGTTATCGAAGTGCAACTGGTAATGAGGGGGAGCTGTTTTGGATAGGGTTTCCCCATTTTTTTTCGTTTTACCCTTTTATTATGATAATAATAAGTATTTTTATAATACAAATAATAATAATTATACAATAATAATAATAATATTCTTAATACTAAAAATAATAACAACAAGATATTATTATTAATATTATCAAATACTATTTTTTACATTTTATTCCATTTTCTTTACCTTATTCTCATTTTATTTTATTTTATTTTGCATTAAATTTTATTTTTCCTACAACTGTTTTAATTATTTTAAAAACTAGAAAATCGCATGCTCATCGCACAGCTTAATAAACTGCACGCAAGCTGCGCTCCTCAACCTATAACACGTGGGTACCCGCACGACCACCTGGGGAGACTGCACAGTTATAGTTAACCCTTAAGTTCTCGTGTACCACTATGAAACACATGAAGTCATTAAAAGTAAAAAAATTAAACTAGTACCCATCCTGAACCCTGACACAAGTTACCAAAACACATATATAATAAAATAAAATAAATTTAACGGTCTCTATATGACAATTCTCCCAAGCATAGAAACTTTATTCCCCCATAAATTCACCAAGACGTAAGTTAACCAAAACTAAAGTCCATGCTCATACAATTCCAAGGAAAATTGTGATTCATGATATGACCTTACTATCCTCCGGTAACACCCGACCAATTATGAAGAAACCACATCCCTAAATTGGGGAGGACACAAGAGGGTTCTCCCCACAACAATTATTTTACTTGTAAGAGAATTTTACATGAAAACATACCACCCTAGGAAAGAGGGATTGGTTTGGGACCTCTCAACCATTCCACAATAACTTTTATTGCACTAGAAAAACAACACCTCCACTGAAATTTAAAACTATCTACACAGACAATGAAACCCCAAAAACATAAAAAGAAATCCTCTAATAACAACCTAAACCCAGAATTGAACAGAAGAATAATTGAAAAAAATGATTCTTCAATAGTTACTAACATCTCCAAATTAGCACAACTAAACCATGACCAACCTATTCAAAATTCATACACACTTTCTGAAAAATGAAAAATTTTGAAAACCATAATCAGAAAAATAAAACTGTTGGATTACAATAGAAAAATATCATCATATTCCCCCATCGAACCATAAACTATCAAGAATAGTATACCTTTAATTGTATAGAAATAAGAAAAATATGTCTCTTAATGTTACAATCCCAACATGGAACACAAAACCCAAACTGAGGTTTCACACCCCCGACTACTCCTGACTGTGCACGAGATTCACCATGAGACCTGTGGCTGGGGACCTGATGGTTGAATAATATCCATCCTCATAGTAAGGAATTTACATCCTCCAATCCCCAACACCTTCTTCCTCCAAATGATTCAGATGATAATGATGGTGGTATGTTTTCAAATGGATTGAACATGATGGCTTAGAATTCCCAAATTGGACATACTCTTGGTACATTAGATAATAGTCTGACAGACTGGGATCCCACAACGATGATGATAGATTCTTCAAAGTAGTTTTCTCCAGAATTCACTCATTTCTTTTTGGGGAACATTCGTGAAATCCAACCACCATTAACCACACCCCAAACTCTAACGATAGTGAGCAGTCCCTCCTTTTCAAGTATAGAACTGAATCATCAAAAAAATCATTTTTGGTATAAAACGTAACACCATCGGGAGATCCCCGCAACCAAAATGTAAACATCATCTCCTTGAAATAAAAAACTACCTTTAACAGACATCGATTGCCCTGATAAATAGGCAAAAAACAAAAAGAACTGGGAACTGGGCATAGCTCATTAACAACATTTGAAGACTTTCTGGGCGGCATACTCATAACACAGAAAACACCATAGAAACTAGAATCAAGACAAAACTCAATCATAGTAACATCAAAATCAGAGAGAAATAGTTCCATAAGCTAAACATATACAAACAAATGCCACAATTACTTTTCCCAAAACCATTATTTCATTAAAAATCTAAAGCTCACTAATGGAACCTTATGAACCGTTACATGTGTGTTCATCCAATCCTACTTACATCATCCACAAAGAAGTGCCCCCCATACACTATTTGTACATACCCATGCATATTTGACCCTCCATAAGGAGTGATAAGGGTAAACATCTATTTTCTTCATCAAATCCAAATGCATTCAAAATTATCAAAATCAAAACACTTTCTCTTTAAAAGCACACTTTACCAATTTAAAATCATTTGAAGAAAGTAATCTCATTCAAAAACCATATTCACTTTAAATATCCCCTTTTAATTTCAACACAAACTCACATCAATTGAATTCAATTGGAATCAAAACCAATGATAAACTGTTGGAATGATGAACTAGGTTTTATTCCTAACCCGACAACATGGTGGTGATCCTTCCCCCATGAAAGGAATAACACAAAGTGGACCTATAACCAGGTATATGGACTCTATATGGGTCACCACCCCTAGTGAGTACCCAACATAACCTGATTCACCTTCATTTTTATCCCCCAATACAAAACAACCCATGACAAAAGACACAAATCCCAGACCACCCCTAGTAGCACACGTCTCTTCCTGAGTAGTAGTGATTAGGTATCTACCCATAACCTACATCCTAAGCTTTGAAAGTCCTATTATCCATCTAAAAGACACCCAAATCTCAAGGGCCTCATCTAATAACATTTTTTCACGAACTAACCTGGGACGATCCTGAACCAGTCACCCAAGCTAGTATGGGGCTTCGCCCGAGGGGCATTCTCGATCTCCATGAGATGGAAACTAGTTTCGGAAATTAGAATATAACTACTATGAATTTTTTTTCACATGAAGAAGATATAACCAAATAAAAAAAGAATGATGATAAAAAATAAAACTAATAGTGAAAATAAAAAATATTACATAACCCTATTGACCTTCTAGGTCACCAAACAACTCTGAACCAAGCCTGCTCCAACATTGTGCAGTTCAACAATTAACATGAACAAGAAACTGAACTAGTAAATGGAAATATATAATTGGAGTGAGCACCAAGATGCTCACTTGGGATTCCAAGAAATAACCACTAAATCCAAAAGATAAATTTTTCGAAGTATTCCACAAACAAATGATTCAAATATAAGTATGAAAGTATATTTTTAAAATTTTAAATTAAGAAACATGTTTTTCCAATTTAATGAAAACCAAAGACATGATGCAAATTATTTCAAAAATCATTTTCAATTGAAAAAAAACAAGATAGAAAGATAAAGGTTGTGCTAAAATAAAACATGTCAACAATGTAACTAGAAATAAACTAACAGGTATATCTGAATGTATATAAGAAATGTAAATAATTAATTAACCATGGGTGATCCTAAACATCCCTAGAAGACCCCTGGACATACTCATTTCGGAACAACCTTTCAGGATTTGGTGAATCTCTTATGTATGTAACCAACTAGAGACCCAAAACTGACCCAATCTAGTAAAAAATACCACCTGGCCTAACAACAAATCCAAGGGGTACCAACCCGTCTAATCAGGGTTGATCAAAAACCATCACTCGATCATCTAAAAGATGCCTAGGAACCCATTGTGGTTATATCACTACGTACATAGGAGTCCCTCACATATGTGACTCAACTCACAAGTCACCACTGCACTTGCCTTCCCAAATCACGAAAGCTTCCTTTACATTAACCCAAAATTGTTATCATAGATAGGATCACTCCATATACTAATATATTTACATACATGTCAAATATAAAAAGTTACAACATTTCTATCACATCATTTTATAATCAAAACCACTTTATAAGACACATGGAGTAATCAATAGGGATATTAGTTATACATAATCATATTCCTTTATGAAAATATTGAAAAAGCTCTTTTAAAACAACTCTAAATACAACTTTTGTATTTTAAAAATACCAATGTACATATAGGAACCATGTTTCTAAGCATTACCATAAAATTATTTATTAATACTATGCAAAATTTTATACAATGAAACCAAATGACCCCTTACACCACACACTCAAGAAAACATACACAAAAATAAAAAAAGTTATATACTCATGGAATTCATTTAAAAATAATTTAAAGAGATGAACCAAGATGACAACAGCATTTATAAAACAAGTAATACTTTGAAAACTAAGTTTTAGAGAAAAATAATAATTCAGTGAACAATCTTCATTGGAGTGCACGTCCATGTGTCCACCAAGTCCACCCATAGATGTTCCAACATCTAATGGCTCATCGATCCTCCAAAGAGACACACAAAACTTTCCCAAAAAAACACTATGTTCTATAGAACCATAAAATTCAGGAAAAACATGTTCTATAATATGTTTCTAAAAATAAACACCACTGATGATATCCAAAAAACACTACTTGAAGTTAAGGAATTTAGTTCCAACCAAGTTAGAAATGGCATAAACATGTGCCTAAATAGAGGAGTATCCTAAAATCCATTTTTAATCTAGTAGTTCAACTAGAAATCACAACCATTAGTTATCTATGAACATAATAGTTTTCTGTAACAAAATCTAAGATATAATTAAAAAAATACAATTATTAAATGGATTTAAAATGGGAGAAAATGCATGGAAACATCTATACATAATCAATGAACTATTTCAAAGCTATTTTTAATGATTATAACCGTCATACAAACACTATAATTAATTAATTATCCTGCTTATAAAGGTGAAAATAACAATTATAATTTAAATGGAATCATGAAGGTTCCTATGGAAAGAGCCAGAAAGAGGGAATGGATGGAAATGCCTACCTCAGACAATAGTCATGCCATGCTTTCTAACACAAACAATTGCTCGCTCGCACGCACATACCTCTGTTTATATGCATATATATATATCATTAAATTTATGCATGTGTTCTCTGAGTCATGAGGGAACACACACACAAAAGATAAATATATCTATACATATCAGTACATGGGAATATTCATGTGCACCATAGAAAGCAACCAAAACTCCCTACGATATATCCCTCGGACTCAAAAACACTACAAATCCTAAAATTAAAATATAATACAAACAGAACAATGAAGATACAATTCAAAAACCAACCCTAAAACAATCAAAGGGTGTCAAAATTTATTGTTTGTGAGGACCAACAAACATCCAAACAAAATACAGGGACTTTCTTATCTCAATAGACTCTATATTAGATAATGAAAAACAAAACAACAGTTGAAGTAACCTTACCTAGAACATATGTGGAATAGACAAATGAGTCCATCTACCTTTTCCTTGGGGTAGAATGCCAGAACAGGGACCAATTGGTCCCTATACATCAATCACATGTTATAAACATTATGAAAAAACCGCGAAACAAAATCTGAGATTTCAAAGATTGGTTAAATTGAAGAAAACACAAAAATTAAAATTGAAATATACTAGAACGTAGGAGTCTGTGTACTATAGAGGAGGTGAATGTGCTGCAAAGGGGGTTTGGGTTCACACCGAAAGAACAATGGGAAAGGGAGAGGGAGCGGCGAGGGTCGGTCATGTGTGCACAAGAGGGGTGTGCCTACTCTAGAGAGTGATGAGAGGTAATTCCATAGAGCGCAGGGGTGAGGGAAGTTAGCAAGAGGAGGGGTGAGGGCTAGCCGGATTGGCTGGGTCTAGTTGAAAGGTGGAGAGGCAAGGTCCGGCTAGAGTGGTTGGGATGGTCGTCATACAGAGGGATGAGGTCCAACTGGAGTTGCTGGGTTGGTCGACAGGCGGAGAGGTGAGACCAGAAGGTGTGATGGGTGAGGCCAAACATGGCTAGGGGCATAGCCGAAGTAGACTGAGGGGGGTTATTGTAGTTAGTTGGTAAGGGGGAGGGGTGCGGGTATGCTCGGTTTTCCTCATTTATTATTTAATTTTCATTCATTTTAATATGATAATAATAAAAATTAATAATAAAAATAATAATACCATAATAATAATAATATTCTTAATAATTATAATAATAATAACAACATATTATTATTATTTTCAAAAATTATTTTAAAATTTTTATTCCATTTTATATTCATATTAATATTTTATTTAATTAATTTTCCATTTTATTTTATTTTCCTCGCAGTCATATTACATATTTTAAAAACATGGTAACCATGCGCTCGTCGCATGGCTTTATAAACCACGTGAATGTTTTTCACCACAACAAATAACTCATGGGAACCCACACAAGCACTTGGGGTGACCTTACTGTTACGGCTGGCCATGTGGTGCCAATGAACTATTCTGAAACCTATGATGTCATTAAACATCAAAAAATATAAATTGTGACACATCCTAATCCTTAACATGAGTAACCAAGACTGTGAAATAACAATATAAAATAAATCAAAAGGTATGAGTGTGACATGAAATAGAGGCTTATCACATCCCCAATATTCACACCACACACAAGTGAATAACATTTTTTAATATTTACTAATGTTTGGAAGATAGTATTAGGATGTGTCTTGATGAAAAATGGAAAATTTATTACCTATGAATCATGGTAGTTGGGAATTATTGATAAAAACTATCCCACACATGATCTAGAGTTTGAAGTTGTGATCTTTGCATTAATAATCAGGTGGCATTATCTCTATAGGGGAAGTGTGAGATATATACTGATCACTAGATCCCCAAATATATGTTCACAAATAATTAACATTATATATTCCAGTGAAGATAGTTAGAGCTCATCATGTATTATGACTAGTCATACCACTACCATCTTGGTAAATAAATTTTTTTGGAGGATTCTCTATGTAAAAATGAAACATCAATTATATCATTGATAATAATTGTTAAGGATCTGATCTTCTTGGATTTGGGGATGATAGAAATGGGAATCAGAAAGAAAGGAACATAATAAATCAATTTAGAAATGATTTCTATATTATATCTTTTATAATGTTTAATCGTTGATCAAAATGATGATGTGGGAATTTAGAACAAAGGGGGGAAAATAAAAAAAGGTAAATCATTGGATTTATATATTAAGAAAGACAGAATTAAGAGATATGGGACAAGACTATGGGGTCTATCAAATATTTAGTTAATAAATGAACTATTGGATGATTCATAGAATTTGAAATTCTCCATTCACATAAGAAACAAAAATATGTATCGAGATCTCTAAGAGCACTATTGGTGGGACAACATGAAGAGGGTTGTCATTAAATTTATAATGAAGTGTTTGTTATTTAAGAAATTGAATGTTGATATGAATAAGTATAAGGGGATGATGAAACCAATAACCATACCAACATAGAAATGGGATAGCATAACAAAGTAATTTTTTAATGGCTTTCAAATACTTCCAAAGGAAGAAACACTATCTATGTTGTTGTGGATCGTCTTTAAAACTGCATGCTTCATTAATATTTGAGAGGGTTTATAACTAGAACAACTAGATTGTATATACATCAGAGAATTTTTAGGAATACATGGAGCTATACAATTGATTGTATCAAATAGAGACTCGTGATTCACCACTATGTTCTGGAAAAGTATTCATCATGCTCTAAACATTGGGCTGAACTTCAGTATGACGTATCGTCCTCAAACTGACGGCCAATGTGAGTAGACTATTGAGAGCAGGGAAGGCATGTTCAGACCATGTTCTATGTACTTAAAAGGAAGATGGTAAAAACCTATACCCCATGTTGTGTTCTCATAAAACAACATCTTCCACATTATCACCAAAATAAATCTCTATGAATCTCTTTATGGGAATATTTGTAGAATACAGGCAAGATGGGATATTGTTGTGAAAAATTATTATCTAGGTCCTAAATTGGTTAACAAATTATTAGAGAATATTAAGACCATTTAGCAGTACATCAATGATTTTTAGATTCGATAAAAGAGCTATACTGACAATTATCAACGGGACCAAGTGTTTGATATTAGAGACAAAGTGTTCCTTTGCATATCTCCATGGAAGAAAGTGATGATATTTGGGAATAACGCAAAGTATAGTCAAAGGTACATAGACACTTCATGGATCCTTTATCACATCAGAGGAGTGGCCTATAACCTAAATCTCTTATCAAACCCATCTTAAGTACATGATGTATTCCATGTATCCATCTTGAGAAAGTACAAACCAAACCCATCACATATACTCAATCCATAATTGGTACAATTGGATAAGGATGATTCCTATGATCATATTTCGGTGAAGATCATATATTTAATATAAATTATTCTAATTAATAATGCAATTACCTTCATCAATGTGTATTGGAGAAACCACGTGTTTTATGAAGTAATGTGGAAACTATAGGAGGTGATGAAGAATAAATAACCTCATTTTCTCATTTTGGGAAAAGAAAATTTTGGGGGAGAAATTTTTAAAGGCCGAATATTGAAATGACCCCAAATATTATGAATAAAATTGAAATTTTTTATTTAATAAAATGAATTATGGTTATAGATAACATATATACTTCTTTTGTTTTATCGAGGTGGATTTAGATGATTGTGAAGTATCATTACTCTTTATAATATAGCCATGGAATAGTGATCACATGAGTACTATAAATATAGGGTTTTAGAAAATCCATTTGACACATAACAAGGAAGTGACGGACTCAACTAGTTAAATCATACCCTATGAATCCCACTTATCAGAGCATCATAGGGAGATATCATCTCAGGGATTTTACTAAGACCCAGACAAAGCCAGTACCCTGCAACTAAAGCATGATCTAAAATAATTAGGGGATATGTTCGAGTTCATTAAGATCACAAACCAAACCATGTTATTTGAATGACCACATGAAATCCCCAACATCGTTCACCTTACTCTTAGAGTGTATAATGGTGTACTAATGGGACATGTTTCAAGACCACAGAAATAGTAATATGTATATAATTTTGTATAAAATATTGATTATATTTTCATCTTATTATTCTTAATTAGTAAATGATTTTAATGATAATTTTTTAGGGTTAATATTCAAATTCAACAAATAAATTTATGAATTAAGGGATTTTTGAAATAAATAATATTTTAAGGGAATTTTATTATTATATATTTAACATATATAAATGATCATATAATTTTTATTAAGCTTCTAAAACATTTATTACTAAAAAATCGTTATCTTCAATAAATGTTGTTTTTATTTTAAATGTCAATATTCACATATTTATAATCTTATTTAGAAAAAATTAATATTTTTTTGGAATCATTATGTCTAAATTTTCTAAGGATGAACTATTCATATTTTTCTGAGACAACATTATTTTCGTGTTAAAATTAAATATCGTATAAATATACATTGTGTTTTATGAAATCATAATGACCTAAAATTGTTTTAATAAGTAATATAAGTTGTATAAAAATCCAAATATATATTTTATATTTAATATAAAGTGATTTTAATTTTATTTGATTCATTTTTTAATTCCGTTATGAATACTCCATGGATTATAATATATTTTATGATTTTCATATCATCCCTTTAAGATTATGACTCACCTCCACATCACCAATGGAATTATTTCAATACATTCAACCCCATTTTGTAGAATCCATGGGAAAACCATGGTATTATTTACTATTTTTATATTTTCTTATGTAGAGTCCAAAACATAAATAATAATGATATCCCCCTACTTTCCTATATACACCCTCCCAATATACCATTTCTATTCAATCAAATTCTTTGTAAAATGTATGAATTCTTCCCTAGACTCCCTATATTCCTCCAATGTATCCACCAATCTTTTAAGAAGCCCCTACGATTCCTTTTGAGTCACATTGTCAAGTTAGGTATTTTCAAATCTTCTCTTTAATCAAGCACTCCCTTTATGATTTGTCTTTTATTTTTTATTGTCCTGTGATGGTATATGATATTTAATATTCATATTACATTCAATTGGATTCATAAATTTTTATTTCATCCATTCACTCTCATTAATCCTCCCACTGTCCATTATGTATGCTTTTTACAACGTAGAAGTTTCGTAAGGATTATTTTCATTATTTATGTTCTTTCATTACTTTATGCATTTTATTCACAATTTTATATTATGGGGATATTATTTTACATGTCCCTATTACTTCCCATGTTAGTTCCAAATATTAAGTGACCACTTTCTCTCTCATTAACCATTTTTATTAATTTTTAGGTAACATCGTTAGCTGACAAAATTTCACTGTTATTTTCCATACCAAAAAATTTGTGTAGTGAATACCATAATACTTTTTCTATCAAGGTAATTCACCTTTATGCACATATACATAATTTTTTGTGACTTACATGTTTTTTTTCAACATTTCTAGATCATTGAATAAATTATGATGATTAATTAAATCATATTGTATAATCTATGAGACGCACTTTAACTATGCAATGAAATGATTGTTATAGGTTCATCCAGATATCGCTCCAATGCATTGGGTAATGTTTAGTATCATGATACATCATGTGGGGACATGGGTAAACCTAATTCCATTATGGGAATTTTTTTAACCATGATTTCTCGGAAAATATAGCCTTGAAATAGGTTTATGATTTAGTGTTTTATGTTGTTTCCACATTTCCCTGGTTATGAATATCATGTTATATCAAGACTTCTTATTCAAGTTCCTTTTATGATCCATTGATATACCTATTTCCTAAAATGTATTTTCTTCTTCACGTTATTCCTTGTTTAATCCCAAACTGGGATTTATATCTCACCCCTTTCTTATATTTTTAACCCATATATCCCATGTAGTTTGATGTTCGAAGGAGTGTTTTGTGCATGTTAAAGAATTTTTCAATAAGACATTCTGAGGAAGTTTTTAATAGTGTTGTTGTATCCAAAATCTACTAGGCATAATCATTTTAATAGTTTATTTAAATATGTTTTTAATAGTGTTTTAATAGTGTTTTTATTATTTTTTTAATATACTATATTTTTACCTATTCCCTAATCCATGAGACTAACCAATCATTTGGGTTTTATAAAGTGTACATTAATGTAATAAAAAAATTATTAATTTGAAATAAAGATTGGGGTTGTTATATATAGAGCATGCAAAAAATATCTTGATAAGGAGGTATTCATTTTGGATTTAATTTTATAAAAAACCCATTAAAAAATAACGAAAAATTTACTGAACAACTGAATGTTATTATAGATAAAGAATGGTAATGGTGTAACACAAAATTTGGAAACAAATTTGTATAAATGATCAACCAACCAATCAAAAATATATTCACAATGTACCTTTTCCCAACCTGTTCAACATCCATATTTAGTAACATTAAAGGATTATGGGGACACAATATTACCAAAAGGTATTAAAATCGATATTGATTTTGAATAATAGATATATGGATAGGCCATTATGGAATATATTGGACATATAAATTAAAATTAAATCCTGCGAAATGAATGGGTATGATTCTTATTTTTAAATGTATATGTGAGGTTTCTTTTCATGATTTTTTTCCAATGGATGATTTATTATATTAATTATGAAAAAAATATTATTCTTATTTTTTATGTTTATATATGAATATAATTTGAGTTTAAATACCAATGAATATAAATTTGGACCCATTAGTCCCTATATCACTTCTAGAAGAGTATTTAAATTAGAACCAAATCAAATTAAAGTAAATAAGGAAAAACTAGACAAAAATTATTTAGTGGAAACATGTAGAATACATAATATTATTAATACCCAATATATTTGGGAAAATTATAACATTTATTTATATCTAATATATTTTAAATTCATTTTTAAGAAGCATTGGTTACTAATTTCACATGATTTTTATAATACAACGATCTATTTTATCGATTTAATCCATGGAAACACAAAAAATCGCCACAAGATAGGATGCTTCTCTATATGTAATGCACTGCATGTGACATTTTTCTACAAAAAAACAAGTTATAAATTATATATAAGGATTTATTTAATTTTCAATTATAATAGGGAGATGATTAAATATCATAAAAACCTTGGAATGATGATATTAAATGAATACAAGGAGCCTATAGACTTCTAAATGAGTATAAGTATTAGGGTATATATAATAAGATTTCACTATCTAAAAATATATCTACATAATATGTGATTTTTATAGATGCTTATACAGTATTTGAAACAACCAAATGGAAAGGATTTTTGTTATTATGATTTCTTGTTTATTTAAGATATTATATTTCATCAATAAACAAGCACCTCTAAAACTGTATTTTCTATGACAATTAGAATTTCATTTAAAATAATTATCAATACATTTTAATTTATATTTTTTATGTACTAGAAAGACTATAGATAGTCATTATGTTAACATGATGATATATATTTTCATATAAATGAATGGGAATCATAAATAATGTCATAATGTATACATACTCATGAAAAGGATATTACAAACTACATATTTATAAGATTTATCATTATTTAATAAATTATTTTATGATATATTATTTATCATTTATACCTAATTACTTATAAAAATTATCTATAATTAATTTATGACATTTAGGAATCTTCCAATCCATAAACTAATACATAGTGTGTCTGCAATGAATCAAATTAATTTTTTTAGTTTAAATTGTTCATTTTTGTTTAAAACAGACATAACATAATAAAAATCAAGAAACCCCATTTTTATTTTTTTGATGATTTAGAAAAATGATACATTGGTTTTTTTGTTTTTTATGAATCCTTGGAACCTAAATCCAAATGACAGTTTGACCAGTATGACTCAAATATTATGTTTTTAGATTAATGTGACATTTTAGTTCAAAACATGTGTTGCTCACCGAAAACCAATCAACTAGGCTCGAATTTCCTTGATAATTTATGAAAAAGATTAATAAGTCATTTTTGACCTGTATAAGAAATTATCACATCAAATAGACACACAATGTGACTAATATAACCCAACATCTGAGGTTTTATTTTAAATATAAATTTTATTAAAAAATACATCCAGCATAATAAAAACAGAGAAAAAAACTTTATATATATTGATACTTTAGGAAAATGTTTCATTGATAATTTTTTATTTGAAAGGATTAGTTTCATATCAATCCAAAATATGATGCTACCAGTAGGACTCAAAGTGAATGTTTTCAATTTAAAATAGAATTTTATTTAAAAAAAGATAATTTTCCCAATCCAAACTAGGAAAACACATTTACACTATTTTGATATAATAGGTAAATGATTCAGAAGTCATTTTGGGGTGTATAACTCGTCCAAATATTAATTCTATGCATGGAATGACCGGTATGACTTTAAGTGTCTCTTTTTATTTAAAATCACCATTTTAGTAAAAAATAAAAGTTACATTAACAAAACTAAGAAAGAATTTATTGCTTTGATTCCTTATTAAAATTATTCATGTGCCATTTATGATGTCTATCAATTAACCTCACCACAATCTAGTACAAGTTGTGCCTTGTATGAATCCAAGGGACTGTTATTTGTGTAAAATTGGCATTTTAGTTTAAATTATGTGTCACTCACTAAAAACAGAGAAAACACTATTTAATTGTCTTTATAATATAATATAATATTCATATATATGTTTTTATGTGTTTGAAACTGTATCACATAAAACTAGGATTTGATGTGACGTTCATGACTCAATGTCAATTCCTTCTGTGTAAATTTGTTTTTTTTGTAAAAATGACACTTCACATACTCAAAATCGATAAAACATATTCATATAGTTTTGAAACATTTTGAAAATGATAAAAAAGTAATTTTGACTTTTGTAAACCATCCAAACCTAAATATTATACATTTTGTACTTAGTAGGACTCAAATTTTATAGATTTAGTTTAAAACAGACATTTTATTAATGTATTATTTCATATTTATGTTTAATTAATTAATTTATATTATTTTGAACATATGAATTATTTTCTTATATAATTGAATCATTTTCATAATCTTGGGGAGGTTTTGTAATGCCCCAACCCCAAGTTGCCTAGATTCTGTGCATTATTACATAGCATTATCATGATCATAAGAGATCAATTATCTGAAAGACCAATCAGTTTAGTAGCCTTGGATGTACTAGATACATACCTAAGTTTTACATTACATTATGAAATAAGAAACATTATTTCCCCTATTAACACACTCATATCCCTTATCTTATTCCTATAGTTCAGTCATAATATACTTCTTTTCATCTTGGGAAAAAACATAAGAAATGGGTGAGATCAGATGCTCCGTAAGGGTAAATAATTCAGCTGGAGCTTTAAGATTTTATGTAAAGATGTATATTAAAAATTGCATCCTTTTAACAATAAAACATGAACATAATATTCTAAAAATAATTCACACATTACAATATAATTATTCACATGGATATTTTACTAGTTGAATAATCACATGTAATAACTAATTTCAGAATGAGGGAATGCATAATGTCAGACAACATAACAACATAGTCAAGGCCTTGTGCTAATAATACAAATTAAAAAATTATAGGCCTTGTCCGAAGATTCTAGATTGTAAATGGAAACCTACCGATGAATCCAGGAGAAATATAGGGCCCCACCCGTCACTTACTAAGTCCAATTCATTCCTTATATAAAATGGATAAAAAATAACATAAACATTCGTATTAAACCTATCATACGAAATGTTAATACATTAACCATAAACTATGAATGGAACAGAAATATCACATCCACGTTCAAAGATATCATAACTCATTCAATACAATATATGAGATTGTATTAATAATAAATCAACCTCAATCAATACTAATATCCCAAAAAGGATATTGACCTAGTTGAAAATAATCAGTAAAACTCTTGGAGAGAAATATCACTTTTTTAAGAAATCTTTTGAAAGTATCTCAATTTATAAAGGAAGTCTTTGAAAAGATATTGTTAAATCAAGTTGTATCATACCACATTGAATATTTTGAATGGAATTACCATTTTAAAACAATCAAGTCTATATAAATAAATCCTTAAAATCATTTTGAAAACATGGACATTAATTAAATATATTTAGAATAATATATCTTTAAAAAAATTATAATTATGATCGAGTTAAAGATCCCCTTACATAGAACCTTAAAATATTCATTTTTAATAAATTTTTATGAAACACTAACATGGATGATAAATACTTCACAGTAAATTATTACACATAAACAATCTCTAATAATAATGAGATTTCATAATTAACCCCTGCCTTGTATTATCCATTGGTCAAGGGTACGTTAATCCTCTTTTATAATGACCATAGTATGTTATTAAATTATAACAGAACCATATTAATATTTATTATATCATACATGATTAATTTATGACTTTATACTACCCATTTAATAAATATTTCCATGATAAAATAAAATTTCATGTAATAATCGCTTTTTTATTGTACGTGATTGAACTTGTTATTATTGATTGTATCACTTATGTCATTATTTAATTTCATCAAGAATATAAAATATTATTTATGTATAAAATATATTCAGAATATAAATATGTATAATATATAGATATATGAAATCTAAAACACTATTTATGAAGATGGTAGGCCGTACGTACGCATAAACATTGTCTCCATTTTCATGTTGTTTTGAATGTAAGTAAGTGAATGAGATATATGAGAATATAGACACACACACACACACTCATATATATATATATATATCCAATAGCATTATTTTCTCATATATTACATACTAATTAATAATATATATTTTTATAATCATCATTTAATGGTGGACGTGGAAATGAATCTTATCACTTCTTGGAGACAGTAAGTTGTACGTAGAACGAGAGACAATATCATTATATTTATGGTGAAATATTATGTAATTGGATGTAATATTATATATAAAGAATAATTAACATGTTATATTTATTATTTATATCAATTAAACTCATTATTATGCACATCCAAATAATGAGCATGGAATAACAAACATCACCAGGACGTGGATACGGTAATCCATAAGTACGCACGTATGGTGACTTTGTCATTATTAGAATGGATATAATAATGGATATGGTTGTACCATTTTTATTATGACATATTAATATTTAAAGGGTACTATATTTATTATTTTTTATGGAAACAACAAAGAAAGAGGAAGTGGAAAATGAAAAAACATTGAAAGAGGTGATGAAATAACTACCTCTTCTTCGGGTTCTTCCTTTTTAATTTAATAAATTGATCCCTAGGATTGATTTATGAAAAAATTAAGTTATATAGGATAGCTTTTTGGTAGTTTTTAGGATATTTGAGCTGGGGTTGGCCGGGCCAGATGGCATTGGATGTGTGAATTTAAGAGATGGGGACGTACCCTTTTATAACAGTGGTGAGGGTCACTTTAAGAAAATATTGAAATATTATTTTATTATAAAATTATTTTTCGTTTCTAATATCTCAAAATGGATTTTGATTGATTCAAATGTGGGTATCGGTATAATTCCTCTCAACCAATAAGATTTAGACATGTTTAGGACACCATATTAACCATGCCTTTTAGATTTAACTCTTAGTTAAATAGTTTAACATTTTCCATGTCTTATTGTATTTTTGTATTACAAGTTTAATAAAAATACAATAAAATTCAAAGAGAACATAAATTGGTTCATTAAGGACATATTTATCATTATCTAAGTCCTTTGACTGAATCATAGTTTTTTTAAGAATATTATATCATTTAATTATATAGTATTTGTTTTAAATCTCATTTTTGTAAATTGTAACACTATTTAGTAATTGATTTTAGTTAAAGTTATAACAACTTTATTACATAGAAAAAAAATACATTGAATCAACCATAACTTTTAATATTCAACTATAAAATTCATGTATGTTATGAAAAGTCTCAATTTACTTTTATATTAATATTTATAATATCAATTATTTTAATCATTCATTAATATGAAAATTACTACATCAGCATTGTGTCATATATAAATTTAATTATATAATTTCTAAAAATAGTAAATAAAATACCATGATGTATGAAATATTTATATATTTCTAATGAATATTTATAAACAAATTTATCTTATGTATAACTCTCTATTAAAAATGTTTTTTTTAATAAAATTTGAATTTAACACTTTCAACAATTATTTAAATAAAATATAATAAATCTCTTAATTTGACTCAAATGGATCAAAAAGGATCTTATTTTTGTGTAATGGTTTATTTTGGCCGAAAAACACTTATCCCATAGAATTACAACATGTGTTGAGATAATTATAATCGTATTTTTACCTTTAATTACCATATTTATTTTAAACATGGTAAATAAAATTCCAAAAGTTATTATTCACCAAATATTATTTTCATCCTATTGAACCACATTTTACTTACTGATGACAATTGTTTCTGTCATATTTTTTAAATTCAATTCACAAAAGGCGGAAAATTACATTTTATACAAATTTGTAAATGTTCCAAGATGGTGGCTAAAAGACTTTAAAAAGTTAAATAAAATTATAAATATCTAATAATATTATAAAATGACCCCAATAAAATACATTGGATTAATATAGTTATTATGTATCAATTTTGACTTTAAAAGAAATTGAATTTAAAAATAATTGGTTATATAAAAAGTTGGTTTTTAAACAATAATTTATTGTTTTTCAGTATTTATCAAAAATTGAAAATTTTCTAAAATACCAAAAACTCACCTGAAACTAATTTTGATTATCTGAATCCAAAAATTAAGTCCAAATTTGAAAAATTAAATTTATAAAATTTCAAAAAGTGTGTATTACTATTGTATAGTTCAAAGAGAAATGTACAGTTGAAGCATGGGGTGTTACATTCTTCCCTTATTCAAATAATTTTGTTCTTGAAATTTTTTGAATAATAATGAATAAAAAAATTCAGGTGGTTATTTATGATAAGTACCTTAGGTTACCATGTTTCCTATCCCATTTTATGATTTCTTCAAAGAACTTTTACCAGACGAGTCGTCCAGTTTCTCAACACTTGTTCTCTAGTATCAATAATCCTAAGAGGATTGTCACAATAATGCAGATTAGGTTCCAGTTCTATTTCTTTATAGTTGATTATATGCTTTGGGTCATGAATTTATTTTCTCTACAGTGATACATGGAACACATCATGAACTTGGGAGATACGTGGTTTCATTTCAAAATGTTAAGCTATAACTCTGATTTGTTCTAGAATATTGAAAGGTCTGATGTACCTGGGACTTAATTTAGCCTTCTTACATAATCGTATAATACCCATCCATGAAGATACCTTCTCGAAAACATGATCTTTTACATGAAATTTCAAATTCATCTTTCGGTTATTGGAATATATCTTTTTTATACTTTGAGATGCTTTGATGTGGGTTTGGATAATCCTATCCTTTTCCATTCTTTCTTAAACATGTTCTAGTCCTACGAGTTTTCTTTAACTAACAACATCCAAACAAGTTAGTGAGTCACATCTCTTTCCCTATAACGCTTCATATGGTGACATCTGAATACTTGAATGAAAGTTATTGCTATAGGGAAATTCTACCATAGGTAAATATTAATCCCACATACCTTGAATGACTCTTGATAGTGATCTCGATATGTCATCTAAGGTTTGAAATGTTGGTTCCGATTCTCCATCAGACTGAGGGTGGTAGGTAGTGGTAAAATGAAGTTCAGTATCCAATGATTTATGAAGATTTTTATTGAATATTGATGAAAAACCTGTATGACGATTAGAAACAATTGATATGGGTGCACCATGAAGCCTTACAACATCATTAATATATATTCTTTCTAAATGTTCAAGTGGTAATCCTTCACTTATAGCAAGAAAATGTGATGACATGGTAAGATGATAAACAATAACCTATATCATATTATTCCGCCTAAGAGTATATCGTAGTCCCATGACAAATTCGATCGTAATATCATCCTATTTATACTCAGATATACAAATATATAGGATGACTCCTCTATGATGTTGTATTCCAGCCTTCACTTGTTGACAAACTATACATCTTGACACATAATCAGAAATCTCCCACTTCATTTTGTCCAACCAACAAATGTCCTTCAATTATCTATACATATTAGTGCATTGAAGGTGTATAGAGATATTAAATCTACGAGAATCATCCAATATTTCCCTTTTTAGATCAGGTATATCATGAACATCTAGCATTTTCCCAAATTTCAATATTTCATTTTCATATATGAATACTTCAATCTCCCATCATTCACAACATTAATATTCTTTTCAAACTCTTCATCATCATTATAAGAAATTTTTATCCTTTCTATTAAATATTGATTTGCATCAATTTGAAAAAGTATCGATGTTTCACCTTTTAGAATTATTCCCATATCCAACTTTACAAGATCCAAGAACATAGGATCTCTTTTAACTCTCATCTTGATCGGAACACCATGATCCTTTCCGCTTAATGAATTTTCCACCTTATTTTCCTTCCTCGGGTGGTAGTGTATTATGAAATCATAATCATTCAGTATTTTGAGCCTTCACCTTTGCCTAATATTGAATTCCTTCTCTGAGAAAATATACATCAAACTCTTATGATTAGTATATATCTCACATTTTTCACCATAGAGATAGTGTCCCCATATCTTCATGTAAAATATTACTACAAATAACTCAATATCATGAGTATGATAATTTTTTTCATGAATTTTTAGATGTCATGATGCATAAGAAATAACTCTCTCATTCTACATAAAGAGACAACCCAGTCCTATCTTTGAAGAATCAATATACATTAAAAACCCAACATTACTCAATTGTAGATTCAAAATAGGAGCATTAACTAATATTTTCTTCAATTCTTCAAAAAAAATCTTTACAATCCTTTTTCCAACAAAATTTAACCCCTTTACATGTGATCATGGTTAATGGGTTTTCCCATCTGGCAAAATTCTGGATGACACATCGATAATAACATTTTAATTGAATTAAATTTTGTTCCTCAGTTGTACTCATCCTCTTTGACCTTACATGGAATTCCATTTTCATAGAATAATCATTATAGATTACATCCTTAGAGACAATATGTCCAAGAAAATAAATCTCCTGAAGATTGTGTTTTTACTTTCTAAACATCCCATACAATTAATTTCTTCTATGTGTCTTTAGAATAGTGCGCAAGTGATTTTCATAATCTTCATAGATTTTGGAGTATATGAAGATATTTTCCATAAAAACCACTACAAAGGCATCAAAATATTCCCTGAAAATTCTATTCATTTGATCCATGAAAAAAATTAGTGCATTATTCAGTCCAAAATGCATTAATGTAAACTCGTAATGCCCAAATATGGTTAGAAATGTTGTCTTTGGAATTTCTTCCTTATTCATGCACAACTAATGGTATCCAGATCGATGTTCAATCTTTGAAAAGTATTGAGCTCCATGAAGTTGATCAAAAAATCATCAATGTGAGGTAATGGATACTTTTTCATTATTGTTGTAGCTTTCATCTCACTTTAGTCTGTATATAACCTCATAGATCCATCATTCTTATTAACAAAAAGAACAGGCTCTCCCCATGGAGAAACACTAGGGTGAATAAATCCTTTATTACACAATTCTTATATTTGATTCTTTAGTTCCACTAATTCCACATTGTCCATTCTATACGGGGTCTTTGATATGGCCCTTGAACCAGGAATTAAGTCAATGGAAAACTTAATTTCAGGTTCTGCAGGATATCTAGTTAAATCTTCTAAAAAATCAATAACATATTCTTTCATAATAGGTACACATTCTATTTCAACATTCCTTTCCGCACCAATAGTTATTTCACTCCCTTCCTCCGCAATAATTTAATTTAGTTGAGATACTGGGGGTGGATCAAGATGACAATTAGATGGTGATGTTTCTCTTCTAATGATAAAGTATTCCTTATCATCTTTCAAAATTGTAACCTCCTTCTTCTTATAATAAATTATTGCATCTTGGTCTGAAAGCCAATCCATACCAAGGACTATATCAACATTAATCATGGTTATGAAAATAAGATCCAATGGTAACCCACATTTATATGACATAATGGTAAAATATAGACAAAACATTGTTGTAAATATTCTTCCAATTGGAGTTTTGACTGAAAACTCCCTTTTTAAGTAAAATTGTTAATATAAAATTTTAATGGGAAACTGAGAAGATTTAAAAGAATGCAATTATAGGTAATCAAATAAATAATTTCCTAATTTTGAGGAACTAATTAAAGTACCTTCTACAATGTCATTAGGTTCTTTAACATCAGCAGTACTGATTGCATAAGCATATCCTTTCTCCCTTGGCCTTTTCTAATGTATGTATCCTTGGCACTTATGAAATTCATTTTCATAATGCCCCATTTCTCAAAAATTGTTGCATTCAACATTGACATCCCATTTCATTCCCTTGCAATCACTAGCATGGTGGCATTTTTTCTCCACACTTGTAACAAAATATCATTCCCTTTAGGCAAGTACCGGGGTGTTTCTTCCCACATTTACTTCAGGGTGGAATGTCAACATTTTCATTCTTCCCTGTATTCCCTTTTTTAGAGTGCTCTGCATGTCTCTTCTTCTCTTGCATTGCTTTAATGTCATCAGACATAGAGAATTCATTTTCTATCTTGATAACACAGGAGACAATATCTTCGTACAATGAGAAGGATTGTGAGACTAAAACTCGATAGAGAAATGGTTTTAACCCATCAAAGAATCAGTAAATATTACTTATTGGGTTACATATATAATCTGAAGAATGCCATGATAACCTTGTACAGTTATCCACATACTAGTGACATTCTCATTCTCTATTTTCCTCAGAGTTAGAAATTTTCTTTTCTATGTCTACTCAATGATCATGAGGAATTTTTTTTCTACGAAAATATCTTTATTATCCCTCCATTCAATATTTTATACTTCTTCATCATAATTTGTGTTATGAATTAATGACAACCATTCATATGCATCTCTTATGATGTGATAAACTGAAATGAAACCTTTTTCCCTTTTGCTACTCCCCAAATCATGAACTATTGTCCCTAAGGAATGTATCCAATACACATCTACAAATAGATTTGTATTACCGTTGAATTTTAGTGTTTGTTACCTCATGAAGTGATCTAACATTGATCCTCTATGTTTTTGATCAGGGTGATTCATATGGGTAAGGTTATTATTCATGACTTGTGTGAGATATACTAGTATGGTTATAAGCTGATCATCACCACTGGCATCACCAGCTTTACATTAATTATCTTCAATACGAGGGAATCCCTACTTGGATTACATGCATTGATACAATTTCTATTACTTGTACTGGGTCCCATTTCTAAACAATTTCATATAAAAGATTAGTTTAATAATCTCAAATCATAATTAAAAACATGCAAAATACGTAACATAAATCGAATAATTTAGGCCTATAGTCCATAATCATAAAACCCCTTTTGGGGAAGTATTTACTCATAAACCATTCACAATTGTTTGTAAATAAAATGTGAATTGTCCTAAGCATATCTACCAGGAGTGTCAAACCAGGTGCACAGTAAGGCCAGTTGTCGTGTACCAGGATACCCCATGACAAGTTTGAAACTTCTTGTCAGAGTTTTCACTCCTAGGTGCATATATACCAGAACCACGTCCACTTATATTATCCTAAGAGGGATTTATTTCTTGGAAAACCCTCATAATATCTTCATTAAAAACAAAATTGGATGTTATTCTGTACTAATCCTCAATGTCTATATTAGGTTATTTTTCTATAATAATAGTTTTTTCTAAATCTAGTTTCCATGTTTTTTATTAAACTTCCTCTAATACCATCTTTAATGCCCCGACCCCTAGTTACCTAGAGTCTGTATGATCATTTTAGTATCCTTGGATGTACTTGACACATACTAATGTTTTACATTATATTATAAAACAAAAAAAACAACATCATTGTGTCCCCTTTGACAACACTCAAATACCATAGCCTATTCCTTCAGTTCAGTTATAATATACTTCTTCGCATCAATGGAAAAATTAAACATAAGAAAGGGGTGATCTCAAATTCTCAGTAAGGGTAAACAATTCGTTATAAGCTATAAACTTTTAAGGAAATATGTATATTAAAAATATAATCGTTTTAAACGTATAATATTAACATAATATTCTAGAAATAAGTCAAACATTACCGACACAGATATTCTACTATTCTAATAATCACATGTAATAACTAATTTCATAACAAGGGAATGCATAATGTCGGAAAACATAACCACATAGTCAAGGCCTCATTCCAAGACTACAAATAAAAAAATTCAATGCCTTGTCCCAAGATATTAGTTTGTTTAATAAGACCTACTAATGCATCACAGGGAAATAGTAGGCCCATCCCATCACATACTAAGTCTAATTCATTCCTCATATAAAAAGGGTGAAACATCATGTAAACATTCGTATTAAAACTAGCATACGAAATTTTAATAATTTAACCCTAAACCATGAATGGTAAAAAAGTATCACATCCAATCTCATACATATCATAACTCATTCAATACTATATATAAGATTTTATTAATAATAAATCACCCTAAATCAAGAATAACATCCAAAAAATGATGTTGACATAGTTGAAAATAATCAGCAAAACACTTTGAGTGAAATATCCATGTTTTATTAAATTATTTAAAATTATAATAATTTATTAAGGAATTCATTTAAAAGATATTTTTGAAACAATTTTTCCCATTACACATTGTATAATTTGAAAATAATTAACATTTTTAAACAATCATGTCCATATAAATAAATCCTTAAAATCATTTTGAAACATGGACCTTAATTAAATAGATTTAAAATAATAGATCTTTAAAACATTTAAAATAATGATATAGTTAAATATTACCTTCCAAAAACCATAAAAGTTTCCTTTTTTTTACATTTTTATGAAACATTGACATGGAGGATAAATATGTTACAGTTAATACTTACACATCAACAATCTCAAATAATAATGAGATTGAAGAATTAACCATTACCTTGTACATTATTTTGGTTGAGAGTATGTTTAAACTATCGTATAATGACTATATTATTTTATTAAATTATACCTGAACCATATTCATATTTGTGATATCATACTTGTTTCATTTATGACATTATACTACTCATTTAATTATAATTTCAATGCTAAAATAACACTTTGGGTAATAATAACATTCTTTATCGTACATGTTTTAACTTGTTATTCTTGATCATATAATTTATATAATGATTTAATTTCATCAAGAATATGAAACTTTATTTATGTATCATATATATTCAGAATATAAATATGTATAATAGAAATATATATGAAATAGAAAACACTATTTATGGAAATGGTAGGTCGTACGTACGCATAAACGCTATCTCTGTTTTCATATCGTATTTAATTGAAATAAGTGAATGAGATATATGTGAATAGGTGTATATATATATAGTAGAATTATCATTTCATATATTACATACTTTTTTATAATATATATTTTATAATCATCGTTTAATGATGAATGTGAAAATGAATCTTATCGTATTGTGGAGATGATATGTCGTACGTACGCACGAGCGATGATATCATTATATTTATGGTAAAATCTTATGTAAATGGATGAAACCTTATATATGAAAAATAATTTACATGTTATATTTATTATTTACATAAATTATATTCATTATTATACCCATCCCAAAAATGAAGCGTTAAATAACAAACTACACCTTGACGTGGAGACGGAAAGTTGTGCGTACACACATATGGTGACTTTGTCATTAATAGGATGATAGAATAATGAATATGGTTGTATAATATTTATAATAACATCTTTTTATGTAGAAGGTAATGAAGTTATTATTTTCATATACAAACATCAATGTAATAGCAAGTGGAAGAAGAAAATAACTTTGAAAGAGGTGATGAAATATTTACCTCTTCTTCACGTTCTTCCTTTTTTTTGAAAAAAAGGTCTCTTTAGGTTTGCGTTATGATAAATGTAATGCCTCTAGATTTAAGTGAGGATAGTTTGGAAGATATTTGATCAGGTTTCGGCTTAGTCATATGGCTTTGAAGGTGTGTATTTAAAATAAGGGAATGTAACCTTTTATAATAGAGGTGAGTGGCACTTTATGAAAAGTTTGAAATATTATTTTATTATAAAATGATTTTCTTTTTTTAGTAGATCCAAATGGATTTATTTATAGGATAAAGTGTTTATGGGCCAAACTACTAATCACAAATAGGTTTTAGTCATATTTATGTCCCGATATTAACCTTGTCTTTTATATTTAAATATTAGTATAATAGTTTAACATTTACCATGTCTTCTTTTATTTTGATATTAAATGGTTAATAGACATACTATTAAATTCCAAGAGAGCCTCAGGTGGTCTATTAAAGACATATATATCCTTATCTAAGTCTTTTGGATGAATATTAGTTTTTTAGTAATTTATATCATTTAATAATAGAGCATTTTTTTAAAAATAAATTTATGTCAATTTTGAGACCAATTATTAACTGTTTTTTATTGAAGTCATAAAAACTTGATTTAATATGAAACAAATACATGAATCAACCATAAAATTTTATATTCACTTATAAATTTAATGGATGGAATCAAAAGTTTCAATTTATTTTTATTTTAATATTTATAATATAAATTATTTTAATCATTCATTAATTAGCTAATTACTGAATCTTCATTTGGTCATATATAAATTTAATTATTTAATGCCTAAAAATTATGAATAAAATACCATGATGTATGAAACCTTATTAGTTTTAATTTAATATTTATTGAATATTTTTTCTTATTTATAACTATATATTAAAATTTGATTAGATAATAAAATTTAAATTTAGCACTTTTATCACTTCTTTAAATAAAATATAATAAATGTCCTAATCTAATCCAAATGGATAAAAAGGGTTCTCAATTTTTTCTTGAGGTGGAATTTTGTCTTTAATCACTTATTTAATTGAATTAAGACATGTTTTGGGGTAATTATAATATTATTTTTACCTTTAATTACCCTAATTTCATTTCACCGTGGTGAATAAAATTCAAAAGTTACTATTTAAAAAAATTTATTTTCATCTTGTTGAACCACATTTTAAGTAGTGATGAAAACCATGTGTGTAGGAATTTTGAAATTCAATTCACCAAAGCAATAAAATTACATTTTATGAAAATTTTCACATGTTCCTAGAAGGTGGGTAAAAGAGGTTAAAAAGTTCAACAAAATTATATATATCTAATTTTATTATAAAATAACTCCAATAAATTACATAAAATTAATATTTTTATTATATATCTATTTTTACTATAAAATATATTTAAATTTTAAAATAATTATTTAAATAAAAAGTCAGTTTTTAAATAATAACGTAGTGTTTTTTAATATTCATCAAAAACAGAATTTTTTTAGAAAAATACAAAAAATTCACCCAAAACTAATTTTTATATTCCAAATCCCAAAATAAAGTCCAATTTGAAAAATAAAATTTATAAAATTTCAAAATGTGGGAATAACTATTCATATCTTCTTTTTAAACCACTAGTTTAATTGTTCATGGTGTGCTAGAACTCGAAGTTTCGTTTAACGCAAGTTATTGAATTATTCAAATAGAAAACAATTGTGGAAGCTTGGGGTTTTATAGGTTTGTTCGAATATTCTCATAAACATTAGAGATTTAAATATGAGGATAAAACTGAGATAATTGAAATAAGGAAATTGGTCAATATTTTATTAAAACATCATGAAAAGGTGATTTACTACTACTTATATAGTAAATTTCCATATTATTATTTCATTGATTTTTATGGTAATTTCCATTTAAAGTTTCTCTATTACATATTTTTTCATATATCATTTTAGTAGTCATATTTTTCTTTCAACTATTTTAAAATATCCAGAATAGAGTAAAAATGGTCATTTTGGAAGAAAGACTAAACTCCATGATTCCTAAAATGAGATGTGTATGTGGGAGAATGGGGTTGCTCTTCCATCCAAATCAATAATTCTCTCTCTTTTCTAGTAGATTTAATATTTTTTAATGTAAAACGCTAATCACATACTCAATCATCCAGATGTCAATATTATACATGGTGCGGTTAGTATAACTCAATCATTATTATTTTTATAATGTATATTTTTGTTTGAAACACACATCAGATACTTAACACTAAGAAAAAAATAAAAAAAATTGCACCATGGGACAATAATAAAAAATTAATTTTTGAAATTTAGGAATTAGCCACACCTCAATCTGACACACTATGTGATCATTATGATTCAATGTGTGACTTTTTATTTAAAAATAATATAATTTTAGAAAAAAGTACAAGTGACATACCCAAAATTGAAAAAACATATTCTGGTTATTTTGATACTTTAGTAAAATGGTCAATATTTTATTTTTTATGTTTAGGAATCTGTTGTGCCATAATTTATTGCAATTTGTTAGTGTTATGAATCTATGTTACTATTATCAATTTTAAATTGATATTTTTTTCAAACAATGTGTCACTCAATTAAAACCAAGAAAATGTTAATGGATTCTCATGATAATTTAGTAAAACTATTCATATTTCATTTATGACATGTTGGAATTAGTATTATCTAAAACCCAAAAATTATTTTTCCATTATGACTTGAATTGTGTTTTTTTTGTTTAAAATTTACATTTTAGTTGAAAATCCACATCACATACTCCAAAATGAGAAAATGCATTCCTATATTTATGATACATTTAAACAGTGATCCGAAATCCATTTTCAACATATAATTATACTAGCAACCTAATAAGAATGTATTTTGTGACTGTAATGACTCCAAGGGTTTATTTTATTTTATAATTTACATTTTTAATAAAAAAACTATGACCAACTCAAAGATAAGAAAACAGATACATATACATATGATACATTATGAAAACAACCTATAAGGAATTTTTGATTTGTTTGAATCAGTGATGACTCAATATTATACATGGGGATCCCAGTATGACTCAAAGTTTCCATTATCAGTTTAAAATTGACTTTTTAGTTCCGAACATGTGTCACTCAATGAAAACTAAGAATCTATTCTCATATTGTCTTTATTATTTCGTAAAATTATTCATATGAAATTCTTGTCATATAGGAATTTACCTCATATTAATCTGACACACAATGTGTCTGGTATGAATCAATGTTCTTATTTTAAATTTATTATTAAATGTTAGTAAAATAAAAATTTTACATACTCCTAACCCAAAAAATGGATTCACGTTTTTTATTATTTATGAAAATGATACATTAGTCATTTGTGATGTGTAGGAATCATCACCACCTAAATCTGATGCACATGTTGACTAGTATGGATCTATTTTTGTCATTTTATTTGAAATTAATTTTTTTTATTAAAAACAGAATGTGACATACTCAAAACCAAGAACATGGATTTTTTTTTTGTTTTTTATTCTTTAGGAAATTGATCCATATGTCTTTTTTTATGTGTACAAATCTTCCAAAACAAAATCTAACACACGATGTGGATGATATGAACCAAAGTATCTGTTATTTGTCTAAAATTTACATTTTAGTGAAAAATGTGTGTCAATCCATCGAAACTGAGAAAAAAAATATTTGATTATATTGATAAATTTAGAAAAAAACAGAAGTAATTTTTGATGTGAAGGAATCAGTCTCACATCAAACTGACATATGATTTAACCTATATGAATCAAAGTGTCTTGTATCAATTTTAAATTGACTTTTTAGATGAAAACATTTGTCACTAACTGAAAACTATGAAAAAAATAATTTTTTTTGAGAATCTAATAAAATTATTCCGAATTCATTTCTGATAAGTAAGAGTAAATATCATGTAAAAATAACACACTATATTAATAGTATTGCTCAAAGACTATGTATTCAGTTTAAAATTATATTTTTAAAAAACCAACAAGTGACATAATCAAAACTAAGAAAATTATTTTTTATTGTTTTGAAGCTTTAGTAAAATTAATCATAAGTCAGTTTTTTCATCTAGTAATTATACCCACATCAATATAATTTACGGTGTTCCTAGTATGAATTAATGTGTATTTTATCTATATAAAATTTAAATTTTAGTTAATAACGTGTGTCACTCACTTAAAACCAATAAAACTTGTTTATATTTTATTTATTATTTTGAAATATGACTTATATGTCATTTTTTACATGTATGAATCATTATAATATAAAACTGAAACATGATGTGATGGGTATGACCTTAAAGTGCATTTTAAAAATTAAAAATAGCATTTTGGTAAAAAAAATACACGTGCATACTCAAAATAAAAAAATGAATTCCAATTATTTAGATACTTTTGAAAAATGATCCATAAATTAGTTTTTACATATAGAAATCATCTAAACCTAAATCTGATGCACAATGTCATGGGTTGGATTCCAAGTGTGAAATGTAATTTAAAATTTTTATTTTAGTAGAAAAAAATGTTTCATGCTCAAATGAAAAGAAATAAATTCATATTATTTTGAAACAAAATTAAAATTATCCATATGTCATTTTTTATATGTAGGAATTATCCTCACATCATTCTAATACATGGATTTCCTGATATGACTCAAAGTGTTCATTAATAGTTTTAATTTGAGATTTTAGTTCAAAATGTATGTCACTCACTTATAACCGGTAAAACACATTTTGATTGTTCTGATAGTTTAGAAAAATGATTCATAAGTCATTTTTGACAATGAGGAATTATTATCACATCAAACTGACACACAATGTGATTTATATTACTCAAATTATGTGTTTTCACATTGTAATGATTTTTTTTGTATAAAACAAAAGTGATATACTATAAATTGATAAAACACATCTGGTTTGTTTTTATAATTTATGATAATGATCCATAAGTAATTTTTTATGTGTATGAATTTGCAGTACCCCGATCATACACTTATTGTGACTGGTATGACTCCAATTATATATTTTTATTTAAAATTTAAATTTTATTAAAAAAGTTATGGGACATTTCAAAAATAGAGAAAACCAATTTTCATTATTATGATACATTATTAAAATGATCCAAAATAATTTTCTAAATGTAATAGTAATCATTAGTTCAATATGATACGTTTTGATTCTAATATAACTCAATTTGTCTACTGTAAGTCTAAAATTTACATTTTATTTCAAAACATGTGTCACACAAAAAAACAAACATAGAAAACACACTCTGATTAGGTTCAGATTTTTATAAAATTTCTCATATGTCTATTTTTATTTTTGAAAATAGTATCCTATCAAAAAGACACAAGATGTGACTAGTGTGTCTCAAAGTGAATGTTTTCAACTAAAATTGAGATTTTATTAACTATGAAAAGTGACATACAAAAAACCAAGAAAAAACACTCAGATTGTTTCAATGCATTAGAAAAATGATCTATTGGTTATTTTTCATATTTATGAATCATCCTCACCCTAATATTATTCATGGTGTGACCATTATGTATCTAAGTGTTTCATTTTATTGAAAATTTATATTTTAATAATGTACTATTTCCTATATGTTTTAATTTTATTAATTTATATTGTTACTAACAAATTTTTTTTCTTATATAGGTTGATTATTTTTCTCATTTTGGGGTAGTTTTTTAGAAACTAATACCATAATAGTTATGTTTCCAGGGGTTTGGTACAATGCACCATGTAATATTGATGTTTTTTAATTTTTTGATTATACATTCTAATGTAACTATACAAAACATTGTTTGAATCATGTATAATATAGCTATTTTTATTTATTTTTTATTTAATTTCTATTTAAATTAAATTATGAATTTTATATGTACAGGTTTTTTTGCATTTTTCTATAATTCAAACAACACACTACAATAGTATAGAATTTATCATCTCAATTTCTAAGGATGATAAAGGGAGAAATTTATCAGTGATAAACATTCACTGATAAGCGGCTAGATTTTTTTTGTTTTCATTAGATCTGAAAAAATTCCCCTTTATCAGTTCGCTTTTTATCATAGATAAAGGGGACCCCCTTTTAATGGATCTTAGGATAACATATCTCTTTTATTATTGTTCAATCACCTTTTGTTCAAATTAAAGGGAAAATATGGGGTAGTGTCGGTCCTTCGGGATTAAATCACTTTTATTAAGTATGAATGTAATAATGTAGTGGATTACATTAGACTACTAGGGTCTAGGAATTTATATTACCCTTTCACCTATTAAAAAAATATTACTTGACTCATTCATACTTGAGAACTAAATCATCAATGATAAAATGTGACTAATATTTTTTGTTATCCATTCATGGAAAATTATAAATATGTATATAATTAGTTTATATGATTTTTATTTCATGATTAACATTCTCCCAATTATATAATTAGGATCAATATTCAAGGAATAATACTATAAAATTGATACGTATATGAAAAATCAAGTAGTTAAAAACAAAAATGATATTGATAATTAAATATTGATAATGATTATGTGATGAATGTTTTTTTAAGAAACCATTTATAAAATCAAAAAAAATGAATGTAAATATTTCATAAAAGTATAAAAATATAAAATTTGTTATAAATGATTTTAAAATTACATAGGAAGAAATCCATTCCTAAGGTGTGCTATTTCATACCAAAATTTCTCTTTAGTTTATTATATTACTTCTTTATTGTGTATTGTATTCTATCTTTATGTTTTAAATTACCAAGGATTTTTTTTCAATAGTATTTAAAATGTTTTTTTATGGATTTAAATTTCAAACACTTAATCCCTTCATTGATTAATTCTAACTTAAATGAAAAAGTATTATTAAGGGTTTCTCATCTCAAACATATATCCACGATAAATATTCTATATTCACGACTTATATATTATATGTTTTTTATATACTAACCCATTTATATTTTATTTCAATAATATATTTATATTAATGTTTTTTAATGTTTTATTTAATGAAAATTATTTCATGAGGTTCATGATTCATAAGATACTAGAACAGTACATGTTTATTTAACAATATCATCTTTATTATAGATTCTCTGTATACATTTTTACATGAATGTAATTATATGATATATTTAATTAATTCCATATATTTTATTCTCCTATATTTATTGATAGAAATTATATTTCTCTTTCGATTTCAACCTTTTATGTAATAAAATTATTGAAATAAGGTTTTTAAGGGATATTAATTTTTTTTAATTCAGTCAAGATAAATTTTTATCCATTCCCATATATTCTATAAATTTTGTTAAGTAAAGTTATATCTACTATACATTAATTAATTAATTCCATCTTCACCAATGTTTAATTTTTTTTAAAAAAAATAAAATTTATTTTCTAGTTATATTTTAAATGGGGATATTTATACTAATGGTGTGAATGGAATCATTATCATAAAACATAACGAATAAATAGTTTTTCCACCATCATGAATATTATTTCCATTTTTGTTCCTTCACAAGTTACCATAGTTCATTTATAATAAATATTTTACTGATTTTTCAATAAAAATTTTTATTTTAGAAAATTCATTTTCAAATGAGAGTGGTATTTTTCTAAATGAAAGGTTTGGAGATTGTTTATAAGTATTTAAATATATATCAAAATATATTTTTGAATAATATTATTTATAAAAAATAAAATCTAATTATATCATACATCATACTTCTCAAGATGAATTATGATCATTTTGACATTGAAATGTATTGACATTTATATTATAGTGTTTCTAATACAATAGTTATTTATTATTAACTACTATTGATAATGTTGTGATGTTTATTTATATGACTAATTCATTAGGCATTTTAAGGTAATGGTTTATGTCATAATTACATAGCCTTTCGATGAATTGGTAGGTCTACGAATGATTCGTGAGATATACTATAATAATTATTAATTATACCTATTGAATTTTTCATTTTATTTAATTATTTAAAAATTAATGTGAAAATAATGTTTGTATCTTTAATTCTAATATAGATAAACTATTTTACTCATTACGATATGATATATTGGGTCTTATTCCAATATATTATAATATCCCTAATCACCAGGTATAGGGCATGAGCCTTAAACATTACATAAGCTTGAGATAATTAAAAATTTTGACTTTAATTCACATCGTGGATCTTTTTAGGTTTATAGATTTATATAATTAGTTCATTATCCATACATAAAAACATAAATATTACAAGGTATACAATTCTACTCACTGTCGATTTTTTTCAGAAAAAAACTTTTAAAGATGAAAAAGGTTTCTCTTCATGTTTAAACATCTTAAATTTTCAATGATCCCAACAATGACTCCATTCTCTATTAGAATACTATGAAAATACATTTCCAAACAGGGTATGAGAATAAAAATATTATTAATGGAGACAAAAATAATATAAACTATTAGTCTTGGGAAAACATGTGAACCCCAAATACTTTATCATAAAGTTATACTTTTCACCTTTAAGATGTATAAATTATACTTCACTACATATAATATCATTTCTTACCCATTTTTCAATCATGATATTACCTTATAACCAATATAAATCACAAATAACATATAAAGGTAACTTTTAACAAAATCATTCATAAATGGAAAAAACAAACAATAAACTTCCACACAAATCAATAAATGGAATAGCCATTCGATCGACATCCTTATCCAATGTATTAGAGGTTATAATGTTACCATCCATCCTTGGTTTATCACAAAACAACCCTTATTTGGTTTATCTCACAACCCACCCATCATTTTTTTATCACGTAACCACCCCCCAAAGTTCTAAGTAAAATTATATAATCATAACACATAATGAGGGAAATTATCAACATTTCACTTATAAAATTTGAAATCCCAAGGAATAGTTACAAGATATTGATATAATCAAACCATTACCATAACCATTTTCAATACTAATAAACCGAAAAATTTAATTAGGTATTTATTTTTATTTCAAAAACATTTTGGATTTTAAAGGAATCCAAATACCAAATAATGGTCAAAGTTGTAGAAAATTTCTTGTCACAGCATATGTTAAAAAATATTCATTTTCGTGTTTAGTAAAACACTTCATAGAAAAGTATTCCTTTAAAATCCATTTAATTTAAATTAAAAAGTTAATGGGGTTAATTTTACACTATATAAAAGAAGTTGGGGTATAACATAAAAATATGCCTCAATGAAATGAGAATGAGACGAAGTCCCTTACATTAAGTTTGATTTGTCACGTATATTCCTTATTCTTCCTGAATAAAAAATTTAGGTTATTTTATACTTTCTTGTGAATTTTTTTATTTATTATTACTTCTATATCACTTATTAGCTTGTTATAAAAAGTAAATTACTATTTATGTTCATGTCCAACATTCTGTCAATATTTGGATCTGGAGTCAAAAATGAACATGTTTTGATGTAAATTCTCCATGTGGTAAAAATTAAATAATCTCCAGAATAGTGTTCTGGATTTAAATATCATAAATAACCAGGATATATGTATTTATAATAATCAATAATATTTGAATTTAAGAAATATAATTCACTACTCATGTAGACGGTTGTTCATACGTACTCTAGAACGCTACTTTCATTTCATTGTCATATTAAAAGAATAATAAATAAATGATATAAATGTATATTATAATAACATTATTATATTAATGTCATATATGACTCAATGGTTAAATAAAACTATCCTTTATATTTTCCATTTATTGCAGGAATGAGTCATATCGCTTTGAGGGGGTGGTAATCCATACTTCCACAAATGAAATTATCATATTTAAACAACATGGAAAGAATAAATCTATGTTCTAAATAAAAATTACCGAATAAAAGAGTCAATATAAATATAATATATATCTTATGTAAAATTAGTTTTCATTTTAATTTCCACCATGATTGGTGGAAGGGGAAAATTTGACAATCATCTCTTTGTGACGCAGTAGTTCGTCACACACAGAAACATTATGTTTGTTACCAATTAAAATGGAGGTGTTGGTATGTGTATATCGGAAAACATAGCATTAAAAAATCATTATATATTTATTATATATTTTTTGTTAGGTAATAACATTATAAAATATTTTAGGGAGTGGATAATGGAAATAAAACTAAAACCCTTGAGGTAAGGTGTTTCCTCTTTATTGGGTATCTTATTTTTATTTACACCAAAATGCTTCCTTGGGAGGAATTCCTTCCTAAAGAAGGATTCTATAATGAGGTTAGGTATTATAGGAATAGTATTTTCAAGGTATTGTCCAAACCAAATATTTCTTTATGTGTGATTATTAGAGAAGATAATTTTATTTATTATAGGAGATAGAAGGGACACCCCTTGGAAACACGTAAATTTTAAATAAATATAAATTAATTTGTAAATTAAAAAGTCTCCAACATGATATATTTAAAAGATAATATTATGATAGTTTAAAATTCATGCATTCAAAAAATTTTATACATATATTTATTTTATATTAAACCTTATCTTTTATGTTTGCCTTAAATTATACTCTTTTAATTTTAATTGTGGTAATAACTTTTTAGTTAATAGGAGGCTATTAATTATACTTAAATTTGGTATATTTCTAATATTTGGAAACATAATGAACTTTTTGACATTATAATATTCAATTTATTAATTTATAATTATTTTATGATTTTTTAATGATTTAATAAATTAACTATTTTATAAATCATCAGTTATAGCAGTTCTTATAATATTCATTCTATTGAATTTAATTGAAATCTAAACAAAGAGATAACATGGAAAACCCCCAATAAATTTTCTAAATTTTATATTCACCTTGAAAAATCATGTATGAAAAAAATTAATTCACATAATATTTATTTTATTATTTATAATATCATTTATTTGATTACATTATTAATACAGAAAACACGACATCATCATTTTATCATAAATAAATTTAATTATTTAATGTCCAAAAATTATAAATAAAAATCCAAGAAAATGAAAATATTTTTTGTGCTTCTAATTACTAAATATAGTCTAATATATCACTTATAAAATCCTATATTAGAATTTATTTAGTAAGATGATATATGTTTATAACATATTTTCATTTTACTTAAATTAAAAGATATATGTTTCATAATCACACCCAAGGGGATTCTAAAGGCCAAATTTTCATTCCAAGGGTTTTTAATTTTTTCCAGATATCATAAAATTGGATTAATACAAGTTTTAGGGTATTTTTTTATTTTTACAATAATATTTTACCCTTATTGTCCTGATTTACCGTTTAACCATAGTAAATTAAAAAACTTTCTAAAGTTACTATTCATCATGTCCAAAATAAAAGGGAACTATTTACATAATTTAGACCTTATGATTCAATATAAGGAATCTAATTTTCCAAATTCAAAATTCATAAGTTGTATTAATTAATTTAAAATTAAATAGCACTGTCAAAATTAAGAAATGGGTTTATTAAAAGTAAAATCCATCAAAAGATTTATATGTGTTTATATCGTATTTTAATGTGAAATTACCCCCAACAATCAAAATTGGATTAAATGATAAAAACATATAAATATACATTAAAAACAATACAAAATATAATCTAGCAATAAAAATATTGTTTATAAAAATATTGTTTTGGATTAAAATATAGTATTTTCACTATTCATTAAAATGTAAATTTTATAATAAAACTATCCAAATTTCAACCAATATAAATTTTGATATTCCACCTCAGAATAAGAAGTTTATTTTTTCAATATTAATATATAAAATTGTCAAAAACTATATTTATAAAGGTTTTATCCTCAAAAGGTGGAAAAATACATGTTAAAAATATAAGAGTATTTTAGGCTTATAATTAGAGTTATTCTCATTTTAAGCCTCTATGATTTATGTGATGAATAAAAAAACATTTAAAAAATTAGTTTAAACAAAATATAGTTTGTGATATTCATTCCCAAAATTAAAATGGTTTTGAATTAACTACCATTTAAAATAATAATATTAATAATGCATTATTTTTTGTTATAACTCAATCTTGTGTGCAACGTAAGATTTGAGAGAAACGTGTTGTTGTGTGTTGGGTATACTATCCATCAAAGAATACGCTTTATTTTAAAATTAATATCTTATTCATAAATATTAATATATATTAAAATATCTTATTCTATAAATACATGGGATGTTACATCCTTCACCCTTATGGAAATTGTGTCCCCACAATTTTATTCACCTATCGAATAAGTTGGGGTATTTCTACTTCATATAATTTTTAGATTCCCATGTCACCACTTCAACCTTATGGTTTTAAAAGAAACATATAATCTAAAAGGTAACCTTAATCCATAACACTAGCTTGTTGTAGTCATGAATCCAGACTAGTTTTTCCCTATAAGAAATACTCTCTTCCAACTGAACTACATCACGACTCAAAACATGATAAGAAATTGGCATATACATTCATGACATTGAAACAGGAAAAAAAATGTGTACATAAGATAAAATAAGAGTTAAATCCACTTAGTAGGAAAAAGACCCGACATTATCCACGACTTTATAGGTTACAATGAATCATGGACACATCTTCCCCTTATTAACAAAACATGTCACACTTTTCCATAGAGAAACATTGCGAAATACATGATCACCTACCCCAAACAAAAGATCCTTCATGTGGTTATCCACATAACTCTTCTACCTATTATGTGTTTTCCTTATGTGTCTTGATATCAAATAAACATTATCTTACATTTCACCGAAAAATTATAGCCCCATCAACTTCATTTCCCCTTCTTCGTCCCAAAAAGATGGAATTCAAGACCGCTTTACAAAAAGATCCTCAAATGGTGCCATCTGTGTACTATAATGATATATATTCTTATAAAAAAATAAACAAAGAAATATTTTGATCCCAAATTCCGTTTTAATCAATTAAAAAATCATATAAAATATCCTCCAATGTCTAAATAGTTCATTCGGAATTTCCTTCTAATTTAGGATTAAACGTTGTAATAAAATTCAATTCAAACCCCAAATACTTCTAAAGGCCTTTCCAAAAGTTATTAGTGAACCTGAGATTACGATATGATACAATGGATAGAGGAAATCCAAGAAACCTAACTATCCCGTTATGATAAAATCGAGAAATATGATCTAGAGACAAAGTATCTCAAATAGATAGAAAATAAGGAGGTTTAGTCAATTGGTCAATAATAACCATAATTGCATTGTTACCTTGAGAAGTCTTTGGTAAACCCAATTCCAAATCCATGTATATATTTCCACTTTTCAACTTTGAAACTATAAAAGGCTAAATCTTCCCTTACAGTAACTTCCATTCAACATTAACCTGTTGAAATATCAAATATCTCAGGATAAAGTCAGCAATATCTCTTTTCATTCCATCCAACCATTAATATTCTTGAAGGGATCTATACATCATAGTGCTACAATGTTGAACTAAAAATGGAGAAAAATATTTTCCAACTATGAATCATTGGGGACACAGAACCTCATTCCAAACATCAAAATACAATATTTATCAATATTAAATTTAGGTAACATACCCTTCTGAACCAATCCTTCCTTTTTCTACACATCAATGTCATCTTTCCACACTTTCTTAATTCTATCTAATAGAGATGATTTCTCTTCCACCTAAAACATAATAGAGGAATTCCCTACACCACCATCTTCAATTCCAAAATTCATCAAATCAATAACAAAAGGATATCGTTCCAACCATATCATTGTTAATGTAGCATTACTCTTTCTAATCAAATCTTTGGCCATTTTGTTTGATTTTACTACATGGTAATGAGATATGAAATAATAATACATGATTAATTTCATCCATCTCCACTTTATCATGTTAAATTTATTTTTATTTAATATGTACTTCAAAATTTAATGATCATTATATATTCCACACCATACACCATTCAAATGACGCCTTAAAATTTTTAATGAAAACAAACAGTCTCTAATTCCAAATAATGTTTAGGGTAATTTAACTCATGAGGTTTAAACTAACATGAATCATAAACAATTAATTGATAATTATTAAATAGGAACAACCATTTTATTTCATATACGAATCATTATAGATAACCAATTCATAATTTTTTGAAGTTAGGGACAAAATTAGATCATTTACCAATCATCTTTTCAGTTATTTAAAAAAATAATCAGATTCTTTTGTCTAGATAAACAAAACTCCATTGTGTTTTAACTTATCTATTAGGATAGATAACCAAGAATTTTTTTTAAAAAACCCTTTAGTAATAACCCGTCAATCCATCAAAACTACGAATCTCTATGATATCGGTTGGTCAGGGCCACTCTTCAACAACTTTTATTTTAGAGGGGTCAACAGTTATGCCATCTTTAGAAATAATATGACCATGAAATGAAGATCATTACAACCATAATTCAATATGACTAAATTTTACATCTATTTTATTTAAATTTGTGGTTTTAAAAACAATACTAAAGTGACTTTCATAGTGTAACACCCCAAGAATTCATATTATGTTATTTATTTAAGGTAATTTAATAGCTTGCACAACACACAACACCGAGTTCGAGCGTACGAAAACATATCAAACTAGCCAATCAAAAAAATATTTTGAATTTTATTAATTGGATTTTGAATTTTTTTTTATACCCCATATAATTTTAACATATGTATTATTCATTTCTTAGACATATTATAAGAACAAAATCAATTATATAGATAAAAAAGGTATTTTTCAAAAAACTGAAATCTCACCACCTTTTAATGGCGAACCCTTTTTAAAATAAAATATTTGACAATTTTTCATACTCAATTTGGAAAAATAAAATTCTTCTTTATAATTGGGATATCAAAATTTAATTTGTATGATATTATGATATTTATTTAATAATGTTTATTTTTTAATTAATTGTGAAAAATGTTATATTTAAATTCAAAACTGCCTTTTAATCTAACTTATTTATATGGTTAGTTATTTTTTAAAATGGTTTTAAAGAGTAATTAGATTATATTTTTACCATTTAATCCAATATTGGTCATTGGAATAAATTTCCCTTTGAAATTGGGTATAAACAAGTGTCAATCTTTTGATAGTTATTATTTCTTAAAAACACGCATTTTATTTTGAAAATGGAAATTAATTTAAAATTAATTAATCCAACTTCTATGTTTTTAATTTGGTAAAATAGGCGTCAAATTTTGAATTCGGAATATCAAATATTCCTTAGGATCTATTTTTTGTATTTTTCGGAAAATCGTCAATTTTATATGAATAGTGAATCCACCAAGTTGTAGTTAAAAATCTGACTTTTTCATTTAAATGAAATTATACCGCTTCTGTGAATTAAATTTTGAAAATCCAAAATACACGGTTGTTATTAGTAAGTAAAATGTGGTTCAATAAGATGAAAATAGTTTTTTTGGGAATAGTAACTTTTGACATTTATTTACCGCGGTTAAAGTAAATAAGGTATTTCAAGGTAAAAATAATATTAAATTAATATAAAATTACTTTAACGGTTATACTAACCTTATTAGATGATTAATGGCTGAAGAAGAAAATCCTTGGGTCCAACATTTTTCCTTTGAAAGCCACTTTGGTAAGATAATGATATTAATAATTTTTATTTAAAGTAAAAATAAAAAAATCATAAACATGTATTGTTTTATTAAAACAATTTTAATGTGGGGTTATATAATTTATATATTTAACTATAAATACTAAATAGAAAGCTAAAATTATTTCCTACATTATAGAAGTTTTTTATAATTTATAGACGTCATATAAATTAAATTATTTATGACACAATAATGATGTAGTGTTTACCTTATTAATAAATTATTTAAATAAAGAACGTTATAAATATTAGAATAATATACAAAACAAGTCCAAATATTATTTGATTATTATATTTATACCATGATTCATCTTATCTTTGACTTTAATAAATTTTGGACAATTTGAAACTGAAAACCATTATATAAGAAAATAATATTTTCACACATTCCTAAAAGGCCCCTCCACCCCTTTATAAAAATCCCTCACCTCTAACCCATTACTCACACATCTCAAACCCCTTGTCTCATCGATACTCTTCCAAAATAAGCTCTCAATATCCCTTCCTTCCACTTAAAAGCCTTTCCTTAGGCATAATCACTTCGATAAATCCTTTTGGATCAAACCAAAAAGAGTTACCCAATGTTAAGTTAACAACTTCCCAAAAGTTTTCTTCTATTATTTTACATCTCCAACCCCCTAAACTCTTTTTATTACATTATTTTATAACATCACCAGTATAATTAATATAATAGGTCGTTTTTTTGAGAATTATTAAATCTGTACTTACACACACATCTATCTAATGGGAATAGAACATATTGTTTATGTGGACGGCGAACTACTGCCTCACGAAACGATGATTGTTCAATTATATCCTACATCCTCTTATGGTGGACATTAAGATATAACTATATTTATATGTGATATCTATTATATTTATATTTCTTCTATGATTATGTATTTTTTATTTATATCATACCATTATGGTTTCAATAATGGTTAAATGTGATAATTTCATTTGAGAAAGTGCGGACTACCACCCCCTCAAAGTGATATAACAAGTTAATGACATACATAGAACATATAAAAGATGGAGTTAATAAAATTATATATGATATTATAATGGAATTATAAAATAATTGTGTATAATTAAGTATTCATTCAATTAAAATACGAACTAGAAATGATAGTAGCGTTCATGCGTACGTACAGCTTACCATCTCCATGAATGGTGGATTTCTGTTCATATCTCCAAATTTTATGTACTATTATAAATATATATATACACTTGATATATAATATATATTATATCTAAATCATGATTATAATTCCGAAGATAAATTACTTTTTACCACATGGACAACATGTAATTATAAGAAGTTTACTTTTGACTCAAATACCAAATATCAAAAAAACAACCATTTTTAACATAAATGACAACGTAATGATTATAAGGTGATAATAAGTATTGAAAATAAATAATAAATTTGAACAAGGTTATTAATAAATTATAAAATAAATTTATTTTGTTATTTAGGAGATTAATTAATGAACGGGTCAAGTCGGACACATGGTAAGGGGTTTCTTATCTCACTCTTAATTTCATGAGATTTCCATTGTCTGCCACTTATTTATTGAATGTGGTGTATTGTGTACTTACATTTGATATATATTATCCTGATTCTATTTATATTCATTGTATTATATGATTCATTTGGTAGTTGTTAACTTTTTTTCATATGACTTGATTGCTTACAACATGGTAAGGGTTTTTCATCTCACTTTTTATTCCCGTGATATCCATGCTATATTTGCCACTATTTCCTTTTGTGTGGTGTATCTACTGCCCATGATTGTATTCATGGTGTAATATGATATAATATATGGTTATTTAAATATTATGTTTATTATCCTTAATTCGTGGGGTTCATGTTTAGAGAGTTACCAAATCGGTATGGGAATTTCAAATTTCAATTTTCACTCATTGGGATTTATGCATACTTCATTGATTATTTTATCCAAGATTATGTGGGGAATAACTATATATTATTTATGTATTAATTTCTGCTCCAATTTTTGTGGGTATACCTTTGATACAAATAATCACTCCATTGATAATTTCTCAAGTAATTGATTTGAACCTGATAAGAGTAATCTTAACTATATTTACATTCATTGTGTTAAAATCCAAGTCATTAGTGTTGCATTTACAAGAATTTGTGTGAATGTCCTATTATTGATTTACATTGAATATCCAATCATATTTTGTGTATTTATATTTTTCCCACATAGTTATGTCGTTGATTTATCTGTAACCTAAGGATATGGTCTTTATAAGGGATTTCATCTCAATTTACATTCCATTGGGACTTCATTGTTTTTATAAACCAATCCACTTATATATGGTGTATATAATGTAATTATTCATAGTATATCATGAATCCATTTAATCTCATTATATTGTAAAGTGTTTATTACCTCAATTATTTGTATTCAAGTGTCTCTCATTTGGTTAGTACCACTAACTAAAATATCATTTTAAATTTTTAATAACTTATTCTTTTAAATCATTCTCATTAATGTACATGTTTTAAAAATTGTTTTAATGATATTTTTTTATGTAAATTAATGTTTTAAAATTAAAATTAATTTTAAAAGTTTCAAAGTGGTATGGGGGACTTAGATTTAAAAATTTATTTTAAATTGATTCTTGATAAATATTGAGCCTTTTAAATGTTTCCATGAAAAACGGGATATTTCCCTCAAATAGTTTTAATGACTATTTTCATCAATGTCAATATCTTTCAGTGTATTTTATTCTTGATTGAGGTTGATTTATCTTAATAAAATCATTTATATTGTTTTTAATGAGTAATGCTTGACTGTGGATGTGCTATTTTTATGCCATTCATGATTTCTGGTTAAAATATTGACTTTTCATTTTTCTTGTTTCAATACAAATGTTTAGATTATGTTTCACCCTTTAATATGAGGAGTGAATTGGACATAGTAAGTAATGGGTGGATCCCTCTATAGAGCCTCTATGCATCAGTAGATCTCAAGAGGAAAACTAGTGTCTTAGCATAAGGCCTTGACAAAATCTTATTTTTAGTCTTGGCACAATGCCTTTAATATGTGGTTATGATGTCTGACATTATACATTCCATAACTATGAGATTAGCTATTGATATTTCATGTGGTTATTCGACTAGTATAACACCCATGACTATCTTTTATTATATAATTATTTACTCAGCTCATGTTCCTACCACAAAGTGTTTATGTTTAATATTTTTAAAGGCATGTGTTTTCAATTATTCATCATGCTTAATGTTTATGTTATCTTCCACTGTATTAAATACTCTTAGTTAACATCTGATATCACCCCTTTCTTATGTTTTATTTTTCTAGGATTCCATGAAGTGCATTATGATTGATATGTAGGGTTAAGATAGGTGAGTAATGGAGTTCATAAAGGGTAATTTATGTTGTGTTTTATTTTATAATGTGTAATGTAACATTCATGTATGTAATCTATTTTCCAAAATTTTTAAACTGATTAGTCTTTCGGGACATGAATCATTTTAATCATTCCAATGAATAAAAATAAAGTACTAGCGATGGGCTTCTGAGGTCAGGGTGTTATAGTTGGTATCAATGGATGTTTAGTACAAACATTTGAAACTAGATTTAGAAAACTCTGATTAGAGAACATTACCCAAATATATACTTTGAGGATTAGTATAGAAAAACATACAAAAAATTTATAATGTAACTATTATATTGGTTTTCCACGAAATACATCCATGTCTGGATATGAGCAGGTAGAGGCAGCTTTGGCCCAGATATACCTAGTGGTAAAACCTAAAAACACCAATTTGAGCTAGACTTGAACGGGAACTAGTGCACGTTAATGGGCCTTGCTCCACTCTTGGTTATGACACTCCAGGGGGATATAGGTAGGATAATTCAAATTTTCATTATAAAGTGATTTGATGGATTTTAATATACAACGAGAATAAATAACCTTGGTTTATCCTCAGGTGTTTTAGAATGAAAATTAGTTGTCATGATATTATTTAAATGATTTTATGACTATATTTACTCACACAATGATTTCTGGTTTTAGTCAATGGCTAGACTCCAAGGAAGACATAGTAATATTTAACATGATGTAAAAAGTGGGAACGGTGGTGGAAATGAGAAATGAAATAGGATCTTGATAGGCGTAAAAGATATCATCTTCATGACGAATCAGTTTTCCAAAATTATGATCAACAACATATATATTAACCAACTCTCATACTCAACAATGAAGATAATGGAGATAAATGATAAGTTCTCCAGCAGTGGAGACCATGGAGAAATTAAAGCTCAATTACTATCATGCATGAAATGTGGAAGGAGACAACTAGGAAAGAGTCTCAATAGAACAATGAAATGCTTAATGTGTGGGAAATAAGGACATAAAGTAAAGAATTGCCGAGGAAAAATTAAGAGTACTATAGAGGAAAATATAAATGATTCCAAGAATTCATTTCTTGTCATTTTTCATAAATTTAGGAGACATGGCCATTTCCAGAGTGAATTCTGTATTCTATAGGATAACCTTTTGGTCAAGTATGAACCTATGTGGAAATAAATGGAAGGAGAAATGTTTACAAGTATTATTGCTCTTTGTTGATGGGATTACATTGGAAAACATTTCTTTTGTATGTGTAACCCTGAATTTTGTTATTTGAAAAATGATATTCGAGGAAGAATTATCTTTTATTTTTTAGATATAGTTATAAATAACTATTTGGGTTTATATTATCCTTGAATTTGATGCAATTACAAGTTATTAAATTTTGGGATGAAAATGTAAGGTATGAGATAACATTTGGGGTAAAATTATGTTATGGTTATTTTGAGGAATTTATCTCATTTTGGGAATGAGATAAAATAATGTTTTAAAAAAAGAAAACCACAGAGACTGTGTGAAAACTCATCACGTCTGAAAAAGAAATGGGAATCAAACCCACAAAAGACATGCGACTGGGATTTATCGCCTCCATTGGACTACGTGATGTCCCTAGTTAGTGTGACTAATTATTAAATGATTTTATAAGATGATTTGGGTTCTTATGTTTTATAAAATCGATATCCTTAGTTTATTAAAATGATTTGGTGATTAAGTGATAAATGTTATTTTGGAAGATGTTTGCTCTTTTGGTAACACTATACACCTAAGGAAAATAGATTACAATGGGATTTCATTTGAAGAGTAATGGTGGATTTTTATTTGGGAAGAAGGTATGTTTTATAGTATACTTATAACTATTTATTTTATTTATGTAAATTATTAACCAATAAATATGAATATGTGATTTGGTTAATTACTTTTAAGAATGTGACTTTAAGAGTAGTCGATGTTATTTGGATATCAATGATATTATTTATCATGGAAGATGGTGTGATCAATTTTTTCTGAATTTCGGGTTTCAAAATTAGTTTGTATTATTTTAATTAATTTAAAGGACCTTTTTTTCTTTCTAAATGATCTTTTTTGAACTTTGGGTATTTTTTGTTATATTTTTGAGATTAAGAGTAGTAGTTCTTTCTATAAATGATAATCCTTTTTGGGGATCATCTGATCTTGTACTAAACATTTTGGTATTGGTTAGTATCTAAAGACAAGAGAAATATATACGTAATCATTTTTGGATTATTTGATTCTCTATAATTTTATTATGGTGCATTAGGTATGACAAATTCATCTTCAATACTCATCATTTAGAAGAAAATATGATTTTATGTTAAAAATTTATTAAATGGTGAAACACTACTTGTAACATAAGTATATTTCTTTATGATGTTAGTTAATATCATAAATAAATTCCTCCAAATTGTGAAAATAAACTTAATTGAAAAATGTTGCTCGTTTAGTTTTCCTACTAGATAATCAAAGACCATTTAACCCATCACAAGTATATGGCATTATGATCGTTAACTTTCTCTTCATTATTTTATCAATCACTCTTCATCAAAACTTGATGGCTAGATTTATCTTCCATATCCATGTTTTCTTACATAGAACCCTAGAATGTGTTATTAATGGTAACCTTTATACTTATTGTTCTTTATTTTAAAATAGAGGATTGCTTAATCTTTTTTTGATGTTGGAATTCAACTAAGATATTTTGAAATGTCAAAACCCAGGTTTTTAATCCCGATCATAAATTGAGAGGACACAATTTTTTGAAGGATGGGAGAATGTAACACCCCAATATTTCATAGTATATTATATCTTTAAAGTAATTCAATATCTTGCACCACAAAAAACACTGAGTTCGAGCACACGATGACTTACCAAACTAGCCGTTCAAAAAAATAGTTATAAATAGTATTAACTGGATTTTTAAATTTTTTATACTGCATATAATTTTAATGTATTTATTATGGGTTTCTTAGACATATTACAAGAACAAATTCAATTTTTCAGATAAAAAATTTATTTTTCAAAAAAAATGAAATTTTACCACTTTTTAATGGTGAACCTTTTTTAAATCAAATATTTGACACTTTTACATACTCAATTGGGAAAAATAAAATTCCTCTTTAGAATTGGGGTATCAAAATTTACACTGTATTAAAAAATTTGGTATTTTTCTAAGTGTTCATTTTTTAATGAATATTGAAAAATACTGTATTTTAATTCAAAACATCCTTTTAATCTAACTTATTTATATGGATAAGTTAACTTCAAAAATGGTTTTAATGTTTAATTACACTATATTTTTACCATTTAATTAAATTTTGGTCATTGGAAGAAATATCACTTTGAATTTGGGCATAAACAAGTGTCAATATTTTGATAGTAATTATTTCTTAAAAACACGGAATTTGTTTTGAAAACAGTAATTAATTTTAAATTAATTAATCTAAAATCCATGTTCTGAATTTGGTAAAATTGAAATCTTTTTTGAATTTAGAATATCAAATATTTCTTAGGCCGAATTTTTGGTATTTTTCCGAAATACATCAATTTTTTTATGAATAGTGAAAGCATTGATTTGTAGTTAAAAATATGAATTTTTCATTTAAATGAGATTTTACAGCTACTGTTAATTGAATTTTGAAAATCAAAACTATATGGTTCTTATTAATTAGTTAAATTTGTTTCAATAAGATGAAAATAATTTTTGGTGAATAGTAACTTTTGACTTTTATTTACCCCGATTAAAGGTAAATAGGGTAATTTATGGTAAAAAAATATTAAATTAATATAAAATTACCTTCACAATTTTCCTAACCTTATTGGATGGGTAATTATAGACCTAGAAAATCCTTGTGTGTGACTTTTGGATTTTTAATGCGACTTGGGTAAGATAATGATATCATTAAGTTTTATTTAATGTAAAAATAAAAATATCATAAACATGTATTGTTTTGCTAAAAAATAATGTGGGTTATATAATTGATATAATTGACTATAAATATTAATTATAAAGCTAATAATATTTCCAATTTTATTTTATTTTTTTTATACTATTTATACATCAAATAAATTAAATTATTTATGAAAGAATAATGATGTAGTGTTTACCTCATTAATAAATTATTTAAATAAATAATATTATAAAGAGTAAAATAATATCCAAAACCTATCCAAATATTACGGGCTGATTTTATTTTAACCAAGAGTAATATTATATTTTACCTTAATGAATTTCGTGCATTTATAAACTGAAAATCATTATATAATAATATAATATTTTCACACTTTCCTAAAGAGCCCCTCCTCCCCCTTATAAAAATCCCTCACCTCTTACCCATTACTCACACCTCTCAAGCCTGTTGTCTCATCCAAAATATTCCCAAATAATATCTCAAGATCCATACCTTCCCCCTAGAATCTTTACTTTAGGCATAATCCACATCAAGAAATCCTTTTGGATCAAACCAAAATGAGTTACACAATTTTAAGTTAACGTCTTCCCTAAAGTTCTCATCTTTTATTTTACTTCTCCAACCCCCTAAACAATTTTTATTAATTTCTTTTATAACAAAACCAGTATAATCAATATACTAGTATTTTTTTATGATAATTATTCGAGCTACACTTATACACACCTCTATCTAATAGGAAAAGAACATACTGTTTGTTTGAACGGAGAACAACTACTTCACAAAATGATGATTATTCAATTATCTCATACCACCTCTTATGGTGGCCATTAAGATGGAACTATATTTTTATGTGATATATATTATATTTATATTATTTCTATGCTTCTGTATTTTTTATTTATATCGTACCTTTATGGCTTCCATAATGGGTAAATGCGATAATTTCTTTTGAGGATGTGTGGACTACCACCCCCTGAAAGTGATATGACTCATTTATGCCATACATAGAACGTATAAAAGATGGAGTTACTAAAATTGTATAAGATGTTATACTGGAATTATAATATATCTATGTATCATTAAGTATTCATTCAATTAAAATATGTAATCGAAATGAATGTAGCGTTCATGCGTACGTATGACATACCTTCTTCATGAACGGTGAATTTCATTTCTTATCTCCCAATGTTATGTACTGTTATAAATACATATATATAATTTATATATAAGATATTTATGATATATAAATCATGAATATAATTCAAGAAAAAAATTACTTTTGACCACATGGACAAAATGTAATTATAAGAAGTTTACTTTTGACTAAAATACCAAATATCAACAAAACGGCCGATATTAACTTAATTGAGTGTGTAATGTTTATAACGTGCTAATAAGTGATATAGAAGAAATAATAAATTTGAAAAATGTTCTGAAGCAATTATAAATTAAATTTATTTTGTTATTCTAGATATTAAAGAACGAACGTGTCAATTCCGACACGAGGTAATGGGTTTCTTTTCTCACTCTTCATTTCATGAGATTTCAATTGTTCACCACTTATTTATTGCATGTTGTTTATTGCGTACTACATTTTGATATATATTATCTTGTTTCTATTTATATTCATGGTATTCTATGATTCATTTGGTAGTTATTAACTTTTTTTCATATGAATCGATTGATTACAGCATGGTAAGGGTTTTTCAACTCACTTTTTATTCTTGTGAGATTCATGTTATTTTAGCCACAATTTCCTTTTGTTTGGTGTATGTACTACCCATGATTGTATTCTTGGTGTAATATACTATAATTTATGGGTATTTACATCTTCATTGTATGACCCTTCTTTTGTGGGGTGTATGTTTAGTGAGTTACCAAATCGGTAAGGGAATTTCAAATTTCAATTTCCACTAATTATAATTTAAACATACATCATTGATTATTTTAATCCAAGATTATGTGTGGAATGAATATTTATTGTTTATGTAGTAATATCGACTCCAATTTTTTTGGGTATAATTTTGATACACATAATCACTCTGTTGATAATTTCTCAAGTCATTGATATGAACTTGATAAGAGTAATCTTAAATCAATTTACATTCATTGAGTTAAACATCCAAGTCATTAGTGTTGTATTTACAGGAATATGTGTGAATGTATGATGATTAATTTACACAAAATATCCAATAATATTGAGTGTATTTATATTTTCACACATAATTATGTCATTGATTTATCTTTAAACTAATGATATGTTCTTTATAAGGGATTTCATCTCAATTTACATTTCATTGAGACTTCTTTGTTGTTATATGCCAATTCACTTTTATATGTTTTTTATAATGTACTTTGACATAGTATGTCATGAATCCGTTTACTCTCATTATATTATAAAATTTTGATTACCTCAATTATTTGTATTCATGTGTCTCTCAATTGGTTAGGAACTCTAACTAGAATATCATTTTTAATGTTTTAATGATATTTTCTTTTAAATCATTATCATTAATGTCCATCATTTAAAAATGGTTTTAATGAATTATTTATAAGAAAATTAATGTTTTAAAATTTAAATTCATTTTATAACTATCAAAGTGGTATTGGACACTTTGATTCAAAAATCTATTTTAAACAGCATCTTGATAAATAGTGAGAATTTTAAATGTTTTAATGAAAAAAGGGGATATTTCTCTCAAATAGTTTTAATGACTATTTTCATCTAATTCAATATCCATAAGAATATTTAATTCTTGATTGAGGTTGATTTATCATAATACAATAATCCATATTTTATTGAAAGAGTTATGTTTGACTATGGATGTTCTATTTTTATGCCATTCATGTTTTGTGGTTTAAATATTGACTTTTTGTATGCTAGTTTCAATACTAATGTTTAGAATATGTTTCACTCTTTCATATGAGGAATGTGTTGGACTTAGTAAGTGAGGGGGGAGCCCACTATAGCTCCTCGATGCATCGGTATGTCTAATAAGACAAACTAGTTTATTGGGAAAAAGCCTTGACAAAATCTTATTTGAAGTCTTGGGACAAAGCCTTGACTATGTGGTTATGATATCTGGAATTATGCATTCCATCATTATGATAATATCTATTAATATTTCATATTGTTATTAGAATATTAGAATACCCATGACTATGATTTATTATGGAATTATTTACTCAGCTCATATTACTTTAATAAAGTGTTCATTTTGATTATTTGTGAAGGAATGTGTTTTCAATTACGAACCATGACTAATGTTTATGTTATCTTCCACTGTATTGGTTACTCTTACTGAACATCTGATCTGATGACTTTCTTATGATTTATATTCCTAGGATTCCAAGAAGTGCATTATGATTGATATGCAAGGTTATGCTAGGGGATTAAGGGAGTTCTCAAATGATAATTTATGTTGTGTTTTATTTTATAATGTGTGATGTAATATTCATGTATGTAATATATGTTTCAATATTTCTAAACTGACCGTTCTTTCAAGACATTATTCCTTGTAATCATGAAAATGTATTAAAATAATGAATCGGCTCTGGGCTTCTTAGGTTGGGGATTTACACACATTCCTTCATTATTTTAGAATATAACAAAATATCATCAATAAACACAATCACAGATTTATCCAAAAAAGAATATGAAAGTCTCAGTTCATGAGATTAATAAATACAGTAAACAAATTATATTAACCAAAGTGCTTAACTAAAAACTCATAATTCAAATATCTCATTCGTAACATTGACTTTGGAATTTCACCATCCTTCACCTTCAACTGATGGTACCAAGACCTCAAATGAATCATCAAAAAATAATAAGATCCCTATAGCTGATCAAACAAATCATCTATATTAGTAAATAGATACATATTTTTAATATTGATGTTATTAAAGGATCTATAATCAATAAAAAGTATCTTAGAACGTTCTTTTTTCACAATTAAATTAGTGGAACCCCGTGGTGAAGTGCAAGTCCAAATGAAATCGTTATCAAGAAATTAATGAAACTGTTTTGTCAATTCCTCAAATTCTACTAGATCAATTTGATAAGGGTGTTTAGAAATAGTCTTATAGTCAAGAACTAAATAAATAGTAAATTCAACATCCCGAACATGAACAATACAAGGTAATTAATCATGAAAAACATCTATGAATTCATTCACAAATGAAATGTCACTAATCAAAACAGTTTCCTTATTTTCAACTACATAAGCTGGATAACATTCAATACCATTGTTAATTAATTTCTCAACTTCTTGGTATGTTATAAAAGGTATTAAATCATTGATTAATTACTTATTTTCATTACTATCTACTTTCTCATGATAAACTAATGTTAATCCATACCCAGAAAGATATTGAATTCCATTATGTGAAGTTCCACATGATTTGCAGGAAATATTTCCCCATTAATGAAAATAGGAATATTCCTCTAAATCGTTGTTACATTAATAATTCCAAATATATTATTTACCAAAATATCTATATCACATTCATGAGGTTCTATATCCAATTTACTTGAAAAGATCTCGGAAATGAATGAATGTGATGATAAAGAGGAAAATTGACTATTAGACTATTTTGAAAAAACCTATAACATGAATTTCACAACTCCTTTTGATGTTCCAACATCAATTTTAGTTTTAGAAAAAGATTATTCCATAACATTATGATTTAGATCTTCCTGGATTCCACCCTGGGTAATCAACATCGGACACACATTGGTATAATGACCTAACTCATTACAACTGAAACATTTTACCACTAGTTTTTCATTACTTTCCTGATCCTCTTCCTTTCATTTTAGAGGAATATGAAAAGTCTGAACACATCAGAAGAACTTCCCAGACATTGAAAGATATTATCCAATATTATTTTTACCACACTTCTCACATGTTGTAAATTTGTTTTTCTTACCTTCAGACTTCTTTGATGAGTTTTTTCCCACTTTCTACCTACTAGATCACTTATTTTGTTTGGTCTCATGGAACACATAATTATCAAAAAACTCTATTTATACCTTATCAGCACATCAGACAATTTTTTCATAGCTTTTAAATTCTTAAGGAGATAATTCCCTTCTATAATTCATCTTTAATACTGAGTAAACATGATTTATCTTACTATCAATATCCTAGCTAAAAATTTGGATATACCTTGAAAATTGGGTGAAATTATCTTCATATAAAACCATATAATCTTTCTACTTTTTTCTAAATTCCATGAATTTATTTTCTATACAAATTAGAACTATATAAGTAAAATATTTCTCAGTGAAGATTTTGTTAAATTCATCTTGTTCCGTGGCGTCAATATCTTCACTTCTATTGATATTTTTAATCATTGACCACCACTGATTGGTTTCACCTTCAAAATGATAAACCACAAGTCTAAATTTATGATTTTTTGAACACCACATTACATAAAAAATATTTTCTACTTCTTTACTCCACCATTAGCTTCAACAGGGTTAGATGATCCTCTGAATGATGGGGTATGCTTCCTCATTAAATGATCCTTTATCGACATATTCCTCTACGGTTGATCTGGTTGATCACATGCATGGACACCACTACCATTTATAGCCTGGGTAAACTAATCCATCAATAAAAAAAATTTAGTTCCAATTCCAACCATCTCTTAATTCTGATTTGGAGGGTTGTTTTCCTCTGTATTCTATCCTAGCACAGTTCCCACATTTCCTCTATGGAGAACCATTATCAATAGTTATATCATATAATAATAAACATGATCATAATCAAATGCTATATCATTTCAATTAGACCATAATATAAAGGCCATTTATGGATATTCTATTAAACATATCTGAACCCCTAATGTTATCTAAACCATCCTATGATACAAACTTCGATGCCACATCCTTAAACATTACATAATCCTCAGATAAGTCAATAATTTGAATTTAATTCACATTGATGATATTTTTATGTTTATGAATTTATATAATTTTTTCCTAACTCATACATAACCAGTAAAATATTTCATGGTACATAATTATACTCACAATCCATTTTTTATAAAACAAAATCTTTTTAATAGGAACATGGTTTCACTTCATGTTTAAAAATCATAACTTTTCCAAGACCCCATCCATGACTATATTCTCCTTTATAATCCTATGAAAAAAATTTAAAAATTTGGATGATCTTAAAAATATCAGTAAGGGATACTCAAATAAGGGAAACTATTATCCATAAGAAAACATGTAAACCATGAATAATTTATCATAATGTAATAATTTTCAGCTTTAAGAAGTAGTAATTACACTTCAATAAATATTTGTTCATTTAGTTTCCTTTTTGTAATCAATATAATACCTTAAAAACCATTAAAAATATATATAACATATATAAGTAACCTGGGAAATTACCATACTTAAATGTAATGACCATAAAGTCGATATCCTCACCTATCACAAAATGGAATTGATATACATCCATATTCTATATCTAATGCATTAGAGGTTATAATGTTACCACACATCCTTTTATTATCACAGAACCACCCATCTTTGGTTTATCATGTAACTACCCCTCAAATAGAAAATTACCATTATATAATCACAACACCTAAAATATTAGAATTACCAGTTTCTCCAATATAAAATTTTCAATCACAATGAATATTTAGAAGATATTGATATAATCAAACCATTATTAAATCAATTTTAATAACAAAATACCTAAAAAGAAAATATGGTATTTATTTTTATTTTAAAAACATTTATTCTTATAGAGTAAGTCAAATACCAAATAATCAATATAATGGAGGAAAAGTCATTTTCACCTCGTACATTAAAAAACATTCCTTTTCTCATTTGTAAGAATGATTCGTTGAAAAAGTTTTCTTGGAAAAAAAATATGAATGATATTAAAATTAAAAGGGTTTAATTGTACACCATATAAAAGAAGGTGGTGTATAACATCAAAATATTCCATGATGAAAATAGATTAAGACGAAGTCGCATACCTTAAGTTCAATTCATCACGTATGTTCTATGTTCTTTAGAAATAGAAAATGTAGGTTTATTTATACATTATTGAGAACCTTTTTTAACAATATTATTATTTTTATATCAATAATTACCATGTGATAAAAATTACATTATTATTTATGTTCATATTGGGTGTTCTGTCAAAAGTTAGTACTTGAGTCAAAAATAAACTTGTTTTGATGTAAATTTTCCATGTATTAAAAAGTCATTCTTCTAAATAATAGTATTCATGATTTAATTTTAATATATATCTTATATATATATATATATATATGTATTTTTAATAATCCATAATATATGGGAATAAGAAATTAAATGCACCATTCATGGAAACGGTAGGTCGTACGTACGCATGAACGCTAAATTCATTTCATTATTATGTCAAAAGAATAATAATTAAATGATATAAATCTATCTTATGATACCATTATTATATTAATTTCATATATCAAAAAAATATTTTATAAAACCATCATTTATATATTCCATGTATAGTGGAAATGAGTCATATCGCTTTGAAGGGGCGGTAGAACACACTTCCTCAAACAACAAAATCATATTTAAACAACAAAGAAAACATAATGGTGCATTCTAAATAATGAAATATAGAGACATATAGATAATATAAAATAGTATTAGGATAATTATTAGGGTAGTTGCATATAATTATAGTACTACTATTTCCCTTATTTACCTAATTTACAATTTAATTGTGGTAAATAATTTTTTTACAAATTTACTAATCATCATGTCCAAAAATAAAAGAGACCTATTTAATTAATTTGGATCATATGATTCCAATTATGGAAATAATTTTTTAAATTAAAAATTAGTATGCTATATTAATTAAATGAAAAATAATTATCATTGTCAAAATTAAAATCAAAATTTTTAAAAGTAAAAACCATAAAAAATTTGATATCTGTTTATATAAAATTTCAATGTGAAATTACCTCCAATGACCAAATTTTTTTAAATGATAAAAAATAATCTAAATATAATTTAAAAAAACTGAAAATACATTCTAAAATATAAATAAATTAGATGAAAAAGTTGTTTCTAATTAAAATGTAGTATTTTTTTCACTAGTCTTTAAAATATGAATTTTTTTAGAAAATAATAAAATTTCAACCAAAGTAAATATTGAAGTGTGGCCTCAAAATAATGAAGATTATATTTTCAAATAGAAAAAAAATTCAAAAACAATATTTAAAAATGGTTCTCCATCAAAAGGTTCAAATACTACCTCTTAAAAAAATTAGGGTATTTTATGCTTAAAATTAGATTTATTCTCATTTTAAGCCTTTATGATTTATAATAGGAATGTAAAAAACATCTAAAATCATGTGTAAACATAATATAGTTATTTTTGTTAATTCCCACAAATAAAATGGAAAGGCATTAACTTCCATTTTAAATAATAATATTAATAATCTATTTTTTAACATAATCTTTTGTGTAATGTAATATATTAGAGAAACCGGTTATTGCATGTTGGGTACGCTATCGTACGAAGTGTCCCCTTTAATGTAATATGAATATTTTATTAATAAATATTAATAGATATGAAAATATCTTTTTCTATATATACCATGTATGTTACACCATGTTACTGGAGTCATCATGATATGGTTGGTATCAGATGATGTTTTGTAGGACCCTTAATAACAAGGTATTAAAAAATAGATTATAGAAAATAAATTAATAATATATTATAGGGATAAATCTTTGAATTAGTTGATATAATAAAGCATGAGTAATTTATATATTGTGTGGATTTTATATAAGAAACATCCTGATCAAGATACTGGAATGTGCATTCAAATGTGGCATAGTTGCATGAACTGGTAAAAACCTTGAATGGGTATGATTGATTATTAACTCCATAATAGCTGGTTTGCAGTGATTAATCCTATAAATTCATACCATAAATACCCTCCCAAGGGACATATTTGGGTTAATTCAAATATTCATGATGAAAAAATATGATTGAAGAGATTATAGAAACAGTATAACCCTATAATATACCTTAATGTTATGGGGAAAACCAAATGATTCATTGGATGATAAGTCTATGTTTAATAAAAAATTTAATAGAATAGGTACCCATTTAGATATTTTAGGATATTATAGTATAAGTTGAGTAAATATGTTTTTTTATATTTTTGGGTATATCAAACTTGGGTTTAGTATGTGTTATACTTATATGGACATTTTAGAAATATTTTGTTTGATTGAATTTTATGGATATAATATGAATGATATTGATTATATTTAGAGTAATTGTGATTTTTATGTGGAGGTAATTATTCTTAATAGGAGATAAAAGGGTTATTACATTTTAGAATATATTTAATTTTATTTAGATAACCATTGAATTGAAAATTTAATTGGTGACAAATGGAAAAATGTTATTCAGGAAAATGATAGCTGTAATTTTTAAAATATTATATTATTATGTTAAAAATGATAATATTTTCTAGGAGGTGATTTCATTTTATAATTAAAAAAAATATTATAGTATCACAGAATATATGATTTTGTACTAGTTCTATGGTGATTCTATTTATTTATTTAAATGATTATCATATTTCATATAATATACTATTATGGTATATACATTTTGGTATGTGGATAATTGTTTTTAGATATAACGTTTTGTGTGGTTTTTGGGATAATAAGTTATAAAATAATTGAAATAATTTCATTTTAATTTGTTCAATCGTATTTTAAAAAAAATTAGTGTTAATTATTTATGGAATGATTTATGTCGAGTATTGGTAGTCATTATTGATTTATTGAGGATTAATGTTGTATTTCTCTATATAATGGTTTGATGATATTATATATTATCTCTATATTTGAAAATAATTTTTTATTATGATATTTTAGGAATTACATGTTATCTTTCAATAGATTTATAATTAACAAAAATTAAATTATAGTACTTTAGGAATGAAAAAAATAATCATGGATATTCAGTTTATGAACTAAGAAATAGAGGAGATGTGAATATTAAAAGAAGCACAACCATAGGACGAAGTTGTGCTAATGAAATTGAATGAAATATTATAATTTAATTTTATAATGTTATATATATTAATCATAAAATAATACATCAACCCTAGGATAATATCTTAAAATAATGTTTTTTATCTTGTTACCTTCACTTTTTATGAATTTATGTTATTCTTTTTAGTTTTATGATTTATGGTTTTTTTGTTCATAAACATTCTCATGATCATGCTCTATATATTAATCTATTTTTTGTTATTTTAATTTCTCCTCTATGTCCATATTTTTATATCTTGCTAATGTTTTCCATATATTGTAACCTAGTTATGTGTAATTTCATGTAACCATTATGTTTTCGATATTCCCAGTTTAATGAATGTTTTATTATCCCTCTACAAGAAGTGTGATTTCATCAAAGCTATTTCCAAATATTTTCCCCTTGAATCACGAATATTTATATCAAAAAGTTAAGAATATCATTTTTAAGGGTAGATACTGTAGTGCCGCTATATTTTAATATAATACTATGTATGAATGTGAATAATACACACAACACTGAGCATTTTGGAATTCAAAATGTTTTTATATAAATAAGATAGTTATATAAAAATCATTAAATTAGATGATATAAAAAAGAGTAAAAATATTGTCAAATATATATATATATATATAAATATATAAAGGTCCTACTCAAAAAATCATTGACTATTTCATATGATATAAGAATTCAGTTCTTAGTAACTTCATTTTATGCACTGAAAATATATTTTCATTAAAAATTGTTTTATTTCATCATGTGAATGAATATTAAAATTAACTTCATCCATTTTTAGAAATTTAATTTTATAAAAATGATATTATATTTGAAAAAAGAATATCAAAATTATCTTACGATTTTATTTTCATATTTCTCTCAAATAAATAATTGTTTAATAAAAATTGGAAATTAAATATTTTAACTAAAACTATCATTTAATTTCTATTATTTATGAAGACCAATTTTTTAATTTTGTTATTATAATTGTTTTTGTTATTTTTGAGCAAAAATAATACAATTAATATCATTTTAATAGATATTTTGTTTAATTTTTCAATAAAAAATTTTTTTACAAAAAATATTGTTTTTCTAGAAGTCCATTTTCCCTCATGTTTTAGCAGTTTATTATAAAATTAATTTTTTATCTTACATGTATTGAACGTAATAAAATGGAATATATGTTATAAATAATCAAAAAAAAATTTAAATTGGTCCAAATTATTTTTGTTCATTATAAATGGTATGAATGTTAAATTTGATCACAGTGTAATCTATCAAATATGATTAAACCCATTCTGAAAAGGCGGTACAATACCCCTCAACACTTTTTTTAACAGATTGGATTCTTGGAGTTCAACCAACTTTTTAATATATTTTCTAATATTTAATTTTTGTTCAAATTTTCAATGATAAATACCTTTATATGATTTTACATATTTATTATTTCCTAAGGACTGGTATCTAGATTTTAATATCTTTAATATATTTTTAGAAGGATAAAAATTGTCATGAATGGTTATAAGTAGTAATTTTTTTAAAGAAATTATAAGTTTAATAAATATTTAATATTTGGTGAGGAAAAAATTATCTAAATTTCTTACATAACGGTGACATAGTGTTTGTATGAGTAGTAGAAAAATCATGTAAACAGGTTTTAAAACTAAGAATGTAATAATTTTGTAGTTATTTATGGTGTTCCCAGAATTGTTTAGATAAAAATATTGTATTATTATTTTTTTCTACTATTTTATTCCAAATAAATTACTATAATAATATTTTTTAATTTCCACTCTATTAATAGTCCATAAAATTAAATTAATGGTATTTTATGTTCAATAATATTTAATTAAATATTTTTAAATTAATAGATATATTTTATATATCAGTATGAATTTTTTGTGGTATATATTTTTAATTGACTTCCCTTTATGTGTAAATTTTCTTTATAGATTATTATTCATGATACCTAAATTTTAAACAAACAATGTTATCATGGTAATCATAGAAAGTATTTAAAATGGACTAAAGTATAGAAGGAAGGGTCAAAATAACAGATAATCATTTCTAAATATTATTTTTTGATACAGTTTTGGAAGATATATAAAATTTAATTGATATATATCTTTTTTTCATGTGAACTTGATAATAAATTTATATTAATCTAATACTTTATGTAATTCAAGGGTTCCCCTATCCACTCCTATATATGGAGACCACATATCCTCGGTTCCTCAAATTTCATGTGATTATTATCCCAATATAGAAATATTAATACCTATTATTATGATCTTTATATAAATTCTATTGGTTGTTGTATTAGTAAATAATATTCTCTAGGGTTCGTAAAGAGATATCCAAAATAGGGTCTTTAAATTGGTGGTAGTCATCTCAACACAGTTTTTTTCATCTTCTTATTCCATTATAATTTTTTTCTATATAATTAAAAAATAATAAAATTATTATCTCAAATATCTTGAGATGTTATAATGTTAATTTAATATCCTGGTTATATTTTTCCATCAATTGTAAAAAGAAACCATTATTCAGGAATGCATGTGGATAACTTCCTCATGAACCGATGGATTCCGTTTTTCATCGACACAATTATTGGATGGTTTTTATGAAGGATTTAATTTAATTATATATATAGGATATAATTATTAATCATCAAATGAAATATATCATTTATCTCCTTAATATTTATCCAATTAAAAATGATAATGTAGATCGTATATATGTGTGGACTACCTGCTCCAGGAAAATATGTTACTCATTTTTCATGACCTCATTTCATGAATGATTATAAATTAGTATATAATTAATATATCTATGATTTTAATGGGATTATTAACATTATTGATATTATTTAAAAGATATTAATATGAAATGGCCAAAAATACTTATTTGGAACACATATAAAAAACAAAGTAGTTGACACTCTAAACGATAATGATAATTTTCCATTTTAATGAATGAATAAAAAACATTTATAAGAAATTGATTTATTATATTAGAATTATAAATATTATTCCTATATAGAGGTATTCGAAAATTAAATTTATCGTATATTATTTTCGTAGAAATTACATATACACTGGAACCTGAGATAAGAGATTTAATATCAATTTTTATTAGGTTATATGACATCATTGTTTTCAATATTATTATAAGGTTATGTGCGTAATGATCTATTATTATTTTATTTCATATTATTAATTTTTTTATTTTTATTTAAAAATTTCCCATAATAAAAAGTTATCTATTTATAACCACTTTGTTATGTTTTTTTATGGATAGAGGAAGTGCCTATTTTATTGGAAACACGTAAGAAAAACATACGAACAAAAGATGGTTTGGGAAAAAAAATAAATATGACCAAAACATAAAAACTATTTACCTACCTTTTCCTCAATCTTACAACTAGTTTTCTTTCTTCCTATCAAATTACAATCTAGTCAACCCTTTTGCGTCTATGCCCCAGACCTCTAGTTCTCCCCATACTTGTATGAATAGATTTAATCCTTTCAAGTAGGGTCTTTGTATCAGTGATTTTAGATTCAGAGCTATCCTACTACATCTATTTTATTTTTTAGGAGAGGAATCCTTTCAATTGGATTCATCATACCCTCAACCTCTATTTTTCCATCATGAGGAATAATCCCATAGTGTTTTGTATCTTCGTGAATTGCATCATGAGAAAAAATAATTGTATCATGCATCTCAATAGTATAATAGAATTTTTTAGTAATAAGATAAGTATTTTCTGCAATTGGTTGCTCAACCACAACTTCTAGAACAACCATAAAACTTTTCTTCTTGTAGGAAACTTGTGAAAACCCATCATTATCCACAATATATTTTGAAGACGCATGGGAAATATTTTGAATTGAATAGAGAAAAAAAATTATATAATTTCTATACCCTTTCGGTTACCTGATGTAGCCATCCATTCATGTGAAAGCTAGTGATCAACCACTTTTTGTATTTATTCTTCATTAACATATTCATACATCAAGTCATTATCACTTCATATAATTTTAAGAGTTGAAATAAGTTGAATTTTATGTATGTTAGTAGTGCTTCCACTACTATAAGAATCAACATCATTAACATTTGGCTCTTTAGAGAACATAAAAGCCCAGTATTTGTGCTTGTTCCCATAAGTAGAGGCATCTACATAAGTTTATCTTGGTTGTCCACTATTCTCCCTCAATAAAGACTCATCCACTAGGAACCACTTTCCACTAAACACTTGAGGGTCAACCTTCCCAGAAATCAACACATCTACCATAGTTGAAACTGGAACTTTGAGTGATTTTCCATCATGAATGATATTTTTTGAGAAGTTTTCATCTTTCATCATTGACTTACATCAATTTATATTGGATGTATGACCTCTCATCCCATATCCCTTATGAGAAACCTTCATTCTAAAGATCCCTAAAGAGTTCACAACAACCATACATTCAATTTAGTGAAGTGAATTTGATTCATACTCAACATAAAATTGGATGGTATCTAGAGTAGAAAGGATACATTTTCAATCAGTGTGGAAATTAGATAAATCATCACGAAAATACTTGAAAATTTTCCAAACCAAAATTCCTCATTATCCATGTCGAGAATGATATGAGTCCCAATTTCATTTCCAATGTCATGAAAAATATCTAAATGCCAAGGGAACCAATTTAGTCCATGATGACAGATTCATACTAGAAAAAATGAATTTCATAAATGCATGACAATAAATTCCCAAGTATATTCATGTAAATCAAGCCATCTTAGTTTTAACAACAAGGAACCAATGCTCCATACATGAAGCATTAAGTCATTCGTGAGAAAATGGCAGTTAAAAAAAATCCTCAACAAAGATAGACACATTTCCAATTAGCAAACCCCAACAAAATTGAGATCAAATGAACCAAATAGTTAATCTTTTATGGTTTTCATCTTTTGTGAAAAAAGATGGAAATCAGAGAGTTATTTTCAATTTCCATTCTCTCAGTGAGCGTTGTTGGATTTTCTTCAACATGGGATGATGAGCCCTTACAAATGATTATACTAGAACATGAATCCATTAACATATCAAATTAATTTTCTCTAGACAACTTCAAATATCCAGTTGATAAGTTATTTATCACATCATGATAGGATTGAGATCTGCATGAACCATCACCTCAAGACAGAACAACATTAGCCTGATCTTCCCAGAATGCCGCATACAAGAAAGAGTTATGAGGATTCACCACAACTGCATCCTTCCAACCTATTCGCTCCTCATCATTAAATATATGGACCTTGATCCATGAAGAATCATTAGATCTGGAGACCAAAAATGGATTTGGAGGTGATTGAGAATATACTGGAACTATAGTCTACTTTCCAACCTTAAAGGTACAAGCATCAACCGAAAATCATGGGATGCAATCCACCAATTAAAGAGGTGATTATGAAGGAACCACCGACACATATCCTCCAGCAAGAGGAAGAATGATGAAGTTGAGGATGTTATAACCCACCATGATCAAGATAAAACCCTGATATTTATTTTGGCTTTGAGAGAGTGGTCTCCCACTACCCGTCCATATCCTCCACAGCCCATTTGTTACTTCACCTGTTTATATGGTTATTAGATCTTGTAATAAAATTTTTAAGTCTTTCTCCCCTCACTTTTTTCCTATAAGACATATTCCATATTCCCCACTTATTTTTTGATGTGGACTATATATTATACATTTTTTTATATCGTAAATAAAATTAAATTCCTAGTATTTTTATACTTCTTTTTAATTACTTTCTTTCATGGGGGCCTTATTGAAAAGGTTTTCAATCGATAAGGTTTTATTTCAAAGTCACTTACTTATTCAAGATTTTTATTATATTTAATTTTGGGGATATATTTTTGATCATTTTTCATAAAATAAATCTATTTTATTCCCCTTATTTTATTACTAAAATTATATTTTTTACTGATTTATTTTCATCTCTCTAAATACAAAAATGTATTAAATACTATCTTTATGAAAAAAACATCATGTTTTAATAAAGTCATGAATATGATTATTCTATTCCCATATTTACTTTAAAATATTTTCAAGAATACTGTTCTTATTATCCAATAACTAATTATTAAAATGTACAAATATATTCCTTTTAATAAAATAATTTAAAAGTAATTTTATAGAAATTTTCAAAATGAGGAACTTTTTAATAAAGGTGAGAATATAATCATTGTTTTAAAACAGACCACACGAAAAAAAATCACACTATAAAATAGTTTTTTAATAGTCCATTAAAATTTATAATCTTTATTTTAAAAGAAATATTTACCTAATATTCAAGAATTTTTTATAATTTAAATATCTAATTCTATAATTAAAAAAGTGTTTTCATGAAGAAACATTATAGTAATCTATTAAAATAATGTTAATCTATGTTAGCATCTATTAATGAATACTATGCTTTAATGGGGGATATACACTAATGATAAAATCCACCATATTTCTTTTGATTGCTTTTGATAATTTTGAATTTGAGAAATTATTGTCATTCAATATATTATTTCAAAAAAAAATGTTTATTTTTTTGTTAGTTAAGTCATGTTTATTATGATATATTGTTTGTTAATATGAATAATGCATTCAACATATTTTTTTATGGGTGGGACTAGGAATTACTTAACCCGTTGATAAAATAGAAAGTATCATATAATAAACTACTCCGGTTATTTGTTGTTTTCCAACCCAATTATTTATGATGACTTGTAATAAGTCCATGGAAATATGTTTATATTTTCCTTGCATAAGTCCTTTTTGGTATGATTATGAAGTCTATAATTATATATTAAATCATTATGAAATCTATTATTTTCATCCAAGATATTATTTAAGTGGAAACATCGTCCATGGATATATAATAATTTTTTGAAATTTAGAGTGACAATTTATTTTGATACATAAATATCACATCTTATTATATTAATATTCAATACATTAATGGAACACTTCCCTGAGGTCCCTAAGAGTTTTTTGTCTTGGGATACTAGATACCCATTCTTCTTTTTTGATGAAATATCTTCAACATATCCAATAGATATCTTCTACTTTTGTACTCTTCATAAACATACCCTACATAAAATCTTTCATCACTATTTGGGAAAAGGAAATATATGAAAGGGTGATCATAGATGCTCAGTTATGGTAAACATGGGACCTATAATTCCATGATCATAGTAAAGAGTATCATAACCAAAATGGTATGTAATAACGAATGTATCATACGAGTTTTATACCCATTCTATCAATGATCATAAATATAAATCATGTAATAAAAAATTAACATTTCACAAAACATGTCACATATTATTGAGAAATCATAAAAATTAAATCATGGACCATAATATCATGTTATAAACGTGTGGAACCATAGTAAATAAATAAAACATTCCATATTTCATGGATAACTACAATGACTATCAATATAGTAGATCAGGATACACATGTTTCCCAGAGTGGACTAGGACTCACCTATTACCCATATTGGAATAGCACATACATGTTTCCCATAGTGGATCAGGATGGACTGGTTTACCATTGTGGATTAAGACCATTGACTTGTTTCCCATCATTATCTCGTGAGATATAAACCACTACCCAATGCATTGGACAAAGATAAAGGTCCCTCCCATTTCATGATGAAAACCACACCTATGTGTGATAAGATTTTTTAAAACATTCATCCTATTATCCCATAATATATATTTTAATAAAAATTAGTTTCATCAAAATTTCATCAATTAACCATAGCATAACACATGAACAATAAATTTGTTTCATAATCATTTCATCAACATAAAAATTAAAAACATATAGAAATAATAAGGATGGTATCATTTATTATTATCCTTGTAAAATCATAAATTTCATTAAAGGACGTAATATAAGATGGAAAATTATTTTGAAACATCACTTGGATCATTTTATGGGGAATATATCTTTACCAATTTGAAAAAATACATTTTAAAACGTAAAACATTTTCAAAAACCTGTGCACATTGATATTATTAATTTAAAATATAAAATTTCCCAAATACTATGGAAAATGATTTCTTTTAAAATAATACTATAAATTTATAAGGTAATTTCGAAATCATTGATCGGTCAAAATTGTAGGAAATAATATTCATCTGTTACATGTTAAAAATAAAGATTATATTTAACTTTCCATTAAATTTTATTTGGTTATAGTTTTCAAAGAAACATAAAGGGTAAATTTTAAAATAATTTCCAAATTATTTTAATTGTATTTAAAATTAATATGGGAATATTAATCCATTTTTAATAAAATTTTTAGTAAACACATTTTTGGAAGAAAATGGTTTTCCGACTAAAAATAGTAATAATGAAGAATTTTTTTTAAAAATATAAATTATTGTAGTTAAAAATAGTATTAAATGGTACTAATATTTGAAAATATTAAAAATTAGCATATGTGAAGAAATTTCATTGTAATTAAAGAGAGTTGGATCATCATATCTCAATATTATAGAATTAATCATAAACAATCCTAATTAATGAAGTGATTGTAACATAAAACCATTAATACATTAGTAACAATTAAAACATAAAAACCATGAATGATATATACTAATATAGATATTCAAATACATTAATTTGTATGATAAGAGTCATAAAATAAATTCATTTGTAGTGTATACACTATATCAAAGAAACACAATGTGAATGTGTCCAGTGTCTCATAGAAAATAAATATGAGATAAAAATCCCTTACCATAAGACATGACTTCATTTGTATATTATCAAAAAAACATTATAAAAATATAATTTTATTATAAATATATTTTATAACTATAATTAGGTATATCACCACATTTATGATTTTATCATTACCTTTTATTACACTTTCATTAAAAAGTGAATGTTAATGTCATCTTTCGGGCAATAACTGTATTTTTGTAAGTCTATTATTTTTGGTCTTGTTACAATGATCATAGATCCATTATCTCAAAAATCATAACCCAGAAATAAGTAAAATATAAAATTATTATATATATTTATATTAATACATAAAATCAAGAGATATAAAATTAAAAATATCTTTCATTGAGACGGTAGTTTGTATATATGCATATAATGTTACTTACATTTTCTCAAAGAATTGAAAAAAATATGATATATAATATATTATAATTATAGGATAATTATTATATCATATATATCATTATGATTAATTATATTAACCCTTAATACATTATGTTTTATTCATAGGGAAAAAACTCACATTGTTTCACAAGGTGGTAGTTTTCCATTACACAAACGACGTTATCATATCCCCCACTAAATTGATAAAAAGTATATATATGAGATATAATAATTTAATAATTATCATAATAAATTAATATCATATATATATTTATATATATGTTAAATATATCAATATATCCATCCTTTAATGGTGGTGATGGAAAATGAAAAATAAGAGACTATTCATGTTTTTTAATCAAAGTGGTAGTTTTCCATTACACAAACGATGTTAAGAGACTAATGATAATATTTTTTTGGGAATTTAGTGTTTGTGTTTCTAATGTATTGGATATTAATCAAGTTGGTAGTTTTCCATTACAAAAACGATGTTATCATATCCCCCACTAAATTGATAAAAAGTATATATATGTGATATAATAACTTAATAATTATTTTAAATAAATTAATATCATATATATATATATTAAATATATCAATATATCCATCTTTTAATGGTGGTGATGGAAAATGAACTACATCATTTTACATGGTGTTAGTCTACCATACATATGCATAAATGTTCATACAGGGATGTAATACATTAATCATTAAAGAATCCTCAAATTTTCAACATAAACCATTCAATAAATGGTTAACCATATGTCCCTTCCAAATGATTAATATCCAAAACATTAGAAACACAAACACTAAATTTCCAAAACAATATTATCAATAGTCTCTTAAATAACATGAATAGTCTCTTATTTTTCACATACAAATCATGTGAATGCCTTTATCATGTATTCAATTCAAACATGGTAATAACATAAATTATGATAAAAACATATTGAAAACCTACATTCTTTTTATTCCATAAATAAAGAACATATTGTTGGAGATTTTACTTAAATAAAAAATTCCTATAAACTCAATCAATGATAACATAACCCACATTATCAAAATATCATTAATTAGTTACAAAGTGATCTATAATATCAAATTTTCATTTTCTACGTCAATCATCTTTTTTATCCCTATATCATTATCTAATCATTAGTAACATATCAAAGGTAACATTTCCCTTAATCATGAGTTTCCCATAGAATATCACCTTAGCGTTAAATAACATCTCTATATCATTAGTACAATTAAACATATTCGTGAAAATCATTAATAATAATCTTTTAGAAAGAATCCTTATATATGTCATGATTACTATAACATAATTATCAAATTACAATATACACATAATTAATTCTATATCATTATTAAACAATTATGAATTTTATATAATATTATCCATTTTTACCTATATCCGGTAAAATGATATATGAAACATTTCATAATATTCATAAACCTTAGTTAAATCACGGTTATTATGATTAACATAAAAAATGGTTAAATTGATCAAACCTTTTTTTTATTTTGTAGTCTCCTCATCATCAGTGGTATAACAATTACTCACACAACCTTTCTAATTTTATTCATGAGATTTCCCCCATGGAAATCAATTTTCATAATTCTAATACATTCAAGATTTAATGAATTCATGTGTATTTAATACCTTAGAGAGACCATTATTCCCACCCATTTCAATAACTTATCTATTAATTATTTTCTCGGTAATTACTTTCTTTATGTGATTTTCCACAATCAAAATATCTTTTCATCCCTTTGATATATTCCTTTATGTTATCCTTTCCACATTATAAATATACAGAAAACCAAATAAGAATTCCTCAATGTTATCCACCATCGAAACTCTCATAGAACTACATCATTTTCTTCCTCTGTGAGCTTATGAGTTACTTAAGGTGTAATTGTTCATCATCTATCATGATAGGTGATTTGGGATAATGAAAATATCTTTCTCTTTCATAATCATCTAATTTGATTTATCATAATCACTAAACCTTCAATCATATTCAGTTTCATCCTGATTTTTCTAGGTTTAACCCATTGCCTACAATTCAAAATTATAGTGTGAGGAACAATAATCTTAGTGGTGAACCCCATAATTAGTAAAACCCCATATAGGATATATAAATCATGACACATTATATTTCATTTATGAAACCTTAGGATTTTCTTATTTAATTAATATTTATTATTTAAATACATCATGATGGTTGGTAAGGATTTTTTTAATTTTCAAGAAATATCTCCTATGTGTGTTAATCAAAGTACCCAAAAAGTACCAATTTCATGCACTGGGCGACGATTGAGTCCAGATTAATACTCACTTTTTGGACTTATTATCCCAAGGAACCTATTTTCTAGATCCACATCCAATTTTTGTATCCAAACATGGATATAGTTTCTTGGAAAATAACTTCTATATATATTATCAAAATTCATTCAAAATTTTCTTATACATTGAATCATCTATAGAATTATCCTTAGATACATCCCTAGATATATCATTAAAAATATCCCTATTACTTCACTAATTTTGTTAATCTATGTTTCTAAAGGTTAACTTAACATTTCCTATAATACGAAATATAGTTTACAAGGATTTTTATACATAAATATTTTATCATTGTATAATAATATTTATTATATTATAGAAACACGCTTCTGAGGGCCGAAATACATTGGACTATTGGGGGAACAAATCAACAATCTTCTAATTTGATGAAATATATTCAACATATCTCATAAAAATCTTCCCATTTAGTTCACTTTATTAAAATTCAATACTTAAAACCCTTGTTAATAACTTGGAAAAATAAAACCTACCAAAGGGTGAGATTAGATGTCTAGGAATTAAAATTGAGGGATATATATTTCTTTGACCATATAAAAGAAAAATATAGTCATATTGGTATGTGATCATGATCATAACTTAGGATTTTCAAATTTATACTTTTATAGATCATAATCATGAGTTGCTGTATAAAACATTATTATTTCTAGAAAACTAGGCTCAAAGAGTGAGAAACCATAAAAATAAAATCATGATCCATAAGTTCATGTCATAATAGAGTGGTACTATCATAATTATATAATATAATTTAATATGTCAAGGATAACTACTATGACGATCAACATTATGGATCATGAAGATCCCATTTCTCATAGTGGATTAGGATGGACACATTTCCCATAGTGTTTTAGGACACACCTATTTCCAATAGTTTATTCGGACATAACTATTTCCCAAAGAGGATCATAACACACCCATTTTAGTAGTGGATCAAGACAATTAGCGTGTTTATTATCATTATCTTTTGAGATATCAAGCATTTCCTAATTAATAACAGGGATAAATTAGTCCCAAAAATATCAAAATAAAAACCATATATATGTGTTCTATAATATCACAGAAAATTGATCATATCATCACATCATAACCTATGTAATGAAAATTTGTTTTACAATCATTTCACCAATTCAGGTAGCATAACCAATGAATGATAAAAGGGTGTCATAAATTTTTATTTATCAAAATCCTTTAAAATATGGGGAGACTATATGTATTCAATCATTCGATATTATACATACTAAATCATAATTAACATGTAAGGATTTCATCTTAGATGTAATTTAATTTTTAATGTTTAATTGGAGTAGATCTTGAGGAATATATCCCTTCCACACACAAAAAATTAACAAAAACATATCCAAAATAATTTTCACATTAAAATAATTTATTTAAAAATTAAATATATCAAGAATATTAAGGAATGAATTTTCTTTGAAAATAAATTTTAATCTATGTAAGGTATTCTTGAAACCATTGAGTGGTCAGGAAAATGTTAAATATTATTTATATTATGCATGTTAAAAAAGGATCATTTCACATTTTTAGAAATTAATAATTGGGAATTTTTTATAAAGAGAATTTAATTTTCATTTAAAAAACATTTTTAAAATTTATTTTTAATATAATATTACAATAGAAAATAATTTTAATACAATTTCTAAAAAACATAGTTTTCAATGATAATGTACTTACTACCAAATAGATAAATAATGATGGATCTTATGAAAATAATTTTCTCAATTAATGTATGTTCACATTGTCGAAAATATGTACTATTACATAAAAATGTTATTATTAGCTAGATTATAATATCATTATTAATATTTATTAATAGGTATACGGTATGATTTCCACATTATAGACTTTATCATAAAAAATCCTCCTAAATGATGAGATTGTAACATAAAATAATTACCACACTGGTAACATTTGAAACATAATATGCATTTAATATAGATCCAAAACAATTTATGTATTACACCTAATATATATTATCAGAATAAAAAATTTAATCACGGGAAAAATTTACAACAAATCAAAGAAAAATATTTTGAGTATTGAATGTGTCTAAAAAATAAAAGTGAGACTAAAATACCTTACCTTAAGTAGCGACATTGATTGTACTTGTTCAATCACCCAATAAAATAAATACTCATTTGTTATAAATTTATTATATATCTATACTTATATATATATATATCATATAATATTTTATTTTCTTATTCCCTTTTATTACCCATTTATCAATAATTTCGTGTTAATTTCACGTTTCAATAAATAAATACTTTATTATTTTTCTATATTTTTTATTTTTGTCCTCTTTCATTGATCATGTTCTAATAATATCTATATTATTAACCATGATATTTTTATCATAGAAATTGATAATTTTTTTTATTTAATTCATAAAATCTAGAGATAGACAATGAAATACACCATTCAGGTAGATGGTAGGTTATCTGTACACATGTATGTTTTTTTTTATTTTCTAGAAAAATTTAAAAAAAAAGGTACATAATATATTACCATTAAAGAATAATAATTATTTAATAGATATATATCATTTATATTCACTAATCATATCCATACTACCTTTTATTGTAAATCATGATAAAAAACGAATCATATCTTATCGAGAGGCGGTATTCAGCCACGCATGCGGGCGACATTATCGCATCCCCTATAAAATTGAATGTGAGAAGGTATATTTCATATCATAATAAAAGAAGTATATTAATTTCATAAATATCATATAAATATGTTTAACACATTATTATATCCATCATTTAAATGTTCTGAAGTAAAATTTACTACATCGATTTCTGAGGCGTAGTTTCTCAAACAAATAATCGATAATTTCATCTTCCATTTGATGGAAGTGGTGGTGGATATTGGTTATTACATTAACAAAATATTATATAATTATATATTATATATTGAGTTTAATATATTTTATGTTTTTATACATAATTTAATGTGGAAAAATATGAATGAAAAAGTGGGATCATAGTGTGGTCAATTACCTTCACTTATAAACACCTTCTTTGGATCTCTTGTTAGGAACATTAGTGTTGGTCCTATAATAAGAAAATAAGATCTAAAAAATGTCCAAATATATTATGGAGATATTGATTTAGTTTTTTGGATAAACTATATGGATAGATATGTGTGAATTATTGAATACTGCTTGTGACCATTTATAATTGGGGGAAAGGAACCTATGGGGGAACTACATGGAATTTTCCAAAAAAGAATAAAAAGTGATAAATTATATCCCATTCAGGAAGATTATAAATAACCATATATTTTAAATTAATAATTATATCATGTAAATATTTCCATGAAATAGTATTATTCATTCATTGGTTCATTTTAAATCCAAATATTTTATGTTAAACCCCCGGTGATCACATTTTTACCTTAACTTTGGTAAATAATTTTTACTATTTTCACTATTAGTTATGGTAAAAAATTAATTTTAATATTTTTTAAAATAAATATATTTATGATTGAAAATATGGAATACATTTTTTAAAATTAAACTCACATAATTGAAAAAAATTAAAAATAAAAATAAAACCCACAAACACAATTAAGAAGATAGGTTTCAATAAGTGTATTTTTTAGCAAAATATGATTTTATATTAAATATACATATAATTATTATCATTTAATGAATATAAAATAAACTTTATTTATATGTAATAGATTATTTAATTTAAAACATTCCTCATGTGATTTTTAATTTATTAAAATGGAGAATCAATATGCACTTTAAAATAATTTTCAGAAAACCCAAGTTTTAAAACCCAAAAATAACCTTATAAGAAAATACAGTATACTATTGATTAAAAAGTAATTAAGTGAATATAATATAAATAAAGAATATTATAGTTACTTTAAACATAGTATAAAATTTTAATTACTATATTTTCTAAAAATAAATAATGGTTTTATAAAATCGGTATTGTTTACTACTACCTGAAAAGTCAATATTTTCCCTAAAAATACCAATATATCTTCCTAAGATAATTTCTATATATTGATTTACAAAATAAAATTAATTTTACAAAATTAATTTTCAAAAATCACTATAAATTAATTATACTATTTTATCATAGAAAATATATAGAAAATATATTTTGATTAATATAATTATTTTAATAAAATTTGATTTATTATTTTATTAAAATTTATAAATAAAATTATATTGACTAGAAAATATATATTTATATTTCATAATGTACTTAATAATATTCATTATCTCATTTTAAATAGCTTTTTTATTATTGTTATATTTAAAATTCAAATTTTAGATAGTTAGTTGAAGCTAGTTATTGAGTATCACACATGATATCAAATAAACTATTTGTTACATGTAACCCAAGATAAAAGTGATCTTGTGTGTCAATAATTCTATCAAACAAATAGAATTAATTTGGAAAAAATATTTTATTATTTCTTTATATGATACATTATTAGTAATATTGAATATTTTATTATTTTTATCTCTGCAGAATACATGAAGATTTATTTATTGAAGATAGATTTTTTTGTACTCTTTACATAACTAGTAAATTTAGCTCAATAATTATTATGTTATCATTTTCAAATAATTCTATGAAATGATCTAGGATGGCTTGTAGGGATATATTAGATGAAATAATGAATTTATTTTTATAATTTGATGTTTCATTCCATGTGTTCAAATTTAATGTGGGAATCTTGTATTTTTCTAATCCTGTAAAATAACTAAACTATTAAATCATTCAGAATTAAATATTTTTTATATTATTTCAATATATTTGGATATCCAAAAAACCTTTGTTACTGGAGTCACATTATTACATCATGTTACACTTTTTAGTAATCCAATGAGGTGGTACATTATAATTTGGTCTCACTATTTTCATTTTTACAGAGTAGAATAAATGTTCATAGGTATTTTATGGTAATATCTGTTCTAGTTTATTACCATGTGAAAACTATATTCAAACTTTTTCAAGTGGTATTTAGTTTGCGTTATTATAAATTTATTTTTTATTTGTTTTGTGGAGCATAATTGTTCAAGGAATACATGTAAACATCCTAAAAATGTTATGTTGAGTGTTTTTCAAACACCAATATGTGATGATATCCAAGTTACTAGGGTAAGTGGTAATTTTGTTCTAATTATTTTTGTTATTGTTTTTTATTTGATTTGTATATATTATTATCTAATTTTATTAAAAAACAATTGGACACCTTGACTGAGGTGAAAGATAAATTACTCATTCATCTGTAAAGGCACATAAGGCTCAAATGAAATAATTGTTTTCTTTTTAGTGTTTCATATATCTTAGAATAAAATGACTGGGTGATATTTTTATACTATCGAAAACATAGTGAATATTATTTTCATGCTTATTCATTTGGTGGAACTTTACTTAGATATCCTATGTAGATGATTTGGTACATTAATTTAAAGTGTTTAGTATATATAATGAATCAATAAAAAAACTAAATAATGTTTTCTTGTATAGTATATTGGCTCAATGGCACTCATCTAACCCATATATGTGATTCCCAATATGATAATTTTGTGAACCTATATTAATATGATATCTATAATTACTCAATATGATATGGGTATGGAGTGGAAATTGAGGGAGTATGGTACAAAATAGGGGTGTTGTAAGGAATTTTTTTGGTAGAAAGAGATGTATCATTTTTGAGCATTCCATATTTTTTATACTTTGACTGCTATATTTTTATTTATAATGGTATTTGGTTATCATTATGAGGCCACCTATATAGCTTTTTTGGAGTCTTAGGGGGTAAAAAAATTTGTATTTATGGAATATAATCTATGTGGACCCTAAGGGTGGTGGTCAGAGTAATCCATATATAATGTCATTGATGAATAGAGGACATAAAAAAGTGGAAGTGATGTTTGGGATATAGTGGGATGAGGATTTTTAATGTCGATGTATGTTGGGATTAGATATAGAAATGTGTGGGCCATTCAGATAATTAACATGGTAACTAATTCATCTATATCAACATTTGACATTGCAGTTTCAATCATAGAATCCTCCCTTGTTCTAGGTAGAGAGTTTTCCTTAGGCGGAGGGGTATTGTACAGTGTTTTTGCATGCTATTTTTTAACATATTGTGACATCCCAAGGGAATAAGGTAAATTTTGACCCATATATACTAAAGGGACCAGGGTATTCCTTATTAGATGTATAGGTATATGTAGGTATGTATAGTGGGTTGATGTGGAAGGAATTAAAGGCTATGTTCATTGACAACTTCTATCTCAAGCCTTTGAGGGTCGATCAGACCCTAATATTTTATGTACAGAAGGGTGATACCTCTATTATATATTATTTTGAGAAGTTCACACTCCTCATTCATTTTACACCAAATATGGTTGGATATAAAATTACCATGTTACAAAAGTGGACGGAGAATTTAATACCAGCTATCACAGATTAAGTAAATACATTTAAGATGAACACATTTTCAGATACAGTGAATTATGAACTTATAAATGAGTAGAAACTGATATATGAGACTAGAAAAAATTAGGGTATTGATCATAAGAGAGACCTCTAGTAGAGATCTGGGTATTAAAAATCATATACTTATGGTTACCTAGATGGGCGGTTAGACTAGAGACTCCCAGATTCCACCTCAGGGTGGATTGTCGATGGTGTATTTCTTGTAACACCTTAGAATGTTGATGAGATAAATGAATAAATGTTACCCTATATTTCATCAAGGTGAAACTTTCTTTTTCAGATCCCATATAATTAAAATTATACAATTACATGAGTATTGCACAATTATATTGTAATGATGTTTAACCTACTAGGTTGTTTTCTGGGGTGTGTTTGAGTGTTGAAAAAGAACATTAAAGAAACATGTGTTTACCATTATGGGAATTCGTTATTCTGATGATCCATTCAGGAATATGTTTTTCCCCATGTAGGGGACTACATGTATGATGGGACACTTGTGGTTCCTTATTTGATAGGGACCAATTACAAAAATAAAATGTGGGGTCCATGGGCTTTCAGTGGGGACTAATTGTTATAATTTTTTTAAAGGTTTACACATATTAAAGTGTATTGTAACATACAATAATGAAATGTAGGGTCTACAATGTGGATGTTTCACTCTATAGGTATGGACCATCTAACATGTCGAAATATCAAGTGTTAAAATAATAAATTTTATCACCGAGGTCAATAAATTAACACTAAATGTTTGAGGGATAACATGATTATATCTCAATAGATAAGAGATACATGGAATGGTGTAGTGTTTTAAAGGGTGACCTACTCGAAATATTCTTATAGGGTGTATTAGTGAGGAAAAATAACAATCAAAGAACACATGTTTATCTATTAATACATTCATTAGTCTTATTATCTGTTCATCCACCTAGGTGATCCCCATGTAGGGGACAACAAGTTTTCTAGGAAACTAGTGGTGCATTGCTGTCCAAATCCCATAGAGCATATTAAAATATAGGGTTTAAAATCTATTTGTAAGGATCTATTATCACATTTTCAATGTGGGAGAGAAAATAAAAATGATGGATTAATGAAACTAGACTCGGAAAGAGCATCATGCAAGTTTTATGATGGGAGGATTTGAAGAGGTTTTTTCTGAAAACCTTATAGACTATTGGGATTCATGGGTGTTGAGATGAAATTTATTTTAACTCTTTATAATTTATTTTGAAAATTATAATACCCCCAATAAACATATAATTTTTAGTATCATTTATTCTTATAGAGTTTTATTTTTTTTCAAGGAAGTCATTATTTTTGTAATGTAGAATATTAAATTATCAAAAAAACAAATTAATGTATTCTATCAAAATTATTATTTACTTCAGATATACTATGACATATATTTCTATGAAAAGATTCATAAAATCTATTATTTCATAATATAATATATTATTAATTAATGATTTTGGGTCAATACTTTCTAAAAACATTTTCTGGAAGGAAACAGAAAAGATTTCTAGATGGACTATTCCTTAAATCATCAAAATGGATATAAAAATTTTTTCTCGATGAAAATATCCATTCCATTGTAAAAATATTACACAATGATAGTTTAAAATTAATTTTAATCGTAAAAACATGTTCATATATCAAATATGAGATTAATCCATGTTCTTTGTAACCACCTCTAATATTCAGGAAATATGTTATTTGTCATTTATATTATAAATATGTTTGATATCAATGAGGGGGGATATTTTACATCAATAAATATCTATAATATTTTAAAGACTTCATAACATCTTGTTACATTAATATCATATTACATTATAAATTTAGATTGTTTTCTTAATCCATCCTTGAGAGGAATTTTTGTAAATTACTTGTGATAATTAATGTTTTTTAATATTCTATCTCATTGGGGATTTGTCGAGGTATTATATGGATTGGAAGATATATCTATGTCAGATTGTTTAATCAAGGGTTCTCATGCCTACATAAAAGGATTTCCTATGGACTTAGAATCAAATATTTCCTTTATTAGGGAAAATAGACCATAACAGTTTAATTATAGATATTTATAACTTTTTTATGTGTTATAGACATCCATAACCTTGAACGTTTATATATAGATTAATCATTTTATAAAATTATATATATTTTTATTGGTATCTTTATATTGTATTACCTTATCTATTTTATATGTTATATTTTCCTCTATATAATTTTAAATAATGGTTTTACTTAGTCTAAACATTTATAAACACTAATGTTTGGATGAACTAAATTTTATATTTTTAATTTGATGTTTGGATGAACATTTAATCAAATATTTTTACATAATGTGGTTAATGACAACTCTATTTGTTTTATAAAACAAATTACCCTTTCCCCATATAGTAGCCATTTTTATACTATTGGATCTAAAAACTAGTATCATAGAATACACATCTAATTAAAATTTAATTTTTTTACATCTTTTGGGATGAGAAAGTTTATTTTGTTTTACAATATTTTTTTGTAAAAATAAATTTACATATTTAGTTATAAACTATATTATAACTAAAATGTACTTGAATTAACAATATATTTATTATTTAAAAAGATGGTATGTTTGAATATTGTCAGTATTGAGGATATTAATATGATAAGACCACCATCTTTTTATGGAGCAAACTATCAATATTGGAGATATCATCTAAAAACCAATTTTACCAATACTGGATTATATACCTTTTTTATAATTTAATGGAATTATGAGATACCTAAGATAGATGTTTTTACATATACAAATCAAGAGAATAATGAATATTAACATAACCATATATTTATAGATACTTTGTTTTATCAATGAAAGAGAATGGATGTTGTCAAATTTCATCATTTGAATCAGTGAATTTTATTTGGTTGAAGTAGAAAATTACTCATTTTGGTAAATTTAAGGTTATATATACTAGATTAAAAATTCATATAGATTAATATCAATATTTTTTTCATAACATGATAATATTTTGTTAAGATGCATCATAGATTCTTGAAAATTGATAATAGTTTACAGTCTATGGGTGATAATGATATTACATATTAGATTTTGGGGAAATATATCATACTGATTTTTCTAATGGAGAAGAAATACAAGAGAACAACTTTTCATTTTACAAAATAGATTACTATATTAATATTATATTATTTCATTGGGACTTATATTTCATATGAGAAAAGATTTAAATGAGATGTAAAAAAGAATAAAAAGAAAAATGATGTAGATTTTAAATATACATCTACATTTTGTATGGATGTTATATTTATGGAGAAATATCCAAATTCGTCAATGAAAAATAATGATCATGTTATAATATAATTTAGTTCTCATGAATAGTCTCAGAATGACATATCTAATATTTTTTAGATAATTAAAAAAAATTTGGGAAAAATATATCATATATAAGTATATTTCCATTTAAGTGTCTCCTAGATAAGTAATGAAAGGGTATAATGATGAAAGGGAAGTATGAAATTTTTATCATATTAATGCGTTATTGTAATTAAGTCATTCAAATCAGATTCAATATTTTTTCATTCGATGACTTTTTCCCCAAGCGGTTGATTACCGGGGGTTAAATGTTATGTAATCACTGATGTTGGGTACAATCCCTTAAAATGGACCCCAATAGGTTTTTTCAAGGAGCCAAAAATTCAAATGGCTCTCATATCCATGATTCATGGTCATAAATTAAAAAACATGGTGATCATTGGTTAACATAGAAAAATGACACTTAAGAAATCACATTCTTCAAGAGGGTGGGAATTTGGAATCCTCTATCCCATTTTTGGGGAACACTTTCATATTTTGGGACTATCTTATTTATTTATGTTATGTTTATTAATCCTTTGTTCATTACTATGTATGAATATGTGTATTAAATGTAGTAAATGTCCCATCCGAAATACACATGGGTTGAAAATAATTTGTATGTATCTGTGGTTATCCATTTATGGGGATATCTATATGTATATAAAGTTATCCATAAATGATACATTTTATTTAAGGATTATAGATTCTTTGGTTATTCATTAGTTTGGTGCTAGTTTTAGTTTATTTGGGGAGGTAATCTTGCGTTTTCTACCATCCAATGAGATGGAAAATATTTTTGTGTTAAGATAGAACCCATAAGATGGTATTCTTAGGTATCCTAAGGAGAGGAATTAGAACCCACATAGTTTTTTGAAACATAACCAGGCATGTCACCTTTTAAGGTATTGTATAAAGGGACCATCCATAAATTGTTTGGTCATTTTCCATGGACACATAGGCCGAATGTTTCTATTCAATGATGGTTTTGGACATATACTAATTTTTCCTAAGGGTATGAAGAGAGATATAGTCTCCTAGGTAGATTAGACCCTACAGGGAATGTAGCCCAAACAACATTAGGGTGGATTTAGGTGCTGGGTTTGGACCTTATGGAGGCTTCCTATGTATCCTGGTTAGTTGGAAATAAAATCTCACGTAGTTCGGTTCATGTTAAGGATTACGCGTGGAAGGTCACATTTTAAGGGTGTATGATTGGGGATTATATCTTGGGGGATTCCCATCTAGTGTTACATCATTATGAATGAATCCCTTTGTATTTTTACACAACTTTACGGGAATTACACCATGTAGGAGGTCCATAGTTATTGGGGATTACATATATGGAGAAGGCCCATGTGGTTCATGAATATTCATAGTAGCTTCCCATTTGAGGGGGTATGATTGGGGATTACACACAGGGGATTGTTATTCAAGGTTTGATGTTGGGGATTACATCTACAGAGAATTACCATCCGGTTGGGGCTTATTTAGAGGAGCTTCTCATTTTCGGTTTGGGATTTTACGGACGACGTGATCACCACTAATCACTAATCTCCAGTCAATCCTGATCGGTGTGAGAATCAAGATGAATAAGAAGATCCAAATATCACATGATCACTTTGGTCTTCTGATGTATGAGATGTTAAATCCCAAAGTGAGAGTGATAGGACTTTGAGTGTGACCATTTCCTCTTTTATTTCTATAACTAGTGTACTCCCTTCTAGTGATCTTTTCAAACATGTACTGGGATTACATGAAGTGGTGAAAACATGCCACATACAACAAGAATGAGTAAGGTAATTCTACTAGTACTATTATATAAAAATAATCCTAGAATGGGGAGGATATCTTGATCACCATAAGGTTAGATACTGAGTTACCATGATAAAGAAATACTGACGATATTTTGACAGTCCACCTTACTATGTAGATTACCCATGTGACTCTACAAGCCATGTTTATATAAAACTGAGATGAAACACTGATGTGCACTATGATATGTTCAAAAATATCTTTTGGATTTGGAAGGGGCCTTGGCTTGAAACCTTTAGTCTAGTGGTTCACGGAGGGGCCAACATGGGGGGGGCCAATGACATAATAGAAGGGTTTGATGAGATCTGGTGATTAAAACACCCTAGGATTCTCTATTTTATTTATTAGGTTCTTATGTGGGATGGGGTTCCCTCCATGTATCATTCTGTCGTGCATAAGAGGGGACCATCTGTGTATCCCTTTCCTATATGAACTTGGGTTCTACCGAAATAGCATCATGCTTCATAGGGTCAGGTTCCATTTATTTAGTGTATCTCTATATGTAACCGAATTTCTCCCATGTATCATTCTTCTACAATGGAATTGTTTTTTACACATAGCATTTTGTTATGTAAGGTTAATGTCTTCAAATAGTAAATATGTTTATGCCTTGAGGAATTGTGTATGCAAATGCATTTTCAGTTCTCAGATGTTGTTGATTTATTATTTTCTCCTTACTGATTTGTAGAGTATTTTTTACAACTTGAATCGATGCAGAACATCAGTTTTTATGTTTCCTCATGGATCATCTCATTTGTCTTTCCTTGGTTCATTCTCATTGGTCCTTCCAATAAATTCTTTTTAGTCCCCCTCAAGGTATTATTTATAAAGGAACAAATGCACTATGTACTGGCACAGAAGTCCATCTACAGTGGGCCATGGGAAATCATTTTTTTATAATACCACAGAAGATGACCCAAACAATAAATGACCTAGTCAGTGGGGGGTGGATATTCATAGATTTCAATCATCATAAATGGTGGTAAAATTCCCTCCCTGGACTCACAAATGAATTTGTTTCATTTTCTAGATTTGGAAGACTTCCACACATCTAAAACTATTTTTCATTGTAAGTTTCATTTTTGTGGGATAAAATGTTCACATCGTCATGAAAATGTCTTCAATTAATTTATGGGAGCTAATGGAACTTCCATTATCAGCAAACGGTTTCATTCGCATATGCCTCATGTCACAGCGGACCACCATGCTGAGGGGTGGTATGTGATGTAATTTTTTCTTTACAGTCTCATCCATTTAAAAAGTTTCTTTAATACTATTTTATATTTCATTTCAATACGTATTTCTAATCAATTTATGATTCACTTATTAAATGTGTAAATTTATGAACCCAAAAACTATCCCCAAATCGAAATGGGTTCTGATCGGTGTGAAGAGGAGTCTATTCGAATGTAGAACGAAATCCTATTTTGACCAAGTTTTCAATAAGAATGTGGATCTATAAGAGGGTACCATGACTATAAAATGGGGAAAACTCATTTTTAATTTACCATATTTCTCTATGAACATGGAACTCTTCATACTCCCTCTAATTGTAACTACTTCCCTAAACTATCTCCTTTGCTGATGGCTCTTTCTGCAAACTGATTTCCATCACATATGTACTAATTTTCTCAACTCAAAATTTTAATTTTTTATTTCTACAAGAAGCGTGGATACTTTATGTATTCATTCATTCCATGGACCATTGCTTCACTAACCAATGCTTTGAGGGAAAGTGCCTCTATGAGCAGATGGTTCGTGGGAAGATGATTTCATGAACTGTCAGTTCATGGTCCCTTATTTTATTGATGTAATAGTTGGAGGGGGTTCATAATTTGAATTTTTTTTTAAAAAAATTATTTTAAATATGAACATTGATGATTTAAATAAGGTGGACCATTCAAAAGGTTCTTATATTTTTTTTTTCAACATTCTCATGTGCTGATAGATGGAGGAAGGTTATTACTGATTCATTCAAAACAATTTAACATTAACTCGCTTCATTAACTGCTAGAGGGGATTATTAGTGCCAAGAAAATAGGGTATTCAATCTCAAACAACATACCCATTTATGTATTTGGTGAACCATCTATCCTATCAATTCTGACACTGCATCTGTCAAACCAAACATAATCATGTATACTTGAGAACATCAATATACACTAGAGAAATATATCAACCAAGGGGGGATTCATCTGAAATGATACAATATTGGGTACCATTGTAACTACAATGCTCATTAATTGGAGGTAACTATGAGGTTACAAATGATTAATTCCACTATTATCATTTCATTTCATGGACGGCCGTGACGAACGATCAATTAAGGTGGTCATCAAAATGGGACTTTCACCATGTGGGCTCATTCATCTTGGACTGGGGTTGATTTTTTCAAATTTACCGAACTATGAGGTATTCAAAGTTGAGTTTCTGGGAATAGAAATATATGATGTAGTCTAGGTATCACATAACTACTCTCGATTGAATGAATTTCTTATCCTATAGATTCTTAGTAGGTGGATCCCAGAAACTAACACATTCCACTTAGTACAAGGGGAGGTCAGTAATATCATTTGTGACATATCAATGATTTAAGGGGATCCCATCATCTATAATATTAATTACGATTTTCTTCAACCATATTTGGTTTAAGATGATGTGGAGTGAACTCCTTATCTTATTGGGAATCTACTTTCCAATGAAAAGGCCCTTCTGAACAAAGACCATAATCCAACGAAAGATGTCCTATTTTTTGAATGGATTAACACCTTTTATATGAAATGTGTCCAGGAGCCCTATCCTTAGAGTCTGATTAATTTCTTAAATGTGGATACTTGAAGACATTTGGGTGCCTACGAGCCCACTTTGGAAGAGGGTCAGTTCAATGAATTGGGATGGAAGATCATTCTTAATGAAAAATGTATGTTCCAGTTGGTACCCTCTCTGTCCATGTTTTTGAGTGGATGGCTTCTGTCGATGTGTTATTCTGGTATTGGGACCTGATTCATGACTTTTATCATGGTGGATCAATTATCCACTGATAGGTGTATGAACCATATTATTCGAGTATTGGATAAAATCTTCCATTTTTTGAGATGAACAATAGAGGGTTCCCCACAAAAGCTAGTGGATTCCATCCATATTATCTAGGGTTGGGTAGAATCTCATATGGGAGGCTAAACATTAATCAATACCTAGTTTATCGTAGACGATACCACTCAGGCGTACATCTAATGCCTAATATGGGACAATCCATCAGATTAGAATGAATAGGAAATAATGGACTCGCTCAACTTCCATGACCGCTTTACCTATGATCGTTACACTCCCCTCGGTACATTTCTAAGTGATGGATATACGGATTTTTCTAAGAGGTGTTATCTTATTTTTATGAAGAAAGGCATCATGGTTTCCATGATTCAAGGAGAAATAATCATTAATATATATGAACCCTAAATATTTTCCCTACAATTCAACTATATCTTGATGGGGTTACATATTACCATTTACAATGCGAACCAGGATAAACATTTAGTGATTGCTCAGTAGCATTGGCTTATGCTTACTCGGGAGGACACCTGATGCCAGATTGGGATTAAATCTCCCCTGTGTTTCAATCTAGAACTTATGATATTCTATTTTTATTTCTAAAATATATCATACCCTGGTGATCAACGGTAAATACTACTTCCTATTTTTAACACCCAAAAAAGGTTTGGGGGAAGATGGAAACAAATGAATGAAGTTGGGTAACGCATTCCCAGATACTAGCCCTAGAAATTCTTTATTTCTAAACACGAATGGATTGTTTTGAGAGCCTAGTGTTTGGCCATTGATTTCATTAGAACAACTAAAATATGTCAAGTATCTATCCTTTCTAATACCACCTTTCAATTGGGTTTGATATAATGTGATTCCTAGTACAACGCCCATTCAACTCACACACAATGGAACTTCCAACAAGAGAAAGAGGTCACAGTGACAACATTCAACTATGTGTTGGCACCCATCACTATATTATATAATAAAGATACTGAGGGGGTGGGAATCCATCCTAAATATCATGATACGTTAACCCATTCTCAACTGGGCCAACACAAATATTCATATATATGGATTTCTATGGTGCAGTCACAAGTTTATGAAGATGACGAGTATGATATCCATGACTATGTGGATGCGGATAGAGTCGAACCTGCCATCACAATAGGAGTGGGGTAGATAACCAATTCCCATATGGGGTATCAAAATATCCTATCCCCAGAGTTTTCTTGGGTGGATGAGGTTCCTAGAAAGTAGTCATGGCTACATTAACTCACCTCGCTTCCCTAGGAGAAACCTCATTAATTAATGATCCCTCTAAATGTATTGTCCCCAAAGGCATGGAATGCATGGGATTAGTTATGGTAAGGAATTTCTTCCAAGGATTTATGAGAGGTTCATTAATAAGAACCCATTAATCTTGTAGGACGTGGATCAATCATTGCTCCCTTGTGGATTTCATCATGTGAAAATCCACATATTGTGGTTGTATATATATAAAAAAATGTACACATGCCTCCATTATTTCAAGGGTAGTCCTTATTGGTTTGAAAGATTAGAGAGCATGGTGAAAATCAAAATAGAGTCAGATGATAGTGATGAAGAGTGGATTTTCACCAAATCTCTTCCTTATCATCGTCATGTCTTTGAAACTTTACTCCTAATACTTATAAAAGGTTGGGGAGGCTTGGGAGACAATTGCTTCCTAAGAATACACCCCAAGTGGTAATGCTACCAAGGGGGATATCTCTTTAGGAATGGGAGATTTTGGAGAGTGATCCCTTTGTTTTATAGAACATATAGAGGCATTCATTGTGAATCCTACTAGAGAATATCGACCTCAGGGCTCACCAACTATTCATCCGAGAGGTCCATTTCTATGTCATACCACAAAGCTTCGTCAGGTATTATAGGTAGATATATGTATGAAATTAAGGATAATAAGAGATTGTTGTATTTATTCATTTAATTTTTATATTATATGTATTAATGTTTTTACAAGGAATCATGAACATAATTTAGCACAGCTGTGATGAGTAACCATGCAACAACTTCTAGTGGACCTATAGCTCCTGCTGTATAGATGATACATGTGATACTGCTGGTTGTTACAACTGATGAAGATAGTAAATCCAAGACAATTGATTCCATTGGGGTGATCCCGAGACCTTTGGGAATTTTTTTAGGATCAAACAACCTATGTCACAATAGTGAGACAGTCATTAGTGGTTGAAACCTCAACTGATAATATTGATCCTACACCTATGGATATGATTTTAATGACTTTTACAATAGTTTCTGAATTGAATGGGGATCCCCAAAACACTACGTATATCATGGAGATCCTATGTACCACGCAGTTTACTAATCCTAATCAAATTAGTTCTTCCACCGTAAATGAATATTCTTTAGGGGTCTATGTTCCTACCGATCAGATTCATCTTTCCCCTAAGGGGAATATAACAATTTGAGAGGGAATGATTCGAACTCAAGGTTATTAAAATCTAACTATCATCCCCATTTTGGTAATGATTATTCCAGTGGGTACAGTTTCAATGACTAGTCTTTTTGTGACCACTACCATTGAAGAGCATGGTCTAGCACCCCGAGTTTCTCTCTAAAACATGAAGTCTATTTGAAAACTAAGGATACATCAACCAATTTTTTGGTTGGTGATGATACAACAGAGTCCAGGGATGTTTATGTCCTATAATGTGGAGGTGAGTTCCTTATCATTCAAACCATTCCCTTTTCTCCTAGGATTTAGGTATTAACTATTTCAATATTCCGAATCTAGGCTTGTATCCATTAATCACTATGGTTAAGATTGGTGTCCCGATATACCAACTTGATGAAATAACAAGGGAGTTGGATATAATAGATTCCATAAATATCAAGGTTACAACGGTCAAAGACTCATTGGAGGATCTAATCCTTGAATATATTATTCTATCTGAGGGTGACTCTGAGGCATACTAGGAGTTCTTGGCCAATATTTGTACTTCCCGTTGAAGTAAATGGAAGGACATATGGACGCTGGTCTCTTATACCCTCATGGATAACCTTCTATAGAGACTGGCTAAATTGTGTCACATGTTTTCATTCCATGGGTATTGGGGTATTTTTTAACCATTCCATTTATGACATATAATAATAGTTGATTGTTTCTCAAGAGAAGGATATAACACTACACTCTAATATATTTATTGTAGATTCCATTTCTCATCATTTTATTTACTAGAAGATTATTACTAATGATGTTTTTGATCTTCTTAGAATGTTCATGAGGAATAAATGGGAAATTTTAGAGCATATGTATTAAGTGGAGTGGATTCTTCATGTGGTGTAAGGGAATAGCCAAAACTAGATCAGCTTACGATATAAAATTCTCATACTAAGGTAGAAATTGAAGAAGTGAAATAGCTAGTAGAGGTAGAGGAAAAAGTAAGATTGGATTTTTCTGATAAGGAAGATGCACTATGGGATGGTGATGATACTGAGATCGTAGATTTGTCTAAGCTCCACTGAGCCATAGAGGACTCCGAACTGGAACTTCTATATCTTTTCAAATCCACCATGAAACTTCTATAATCACAATTTCAAACTAATATTAAGAGACTCCTGACTGTGGTTGATCCTCTATTTCCATTTAATGGAATGAAAACATTTTTCCCCAATGTAGCACTTTTTTCTTTTCCATCAACATTCACCAATAAAAATTTTCAATGGGTTTTTAAATATAATATATCAGATGACTCATTATATTTTTTATAAGATATAAATTTCAATCAAAATCGATGATAACAGTATTTAATTAACCATGTCATGCCCTAATTGTTTCCTGAGATAGGTGACTTAGTGAGCTTATTTTTTACTTTTTGTAGTGTCACATGGATATCCCTTCAAAAGTTTTGTATTTTCTTTTATATACATAATTTTATCCTATTTATTCTATTGTGGGGACATAGCTTGTATAAAATGAATTTTTCTTTGTTATCCCATTGTGTATTTTTGAATCAATGATCATTGTTTCTATTTTCATTTTATATTGAAAAATGTTTCCTAAAACAAGCATAACATAGGTTTCAAGAGTTAGTTCATGACTTTTTAGATGGGTTCCCTTTGTGGATTTTCTTCCTAGTTAGTTCGGTGTCTCTTTTTCGGGAAAGTTTACATACCTTCTAAAAAAACTAATTTCATTAATGATTTAGTTTGAACATCTTTGACAACAAATTAAGGGGATAGATCCCCAGTAGGTATTATTGGGAAAGAATGTTCCAAAAATAGACATGAATGAGGTATTTTTCTTTACCATTGTGTTATGATTTCTAAATCTGATTCATGTTGTTGGAAAATAATGTGGTATGTAACCTTATGAATGTTTTTGGACATGTTGTTTCTAGTTTGTACTGAGGTAGGAGAATCCCTCATAAAAAAATAATTTTCCTTCGGTTGAAAGGTCTTGTTTGGAAACATATAGAGAGAAAACTGGGAAATATTATGGATAGTCAGTAAAATTTGTCACTAGGACACTAACCATTGATTTCTAATAGATAGGTTATTTGTAAAAATTCATATTTTTTGAGACCACATTTAGTTGATTATCAGAAGAATGACGTTTGGAAAATTTTTATGGAATCTATATCAGCTTTGTTCATAAAATAGTAACAAATATTTAATGTATTAGTTTTTTTTAAAGTTGTTTAAAGAATTTTTTAGTTAATAATCATGAATATAGGACATGGTTGGTTCAGTTTAATGTGTTATATATTGGAAGTTCTGGGATTAAGACATAAATATACATTTAGGTGACTGAGGGATAAATAATTCACCCATTTCAAGGTAATATATCTAGAAATTTTCTTTCATCTTTAGGCATTAATATGTAAGGTTATAAACAATAAAATGGGTGCTTTCTAAATCCAAGGAGTGGTGTTGGACATAAAAAGTTTTTGGGCATACTGAGGTAGGAAAATATTCTCCTAGGGATAATTTTTCTTATAGTTAACTTGTCTTTTTGTGGGAACCTTACACAGATCCATCTAGGGGATATTATTCATAGTCAACAAAATGGGTCATCCAGACTTTATCCCTCAATATACGATGGATGCGGATGTTAATGGGAATTCAAACCATTCGAGAAAGAGTTTTTGGTTTTGGAAATTAGGGTTTATGAACATGATATGAGTGTTTAATGTCAAAATTTCCAAGGAATAGGTAGAGGTGTTTTCCCTATGATGGTCTGATGCAAATGTAGGAATGATTACTATTACTTTGTTTAGGCTCAAAAAATGTGGTTAAGACATGACTATGTATCTCATAGAAATGAGAATCGAGCCATACATAGTTTTAGAAAGATTATATTTGAAGGTGTGAACCATACATTGGTAAAGGGTCAATTTTTAATGTGATTTCATGAATAGTTCATGGTTTTTATTGGATTCTTATATTTAGATCTTACTCATGCATAATATTATGGGAGGAATTTTCTTTTTTATTGCTTTGTCTGGGAAATTCTAGTGCAGGCCTGACCCATACACAACAAAGGCACATATATGTTTTTACATCATAGATGGACTTGAGATATGAGTTTTCAGTTTCACAATATATCTTGTGATAACAGGAATCAAGACACACATAGTTCTTAATATCAGGAAGTTTAGTGTCCTTGACTATCACATCATTCAGGTAGTTTACCATCATTCGATGAGTAAGACATCGAGTTCTATAGATTAAGATCAAATGTCTATGACCATATGTCATATAAACCATGAATAATTGGGTGGTAATCGATTTGGGATGTTCTGACATGCCCCAAATGTGATAGAGGAAGAAGGCGTAAGCTATGATATTAGGGATTCTCATATTAGGAGAAGTAATATATCGCCTGGAATACATTGTGTCTTACAAAAATGGAAGATGCCTCTCCAGAGGATGAATTTTCCATAATTTGATACTCTTTTTCTCAATGAATCTTATAAAGTGGTAGATATGGAATATTATTCATAGTTAAATGAAGGCATACCTAGGACACTGACCCATCATTTTTTATTTCCATAGGAGGATCATGATTATCCAAGATTTCTCGTGTCACAGATTTGGATTAATGGAAGGGATGTGTCCAAGTATTTAAGAAAAATGTATACCATGATTGGACATGATTTATAATGGTCCCTACGTATATCCGACTCATACGTAGAGGTATCATTTTTCATTTATATATCATTTAATGAAGAATCCAACTTGATATCCCCATTATATATATATATCTATATATATATATCATAGAGAAGATGTGAATTTTTTCATCTCCCTATATCTAGAACTAGGGAAAAGGGCCTTGAAATCACTACGTATCTTGTCAAAATGACAATAATTCCATACATAGTTCATAGGGAACCATGAAGTTTAACGTCATACAGTATATACTTGAGTTAGTTGATGTGAATCATAAATATTGTAGTTGGACTAGATTTTAAATATTTTGTCATCAATATGTATCATACGATGGAATGAATCAAGATACATATAGTTCTTGAAAACCCATGCATTTTAATGCCAAGAAGTAAAGAGAATATCCACCCAATGTGAAAGAAGATGGATTTCATGGATCCATGCAGTTTAATGTCATCCGAGAAAGAAAATTAATGTGAATTTTAATGTATTTCTACTATGACCATGGAAACCCTGATGTGGATTAATATGCCTTGTTATGGTAAGGAATCCCCTTTAGAACCACCTATAACCACATGAGATGTTCTTGATGTGTGAAAAAAGGTGTGGAAAAGGTTTAATCCTCCACCAACAATTGATGAAATAAAGTATATAGTTATATTTTAATTTTTTTTGCTGGATCTGGATGTAGAACTCGTTCTATGCTACGTATCCCTTATGAAATGATTCAATATGTATGTAGTTATTCAAAAGGGATCCCCATGTGGATTAGAATCATGCACAGGGAGTAGGTAATTTTTTCTCCATTATTGCAGTTGAACTTAGGATTGGATAATTGAGTATCACTACATATTCTGCATGAATAATAATCAACCCAAAAAAATTCTTCATGCATTTCCTCACATGGATCTGACTCATCTATATAATGAGGGAATTTTTTCTTGAAATTATCTTATATATATGTAATTTTTTCATGTCCCCTGTACTGATTATGTTTTTATCCATGGGAGTGGAAATTTCCTATATTCTGGGGTTGGACTTTTGACAAAGGGTCTCAATGTCACTGTATATCTTATTATGATGAGAATTGAGCCATAAATTTTTATTTACTAAAGAATCCATGCACAAGTCTGGCCATTGCATGGGGAATATGGAATTTAGTTTTTTTGGGGGATGGACCACAACATAGAATCTGGGAATCACAACATATCTCGTGATGACATGAATCAAGACACATATCGTTATTAATGGGAATTATCTACCTAGCTCAACATTTTACATAGATGGGGGAATATTTCATGTATTTAAAGGTTGTTCCCAGGATATAGTGTTTGAGAATCACTACGTTATCCATTATGATGAAATTAAGTTGTTGGTAGTTCTTGATAACAAATATCCATATGTAGGTCTGTCCTATACATAGAGAGACATGCATTTCTAACTGTTCATTTGGGGTCGACGGACCAAGATATGAAATCCAAGGATCTCTTTGTAGCCATTTTGGACAGGAATCATTCGTGATGTAGATACATAGTATGGAATGGAAGATGACCACTATCAAGTGTAATGTTTTCTTAGGTGATGAGAATATGGTTTTGTGCAGTTGAACGTCATACATCAAGGTCATTTATTATTCATTTTAACATCATGTGATCATGGATATTTTGAGACATCATCTCTTAATGTGTAATGGATGATGTAACGATGCAGTTATCATTGTGTGTTCAGGTTTATTTTCTCATGTTATTACACAAAATAATTCTTTTAGGACCATACATTGGTTTTTTCCATGTCGAGCTGTCCATCCATTGAGAAAATGATATAAGATCCATTTTAGTAGAACTTATGTATAGTGTAAGTTCCCTTCCATTTTGGTTCCAACAATGGAGGATTATTTCAAGTTATCATTGTTATCCTAGGGACTAACAACATTTCCCATCAAGGAATTATAATAGGTGGAGATTTTTGTTAAAGGATTGCATGATCTGGTTTTAGTGGACTTCAAAATGATACTAGGTATGAATATTTTATTAACAAATCACTCTAATTCATCTAGTCAATTCAAGGATTTCTCATCTCTAGATAAATGATAAAATATTTCCATGAAAATAAAGGTATACAAAAATATAATGGGTTGGACTACCATTATCCTATTAAATAATGAGTATGAGGTTTTTTGTGTGGTAGTGTGGACTATGGTTCAGTAATCCCACAAGGCAAGACGGAGCTTATCCTACCATGAATATTTATCCCTTTCTATTATCATAAATATTATAATATATAGTGTTTTATTTAAGGCTTTTATCTATCAGTTGGACACTTTATAGTAGCAGGATGAGTGGTAATATATGATTTTTTTTTCTTACTATAGCTTCTCCAATTCAGTCGAGTATACATTAGTGTCTCTTTCCATAAATATTGTAAAAGGGACACCAAATATGGTGATGATGTTGTATTTTATGAATCTGCAAATACTCATTTCCCTGAATTTTTTAATGGGTATCACTTCTGACCACATTTAGAAGATTTAGGTTTAAATAAAAATATACTTGAACTTAACTGTTGTAGCAGGAGGATATGGTCCCCTAAATTCCATTCTCTATATGGAGAGTTTCCAAAATTACTTGTATATGTAAAGAAACTTATGGGGTTTGTGAATGAATCTATCATGGACATAATTATAATTTTACTTTTTGTTAAATTTAATATTTTTCGATGATAGAATGGGCCATTCGTACCCAAGCCTTTGGTTTTGGTGGGATTATTTGAGTCCTGACTTGTGAACTCCAGAGGCTCTGACATGTACTTCCTTCTTGAGGGAGGATTTCTCATGTCCATCAATGCACCTAAGGAGGACCCCATCAAGTCCCTATTTATAGAGTTTTTTTTATGGTTAATTCTGTCATAGAGAACAAAAATAGTTGTTCTTATTCATATTTCCTCTCTCCTGGATCTGTTTGGAGGGATCTCACTTTTTAGAAGGTATTCCAAATTTATGGTCATCCTGCCGGTGGTTGGACCATATAGTTTAGGGAAGGGGATAGTCTCATCGATTTACATTGTGTTATATTTAACTAAAGGTGAGAACATTTGCATGTGTCTAATGATGGGGACTATTTCATCCTTCTCAAGGTTGGATAGTGTGACATATGAATTCTTTAATGCATTGGCTTGGATTTTTAGTGACTGTGGGACATGATTCAATGTCAAATATCAAGGTAATACCATCATTGTTTCATAAACAAAGTTTCCTCAGGGGATTATATCTTCATTTTTATAGCATAATTTACATTAAGCTACTTGATGACCAGCTCTGAATTTCCTATTATCATCAAGTTATTTACATGTACTTGAAGTTCCATCATTATCCCTACAAAGAGTACCTACTATTCTATATCTTTTTTATGCATCCCATTGATAGAAGGAAGGAGTAAGGTATGAATTTCTATTTTGGAGATATGAGAATGACTCCCAAAGCCACTTTGTTGAGTTCAGGGTATACTACCAACATTCAAGTTGGGATACTAGATGTACCTTCAAAATACATCTCCCATAATTAGGGTTACATTTGAATATAGAATACCTCTTCATCGAGCAATTCAATTTCAAATGAAGTAATTTTAGTTGAGGGGTTCCCCTTAGAAAATATGCTAATGCTTGAACTTTAATTTCTTTATGAGACCTATCCAGAATTTGAAAATGCTGCATGGTGAAATCCCACCATAACAGATGCTCGGTCAACATCAGGCAATTGAGGATATATTTGAATGGATTGTTGTGAGAGAATAAATGGAAGTCATGGTTCTTTAGTTAATGCCTCAGTTTGGACACCACTAATGTTAGCACCAAAAAATCTTCTGGACATATGATTAATGAGTCTCATCATCGATCATGGTTCGAATGAGATAATAAAGGATTTTCTCTCTACCAACATTGTTATTTTCCATGTGTAAGACACCCAGTGATCCTCTAGAGATGTCATATAAAAATTAAGTTGTCTTTTTTTGATAGGCGGAAATATAACTAGAAATATTAAAATAAATTTAGTTGTGATATCTAATTCTACTAGAGAAACATCTACCCACTAATTTTTAACCCACTTCTTCATTAACCTTGTGGAGTGAACATATTTTCCTATAAGCCTTGATATAAAGTAACAAATATAGGCTAAGTTTCCATGATATCTTCTCATGTTTTTGAGTTTTCAAAGATGTGACACTCCATGGAAATATTGTTTTCTTATCAGGGTCAACTTCAATGTCATGATGGAATATTATGAAGCAGATAAATTTCCCTAAGGTAACACCATTTGTACATATTATGGGGTTTATTTTCAAGTGGTGTTGTCACAGTTTGTTAAAGTTTGTTACAAAAACATTCAAGGTATCCAAGTATTTTTGGGATATTACCAACATCTCATTAACATAGAATTAAAGAAATATTCCTTGGAAGGGTTTGAAGATGGGATGCATGGCACGTTGGTTTGTTCTGATTGAATTATTCAAGCCCAATGAAATTATTTAACAGAAAAATAGTTCCTATGGGGTTGAAGGTGGTGGATTATTTGTTTTCTTGGACTATTTAGATATGATTATATCATGAGTATCGATTCATTAAATAGAGATCATGATATATTTTTGTTTCATTGATCAACAGTTCTATGACTAGGACTGGGATGTCATTTTTTGGGTAGTTCTGGTTGAGATTTTTAAAATCGATGAAAACTCAAATTTTACTATTCTTTTTTTTAATAATGATGATATTAGCTACCCATATGAGATATTGGACCACCAAAATGATGTTGGATTTGATTATATTATCAACTTCATCATATATCTTTGCAGAACGTATTCAGTGTGTCCTTCTGGTTACTCTTTTATAGCCCTGTTAGTCCTCTAGTTGGCCCAATTGGGGATTGGCCACCATCGAATCACTGCGTGGAATTTATATGTACTTCTAGGTGAATAAATCTTGATGGTACCAATGGAATTAGGGATATACCTCTTTCTTTGTTGAATAAATGTATGCACTAATCATGATGGCATATGTATCTTCCTTTCTACCGAGTTTTATTTCTATAATTTCATCTATAGTAGTAGATACATCCTCAAAATCTGGAGTGTATTCCCTATAGTCTTCTTCCTCCTCTTCTTCTTCCACCTATTCATATTATTCTTTTTATGCCTATTTCAAAAAAATCATTATATGAATTATCCAATGTTGATAGGGGAGTCGATATCTTTGTATTAGGATGTGGATGAAATTCTTATGAACCATTCGACAGTAGGGGATTTCCTTGAATATTTGGAGTGGATCGAGAAAGTGATGGGAAAGTTCCTTTCTTTACAATGGGTGATGTGATATCCTATTTTTTCTTAGTAAGTGAGGCTGGGAATTCCTAGACCTCTTGAGGTGTGTTGAAGGAATTTTTATCTAAGCATTCACTATTTTTTAGACAATCATCATATCTTTCAACACTACTAGGATCAGTGATCATGGGTGAAATCCTAAACATTTTTGATCACATTCCTACCTTTGGACTCCCTTCCTCGATCTGGTTGATAGTTATAAAATAATATTTTCATATGAATTTTAAGGGTTTTTGACATATCATTTCCCAACCTTTCGGGGTGGCAACCCATTCAAAACCATCATCCAAGGGTTGTTTCCAATTCCCCCGATAGAATCATGCATTGATATAATGTGACTGGTATAATTAAAAAATGTTCTTATTGGCATTAAATTTCCTGATTTGTCTATTGGTAAAGTATTTTATGAATTGATGGTATGAGGTGGGAATTGTCATTTGTTTTTGAAACCGGGTACTTCCTATCAATTCATTGAATGTCAGGTTCTTCCAAACGACTAGAAATTATATGTTTTCTAGGAGGTCTCCAATCTATTCCTAGAAAATTATATGACCTAATGGATTATACTGAATTTTTTCATATCCCAGTAATGTTATAGAGGAAGGTGTTCAATTATTCTCATTATAGCCTAGTCATCAGAGCATTCACACAGGAATGATATTAACACAAGATCTATTATCAATGAATACTATTAGGACATCAACACCATTTATCCTTCTATAAACAAACAAGGGTAAGATGTGTCCCTGCATACCAACATATTCATCTTGATTTTTGATGTAGATAACCAAATGGTATTTTAATAGATCAGAATTCATCTAATACACTTCAGTTGCAACATATTTTCCGTCCAACTCTTGGGGGATTATCAAAGATTCTAGGAGTTCTTCACTTAGGTCTTTTGACGAAGTCATGAACTATTGTATTGATAGATTGGATAGTACTAAGCTAACTATTTCATAACATCATACTTATTATCAATATTTTGGTGCTTCACAGTGGTGGAACTCCCTTTTATAGGATCTTTAGGGGCTTTAATATTTTATGAATATGGGTTGGCCCTTGAAACCAGTAATGAAGATTCTCTCATCCTTGGTGGGTTTGGATGGAAAGGATTTACTAATTTCATGGGGAGATTGGATTTCTATTCATCACCTAATTTATACTCTTTATTTATCAGATATGATTGTCTTTTGGTAGGTTTTGAGTTATTTGTCTGTTCATGTTGGACCCACAAATTGGTTATTTGCCAAATTTTTCAATATTGATAGTCTAAGAAGGGGCGTGACTAGAATTATAATTTCTTCCATGGTTGTTTGTTCCCCAATATCCTCTTATCATATAGCCTCTTCCAATAGTTCCCCATGAGAATGATGGTATTTTGGTTTCATATCCATTCTCTTCATGAGTAAAGGGATCCACCAAGTGAATGATGGTAAGAGAATCAATAAAAACAGACTCCTATTTTATTATTACTACACCTATATAATTGTTTATTGTTGTGCCATTTGGTGGTGTGGTTCTCATTGTTTCAGTTATGTTGAAATAAAATAATAGAGTGTCAAATACAACATTACCCATATTTTAAGTTCATAATCACATGATTTCTATTTTTTTTAGTTTGAGAATCATTTTAAAGTGCTGATCATTAGAGTTTTTTTCCTCTTAATATGGGTATGTAAACTTAAGAGTATAGGCTATTGTGCCTGATGATTTTCTCTTACATGTTAGGCGTCTTGGGAATGGACCTTCACCTGATACGGTTAGACTGTTGGTTCACAGAGGGTCCAACATTGAGGGTCGATGACACAATGGAAGGGAGTTATGGGAGATGATGAGTAGAACTCCTTTGGATTCCCCATTCCACACAGAACATTTTTATGAAGGATGGGGTTCCCTATACATTTCATGTAGCTACATAGGTGAGGGGACTGAATGTGTAGTGTTGTGCTATGTAGACATGGGTTTTTCTCACATAGCATAGTACTTATTGGGGTTATGTTCCATCTGCATATCATCTTTCAATGCAGTACTAAGTTCCTCCCAGGTATCATTTTTCTATGGGAGGTTGGTTTTATTCCACATAGTGTTTTACTATGTTGGGTTCTTGTCTACAAAGGTTCTATCTATTCACACCTCGTGGAATGGTTTCCGTAAAGGGTATTGAGTTCCCAGATACTGGTGAATTATTATTTCCTCCTTACTGTTATGAGGTGGATTTTTACATATAGGGAATCGATGGTGAGCTCTAGTGACTACGTGCCAGGTCGCTCATCTGTATTTTCTCCACTATGTTTGTTATCATCGGTATTTCCATTATGTTTTTTCAATCCCCCTCGAGGTATTATTTATATAATAATGGAGGGAAAAGATACCATCCTAGAAAGTCAACCCTGGAGGTTCCTGGGACATGATTTTGTAGAATCCCATAGTGGAAACCCCATGCCGTGAATGACCTAGTCACCAAAGAGTGGTCATTTCTTGAGGGAGGACATACTTTTAGGGTGTTAAAATCATAACCTTGAACTGGAAAACAAATTTTTTTTTGTAGGAGCCAGTCGTTTTCCTAATCCATTGAACTATTTTGTTTCTGGGAATATTATTTTTTAGGGATGAAAATAACCACCCAAATACCACAACTGACATCATTTAATATTCAAGAGCTGGTGGTACCACCTCCATTTGTGAACTGTTTCATTTTTGAAATCCTGAGGACATGGTATACATCTTTGTTGAGTTGTGGTTTTCAAAGTGATTTTTTATTCATGGTCTCATGCCTTTGAAACTATTCTTCAATATACTTTTAAATTTCATTTCCATAATTTATTTTAATCCTCATCAAATTTATTTCTTAAACGTGGATTCCTTAGAACCTAAAAAATTATTAGAATAAATTTTTGTAAAAAAATGATGAAGAAGAATTATTCTGAAATGACATGTTATCAGTGAAATAATTATATCTATATTAGACGAGATTTTTCCATGATTAAAATAAAATATTTGAATGATAGAAACTACTAGAGTAGTGCATTGATGTTATATAAACAAAAGAGTGGGAAAATATTTACATCCTATCACACTTGGTGTGCAAGTGGGGGATATATTTCTTTAGATAAATATTAATATAGTTAACTTTAAGATCAAAATATTTTCAGTATCTTTGCTGTAATTCCAGATAATAATAATTATTCCATGTCTAAGGTATCTATTGAATCCTTTAACTTTTTTACTTTGAATTCCAATTATCCAAATAGTGAAATTGAGAATAATTATATATATTTAGATGAATATTTTACTTCACCATAAGGTAATGATAATTTAACTGGATTTTAGACAGTTTCAAGGTTATCTTTTAGATAAACAAAATTTCAATGTTTCTAAATAAAATGAAGATGTTGAAGAAAAACTTTCTAAAGTAAAATTTTGAATTTAAAAAATCGCTATATAAATTAATAATAATTAAAGTGGTCTAAATAAAAAGAAACTTAGTTAATCTAATTTTTCAAAAAATTATTAAAAAAATAATTATATTACAACATTTTTTGAGGATAATAGTTTAGATGGTAAAGTCAATTTTTAAATTTCAAGTATGAGAATTTGACTATAAAAAATTAATATAGGTAATGAAATTTTTCTTAAAATTTATAGATATATCAAACCAAATAGGTATATGTCTGGAATGGGTTAAACTGAAAAAACTTCAAAACAAATATTTTCTTCCAAAAATTTATTCATTTTTATTAATTGTAAATCTGATGGACATTGGAAAAATAAATTTTATTTAAATATTGATCAATATTGGGGCTTTCATAATGAATTATTTTTGAAATAATTAACAACATCTTCACAAAATAAATCTTGACATATATGGTTTATAAAAATATTATTTTAAATGAATGTTTCACCCATGTAGGTTTGGTTCAAAAAAATACTAATTTTATTACATTTATGAATATAAGAAGTGTACCTGTAGCAAAACCATTTAGTACATTGGTTGTGGGTGTTATTGAAATTTGAATAAAAAAATAATTTTATTCAATAATATTAATATAATTGATAGTGTAAAATATATATTTTTTGAAAATCCTCAAGGATACATTATTAGAATATGTAATACTATTCATCATGGGAAAGTAATAATTTTAAAATTTTCATTTATTATTTGATATAAGCAAAAAAATATTAGCATAATTTCATTATGTTATGAGGGTTATCTTTTGAACATCAAGAATGATAAATTTATTTTTCATATTTTAAAATATTTGTTTATAATTTCTTCCAATAGGAATGATATTTTTTACACCATAATCCTGGAAGACAACATCATCCATGATATACCTTTACTTGGTCCAATAGAAGATAAATCTTGGTTTTGAGATATAAGGGTAGAACAATGTTATATTATAACATAATAATAAAGTTTATAGAAGGATTAGATAGAGATATGAAAGATGTTAGGTTGTATTAATATAATTTTTAAAATCCTTATCAATTTGGAAGGAAACATAAGTCTAAATTTATCTCTATTAGTGAAGGTTCAACATCCGATGCATTATAGTTAGTACAAGTAGATTTATTTGGACAAAAAAAAACAAGAAGTGATGGTAGAATGTACTATTTATATTTTTTATATGATGACTACACAAGATTTATATGGGTTTATATTTTATAAAATGAGTTGAAATTCATTTTATATTTAAAAATTTTGTATCCAATGTATAAAATGATAAAAATAAACATTCGGTAACAATTCGTAGTGATCATTGTGTATAATTTTTCAATTTTGAATTTGAAACTTGTTTTTATTAAAACTTTATTATTCCAAACTTATGATCACATAGATATCCAAACAAAATTCTTTAGTTTAACGAATAAGTAGAATTATATGTGAAATTACAAAAAAAATTGAGTGAATACTTGAATTCTAAATATTGTTTGTGCTAAAACTGATGGTACTACATTATATAGTATAATTTGGATTATAATAATAACTTTTATTAATAATACTCTTTTTTAATTATGGACTACAATAAAACCAAAAAATTCTTACACCAATGTGTTTGGATGCATTTTATTTATTCAGAATAGAAAAAGTTAATTTACATAAATTTTCTCTAAAATATGATGATAAACTATTTTTAGTTAATTCAATAACTACTGTGGATTATATAGTGTTTACTAATAATAGATATAATATTCAGGGAAAAGTTCATTTTATGATTGATGAAATTGATAATGTTTTTCAAACAAACTCAAACCAGTTCTTCAGTTTTTATTTCAAAAATATATTTTCATCCTATGTTAGAAATTTCTCATGATATAACAACTGATCAAAAAATTTCGTATGATTTAACACACGAAAAAATTTATCCTAATGTTGAATAAATGGTTTTTAGATACCTATTAAATTCGTTAATCATTAGGAATCATCCTATTTATAATATCATTGATGGTGTAGATCAACAAGTCAGACTAAAAAATTAAATTAGAAATAATGTTGAAAATGCCCAATTTTATCAAAATTTGAACATAATACTCATGATTATGCTATAGGTGATGAATATTTGATGAAATAAATTCCATATGAACTCACTGAATATGAAAGGAATCACGTTTGTAATTTTATGGAACAACCTAAATATTCACCTATAATTTTTTATAAAATGGGTTTTTTAATAAATGTCTTTAAAATGGAATTATAGTACCAAATAAATCTAGACCTTTTGAAAGTGGTTATAATCAACAAGAAGGAATAGACTATGAAAAAACTTATTATCTATTAGCTGACTTGTATCAATTCATATTCTTCTTGAATATGATGCACTTATAAATATGAAACATCATTAAATGGTCATGAAGTGTTCTTTTCTTATTCTATATATACAATATGAAGGATATTTTCAATAAAACATTGTTCTGAGAACAAAAAAATATCAAAATTATGTGTTTAGACATAATAATGCACGGCATGGACTAAAAAATCTACTATAACCTAGTATAATTTATTAAGTTGATTTTTGATTCAAAATAATATCGCTAAGGTAACTTTATATGAAAAACTTTTAATTAAAAAGGATTCTAAATACACCATACTTTTACATATTAATGGAGATTTTATTATATTTTCATGAACTAAAGACTTATTATAGATTACTTTTTGGGTCTTATAAAATATGAGTTTGAGAATAAAATGATGGAAGAACTTAAATTCTTTCCTATTGTTCAAATTATGAAAAAATAGATGGCATTTTTATATATCAACATATGTATATTAAATATCATATTTTGAAATTTGGAAATCACAACACTAAAATTTTATGAAATTTTTTCATTACCTCAAAAATTTTAGAACATTATGAATTCAGGAGATTATTTCATTAAAATAGTTTTAGAGGTATGATTTTTACTTTACGTTATGTTATAGTTTGATGTCTTGATTTTATGGTTAATGAATGATTTTGAAAAACATATCAAATCATCATAAAGAATATCATCTTATGTATATAAATTAAAACTTTAATTATCTTATCTGAACTATGGATCCTGGAATAATTTTTCTTCTATAAATGAATCTAAAATTAAATTTTATTTCTAATTCTGATTTTGGTTGATGTAAAATGGATTAAAAAAGTACATCCTAAAAATTTCCATTTCATATAGAGGGTTTAGTTACTTATCCCCACGATAAAAAATATTATATACGACTTTCCACTAATTAAGAATAATATATGTAGCTATATGTTTCTTTGAACAAGTGTTGTAGGTGAAACACACACTCATTGATTTGAGTTTGATTATAAGTAAAAAATAAAAATATTTTTTATAACTAAAATTCAATTTCATTAATTTAAATCACATCACATCACTTGTGTGTTAAGAATATAAATATAAGACAAAATTTATTTTAGAATCTCAAACATATAAGAGATATAATTTTAAAATTCATTATAATGAAACAATGACCTAATAATACTATTTCAATTGCCCTTAATCCTGAGAGACTAAACTCAATTAAATATAATCTAGGAATGTTCAATACCAAATTTTCATTCATATATACATGATATTTAAACATTATCTTTATATTACTTAACTCTCTAAAAAGGGGGATTATATATTCTATATGCCTCAAAATTTATTTCTCTCAATGTTTTGTTAAAAAAAATTGACAAACATTAGTTAAAATCATCTGTAATAATTGATGTAAATAAAATTATATTAAGAAACTTCTAGACAATATTTACATTATGAAATTTTAAAAAAAAGTATTTGTAAAGAAATATCTATAATTAAAAATTATAGTAATATAATTTTCAATCACAAAATTTCCATTACAAAATTTTTAATAAAAAAAATTATTTTAAAAATTATATTTATAAAATTTTATGTAGAAAATTTCTATTTTAAAACCAGTATTAAAATAATTTTGATAGAGAAAATTATTATAAATATTACGAATTTGAATTTTAAAAAAAAATATTTAGTTGAATGTTTTTAAAAAAATTATAAAACTTATTTCTTTGCTAAAATTTACAAGAAGATTATATTTCAAGATGATCATTCTTTTCAATTTTTATGAATTCATATCCAAAAGATAAAACTCCAAATATTATATTTATAATTCAGTCTATTCAATGTTTTTTATTTTTTTAGTAATTCCTTTGAATTATTTTCAAAATTATATATTTCAATAAAAAAACATTGGTAGATAAAACATTTCTATCAAATCTGACAAAAAATATCGATAAAAAATATTTTATTTTATTTTCTATGAGATGTTAATAAAAATAAGGGATTTTATATCAGCTGTCAGATCTAGGGATGTCAAACATACATAGTTGAGATTTTATATATATTGGAGTGGCACTGTTAGTTTTTCATTTCTATATATCACTGCATTTAACTCTTTTCACTAGTATTCTTCTCAATCATATCATTTTGTAGTATGTATTTTTCTCTAATAGAACTCATGGCCTATTTATGTGATATATATAAATATATACCAGTAAAATATAGGATATTTGAAAGGAAATTATTTTTTTATTTTGATACACTAATAAAAATAGATATTATTTTCCATTAAAGGGAATCATAATGCGTTGATAAAAATGTTTTTTATTTTCACAACCCAGAGTTCGAAAAAATATTTTGTTCAAGTACTAATTTCCTAGAATTTGGTGGTTTCAAAATTTGTAAATTTGGAGTGGTTTCAAAAAAAATTGAAATTAAATATAAACAAAATAGCTAATAATTTTTAAATTCCACCAGATGGTGAATAAAATATTGTAACATAAAATTTTACTAAGATGTTATAATTTTTTAGAGGGATGAGGTTGGTGCTTATTTCTATCCTTCGAAAACAATAGTTCAGAAGTAATTTCTAATAAATCCAAAAAATTTGATTGCATCTATTTGGATTCAAAATTTCATGATCCTAAAGAAATTTTACAAGGATACATTGAAATTTAATGTTATATATTTGATTTATTACCTCTTCAATATGATAAATTTAATTTGGTATAGTATATTTTGAATATTACTAATGTTGTTAATGATGGTTCCATAAATTTAAAGTTGTTTAATTATCTATTTTTTATCAATATGTTTTTAGTTATTTTCTTAACTATTGTGAAAATTAAAAATAATAAATCTTTTGTGAGAGAAGATATATCTTATTGGGGAAGAAAAACTTTGGAATATGATGTTAATATGTGATTCATATTAGAAAAATATAGTTGAAAAATAAAATAGGGTCTCTTAAAAATAAAGGAAAGATCTTATTACTGACAAGATTGATATGGTTATTGAAGTTTAGATGTCTGTTGAAATTTTGATGAAAAACATAGGAATATTTCATATGAACACTTCAAATCGTTCATGAAAAATAAAGAGGTTATGGATCCTAATTAACCAACGTTTTGGTCATATAGAGATGAGGGGTTGGATTTATTGAATATATTTGTAAAAAATTAAGAGATGGGATAAGGGGAGGAGGAATGCTAAAAATAAAGACAATAAAATATATCTAAATATTTATTAAACCAAATATATTTTATTCATGCAAGAGATGATGTTTTTATAATAGAAAATGAATAATTTATAGTTTTTATGATGGTTATGATTATAGAATTTTAGAAGTAATTCTAAAAAAATCAATTATGCCTATGGAATAGGATAAATTAAATTTAGGATCTATGCTTGAAGCATAACAAAATTCTTAGGAGGATAATTTAGTTTCCTGATAGATTTCTCTAGAGAAATTTCCATAGAAGAAAATTATTCGGAATATGTTAGATATTGTACAATAACTTAATGAAAAATAATTTTTTTTCATTTATTACAATCATAGTCAATTTCCTTATCTATAAGGTCAATAAAGAGTGATTACATGGATTTGTTTGGTAGAAAATATTCTATAAAATTTTAAAACCACTATATAGTTCAAAATTAGGATATAGAAGTTCTTGTTAATAATGATACTAACATTGGAAAATAAGCTTATTATGACATAGATCATAATTATGGTCATAATACTATTAAGAAAGAGGAAAGATAAGTGTTTTAATTTTTAATGATGGATGTAATGAAGAAGTTTCTCAAAGAGATGAGACGTATAGGCCTTTAATATATCAACGTCCAAGAGCTTCTTTTGATTCCAAAAATTCTCCTCCTTCAAACACCTTACATATAAAGGAAATTAAAGTAAATTAATTTAATTAATATATTCAAGTTGTGGATGATATTTTTGACCATTTTCTATATTTCATATAAATATTCATGTACATGCAATATAAATTTATTATTTTATAAAAATAAAAATCAGAGAAAAATATTACATAATTCATTATAAAAAATGATTTTTAGTTTTAATATTTTAATACAATATTATGTGATGATCAAATAAATTTAAAATAATTTATATATGTATGTGAAGATGTGATAATGATATGATTCTTCATGATTTTATCATTTGGAAAATTCACCAGTCAACAAAAACGTCTTCCACGGTTGTGAACACATTTTATAAAATATATTTATAATAAAAAAGAGTGATAGATAATCTCAAATATGTTGTAATGAATTGGGATGAAGTGATTGTGAAATTATATATTATGTTTTATGTTTGGGGAGAATAATTTTTGATATTTGAAAAATAATACATAGTTTTAAATGTTTGAAAACATGAGTGTTCTAAAGCCTGATCATGAAAATAATAACTTATAAGTTTAATTAATTCAGTGGGAAGTCTGCAAGAATATCCTGAATGAATTTCAATACCTTCTAATTTAGATGAATAGAACCTAGTTTTTCAATTTCTAAATAAAAAGATCAAGGTTCATGAAGTTGAATATCAAATATTGAAATCGTCTTTAACAATTTTCGGATAATATTAGAAGGATATTAAGAAGGTAATGATTGTCATCAAATATCTTATGAAAAAATGAGTATTTATTTTATTTTAAATAATTGAAAAATATTTTTGAAATAACTCAAACTAATATTTAAAGGATGCATATTTTTTTGGAATTGGTATTATTTTAAATAAATATTTATGGATGTATCTAATTATTTTGTTATATATTTTAATTACACATGAATGAATATCTACTTTCTTGTAGAAATTTTCATTTCATAAAGAAATATATTTCATAAGAATTTCATGTACTCATTCGAAGCTATTAAATATTTATGTATGAAAATATTAAAGGGGAATAAATATTTAAAACATTTATGATGATTGTTTTATAAATTTTGAAATCATAATATTATAAATCCTAAAAAATGGGTATAAATAGAAAAATCAAAAAACATATGATCTAAATCCCAGCAAGAGTATTTTTTTCTTTAAATTTTTATTTTAAAATTTTAAAAATTTGGTTTTTCCATTTCAAAATTGGGGATACTGATTATTATAATTGTCTTTAAAAACTTATTATATATTTTGAATATGATCATACGTTTATTTAAAAGAATATGTTTTAATAAAATTAATACTTCATGAGTTCTAAGTATGTTTTTTCAAAGAAATATATTTTTCCATACATAGGAATGTTAATCTATCATATGGAACATATTACTATAATATAATAAATGTATTCTAACATTAGGTTTGGATATTACATATATGTCCAGATACATATATTTAAAATCAATGAATTTATAATATGAAAAATTTAAATAAAAAACATTATATTAAGAATTTAAAAAAAATCATTTTCTAGGCTAAATCAGGAATGTTTTCTGGATTTATATTTCATTAAATATTCAAAAAGTATATCTTCTAATTTTGAAAACAAAAGAAATAATAACATTTTATGGAAATACATAATGAAACAAATATGGTGTACAAACTGATAAGCATCATAAAAAAATATTGAACCATCAAAGATGAGTTTGGTCTGAGGCCATTAGAACCAACATTGAGATTCTTAGAATATGACAATTGTTATTTTTCCTATAATTATCTGAATGGGTAAATGAAGGGAAATATTTTAAATCATTGATAAAAAAATTTTGTAATAAAGGAGATAATAATATATTATTACATTGAGTTCACTTTACTAAAATATTATGAGATTATTTTTTATAAGGTCTTTGTTAGAGGTTTTTTTTAAATTCCTTATAAACATTTATGTTGTGTACTCATATATCCAATGGGGTTAGAATGAGTGATAATAGGTATAGGAAGATAGAGTTGTGTCTACACTTATTATTTAGTGTTCTTATGGATAGGGAAATAGATTTCTTCTGATCATAGTATCGATGGTCTCCTTATATATGGAAAATAGAACAAACTAGTTTAGATTAAACTATGTATACCTTTTTTATGAGTTATAGGATTCCTTCAAAATGATGGTCAATGTGTAAAATACTATTTTATAAAGTCATATAATATTTTCTTTACAAAATTAAAAAATATAGCATTACATTTTTTTACAAGTTATATCTTTCTCTTTCAAATTATATGGAAATGTTTTAATTATTATAAAATTTTAAAATATCTTATGTTCTCATCAACTATATATTTGATTTAAAATTTGAAGTTTGGATGGACATTATATCTGAAATTTTTTCCTAAAGTGGTTAATGAATTTTGTATGATTTGTTTTATAATCTACATTTAACTATATATATTATATCCCTTTATATTCATTTAAATACTAAATTTGGTCCAGTAAGACTCAGGAATTTAAGGTAGGACACATAATGGTAAAAGGATTTGATAGCACAAATAAAAACAAAATTACATGAAATAGAATATATAGCTACCCAAAAGTGGTGGTAGGGTCCAATAATGTGTACATCTCCCCAATGAGGACATTCAGTAGGGATTTAGGCTAGAGGTAGTTCCATGTGGTCAAGTATAGAAATTTAAACAAGTCTAAATAACATATAATTATTTGAGGAAATCAATGAGGGTGATTGTGATTTTTTTATGAAATATAATGGATTAGTATGTGTGATAATTAAATTTTAGAGATATGGTTACTACAAGGGACACGATTGTGATGTAGGAATTTTATGGGAATTACATTCAATGAATGTTTTTTAGAGGATCCAGTGTAGCAGAACGTTTTTGGAATAGTGTATACTATGTATACAAAATGATAATGTCAATGGATGTGAAAATTAATGTGTGTGATGGTTGGAATGTCAGTGTTATGAAATTATCATCAGTTTGGAACTATTAGGATATCAAGAAGATAGGTTATGAAGTTACTGATTAGGGGATTCATGTACTTTGTATTTCCCATAGTAAGAATTGATCTATTTTTTTAACATATATAATATAGAATTGTATGTATAGAATGAGACAAATATGTTCAGTATCATAACATTAATTGAAATTGAGGAGAGTGTCATGCTTGTGATGGATAAGTTTTGGGATTATATATGGTTGAATAGATTATGGACAAGCAATTATACAATGTGGAGTTCATAAAATCTAAAACATAACTAAATAATGTATCCTTAAAATTGTTTCTAAATCCCATGTATTTTACATGGTTTTTAGTGTGATGGAGTTTTGGAGTGACCTGTGAAGCCTTTTGGTTCAATCAAATAGGTTGGTATATGAAATAGTTGTAAGCTACATCTATTCACATCATGTCATGTCGTGTCATGGTGTAATAAATATAAATAAAAGGGAGGATCCCAAGACTTATTAAGTCATCGAGTGAACCAACATGTCGCACTATAAATCCTTCCTAGATGATTAATTTTAAATAAATTATTATTAATTAATTAATTATTTTTGAATTTAAAATGTGTTTTAAATGAGGGACATTTGGAAAATATAAAACAGACTCACCTACCTCCCATTTATTTCATCCTCTCCCAAGAGGTTTCCTTCTTGGATTCTTGAAAAAATAATTCCTCAGTTGCTGGGATCGAGAATTGAGGGTCAATTATTCTTCTATATATCTCACTAACATTTTTTTGTTGCACCATTTATGTATATAATTCATATTTTAAATTTTTTATCTTCATTGATGATTCCAATCACCCGAGCTTCAATAAAATTTCATTTTTTGATGAGAATAAATCTATAACCATATTATAAGTGGATCCTACATTTCATCTAAATTTAAATGAGTGTTATGTGTTTTGTGATAAAAGGTAATGAGTTGGGAGGATTGAGTGAGAAATTTTATTTAATGAATTTAGTATTTTTGGTTCCTATATGATAATGGTTATAGCGACTCTCTATTTACAAACATAGACATTAAATATCTTTTGAAAAATACATAAACATTATACTTAAAGACACCCAAAGAACATATTTGGTATAATGATTTTGGAAACATGAAAACATAAACACTAGTACATAAGTAATAGTCATCATCTCCCTCTAGTTTATTCTAAACTAAAACCCTACTTAGGCATTTCAAACACTTTATGCATTAAAATAACCTAGGGGAAGGAAATATAAAATGGGAGATCTCAAATTCTCATTAAGGGTAAATAACAGAGACATGTAATAATAAACATGATCATAATTGTATGAGAATGTGATCTGGAAAATAATATTTCACACCCTACATATCAAAGAACATATTAATGAAACATGGACTAAAGCATGGAAGTTCATATAACATTAATCAAAATGGATGTAAAGGACATATTCCATGAAAGAATAAAATATATGTAAGACATGGAATTGTTTAAACACATAAGAATATAATGATTTCAATAGTACCCAAGGCACCAATATCTAGACCACAGTAGAGTAAAAGGTCTTATACATAACTAAGTGAACCCCCATTCCAACCCAGTATTACTAAATTGAGTAAACCCTCATTTCATCCCTATGTTACTGAATTGGGTAAACCATCATTCCAACCCTATATTACTAGATTGAGTAATCCCTCATTCCCTTCCTATATTACTGAATCATGTAAACCCTCATTCTAGCCCTGTATTACTGAACTGAATAAACACTCATTCCAATCCTGTATTACTAAATAGATTAAACCCTAATTCAATCAATGTATATATCATGAGATATATATCATTACCCAATGTATTTGAGGGAGATATAGGGCCCACCCATCATATAATTAAATCATACATACATGCACAATAAGATCATAAATAAACATATCATAAACCATGAAATGAAATGGTTATCATAAACAAGAAAACATATCATAAGCTGTGGAAAGTGAAATGTTTCATAATCATTTCATCATAAACATAACCCGTCCAACCATGAGGGTTTCACAAGAATATAACCCATGAAAGAGAAATGGGATTCATATAAATATTACCCATGAAGAAAAATAGGGATTTATAAAGACAAAGACATTAAAAATTACTCATTCATAGAAAGGATATTAATGGAACCTTTAGTTCATTTCCCAGAATGTATGAGTAACATCATTATATGTCAACATAAATGGAAAATAATTTTGAAATATCCTCTACCTATTTTTCTTGAGGAAAATATCCATTCTTTTTTGTAAATGGATTTCCACAAATTAAACCATTTTAAAACCTTTTTCTAATAAAATACATTAGAAACATACAAATAATACACGAAATCATTTTTTAAAAATAGTTTTCCTAGAAAATTATTAAAATAATCATCAAATCCTTTTAAAAAAATTTCTTTGGATGTACATGAAAACATGTTAATAAATCATGAAAATATCATAAACAATTTTCATTTAAACTATTTTTATAATTTTTATAATTTTTTGAAAATGATTTTCTTGAAAACGTATAAAATAATCTTGATAACGTTTTGAAACCGATTTCTCTGAAAACAGATTAAAAAATTTTAAATAAATTTTTTAAAACATTTTGAAAACAATTTTATTTGAAAATATCTTTTAAAAAAATTTCTTTATTATTAACATTTAAAAAATTCCAAGGGATCTTGGAAGAAATAATGTCGAGTAAATCTATAAATATTGTACCAGGTTAAAATAACATTCCTTTTCCAGGATAAATATGATATAAAGGTACCTTGTTCATAAAGAAAAAAGAATATTCCCTTGAATATAATAATATCAAAAAGAAATGAGATTGTCTTAACAAACTTTTATAATGTGGTATCTTCGGATAATTCACTTCGTGTAAGTAAAGGAAATTAAATGAGGTGTATAGTATCATGAAAATATTAATATTAGTGATATTTAATGTAAAATGGATGTATATGAACCCTGAAAAATAGTTTAGGTTCATACCAAACATTAGTCACAAAGAAGGAAAATTGAGATAAAAACATTTTTACCAATTTGGTAACTTTTGAAACTTAAACCCCTTGAAAGAAATATTAAAAAAGTGAATTTAAATACCAGTAGATTTAATTACAAGATAAATATAATAAATCCATGGGTATTTCATACACCACACAAAATTAAATAGTAGCGAACATTGCTGTTATCACATAGAAATTAAAGGTGAGATGAAATTCACATACCTTGTATCTTGACTCTCTCTGTACTCATAAATGTTTCTTGTATAATAATTATAAGATTTAATTAGATCATTTCTATAATAATATTATTATATATATATTAATTTACATTGTATCATTATAACCTTATATTACCTTTTTAATAACAATCTTATTTTAAGGTTTCACTTCGGGTAATATTTACATTGTTCTTCACATTGTCGTAATTTGTTACATCTTTGGTCCTTATACATATATCAAGATTATAGAATTTAAACCATGATATAAATTTAAGGTATGTTAATTATATTTTTATTATAATACTATATATAATATATAAGTAAAAAATGGAATACAACATTAATGCAGATGGTAAGTCGAACGTATGCATGAATGATGTTTTTGTATTTTTTATTGTATTGAAAGAAAGTATGTAAATGAAATATGTATTTATATGTATTTATATATATATCATTGTTATAATAGAATTAATATATCATATATATCATATATTTTCATTAAATACATCATGAGTACATTCTATGCAGTGCGTGAATGAATCGCATCGCTTTGTAGGGGAAATAGTCCACACTTCATCAAACGGAATTATCATCATAATACCAAATGGAAGTTAAAACGTAGTTTGTTTCAAAATGATTAAATAATATTAATTATATATATATAATATATTACATATATAAATATATTTTCCACCATAATGACCACCATGATTGGTGGTAAAGGAGAAATGAATAGTCATCGTATCATGAGGCAGTAGTTCACCAAACACAGAAACAATATGTTGAACATCCATTATATGGTGGTGTGTGTAAGCATTGGTCAGAGAATTTTCATAAAAAAAATATTATATGGAAGATAATTTTGTTTTCACATAATAATTTAATAATGATATTGCAGGGGTTTGGATAATGAAAATAAAGAAATGATCATGAGAGAATTTGTTACCTCTTAATTGGGTAACTCCTTTTGGTTTGTGCCACAATTCTTCCATGAGAATCATTCTACCCAAAGAGAGGATTCAAGTAATAAAGGATAATTTTTGGTAGGTAATTTCTGAAGGTATTTAATGAAATTAAAGGCTCTGAGAGGTGTTGGGAATGGGTAGAGGTTGTGGCATTTTATATAGATGGAAAGGGACTCAGATGGAATTTTTGAAACAAATTAGGTGTTTATATGTTCTTACCTAAAATATGTTTTAAAAAACCAAAAAAACAAAATATAATGGAAGGTTTATAGACTAAATATGGACATCTAATGTGTTTTATAAATGTATAATAGTCATTTGGGCCCTTTATTGTAAGGGTTTTTTCCCTAATTAAGCTTTATTTGGCATTAACCACTACGATTAATCTTAATAACTTTTACTAATCATTTTGATAAAAAATTAACATCATCATATTAGACTATAAATATTATAATTAATACTATTATATATGTACAATTTTTTAAATTCCAATCATTGAGAAAAAAATTAATTTTAGTGTTAATCCTGTAGACGGGGCGAAATAACTTGGTTTTAATGTAGGAAAAAGTATAAAAGATTATTAATATTTGTTTATTCAATTTCAATGTGAAGAGGATAATAATTAATTTAATTTTTTTAGTATATTTAATATTCATTTAATTTTACCTTTAAAAATAATTATAATATCATTTATCATTTATAGTTTATTATACAAAAAGGCAGTTTTTAATTAAAAATGTGTATTTTTCAGTTTCCATAAAAAAATGAAGTTTCTCTGAAAATTCCCAAAACATCACCCTATGTTAAATGTTGACATTAAAAAATAAAAAATGAGGTTTATTTTATCCAATTAAATTTATATATGTGTATAGAAATACTTTTATTATTAAAATCAATTCATTCAAGAAAACAATATTTTTAACATTAATGGACCATACAAAAAATCATATCTTTCATTTTAAATATGTTTTATTTATAAAAAAAATTTGAAAATTATTTATCACTAATATTAACTGTTAGGTTACAATTATCTTAATTACATAATTAAAACAGTTAAAATAGTTTTTTGTAGAAACTCAGTATTGCGTGCATCGTACGCCTTGTCGGTGTTTCTTGTAGCGCTAGCCAAGTTTGTATTACGTGCATAAAAAGAAGAGATGGTATTTCATGTTAAATGAATGTTTGACTTAGTTTTTTAATATATATATATAATGAACTATTTCCAATGTAAATATTAATAAATTTTTCAAAATATTAGGGTGTTATACTGGTGTGATGTCTCATGTATGAAGGTGTACAACTGAGCGTATTATGGAATCATAAATATGACATGGGACTCTATTTTTTGAAAGGTGTGAATACTCTGGGTATAGAGATGAATAAATATCTATTGGAAAATTTGGTTTGATGATAATTTTTTTGGAACTAACCATGTTGACGTGAGTTATTATGATCACCATAATTATGGTGACATGATTCATTAAGATATGGAAGATAGAGTTGACTATTTCCATGGTTGGGAAATGTTGTCTTTAGGTGGAGAAAGAGGTTACCCACATATTTATCCTTGTATTTTTTTGTTGTATATATCATTTGGGATTGTTGATGGTTCTATTATGGTAGTGTGAATATAGGATTTGGCATAGTGATGTGGTTTTGAATACTTGTTGTAGGTGGTTGCCTTTCTAGATTCATCAGAATTTGGGATGTGGTTGAATTTAAATACAAATAATGTGTTCACCATAGAAATTGAAAACTGATGGTGGGTAAGACAATCTTGTGGGAGGTGAGCCTCCCCATTTATGTTGTGGATATTTGGTTGAAATTATGGACGGAAAGGTTACACTATACCTTGGGTTCTCCATGCTGTTAGGCCCGTGGTTGGTTGAAAGAAGCATAATTAATTGGGATTTTTCATATGTCTTGTAGGAGTTACATTAGGGGATTGTATTAAATAGAAAGGATCATGTTGGATTTTTAAGAGATTTTTTTGAGTAGTGCTTTTATTTTCTTACCATGTGACTTCCTATTGCATGAAAATGGTTTAGGTTAAACTATCTCTTCTGGTATGATAGACCATGGATGTATCATTGAAATTCGACATTCAGTAAGATTGGTATGTATTACATTGTTACTTCTAGTGAAAAGTGTATAAGGCTTGTGAATTTTGTTAATTTCCATTTATTTATGTTTTTCCATTCCCTATTATATGTACGGATGTATGTTAGGGACACTTCTTCTGGGGGCCAGTTTATTTGATACTCACACTATCCCTTCAGAATAGGTATAGACATTATGATTTTGAGTATAAGAAAGTGATCATGCTCAATTTAAATAGATTAATTATTATGGGTCCATAAAGTGTGCACATTTTTAGTGGAATTACTTTTAAAATGGTTTAGGTGGATACTCAATGTAGGTACGATGATCTTTTGGGATGTTTGTTTCATGTACATATATGATCAGTTCAAATGATATTTTATCTAATTTTTTATTATTGAATTGACATGTTATTATTATCTGGTATATATAAGGTATATATTTATATCCTTATTATGATTGTTTAAATTTCTTATACTGTGTTAGATTCGTCAATTCGACAATATTACTCGTATTATCACGAGAGGGTATATTCTCTCAATTATCACCCAATAGACCATATTTTCATGTAGATATACTTTCACATATTAGGAGGTACATCTACGATTAAATGGAAACCATCAGTCTCATTATTGTACAAAGTGAACCGAGGGATGATACGTCACAAAAAGTCACCCATAAGTCTCATCATAAAGGGAATTTAAGAATTATAAATATCTATCCAACATGGATATTCCACTAATGAATCTCCCAATGGGGTCTCATAACTCCCACCTTGAAAAGGGGTAACCCTGGGACTACCTATTAGAGTTAATCGATTTGCAACAACATCCACTCTTAGGTGTCTTAACAAGAGTTCCACACCACATCTTATGATTCATTCCTCACTCCAAAAAAATATACCCAAAGAACACACATTCATACCACATGTTTTAGGGAACTATGGATAAATCAGACCTCTAATATATTATCCTTAATGGTTGTAGGGATGACACATATACCACTATAATAATGGGAAAAATAGAATCATACACAACCATCAATTCAATTCACAGGAACCCCTAGAAGTCGTCCTTATCCGTGAACAAATTTATTAGATTTTTACACATATTAAAAACATCACTGAAGATAATTGTAAATCTGTTTTTATATGCTTGAGGTAATGACCACCCAATGAAACTAAAAAGCATCAGTCCATGATAAACATCCCATGAAGGAACTAGATGGAAATGCTATGGATTTTTTATGCTAACCAATGAGGTCTCACTCCAAATGAAGTAGACCATGACTTATTCGTTCGGTTGCATAATAACCCACATAATAATCAAATAATACAAAAATAGTTTGGTGGTAGTCCCCATAACCTAAGTAATTATAATCCGGACTGTAATTACCATGGTGAAATATCTATAGAACTCACCTAAAAATAATTTCTTTTAACCAGTCCATAAATGGTACAATTTCCCACTAATGTGATCCCATCCATTATGTCATTCTAGTTCAATGGACCTGGAGGGATATAAGGTGAATCATCTTACAATAAAACATCAATAGGATAATGTTTGATAGTATTAATTATATTATGAACCCACAACAAGGGTTATATATTACTATCGATCATCCAATCTATAATCTGGTCATTTGAACCATATACCACTATAAGAAAATTCATCGTTGTGATAATACTATATCATATATCATTAAACATGCAATAAGATGTATACACAAGGATTTACAATATAATAATGGAATAACACCACATTTATCAAAGGTTACCAAGAATTTATTTTAACTAATCATGCATATCATTCATATCATTAAAGATCCCACTAGGTTACACCAATCCATAATGAGAGATCAACCTTGATGACCACTGAAAACAGGGATTGTATGATCATATTCATTGAATAAAACACAATCCTTCCAAAATATAAACTCTGGATGGGGTCCCACACCTCTCTGGGTTTTAGAAAACTAAATGTGGGATTATTGACCTCACTAATGGTGATTATTCACTACATTAATCAATCAAGGTAGGACTCCTTCCATGCATTTTGGGACACCATCTCCTTTATTACGTTAATGACTACACCTCATCGATAAATATGATTACCAACCCCATATAAACAAATAAAATAGAACCATACTCTTCTCATGTAAGACCCGAGAATCATGTATCCATGATATATTAGAGACTCTCATGGATGAAAAAACCTCACCTATTTACATCAAGAACAAAAACCACTGTAAATGAGGTCCCAAATCCTTGAAGGTATTGGACTAACAACCCAATAATAGTATGTGTGACTTGAACCACTTTGAGTCCAATGGATTAATGAACCCATTTCCATGTGATAGTCTTGTAGACTATAAATTATAGACATTAACTTTATAACTGTAGGTTATTACTAAACTCCATGATCGTATATGAGGGTCCATGAAGTAGTAGATAAAACCTCATCAAATGGATTACTAACCCTACTCGAGTGTCCCACACCTTTTATGATCTCATTAGACTAGGGTAATATTGAATCAATAGATAGAAGATCCCACACCTTGTAAAAACTGGTTAGGTTACCATGCATAAATCATTACGGTCTCGGGCATCAAAATATTGAGAGAGTCCCTCCTAGAATGCAATCATGCCTATGTGAAGCCCCATAAATCTATTTTTACACACTATATGTCATCACAGGTATAAAATATCTTATATATAATATTATTTTTTATATCTCTTCTTGAATTTTTTCATTAAAAACCATTCAACTTTGGAAAACTATAGATGTTTCATAGTTTTCACACAAATAAGTAAAACGATACAGAATCCATGGATTGGGTCTATTTTTTAACAAATGTATTCTTCATAGCTGGTTCATAATTATTAAGACCATGAGGCCCATCCATTTTGAATACACATTTGATTCAATGATCACCTTCATAGTAAGTGTTTGACATTAAAAAGTTCTTTCAATCCAACTGATCTATCCCATTCATAAAAATAAAGACATTGTGGTTTTTATCTATCCCAAAAAATAGTAACCCAATAAAATTTATTTTAACCACACTAAACATTTATCCCTCTCACACTCCCAAATGAACTCTCTTCATTCATCTAAGGTTTATTTTTTCTGGATTATTCAATGATAATTCATTGAATTATCTTGTAAGTCCCCCATAATCTTTCTATTATGTTTATTATTACTTCACTCATGGTTTTTACTTCTCCCCAAAGATATATAATGTTATTGTTACCTCAACTATAAATTATAATGTGTGATATTTTATTATAGTGCATCTCAATATATTTATAGGCTTATCTCCATCAATTCCCTATGGATTTTTTAGATTTCCTTGTGGCTAAATAGATAATGGTAGGTCATTTAGTTTCATCTTTTTTTGGTTGAAAATATGGTTTCTTTTCTTTCGAATTAATTTCTAAAAATGGTAATAATCATTTTTATCATTTATTATATACAAATTCATAGTAATATCCATTGTTAGTTTCTACTTTTAGTATTGAGAGAGGAAAATTGGATTTTTTAAGCTGAATTTGTATCTATTTATTACCTTATTATTGGACATTTCATGTTTTTTTATTTATATCACACAAAATAAAACTCATAAAAAATCCCAAGTACATATACAGGATAACCCAAACATGATGAATTATTTTTAATGATATATAGTACATCCCTAACTAGATAAGTAATTTCAAGTTCATCCCAATGACCTATTGATGTTATCAAAGTTTCATTCCACTAATTGAGGGCTTCCTGAATTAGTTCCATAGAATTACAAGGTTCCACTAGAAATATTGACTATAGGGTGTGATATCATTACATTATTTTTAAAATTATCATAAATCTTTTTTCTATGTGATCATTATTATCGTATTATAAGCCTACATTGTTTGTTGTTTCTATATATTGAATTTAAAATCTATTTTTATTTATTTTATTCAAATAAGATTATGTTATATTTTCAATCAATTAATCAATAAATAAAATTTTATGGGAATCTATATGACTCATTTTTCACACCCAACATATACCATTTAGTATAGTAAAACCATTTTTTATATTATTTTGGATTAAGGAAAGGCACTACCTAAAGGATTGAAGAATTTATGATAGATTCATTTTCATTATAACAGTGACATGGGGGGATTCCATCCATGTGTCACATGGTAATTCATATATGTTTATTATTTTTATTTTTGTTCATTTTTTTAAATATAATTTTTTATTTCTTATTAAACATCCCATCCCACTCCCTTCTTTATCTATGGGCTTATTATGAACCTTATGTGACTATATTTAGTGGTATCTTAATTTTTTATGTTTCGTTATATTTTCATTATTACTGTTCCATGTGACATTATAGTGTATTCATTTTTTATAATTAGGGGAATGATCCACCATTTAATGGTATGTTCATACTTGGTTCTAAGATGGGAACCTTGTGTTAATATTTTTTTTAGATGAATGTATTCTAAAATGAAATTCCATTGATTCTAAAGAACTTTTTTTTCTCATGGGTATTGGGATTTCCCTTAAAACATTAGTTGGATTATATCTAGTTCTTGGTTGATGGATTTCAATGATTGGTTCATGAAAAAATGTTATTATATCCTTATTTTTAATTATGTTATTTGAAATTCCATGGAAGACAGAAGCTTAGACTAAAGGTGATCAATGATGGTTGGAACATGGGGGTGTCTAGAAAACACTCTTAGTACCGCATAATATGTTAGTGGGTATTTTAGGATTTTTCATTGTATTTTTGGTTATATGTTATCCTTCCTTCATTGGATTACTTAATGCTCTAAATGTTGATGGAAGGGAAACCAATATCTGCATAGAATTAGTGGGTATGGTTCTGATTGAGTGTTTGAGTCTGGAATCTAGAAAGGGAGTTATTTTGATTTTTTATCTTTATTTGTGTTTTTAAATGACTTTTAATTATATTATATATTTATTATTATTTAAATTAATGAATATAATAATGTATTGTGTCAATTCGTAATAATAGATTAAAAAATTAGCATGGTTGAGGTTATTTTTATATTATAAATGTATCTATTTATTTATTTTTATATTCATTTCATGCATTTTTGTGATATAATTTTATCCGTATAATTATAATATATCTTATTAGAAAAATTACTTAAAACATTCCATTTAAATAAATTTTTTCTAATAAAAATCATTATTGTCTTGACCTAGTATGTAAGGTTTTAAATTGGAGTAAAATGAGTTTGTTAACTAAATGTTTAAATGATAAAATAAACATTTAAGACCTCATGATTAACATTTTTTATAATAGAAAAAGGGTTAAATTATGGTTTTTTAATAATTTGATTTAATTATTATATAAATATTTAAAATAAAAAAATTTTAGTTTCAGAATGAATTTTTTTTCAAGTTTATATATAATTGTTTTGTTTTATATTATATAATTTTATGTTATTTTTACTTTATAATGTTAATTTCTAGTCTCCAAATTTTTTTCTATAATTTATTAAATTTCTTTCATCCATTTTGTGATGAAATTGGATTGAAAGATTTTATAAAGATCAGTTTCTCAATTTAAATTTTTAAAATTTTATAAATATTTTCATATTTTCTGTATAAATGTATTTCTTAAGAATATAAATTTTTTTTGTGTTTTGTTATAAGTGTTAGAAAAATAATGATAAATATTTAAGTAATCAAGTTGTTTTTTATTTACAATTATAATTATGTTAAACTATATTTCATATAACCCATTTATTCATTATAAGTTATTGAATATAAAAAAAATTTAATTTTTAATTCCACATTAGATGTTTTCTAGTTGTAGAAAATTATAAGATGAAAAAATACATTATTCAAATTAATTATCACTAAATACGTTGAATATATTTTTTTAATGTAACTTGGTCTTTTTTTTAGCCTAACTAGAATACAGTAGTTGGTTTGTTTTATGTAATTGTGTGCTCTAGTAACAATGTTTTTCATTTTATTTTTATATAAATTTTTTAAGTGGTTTTCTAGTTTATATATTTCATCATTTAATGAAAAATTGAATATACATTGTTTAATTAATTTATAAATCCGTGAAAATTTAATAATTTTCTTTTATATGGTGTGTCTGATCACACATTTTTGTTGATTTCAATAAATGGGAACTATGTCACTTATTATCTACATGCATTCTTCCAACCTCATTTGTAATGATATTCCCAAAATAATTTTCAGATTTATGAAATGGGAGTTAAACTTTTTTTTAAATGTTGAAAATGATATATTTTAATTTTATACCCTATAAAATGTCATGAAATTGAAAATGATTCCACCATGAAACATGAGAGTCCATTTTTTATCCTTCTGTCATTGGTACCGTGCCTGTGCAGCTTTGCATAGGATATATTTCCGACCATCCCTACAAAGGTGGAGTGCCAATATCATGACATATGCTAGGGAGGAGAATTTCAAAGTAGTCTTGTCTAGGTGATTCCCTCTAAGATGTACGGGTCATGTAATTGTCTCTAAGAATAGAAAGCCTTATTCTAGTATTTAATGTAATTTATAACTCCATTATAGATTCAAATGGTGTAAATGTGTTTTTGGAGGACCTTATATTAATTTTTAAATTGTGGTCGATTTTTCAATGTACAAAATTATATCTTCTATAGATTATGAGAAAAGATTTCTTAAAATAAAAACAAGAGAACATTTCTTGAATAATTTATCACTTAATTTCATTTTAACAATGTTTTGTAGTATTTCATAATTTTTAGAAGGAAATATAATATTTTATAACAAGTTAAGAGTATTTAATAATTTTATTAGAATCATTTTTAGGTTCTATTTATGCTAGTATGAATAATTATTCCTCTATTTAGAAGCATTTTGGAGAATGTGATTTTTTTCTAAAAACAACATTAGTCATTATCTTACTTCATTCATATATTTTTATAATTTTACTTTGTTTTAGATAATTTATAAGGTTTTTTTAGAAGAAACTGGTTTATGTGATTTTCAGTTCATTTTTTGTAATGGTTTATCCAAATTTAGGAAGAGATTATCAGTTTAAAATAACTATTCAGTTTAATTAGATTATTTTAAAATTTTATGTTTTATATTTATATTGTGTTCATAATTTTGATTGATTTAAATAATTATTACTCATTCATTTTTTGTAATTCTTTTGCTTATACTACATCGTGTATTTCGATTTTATTATATGATTCTATAGGATTTATTGTTGCCATAGTGGCTATTTTAATGAATAAATTCTTATAAAAATTGATATTTAAGATTTATTATTGATCAAGACTTAATTATTTTTAGTTTCTCTACTATATTTTGGATTGTTAATATTTTAGTTTTATAACTAAATTACAATTTAAAATGAATGTAGTTTTTTAATATCTCAGTTTTATGTAATTTTGACTATTTTATATTACATATCAATTAATTACACACTTGTTAGTGAATTCATATTTTCTTGATTACTAGTTTTTTTTTAATATTTGTACATACGAGTGGGAAAATTCCTAAAATATTTTGTGAACACCACCTGAGTAGAGTAATCTATTATGTTTTCATATATTGCGTAGGGTGATTGGGTAATAGAGTTTTATGTCTTCAAATATTAAAATAATTAATTCATTTTTCTATAATTATCTTAGGGATTAATAATATATCTAGTAATTTTATATTAAAATTTATCTACTAGAGGAATATCATTATAGTTATTTGTTTCTAATTTCTTAATTGAATAAATTTTGATTTAAAAATATAATGATTTGGGTAATCAATATATTTTTTAATTCAATTTCTCATTAGATATTTTCTTTCCATAAGAATATTTAAATTAGGGTTTATTTTTTAATTAATTTCATTGAAACACATATGTGAAATTCTAAATACATATTTTTTCGTCTAAAATATCTAGGCTTGTGGTGAATGGTATTATTATAGAAATTATTGTTTAGTCCATCCTTATTTATTTAATTTATTATATTACATTTGGAATTCAGTTCATTATAGTGGTTGTTGAATGAAATATTTCTCTAATATTTTTTAAAAATAAGGAATTTTCTTTAATATAATAATTTTTAGGAATTAAAGTACATTTTATTTTAAATGGGATCCTTTAATTTATGATGATTCATTCAAGTTATCTTCTGATTTTGACCATGACCGAACAACTTAATTATATTATAATTTTTATTTATTGTTTTTTATAATTAATATAGTTATTAAATCATTATTCTTTCCAAATTAATTGTAGTTTTAGTTTTGGGAATATTATTAATAAAAATTTATTATTAATATAGTAGGGGGAACCATGATAACCTTATGGATTGTATAATTTCGTTCATTATATATATATATTCATTTGTGTTTGTGTGTGTGTTATTATCTAGTATTTTAATTCTAAGAGATGTGTAAGGTGACTTATGGGGTTGAAAATTGATGTCGTTGAGATAATTGTTACAACTACAACTCCATTTCAAGTAAGAATTATATATTTATTGGATCTAACTATTTATTCTATCTATGTATGTTATTTTCCTTTGAAAAACATGGATATTTATCAAATTAGTGGTGTTTCACCAATAGGACATGTCAGGTTCTTACCGTGCATTAGGTCTATAGCTTTTTGTAGAGATTTTTTATAGTTTTTTCATGGTTTCCCTAACCGTACAGCCCAACTGTTTAATTTATAATACTATCTAATATTGACCCATATATGCAGAACATGGTTTGGAAAACTATGTGCCCAAACATTTATGTCTATTAAGTGTGTTTAAAAATATTAAATAAAAATTTTTCCTTTCGTGAATTTAATACCCTAACCCTCTTTTTTCTTCACCAATTGAGATACATCCCACTATTACATCTAAAATACCTCTCAATTACTCTAGGGTAAATTATGGTTTGGGTTATTCAAAGATATTTTAATTACTGCTCAATTCAGACCCTCCTCTCTCTTTCATTCATTATATCCATTCATCGTTCATGTTTTTAACTTCTCACATAATTCATGTTGTCCTAGAGTTCTCTATAGTATAATGTTCAAGTTGGGGGTTTGATTATAGGTATTTTCATTTGATTCTTGGGTTTCTCTACCTCATTTTCTTATGAATTGGTTTGGTTGCTAGTTCAGTTTTCTTGATAATGGTATTTGGTCATGTTTCTTCTATTATTAATTGAAATTTTGGGTTCATATATTTTTGAATAAATTTATAAATATGTTAACATCTTTTTTTTTACTTCTTTCTTGATTGATTCATAAAAAACCTATTTGGATACTCTCTTTATAACAGTAGATAAAAAGATATTCTTTCAATGGGAATTTTCGGTAGCTTCTTACAATTTTTATTGAAATGGAACATTTATCTATATACAAAATATGAAATGAATCTCATGGTATACCTCAGTTACTTAGGATGGATAAATTATATTTTACAGGGTCCTTTTACATGTTCTGGTGTTTCCTTTACTAATGATGTGATTCCATATGCATCTCATTCACCTAGTTATGTAGTTAATGTTTCATTACAATAATTTAGTGTATCCCTAATTAGTTGTGTAAATTTACAAGGTTCCCTATCCTTAGTGACATTACATTGTGATTCCATGAAGATAATTGTAAAATTTAAATGAAAATGTTTATTCATGCACTCATTATTCTAGTATAAGTCATATAGGTTTTTGTTTATTTATAAATATGTTTTAAAATAATATTTCATTTATTTGGTTAAAACAATCATTATTTAGATTTTCTCAGTAATTATTTATATAGAACACTTCATGTGATCTTATAAGGATTCTTTCTCACACCCTACATAGACTATTTAGTGTTTGTAGGCCTTGTTTTATCAAATATAGGAAACAATAAAAGGAACCTCTTCGAGAAAATGGGTTCCCGTAATAGATTCCTTTTGATTATGGAGGTAACATGGTAGAATGAATCCCTCATTTCATGAGGTGAAAAGTTGAGGTTTAATTTTTTTCACTATATTTTAAACATTATTTTTTCACATATTTTTTTTCTCACCTAATTTAGATATTTATATTTGGTCTTATGATTTACATTAAATAATTATTTAAAATTTTATTTTATTAGGTTATATTATTTTAAGTTGCCATTATTAATTTCATCTTTATTAGAACTATTTATTTAGGTTATATAATTGGGTACATGACAATCCATTAAATGGAATGTTCATGTGGATTCTAAAATGGAACCATTGTGATCTTTTACTTTTTTAGTAAAACCATTCAAAAATGTGGTTACATTGATTTCCAAGATCTAGTTTCTAGGACATGGTCATTGGGAATTCCTATTATTCTTTTCCACATGTTAGATTGAGTTCCCAATTGATGAGTCACCTCGGATAGATTGTAACACTTGTCATCCACAAAGTTTCTATCTTACACCTCTATAGAAATCATTCCCACGAGGACAATAAACATCTCCATTCAATATTGTCAACATCATAGGTATTATTACATGGTATTAAATCAAAAATTCAAATACTACTAAATGATTCTTGATCTTATAGGTTTCTAATCAAATACCAATCATCTAAGTACTCATGTAATAAAATCATACTACAAGTTTCCATTCGTAGGAAAATATCATCCCCCAAAACCTAGTTGGAAATCCTATTATTTCATCTAATCATAAACACATCAATCATTTACACCGAACATATCCTAAACAATATCCCACATCACACTTATCTATAATATATATCTCATGTAAATACAATATATTATTCTACTCAAACATGACCCTCCCCACTGGGACCCCATGTGTATGGTGATAGGTCATGTTTTCCAAAAAATGAAAACCATAAATAATCAATGGGATCATGGATTGAAAAAATAAATCATACACAAATATGGGATTCATTAGTCTAAATACCTTAAAATATGGTTAATCCACTAAAAAATAAATATATAATGAAATTAAATAATATATATAAACTAGAAGAGTTGAAATAAATGAATGAAAAAAATAGACTAATATAAATGTATGGGAGATTATCAATCCAATCCAACCATCATCCAAGGTTTTATCTACCACAAACCCTATTAGGTTCAACAATTCTATGGCTCCATATTAGCATGACAACATTGCCCCATGTCTATAAAAGGTTATCAGAATCTAAACCATATAAGGAACAAACATATTCTAGGAGAAATCCTACACATGGGTTAGTATAAAATTTCCTATTTTTTCACCCACAAAAAAGGATACTTTTCCAATGATTAGCATAAAAGAAAAGGTGATCTTTACGAATTCCCCTATCAATAATTGAAGAGAGAATACACAGTGGATAAAAAACAACTCTAACACCCATGTGTACTTCCATCATTCCACTTATGAGACATCCTTAGATGACTCCAAACATATACACATTCAATGTAATGTGGTCTTTAGGATCTTGATCTCACACATAGTGGATTTCACCTCTTTCATTATCCATAACGTAGGAAAACAAACTTCAGCAGTCTAGAAGAGAGAAAAAACTACTAAAACATCACAAATGCACCTTGAGGATCTATAAATAGAGTTCCTTCCAAAAAATTGTATATCAAACCATAGACTACACCTTCAATTGACATTTCTCTAATATTTCTATATGAAATGAGTAAAACATGGATTTACCTTTATGGAATCGTTCCTCTAAATAGGAAACATAATGAATATTCATAATCAAACAATTATCTTTTGGTTCTCATCAATTGGATGCCGACAAAAATAAATGAAATGACACACCTCTCCATTGGAAAAAAATATGTGAGGGAAAACACCTCTTTATCTAATAAAATACAAGTAATAGATGCCCAATGTTATACATACACTGAAATGGAGTAAGTTTCAACAATCTAAAAAGAAACCATTTTCCAAACTAATTATCCTTAAAGATCCATAATAAAGGGGATATACTAGGTAACTACATAATTCATGATCTAATTAGTTTCTTAAAATTACATTAATATAAACCATCTCCATAACAAACCCTTCAAATTTAAAACCTTTATAGATGACTCATTCCCCTAAACATCATTCAATTTAGTCAATGGAATTTAATCCTTCAACACTAATCCATCTTTTTTGACTAACAGGTAATGATAACATATGATAATCACATTTATTTTGAAGTTACAAAATCATACAAATGGGGGTAGAATTGTTTAGTATATTACCAATTCCTTCCATGAGATTAAATACTACATCATTAAGGATGGATATCTAAGATATCAACATCCATCACAGAGGACTCATACCTCACATATCTTGTGCAATAACAACTTTTTTCTTTACAAGGTATAGAACCAATGATAGTCCCCCTAAACTATCATAGGGATAATAATTTTAATCCTATATATATAAAATATATATATATATATATTACCATAGAGACATTAGAACTTATATACCATTGGACGGAATATCTATGAACTCCCAAGAATCACTTTTCTATCTTCCTTTTTCATAAATCGAAATACTATATATATTAGAAAATGTATATTTTAACTGAATGAATATTGGACATGGAGGAAATCATGAGTAATGAATTACTGACCAAATCAACCATCCTACATATATAAATAATGTAAACCAATATAGTATATGGTGTTCTTGAGAATAAATTGAAACCTCTAGGATACTTGCTTCTATATATATCCCATAAAACTACTAATTTTTTAATAAGTTACTACTTACACTTGTTCAAAAACCAAGGGCATGCATATATCCATGCTTAGGGGAATCAATCACCACCAAAAACAATTAAAGGACATCATTATTGAAAACATGTTAGGTTCATTCACCCATCATTCAGGTTCACCATTGGATGTATACATACCTCACACATACTCTTCTCTATCATCTGAACCCCATCATAATCACTAGGGGAATGAAATCTATAGTCTTCTGGAATCACCTAAAAAAAGAAAACTACTACTGAATAGTAAAACACATTCATGTTCTAAAATTAATGATTCATATAATGGAATAAATATTTTTACAAATATATCTCCTTGTTGGGAAATTATGCCAACCCAAACCACAAAGAGAATACATGGTGTGTACATCAGGCTTTACACTAGACCTTTAACACAACCCAAATCAGTGTATACATTCCAATTGGATGGTGTATCTCGATCGTTCATGAAATAAAATATACATTTATACCTGATCATGTATCCTTACCATAGATCTATTGTGTAGTATAAAATAGTATGAACTAGCACACACCATGTCCCTCCAATGGGGTATCAGGACATGTAAATTGGTATAGAACTTTCATGTAACTAGGTGTACAACATTGAATATACATATGTTAATCAATAAGTGGATAAAGTTTCTCAGATGAGAGATGCACCAACAGACCGCATAGTGTGTCCTCTTGAGAATACTCAATGAGTGGTAAATAATTCAAGACATTATTTTCTAAGAACTACTCAATCATTGCCAGATAGCCCAAAATTGATCCACATCTAGAAACAAAATGAATAGTTTGAAACATAATTCCCATAATAAGAATAAGTAGTTAAATTACTTTCAAAATGGTGTTGTATTTAATATAACATATAATATTTCATTTCGTATCAATATATATTTTTTCCACATTCCTCTAATCTACAATCTATGATCATTACATGCCAAATTGCTCCACTAGACACCTCTAGACATGATCCCCTCATTAGATCACCCAATATCAATTAAATCGTTTCCAAAGGGGGACTCATTTTTCATAAATGGAATTAGGGGAGATTTAGTGTAATTTAATACCCATATTTAAAAAAATAAAACTCATATAGTGGCACATACCCAGGGCCATATAGCCAAAAAGAAATTACACCTCAACTAGGTAAATATCTGAATTCCAAATTCTACCATTTGTTTTTTATTCTATTCATCATATCTATTTTAGAGAAATTATTTTCTAACTTCTTGGAATAAATAAAAAATTTTATAAATAATAAATTTCCTGAAAAATTATACCACCTCAATATATAACCACATTCTTTTTCAAGAATAAACACGAATTTAATAAAATTATGATAACATCAAAAAACATTTTCATGTTAATTTTAGTGGTGAAAATGAGTATTTTACCATACTAAAGTGCTTGGGACTTAAAAACATGAAATTAAGTTAAGTAGTCAAAATGATTACATATTAATATAAACATAATGGTTAAATATTTTATTGAAATATTACATTCCATAATCATTGATTCTAACCTGAATAAATTTGATAATTCTTTCCCCAATTTCCAAATTATATTAAGGGTTAGAGAGAATGAAATCTAAGGGTCCAACATCAACAAAATTATGATGATGTAGAACTATATGGGTAATATGTTTATCAAAATTATGTAGAAGAATGGATTGGGAAATCAGAAACAAATATGCTTGATTCTATAAAACACAAAGGATGTGTCCTAAAGAAGATATAATGTGTTAATTGTGGGGACACAAGAAATTGGATACAAAATTTATGTAAATACTTAAAGGATATTAAAACATTTTGAAGAGTGTTAATGATGAATAATGATTTTTTTCCCCCCACCAATTCAAAAAACATATCTCCTCATAATGAACATAAAATTTGGCCTTATATTATTAAAATTAGAATTCCATGTATAAGGTATCTTATCATTTCGTGTATCTTACGAATTAGAATATTCATATAAATATATTCATTATCCATGTGAATTATGTAATCCTAAAAAATCCTTTTGAATATCAAAATTCATATCTACAAGTAGAAGATAAACCTTCTCATGATCTATCTCATGAAATCTCATGCTTCAAAAGTCTATGTGTAACATGATGTTCTTACTCCCAAAAAATTCACATGGTGGTCTTAAAAACTCATAATATCCCATATTAAATGGAATTTAAAACCTATAAAGATCATTTTCCCTATTAAATAGACACATCACCACTATAATTTCACATTATTGTTGAGTTATATTATTACAATATCCAAAATATTCCTATTATTTGATACAAAATACTTTATGAAGTTTCCATATATGGTAATTTTCACAAATGATCTAGATAATGATTATTAATAAAAAAATGAAATATTTCTACTTTGTTCCCAAATATTTCATTTAATCATCCTTTTTTTAATTTTTGTGGTGGTTTTTAAGGTGATGGGGTTTATTAACTAACATCAATCTCATATTCCCTTTACATCACCTTTTATGTTTCTAATTCATTCCTCATGTTATTTTTTTTTAATCTTGTTATATTCTCATTTTTCTATATATACCTCAAGGGATTTTCCACAGCATAAAATAACAACCATAATCTATCCAATTACATTGATCTGATTATAATATTTAAATACACCATTTGACAAATATTTAGTTGTTTTTTAATTTTCACAATGTATAATTCTGGATTTTTTATTACCGATCTTCTGTTTCCATGAATATTTCCATCCAGTTCTCCCTAAAATGCATTTGAATTTAAAATTAACATCTTTATTAATTTTGGAACCTTAAAAAAATATCATAGCTGAACTATTTTATTTTATTTTACTGTATATCATGGAAGATTAGTTTTATTACTAAAATAACCATAAATTTCTTCAAAATGGTATGTCATGTTGGGTTCGTTCATATACATAATTATTCACGTATTCATTACCAGGATTCAAATTCAGTATCCATCCATCCTTTGGTATATACTATATAAATTTCATTCTTTTAATTTTTCCTTGTCAATTATTATTAGACATTTCATCTTGTAAATCAAAATTCACCCTTAACATCTTCTTCAAAAATGAAATTCCATATGATGTATTAGAAATAAAACTATTTTATTGATACATACCCTCAAAAAAATATGTAACTAGAAAATAAATATTTTTATATTGACGTATGTACTTTCTTAATAAGTTTACAAACCTCCTCCATCTAGTATAGAGATATTATTTATCAAATTATTTAATATTTAAAATATTAATGTAAATGTTCATTTACATTGGGGGAGGAAGAAGTATTTTTGGAACAATAATTCTATTACATCAAATTTTTTTCCTGAATGTCTTATCATGATTTAGAAATATTATTTATATTTATTTATTAATAAATATTTATACAATCATAGCCTTGCCGCATCATTGGAAGCACCATTGATGAAAAAATTATCTGAGTTAGAGTAAAAATTCTACTTTTTTAGAGATATTCAAGCGGTGGCATAACAAATTGAAAATAATTTTAGATCATTAATTTTATAAAATTATTTATTTCAATGTTTTTTACTTCATACATAATTCATTTTTATACAAACACACTTTATAGTAAATCATACACCATCATTATTCTTTTCCAAAATATGCCTCTTTGTAAAACATAATCTCCATAAAGGACCTAATCTACTAAATAAACGTTAATTTATTTCCATTTTTTCTATACCATAATCTCAATTCTTGATTTTATTAATTTTTTACACTCTTATATATATTAACTATCTCTTTTGTTCAATAATATGGTATGAATAGTAGCTAAATATATTGTCCCAACACAAACACACCAAGATTAAAAAAAATCTGTATATGAACTAAAATTACGAAGGATATTTGATTTGAATTATTATAATATATTGATCGAATATTCTACTAAGAAAACAATCCACTGAAGAGATAGAAACAAAATTAACCACATTTAAAGTGAAGTTAATTCCATGTTGAAATCAAGTATAAATTTTTTTAAAAATTATTCCATAAAACTAAATCTACAGAGGCATATAATACCATCAGTATTTGTTTTAATCAAAAATTTCATGTAATTTTTAGAATAAAAAATGTGTTCTTGAGTTAAGGAAAATAATTTTAATCGTTGAATAATATGTAGATATAATTTAATTTAACTATTGATAAATAAATCATACCTAGTTTTAATAAATTTATACACATGAGATAAAGCATCATCCAAAATAAATGTAATATTATTTTTAAAATATGTTATTTTATTTTAAAAATACATTGGCATTGATTTTTAACTATAATTACAAAATGAGTCATTTTCTATAATAAAATACATCAATTACTAAAATAGTCATGTAATCTAAAAAAATATATGTAAATATATATACTCTATTATTTATCCTCGAAAAGAGAGATGATTGAAGAAAATCTAATTTATAAATTAAAGGTAAATTTATTAATAAAAAATAAAATGAACATTCATATCAAAATAATGAATTTTTTTGTAAAATTATTGAATAAAAAAACCAAAAAAACTAACATTAAAAAAACATCAATGTAAAATAAAAAAACTATTAGAATTATTATCAAAATTATTTTATCCCATTTTTTATTAACATGAAAAAATGATTTGATCTATGTAAGAAATTAAATATTAAATGATATAAATCATCTAATTTCTAACTATGGACTTCAAGATCCAATAAACTCTTGTGAATTTCATTCATATGGATGCATATGGGCATATGTATTCCTCCAAGCAATGCATAAATTTTTATAGAGAATAATTCACATTATTTATACATATATCTACCATGAAGTATTTCCTTCAATTAAATTCTCAAACCATTAAATATATTATTTAATAATTGAGTGGAATTCACTAAACAAATTTCCAAATGATTTCATAAATTTTGGGATATAAAACCTTTAAATATTCTCAAGAATGAATAAAATGGAAAATTCGACTACAAAACAACATTATCCTTTACTTATAGTGTATATTAGAGGCAAAAATCCTCTTATAATTTATAAATATGTCCATATTGATTTAAAATTTCATAGAAAAATCAGGTAATTCCTTCTCAAATTGTACAGCCTTCCAAATGTCACCCAAATAACCTCCAATTGATCTAAAACATTTCCAATGGTCCCCTAACATCATCCATGATATAAATTCAAAAAAATTTAATATTTTATGTTATCAAATCACCCATAAAAATATCATTATTATTCATTAATAGATTTCACTTTTTCATTACAATCAATCATTTCTATAATGTGGTATAAATTATTATATCAGGTTCACTTTATCACTTTTAGCATTAAATATCCTAATTAAACAATTCCTTTAAATAATTTTTTAGGTTTTTAATATCTCTAATATTCATATCATTGTGAAAAATAACATTATGTTACCCTCAAATTCTCATGTTTTCATCAGTACTATATTATCATAACTTCGAACATTGTATTATGGTTATAAACCTTCATATATTTTTTCATCCACTTCATTTCTATATAAAATAAACTCCATATATTTTATAATGCTCTTATTTGTTCCTTTAATGGAATATAAAATTAATTTTATAATATGTCAAAAACCATACAAATCTCTATTCACATCAATAATTTGTTCTTTTCACACAAATTTAAGGAACACAACACAGTTATTTCAATACTATGATTTGTTTTTTGAATAATTCCCATTCAATGATATCAAAATATTTTGTTAATATTAGTACCAACATAATACATTAAAAGAATAATTATGAATGATTAAAAAATTTATCAACAAAATTATTAATAAAAATTCAATTATATATTTGATCTAAAAGTATTCAATTTTCATGGGAATATATCATTAATTTAATAAATCACCAATGATGTATTTTTTTTATCTCAATGAAACATTTCTAGGAGAATTAGAAATATTTTAGTCATATATATGAGATTTAAATGTTATTTTTATTAATTTTAAGTATGGTTTTTCAGCTGAATGACTTATATGATTATTTATGATATATAGATATATATATATGGGTATACCTGTATGAAGTAACATGTTTTTTATTATGATCAATATATATAATGTTTTTGATTTAGTAAAAATAGAATTTTTTTAGAGTTTAATCTATTATTAGAGTTATGAATTAGTATTTTATAATCATTATCAATTCTAAAATGTCCTATTAGACTATACAATAATTTTAAACAATTATGGTGTAATTTTTGAATTTATTATATTTAAAAAGTAATAAAATTTAATATTATAAGATATCGAAAATATTATGTATTTTTATAAAAAAAATTATATTTCTCCATAACTACTAGAAAATTATATTAAAATTTTAAATAACGTAAAAGAGGATTTAGGGAATTTTATTTATTTTAAGATATATTCTCACTAATTTAAATATATTTGATAGTTACTTGAGTTATAAACCTTTATATTATATTCATAGTAAAGGATTGAGATATAGGATATCATATCACTATTTAAATTTCTATTTTATATTAACGAAACCTAGAATTATATTTGTTATCCAATTTATCATATATTGATTTGTAAATATATTGTTAAAAATTTAAAATGTCAAGAACAGTATGGGTGGTATAGTTGTAAAGTAAAAATATTTTCAAAGTGACATATATTTTTTATACTATTAAATTTTATTGTAAGTTTAATGTTACATCTCATTGGGTAATTTTTTATTTATCGAATAAAATCTATGAAATGACTTCTATGCATCATTGAAAATCAACTAAATGATATAATATATTGAAGATACTATCTTTCTAACCCTTTATTAATCAAAGAATGATATTTAAAATAACCCAATGGATTTGGTACCAATGTATTTTATATAACTTCTATATATTTTGTGGATTACTTATAGTTTTTTTAATATTTTAGTTATATCTTATTATAATTCACTGATTACATTAGAGACCATATATAAATATTAAATTAATATATTTTATTCTCAATTGATAAAATTAAACACATTAAAAACCACAATTTTCCTTAATTTTTTATCATGAAAAATATTAAAATGACTGAAAAAATATTGAGTTAGTAGCCTACTTAAAAAATAAATTGAAATTGAAATTTTAAAATTTTAATTGGGAGGATTTTTTTATAGTTACTTTTCTTCATTTTTTATTCTATTATTTATTTTTTCAATTTTTTAGTAAATATATAGGCCATTAAAGGATGGATTACTAGATATCATTCATAATATTGTAAAAACTATTTTAGGAAGACCTGTATTCATGAGAGATATTGAATATTTAAAATGAATGTTTATTAAAAATATATTTATTTTATTTATGATATTCAATTGATATTTTTTAATCAAAAGAAATATTTAAAAAACATTAAATTTATCATTATAAACATTAATCCAATTTATGTGTAAATTTTAAACTAAAATCATAAATACCATAATGACAAAATTTCATATCCTACTTTACAGAATTTTTTTGTGATTAATGATATATTAATCTAAAATTTATAAAATTGTCATGGTTTTTTAGTTGATAAATACATTAATAATATAACATATTTAACAATTTTCATTGGAACACTTCATCAAAGTGGATTATCTAGGGTTGTTATGATGTTGGAATCATTTCTATTTTATTATTACAGAATTACAATTGGGTGGATGTATAAATTATAACGTAGGGATACTCAAATGTACATTGATTATAATGTGATATTTTTATAGAATCTCTTCCCAACTTTTACATGTAGAGATATTCTAAAATAGAGTCATATAATTATGTAAATTAGTGTTGAGATATTTATTGTATATTGGAAGAGATTCATGAATTTGTATTCATATTGTCTAGATAATCCATTTATTTTCATCAATTATTCATTTTTCACTTTGACATTTATATCATAGTTTTTTTAGTAAATTTAGAGTATATAAACATTAAAATTTGGTTGAACGGATATTTTATAATTCTTCATCATAATTATTTTTTGTATTCAAGTATAGAACACCTAAATTGACTAGAATGACATTATACAACACCCTATTGACATTCCAGAGAAACTAGAATCATCTTTCACCCCCAAAAATACCGCTAAACATCATCAATTTCAATACCCATTAATATTTAATTTTTATTGAAACAAATAGGGGAAAGGGTGGAAATTTTGTAGCTTAATTAAAATGTGAAATGATGATAATAAATTTATACCATCCAAAAATATTTCTTTTCAACATTTGTCTTCATGCTCTATTAAGTTTTCAAGATTTGATCTTTATATGAATAATGGGTTTCTCCTCCATTACATATCTTAAAAAATTGTGTGATGGAGTTTTATTTACTAAATATGTCAAGGAACAATCATTTTTTATACATTCATCCACTTCAAAACTAATTTCATCTTCAAAAAATATTGTCCATATAATCAGGAAATTCATTAGAATATATTTTAAATTCTTCCCATGATCATCGTTCCATCAATAACCACAACATCATTCCAATTATTATATATTATTATAAAACAATTCTCATGTCCTAGAAAAATAGTGATGAATTATGTATTTTTGTGACTTAAAAACATTTATTGACCAGAGTAAATCTTATCATATATTAATTTTCTCTTATGAGGTAAATTTTGGTGTTGTTTAATTTATTCATTAGAAATATATTCCACTATTCTAATATACTTATTTCATTCTATGATTTATTGAATTTTTTTGTTAATTTTACTTATGTTATCATAAACATTCATGTTAGTTATACAACTATCTATGATGTGTAATTTTTTACAACATAAGTTTAATCTCTTCTTGGATATGGCATATTCTGTGAATTGTTTCTTAGGTGAAAAATAATATTCTTTCCTTTTATATGATTTCACTCAAAGGTTAACTTATAAACTACCCTCAATTAGTTTTAGTTTATATTTTGTGGGATAATTCTTATATTTTTCATGGTTAAAAAAAACTGTCACTTTTCTAAAACAAGGATATTTTTTAAATAAGTTTTGTAAAAATATTCATGATATCCTTATTAGTTGATGTTAGAAGATCTTTTTTATCATAAGGACTGGGAATACATGGTTGAGTTTTTGATTATTTTCCAAATAATCACCCATAATGTTGACATATTCTTTTAATTTTACCTTGGGAAATTGAGATAATAATTTATTTCAATATATTAAAATATTACATAACACCACCAATAAACAATGAACCTAAATTTATTTCATTGTGTTGTATTTTTACTCAAGGAAATATCATTATAATATATTTTATTACATATTATAACATTATTCATTGGGGAATCATTGGGGAACTCATTAAATTTTATTTTCCAACATCCACCTTCATAGATTAGGTGGGATACTCATCATTCATCACCCAATTTTGTCTGGAATTTTAATCTTCACTAGGTTTATGGGAGTTACTACTAATAGATCTACTTGAGTATTGGTTTTTCTTTTTATTCATATTTTCAAAAGGTTATGCATCAATATATTTAACATTTCTTTTGATATTTAATTAATTCTATCTTAATATATTAAAATCCTTATAAGTTTTGACATTGTTTTTTATCTTAGCATTATGTGAAATTTTAGCTTGATTAGATCTCATGTTTCTCAGTTTCACTTTCTTATCAAGACAAATTATGTATAAAGAACTTTTGGATTTTCATGATTTTTCAATTTATCTTCTCATAAAACATAAAAAATGGGTAGATTTTCATCATGAATCATATTCACTTATTTCATAGAAATTTAAATTCTCGTTAATTAATTTACATTAATTTCCTTTTTAGCATTATTAAAATAAATAATTACTCTTTCAGTATCATTTATTCCATGGTTATTTTCTTTTAAAACGTTTTTTTAAGATATCATATTCACAAAAACATCTTCATAAATATTCCTCTAAATTATAGAACATTTATTCATAATATGTTTTTAATTTATCTTAAAACTCAATTTTTAGTGGGGGTAAAATCCATATTTAACTTTTTATGTTTTTTATCATTCATAGTTGCCTCATTTTATTGTAATGTTTCAAGATCTTTTAATGTTCTATAATTATCATTCAACATAGAGTAAATATGTTCATTAGAGCATTCTAATTCATGGTATTGTTCTATAAAACTACTTTCTCAACAACATTCTAAAAATAATCTTCAATATAACATTTATTCCAAAACATTGAAATTTCCATAGAACCATAATATAGAGACTTCCTTTCCGTCAACATGTTTTTTGAGAGTTTTAAATTCTTCAATCCTCTTTCCTAGTGATTACTCTCTATCATCGAATTTTTACTTCTACTATAATATTATATCTTATTTCTCCACAACATGTTGATGAATATATATAGAAACATAAACTAGAAAACTTTTCACATTAAACTTGATTTTAGATAAAAATTCTCCATCAGTTATAATTGAATCATAGTCTTTTCGTATTGAACGAGTTTATTGTGGTTGATATTTTTTTTCAAATACACAAGATTTTGAACCACACACCAAAACCTTATGTGGAAATTTATCCTTCTTTTTAGGATATGAATGGTTTAAATCATAATCATTTGACTATCTATCTTATTTTGTTAATCAATTTTTTTTTAAAAACAATCATGTTTAAACAAAATTAACTTATGTACTCTTCTTCTCAAGTTGGACATTCTAAACCTCTAGAGAAAACATTTCTTCAGCTTTTACAAAACTGCAATTTATTTGGAACTATTAAATACATTTGAGAAAAAATATTTAGATCAAAATTGATGGAATATTTACTCTGATACCAATTTTGATTCCCAAGTAGTTCATGTTGTCAATCTGAGAGGTGGTGAATTGGTTTTGACCATCGTTTTACTGATTAAATTCAACTTGAACTCGTTATTCCTTTAAGAAGATCAAACCTATGTTTTTATTAAATATATGTGGATATTTAGAAACAAATCTTCAATTATTTACCTATATAGTATACAATTAATTTAAGTAAAATACAGCATGGCTATTTTTATAATATCTCAACTCAGTATGAGAACCCAAATCTTTTCCCTGATGACTACCGTCAATCCATGGATTCTTTATCTAATAATTATTTCAACAAATAAATGTGAGGGAATTTTTACTACTACCCATAGTTTATCAATATATATAAAATTCTAATGTCTCCAGATAGTAAATTATATAAAATACAATTATTTATAATATTCTCTTATCCATCATTCCATTATATGATAAACATGTAAGAAGCTCTCTAAACACATCGTTGGGAATTTTGCATCCAAAAAATGGTTTTTATTGTATTTTATATGCTAATCCAATTAATATTTCTGGTTTGGTAAATATGTGGTGCCTCACCTTCCATCTATTAATATTCCTTCCAATTCACCTACGAATTCTATGCCTCCATACTTTATGCTTTAACCTTTTTATAATATTTATCCATCTTGTGCTCCTTGAATCAGGTTCCTGAGACTAGTACAACTAGATGATAACTCTCTTTATTCAACATAAAACTAGCTAAATTATACCATATTATTAAAATTGATAATTAATTCAAAAACACCTTTATTACTAACTTTTCTACAATAAAATGTTACCATAGTGGAAACTTCTAGTTGTTCTAATAGCTTCAGCACATCAGCTTCTTTCACTTGCATGCACAGTGTTAGTTCATACAGTATGAACTCATCTTTTTATAGGCATTCCTCATGGAAATATTTTGGAATCCAAACTCATTTCTCTAATAATATAAATTTTTTGGATACATATCAACTCTTCTATAATATTCCTGAAGAATCATGAGGGATATTGAATCCACACCCATCATTAACCATTATTGTCCTCTACATTACTGAACATCTTCAAACTCCTTTATCTCAAAAAGATAAAATAATAAATTATTATCATATCATTGTCAATGTTTATGTCTTTACAATGATTATGTAATTTATTTATAATTGCATCAATTATATGTTTTTCTAATAACATCTATAAGAATGTTCTTCCAATTCTCCTCTACATTCTTCTATCTATTTCTCATCGTATTATGGACTTAGAATAAATCATGGAATGGAATCATTAAATTTCAATATTTTTAATAAAAAACATATTTGTTTGTGTTGAAATGAAATGATTAAATATTAATTTTTTAATATAGTTAATGAAAGTGTTTTAATCACCAAATACTAAATAAAGGTGCTTAATAAAGTTGAATATTTTTATTTGTGTGCCCATAAAAAATGTAATTTACTAATCATTGGAAGTTTTAGTTACGTGTATTATAGGACAATAAAAATAAATAAGTTTACATAGTTTCGATTAGTTGGTTGGGTGGTATATATAAATTTATATTTAATTATATCATATGCTCCCTGATCTGAGTTGAATGGGCCTCCACCACATAATTATTTTAGGTATGGGGTTTTTCCACAACATCCATGTATGTGAGGGAACTTATTTTTTAATTATACCAATTCAATTATATCTCATTTTTCTTTCTTTATGTTCTATAATATTTTAGATATGATGGCCTGAGAGAAAGGATATGTGCTTACACATTCTATGATGGCTCTCAGTTTACCATTCATGTGTGTGTGTAAAGTTCCTTATAGTTGTAGAACAATCATGTATTCTAGATATATATATTGTGGTTTCATATAACTGTGACTATATATGAAATTATGAGTTAATGTATATTTCATGTTACATTGGTTATAGTAGAATTTAGACATACTACCTAGTTAAGGGATCATGTTGTGATTGGATGAATAGAATGCTTGATGAGATACAGATGTTGCATATATACACATAGTGCATGGTGACTAATGGAAGGTGGAGATATAATGGAAAACTATTGGGAATATTATATGGAGTATCTTTATTTTGTATATTATTTTGATATTAAATGACATACATTTATATACTACTTAGTGAGTTATAATTGGTGAGGATAGGACATAGTTTTATGTATTGGAAAATAAATTTCCATCAATTTTTAATTTACTCGTATTTAGAATGGTTTTATATAATTTTCAAGAGAGGATTATTGGATGATTATGTTGAGTATAAATTCATGATCATCCCATGTTATAAAATCTATTTATCATGTCCCTATGATATGGTCAGTGATAGAGTTGTCCTTTACATTCTATGAGTTTTTGTCTTAAATCTATTGGAGTTTTTGGGTTCTAACCAGTATTTTTTATTTGTACATTCCATATGTTTTAAATTTTATTAAATAACATTCATGTATTGGAATTGGTTTTTTATCTATATCATAGAATAGATTTTTGATTTCATATTATATATTATCCTTATATTTATATAAAGTGGGTAATTCATCTCATTTGTATTTATTTTATACCCTCTATTCTTGTTTCCAAATTTTGGCCTATTAGATATGGGAATTTAAAGTCATCTATATATTAATTTATACCCCAAGTGGTGTGCCATTGGTGTGAGGTTATTGATAAAGTGGTATCAGAGCTAGTTTTTTAGATATAAGATAGATTTTTGAGTTAGGGACTATTGGAGATTACATAAGTTGGTTGTGAAAAAATATTAAATTTACTTATAACCTAACGAATCAATGGTATACTTGTTAGAACATGGTTATTTAGGGCCCCATGTGATCTGATACAAGGGCCTTCAGGTTAAAAAAAATTATATGATAAGAGATGATTCTTATAAGGCATAGAGCTTGGTAGGTATCATCAATCATATTTAAAATTTCTTCTGTTTAAATTGGGTAGACAATGGGAACTACGATGAAATTTAAAAAATTAACCTTAAATATTCCAAATTAGAGATTTTAGAGTCCTAAACATTTTTTAATTTATATGTATTGATCAATTTCATAATTATGAGTAGATTTGAACCAATGATTTCTAACATGATTCACATGTAGATAATTGTATATATATGTTCATTTACATTTATTTTTGGATTATAAATCTCTGATTGATTCAATTCCATGGTTTTTAATGTATGAGGGAAATTTTTCAGTTTATAAGAGTGAGGTTCGGTTGGTTAAGCTGAAATTTCTTTCAGTTTGGTATATTCTTGAGTTGAAAACTATTTTTTATTACCTGTGATGATGTTTCATGGTGTATTTATAAAGTGGTGGATATTGTTCATCAAAGATCATGGTGATTTAGCAGTTTTTTTGGATATTTTTTGTTATTTGTTATTGTTAGAGTTTCTTTTCATAATAGTGAATGAAGATTTTTAGCTAGAGGTTCTTATTGCCCCCTATGATAATTCATGCATGTGAATGTTCACTATGTGGTATAAGAACCTCTTTTAATAAGCTTTATAACATATTCAAGATGATGTGAATATAATTTGTAATTTTTTAGGAGAAATTTCATCCAATGATCCATTTCCATGTCACCTTATACATAATTTATATAAATCTTAATGTGGTGGAAAGTGATGTGGTTATTGAGAGAGTGTTATCTAACATTATATCATAATGTGTGGGAAGTCACCAAGACACTCTATGGGGTAGATCTACGGAAAATAAATTCCCATCATTCTTATCACTATAAGATTCAGAATCAAGGTTATTAGCTTCACCATTTTCTCCTCATTTAACTAAGGCTAGATGCCCTCAAAACCCTGTTAGCTGATGATTCATATATTTTCACTCATTTATAGATTATATAAATCAACCTTTTGAGTTCCTTCCCTTCCTCATTAGTCAGAACAGATTCTATGTCCCACATCATAATTAGTTATTACAGTAGTACCTATAGAGGTAGAAATAGTAGCAAGATGCTCCATCTATTCATCATTATAAAGAGTATAGGGAAGGTAGTGGATATACCTATGGTTCCCTTATTCCTTAGGGTTAGTCACTATAGTGATTCTATTGAGGTTGTATCTATCGTGGACTAAGAGGTTATGGATTAGTTCATTGTTAGATGAATTTATTAGAGTTTCCAACACTATAAATACTAAATATCATGAAATATTTCATCTAATTATATTAAATTTTGATGTATAACCTATTTAATTTAATAGATATTCACTGATTCATTGCACCATTACTATTACATTATGTAGGACATGAAGTCGAGAGGATTACAATGCCCTTGGTTTTTAAAAAATTATATTTTGGTGGTGCTTGGAAGTATTATTTGTGAGGATGTTATGAGTTGTTGTTAGGGTAACATCACTCTTCGAGAGATGTTGACATCTCTCCATCGAAAATATATTGTGGACTCCTTAAAATCCTTGATAACATGGATACTATTGTGTTTAGTGGTGATCAACTGTTGGTATTTAGAAGGATTATTTTAGAGTTCATGAATTTATTTCAAGAATTAGTTGAGGCCATGTCCCCTTGACAAAAGATTAAGTTTGGAATAGATTAACAGTCATGCATCACCAAAATATCGATATTCTCATATAGGATGTATTATTTTATGTTATTGGAGCTCTAAATTATGATTGATGTTATTTTTTATAGAGGACTCATTTTCAATGTTTTTTTAATTAGGGTAATATAATTCAATTTTAAAATAAGATAGATAGAATTATACATTTTATTTATTGATTATCATCTCAAAAAACTAATTATAGAGAACAACCATTGTCTCATTCAAAAAGTTGATGACTTATTTGATCATCTTATGGGATCTATTAGGTTCTTGAAGATCCATTTATGATCAGGAAATAATTATATGTTGGAAAATGTTAATAATAATTATAACACTACATTAATATATTGTTATAGTAATTATGAATTCTATATAATATCTTTTGATGTTAAAAACTCCCTGTTAGTGTTTAGGTGACTTATAAATTTAGTGTTCCATGAGTTTCCCGAATGATTCATGGTGGTGTTTATCAAGGACGTCATTCTATTTTTAGTGTCTAAGGATGATCATATAGAGAAACTGTGTGATATTTGGGAATTCCTTCAGTGTCAATATCTTTTTGAGAGGATGTTGAAGTTTACATTCTGGACTAATGAGGAATATTTCATGGCATATATTGTGTCTCTGTATTGAATAGTTTTCAACCCTTATATCATTAAGAAAGATAACACTTGTGTATCCCCCAGAAATATTGTGGATGTGTTTGTTTTTAAGAGACTTATAAAATATTACAGGAGTTTAGTACACGAATTCTATAATATTATGACTTATATGATAGCCTTTACTAAGAATTGTTCATCATTTTTTAGAATAATGACTCCTGGTATGCTTAGATTATTTGATGCAAATGTCAATCAATGTTTCCATTCATGATTTTCTATAGGATGGTGTTTTATTGAATATTTTTTCTGACACATCGTGTCTTTTTTGGGTTGTTATCTAATGTAAAAATTATTGACTAGATTTTATCATTCTTGGTAATTTTGGCCATAGTAATGTAACAATGGTACCCATGATCATGGTTCTATTATTGTTGTTTTAATCAGAATATATGGTGTTATTACATCCTCAGTGAGTTTTTTTGTCTTCATAGATCTTATGAGTTTGAATTCTTATTATCCAATCAAAATATGATTTAGTTATTGTGCTGGTGGATGTATCTTCTAGAGGATTATAGCTTTGAAATTTCATTTACATGAGGAAAACTGAATATTGGGATAAAATATTTATATTCATATGTTGTATCAGTCTGGTGATGTTCTGAATGTAATGGTGGAGGTATCCACGATGAACCATGATACGAGAGTCACTAATGGTAGTAGTTTTTAATACTAGATGATAGTGTAGTAATGCTTCGTAGAATTGTTGTAGAAGTCCAAGCATGGGGATTCCAATGAGGATGTCTATTGAGATCAAAAAAAATTTGGATACGGTCTCTAGGGATGGAAATGAGGATAAAAAATATCAATAATAGTTTCAATGAAGGCTCATTATTCCTTAATAAATGTGTGTCGTGCATCCGAGACAATTCCACAGTACACCCATGTATGTATATATTCGTGTGATTAATATATATTGTGCCTTGATATTTTGGTTTTTGTGTTCTGTCATGAAGTGGACCACTATAGATATTGTCTCTCATTGTTTGGGAATCTACAAGGTGAAGGTTGAATATATTGGTTCTAGAGGGTTTCTTTAGCCACCTTATGTTACCCAAGGGATCAGGGAGGACATATCAACATAAATAATCATGGGTTTTCCTATATCAAAAGTATTTTATAATTATATTTTAGTTGTGATTGAAATTATAATTAATTTTTATCCAGTTTTATTGATTATGTAATTGAGATCAACAGAGGTTTTTTTAGGAAATATCTCGAGGAGGTATTAAATATTAATAGGGTTATAAAGTTAACCATATCTTATTGTGATCCCTATTATACCTATTGTGTTTTGAGAGGAATAAAATTTTCTTCTGGATCATAGATAAACCTTATATCCTATTTTCATCCATAGATTGATGGTAGGATTACCAGGTTTCTAAATCTATATGGGATGTGTTTTGTGCATGCATTCTATATTTTTATGATTATGGGTGAGTCACTTGGAATATTTGGAATTCTATTACAATAATAGTTATCACTCTAACATTAGTATGGTCATGATTGAAGTATTTTATGGAAAAATATTTCAATCACTGTTATGATGTATGTATATAGGAGAGTAAAAAAATATCATACTAGAATTATAGAAGAGACTAACAAAGAATTTATAGTTTTTTCATGAGTGGACTAAGGCCATATACGATAACTAAAATTCCTATAAAGATCCTTGGAGGGGGATATGAAAATGTTAATGATCAATTATTTTTCAAGATATACCGTCATCATGAGTAGTGAATGTTTATTCATGGGAGTGATATTAATTTGTTGTTTTTTCCCTTACATGATGTTTTCAAATATTGGATAAATTTCAGATTGGTTAGCATTTCTCAGGCAGATTATCTAGATTTTTATTTATTTCATGTGTCACAACATCCTTGATATTTTTACGATGATTCCCCATCATTAATTAGGTTTATTAGTAAAATTAATATGATGAAACCATTTAGGGGAAAACTAAAAAGACCAATGACAATCACAAATTGAGTTTTCAGGGGGAAAAAATTCCTTAAGTCTGTTTGTTTTAGTAGAGAGGTGGTTTAAAGGATTGTATATTAGATTAGGTGTCAAAGATGTATTCTCAATATCATTTTTTTGTTTAATATTTATTCAGATAATATATATGATATTTTCTTATTCTATGAGATAAAGTATCATGTTTCATATTTAAGGACTATTTCCTCCGGATCTGTGGGTGGTGTTTTCTTTTGGAAATTTTATTAAGTGGTATCTCATGGGGCGATTGATTTTTTCCCTTTATTTATTCAATGGGTTTTTCTAAATTCTTAAGGATTATTATTATTTTAGAGGTATATGATGTAATAGATAAATTTTCTAAAATCCCTTCCTTTTCATCGTCCAAAGACTTGTAGGTGTGAAGGTGGAATTTAACAGATTCTAGATGCGAGACTAGAGTTTTTTTATCTTGTGGGCCACCACACCAATGTAAAATGTTTTTTTATTTATGTGTTGAGTCATTTTATATTTACACTATACCTCAGGAAAATGTTTCTTAGAAGCATTATATTTCGAGTATTTCTAATTAGTTTCATGGTACTATGGTGGACCATAGGGAGTAAAATGTACAAGGTGCTATTGGTGGAAAGAATTTTTCCACAATGGTTTCCCAATGGAAGGTGAAGTGTACTAAAATTTATGGTTTGGTTGGGTATGGTACTTAGTGATGATAACGAGACCACCACACTTTATTGGTGGATGTGGTGGTTGTTTTTTGTGGCACAATAGAGTTTTGTACAAGGATAAATGAATAATTGGGTCTTGAATCTTTGAACTCAACGGGGTGGAGTGTAGAAAAAGTGAGGTATTTTCCCTCCAATGTTGTGAGGAACATGCTGGATTTACGGATAAAATGAATGGATTTTCCAATTTCATGGGGCATGATGTCTTACCAATTATGATGTTTAAATTAAATTCCTAAAATACTTGACATTTTGAGAGTATATAGTCATTTTAGACACTATGAAACCCGATAAACTTTATCTAAAGGGCACCTTGGATATAGTGATCATTATCACATTATGGTGGATTCCAGTTGATTATTCTCTATAAATATTCGATCTAGTCGCCATTTTTTTATCTTTTAATATATATCTTCAAACCTTAGTTGACAATCTATCCTTTTCTCATTATTTGATAACATTTCTTTTGGGTTTAAACATCTTTATTTATAAGGATAAAACTCAAATAGTTAGAGGTATTCACTTTTCCTCTTCTCATCATATTCCTTGTTATATTTCATATTAGAATATTGTGTTATGAGATTTACTTATTCTTTGGATTTGTTTTGAGAATGACTTGATGATATCTTTCTACGATTTTCTTCAAGATTCAATTCTATTGAGTATGATGGTGGTTGATACATGTTCATCCATTCATGGTTAGAGAATGTTGAATATTATATATAACTAATAATAAAGGATATTAAGATAATATTTTTTTATGATATATTGAGCATGCCTATTAATATTTTCAATATATTGTGGTATCTATATAGTTTTTGTTTTTGATGTTTTTATCATGTTTATAAGCTTGAAATAAGATAAATAACCTAAAACATGTATAGATTAATCAATTAATTAAATACCAAAGTGAATTTAATTATCTTTTTTCTACAAATACTATTGAAAATGAATATATTTATTGTATCTTGTTCATGGTAGATTTCTATCTATTGTTTTCTATAGATGATAGTATTATTATTTTTTTGAGATCTATTCATAATAAATCAAATAATTCAGTATGCAAATATAATGTTTTTCTCCTAAGATAAATTTTTTTCGTTCTATTATATAATTTATTTTGTAAAAAGTTTCATGGACTTTGAATAATTTTAAGTGTATCCCCTTGAGTTTGTGGGATGAAAATATGTTTTATTTTCTTATTTTTGTTCTATATAATGGAATTTCCCTACTATGATTTCATGTTTGTGTTTTGGTATGGTCTGGATAGATAGCAGAAGTTTAGAGTAGGGTTTTCTTGATGTTTTTAAAAGAAATTATGTTGATGTTGGATTGGTTGGAATATATTAAGGGTTGGATTTTCCTATCAACAATTTTTTATGCTTGTTATTTGGTATAGTTTGTGATGGATTATTTCCATTCATGATATTTTATTCAGATGGTTGGTTATCAGTTAGTTAATTTTTGTTATTATTACTGCCATAAAAAATTGGCATATTCATTGTGAGTTAATTTATTTACTTTTGTATCTCAAATCAAGTCTTGTAGTAGCTAGGTTATGGAATATTAAAATAAAGTAACAATAAAAATGATGATTTTTCTTTGTAATATTGAATTTTGTTATCTATGTGATGGTTCAAATAAATACTCAGGGGCATGTAATGAAATCATTAAATGGTAATGTGAGTTATAAAATCAGGTTCTGTTATATAGAAATGAAATAAATAATACAAAATTATTTAATTGACTTAATAAATAGTCATAATCTTCTAATGAAAATTTGATTATGTTTAACAATTTATAATATTAATTCTCATAGTATTAGATGGTTTTTCTAGGGAATATGACCAAAATTTCATTGATGTACATTTATTTGAATAAATGGATTGCGGGTATACATTTATCATTGTGTTTTGAGGGTTCACCGTGGGTATGGAATCATTAATAGGTGGGTTTTGGTTATTTTTAAAGATTATAGTATTAGAGAATTCAATTTGACACATTCACATCAGGAATTGTTTACATGATGTGAATAGTTTTCCCAGCACAAGTTGTGAACTAGTTCAGAGCATGAAATTTTTATACACTGTTAAAATGGTTAATGTTGGAAAATGTTGATTGGGGTTATTTTAACCATAGGTGATTTGTTTTTAGAATATCTTATAAGTTGATACATTCATTTCATGAAATGGGTTCTCATCATGAATATCATGGGACTAAGGATTTATTGTACTTCTCTTGGGGTTAGAGGGTTTTCCTGTGGAAAATTACCAAATGTTCAGGGATGTATCATTATTTGAATTAATAAATTCCGAGTATAAATTTATTAATGGGATTATGAGGGTTATACATGGGTTTTTAATAACTTATAGGTTGTTATTGGTTCTCTCATTAGAATTCGGTATCAGAGAATTCTATTGGACATGTTCAATTGATTAATGGTTTACATGATGTGAATCTATTACTGAGCAGAAGTCTTGACCTATTTAGATCATAAATTGTTTACTTGATGTTAAAATGGTTCACATTGGGAAAAGGTTTATTGGGTTATTTTTACCTAAGGTTTTGTGTTATTAAGAGTATCTTATATATCGAAAAATTCACACCATTAAATGGGATCACATTATGAATATTAGGGGACCAGTGTTTTTAAAACAGATTTTTCATATAATTTTATTTCATCATCCATCCATATTAAAATCTCGAACCCATAGGGAGACTATATGTGATTTGGGGGTGATTACTTTCCTCCGGGATGTATTAGTATAGAATTTAATCTCGAGTGAATTCCTTTGCTTTGGTCATCCCCTTTTCCATACTCTATTCACTATTATGGTGGTGAGATATCCTGAAAATATTTGATCAGATTTTTATCATGATGTTTGTGTCATCATGGTATTCCTTGTTACCTATTTCACCTTCAATCTTTGTTAGTTCTCCCCATTGATAGTGTCTCATTGATCTCAAGTTAAAGGTTGGTGGTCTTGAAAAAATGCATATGCTCTATTTATTTCTGATTAAGTGTGTGAAATATTATGAAATTGTGTCGACTATATATGATAATTAACTAATAAAGTCATGGGTGATGATAATAATGTGTTTGTTCGACTCCTTGTATCCCTTTGGATCCATTAGTGTGGAGACCACACTTATGGATACTCTACGGGTGAGCCTAACCATGAAATACAATGAAGTGGCTAATGGATTAAAATATATTTTAATGATACATGAGACCTTATGAAATTATTTATGATATATTCACCATGTAAAATGTTAATAATATTTATCAAAATGAATAGTGAAAATTTGACATGATATGGGTGTGTACACTAGAATGTTAACATCTTAAGATAAAACTTGATGATTCAAAGTGTAATTAAAAGACAAATGTTATTTTTATGAATTTAGTATTTTTACTTCTAATGTTATTTTATTTTATTCATTACCTTAAGTATTATGTTGCGATTTATGTTGTACTGCATATGGGTTTTGTCCTTGTTGTTCTAATATTCTTATAGAAAGGGATATATCGAGTTGTGATGAAATACATATATAAAATACTTTTATAGTTTATTCTAAGATTCATATATAAAAGGATTCTACAAATTGTGTTTTAATGATTATATAAAGGGATTGGACTAGTTATTACGAAATGATTATATAAAAGGAATGGCCAATATCCTAATAAATCCTTTAATAAATGGCTTGGCCTAGTTTTTCTGAATTTCTTATATAAAGTACTTGGATCATTTCCACCAAAATTCTTATATAAAGGATGTTTTCGGGTTATGCTAAAATTATTATACCGAGTGATTTTATAAATGATGTGATTATGATATCGACTTGTGGTTGTGATTGGAATGGTAATTATAAATTTTCATAGATATTCTAGAATAGTTCCAAAGTAGGTTGATTGTTTTGATTAATTAATTAATTAATTAATTAATATATTTTCACCTTTATTTCATGCACTTACAATTAGACTAGTTTATTTTTGACACAGCGGTTTCGACCAACTGATATTTACTCATACCCATCATAGTCTGACATTTAGTACCCAGGGATATTAGATGGACATAGGATTGGATAAAGGAAAATGACCTTGCTATTGATTATTCCATGCTGGATGGGTTGTAGCTTGGAAAAAAGATTGACTATGGATTTGGGTCCAGTGTCTTTTGAGTTTATTTGTGCCAATGTAGTATTTTATATTTATGAATTCCAATATATATGAGTTACATTTCATCATAAAATTACATGGTTCATTGTTATTTTTTTGACATGGTTCATCTTTTACCTTCTAGTTGTGTGTTGTACTATTTCTTATTTTCTTATTACTGTGATATTTTATTAATTCCATTATATTGTAACTCTATACCTATAGGTGTAGACTCCCCACAATATTCCCTATACTGATATAGCTAGTAGAAAATCTCAAGAATATGTGGAGGTGTTCTTGAGTTGTGGTATCCAACCTGATTTGGCCATGTGAAAGAGCACTAGATCCGAGGATATTGAAAATTTGTATCAGCAGAATCAAGATTTTATTTTCTATTTCATTACTATTTATGTAATATAGAAAGGATACTATAATGAATAAAATATGGTAATGATCGTTTATAAGGGAATATATAACCCATTTATAGGGGAATCTGAGTTCCTTAGGATGGTATTGTTTTTTATGATTCTTTCTTATTACATTTTATAATATTTCTCCTTGGGTGATTCACTTGTTTGGTGATGTGATTATTTCCTGATATTTCTACTCATGGCCTAGTATTGCACGACATGAGTATGTGTGAATCATTTTTTCCACATAAGGGTATATATTTTCTGATATTGTTCATTATAGGTACATATTTGTTTCATGAGATATATTTTACATTATGAACTGTGAATTGAGATACCGATCATATCTAATGAAAAAAGCAAACAAATGATTTGTTATGTCTTCAAATTCAATTGTTATGACATTTTAGGGAGAATATGATCTGTTGTTTCTTTATTTTTTTCAACTTTTATAGATGAACATTATGTCATCTAGTGTTATAAAGAGTTTTTTTATCTTATAGAGAAAATGTATCCCAGTTTTCTTTGAATTGAGAATTTTAAGAGAGGAAATGGAAATTCTCCTAATGTAGTTGAACCGTAGTGTACTCTAACTCTTGAGGATCATAATGATGTTCATATTCACAATATATTTTGAAGGGTCTTGTTATTTATTGGAATAGATATTTTCCACACTATACCATTGTTTATTTATATGGAAAGAGTATTACAACTATAGCATCCACCTACCTTTATAGAGGAGGTACACTCGTAGGTATCCGACTTTTAGATCCTTTCAGTACAAAAAAATCATCAATAACATTGAATAACCCATAGATAAGAGGGAGAATATTGCAATATACATGCTTCATGGAAAATCCAAGATTTGGTGGTACATTCTTGAGTAATCATTATAATTTATCCTTGAAGGAAATGGACATGAATTGTTTGAGCCACTTCTACTCAGAAACATGGTCGGATGAGAAGGAACATGAGTTTATGACCCTGACATAAGAGGTTATAGCACTGACAAACTGTCACGAACCGACCCTAACCGAGATCGAGCCGCAACTACCCCAATCCCGCCTCCATAGGCCAGGGGATGGAGACCAGCGCCATAGGCTAACAACTCGGGGAGCCCTTTGCCTATGTACTTGTACACACACACGCAACACAGTCAATGAAAAAGTGAAGAGTAAAAGAGAAAGTAAAGTACCAACTGCTATATATAAACCAAAAAATACCATCGACCTCTACTAGTACAAAGTAAAACCTGAAGGTAAACTGGAAAGAAAAAGGAAAAAACATGCGCCCAACCAGAAAAGTTCCACAACCCAGCAACAGGTAAAAAAAAGTAAAACAGCTGGGAGAGTCCCACACATGGAACCCGACTACGACCACCGCACGTGGTCCAAGCTCCCGAACTCCTAAGCTCCTCTGATGTCATGATCGATCTCTCTATCGTCTGCAAGGGCACACCCAGTGAGGGAAAATCTCAAGAAGGGGTCAGTATAAAAATACTAAGTAGGATACCCTGAAGGCTCGAGGGAGAAACAAAGGAGGTACCGAAGGTTGAGCAGTAGATCGAACAGGGGAAAGTAAATGAGTACAACTGAGAGTGCAGTAAAGAGTACAACATGGAGTGCAGTAGAGTATCAGCTCAACCCAACAAGAGAAAGTAATTATACTCATCCAAACGCAAGGAGATAGAAATGGTGAGAAGATAAACTTCTCGTCGAGTCTTTGATACCTATAGAAGGAGATTATACTCATCAACCACACAAATCTAGACATAGAAAGCACATTTCATACCCCACACGTCTTCAACTTTCCTGGAAGGAGAGTAACCAAAACCCAAGAAGTAGGTACTGGAACAAGGTATATACATATCCATATGCTCAAACAAGAATCCCAAACATGATTGCAGGGGGATCATCATCCCGTAGCATAGCCCATGAATGTGAGTCATCATCAGTCTCAGAAGTAACCATCATCGATGCCCAGCATCCCACACGTCTGCCCCAAACTGAAAGCAAAGGGGATCAAATCACCACACCTCGACACTATCCACTTTGTGCTGCACTGACTCGCTCGCATGGTTTTAGGTCGCATCACAAGGATGCATCTTGGTGGGAAAACCACCCCCACGTACTTGAGAGTACCGGGTTAAGACAAACCACACCTCGTCACTGTCCCACAGTCGAGAGGCCTTCTCAAAGTCAAAGTTGTCACATCACTGACCCATAAAAACAAGTGTCCCACTCCGGTAGTCACAGAGTAAAGCCACAGAATAGCCTAGTAGAAAGGACTGAGTCTGAAATGCCAATGGATGACCCACTGCCCAGCCCTGCTGGAGGGTAATTCATAATAAGATATCGGGTGACCCACTGCCCAGCCCTACTAGAGGGTAAACCCTAATACATCTTCAGGCGACCCACTGCCTAGACCTATTGGAGTGTAGACCTGGAATAATTCAACAGGAGACCCACTTCCCAACCTTGCTGGATTATAGACCCTCAAGAGTTGTCGGGTGACCCATTGCCCAGTCTCTGTTGGAGGGTAAACCCTAAAAGGTCATCGGGTGACCCACTGACTAGTCACTACTGGAGGTTAAACCCTAGAAGTCAGTGAGAAACCCACATCCCAATATCTACTGGTGGTTAAACCTAGATAATTCGATGAGCAACCCACTGCCTAGTATCTACTAGAGTGTAAACCCGGAACTGCTTTGGCCATTCCCACTTGACGGTACAACACTGGCCAAAAGAACTCGGAGTTGGTATCGTGCAACCACCCAACTCTAGAACAAAACTAGGGGAAACCACTCAACCCGGCTGGTCCAAACCATCGGGAATAGGGGGACCCTCTATGTCGCGAGAGGTCAAACATACGTAAAGTAGAACACGACACACACATGGGGCCCACACGACGTGTGGGCCCAGCTCATCTCCAAACAAAGCACAAATTCTCTGAGGCACATACTACATCATGTACCTCCATGAATTCCCATATACTCCTATAGTATACCACATCTCTAGACCAAATACTATCTTGCACGTGACACCCAACGTCCACGCGAAGGGTGAAAACGTAATTCGCCAAACTGCTTCATCTACGGCTCCAGCACGGCCATCCACATCTCTTCAAACATTCACTTCACTCTCCCAAGAGTGAACACGATCACACGCCAAGGGTTCTCTGCAAACACCACAGAAGAACCTCCACCAGTACACCTTCCATGCTTCCACATTTAAATGAGATCTTGAAGGAGTATTCAGACATCCAAAATGATCGCAACGTTGTAATCGTCGTGGTAAAACATGCGAGATATACTACTTTCTCACCACCAACGAATATCCAACGTAAAAGTCGCCAACATCGCTTTATGCCCGAACGGCGTCCCGTGGTCCCAAGCCTCAGCCCCAAAAATAGTCGGGCGCATCGCACCATTGTGATCTCCTCGGGAAAACACGTCAAAAGGACTGCTCACTTGAGTGGAATAGATATCTGGAGCTAAAGATGTGTTCCGACATACCGAACACAATCAGTGATGTGTGGGACCCGCATCTCGGTCCCGAAGCGCTACCAATGGATCACACTGTTGTGATCCTCTTCAAAAAGTACACAAGTTTGACTATTAACTTGTCCAAAACGGACACTCAGTGATAATGCCTGAAATCACCGTCAACTCCCAAAACAGCCCTCGCGGGGCCTGCACCAGCATGCGGAATTAAAGTGGACAGATTGTGCCAATGAAATTCCCTTGGAAAAACACCCAAAATTGACTAGTCGCACGCCCTGAATGGACATCCGATGAAAAAGTTATGAAACGCCGCTCGCAGAATAAAAGATGAGTTGTGGGGCCCACATCTCAATTATAGTTTCAACGCCTGAAAACCCCTTGGGAGTCTTTCTCTCGACGCCAGGGGCGCAACGCCACGGACGGTGCTCAAAACAGACTCTGGATCTGCTCGTGCCATCCGAAACAAAAACCCCAGCGAGGCACTAAATAGTACTTAGCAGACATGTTGCGCCACTGAGCCCCCGTCTCGCGAATTAAAAATTTCCGAGTCCATCTCAAAACCTCCATTTAGATTCGAGGATCGCATTTCTACAGACGACGCATTAATCAGACGCCCAATGTAAGAGCTACAATCGTTCCAAACTTTGAAAATAATAATAATATTATTATTTATAGGGTGTTTTATTGACCCGCTCCACGGGTCACTGAAAGATACCCAATGTTGGTCATAAAAAGACCACATTGAAAACAAAGGTGCACTGCCGCTGACGGCGCATGAATTGGATGACGCATGGGGATGTTACACCAGATTCACCGTTTTAATAATTATAACATTTTTATAATTATTAAAATCATTTTTCATTTTTTTTAAATATATAATTTTTGTTTTCCTATGGCTGTTTTTTTCTCTCTCTGATTAAGAGAGACTCCCTTTTTTTATCTTGTCATGCCCCTTTTTTATCCTTTTTTTTTTGTTATCTTGGTCGCCTGCTTTTGCAGGTCGCTTCCAGCAGAGACCCACAACAACGGGACTCCTTCTCCACCTGGGTCGCGCGACCCTGGTCGTCCCGCTAACCGGCACCGACCGGCCACCGGTCGGTGCTCCTCCTTAGGATGCTGCAACACCCCCCTCCTAATGCCCTACAGTCCAGCCGAGCTGTTTTCCCTCACGCGCACAGCCCCCATGTCGCCTCCGCATAAGCCACATCGGACATCCCGTCTCCCACCTCCCCTGTGGCTCCCCTACGCTGCTATCAGCGTCAACCCGCACTACTATTGGCCAAGCACCGTCTGTCCCGCGCTGCACCCTGTATCTCCACCGCAGTCCAGCCACCTCACACAACTTAACCCCTTGCAACAAATCATGCTACCGGGGCTTTCGCAACCTACTGCAGTTTCGATTTAATCCAAAACTAAAATATAGAGGCAGATCTGCGATCCTGAGTTCGAGATCTTTTTGGTGGTATGTCGTGCTCAATGATTGATGCAAAAGGAGGGGTGTGCGAGGAGTAATAAACAAAAAACAAGGGATCGGGGCTCAAAAATCAAACTGCCTACCTACAGGGCATATCACGAAGCTTAATTGCACGATCCACGCCTTGTCATCGCTGCTTTTTCCTTGATCGGAGAGGAGGAGGAAGAGATGGGGGAGAGTGGTTCTTGGGACGGTGAGAATGAGGGTCGTTAGAGAGAACAAATGAGGGGGGTATGGGGAGATGATAACTTAAATAAGTTTTTAATCAACCATTAATAAAAATACTTAACCAAAAATAAATCTTGGTCTGAAACCCCAAACACAGTGAAATTTAAGTCACACCTAGGGTAAACACCACGTCCCATGCACAACGATGGACTTATAATTTATTCCAAGGCTCTGTTCAAAAGATATAAAACTCAACACCCGATGCCGCTAAATTACAAAAACGCGCCTGGGTCCACTTTCCATAGAAGGGTCGCGCCCGCGAATATTAGACCCCTCCTAGGGTTAACGGCACGCTTCAGACTCAATGGTGCCCTCAGTTTTCCCATCAAATAAACCGTTTAATAGACACTTGAGTTTAACAATTAAACGAATAAAATAAATATTTTATTTTTCCGTTTAATGTTCTGTTAACAGGCGAGGGGCCCAAACGTCCCGCGCCGACATGCTTTATGTCGTTCCTTGGGTAAAAACCCCATTTCGGACCCATACATACACTCATATCTCTGATCTGAAACACTGTTTAGGAGTTATCCCATTTATTTGGCGTGTCTAGTGTGAATGCACTGAAAATTTAATTCTGGCCACACCGGGGCTCAGAATCGCACGCCGTCCGAAGGCGCTGCTCTGGAATGATATCAAGAATATACCAAAGTCTTTCTCAGCAAAAAATGGGTTCTTAGATCATTCAATATTTCAATCTTTTCATCCCCGAAAATCAAAACCAGTGAACAACTCAGGGTACTAATCCCACACATGGTTCTTCCGTACCCAGGATAACTCTTACATAGTCCTTTGACACCACACACGGACCAAAGGATTTGATATATTCATGTGAGGCCTACCCTCACTGATGACGTGCATAGGAGAACGCACACATCTTCTCAGGTGAGGCATGTGGGAGACTCCATGCACCCACTCTCGACCATGGGGTTAGGGAAAGGTAGTATGGAACCTCTCCATCCCTCCGCACGGTCCCAAAGGCCTGAAGTACCTCGAGGGTAGCTCACCTCCCCGATCGAACCTCTACATCTAATTACATGACTGGAATCACCACCCGCACCTGGAATAAGGCCTAGTGATTCCTTCCTTCAGAATATCCATATGGTGAAACACCCAGGGATATCTGGTCACGCGAGGTTTTCCAGTCGATGTCCCACAACCAAGACTCTCTTACATGCTCGGAATCGAAGGAGTCAACACCATAGACTAAATAGAAAGGTTACATTCCTTTTACTCCACCGAAATACAGCCACACCGACACCCCGCTTCACCCTGGTAACAACCCAAACAAGGAGAAGGGAGAAAAGAATTTCACACACAGATTCTAACAATTCTACTGCAAAAAGTAGAAGATCTGTAGAGCATACCTCTTATCACCTCATGCTCTGCAGGATCATAGACATCCAAAGCTCACAGCTGTCTGCTTCCCCAACTTTCAGCTCTTGGAACCTGATGTGGATAGATTTAGTTGTGATGGGAAGACCTCATGAGGTCTTCCTCTACTTCTAGCTCCTACTGTTCCCCTGCAAGAACCACCCCTCTTGTGCACTATTCCGATCACGGTGCTGCCTCTGCCATAGTGGTGCACCTGCTGCCTACCCGAAGCTCTCTGCATGCCTGGTCTGGTTGTCCCCTGCCAAGTGACCTCATCCATCCCAAGCATAGCACTGACTCTCTCTAGTATGCACTGGTTCCCTCTGGCGCCACTGTTTTGTATGACCACACCCCTGAGTCCGGTTGTCAAAAAGCCACCTGTGTCGAGGTTCTGCTTGCTATTGCCCGCTAGCTGGGAAAGATGTCTCGGCTCTGTCGAGCCTGCTGCCACCACCAACTGTAGAACGAAAAAGGTAGCTATCTGTTACCAGTGTCTGCTCTAGCACCCCGGGATAAGTGGGAATTCCCATGGGTAATATGATAGCACAAATCCCTCGGCGGAGACCCTGCTCAAACTTTCGTGGTCGGAAGTTGACTTCATGGACCATGTCTGGGTAAAAGCGTGCACGGTCTGCGAAACTAGCCGCATACTCGGCAACCGTCATCCCTCCCTGCTAAAACTGTAATAGCTCCTAAATCCGAATGCAGTGTAAGCAAGAGACGAAAAACTCCTCACGAAACAACAACTGAAAGCCACCCCAAGAAAGAGACGACTCATCAAGAAACTGAGTCACCAGACTCCACCAAAGCCAAACTGCTCCACAGAAATGGTTGGAGGCCAAAGCCACCATAAGATCTGATGGCGTCTACACAGGCCTGGAAATGAGAACCACTGTCCCAAGCCAAAACTCTTCTTCCTAAGGGTCTAGATCTCCACTGAACCTCAGCGGTCTCTTCCGCTGGAACTCACAGTGCGCGCTCAACCTGCGGTCAAGCCCTGTCTGTGCTGCGGAAGCTATCTGCTGCTCAATAGGTGTGGGTGCTGCCACCGGCCCACCCAGAGAAAGGGGCTCACATGATGGGTCCTGGACTGAGGCCTCGTAGCTCAGAGGGTCATCGTCACGAACCAATGATGGTATCTGGGCTGGCTGTCTTTGCGGAGACATCCTAAATGTTATCAAAGAGTGTCGCTGTCAGATGAGCATATATGTATATATAACTGTAACAGCAATGGGGATCAGACTCAAGAAGGATAGTCAAAGACTCAATCTTATGTGATGCACAAACCAATTTTCCCTACATCAAGTGTCTCAGCATGCCGAGTCGACAAGAGGGTTATCATGGTTCTGGTGAATGGATATGTCGGCCGCCGAACCATCATTGTACTCCCTTTCCTGAGGGCCGCTATCAAGACACGTTGACACCATTTCCCTAAATCCCAACCAATTCCTTTTTAGAGACTTCCAAACAACATCCCAAGGAATGAACCACATCTGATACAACTTTTTCACGACACGACCCTAACCAGGCTCGAGCCACAACTACCCCAAGCCCACCTCCATAGGCCAGGGGCTGGCGACCAGCACCGAAGGCTAAACAACTCAGGGAGGCCTTTTCCTAAGTACCTATAAACACACATTCAGCACACTCAATGAAAAAGTGAAGAGTAAAAGGGAATATAAAGTAAGAACTGCTATATATAAACCACAAAAGTGCATCAACCTCTAATAGTAGAAAGTAAATGCTGAAGGTAAACTAAAAAGAAAACGGGCAAAACACGTGCCCAACCAGAAAAGTACCACAACCCGGCATCAGGTAAACAAAATTAAAACAGCTGGGAGAGTCCCACACCCGGAACCTGACTACGACAACCGCATGTGGTCCAAGATCCCGAACTTCTAAGCTCCTCTGACTTCACGACCAACCTATCCATATTTTGCAAGGGAACACCATTTTTGGGAAGATCCCAAGTAGGGGTGAGTATAAAAATACTCAGTATGATACCCCGAAGGCTCGAATGAGTTACAAAGGAGGTACCGAAGGGTGAGCAGTAGATCAAACAGGGGAAATTAAGGGAGTACAACTGAGAGTTTAGTAAAGAGTACAACAAGGAGTGCAGTAGAGTATCAGCTCAACCCAACAAGAGAATGGAAGTAGACTCATCCAAAAGCAAGGAGCTATAAATGGTGATAAGATAAACTTCTCGTCGATTATTCGATACCTATAGCAGGAGAGTAGACTCATCCAACAATGAGAATCTAGTCATGAAAATCACGTGGCATACCCCATGCATCTTCGCCTTTCCTGAAAGGAGAGTAACAAAAACCCAAGAAGTGGGCACTGGAACAAGGTATATACATATCCATATTCTCAAAAAAAGAAACCTGAATAAGATTGTAATGGAATTTCTATCCCGTATCTCATCCCAAGAAAGTGAGTCACCATCAGTCTCTGAAGTAACCATCATTGATGCCCATCATCCAACACATCTCCCCGAAGATCAAGCCAAGGGGCTCAAATCACCGCACCTCAATACTATCCTTTTTGGGTAGCACTAACTCGCCCGCACGATTTTAGGCCGCGTCATAAGGATGGGTCTCAGTGGGAAAATCACCCCTCGTACTTGACAGTTCCAGGTTAAGCCAAACCACACCTCATCACTTTCCCAAAGTTGAGAGGTCTGCTCAAAGTCAAATATGTCACATCACTGACCCATGCAAACAAGGGTCCCACTCTGGTAGTCACGGTGTAATGCCACATACTAGCCTTGTAGAAAGGACTCAGTCTGAAATACCAACGGGTGACCCACTGCCCAGCTCTGCTGGTTGGTAATTCATAATAAGATATCGGGTGACCCACTGCCCAGCCCTGCTAGAGGGTAAACCCTAATATATCATCAGGCGACCCAATTCCTACCCTACTAGAGGGTAGACCTGGAATAAGTCGACAGGTGACCCACTACCCAGCCCTGCTGGAGGGTAGACCCTCAAGAGTCATCAGGTGACCCACTGCCCAGTCTCTGCTGGAAGGTAAACACTAAGAGATTGTCGGGTGACCCACTGCCCAGTCTATAATAGAGGGTAAACCCTAGAATTTGGTGAGCAACCCGTTTCCCAGTCTCTACTGGAGGGTAAACCCAGAGAAGTCGATGAGAAACCCACTGCCTAGTCTCTGCTGGAGGGTGAACCCAGAACTGCTCTGGTCATTCCCACTTGATGGTACCACACTGGCCAACAAAACTCAGAGTGGGTATCATGCAACCACCCACCTCTAGAACAAAACCAGGGGAAACCACTCAACCCTACTGGTCTAAACCATCGTGAAAAGGAGTACCCTCTATGTCGCGAGAGGTCAGATGTACATAATGTAGAACACGGCAGACACCTAGGGCCTACATGACGTGTGGCCCCAGCTCATCTCCCAACCAAGCACAAACTTTCTCAGGAACATACTACATCATGTACCTCAAATCATTCCTGTATACTCCCAGAGTATTCCACATCTCTATCCCAAAGTCTATCATGTACATGACACCCAATGTCCACGCGAAGGGCGAAAAATTAATTTACCAATTTGCTTCACCCACGGCTCCAACACGGCCAGCCACATCTCTTCAAACATTCATTTCAGTCTCCCAAGAGTAAACACGATCACACACCAAGGGTTATCTACAAACACCGCAAGAAGAACCTCCACCGGTACACCTTTCATACTTCCACATTTAATTGAGATCTTAAATAAGTCTCTATACATCAAAACAGATCACATCGTTGTAATCCTCAAGGAAAAACATGCGAGATCGACTACAAACTCGCCACCAATGGATATCCAACGTAAAAGTCGCCAACACCGCTTTACGCCCGAACGAGATCCTGTGGTCCTAAGCCTCGGCCCCAAAAATAGCCGGTCGCATCACACCATTGTGATCCCCTCGGGAAACCACGTCAAAAGGACTGCTCACTTGAGTGGAACAGTTATTCGGAAGAAAATATGTGTTCCGACATACCGAACACGAGTAGTGTTGCGTGGGACCCACATCCCGGTCCCGAAGCGCGGCCAACGGATCAAACTGTTGCGATCCTCTGGGAAAACTACACAAGTTTGACTATTCACTTGTCCAAAACGGACACCCGGTGATAAAGCTGGAAATCACCATCTACTCCCAAAATGGCCCTCGCAGGGCCTGCACCAGCATGCGGAATTAAAGCAGGTAGACTGCGCCAATGAAATGCCCTTGGAAAAACACCCAAAATCGACAAGTCGCATTCCCCGAATGGATGTACACTGAAAATCTTGTGAAACGCCGCTCGTAGTATAAAAGACGGGTCATGGGGCCCATATCTCAATTCTAGTTTCAATGCCTAAAAACCCCTTGTGAATCTTCTTCTCGATGCCAGGGTCGCAACGCCGCTGACGGTGCTCAAAACAGACTCTGGATGCGCGCGTGCCATCCGAAACAAAAACCTCAGCGAGGCGCTAAATAGTACAAAGCGGGCGTGTTGTGCTGCTGATCCCCCTTATTGGGAATTAAAAATTCCTGAGTCCATCTCAAAAACTCAGTCTCGATTCAAGGATCGAATTTCCGTAGAAGACACATTAATCAGACGCCACATGTATGAGCTACGTTCGATCCATCCTTTGAAAATAATAATATTATTATTATTTCTAGGGTGTTTCATTGACCCGCTACATGAGTCACCGAAAGATACCCAATGTTGGTCTTAAAAAGACCGCATTGAAAACATAGGAACACTGCAGGTGATGGCGCATGAATTGGATGACGCACGGGGAAGTTACGCCTGATTCTCCGTTTTAATATTTATAACATTATTATAATTATTAAAATCTTTTTTCTTTTTTTTATTTTTTTTCCTATGGATGTTTCTGTTTATCTCTCCAAATAATGGAGACTTGCTTTTTTTATATTGATGTGCCCCTTTTTTATCCTCTTTATTTTGTTATCTTGGTTGCCTTTTTTGCAGGTTGCGTCCAGTAGAGACCCGCAACAGCGGGTCTCCTTCTCCACCAGGGTCACACGACCCTGATCATCCCGCTAACCAGCTCTGGCTGGCCACCAGCTGGTGCTCCTCCTTAGCATGCCCGAACACCCCCCTCCTGATGCATACAGTCCAGCCGAGTCGTCCGGCCTCACACACGCATCCCCCATATTGCCTCCGACTAAGCCACTTCGGACAACCCAACTCCCACCTCCCTTGTAGCTCCCCTACGCTGCTGTCGGCATCAACCCATGCTGCTGCCGGCCAAGCACCGTCTGTCCTGCACTGCACCCAGCATCTCCATGGCACTCAAGCCGCCTTACACAACCTGACCCTTCACAAAAAACCGTGATACTGGGACTTTCACAACCTACTGCGGTTTCGATTTAATCCAAACCTAAAAGATGGAGGTAGATCTGTGATCCCTAGTTCGATATCTTTGCAGTGGTATGTCCTGATCAACGATTGACGCAAAATGTGGGTTGTGCGGGGAGGAACAAAAGAAAAACAAGGAATCGTGGCTCAAAATTCAAACCGCGTACCTATTGGGCGTAGCTAGAATCCTAACTACACGATCCGCGCCTTGCTGCCACTGCTTATGCCTTGATCGGAGAGGAGGAAGAGTTGGGGGAGATTGGTTCTTGGGAGCGTGATAATGAGTGTCTTCAGGGAGAACAAATGTGGGGGGATGGGGAGACGATAACTTAAATAAGTTTTTAATCAACCTTTAATAAAAAAACATAACCCAAATTAAATCCACATCTGAAACCCCAAACGCAGTGATGGTTAGGTCGCGCCGAGGGTAAACACCACGTCTCATGCACCACGGTGGTCTCGGAATTTTATTCTGAGGCTCCGTTAAAAAGATATAAAACACAATGCTCAATGCCACTAAATTACGAAAACACCCCTAGGGCCACATTCCACAGAAGGGTCACGCCCACGAAAATTACACCCCTCCTAGGGTAAACGGCACGCTCCGGACTCAACATTGCCCTCGGTTTTCCCATCAGATCAACCATTTAAGAGACAACTGAGTATACCAATTAAATGAATAAATTAATTATTTTATTTATCCATTTAATGTTCTATTAACAGGCGAGGGGTCCAAACGTCCCGCGCCGACATGGTTTATGTCGTAACAAGGGTAAACACCCCATTTCGGACCCATCTATACACTCATATCTCTGATTTGAAAAAAAATTTAGGAGTTATCCAATTTATTTTTCATATCCAATGTGAACGCACTAAAAATTTAATTCCGTCCACACAGGGGCTCAGAATCGCATGTCGTTTGAAGTCGCCGCTCTGGAATAATATCAAGAATATTCCTAAGTCTTTCTCAGAAAAAATCGGGTTCTTACACAAACAATGATGGGTGTTACACTGACATTCAATTCTTTGTGCCATCTTTAGTAGCTGATAAGAGATCTTGGAAATGTTGTTTCCAGGATGGTCATGGCTATGAGATCAGGATTCTTTTGAATTTCTTTCTCTTTAGTAGAATTTCAGACGTGATAAACTAGGATCTCATCATGGCGGGTAATCTGATATAAGCTTCGAGTAGTGGATAGAATATTTCATAAGGGATAACTAGGATCTATTCTTCTAATGGAATAAAATCACTATTATGAATGGTATCTCTATGGAAGTAGTGGTAATAGTAGTCAATGGAGTAAAACTCCACCTCAGAATCATGGATTGGGTTATTTCATAAAGCATGTAAGGTTGGTCCACAAGAACTAGTTGTTTCTTCAGCCTACAGTAGAGTTCAATGTCTATATATGATTCGGTTAACTTTAGAATTTCTATTAGAATCTTTTGTGTTATAGAAATGGTAGTGGTTAGGATAGGAACATGAGTCTTTAAAAGACATAGCTACCCCTCATCAAAAGATTATATGGAGTCCCACTATCCATTTATATTAAGGTTGAGGATAACATTCCCTAGAACATGAGTAGAAGTACTATTTACGGGGGTTGGTATAATGGATTAAAACTGGATCCCATAGTAGAGGGGTAAGTTAAATGAGTGTTATGCACACTAATATGACTAGTTTACATGAAGGTACATCAACCATCAGTGGTATGATTCTTATATTACCTACCCTTACTTATGTTTTTTATATAGGAGAATCACATTCATTTATATCTACTATTTTTTTCAAATGTTTTGAGATTGGTTACTGAAATCCAGGATTGTTTCGTGAACTTTGAAACATATTTTAGATTCTGGTCAGGTAATATCAAGAGTTACAATGAGTGTTCTCAAGAAAATCAGTTTTGTCATTACTTTTGGGAACTATTTGTTCTTGAAATGATAGTTTTTATTTGATTTTGGGTATGAATATGTTATTTATATACCATTATCACATCAAACATTACCATATGAGAGTTAACTATCTATATCCATTAGGAGGCATCTATTTTCCCTATGTTGAGCGGGATATTCAGGCTAGTCATGCAGGACCAATTCAATGCATATTGGATTTTCTTATGCATTACATGCCTAGTATTTTTCAAGATTATGGTGTAAAAAACAAGGATTCGCTTCCTTCAATGCGGTAATTTTTAAAAAATATATTTATTTATGTGTTATACAGCTTAGAATTTGAGTGGTAGATATCCTTCAAGATCAATTTGGTGCTAAAAGCATATCCAGTTTTTATCCTTCCTTGTATGATGTAACCAATATATTCTCATTAGTTTAATGTTCAGTTGTTTGATCAGGAATCCAAAGGTTCCATAAAAACACATATATATCAATGGGTTTATCATGTACTTTTCACCAAGAGGGTTAATGGTACTATCCTCTAGTGTGTGGATTATTGATGTTTGAACCAAATGACAATCAGGAACTGATATTCCTTCCTTATGTTGGTGAACATTTTGACTTGGTGAGAGGTTTCAAGATATTTTCCAAGATTAATTTGGGATTAGGATACCACCAGTTGAGAGTGAGAAAATCAAACATTCCCCGAACTATTTTTTTCGAATATTTGGATTATATGTGTTCGTAGTGATGTCATTTATTCTAATGAACACACTAATTTTATTCATGGAATTGATGAATCAGATCAATCATCATTTATAAGATTACTATTTGGTGGTTTTTATATATGAAATTTTAGTGTGATCTAAGTTAGTAGAATATTATTCACAACATATTCAAATAATCCTTAATACATTGATATAACCTCATATTTACACCAAGTTACTGAAATCCATTTTCAATTTTAATATAGTGAGATTCATGGGCCATCTAATCTCCGATGATGGACTATCAATGGACCCAAATAACTTTTTATATTTGGTATCTTATAAGTGAACCAAGAATTTATTTTAGATTCATAGTTTTTGGATTATGTAATTTTTTTTGTGCCTCATAAAGGAATTCTCCCATATGGAAATTCTAATGTCTGGGATGACCAAGAAAGTGGTAATGTTTTTTCGTTGGTTTCATGTGAGAGAGATGTTCAGATTCCAGAGGAATGAGTGGTTTCATATGGATCAATATAGCTTACAAAGCATGAGATGAATTACCCCAATCATGGTCTGGAGTTGTATTGATTATTACGTACCTATTTATTTTATAGATACTATTTTTTTAATAGTGGGTAGTGGTTTATATGGACCATAAAGACCATAGGTACAAATTTTCATATTGGGGCATGAACCTTTAGCTGAAAACATGGGTAAATAGAATATTTTTTAAGTTCTATTATCATTTATAGTAAAAGATGAGTTTGTGGTAGAAATTAGTTAAAGCATGGAACTCTACACGTCAGGTATATATTTTTTTTTTCTTATCTAATTTTATGAAAAATTAGTTCTTAAACATTAGTTAAGGGATCTTAAAACTAAAAATGTGTTTTCCTAATACCTTATATTTTATTAAACTTATGATATTTTAAATCATCCTAGATTGATGGATTTGAGGCCCTCAATTATACAATTTTTGTGAAAGGTGACCTCAATAACTCCCTATAAATATTTATGTTTTTTCTCCAATTATGTGTCTTTAATTTCCACCAATGTTCTCCTAATCGAGATAATAATTTTGTGGTGACTTTTTCATTCCCCTTTTACTATTATTAAGAACAAATTTTATTAACCCAATTTCTGATGTGGGTTTTCCCACAAAGGTATTTTCTATTTTCAACCATTTATTTTAGAAGAAAAATTTGAAATTGAGAGGATGAAATTTATTAAAGTAGGGAAGAATGTAACACCCCATTATTTCATAGTACGTTATTTCTTCAAAGTAATTCAATAACTTGCACTACACACAACATCGAGTTCCACCGCACCATGACTTACAAAACTAGACGTTCAAAAGTGGTCATGAATAATATTAACTGAATTTTGAACTTTATATAATCCTTATAATTTTAGAAACTATATTATGAGTTTCTTAGAGATAATTTAAGAACTAATTCATTTTTTTAGATAAAAGACTTAGTTTTCATAAAAATACACTTTTATCGTCCTGTAATGGTGAACCCTTGTTAAATCCAATATTTGAAACTTTTATATATTAAATTTCAAAAAATAAACTTCTTATTTATAATCAGGACATAATAATTTAGATTGAATAATTTCTTGGTGTTTTCAGATAACTTTCATATTTGGGTGAATAGTGAAAAATACTATATTTTAACAGAAAACAACATTTTTAATGAAAATAATTTTTAGTGTTAAATTATACATTATAATGGTCTTGAAGTATAAATAGATTATATTTTTACCATTTAATACAATTCTGGTCATTGTAATTAATTATACATTGAAATTGGACATAAACAAGTGTTAATATTTTGATAGTTATTATTTGTTAAAAAAATACGACTTTTGGTTTTGAAAACATGAATTATTTTTAAATTAATAAGTGAATATTCTATGCTTGAATTTGGTAAAATAGACTTCATTTTTTAATTTGGAATATCAAAATTAGCTTAGAGTGAAGTTTTGGTATTTTTCTGAAAACATTCAATTTTTTAAGGAATAGTGAAAGACACTGAGTTATAGTTTAAACAATATTTTTTTTAAATAATTAATTATTTTATTTAAATTTATTTTAGGTAAAAAACATATAAATTATACCAATATAATTTCAAGGTAATTAATTGGAGTCATTTTATAATATGTTTAGATATATAAAAATCTTATTGAACTTTTTACCGTCTTTTACCCACCTCCTAGGAGAATTTGAAAATTCACATAAAACATAATATTACCACTTTTGTGAGTGGAATTTCAAAAATCCGAGAGACATGGTTGATATATGTAAGAAAAATGAGGTTCAATAAGATGAAAATAATTTTTGGTGAATAGTAACATTTTACTTTTATTTACGACGGTTAAAAGTAAATAGGGTAATTAAGGGTACAAATGAAATTATTAATACCATAAAAAATGTCCAAATTCTATTGGATAAGTGTAATTCGACCAAAAACAACCTTAGGAATAAAATATGATCATTTAGGTCCACTTGGATTAGAATAGGACACTTATTATTATTATTTTATCTAAAGAAGAGTTAAACAAGTTAAAATCAAAGTTTAATAACTAAAACATTTATAATATAGAGTTACACATAAAATAAATTCTGCTATAAATATGAATTAGAAATATAAAATGATTTCCTAAATAATTATATTTTATTTATATTTTTTAGATATTAAAAAATTTAATTTATTTATGACACAATGATGATGCAGTAATTATATAATTAATGAAATATTAAAATAATTGATATTATAAATATCCAAATAAATGTAATTTGAGACTTTTTATAAATTAAACTAATTTTATAGGTTAATATGACATGTTAGGGTTGGTTATATTAATTTTTTTCGATGTAATAATGTTTTTATGAATTTATAAAAATCAAAATACCAAATAGTGTCAAAATTGACATAAAAGAATTTTTAAAACAAATATTATATTATTAATTGATATTCTTGTACTAACAATCTATAGTTCATACAGTATACTTATAAAATGATAGGTGTATCATTAATTAACCACTTGGGGTTCTCTTGGACGTATATAGTATGTTTATTAACCATTTAATGTAAAAATAAAAAGAGACATGGTAAATATCAAACTATTAAACTAAGAGTTAAATCTAAATGATAAAGTTAATATAGTGACAAAAACATGTCTAAAACCTATTGGATGATTGGTGTTCGACCCATATCCACCTTATACCTTAAATAATTCATTTTTGAGCCATTATAAACTGAAAATGATTATATTATAAAATAATATTTCTAGCTTTTCCTATGGTACCCCTTACCCCTTTTATAATAGGGCACTCCCCCTTCTCTCTAATTCACACCTTCAAAGCCTTTTGGCACGGCCAAACACTACCAAAATACCCTATAAACTGTCCTCCCTTCATCATATAGGAATTACTTTATTCAGAAAGCCAACCTATGGAGACCTTTTGATCAAATTAAAAGGCAGAATCCGAAGAAGATGTAAATATCTCACCACCTCTTTCAAGTTCCTTTCTTCTTCCACTGCCTTTATCATTGCTATTTCCATTCTAAAATAATAACTCCAGTATATTCTATATATTTTGATGTCATTATTAATATGGTAAAACCATATTCAATATTTTATCCATCCATTGAATTAAAATGTCACCATGCGTGTGTGCGTACGGCTTACCGTCTCCACGTCGTGGTGTAATTGTTATTCAATACATTATTATTTGTATGGGTATAATAATGATGTGTAATTCATGTAAATAATAAATATAACATGATAATAATTCTTTATATATGATATACCATCCAATTATATATTATTTTAATATCAAAATAATGATATTTTTGGTCGTACGTACGTACGGATTACTGTCTCTAGGAACGCGATGAGATTAATTCCCCATTGTATCCATTCAAGAATAATTTTTAATAGATTATTAAAAATAATGTTTAAAGACATAAAATAATTCTGAATATGAATAATATACATCCTTTCTATAACAAACATTACTTTCATAACAAATAATATAAAGGAAAACGAATCATTATCACCCAAAACGACGATAATACTAAGATATTATTAATAAAGCAATTTTAAAAGATCATATACGATATCATATTAATGTATATGATTCTTGTATAATTTAATAATAATTATTTAACCATTATACATGAGTTTAACCTAACCTCGACCAAGTAAAAGTACAAGGTAATGGTTAATTTCACAGTCTCTTTATTATCTGAGGTAGTTAATACGTAATTATCTACTGGAACATCTTTATCATCCACATCCATGTTTCGTAAAAATGTATTTCTAAACATTTTTACTATTTACTAGAAAATGTTTTAACGTAGTTTATACCATTATTTGACCTTATATGTTTGGAAAGGAATCTTTCCATCATTTTCCAAACAAGGAACATTATGACCTATTCGACAAAAATTAAGGTAAGAATGTTTTTTAACTTATACGGTGAGTGTGGATAATTTTTTCCCATTATAATATCATCGAAGCTTCCCTTATAAGATTATAATAATATTTTCAAAATCAATGTTTTCTTAAATGATTTCAAATATATAAAGTGATATTTCTCTAAAAAAGTTTTTGATTTTATCTTGGTCAACATCTTTTGATGGATTTTAAGCTTATTTGAAGTTGATTTATTATGATACAAAAAATCTATATTGTACTGAAGTTTTTGTGATATGTTTGACTATGAATGTGTTATTTTTACACCATTTATGGTTTATAGATAAATTATTTACATTTCATATACTAGTTTTAATATGAATTTTTATGTTATTTTTATACCTTTTCATATGAGGAATGCATTGGACTTAGTAAGTGATGGGTGGAGCATGTAATAGCTCATCGATGCATCTGTAGGTCACAGGAGACAGACTAGTGTCTTGGAACAAGGCCTTGAAAAAATATTATTTGTAGTCTTGGAACAAGGCCTTGACTATGTGGTTATGAAGTTTGTCATTATGCATTCCATCATTATGAAAGTGGCTATTGATATTTCTTGAGATTATTCGACTAGTAGAATATCCATGTGTATAAGTAAATAGAATTATCTGATTATATCATTTCCATATTATTCTGATGTTTAAATTCAAATAACTTTTGTTTTAGTCTTATACTTTTCCTTTAGTGTTTATGATTATTTATGGATGTTTCTTCTTTATTTTTATTCTTAATGAGAATCTGAGCTCACCCCTTTCTATGTTTTGTTTTTCCCAGGATGCGAGGAAGTATATTATGACTGACCTGCAGGGAAAGTCTAGGGGATCTCAGTTTTGTCTATGGAAACAATGTTTTTGTATTTATCCATTTTATGATATAATGTAAACCTTATGATTGTATCTAATATTTCCAATGCTACTAAATTAATTGGTATTTCAAGAATTGATGTTTTGTGATCATGCCAATGTTATGTAATAGTGCACCAACTCTGTGTAACTGGGGTCGGGGCATTACAGTTGGTATCAGAGGATGTTTAGTAATAACCATGTAAAATATAATTTGATAAACTCTGATTACAGCACAAATCCTTAAGATAGACATTGAGGATTAGTATATAATTACTTCCTAGAAATTTGGTATTGTAGAGATTTTGTGAGTTTTTCTAGCAATACAACCACGCATGGATACGAGCTGGTAGAGGAGGCTCTGTAATAGATGTACCTAGGGGTAAAACCCAAAAAACCACCTTCGACTAGACTCAAATAGGAACTGGTGCATGACAATGGCCCTTGCTGCACTATTGGTTACGACACTCCCGAGGGATATGCTTTGGATAATTCTCATTTTCATGACAAACCATTATCAAGGGTTTGTGAGTATATACTTTCCAAAGAAATTTTTTTTATGATTATGGATTATATTCATAAATTTTACAATTTCTGTTAGGTATTATACAAGTTTGATATTATTCATTATAATTCATAAACCGACCTTGTGTATGACATTGTATAGAAATGGCGCCCAGTAGAAGGAATGTGAACTCCATCAATAGGTATGATCCAAAGAGTAAGAAGGATCATATCTTTCATGGTATTAAACTAAAATATATAAGGGAAATAGTCTCCCATGTATTCTCAACATATGAAGAAATAATATCATGTGTTATTTAGATAAGTAAATGATTCTATAAGTCTTATGTCTTTGACGGGAAGCAAGAGAAGAAAAGGATGGAAGAGAGAAAGATGGATAGAGGGAAGAGGGAAAAGAAGGATTTTACGACATGTGATAAATTTAGAAAGAATAACCTTGTTATATTCATGAAGGTAATGGGAGTTTCTTATAATTGTGGAGAAAAACGACACCATGTATGTGATTACAAGGGTAAGAAAAAAGTTTCAAATGTACAATGCTTCATAAGAAAGTAGTTCAGACACTACGCGAATCAATGTCCAAATCATCGGCGTATACCCCAAATGCTGCTTTTGGATAATAATAATGTTATGATACTACCGAATATGAATATTAATGATTAGATTTCTTAGGTTGTTATTAAATTATTGTGTCATTTGTGTATTGTATTAATGATGTACATGTTATAAGAATTATAAAGTATATAAGGATTGTGCTACAGTACTATTTCATTAAGGACTTGAGATTGTGTGGAACCAAGAAACTTGAGTCAATGGTAAGTTAATTTTTTTAAAAAAAACATGTATTAATAAAGGGAAAACATTAATATGGTCTTCATACAGAGGTATTAATTTTGGAATAAGAGATGATTGATTTGGATAAATTATATTGGATATTTTTGAAGACCTTTAAACTTATTAAGGATTTGTTTATTCCATCATTTTTGGAGTTTACAACATTTTTGTATAGAATGAGTATCTCCAGTATTCTTTAAGGAATAAGGGATCATGAATGTAATAAATAAGGTTTTATGGTAATTCAGGATGTTGTAGTGTTTTAAAAGAATACATGATGAAGATGTTCACATGTGATTACATGGGAAAAAAGATCTTCATTGTGTTTAACTTCTTTATAAATTCTGGAATGTGAGTTTGGAAAGAAGTATTTCGAATATGTCTGGATTGAGATTATATCTGTATTTCCATAAAATTTGACAACCCTGAGGTCTTGCAGTAACCCGTTACGTCTGGAAAGGCTACGGGACTTGAACCCGCAACTGAAGGGAGGCAAGGGTGTATCACCTACCACTGACCTGTGTGATGTCCTAGGTTGAATAATGAAGTTTTTTTAAAGGTTCTAGTAGATTAATTATAAATTTAATTTTTTTGGAACCCTAAAAGAATTGGATAAATATAATATTTTTTTAAGTTCAATTATCTTTTATAGTGAAAGATGAGTTTGTGGTAGAAATTAGTTAAAGGATGGAACTCTTCCTGTCAGGTATATATATTTTTTCATCTCATATTTTATGAAAAATTATTTCTTAAACATTATGTAAGGGATCTTAAAACTAAAAATGTGTTATCATAATACCTTATGTTTTGTTGAACCAATGATATTTTAAATCATCATAGACTGATAGCTTTGAAGCCCTCAATTCTACAATTGTTTGTGACTGATGACCACAATCACTCCCTATAAATATTTTTGTTTTTCTATAATTATGTGTCTCTAATTTCAACCAATGTTCTCTTAATCGAGATCACAATTTTGTGGTGACTTTTTCATTCCCTTTTTCCTATTATTAAGACTAAATTTTATTAACCCAATTTCGGATGTGGGTTTTCCCAAAAAAGTATTTTCAATTTTCAACCTTTTATTTTCGATGAACAATTTCAAATTTCAAGGACACAATTTAATAAAGGAGGGAAGAATGTAACACCCCAATATTTCATAGTACGTTATTTCTTCAATGTAATTCAATTACTTTCACTACACATAGCACTGAGTTCGAATGGACCACGACTTACCAAACTATTTTTTCAAAAGAGGTTATGAATAATATTAACTGAATTTTGAACTTTATATAATCCTTATAATTTTATAATCAACATTATGAGTATTTTATACATAATGTAAGAAATAAATTTCTTTAGATAAAAGAATAATTTTTCATAAAAATGCACTTTTACCGCCTTATAATAGTGAACCCTTGTTAAATCCAATATTTGCAACTTTTATATATTCATTTTGACAAAATAAACTTCTTTATAATCGAGACATAAGAATTTAGTTTCAATAAATTTTTTGGGTTTTCGGATAACTTTAATATTTGGGTGAATAGTGAAAAATACTACATTTTAACTGAAAACAACTCTTTTAATCAAATTAATTTTTAGTGTTAAATTATACAATTTAATGGTTTGGAAGTGTAAATAGATTATATTTTTACCATTTAATTCAATTATTGTAATTGAAAATAATTTCACATTGAAATTGGATATAAACAAGTGTCAATCTTTTGATAGTTATTATTTCTTATAAAAATACGCCTTTTGGTTTTGAAAACATGAATTAATTTTAAATTAATATATGCAACATATTTTTTTTGAATTTGTTAAAATAGACTTCATTTTTGAATTTGGAATATCAAAATTAGCTTAGGGTTAATTTATGGTATTTTTCTGAAAAAATTCAATATTTGATCAATAGTTAAAAACACTGAGTTATTGTTTAAAACCAAATTTGTATTTAAAAAATTATTTATTTTATTAAAATTTATTTTTTAAAAAAATAGACACAAAATACCTATATAAGTTCAAAATAATTTATTGAAGTCATTTTATAATAAGTTTAGATATATATAAATTTTATTAAACTTTTCACCATCTTTTACCCAACTCCTAGGAGAATTTGAAAATTCACATTAAATATAATTTTACTACTTTTTTGAGTGGAATTTCAAAAATATTATAGATTATATTGATATCAGTAGGAAAAATGTGGTTCAATAATAGGAAAATAATTTTGGTGAATATTAAAGTTTTACTTTTATTTACAAAGGTTAAAAGTAAATAGGGTAATTAAGGGTAAAAATGATATAATTATTACCCTAAAACATGGAATAATTCTATTGGATAAATTTAATTGACCAAAAACAACCTTAGAAATAAAATATGATTCTTTAGATCAACTTGGATTATATTAGGACACTTATTATTATTTTATCTAAAGAAGAGTTAAACGAGTAAAAATCAATGATTAATAACTAAAACATTTTTAATATTGGGTTACACATAATATAAAGTCATCTATAAAAATTCATTAGAAATCTAAAAATATTTTATAAATAATGATATTTAATTTATATTTTTTAGAAATTAAATAATTTAATTTATTTATGACACAATGACGACGCAGTAATTACTTAATTAATGAAATATTAAAATAATTGATATTATACATATCCAAATAAATTTAATATGAGACTTTTTTATTAATATCACTAATTTTATAGGTTAATATGACATAATAGGGTTGGTAAGATGATTTTTGTTTCTAAATAATAATGTTTTTATGAATTTAGAAAAAACAAAATACCAAATAGTGTCAAAATTAACATAAAAACGTTTTTAAAAAAAATATTATATTATTAATTGATATTATATTCATAAAAATATAATGATTGGAAAAAGGACATATATAATGATATTTTTATAATTAATGAACCACTTGGGGTTCTCTTGTAAGTATATTGTAAGTCTATTATCTGTATAATATAAAAATACAAAGAGACATGGTAAATGTCAAACTATTTAACTAAGAGTTAAATCTAAAATATGAAGTTAATATAGTGACACAAACTTGTATAAAACCTATTGGATGAGTTTATTTCAACCCATACCTACCATAGACTTTAAATAATTAATTTTTGATCCATTATAAACCAAAAATGATCTTATTATAAAATGATATTTCTTTCTTTTCCTAAGGTGACCCTCACCCCTGTTATAAAATGGCACTCCCCCTTCTCTCTAATTCACACCTAAATATCCTTTTTCCTAGGCCAACCCCTACCCATATACCCTATCAACTTTCCTACCTTCATCCGAAGGTCCTCTCTTTAATCATAAATCCAACCTATATAGCCCTTTTGATCAAATCAAAAGGAATGACCTGAAAAAGATGTAAATATCTCACCACCTCTTTCAAGTTCTTTTCTTCTTACACTTCCTTTTTCTTTGTTGTTTCCATTATAAAATAATAAATACAGTATATACAATATAATGTGATGTTATTATTAATATGGAACATCCAAATTCATTATTCTCTCCATCCATTCAATGACATGTTACCATACGTGCGTACTACGGCATACCGTCTCCACGTCGTGGTGTAATTGTTATTCAGTGCATTATTATTTGGATGGGTATAATAATGATGTGTAGTTAATGTAAATAATAAACATAACTTGATAATTATTCTTTATATATGATATACCATCAAATTGTATATTATTTTAATATCAAAAGTGTGATATTGTCGCTCGTGTGTACATATGGATTTCCATCTCCATGAACGTGTTGAGATTCATTCCCCATCGTATCCATTCAAGATTAATTTTCATTAGATGATTAAAAATAAATTTTAAATACTTAATATCATTATTAATATGAATAATATACATCCTATCCATAACAAACATTACTTATGTAACAAATCATATAAATAAAAATGAATCTTTAACACCCAAAACGGTGATAATACTAAGATATTATCAACAAAGTAATGTTAAAAGATTATATATGATATCATAATAATGTATATGATTCTTTTATAATTTACTAAAAATTATTTCACCGTTATAAATGAGGTTAACCAACCCTCAACCAAGAAATATTACAAGGTAAGGGATAATTTCACAATCTCTTTATTATCCATGATTGTTAATACATAATTATCTTTTCAGACCTCCTTATCATCCACATCGATGTTTCGTAAAACTGTATTTCAAAACATTTTTCCTATTTAATAGAAAGTGGGGTAATGTAATTTAAAACCTTATTTTAACTTATATTTTTTTTAAAGTAATTGTTCCATCATTTTCCAAACAAAGTACTTTATGACCTTTTCGGAAAAATTAAATTAAGAATGTTTTTTAACTTATACGGCGAGTGTGGCTATTTTCTGACATTATAACATCGTCGAAGATTCCCTTACAAGATTATAATAAGGTTTTCAAAATAAATTTTTTCATAAATGATTTCAAAATAGAAAGATATATTTCTCTAAAAAATGTTTTTGATTTCATTTATGTCAATATCCTTTGATGGATTTTAAGATTATTAGAAGTTGATTTATTATGTTACAAAACTTCCATATTGTATTGAAGGTCTTGTGATACGTTTGACAATAATTGTGTTATTTTTACACCACTCATGGTTTGTGGATAATGTATTTACATTTCTTATTCTAGTTGTAATATGAATGTTTTTTTTATGTTTAAACATTTTCATGTGAGAAATGCATTGGACTTAGTATGTGATGGGTGGAGCCCGCTATTGGTCCTCGATTCATTGGAAGGTATCATGAGACAAAATAGTGTCTTGGCACAAGGCCTTGACAAAATCTTATTTTTAGTCTTGGCCCAAGGCCTTGACTATGTGGTTATAAAGTTTGGTATTATGCATTCCATCATTATGAAAGTGGATATTGATATTGTGTGCGATTATTCGACTAGTAAAATATCCATGCCAATAAGTTAATGGAATTATTTGATTTTATCTTTTCCATATTATTCTTAAGTTAAATTTTAAAAGGCTTTTGTTTTAGTATTATACATTTCCTTAAATGTTTATTATTTTTTATGGACGTTTCCGCTTTATTGTTTTCCTTACTGAGCATCTGAGCTCACCCCTTTCTACTTTTTATTTTTCCCTGGATGCAAATAACTATATTATGACTGACCTGCAGAGATATTCTATGGGATCTCAGTGTTGTCTATGGAATCAAAGTTTTTGTAGTTTTCCATTTTATAATTTAATGTAATCCTTATGAATTTATCTAGTATTTCCAAGGCTACTAATCAAATCGGTCTTTCAAGACATGATCTTTTTTGCTCATGCCAATGTTATGTAACAATGCACCGACTCTAGGTAACTGGGGTCAAGGTGTTCCATTTGAGGGTTCTGAAAATTTTATGCAAAATTTTAAAACCCTCCTATACCACTAGGATTCATGGTTTAGCCACAAGGTTGGAAAAATCATACTAAAACCATGTATCATCTACGGCCTAAGGATCCCCCTTATAGTGGTCATCTTCAAGGTTTTATTAATAATTTGATGCCCATATGAAATTGATTTGTGACTTATCTGACACATGAAACACAATAGTTCACCCTACCCTACAGAGTTCCAAATAAACTATGCGGCCTCCCCTATACACTTGGTGACTTGTACTGTTGAGTTTCACATTCAGTAATAACCATGTGCTAACACTAAATCTCAGTCGGCCACCTATAATTGGGGATCTCTAGGCTCTAAATGATCATAAGACTCTCCCACGCCAATAATTATCTTTTAGATATAATCATTATAATAAAAAATAGTTTTCAAAATGTATCTTAATAGTCCATACATCTCTAGAAAACCATGATGTTAAAACCTCCCCTTAAAACAACTCATTTAAGAGTTTCCCTTAATAGTGTGTAATAAAATCATCTATGAAAAGTTCTACCCAATTAAATCATACATCATCTTCCAAACTTCCATTTCATGCCTTTTACATGTTCATATTTCCATACCACCCAAACCAGTGGAATATACCAACCTCGAAGAGACTTCATGTAATGATCAATAGTACGTATTGCATACATTTAGAAGGATGCTTTCAACACCAACTCTACATCCGTAAGGTCAAAAAAATGATACTATACATCATGATTCTAGTGAAGCTAAAATATTTCATATACATAATGCATGTCAAAATACCTCTGAGTTAACTACAAAAGATTGGATACCAACTTAAATCTCTCTAATATCTCTAAATATATGAAATATTAGGGAGATAACTTTCCCTTTATATGGATTCATTTGTGACACAATCTTGGTAATACATGAAGAAATACCTAATGTCCATATGAAACTCTATAATTCTATGATGAGGATGACTTGTATAAGACATATTTCAAGTATTATCTATATTCAAACTTTTTTTAATCGAATGAAATTACTATAATGTCTCCTGAATGAGACAAGGACCCAATATTGATTCCCACTAACCTCTAACCAGCATAGATGTAAACGGAATAACCTACCATAAAGGGCCTCACATGAATCCTTAGGAATTTTTTTCTAAAATATATTATCATAGTAAAACTCCACAATAGGTATATTTTTTCCAATAAAATATAAAGTCAAGGAAACATGCCTGAAGCATATCCTCTAACACTCATAACACCTGCTCAGATTGGTTGTTGGTATGAGGGTGATATGTTATACTCAAGAGAACCTATGAACCCAATCACTTATACAACCCTTTACGATATCATGATTAAAACCAGTCATCATTTTATGGTATGATATAATGGGGAACATCATTAAGGCCCACAGTCTCCTGAATATAAATCCTCCAATGCTCATCAACTGAGTAGGTATCTTGGATGGGTAGGAAATGTGAAAGCTTACTAAAAATGTCAATGACCTCTCATTCAATATCACTACCATTTAGTGATCTCAGTATACCCATTATTAAATCCATGGAAATTTTATTCCATTTCCACTCATGAATGGGTAGAGGTTGTAGAACTCCAGTACAAATTTGGTGCCCATCATTCACTTTGTGAATGGTGGATCATTGAGTGAGAATACCATAAATCCAAATCTTCATACTTTCCCACCAATACAGATGATGTTTGAATTGGTAAATCTTGGTTATCCCAGAGATAACATCCAAAATAATTGTATGATATTCCTATATCAACTCTTTTTGTATGTCTGAAGGAACCAAGATACTTCCACAAATGTGAAGGATCTCACTCTCATTCACAACACTACAAAGAGGTGGGTTCTCACCAAATACACTTTCCCTAAATATGAGGCCCTTAGGATCTAAATGGTGTATCATCAATACATGTTACATAATAATGGATTAAACTTCCAAATCTACGAAAATTGGATACATGTTCTATTCCTAAACCATCAGGTGAATCTTAGAAAATAGAGTCATCAACTGCCACTACTAGCTAGCCTCCTAGACGTCTTGTGTATGACTCTTCCAGATCAAGGTGTTGGCCAGTAAATTATCACTATGGGATGTATAATTAATCTTTAAATTGAAGGGTTTTAGTTATTCTAACAACATGTTCTGCATGATATTCATGTCTCTCTGTATGGAGATTTATTTAAGGCTTTTGTATGTCAGGTAAAAAATGAACCACTCTCCCAATAAGTGATTCCTCTAACAGCATAAGGAATGGATCACAACATCTATCTCGATGATGTTTATATGATAATTCAACTCATGATATCTCAATTGGCAGAACCTATATGCTACAACTCGATCTCCCTACATCAGAATTTCTACAAGACCTACTCCTAAAGAATCAAAATTAATAGAATATCTTTTTATCAGCTCTAGAATATTTAGTATCGATGCTGAGTTTATTAATACTTTCAACTCATGAAAGGTATTATCAAAATATTTTTTCCATAATGATTTTAAAAAAAATTATTCATACAATATGTGTAACTTTTAACTATGATAAATTCAAAATGATGTGCATGTATTCATATGTGGAATAAATCCTGATATTTATGTTATAAAGTTCATATTAAGATTTACAAGCCAATATTTTCTTTTTTATAAATGGGACAATATAGAATGAATCTAATCATTTAAATATAAACTATAAAAATAATACCAGAAAACAAGTGTGGCACCCAATGGTGAAATCCTAAAAATTATAACAAGCGCAACCAATAATAACATTTATACATGCCAAGAAATATGGGTTTCCCATGTATGTGGATTAGATACTACTAGGCATAGGCTCATTCCAAATTACATTTCATCATAGTCTCATGTTTATTACCCAATTAGTAAGAAAAAAATAAAAAGACCCTCTTATACAACATTATAGTGTCATGGCACGGAATACACTTATATATTTCTTGATATTGCCATCGACATGGCCTCATGCATGCCTTCTCATAGGCCAGAGGCTTACATATAGATATGAGTGCCTATTATATGTCTGTTGGGATAATGTTGCTCCAAATTCATAGTGGAGGACATCAGAAATCAATATAGACAGGTGTAAATAGAATAAATACTAATGAACATCTAGAGTAATAATAATGTGGAAGCTAAATAACAAACACATAGAAAACATTCATGAAAATTATGTAGATGTATAAAAATAAATACGTAGGGAAACATGAGACATATGAATGTACCACATATATTCAAAATGAACGAATGAAAAAATAAGGTACTACTTGCATCACTATTATAGGCTCGGTCCCTTACTCTCGTAATCCATCATAATACAGTTAGTGAAGCATCAAAATAAGGATGATTCCCATTATCTGTACCTGGAATCATGAAGTATGATTGGGTACCAAGGGTAGCCCAAGAAGGGTGTGAGATATACCCAATAGGCCACCACGAAACGGTGTCTAGATCAATCTAGTAATGCATATAAAATGATCATTGTTCTAATAATACTGACTACATGTAATTAAATAAATAAAACATTACTGTTTAGTTTCCACCTTTAATCCCATTCAAAACTATATTCTTCACCATAATCCAAATTTCTGAACAAGGGAAAACTCTTTAGAAGTGAGATGTAAAGTACAAATGACCTGATATAATGAAGTATCAGGGTATGGGTCATTCTAAAGTATGTTATTTTCATAGATGACACATCCCTAGAATTTTAGTTATATTTTTCAATTATTAAATTAAAATGAAACATTTAGTTCTTATTGTGAGGGGAGGTGAGCCAATCCAAGGTGATCTATAAATAGAGTCCTAGGTATCACTCTATGTTCACTGTATAAACTTGATGATGTGGGAGTCCACTTAATGAGACCCATAAATGAGATCCCATATATCACACTTGACAGGGTGTGGAAATAATAAATACCTCTAATTTCATCCATATAATCTCACATAGGGTTTTTAGTCTTACTTGTGGCATGATCCAACCATTTCTCCACTGATCCCATCCATTAGGTCTCCCCTAAGTGATCATTATCACTCTCCTGGAGGTATATAAAACCCAAGGTGGTCCCATCAAATAAATACCTACTATCACCCCATCATATTTACAATTCATTAACTAGTTCAATTTAAAAATAATAATGATCTCATTCAAGGTGTTCTAAAATTGTAACACTTGTATCACGTAATTCTTGACATTAGGTACGGCTTACTAAGGAATACATGCTTCCTCATAATTAAATTTCATTTATAACATTTTAATCAAGTATTCCTATAATTTTAATGCATGTAATTCGAATTATGGAATAAATAAATATATCATGGCCAATTAGTTATCTTATGGAAACTCATCCCTTTTCATTTTTCATAATGTGATCAAACCTATAAATGGGTGTTTAATAATTTAAGGAGAGTGGAAATTAGACTATTTATAAAGATCAAACCCAAATGGATAGTTCTCATCTGGGAGAACATCCAAATTTGTTGATTCACTTCAATATAGGACAATAAAGGGAATAAGAATAACATTTAGTTACATTTATTGGAATATTTTGGAAGAGTTTCCAAAAATAAATGGTGTGTGGTTCATGAAACATAATATAAATGTAATGAAACATGAGGTAAAGATACTATAAGACCAAAAATTGGTTCGTACTATTTTACTCATATAGTGTTATCCCTTGAATTGAGGTAAAACAATATAGATCAGAAGAATCATCAAATCCCTTGAAAATGGAGAAAATTAGGTCCCACCTAGATAGTGAATGTTGAAGGGAGATAGCCAAAAATATATTATTGAGAAACTTAGATCTTACTGAGAGGGATCTAACTCACCGGATGGTAACAGAATTAGAGATCTTATGATGGAGTTATAAAAATTCCTATAAGACTAAGGGGGGAGATATCTCATGTAGGGGATGTACTTTGGTGGAGGAATAAATGTGGTTTTTGGGTGAAAAACATTTTAGGGGGAAAATGGTAAATTCACCCTTTTCAATGGGGTTTTAGGGTTTGGCCGAATCATTGAAAAACTGTAATCCAACCAAAAATCACTACTAACTAAATAATCCCCTCGCACTGGATATCAACATGGAATGAGTAACCTTGTGTATCCCATGAAAATGGCTCTTTGAATTTTCTAAGACATGTCCCCTGATCATGCTCCCCAAACTATATGGTTGAAAATATATTGTGGGGCCTCCCCGACGAACTGGGTGACCCACATGGTTAGTACAATTTGTGTTCTAACCATGTGCCTCATCCTACCACCTTAAACTCTATTTATTCATGATCTGAAAGAACCATAGTCTCTCCTGGAACCCACCATATCAATAATATCGAATCATTAGCATAAAAATTTCTTGAATAGATACGTAATTGTTTGTATCTATCCAAAAATATAGGACGTTACACCTTTGATAATATGTAGACTCAATCAATCATTAGAGGTTGGTTGGTCTTGTATTTATATCCTACATCCATTCTTAAACTAACGATGTTGTTCATACTTCCACACTGAGGATTGACCACATAAACATATCCTAATTTAAAATATTTTTCTCATTAACCATACTTCTCAGAATGTGGTCATATAGCCCAAATTGACTGCTCTATGGATTTTAAAAATATTATAGTGTCTACTGAGTTTAGTTCATGATACTATTAAAAAAACCATGATGGATAAAAAAATCTGTAGATGAACATAAATACAATTTAAATTAAAATTAATAAATTTATATGAAAACTATATTCTGATAGGGATAAAGAACCCATTATAGTATTGCTGCATGGAAGGCCTTCCAAAAATTTGATCCAAAAGTATGCCACTGACCAAGATCCCCTTGAAATATCGGTACCTATTCTTATCCTCCCATCCATATTTCTAGACATAATAGATGTTATAACACATATTCTGACCATGTAATGGGAAACAATATCATGATTCCATATTAGATACAGTATCATTCAAAATATCCATTGTTACAACTAATGATAATGTGGGTTGATGTAAAATTGTAACATGTGTGTGTGCCAGCTCATTCAAGCCTATTTCAAAGAACCTCAAAATTGATTCCTAATCTCCACATAGAGTGGAAGTAAAGAAAATGAGATATGGGAACATGAATTATTTGACTATAATAATAAATTATCCCTACATCTAGTAAATAAACTATATTTCATTATCCCACCATAGAGTATGAGATAAAACTTCTCAATGAACAAATCCTGGAATTTCATCCAGGTAACTTCATTCTTCTTTTATCATCCAATAATATATCACCTGACCGAAATGTTTCCCCTTCCAATATGAATGTGTCTTTATGAACCTGGAGTTTCTCAGGTGTCTCAATTCTCTAAATGATCTGATGGAGTTCAATAATCCACACTTTGACCTATACTAGATGATATATCACCCAAGAAGATAGAGGATAGTTGAATAATAAATAACATAGTTTTTTAAAATAGGTAAGGTCCTTTAATTTATATTCCAAACTCTCAAACTATAGTAGTATCTATTTTCTAAAATATATATAATATAGAAGGTTAATCTAATGACCCCTTTCTCCCATACACAATAATGGTTAGAAGAAGGTTCTTTTCTGGGTTTTATGACCCCTAAAAATGTGGAAAACCATATCAAAACAATATCCCAAAATAAAGATAATTCACATACTCAATAACTTTATGACATATATTTTTTCTAACATCATTCATATCATCCTACCAATTATTATTCATCAGAACACATATATCACTATTTTTTTCATAAATCCATTAATATACTCACTTGTGATTTTTTAATTAATTTAAACACTTATATAACATGTTTTAAACACAGAATATAAAAATTAAACATGTTTTCTATACTATTCATGAAAACAAAGTGGAGTAGATTCACGTTCATCACCAAATAAATGAATTATAATTAAGATAAAAGTGATATATAATAAAATAAACTATTCAGTACCTCATAGTCAATAAAAATAATTAGATAGGAAAATGATATTTGTTAATTAACAATGTTTAGATAAATATGAGCCTAAAATTATTTCTTATCTTATCATAATCAAGAATTAGAAATCATGAATAATTACAAGTCATCAAACCCGCATATACTTATTAAAAATAATTATGAAGATAGAGTATTGTGGATACTGATTGATATAAAATGGGGTGAAATAATAATGTCATGAACCTCCCTTTGTAACTCTTGATTTCACTATAATCATATTAACAAAACATATGTATGGGTTCCCTATTGATTCTGGATTATCTTATCTTTTGACTAATCTTTTGGTCGCTAACCAAGACACCATAAGATTCCCACATTACAATTTTTTAATTATTTTTTCCTTAATACCTAAAATGTATTAGTTCATATTTTCACAAAATGTCATTTGAATCTCTTGGTCACCAAATTATTTCACAAATGTTGGTTGATAAGGCAATTATCTATGGGATTTGATTTTTCCCATTCAATGTAATGATAAAAGTAAACAACTTCAAATAAATTGTTTTTGGAATTAATGGAAATGAAAAATTTACCAATTTCATAAAACAATATGAAATCATAAATTCATAATAAACATCAAATAATCTAAAATATTCACATTATAAAAGTGTGCAGTGCTATATAAATGTTCAACGTACACATTTCAGGAGATCCAAACATCAAAAAAGGACTCACAATAGATACTAAATAATTGATACCATATAATAACTTAATTATATACAATGGAAAATAAAAATCCTTTCCTAGGAGTTTATAGTTGGGATATTATTATTTAAAGACTCTAGTGACATGTCATGGAAAAACCTCAAACTTTCTATGGGATCATCTTTCAAGAGTCTAAAAAGATTCTATCTAGAAACCATGATACACATGCATCTATGTACAAAGATTAGCTACCTTTCCTATTCCAGTGTCATGTATGAAAAGTTTTTGAAGTGTCTAAAAAGGGGTCCCTAATGGTTGTGAATATGATATACCTGTTTTACAATCACCCCCATCCCTAAACACTTTTCCTATACTCATGTGTATCCATCAACAATGAAAATACTAAGGAATATAAAAATTAAACTTGTAAAAACATAATTCCCACTCCTTAAGAATAGAATTTAGCAAACACAGTTTTCTCCCTATAATGGGAGAATATATACCTATGATACCTTATTCAAGAATAACTTGCATATAAAATGAACTATATTTATAAAAGGGTGTGTAAATCATCCCATTTGAAGGAATGGAAATCCTGTATAGCAGAGTTAGGTTAGTCAATCCTACCACATCACTAAGTATATGGTAAAAGGTATAATCAAATCTTTAAATTCCATGCCAATCTCATCTCTTCCACATATCAATATACAATTGGTATACCTAGGATAAAAATTATATAAGATAAACATCTCCCTTTAATTATTTTCTATCAACATCATTTATCAAGTCATAAAAACATTATTGGTTTTCAAGGAATGGTATCATTACATGTTTATACAGTCATGCTAAATGCTCAAGATTGATAGAAATAAATAATATATTTGGAATTACTAATACCTATTTATTTCAATTAATGAATCAAAAATACATTATTTTATCATTTTTCAAAAATTTAGGAATAAAGATATTACAAAACAGAACACATAAATAAAAAATACAATAATAAAAACCAATGTGATACCAAATTTATCATTTGCCACATTGGAGGAATTATTTATTAAAGTAAAATATTTTATTTTATTTATACTCAAACAACCCAATATCGTTGAATACCCAATCTTTATGATTTATAGTATTATATGAATTTCCTAAAAAAATAATTTTTAGATTAGTTCCATGGGATAAATGGATTATTATTAAACCACTTTCAAGAAAATAGGATCATCTTATAACATAACTAGATGTTGGTCATTCTAGACATGAAATATAAAATTCGAATGAAAAAAACTAGGTAATCCTCTAGTATCTCCTATGGAAATATTCTAAGACATCCAAACCATAATAATAATAATAATTTAGAATCATCTTGGAAGACTTAAATATTTTTAAATTATTTTTACACCATCTTCATTGAATGTTAGGAGTGTAAAATCGATATTGAGGTTAGCTAAGGATTTAAGTAATAAAACAAGAACCTTTATGACAGTGTGAATCCAAGTTGAGTGGGGGATTGAATTACATTCCCTGATGGGAAGACGAATATGATTGAGGGTTATAAATATGACATATGAAATAAATTTATATTGATTTACCATGTTTGAGAAACTAAGGGGGTATAATTGTGGGGTGGAAAACACAAAAATGAAAATTTATATTGGAATTTTCCTACAATATCCCAAAAATATCTTCATAAACTTATGTTCCCCCCTGGGTACCCAGTACTATACCAGTGAGTAGTTTTTGGTTCCTATACCAAAGGGGATTTCCCACTTTTCTTTTCACCTTTATCCAAACTCTCACGCTCCCCTTATCACTTTTTATAAACCATAAATAATCTCTTAATGAAATTGGATACTAATGGTGAATAATAATTACACAAACCAGAAGGGTGGGAAATCTATCTAATCCCATAATGAAATTGGATACTAATGATGAATAATAATTAAATAATCTAAAAGGAAGGGAAATTTACATATAAATATGGGGTTAACATGGAATAAACATCAAATATATAATATTAATTGAAGAAATAATCAAAAAATGGAATGTATGTAATAGAATAAGAATATAAATATCCATGGATTACATAAAAATGGAAATAATTCTTCTAAGGAATTAGAATAAAAAATATTACAGTGATAGAATGCATAATCATGGACATCATAAGCTTACCATTGAGGCATCATGCCAAGACATCCTACATTAAATGTGTAATCAAACATAGGATAAACCATATAGATATTTCATAAGACCTACCATCACACTGAGGAACTATTATAAGCCCAACTGATTATGTTATATTATATAATGATTTAAAATGTAAATTAATATAATGGTACATGAAAATATAAATGGTTTTTCACACTCCAAATACCCATTCTTGTTATCTGAGGAGGCATATTAATGCATTAATGAGATATTTTGGAATCCACCATGACATAATATGTCTAATTCATTTATCATCTAGAGAGAATGGATAAATAATACCATAATTAATGTTCCCCCATGAACATGTCATAAATTATTCAATATAATAAATAATTGTATTTATATGTATAATGAGTATACAAATTATTAATATTTACATAGTTAAATGAATGATATTCATGTCAACGTAAATTCAATTCAATAAAAATATGAAATATAGGGATTCCACACAATATAAAGTAAAGGGTATATTGTAAAGTAAATATTGGATAAATAATAGATATAATGGTATATATATATAATACATACATGTGAAAATTAATATTAACATGTAAAATAATTTTCCAATAAAAAAAATTTAAAAAATATATTTTGATGTATTTTAAATGTTATTATAAGAAATAAAATTCCAATTTAAAATAGGTAATGGATTGGAATTGTAAAATCCATGAATAAAAATTAAATAGTGATAAATTATCCTAGTGGTGATGCATATATACTATATAATATAAAATATGTGGATAATACTAAACTTCTAAAATATGGTAGACATGGGAGAGAATTATTTACTAAAAACATAAGCGTTAAAATATAAATCCATAATATAGGAAATGAGATAATAAAAAAATAAAAATAAATGAATATATTTTATATTATATGACCATAGTCTTAATGATATGATATAAGATAGAAAATAGGATTTCAATAATCAATACATGTAAATAATGGATTTTTTTGAGATACCCATATATCATGTTTGAACTCCTTATATTTATCTTATTAACAAATGAATAATTAAAATCTCCATTTTTGTTACTTAATTCAAAACCTCTGTATTTTTTATTCCATTATTTCATAAATTTTTATTAATTAATTTTTAACATATTATTTTAAATTATTTTATGTTTTTCACAATGATATATTAGGTTTATAGTTCTATAAAATATTAGATATAATGGTAAAGGTTATTATTCATTATTCAATGGTTATAAACAATCAATATGTGTCTAGGTATAGTGTTTATATGATTCATAATATAATAATGTTAAGTATTTAGTATATAAATAAAAATTTCAGAATGTTTACCAATAAATGTTTTCGAGACAATAAAAATTCATATCATTTTTTTTAATATTAACAATTTAATTCCGATTTTATAATTTTTAGAATCATAAAAATAAATTAATTTTAATTTTAATTTTAAATTTATATAAGGAAATCATTGTGATTGAATCTATGATTAGCATAAGAGATATCAAATCGTTAATATTCACTATCATTATTAAAGCATACCATAATTGAATTCAGTTTTTAAGGGAGTTTAAAATATGGGAATCCAAATAAATATTTTTTTTCCTAGATACATTACTGTAGAATTAAAATACCAAAATAATTTTACATTAAATAATTATTATATTATGAAATGTATAAGAGAAGGATAACCTTAACCGGTCTCTTTGTGATTCCTCCTTGGAATTGATCCTTAAGAATTCATAGGGTCCTTTTTTCAAAACATACACTAAATAATTTCAATATAAGTGATGAGATATATATTTTAGTATATAATATTAAAATAACAAATTTTTGGTGTAAACATTAATTTTTAAAGGTGTGTGTTTATATTTGAAAATTAACAGTGTATCTGTTAATCAATTATTGGATAATTTCTTATTTAAGAATAAAACTTTTACTAGTGTTTCTTTTTATAGTTATTAATAGTGTTTAATTATTTATATATATATATTCAGACTTGTAAACACACTCAAAACTAAAAGGGATATTGAAATATTTCATTCAATTTAAATAATAATAAATAGTGTTTTATTGAGAGTAAAATATAATTTAGGATTTAAAGATGGATTTATAAGTCAACATTATCTATTTTTAAAATGATTATTGAAAATTATGAATCTAAATTATAAGAATAAATTTTTCCATAACATAAATTTAATGATTAAGAAAAAAGAATAGTAACTGGTATTTATTTTGAATTAAAATAATTATTTATTATATATGTGGTTGTATTCCTATATTCATCATTCATAAATTATTATATACGTGATAATTAATTACTTATTAATATAAGACATATAATTCAAATATATATATATATATATTATTTTCATATTTATTTGTCCAAATAATTTGCTAAACTAATTTCCAATGACTAAATAATGAACCTTACCACTGAAGGCTAATATTTAAATAAAATTATCTCTTTTCATAGTGGATATATATTCCCATTAAAATAAAATCATTACTATCATAAAATTCATATATTTCATGATTACATGTATTCACCATGTTTTATGGTTTAGGTTCATTATAAAATACATTCCATTATCATTCCATTTAATTGTAAAATTTTTTATCACAAAAATTATCATGGTTAAAATATTATTATAATTTTATTTTTATATTCATAATTATGTTTCTCATATACATGTCTTATAATTTGTATCATTGTTTTTGAAAAAGTGACATAAATTCTGAAATTCTAGTATTTAGAAAATATATTTATATTTAAACAGAAAAAATAGTCATCAATAGAAATATGTGTTAAGTATTTATTTCTAATTTTAAATTAATATAATATATTTTTTACTAATATTTATTGAAATATTTTTCAATATTTAAATGATAAAAAAATTCCCAAATTAATTTATAAATAATTCTAAAGAACGTGTGTATGGACTGATTAAACTAGTATACACTATCATTAAAATAATTATAAAATTTATTTTGAAATTATTGATACGATATGTGTATAATTGATGTATTGAAATTGAGTAAATTTAAATTGAATTAATTTTAAATTACAATAAAATGTTATACATAGAATATGATTTGTAATAAAATATATTGATTATATTTTAATGGATCATTGTTTAAAAATATTTGGGTAAAATATTTTTCTGAAAATATTGGATTGTTAAATTGAAAATCATATTCTATTAATTTTTTTAGAAAATTTTATTAATGGGAGAATGTGTGATGATGGTATGACTATATTCAGAAATCTAATCTAATGTATTATTAGAATTATTTTAAATAAAATAAATATAGAATAAATCAAGGAAAATTTTATTTTAGTTTATGTCATGTGTTTGTAATTTTAAATATTTGTTTTTTATATGAGAGAAAATAAAAATTTTAAAATGATAATAAGTGGATATTGCGTATACACATAGAATGACTAGTACTTAGATTAAATAATATAAGAACAAGCCTTATGTGATTATATTATCTAATGGAATGTTCTATTTATTGGATTGATATTGATATAGTGATATCAATATTATATGATATTGATTTTCTTACTCTAAATAAATAACTTTCTGATAATGTATTCAATGAATTGTATTATAAATAAATATTGTTTTATAGTGATTACTCTGAATTATAATAATTTATTAAGTAGTAGAAGATGTGTATTTTGATAGATTTATATATATATATTGGGGTGTCTGATTTTATCATGACAGTTGAGGGAATCCACAAGATTTGTGATAATTCACTGAGAGGGGAATGAATCATCCTTATATGCCACTTAAATTGAATGACTAAATAAATTACACAAACGCAATATGAAACAAAACATATGGAAAATATATTTTTACCCGGTTCACTACATGAAAGTTGTATTTAATCCTTAGCGTGCTCTAAGATCACCCTTGTCTATACAATTCATTAGTTTTGTAAATATGGATTACAATCAGTAGTGAATGTCCTTAAACTCCCATAACACAAAAATATTTCTAGAATTTTGTAAAGTGATCCCACAAAATCGTATATATAGAATAATTTTTTAAATTATAATTTATTATTTATCTAATGTAGAATTCCATAAAGTTATTTATGTGCTTCATATTATTCTTGTCTTTCTTATTTTTTCTACCACTCCATAATCCACTACACAATATGCTTATTGATCACTAAAATTATTTCTATATCATGAATAAAATTCCTGATTATTAAATTTTATTGCACTATATTATTTTTAGATTTCCAATAAATAAACTATCCCCAACATTACAACATTAGTCCCCATTTAAATCCAAACATTAGATAGAAAAATGTTCTATACTACTCTCCTATTCTTCTTCAACATCTCCCACATATTATTCTATTTAACAATATACCCATATCATCATGAAAAAATTTAATAATTAATGTTTAATAAAAAAATAGTATTAATAATAGTAATAATTTCTTTGTATCATGATGTGACTTTGTAAGAACCATGTTTGAACTCAGGTATGGATCCTTTAAATTTCTGTCAAATTCTTTATTTTGGACCTATTTTGGATGCTGAATAAGTTAGTAAAGGTACATAGGGTTTCTAGGGATTATTCAGAGCCCAATACCCATCATTTTGGTGAATCGGGAATCACACATGGTTTATAGTAAACCTTGTAGAAAGGCCACATAGTTAGAGAAAACTGTATGGGTGGCATGTTTTTTGACAGAGCTTTACCGCACGGTTGGCACATGGTTTACCTAACCATGAACCATAACTATGTGAGTTCCCTTTCTATCCTAGGTACTCATCCATGGTTTGTGCATGGTTTTAAAAACAACGTGGACAAGCTGCGCAGAGGCTTATTTGAGTGTAAAATGACCATTTTTTCCTTAACGATATAATTATACCTCATCCTTCCTCCTAATCTGATTTTATGTGGGATTGACCAAATTTTCTTCCCTTTTGGAGATCTTTTAAGGCTAAAGGTAGGGATTGAAATATATCCTTCATCTGGGATCTGATTTAACTTTTGTTCATCACGTTGGATACATAATGGTAAGTACTCGAGTCCATTTGAGTCTTTCTTCTCCTCTATTACACTCGGCCTAGTTATCGTGGTGTTAGAGTGTTACAATTTTTCTCAAATCTACTCTATTCTAAGATGAATCAGAGGTCTATATCCGAGTAGGATATCCATAAGGCACTAAGGTTGGTGTTCTATAACTCATACCTCAAGTTCATTGATTTTGGAATTGTTGTGTGGGGCCCACTGATTTAATCATCTGTCATTTATTAAATTTATATTTCATTATTATAATCATTATATCTATATGATTTTTCTCTTTCCATATATGTTTTTTTTCTTGGTGGTTACACCAACAACACCCAACATCCCATGTAGGATGATATCCCATAGTTCAGGTTTTAGTGTTTTATCAATTTTAAGAAATTCATCAGATATACTTGAGCTTGACCACACTAATGGTTTTACTTATTATCATAAATGTTCATTTTATCATGTAATAGTTAATTTAAAGTACCATGTCACTTATACTTGAACATCTAAAGGTAAGTGAATCAAATTGATAATTAATTGTGAAATAGAAATTATCAAGTATACAAAGTATATGATTAGATCAGATTAAATGTGGATGATTAATAGGTTCCATGTCTGTAGCACCCCATACCAAATTATTAGAAGGTAGAAAAATGAACCTCAATTATTTATCATTCCTTTAATGTAATTAATAAAGGATTCGTGAAACATTTCTAAGTCACACTAGTGAAAGGAAATTCTTGAACCAATTTGACTTATTGATTAATTATTAATTGATTAAAAGAATTCATGTTACATGAGATTATCACACTAATTAAATTCATGGCCTTAAAGAAATGAAATATTAAATGACTTAATAACTTAATAGGAGTGTCCTTAATTGAGCTCACCTTAGATTCTTATCGTGGAATTCCTTGAGCACTTGGGAACCCTATTATGATTCAAGGATACGACTTACTTTGGTTGAGACCCACTTATAACCCAGTCCTTGTCAATTCTTGTATTACCGATATGACATCATAGGATCCCTCACATATTATTAAAGGACTCATTGTATACACTCCTTGGATCAATCATTAACAAGTGTGTTCCATAGTTACATCCCATAGGGACCTGTCTTTACTTAGCCCTGTATTAACTTGATTGATCACCTTGGATTCAGTAGGCATATTATTGTAGAATACCTTGGAATATACTACTTATATTACATTCTTACCCTTAGCCAAGATACAAATATTAATGAGTTGGAGACCCTTGAGGTCTACGTTTCCTTGGTTATTACCATGGAACATGATTATTAAATGTCATTAGAAGGTTTCCTTGTCATAACATGGAACCTTCACTATTGTTAACATGTGACATATTAATAAACTGAAAATAATAAATTAATGGACTGGTTATGTTCAGACTCCAATCGAGGTCTGAATTAAGTACATGGGTATTTAGTTACATTGTATTGCTTTACATTATGTATTCATTCTATCACACTATTTCATTTCCATTACATAGTCTGGATGTTATAGACACCATTGGTGGTGGACCACTAAGCTTTCTCTCACACTCTTTACAAGCGTCGTTTGGTATTCGAAGTAGATTATATGAATACAAATGTTGATAAAGGGATTCATATGGGTTTGAAAACATTATTTCTTGCTGTTTACAATGGATTTTGAGAGCAGATGACTGAGCTGGAGCTTGGAATGCATGGGATAGTCTTTTAATTTCCTTTATAATTTTTTGGATCATGTTATGCCTATTTTCTTTTCCCCATGATTTACAGTTTTTCTACATACATGATAGATCATAACTCTATTCTTGTATGTTATTCCAGTTATTTTCGTTATTGTTATTGTTGTCTCAATTTTCTAGTGTTCCTTATGTTTACTTATGTTGCTTCCAATATTTACCTTAGTCTATATTTATTTGTTACTCTACACTTTGGTAATGAGTGAATAGTCTCCCCACGGACATAGCCTAGGCTCTCGCTGCTATTCGGTAGTCTCTGGAATTTGGGGACATAGATTTGAGTTCATGTGGCCCACCAGGCCGGGGGAACCAATTAAGTGGCATCTGGGTATGCGACATCACAATGTGGTATCAAAGGAGGGTCTTGTCTTGCTTTACTATTTGGAGACAATATTCATCAGATTAGGAATGGTTGGGACATGGTCATAAGTCATTCTTGGGCGTCGTGAGCCTAGGTTTGGGGTAAAACCCAAGTTACCCAAAATATATTTTTTGTTATGTTTTTTCAATTAGAGTTTATATTCTTTAACTGTTGGGTGACGCACATGCTATGTGGTGTTTTTGATTTTCCTTCCAATTAAGATTATATTTTATCTTTGGATAGATGATATGTGGGAATGTATAATTGTTACATGCATCATATTAGGCATCTTGGATTCACATATCAATCATATAGAAATTCCATATAGGTTCATTTCACAACATTCATTTCTTGATATTCCTGTGATGGTTGAGTGATATTGTGATAGTTAGATAATGCATGTATTACTTTTTTTTGTGATTGATTGATTGCATGTCACAATTCGTGAGGTGTATGGGGCCTCATGGGTTGAGATGAGTAATTTACTGATACAATTTATTATGTTATAAATAATTGGGTGTTGTTTCCATTCATAAGCTATATGGGCACTGATTCACTAAGAATGGGTGTCCATTTAATTTGAATCATGACTTCTAAAATGAATTGGTTATACATATATATTATGACTTATCATGTTTATGAAAGGTAAATGATTGAACTTGGTAATTAAATGTAAAATGAAATGAACCTTATGCTTGAGAACATACAGATACCTGGACATCTAAGAAGATAGTTTGGGTATTATTCCTTAGGTAGTTATTTTTCCAATATTCATATTTTTCTAATGACGCTATATTTTTTCTTATTCCTATTCTGAGGCATGTTCATGGAATTTATAAACCAATGTTTCCATGACATCCCCATATTTTACAACAGGAAGGTGGCGATGACCATGCTTTAGATGTGTTGGGCCCTAAGCCACCTCTCACACCCCTACTGTGGATTCCATTTATTTAAATCTCTTCTCAGTCCTGGTTTGAATTATATTTTTAAACCCTAGACTACCTATCATCCCCCTTATTATCCTCACACATTCCCCCCACCATTCCCACCTCTCTCGTGTGAGCGGTGCCCATCCCTACTCCTATGAACACCCTCCAGTCAGCTGGCCTTCAGGTGCGTCGCCAGCATTCAAATTGTTCGCCCTGGTCCTTTGACATGTAGCAAGTTGGTGACCTAGAACCACCCTCTCCTGATAGGATTCCTCCCTGCCAGACTCCTCCTTGCACTTCACCAATATGCTGGACCTCCTCCTCCCCCTTCCATCCCACCATCGGCCCCCTCCCCTTGAAATCACACTGGCAACCCCCCCCCCCCTGGTGCTTCTAGTTCCCAGTGGCAACTAGCTCACTAGGTTCCCAACGGCTACAACTCCCGACAGTGATAACCCCTACTACAGCATTTTTTGACAATACAAACCCCTTTCTTTCCATGTTTCTGGTGGCACACACCTCCTGCACCACCCCTCTCGACCTGATTTCCCCTCTGGTATATTTCATCTCTTCTGGTGTTTTTCATTAAATTAGTAGAACTCTAATTCATGGGGTCATGTTCATGAATCTTGTTCGGTGTCAACATAATGTGTTTGGTCTACAGAGAAATTCTCTTCCCTTTGTTGAGGTTCCATTGCATTTTTGTGTGTTGATATAGGTGATTCCATTCAATTTCTTCTAATTTATTTCCATTGTATTCTTTTGTAATAGTATATAATTATTAAACCATGGTTTACACTTATATTACAAGTGTAATTAGTTTATGGTAATGATTTATCAATTGTTTAACATGAACAAAATAGGTTTAAGCATGTCCATCCATTTAGGCTTGTGTTTTTTTCTATAAAATTGAATCTGGATAAGTGGTGTCATTTTTGAAATGGTTTGTTAAATATTCTAGTTATGGTTAATACACCTTATGTTTTGTTTCACAGCATCCAATTCAGGTTATTTTTGGTTTTTGTGAGTCACTAGTACTTTTTTGGTCGTGTGTTAGACCTTGTCATGCTAAAATTTGTTTCAAGAATTGATTATGGGTGTTCAGATCAATTCTAGGTGTGCACACACATTTTTCCCAAGTATGAATAAATATATATGAGTGTTTTTATATATATCTTCTCTGTTCTTGTTCCCTCATGACGCGGGGAACATGTGCTTTGGTTTAAAGGTGTATATATATATATATGGAAGTGGATGCATACGATCGGGTTGTTACTTGAGTTAGAATGTTTTGGCTTGGCCATTCTTTTATGTTGATGTTTCCCATGACCTTTACTCCAAATTTCGATTCATGTGGTTCTTGAGTTTTGTTATTAAATTTCTAAAACATGTTTTGAATTTTTATTCCATACTTAGTTAATTTGTATTAGTGATTCAGTGTTTATTGATTTGATCACAATTAGGTTTTTGTATTCTTTTATTTTACTCACATATAAATTCCTTGCATTTTGTTTTTGAATAATCGCCATATTCTTTCAAATGGTCTTGTTGGATATCATGCGGGTGTCCAATGATAAAAATGTTTTTCTGGAATATTTTTATTTCAAAATGGGTGGATTTATAAAAATTCACACTTGGTTGAATGTTTAAATGCTTTAGTGGATGATGTGTATGTTTAGTCTCTTCAAAACAGTTGGAAATAATCTCCTATCATTTGTGGAGTTCCTTTTCTGAAATGTGGTTTTCTAAATAGAATATTTTTCCTCACCCCTTCCTCCCTTCATTTGATAAACGTTTTCATTTTTTCAATGTGATTTAAGGTTATTTCAAATGTTTGTAAAGATATGACATATTTGGTGTTGATTAAAAGGCTATCATTTCTTCAAAAGGTTAAAGACCTACTTGGAACCTTCTAGTACCATGTCCATGGTTTCAACTTAGTCTAGTAAAGAATATTCGAAATAAATGCATGTTTGGAAATGGTAACGTGTTAGGGTGTGCATATGAAACTTATAGTCTTAATGTCAAGGTCATAGTGAAAATGGTATCTCTATTTGTTTTAAATTTTTTTCATAAAGTGTTTTGTTAAAACTAACATGGATAGATAAAGCAAATGGCCCGATTGGCACTTTTGGTATGGTTACGTGGAAATGGATTGATGTGTGAAAATTGGATGTGGCCCATTTTTCATATTTGAAATGTTTTTTTAAAACCCCTCTTTAGTTAGGTCTTTTTCCTCATTGGTTGATCGTGATATGAAAGGATCCTCGGTATGGGACTTCATTAAATGGTAATTATTTTGAGGCAATTGATGAGCCTGGAGGTGACCGGGGCGGTTCTGGTTTGTGTGTTGTGATTGAGAATATGTATGAAGATTATAGTTTGAATTTCATAGCACCCCATATAATATATACATGGTAACATATCATAACAAAGAGGCTTATAGAAAATTATTGTTGTACTAGTTTAGATTAATCATAGGGTAATAGACCATAGAAAGAGAGGTCTTCTCATTATTTATATGGGATTGGGCCCCTCGACCAGGCCAGGTAGGGTCATTGTCGGGCCTTAGGGCGTTATAACATCATTTAGTATGGCATGCCTTTAGGATGAGTCACATTTATATTATGTTCTTATCATCCTCTAAGTTCCTAGGATTTTCTATGTTTACTTGTTACGAGTATTACTAGTGTTTCTTCCCTCATCGTGTAGAATTAAATTCCTTGTACCTAAATTTGGTTTTTTTATTTGGCACACTGTGAATGTGTGGCTAATTTAAAAAGGATTTCTAAGAAGAAGTTTTGGAAGCAAAAGAACAATCTCCTTGTTCCCATTTTGGTGTTTGGTTATAAAATTATGAGGGAAACAGATCATGTTGTTGTTTTGAATTTCTAACATGAACGAAAATATATTTTTTATAAATGTATTTCAAATTAGTACCAATATAATGATTTAGGAAAAGAATTGAATAGACTCTGTGATGATTTCCTATTGAGTATATCAGTACTCACCCCTACTATATCATTTCAATATCAGGTTCTTTTAGTACTGGATTGCTCTTGGAGCAAGCTTGGTTTGGAGTTGGTTGGTGACCTTGTAGGTCCCAAGGAGGTGTGTGATGTTTTATTTTCATTCCTCCGTTAGTTTTTATTTTTACTTTCAGTCTTTATTTATTGACCTGTCTTTTATTTAGGGTCTAAATCATTCCCACCGGTTTAGTTTTCATTCTTGGAACTAGTTTCCATCTTGAGGGGATTGGGAATGCCTCTAGGGACATGACACAGACTGGCTTGGGTGACCGGTTTAGGGTTGACTCAGGATGGTTCGTGACAAAATCGTATCAAAATAGGCCCTTTTTATTTGGGATGTCTATTAGAAGGAGATTACGACTATCAGTACTCTGAAGGTAGGTTCGATAAGAGCGTTGTGAACTCTTCCTTTTAGTGTTCTGTATTACATGGGTCATGTCTCACCGCCATATTGTTGCGTTTGGCATAGACACTGGTTCTTTATTCTGATTGTTTATCATTGGTTGTGTTTCATTTTGATTTTTGTTAATGTGAGTGTGTGTTGAAATTTAAATTTAACTATTACAATGAAAACAATTTTGGAGAGGGAGTTTTTTCCTCAAATTGTCTTAAATGTGTAAACAGGGGTTTTAAAAGGGGAAGTGTTTTTATTTGGATGTTTTTGAATGTGTTTGGATATGATAAAGAAAAGAGATTCTATGACCTTGCCTTTATTTATAGAGGTTCACAAGTTTTTGGGCCTGTACAGAGAGTGTGTGGGTGCACTGGTTCGTGGATGATTTAAGAGGGATTAGATTAATGCACATGTGACAGTTCATAAGGGACCACATGTGAGTTTTTAAAATAAAAATTGGAATAAAATTTGTTAATTGATTTTTGTTTAAAAATATGGTTTCAGTATTTTGATTTGTCATTTAGAAATGTGACCATTTTGAAAACATTTATGAAATGGGATTTTTGAGAAGTTGTTGTTTTTCTGGAGTTCATCTAGGTTTTGAGCCGGCTGTCTTGAGCTCGTGGTGTTTCTTTGGATTGAGTTTTGTCTGGATTCTAGTTTCAATTGTTTTTTTCATGATGTTCTAAATATGCCGCCTAGAAAGTTTCCTAAAGTTTCTAATGAGTCATTCCCCATTTGCAGTTTCTTTTTGAGTGTTTCTTGTTTATCGAGGTAAGGGAAGTTTGTTAAAATTAGTTTTTTGGTTTGTGGAGATATTTTGTATTTGGGTTTCTAGGAACTCTTAAGGGTGTTAAGTTTCGTGGCGTCTTTGGTCAATTTGAGGTTTCTATTTGGGGGTACTAGAGATTTGGTCATCTTATAGTCATTAGAGATTGGGTTATAGTTGGTGGTGGTCATCTTTCGTAAGGGTTATCTATCTGGCGATGGGTCCCTTCCAAATGAACATGTTTATCAAAAACCTTTTTCATTGGTGCCAGCCCCCAGTTTGTCAAACCATTCTCTTCTGTACCACTAGTGTGGCCAGTTCGAGAATTCTAAGACGTTATCTTATATCCCTTTGAAAACGTTCTACCATTGTAATAATTTGAATCATTGGGAGGAAGGAGTTGGGGACTGGGGGATGCAAATTCTTGACTTTGAGGTATGAGATGTTTCAGCCATCAGGTCTTCAACCATAGGTCATTGGGTGATTCTCTCGTAGAGTCAAGAGTTGCCATGGGTTTGTGAAACTTCGGTCTGGATCATGTTTTCAACTTTATCGAGATAAATATCCAAAGTTTTCTTTTCCTAATCATGTCTTCTTTGTAAGACGATCCTTGTTTTTTGGTGTGATGAACTCATTTTTACCACAATCCAATGGCTTATCTACTCTAAATGTGGCTTTTATATTATTTATTTTCCTTCAGGGGTGTTGGGCCTGTGAATAAGCATACCCGTTCAAATTATGAATTTTGCCTCAGTTGCATTCATTAGAAGAATGTTTTGTTTGATGAATTAATTTGTGGTGTGTTCAGGTTTTAAGGTTTCCTTGTTTGTAAATTCTTGTGTTGGGTAGAATCCTCTAAGGTTCTCCCTTTAACATCTGGAAGTGATTGTCCTTGAGCTAGTCGGGTGTGACGTATGTTGGTAATGGCCACCACGATCCACTCTGTTTCTTTTAGTTTGGTCTTGGCATGAACTATAGTTGAGTCAATTGTTGGCTTGGTGACTATATCAGGGTACAAAGTGTCTGTGGTGTGGATAATTTTCACACCTCGACCTTGGACACCCTTTATTTTACTCTCTTCTCAGTCCCAGTTCGATTTTTTTAAAACCTAGACTAACTGGTGCCCCACCCCTTCACAACTTTCTAGCTACCCCCTGGTCCCTCCTCTCTCATGATAGTGGTGCTTATCCCTCGTCCTTTGCATGCCCTCCAGTAGGCCAGTCATTAGGTTCACAACCGGCATTCGCAGAGGCAGCCTATACTCCACTGACTTACTGCAAGCCAATGAACCAGCATCGACCTATCCTGCTCAGCTTCATCCCCACCAGACATCTCCTTATGCCAACCTAATGCGTCAGACTTCCTTATCCCCCTTTCCATCCCACTGGAGGACCCCTCCCCATTCCATCAAGCTGGCACCTCCCATGCACGCCCGGTTCCCAGCGGTGACCAGCTCACCTGGATCCCTGAGGTGACACCCCCTTCTACAGCCTTTTCTGATGGACCGAAACACTTTCTTGCCCTTTTTCTGGTGTCCCAAACCCCCCTTCACCATCCTTATTGGCATGGTTTCTCCTCCGATATATTTCATCTCTTATAGTGCTTTTATTTAAATTAGAAAAGTTTTAATTCTTGGGGTCATGTTCACATGTCTTTTTTGGTGTTTAGGTTGTGGGTGGGTCCGCAGAGTGATTCCCTTCCCTCTGTTGAGGGTCCATTTCATGTGTGTGTATTGAGGTAGGTGCTTCCATGAAAATACGTCTACTTTCAAACCATTTTATTCTTGTTTTTTAGTACATAACTATTGAGCCTTGATTTACACTTATATTAAAAGGGTAGTTAGTTTATGGTTATGGTTTATTGATGGTTCAACTTGCCAAAAATAGGTATTAACTTGTCATTTCGTTCATTAATGTGTTTTTTATATGAAATTTAATTAGGATTACTTGTTTAGTTTTGGAAATGGTTTTGTTAAATGTTTCGGGTATGGTTAATGCACCTGCTATTTTGTTTCACGTCTTCCAATTTAGGGTGTGTTAGTTTATGAGAGTCTATAGTACTTCTTTGGTCGTGCATTAATCCTTTTCATGATAAAATTTGGGTGGTGGGAATTGTTTCTGGGTGTTGAGATCATTTCCAAGTGTGCACATGCATTTCTCCCTTGTATGAATGTGTGTGTGTGTGTCTTTTATGTGAGTATTCCCTCAAGGTGTAGGGAATAAATGGTTCGGTTTAAAGGTGTATATACATTAATATGGAAGTGTGTGTATTCAAGTAGTTTGTTGCTTGAGTTATAAAGCTTTGGCTAGGCCATTCTTTGAGGTAGGGGTTTCCCATGCCATTTACTCCCAATTTCATTTCATGTGGTGTTTGAGTTTTGTTATTAAATTTCTAAAACATGTTTCTTACTTTTATTACATGCTTAGTTAATTTGTACTAGTGATTTAGTTTTGGTTGAATTGATCACAATTAGGTTTCAGGATACTTTTCATTTATGCACATGTAAATTCCTTGCCTTTTGGTTTTGAATAATCATCATCTGCTTTCAAATGGTCTTGTGGGATATCTTTGGTGGTTTTCATTGGTAGGAATGTGTCTATGGAAAACTTTTTGTACATATTGGGTGGATATAAGAAAATATTCACTGGGTGGAATGTTTTAATGACTTGGATGATGATAATGGGTGTGTGTGTGTGTTTTCCCTTCAAAATGGTTGTAAAGGTTCTCTTTCCATTTGGAGAGGTCCTTTATTCAAACATGGTTTTCTAAAAATAATTGTTTCCTCTGCCCTTCCTCCCTTCTTTTCATAAATGATTTCATTGATTTCAAATAGATTTATGGTTATTTCGAAAGTATGGAAATTCATGACATGTTTGATGTTGATTAAAAGGATATTGTTTCTTCAAAGTGTTGATGTCATGTTTGGCACCTTCGAGTACTTTGTCAATGGTTTCAACTTAGTTTGGTAAATAGGATTTGAAATAAAGGCCTGTTTGGAAAGTGTAACATGTTAGGGTGTGTGTTTGAAACGTAAAGGCCGAATGGAAATGACATAGTGAAAATTGGATCTTTATTTGTTAGAAATGCTTTTTGTAAATATTTTTGGTAAATTTACCATGGATGGTTAAATATAAGTGCCTGGATGGAATTTTTGGTATGGTTACTTTGGAAGGGACTGATGTGTGAAAACTAGATGAGGCCTATTTGGTATCTTTGAAATGTTTTTAGAAAACACCACTTGAGTTAGTTCTTTTTCCTTGTTGGATGATTGAGAGATGATATGGTCTTCAGTATGGGACTTATTTGAATGGTAATTATTTATTGGCAAGATATGATCCCTTAAGGTGGCTAGGGTAGTGTCTGTTTCTGTGGTGTGTTTCACTATATGTATGAGTATTTTTGTTTGAATTTCAGGGCACACCCCCCTATGAAATATACATAGGAACCTAGCATAGAAAATAGGCTTGTTGAGAATGATTGTTGCACTAGTTTAGAATATTCATTGGCTACTGGCCCATAGAAAAGAGATGTCTTGTTATTAATGTTATGGGATTGGGCCCCTCGACCAGGCAAGGTAGGGCGATGTTCGGGAATTAGTGATTTATTAATTCCTTGAGTAGGGAATTCCATCAAGATGAGTTACATGTATAGTATGTTCTGGTCTCCCACTGAGTTCCTAGGATTTCTTGTGTTTCCTCGTAATGATTATTACTTGTGTTGCTTCCCTCGTGATATATAATTCAATGCCTTGTACATCATTTTGTTTTTTTAACACAATAAATGCATGGATGCTTTAAAAAGGATTTTTAAGAAGATGTTTTGGTGGAAAAATCACAACCACCATGTTTCCATTTTATTTTTTGTCTTTAAAATTATGAGGGAAACGAATCATGTTGTTGTTTTAAATTGCTAACATGTATGAAAATCTATTTTTTATAAAATTATTTCAAACTAGTACTAATTGAATGTTTTTTAAAAAATAATGGCCTTGACAATGTGATGATTTCCTATTGAGAATTTTAGTGCTCACCCATACTTTATCATCTATGTTTCAGGTGATATTGGTGCTAGATCAATCTTGGAGTGCGCTTGGTTTTGAGTTTGGTGGTGACCTAGTAGGTCACAAGGAGGTATGAGCAGATTTATTTTCTTTCTACTACTAGTTTTTATTTTTACTTTTGGACTTTATTTATTTATCTGTCATTTATTGACGGGCCAAATTGTTCCCACCAATTTAGTTTTGATGCCTAGCACTAGTTTTCATCCCTGGGGGATCGGGAACGCCTCTTCGGACTTATCACGGACTGGCTAAGGTGACTGGTTCAGGGTCCACATAGGAGGGTTCGTGACACCACCAGTCTTAACTCTAGGAGTGCCACTTGAGGAACCTCCTACTGTACCTAATATCATAACTGATTTCTAAGTTTATAATATATTACTACCACTGATGAAGCCCATTCGTGGTGCTTCATAGCTTGTACCTATTATGGCAGATCTGACTCGTGAGATCCAGCAGTAGAATCCTCGTACTTGCTTAAGAGATGGTCATCCATATGCTATTGAGTCCTTTCTTTAAGTCACCCTATCTATATTTGATCTTCTAGAGACATCTTTATAGGGTAGGGTCAATATTTCCATATACATGCTTCTGGATTTATTCTTGCACTTTTGGGAAGTGATTACCGAGGCTGATCATCATCATGGCATGTTATGAGGTGATTTCCAAACATCCTTTTATGATCAGTTCATTCCTCAAAAACTAATGTCTGATAAAGATAGAGAGTTCATGAATCTTTATTAGGGTTATATTTCATTCTAGTAGTATTCAGTGTGTTTCACAAAGATGTAATTCCTCACACCGGTTCTTGCTGGTGATGATCTTTCACAAGTTAGAGGTTTAGAGGATGGGCTCTATTATGCCATTCGTACACAGGTGAATGCATTTCCCATGACTACCTTTTCTCTAGTATTCAATCATTCCCTTATCCATTATCATAACCTGAGTGATATATATAGTATTGGGCATAGAGGACTAGTGTCACATTAGGCTAGTAACTCATTCAGTGGCAGGAAGTGTTCCCTCAATGTTTCTCATTAGGGAAGTGGCAACCAGAGTTCTCGTTTCCACAGATCCAAAATGTACCACCAGTGTGGATGATGGGGGCATCTAAAACCTCATTGTGACAGATACCAATGGAATGTCGAGATTTCAACTGTATGGGGAATCTCCAGCATTTTTCCAGGACCATTCCACCAGTTTTCAGTGGAAGAGGTTATGTGCCATCAATATCTTTAGGAGTGGGTTCTTTTATCCCATGTTAGGAGGGATGTTGGAATGCCACTAGAAGGACTAGCTGAGGAGGAGGACATGGTCTTGGCAGCCATAACCTTAATCACTATTTGCACCAATAGAGATGTTATGATCGTGGTATTCAATACTTTGAACTGGCCTATGGATCAGGTCAATTACATGAACTATAGCGAACACCTAAGGATTAGGCTGCAAGACTATCTACAATACAAGGTATTATGTTTATGGCATCTACCATAGCATCTACTTTATTTCATATCATTTCATCGAACATTTTTATCTTTGTATACATTATGGGATGTATCAGACTAAAGATACAGTATTTCTATGGTGTAATTCCCCTAGATACACCATTAGGGGTACAAATAGATGGTATACACCTATGTAGGGACTGTCCCCTTAAGTTAGGTAGTTACCCTTTCTTATAGAACATATATGTCATCAAAATGAAAGGATTCTATATTATTCTTGGGATTGATCAGATAGTTTAATATCATGATTTTGTAGACTGATATCACCATAGGGTATCGTTAGCGTCGCCAGAGGGTAATAGTTATATACAAAAGGGTGAGTGGGAAGCCCAAGTAGGTAGAGTTGGACCACATCATAATGGTATAGGTGGAGTGACAGCCCAAATTGAAAATACCTTCCAGGAGGATTAATGTTTACAACAAGGTGATTTCCCCCTATTTGTTGATAGTTTCAGAGATTTCTTTCCTAATGATTATTATAGCTTACCACCTTAGATACAAATAGAGTTTACAATTGATCTTGTTCTAGAAGTATTTTTAGTAACCATTCCTATTTCCAAGATGACACCTATAGTGCTTCATGAGATCAAGAGGGATTTAGAGGATTTAGTGGAAGGATATTTATATGGGCCAGTAAATTCTCTTGGTGTTTGCACATTCTTTTCACAATGAAGGGGGATGTAACCTTATATCTATATGTGTAGAACAGAAATTTGAACCAGCATAAGGTCTTGAAATGATATACACTACATAAAATAGACGATCTCTTCGCCAGATCTGGGTATCAAGGGTGTTTTATAATATCAACTTATGATTGGGTTTTAATCAGGTGTGAGTTAGACCATCAGGTATACTGCATACATATTTTCATGGATGTTATGGTTTGTTTGAGTACCATGTTATATCATTTGGTCTTATGAATTTTCACTCTATTTTGATGGCTCAAATGAATAGTGTTTTTCATCCCTATCATGACTATTTTGTTGTGTTCTTTGTGGAAGAAAAATTGGTGTAGTCCCATACTCATAACGACCATGACAATGTCCTTGACAAAATATTGAGTATACTAAGAGGGATTTTTCTTAATGGAAAACATGGTAAGTGCCTCTTTTGGATCAAAATGCTCACTTCTTGGGTCATATTATCTCAAAATCCGGCATATCTGTTGAGCCAGAAAGGTTATTGTTGTATTTTACTTAGAGCATCCTAAGAACATGTTTGATATATGGAGTTTTTTGTGGATGGATAGAAATTACAGGTGTTTCATAAAAGACTTATCACGTCTTTATTCACCTCTCATTGTCCTTAAAAATAATAGGGTCATCTTCCATTGATTAGAAGCTTCTGTGAATGCCTTCTTGGAGATAAAATGGAGGATTATCTGAGCACCTATCCTAATTCTTCCAGAGCTATATATAGGTTATAACATCTTCTATGATGCATCAGGAATTGACCAAAAAGAAGTGCTGATACAGGAAGATAGATTAATTGTGTGTGGATATTTTATTTTTAGGCCTCATTAGAGAAATTACCTAACACACAACATTGATCTTGTAGTAGTTGTTCATGCCTTACATTGCTAGTGACACTATCTATTAGATGAGTGTTTTGTGGGGTACCCAAACCAAAACAGCCTAAAATATATATTTAATCAACATGAATTGAACCTCATAAAATGGATATGGGTTGAAAATCTACAAAACATTTATTTTTATCTTGCATATATGCCTTCGAAGGGCAATGTGGTTATAGATGCACTAAGTTGGAAAACTTAGGCACAAGCAGTACTGGAAGCTAGAGGTGAATAGAAGTTAATGACCTATTCAATAACTTGTACCTAGAGTTTCATGATATACATAAGTTTTCTTATCTCTCATATTTTGAAGTTACCTGATTCCTCCTTATGAAGGTAAAAGGTTGACAATTTTTTGATCATAATGTCATGGTACTCCATGACAGTATATTAGGAGATAACATTCCTCCATAATGGTTTGTAGACAAATATGACATCATGTGGATTCATGAAGGTGTTTATGTACCTATAGATATGAGATAGGAGTTCATAAAATAGTCACACATCTCTTAGTGGGTATTTCATCAAGGCATATAAAACATTTATCGAGTAATGCGATGCTAGTATTGGTGGCCACGGTTGAAATGTCAAATAGCGGGATTTATCACTCAGTGTTCCACCTGTCAAAAGGTGAAGGTAGAGCACCAGAGACCATCATGTTTTTTATATCTGCGTCCTATCCCATAATGGAAATGGGAAGATGTTTTTATAGACTTTTTTGTTGGTTTACCTCAGTCACCTATTGGTAGAGATGTTGTTTGGGTTGCTGTTGAAAAACTGATGAAATTAGCCCACTTCATTTCTAGCCAGGTGACTTTTTCAGTTGATGAGATGGGAAAACTATATGTCTATGTAATAATAAAACTACATGGGGTCACTAGTAATATCATTTTATATGGGGATGATCATTTCACATCACGGTTCTGGTTGGGATTATAGATGTCTATAGGAACACAAATGCTTCTAAGAATAGCTTTTCACCCTCAGACCAATGGACAACCAGAATGGACAATAAATGTTCTAGAGGAAATGCTTTGATAATGTGTCCCTGATTTCGATGGTTTTTGGGAGAAACACATACCTCTCAGTGAGTTTCTCTAGAAACACATCCTTCATGTGACAATTCAGATGGATCCTTTTGAGGCCTTGTATGATTGGTCATTTCATTCACCCCTATACTAGCTAAAGGAAAGTGAGGAATCCCTAATAGGTCCTCATCCCATTCAGAAGACTTCAAAACATGTTAAAATGATCAAATAAATATGACTACATCCTATTATAGAAAAAAAATATTATTTTTATCTCCATCACTGACCTCTAGAGATTGAGGTTGGGGATCATGTTTTCTATCAGGCATCACCCAAGCAAGAGAATAGTTGGGTATGGATGCAAGGGAAGATATCTCATCAATATTTAGTTTTGTTTGAGATCCTATAAAGATTCATTCCAATAGCATATCAGTTGATACTACCTCATAGGTATTGGGCCATGCACGGCATCTTCCATGTTTTGTAGCCTCACCAGTATCATGCCGACCCATTTCATACCTTTTATCTCGAGGATGTGAAGTTAGATGTTGATGCTACAATTAAGGAGTATCTGATATGAATCGTCGACAAGATAACGATGGTTCTATGAGGCCGGTATTTCCCTCTTGTACAAGTGTTATGGTAGTATGGCCGCATTCAAAATGATACATGGGAGAGGGAGGCCGACATACGAGCTCAGTGGAAAGAATTTTTCTTAGATGGTGTTTCTATACACATGGAAGGTGAAGTGGGGGATGAGTTTATTTAAGGGGGGAAGACTGCAAGAACCCATTTTAACTCATTTATGGATCCTTTAAATTTCAGTCTTATTCTTTTTTTGGTTCTATTTTGGATTCCAAATGAGTTAGTGAAGGTTCTAAGGTAGTCCAGGACCTGTTTGGAGCCTGTGACCCAACATGTTAGGAAAATAGGCCTGGCGCATAAGTTGATAGTAAAACATCTTGGAAGGTCACACTATTAGTGCAAACCACACGGGTGGTATGTTTTTTGAGAGATCCTTACCACACAGTCGGTGCAAGGTTTACCTAACCATGCGACCTAATCATGCGAGTTCAAATTCCTTCCTAGGTACCCATGCATGTTTTGTGTATAGTTTGAAAACCAATGAGGAAAAACTATGAATATGATAACTTATTAAAATTTCCATTTTTCCTTTAATGATCAAATTTTGCCTCCTCCTTCCTTATATTCTATGTTTCTGTGATCTTGGCCTATTTATCTTCACTTTTGGAGGACTTGGAAGGCCTAAGGTTGGGATTGAAAATATCCTTCATCAAGGAACCGATCGAGCTTATGTTCATCATGTTGGATGTGCAATGGCATGTACTAATGTCTGTTTAGGCCTTTATTCTCCTCTCTCTCTCTTGACCTAGTCATCGAGGTGTGATCGTTTTTTCCTTTTCCTTAGATCTACTCCATTCTAAGCTGAATTGGAGTCCTATATCGGAGGAGGAGAGTTTTATGACACTAAGGCGGTGGTCTATAACTCATCCACCAAGTAAGTTGATTGTGGAATTATTGTGTGGGGCCCATTGATTTCATCGGTTGTCATTTATTGAATTTTTATTTCATGCTTATTATCATTATGACCATATGATTATTCTCCTTCTATATATGTGATTATTTTTTGTTTGTTATGCCCACGACTACTGACATCCCATGTAGTATGATATCCCATAGTTGGGTTTTTAGTGTTTTGACACTTTTGAGCGATTTTTCAGATGTGGATGAGCTTAACCACACTAATGGTAGGACTCCTTATCATAAATTATTATTATATCTTGTCATGGTGAATGAAAATTACCATGTCACTTCTACTTGACCTAGTAAAGGTAAGTGATTAAAATTAATAATTATATGTGAAAGAAAAATTGGAAATTATACTAAGTATAAGACTTGACCAGATTAAATGTGAATGATAAATAGGTTTCATGTCTATAGAACCTCTTAGAAAATTTAAGGAAGGTAGTGGAATGATCCATAATTATTGAGTATTTCTTAAATGGAATTAATAAAGGTTACATGCTACTTGGCCCTGTCACAAAAATGAAAGGAAAGGCTTAAAACAAATAGACTTTTTGATTAGCTATGACTTGGTCAAAAGGTTTCATGCTACTTGACCTTATCGCACTAATGAAAGGAAGGGCATGAACAAAATGAAATATTACATTACTGCAAAATTAAACTGCAGTGGCCTAAATCGAGATCGTCATGGATTCTTATCGTGGAATGCCTTGAGAACTTGGGAACCTCATTCTGATTCAAGGATACGGATTTCTGATGTTGTGACCCACCTAGATCCCAATCTAATTCGATTCTTTGTTGCCCAGTATAACACCACAGGATCCCTCAAATGTAATTAAAGGATTCCTTGGATACACTCCTTGGATCTAGAATTGATAAGTATGTGCCATGGTTACAACCCATAGGACCCTATCTCTACATAACCCAGTTTTACCTTGGAAGATCACCTTGGATTTGGTAGTCATATTATTATGGATTTTCATAGAATATTCTCCTTGTGTTACAGTATTTCCCTTATCTAGGTGGCATTTATTACTGAGTTATCCACCCTTGAGGTCTACGTTTCCGTGATTAATACCTTGGAACTTCATTGCTAATTTTTTTATAGGTTTCCTTCTTATAACACAAAACCTTTATTATTTTTAACAAGTGACATAATTATAATCTTTTAATATTAAGTTAATTGATTAGTTATGTTCAGACGCTAGCAGAGTGATAAAGAATATACTTGGGTTTTTAGCCACATTGTACTGCTTTACATTATATATGCATACTTTCACACTGTTAAATTTATATTACATGGGACGGATGTCATATACACTATTTCTGGAGGCCCATTGATATTTATCTCAAACCCATTCTTGGAATCATTTGGTACCATGTGTATATTACAAGAATAATGTTGTTGATAGAGGGAAGAATATGGCTACGAACACTTGATTGCTTACTTTTTTGGATGGATATTGATAGCAGATGATCAAGCTAGAGGTTAGGATGCTTGGGATAGTCTTTTGATTTCCTTTCATCTTTTTTGGATCATGTTATTCCTGCTTTATTTTCTCCATGTTTTACATTTTATCTAGATACATGACATATCAAAATTGTATGCTTGTATAATATTTCAGTTTTTTCGATTATTATTGTTGCTTCAATTTCATATTGTTCGTTCTATTTACATGATTTAATTCATCTATTGACATTTTTTATATTTATCCATTATTCTATACATTGGTAATGAAGGCATTGTCTCCCCATGGACACACCCTACGCCCTCACTACTAGTCAGTGCCCTCTACCATTTGGGGAGATGTGCATGAGACCATGTGGCACACCAGTATCAAGGAACCCATTAAGTGTAATTTCACAAGATTAATCAAATGAATCACACTTCATTACAATAAATAAAGTGTCCATATCAATAAATCCTTGTTATATCTTAATTAAAATATATAGTGAAACCAATATTTATCCATATCATTCCTCATAGAATAGATTTTATCTCCATATCACAACCCTTCATTTATAATGGATTATATCATGAATTATCCGCATGATATTTTATCCATAAATTAATATATATCTCATGATTTTATTAATCTTATCAAATCTCTATAAATTTTTGAGATTGATTTTATAAATCTCTATTTTACATTTGAAAACTAAAATTTTGTTGTTATATCTTGAACCCTTATATATCACAAAAATTGTATTTGTAAAAATGGGAATAAACATTATGTATTTACTTTTCCTGTAGATCAGTCAATGTGTATCAACAGATTAAACATTACAGAAAAATAGAATTACTCATACATATTTATTTTACAAAAAATTTTCCTTTACAAAACATCCCTTATATTGAGGAATTTTCTAAATTTAAAAAAAAAGTTAATCTTATTTATTGAAATGGTCACCATTGAATGTAGAAATTTTCAAATTACCAATAAATTTTCCATAGAGTTACTCTTACGTAAATACGTAATAATTTTTCCTTCATCAATTCACACTCTTGGAGTAACATTACTCTTATATATTCCCTTTTCCAAATTTATGACTGATGATCATATCCATGGAAACATTTATGTGTTGAGTAATGTTTTATTAGGTATTATCTATGATATATATATGTATTGTAATTATAATTTCTAAAAAAATTACATTATTCAATTCACCATAATTCTGAATACAAAAAATTATATACATGAAATTTTTTATAGATTCTACACTATTCAATTTACAATATTCTAGTTGTATAAAATTTATTATTTTGAAACACCTATTAACAGTAAGATATATAAATTCAACTTCCACATATCTTAAATTCTATTCAAAATAGAAAACATCATCTTCAAGACAAACATAACATTTGAATACTATGATTTAGTTCTGGAAAATCAATAAATTCCATGATGCCTTTTAGAATTATTCCAAAAAACTCCAGAACATTTAACAGCCACTATCAGACAATATAAACATTATTATATGTTATTTTGAACATGATTAAAGTATGTTTATAAAAAAATACATATGAACCATGTCAAATTCATCTCTTCACAAATAATTATTTTTCTTCAGCACAAAAACTAATTCATTCATTAGCTTAAAAATATACCATTTTAGATTTTCTTTTAAAAAATTGAACATAAATCACTATTGATTCATAGAAAACATATCAACTAATAAACACTCAATAATTTTATGGGAACACAATCTATCAAAAATAAATAATAATAAGTAATTTAATGCATTCATTCTGTGTGACTTACAATCATATATTAACAACACTATGATTAATATATTGAAACAAATCTACTTCCACATATGAATACATTCCCTTCTCAAAAACTATTCCATAAACCTATAAAAAACATTTTCGTACACACATTCTTACTAAACATGTTTGAACAAGTCCCACTCATACTAACATCATAGCATAACCCTTCTAAAAACTCTCTCTAAATAAATAATCATCTTAAATAAGAGATTTTTTCCTAGATAGGTAAAACAAAAATGTTTAGATTCTCCCCATACCCCTATATTATATTCCCTAAATTTTTAAATACATTAACATATGAACTTAATTGAATTATTTTCTCCTTGTCCTCATTTTACAGTAAAAATAAAAAGAATGTGTTAGTGAGGGGATGGATTCGCCATTACTTATCCATGAGTGGAATAATTTTGAACTCCTATACTCAAATATCTATCAAATAAATGATTCCATTAGTGTTGGCATGGTGAACATATCTGCAATTGTTTTCATGGGAGGAAGAAATGATAGATTATGAACTCTATACTTCAAAAACTTCTTGGAAATGTGATATTTTTTATAAATTTTCTTTGAATGATAATGTTAATCCATATTTCATTATAATTTGATATCGCATTTATTACCACAACCCTTCAACAAGTTAAACTATACGTCCACCTTTAGATCTCCAATTTCTTCTAGATTAAAAATTAAAAAAATTTATTATCGTAAACCCCATTTTAAGGGATGATGGGGAACCCAAAAAGACATCAATGACTTAAAAAACCCAAGCCTCCATAGTATAAGTGTTAAAGGACAAAAAAACCGTTAAAATCTACATTGAAATGCCCATACCTAGTATAAAAACCATTAGGACCAGCATCAACCTTCTCATAATTTCCTGGAAAGTGGTCTCGTACATGGATGCACTAGCCTGGTATTGCTATTAATTTCATACCCTCCCAAATATCCAAATATGAATTACAATTACCATGTGAAAACTCTCTACACTTAACCTCATCTAGAGCACCCCCCTGTAGGTGAACTGGTTGAAAATTCCCTTAAACGCGAACCGCAGGGCCACATTGCAAACACTTCTACAAACTAAATTCCTTGATGTTAAAAAATTCATAAAAAACACAAATCCAACCTTCATAGGACCAATTATCCTTTACCTATCTAGATAAATGAATAGATTGACGCTCATTTTCCTTCTTCTACACTTTCGCAACATCAAACATCAAAAAAACAAACTAGAATCCATCTTCCTCATCCAAAAATCAAAACCAACTTTGACTGGAAGAAAAAAATCATCATCCATTCCTGAATGCTTCTCCATCATTGACAGCTACCTAGTCACTAGATCTAAAGATGGAAGAACCCCACTACCATCCATGATACCTCCTCTAACATCACAGTTACTGATGAAATCCGTAGGGAAAAGCATACCAAGGATCATGAAGATGAACGAACATCGCCCAAGATAGGGAGGCACAACACTCCACAGAGGTACCATCGATGAGGAGGAGATTCAAGATGATCTAACCCAGAAACACCACCGTGGTCATGGATCTGATCATATTAGAACTAAGGAAGGACTAACACAAGTTTCCATGTCGTGCAAACCATGAGAAGTGGATAAAACCATCAATGAGGGGTAGGGGAACACTAACAACAGTAGTTCCACAAAAACACCTCCTGAGAATCAAACCTCAACATGATCCACAAGTATTGTTATGACCACCAAATGCCAAACCTATAAGAGAAAAAAAAGAAAAAAAAAGAGTCAGAAGGAAGGTGGAGTTATCAATAGATATTCCATGTCAACACTGAAGTTGTAATCCTACCCCAAATTTCTTCATCATCTACACCAACTACGTTGTTTCTTGGGTTATAGTAACATAATACAACTCAAAAATTCTCGTAATCACCATGTATTACTTCATTATGTTCTTATACACACTCCATTATATTAAAAATAAAATTCCTCTATATATCGATCATCTGTTATAACAATTTCCATACAAATTCATATTTTTGAAACCAAAGAGATCAATATTTCTACTTTTATAAAAATTTAATTGATTTTTTTTTTATGTTCCGAATAAAATTTTTTCAATATAAAGATAATATATTTCTTATAAGATTCCAGATATATGGGTTATTTGTTTGTGAAACCAACTAAAAATTAATTGGTTAATTTATGGTGGTAATGGTAATAATGAAAAAATAAAATTAAAGTTCTTGGGGTTGTTATTAGTCTATATTTATGTTTTTTTCATTAGTTTTGTAGAAATAGTCTCTTAATGGGCTTATTTTACTATAAATATTTTGTCGGAATCTTTTATGCTTTGTGATTTTATGGATCCCTTGCAATGAGTTTTCATAAAACCTATTATGGTTGGTATATAATATGAGTAATAGCAAAACAAATTGAGAGTAGGAATTTCATGTTGAATATTCCTTCATAGGATGTTGATTTCAAGTTACATGATTCAATTTGAGCATTTTTATTTTTCATATTTCATATTTATAGTGGTTATTTTCATAGCCCTTTTAGTTTCTTTGATTGATAACTATCTATTGTAGTTGGACTAATGAAATATGAGTTAAATCTTTTTATAGTAGTTTAGGACGAGACCTAGAATAGATGGACCATATAATGGTAATGTAATGTGTTTAATTAATGATGAATAGTTTTATATAATGTTATTCAAATGATAAGTGAGAACTATGGGATTTTCTGATTAATACTCATTTTCCATGGGATGGAAATATTCAATTAAAATTAATGAACATAAGAGCCTGACAGTTTCCTGATTATTGATAATTCTAAAACAATAATTTATGGTGTCGAAAAAAATAAATGAAATTAATTAATTTATAAATATTGATGACAATTAATCTTAGTGATTATATTCTAGTAAATAATTAGATTTTTAGTATTAGATATGGATGATGGGTTGTCATAGGTGATGATATCAATATTTTTGTCTATGGTATGATAGATTCCCATATCCATGTCATGGGATACCATATAACTATATTATAATATTTTATAACCTCAACATCCTAATTTGTTATGCCACCCAACACCCATATGTCCATGGATTCTTGGTGGGTTCCACAGCTAATAGGATATCGGGGATACAGATGGTTTACTACTCTCTAAATTCATCATCACTTCTTGATATAGATAGTATATAGTCATATCTAGGTTTCAATGGAATATGGTATAGGGTATGTGATCATATGGGTTGTGAAAAAACAAAATGTTTTCATTAATGTATGTGTGTATTGTAGTTTCTGGATTTTATAATATAAAAATATATTCTATTTATTATAACTATAGTCACATGTAGTGTATGAAAACAATAAATAATTTATTGATGTATGGTACATGATACGTGGGCTATAATGGTTTTTCACAAACACTATATAGTAATGGAGGATTTGACGAAAACATTGTGATGATCTGTATGGGATGAATGATTATGTGATGATATGGTTATGATATGGTTTTCTAGATTAGAAGGATGACTTGTAAAAGGGATGGGAGAACCATAACTTATGACATTGGGGATAGGGTGACAATATCAATTGAAAATATGTTGTGCGGTAATATTCATATATATAATTTTTTTAATTATATTTTGTATTCAAATGTGTTAATTAAGAATTGATCTTAGTGGAATTAGGATCTAGTTTACCTAATTTAGGTAATAATTACACTTCTAATTTTATAAATTGTTATTGGGCATGATTCACTTAAAAATTCACAATAGGATTCAAATAGGACCCTACTTAGTATAATAATATACTCACCCATATATATATATAACTATCCCTCATGTCGGTGGGAGGTAGTCAGTGATCGATCAAGTCACTACATGATTGGAGTGGTCATTTAAGAAAAGAAAGTGTTCATGGTCCTAGCCTATGAATTTTTCTATATATTTTTGTTCTCATCCACTTGTATGAAATTACATTTGTTTATTAGGAATGTTTACCTAATATTTTTCAATGTATTTTGATAGTGAATATTTTATTTAATCCGAAATTTAATTATTAAGGGATATTGCTCTCAATTATTCCATTTATACCCCCAGTGATAATTGATATCATATATGATATAAATTTAGGGCTTTATAGGTCACACCCTATCTTATTTATTACCCTATGAAGGGTACTAATGGGGAATGGATAATGAAATAGTGGTATTAATTATTTTTATTGAGATATTAGATAGTGTTAAGGGATAGGTTTTGGTGAGGATTATATGAGTTGGAAGTGTGATAGTATATATATAACATAGAACATGATGTAAAAAGGTATAAAATCTATAAAATATGATTTTGGGTGCCCATAATCAGATGATAGGACACTATGTTTGTTGAAATTACTATGTGACATGTTGTGATGTGAGAGGTAAAGGAATTAGTGAGGATAAAGATTCAATATTTTTTACACATGTTACATAATTATATAGATAATAAAAAATCTATTAAAAATTAATTAATTAATCTTATGAATTCCATGTTTTAATTTTTCGGATTCCTTGAAAATTAATTTTTTGTGGGAATGGAATCAAGTTGATGTAACTATTAGGTTTATACCAATTATATTTATAATGTTGTCCCAATATATCACTATAGAGCTGAGATAAATGATGATGATTCTTGGAAGAATATTCTTTGAGAGTTTTAGTGGTAGATACTTTAGAGTATTAATTATATTTTTAAAATCATGAGACCGTGTCTAAGATGGAGTATATACAAATTTTCTCATACTTGATCCATGATCAGAATGAGTATGTGATTCCATAAGCTATCATTATGTTCCAAGGATCTTTTCAAAAGTGGCGGTTTATATTTCCCATGGATTTTTTGGAGTATATTTTTTCATGGTAGAACTTTCATGATCAGTTTTTTAGTAGATTTTATTTCGTTCAAAATGTACGTGGAATATTGGAAAGAGATTCTCACTATCTAATAGGGGAGTTCTAGTGTGTGATGGATTATTATTTGGTTTAAAAATATCCTTCATTATGATTTGGGAATTCATCCATATGTGCATTCTTGGGAGAATAATAACAAATATTATTCAGATATAGATACAGAACATGTGGTTTTCACACTTAAATTTCATAAATATCTCAAGGTTTGCGAAAAAGTATTATGTTATCAAGAGGCTGCAATGTAGGACAAAACATTTCGAGAGTGTGATTAACCCCTACACTATGAAGAGTATATTTATCTCAAAAAATTTTTTGATAAAATATGTTTTAGATATTAGAGAGTTATTTTTAGCCCAATTTAACCCATTTCATTGGGGTTGGTAGTTCTTTATCCTTTTCTAGTGGATCAAGAGTGGTATTTTTCTCATGGAACATTCATGGACATCAAAATCTTGAGTGTATAAAAATTTTCATAAGTAATCATGGGATTGGTGGACCTATTTACTATAATCCATTGTATTGGTATCCTCGAGTTCATAGAAATTGATTGTTATAGTATTTTTTTGTGGATATGTGATGGGAAAATATATGGATGGATCCATGATTCATGTCTCCCCCAAGGACATTAAATAGAGTTTCTCATTAATGGTGGTCATCATTGAAATTTGAGATACCATAGAGAAACAAATGTTCAATGAAATGCATTATAGGTTCCATATCATAGTGATATATACATATTAAGTGGTATTGAATACTAAAATACAACAGGGGTGTATTCCTTTTTTATATGGGTTATATTCAAACTTTTTCTTCATTTTTTCAGGTCCATTCTATGGGACATGTGGTGGAGAAACATTCAGTACCCTTGTTTTTTACTGATTGGACATTGAGCTTTCATGTGAGATTCTTGAAGAGATTTTGAGCAGATACAAAGGTAAATCAGACTTTTATACAATTAATATGTTCGTCAATGCATCCATAGAACATCATCCTCAGCATAGAATGGTTTTATTTGATTGAGGCTTGCTTCATATTGCATATTGTACCTTATAATAGATATTGAGAGAGAATCATGTTTTCATGATTGATATCCTAGGATTGGTTCAATCTAATTAGAGTTATTATCTTCTTTATTTTTTGGGATAATATTGAGAATAATATCGAGCTATCTGTTGGTGTAACCCTAGGTTTTAGAAGAATAACCCACTACCATTATTAAATAGGTTATGGCCCTAAAACCCTAAACATGATATCATGATCATGATATATTTGTAATCTACGGTCACTATGATATTGATGTGAAATTATTATATGCAACCTTATATGTTTCATCATCTACTAATTCAAAATGTCAATCATTTACTGCAATGTTTTTCATCCCAATGTGTCACCTTTGGGTTCTTTTTAATTCTTTTCTATAAAGGTGGATGGAAGTATATGATTAAGCATCGATTGTCACCACTTGAATTAGGTGATGGTGAAGAACCACAATTCTCATTAATTGATATAGTATTTTTGGTAATAGACTGAATGGAGATATCTAGTTCTCAAGGATCGACTTTTGGTTAAGATATCATCAAATGTGGGTGAATGATATGGATATTATGAAGACTTCCTTTGGATGTCATTATAAACATTATGATTTTAGTGTAATATTTTTAAATTCAATTCATTCTCTATACATGTTCATGGGATAGATGAAATTATTTTTATGTGAATATTTTTTTCTATTTTGGGTTGTGTTTATTGATGGAATTCTTCTATATCCTGAGTCCTGGGAAGATGTGTGCAATGAATCTATGATTTATTCATAGAGTAATTTGGTATCATCATATTTGAGGAAGCTTATATAAGTGTAATTATTACACAAAGGAGGATTATTTTATAGGGAATTACATATCTCATCATGGAGTATCCATGGATCCTTTGATGTTTAAGGAATATTTTGTGGGTATCCCCCCATGAACATTTCTATGGTGAAAAGTTTACATGGGCGTTCAGGCTTTCATAGGAGGTTTATATATAAAATATTTCAAAATAATACTTATATGATAGATCTTACCAAGAAGTATTTGGATTTTTTAGACTAACTAGTCCTAGGTTTAGTTCCTATATTTGATGAAAAATATGTTCAACTCCCATGTTCATGATTTCTCAAAGGTGGAAGTTGTGTTAAACGTTTATTATGAAAATTTGTTCTTTCGATTGGGTAGTATTATGATTAAATGGTGGATGGATATATATTATCCATATCACTAATTTACGACTTATTAAAATAATTTTTCCTCCAAAAACATTGATCATTATACAGTTGTTTATTCTCTAATGTTATGGTGGAACTAAATTATCAGTGTGTGCATTTTAGTCAAAAAAATAATAATATCATGATTTCTATATTCTATAAAAATTATTTGAATTTATGGTAATGATATTTTTTGGAATTATTAATATAATATTACTTTTATATTTCCAACACACTAGTTAAGAGGAATTTTTTGATGATGTTTTGAGAAGGATTTCTTGTAGGGGTGTTTTTAATGAGTTTGTTTATTCTTGGAGGGTGATTGAATATTTTCCATGATTCAACTCCATATCAGAGAATTCTATAATATATGAAATATATTTCACATGATGTTAAATCCATATTGTATGAATTAGGTGGAGGAATCTTGACTAGGGAATTCCAAAGATTGTATTTAATGAGGTCTATTTTCTAATAGTGATACCCCCAACAGATGGTCTGAGGATGATCAGTATCGTGTGTTATTTCAGGGTTGGATTTTTATTTCATCAGCATTATGTGATCTGGTTCTATATGAATTCCATATTTCTCCTTTGGTGCTAAATAAAAATGTGGATAAGATGTACCATGCATTCAGAGTTCAGTTTTGGTTTCATGGGATTATGTTAATAGTTGTGGAGTTTGTGAATAGGTGTTCGGTATAACATAAGTTGAAGGTTGAGTATAATGTCTTGGTGGTTTTTTTCAGCTACTTTATTTACATGAGTGTGATTTGAATGACATCTACATGTAGTTAATCAATGTATTTCCCTGATCATTGGTGGATATGATGCTTTAGGTGTGATGTTGGATCATCTAATTATGCTAGCTCACTTCTTATCCAAACGGAGTGGATCATGGTAGATGTAATACCAATGTAGTATATAATAAATTTGGTGAGACTCAATGATTTTTAAAATATGATCACTTTGGATTTTGATAAGTTTTTAACTCTATTTTATGGAAAGTCCTCTGGTATGTTTTGGTTCTTAGAAACCCATTAGAACCACTTTTAATCTACAAATATATGGATAGATAAAGTGTACTATTAGTAAATTATGTGACATAGTATATTCATAAATACTTTATTTTTTTTAGTTTTATGGATGAATCATTTTAATTAAGTGTAGTTTTCATATAATAACATTTTCTCTTTAACTTTTCTCTAGATCTAATTGAAACATTGTATAGCTGACCTCGTAGACCACCATTTTATTTGTCCATAGTTAGTGATTCATTGATTTTTGTTGATCATAATAGTGAATTTTTCATTGATTTATTAGTTGATGAATTCATCCTATCATAATTATAATTCCTATAATTATAATTAGATAATTAATATGGATTTTTAAATTAGAGACTATTTATTATTGGTTGAATCTATACATCGTGTGAAATGGAAGTTCGGTCATAGGATTAATATTTTTCGGTAAATTTTTAGACCTTTTTAGGTGTAGGATAATGTTGGAGATGATGTTTATTAGTAATTACATCACTAAATGATGAACCAAATCACTAATGTTTTTCATTTTTCACACCTTCATTGATACTTTTATAATGACCCTCATGCCATTGACTAGGGAAAGATGAATGTTGAATATGATGTGACCTTATAGAAAAGTCCTATTCTGATAAAAGACTGTTAAGAGATGTTATTTTGTAGGAATTATATTCGTTTGGTTCATGTGTTGTTGTGGTAAAGTGTCTTGTTGGATAGTATATGGGAACGTGATTCACTAATGCACCATCAATACCTTTATTTTTGGGGTGTTTATTTTATTGTATGATATATATGACCCTTGTGTATTTATGGAATGATTGATGATATTTCATGTTTTTTTCTCTTATGTTGCGATATACTGACCATTTTCATATTATAGCATGATCTATGGGATGTAAATCATGGTTTGGAAGAGTATATGTGCTTTTGGAGACATAATTTTAGATGGTGTAATGGAATTGTGGAAGAGTATATTAGTCTATAACATTATGAATCGTTAAAGGGTTTATTTAATTTTAACTAAACTTTTTTGCGATTTGACGTGTCCTTTGAGACATGGTGTTTTATGTTTTATCATTTAGTAATTCATCTATTTTTCATACCCATTAATAGCGGTGACCTAGCCATATCATGGAGCTAAGTGGTTGGGTTCCTAGTCTTTATTTATTTTGGGGTATCTAGGGCACGTTGTTTCAATTGGACCATGGAGATTCAAGGATTTTCATCCTAGATAATTTAATTTGGGGGATACTATAGATTCATTTCTCAGCGATTTCATTTCATTTCCCCAAGTTTATTGGAGTAAAATAGTTGGTTAAATTAATGGGGAGGAGATACATTTAGGATAAACATTATGGACACTCAAAGAAATATTTTATTGTGACCATTGATGCATATCCACATTTATTTTTCCAATATTGGTGTAATAGTCCTACCCTTTGTGGCATGGTAAGGGGTATTTCATAAGGGTATTATGTTTTATTCGTACTTTAAAAATTTTGAAGTCTCTCGGATTTCATCTTATCACCATACTCTTTCTTCGAAACCTAGGTTTCCATAGGATCCCTTTCATAGGCATTTGTGCTTCTAAATTTTTGGGTAATTCTTTTTTGAAATCTAATTATAATTAGTTGATTAATTCAGTAAGGTAATGGGTTGTGATGGTTTCTAAAAATTAAATTTATTGGGGGTTTTATGTGTCAATTTTTACTTTCATGGATTTTTTTCCGTGGTGTGATGGACATAGTTTCCCCCTGAGTTGTTTTATAGTAAAAATATGTTTGATTCCATTATATGTTCTTTTATAGATTAATTTCTAAGAATTGTTGTGGAACCTAGTTTTTTGGGGTTATTAGTTAGGGGATGATGAAACATGTCGTTATTGGGGCATATAGTTTCATATTCGTTCATATGTGCTTGATGTTGAGATAGATGGTAGCAGTTGGGAGTTAAGCTTCCATTTCTTATATGTTATTTGTGGATTTTTTACACATTTGAGTTACAATGATTTCCATTTATAATTCATAGATCTCCGAATGCATTGTGCGTTCATTTTCAATAAGGTAATTTATATTGAGTCCAAAAATACATAAACTATAGAATAATAAAGGAACATGATTAGATGATGCAGAATGAGTTTCGATTATAATAGTGGAATATTAAATGAGAGCCATGGAATGGTTATATTATTTCTCAATGTGCATGGTATTGAAATATATAATTTGAGGTTTTTAATATAAGAGAATTATTAGTATATGATTAATCCAAATGATTAATCAAAATGATAAAAACTAGAATTTTGGATGAGGTTTATAATGTAAATGATATTTCAAAATATAAAATCATTAGTAAAGATGAATCTTGTATACTTGTGTCCCATTTAAGAATTTTATTTATAGTAATACAGATAGTAGTTGAGTTTCCATGAGGGAATTTATCTGTATTTGAGTCTAGTTTTGGATATATTTTCTAGGCTGGTGGTGTTTTATATTATCAATATGTTTTGTTATTCCATTTTCCCCACTATCCACATCAGTAGGTAAGGTGATGTCCATATGGACATGGGTTTCAGGTGTTTTCCAAACATATATGATTTAGAGTATATTGATGGATGACTACTCTCCCTCCCCAATCTCTCTTAAATATGTATATAGTATGTGGGCATATTTAGGATATAATGTATTATGATATGGGTTATATGATCAGATGGGTTTTGATTGATCTCTATTTTACCAAACATGTATCTGTGGGATATAAAAACATTAGGTTCTAGATTATACATGTATTTTGGATATTGTGGCTATTTTTAATTCATGTGTACACGAATATGTTATAATTCAATGAGTTATAGTTCATTATACACCATTTATAAAGGATTTCGATCATACTACCCAGTTAATGATGTGATGACTATGAGGTTGTGTTGAGTTATATGTGTGTAGGTTGAGGTGGCGATATAGATGTGATATGGTTTCTTAGATTGGAAAGATTACTTGTGGTGATAATTAAAGCACCAAGTCATAAGATATTTGGGTATGGTCAACTATGGATATGGTATAACTTTCACATATAAAATCTATTTTGTTACCCATTTCCATGAGTTACGTATTGTGTGATCCTTGTTGATATAGGGATATAGTAAAAATGATTTAGGTAATGAGCTGATATCATCTATTAATTTATTGGTCTTTAGAATTCTTCTTTTTTATTTGAATAAGAGTTTTAAAGGAGGATCTTAAATAGTTTACTTGTATGGTCACCGCTATATGTAATTGTTTTCTACGTCCATATGAGTTAGGTGAAGATATAATTGGGTGCTACTTTCTCAGAGTGGTTTTAGATATGCTTTTGGTGTTTTTGGATTATTCCTTGGAACAAGTTTTTGTATATAATGTTTTTTCATCTTATATGAAATTACATTCATTTATTGGGATAATTTATATATTATTATGTGAAGGAATCTGTCAGTGGATCTTATCTCTGGTACTATAATATTTATTAGAGGATAATTCCTCTCATTTATGTATTTTATGAATGTTGTGATTATTGACATACTATATCTTATTAGAGGAGGGATTTAGTTGTTTCACCCAATCATCGTTACTTACTGAAGAGAGAAACTCGTGGAGCGGGTCATGTCATCATGTCTAAAGAACATGCACTATTCAAAAACCATGAATATTCTTTCATTGTTTTCTTATAACATCAATTATTAATTATATCTATTTTATTTTTCCTTTCTTCTTAGAGGATTTTTTATTATTACAATTTATACACATTTGACTATGTATTATAGTAATTCATTATTTAGTAGACTAAACCATTTGGTCTTCTCTTCCACAAAACACTTCCAATAGTTTGAACTTATCTACAACTTTTAGTATGACATTTTAAAATTTCTTTTGAACTATTCTTCTTTGAGTTGGATAACCCCCCTCCTAAAATAATTCTATAGGATCCTTTAAGATCATGAAAATATTAGTATTGAAACCAAAATATTATATTAATGTGACATATGCCTCTATAATTCCAATAGTATACATAAAAAGAAAATTTTCTTATGAAATGAACTTATTATACAGTTTCGACAATATTATTTTCTTCCATCTTTTAGAAATAATTTTTTCCTCATTTTTGAAAAATTATATTTTGATAGCCTCCTTTAACCTTCAAATTATCCCCAAATATCATTTTAACCATTTTTTACCCACCATTTATAGTATTTTATACTCTCAAATTAGTGTTCAAATAATTCCTTTATATAGAAGAATAAATTTTCTTTTCCATATTCTAGACTCTACACATATTTTACATTGCATCAACATTTTCACACACTTTCAATACATTTTTCAACCTCTAGATGTGATATTTGTTGACATAAATTAATTTCATCAATTTATTAAACTTCATTACTTTTCAAACTCAACATATTTTATATTTCTCCATTATCTTATGTATAATTATAAAATCCAGATTCTAACTCAACCAATTCATTTTCTTACTTTGATAATATTTACTAAAAACTCCATCATTCTTATACTTTTCATTATCATTTTTTCCTATTTAAATTTTCATTTAAATCATTAAATAATTAAATTAATCAATTAGTTAATCATTTTTTTTCATCTTTAGGTCCTTTTCAACATGAATAGAATCATTATTTCTAGAATATTGATTTCATTTCATTAAATGTTTTATCATATTTAGTAATTTTGAGAGCATAGAATGACTTCCCTTTAGTAATAAATTAAAAATAATCTCATTTGATGCTTCTTAATAACATTTATTATTTATTATTTAATAAACAGTGAAATCCTCATCAAATAATTTTGTATTCAGTAGTTTTAATCAAATTAACTAAAAGTATGAAATTTATTATCACCCTCGTTGTTTTTATCATCCTTAAACACTGATGGGAAATTCCTCTATTTGGGATTATACAAATCCTTATGATTCTAATTTGAGTAAAACATTTATATTAAAAAAATTATATCTTCCTTATTTGAGGAAAACATTATCACCTCAACTTTATCTAAAAAATATTTATCTCCATTAAATTTCAAATAATTTCCTGAAAAATCCATAATATATTAACACGTGAAACACGTTTTTGGTATCTTTTAGATAAATTTCAATTTCATCATTTCATATTCTATAAATAATATAAAATTTGTTATAAAATTTTAGTTTTACATCTGATTCTTCATAACTAGAATCATATTCTTCTAAGTATATTTTTTCCTTCCATTTTCTAGTTTCATTGTTTTAAATGAAAATTTACATTTATTCATGTGCTTATTCTTAAAGAACCATCCCATGATTATTTCTATAAGAAATCATACTTCAATATAGATCATCCAATGGAATTCAAGCCATGTCACGGTGTTCATGTTTTATAACATTTCATCTAAACGATATGAAATTATATGTAAACAATATTATAATCCAATAGATTATCAACAAAACCTTTAATACTACTCACAATTTCATTAAATCATGTAAATATATATTCTATTTTTTCATTGTTATTTTTTTTGAGATTGTTATTTTTTTACCTATAAACATATATCATTTCCTGGTTCAGTTTATCATTTCCTTTATCAATTTTTTCAAATTTATCTCAAATCCCCTTTACAATATTTATTCTATTTACATTGAGAAAATAAATTTTTAAAAGAGGTGAAAATAAAATATTTTGAGAGTGATCATAATTATTTATATTGTTATTATAAACTATTGTCATATTAATACCTTAATCATGGGGAATAAAACACACAATAGCAGTCTCCGAAAAAACCAAACTATCTAATAACAGATATAGAATCATATGATAATTGTATATATAATAATTTTTCCTATTGAATGTTTCAATACAATTTTTTATTCAAATAATATTTTCCATAATCAACTATAAATTTATATCCTGAACCTTCTTATATAGTGTAATTATTCTCACATAAAATTCTAAGAAACGGATCATATTTAAAGGAAAGAAGAGTTAATTATTTCTCTTAAAAGGTCATTTTGAATAAGTGAGAAGTCACAAAAAGGTTTGTGAATAAGTCAATTAAATTAATTTTTATGATCCAAAAAACAACACATAATGTTTTTTAAAGTGAATGAATATATAATATTCAAAAAAACCAAAGCACAAAAATAGTATGAAAGTATATTTTAACACCTTCCACTACTCAACATGAGTATCTAGACATTAGAATGATCTGTAATTATCCAAGACCATAAAAATATCTTGTTTCACCATTTAAGATTAAAATGAGTATAGAATATGAATCAGCTCATTATACACAAAAATATATCTCTTTTATTATGTTATGCTCTCTCATGATATAGATTATATAGAATATACTTTTGAATAAAGAAAATATGTTTTCTGAGATTTAACAACATCAATTTTTATTTTTATTTTTCTTCCACTTCTTTTTATTATTCTTCTCTATCAACTTATTTCTATCTTTTCAAACACCCACTACACTAAAATATGATTATATTTTCATTTAATCCAATTATTTTCATTCTGAGGTTTCCTATGGTTAGGGTGGGTTTTCGTAAAATTAAAGAGTTATTTTAAAATGATTTTCTAATTATAAAAAGTAACCTTTTCATTTTAACGATAATTTTTTTTTGGAAATTGTTGAATTGAATTTGGAGTTCTAAAGTAATTTAAATTTTTTTCAAAGAAATTTATACTCTTTAGAAATAATAAAAAATATAATTTATAGATTAAAATTTTCATTTGTTGAATCTATTGTTTTTATAAAACTCATATATTCCATACATAGAAATTTAAAGGGTTGCTCAATGGTGATTATTTTTTCAGAAAGATATGGTATATGTAGTATGGTTCCAATGTAAATGTATGTTAGAATTATATTGACTTTTGTAAGGGTAGTGATCAGTTACATAAGGGTATTCTACAATATTATATCTTGTGTGATGGTGAACTCGTGTATAAGTGATCTCATGTATCATTAGGATAGTGTTGTGTGAGGATGGAAGGTTGTGTGTGGGTAGTCAACATCTTCAAAAAAGGTAAGTATATACTAAAAATTACTATGTGAATGTGGTTTTACATGTGTAAGGTCTTATCAAAGGTAAGTAATGGTAAATTAAACTACCTTAACGTATAATTTTCAATATCATGAGAAGTTCGTCATTTGAATATCTATAAATGTAGTTTAAATTTCCCTTATATAGTGCATATGTGTTTCATGATGTAATATGTAACATCTCAGTTATGGGTGTCGCCCAAAGGTTCCCCATAATTGGTTGGCCACATGTCTTCAAACGCATTTCCCCAAATGACAGAGGCTGCTGACTATCAGTGTGGTCCTTGGGTGTGATAGTTGGGAATCTATGCCCTCATTGGAAGAGTATACATAGAAAAATAACAAATAGTTACAATAGTGCAAGCAGTAAGAACATACAAAAAATGTAAATAGTGGAATACATATAGTAATATAAAAACTAGAGCATATATAAATGATGCTTCTCACAAGTGTCTAGGAAATCATACAAACAACTCACAATGATGAAAATACAATACTAAAACCAATGTACTGAAAAATACTAAACTCTAATAGCATCTCAAGACTCATTTTTGTCACATGCTCTCTAGCTCTAATAGCAATGAAGTACATGATGAAGATGGGTTCTCACCCTTACCTATACCTGTAACTATATAATCTGTTTGGGTCCAAAAGCATTACCCAAAATGGTGTGAGACGAATCCCGCTAGGAAACCACCAAAACATCTATGCCTAAATGTCAGTGAATATATATATATAGCAGGTAATATGTAGAAATGAAGTAATAAACTAGTAAATACACAAAAGTAAAAATCCTACAGTAATAAATTCCATTCATTTACATTTATTATTCATCATTTGAATCATGTAAACCTCGGGATCTAGCGTAAACTCTATATCGCATGTGTAATAGTAACAAACAGATTCCTTAGTAGGAAATCTAAACAATGAAGTAAGACTGATTCCAAGATTGTGCTTTGGCATGGTGGACTCCTCACAAACAATCAATTATTTAATAATGACATTATATGGATATTATCATAGTCTAAATCCCCTAGCCTATCATAACAATAATTCATTTAATAACTAACTTCTGGGTAGCCCTCACAGTCCAACCCCTTTGGTCTAACATAGCAATAATTCATTTAAAAATGACCTCCTGGGAAGCTCACATAGTCAATACCCCTTGGTCAACATAGCATCAAATCATTTAATAATGAACCTCTAGGAAGATCTAATGTTCTAACCACTCTGGTCTATGACCAACCAGTTTCTCTCACAGTTAATACCTTTGGTTCAACATAACAAAAATTCACAAATAAATGAACCTAACTCAAGAAGCTTTCATAGTCAAATTCCCCGAGTTCAAACATCACAATGAATATCATATTCATCTCATATAATCGGTAACTTGATCATAAAAACATGAGGCATGGAAAACAAGGAATGTCTAACAAGCATTCTAGACCAAACGACCATTATTAATCAAACAAGGGAAACACACCCATAATAAATGAATAAAACCTTATGCGCAGGAAATTACCCATTTATAAATCTACCAAACCATAACTTGTAATAATCAATGTCTAATTCCAAACCTGCAAAACCAAAAAGTTGGGTATATGTCACTTTTAGCATATATAATCCAAATAAAATCAGTAGAAGGCACTAACCACCTACCTTAATGCCATACGATAATCACACTAAAAAATTAACCCTTGAATTGGCTTAGAATGGCATCGGTCTATAAAAAGGTGAAAATTTTCAGACTTGAAATACTCATGAGATAGGAGGATATAGGAAGAGAGGCTCTAGGGGAATTGAGAACTCACCGGTGGGATTCCAATGAACCCAAATGTATCTCAATCGGAGTTTGGATGGATAATCGGAAGGGGTTAGAAGTACGTAGTTGATCTATCACATCACTATATGAAACACAGGGATAAGTAGATGGTTATGCACATGAGACATGACCCTACACTGATATATCAAAAAAGAATAAAAGTACACCACATGTTCGTTAAATGTACATGTCGTGTATTATCCCCAACCTTACCCTACTTTATGTAGTCGTCCATGTCACCACATTACCATGTACTTAGCTGTTGCATGGCCAGTACATGGCTATATGTGGAACCTGGGTAGACGACGTGTACTCCTAAGTACACGACATATACTTAGAAAATTTTAATTTCATACTTTTCATCAAAAACAACTACAAATAATGATCCAAACCTGAAATGAAGATCTAGGTTCTTACAAACTCTCCCCCTTAAATCAATTATTCCCTAAATTTCTCTTCTGACAGTGGTGAAGAAGAATTATCAAAAAACACTTGACACTGTGATCGCACGTCAAACTCCCTCTCCCAAGTCTCATTTGTTACTTTCTCATAATGCCATACCACCTTTACCAGAGGAACACATCCACCGCGAAGAACCTTCCTACTGTGATCCACAATCAGAATAGGGTGCTCCTCAGAGGATGCAACCACCTATAACTCAATTTCCTCAGGTTGAAAACAATGAGATGGGTCAGAAAAGTATCATCTTAGCTGAGAAACATGAAATCAGTCATGCATTTCACGATACCTATGAGGTAACTATAAATAATATGAAATCGTCTTGACTCTCTCCAAAACCTCAAACGGCCCATCATTTCTCGGTGAAAGATTTCCCTATCCCCAAATCCTCCTGTGTCCCAATCTCGATGTGACATGTAAGAAAACCTAATCTCTGAAATTGAACTCTATAGTTCATCTTAGTTGGTCAATATAAGATTTCTATATAGAATATGTACTATCCATCCTATTCTAATTAAAATCCACCTTTTCTGTGGTCTCCTGGACAAGACAAGGTCCCAGCATAGCTGCCTCTCCTGCCTCCAGCGAACATAGAGGTGATCAGCATGGTCTACGATAACAAGTCTCATAAGGTTCCATCTAAATCGTACCCTAAAAATTTCTATTGTTGGAAAACTCCACTAGGGGTATGTGTCTCTGCCATCATCCCATGAAATCCATGATGCATGCTTGAAGCATGTCCTCCAAAACCTGAATCATGCACTCAGACTGTCCATTTGTCTCGGGATGGTAAGTTGTAATCAAAAGTACATGTGTAACCAAAGCCCTCTATAGTCTCTGCCAAACATGAGAAGTAAACTGTGTGGCCCTCTCTGAAATGATAGAGTGTGGAACCCCGTGAAAACATAAAATCTCTCAGATGTACAACTTTCATTGCTTGTCAACATTTAATGTCTCCTTGATCGGAAATAAATGTTCAGCCGTTTTGATTCTTTCTACAACAACCCAAACTAAATCATTCCTTCAAGGAGACCTTGGTAAACCTGTCACAAAATCCATCGCGACATCATTCCACATTCATTTGGGAATGGTTAACTATTGTAAAATCCCTTTCAGTCATTGATTTTACACCTTCACCTGCAGACAGGTGGAACATCTCAAAAAAATCTAGCTACATCCTTCTTCATACCTGACCACCAATACTAACGGTGTAGATCTTGATACAACTTGGTAACACCGTGATGACCATCCCAAACTGAGGAATAAAAAACTCACATCAACTCCTCACATATTTCTGTTGACACACATATGGGTCCATGAAAATGAAATACCTTATAATTTCCTATCATCCACTGAGGATTAGGGTCCTCACCCGACACACTCTCCCTCAAGACTAGGCCTTAGGAATCTCATGGATGCCTCATTCACACCGAATTCAAAAGAGTAGAGGTAACAACTATAGGAGAAATAAATGTCTTCCGCTTTCTTTCATGAACCTCCAAATTCATCTAAGATAATTGAGCCATATGCTTCGACACATTGCTGGCCTCCTAGAGCATCATGTATTTGTGTCCCCTGATCAACGCATCATCCCCGACATTTTTTCCCTGGGTGGGTAGGCATGCAAAAAGTCCTATGAATGAAGGTACTCAACCCACCATTACTGTCTCAAATTAATATCACACTAAATAATGATTTACTTGAGAATTTTTTAGTAGGTGTATATCACAAAATTCTCCCCCAAAACATAATGTATTCAATAGCGTAAATCATGAAAAACTGCATCTAACTCAAGATTTTTCATTGGGTAGTTCATCTCGTGTGGCCTCAACTGTTGAAACTTGTATGCAACAACTCTTTCCCCCTATATAATCACTGCTCCCAGCCCGATACCTGATACATCACAGTAAATAGGGTGACTCTTTCCTGGCACCAAAAAAAATCGTATCGGTGCTTTAGTCAATCTCCATTTCATCTCCAAAAAGGATGAATCACCAGAATCTGTCCCAAAGTAATTTTCACCATTCTTAGTCAGCCCCATCAGTGGAAATTCTAAGCAGGAAAAGTCCTACCTAATGTGCCGGTAATAACCATCCAGCCCTATAAATCTCTGAACCTTAAATACATTCTTCGGATTCTCCTAGGAAACTACTACTCTCACATTTTTTGGGTCTACTGATACACCTATCTCTGAGATGACATGACCTGAGAAATTAATTTGTTCCATCCCAAAATATCACTTTGAGAGCTTAGTATATAATTGATTCTCAATCAGTGTACTTAATATGATATTAATATGGGCATCATGGTTATGTTGAGTGTGAGTGTACCCCAAGATATCATCCATGAATACTACCAAAAATGATTCCATGTAAGGATGGAACACTTGGTCCCTCGGTTCCATGAAAACTGCCAGCACATTCATGAGACCGAATGGTATAACCAAATACTCATATAGACCGTACATGCTCTAAATATTTTTAAGAGGTATATCTAATGGTCTAACGCACAACTGATGATAACTGGATCTCTATTAAATCTTTGAAAACACAAGGTATCCTCAAAGTTGATTAAATAGATCATCAATCCTCATTAAGGGATATCGATTCTTGATTTTCAACTAGTTTAGCTTCCGATAATCCATGAAAACTCTGAGTGTACACTACTGGAAATTAATCCTTTAACAACGGTTTCAACCCATTGGTAAAGGCTGCCAAACCATTGGTCTATAGTATACCAACAGTTTGGTAAACCATGGGCTAGTAATGCACGGCAGTATCCCATTACCAACAATTTTTGTATAACCGTTAGGAAGGAAGTGTAATTGGAGTATTGCTAACGGTTTTACAAACCGTTGGCAATACTGGAAGTGTAAATGTTTTTACCAACAGTTTCTAGAAACCATCGGTATATATTTTATAATAAACACTATACGAATGGTTCTAAACCGTTGGTATAGTTTTTAAATTTTTATTTCTAAAACTATTATACCAACAGTTTTAAACCGTTGGTAATGTGTTTTTTCCGAACTATTATACCAATGGTTTAAAATGGTTGGTAATGTGTTTTTCTAGAACTGTTGCACAGCATCCCACCAGTAGCCCCTTCCAGTATACACCTGCATAACAAATATCACAAAAACAACATATAGACATAAAACAGCATAAAAACACCTAAAATAGAAAAAACACATAAAACCATCAAACTCTTCCAACCATGTCATTTACTACAATTCCCTATATCAATCTTCATATGAAAACAATAATCCAGTAAAGTTAACAAAAGTTTCAATAACTCAAACATTATTTAAAACCATTTCAATCTTCAAATGAAAACCACTCTTCCAGTAGTAGTTCACCTCACCCCTGCACAACCCCCCAACCAGCACAGCCCCCCACCCCACATCCCCATAATATTCTAATAGGCAGAATAGTCTGAGATATATTTATTAGAGTTGAATAAGTGTTTGAAATTAGCTCATATCCCAATTTTTTTCTGATCCATGATTTGGGTATGTAATGATTAGTGATGCATTTTGCATTGAACATGTATTTTTTATAATATATGGTGAAAAGGTATTTTTTTAGGAGTCTCAACACTTATGAGTCCATGACAGAAACTACCCAACTCATGAAAAAGAGTTAGCGACTATCATTGATGAGTTTAAATTTCAGTTGTTGTATTCACTTAAAATGATGTCCTTTTGAAACAAAAGAGAGACACTTTGAGTGGTGTCAGCCACACCGCACCTCTGATTGAGTTGGGGTTGACTTGTACACATCATAAATCACCCCTGGATCGTTTTTCTAATGTATCGACACAATCCGAATGTGTTTGGATGGTTTTCCGTATGCCGATTGTTTTTACTTAAAAGCGTATCCATTTTAAAAAAATAAAGACACTTTGAGTGGTACCGGCCACATAATGCCTTCAAATTGAGGAATGGTTTACTCGTATACATCAAAAATGACCCATGGATTGTTGTCCTAAAGTATCAACAGAATCAAAATGCGTTTGGTCCTTTTTCCGAATGTCAGTTGTTGTTTTCACTTAAAATGTTGTCCATTTCAATGAAATTTGAGACACATTGAGTGTTTCCAGCCACATCGCACCTCTTATTGAGATGGGCTTGACTTGTACATGTCAGAAATGACCAATGGATTGTTGTCCTAAATTTTCAATAGAATCCAAATGCATTTGGTCAGTTTTCCATATGTCAGTTGTTGTTTTCACATAAAATCATGTCCATTTTAAACAAAAGTGAGACATTTTAAGTGGTGGCGGTCACACCGCACCTAGGATTGAGGCGGGGTTGACTCTTAAATATCTAAAATGACCCATGGATCATTTTCCTAAAATATCACCACAATCTGAATGTGTTTGATCTGTTTTAAGTATTCCAATTGTTGTTTTCACATTAAATCTTGTCCATTTAAAACAAAAGAGAAACACTTTTAGTGGTATCGGCCAAACTGTCCCTCAAATTCAGGAGTTTTTTACTCTTAAACGTCACATATGACCCATGGATCATTTTCCTAAAGTTTCAAAAGAGTTCGAATGAATTTGGTTAGTCTTCTGTATGTCAGTTGTTGTATTCACTTAAAATGATGTCCTTTTGAAACAAAAGAGAGAAACTTTGAGTGGATCCAGCCACAAAACACCTCTAATTTAGGCTTGATTGACCCTTACACGTCACAAATAATCCATGGATTGTTTTACTAAAGTATCAACATAATATGAATGTGTTGGGCTGGTTTCGACCACCCTGCGCATGCTTTTCAACCTCACCAAACACCTAAAAACACATATTCAGTCGTGTCATGCATACCGCGCATCCGAATGAAGTTCTGTCTCCTTATTAACCTCACGAATAATAATTAGGGTGTTTTCGTGTGATTTCAAGTCATTTTGATGTTTTTCGGCATGAATTTTACCGTTGAACGCATGTTTTGGCCATTTACGACATGTAGAGTGTGTTTTCGGCCAGTGCAGTCACACGACACCTCCGATTGACGTGATGCCCTGTAATTCCCAGACCCCAGTTACCAAGATTCAGTGAATTATTACATAACATTGTAATGATCCCAAAAGATCAAGTCTCGAAATGCCGATTAGTTTAGTAGCCTTGGAAACACTAGATACATTCATAAAGGTAACATTACATCATAAAGAGAAGACTACAACAACATCTTGTATCCACACTCATATCCCCTTATACTATCCCTACAGGTCATTCATAAAATACTTCTTCACATCCTGGGAAAAATAAAACCTAGTAAGGGGTGAGCTCAGATGCCCAGTAAGGATAACAATATAGCAGAAAATTTCATAAATAGACATAAACATTTAAGGCAATGTATAACTAAAACAAAAGACTTTTAAACTTCAACTTCAGCAAAATATGACAGAAATAAAATCAAATAATTCCATTTACTTATTTACATGGCTATTCTATTTGTTGAATAATCACATGCAATATCAATAACCACTTTCATAATGATGGAATGCATAATGCCAGGTTATCATAACCACATAGTCAACGTGTTGTTCCAAGACTACAAATATGATTTTTTCAAGGCCTTGTGCCAAGACACTAGTTTGTCTCATGAGACCTACCGATGCATCAAGGAGCTATAGTGGGCTCCACCTGTCACATATTAAGTCCAATTCATTCCTCATATGAATAGGTTTAAACATAACATAAACTTTCGTATTAAAACTACCATAAAAAATGTCAATACTTTCTCCATAAACCATGAATGGTATAAAAGTAACACATCCACAGTCAAACATATCACAAAACCTTTGATACAATATAGAATTTTTGTATCATAACAAATCAACTTCAAATAATCTTAAAATCCATCAAAGGATGTTGAAATAGATGAAATCAAAACTATTTGAGAGAAATATCTCTTTTTTTGAAATCATTTAAAAGTCACATAATTATAAAATAAAACATTTAGTTCGAAAATATTCTTATAAGATGTTAAGGGAAGATTCGAATATTTCATAATGGCGGAAAATAGCCGCACTCGCCGTATAAGTTAAAAAAAGACATTCTTACCATAATTCTGTCGAAAAGGTTAAAAAGGACCTTATTTGGAAAATGGTAGAAATATATATTTATAAATATCTTATAAAAAGTCAAACAATGGTATAAATGACTTTAACCCATAGTCTATAAAATAGTAAGAATTTTTTGAAATGCATTTTTAAGAAACATGGATGTGGATGATAAAGAGGTCCTAGTAGATAATTACGTATAAACAAGATCGGATAATGAAGATATTGTGAAATAAACTCTAAACATATACTTTTACTTGGTTGAGGGTAGGTTAACCTCCTTTATAATGGTGAAATAATTTTTATTAAATTATAAATGAATCATATACATTAATATGATAACATATATGATCTTTTAACATTGCTTTGTTAATAATGTCTTAGTATTATCATCGTTTCGGGTGTTAACTTACTCGTTTTCATCTATATGTGTTGTTACATAAGTCATGTTTGTTATTGAGTAGTTATATCATATTATTATAAAGAATTATATCAAGTCCTGAAACGTTATTTTTAATCATCAAATGAGATTTAGACTTGCATGGATACGATGGGGAATGAATCTCATCGAGTTCATGGAGACGGTAGTCCGTAAGTACGCATGAGTGACAATATAATTCTTTTTATATTAAAATAATATATAATTGGATGCTATATCATATATACAGAATCATTATCATGTTATATTTATTATTTACATCAATTACACATCATTATAATACCTATCCAAATAATAATGTTTTGAATAACAACTACACCATGACGTGGAGACGGTAAGCAGTACGTACGCACGTATGGTGACATGTCATTCAAATGATTGATAGAATACTTAATCTGGTTGTAACATATTTATAATAACATCACAGTATATATAAGATACTGGATTTAGTTTTTTATAATGTAAATAACAATGAAAGTAGAAGTTGAAGAAGAAAGGAACGTGAATGATGGTGGTGAAAGCATTACCTCTTCTTTGGGTTATTTCTTTTGATTTGATAAAAAGGGATCCATAGGTTGGATTTATGATAAAACTAAGGCCTTTAGGTTGAGTTTAAGGAATTTGAGATAATATTTTGGCAGGTTTTGGCTGTAACATCCCAAGCTTCCACGGTACGTTTCCCTTCGAATAATGCAATAGCGTGTGTTGTACGCAACCTCGAGCTCTAATACACACCACAACTAATTAAACTAGCCATTATGAATAGTAATACCTACTTTTTGAAATTTTATAAATTTTATTTATCAAAATGGACTTCATTTTTGGATTTGGGATATCGAAATTAGCCTATGTTGAATTTTTGGTATTTTTCTGAGAACTTCTAATTTTTTATGAATAGTGAAAAATACTTAAATACAGCTTTTTTAATCAAAATAATTTATAGTGATAAATTATACTATTTAGTGTTTTTTTAGAATAATTAGTATATATTTTTACCATTTTATCCAATGGTGGTCATTAGAATTAATTTCACTTTGAAATTGGACATAAACAATTTTCAATCTTTCGATATATATTGTTTCTTAAAAACACGCTATTTGTTGTGACAGCGGGAATTAATTATAAAATTAATTAATGCAACTTATATGTTTCGAATTGTTTAAAATAGACATCATTTTTGAATTCGGAATATCAATTATAGCTTAGGGTGAAATTTTGGAATTGTTCTGAAAAACTTCAATTTTTGATGAATAGTGAAACCACTAAGTGGTAGTTAAATAACTGACTTTTCGTTTAAATGAAATATTTCCACTTCTGTGTTTCGAATTTCAAAAATCCGACATACATGGTTGTCATTAGGATGTAAAATGTGGTTCAATGGGATTAAAATAATTTTTTGGTGAATAGTAACTTTTAAGTTCTTAATCGCGATTAGAGGTAATTAATGTAGTTTAAGGTAAAAATAATGTATTAATAATATGATATGAGCTTGACACATGTCCTAACCTCATTGGATGTGCCATGGCCGACCAAGAAAATCCATGGGTCAACTTGGGGACCCCATGGAGCCACTTTAGATAGAAAATGACATAAATACCTTTTATTTAATGTTAAAGTAAAAAAATGACACAAACATGAAATGTTTTACTAAAACAATTTTTACATGGGGTTATACAAGTCATATCTTTGACTATAAATAGTCATTAGAAATCTAAAAAGATTTCCTACACCATAGTATTTTTTTATAATTTTTAGACATTAAATAAATTAAATTATTTATGACATCATTATGATGCAGCGATGACTTCATTATTTAACGATTTTAATAAAATGAAAAGATAATGTACAATACAAGGCTTACACTTGTCCAAAGACTATTGTATGGGTATATTTCGAACCCTTATCACCTTATCCACGAATTATATAAGTGTGGGACCTTTAGAATCCGAAAAAAATTGTATAATAATGTAAAAGTTCCTTACTTTCCAAGAGTGCCCTTCCTCTCCTCTTATAAAAGGCCCCCACCTCTACCACCTCATTCACACTTTCAAGCCTTTTGGTTCGGCCAACCTCTGCCCAAATACTCTCCCAACTTCTCTCCCTTCATCCTAGAAGCTTTACTTTAGTCATAAAGCCATCCTAGGGAGTCCTTTTGATCAAATCAGAAGGAAGAACCCGAAGAAGAGGTAACGTTTTCATCACCCTCTTTCAAGTTTCTTTCTTCTTCCACTCCCTATTTGTTTATTATTTCAATTCTAAAATTATAAATCCGGTATCTTCTATATACTTTGATGTTATTATAAATATGGAACAACCCTATTCAGTATTCTACCCATCATTTGAATTACATGTCACCATACGTGCGTACGTACGGCTTACCGTCTCCACGTCGTGGTGTAATTGTCATTCAATATATTATTATTTAGATGGGTATAATAATGATATGTAATTCATGTAAATAATAAATATAACATGATAATAATTCTTTATATATTATATACTATCCAATTATATATTATTTTAATATCAAAATAATGATATTGTCGCTCGTGCGTACGTACGGACTACCGTCTCCACGAACATGATGAGATTCATTCTCCGTCGTATCCATTCAAGTATAATTATCATTTGATGATTTAAAAATAATTTTTAAGGACATGATAACATTCTAGATATGAATAAGATTCAACCTATCCCTGAAAAACACGACTTACGTAACAAAACATATAAACTAAAACGAGTAAGTTAACACCCGAAACAACGATAAATCTAAGATATTGTTAACAAAGCCATGTTAAAAGATCATATATGATATCATATGAATGTATATGATTATTGTATAATTTAATAACAATTATTTCACCATTATACAAGAGGTTAACCTACCCCAACCAAGGAAAAGTACAAGGTAAGGGTTTACTTCACAACCTCTTCATTATCCAAGGTTGTTTATACATAATTATCTACTGGGACCTCATTATCATCCACATCCATGTAACTTAAAAATGTCTTTCAAAACATTTTTACTATTAAATGGAAAATGGGTTAAAGTCATTTATACCCTTATACGTTTTTTAAAGGAATCTTACCTTCGTTTTCCAAACAATGTACATTTTGAACTTTTTGACAAATTTAAGGTAAGAATGTTTTTTAACTTATACGGTGGGTGCGGCTATTTTCCGCCATTACAACTTCGTCGAAGCTTCCCTTACAAGCTTATAAGAATATTTTCAAAGAAAATGTATTATTTTATAATTATGGGACTTCTAAATGATTTCAAAAATGAGATATATTTCTCTCAAATAGCTTTGATTTCATCCATGTCAACATCCTTTGATGGGTTTTAAGTTTAATTGAAATTGATTTATGATACAAAACATCCATTGAACATTTTGTGAAATATTTGACTGTGGATGTGTTATTTTTATACCATCCATAGTTTATGGATAAATTGTTGACATTTCGTATGCTAGTTTTAATACGTATATTTATGTTATGTTTAAACCGATTCATATGAGGAATGTATTGGACTTAATAAGTGACGGGTGGAGCCTGCTATAGCTCCTCGATGCATCGGTAGGTCTCATGAGAAAACTATACGTGGAATTGGCTGAGGCCCTTTCCCAATTTGATTTATGGTTTTGGCCGAGGCCTTAATCATTTTAGACGTCTTGGCCGAGGCCTTGACAAAATGTTTGAGAATGTCTGGCATTATACATTCCCTCATTATGAAAGTCGTTATTGATATTTCATGTGATTATTCGTCTAGTAGAATATCCATGTAAGTAAGTAATGGCATTATTTTATTTTACTTTTTCCATATTATGCTGAAGTTCAAGTTCAATAAGGCTTTTGTTTTAGTTATACATTGCCTTAAATGCTTATGTTTTCTTATGAAAGTTTCCGCTATATTGTTATCCTTACTGAGCATTTGAGCTCACCCCTTTCAATGTTTTAATTTTCCCAGGATGTGAAGAAGTGTATTATGACTGACTTGCAAGAATAGTCAATGAGGATATGAGTGTGGACTAGGGATACCATGTTATTGTAGTTTTCATTTTTATGATGTAATGTAATGTTTACGAATGTATCTAGTGTTTCAAAGGCTACTAAACTAATCAGTCTTTCGAGACTTGATCTTTTGTGATCATGCCAATGTTATGTAATAATGCACCGACTCTAGGTAACTGGGGTCGGGGCGTTACAGTTGGTATCAGAGGAAGTTTAGTACAAACCTTGGAAGCTAGATTTAGACAAACTCTGATTAGAGCACGTAGACCTAAGATGAACTTTGAGGATTAGTATAGAAGAACTTCCTAAAATTTTGGTATTGTAGAGATTTTTTGAGTTTTCAGAGCAATACATCCATGTTTGGATACGAGCAGGTAGAGGCGGCTCTGGCACAGATGTACCTAGGGGTAAAACCCGAAAACACCGCTTTGAGCTAGACTCGAACAGGAACTGTTGCACGACAACGGGCCTTGCTGCAGTCTTGGTTACGACACTCCCGGGGGATATGCTTAGGATAATTCCCATTTTCTTTACAAACCACTATTAAGGGTTACGAGTATATACTTCCTCAAAGAAAACATTTTTATAATTATGGATTATATCCATAATTAGTTCAATTTATGTTAAGTGTTTTACAAGTATGGAATTATGTATTTTGATTCATAAACTAATCTAGTTTATGCCATTATTTAGAAATGGCGCCTAGTGGAAGGAATGGAAATCATATCAATGCACGCACTCCGTGTAGGGATTTCCCTCCTGCTCAAGATAATTATGGTGGAGCTAGTGATACAACTAGTGCTGATCAGCTTCTCACCGTACTGGGACAACTCACGCAAGTTATGAATAATAACCTTCCTCGTATGGAGCACCCTGATCCGCAACGTGGAGGATCAATGCTAGACCGTTTCATGACGCAAAAACCACCAACCTTCAATGGGAGTACAAATCCTATAGTAGCTGAGCAATGGATAAATTCCATAGAGAAAATATTCCATGCCTTGGGGAGTAGTGAAAGGGAGAAAGTTGTCATGGCAGTTTACCGCCTCACTGGAGATACCGATCAATGGTGGTCACTAATTCAAAACACAAAGGAAGATGATGAATTAACAAACATGGAATGGCAGGAGTTCAAAGAGATGTTCTTAGAAAAATACTTTCCTCGAGACCATCTAGTGAATATGGAAATTCAATTTCTGAGTCTGAGGCAGAAGGAGGATGAGAATGTCGCAAAGTATGAGGCTAACTTTACAAGGTTAGTGAGGTATGCTGCAGATTACATACGTAACCCAAGAAGTAAGACTGATTGTTTCTTTGATGGGTTAAAACCATTTCTCCGTCGAGCATTAGTATCACAAACCTTCTCTTCATACGAAGGTATTACCTTGTGCGCTATCAAGAAGGAAAAGGAATTATCTAAGTCTTATGACTTTAAATCAAAGCAAGATAAGAAGAGATCTGCTGAAAACTCTGGGAAAGGAAATAAGGAAACATGGAAGAAGGGTAGAAAGGCATTTCCACCCTGTGGTAATTGTGGTAGGAAGCACCCTAGTGCCTGTCTAAAAGTAAAAGGAGTATGTTACAAGTGTGGTGACAAAGGCCACCAAGCACATGAATGCAAGGGAAAGAAAGCGGTTGTCAACATGGAATGCTATAATTTTAGAGATAAGGGACAATATTCAAGTGAATGTCTTAAGCGTCAGGGGAACTTACCTCAGAAGAGGCCAAGGGATCAGGGCCAGGCTTATGATATCACTACTGCTGAGGTGGAAGCTCCGAAAGATGTGGTGGCAGGTAATTTAATGGTTTCCTCAAGTTTAGCAAATGCATTATTTGATTCTGGATCATCACATTGTTTCATATCTTCCCAGTTTGTTAAGAAAATTAGATATTTCCAATTTGATTTAACAAGGGAGTTGTCGGTCAAAACCCCTAAGGGAAGTATTATTGCAACAAAGTTTTGTCGATTAGTTCCCATTAGAGCACCTAAATGTTCTTTACCTGCTGATCTCATCGTCATACCCATGATTGAATTTGGCATAATCCTCAGTATGGATTGGCTTTCGGACCATGATGAAAAAATTTATTGTAAGAGGAAAGAGGTTACGATTCTTGATGATGATGATAAGTAACACCATATCTTTATAGCAGAATCGTCGCCACATAATTCTTATCTAGATCCACCCCCAGTAGCTCAACTAAATTCAATTATTGGGGAGGAAGAGAAGGAAATTACTGAGGGTGAGGAAAGAAATATTCAAATAGAGGATGTAACTATTGTGAGAGAATATGTTGATGTGTTTCCAGAAGATTTACCTGGACATCCTCCAGAATGAGAAGTTGAGTTTTCCATTGATTTAATTCCTGGATCAAGGCCCATATCGAAGACCCCTTATAGAATGGCCACTATGGAATTAGTTGAACTAAATAAACAACTATAGGAATTGAGTAATGAGGAATTTATTCGCCCTAGTGTTTCTCCTTGGGGAGCCCCTGTTATTTTTGTTAAAAAGAAAGATGGATCTATGAGGTTGGGCATCGACTATAGGGAGATCAATGCTATAACAATAAAGAACAAGTATCCCCTACCTCGCATTGATGATTTGTTTGACCAACTGCATGGAGCTCAATACTTTTCAAATATTGACCTTCGGTCTGGATACCATCAGTTGTTTGTGAAGAAAGAAGACGTTCCAAAGACAGAATTTCGAACAAGGTACGGGCATTACGAGTTTAAAGTAATACCTTTTGGATTAACTAATGCACCCTCTATTTTCATGGATCTAATGAATAGAGATTTCAAGGAATATCTTGATGACTTTGTAGTGGTATTTATTGATGATATCTTGGTATACTCAAAAATCCACAAAGATCATGAAAATCACTTACGCATTATCCTGAAGACTCTTAGAAGACATGAATTATATGGGAAATTTAGCAAGTGTGAATTCTGGCTTCAGGAGATTTCTTTTCTTGGACATATTGTCTCTAAGGATGGAATTTCCGTTGATCCTTCTAAAACCAAGGAAATCCATGAATCTCCAGCACCGACAACTATAACTGAGGCACACAGTTTTATTGGTTTAGCAGGTTATTATCGACATTTCGTCCAGAATTTTTCCAGATTGGCTAACCCATTGACAAAGCTCACACGTAAAGGGATTAAATTTGTCTGGACAAAAGAGTGTGAAGAATGTTTTGAAGAACTGAAGAGAAGATTAGTCCACGCCCCTGTATTGACTCTACCATCGGGGAGTGATGGGTTTATTATTTATAGTGATGCATCGAAGAAAGGACTTGGTTGTGTCCTTATGCAGAATGATAAGGTTATTGCCTATGCATCACGATAGCTAAAAATTAATGAAAAAAACTATCCTACTCATGATCTTGAGTTAGCAGCTGTGATCTTTTCTTTAAAGATATGGAGACATTACCTCTATGGTGAAAAAAGTGAGATTTATACTGATCACAAGAGTTTGAAGTATATTTTCTCACAAAAAGAACTCAACATGAGGCAAAGGTGATGGCTTGAACTACTCAAGAATTATGAATGCACGATACATTACCACCTGTGGAAGGCAAACAAGGTGGCAGATGCATTGAGCAGAAAAGACCATGGATTTTTGAATGTGATGAGAATTGAAAGGGATCCAATTTTCATGGATCTAGTGAAGATGGACATGGGAATAACTAGGGAAGGTGAAACATCAATGCCTTTTCAAATGGTTGCCAAACCATCATTTCTAGAAAGGATTAATAGTTCTCAGACCGATGATGAAGAATTTCAGAAGAAGATTAAAGATGTGAATGATGGAAGATTGAGGGACTTTGTGAATAATGATGGAATTTTGAAATTCGGGAAAAGACTTTGTGTTCCCGATATACCTGATCTAAAAAGGGAATTGTTGGATGATGCTCATAGTTCCAATTTCTCTATACACCCTGGGAGCACTAAAATGTATAGATATTTGAAGGAACATTTTTGGTTGGACAATATGAAGAGGGAGATTGCTGATTTTGTGTCGAGGTGTATGGTTTTTCAAAAAGTGAAAGCTGGAAGGCAACATCCTGGTGGAATATTGCAACCTCTTCCCATACCTGAGTGGAAATGGGATAATATTACGATGGACTTTGTCATGGGACTACCAAAGACTCCTAGAAGGAATGATGAAATATGGGTCATTGTTGATCGTTTTACTAAGTCAGCACATTTTCTGGCTATACGGGAGGATCTACCACTTGAACGTCTAGCAAGACTATATATTAATGAAGTTGTAAGACCTCATGGAGTACCCCAATAGATTTTTTCTGATTGTGATCCTTGTTTTACTTCAAGATTCTGGAAAAGTCATCAAAAGGCATTGGATACTGAACTTCGTTTGAGCACTGCCTATCACCCTCAAACAGATGGGCAATTAGAATGGACTATTAAAACCTTAAAAGACATGTTGAGATCATGCTCTCTTGACTTTCAGGGTATGTGGGATCAATATTTACCACTGGTAGAATTTTCCTATAACAATAGCTTCCATTCAAGAATTCAGATGGCACCTTATGAAGCGTTATACGGAAAGAGATGTCGTACACCAACCTGTTGGGATGACGTTGGTGAAAGAAAACTTGTGGGACCAGAACTAGTGGAAGAAACAATGGAAAAGGTGAAGGTAATCCAAAACCACATCAAAGCAGCTCAAAGTAGGCAAAAGAGCTATGCCGATAACAGAAGAAAGGTTTTGGAATTTCAGGTGGGAGATCATGTTTTCCTAAAGGTATCTCCATGGAAGGGAGTTATACGTTTTGGTAGAAAGGGTAAGTTGAGTCCCAGGTACATCGGACTTTTCGAAGTTCTAGATCGTATTGGGGCTGTAGCTTATCATTCGGCGATGCCGCCAAATCTCTCCAAAGTTCACGATGTTTTCCACATATCACTATTGAGAAAATACATTCCCGACCCAACACATGTACTTACCTATGAGGAATTAGAACTAGAACCCGATCTATCGTATTGCGAAGAGCCCATCAGAATTCTTGATGTGAGGGAGCAGGTGCTGAGAAACCGGACGACTCGTCTGGTAAAGGTTTTGTGGAGAAATCATAAAATGGAAGAGGCGACGTGGGAACCTGAGGAACTTATGATGAAGAACCACCCGAGTCTTTTTATGCAGTAATACCCTAGAAATTGTGAGGATGCAATTATTTGAAGTAGGGGAGAATGTAACACCCCAAGCTTCCCCGGTATGTTTCCCTTCGAATAATGCAATAGCGTGTGTTGTACGCAACCTCGAGCTCTAACACACTCCACAACTAATTAAACTAGCCGTTGTGAATATTAATACCTACTTGTTGAAATTTTATAAATTTTATTCCTCAAAATGGACTTCATTTTTTGATTCAGAATATCAAAATTAGCCTATGTTGAATTTTTGGTATTTTTCTGAGAACTTCTAATTTTTTATGAATAGTGAAAAATACTTAAAAACAACTTTTTTAATCAAAATAATTTATAGTGATAAATTATACTATTTAGTGATTTTAGAGTATAATTAGTATATATTTTTACCATTTTATCTAATGGTGGTCATTAGAATTAATTTCACTTTGAAATTGGACATAAACAATTGTCAATCTTTTGATATATATTGTTTCTTAAAAACACGCTATTTGTTGTGACAGCGAGAATTAATTATAAAATTAATTAATTCAACTTATATGTTTGGAATTTTTTAAAATAGACATCTTTTTTGAATTCAGAATATCAATTATAGCTTAGGGTGAAATTTTGGCATTGTTCTGAAAAACATCAATTTTTGATGAATAGTGAAACCACTAAGTGGTAGTTAAATAACTGATTTTTCGTTTAAATGAAATATTACCACTTCTGTGTTTTGAATTTCAAAAATCCGACATACATGGTTGTCATTATGATGTAAAATGTGGTTCAATGGGATTAAAATAATTTTTTGGTGAATAGTAACTTTTAAGTTTTAATCGCGATTAGAGGTAATTAGTGTAGTTTAATGTAAAAATAATGTTTTAATAATATGAGATGAGCTTGACACATGTCCTACCCTCCTTTTATGTGAAATGGCCGACCAAGACAATCCATGGGTCAACTTGGGGACCCCATGGAGCCACTTTAGTTAGAAACTGACATAAATACCTATTATTTAATGTTAAAGTAAAAAAAAGACACAAACATGAAATGTTTTACTAAAACAATTTTTACATGGGGTTATACAAGTCATATCTTTGACTATAAATAGTCATTGGAAAGATAAAATGATATCCTACATCATAGTATTTTTTTATAATTTTTAGACATTAAATAAATTAAATTATTTATGACATCATTATGGTGCAGCGATGACCTCATTATTTAACGATTTTAATAAAATGAATCGATAATGTCCAATCCAAGGCTTAAACTTGTCCAAAGACTATTGTATGGGTATATTTCGAACCCTTATCACCTTATCCACGAATTATATAAGTGTGGGACCTTTAGAATCCGAAAAGCATTGTATAATAATGTAAAAGTTCCTTACATTCCAAGAGTGCCCCTCCTCTCCTCTTATAAAAGGCCCCCACCTCTACCACCTCATTCACACTTTCAAGCCTTTTGGTTCGGCCAACCTCTGCCCAAATACTCTCCCAACTTCTCTACCTTCATCCTAGAAGCTTTACTTTAGTCGGAAAGCCATCCTAAGGAGTCCTTTTGATCAAATAAAAAGGAAGAACCCGAAGAAGAGGTAACGTTTTCATCACCCTCTTTCAAGTTTCTTTCTTCTTCCACTCCCTCTTTGTTTATTATTTCAATTCTAAAATTATAACTCCAGTATATTCTATATACTGTGATGTTATTATAAATATGGAACAACAATATTTAGTATTCTACCCATCATTTGAATGACATGTCACCATACGTGCGTACGTATGGCTTACCGTCTCCACGTCGTGGTGTAATTGTTATTCAATATATTATTATTTAGATGGGTGTAATAATGATATTTAATTCATGTAAATAATAAATATAACACGATAATAATTATGTATATATGATATACTATCCAATTATATATTATTTTAATATCAAAATAATGATATTGTCGCTCATGCGTACATACGGACTACCGTCTCCACGAACGCGATGAGATTCATTCTCCGTCGTATCCATTCAAGTATAATTATCATTTGATGATTTAAAAATAATGTTTAAGGACATGATACCATTCTGGATATGAATAAGATACAACCTATCCATGAAAAACACGACATACGTAACAAAACATATAAAAGAAAACGAGTAAGTTAACACCCGAAACAACGATAAATCTAAGATATTGTTAACAAAGAAATGTTAAAAGATCATATATGATATCATATGAATGTATATGAATCTTGTATAATTTAATAACAATTATTTCACCATTATACAGGAGGTTAACCTACCCCAACCAAGGAAAAGTACAAGGTAAGGGTTTACTTCACAACCTCTTCATTATCCAAGGTTGTTTATACATAATTATCTACTGGGACCTCGTTATCATCCACATCCATGTTTCTCAAAAATGTCTTTCAAAAAAATTTTACTATTAAATGGAAAATGGGTTAAATTCATTTATACCCTTATACTTTTTTGAAAGGAATCTTATCGTCGTTTTCCAAACAATGTACTTTTTGACCTTTTTGAAAAATTTAAGTTAAGAATGTTTTTTTAACTTATACGGCGGGTGCGGATATTTTACGCCATTATAACTTCATCGAAGATTCCCTTACAAGCTTATAAGAATATTTTCAATGTAAATGTATTATTTTATAATTATTGGACTTTTAAATGATTTCAAAAAAGAGAGATATTTCTCTCAAATAGCTTTGATTTCATCCATGTCAACATCCTTTGATGGGTTTTAAGTTTAATTGAAATTGATTTATGATAAAAAACTTCCATTGAACATTTTGTGAAATATTTGACTGTGGATGTGTTATTTTTATACCATCCATAGTTTATGGTGAAATTGTTGACATTTCGTATGCTAGTTTTAATACGTATATTTATGTTATGTTTAAATCTATTCATATGAGGAATGTATTGGACTTAATAAGTGACGGGTGGAGCCCGCTATAGCTCCTCAATGCATCGGTAGGTCTCATGAGACAACTAGACGTGGAATTGGACGAGGCCCTTTCCCAATTTGATTTATGGTTTTGGCAGAGGCCTTAATCATTTTAGACGTCTTGGCCGAGGCCTTGACAAAATGTTTCTGAATGTCTGGCATTATACATTCTCACATTATGAAAGTGGTTATTGATATTTCATGTGACTATTAGTCTAGTAGAATACCCATGTGAGTGTGTAATGGCATTATTTTATTTTACTTTTACCATATTATGCTGATGTTCAAGTTCAATAAGGCTTTTGTTTTAGTTATACATTGCCTTAAATGCTTATGTTTTCTTATGAAAGTTTCCGCTATATTGTTATCCTTACTGAGCATTTGAGCTCACCCCTTTCAATGTTTTATTTTTCCCAGGATGTGAAGAAGTGTATTATGACTGACTTGCAAGAATAGTCAGTGAGGATATGAGTGTGGACTAGGGAGACCATGTTATTGTAGTTTTCATTTTTATGATGTAATGTAATGTTTACGAATGTATCTAGTGTTTCCAAGGCTACTAAACTAATTTGTCTTTCGAGACTTGATATTTTGTGAGCATGCCAATTTTATGTAATAATGCACCCACTCTATGTAACTGGGGTTGGGGAATTACATTGGCCGAGCCAAAAGGCTTTGAAGGTGTGAATTAGAGGGAAGGGGGAGTGCCCTTTTATAAGAGGGGTGAGGGGCACCTTTGGAAAAGCTAGAAATATTATTTTATAATAAATTCATATTCAGTTTATAATGGCTCCAAAGTTTATTATTTAAAGTATAATGTGGGTATAGGTCGATAACCTCTCAAACAATAGGTTTTAGACAGGTTTGGGTCACTATATTAACCTTATATTTTAGTTTTAAGTCTTGGTTAATTAGTTTGACATTTACCATGTCTCTTTGTAGTTTTATATTATATATTTAATTAACATACAATATACATCCAAACGACCCTCAGGTGCTACATTAATAATACAAATATCATTATATAAGTCCTTTGTCCAAACGTTAGTTTTTTAGGAATATAATATCAATTAATAATATAGTACTGGTTTTAAAAACTCTTTTTTGTCAATTTTGACACTATTATGTATTCTATTTTTTATAATTTAATAACAGCATTATTACTTAAAAAAAATTTATATAACCAATCCTCATATGTCATATTAACCAATAAAATTAATTTAATTCATAAAAAGTTTCATATTACATTTATTTGGGTATTTATAATATCAATTACCTTAATATTTCATTAATACGATAATTACTAAATCATCATTGTGTCATAAATAAAATAAATTATTTAATGTCTAAAAAATTATAAATAAAATCCAATTATATAGGAAATATTTTTTTCTTTCTAATGAATATTTATAATAAAAAATATCTTATTTATAACCCTATATTAAAAATGTTTTATTTATTAACCTTTGATATTAACGCTTTTATCTCCTATTTGAATTAAATAATAATAAATGTTTTAATATAATCCAAGTGGAACTAAGTGATAATATTTTATTCTTAAGGTTGTTTTTGGTCAAGATACACTTCTCCAATAGAATTATTACATGTGTTAGGGTAATATTAATATCATTTTTACCTTTAATTACCCTATTTACTTTTAACTGTGGTAAATAAAATTTAGAAGTTACTATTCACCAAAAATTAATTTTATTGTATCGAACCACAATTTACTCTTTGATATTATCCGTGTCTCTCAGATTTTCTAAATTCCACTAACAGAAGCAGTAAAAATAAGTTTTATGTGCATTTGTAAATTCTCATAGGAGGTGGGTAAAAGACGGTGAAAAGTTCAATAAAATTTTTATATATCTAAAATTATTATTAAGTAACTCCAATGAATTACATTGAACTTATATAGGTATTATGTATCTATTTTGACCTTAGTTAAATTTAAATAAAATAAATAATTATTTAAATAAAAATTCGGTTTTAAACTATAACTCAGTGTTTTTTCACTATTCATCAAAAATTGAATGTTTCCAAAAAAATGCCAAAAATTCATCCTAAGATAATTTAGATATTCCAAATCCAAAAATGAAGTCCATTTCGTAAGATAAAATGTATAATATTTAAAAAAGTGTGTATTACTATTCATAATGGCTAGTTTGATTGGTAGTGGTGTGTGTTATAACTCGAAGTTTCCTACAACACACGCTACTGTATTATTCAAAGAGAAGCGTGTAGTGGAAGCTTGGGGTGTTACATTTTACCCTCCTTAAAATAATTCTGTCCTCGAAATTTCTAGAATACTTCTACATGAAAATACTTGAGTGATTCTTCATTATAATATCCTTAGGTTCCCATGTTGCCTTTTCCATTTTATGGCTTCTCTATAGATCTTTTACTAGATGAGTCGTCTGTTTTCTCAGCACTTGTTCTCTTATATCAAGAATCCTGACGGGCTCTTCGCAATAAGATAGATCGGGTTCCAGTTCTAATTTTTTGTAAGTGAGTACATGCATTGGGTCAGGCATATATTTTCTCAACAGTGATATGTGGAACACATCGTGAACTTTAGAGAGACTTGGTAGCATTTCCAAACAATAAGCTATATCCCCAATTCGTTCTAGAATTTCGAAGGGTCTGATGTACAAGGGACTCAATTTACCCTTCTTACCGAAACATATAACTCCCTTCCATGGAGATACCTTCAAGAAAACATGATCTCCTACCTAAAATTCCAAATCCTTTATTTGGTTATCAGCATAGCTCTTATGCCTACTTTGAGCTGCTTTGATATGGTTTTGGATTACCTTTACCTTTTCCATTGTTTCCTCCACCAGTTCTGGGCCTTTAATTTTTCTTTCACCAGCGTCATCCCAACAGGTTGGTGTGAGACATCTCTTTCCATATAACGCTTCATATGGTGCCATCTGAATACTTGAATGGAAGCTATTGTAATAGGAAAATTCCACCAGAGGTAAATATTGATCCCACATAACCTGAAAGCCAAGTGAGCATGATCTCAACATGTCTTCTAAGGTTTCAATAGTCTGTTCTGATTATCCATCTATTTGAGGGTGGTAGGTAGTGCTCAAACAAAGTTCAGTATCAAAGGCCTTCTGAATACTCTTCCAGAATCATGAATTAAAAGGGGATCACGATCAAAAAAACTCGATAGGGGTACTCCATGATTTCTCACAACATCATTAATATATACCCTGACTAGACACTCAAGTTTTAAATCTTCTCTTATAGAAAGAAAATGTGCTGACTTGGTAAGATGATCAACAATGACCCATATTGCATCGTTCTTTCTAGGAGTCTTTTGTAGTCCCATGACAAAGTCCATCGTGATATTATCCCATTTCCACTCATGTATGGGAAGAGGTTGCATGACTCTTCCATGCTGTTGCCTTCCATCTATCACTTGTTAACAAACCATACATCTTGACAAAAAATCATCAATCTCCCTCTTCATGTTGTCCCGCCAAAAAAGTTCCTAAAAATCCAAATACATTTTGGTGCTCCCAGGGTTTATAGATAAATTCGAACTGTGAGAATCGTCTAACAATTCCCTTTTTAAATCAGGTATATCGGGAACCCAATGTCTCCTCCCAAATTTTAAAATTCCATATTCATACACAAAGTCACTCAATCTCCCAGCATTCATAGCTTTAATCTTCTTTTTAAACTCTTCATCATTGGCATGAGAAATCTTTATCCTTTCTAGTAAATATGGTTTCGCAAGCATTTGAAAAATCATTGATGTTTCACCTTCCATGGTTATTCCCATATTCAACTTTAATAGAACCATGAAAATATGATCCCTTTAAACTCTCATCTTAGTCCAAAATCCATGATCCTTTATACTCAAAGAATTTTCCACCTTATTTTCCTTCCCTGGGTGGTAGTGTATAGTGAAATCATAATCCTTGAGTAGTTCAAGCCATCTGATATTCCTCATGTTGAGTTCTTTTTGTGAGAAAATATACTTCAAACACTTGTGATTAGTATAAATCTCAAATTTCTCACCATAGAGATAGTGTCTCCAAGTATTTAAAGCAAATATTACAGCTGCTAACTCAAGATCATGAGTAGGATAGTTTTGCTCATGAATTTTCAACAGTCGTGATGCGTAGTCAATAACTCTATCATTCTTCATAAGGACACAACCAAGTCCATTATTCGATGCATCACTATAAATAACAAACTCATAATTCCCCAATGGTAGAGTCGATATAGTATCATTGAATAATCATCTCTTAAGTTCTTCAAATCATTCTTCACACTATTTTGTCCAACAATATTTAACTCCTTTACATGTGAGCTTCGTTAATGGGTTAGGAAATCAGGAAAAATTCTTGACAAAACGCCGATAATAACCTGCTAAACTAATAAAACTGTGTACCTCTATTATACTCGTCGGTGCTAGCCATTCTTGGATTGCCTTGGTCATAGAAGGATCAACATATATTCCATCATTGGAGACATTATGGCCAAGAAAAGAGATATCATGATGCCAGAATTCACACTTTCTAAAATTTACATATAATTCATGTCTTCTAAGAGTCTTCAGGATAATGCGCAAGTGATTTTCATTATCTTAGTAGCTTTTGGAATATACCAAGATATCATCAATAAATACCACCACAAAATCATTGAGATATTCCTTGATAACATTACTAATTAGATCCATGAATACATAGGGTTCATTAGTCAATCAAAAAAGCATTACTGTAAACTCATAATGCATGTACCTGGTTCGAAATGTTGTCTTCAAAATGTCTTCCTTCTTCACACACAACTGATGGAATCCAGATTGAAGGTCAATCATTGAAAATTATTGAGCTAAATGCAGTTGGTCAAATAAATCATCAATGCGAGGTAGGGGATACTTGTTCTTTATTGTTATAGCATTTATTTCCATGTAGTCGATACATGACCTCATAGATCCATCTTTATTCTTAACAAAAAGGATGGGGGCTCCCCATGGAGAAACACTATGGTGAATAAATACCTAATTACTCAATTCCTCCAGTTTTTTCTTTAGTTCAACTAATTCCACAGTGGCCATTCAATAAGGGGTCTTTGATATAGGCCTTGAACTAGGAATTAAATCAATGGAAAACTCAATTTCTCGTTCAAGAGAATGTCCAGGTAAATCCTTTGAAAAAACATCAACATATTCATTCACAATAGGTACATCCTCTATTTGAACATTCATTTCCACACCCATAGTTATTTCATTCTCTTCCTCCCCAATAATTAAATTTATTTGAGCTACTGGGGGTGGATCAAGGTAATAATCAGGTGGTGACGATTCTTCTCTAAATATAAGGCGTTCTTTATCATCATCATCAAAAATTGTAACTTCAATCATCTTACAATAAATCTTCACATCATGTTCCGAAAGCCAATCCATATCGAGGATTACATCAAAAACAATCATAGGTATGAAGATGAGATCAGTAGATAATGAACATTTATGTACTCTAATGGGGACTGATTCACAAAACATTGTTGCAATGATACATTCCTTAGGAGTTTTAACTGAAAACTCCGTTGTTATATCAAATTGGAAATATCAAATTTTTTTCTCAAAATGGGAAGATATGAAACAATGTGATGATCTAGAATCAAATAATGCACTTCCTAAACTTGAGGAAACCATTAAATTACCTGCCACCACGTCTTTCGGAGCTTCTACCTCAATAATAGTGATAACATAAGCTTGGCCTTGATCCCTTAGCCTTTTCTGAGGTAATTTCCCCTAACGATTAGGACATTCATTTGAATAATTTCCCATCACCCTGTAGTTGTAGCATTGAACATTAGTAGCTTTTTTCTTCCCTTTGTAATCATGAGCTTGGTGGCCTTTCTCCCCACACTTGTAATAGACACCCATTCCCTTCAAGCAAGTAATGGGCTGTTTCTTCCAACATTTACTAAAGAATGGATATTCAACTTTTCCCTTATTCCCCTTATTTCATTTTCCAGAGGGATCATCAGATCTCTTATTCTCTTGATTTTCTTTAATGTTGTATGACTTAGAGTATTCCTTTTCTGTCTTGATAGCACATGAGACAATGCCTTCGCATGATGAGAATGATTGTGAGACTAATGCTCGATGACGAAATGGATTTAACCCATCAATGAAATGATCAATATTACTCCTTGGGTTACGTATATAATCTGTTGCATGCCTTGCTAACCTTGTAAAGTTATCTTCATACGTTGCGACATTCTCATCCTCCTTTTGTCTCAGATGCATAAATTGCCTTTCCATATCTTCTCGATGGTCACGAGGAAATTATTTTTCTAAGAAAATCTCTTTGAACTCTCTCCATTAAATATTTGATACTTCGTCATCTTTTTTCATGTTTTGAATCAATGACCACCATTGATCAGTATATTTATTCGGGCTGTAAACTTCCATGACAACTTTTTCCCTTTCACTACTCCCCAAGGCATGGAATAATTTCTCTAAACAATTTATCCATTTCTAAGCTACTAGTGTATTTGTAATCCCATTTAATGTTGGAGATTTTTCCTCATGAATTGATCTAACATTGATCCTCCACGCTGCAGATCAGTGTGCTCCATACGGGTAAGGTTATTATTCATAACCAGAGTGAGTTTTCCCAATATGGTGATTAACTGATTTGCACATGTTTCATCACCATCTCCACTATAATTATCATGAGCAGGAGGTAAATCCCTAAATGGAGTGTGTTCAATGATACAACTTCCATTTCTTCCACTTGGCACCATTTATAAACAATGTCATAAACTAGATTAGTTTATGAATCAAAATACATAATTCCATAGTTGTATAACACTTAACATAAATTGAACTATTTATTGATATAATCCATAATCATAAAAAACTTTTCGTTGGGGAAGTATGTACTCATAAAACCTTCATAATTATTTGTAATGAAAATTAGAATTATCCTAAGCATATCCCCTGGGAGTGTCATAACCAAGAGTGCCGCAAGGCTCGTTGTCGTGCACTAGTACCCGTTCGAGTCTAGCTCAAAGCGGTGTTTTCGGGTTTTATCCCTAGGTACATTTGTGCCAGTGCCGCCACTACCAGATCGTATCGAGACAGGGATGTGTTTCTTGGAAAACTCATAAAATCTTTACAATACCAAAATTCTATGAAGTTCTTATATACTAATCCTCAAAGTCCATCTTAGGTCTATGTGATCTAATCAGAGTTTATCTAAATCTAGCTTCCAAGGTTTGTACAAAATTTCCTCTGATACCAATTGTAGTGCCCTGACCCCAGTTACCCAAATTCGGTGCATTATTACATAACATTGGAATGATCCCAAAAGATCATGTCTCAAAAGACCGATTAGTTTAGTAGCCTTGGAAACACTAGATACATTCATAAATGTTACATTACATCATAAAGTGAAAACTACAACAACATCTTGTCACCACACTCATATCATCTTATACTATCCCTAGAAGTCATTCATTAAATACTTCTCTACATCTTGAGAAAAAAACATAGAAAGGGGTGATCTCAAATGCCCGATAAGCAAAACAATATAGCGGAAACTTTCATAAATAGGCATAAACATTTAACCCAATGTATAACTAAAACAGAGGCCTTTTAAATGTGAAATTCAGAATAATATAGAAGAAATAAAATGAAATAATTCCATTTACTTATTCTGATGGATATTCTACTAGTCGAATAATCACATGCAATATCAATAACCACTTTCATAATGATGGAATGCATAATGCCAGACTATCATAACCACATATTCAAGGCCTTATACCAAGACTACACATAAGATTTTGTCAAGGCCTTATGCCAAGACAGTAGTTTGTCTGATGATACCTACTGATGCATCAAGGAGCTATAGCGGGCTCCACCCATCACTTATTAAGTCCAATTCATTCATCATATAAACAGGTTTAAACATAACATAAACATTCATATTAAAACTAGCATATGAAATGTCAATAAATTCTCCATAAACCATGAATGGTATAAAAATAACACATCCATAGTCAAACATATCACAAAACCTTCAATACAATATGGATGTTTTGTATCATAATAAATCAACTTCAAATAAGCTATAAATAAATCAAAATATGTTGACATAGATGAAATCAAAACTATTTGAGAGAAATATCTCTTTTTTTTTAAATCATTTAAAAGTCACATATTTATAAAATAAATCATTTACTTTGAAAATTTTCTTATAATATTTTAAGGGATGATTTGAAGATTTCATATTGGTGTAAAATATCCGCACTCTCTATATAAGTTAAAAAAGACATTCTTACCTTAATTATGTCAAAAATGTTAAAAAGGACCATGTTTGGAAAACGACGGAAATATTCCTTTATAAAAATCTTATAAAAAGTCAAAAAGGGTATAAATGACTTTAACCTATAGTCTATAAAATAGTAAGAATGTTTTGAAATATCTTTTTAAGAAACATGGATGTGGATGATAAAGATTTCCCAGTAGATAATTTCGTATAAACAACCTCGAATAATGAAGAGATTGTGAAATAAACCCATAACTTGTACTTTTACTTGGTAGAGGGTAGGTTAACCTCCTGTATAATGGTGAAATAATTTTTATTAAATTATACAATAATCATATACATTAATATGATATCATATATGATCTTTTAACATTGCTTTGTTAATAATATCTTTGTATTATCGCCGTTTCGGGTGTTAACTTACTCGTTTTCTTTTATTTGATATGTTACATAAGTCGTTTTTGTTAAGGAATGGTTGTATCTTATTCATGTACAGAATGATATCAAGTCCTTAAACATTATTTTTAATCATCAAATGATAATTAGACTTGCATGGATACGATGGGGAATGATTCTCATCACCTTCGTGGAGACGGTAGTCCATACGTACGCACGAGCGGCAATATCATTCTTTTGATATTAAAATAATATATAATTGGATGGTATATCATATATAAAGAATAATTATCATGTTATATTTATTATTTACATCAATTACACATTATTATAATACCCATCCAAATAATAATTTTTTGAATAACAATTACACCACGACATGGAGACGGTATGTCGTGCGTATGCACGTATGGTGACATGTCATTAAAAGGATGGATAGAATATTGGATATGTTTGTACCATATTTATAAAAATATCACATTATATAGAAGATACTGGAGTTATTATTTTAGAGTGGAAATAACATAGAAAGAAGAAGTTGAAGAAGAAAATAACTTGAAAAAGGGTGGTGAAAACATTACCTCTTCTTCGGGTTCTTCCTTTTGATTGATCAAATGGGCTCCATAGGATGGCTTTAGGATCAAAATAAGGCCTCTATGTTGAATTGAGGGAAGATGATAGAATATTTGGGTAGGGTTTGGCCGAGCCCAAAGGCTTTGAAGGTTGGAAATAGAGGGAAGGGGAGTGCCCTTTTATAAGAGGGGTGAGGGGCACCTTTGGAAAAGCTAGAAATATTATTTTATAATAAATTCATATACAGTTTCTAATGGCACAAAAGTTGATTATTTAACGTTTAAGGTGGGGATAGGTCTAAAAATACTCAACCAATAGGTTTTAGACCGGGTTGTGTCACTATATTAACCTAATATTTTAGTTTTAACTTTTAGTTAATTAGTTTGACATTTACCATGTCTCTTTGTACTTTTATATTCTATAGTTAATAAATATACTATATACATCCAAGAGAACCTAAGGTGGTCCATTAATGATACACCTATCATTATATAAGTCATCTATCTGAACCTTATATTTTTAGGAATAGAATATCAATTAATAATATAATATTTGTTTTAAAAAGTCTTTTATGTCAATTTTGACACTATTGGGTATTTTGTTTTTGATAATTTCATAACAGAATTATTACATCGAAAAATATTCATATAACCAATCCTAATATGTCATATTAACCTATAAAATTAGTTTAATTCATAAAAAGTTTAAAATTACATTTATTTGGGTATTTATAATATCAATTATCTTAATATTTCTTTAATACAGTAATTACTGCATCATCATTGTGTCGTGAATAAATTAATTATTTAATGTCTAAAAATTTATAAATAAAATAAAATTATGTAGGAAATCTTTTTATTTTTCTAATTAATATTTATAATTGAAAATATCATACGTATAGCCCTTTTTTAGAAATGTTTTAGTTATTAATCTTTGATTTTAACTCTTTTAACTCTTCTTTAATTAAATAATAATAAATGTCCTAATCTAATCCAAGTGGACCTAAATGATAATATTTTATTCCTAAGGTTTTTTTTGGTAGAGATACACTTGTCCAATATAATTAGTACATGTGTTAGTGTAATATTAATATCATTTTTACCCTTAATTACCCTATTTACTTTTAACTATGGTAAATAAAAGTAAAAAAGTTACTATTCACCAAAAATTAATTTTATTTTATTGAACCACATTTTACTCATTAATATTAACCATGTCTCTCGGATTTTCGAAATTCCACTCACAGAAGGGGTAAAATTAAGTTTTATGTGAATTTGAAAATTCTCCAAGGTGGGTAAAAGACGGTGAAAAGATCAATAAAATTTATATATATATATAATTATTCTAATCTAACTCCGATGAATTACATTGAACATATATAGGTATTACGTATCCATTTTGGCCTTAATTAAATTTAAATAATATAAATAATTATTTAAATAAAAATTCAGTTTTAAACTATAACTTATTGTTTTTCACTATTCATCAAAAATTGATTGTTTTCAGAAAAATTCCAAAAAATCACCCAAAGATAATTTTGATATTCCGAATCCAAATATGAAGATAATTTTGAAAGATAATTTTTTTTTTAATTTCAAAAAGTGGGTATTACTATTCATAATGGCTAGGTTGATTGGTCGTGGTGTGTGTTCGAACTGGAATTTGCGTACAACACATGCTAATGTATTATTCCAAGAGATGTGTACCATGGAAGCTTGGGGTGTTACAGGTCTGGCCGACTATTTAACAATTCACTCACCCTTTTTGTCGTCTTATTTCATGGCATTCCGAGGTCGTTCGGCCGGTTTCGACCACCCCACGTGCATTTTTCATGCGTGCCAAACACCTAAAAACACATATTCAGTCATGTCACACAAACCGCATGTACAAATGATGTTTCATCTCCTCGTGCACCTCACGAATAATAATTAGGGTGTTTTCGTGTGATTACAAGTCATTATGAAGTCGTTCGGCATGCATTTGACCGTTAAACAGATGTTTTGGCTATTTACGACACGCAGAGTTAGTTTTGGTCCAGTACGGTCACATGACACCTTAGATTGACATGCTGTCTGGCCGACCATTTCACAATTCACCAACCCTTTGTTTTCATTCAATTTCATGCCATTCTGAGGTCGTTCGGCCGCTTTCGACCACCCCACGTGTGCTTTTCAACCGCGCCAAACACCTAAAAACCACATATTCACCCGTGCCATGCAAACCGCTCATTCGAATGATGTTCTGTATCCTCATACACCTCACGAATAATAATTAGGTTGTCTTCGTGTGATTTCAAGTCATTCAGATGTTGTTTGGGATACATTTTACTGTTAAACGCATGTTTTGTCCATTTACAACACGTAGAGTGCGTTTTCGGCCAACGCAGTCACACGACTCCTCCAATTGACGTTTTTTCTAGCCGACCATTTCACAATTCACCCGCCCTTTGCTATCATCTGATTTTATGGAATTCTGAGGCCGTTCGTCCAGTTTCAACCACCCCATGTGTGCTTTTCAAGTGCGCCAAACACCTAAAAACACATATTCAGACGTCCCGCACAAACCACGTGTCTGAATGACGTGTCGTCTCCTCGTACACCTCTCAAATAATAATTAGGGTGTTTTTGTGTGATTTCAAGTCATTCTGATGTTGTTCGTCGTGCATTTGACTACTAAATGCATGTTTTGACCATTTAAGACACGTTGAGTGCATTTTCGGCCGGCGCGGTCACACGACACTTCCGATTGACGTGCCTTCTAGCAAACCATTTCAAAATTCACCCACCCTTTGTTTTCGTCCGATTTCATGGAATTTTGTGGTCGTTCGGCTGGTTTCGACCACACCACGCACACTTTTCAGGCGCTCCAAACACCTAACAAACACATATTCAGCCGTGACACACAAACCAAGCATCTGAATGATGTGTTGTCTCCTTGTAAACCTCAATAATAATAATTAGGGTGTTTTCGTGTGATTTCAAGTCATTCTGATGTCGTTCGGCATTCATTTGACCGTGAAACACTTGTTTTGGACATTTATGACAGGCGTAGTGCGTTTTCGGCCAGCACAGTCACCCGACACCTCCGATTGACGTGTCGTCTGGCTGACCATTTCACAATTCACCCACCCTTTGTTGACGTCCGATTTCATCGCATTCCGAGGTTGTTCGGCCGGTTTTGACCACCCCAAGTGCGTTTTTCAAGCGCGTGAAACACCTAAAAACACATATTCAGCTGTGCTGCGCAAACCACACGTCCTAATGACGTTTCGTCTCATAGTACACCTCAAAAATAATAATTAGGGTGTATTTGTGTAATTTTAAGTCATTCTGATGTCGTTCGGAATGCATCTGACCATTAAACGCATGTTTTGGCCATTTACGACACGCGGACTGAGTTTTGGCCAGCGTGGTCACACAACAACTCCGATTGACGTGCCTTCTGGCTGACCATTTCATAATTGACCCAAACTTTGTTTTTGTCTGATTTCATGGAATTCTGAGGTCTTTCAGCAAGTTTCGACCACCCTAGGCATGCTTTTCAAGCACGTCTAACACCTAAAAAACACGTATTCAGACGTGTCACGCAAATCGCACATCTGAATGATGTGTCGTCTCCTCGTACACCTCACGAATAATAATTTGGGTATTTTCGAGTGATTTCAAGTCATTCTGATGTCGTTCGGCATGCATTTGACCTTTAAACCTATGTGTTGGCCATTTACGACACACAGAGTGTGTTTTCAGCCAGTGCGGTCACATGATACCTTCGATTAATGTGCCGTCTGGCCAACCATTTCACAATTCACCCACCCATTGTTGTCGTCCGATTTCATGGGATTCTGGGGTCGTTCGTCCGGTTTCTCCAACCCCACGCCTGCTTTTCAAGCGTGCCAAACACCTAAAAAATATATATTTATTCGTGCTGCACAAACTGCACATCTGAATAACGTTTCTTCTCCTCGAACACCTCACGAATAATAATTAAGGTGTTTTTGTGTTATTTCAAGTCATTCTAATGTCGTTCGGAATGCATTTAATCGTTAAACACTTGTTTTGGCCATTTACGAGATGTAGAGTGCGTTTTCGGCTAGCATGGTCACACGACACCTGCGAATGATGTACTGTCTAGCCAACCATTTCAAAATTCACCCACCCTTTGTTGTCACCCGATTTCATGGCATTTCGAGGTCGTTCGACTGGTTTTAACCACCCAACAAGTGCTTTTCAAGCGTGCCAAACACCTAAAAATACACATTCAGTCGTGTCGCAAAAACCGCACGTCCAAATGATGTGTCATCTCCTCGTACAGCTCACGAATAAAAATTAGGGTGTTTTTGTGTGATTCCAAGTCATTGCAATGTCGTTCAGCATGCATTTCACCATTAAATGCATATTTTGTCCATTTACGACAGGTGGAGTGTGTTTTCGGTTTGCACGGTCACACGACACCTCTGATTGACATGTCGTCCAGCTGACCATTTTACAATTTACCCACCCTTTGTTGACGTCTGATTTCATGGCATTCGGAGGTCGTTTGGCCAGTTTCGACCACCCCACGCGCGCTTTTCAAGCGCGCCAAACACCTAAAAACACAAATTCAGCCGTGCTACATAAACCGTGCATCCGAAGGATGTGTCGTCTCCTCATACACCTTGAAAATTATAATTAGGGTATTTTTGTGTGATTTCAAATCATTCCAATGTCGTTCGGAATGCATTTGACCGTTAAAAGCATGTTTTTTCTATTTACGACACGCAGAGTGATTTTTTCAGCTAGCATGGTCACACAACACCTTTGATTGACGTACCGTCCAGCTAACCATTTCACAATTCACCCAACCTTTATTGTCGTCCGATTTCAGGGCATTCCAAGGTCGTTCGACCGATTTTGACCACCCAACGTGCACTTTTCAAGCACGCCGCACACATAGAAACACACATTCAGTCATGTCGTGCAAACTGTGTGTCCGAATGATGTGTCGTCTCCTCGTATAGCTCACGAATAACAATTAGGGTGTTTTGTGTGATTTCAAGTCATTCTGATGGCGTTCAGCTTGCATTTGATCGTTAAATGTATGTTTTGACCATTTACGACATGCGGAGTATGTTTTCATCCATCACGGTCACAAGACCCCTCCGATTGACGTGCCGCCAGGCTGACCATTTCGCAATTCACTCACCCTTTATTGTCGTCCGATTTCATGGCATTCCGAGGTCGTTCGCCCGGTTTCGACCACCCCACACCGGATTTTCAAGCGCGCCAAACACCTAAAAAACACATATTCAGTCATGCCGTGCAAACCGTGCGTCCGAATGACATGCCGCCTCCACATACAACTCGAAAATAATAATTTGGGTGTTTTTTGTGATTTCCAGTCATTCTAATGTCGTTATTCATGCATTTGACCGTTAAATGCATGATTTGGCCATTTACGACACGCAGAGTGCGTTTTCGGCCAGCGCGGTCACACGACACCTCTGATTGACATGCCATCTGGCCGACCATTTCACAATTCACCAACCCTCTATTTTCGTCCGATTTCATTGCATTCTAGGATAGTTCGGCTGGTTTCAACCACCCCACGCACGCTTTTCAAGCACGCCAAACACCTAAAATACACATATTCATCCGTGCAATGAAAACCGCACCTTTGAATGACATAGTGTCTCCTCGTAAACCTCACGAATAATAATTAGGGTGTTTTCTTGTGATTTCAAGTCATTCTGATGTAATTTGGCATGAATTTGACCGTTAAACGCATGTTTTGGCCATTTACGACATGCGGAGTGCATTTTCGGCCAGCGCGGTCACACGACACCTCATATTGACGTTTCCTCTAGCCGACCATCTTACAATTCACCCTCCCTTTATTTTTGTCCATTTTCAGGGCATTCTGAGTTCGTTCATCTAGTTTCGACGACCCCACGCGCGCTGTCCAAGAACGCCAAACACCTTAAAAACACATATTCAGTTGTTTCACACAAACTGTGCATCTGAATGATGTGTCATCTCCTCGTACACCTCAAGAATAATAATTAGGGTGTTTTCGTGTGATTTAAAGTCATTCTGATGTCTTTTGACATGCATTTGACCGTTAAATGCATGTTTTGGCCATTTACGACACGTGGAGTGCGTTTTCAGGCAGCGTAGTCACACGAAACCTCCAATTGATGTGTCGTCTGGCTGACCATTTCAAAATTCACCCAACCTTTGTTTTTGTCCGATTTCAGGGAATTTTGAGGTCTTTTGGTCGGTTTCGACCACCCCACACGAGCTTTTCAAGCGCGCCAAACACCTTAAAAACACATATTCAGTCGTTCCATGAAAACCGCATGTCCAAATGAAGTGGTGTCTCCACATACAGCTCACGAATAATAATTACGGTGTTTTTGTGTGATTCAAGTAATTCTGATGTCATTCGGTATGAATTTTACTATTAAAGGCATGTTTTGGCCATTTATGACACGCGGAATTTATTTTTGGCCAGCGCGGTCACACGACACCTCCGATTGATGTGCCCTCTGGCAGACCATTTCACAATAATCCCACCCTTTTTTTGTCCGATTTGATTGCATTCTAGGGTCGTTCTGCCAGTTTCGACCACCACACGAGCTCTTTTCAAGCGCGCCAAACAACTTAAAAACACATATTCAGCCTTTCTGTGCAAAACACATTTCCGAATGATGTGGCGTCTCCTTGTATAGCTCATGAATAATAATTAGGTTGTTTTGGGGTGATTTCAAGTCATTCTGATATCATTCGGCATGCATTTGACCGTTAAATGCATATTTTGTCTATTTACAACACGCTGAGTGAGTTTTTGGCCAGCACAGTCACACGACACCTCTCATTAACATATCGTCCGGATGAACATTTCACAATTCACCCACCCTTTTTTCGTCTGATTTCATGGAATTCTGAGGTCATTCCGCCGGTTTCGACCACCCCACGCGTGCTTTTCAAGCCCTCCAATCACCTTAAAAACACATATTCAGTTGTGCCGCACAAACTGTGCATCCGAAGGACGTGGAATCTCCTCGTACAGCTCATGAATAATAATTAGGGTTTTTTTGTGTGATTTCAAGTCATTCTGATGTCATTCGGCATGCATTTGACCGTTAAATGCATGTTTTGGCCATTTAAGACATGCGGAGTACGTTTTCGGCCAGCGCGACCGCACGACACCTCTGATTGACATGCCGTCTGGCCGACCATTTTACAATTCATCCAACCGTTGTTTTCATCCGATTTTAGGGCTTTCTGATGTCGTTCATCCTGTTTTGACCACCCCACGCGTGCTTTTCAAGCACGCCAAACACCTTAAAAACACATATTCAGTTGTGCCGCACGAACCGTGCATCTGAATGACATGTCTTCTAGTCATACACATCAAGAATAATAATTTGGGTGTTTTCATGTGATTTCAAGTCATTTTGATGTTGTTCGGCATGAATTTTACCGTTAAACGCATGTTTTAGCCATTTACGACACACATAGTGCATTTTTGGCCAGCGCGGTCACACGACACCTCTGATTGACGTGTCGTCTGGGTGACCATTTAAAAATTCACCCACCCTTTTTTGTTGTCTGATTTAATGGCATTCCATGGTCATTTGGCTGGTTTCAACCACCCCACACATTCTTTTCAAACACGCCAAACTCCTTAAAAACACATATTCAGATGTGCCGCACAAACCGCATGTCATAATGACATTAAATCTCCTATTACAACTCAAGAATAATAATTAGGTTGTTTTTGTGTGATTTCAAGTCTTTTTGATGTCGTTCGGCATGAATTTGACCGTTAAACGCATGTTTTGGCCATTTACGACATGCGGAGTGTGTTTTCAGCCAGTGTGGTCACACGACACCTTCGATTGATGTGTCGTCTAGCCGAACATTTCACAATTCACCAACCCTTTATTGTTGTCCGATTTCCTGGCATTCTGAGGCAATTCGGCCGGTTTCGACCACCCCATGCGCGTTTTTCAAGTGCGCCAAACACCTTAAAAACACATATTCAGTCGTGTCGTGCAAACCGTGCGTCCTAATGATGTGTCGTCTCCTTGTACACCTCAAGAATAATAATTACGGTGTTTTCATTTGATTTCAAGTCATTCAAATGTCATTCAAGATGCATTTGACCGTTAAATGCATGTTTTGGCCTTTTACGACACGCGGAGTGCGTTGCCGACAACACCACGCCTCGGATTGAGGCGAGGTTGACTCATACATGTCACAAATGACCCATGGATCGTTTTCCTTATGTATCAACACAATACGAAGGCATTTGGTTGGTTTTCTATATGCCAATTGTTTTTAGTAAAAAGGTTATCCATTTTAAACAAAAGAAAGACACTTTGAGTGGTACCGGCCACACCGTGACTCGGATTGAGGTGGGTGGGGGGGCTGTCCGGGGGGCTGTCCAGGAAGGAGGGTGGGTAATGTATCTAAAACCCTATCTAGGTATCATACATCAAATTCCGATAGGACTACAAACCGCCACAGGGTGTCTTCCAAGAGCAGGGCTTAATCAAGGCATTACTGCAGCGTGACTGCGGCGTGACCGCGGCGTGACCGCGGCGCGTTGGTCCGGTCCAGTGACATTCGTAGGGCAGCATCTTCTGACCATGATTACAAATAAATCCTTTGTAGGCGTCCTTCATATTATAGAAACTAATCATATATTAAAAAAACTGAATCTTGATTCCGGATTGTGGTATGATAAATATATATATTTTATATATTTTGTTTTTAAAAGTGGTACTAGGTAGTTGAAACTACTAATTCAGAGTCAAATTATCACACCCTAAACTATCACTGTGATTTTTCGCAGATAGCGCACCTCCGTTGGAGGGTTTTTATTATAAGAACATGACTTTATTTATCAATTTAATCAATTATATTAAAGAAAAATTATTCAATATATGCAATTCAATATAATTAATAAGAATTAAGAAACAAGCTAAATTCAATTTAAAGCATTCTTAAATTAAAGAGGCTTCCATATTTTTTCAAAAATAAAGTGTTATAATGAATTCAAAAATACCCATACCAGAGTGAAAACCAGGTTCAAAAATAAAGAGTTATACATAATTCAAAAATCTAATGGATCATTCTTCCCCTGATCACCATCACCATCACCACTTTCATCATCAGCCTCATCCTCGCCGCTATCTCTGTCCTCTTCGTCATCCTCATCATCGTCCCCAGGCTCATCTTCGGCCCCATCCTCGCCTTCGGCCCCATCCTCTCCCTCGTCCTCATCCTCACCCTCACACTCATCCTCTTCAGCATCCTCGTCATCCCCAAGAACGTCATCATACAGGCCACTACTAGAACCGCCACTTGGTGCATTGGATAATACACCCATCTACGACATAAATGTCTAATAATCTACACTGGCCTCTGGTGGATGCGATGAAGATAAAGCTTTCATCAGTTTCATAAATTCATTCTCCCTCATTTGAACTTGTACTTATAACATTGTGACCCTTTTATCAGACTGTCTTTCATGCTCCTTGACCTGTTCCAACTCGGTGGTACTAGAATGGATACCTGGAGAGGACCAATCCCTTTTCGGGACTATATTCTTACCAGGTCGGCAGAGTACTCGACCAGATTGCTCCTCTCCCAAAACCTAATATAAATGATCTTGTGGTCCTAAATTTTCAGGCTCCTGGGAATCAAGGTCCTCTAAAGTAGCCTATTAAAAATATGAAGAGATTATTAAATTTCAATATAGATATTAAACTTTTAAATAAACAAATTAAAACTTACAATCTTTACTTGTGTCGGTTCATTAACCGCAATTCCATCTTTTTTCCTTCTGCTTGAGCAAAACAATTTTGCTCGAGGGATACGTCCTTCAATATTTAATTTGTGCTTCTTTAATGACATTGAAATAATATAAAGTGCATGTATAATCATATATTCAATATTCAACAAATCACATAATTTATGTACGAAACAATAAAAGGGCAAGTCCTAAGGAAAAATTATAAACACCTATATTGTACCAGCTACCTCTCATGATCTGACATCGTTGTGCACCCCAAAGTGTGGAGGTATTGTCTTGAATCATTGTTTTTCTCCAGGAGATTCCGAAATAATCTTTAATAATAAATTAGATAATATTAATCCAAAATATTTAAGTTGTCATTTAAATACCTCAAATTGGATTTATTCCTTAAATTTAGCAGTCTCCCAATGGGTAATTATTTGTCGATATTGCTCTATCGGGAAGTCATCCACGATAGGTAATGTCTCTAACTCCATGCCCACTCTATCACACCAGCCAAAATACTACTCATGCTTATAAGCTCTCCAAATCTTTCCTATCTCTTTTAAACGCACCGGTCATGAACCTTCACCATCATGGAAGTTGTACCGAAGCTGACACCCAATAGATTAATTAATATAAATACAAAATAAAATACTACATTAAATCCAAAAGCTTTTTTGACCATATTTTTGCCCACGCATTATCCTTGACTTTGTGTGGTAGATGTCTCCAAGAGAGAGGGCTGACCGGATTGATGTCAGAGTATTTGGCTAGCGTTCCCAAAAAAAGCCGACATTCCTGCCCAAGTTTATCAATCATCTATCCATCATAATTGTATTCAACCATCAACTGTGTCTGGCAGATCCATACTACACGCAAGCGAAAATCCCCCTCCCCCACCTCCTATCAGTAGATGAATCTGTTATTAAAGAAAAAAAAATTTAGTACAAGTTATAATAAAAATGAATTTTGGTATAAAATTTTGTTGTAGTTATATTAATATTAATGTGGTAGTCATATCAATGGGCGTCACTATATGTGCAGAAGCCGAAGGAATATCTTATACAGGTGAAGTATTCCTCAGTGTATGCTCCTTAACCGCATACTGTGTTGATGAAAGAGTCGAAGAAGGTGGAATATAATAGCCTGGGGATAATGAACTAGAAGAAAAAGATGATGGCACAAACATCTGTCCAACTGGTTGTGTAAACATCGGAGGCCTAAATATTCCATGTGTCCCTAAAGACACACCAAGATCAAAATGGGGCATACAATATACATCTGTGGTAGGGGAATAATCCAATCTAGTATGACCAGTGGATCGTCTAACTCTCTCACCAAGAGACCTCGTACCACTGGCCTTAGTACCAGGACCACAAGATGGTCGTCTAACTATGACACCACCCCCTCCTACCACCATCCTCTGTACTGGGAGCAATATCAAGCTCCTCATCGGATATCTCTCATCTAGGGAGTGGATCCTAAAAAAAAGTTTAACATAAAAGTAAAAAAATGATATTATAAGTTATTGAAATATATATTTTTGAAATAAAATACTCACAACAGGGATGAGTGGAGCAATGCCCATCTGTGTCATGCGACGATTATTTTCTGTCATCTTTTTCCACTGCCTCTCTTCAATGGGTAGCATTTCATGAAATGAAAACAAATAAGTAAGTAATTATACCAGGAAAACATTACATTATTTAAGGAAGGAAAAACATTCAAGTGTTTATTAGATTTCTAAGCCATCCTTGGAAGACATTAATGAGGGAAGAAGTGAACTCCTTAAAAAATATAATTAGATGTACACAATATAAAAATGGTATTAAGCTATTGGATATTAGTAGTAATGCTCAAACACAGATCCTAAATTATAAAGGATTCACTAAGTATAAATATGTTTAATGAGATTTTAGAATACAATAAAAATGGGATCTGTCTTTGTATAATTCCAAATAAACCACTTAGAAAACATTTTACCTATTTTATAAACATATATTTTAAAACCACTCATTTATAACATTAAAATATAAATAGGTTCATTATTAAAAAAAATAGAATGTTGGCTTCATAAAAAAAATAACCAAATAGTCACTCAGTGAGTCGACACCACCTACAAAACAATTAGGCACACTTTATGAATACAATCATCTATAAGAATAACTTAAGAATAACTCACCTGAAATTCATGACCAAAGGAACCCAATAAATAATCACTATAAATCCATAAAAAAAAATACATTAAAAACCAACACTACAAACCCTATAGAACAAAATAAGGGGAAGCCCCATAGGAAAATTCCACCATTCTTAGGTGGAATCACCATATTAGTGGTTGTATGTCGTATTTTTAGTTACAAATGATATATGAAACCAATGTCAACCATAGTCACAGACATATACCAATCATGTATTACTCATTGATTCAATATCAAATAGTGTGAATCATAAAATTTTCCAAAATCCCGAAAATAGGTAAAAGTGACGTGATATTTCTAGATATTGAAATAAATGTAAAAATCGGAGGAAGAGAGCTTCTATGTTTGTATTTGGGAATAATTTTAAAGAGTCTATCCTGGGTGGGGGAGTTTCAGCCGATTGTATGGAAGAACTCAGGGTGGGTTAGGGTTCGCCTCCACATCGGGGCTTTTCGAAATTGGGGGAATCGATTTCTACTGTGCTGCGGGGGGGGGGGGCTACTTGAAATGTGGATATTTGAGGAGATCTTTCCCAATGGTTTGTAAAAACCATTGGGAAACCATGACTTTTCCCAACGGTTTGTAAAAACCATTGGGAAAAAATGGCCTTTACCAACGGTTTGTAGCAAATCGTTGTTAAATGTCTACGAAACCAAGATTTACCAATGGTTTGTAAAAACTGTTGGTAAAAAACACTTATACCAACGGTTCTCCAGAACCTTTGGTATACAAGAGTTGGGAAAATTCTACTTTCCAGTAGTGGTAATTTCTTCCATCATCAAAAAAAGGACTGGAGAACCCCAAGGAGAAGTACTGGGTCAGATGAAACCCTTTTCCTGCAAATCTTTTAACTACTTATTGAGCTCATGTAACTATATTGTATCCATCCTATATAAGGGAATGGACACCAGTGACGCTCCGAGAATAATTTCAATAGATAAATCTACCTCTCTCTCCATAGGTAAACAGGAAACGTTTTCGAGAAAGACATCTCTTAAATGATCCACCACTAGAAGAAAGTCCATATGTGATGTCCACTGGTCATCAAGCTAGAAATATAGGTGGTAATTCGAACCAACCCATGATGCTCGGGTCCATCCATTCCCTCTTGGACATCCCATTTTCCCTTGTGTATAAAATAACCACCCTCTTGTGACATGAAACTCACCCTGTGGAGATAATAGTAAAAAAAGTCCTTGAAATAGACCAACCAATCCATTGTGAGAATGAAATCGAATCCAGCTATTTCTAAAACATAGATATCCTAGAAGAAGTGACACCAACCATCCTAAAGAAGCAACTCCTTGCACTAATGTACACTAGTCATCCTAATCCCCAACAGAGTGTCTAGCATCATAACTTCATCAGATGTAATGATACAGAGCCAAATCCTCTCCGTAGTGGCAAAAAATATAAAACTATAGGAGTCCCTTATATAAAAAATAACAGAAACTAAAACTGAGGAACCTAGAATCATACCTATAACTGTAAAGGGTTAAGGATCCTACTCTTGCTAAGTTTCCTCCACTCTAAATGTCTGACATGTACCACATCCCTACAACACTGCCTGACTACCCTAAGTTGATCAACCTTACTATAGCTAAAAACCTATCATCTAGCTACCACTTCTAGGACCACCTCATCATCCTAAATAACCTGATAAACATTAGTTCTCTGACTGATGAGAAACTGGTGGTCCAACTCCTGAATGTGGATTCATAACAGAACCCCTATCACTCCCTACTGGAAAGAACATATTGAAAAATGTTGAATATGGCCAATCATGCTACAATATCGGCACTCGACTAGGTCCTTCTGGAAATGTGGTCTCATATTCCCACTCTTCCCATACTGGTAGCATACCACCTAGATACATGAAGAAACATCATGTGAAATCTCTCAATGGTGCTTCCTACTATCTGTTGATGGATTACCAGCCATGGATACTAAACCGCCCTAGCTCATAGCTCCCAACTCAATCAGATTATGCTTGGTAATCAGTTCCTGGTTCACAATAGCCATCACTAATGTCAGTTTGAAAACATTAACCTGGGATTGAATGTAATACCTGAGACTATCCTCAAATCTCCATGCTAAAGATAAATCGCCAACTCACAAAGTTTGTGTGAAGCACTGAAGCTATGTAAAATCAGAGGAGTAATCCATCACTGAAAGAGAGACATTCTCCAAAAGAAAGAAATATCGAGCTCAATCATCCATCATAGTCTTAGGGTAGAAGTAATCATAGAAGGTCCCCAAAAACTCTTGACAAGTCATATCCCGATGACATCCCTCTTGTGATATTACATCCCACCATCTCTTTGGGGAAATCACGTAGCATGTATGTCGCGAGATTTACCCTCCTCTTAGTAGGTGTCTCTTGATGCTCAATGATAGCATGAATGGCCTCAGACAATGACTCTATAGCCTATGGTCCTCCATACCATGAAAAATTGGAAGGATGTTGCTGCCGGTACTGTAACATCCCAGGTAAATAAAGAAGAAATAATTTTCATATTTATTAATATTTACGAATTAAATATTAATTTTATTTTAAAGGGGTTGCTATGTTCGATAGCGTACCCGATACGCAACGATGAGTTTCTTTGAAACTTACGTAGCACACTAGTAATATAATAATATTATTTTAAATGTTAGTTAACAAGTAGCCGTTGTACTGGCGGGAATGAATAGAAATAACTAAAATATGATTAGATATGTTTTTAAAAGTTTATGCATTTACCCAATAAAAGATAAAGGCTTAAAATACGGAAAGAGTTCAATTTTAGGCATATATACTCTAATTTTCACTAAAGGTTCACTTATCACCTTTTAATGGTGAACCGTCATTAAATATAGTTTTGATCACTCTTATACATTATTTTGGACCAAATAAAACTCTTATTAAGAATCGGGACATCAAATTTTACTTTGTGTAATTTTTTGGTATTTTTCCGATAAAGTTCATTTTTTATGAATAGTGTAAAATGTTGTGTTTTAATTCAAAACCTCTTTTCAATCTAAATTATTTATATTATTAGATTATTATTTTAATTGGTTTTAAAGTGAAATTAGAAAATATTTTTACCAGTTAATCCAATGGTGGTCATTGTAATCAATTTCACTTTGAAATTGGACTTAAACTGGTGTCAATCTTTTGATACTTATTGTTTCACAAAAACACGCTATTTGTCATGACAGCGGGAATTAATTATTAAATTAATTAATTTGACTTATATGTTTTTAATTTTTTAAAACGGACTTCATTTTTGAATTCGGAATATCAAATATAGCTTAGGGTGAATTTTTGGTAATTTTCTGAAAAACTTCAATTTTTGATGAATAGTGAAACCACTAAGTGGTAATCAAGCAAACTGATTTTTCAGTTAAATGAAAGTTTACCACTAATGTGTATTGAATTTTGAAAATCCGACATACATGGTTGTCATTAAGAAGTAAAATGTGGTTCAATGAGATTATAATAATTTTTTGGTGAATAGTAACTTTTTTTCATTAATCGCGATTAGAGGTAATTAATGTAGTTTAAGGTAAAAATGATATTATAAGAATGTGAAAACACCATGACACTTGTCCTACACCTATTGGGTGAGTCATGGCCGACCAAGACAAGCCGTGGGACAACTTTGGGACCCCATGGAGCCACTTTAGTTGGAAAATGACAATAATATATTTTTATTTAATGTTAAAATTAAATTGACACAAACATGAGTTGTTTTACTAGAACAATTTTTAAGTAGGGTTACACAAGTCCAAATTTTGATTATAAATAGTCATTGGAAAGCTAAAAAGATTTCATACATCATAGTATTTGTTTTATAATTTTTAGACATTAAATAAAATAAATTATTTATGACATAATAATGATGCAGCGATGAAATCATTATTTGACGATTTAAATAAAATAGAAAGATAATGAAAAATCTATAAACTACACATGTCCAAAACTTATTGGATGAGTGTATTTCGAAGAATTATCACCTTATACACGAATTATATCAATGTGGGACCTTTTAAAACCGAAACACATTTTCAAATAAAGTAATAATTCTTTACTTTCCAAAAGTGCCCCTCCTCCCCTCTTATAAAAGGCCCCCACCTCTACCTCATTTCACACACTTATCAAGCCTTTGGCTCGTCCAACCCCAGCCCAATTACTCTCTCCACATCCCTCTCCTCATCCTAGAGGATTCCCTTTGGGCAGAATCCTTTCAAAGGAAGCCTTTAGGCTCAAATCAAAAGGGAGTTACACTTTTAAAGGTAATTCATTCTCTCTTGTTCATTTGTTTTATTTTGCTTCTCCAACCCCCTAAACTCTTTTTATTTACTTCTTTTGTAACAAAAACAGTATCTTCAATATACTAGGATGTTGTTATAATATTTATTTGAGCTACACTCTCACACAACTACATCAAATGGTTAAAGAACATACGGTTTCCGTGGATGGCGAAATTATGCCTCCCGAAACGATGATTGTTTAATACTAATTAAACACCTTCAAGGTGGCCATTATGATGTCACTATTTTTATATATGATATATAATATGTTTATGTTTTCTTTAAGCTTCTGTATTTTTCATTTTTGACATACCTTTATGGTTTCCATTATGGGTAAACACGATATCTTCATTTAAGGAAGTGCGGACTACCACCCCCTCAAAGTGATGTGATTCGTTAATGCCATATGTGGGACGTGTAAAGGATGGATTTAAAGTTATTATATATGATTTTATACTGGAATTATAATATACCTCTATATCATTATTATTTCTTTCCATTAAATTATGAGATAGAAATGAAAGTAGCGTTCATGCGTACGTACGGCTTACCGTCTCCGTGAACGGTGCATTTCATTTATTATCCCCAAATGTAATGTACTATTAAAAGTACATGTATATAATGGATATATATAATTAATGATATATATAAATGATGAAAATAATTCTGGAATTAAAATATACATACCTCTCATTTAGTTTTAATTCCATTAATATGACAAAGAAATGAAAGTAGCGTTCATGCGTACGTACGGCTTACCGTCTCCATGAACGGTGCATTTCATTTCTTACCTCTAAATGATTATGTAATATTATAAATACATGTACATTATGGATATATATGATATATATGATATCCAAATCAGGAATTTCATTCTAGATATAAAGAACTTTTTACCACACGAACAACATGTAATTGTAAGAAGTCCACTTTCGACTTAAGAACCAAATATTGACAAAACAAACATTATTAACTTGAATGGTTACCTAATGTTTATAACATGTCAATAAGTGATATAAAAGGAATAATGAAAATTAAAAAGGTTCTTAAACAAATATAAATTAACTCAAGTTTATTATTCAGGACGTTAAAGAACGATCGAGTCAAGTCGGACCCGAGGTAAGGGACTTCGTCTCAATCTCCATTCATTGAGGCATATTTCGTTTTATACACAACTTTCTTTTATACGGTGTATAAACTCCTTTGACTTTTACTTTTATACAAAAGGAATCTTTTTCTACGAAGTGTTTTACTAAACGACAAAAAATAATGTTTTTTTTAATGTACGCGGTGACAACGACCTTTTCCGCCGCCGCGAGTATTATTTGGTCTTTGGCTTCCTCAACAAGCCGTAATGTTTTTAAAATAAAATAAATACCATATACTCTTTTATGTATTTTGAAAATGGTTTTGAAAATGGATTCTATTATGTCAATATATTTATGATATATTGTGATTGAAATGTGGAAATTTTATCATTCCTTTATATTGGTTTTATGTTTTATGATTTTATATTGGTACTTGGACATTTTAACGGGTGGTTACGTTATAAACCATATGACGGGTGGTGCCGTAAATACCAGGACGGGTGGTTACGTTATAACCTCCAATGCATTGGGTATGGAAGTCGGCCGTATGGCTATTCCATTAAGTATGTATGGAAATTGGCCGTATGGCTATTCCATTAAGTGATATGTGTGGAAGTCAGTCGTATGGTTATTCCACTTAAGTATGTTTATGTCCCAAGTTACTTTTATATATTCTATGTGTTCTTTATATGGGTTTTATGGTAATCCTTTGGTTACAAAAAGGTAAGTAATGATACTCTATTCAGTGAAGATTTTTTTTTACTACTTCATGAAGGTGAAGGTATTACTTTGATATAGTATACATGGTTTACTTGATGTTTGAAAAACTAACAGTTTTCATTCTTTTTGTATCCCTTACTGAGCTTTTTATGCTCACCCCAAGTTTTTCGAAATGTTTTTCACAGGACTTAAAGTGGAATAAGGTCAAGGATGGGATCAAGGGAATTTCATGCTATCTAAAACATGGAATATAGACATCTTTCTTTTTAAGAGTTTTTATTTTATGGAGACTTAGTAGAAGTGTCTACTTTGTAATCTTTTAAGATGTAATAGTTATGTTCTAATTCTCTAAAACTCTAAACCTGAAAAGATCCTCAACGTGAATTATTCATTTAATTCAATATTAAGTAAGGTTTAAGGCACGGGGCCTTATAGTTGGTATCAGAGGTCGGTTTAGACAACTTTAGGAGTTAGAAAAGTGTTAAATTATAATATGATTGAAATGATATAGAATTTATGGATTTCCATGTTGCTTCGCCTAAGATATTTCTGTGTTCAGAATGGTTTTCCGCAGAGGAAACAAAGAAGCTATGTTGGGACGACATCAGGAGAAGATAACCTTCCAAATCAGCAACCTGATATGGTCGGAATCGGAACTGAACAGTTTGTTGCAGTGATGGCACAGTTGACTCAGGCTATAAATGGTGGTGGTATCCATGCACGAGATCAGCCAGATCAACCGTAGAGGAACATGTCAGTGGTGGAACATTTCATGAGGCAACATCCCCCATCATCTGACCCTGTGCAAGCTGAAGGGTGGATTAAAGCACTGGAGAAAATTTTTTATGTCATGGGGTGTTCAGAACATCAAAAGGTTAGTCTTGTTGTTTACCGTTTTGAAAGTGAAGCTGATCAGTGGTGGTCGATGGTGAAAAATATAAGGGATAGTGATGATATTGAGGATCTTCACTGGGACGAATTCAAAGGTATGTTTCTTGAGAAATACTTTCCTAAGGTGGTTCGTCTTAGGATGGAAAAACAATTCCTAGAATTGAGGTAGGAGGATGATTCAGTGGCTGCTTATGAAGAAAAGTTCACTCGATTGGCAAGGTATGCTCCAAACTTCATACGAGATCTTGATAGTAAAATAAACCGTTTTTACTCAGGGTTAAATCCAAAGTATCGAAGGGCTTTAGCTTCTCGTGAATTCAAAAGTTATGAAAAACTTGTTCGATGTGCGGAGAAGGTAGAAATGGAGTTTGCCGATGATCAGGTGTTCTATGACAAACAACAGAATAAGAGGTCAAGTTGGCAGGAAATGGGGAACAATTCATCAAAGAAGCAAGGAGGTAAGAAAACCAAATATCCATCCTGTGAGAAGTGTGGTAAAATGCATCCTGGAGAATGTTTATCCAAGTCTGGTAAGTGCTTTCGGTGTGGTAAGTCTGGTCATATTGCTCGTAACTATAAGGAAGATGATCAAGAAGGAAATGAAAAGCCAACGGTAAGATGTTATAAGTGCAATGAGACGGGTCACTATGCAAATGAGTGTCCGAAAAAGAGCTTGAGTGATGGAAAGCAGTTAGACTACAAGAAGAAAGGGGTGGTGAAATCCTTTGCAACAACTTCAGCAAATGTTGGGCCATCGAATGAAGTTGTATCTGCTCCAGGGAGCTCAGTATTTTTTGAAGATTGACTTGAGGTCGGGGTACCATCAGTTGAAAGTAAAAGAAGCAGACGTTCCGAAGACTGCGTTCTGTACTAGATATGGCCATTATGGATTTGTAGTTATGCCTTCTGGGTTAACCAATGCACCTACTGTATTCATGGACCTTATGAATAAAATTTTCCATGAGTTCTTGGATAAGTTTGTGTTTTTTTTTTAGGTTTGGGAAGAGGTTATGTGTGCCTTGTGATTCATAGTTGAAGAATGAGTTGTTATGTGAGGCTCATAGTTCCCCATTTTCAGTTCATCCTGGCAGTACTAAGATGTACAGAGATCTGCGGGAGTATTACTGGTGGGATGGAATGAAAAGAGACATTGCTGATTTTACTGTGAAGTGTTTGACATGTCAACAGGTTAAAGCAGAGCGACAGTTACCGAAAGGGATGCTTCAGCCTTTACCAATGCCAGAGTGGAAATGGGAGAATATATCCATGGACTTTGTTGTGGGATTACCGAGGAAATCTCGAGGTAATAATGCAATCTAGGTTATTGTTGATCGCTTGAACAAATCTGCTCATTTCTTTTCTATACGAGATACTTTCTCTCTTGATCAACTTTCCCGTTTGTATCCTAAAGAGATAGTCAGGTTACATGGAGTTCCTCTGTCCATTGTATCAGATCGTGATCACAGGTTTACTTCTACCTTTTGGAAAGGCCTTCAGAAGTCGTTGGGTACTGAATTAAATTTTAGTACATCTTTTCATCCTCAATCAGATGGGCAGTCAGAACGAACAATTCAGACATTGGAGGATATGCTACGAGCTTGTTCGATGGATTATCAGGGAAGTTGGGACCAACATCTTTCTTTGGTTGAGTTTTCTTATAATAACAGTTTTCGTTCGAGTATACAGATGGCACCATTTGAGGCATTATATGGGAAGCGGTGTCGAACTCCAGCATTTTGGGATGAAGTGGGCAAAAGGAAGCTGATGGGACCAGAATTGGTAGAAGAGATGGCAGAAAAAGTTCAGTTGATTCAGAAGCACATGAGAACAGCTCAGAGCAGGCATAAGAGTTATGTGGATAACCGGAGGAAGGATCTATCTATCGAGGTAGGTGATCATGTTTTTCTCAAGATTTCTCAATGGAAAAGTGTGATGAGATTTGGTAAGAAAGGAATGCTGAGTCCAAGGTTTATTGGACCATATAAATTCTGGAGAAAGTTGGATCAGTTGCATACCGGGTGGCTTTACCTCCGAGTTTATCTCAGGTACACAATGTTTTTCATGTTTCAATGTTGAGAAAGTATATGCCAGATCCATCTCATGTTTTGAGTCCAGAGGTAGTTTAGCTGGAAGAGAACCTATCTTATGAGGAACAACCGGTCCAGATTCTTGACCACAGGGAGCAAGTGTTACGGAATAAGGTGATTCATCAGGTAAAGGTTTTGTGGAAAAACCATGTGATTGAAGAGGCAACGTGGGAATCTGAAAATGCTATGAGGTATAAATACCCCCACTTATTTTGATAAGTGAATAAAATTGCGAGGATGCAATTCCCAAAAGGGGGGAAGGATGTAATATCCCAGGTAAATAAAGAAGAAAGAATTTTCATATTTATTAATATTTACGAATTAAATATTAATTTTATTTTAAAGGGGTTTCTATGTTCGATAGCGTACCCGATACGCAACGATGAGTTTCTTTGAAACTTACGAAGCACACTAGTAATATAATAATATTATTTTAAATGTTAGTTAACAAGTAGCCGTTGTACTAGCGGGAATGAATATAAATAACTAAAATATGATTAGATATGTTTTTAAATGTTTATACATTTACCCAATAAAAGATAAAGGCTTAAAATACGGAAAGAGTTCAATTTTAGGCATATATACTCTAATTTTCACTAAAGGTTCACTTATCACCTTTTAATGGTGAACCGTCATTAAATATAGTTTTGATCACTCTTATACATTCTTTTGGACCAAATAAAACTCTTATTAAGAATCGGGAAATCAAATTTTACTTTGTGTGATTTTTTGGTATTTTTCCGATAAAGTTCATTTTTTTTATGAATAGTGTAAAATGTTGTGTTTTAATTCAAAACCTCTTTTCAATATAAATTATTTATATGATTAGATTATTATTTTAATTGGTTTTAAAGTGAAATTAGAAAATATTTTTACCAGTTAATCCAATGGTGGTCATTGGAATCAATTTCACTTTGGAATTGGACTTAAACTGGTGTCAATCTTTTGATACTTATTGTTTCACAAAAACACGCTATTTGTCATGACAGCGGGAATTAATTATTAAATTAATTAATTTGACTTATATGTTTTGAATTTTGTAAAACAGACTTCATTTTTGAATTCGGAATATCAAATATAGCTTAGGGTTAATTTTTGGTAATTTTCTGAAAAACTTCAATTTTTGATGAATAGTGAAACCACTAAGTGGTAATCAAGCAAACTGATTTTTCAGTTAAATGAAAGTTTACCACTAATGTGTATTGAATTTTGAAAATCCGACATACATGGTTGTCATTAAGAAGTAAAATGTGGTTCAATGATATTATAATAATTTTTTGGTGAATAGTAACTTTTTTTCATTAATCGCGATTAGAGGTAATTAGTGTAGTTTAAGGTAAAAATGATATTATAAGAATGTGAAAACACCATGACACTTGTCCTACACCTATTGGGTGAGTCATGGACGACCAAGACAAGCCATGGGCCAACTTTGGGACCCCATGGAGCCACTTATTTGGAAAATGACAATAATATATTTTTATTTAATGTTAAAATTAAATTGACACAAACATGAGTTGTTTTACTAAAACAATTTTTAAGTAGTGTTACACAAGTCCCAATTTTGATTATAAATAGTAATTGGAAAGCTAAAAAGATTTCCTACATCATAGTAGTTTTTTTATAATTTTTAGACATTAAATAAAATAAATTATTTATGACATAATAATGATGCAGCGATGACATCATTATTTGATGATTTAAATAAAATAGAACGATAATGCAAAATCTATAAACTAAACATGTCCAAAACTTATTGGATGAGTGGATTTCGAAGCCTTATCACCTTATCCACGAATTATATCAATGTGGGACCTTTTAAAACCGAAACACATTTTCAAATAAAGTAATAATTCTTTACTTTCCAAAAGTGCCCCTCCTCCCCTCTTATAAAAGGCCCCCACCTCTACCTCATTTCACACACTTCTCAAGCCTTTGGCTCGTCCAACCCCTGCCCAATTACTCTCTCCACATCCCTATCCTCATCCTAGAGGATTACATTTGGGTAGAATCCTTTCAAAGGAAGCCTTTAGGCTCAAATCAAAAGGGAGTTACACTTTTAAAGGTAATTCATTCTCTCTTGTTCATTTGTTTTATTTTGCTTCTCCAACCCCCTAAACTATTTTTATTTACTTCTTTTGTAAAAACACCAGTATCTTCAATATACTAGGATGTTGTTATAATATTTATTTGAGCTACACTCTCACACAACTACATCAAATGGTTAAAGAACATACGGTTTCCGTGGATGGCGAAATTCTGCCTCCCGAAACGATGATTGTTCAATACTAATTTAACACCTTCATGGTGGCCATTATGATGTCACTATTTTTATATATGATATATAATATGTTTATGTTTTCTTTAAGCTTCTGTATTTTTCATTTTTGACATACCTTTATGGTTTCCATTATGGGTAAACACGATATCTTCATTTAAGGAAGTGCGGACTACCGCCCCCTCAAAGTGATGTGATTCGTTAATTCCATATGTGGGACGTGTAAAGGATGGATTTAAAGTTATTATATATGATGTTATACTGGAATTATAATATACCTCTATATCATTATTATTTCTTTCCATTAAAGTATGAGATAGAAATGAAAGTAGCGTTCATGCGTACGTACGGCTTACCGTCTCCATGAACGGTGCATTTCATTTCTTATCCCCAAATGTAATGTACTCTTAAAAGTACATGTATATAATGGATATATATAATTAATGATATATATAAATGATGAACACAATTATGGAATTAAAATATACATACCTCTCATTTAGTTTTAATTCCATTAATATGACAAAGAAATGAAAGTAGCGTTCATGCGTACGTACGGCTTACCGTCTCCATGAACGGTGCATTTCATTTATTACCTCTAAATGATTATGTAATATTATAAATACATGTATATGCTGGATATATATGATATATATGATATCCAAATCAGGAATTTCATTCTAGATATAAAGAACTTTTTACCACACGAACAACATGTAATTGTAAGAAGTCCACTTTCGACTTAAGAACCAAATATTGACAAAACAAACATTATTAACTTAAATGGTTACATAATGTTTATAACATGGAAATAAGTGATATAAAAGGAATAATGAACATTAAAAAGGTTCTTAAACAAGTATAAATTAACTCAAGTTTATTATTCAGGACGTTAAAGAACGATCGAGTCAAGTCGGACCCGAGGTAAGGGACTTCGTCTCAATCTCCTTTCATTGAGGCATATTTCGTTTTATACACAACATTCTTTTATACGGTGTATAAACTCCTTTGACCTTTACTTTTATACAAAATTAATCTTTTTCTACGAAGTGTTTTACTAAATGACAAAAAAGAATGTTTTTTTTAACGTACGCGGTGACAACGACCTTTTCCGCCGCCGCGAGTATTATTTGGTCTTTGGCTTCCTCAACAAGCCGTAATGTTTTTAAAATAAAATAAATACCATATACTCTTTTATGTATTTTGAAAATGGTTTTGAAAATGGATTCTATTATGTCAATATATTTATGATATATTGTGATTGAAATGTCGAAATTTTATCATTCCTTTATATTGGTTTTATGTTTTATGATTTTATATTGGTACTTGGACATTTTAACGGGTGGTTACGTTATAAACCATATGACGGGTGGTGCCGTAAATACCAGGACGGGTGGTTACGTTATAACCTCCAATGCATTGGGTATGGAAGTCGGCCGTATGGCTATTCCATTAAGTATGTATGGAAATTGGCCGTATGGCTATTCCATTAAGTGATATGTGTGGAAGTCAGTCGTATGGTTATTCCACTTAAGTATGTTTATGTCCCAAGTTACCTTTATATATTCTATGTGTTCTTTATATGGGTTTTATGGTAATCCTTTGGTTACAAAAAGGTAAGTAATGATACTTTATTTAGTGAAGATTTTTTTTTACTACTTCATGAAGGTGAAGGTATTACTTTGATATAGTATACATGGTTTACTTGATGTTTGAAAAACTAACAGTTTTCATTCTTTTTGTATCCCTTACTGAGCTTTTTATGCTCACCCCAAGTTTTTCGAAATGTTTTTCACAGGACTTAAAGTGGAATAAGGTCAAGGATGGGATCAAGGGAATTTCATGCTATCTAAAACATGGAATATAGACATCTTTCTTTTTAAGAGTTTTTATTTTATGGAGTCTTAGTAGAAGTGTCTACTTTGTAATCTTTTAAGATGTAATAGTTATGTTCTAATTCTCTAAAACTCTAAACCTGAAAAGATCCTCAACGTGAATTATTCATTTAATTCAATATTAAGTAAGGTTTAAGGCACGGGGCCTTATAGGTACACCCTTTTCAACTCTGCCACAATCGGGGCAGGATGCGGTGCTCCTTGAAAAGTCTGTAACATCCTCCAAAAGACTTCATTGAACTGTACATCAACACCTACATCTGGTATAATAGCTATCGTTATGACGGGTATAACGGGAGGATCTAGCGGTTGTCCTTAGTCTTCTATTTATAGTTTCTGATCATCTCCATGCACCTGGCGTACAACCGGATGACTTCTTGGTGGCATGACTCTCTATGGTCAAGTGCACACCTCAGTTTAATATTATCAATGATAGAAACATAGAAGTGAATGAACGGAATAGATGATGAAAGAATTCATGTTTTACAAAAGAGGTTTACCTGGTGTGTAAAACCACTACATGTCATATTCCCTTATGCTCTAACATGGGTGTTTACTTATTCAAACTTTGTCCCGTAACACCCCATACACATAGCGTGTTCTTATTGAGACATAGAATGTACATGAATTTTCCCTCCTACCTAGGTTCTTCTACCTGGCTAGAACTACATGGTTCTCTCCGGGTGTAACACTACATGGATTGGTCACACCTAACACAATGTGTACTACTTATGTTTTTTCCACTCATGTAGTTAGTCACTTGGATGGATAAACAGTTGATAACTACACGGTTTGTACAAGCTAGACACAGTGTGTAAAACCTATGTTTCATCAACCTATTTCATTAGTCACACTGTCAGATACATGGTCACTAAAATAGGGAATATACTTTCAGTAAACAGCGTGTTATACCAAACATTTATGTACCCCTTGTCTCTACTCAAATAGTCAGTCACATGGTTAAAGACTATATGGTGAGTACATACAGTACACTGCGTGTACTTAATAAAAGTTGTTTCTTCCAGAACAGAAGAACACAGAGCATGTGCTCATAACAACACACACCATTTTATCTGAGTTTCCAGGAAATAGGCCTTTAAAACTTATCCAAAACCCTTACAATCAAATTTGTTAAAGGAATGAAAAATTCTGACCTGTGATACCCATACTTCCCAATAATCAAATTCTGGAATGTTTTTCACATCATAACATGAAAAAATTCAACTAATGTTCAAACATGATCCACCAAATTATGATCCAAGAGGGCCCATAACGCCTCAGGGACCAAAGTTAGGAGTCCTTCCTAATGAAACATTACATATTCCAATATCCTATCAAACTATAAGGTATTTCTATCATGAAATCTATCAAAAACATCATGAAATCAGTAATTCATCCAAAATGTCATAACAAGAATGCATGACATGGAATCTATTTCAAGTTCATATATGATACATGAGTTGGAATACCCTCATCACATCAGGTTGCAATAGAAATAGAAACACAATTTTATAAACCATAACATAACAAAACAAGTGATTCACACAATAGTGAAATCAAATCAACTGTAAAAATTGAAAAACCTGAAAAATTGAAATATTTTAGGTAACTTGGATTTTCTTTCTACACAGGGTAGATACTACTAGGACCAGCTTATTACCAACTACATATTCCTTCCAATCATAGTTTATAGACTCCAAATAGTTAGGCAATGTAGAAAATAACTCCTCCAATACACCTTTGTAATGTCTCAGTTCCAGTTTCTGCCCAAAGGTTCCCCGTACCAGGTTGGCCACCTGGCATCAAGTGCATTTCATCAAACTCCAAAGGTTGACAACTAGAAATGAGGGCCCTGGGTGTGATAGTGGAAAAAATATGCCATCATCAGCAGAGTATACACAGTAGAATAACAAATATAAACAATAGCAGAAGTAGTAATACCATACAAAAAAAGTAAATATAGGAAGACATATAATTATATAACAACTGAAACATATATAAATTATTCATGTCACATGGGGCTAGGAATGCATCCTAACAAATCATAATGCTTTAAATACAATACTAAAACCAAATTACACAAAAGTACTAAACTTCAACTGTATTGCAAGCCTCTATATGGTCACATTCCCTCCAACTCCAACTATAATCAATTACCTGATGAAGAAGGGTTTTTTCCAATATCTATACATGCAACCATATAATCTGTTTGGGTCCAAAAGCATGACACAAATAGGGTGTGAGATGAATCCTAGTAGGCACCCACCAAATGATTTGGGCCTAACTGTAAGTTAATATATATATATATATAGTAGGTAATATGCATAAATGAAGTGATAAACTAGTAAATACCAAAATATAACAATACTACACTTTTCAATTTCATTCATTTACATTTATTATTTATTAGTTGAATCATGTGAACCTGGGTATATAGCCTATGCTCTATATCACCTATGTTATCGTAATATACAGACATCTCTGAAGACCATCTAAATAACCAAGTAAGATCGAGTCCAAGCATGTCTTCAGTTAGGTAGACTTGTCACAAACATTCAATTATTCAATACTGACCAAATGGAAAAGTTCTCATAGTCTAAACAACCTAACCCAATATAACAACAATTCATTTAATAACGGACCTGTGGGTAGCTCTCACGATCCAACCCCTTTGGTCTAACATAGTAACAATTCATTTACAAATGACCACCTGGGTAGGTCACACGATCAATACCCCTTGGTCAAAATAGAATCAAATAATTTAATAATGACCCTCTAGGTAGCTCTCATGGTCTAAACCCTCTTGTCTATGAACCCATGGCACCTATCATAGTCAATACATCTGGGTAAAAATAATAACAATTCACACATAAATAGCCCTACCTCAGAACTCTCTCATAGTCAAATTCCCCTTGGTCAAATATTCACAATGTGTATCACATGCATCTCATATAATTAGTAACTCCATCCAAACAACATGAGGCAAGGAAAATAAGGCAATCCTAATAGGAATTATAGACCAAAAATCTATAATTATTCAAACAATGGAAACAGGCCCCTAATCAAGGTCTAAAAATTTACGCACAACCATTTGCAATTTTATAAATATACCAAACCATTACAGGTAAAAAAATAGGGTCTAATACTAAATATCCAAAACCCCAAAGGTGGGTATAGGCTATATTTGGAATATATAATCTAAATATAATCGATAAAAGGCACAAACCACCTACATTGATGTTGTACGATCAACACATTTAAACATCGACCCGTGAATCGTTATAGAAAATAGTAGATCTATAAAAAGGTGAAAAGTTTCTACCATAAAATACTCATGAGAGAGGAGGAAACATAAAGAGAGGATCTAGAGTAACTCAGAACTCATAGTTGGGATTCCAACACACCCGACAACATCTCAATTGAAGTTCGGATGGAGAATCAGGAGGGGTTTGATGTTCATGTCCATTCTATTTCTCTATTCTACGAAACATAAGAAATAGAAGATGTTTCAAGATGTGAGATGCAACCCCGCACCAATATATCAACTAAAAACAAAAATATACAATGTGTTAATTAAATGTACACACCATGTATTATCCTCAACCATCTCATGCTTTAGCCGGTCTACCAGGTCACCACATGGCCTTGAACTTGGTCGTTACACGGCTAGTACACGACTTTACGTGGTACCCGGGTACACAGCCTTTACTCACATGTACATGTCATGTACTTTGAAAATTACCATTTCTTCCTTTTTCCTCAAAAACAATACAAAACATAGATCCATACCTAAAATAATAATTTGGGCTCTTATATAATATTTTAGGCATAAAATTTTAGACTCTACCTAGTTGAAACCTACAGTGATCTTTTACTGAAATATGGGGGAAATGAAAATATATTTTTTTAATATTTTTGATGATATTGTAAAGAAATATTTTACCTCAATTAATTTTAAAAGATCTAAATTAATCATGTGAAGTAAATAAATTTTATCATATTTGTGAGAAATTAAAATATGAATGTTTGATGACTATTTGAAAATATATGGGGTTGAAATTCATATCAGTAATTTTCATTTTAAACACTAAGAGTATGTACCTCCATTTGATCTTATTTTATTTTATTAAACCATAATGACTATAAAAACTTCATTAATTACCTAAAATCCTTCACTAATTTTTTCAAGTTTATTATTCAAGATTTATAGCTGATCTTCATTTCACCTCTCCTCTATTTTTGGTACTTCATCATGTTCTCAAAGTTCTTCCATTTAGTGATTCATTTGTTTGATTTTATACTGTTAAGAATTGGTAATATCATGTTTTAGACTAACTTTATAAATTATATGGGATTTAATATAAATGGATAATGAATCTAAAAATTATTAACTGATGATGAAAATAATGAAATGAATTGTGGTAGAATATTTTAAATATATTATTATTTGTATAGAAATTGTAATATAAGTAATATTTTATACTGTTATTATAAATATTTCAATAATTTACAGCATACAGTATATTATTATTATATGAATCTGTAAATATTATGAAACTTGTTATCATTTGGTGATTTGGTAATTATCGGAAGAGAGGAAGAGTTATGTTATAACATTTTTTATAATATTTCATTAATTTTTTCCAAACATTGTATTATTGTAGATATTTTATATAATTTTCTTACTTTAGGGTATTATATCATGTTCTATAAAATGGGTAATAAATATAAATCTAATAGATAATAATGAATCTATATAAAGAGAGTGATATATAGAGAGTTATTATTCGTTATAAAATTACATAAAATGATAAGTATACACCTAAACATGGTTATTTTTAATGGAAATTTACTATAATAACATTGTTAACAGTAATTAACAAATGAATATAACATATTATATATTATAAAATTTTAAATACCTTTATTATTTATCATGACCCCTGTTAAGAGTTTTATTTTCTGATAATACTACCCATATAATTACGGGAATATTTATAATTGTAGTAATTGTGAATAATTTTAATGACCCAGATTTCATGGGTCATTCCATTGTGAAAATATAGTGTTCATAGTGTTATTGGGGGTCACAGTGGGAGTTTCCCAAAAAAACTCGGTTCCACCAAACGGTTTCACTGAAATTGTGGAACTGTTATGGTCACACCGTTACAGTAATACCAGTTATACTGGCCCCATCACAGTTCCACTGTCATGGTTGCACCAACACGAACACACCATTAATAGTGCCACCATTACAGTGGTACTATCAGGTTAACACCATCGCAGTTAAACCATTTACAGTGGCACTATTTTGGTGTCTCATAAAATGGTGTCACACCCCCTCACCCAGTTTTCTGAGTTTTCCTAGATTCACCCCTGTTACATGTTTTCCTCCATTTAAAGTAAATCTATCAACTCAGATCCATTCTATGGTCTATCTCCGCCATTTTTTAGGGTAATTATTAAATCTCAATTAATTCCAATGTATGACACCACCAAGCCGTGAGGTAAAACCACAATTTGAATTTCATGTACTTTGTTATGGTCTGCCTTATTTTTGGATCTGGCCTCTTCTTAAGCCAAGATCATCTCTTCCTTCTTCATTTATATTTCTATTGGTGTGCCTAGACACTTTATCTTAAGACAAGTCATGCGCCCATGATAGATCCCTTCCCCCTTAGACTCTAAGGAATTCATCCTGCAAGTCTCCCCATCCCCTATTAGTGGAACATAAAGGAACTTTGACCCCTTGATCAACAATTAGGGACTTTTTTCTATTATTTAATTGTGAATCATGTGGGGTTGGTATATTAATGGTACCTTATAAGGTACGACTAGATAATTTTTATATAACCATAATTAAACAACATTTTAATATAATAAAAAGATAACTCATATAAATAAATTAATGAGAAGGGTGTGGTTTGATGTTGGTATCCTATTTTATTTTTTTATCTATGATTATTTTGTGGATGTTGTGGTTGTATTCCTTCTAAAAATCAAGGGTTTTGGTGGTCTTTACTTGTCCACTGGTGGTGTTATATTTCTTTGTGATTTTTTGATGTATATATGTAACATTAAATCTGATTAGTAACATATAATCAGTTAAATAAAGGTATTCCCCAGGATATAACTTCTTTTGTGATCACCATGGTTATATTAAAGTTGGATGTAAATAACCCTTGTCGATTAAATTTAAATACCCTTTTTTTGATGGTTAGGGTTATGTGTTTTGTGTTCTAGAATGGGTTCTATGGGATTGGTATATGGGGTCTTATGTGGGGTGTTGGTGTCTTTGTCCAAGAGATTGATTGATTGTGGAGTGGATAAAATAGTAGGTAGTGGGGCTATCCTCTTTTTTTTGTATCTTAGTTCAAGATATTGATTGATTGTGGAATTGATAAACTTGATAGTAGTGGGATTGTCCTCTATGTGTTGGTGTCTTAATCTGAGAGATTGAATTATTGAACAATGGATAAACTTGTAGGAAATGGGACTTTCCTCGGTGTGTTGGTGTCTCAGTCTGAGAGATTGATTGATTGTGGAGAAGATCAACTTTTAGGTTGGGGGACTGTCCTATTTGTGTTGGTGTCTCTGCCCGAGGGATTGATTGATTGTGGAATGGATAAAATTTTAGGTAGTGGGACTCTCCATGGTGAATTGTTGTCTCAGTTTGAGAGATTTATTGATTTCATAATGGGTAAAATTTTTGGTTGTGGGACTATCCTTGGTGTGTTGCTTTCTGTCCGAGAGATTGATCGATTGTGAAATAGAAAAACTTGTTGGTATTTGGACCATCCTTCATGTGTTGGTGTCTTTGTCCAAGATATTGATTGATTTTGTAATGTATTAACATGTAGGTATTTTAACTAACTTAATGTTGTTTTGTGGTTGCGAATTGATGTTGAGTAGTGGGACGGCAGGATGGTTGTAAAATTTTTATGTAGTGTGACTGAATGTCTAGTTTTGTGATGTTGTGTAGTGGGACTTCAGTTGACTTTGTTTGTTTTTGGTTATGGTTATGGTTTTTAGTTTCTCATTATTGTTCAAAAAATTTAAAGTGAATACCCAAAAAAAAATTAATGTACACTGATAAAAAGGGGTGTTGGGTTTATGCATGGTAGTTGTTGTTGTATGGTTGTGCATATAGGAGTAGAAGCAAAAGTAGTGCAACTGTGGGCTTATTGTCAATTCATGTGATACCCTTCGATTGGGACTAAGTGTTTGAATACCTATATATATATATATATATATTAGTTCCTTTTAATTTCTATAATCACACCACCCATGTAGATCACCATGTGCCGAACACCCCCATTTCATGCGGGAGGGTTTCTTTACCAACATCCTAGTGGGATGCTAGATGGATAGTTACTGAATTGTTTCCTCACACCCTCTTCAAGATCTTTCCACTTGGGAATATTCGGGTAGGTTTTAATTTCTGGACGCTTAAAATATTTCATGATTCTTTGGTAAAGGGTTTGTTTTGAATGATAGAATTATGTAGTTGTGATATAGGTTGGTTTTCCCAAGTATATTCGGGATGAATCCCAGGTGTTTTTGGGAATAGTGTGTGGTTGTTGTGGCCAAGGTGTCTGAGTGCATGGTTGTGTGCGGTTGGGGAATCTAGTGCATGCGGGAAGGTTGCGGTAGTGGGACTACATGTGGGAAGAGTGGAAGTTTCAAGATATCATATCATTAATAATGAGAAGTTAACTAGTGGGATAATGGTGCGGGGTACCCAAATGTTGTTGTGCTTATATTATTAATTTACTTGACTTGAATTACTTCAGTGAGTATGCTTTTGTGAGGTTGGACTAGTCAGTATTCCTTGGTACGTGCTTGAGGTTCTACTACTTTCTTAAAGAGGGATTAGTATGTCACCTCAACTATGCACGAGTAGATTTAGTTTCCCTACAGAGTATACTTCTATGCTCACCCTATGCATATAAAATTGTTTTCCAGTTTCTATGAGGACATTGAGGACCTTGATCGACTATTCAAATATAGGAATCGGGATAGTTATTTTTTCCTCATAGTTTATTTTCATTTGTTACATTATTTAGTAGTTTTTTAATACATTGTATCAGCTTTACTTTTGAACATGCATGTGGGAATGGATTTGTGGATTTACTTTTACCATTAGTCCCCAGTGTTGCTGGGATTTTATATCTTTTCTCCTAATATTGTTCTTTAAAAAGGTTAATGCCTTCTAAATTATGTGAGATTATATACCCTGGGTTCTAGTCACCACTCCGGGGCCTACTGATGGTAGGTCTTGGGGTCATTATCTCTCCTTCATCTTGAGGTAGTATGGGTAGGGAACTTTTTCATCCCTTCTCTCATTTTGGAGAAGGTGGGTCATGATAGAATGTAATCGATGGTGATGGTTGAGAGATATGATAGAGTTTGGTGTTAGGCACCGAGATAATTGCATGGTATTGTAGGGAAATAGTGTTAGGAAATCTTGGTGCCTCAAATTGGCCTAGGAATACCGTCAAGGAAATGGGATTTTAGGGCATCCATTGATCTAATGCAAGGACTCTGGACCTACCAAATGACCAAGTTATTCTACACTGATTATAGGGTAGAGACTTTAGGAAAAGTACATGCATCATAATGACATACGTTCTTATTTGTCTTGGGTGTTTGGGGAATTAAAATAAATAGAATGTTTAAAAAAATTAAATGAAAATTTCTACACTACTCAGGCTTAGGAGTTTCGTGTTTTCTTTTTCAGTTATGGCGCCAGGACTTCATCAATGATTGGTATGAGAAATCGTGGTCTAGCAGGTTGATTTGGTTGATTAGTAGAGGGCCAATGGAGAGGATTAGGATAACCAGTGGTAGAAGACACTTCATGGATTCTAGTGGTAGACCTTAAGAAAGTACGATGGAAGTGTCTCAGAGATGGAGACAGAGTCATTGCTCTAAGAGCTGTTGATCACTTTTAGATTCTTCTAGGATCTGAAAGAATACTGGGTTCCTCAGGAAGTGATCCAGATGCAAGGGGCAACACATTAGTGGTGCACACTATAACTTCGGGAGAGAAAGGAAACTGAGGTTTCATGGGTGGACATTGAGAGGGAATTCTGGGCAGAATTCATTTCTACCACGATGATGGCTATGAAGAGGTAGGAACCACTCTCCCTCCAGTAGGGGTATGTCATTGAGGGAACTAGGGATCAAGTTCATGGATCTTCTTCATTTTTCACCATACCACATTCTGAATTAGGAGTCCAAAGATAGATGCTCAGAGGAGGCATTCTGTAATTCTCTTCAGTATGTTGTTACTATATTCACTCAACCAACAAATTTGGAGGTTAATAAGAAGGTAGAAGTAGTGGATAGGATGCACTCACATGGAGGTGTACCACGAGTGGGAGCTAGCTGAATTCATCAGAGGGGAAGTCCATTAGTAGTAGGTCTACCAAATTAAGGCCTTTTAGGTTTTGACCAGAAGTGAGTGTGATACAGATGTTCCAATTTTAATCTACCCATCCTCGCCCATTCCACACATGCCTAGGACCAATGTGGTTTGTCTTTGACAGTTGTGGCCATATTTGGAATTAGTGCCCTGTCTGAGTAAAGTGTTGTGAGGGGGGGTAGGTTTAGTGCCCACCTCATCATCAGCAGTTTCTAGCTAGGCCTTTACATTAGTAGGGGTAGCCAGATCCAACTTCCCTGAGGGAATATGGTGCCGGAGGAGGCCGACAACAGGGCCCTCACCAGGGACCCTGACCAGGGCATGGTTAGGGAGGCGGTCAATAGAATAGCGAAATAAGTTTTGGGCGTGGGAAATTTTATACCGCAGATGTAGCAATTCCAGTAGGGACAGAATTTATTCGAGGTACAATCAGTTGGTTTAGTACTCTTTCTTGTACATTGTTTGATTTATGTGCATCACACTTTTTTTAGCAACCTTTCTAGACCATGCCATTGGTTTATATTTAGAGAGACCCTCCATGCCCCGGTGTTTAGTATGTCAGTTGAAGGTCAGACCAACCTATTTGATGTTTTTTGAGGATGTGGACGGATTTTGCATCCACATCAGTCCAGTGGGGATCTCCTTCTCCTACTAATGTAGTCATATGATTTCATCCAAGGTGTTGACTGGCTATTTTCCATACACGATGTTATTGAATTATTTTGTATAAAGGTTGTGTTCTCAGATATGGGCGGCCAGCATGTAGCTTTTGTTGGAGAGAAGATTTTCCAAGAGGGTAGCTGGCATATGGAGCCACTTCTATCTTTTTTTATCCAAGATATTAGTGGAATCAACATACTCATATATTGAAGAAGCTTTAGGGATTGTGAGTGAATTCTGAGATGTCTTCCCCGAAGAGTTTGTGACCCTACCCCCTCAACGTGATGTTGAGTCCGGGATAGGCTTACAACCAAGTTCCCATATGATTCCAATGGATCCTTATTGGATGGTGCCTTTTGCGTTTCGAGAGTGGTGGATTCAGGTTGATGAACTGATTTAGAATTGTTTTATCTAACCAAGTTTGTCACCATGGGGTGCTTTAGTCATGTTCACAATGAAGGAAGATGGTGGTCTCAGGCTGTGCATAGACTACGAGATACAAAATTAGGTGTCGGTCAAGAATTATTACCCCCTCCTGAGAATTGATTACCTTTTTTACCAGTTAAAGTAAGAATGTTGTTTCTCTAGGATAGACATTAGGTCTGGATATCACCAGTTGAGGGTGAAGGGGGGTAAATCCCAAAGGTTTCTTTCAGGTGCAGGTATGGGAACTTTGAGTTCATGGTCATGTCATTTGGTGTTACGAATGCACTAGTTCTGTTCATGGGACTCATGAACTCTTTCTTCCATGAGTATCTGGACTAGTTCATGATCCTATTCATCAATGTCATCATAATATACTCAAAATCATTGTAGGACCATGTCGGGAATCTAACGACACTTTTAGAGGTCCTCCGACACCACCAGCTCTATGGAAAATCTTCCAAGTGAAATTTCTGAACATGAGAGGTTAACTTCCTTAGACACATGGTGTCCCAGCAGGGAATAGAAGTGGACCCGTTGAAGGCTAAGATGTTATTTCATGGGTATAACCCAGGAATGTGGTAGAGTTTCATAGTTTCCTGGGTCTTGTAGGTTACTTCTAGATGGTTGTACCCGAATTCTCCTGAGATGTAGCTATGTTAACGGATTTGACCAAAACATACAAGGCATTCATATGGAGTGAGTAGTTATAAGTAGATTTTAGCTATCAATAAGGGGATTTGATCAGTGCCCCAGTGTTGAGGCTTCCATAGGAAGTGGTAATGTTTGATTTGTTATGTGATTCTTTAGGTCCAGGCTTGGGGTGTGTGCTAATTTAGCCGCGTGGGTGATCTATTGTGGGTCTAGGAATTTAAATCCTTATGAAAGTATCTATTCCACCCATGACATGGTAGTTGCAGTAGTCATTTTTTCACTAATTTTTTGGTGGCATTAACTCATCGTAGAATGCTTCTTGGTCTTCACGAATCACAAGATCTTGAGGTATATATTCTCCCAATGAGACCTGAACTTGCGGTAATGGAGGTGGATGGAGTTTCTTCAGGTTTTTGACTTCGATGTCTCTTACACCTTAGGAAAGGGGGACATGGTGGCCAATTCCTTGATCTGGAAGTCAAAGATGAATGTAGATCAAGAGTATACAGATACTTGGAAGGAAATGGAAGATTTGGCTACTTTACATCTGAGCATTTGAGTTGATGGTGGTAGAGGTTGTCACTTTTATATGATAGTACAGTCTTCCTTGGTACGTCAGGTGGAGGTGTCTCATTGGGGATACTGAGAGGCTAATATGGTTCACTGTCGCATTATGCAGGGTGATGCTCTGAATGGATGGTCAAAGGATAGTTAGAATTTGATGTTGTTCCATGGGAAGTTTTTTTCCCTGATGGCATTGTGTGAGGGAGTTATTCGTGAGTTTCATAGCTCACCATTATTGGTACATATAAGAGTCTCCCACACGTATCGGGGCTTGAGAAGACATTTTTGGTCTCCCATAACATAGAAGGTAGTGGCGGAGTTTGTGGAAAGGTGCCTCGTGTGTCAGCAGGTGAAGGATGATAACCATGTTCCTGGAGGACTGTTGTAGCCCCTTGATGTTCCTGAGTGGAAGTGGTATGACTTATTGATGGATTTATTCATAAGACTACCCAGATCCAAGGGAGTAAATAGTGCCATCTGGGTAATGGTAGATCAATTGATGAAATCGACATACTTCGTAGCAGTTAAAGAGTTGAGCGCAGTGGATGCATTAGCACGTAGGTACGTGGGTGAAGTGGTACGGCTGCAAGGAATTCTAAGATCCATCATTTCAGATCTAGATATATTCATTACTTCATGAGTATATAAGGGATTACATTATCATTTTGGCACCTATATAATTCTTAGCACTGCTTTCCACCCTCATATGGATGGTCTGTCAGAGAGAACCATCCAGATGTTGGAGGATATGTTTCGAACGAGTGTTCTAGACTTCTAAGTATGGTGGATACTACACTTTCCCCTAGTAGAGTTCTCTTACAATAATATCCATCACTCTACCTTTTCTGGGGTACCATTTTAATCCTTGAATGGAAGACCATGTCGTTCCCCCATGTGCTAGTTAGAGGTTGGGGAGGTAGGTTTTCTTGGCCAAAACATGGTGTAAGGCACAATGGAGAAGTTTTAGCTCATTCACTAAAGGATGAAGGAAGCTCAAAACCAGTAGAAGTCATATCTCGATCATAGGAAGAGACCCTTGGAGTTTGAGGTTTGGGGCCATGTTTTATTAAAGGGCTCCCCTAGGCATGGAAAACAATGGTTTAGAAGGGAGAGGAAGGTTTCTCCTTGGATCATCCAACCCTTTATGTTGTTGGGATGAGTCGGTGAGGTGGAATATTAGGTGGCATTGCCAGCGATGTTGGGGAGGATCCATGAAAACTTCCATGTATCTTAGCTCCTTCAGTATCTACAAGAGAAGTTCCATGCATCTGACTGGAGAGAGTTGGATGTCGAGGATTATGAGACATTCATGGAGTGGCCAGTGAGAATCAAGGATTGTCAAAAGATAGTGCTTCATCGATAGACCATTCCATTGGTTTATTTTCTCTGGAGGCATGGTAGCCTCGAGGAGAGTACATGGGAAGGAGAATCCCAGATGCATACCCAATACCAAGAACTATTTTTAGTTTTCTATTAAGTTTTTCTTTTGTGCATTTTTTAGATTAATTATTGACATTTTTTATATGAGATGAGTTATTTCCCTTGTTCTTTGGATGTGTGTGAAAATTCCTGACATTTTGGAAGGGAGAACCCGATCCCAAATCAATATGCATTAATAAACATGCGATTAATCCTATGCAGGTGAGTCAGTGCCACCCAAAGTGGATAGTATCTTAACAGGGAGGATGTAGCTCCTTAATAAATGTGTCTAGGCAGTGTGACCTTTGGTGTTTGTGTGATTTCTTAGGGAAATGGAGCCTTAGTGTCTCTCTAGTTTTTTAAGGAAATAGATTCCGAAGAGGTGTTCCATGATGTTGAGGCTTTCCATAAAATTTTCAACACAGGGTATTTGATCCCAGAGGGGTATCTTAAGAGGTTACACCATCATGGTAGCACAGTGATGGTGGCATCGTTACGGGGGATCAATTATGGTCACACAATCACAGTCGCACCATTTACATTGTCCTCATTATGATGTCTCACCAAATGGTGTCACACCCCCCTCACCTAGTTTTCCACGTTTTCGCAATTTTACCCCTGTTATTTATTATTCATCGCATTAATGTTTATCTATCAACTCATATCCATATAGGGGTCTATCACCACCATTTCTGAGGGGAATTATTAAATCTCAATTAATTCTAACATATGAAACTCACAAGCCATGTGGTAAAACCACAATCTGAATTTCATGTACTTTGAAATGGTCTCCCAAATATGAGGATGTGGCATCTTATTAATCCAATATCGTCTCTTACTTCTTTATTTTCATTTATATTGTTGCGTCTAGAGACTTCCCCCTAAGACAAGTCATGCTCCCATACTGCAGCACTTCCCGCTCAACCACTATGGAATTATTCCTACAAGTCGCATCATCCCGAGTTCTTAGCACAAAAAGGAACTTAAATTACATGATCAACCAGTAGGAACTTCTTCTTCATCTCTTCAAATGTGCATCATGCAGGGTTAGTATATTAATGGTAATTTATAAGGAATGTTTGGATACTCTTCTTCGAACCAGAATTAAACAAGAATTTAATATGATCAAAAGATAACTCGTATAAATAAAATAATGGCTAGGGTTTGGTTTGATATTGGTCACCTATTTTATTTTATTATCTGTGATTATTTTGTGGTTGTTGTGGATGTATGCCTTCTAAAAATCATGGTCATATTTGTTTATGCACTGATGGTTTTTTATTACATTGTGATGTTTTGATGTATAGATGTAACATGAAATTTGATTAATCATGTACAATCAGTTAAATAAAGGTATGCCCCAGGATATGACCTGTTTTGTAATCATCCATGTTATATTAAAGTGGAAATTAAAGAACACCTATTGGTTAAATTTTAGGACACATGGTTTGATGGTCATCCTTATGTTTTGTGTGTTCTATCTTGGGTTGTGTGGGATTGGTATGTGGGGTGGTATAGGGGGATGTGTGGGTGCCTTAGTATGATAGATTGATCGATTTTGTAATGGATAAAATTTTACGTAGTGGGCCCTTCCTCTCTGTGTTGATGTCTTGGTCTGATATATTGATGATTGTGAAATGGATAATATTTTAGGAAGTGGGACTATTATCTATTTGTTGGTTTATCATGCCGAGCAATTGACTAATTGTAGAATGGATAAACATGTTGGAAGTGGGACTGTGCTCTGGGTGTTGGTGTCTTAGTCTGACAGATTGATTGATTGTGGAATGGATAAACATGTAGGCAATGGGAATATCCTTGGAGTGTTTGTGTCTCAGTCCAAGAGATTTATTGATTGCGGAATGGATAAACTTGTAGGAAGTGGGACTATCCTCGGTGTGTGGGTGTCTAGTCTGAAAAATTGATCTATTTATTAATGGATAAACTTGTAGGTAGTGGGATCGTCCTTCATGTGTTGGTGTCTCAGTCTAAGAGATTGATTTATTATTGAATGGATAAATTTGTAGGTAGTAGAACTGACTTTATCTTGTTCTATGGTTGTGAAGCAATGTCAAGCAGTGGGACTGTGGGACGGTTGTGAACTTGTTATATAGTGGGACTGCAATTCTAGTTTTGTTTTGTTATGTAGTGGGACTACAGTTGGCATAGTTCTTTGCTTGGTATGGTTATGGTTGTTAGTTTCCCAGTAGTGTTGGATTAATTTAAAATAAATCCCCTTAAATAAATATATCCAACATATAATGAAAGTGGGGTTGGGTTAATTCTTTGGACTATTTCATGTATGGTTGTGCATATTGGAGTAGCAGTAAAAGTAGTGCTAATGTGGGAATTTTGGCTATTCATGTGAAACCCATAGGTTGGGGATGAGTGTTTGATTACCTATATATATATATTGAATTTCCTTGTGATTTTTATATGTACCCCTCCCTTGTTGAGCACCGTGTAATGAAAAACCCCATTTCATGGGAGAGGGTGTCTTTCCCAACATCCCAGTGGGATGATGGATTGCTAATTTCTTACTTTTTTCTTCACACTCTCTTCCATATCGTGTCTCTTTGGAGAATATGGGAAGAATGTGATGGATTGAGAATTACCATAGTCTATGATTATTTTGGTAAGGGTTTGTTTTGAATGAGATTCCTTGGTGTTTGCAGGTCGGGTTTGTTTTCACAAATATCTTCTAGATGACGCCTAGGTGTTTTCTGGCGTGGTGTGTGTTTGTTGTAGTCTAGGTGTCTGTGGGAGTGGATGTGTGCGATTTGGGGACTAGGTGTGTGCGGGTAGGTTTTTTCAGTGGGATTGTGTGTGGTAATAGTGGTAGTTTCAAGATGTCGGATCGTTAGGAATGAGCAGCTAACCAGTGGGAATGGGGCGCAGGGTACCAAAATGTCGATGTGCTCGTATTATTACTTTACTTGACAAGAGTTACTTTGATGAGTGTTTCTTGGTGAGGTTGACCTAGTTAGTATTCCATGGTAGTATCTTGAGGTTCTACTATTTTCTCATATGGGCATTAGTATGTCCCCTCACTTGTGCACATGTAGATTTAGTTTCCCTACAGAGTATACTTGTTTTCTCACCATATGCATATAAAAATGTTTTCAATTTTCCAGGAGGACTTTAGGGATAGTTATGGACTTTACTAGCTTGGGCATCGGGATATTTGTGGTTACTGGTTAGTTTCTTCTCTTTAGGTATATTATTTGGGATTTTTTTGTACTGTGTATCAGCTTTTCTTTCGAACATGCATATGGGAATGGATTCTTGGCTTTACTTTTACCTTTATTCCTTGGTGTTTCTTGGATTTCCATCTTATCTCTTGATATTGTTCTATAAAATGGGAAATGTCTCCCAAATTATGTGAGATTCTATACCCTTGGTTCTAGTCACCACTCTGGGGACTACTCAAGGCAGGACTCAGGGGTCATTCTCTCTCCTTCATCTTAAGGATGGAAGGGTCGGGTAATTTTCCCTCCCTTCGCACATCTTGAAGAAGGCAGGTCATGACAATAATAAACCAAATAATTTGAGATGGGATTTAAAATGGATATTTTCTAAAGATAATTTATTGGGGATGAGAAATCCCATTTTCATCACCATCATATTTTAATATATAAATACCTTAAATTAAGACAAGCTGTTCTATATCTTTCTTTACATGCAACACTAAACAGATTTGAAATCATGATACATTTATCTATGAATGTTAAAACATAGTTTTTGAATTAACATGAATGAATACTAATAAAATATTTTGGAAATATTTATAGAAATAAAATAAATTATTCTTTTATATGAATGAAATTCATATTAGATAAACTAAAATGAATTATAAGGTCATTCATTTTTTTTAAAAGTTCTTTTCAAAAAACTAACTTTTTAAACAATAAGCATTTCAATATAAAATAAATTTGTATTTAATAATGATATAATATGTTTGATATTAACAATTTTTAACACTAATTTAATTTATAAATTATATGTAATATGAATAATGACATTTAATATTTGAAAATTCCTTTTTCTAATAAAGAATTTTTTCATTATATTCCAAGCTTTTATTCAAAAATCGAATATATATATTTTTTAATGAATTTTAATTTGAAAAAACTAAAATAGTTTTTGGAGTTATAATATCAATTTTATTGTATGGTTATTTTTTCATACTTTTTTTACATAATTAATTTTAATGTGAGCATTGATGAAATTTCAACTTTGATAAAAAATATAAATTTTATTATGTGATCATAACAAAAAAAATTACATAACTATTTTTGAATCATTTATCTATATAATATATAAATTAATAAGTAAATTAAATAATTCCAAATTATTATTTTGACATTATAAAACCCATAAATAAAATCTTAGAAAATAAAGTATCACTTTTTAAAAAAAATTCATCTATTTCTTTAATGAAATTCACACATGGAGAAATTACATTTCAGATTTATTTTTAATGTCACGTATCTCTACACTAAATATTCATATTATTATTTAAATCCTTAAAATCAGTAGCATTGGAATTTTAATAATATATAATATCATCTGCATAAAAAAACACTTCATTATAAAAATATTTTTTACAAGTAACATACACTTAAATTAAAATGTAATTTCGTAAAAGTAGTAATTTAATTAACAAAATGGATATAATATTTTGATCATAATTTTAATTTTTTAAATAATGTAGATTTTATTTTTGTGAATAAAAATTTTATTACCAAGGTCAATGTTAGTGACTACGTTAATGGTGAAAAGGTTACTTTTTAATTTTTTTATTGATGATGTGTTATTATTATATAAAAAATTATAAAAAATTATTTTAAATTATAACTAAAATATTATATATAAAAATATATATAAATATATAGACACTCATTTAATTATCTATAAATAAAAAATAATATTATGAACATTTAATGATGAAAACCAATTTTTCTATAAATTGTTTTCCTATATATTATTTAATATAAAAGATAATTTTTTATTTTTTATTAATTTAATTAAATTAAATAGAAAGCAATTAATTGTATTTACATACTAATTTTTTAAAGGGTGTTAACATGTATATTTTTTATGATATAATATTAATTAGTTAAAACTAGTTAGAATAGTAGAAGCTAATTTGTGTAAAAGGTTAAATGTAAAACATAGAAGAATTAAATCACTCTTACATTGTCTAAAAATGAATATAATGGAGGATTTTTGATCTTATATTTTTTCACAATACCTATTTTCTACTTTGGGTCCAATTTCCCTTGAGTGTTTTTCTATAATTGTTAAATAATGATTCATGTTTCCAAAATATCTATTTTCATCTCTAATAAAATGATACCATTTGTACATATTCAAATTTACACATCACTTTGTAATTAATCCTTTATAATTTTCTATTTTTTCCTACTATAACCAAATCCCACTATTGAAATTCTCTGATAACTCTATATTACCTTTTACAACCATGCCCATTATTTCACACAAAAAAAATTATTATATAAAATATTCACTTGATGCAGCATAGAATATCGAGAGGTATAATGTATTTGGGTATTAGGAATATTACATAACAACTTAAAATATGAAATACACGTCTTTATTCAAAACATCTTTTACATGACCACACACATTCATTCATACTTAGTATTCCATCGAATAACCTGAGGACAGGATTAGTAAAAGGGTGATCTATGATGCCCATTAAGGTAGTAAGAACAGAGTAGCATGAAGAATGTAGTACATTTTAGGAAATAGTAATATCAATGGAGTACAGGAGAAACATTAACATAAAGGCATGATATAGCATGATTATCCTAACATGGAAATGTGAGAACAACATTTAACATGATATTAGCATGATCCATAGCTCATTGAACTTAGAGAATGAGTAAAACCTCATTGGACTTGAATGTCATGAGTAAAACCCCATTCAACATCACTTATCATGATACTAATCTTTACCCATTTCAATGGAGCGCTATTCAGGTTCCCCCTTCTTAATCATTTTATTTTATGCATAAGCCTTCCACAAGGATCATACAACATGGATTCATTAAACATCATCCTTTAGTACAAGATAAAGGAATGTTAAATTCATACATGAAACTTTATAATAAATAATTAAATGTGCATAAAGGTGAATACCCTTGATAGTGAAATGGGCATGTTATTCACTACACAATGACTTTGGCTTGGAAAATCGTGGTGCAATTTCGACAACATAACATCGTGAAATATAAATTCATAAAAATGGTTGATGAGAGATAATGGGGTGTATCATCATCTTTACATGAAATGGAAAGTATGGGGTTCATATACATACATTTCCCAACATATGGAATTTCAAAATAGAAGGTCTAACATAATAAAGAAACGTAGAGAAAGAAGAGAAATGGAATAACTCTTACGAAATTTCGTCCTGGTAAGAGGTGTACTTGGGAGGGATTAATGAGAGATAAAGAGGTATCCCCTCATTAAAAAACAAGTAGGAATGTATAGGATAGGTCTGAAATCAGACCCCAACGTTTTTAACTTAAAATAAGAGAGAATAATAAAATAAATAAACATAGACAAACATATGAAAGGAAGAAATCCCTTACAGAATTTCTCCATGGTTACAGGTGTACATGGGAGGAATTAATGAGAGAGAAATGGGTCTATCATAATTCAAACATAATAAGGGATTTATATGGAAGTTTCTAAATCACACCCCAGCATTTTAAATTTCAAATAAAATGTAATAATAACATAAATAAATATGGTCAAAAATGAGAAAGGAAGAAATCCCTTACTTGGAAGTGTTATCCCAAAGGCTAGGTAAAGGCTTGAGAGAGGCTTAATGAAATCTTGGGGTGACTACGAAGGATTATAGAGATAGGATGGAAGGGTTTGGTCAAGATTCAAAGGTTTTTAGTGAAGAGAAAGTGGGAGCATGGGTGGTTTAATGCAAGAAAATATAGGGAACTCTTTGTTATTTAGGTGTTGGACCATACATGTTAAACTAATCAAAACCGCAATCCATCCCTAGATTTTTTCTCATTTTTTCTGCCTAATTGGAGTGGAAAAAATTATTTTATTAGGCTAATGGCAGAACTTATAGAGATATAAGTCTTTCTTATGTGATGTGAGTCACACTCTCACGGAAATTATTTTAAAATGTTAAAATGATTTATAAGTCTTGGAGGGTCCACTAAGGATTTGTAAAAGAAATAAAAAAAACCCAAATTCACAAATTTAAAACATATATTTTCCATAAATTCCATGTATAGTATTCTATTAATTCACAACTGGGTTATTATGATGTCATAAAACACGTTATATATTTAACGGTATTTAATTTTTACCCAAAAATTCTATTGTCTTAGAAAATTATGAAAAATTCACCATTAGATAATTATGATGTCTTGAATCGAAAAATAATACTCATTTAATCCAAATAATTTAATAAATAAGTGAATTTTTACTTTTAAAATAAAACCCAACATTTATCAAAAATTCAAGGGTTTCGACAAAAAATAGATTTCAAACCATAATAAAAATCACAATTGGTTCATAAAAAATATACAATCATTCATATTAAAAAAATCAATTTAGTATTTATATTTTATTAGAATATTTTTTAATTAAACAATACATTAATTTATCAAATATATTTCTTAATTTAATATTAACTAAAAATACAATTTGTACTTTAAAAACTATTTACAACGTTACAAAATAAAATGAATGTATATTCATTATTCTATTAAAAATTAATATAAATAATTATTGTGGTAGGTTATTGTTACATAACTCCTTATAAAACCCACATATAACCTAAGGTTTTTGTGTGAGATGGTGACAGACTCTTGGGGTGGCTCGGATAACATCGATCAGGTTGTAATCAATACTAACTTCCACTTCTACCATAGGTGGTTCCATTCAACAATAACATATTGTAGTTTGGCTTGGGATTGGTCAAGAGAGAATCCTAGTGATGCCACCTCTTTTCCAAGCACTGATAGATGGGTTTTGTATGTAGAAATTCTACTGGATGAGGCCATCGCTTCCTTTGTCTTAGTAAATTAGATTTGATAGAGCCCTATATTTATACTAATAATGTGATCACTATTCAACGGCTATATTAACAATGGTAAAAATTATTAATGGTATTTTATAATAAAAACATTAAAATAAGGAAGTGTATAATCATTTTAGATAATATTACATTTAATTAGATCATGTGGAGTTTTTATTAATAAAATTCTGGGTCATTACAATCTCCCCCACTTAAAAAACATGGCCCTCGAAATTTATTTTTCCCACACAAAAACAGATGTGGGTAACTCTGCTTCATCACTTCCTCAAACGCTCACATTTCCTCTGCAGACAAATGGTTTCTTCACAACACCTTGATGAGGGGAATTGTATTATTTTGTAGGTCTTTTTCCCTATGGTCTAACATCTTCAATAGATTCTCTTCACAGGAGAGGTTATTCACCAATGGTTCCACCTCTGTATTTAGTAGATGAAATACATCAGGTATGTACTGCCTTGTGTGTGATACATGAAACACATCATATACTTGAGATAGGTTGAGTGGGATATCTAGTCGATTGACCACTGCTCCAATGTGATCAAGGATCTCCAAATGGATGATGTACATTGGACAAATCTTTCCCTTCTTCAAAAATCTCATAACCCTCATCCACGATCATATATGGAAAAATACCATGTCTTAAACATAAAACTCCAGGTTTTGTTGATGATTATAAGCATATCTATATTGTAGAATCTCAACAACTTTAATGTGCTATTGGATGGTCTTATCCATCTCTACCATTTCTTCGACCATTTCTGTTCCTATGAGTTTTTGCTCCTAACATAATCCCAACATGCTGGTATTCTTCACCTCTTCCCATAAAGGGCTTCATAAGGATCCTTTTGGATGCTTGACTAAAAACTTTTTTTGTAAGATAACTCAACCAAAGGAAGATGTTGATCCTATACTACTTTTATTTCCATTGATCATGCTCTCAACATATCCTCAAGTGTTTGGATAGTCTGCTAAGATTGGCCATCAGTTTAAGGATGATAAGTTGTTCTGATGTTTAGCTCATTATTCAGAGCTTGTAGAAGACTCTTCCAGAACATAGAGGTGAATCTTGGATCTTGATTGGATACAATTGATAGTGGTAATCCAAATATCCTTACAACTTATCTGATATATATCCATGCCAATTTATCCATTGAGAAATCATCTCTAATTGAAATGAAGTGTGTAGCCTTTGTAAGATGATCCACAACAACCTACATAGAATTTTTTTCATTTCGATGTCTTCGGATGTCCAGTGACAAATTCAATAGTGATGTTGTACCATTTCAATGTTGTTATGGGTAATGGTTTTATCATCCCCTTAAACGTTTTCCTCTCATCCTTCACATGCAAACATACTTGGCACATTGATGTATACTCAGAGATTTCCTTCTTCATGTTATCCCACCAATAATGCCCTTGAAGATCTCGATACATCTTTGTGTTTCATGGGTGAATGGAGGAATTAAAACTATGTGCACCATCCAAAAGTTCATTATTTAATTCCAAATTTAATGGAACATATAGTATTCTCCCAAAATCATACAATTCCTTCATTATTAACATTGAACTCTAAGGATTTCCCTTTTTTGAATCTTTCCACTTTCTTCTAAATTCCCACATCATCCTTTTGATCATCTTTTATCCATTCCAAAAGAGATTTTTGAACAATAATTTTTGAATGGATAGAGGATGATAACTTATTTATGATTCCCATGTCTATATTCATCAAATCTATGAAGATTAGATCCTTTTCAATTCTCATTAATGATATAATCATTGGGTCCTTTCTACTTAGGGAACCCGCCACATTGTTCACTTTCCCATGGTTGTAGTGGATTGAGCAGTCATAGACTTTGATCATCTCTAACTATCTTCATTGGTTTATGTTCAACTCTTTCTAGGGGAATAAATACTTGAGTCTTTTCGGATCCGTATATATTCCACACTACTCCCCAAAGAGGTAATGCCACTAAATTTTCATAGTGAAGATTACAATAGTAAACTTTGGATCATGTTTTGGATAGTTTTTCTCAGGAGCTTTCAATTTAATTGAAGCATAGGGAATGACTATGTCATTTTTCAATAACACATAGCACAGACCCTTCTTCAAAGCATCACTAAATTCCAAAAAAAGTTATCCACATGTTGGTAATGTGAGAATGGATGTAGTGAAAAACCCTCCTTTTCAACTCCTTGAAGCTATCTTTTAATTCATCACTCCAAAAAAACATGACTCCCTTCCAGGTTATCTTTGTAAGAGGGTTTGACAATCGTCAGAAATTTCTCACAAATCAATGATAATATCCATCTAACCCTAGAAAGCTACAGATATTTATTACCGATGTTGGCCTTCGGCATCCCTCTATTGCAGATGTCTTGGAGGGATCCAAAGATATCCCATTGATAGGGATGATACGACCTAATAATGAGACCTCCTTCATCCAAAAATCACACTTTATGTACTTTTCATAGAGCATCACATTTCATAAGGTCTCTAGCATAGTGCTTAGATGTTCCTTATGATCCTCCTCGGTTTTGGAGTATATTAGAATATAGTCTATAAATACTTCCAAATATTTAATGAGGTAATATCTAAAGACTCTATTCATCAAGTCTATAATAATTTCTAGATAATTTTTGAGTCTAAAAGGCATTACTATGAATTCATAATGCATGTATCTTGTACAAAAAGTGGTCTTAGGGATATCTTCCTTATTCACCATTACTTGATAATATCCCAAACATATATCAACCTTGATGAATTATTTTTCTCCCCATATATGATCGAATAAGTAACCTATTTGGGGAAGAGGATACTTGTTCTTTATCATAATTTTTTTTAACTCATGATAATCAATGCAAAGGTGAACTGACCCATCCTTATTTCTGATGAAGAGGACTAATACACCCCATGGTTATGAACTTGGGTGTATAAACCCTTTATCCTAATTCTCTTGTAGTTGTTTCTTTATCTCATAAAGATCCACAATATCCATTCTATAGGATTTTTTGATATTGGAAATGACTGAGAAGATCAATCAATAATTCAATAACTCATCTAGGAGGAAGACCAGGTAATTCCTCGGGAAGAACTTCAGTGAATTCCCTCACAATAGGTATGTCTCCAAAGGTGATTACTTCCTTAAAATAAATCATATGATAATGATATGCGTGCTCATAGGATAGTAATATCCACACTTGAGTTAATTATGCTAAATAAGATTCATCATCCTCCTTGCACTTGTACAGAATCGGGGGTCAACTCACTATATAGAGACTGATTTCCCTCTCATACCAATTTATGTTTGCTCTATATAATTAAATCCATTGCATGACAAGAATTGCATCAAATTACACCACAGGGAGTATGATGAGGTTTTCTGAGAATTTCAATCCACAAATTATGATAGGGTATGAGTTATATTCATGGGATTAAATGATTTCCCCATTTTCTATTATCACCGATATCTTTACATCCATGATTTGTGGTGGTTTTGGGATTGTTCTACTAATCATTTGAAATATAAAAGAATGAGTTTAACCAGATTCAATAAGTATGTTCGCTATTATTGAATGAATAACTATCGTACACATCACCACTTCGTTATCGGGGTTCACTTCGGTGGTGGGGATGGAAATATCTCTCCTTTACTGCATTGGAGGTTGTTGGTTGCCTCTAAAAACCCTTTCTATAGGGAATTGGATAGAAAAGTGCCCAATTTCTTTTTAGTTGAAGAAATGACCAACACTTAGAGGGTCAAATAGAGCATTCCTATCCTCTATCACTATTGTGATTTTTTCTTATTAGCAGCTAATGTCCTGGTTCCCTTCTCTTTCACACTTAAAGCATTTCCTCATCCCCTTCAGGCAATTTATAGGTTGCTTCATTCCACAACACTGGAAATTGGGGTGTTGGATTTATGGGGGACGTTCTAAATCATACCCGAACATTTGTAAGTTTAAATAAGAGGGAATAACAACATAATGAAACTAAGATAAAAATGAGAAAGGAATAAATCCCTTACGGAATTTCGGCATGGTAACGGGTGTACATGGGAGGAATTAAAGAGCGAGAAAGGGGTATCTCATAATCCGAACAAAATGAGAGAAGTATAGGGGATGTGGGACAATCAAAACCTACCATTTGTAATTGAAAATAAAAGGGCCTAACAACATAAATATACTTAGGAAAATTGAGAAAATAAGAAATCCCTTACGTTGATGTGTGATCCCAAAGGCTTGGGAGAGGCTTGAGAGGGGATTCATGAAATCTTGGGGTGCCTTGGAGGATTCTAGAGAGAGGATTTCTGGGTTTGATCGAGCTTCAAATGTTTTTTGTGTAGAGTATGTGGGAGAATGGGTGGGTTTATATAAAAAATAGATGAAATTATTTATTATTTTTGTTTTGGACCCTACATATTAAACTAATCAAAACCACAAACCATCCCATGGTTTTTTCTGATGGTTTTTTCCAAAAGGGAGTGGTAAAAATATTTTATATATCTAATGGCTGAACATATTAAAATATTAGGTTTTCTTATGTAAATTTGAGTCACACTCTCAAGGAAATTATTTTAAAATGGTAAAATATTTTATAAGTCTTGGAGGGTCCACTAAAGCATTGTAAAATTAATAAAACAAACATAAAATCACATTATTTTAATGGTAAAACATATATTGGATGGAAATCCCATTTATAGTATTTTCTTATATCAATATTGTCTCATTATGATGTCATGAAACATAGTATATGTTTAACAATATTTATTTTTACAAAAATTTTGATTGTCTTAGAAAATTATGAAAAAATCACCGTTAGATAATTCCACCATCCTGAATCCAAAATATGATATTCATATTATCTCAATAATTTTATGAAAAAGTGAATTTTCACTTATAAAATAAAAACTAACATTTATCGAAAATTCACGAGTTTTGACAAAAAACAGCTTTCAAACCTTAATAAAAATTACAATTTTAATCATAAAAATTATACACTATTTTATATTTAATAAAAAATAATTTAGTAATAATTTTTTCTTAAAAAATTATTTTATTAAAAAATCCATTATTTAATCAAAATATATTTCTTAATTGAATGTTAACCAAAAATACTATTTTTTCTTTAAAAACTATTTACAACATAACAAAAATTTAATGAATGTATATTCTTTATTCTATACAAAAATAATTCACATAATAATAGTGCAAGGGTATTGTTACATAACCCCTTATAACACCCTCATAATACCTATGGGTAAGGTGTGTGATGGGTATAGACTCTTGGGGTGGCTCAGATAACATCGCTCGGGTGGTAATCTCTATTAACTTCCACTTCTCCCATAGGCAGTTCTGTTCAAGCTTAATGTGTTGAAGCTCGGCTTGGGATTTGTCAAGAGAAAATCCCAATGACGCCACCTCCATTCCAAGTCTTAACAAATTGGATTCCTATAGATGAATTATATTGGATGAGGCCATCACTTCCTTTGTCTGAGTAAATTGGAATTGTTAAATCCCTTTATTAATACAAATCAGGTGATCACCATTAAACAAATTTATTATCAACAATAACAATTCATAACAGTATTTTAAAATCCAAAAACCTAAAACCTAGGATTTGCATTAAAATTTTACATAATAAAAAAATTAATTAGATCAAGGGGAATTTTCATTAATAAAACCTTGGGTCGTTACATTAGCCAAATAAATTCAATTCCATGTAGTATTCCATGGATTGATCTAGTCTTCAATATGAGTATTATCACCTTATTATATTTTTCTTCTTAATATTAATCATAGATATATATTATCACCATAATATTATGATTAATTTAGTATCGTTAATATATTTACATTTTTTATATTAATAGTAATGGAATTTTTTAATCATTTTCATCCACCATTGTAAACAATGAAACATTAATCGTGTGTGTCAGTAGACTACCACCTCCAAGAAGAAACATATTTCATTTTTCATTTAGATTTTAAATATTTATAAAAACATCAAAAAATATATTTCTCCAAAAAAAATAATAATAATTTTTTAATAATGAAATTGTTTCAAAATAAATACCTCCTTAACCATACTCACCCATCGAGTTAATGAGTGTTCTGGTTCAGGTCTGTAAATCACCTATATAAATGAATCTATAATAATATTTTATCTATTGATATAGTAATGTATATACTAATATAGTTATATGTTTATAGTAAATGAAATACTAATGTGGTTCTTTTATGGTTGTATTAACTATTTAACTTATTATGAAAGTATCATCATTGGTCGCTAAAATCACCAAAATAATCTGGTACCAAATCAACATTCAATAAAACATAAACAAAAACAATAAAATAAATAAAATATGATAATTAATAGTGTATATTAAATGAAATATTTAATAATATTATTTCAAAAAAGGTATATAACAAATATAATTTGATTATTTTGGATGTTAGGAAGTTGCACATAATGAATTTGGAACAAAGTAAGGGTTTTCATTTCAAATTCCTCTCTTTGAGATATGTATGACATTATGAAACTAATTTTATTTATGTGAATTATATATTCCCTATTTTATATATAATATCATGAATTATATTTTAATCATGTTATTTGATGTTTTATTACATGCCCTTTATGTTACGACCCTTCTTTCATGGGGATTCGATCCTTGTCATCTGACCCCATGAGTCACCTAAAACACCTTTATTGTCATTCCATAACATTAAAGGATACTACCCATTTAGGTCATTTATCAGACTAATAAATGTCCCCATTGTACAAGACATGTTGTTTCAGTGTGTTTTATGCTCACTCACAAACACCTTGGGAAACAGCCCTAGAAGTCACACATCTTAACACTACACCAATCCATGAATGTTTAACTCTTGATCTCTAATTAAATAGGCTCCCAAAAAGAAATTTTCAGCTTATAGACATGGATTGTAACTTTTAGAATTTTAATCCTCCCTTTTTAGGGGTGTTATGATTTCTATCCCATTAAAGCACAAATCCCTCATTGTGGACACCAAAACTTTGACCAAAGTAGTGTATTTGCACTTACATCATGGTATTGGCACTAATACCATTTATAATGACCAAGACATCCCCATTCCATAAACCTGGTCATATGAACCCATGGGTATCCTATAATACATTGGATTCCTTACCATCTAACCACATGATGTTACCTATATAGATAACTTATCAAACTAATGAGTATCCCTAGAATCGAACACATGTTCTTTAAGTGTGTTTTTTATCACTCACAGACACCCAGGTAAATATCCAATGAGGTTACCCATCCTAGAATTACTCCAAAGAAGGAATGGTTAACTATGTTTATCTAATCAGGTAGGCTCACAAAAAAAGGTAAATCTTATTGAACTATTTATACATGCCTAGTAATGCATCATGGAAAATCAATTTCTTATCTATTTATATTATAATGATTAACACTAGCTAGTATCCAGAATATGAGAATACAAAAAAATTATTTTTAAATATTATTTATTTGTTTGGAAAACTTTATTTTTTATTTATATATGAAAATTTAGGATTTATAAAGAATATTAAATTTTATGATTTAAAATATTTGATGGAAAAAAATGATTGGGTCAGGACTGGGTAGATCTAGTGTAATAGTATTTTTGTTTCATTTATTACCTATTATTATTTTTCTAGATATTAATACATATGTTTATATATAAATTCTTCCCTTTCCCTTAACCAGAAAGCTATATTGAGGATATCCCAAATTTTAATATCATGTTAGTCTACCCTTCTTTCTTTATGTGTAGTGTGGTAGTGGGTCCTCTTGATTAATTAAGAAATTCTTAGATTATGTATTTTTATTAAAATGAAATAAAATATTTCAAAAATAAAATTCCAAACATTTACTAGTGATCATATAGAACTCAACACTGAACCATATCCTATTCAATCATATACATACCAAAATTTTGTTGAAGGAGATTTGGATAATCACCAATGGAAATTAAAAATAACATAATCTAAACCAAATATAATTGAAATTTTTATTGCATATTTTGAATAGAATACTGATAATACATTGAAGGATAATGAATGTATTTTATGTATTGAAGATATAAAACTCTACTTTAGACCAACCAGTTTGTCCTCCCCATTTATTGATCAATCAAAAAAACCAACCCTCTAGGGATGGGGTAACTATGTTGATTCACGAGATAGAAGGAATATTGTTAATGAATAAAAATAAATGATATAAGGAAATTAGTGTAGTATTATATCATCCAGTTATTCCTTGGAAAATCTCCCTCATTTGCATCAGTGCATCTAAAAATATATGGAGTTATCTTATTATATGACCTTGTAAATGGAATTAAATACAATACTGACTCTAGATTGATGATTTAAAATAAATATTTATGTCAGGAATGAATTTTCATCTATTTCATCCTTAAATGAACATATGAAATAAATAATTCTTATGATTTGAATCATTTTTTATTTAAGAAAACAAAATACATCAATATTTGAACTCAGGACAAAAATATCTCTTGTGTGCCTTCAAAATAAGCCATGAATCTCTTTTTTTATTATGTAATGAGGCGACGTGAATACTAGAATTCCTCTTCCTCATTTTATTTCACTACATAAATTTTGTTCTCATCATAAATTTATATTTTCCTATATAAATAAATTTTCTTCAACTTCAACATATTTTTAATCTTACTATGTAATTATACACTACGTTATGTCAAAATGTTATGTGTCTTCACCATGATAAATTTATATCCTAACCTGAATGGCCCGGAGGCCTTCTTTTTTGATTGATTTTAATTAACCCCCATTTAAAGGGAAGAGGGGAACCCATACAAGGCTAGTAGGCTTTAGAGATTACCTGGAACGTAGGCTTAAGAAGCATTACATGACCCAAAGGTCTTAGGGAATTCAACCAGACTATAAATAGAAGGAACTGCCCTCCCAGCATCTGAATCATGATGGTAGCCCTCCAACATTTCATTGATGTCTAACTAAGTTTCTCGTGCAAGACCATTATAGTCTCGATGGAATTTCCATACCCTCTTATTCATACAAATCCGTTGGTCCTACTGTGGTGATTGCACATACTCTGAATCCTCCTTTGGGGCTACACCTTTTTTGTAGAGTCGTTCTGGAAAAATTGCAATGATCTTGTGGCCCAAAGGCCTTGACATGGCCCGAAGGCCTTAAAGGTATCCCAAGAGCCTTACTGACCCGAAGGCCTTAAGGACTGCAAGCCCAAACTGATGGCCCAAAGTGAATAGTTCTAGCTACTATAGTACCAAATAGTAGCTTCTATAGTTACTGCTACAGTATATACTATGGTACCAACATAGTACCACTATAGTACTACTACAGTACTACTACAGTGCCCCATAATTATGTCTCCACCAGGTTTTTGGACCTGGGTCTCGTGGATTCCGTTAGAGTGACCTCACCAACTGCGTTGAGGCTCATGTACTGAAAAATTTATATCATATTGTTCTTTTTTAGTCATACATAATATCTTATGATAAAACACAAAAATAATTAACTTATGGAATTATTAGTCAATTATTTTATAAAATAAATGGTTTTCATATTAAAATATGTTACCCTAAAATGTTTCTTTTACATGGGTAGTATTATTTATCTTGTTCTGACTCACTTTTCGAGGGGTATAACACTCCCTATCAAGGGGTTTTTATTAAAATGTTACTCAAGCATCAAGGGTTTTTCTCAATCATTATTTCCTTGACACATTCTTATGTTATACTCCATGAATTCATTTTAATGGGGAATTTAATTACCATGGATGTCTATTTGTCTTATATTTTTTTATTCATGGAAATACTAATAAAAATAAATTTTTTACGTCAAATGGATTTTGAATCTGTTGTTACCCTAGTTGCAAGGATTATTGGTAGGTGAATTTTCATTAATTATGTTATGATCATCATATTGATATTATTTTATATAATTTTTGTAAATTCTACACATTTTTTATTTTATGCGGTATTATATTATTATTTTTTTAGAGATATACTTTCCAACCAAATAAACCATTTAACATGTAATTATAACTTTTTGTGATATGTCACCCAGATGGGTTATTGGTAACTCAAATATCATTCATTAAGTTATAATGTTTTATCTTGGGATTTGTTATTCCAGACTTGTTCTCTTACACAATAATATTTTATTATAAAATATTTAATAATACACTTTATTAATTTTATATTTTACTAAAAAAATGTTGTACTACACATTTTTTATAATGGGTTTTAGAATAAAGTTATATTAATACATTTTAAATGGTTTTCCCTTTTCAAAAAATTTATTCTATCTTCCACACATTTTTTTTTGGAAACCATAGTGACATTTTTAAGGAACCATTGTTTTAGATTCCTTTTAAAAGTAAATGTTTACAAAAAATCACTTCACCCTTTTGAATATTACTTTATAATGTGACCCATAAAATTTTCACTCATGATAATGTTAAAAATGTATTCTAAAAAATTTGTTATGTTTTAACTTCCATTTTTCTTCTCATATTCAAAAGGATTTAAACGATTGGCGTTTCTATTGAATTATTTATCATATAATATAAATTTATAGTCTGGGGTGTTGAACATGTGGTATCAAACAATTCCATTATGGATCCCATATTTTTTATATTATTCAATGCATTATTTTGTAATCATAATCCTTCATCCTCTAGATGGATTATTATTATGATATTCCAACATTGGTATAAACATATACATCTACACCATTTACATTTATCATTTGGCCTAATTGAATTGAATTTTATTTGATTTGTTGATTAGGGAATTATTGAAAATCTATATATTATTCATTTTCATATCAATTTGAATTTATTCTTAATGATTGTTTATTGTGTATGGTATAACAATAAATATTATTCCTACGGATGTTTTATAATAGTATTACTATTTTTATTAATATGTGGATAAATATTGATTTTCTGGATGTTGTCGTTTAAATTATGTTGATTATGGGAAAGTTGATTATGTATTGTTTAACCATCGAGTTTATTAATTTGGATGGGTTACAATCACATCATCCCTATTATTAATAAGGAAAAAATTATATCATTAAATATGTTATTATTCTAATATGGATGGATTTTTGAATGGTGATTATGAATTTTTTATTTTTATGATTAATACATTGGACATAAAAAAAGTGGTGAGTGGGTTAAAAAATTATATATCCCCCTAATTATTTTTTAGGTATTATGATACAAACATGTTTTTTTATTTTTTTGTATTCCTTACCATAATAGGATACAACCTTGATGGGAGAATTATGATGTATATGATCTTGATTCCTTGTCTTATGTTATGGAATTATCTTTCAATCATTATACATTACATTACTAAGGGAATTTTTATTATTTTCCATTTGATATTTTAATTTAAATTTTTATCCATAGATATATTATACTCTTAATTACACTTGATTATAGAATAATCCAGATTATATAATTGTTCCTTAATATTTATGTTATGTTTATTTCATGATTTCCTTAGTTGTATGTTTTCCTTTATTGAGTGTTTTAGCTCACTTCTTCTTATGTTTCCATTTCCCCAGGTTATGAAGAAATTAATTCCCCATAATATGTCTACAAATATTTATTTTGAGATATTTTTAATAGTTATTATGGATTGGTTAGTTTCCTTTATAATGAAAAAATATCCATTAGTTTAGAAAGAGATTTTTTTCTACTCTATATTTTTATAATTCACAAAATTGTAAAATTTAAAAGGTCCTAGGGATGTATATAGTGAAATGTTGTTTTTATATTATGTGATTATTATATATTTATGTTACCTAGTAAATATTTCCCATCAAAGCCATTATATAATGTACATGTGGTAGAATGTTTGGTATAAGAGAATGTTTTAGATAAATTTGGAGGTTATGATGTTTGGTGGGGATAATTATAGGGTTGATAAATATAGGTTGGTTAAATTTTTAAATGCATAGATAACACATTGGGATATTATATCAATTAATGAGAAAGAAAAAATGCACATTTTACTTTGAGATTATGATAAGATATCTCTAGTGAAAATCCTAGGAATAAGTCAATGTATAAGATAACATAATGATATTGTTTTTAAAGTCATGAGTATGCGGTTCTACAATAAATAACATCCCAATCATGGATACTATAAGTGGATATAGGATTTTACATTGATATACCAATGGGTTCTAAAACTGAAAATGGATAATTGTTTAATAACTCATTTTTCACCTCTTCCCTGATAAATATATATAAATACACACATAGTATGACACACTCTAGTGGATATTATATGGTTAATCAATTTCCCTTTAGTAACCATTATGATGGATTTGAGAAAGATTCAAACTATTTATGTTAGATAAACTAATAGAAAAATGACCATCGATAACCAAGGATTAAACAAAGAGAGTCATTGGTTGATCCTAAATCATCATAAAAAATGATTAATAAGGAAATGAATATTCAGATTGATTTTTTCATATTAATATTATTAAAATTATCATACTCATTTTTATTTTATTATTTGGTCAAAATTGAATCACAAAAATGAAGCTGATAAATTTATATATCCAGAAACATCTATGTGTTATATCTAAATAAGGTAGTTTACGTAAAAGGTTGAGAATTTTTTTATATTCTTTTTATAATTAAGAATGGTCAGCTTCCTTAGGCTACCTTTGGTAGTGAGGATCATATATAAACAAATATTAATTCACGATACTCAAAGATATTTTCATTAGATACTGAATTTTATCTATGATATTATAGAATATTATAAATATTTTAAAGAATATGTGAAACATATAAGTATTGTTCTTTAGTATTTCAACATTAAATGATTGGAAATAATTATTAAATTATATCAATATCCGTGGAAATGACTTTATAATTATGTAATATTTTATGGATTACTATTGACGAACATACTGTTGAGAGATGATTAAATCATAGGTTTAATTGGTGGATTTAGTTTTAGAAAATTGGTTTAGATAATACTTATATCCCTATAATTTACTATTGGTATAAATAAAAAATAATCCAGCATATTTATGTGGATATTTATCATATTTTAGGATTATTATATGTATAGTCCAGTGTATGAATTTTTAAGCCAGTGGTCCGTACCATTTAAGGGTTAATGATATTGTAAATTTTTAAAGGAATATATAACTACAATTTGGTTTATTGATAAATATATTATAATGGTTTAAGGTAATGTTATGAAGAATATATAGGTACAGTATATACATACTTTGTTATATGATTGTGTGAATTGATAAATAAATTTTAAAAAAGGCATGTAATATGATATAACCTAAGTCAGTATGGTAAATTTCATAATAATTGTTGTACCTATAGTTTTTATGAATTTTGTTTGAATAAATATAATTTCTTTGAAAACATTCATTATACGAAACATTGATTATTAAGTATCCACAATATACTAATAATATTATTTTTTAAACATTGTCATTATTGCATGACCGTAAATATTAGTGGCATGAAAAGGAATATAAAGAATTAAAAATTAAGTATAATGGTTTTATATAAAAAAATTATATTTATAAATAAGAAATTAATTTTTAGTAAAGTGTTTATATGTTTCAAAAAAAATATTTTCCAAAAATTTGTATTTATTACTTCTAAAAAAATATTTTTTTTTTCCATTTCATAAAATTAATTACAAAACATAATTCTAGATTTTTTTAATATTTATGTGGAAAATATATTTTAGTGAATTTCAAAAAAAATTCTAAGAATATTAATTTTTACATAAATAGTTAAAATACTTATTTTTATTAAAAAATGACTTTCCTTTTAAAGAATTTATAAAGGACCATATTGTTTAAAAACTAATAAAAGTAAAATTAGATTAATTATGTTATTATTAAACCAATTTACGTCATTATAACAGAATTCAATTATACGTTTTATATTAAAACATTCAATACTTATGAAAATTATCTCTTTGGAATACCCTATTTTCTTTATGTATCAGGTGTAATTTTAAATTGTAATTTTTCACTTTTGTTAATGGAATTTGGAAAAATTAATTCCATATTATTATTAATCATAATTAATATTGTATAATAAGATCAAATTAATTTTTTTCAAAACTAATAGTAATAAATGATAAAAATCAATTACCACGGTTATGTTTAAAACATATTTACTAAGGGGTTAAAATAAGATGGTAAGGGATAAAATGTGTTAAACATTTTTAAATTCTTATTTTATGGAGATATTATGACCTTATATCATCTAATTTTTTATAATAATTTATGTTTGAGCCTATTTTATGTGAAAACCATGTTTACTCTTTAATATTTTCAAAAATTGCATGTGTGTCCTCTCCCCAACTTATAAAAGGCCACCCCTCTCCTATCCTCTTCACACTTCTAAAACACCTTGTTTCATTTAATCCATTACTAAATATTTTTCCTTAATTCCTTCATAATAACCTAGAATAATTCTTTTATCATGAATCAACCTTTGGAAGGAACTTGGTGTAATCTTAAGGAGGTTATCTAAAGAAGAGGTATCGTACTCATCCGAGTATTTCTATGTTATTTCTTAATATGACTCCATAAAATATTATTCAATTATGATTATATAAGGACAAAATTATCTCCCATATATATATATATATGTGTGTGTGTGTGTGTGGGTGTGTTTGTTTGTGTTTGTGTGTTTATTTAAAATAATAACTAATATTCGCATCCTCTTTAATCATATGGTAATGAAAATTGTCTATTGTCAGTATAGTGGACTACCGCTACGCGAACCGATGTAGTTTATTCCTCATCACAGCCTATCAATACTATATATAATTATTTATATAATGTATAAATATTTCATATATTACATAAATATAATTATAAAAATATAATATCTTATATACCCTTTTACTTTCAATTCATGTGAAATAAGATAATATTGCTTGTGTGTAAGGAAGACTACCGCCTCATGAAGTGATGTGATTTTTTTCAATTACACATTAAATGAAAGGATGTTTGGGGAAATTTATTTAATAGATTTGATATATATATAATATTAATGATGATTTATTGGTTAAATATAATTTTATTATATTTTATTCCATCGTTTGAGAATATGGAGACAACGCTCATGCGTATGTACGGCCTACCATCTCCATAAACGACTTTATTATTATTTTTATATATATTTTTATGGATGAATCAAATTATGTATATATTTAATATATATATATATATATATTACATTAATATCATTATTAAAATTATTTTTATTATTTAACCATTATCAAAGTACACAACCAAATCTTCCAAAAAATAATACCTGAAAAATAATGTAGTTGTCACCCAAAAAGTGATTTTATAAAATAATTATTATATAATGTGTGATAAAAGGTTTTACATTAGTTATAAATGGTATGATATATGTTATAATGGTTCGTTAATAGATTTATAATAAAAAAATATTTATTATATAGGAGTTCCAAATGTGTACGAAGGAAATCTAGACTTGAGGTATGTGATTTATTCTCAATTTTATTTTCGATGGACATGTTTCTTATACCCCACTAGATTCATATTGTGGTGTATATGCATATTATAAATTAATTTTATTATTATTATAATGAAATTGTGGTATATACATACCCTTATATTGTTATTTATTCCATGGGAATCATGATTTAAAATATACCAAAGTGTTAAAAGGTTTTATGTAACAATTTATTATTTATCGAGATTGCTTACATTTCAAATGACAAAATCATATGATATATCTCTCAAGAAACTCAATAATTTATTATCCCATAGTTATTTATAAATTATACATGTTTATATTTCATTTTCCTATCTTTAATAACTAAACTATCTAAATTGGTGTTTTTAAGAAAAAGTGTCTTAATTTCACTATTCGGTTGAAAACCATTTCTCTTTTATGTCCATGTTTTCTAAAAAAACATTTAAATATTGATTTTACTATTATAAAATTATTATTTAAAGATATTTTTACCAATATTATACTTTTTTTCAAAAACAATTTATAAAAATATCCTTTTTATTTTCCAAACAATGAACCTTTAACATTTTACTAAAAATGTGGAAGGAATATTACTTTTAACATGTATGAACTTGAAAAAAAAATACATCATCATGACAAGTAAATTATTTAAGTATCCATTAGATTTATTCAAGATTATTTTCTATGAAAATTGATTCCTTAATATTTGGGAAATTTTATATTATAATGAAGTGATTTTAAATGAAAAAAATTCCATAAGAAACATTTAATGATATTTTATGAAATTTCTATTCATTAATGATAACAACATCAGGTTCTTATTATGATTTATTGAAGATAAAATCTAATCATAATATACTTATTCCATCATTATAATAATTATTTTTCTGATTATAATGAATTTATATTGACATAACTTTTATCGTTTTCTACGGATTAGGTTATTATGAATTGATAAAAAAAAGTATGAAACATGTTTATTTTCCTTAGGTTATTTGATGATGACATTTATATAAAACCCATTTTCTTATTTATGGGTTATCATAAAATGAATTTTTTATGATCATTTGAAACATAATTTTTATGGATTTATGATGGGTGTGACCTATATGTACTAAATTTTTTTGGGTAATATTATATTTATTATTATCGAACAATTATAAATAAGCTTATGTGCTTGATCTGCAATGAAAAATATACCTATGTGCTTGATCCACTATGAGAAACATGTGATAATGCAGGATCCGTAATGAAATTATAAATAGTTGTTGATGCCCGATGCATTATGATTTCACAGTCTTAGTTGTTCACCGTGAAATTTAAAATTATTTCTATAATTATGATGGTTCTATACTTATATAAAGTTAACATATAGTTCATGATAGATTTATAATGACGTCTCACTCTTATGATTTATCTCTTTTTAAATGATGATTTTGTATTCAATATACCATTTTTAAAATCCATGAAATATTGGGTATGAACATTGTATGTTATAATCATAGTCTCATCCCTTTATTATTATCTTGTTATTTTATTTCATCATTATTTGATATCATTCATGTTTAACCTTACTAAGCATCTAATCTAACCGTGTTTATGTTCCTTAACCCTGAGTAATGATGAATGTATTGAGTATGGTATGTCTATGATGTATTATAAAAAAGATTAAATTTATAGGATATGATAAATATATTTCATGAAATAAAAATTTTATATATATTTTACCAATTTACAATGAACTTTTATGTTCTTCAGGCATAAATTTGGGAAATTTATTGTATATTAATTTAGGAAGTTATAATATCATTTTATGAAAATCCTATGTCGTTATATTAACATTCATGCCTATTATGTTGAATTTTTTAAGAATACTCTCACATATATTCTTCAATGAGTGATAATTTAAATTGTGTGTATGACAATTTATTGGGGATTTTAATATAACACTCAAATATTTTAATATATGATTAAATTTAAATAAGTAAAAGTATTTGATAGCTTGCTCCATACATAACACCAAACTTAACCAAAGCCACAATGTATTCATGATTCATATTTAAAACCAAGAAGTTCAATTAGTTTTAATTCATAATAATAACATTATTAGGAAACATTTATATAAATAAAATAAATTCTCATTTTAATATGAATGAAAATCAATTAATTTTTCTAAAATGGCTATTATAATAATTTTTTGTTTGTAAAATTTATTTTCTATGAATTAAATTTTATGTGATATTGATTTATATTTCAAATAATCATATTATTAAGTTTAATAAGTTATGATTTTTATTAATAATTGGTTAACACTAAATTAGTGGGTAAATTATCTCAAATAATAATATTAAAAAACAGTTAATATTTGATATTTTTTTAAATTAAAAATAATTTTTCAATATATTTTATAATTTTTTTTAAAAAAATTATTGTGTATATTTTTAGAATATGATTTTTAAAAAATTAAATAAAAATATTTGGACTTATAATAATAATAATTCCTTAATATTAATTTTTGATATTTTTCATTTTAATTAATATTAGACGAATAGTGATGAAATACTGATTTTGATAAAAAAATATCTTTTAAAAGTCTATCATAATAAAAGAATGGCTTGTATTTTTTTGAAACCATTTAATATAAAATAAATAAGACTACATGTGAAATTTATCATTTAAAATTAATATTATTTATTTATAAAATTGACGAATTATATTTGAGAAAATGAAGTAATATTTTATCGAAAATAATTTTTGACAGTTTAATTAATTAAATTTACACGTGAGAGAATTGGGTTTTATTGAATTATTTTAATTTCATATAACTGTTATTTTATAAATAATAATCTCATATATATCATTTGAATCAAAAACATGGATAATTTCATTATCTATATAATCATTGTATTTCGAAATGAACATTTGTAAAGAACGGGTTTTTACATGTTACATAAAATAACATTAAAATTTATTTTCATAAATGTTGAAATCGAATTAAATTAAATTTATATATTATTTTATGTCAATGTGTTAATATTAATTATTTATAATAATATCATTATTAAGAATAAAAATTAGATTATAAAGGATAATATTAATTAACATGTAAATGGTGAAAATGATTCTTTTGAATTATTTTATTGTTGAGGCATGATTTTTATATAATCAATTATATTTATATATTATAAATTTTACTTATAGAGTGATTTTTAAAAATATATATAAATAGACTAACACTAATTTATTGGTTAATCAATAACAAATAATATTAAAAACACTAAAATTTTAAAACAGCCATTTTCTACAAAAAAATTCTATAAATATAAAATTTTTAATATTAAAGTTAATATTATATTATATTAAAATTATAATTAAATTAAATTAAGATTAAATATATTTTTATAAAAAAATATATATTCTTTTCTCAATTTATAATTAATAAGATATAAATTTAAATAGTTTAAAACGTGTTTCCATAAAAAAAGTTAATTTGGGTAAGTGGTTAAAAGAAAAAATAAAATCCTTAAATAACTCTTAAATTATTTCAAAATTAATGGATGAAATGTTTAATACCATATATTTTTACAATATACATTTTTACAATTTTGATCCAATGAAATTTTAATAGTATCATGGAATTATTTAAAAATGATTAGTGTTTACCAAAGTGTTGTTTTCTTCTCTTATAGAAGGATATCATTTATACCCTATAAATGTTAAACCTAAACATTGAATTAATAGTTGAAATTGTTTTATTACTATAAAATTATAAACCACTCCCATTTCCTAAATTCTCTGGCCACACTATGTTTACATAGTCCTTTCAATTACAAAGAGTATTCCACTGAAAGATCGTGTCTCCAACAAATGTATTATCACCCTTTTATGTTTTTATTCGTAATCCTACTCTTAAATATGAATTATTACCATAAAAATATGTTGAATTAAATATCATTAGTATGTTGATATGTTTTTATATTAATTTTACAACCCATATTTTTTCATTTCCCCCCATATAGAAAAAAAGGAATATTAATCCAATATATGTGTGAACTACTACCCCCATGAAGAAGTGTTTTTCATTTTTCAAATTTATTTTTCATATTTACCAATAAAATATAAAATGTGGAAATAAATTATTAATAAATATTATCATTACGATTCTCCTATAATGATATTATTTCATAATAAACACCTCATTAACCATACTCACCAATCGAGTTAAAGAACGTTCATGTTTGGGTTTGTTTAACCACCAAAATGATCCATGGTTTAAAAACTATATCATGTAATACAATGGATAATTAAATAATAATACTATTATCACTTAAAAGTTAATTAATAATTGTTTTTTTCTTTTATATTTGTCTTAATTATTTAAATTCTTATTAAAATGAAATATTTGACCACAAAAATCACAAAAATAAGCTGAAATCGATTCAAATTTCACAAAAGCATAACAAATAACTATATAATGAATAAATTTTATATAAAAATAAATAGAAAATATTAAATTAAATATAGAAAAATAATCTTCCAAATAAGTTATCTAACAAACAAAATTTTATTTCTAATAAAGGTTGAAGCATTTATATAATGAATTTGGAATATGATAAGGGTTTCTATCTCAAATCCCTCTCCGTGAGAAATGTTTTTTGTATTATGCAACTTATTTTAATTTTTTTGGAATATATAATACCTATTTGAGATATTATATCATGAATTATATTTTAATCATTCCATTTTATGTTCAATTAAATTCCCGCATTTCAATGTGTTTTGATTAACATTTTACACAAGCCGCAGGGTTTTTTTCTCAATAATTAATTCATTGATACCTATTTATGTCATAATCCATGTTTTTATCTGAATGGTGTATTAATTGACTATGGTTTTATCAATTTCATATTTTTTTTAATGTAAATACTACTAAAAATATGTTTCTTTTCTAAAGATGTACTTAGACACATTTGTTTCCCTAATTTTAAGGATTTTTAGTAATTCAATTTTTATGCATTGAGTGATGACTGTTCTCTTAATCAGATTTCATAAAATTTAGGTATATTATAATATTTTAATGTTTTATATTTTATTCTATCATTTGGTTTCTTAGGATGCACATTCCTACCACATAAACCCTTTAATCAAATTTTTTTTCACTTCTGGGGATATCTTTCCCATAATGGTTATCAGTTTCTCAAATATACTTATTGAGTTATAATGTTTTATAATTTATATTTGTTTTCCATGCATGTTTTCATTAATCCTAATATTATATTTTATTTTATTTTATAATACTCTTGGTTAAAATGTTGTTTTAAAACAAATATCATATCAATACACTTTTGACAGAATGAGTTCTAAACAAAGGTATATTAAGAACGATTAAATAGTATTCCCTTTCAAAATCGTTTGTTATATCTTCCACAACAATTTTATTTCGGAAAAATAAAAATTATTTATAAAGGATCAATTATTTGTGGTTATTTTTGAAAGAAAATTTTTCAAAAAAATCACATCACCCTTTTTAAAATTACACTCTAATGGGACCCTTAACATCGACTCTCATGAGAATGTTTAACATTTATTTTAAAAACTCTTTTATGTCTAAAATTTCATTTTAATTATAACATTAAAAATTATTTACAGAAAATATGTTTATTATTTATGATTTATCCTCTAATATATATTTATCATCTATGGAATTGATCTTATGGTATCAAACAAAAAAAATATTGATCTCTTAATTTTTTATATCATTCAAAAAAATATTTTACACCAATGCTTTTCATCTATATTAACATCCAAATATACAACCATTTATGCAATGATGATATGTTATTTTGTATCCATCCACCTTATTCTTATATATTTATTATGATAATTTAATTACCTAACTCAATTAACCGCATACCACTACTTCATATTATTTTAGAATGATGGATGCATATATAAAAAACTATTCCATTTATTGATTGAGGGACTATTTAAAATAAATATATTTATTGTTATGATATTTTAGTTTTTATTACTTGGGCTTGTGATTATGTATTTTTTAATCATCAACCATATTTATTTGGATGTGTTTTGATCATGTAACCCATTTTATTAATATAACATTCTGTATATTGTCATTCCAATACGGATTACTATTGTCATGTTGAGTATTTCTTTTTTGAACAACCAACATTTTTTTATATATGGGTTATGATCATGTTATTCTTTTTATTGACATAGTGTAATGTATGTTATTTTTCTAGTACGGATGGTTATTGGAAATTTTGATTATGTGTAGTTTATTTATATCATGAATATATTGGACATAAATAAGTGGTGGTTGGGAGCCATATATGCAATAGTAGGTCTCATAAGAAAAAAAATGTTTGAGTATTTTGGTGTATACCTTCCCAAAATTTGTTATTTCTGTGACGGTGATATTCTGATGTCTGAGATCATAATTTTTTATCTTATGGTATATAATTTTCTATCTAGCATTATGAATTTCATAGATATGGAACTAATTATTTTTATACATGCGAAATATTTTTTTATTATTGTCCATGTTTATTTATTGTCTCAATTTTAGTTGATAAGTGAATTATGATGATTACTTAATCCATATATAATATGTATTCCATGTTTATTCCCTGATTTTTTTTGAGTTTTATGTTTTACCTTACTATTCAGTTTAGCTCACCCATTCTTTTTTTCTATATCCCCACATTATAATGAAAATTGATACACTTGATATGTATAATAGGATATATTATGTGAGAAGTTGACAATTTATTATAAGTTATGTAGATTCTTATGTAGTGAAAAGATATCCAACAATTTGGAAGTACATGGGTTTTTAGCCTATATTTTTTCTTAATTCTCTAAACCTATCAACCTAAAAGGACTTTGTAATGTATATAATGTAAGAGTTTTAATAATCCATGTAATTATGGGTTAATTATGTATGTATATCTAATTTTAGTATCAAAGACAGTATACTATGAATTTTTTTATGGCAGGGGCTCAAGAGTGTTGGTTTAGGGCCTCAAAACATTCTTTGTTGTGGGAGACATGAATGCCTTGAATCCATCGCCACAATTGTCTATCAAATTGTGTTCTCAACCTTATAAATTATTTTTATGTGTTTTTACTCCAGTAAAATGGAGGCTTTATTTATTTTTTGGATAACTTGATATGATTGGAATTTTTTGATGAGAAATGTTTGGGAATATCAATGTTTATATTGATGATGATGTTCGATATGTTAGGATTTATTACATTATGCACAATAGTGTTGGAATGAAATCAGGTTGGTTGGAATGTATCATGAACTGATATGGATAGAATGGTTTTTTCTTGGTGATTACTCAAAATGGTTAGTTTCATTGATATTATATATTATAGTTTCCAACTACTTCATGTATTTTGATACTATGCACAACAAGTGAATCTTTGTTTTTAGATTTAAGGATGAGTCCAAGACCGTCTATATAATTATAAATTGATGAATGAAATTAAAAAAGAATGGGGTTGGTTCTTGAAGTTAGAGAAGCTTGTGACATACATTACACTAATCAAGTGATTATAATTCTAAATGCACTTATATTATATGACTATTATATTAATATAAGAAACAAAAATGGGATATTATTAATTAATTAATGGTTGAGTGAAAATTAGATGGAATTTTATTTTTTTGTGAATGATTATGATCTATTAATTTGAAGTGAAAACCATGTTTATTCTGAAAAAATTATTGAAAATTAGTCTAAGCCTTGGTAGATTTCCTTAGTCTGGTTGTGTGTGATATATATTTTTGATTTTAGATTTATTATTTTTACCACCCATATCTGTATAGTAATTGACACCCAAATATTTTGGGGGATTTTTCCCCCAACGTCGTCAATGTTGATGAATGGATGGATAACTTCTCACTCTCCCTAACATACCTTTAGATGTAGTTTGTCATCAAGTGTGTCCTCAACTATAAGAGATTAATGTATCGGGTGTGTTATAACCCAAGCTGTTATAGTTTTTGGTTATACAACATATTTTTATGCTGATTGTAAATACTCAGTGTTATAGGACAAAGTTGTTTCTAGTCATGGTGGCTTTTACTTCCCATGGTTGTATGTTTATTGGCTATATTGACATGACCTATATTGAATTTAAACATGATGTAGTGGATTATAGACATACTCATGGTTGTAGAAGTGATTATGGTGATGTTTTTCTTGTCTAAAAAATAATTAATAATTATTGTTATGGGAATGAACAATATACATGATGACTTATTGAATAGGGGAGAATATATTTTTACTTTTTGGGCGAATGAGAAAGATAAACCAATGGGTAAGTAAAAGTTTGATACTTTGATTTATATATATATATATCAAAAAAATACTAATTTACTTCTATTAATTGCTTGGTGATGGATCTATTCTGAGGATGATAATATATATGAAATATTTATGTGATGAGTTGGTTTTATTTGTTTATTCATAAGGTTTTAGTAAGAATATTTTTCATTCTCCATGAGAGGTTTTAGGGAGGATCCCACTAAGTATACATGTTATACACAACCTATATGTATAAACAATTTTTAGTCCATGGGAGTTGAATGTTGATTATAAAAGGTGTTACTAATCTTTATAGTTTATTAGGAGTTTCGAGAGTTTGAGGACACTATCCAGGAATGTTTTATTTGGTACTTTATAGTTGTTTTTTTATATGACAATAAATTATGTGTTGGGATTTCTTTTTATTTATTCATGGTGTTGGTAGGTGGTTTATTGTCTAATATCTTAACTTTAAAACATATATATGAGGGTAATGGGTCCATTTTTTGTTTTTTATAACTTTTTTTCTAGTCACCAACCCACGGTCTATTGGAAGTGGCCATAGGGGTTCATTATCTTCTACTCTTCACTTCCAACGTCGGAGAGGTACCTTTGGAGGGAGGGGTCCTGATATAATTCTATTAAATATTATTTTTGATATATATGATGAAGATAAAATATATTTAATGGTTATGAGATTATAGGTTTCTAGGGAGATAATTTCATCTGAGTTAAGAACGTGATGTAAACAAGGGAGATAGGAATGAAAAATAATACATTTATACCCCATTTAATTCAATACATGGAAAATAAAATTTATAGAATATGTTAATATATGTGATGTTTCTTGTGGGTTAGTCCCTTATGGGATGATCATGCATCATTATTATCATTTCAGGTGTTTGAATTTGTTAGATAATTACAATTATGTTAAAATTAATTAATTAATTAACCTAAAGTTTCCTTATTCAGTTTTAGGTGTCACTAATGTTTTTTATTTTATAGGTATGGATATTTTTCATTTATCTCATTAGGTTTACACAAAATATTTTCTATAGGATATGCTAGAAGATCACTATACAGCGAAGGTCAATGAGGATTTCACATGGAGGAGGGAACTCAGATGGATTCAGTGATAGGTATTCAGGAATCCTAAAAGAACTGTTTTATATTGGGATGTATGGGCTTGGTTAGAGTAGGTGTATATTTTCCTCAATTATATTCATGCTCAATATTAACATGGGATTTCACTGACTATGATGATGATGTGTGGGGATTATAAATAATGGCTGATCTTATTCCTCAAGGATCATGAATAGTTTGATGTTTTGTGGTAGATGTTCTGTGATGAGATATAGGTCAACATTTTTTCTTCGACTTCTAGGGTGAATTACTGGTATGGTATTTTTACCATTCTTTTGGTGAAATTTATTGTTTTTATGTCAATCATATTGTAAAATGTCCACTTAAATTATTATTTAAACCTTATTCTTTTTTAGGATTATATGCTAATGATTTTTAAGGACTATTTTCATTCAGAGATCTAGCATTCAGTCACTCTGTTAATGTTTATTTCATATCCTGAGTCCTTGGTGAAAGTAGATTTCATTAAGAGGATTTTTTCTTTGATCATATCATCATGAAATGTGATTAATCAAGATTTTATATAAAGAGGGGTTGTAACAGGCGGATCTCAGTTTCCCATTCAGAATAAATTTTATTCACTAGGAAGTAGGTTATATCCATCTTCAACTCGTTTCATTGAGGATTATAGTTCCTAATATCATGCTAATATATCATGTCTGTTTTCCCCCCTTGTAGATTACATGGCCATTATAAGCGATAGATCATAACCTTAAATTAAATTCAATGCACATCTAGCATCATACATCATGCCTAATTTTTTTATTAGAATCGGTTGAGGTAGAAACATTTGTAAGTAATTCAATATTATAGTTGGCAGAGAGTGAACTAGATACGCAGAGGGAAAACCCAATATATCTGTTATCATTAGAGTAAAGTGATCATATTATGAAAATGGAGGTTTTCATCATCAGGGAAAAATATTTTTTGTAGTATCCCATGATCAGATCCACGATTTAGTGTTTCTAGTGTTGGGTGATCAATAGTCATGTGAGGTATTATATGCGTGTTTTCTACTTTTGAATGTGTCTTTATTTATTTAGGAGATATGAAATCTATCATTTCACCTACTTTTAATTACTCTTTGGGAGCTATAGTATATAGAATTATAGTTACCTTATTATTGACTATACTAATTTGAGGATGATCTAGTTTAAATGATGTTTTCATGGATTGTGAGTTTTTATGGGGGTGTTCCACTCTTGGGTAGACTTTATATATTTTCAGATAATTCCACACCAAATCATCCTCAAAATTCATTATCTTTATTAATAGAATGATATCATGTATTTATTTTAATAAACATCAAATTGTTTTATGTTTATGGAGACAACGTGGTTTTACTGTATGGTAAACCCTCGGATGGGTTATAGGCATGTTGAGTCTCTAACTTCTATGATGGTCAAGCTGATGATGAGTTATATGGACAATAAATTGGTTGTGATTATGTTGTAATCTTAAGTGTGTGATGGATTTTTTCTTGGATAGGCTATGAGGAATCCTCTTAAAAAAGTGTTTGATTTTGGTATAGTTTTAGAATCATTTCTTCTTCAAATATTGATGTTCTCATATAGGATGGAACCTTCAATGTTTTGAGAGATAAAAATTCATATTGATGATATCTTTTAGAGAGGATTCATTCAACCTAGAATATCACCTTCGGGATCCCAAGTAATATTTTCTTGGAAATGTGATAGAATTATGTTACAATTTATCAATTATTTCTATTTGAATCTGGTGATATTGAAGAACCACAATCATTTTCCATTGGTTTATGATGTATTCTATTAGTTCAATTGAACTACTTAGTTCATGAGGATTGATTTGTGGTATGGGCACCATCATATGTGGGTAAAGGTTTACGATATCCTGAAAATTGATTTTATATATCATTATGGTCATTATGTATTCATAGTGATGTCCTTTAGTGTGTTAAAAATTCCAGCCATGTTCATGGAAATGATTAATGCAGTGTTTTCTAGGTTTCTAGTTTGATTCATGGGGTATTTATTGATTAAATCCCCTATTTTATGAGTCTATGTAGGTGGACAAAGAGCACCTATGGCCTATTTAAGATTCATCTGGTCTCACTGACCATTTGGGAAACTGTATAATTGTGAATTCTAGGTTTGTGAGTTCAATTTCCTGGGGAATGTCTTATCTCAATTTGGGGTATCCATGGATCCTTAAAAGATCAGGGAAGTCATTTCATAGTTATCTCCTAATAAATTTCTTTAATAGAAAGTTTCATCGAACTTTTTGGTTATTATAAAAGGATTTTAACTGAATTATCTAACATTGTAACAACTATAAAAGTGTTAATTATAAAGGATCAACTGTTTACAAGGATTCACCATTGAAAATATTTATTTTAGTATTCGAAGTATAAGTTGTTCAATGATTCAGTTCTTCATCTTATAGTGGAGGGAATTGGGTTTGAGGTTTATTATTATGATATCTATCTTGGTTTTTGTTGTCTAAAGATGTAGTAGAGGGAAGTTATCTCATATGGATCTCATCAGTTACGGTCACATAAATTAAACTATTCTAACTTTGATCTTGATCATGTAGTGGTTTTGTTTTACTCTACGATGTCATAGTCTGACCTCCTTAGGAAACATTAAATTATCATCATTTATCAAAGGAGTCTGAATCATGCCTTCTCCCAGTGTAATTTTAATTTTCGTTTGTGAAGGGTGATGCAATTATAATAGTATTATGAATTCTATTTTTCTTATACACCTAGTATTTGAAATTTTGCGGTTGATTCCCTATGTAATAAGTTTTGTGGGGGTTTAATGTGTGAGTCTTGAAACTCCTATAGAGTGATTAAAAATATTGTTTCTTTGTACCTTTTTATGGGATAACATATCATAATGGTTTCATTATATGATAATGGTATAGTCAACTTTCATGTAGTATGATAAATATTCTCATCTATGGATTTAATGGTATAAGTTTTTTCATATTGAGTCGTACAACTAATGTACGGTTATATTTCTTAAACCCAACCCATTAGGTTCTAATACACAACTACCCCATTCCAAACATCAATTTTCTAGGGGATGGAGACTTGAACTGAGAATCCATATAAGGCACGTGGGAGGCATTTTTGTAATGTACATGTATGCACACAGACATCTCTAATCCCAAAAAATACTAAATATAAGACAACAGATAAAAACACATGCATACATCTAGGATCCCAAAATCATATTATGACATTATGTAATAGAAATCATAAAAAGGGTGAAATACAATCCCACCCAAAACTAGAAATAAATTCCACCCAACATAGAAGGAGAGAACTAGTGTCAAATAAAACACTATTATACACCTAGTTATTTTAAGACCAATCTAGGATCTATATTCTCTTGGTCTTCTAAGGACTCTATAATATAGTTCTGATCCACATAAGTCGTCACATGTGCGGGCAGAGCCCTTGCATTGTTGAGTATAAAAATACCTAGTAGGTAACCTCATAATCATAATTCATAAAACATCATGAGTATTCATCTCATTATAGGATATTCCAATAATAATGTGAGACATCACTCTGATCCTCAAAGGTCCGCTATAAAAAACCTGATATTCACAAAAATGACTCTAAGTCTCAATGGTATCAACCACTTCCATCCATAGATCCGCTATGAGGTGTCATTATAATGATTATCTAGGAGGAATCACTCTAGGAGCCCTATAATATATGATAAAATTCATAAAAGATATATCACTCTATCAAGAATTTATAACTGATGGAACATCCCTGCCTTCTAGAATGGTATAAATTTGAGGGTTTATGCTCCTCGAGTCACTTCACTAAGAGATAAACATGAAAATGAGAGGGTTCATCTGAGATACACACTCTATATGACTAATACCCCTTTTGAAAGATCATATCTCAATAAACAGATAGGGGTTCAATGCCCAGGCCACACTGGTGGTACACTAGACCATACTGGAAACATCGTCTTATATAGGGGATCAATAACCATTTAAATATTGGTCACGCCAATTTGAACAAACCCAATTTAATGAAAAAATTAAGGAAATTAGGATAGTTATGGGCCCCTATAATGGATACATGATCAAAACCACTGAGGTATCTGTCAAAGAGGACTAAGGTAAATCAAATCATAATAAGGCATCTCTCCCATAGTGTAATGATCATTTGGAAGCTATAGAGTGGTCACCCTCCATAATGGGAATGGGATACTGAACAGAATCCTCATAGGAATGGAATAAGGGGCCACACTAAATTGATACTAGTCTAAACAACCTATCATAGTCTCAGAAAGATTCCAATATAAGAATAATTTGGAACCCAACATATCCTCAAAATAGTACACCAGGATTCCCAGTGGTGTACATGGCATGTCTCACTAAGCCTAGAGTTACTCGTATATTGCACTCACATGGCTTTCACATTAAAAAATAAATGGTATTTCCCTAGGTTACAAGGAATTTATGTTTCCAAGATATCATTATGTGTTGGTATTTCCCTCATCCATGTTATTTTCTATGTACATGGCGCATAGACCTAAAAATGACATGTTCGGCCACATGATATCCTAGGATTAGACCCCTTGTATATAAAAATATATCTACAACACATTACATGCTCTATGACTTACAACACACAATGTGTATTTGTAAATGGCCTTCTAAGCATGTACCCATGTACATGTTGAGCTTGTCAGATAAGGGTAATTTAGTATTTTTCATGTGTATCAAGGAGTATGATACTTATCTCTAATAAAAAATCATATTTCCACACATATTGGACTACATGACATGAGTTTATAGGACTACACATCACGTAGTTGGATTTTCCATAGAATCCCAATTCTGTTTCATGAATATTCCCTTATAACTCTACAATCTCTAATTCTATTATGAGTCACATTAATTTCATATATTTGAGGTTGACTGAACCTTATGGCCACTAATAGCCAGAATCTTTCCATGTCTGGTGCTTGATAAAACACCCATTGTCATGCCTTGTCGGTACCGCATTAAACATCGGTATCACAACCCCCTAATCAATATATGGATATATTTTCACCTCCATGTAACACAATAAAGACATTCATATATATAAAAAACCTACAGTAGTGATCCCTTGGGTGAATGATGGAATACACAGCGATCGTTCACTGGGTATTCACCAAATCACAGACCAAAAAGGATTATCAATGATGAATGCAAGTAGAATGGGGAGATAAAACAAAAAACCATTAACAGGAGGAGATAACCTCAATAAATTTTATTTTTCAACCAAAATCAATATTCATAGAGTTGATGACTAATGATTATAAACATCAACAAACAAACAAATAATTTTTATCCCCTAATCATGAAAATAAACTCATACCCAAAAAACAAACAATCCATAAATCAATCCATTATTTCAATAATTATCATTTATAATGTGATAAAAAAATAGGGACAAATACATAAATAAAACATCCTACATTATTTTGGTTCAATCACTTGTTATGTATAAATTTTCATATTTTTTCTTTGGTGAGATCCAAAAGTGGCACTACACACTAGTCATTGATCCATTATTCGTTCATCATATCTTGGAGAATTATCCTCAGATGTTATATCCTCAATTATAAAGGGTTATCTATCTAACCCTATAATTTTTTCATATAATATTATTTATAACCATTTTTAGATCATGGTGAACATATAAAATAAAATAATAAAATTAATTTATTTCCTTATTAATCTACCCATGATGATGGTCAAACAGAACATCTGATGAATTATAATGTTATGTCTCACCTTGGATAAAACCCAAACTCTTAAATCAAAAGAGGTCTAAAAGATTTTATCTCATACTTTTTTTTGTGTTATTACACTTTTTAATTGAAACCACATTTGCAAGGAATTAATATGAATAGAATATTTTAAATATCAAGTCTGGGCTCATCATGACTAAGAATCATGCATCGTATTAGTGCATGGATTCATAAATATTTCTAAAAATACTATAAAGTCTTTAATAGAAAAAATGATAACGTAAAATTATTCCCACCTTAAAGGATTCTCATCCCATAAACACACAAATAAATAAAAAAGGTGTGGATACTAAGCTCTCAACTATGACTCCTACTCCCATGAGATATCCTGAAGGTTTTCTATACTATCAATAAGAAATAACACTAGAAAAACTACTTTGTTAATGAGGTTAACCGATACATATATCCCATAATATAAAAATAAAATAGGAAAATAAAGCACCTATGTTCTCCCGATATAGCCTACTTTCATAGATAAGACTCTGTAACTCACCAAATATAAATCCATCCATCATCATTCAACTAAGGAATACTAAAATTTTCTAATTAATACTCTTCCTCTTCTGGATAAACTTCACCCATTAAAACTATAACTCAAAAAAATTAGACCTAAACGTTATTACCCACTATCTCAGACAAGTAAAAAGTTTCCAACATTGAATCTCATTCAAGGAATTGAAAATTTGTCGATCCACTGGTGGAGTGATAATCATAATGATACTCAAACTCCACCGATGGTAGATGATCCTCCCAGCTATGAATCAAAACATAATCAAAAACATGATGCATGTTCACTATAACATGAATTGTCCTCTTTACCTAGCTAGTTGACATAGATAAAACACTATTCTCAAATGAAATAGACTCCAAAAAGGCTTCCCACATCCTCTCCCTAACCATTGAATAATTAAACACTATATTCTTCAATGATATTTGAAGGAATCCCACAAATTTAGACTACTTCATTCACACATTGGTGTCATAAACACATCATAAAACTATGTTGGTCACCAATAATGAAAAATAAAATAGAAAGTGTCTAACTTGAAAACAAACTATAAATATATTTTTTTCATCAAATTTCACGATATAATTTTACATAATCACCTCTACCAAATGAATTTATAAAGGATAATATGTTCCTCAACAGCTCCTCTTGCAATGTGACTAGAACTACCATCCATCCTTGGAAAATGATGATGCGGTTCTTTCTTTCATGGTGTCCACTAGGAATATATCCAATGGATATCTGGTAATAGGAAATATCCAAGTCGATATCCTGAAATAATTTTCCCCATCTTTCTGAAAAACCATAGGTGTAACAACCATAAATTCAGGTTATAATGCACCATCCCCACCTATAAGGGTGAACTATAATGAGATCGACTATTTTTCACCACCCTCAGCACCAGTGGATAAAAAACTATGCAGATATCATCTTTTACCATGGACATTCCCTAGGTATCCATAAAGATCATGACAGATCAACCTATGTAGGGTCCACTATGACTCTGATGTTTGACAATAGATATCCAAACAAGAGGACTATTAATTCTAGAATGAAATCCACAATATTTTATAAAGAACCAAAACATGCAAAGCTAATCTAGCACCATCATCATTTATCTCTCATTCTCTAACTCTAAGATCAAGTACATGAGTTTTCCATAACAAAATACTTCTAATAACTAATCCAAGAGAGGTTAAGGATCTGGATCACTTGTCTTAAGAACTTTTTTGGATCATTCAATATGCCAAAGGGTATCTCCAGGAACTAAATGAAACCATTGTAGCTCTAGGGATGCATTGTTGATATGCTAACCTCTCAAACCTAAGGTTTGTGGAAATCCATTATGAGTTCGATTTGTAAGAATAAATTCACCATAATCCACAAGTTAAGGAATCCATCAATCCTCGGGAACAAATACTTCCCTCATGCCTCCTAGTCCAATTGACATATATACATGTCACACCCCGACCGCAGATGCCCAAATTTTCCTCTTTTCTTGGTCTCGGTCTAAAATTTTAAATGTTTTTTTTGTGTTGGTGGTTTCGCTCCAGTGCGTGGTCACCGCATCGTTAGCAGTGACCGTGCGTTCAGCCCGGGTGACCGTCTGTTCACCCGGTGTTTTAAATATTAAAACTGTTAAGATGAAATTTTATTATTATTAAATTGTTGTCATAATTTTTTGAAGTTATTCATATTGTATGTGTGTCTACATACATGTTTATATATGTGTATAAATTTGTGTATATATATATAAATAAATATATATATATATATATATATGTTTTTATGTGCTTATGTATAAGTACATACGTTTATATGTGTATGTATATATATATGGTTATATATGTTTAGATATATGTATATATTTCTATACCTGTAAATATATATATATATAGGTGGGTGTGCGTTTATCTTTAAATGATTTTAATATCCTAAGTGTTTTGATTAAAAATAATAATTATTATAATTACCTAATTATTATTATTATTATTATTCATCTTATTATTATTATTATTATTATTATTATTATTATTATTATTGTTTTTATATTTATTTATTTTTTCTAACCCAAATCTCCACCTCTCTCTCCCACAGCCCCCCCCCCCCCCTTCACTCCTCTCTCCCTTTTCCCTCTCTTTTTTCCCTCTCTCTTCGCGCCCCTCCTCTGCGCACCCGCACCGGCCCCCTATCCCGGCCCACCTCTAGCACCGCTTCCCTGCACCATCACAATCCGGCATCCTCCCTCGCCACACCCTCGTCCAGCTCCCGCTCTGCACGGCGTCCCGCATCCACCGCTCCATCGTGCAACCCCCCAGCCTCCGCCGTTTTTTGGTCGCCACTCGCACCCTCGGTCTCCGCCGTTTTTCGGCGAGCCTTCCGCCGGCCGCGCAACCTCCGGCCAGCCACTACAGACCTCCGGCCAGCCACTCCCGACCTCCGGCCAGCTGCTACCGACTCCTTCGGTCGCACCCCTGCCCTCCTCTCTTGCTTGCGTTTCCTCCGGCCGCCGGTCTCCCATACCCTGCTATTCCCGTAACCCTCAGCCTCTTTCCGGTGTATTCTCCGGTGAGACCCGCTCTAGCCAGCGGCCTCCGACTGCCCATTCGGGCATCCCGTCTTTTTTTTTCTGTGGTCTGGTTAGCTGTCGCGGCCTTGCGTCGGCCAGTGGCGCACCCGCAAATCGGTGCGCGACCCCGGTTGTCGTGCACGTCTCTCTGCCGAGAAGAGGTTTGTACTGCTTCTTCGTTTGGATTATTTAAATCAATGGTTATGCGTTTTTAGTTATTCTGGGGGGTTTTATAGTGCTTATGCGAGGTATTTCCGTGATACTTCAATCGTCTTCTTGTGTGTTTTTCTTGTTGACTAGGGCAGGCATCTAGACCGCAAGACATGGTTCTCCCCTTCGCCGAGCGGCGTCGCGTGCATGCACCTTTGAGGTAGGTGAGTCCATGATTTTCCTTTCCATTTCATTTCCTTTGATTCTTGAGGTTTATTTAAATTTATAATCTTGTTTCACATCTATATGATACTTATATTAAACTTGTTAGGATATTTTTAAGTTGTTATATTGTGGTAAGAATAGGTTTCTACATGAATCTTGGTTTATGCCCTTTTTTTATTAATCCTAAGGTGTTTTCTAAAAGTGTAATTTATGTTCCTGGGGCGATTTTGGATGGTTGAGTGGGGGTTTTCCCAATAAATTGTTTTGTTAAATTGGTTTGGATTATGTTTTAAAATTTACATGCGAAAATGCGTTGATTCCTTCTTTGCGTGGTTTAAATTTTGTTTTAGAAAGGTCATTTTGATTTATGAGCATGTGTTGTATCTTATAAATGAGAGAAATGGATGATTTTGGGCTGAAACCAATTGGTGCATTTACTAAATTTGGTTCCAAATGTTTTGGTTGGTTTTAGGGAGTTCCATTGGATGAAGACACAACCATGGGTTCCCCAGGTGCACACATGGTTGTGCAATAAAGTGATGATGGAACCCTAGAACTAGTTCCGCTCAAGAACACCTCTTCTCACATCCCTCTTATTTCTTCTAAAATTGTTCTTTGTTTTCAAAAATGGGGTAAGTTGTTCTTCTTGCGTTCAAAAGATGGATTCCAAATGGGTTCCTCTTCATTTGGCTCGATTGGCCTCGAAACGTACTTGGGTGTGTGGTTGGAGGCTAGGGCCCGTTTGGCTTTTGGTGTGAGTTTTGGCGAATGTTTTCTTGAATGCTCGTTGGATTCTTTTGTAAATTTAAAAGTAGTATTAGTAAGATGTTTTGGGAAAACATATTCAGGAATGCTGTTTTGAAGGCCTGTTTGGCTCTTCTAACTCCAGTGTAATAATTGTGTTGACCATTTTGAAAAGAATATGTTTTGCGAGAAAGGGAATTCCCGTTTGGCAACTTAATGTGTTTTAGAAAATGGTTGGAATGTTTATGTGTTGTGACGGCCCGATTGGTACTTTGGTGATGTGATATAAGTATACTTATATATATATATATACTTGTGGGGAAAGTCTACAGGGGGACTTCCCTTCAAGGATTTTCATGTAGTGGTGTCCATGTAAGGGGTTGGAAAGTGCAGTGAGATGAGTCACGCATGCGAGGGCCTCCCACTTACACAGTATTATTAAAACCACCGTGGGTTCCTGGGCGTCTTTTGTAAAATCGAGTAATGGTTGCTGGCTAACCCCGATTAGACGGGTTAGTCCCGCCTTGGTAGGTAGGCCTTATGGGGCTTCCCACTGGTTGGCTGTTAGGGCAGCCAGTTGGTTATTGACTGTGGAGTACCATGCCGGCAGGTAGTCTGAACCCGAGTACATCCAGGGGTTTTCTAGGGATGTTTAGGATCGCCCATGGTTATTGCTTATAACATATTGTTTACCTTTAATTGCACTTGTTTCCCTTGCTTGTTTACTTTCAGTCATCCTTTACAGCCTATACTATTGCATGTTTCCTTTAGCGCTACTTGTCTTGCTTGTTGGTTTGTTCACTTTCTGTTGTACTAGTTTGTTTCAATCTTTTGTTTACCTGCTTCCTTGCTAGAAAAATCTGAGTCTTTTTATCTTGATTTTTCTTATGAAATGACAAGTGGTTTTGGAAAAGGTATTTAGCATGTGTTGGATTTTTAAATGAAGTAAAAAAGTTATGTTGGTTATTTTAAAACTTGACAACCTACTTTTATAATTGTATTTCAAACTAGTGTTAAAAGATTGTTTTTGGAAAGGAAATTTCTGGATTCTGTGGTTTATCTTGGCATTCCTATTTAGAATTTTAAATGCCCACGCCTATATTATCATTCCAGTTGCAGGTTCCTTGTGTTCAGGTTTTCCTGGCTTGAGTCGCTCAGTGATGGAGCGACGTTGGTTTTTAGTTGGGTGGTGACCTGCAAGGTCACGTGGATGTATGTTTGTGGTGTAATTTTGTTTCTCTCGTTATTGTTTGTTTGTTTAGTTTATTTTATGTTCTTTCTTTTGATCCTTTATTTTTTGGGGCTGAAATCGTTCCCAACGATTAAAATTTCAATTCCCGGCACTTGTTGCCATCCCGGGGGGATCGGGAACGCCCCTCGGGACTTTCCGCGGACCGACTCGGGTGACCGGTTCAGGGTCGACCCGGGCAGGTTCATGACAAAATGGTATCAGAGGTAGGTTCTTGTTATTTGGGTTGTCCGGTAGGTGGAGATTAGGAATGTCGGGACTCGAGAGGTGGGTACGGTAAGGACGTCATGAACCCTCACCCGTTCTGCACCTCGAGTTGTCAGGGTAGTCTGGGAATTGTGTCTTTGTCTCTTTCTGGTTTTTCTTGGATTGAGAGATGACAACAGAGGCAAGCCGACGTTACATCGTGATTTTACATGAAGTAGTGACCCATGTGGAGTCTGAGTACACTGTTTGAATTCCTCCTAGTTGTCGACACTGACTTGGGACATGCCCCACTACCATGTCGCTAGCTTGAGCGTGACTACTAGTCCCTCACTCCAGTGGTTAATGCAAACTTGGATGCTGCTTTCGTTTTGGTCGGCGTAAGGGAATTGTTGGAAATGAAAAAAGTTTATTGAAATGTCGGACTGTTTTCTTTTAAAAATAATTTAACTGTATAAAATGGGTTTTTAAAAACTGAAATCTCTTGAATCTCAAATCTGTTATTTGCTTGGAATTTATTAAGAATGGTTTGGGGTGAATCCTCAGGTCCTCTTTATGAACGTTTGCACATGTGTGAGAATGCATGGAAAGTGCGTGTTGGTGCGAGTATAATTGGAAAGTGGATAAAGACATGTGCAACGGGTCATGGGAGTACCTGAGTGAGTATTTGAAATTAAAGGCTTAGACTTGTTTTCTAAATTGGTTTTTAAATAGGGAAATGGTTTTGGAATGTTTTTGGTTTGAAAGTGGATTGGTTTTTGGAAAGTTGTCTTGAAAAAGGGTGGTTTTGAAATCTAAAATAAAAAGGGGATTTTGAGAAGGGAAATTTGGGTAGTGTTTGAAATTGTTTAGTTTTGAGCTGGTTGTTTTGGACCAAGATGTTACTTTTAATCATGCTTTGATTCGATATTGTTCTTGGCCTTGTTTTTTATATGTCGTTCATGAAATGCCACCCAAAAAAGTATCTAAGGATTCTAATAAGTCATGCCCAGTTTTTGGTCCTCCTCAGACTTTGCCTATTCTCTATGGTGATCAGGGTCCGTTAGAGGCAGTGAAATGGCTCGTGGAAGTGGAGCATGTCTTTAGAACGTTGGGGACTCCCGATAATGTTAAGGTTCGTGCAATTATGGAGTTGTTTGAGGGTCCATATAATGGCCCGGACCTCTCAGGCCCATTCCTTTGTCAAAAAGAAGGCCACAAAGTGTTCTAGAGGGTAAAATGGACTTTTCCCACACTTTCCAGAATTTTGAAACTACACGCCTTGTAGTTTGAGTACATGTCGTGTACCCTCTTGCCGGGTATACCCCATGTGGATGGCCATGTCTTTGCCACATGAAGAAGATAGGTACACGCCGTGCGTCCAATCTACATGTCGTGTAGTCCTTCCCCGCATACGCGTTACCGGGTTTTGACCAGTCGTCGGCCGTGTGTCGTGTTGGAGTCGTGTCCTTGCTGTGTGCAATAAATGAGTAAACATCGTGTGTCCAATCTACAAGCCGTGTAGTCCTTCCCCACGTATGCGTTACCTTCAAACCGTGTGTTGACCAGTCAACAGCCGCGGAGCCTCATTGGAGGCCGCGTGGAGACCGTGTGAAAATGGCCGAGTACACGCCGTGTACCGTAAGTACACGCCGTGTACTTTTTCTTTTCACGCCTATAAAAGGAGGGGTCCCCTCCTCCTTTCAACTCATACCTCTCCTCCCCTCTCCTCTGAGCAGAGCTCTCTCAAGAGACTCGAAGGCTCTTTCTTCCAAAACATTTTCTTCCGAGCTCCGATTTACGATCCGTCAGCAGCCATGGGATCGTAACGATGAGGCGGAACTTCCGAGCTTGGATCTGTTGTCTTTCCTATGGCTTTTCCTCTCCGACTTCCACCCTAGGAGGTTTTGCCGGGACGCCGATGAACATCTTCTAAAGTTGATCTGGGGGAGCGTTGTGACCAGAACCTGTTGAAGTAGGGGTTTTACCTTCGTCTCTCTAATTTGTGCATCATGCGGGGTGGGTGTTCTATTTTTTACGTGAAACACTTTTGAACCGGTTTAATAAAGATAATAACTGGTTTATATAATGGGGTTGGGAAATTTGTGATTGTTGTTACTTTATATCCTGTGATATTATGTTGTGAAATGAATAGGCTTATGCCTACTGAAAATAACGGTCTTTGGGGGCCTTTTCTTACACAAATAAATGATGCCCTATCTTCTAGACTGTTTTGTGAATGGAAACATCATGGAATGTGGAATTGGTTAATTACATAAAGTTGGCTGTTTAAAATCTGTAACCCTTGTGTGATCAGCCCGGTTGAACCAAAATGGAATAATGAACATGTGGGTGTTGGCTTGGTTACGTGGCATGTGATGGTGGGTGTTTTGTGGGCTGTTGTGGTTTGGGTGAGCAGCGGGGCTACGATTGACTTGGTTGTGGGAAGCTATGAATGTTTAATGGTGATGGGCAGTGGGGCTGAAATAAATGGTATTAAAGGGATAACGATGTGTGGTGTGGTTATGGTGGTTGTCAGCGGGGCTGTAGGGATGAGTTTAAATGTGAACGGACTATGGGTTGTGTTTAATAAATAATAAATGTGGAAGAATGATGGGGCTTGGTAATGAAACGGAAATAACAATCAATGGGTTCGTTGGTTGTTAAGAAGGGTTTTGTTGTGCTTCTTGTGTTTCCCTAACATGTTTTGTGGATGGCAGGGATATGTTTTATAAACGATTGAAGTGGTTGGTTGTGGATAGTTTCCCAGTAGTTAAGGAACTAAATAAGCTAATTTTTTCTGAAACGTGAAAACCTAAATGGGGTTGGGGTTGTTTGTTGAATGCATGCTTCGTGGTAGCAGTACCGAGGCACGTGCTCAGTTTCTCTTTTTAGAAGCCATAGGTTGGGATGATTGGTTGCTATATATATATATCTGTATCTTTTGTGTTTTATCGCACCGCAACCATGTTGAGCACATAGTGCCAAACACTCCCATTTCATGGGAGAGGGTGTTTTCCCATAGTTACTAGCTCCTTCCTGCTCCTTCTCCCCTAGGCTGTGATGGCTTGAGGCGACCATACACCCAAGACTCTTCGGGTAGGTTTCGATTGGGGTGGTTAGGCCTAAGACTCTTCGGGTAGACTTGTAGGTTGTGATGGTTTGAGGCGACCTTACACCTAAGACTCTTCGGGTATGTTTCGATTTCAGGCCCAGGTGTCTTCGGGCAAGAGTTTTGTTACTATTACTGTTCCCAATAATCTTCAGAATGAGGCCCAGGTGTCTTCGGGCGGGGATGTGGTCGTGGTGGTGAGTCACAGGTGTGTGCGGGCGGGATGTCTGGTTGTGAAGCCTAGGCGTGTGCGGGTGGGGAGAGTGTGACAGTGTCAATACGTTCAGCTAAGTAATGGGAAATGGTGTGGGGTACCCAATGCTCTTGTTCTTATACTACTACTACCTGCTGTGATTGTGTTTTGGTGAGTGTGGCTGTCGAGGTTGGGTGGATAGATTCCCTTGTTAGGGTTCTTCTGTTGTTCTCACAGGACATTAGGATGTCTCCCAACTTGTGCACGAGATCTTTTGGTTTCCCTACTGAGTATACTTGTATGCTCACCCTATGTTTACATTCAGGTTTCCAGGAGGACTACCAGGGTCGTGCGGGACCCTACTAGTCAGGCAGTTGGAGTTGTTGCAATTGTTGTTCTCTTTTTTTCTTTGGGTATTGTACTTTTGAGATTTCTTGTACTTGTACCTTGTTATAAAATTGTTTAAACATGCATGTGGGCTTGGTTTGGGTTTATCTATATACACTTGTTCTTTTCCTTTATTTTTGGTGGTCGACTTGTCCTTTTTCCCGATCCAAAATAATAAAAAGTGTAATGCCTCCCATATTTGTGAAAACTCATACCCTTGGTGCTAGTCACCCACCCGGGGCCTACTTGAGGCGGGACCCTGGGGTCATTATCTTCCTTTCGCCATTGCCAGCTCAGGAGGGGAATCTTTGGTGGGAGGGGGTCGTGACAGAATGGTATCAGAGCTGAGGGTTGAGAGATAGGATAGAGTCTTGGGTTAGGCACATTGAGGATTGCATAAGATTGTAGGGCAACATTGTTAGTTAATCTTGGTGCATGACATAGGCCACGGAATACCGTCTAGGACACGGGATTTTAGGGCCCCCGTGATCCGATGCAAGGAATCTGAGCCTACCGAATGACCAAGTTAGACTACATTGATTGCAGGGTAGAGACCCTAGGGAAGGTACATGCATCATCATATTTGTGTTTTACTTGATTTGGGTGTTCTAGGAAAGAAATTGAAATAAAATGATAAAATAAAACCTTGAGTTTTTCCTTACTACTTGGGCTTAGGTGATCCTTGTTTACCGTACAGCTATGGAACCTGGATGTCGTACCCGGGTGGCTCAGACGGCCGAGGCCAAGCAGATTTAGGTGGTCGATCAGTTGAGGATTGACCGAGAGGAGGAAGATAGCCAGTGTCAGAAGACTCTCCGTTCCTTCTAGCGGCAGACCCTCAAGAAGTACGAGCGTATTACTTCGGATACGGAGACGGAGGGGTGGCTTGAGGTTCTAGGGTTCTCTTTCACCTTGATCCGTGCTCTGAGGGAGTACTGGGTTCCCCTAGAAGTCAGTGAGCTGAGAGGTGCGGTGCGACATTGGTGGACTCTCTACCTCGGAGAGAGGATAGAGGAAGAGGTTCCATGGGCTGACTTTGAGAAGGAATTCCGAGAGGAATTTCTTTCTTCCATGATCAAGGTGGAGAAGCGGCAAGAGTTACTCTCCCTTCAGGAGGGGAGTATGTCGGTACGAGAGTTGGGGATCAAGTTCAAAGATCTCTTGCACTGTTCTTCTGATCTATTTCCAGATGAGGAATCTCTGGTGAGACGTTTGGAGGAGGCACTTCGTCCTTCGCTCCAGTATGTTGTCACCCCCTTCACCCTTCCGATGTACTTGGCAGTGCAGAAGAAGGCAGAGGTCGTAGAGATGATGCACTCGTTGGGAGGTGCACCGCGTGAGGTGTTTCAGCCAGGTTCGTCGAAGGGGAAGGCAGTCAGCAGCAGGTCTCCTGCAACAGGACCTTCCAGGTTCAGTCCAGTGGGGAGCAGGCCCTAGCAGTTCTAGTTCAGATCTTTGGGTCCTCGTCCCTTTTCCACGAGCCCATGATCGAGGTGTTTTTCTTGTGGAGGTTTCGGGCACGTTCAGAGTCGGTGCCCGACCCGAGCTCCGTACAGTGGAGGTGGGCAGGTTCAACTCCCACCGTAGCAGCACCAGTTGCCGGCGAGGCCCTTCCAGCAGCAGTAGGACCATCATCCTCCGAGGGAAGACTTTGCAGGAGGAGGATGACCTCAGGGTGCTCCTCAGGAACCTCGACCAGGGCATGGTCATGGAAGTGGACGACATCAGAGAGGCAGAGGAGCTGGGCGTGGACAGTTTCACGCAGTAGAGTTGGCAGCTCCAGTAGGACCAGAGGTGGTGCGAGGTACGATTTGTTTGTTCAGCACTCTTGTTTCTGCTTTGTTCGATTCGGGAGCCTCGCACTCTTTTTTTTTCACCTAGTCTAGCCCATGTTTTGGGACTAGAAGTAGAGAGACTTTCCATAGCACTGGTACTTAGTACACCAGTTGGGGGCCAGACCAGCGTATCTTGTGTTTGTCGGGGATGTGGGCTGACGTTGGGACCACAACGATCTAGTGGACACCTTCTTCTGTTACAGATGCAGCCATACGATGTCATCCTAGGCATTGACTGGTTGTTTTCTGTTAGTTCCGTTATCGACAGCTTCTGGAGAAGAGTCGTGTTCTCCGACGTAGATGGGCAGCGTGTATCTTTTGTTGATGAGAGGAGCTTCAGGCGGGAAGCCGGCATGTGGAGCCTCTCCTTTCCCTGTTGGGTGGGTTGTTAGTGGTTCCAGCCGATACAGAGATGATAGATGTCCCAGAGGTTGTTGGGGAGTTCCTCGATGTTTTTCCTGAGGAGGTTGTGACTCTACCCCCCCCCCCCCCCCCCCCGATGAGACGTTGAGTTTGGGATAGACTTACAGCCTGGTGCCCATCCGATTTTGATGGCCCCTTATCGGATGGAACCTTCTGAGTTTCAGGAGTTGCGGATTCAGATTGATGATCTGATGGAGATGGGTTTTGTTCGACCTAGCGTGTCTCCATGGGGTGCTCCGGTTTTTTTCGTGAAGAAGGCAGATGGTGGTCTCAGGCTATGCATAGACTACCGAAGGTTGAACCAGGTAACGGTCAAGAACCACTATCCCCTCCCGAGGATAGATGATCTTTTTGACCAACTGAGGGGAGCAGGTTGGTTTTCCAAGATTGATCTACGATCAGGATATCATCAACTGAGGGTGAAGGACAGTGACATCTCGAAGACAGCTTTCAAGTGCAGGTATGGGCACTTCGAGATTGTAGTGATGTCGTTTGGAGTTACGAATGCACCAGCTGTGTTAATGGGACTTATGAACTTTGTCTTCTGAGAGTTTCTAGACCGGTTCGTCGTTGTGCTTATCGATGACATCCTAATCTACTCAAGATCATAGGAGGAGCACGTTGAGCATCTCAGGGCAGTCTTGGAAGTCCTTCGACACCACCATCTTTACGGGAAATTGTCTAAGTCTAAGTTCTTGACATAATAAGTACACTTCCTTGGGCACGTGGTGTCTTAGCATGGAGTATCGGTGGACCCGTTGAAGGTGGAGGCAGTTGTTTCTTGGTCAGAACCCAAGAGCGTGGCAGAAGTTCGTAGTTTCCTGGGGTTAGCAGGTTACTATCAGAGGTTCGTTTCGGACTTCTCTCGAGTTGCTGCTCCATTTACAGCTTTGACTAGGAAGAACCAGGTCTTCCTGTGGAGCAAGCAGTGCCAGAAATATTTTGACTACCTCAAGGAGAAGTTGGTCAGTGCTCCCGTACTCAGGATTCCAGAGGAAGGGTTGTTGTATGAAGTTTTTTGTGATGCTTCTGGCCTTGGTCTGGGGTGCGTGCTGATGCAGAAGAAGGGCGTGATTTGTTATGGGTCTAGGCAGTTTCGCCCTCACGAGCATAACTACGCCACCCATGACCTGGAGCTTGTAGCAGTAGTGTTTTCATTGATGTTGTGGTGACATACCTATTTGGGGAGCGCTTTTTGGTCTTCTCAGATCACAAGAGCCTGTGTTATATCTTCTCCCAACGTGACCTGAACTTACGGCAGTGGAGATGGGTCATGTTTCTCCAAGACTATGACTTCGAGATCTCTTACACTGAAGGTAAGGGCAATGTTGTGGCTGATGATCTGAGCAGGAAGTCACATAACGAAGTGGTTCGGGAATCCGCTGATGCTTGGAAGTCGATGGGAGAGCTGGATGTCCTGCACATAGATGCAAGGGAAGAAGGTTTTAGAGGCTATTTGTTCCAGATGATGGTGCAATCCTCCTTTTTGCAACAGGTGGAGGAGTCTCAGAGGGGGGACTCCGAGGCAGAGGTGATGCGGGATCGTGTCGATCAGGGGAATGCTCTAGAGGGATGGTCAGAGGACAGCCGACATCGGATGCTTTTCTGTGGAAGGTTGTTTGTCCTAGAGGCGATGCGTGAGGTTGTTCTCCGTGAGTTCCATAGATCAGCCTTAGCGGTACATCCAGGAGTTTCAAAAATGTACCGAGGCCTGAGGGATCAGTTTTTGTGGCCCAGGGTGTAACGGGCAGTGGCAGAGTTTGTGGCTAAGTGCCTAGTGTGTCAGCAAGTGAAGGCTGAACACCGTGTTCCCGGTGGTGTGTTTCATCCTTTAGATGTCCCCGAGTGGAATTGGGATGACATCTCGATGGACTTCGTCACAGGACTACTTAGAGCTCAGTTTGGTTCTGATGTTATCTGGGTAGTGGTGGATCGACTGACAAAATCATCTCACTTCTTAGCAATCAAGGAGTCGGGCCCGGTGAGTACCTTAGCACAGAGGTACGTAGAAGAGGTAGTGTGTTTGCATGGGGTTCTGAGGACTATCATCTCAGACCGGGATACTCGGTTTACCTCATGAGTCTGGGGGGGGGGGGTTACAGCATGCTTTTGGCACCCAACTATGCCTTATCACTACTTTGCACCCCCAGACCGACGGGCAGACAGAGCAAACTATCCATACGTTAGAGGACATGCTACGAGCATGCGTTCCGGATTTCGGAGGATCGTGGGTACGACACTTTCCTTTAGTAGAGTTTGACTACAGCAATAGCTTACACTCTACTATTGGCATGGCACCATTTGAGGCTGTGTATGTAAGGCCATGTCGTTCACCCATTTTCTGGGCAGAGGTTGGTGAGACAGGTGCTCTTGGGCCAGAGGTAGTGCAGAGCACCACGAAGAAAGTACAGCTTGTATGTGAGAGGATGAAGGCAGCTCTGGACCGACAGAAGTCTTATGTTGATCTTCGGAGGTGTCCCTTGGAGTTAGAGGTGGGAGAAATGTGTTCTTGAAGATTTCCCCTCGGTAGGGGTAGCAGAGGTTTGGGAAAGGGAGGAAGCTCTCACCTAGGTTCATCGGACCTTTTGAGGTGCTGAGGCGAGTCGGCGAGGTGGCATATCAGCTGGCCCTACCACCTCAGTTGGAGAAAGTTCATGACGTCTTCCATGTCTCCAAGCTTCGTCGGTACTTACATGATGACTCTCACGTTATCGACTGGGGAGAGATGGATATGGGAGATGATGCGACCATCAAGGAATGACCAGTCAGAATTGAGGATCGTAAAGAGAAGGTGCTCCATGGACGAACCATTCCCTTGGTTCGTATGTTGTGGAGGCATGGCGGCCTCGAGGAGAGAACTTGGGAGCGGGAGACCCAGATGCACGCTCAGTACCCGGAGTTGTTTTGACTTGTGTTCCCTTGTTCTTCTGAGCTTTGTGTTGATGTTGTGCTATGTACCATTGATATATGGAATTCTTGTCTTGTCAGTTGTGAGACCTTTTTGTTTTCTTGTTCCTTGGTATTGTGTAACATGTCCAGATGCGTGGGAAAGGGTAAAAACCTGATCCTTAATCGAGACGCATTAATGTGGATGAGATTGAACCCGTGCGGGTGTGTCAGTGCCGCCTAAAGCGGATAATATCTCGATATAGGTGAAGGAATTTCCCAAACCCATGTGTTCGGGTAGTGTGTTGGTTGTGTGGTGCTGGGGTTAGTGCGAGTTGAAAAATCCTAATGCATGAAAGTGGGAAGACCCAATTCTTAATCGAGACGCATTAATGAGGATGCGATTAAACCGTGCGGGCGAGTCAGTGCCACCTAAAGAGGATAATATCTCGACATAGGAAAAGGAATTCCTAACACATATGATTAGGGTTGTTGGTTGGGTTCCTATTATAACAAGAACCGTAAGAGGTATCTTTTTGGGTTCCTCTGGGTTATTTTTTTAATTCTCGGGGACAATAATGTTTTAAGAGGTATCTGATGTAATGGCCCGGACCTCTCCGACCCATTCCTTTGTCAAAAAGAAGGCCATGAAGTGTTCTGGAGGGTAAAATGGAATTTTCCCACACTTTCCAGAATTTCGAAACTACACGCCGTGTAGTTTGAGTACACCCCGTGTACACACTTTCTGGGTATACCCCGTGTGGATGGCCGTGTCTTTGTCGCGTGAAGAAGATAGGTACACGCCGTGTGTCCAATCTACACGTCGTGTAGTCCTTCCCCACGTATGTGTTACCTTGTATTGACCATTCATCGGTCGTGTGCCGCGTTGGAGTCGTGTCCTTGCCATGTGCAATAAATTAGTACACTCCATGTGTCCAATCTACACGCCATGTAGTCCTTCCCTGCGTATGCGTTACCTTCAAACCGTGTGTTGACCAGTCAACGGCCGCGGAGCAGCGTTGGAGGCCACGTGGAGACTGTGTGAAAATGGCTGAGTACACGCCGTGTACCATAAGTAGATGACGTGTACTTTTTCTGTTCACGCCTATAAAAGGAGGGGTCCCCTCCTCCTTTCAACTCACACCTATACTCCCCTCTCCTCTGAGCAGAGCTCTCTCAAGAGACTCGAAGGCTCTTTCTTCCATAACTTTTTCGTCCGAGCTCTGATTTACGATCTGTCAGTGGCCATAGGATCGTAACAACGAGGAAGAACTTTCGAGCTTGGATCCATTGTCTTTCCTTTGGCTTTTCCTCTCCTACTTCCACCTGAGGAGGTTTTTCCGCGACACCGACGAACGTCTTCTAAAGTTGATCCGGGGGAGCGTTGTGAACAGAACCTGTTGAAGTAGGGATTTTACCTTCGTCTCTCTAATTTTTGCATCATGCGGGGTGGGTGTTCTGTTGTTTACGTGAAACACTTTTGAACCGGTTTAATAAAGATAATAACTGGCTTATATAACAGGGTTGGGAAATTTGTGATTGTTGTTACTTTATATCCTGTGATATTATGTTGTGAAATGAATAGGCTTATGCCTACTGAAAATAATGGCCTTTGGGGGCCTTTGCTTGCGCAATTAAATGTTTCCCTATCTTCTAGACCGTTTTGTGAATGGAAACCTCATGGAATGTGGAATTGGTTAATTACGTAAAGTTGGTTGTTTGAACCCTTGTGTGATCACCCCGGTTGAACCAAAATGGAATAATGAACATGTGGGTTTTGGCTTGGTTACGTGGCATGTGATGGGGGTGTTTTGTGGGCTGTTGTGGTTTGGGTGAGGGGCGAGGTTGCGTTTGACTTGGTTGTGGGAAGGTGTGAATGTTTAATGGTGATGGGCAACAGGGCTGCAATAAATGGTATTAAAGGGATAACGATGTGTGGTGTGGTTATGGTGGTTGTCAGTGGGGCTGCAGGGATGGGTTTAAATGTGAACGGACTATGGGTTGTGTTTAATAAATAATAAATGTGGAAGAATGATGGTGCTTGGTAATGAAACATAAATAATAATAAATGGGTTGGTTGGTTGTTAAGAAGGGGTTTGTTGTGCTTCTTGTGTTTCCCTAACATTTTTTGTGGATGGTAGGGATATGTTTTACGAACAATTGAAGTGGTTGGTTGTGGATAGTTTCCCAGTAGTTAAGGAACTAAATAAGCTAATTTCTGCTGAAACGTGAAACCCTAAATGGGGTTGGGGTTGTTTGTTGAATGCATGCTTTGTGGTAGGAGTGACGAGGCACGTGCTCAGTTTCTCTTTTTAGAAGCCATAGGTTGGGCTGATTGGTTTCTATATATATATATCTGTATCTTTTGTGTTTTATCGAACCACACCCATGTTGAGCACATAGTGTCGAACACTCCCATTTCATGGGATAGGGTGTTTTTCCATAGTTACTAGCTCCTTCCTGCTCCTTCTCCCCTAGGTTGTGATGGCTTGAGGCGACCTTACACCCAAGACTATTCGGGTATGTATCGATTGGGGTGGTTAGGCCCAAGATGCTTCGGGTAGACTTATAGGCTGTGATGGCTTGAGGTGACCTTACACCTAAGACTCTTCAGGTAGGTTTTGATTTCAGGCCCAGGTGTCTTCGGGCGAGAGTTCTGTTACTATTACTGTTCCCAAGAATCTTCGAGATGAGGCCCAGGTGTCTTCGGGAGGGGATGTGTTCGTGGTGGTGAGGCCCAGGTGTGTGCGGGCGGGATGTGTGGTTGTGAGTCCTAGGTGTGTGTGGGCGGGGAGAGTGTGACACTGTCAGGACGTTCAGATAACTAATGGGAAATGGTGCGGGGTACCCAATTCTCTTGTTCTTATACTACTACTACCTGCTGTGATTGTGTTTTGGTGAGTGTGGCTGGCGTGGTTGGATGGATAGATTCCCTTGTTAGGTTTCTTCTGTTGTTCTCACGGGACATTAGGATGTCTCCCCACTTGTGCACGAGAGCTTTAGGTTTCCCTACTGAGTATACTTGTATGCTCACCCTACGTTTACTTTCAGGTTTCTAGGAGGACTACCAGGGTCGTGCGGGACCCTACTAGTCAGGCATTTGGAGTTGTTGCAGTTACTGTTCTCTTGTTTTCTTTGGGTATTGTACTTTTGAGCTTTCTTGTACTTGTACCTTGTTATAAAATTGTTTAAACATGCATGTGGTCTTGGTTTGGGTTTATCTATATACACTTGTTCTTTTCCTTTCTTTTTGGTGGTCGACATGTCCTATTTGTCGATCCTAAATAATAAAAAGGTTAATTCCTCCCATATTTGTGAAAATTCATACCCTTGGTGCTAGTCGCCAACCCGGGCCCTACTGAAGGCGGGACTCGGGGGTAATTATCTCAGTTTCACCATTGCCAGCTCAGGAGGGGCATCTTTGGTGGGAGGGGGTCATGACAGTCCAGCTCTGGACCGGTGGAAGAGGGTTACCCCATCGTCAATGCAAGTTGGAATGACGTGGGATGTCTTTAAAACCGTTTTCATCCAGTGGTTTGTGCCTGAGGAAGTGAAGCTGGATAAAAAGAGAGAGCTTGTGAATATTCAACAAAGCCAACAGACGATGAAGACATATGTTGACCATTTCAAGGAACTGATTTCCTTTTATCCAGATGTAGCGACACATGAACTCATGAAGGCCTCTCTTTTCATTGGGGGTCTTCGTCCAGAGATCAAGGAGCGATTCCTCCCTTCTAAAGACCATCATTTCGAGAAGCTGGTGGAGGAAGCATTTTTGGCTGAGTTGGATTCCGGAACACAGTTAGTTAGTACACCAGCCTCCCCGTTTGTTCGTAAGAGTTCCCCCTCTAGTGTGGAAAATATGACAGAGATACCTGTTCCTAAGGAGTTATCCCCTTTAGTCCCAGCTTCCAGTTCATCAGATCATTCAATGGTATGCTATCAGTGCGGTCATTTTGGGCATTTAAGGAAGTCTTGTCGCAACCCTCCCAAGACGTGTCATTGCTACAGCTATCTGGGCCATCTGGAGATGTTTTTTAGGAAGCGTCTCTTGAAGAGGACGCTGTGATTGGAGAATTTCAGTACCTGACTATGAGGCAGGCGATGCTTCAGCCATCAGAGCCCCAACCACAGGTCACGGGGTGGAGCTCACGCACAGTCAGGAGTTCCCAGGGCTGTGAAGCTTTGGTCTGGGTTTTGTTCCGTGTTGGTGGTGGAACAATTAGAAATATTTTCATATTTTCCTATCTTCTATTAAAGTTTCAACATCATTGTAAGTACATTGTTCTGCTATGAAGTAATGATGAACTTGTTCAATTAAAATCCAAGTAATCTTGTTTGTGTTGATGTGATTATTCAAATCGTGTGTCTTTCGTAAAGTGTGTTAGACCTTTGTGTAGGTTTACTTTGGTTTATCTATGCTTGTCAGATGTGGTTATGATTGTGGATTTCAATGGATCATGTTTCCGACTCGATGTTAGGTTAAGTATTTTCTATGGGTTATCCCTGGTGTTGAAGTTTGTTGAATCTAGTCGTGGGTTCAACGTTTCGACGGAGTTGTTGTTTTGATCGTGTAATAGGAGTCGGTTTGGATCGGTTATGAGTTCCCGCACTAGACCCGCCTCCTTATTGTAGTATGTTTTGAGTGTTAAAATGTTTCGAACTAGCTGATTTCTTGTGGTGGGGAGAACCCCTCGTGTTCTTCCCTCAACCTCGGACTTTGGTTTTCTCTTGAATCTTGACCGACTTTTGGATTGGTGACTTTTTGGGGGCAGAAAGTGTCTGTGGTGGGGAGAATTGTCACACCCCGACCGCAGATGCCCTTATTTTCCACCTTTCTTGGTCTCGGTCTGAATTTTTAAATGTTTTTTTGTTGGCGGTTTCGTGCCGGTGCGCGGTCACCGCATCGTTAGAGGTGACCGTGCGTTCGGCCCGGGTGACCGTGTGTTCACCCGGTGTTTTAAATATTAAAACTGTTAAGTTGACATTTTATTATTATTAAATTGTTGTTATAATTTGCTGAAGATATTCATATTGTATGTGTGTATACATACATGTTTATATATGTGTATAAATGTGTGTATATATATATACATAAATATATATATATATATATGTTTTTATGCGCTTATGTATAAGTACATATGTTTATATGTGTATGTATATATATATATATGGTTATATATGTTTAGATATAGGTATATATTTCTATACCCGTAAATACATATATATATATATATATATATATATATATATATTTATAGGTGGGTGTGCGTTTATCTTTAAATGATTTTAATATCCTAAGTGTTTTGATTAAAAATAATAATTTTTATAATTACCTAATTATTATTATGATTATTATTATTATTATTATTATTGTTTTTATATTTATATTTTTTTTCTAACCCTAATCTCCCCCTCTCTCTCCCGCAGCCAGCGCCCCCCCCCCCCTCTCCTCTCCTCTCTCCCTTTTCCCTCTCCTTTCTCCCTCTCTCTCTGCGCCCCTCCTCTACGCACCCGCACCGGCCCCCTGTCCCGGGCCCCCTCCGGCGCTGCTTCCCCGCACCAGCACACTCCGGCGTCCTCCCTCGCCGCACCCCCGTCCAGCTCCTGCTCTGCCCGGCATCCCGCATCCACTGCTCCCTCGCGCAACCCCCCCAGCCTCCGTCGTTTTCTGGTCGCCGCTCGCACACCCGGTCTCCACCGTTTTCCGGCGAGCCCGCCGCCGGCCGCACGACCTCCGGACAGCCGCTACCGACCTCTGTCCAGCCACTCCCGACCTCCGGCCAGCTGCTACCGACTCCGCCGGCCGCACCCCTGCCCTCCTCCCTTGCCGACGTTTCCTCTGGTCGCCGGTCTCCCGTACCCCGCTATTCCTGTAACCCTCCGCCTCTGTCCGGTGTATTCTCCGGCGAGACCCGCTCCGGCCAGCGGCCTCCGACCACCCGTTCGGGCATCCCATGTTTTTTTTTCTGTGGTCCAGTCAGCCGTCTCCGCCTTGCGTCGGCCAGTGGCGCATCCGAAAATCGGTGCGTGACCTCGGCTGTCGTGCGCGTCTCTCTACCGAGAAGATGTTTGTACTGCTTCTTTGTTTGGATTATTTAAATCAATGGTTATGCGTTTTTAGTTATTCTGGAGGTTGTTATAGTTCTTATGCGAGGCATTTCGGTGATACTGTGATCATCTACTTGTGCATTTTTCTCGTTGACTAGGGCGGGTATCTAGACCGCAAGGCCTGGTTCTTCCCTTTGCCGAGCGACGTCGCGTGCACGCACCTTTGAGGTAGTTGAATCCATTATTTTACTTTCCATTTCATTTCCTTTGATTCTTGATGTTTATTTAAATTTATAATCTTGTTTCACATCTATATGATACTTATCTTAAACTTGTTAGGATATTTTGAAGTTCTTATGTTGTGGTAAGAATAGGTTTTTACTTGAATCTTGGTTTATGCCCTTTTTTTATTAAGCCTAAGGTGTTTGCTAAAAGTGTAATTTATGTTCCTGGGGTGAGTCTGGATGGTTGACTGGGGTTTTTTCCCACTAAATTGTTTTGTTAAATTGGTTTAGATTATGTTTTAAAATTTACATGTGAAAATGTGTCTATTCCTTCTTTGTGTGGTTTAAGGTTTGTTTTAGAAAGGTCATTTTGATTTATGAGCATGTGTTGTATCTTATAACTGAGACAAATTGATGATTTTGGGTTGAAACCAATTGGTGAAATTACTAAATTTGGTTCCAAATGATTTGGTTGGGTTTAGGGAGTTCCATTAGATGAAGACACAACCATGGGTGCCCCAGGTGCACACATGGTTGTGCAATCAAGTGATGATGGCACCCTAGAGCTACTTCCCCTCAAGAACACCTCTTCTCCCATCCCTCTTATTTCTTCTAAAATTGTTCTTTGTTTTCCAAAATGGGGTAGGTTTTTCTTCTTGCGTTCAAAAGGTGGATTCCAAATTGGTTCCTCTTCATTTGGCTCGATTGGTCTTGAAACGAACTTCGGTGTGTGGTTGGAGGCTAGGGACCGTTTGGCTTTTGGTGTGAATTTTGGCGAATGTTTGCTTGAAAGCTCATGGGCTTATTTTGTAAATTTAAAAGTAGTATTAGTAAGATGTTATGGGAAAATGTATTCAGGCATGTTGTTTTAAATGCCTGTTTAGCTCTTCTAACTCTAGTGTAATAATTGTGTTGACCTTTTTGAAAATAATATGTTTTCCGAAAAAGGGAATGCCCGTTTGGAAACTTAATGTGTTTTAGAAAATGGTTGGAATGTTTATGTGTTGTGACGGCCCGGTTGGTACTTTGGTGATGTGATATAAGTATACTTATATATATATATATACATAATTGTGGGGCAACTCTATAGGGGGACTTCCCTTCAAGGATTATCGTGTAGTGGTTTCTGTGTAAGGGGTTGGCAAGTGCGGTGAGATGCGTCACGCATGCGGGGGCCTCCCACTTACACAGTATTATTAAAACCACTGTGGGTTCCTAGGCGTCTTTTAGAAAATCGAGTGATGGTTACTGGCTAACCCCAATTAGACAGGTTAGTCCCCCTTGGTAGGTAGGCCTTGTGGGGCGTTCCACTGGTAGGTTGTTAGGGCGGCCAGTCGGTTATTGATTGTGGAGTACCATGACGGCAGGTAGTCTGAACCCGATTACGTCCAGGGGTTTTCTAGGGATGTTTCGGATCGCCCATGGTTTTTGCTTATAACTTATTGTTTACCTTTACTTGCACTTGTTTCCCTTGCTTGTCTACTTTCAGTCATCCTTTACAGCCTATACTATTTCCTGTTTCCTTTAGCGCTACTTGTCTTCCTTGTTGGTTTGTTCACTTTCTGTTGTACTAGTTTGTTCCAGTCTGTTGTTTACCTACTTCCTTGCTAGAAAAATCTTAGTCTTTCTATCTTGATTTTTCTTATGAAATGACATGTGGTTTTGGAAATGGTATTTATCATGTGTTGGATTTTTAAATGAAGGAAAAAGTTATGTTGGTTATTTTAAAACTTGACAACCTACTTTTATAATTGTATTTCAAACTAGTGTTAAAGGATTGTTTTTGGAAAGGAAATTTCTGGATTCTGTGGTTTATCTTGGCATTCCTACTGAGCATTTTAAATGCTCAAGCCTATCGTATCATTCCATTTGTAGGTTCCTTGTGTTCAGGTTCTCCTGGCTTGAGTCGCTTAGTGATGGAGTGACGTTGGTTTTTAGTTGGGTGGTGACCCGCGAGGTCACGTGGAGGTATGTTTGTGGTGTAGTTTTGTTTCTGTCGTTAGTGTTTGTTTGTTTTGTTTACTTTATGTTCTTTCTTTTGATCCTGTATTTTTTTGGGCTGAAATCGTTCCCAATGATTAAAATTTCAATGCCCGACACTTGTTTCCATCCCAGGGGGATCAGGAACGCCCCTCGGGACTTGTCGCGGACCGGCTCGGGTGACCGGTTTAGGGTCGACTCGGGCTTGTTCGTGACAATAAAAATCCTTCCCCAAGCACTCATCCACCTATAAAGAAAACAACTAGGATTCCCATGTGAACACAATCATTCTAAACAAACCCATTTCGATAAAAACTCTAGAATAAAACATCATTCCACAAATATCAATGTATAAAATATGATGTTATATTGAAAAAATCATGTAAAATCTATGGTTTTGGTCCTTGTAGAAGCCTAAATACGGGTGTGGAGATAAGCTTGAAACTTCCCTAGGAAAGGTTTTATCTAACTCCACCACCACTATATAAAAAAAATTCAAATACCACCCACTACACCATGTGTAATACTATCCAACTGATAAGTAAGTGCTTATAACCTTTTTAGAATACTATCATCTTACCTTTCCCAGGGATCACTCATTATAAAAGGAGGAAAACCCCATCCTAGAAAACCTAATGCACTACTATAATCACATTTAGAAATAATCTGTTAATGGATGGTAAATGACTAGCCCATACTATGGAAAACATCATAGGATCCCACTGCTTCTATATAATTATTTCATGAGAGAATCTCACCCTCCTTGTAGAGTCATACCTCACAGTCGACAGAAACTTCTGATCAATAATCCTCTATGTATAATCCTGAAGAATAAGGGTCAATAAATATTGCACCACTAGTACACATGGTATTGAAAATGGTTTACACGCTAGGAAACAGTTCTCATAATGTGGTGTGAAATCTCCAATTGCGTCAAATAACACATACTCTATACATAGAACCACACTCAAAGTTGTTGCAAGATCCTACTTCTTGGAACTTATCCTTTCCCTTTTCTATATATTTCCTACAAACAAGGATTTCTATAACGCCTTATAAAATAAAAAACCTCAAACACACAAGTTATATAAACTCATAAACTACACCATGAAATTATTTGCTTCAGGAGGCACTTTCTTTCCCACACAGTTTTGGACCACGTCTTAAGAACATGTCCCATTGGATGAATTTTACCTCTTCCTATCATCTCAAAAGTCATGTTAAGCATCAAAAAAATTGGTATATACTGATTCCTCACATCACCCATTAGAAATATCACCTATAGTACCAATATCATTAATCGCTTACATCAAAGAAGTACATTACCACCATAGGTTCACACTGATCCTCTACCACAAAAGAAGGGGGTTTTCAAAAACTTGTAACTTCGAATATCATTAACTCTGGTACTTGAGATGTACACTCATAATATGTGTTCCGTATTTTGGTACCACAAAATCTAATCACTACTCCACCTAGAATTTAACATCCTGACATGGGTGTCAAATGCCAATGCCCTGTGTCACTGGGTCACATAGCCTCAGGTGCACCTGCTTGTAAACCAAACGATGCCAACTAGTATAGAGGGTCTATAATGATATAGTTGGGAGACTGTACCCTCACGATCAAATTAATATAGTGTTATCAAAAGTGAATTAAATGAATGAATTATATAAATCACTCATAGACGATAAACATCTTGGTGACATAAGTAAAGGTAAGTAGATCCAATGGAAGTATCATATAAAAATGAGTATGTCATATCGCTTTGAAAAATGGGAGTAAATACACTAAAATATATGACTAGTAAAATACTTGTATCAAAAAACAAAACAAACAAAACAATCTATATTTAGATATAATCACTAGAATAACTTGTTCCTCTACTCCCCTACTCATATGTCGTACTCAATAAAGTATCATAAAGTCAAAGCATTCCCTGATCCCAACCTATATCCAAGATGCATGTCTAAGAACCCAAATTCATCCAAAATAGGGTGTGGGATAACACTCATTAGGACACCACCAACCGTGTCTATTGAAAATATAGTCTATGTATATATGCTAATGAAGTGTGTAATATGTGACAGTAATATAAATGAATAAATTGGAGTAACATTGTACATCCATCTTGGATCATTGTGAACTAGAAACCATAAATATAGGCTAACTATAAATCATGATAATTCATGAGTGATATTATCCAGTATAACAACTATAATCAAACACCCATATTAGGGTTCAACTGTAAAGCATGGTAAAACATCTACTACAACCTATGTTGAGTAATCAAATTTCATACCCAATGGGCCAGATCTAATCTATAAAATACCAAGGCATCCTTATAAAGTTAGGGCTACTTGGGCCTGATCTAAGGAATAAATGACCAAGTTATCTCCATAGAGTACCTAGATCTTTTATATAGAAACCTTAGTATAGACTTAGGAGGTGACCAAGGAGCATGTCCATATATCATGTCAATGGTTTTCCAAGAAATCCAAATCCAAGGAGTTGTAATGTCCTTAGAATCAAAAGTAATATAGATCCATAGAGTAGAAAGGTCTATGAAAGCCAGTGTAATGATGTTTCAGACCCACACGCAATGGATCGAAGGAGTGTAATTTTCCTTGTAATCCAACATAATCATAATAATCTCATCAATTATTTCATATTAATAAATAAACCATAAGTTCATACAAATCATATCACATTTTTCATTTAATTTATTAAAACATTTTAATGACATTTAATCACATGGAAATGATTCATAAACCATCTCTTAATTACTCACTCAATTCATTAAGGCACCCACTATAATGTTTTTCTCATAAACACACCCAATGTGTTTGTATAATAGGGGGATAATACATAAAAACACTTCATGGGTCGTTTGGGTTGAGGTGGACTACCTCAACCCATATCACAGTATTAAGTGGGGAACTAATCTAGCTTACAACAATGTAACAAAGGAATTAAATTAATTTAAGGGAAACACTTAGAAATTATAGAATGTGGAAAATGGAAACTTGATTTAAAACAACTTGACATTGCAGGAATAGGTATAGACCACCTATATTATGCATGTGTTAGAAAAATTCTCTAGTATCAGCTAAAAAATCGAGCCCATCAAGATAAAAATTATGAATGGATGAATAACCTAAAAATAAAGAATATTTACTTTCACTAAAACAAATCAGTTGATATGAGGACAATTGAAGAAATGTGAAAGATGAGTGCAGATCATACTGGTGCAAATCTAATGAGATAAATGGCTCACAAATCAGAGTTTGAATGAAGAAACATCATCACATCAAAAGTTTATTATTGAATAAGGCTTAAAATGAAATAAATATCCCCTATATGTTGGAAAGAGTAGAGTAAAAATGTGTTTAATCATATTATAAATTTAAGGAAAATAGTAGTTTACCATAATCTTATGTGTCACATGGTTCAGCTATAGGTATGGATAAATCATGAGCATTCCCCTACCTCAAGAGGGGTATTATATAGTTTATGTGCATGGTTTGGGAGTCAATGATCCAACTATTCCATTTTATTCTTCTAAAAAATAATTGTGGCCCACATAAGAAAATGACATAGTTTCATCAAACCGTGTATCCCTGGACAGATCCCCCGACCACCCTAGATGTTTTACTCTAACTGTATATCCTATGATTCTTGGTATCTATTAACTGTGTGGCACTACTACCTTTTCCCAAAACCAAGAATCCAATCTCTATAAATTCAATGCACACCAACCAAAACTCTTGTGACATCATTATACTATCACACTAGGAAAAAAGATTTAAATTGAATTAAAAATGATGTATTCCATAAAAAAATAGGGATCATGAAATCTTCCCCCTTAATGAAATTAATCCTTGAATTATCCTTCCAAGGCTATTCATACATCATCTGAGAATAACTTTGACCACTGAGTATGTACATCAGCCTCCCTCTCCATATGTATCATATTAAACAACATTATGCTTCCATTACAACATACTATATTAACTAACTATCCTAAAAGAGAGTTTACGGTCCAATCAACTATATGTATATTTTATGCCCTGATAGATGCATCAACCTATAACTCATCCTCATCCATATAAAAAGTATAAGACTTTTTTGAGTGATAACAACATAGTTTAGATACATGGAAGACATAGTTCATGACAAAGTACCTCTAAGGTAAATGTTACCAATAAGATACCAGCTTGAGTCTCCCCAGTAACTTGAACGGAATGATATGTTAATAAAAAATAATACCCTATATCGGAATTCATATATATCCCATCCATGGAGATATACATAGAAATAACTCATCCCCAACCTCAAACTCTATCTTTCATTGAAGGTGATCATGGTAGGATTTCTCTATAAATTATTTTGTAGCCATCCATTATATAATCAATTGGTCCAACTATAAAGTCTCTTGAACAAGACTCAGTTCGTCAAGCATTTCCTCTCTAGCCAATATCCAGAACAGAGATGATCATAATGGCATGTAAAATAAATCCTTATATGGTTTCATCTTTATAGTATTATAATAGCTACTTTATTATAATAATACAAACATGGGTGTATCCCTCTCTATAGAGACCCCAAAATTAGGGATGCATGCTCTAAACATGTCCTCTAGAACTGAATTCTGTGCTATGATTGTACATCATTTTGAGGGTGGTATGCCTTGCTCAAAATACATTGTTTACTTAATTCCCTCTATAATCTTTTCTAAAAAGGATATGTCAACCGATAATCCATGTATGATACACTACTATGGGGAACCCCATGAAGGCACAAAATCTAACATAATGTATCCCAGGATAATCTACTAAAATGGTCTCCATGGTCGGTAGGAAATGGGTTACCTTCATCACCCTATACAAATCAACCCATACAACATCAATACCTTATGGTGACATCAGCTACCCAGTCACAAAATCCATCACAACATCATCCCACTTCCACTCAGGGATGGGTAACTAATTTAAGATCTAACTTGTTCACTGGAGTTCTCCATTCATCTATTGACAAGTGGAACACATTGTGAAAAATCATAGTTCCTTGGGATGTACAACCCATGTTGAATCATGAAACACTCATATTATCTCCTTGTGTATGTATTTGGTAACCCAAAAATGACCATGTATTGAAAAAATTTATTCCTTGGCAATGGACTGACCAAAAGGTGGGTCCTCACTCACATGGTCTCCCATAGGACTTTTCCCTCATAATTTGATAGTTTTATTAATATCACCCTATCCAAAAGTGTGGAAGTCACTACCTATTATAGGAGAAAATCATTCCCTTAACCATCCTATACCTCCATTTGAATCTCCAAAAACAAGGTTGTAAGCTTCCATGCACTATTGGCCTCCTAAAATGAATATATCTAAGTCCTCCTTATTATTACATTAGAAAAATCATTTCCCTTTTCAAACATATAGGAGCTTGAAGTCAAAATAATGTAGGAATTCAACACACCTTTTTTGCCTTGTATTAAAGTCACGCTATGTAAATATATACTTGAGGCTTGGTGGTCTGTGTACACCAAAAAACACTCTCCCAATAAATAATTCCTCTAAAATCCCAAGGCATATACAATAGAGGCTATCAAAAAATAATCTATTGGGTAGTTCCTCTTGTGTTTCCTCAACTGATGAGACTCATACACCATTACTCACTCCTCGTACATCATAACAACTCCTTGCCTAATACCTTCTGCATCATAATATCTTGTATGAATTCTATCTAGCTCTAGAAGAATCAGGAAAAGAATATAAGTTAGTCTCACTTTCAGATCCAGAAAGGTTGTCTAATAGGCATAAGATCATATAAATTTCACACACTTGTTAATGAATCCCATAATATTTTCTTATAAGGATGATAAGTCTTATATGATTCACCTATAATATCTAGGTCCTCCTACTAACCACTATATCTCAAAGACATTCAAGTGATTCTCACATGAATCTATATATCTCACCTTCTATGGGTCAAATGATAATTCTATCTTTGAGATAATATTACCTAGGAAATGAATCCTATACGTCTAGATGTGGCACTTTGTGAGCATAGAATATAAATGATTCTCCCTCAGTTTATCCAGAAATATCTAAAGAAATTTATAACAGTTTTTTCAATCATGAGAATACACCACGATATCATCCATGAATACCACAAAAAATGAATCCAAATAATAATGGAAAACTTGTTTTATCATTTCCATGATAACAGTTTATATGTTCTTAAGACTGAATGAAATAACCAGAAACTCCTATAGAATCCACCTTCTATGGAATGTTTTATGATGTACATATAAAGTTCAAACATGCACATGATGATAAACCAATCTCATATCAATATTTGAGAACACCCAATATCCTCAAATATGGTCAAAGAGATCATCTGTCCCTAATAAGAGATAGTAGTTATTATCCTTCAAGTTGATCAATTTCAAGTTATCCACATATAAAATAAGGGTTCTATATTCCATTATTGTATAAAGGACTAGTTTTCCTCCCTATAAAGTACTGGGTCATATAAGACCCTTTTCTTCCAAATATTGTATCTGTCGATTGAGCTCCCACAACTTCATAGTAGCCATCCTATAAGGGTGAAAGGATATCAATGTAGCTCCATGCACTAGATCAATGAAAAAATCTATCTATATGTCATGAGGAAAAACATAAAAGTATTTTGGGAATACATCACTAAGATGATCTACCACTATAGAGAATTAAACCTGAAAAATTACCTGATCATCCAGATATAAGCTAGAAATATGGACTAGAAACCTGCCCATCCCACAATACTTGGGACCTGATCTACCTTTCTGTTCATCCCACTCACTTATATGTATATACCTCCATCCCTCTGGTGATGTTATTTTTTTTAATGATTGAGGGTCAAGCCCTATTTTCTGAACAAAGAACGTCTTTTACAACTAGGTATGAGGGAACCTATTATAGAAAAGGGCCAAATTCCAAGGAAACAAAAGAAGAGGGAAGGTCAAAAGGGGGAAATTTGTTCAGAAGTAGCAAACATCCAAGCAATCACAAGTGAGTGCCTCGTTTCCCCCTTTCCAGACAATAAAAAAGTGAGATCAGTCTAAATGTTACATCACCCCCTCTATCAAGAAGTTTCACCATGATGGCAGTACAACGTGTCAGATCACCTCTCCAACCACACAAGAGGGTGGAGAAGAGACGGATGAAAGTTGGCAGCACACCTTTCCCTCAAAAGATCCACCCACCCAGACAAAGAATGAAATCAAGCAATGTAACCTGATGTGATGCGAGACCTGACAAGAAAACACTGAGAAAAAGTCAATGGAAAAGCATCCATTAGTCCATCAAGAAGATGACCAGTGACAGGATGATGGATTTCAACACACCCATACCTCATTCGATTATGCCCACCCAGTGACACATGCAAAAGATGTGCCACACCAAATGTAACAAGGCAAGCAAGGGATCACAAAGAAATCAGCCACTCAAGAGAAAACAAAGCTATTGAGACCAGATGGAAAACAGGATGAAATTTGAATGAATCACTACTAAAAACCAAACTGAGAGCACCACATGGTAGAAAATAAGAAAAACAAGCACCAAAACTCAATCCAAAGAGACTGAATCCATCACCCAAATCAAAACCTTCGAGGGCAACAAAGTCACCAATCAAGCATAAACAACATCACATATTGAGAAGGTAGCAACCAAAGCATCATGACAATCATGAAGAAACTGACCCCAAAAATAGAATCTGCATACCTCCACTGATCCCCCTCTGGTGATGTTATGTTTACCCTATGATTAGAGAAATCACTGAACACTTGAAAGAGAACCAACCAGTATACCTTAGGAATGATACCAAACCCAATCATCTAGAGGTCAAAGAGGTCCCACCTGAAGTGACACCCACCTACCTGAAGGGGTAACTCCTTAAAAAGTATTACACTCTCTGATATGATTCTCAAACATGTTTTGAGTGTCACAACACCGTAAAAATGATCCTCTATCAATAGTATCACCATTACTTTTACAAATATTAAATCATGTGAAGAACCTATATCAAAAATGTAAAATACTAGAGTATAATATAAAAATATCATACATATCAATGTAGAAGGAATGACACTCTTCGCATTAGGTGTAAGTTGTACTGAATATATCTTTCCAAAACAATAGTAATGATAAACTACATGACTACTCGAAGAAGTATCACTATAATATAAACGTACAATTGGTGTCAGGCTCCCTCATCCATGACCAACCACTTGGCCTGAATGACCAGTAGTAGTCCAATTTATATCCTGGAATGAGGCTGCGAATCCCTCTCATGAATCATTAGTTGAAATTGACCGCGTCTTGCTGACCATTAGAGGAATGTTCAAGTATAACCGATGTATATGGCCCATCCTACCAAAATAATTTCACTCTACTATGTCTATATCAAAATGGATCCTCATGTGTCCCTACCTCTGACACCGATGATAGTAGAAAAATGTAATATCACTCAATCCATGTATAATATCCCCCTAATGAGAAGTCTCAGATCACCATTTCCTAGAACCTATCATTGAACCACTATATCAAGAAGCTCCACTACACTGCTCTGGGCCTCCATCTTCCTTCATGTTTTGTTCCATTACTCAATATCTTAGTAATAAAAGTCAATTGAAAAACGTTCACATGTGACTGTATGACATGATTGAGACCTCCTAGAAGAATCTATCCCCTAGATTGATCATCAGAAAGATTGATAAGGACAAATATATGAATCTGTAAAAAGAGAGATGAATACTCTATAGCAGTCATAGTGTCCTATTATGGACACATAAGCTCGCTGGATCATTGATCTCATAGAGTCTCAACAAAGAAGTAGTCATAAAACCTATTTCTTAAATGACCCCAAACAAAATATAGAATCACATCAGTCTATATCATGAAATCCCTCCAATGCTTAGCCGACCCCTAAATCAAATACATCATGAGCTTCACTCTCCTATTAAGGGCTGTCTTTATATGTTTTTAGATCTATAAAATAGTCTCAATCCAGAGATCATCATCATGTTTCCATTCATTACCCATAAACCTGGGTGGATTCTACTTCTAGAATACCCATATATACTCATCCATAGTCATGAAAGGTATTAGGGATCCCTAAATGGTCGACATAAAATGCAGGAAACCCTCTTAAAACTGGGAATCTGCACCCATATCTGGAATATTTCATGGTTCCTCCAATGGAACTACTGGAAGTTCTCCTGGTGGCTCACATCCGACCATCTTCAGAGTATGGTCATCGATAACCTCTTGTCTCATGACTGGAGGCCTTCATAGTGTAATATCTCTACAAATGAAAATTTTGCACCTCCAAAAAGATTCGGTATCAACCAAATCACAGATATAACCATAGGAATGATACACATCCTAATATAATGAATCCACAACCCTATACCTACTCCTAAATGTAGGATTGGGTAAATGTAACACTTTTAATGTTCACAAGAGAAACTTCCTAATACCTTATCTAAATCCATGTCTATGTCAACCTCTCTGTCTCACAACATGGATCATAGTATATGGAATATCAATTATAATTTGAAACACCATTTAACTGTGAGCCTTATTTTTTTAAATTTCAATTTCATTTAAATTAATATTCATTTATATTTATCATTAATTGGTTAAAAAATAGATCACCATTTCAAATCTATAAGAGACCATTACACTTGTAAATTTGTGTGTTCGCTCCATTAAATCACAAACATAACATGTTCTATCCCGTGAGATGAATTGTCCTTGACTCAGCAGGTTATAATTGGCTATTTAGGGTGTCTTCAATAGCCTATGTAGGAAAATAGTATTTAGTTTATGGGAGGCATTCTAATTAATAGTTATGTTTCTCAATATCCTACAATAAAGTTAGTATATTAAAATTAAAAAACATAAGACATGCATAATAAATGTTATGTAGTCATGAAATGTATCATATATGGAATGTAATATTCATGTAAAGTGAATCATATAATATTTCTAGAATGATACATGATCCATGATTCCTTACTATAACAGACCAAGGGAAAAATTAAATTCATCAATTATATCAATAATAACATCACATGTCTGGTGAATCACCCAATAGTCCAATAAAATCAAATATAATAAGAAAAATATAGGAAAAAATTTTCTCATTCAATGGAATTTGGATTTTTCATCTATGTGGGAGAGCTAATCTTAGGTACAACTCATTTTTAAATTCTAATACATTGTTAATCTCTTGTCTCTTGTCTCATAATAGTATGTTAAGAAAGGAATACACTTTGATTCCACTTTTTAACCTCTTGTACATGGTTCCACATGAATATGCCCCAAGATCATGGTACACATGGCCCCAAGTGAACCACCCCTTACTCTAGAGGTTGTTGACTAGAAGCGAGGGTCTGTAATGGTACGGTGGGAGAAAATACCCATATGATAAGAGTATAGTAGAAATATCCCATGAGAATAAAATAAGTGGAATCATAATATAAATCACTAATATAAGATAAATATCCATATGAATATAGTAAAGTTCAATAGATCCAAAGGAAATATCATATACAAAATTATTTTCTCATGTATCTATACAAAATGATATGAAATACATGGAAATAGATGGCTAGTATAACACATGTATTAAATTAATAAAAACATAATAAAAAGTATCTACATAGAATCATAATCATAGATTTCTACTATGCTCTCCTAATAATATTCCATAATCAATCAATCATCATAAAGTGGGTGCTCTCCCCCATTCCTACATGCATACATGAAGTCATTCTAGGTACCCAACGACGGCCCGAATAGGGTGTGATATATCACCCAGTTGGACACCACTAATAGTATCTATAAAAAATAGTCTATGCATATAACCTAAAGCAGTGTGCAATATATGATAGAAATATAAATTAATAAGATGGAGTATTGCCTTCAATCCAACAAGGATCACTATAAACCGCCAACTGTAAACATGATATAACTATAAATAATAATAAAGAATGTGTGACACTGTCCAGTTTAACAATTGTAATATGACATCCATAATAGGGGAAAACTTTAAATAATGGTAAAACATCCATTGTGGCATATGTAGAGTAATCAGTTGTCAGACCAATGAGCCAGATACAAGGTATAAAATACCAAGTCATCCTCATCATTTAATGAAAACATGGTCTGTATTGAACATATAAACAGCCAAGGTGTCCCCATTTAGTCTATAGAGCATCTCCATAGGAACATCAGTAAAGACATTGGTGGTGTCTAATGATTTCTTCCATGGATCATGTTGAAGGTAGTCTATATAAGCTGGATCTAATGGGTAGTAATGTCCTTGGAATCCAATATAATCTGGATACATGGTGTAGAAATGTCCACGAAATCTAATGTAATCAAATTTCAGACCCACATGGGCTAGATCTGAGGGGTAGAAATTTCCTAGGAATACAATGTAATATTATTTATGTCATCAATCATTTCATTATCCATTTTATAACTATACATAAACTATGTGTTCATCAAACTCATGCCACATTTCCCATTTAATCCAATTAACTATTTTAATATCATGTAATCAAATGGAAAGTTGGAATAAACTATCACTCCTAATAATTCACTCAATTAATTAAGTCTCCAACTATGATGGAGATCACACACACACCCAATAGGGTGGTATAACATCAAGAATATACAGAAACACACATCAGAGGTGATATGATTTGATGTTGAAAACTTATAACTTTATCATAGTACTAAGTGGGTAATCTATCAATGTTATAAAAATTTAATCAACACATTCCATTAATTTAGGGACAATTCCTGGAATTTCTACCTAGAGGCACATTGGAAACTAGATATAAAATAAACATACATTGTTGGAAAAGTATAGGCTACCAATCTTAAGCCTATGTTAGAACTATCATCTTGTATCGAATCCTAACTCAACCTGGATTGGAAAAAAATGAAGAACATGTGAATACCCATGAAATAAGGCATATTAGATTTCACAAAAATAACTTTTTCAATGTGAATCTATATAAATAATGTTGGAATTGGAATATAGAACATACCGTAGCAGATCCAATGAGACAAAATGCTCACTAATTAGATACTGGATGATGAAATCACATTAAATCCAATGTTATATCTTGAATAATTCATCAAATAATATCAAGAGTGATACCCTATACATCAAAAAAAGGAGGAAAAGGGGTCCAATCATATAATAAAGTCATTGAAAAATTATAATTTACCCCAAAATTTGGTGGTTTGGGGTCTAGCCGCATGGTTTCCCAAAACATAGGCCAACCGTACATTTGCCTTTGTTATAAAAGGGGGGCCTCAGGTTTCATGTATACTGTTTGGGAACCACTGTTCCAAACATTCCAAGTTCCTCTAATAAAAATTAACAGTTTCTTTTATTTGTGAATGACCATGGTTTCATAGTTTCATCAAACCTTATAGATCTAGATAGATCCCTAGAAAAATATATAAAGTTTACTCAAAACATGAGACCTAGATCTCAAGGATTCTACTAACCATGTGGCATATCTTCCTTCTCTAAAAAATGATCCTCCGGACTCTATACAATCCCAGGACACACCAAAACTCTCGATACCTCATTATGAACTCCCAAATGTCCAAAACAATGAATTATACTATAATTCAAAATACTTCTTCCTCAAGGGAAAACCCAATATATTATGGAGAAAATTAGTGTCAAGGGAAACCATCTGATCTGTCAAGGGTCCAGAAAAGCTATAAAACTTGGGCCATCACATTGAGTCAATCCTCCACTTCCTAAGGTTCGAGAAAGAAATAAAACTTGAGTGGCATTTTTTTCTAGAACTCATCTAATGTTCTAAGACTCAATGTACCATCATCATGTCCTACTATAGCTATTGACTTCTTAGTATGTGGATAATCATCTGTATAATCCATATAATGATATAATCATTGATTTATATAAGATATCACCACATCATACTCACTTTGATGAATCAACTCGTGAGTGTTTCTCTAGACTAAGGCATCACCACTTAGCTTTTCATCATTATGACAGTTTCTATAAATCTGGGCTTGTTATCATCACATAGGAATCTTGAATAATTTCATGATGTACCATGGTGAATGACTATATTTGGGGATCTAACACAATATAGAAATGGAAACCAGAACACATTCCTATATGATGCATATACCAATATTTTCCCTAAAACCAGTGCCTTTATGTACTGATTTAACAACCATGTTATCAAAGTCCTAGTGAATAGATATGTCTACCACTATACCACCATTGGACACTCTTTCCTAATATCCAAACATGGAATAATTTTAAATCTATTTCCCTAGTTCCCAAACCAAACCTCACACCTAAACTAAAGAAAAATCCAAACTTTGATGATATACCTAAGAAGATCCATAACACTTCGAGATGGCTATTTCCCTTGAAATTACTTTATCACAACCCCACTGATTGGGGTCTAAGCCACAACAACCCTAAGTCTATATCCAATAGGAAAAATTCTATCCACTATTGCGAAGAAGGTATATCACAAACATGGGAGGCATTTTCCAAAATTATATTTATGCACATAGACTACTCCAAACCCATACAATGATGAAATGTAAAACAACAGATAAAAAATCATGAATTCATCTATTATTCCCCCATAATAGTATGACATTATATAATTGAATGATTCAAAAAAATTGAAATATAATACCATCAAAAATTGGAACTAAATTCACCCCTTCTTGGAAGGATGAGACTAATACCAAATGCAACGCTAAAATACACATCAATCTATCTCGCCTAAACTATGATACACCTACTATAGGTCCCCCAAGGACTTCATAAAATGGTCTATCATCTACATAGGTCATGACATGTGTGGTTAGATCCTATGAATGGGTGAGTATAACAATACCCAGTACGACATCTCTAAATCACTAAGCATAAGGAATCAAGAGTAGTCATCTTATCATAGGATATGAAAATCATAACGTGAGACATATAATAAAACATCCAGATAAACTTATAAAAGACTTCTATTATCAATGGTCTCAACCACTTCTATCTATAAATCTGTTGTGAGGTTTCCCGGTAATGGTCATCTTGGAGATCTCACTCCTCTAGCCCAACCATATATGATGTAACTTTTCTGATAGATATCACACTACGATGAATCAATATGTTGATATCACATCCATCCAATATCTGATGGCATAAATCCGAGAGAACAGCCTGTTTGGTTCTAACTACTATAAAACACTCAAGAAACTATGATGTTTCATCTGAGATACATACTCTATTAGACTAATACCCCCCCATCAGAAATATCATATCACGATATATAGATTGGGGTTCAATACTTGAGGCTCACTCGGGGACACCAGACCCTACAGGAAACAATCTCTTAGACTGATTATCAACGCCCATGTAAATATTAGCCATGCCAATTCCAAATTAGCCCTATTTATTGAAAACATAACGAAAATGAAGATCTCTTTTTGGAATTTCTAAGGGATCGATGCTCCAAGACATTAATATATCCCTCAAAGTGAACTAAGACAACTCAAATTAGAAAAATGGATCTCTCCCACACTACACTAATCATCATGAAGAAATATAGGGGTCACCCTCTATGATGAGAATGGGATAAAGTATTGAACCCCCATATGAAATGACTAAGGGAACACACTCCCAAATTACTCTCCTAAGGAATATCTCATGTGATCATAAAATATTCGTGCTAAAAATGAGGAATCCAAACTGTCCAAAAAAAGTGTATACAGTGTGTCCCTTAGGGTAACTGACATGTCTAACTAAGATAATCATTTCCCATGTCTGATTCTCACATTGATTTAACATTTCCAAAATAGATTGTTTGTCCCTGAGGTACACTGCTTGTAAGTGTCTAAGATAGAAATTATCATGTGTCATACCCTTTCCAATTTAATTTCCTAATTACAAGGTGTGTAGCCAACCACACATGGTATGTAGGGAAACATGATAACCTGGTATTGTACTCCATGTACACGTCATACTATCCTCCACGCATTCCATCACATGTGACTTGGAGCACATGGTGGGTAACTCTATAAGACCTTATGGGAATGTAACCCATGTAAGCATTGACCTGGTCGACAAAGGATCAAGTTTCATGTCACATGTGTGAGATGGTATGTGATACTTATCTCATTATGGAAACCCTAGAACCATACATATTAGACTACATGGCGTGTGTTCATAGGAATTCATGTTATGTAGTCAGGGTTTCACAAAATGCCAAATCTGCATCACGCATCTTCCCCCATTACTCTGAATTCATTGATTCTTCCTAGAATTATGTCACATTTCACAGATCTAACATTTATCAAACCACCATTCCACTAATATTTGGAATCTAGCTATATCATGTGCTTCGGAAAACACCTGACATCACACCTTAGTGGTTCCAAACACCAAGCTAATATCTCAATCCACTGATCGATCCATAGATATATTTTCAACATCATGTACTAAAATAATGAAATTTAATCCTCATCCCAAAACTATTGTAGAAATCCATTTCTCCAAATATTGAATGTGTCATAATAGTTCATTGTGTATTCATTGAATTTTTGTCTAAAATATAGTTCGGATTATGAAAAAATGTAGATTGGGGGGAGAAAATCATAAACCATAAAATTGAGGAATGAACCTTAGCCTTTGTTTGTTTTCGGAATTGATCTATTTTCGTAGGGAATATAAACTAAGAGGTATAAACATCAAGGAATAGAAAAATATTAATTATCCAAAAAAATAATGCAAATAAACTGAAACCTACAAAATGAATAATCCATGAATCAATTTTTTAGTCAATTCATTATCATTCATCTTGGAATAAGAAAATAGGGTTAAATTAAAAAAGATAGCATCCAACCTAATTTTGGATTAATCACTCACAAAGAAAAAATATACATCTTTTTCTTTGATGATATCTATATTTTTTTCTAGACATGGGTCTCTGATCTATGATCTGGTCATTATTCCTCCAAGAATGATCATATGAGACTCTCTCCTCAAATCTCCAAGGTTATGCAGCTAAACCCTTGATTTTTCTATAGAAACATATTTATATGTATTTTATGGCCCTAGAGAAAAATTAAAATAAAACAATTAATTTAATTTATTTCATTAAAAACTTCTTGAAAATTTGATCAACCTAAATATCTAATGTGTTGTGAGAATATGTCACACCTCATGTGAAACCCATTATCTAAACTCTACAACGATATCATATTTATTGTATGAGACTGAATTTTAGAGTTATTCCACATATTAGGAAAACTATGAATACTTAAAATTAATATATTTAATATATTTCAAAAAAAATTAATTTCACTAGGCCTCAGAATAGAACATCATTTCAGTGCCTGGTTCTGGAAGGTTTCCAAAAAATATTCAAAGATCTTAAACTGAAAAAAGCTGAAAATTACATTAATGATAGAAAAAATATAATTTTGATATTGGATAAAAAATCATTCCTTTAATGTTTAATGATTTGTATCTATTTAAGTTCCAGATTTCACCTTTGGTAGAACCTATTTTTGTATAAAAGGAAAAACACACATCAAGAGGTAATTTTTGGTGGTCTATAATAATTAATACAATTTCAGGATTTTTCCCTCAATAATTTTAATTCTACTGAGTAAAGAATGAACATTACATACTGGGTGTATTACTTCAACTAAATGTTCTCCCCCAGTTCAAGTGATTATATGTTTCAATGGACTTTTTTATTGGGTTATCTAGAGTTTAGGATGGACATGATGATATATTGGGGACCATTTAATGAAGCTAACTATCATCATATTGAAAAATTATTCATTCATAGTTAATTTTATTTAGGATATATCATTATGAGATACTTAGGACTCATGGAGATACAAAGATGGTTATCTCTAATCTAGACCTTAGTTTTATTTCTATGGTGTATATAGGACATAATCATTCATTCATATCTATGTTGTGTCCTATAATTTCGAAGAAATATTTTGTTCATTTGTTTTATATTTTAGAGGATCGTGGGTGAATCACTTACCCTTGGTGGAGTTTTCATATAATAATAACTATCACTCAACCATTTGTATGCCTATATTTAAATAATTATATAGTAAACATAAAAATTTCAATTGTGTTAGACCGAAATTAGAGAGTTAGTTGTTCTTGGAACAAAATTGGTCAAAAATGATACAGAATGTTTAGGTCGTTCACAATAAAATGAAATTAATTCGGGATAATCAGAATTATTGTAATAATCATTGGATGAGGTCTATGGAGTTCATCATTAGATATAACATGATCTAGAAGGTCTCTCCTCACCACGAGAAACAAATTCTCAATCTCAGGAGTAAATATTATCCCTAGTTTTTTAGACCATTTGGTTTTTTGGTGTGTGTTTGTGTCTTATTATATCAATTATTATTTCCTATGAATAAGAGTTGGGTTCCTGAGGTCCTCCATGTATCGAAGCTTTGTAATTTTATTTTTAACAACTACCAAATCATCAATCGGGGTGAGAGGGCTGTTAAAGAATATGAAAACATTTATGAATAAATAATCAATATTTATGATCATCTAGAGACAGTGTTGGTTGGGAAATTTTTTCCTTTTCTTGTTTAATGTGGTGACATAATGGTGTGGAGGAGTACACTTATGAGAGGGAATTTTATATTCACACTCATTATCCCAGGTTAATTGATTCTACATTTTTTTGATATGATGTATTTGAAATTATTTTGGTATATGAGTTTTATTCTCCTCTATGATGTGATTTTTAATTGATGGATTTATTCTTATTTAAGTTTTATCTCCCTTAATAGTTTGTTTCATTATTTATAAATGATGTTTTGTATTTATATTATTTGTTTCCCCAGTGTATTTATTGATCTTTGATTAAGAAATATATTATACTGGTTTTTTTTGTTTTTTTATTCACCTTACTTTCTCTTACATCCTAGGTTTTGTTTCAATTTATTGCCGGAGAGAATTTTTTGTGAGGTATCTGTTGTAACAATACATAATATACCTGAGTTGTTACTTTTTCATTCTAGGGTGTCTGATGGTTAATTATAGTTTTCATAAAATAAAATAGTTGTTCTAAAAAGGATTTTCAATTATGAAAGTAATCTATAATTTTTTTTTTTGTTTTTTGAGAAAATTTATAATCAATATAGGATTTTTAAAGTGATTTAAATGATTTTATTGTCATGTTCAATGTTTGTAAATAATAAAAAATTTATGGTTTTTAATTTAAAATTATTTTATGGATATTAATGTTTTTTAAAATACCATTTTACCCTTACATAGTAAATTAATAGTAAGAAAAAAGGTTAGTGTTTTTTTAAAGCTCATCTACTGGAGGTTTCTTTTTCAACATAATGTTAAGTCTGAATTGTTTTGTTCTATATAAGGGTAGGGATATTTCATGTAAGGGTAATATTGAATCATCTATTTCACATCAATATAGAATAAATATACTTGAGGTTGAACTCACATATTTGTTATTATGGCATGCCGACTTTTTATTACATAACATTTTACAAACAGAGGATCTTTAAAGTCTTGTGTCTTGGAAATTAGGAAAACAATACCTTAAGACAACATAAAACACTATTATAATCCACTTATAAGGCTTTATAATTATTTCATCCTATGTAAAATTATTTCATCTCATAACCTAGAGACATACATTCAAAGGAAAGTGTGAGCAGAAGGCCCAGTAAGGGTAAATAAGGAAATCAGTTTACTTGTGATATCAATACAAACATGATAAAAACATAAAGACAAGAGAATTTAATTAATAGGAATTTCATAATGAAAATTACATGAAACATAACTTGAATATGTGGCTACAACATTTCATTGATACATTCAGGAACATATCCCCAAGGTCCATCCCTATGGTGTCAAGAAAATTATCGAGGTTATTCACCAAGGTATTGTGAAACTTGTCATCTCTAGAGATTAATTCATTACCCAATGAATTGGAGTGCTATTTGGGAACACCCTTAATATTTCATTACTTTATTGTGATCCACATATATAAAAATCAAACATTTCATAAATAACCCAAATAGAATCAATGAAATGGGTTTCATGTCAAAATTGTGACATTTTAAAAAGTACATAAAAATAAGATCATTAGGTCATTTATAACCCATGGAAAGGTAGTGAGGGTTACATGTATGTCAATTACAGAATCAAATATATCATTTTTTTAGAATTATTAACACCCATATAAACGAAATAGGTATGGTTATTCACCTATAAAAACAAGAGAATATCTTGTGAGAAAGAGAACGAAATTTTGAGGTGAAATATCTGCCACATTACGGCTATATATCATGGTGTAAGAAAAAAATAAAAAGAGATGGGACAAGGGTATACCATAAATAAATGGATCATTTTGAAGTATATGGACAGAATGAAAATAAATAAGATCATGTTGTGGATATTTTTATGACACACCACATAAAAAAGAAAACTTGAAAACAAAGGGAAAGCACCATTTCTTTTACGAAAATTCGGCAGCCGAATGGCGTCACTTAAAAATTCAAGAAAATCTATTGATGAGAGAGGAAAGGGTATATCATAATTTGGAAATGAAATGGACATTAGTAAAGATATATAAGAACAATCCACCAAATAATAAAATGGAATTATAAGACATAACATTAAGGAAGTCATGAGTTAAGAGAGGAGGGTGAAAGGTTCCCTTACCGATTTGGTAACTTTCGAAAAGTACACCCCATGAAAGAAGGATCATGTAAAGAATATATAAATACCCATAAATTAATTTATATTACACAAAGATTATAATCATGGTAATTACATCCACCACATAAAAGGAAATAATAGCAAATATGCCATTAATCTCACAGGAATAAGAAGTGAGATGAAAATCTCATGTCACGTTGTATTCAGTTGAATCGTATGACCAAAATTTACTAAACACAAAAATAATCACAGAATAACATTAATATAAATATAATCCTAATAGTATATATCCTATTGGCAGTACACATTACACCACATGATATAAATAAGTGGTGAAAAATGGAAATATCACGGAATTAAAAGTGAGATAAGAATCCCTTACCTTGAAAAGTAACTTCAAAATCATGAAGGTAGGGACCTTTTTAGGGTTGAGTGAACCTTGGGGGGACTCCTTGGGAGAAAAAGAGACAATAACTTCGTTGAGAAGGATTTTGGAATCAAATGTATGGGGTAATGTCTTGGTATTTATAGGATAAGCGAGGGAACAAATCATTAATTTCCAAGGGACACCTCATTGGGGTATTGAAAAAACCATGGGATTGCTCTTGGTATTTGCACATGGTATTAGCCACTTGGGACACCTCATAGCTCATATTACTATTCATTATTATATCAGAAAGATAAAATAATTATTATGTCCATAATGATGTCATTAAACACTCGATACTCAAAACTGTAATTTCACTATTCACCGAAATTTCAACAGTTTCAGAAAAATCCCAAAAAATCACCTTAACCTAATATAGATTCTATGAATTCAAAAATGACCTCCATTTTTTTAATATAATTTTTTAAATATTTTTATTTTAATTTTTAAATAAAAAACTATTCACCCGAAAAAAATGAATACATAACTAATAATTTCTGGAACAGTTATTAAATTATTTTATTGAATCACATTACCTAATCAAGGTGCCTAAATTATAATAATACATTATTAAGTGAGGTTACTAATTCATTTAGTCACAATACTAATCATAAGCATAAAATTTCTATTTATAAGTTACTATTCACCAAAAATAAAGTTGATCTTATTAGACTTTAAATTTCTTACTGAACACACCACTGAAATAGGGGTTCTTTCTAACACTTATATACCAATGGTTTGCTTAATCCATTTGTAAAAAAGGGTTTTACCAATAGTTTTCTTAAACTGTTTGGTAAAACCAGGTGCAGGACACCGTTTACCAACAGTTCTAGTGAACCGTTGCTAAAGGGTTCTAAATTTACCCCCCTTTACAAACGGTTCTTGAAAAAAGTTTGTAATGTGTACCATTACCAACAATTTTGAAAATATGTTGGTAATGGTTTCTCCAATAAAACCATGTGGCCCTTCTCCTCTACCCCATTCAGATAGAACCCTAATTTTACAGTAGACCCCGTGATCAGAGCACCTCTACCCCATTCGGACGGCACCTCCCTCAGGTCCATCTCAGTTCCTCCCTCCGAACGGTTGGAATCTTTGCTTCCCCCATCCAAGCTGCTGAATCATCATTCGAACCATCCCAAATTATGTATTTTTTTAAGTGGTACCTTATTTTTATTTTTATCTATCTAATATTTTAGTTTTACGTTTTTATTTTGATGTGTATCTAGTTTTTTCTGTTTTTATTTAAACTTGAAAAGACTTTTAGATTTTTTTTCTCTGGAACCATAGAAAACCCTTTTAGATTTTTTAGTTGTCACTTTAATTTATCATATCATTATATTAAAATGTTATATAAATAGACTGGATATTTCTAGACCTCTCGGTGGTCACCTAATTGAATTGTATCTCACACATGGTTTGAGATGCCATTGGGTACCTAGATAGACTACATTATTATATGTTTATATAAGGGGAATCACCATTTTACAGATGCATTACTACTCACAAGACATAGGATGGAGCATGTAGAAGATGATTGTGTTTTATCTCATGAAAATAGATTGAATTTTAGAATTTATTTAGCCTCTTGTATAGTACTACTTCCTACTAGTTGTAACTATGTTTTTCTTCTTGAAACATGACATACATTACCATTATTCAGTTTATGATTCTGTTATTAGTTGGTACTACTGATTTGGTTAGTTTCATCTATTTCCAATATTTTCCCATTATTATCTTTCTTCTTCTTTTTAACTGATAATATTAAAATTGTGCAACTTAGGTAATGAGGGAATAGTCTCCCCCAGACACACCAAAGGCTCTCACTATTAGTCAATAACATTTGTAATTTTAGTAGATGTGTTTGAGGCCATGTGGCCATCTGGGTTTGTGTCACTAATGAGTGGAATCCTGATTTGGGACGTCACAATTCTGGGATATCCTTTTTATAAGTGTTTCTAATCAAATCCATACCTATAACTATTTATGGTCCCTCTCCAAAATCAATTGGGACATGGTTCAATGAATACAGCCTACCAACATATGATCTATGGCCCCTAACCTAGGATCCTTTAATCCATGGTTAAGGTAAAACGTGATAAGGCATGAACTACTTTTGATGTGATCCTCATCCTACTCTTCATCCTGATCTCCCTGACTAAGTTAAAGTATGAAACTCGTGTACTCCCAATAATACCCTTAAGGATTATGTATTCCTTGATCCACTTCCAATATCTTACTAGGAAATCCTTGAATATAGGCATTAGAAATTATGTATCTTATTTTCTTATATACACTGTTTTTTTTGTGTTTTTTAATATGATTCTCATATAGAGTAATTTGTCAGTTTTGATTTTATATAAAGTAAAATATTTTCATTTACCTACATATTTTTTGATTGAACTTCAATATTATTGAATTGCTTTTAAAAGACTTACTGAAATGTTTTTACAGAATGTATTGAAGTTGGATGTACAAAACTGATCAGATTTCAACCGATTTTCAAAATAATTTGAACAACTTTTTAGATTTTGCATTTGAAAAGGCTTTAGATAGTGGTCGCATATACCACTCATGCTCTAATTGTGTTGGAAGACCTTAGTTGATTCGTGAAGTAGTTAGCTATCATATAAAAAAATATGGTTCCCAAACAAACTATTATGTGTTCTCTCACAATGGAGAGAAAATGGAATCTCAAAATGTTGATGATCTAAATGATAGTACTGAATTGGAGAGTTTGATATATCATTGGTTTCTATTTATTTGGCATCATGAGAAGGAAAGGATGTCCAGCTAACAAGATTTCGATACAACCACACATGATGTGTCCAAAGAAAATGATGATGTTGATAGGGTGAAAAAATGGAATGATGTTGTGAAGACTCTAGTATATCAGAAATGTGGTAAAATAAAAAAGTTTGAATTTTTAATCTGATTGTTTCATGGGAAAACTATGTATGGGATTTCAAATACTACAATCGATTACATTCTTACCTTCTTGAAGGAATTACATCTAGATGATGTATATATTCCCTCAAACCACTATATGGCATGGAAGTTAGTTGATGAACTTGGATTCTCAAAAAAATCTTGGTTTCCGAAATGATTGTAGCTTATTTTGGGTGGAAACTGCTGAAATAAATGATTGTATCAAATGTGGAACCTCCCGATGGAAGCCAAAAGATGATGGAACACTATCTCGTGTGTCAAAAAAAGTAATGTGGCACGTTCCATTGATCCCCAGATTATAGAACATTATCATGTATAATGAAATATTAGTAAAAATTTGATGGCATAACACTGAGAGAAAAAATAATAATGAAGAGTTGGTTCAACCTACAGATGGATTTTTATAGTAGATATATGATTCTCAATATCCTGAATTTGTATTCGATGTGTGTAATGTGATACTGGATCATTCATGTGACGGTTTTAATCCATTTGGGAATATTCTTACTTCGCACAACACATGGCTGGTTTTCATACACATTTATAACTTTCCCCCATGGTTTTGTATGAAAAAGCCTTACACTTTCATGAGTATACTGATATCTGGCCCTTATGATTCTAGCAATGATATTCATGTATACATGAAACCTTTAATAAAAGAGTTGAAACTTCTTTGGGATATGGGTGTGCCCCAATACAATGCATGCTTCGAAGACATATTTCATATGTGTGTTGCATTTATCTGGATGATCAATGATTTTCCTTCTTATGCAATGATGTCTGGATGGAGCACAAAAGGAAAATAGTCATGTCTTGTTTGTATGAATAATACTCTATCAAGAAGACTGAAATATCGTCGTAGTTTTAGTTTTATGAGACCTCGATGACACTTTCCAATTAACCATCCATATAGAAGCAGTCATCGAAGATTTGACAATACCATGGAGACTGGCAATCCTCATCAGCATATGTCTGGAAATGATGTTCTTAATGAATTGAAAGATTTCAGTTATTCATTTGGGAAGGGTGTAATGAAATCTAGAAGGAGGTAAAATGTTTCCAATGATACTTGTTACAATTGGAAGAAGGAGAGTATATTCTTTTAGTTGTCGTATTGGTCAACCAACTTATTACATCATTGCTTAGATGTAATTCACATTGAAAATAATGTCTGTGAAATTTTTCATTCGATTCTTATAAATGTCAAGGGTAAAACAAAAGATGATTTAAGACCTTATCGTGACTTGGTAGATTGGGGGATCAGACCAGAATTGCATCCTGTCTATATCATTGAAAATAAATGGAAAGTTCCATGTGATTCTTATGTGGTTACACCTGCTGAAAAAAAATCAATTTCTGGAAGTGCTAGAGACTATTAATGTTCCAAAAAACTATTCAAGCAATATATGAAAACGGGTCAACAGAAAAGAGTTGAAGCTGAAATCTTTGAAGACTCATGATTATCATGTCATTTTGCATGAGTTGATTCCAATAGCAATCCGTCATCTCTTTTCCAATAATGTAAGAGTCTCAGTTATTCGGTTTTTCTATTTGTTTAGATATATTTTTGCTAAGAAGTTGCCTAAATCCTTCTTGAAAAAACTATTGGAAATGACACCATTAATTTTGTGTGAGTTAGATAAAATATTCCTTGCATCATTTTTTACATGAATCTTGCATCTGATTGTCCATCTTCTGACCGAAATACTTCATAGAGGACCTGTTGCTTTCTGTTGGATGTATCCAAGTGAAACAAACATCTACACATTGAAATCATATGTTCGAAACAAGAATTATCCCAAAGTTTCTATTGTGAACGGTTACTTGGCTCAAGAATGTATGGATTTCAGCTCAATGAATTTGTCTGATCTTACTATGAGAATAAATAGACCAATGTGAAATGAATAAGACCAGTATGAGCAAATTGAACCCAGTTTTCCATCACTGCCTTAGATAGAAGGAATTCGGGGATCATATACATTGACGACATTAATCCTTGAAGAGAGAGAGATGGCACATCGCACAGTGTTGTCCAATTGTGATTTATTCGATGAGTATATCAAGTAAGTAAATTGTACATGTATCTCTTATCTTATCTCTTGTCGTTTTAAATATTTTTTAAACTATTATTATTTTTATCTACAGGGAACATAAATATTTGATATATAGAAATTATTGTTCTTTATCTTTGAGAAGGAAAAAACTTTTCAAAGAAAAGGGTTTTCTTCTTGGTTGAAATTGAATGTAAAAATATATCTTTGATAACTAAATAAAAATAATATTTAATTATGTTTACTATTTGAGTATATTTCACGTATTGATATTGCATGCAGACTCTGTTTCTGAGGAAATAAGAGCTTTGGCTTTTGGTCTAAATACCATGGTTTGTTCTTGTAAATCACTTGGGATCAATTGATACAAATTTATTATCACTGAACGCATAAAGAACATGAGAACACAGCATAATAGTGTTATGCTAACTACCACAATAGACTCTTATGCCAATTCATCGGATAATAGACCTCATTCTGAAAATGTAGCTTATTATGGAGTATGAAGAAAATAATAATTTTGGATTATTACTCACATGGTCAAGTCACAATAATGAAATTTCAATGGTTTGATTCAATGATGAGGCACAGAACCTTTATTGATGATTGTGGATTTCAAATTACTGGCATGACTCGCACTCTTTCCACATATGAACCATATGTATTAGCATCAATGGTGAAATAAGTTTTTTATGTCAAATTTCATCATCATCCTAAATTTGGTGTAATTATTAAAGTAAATCCCAGACATGTTTTTGATGATGGTGATTATGAAGTTGACACTATCCCTTCTGCAATTGGATGCAATCCGTTTGTTACTTACGATGAATTCAATAGCTAAATTTTTAGAGTTGACTGTGAACCCAAATTATTGGTGGGAAATATATAGAATCATACAGTTATGTTCTCACCTACATGTTTCAACTACATAATTCAGAGTGTGTATCCTAGTACTTACCTTCAAAACACCATAAAGCTTCTGTTTATTTATGTTTTTTTATTAGAATGGTTTTTATATATTTTATTTTTGGTTACACATTAGTTATTTGTTTCTAATTACTTCCATATTTGTTTTAATTGCAGGAAATGACACCCATTGAAGAGATGCAGTGGAAAAAAGATGACAGAAAATAATCATCGCATGACCCAGATGGGCGTTCCTCCACTCATCCCTGTTGTGAGTATTTTATTTCAAATATATATTTCAATAACTTATAATATCACGTGTTTACATTTATGTTAAACTTTATTGATTGATCCACCCCCTAGTTGAGAGATATCCAATGAGGAGCCTGATATTGCTCCCAGTATAGAGGATGGTGGTAGGAGGGGGGTCATGTTAGAGTTAGATGATCATCTAGTGGTCCCGGTACTGAGGCCGGTGGTACGAGGGCTCGTGGTGCCAGAGTTAGACAATCCACTGGTCATACACGATTGGACTATGCTCCTACCACAGACATATCTTTTATGCCCTATTTTGATCCTGGTGTATCTTTAGGGACACACGGGATATTTGGGCCTCTGATGTTTACACAACTAGATGTCCATACGTATGTTCCATCGTCTTTTGCTTCTAGTTCATTATCTCTGAGATATTATATTCCACCTTCTTCAACTCCTTCTCTGAAATTGTATGTGGCTGAGGAGTGTACACTGAGGGACGCTCCACCTGTACATGATATTCCTTCAGCTTCTGCACATCTAGTGACACGCATTTATTAGACTACCATATGTATATTTATATAACTCTAACAATTTTTTACACCAAAATTTATTTTTATTATAACTTGTACTGATTTTTTTCCTTTAATAACAGAATCATCTACTATTAGGAGGAGGGGGATGGGGATTAATCGCTTGCGTGTGGTATGGAACCACCATACACAGTTGATGGTGGAATACAATGATGATGGATAGATGATTGATAAACCTGGGAAGCAATGTCAGGGTTTTTTGGCGACGCTAGCCAAATACTCCGACATCATTCCGATCAACCCTATCTCTTGGAGACATCTGCCAAGTCAAGGATAATGAGTGGGCACAAATATGGGTAAAAAAACAATTGGATTTAATATAGTATTTTTTTATTTATATGAATTAATTTATTGGGTGTTTGCTTCAGTTTAACTTCCCTGATGGCGAGGGTTCACGAACAGCATGTTTATAGAAGATAGGAGAGATTTGGAGGGCTTATAAGTATGATTTGTATGGTGGATGGTGTGAAAGAGTGCGAACATAGTTGGAGATAGTACCTATCGTGAATGATTTCCTGGTAGAGAAATATCTCCAAATGATTACCCATTGGGCGACTGCAAAATTTAAGATATTAATCCCATTTTAGATATGTAAATGAATGTTTTAATATTTTACATTAATATTATCTTATTTTTTATTAAAAATTATTTAGTAATATTCTGAAGAAAACAAAAAAAACATTGATTCAAAGAAATACCTCCACACTTTGGAGAGCACTACTATGTCAGATCATGAGAGGCAGCTGGTACGATATAGCAGTTTATAATTTTTCTTTAGGAATTTCCATTTTTAATGTTTCCTACTTAAATTATGTGATTTATTGAATAAAGAATATATGATTATACTTGAACTTTATATTTTTCCAATGTCATTACAGAAAAAAAAATTGAATATTGAAGGATGTCACCATCGAGCAAAATTGTTTTGCTCTAGTAGAAGGAAAAAAATATAGAATTGTCGTTAATGAACCGACACAACAAAATATTTTAAGTTTTAATTTTATTTTATTTAATAGTTTAATATCTATTTTGAAATTTAATAATCTATTAATATTTTTAACAAGATGCTTTAAAGTCCCTTGATGCCTAGGATCTTGACAATTTTGGGCCACATGATCATTTATATCAGGTTCTGGGAGATGAGCACTCTGGTCGAGTAAGCTGCCATCCTGGTAAGAATATAGTCCTGACGATGTATTGGTCCTTTCCAGGTATCCATTATAGTACCACCAAGTTGAAACAGGTCAAGGAGCATGAAAGATAGTCTAATAAAAGGGTCATAGAGTTGTAAGAACATGTTCAAATGAGGGAGAAATAATTTAGGAAACTGATCAAAGTTTAATCTTTATCACTTCCACTAGAGGCCAGCGCGGCTTGTCAGACATATATGTCATCGATGGGTGCATTATCCAATGCACCAGGAATTAGTTCTAGTGGTGGTCGAGAGGATGACATTCCTGGTGATGATGAGGATACTGAAGAGGCAGATGTTGGGGATGATTATGAGGCCGAGATCGAGGGTGATGATGAAGGTGAGGGCGAGGTCGGGGATGAGGATGAGGATGAGGGCAATGATAGGGCTGATGATGAGCACATGTATGATGACAAGGACAACAACGAGGATAGAGATGGCGGCGAGGATCAGCCTGATGATGACAGTGGTGATGGTGATGGTGATCAGGGGCAGAATGATCCATTACATTTTTGACTGATTTTTATGAAATTTGATTTTTGATTTAATATGGATGTGTCATTGTACTTCAAAGCCTATCACACCTTGAACACACATATCACACCCCCGCCCACCCTCTTCCCTGGACCCCAGACACCCCCCAGATATCCCCTCGGATAGCCCCCTAATGAGCTCCCCAGATAGCACCCCCACCCTCCGCCCTAAACCCTAGACTACCACCCAGACAGCCCCCCTGACAGCCCCCGGACAGCCCCCCACCCTCCTCCCTGTACCCGGGAAATCCCCCCGGATAGCACCCCCCCCCCCCCACCCCCCTCCCTGAACCTCGGGCGGCCGCCCAGAGAGTCCCCCGGACATCCCCCCCCCCCCCCCAACAGCCCCATAGACCCCAGACAAACCCTGGATAGAACTGTTCTCAAATAACCTTTTACCACCTATTGAAGGTGAACTTCAAGATGAGTTCCTTTAAACGGGAAGACAATAAGAACCTGGTTTTTCACTCTGGTATGGATATTTTTAAATTCAGTATAACTCTTTATTTTTTACCAAATATTCAAGCCTAATGATGTTATAATGTTTTATGGGGCTTCTGGGGCTTGTTCGGAGCTCGGAACCCCGGTCGGCGTAGAAAAACACTATGCATCACGGTTAGTAAAAAATTTAAGTCCATCCCACAAGATATCTACCAACCATATAGGGAAATATATTAGAAGAAATGTTCATGATTTTCCCTAACCATGCACCAGGGGGTGCACATCATGCACAATGTATATAGTTTTAGTATAAGATATTATCATTGTTGTTGCAGGATTTGCCTAACTGGCATACGGAAAACTGACCAAACGCATTCATATTGAGTTGATACTTTAGGAAAAAGACTATAATTCATATGTGACATATACGAGTCAACGCTGCCTCAATATAAGGCATAGTGTTATCAGTATCAGTCAAAGTGTCTCTCATTTTTTTAAAATGTACACCTTTTTAAGTAAAAACAATCGGCATACAGAAAACTGACAAAACGTATTTGGATTGTGTGGATACTTTAGGAAAAAAATACATGGGTCATATGTGACGTGTATGACTCAACCTCGCCTCAATCCATGGCATGGTGTGTCCAGTACCACTCAAAGTGTCTCACTTTTATTTGAAATGGACAACCTTTTAAGTGAAAATAACAACTGACATATGGAAAATGGACCAAACTTATTCATATTTTGTTGATACTTTAGTAAAACAATCCATGGGACCTTTTTGACGTGTAGGAGTCAACCTCACATCAATATAAGGCATGGTGTGTCTGGTACCACTCAAAGTGTCTCACCTTTATTAGAGATGATCAACATTTTAAGTGAAAACAAAAACTAGCATACAGAAAACCAACCAAACGCATTCATATTGTGTTGATACTTTAGGAAAACTATCCATGGGACATTTGGGACGTTTATGAGTCAACCCTACAACAATCTGAGGCATGGTGTGTCTGGTACCACTCTAAGTGTCTCTCTTTTGTTTAAAATGGACATTGTTTTAAGTAAAAACAACTAGCATATGGAAAACCAACCAAATATATTCTGATTGTGTTGATAATTTTGTAAAACAATCCATGGGACATTTGTGATGTGTAGGAGTCATCCCTGCATCAATCAGAGGTGTGGTGTGACCGGTACCACTCTAAATGTATCTCTTTTTTTTAAATGGACATCATTTTAAGTGAAAACAACAACTGGCATATGGAAACCAGTCAAACACATTCGGATTTTGTTGATACGTTAGGAAAACAATCAATGGGACATTTTTGACATGTATGATTCAACCCCCATAAATCTGAGGCATGGTGTGGCCGATACCACTCTAAATTTATCTCTTTTGTTTAAAATGGGCACCATTTAAAGTGAAAACAACAACTGGCATACGTAAAACTGACCAAATGCATTCAGATTATGTTGATACTTTAGGAAAACTATCCATGTCTCACATTTTATGTGTACGAGTCAACCCTACCTCAACCGAGGCACGGTGTGTATAGTATCACTCAAAGTGTCTCTCTTTTGATTAAAATAGACATTGTTTTATGTAAAAACAATAGGCATACGGAAATAAAACATATATGGATTGTGTTTATATTTTATAAAAATGATCAATTGGCCTTATTTGACATGTAAAAATCAACCCTGCACCAATATGAGGCGTAGTGTGGCCGGTACCACTCAAAGTATTTCACTTTTATTTGAAATGGACAACATTTTAAATGAAAACAACAACTGGCATACGGAAAACCAACCAAAATCATTCAGATTGTGTTGATACTTTAAGACAACGATCCATTGGATGTTTGTGATGTATACAAGTCAACCCTGCATAAATCCAAGGCACGGTGTGGCCGGTACCACTCAAAATGTCTCTCTTTTGTTCAAAATGGATATCATTTTATGTGAAAACAACAACTGGCATATGAAAAATGGACCAAACATTTTTGTATTCTGTTGATAATTTAGGAAAACAATCCATGAATCATTTTGGATGTGTACGAGTCAACCCCGCATCAATCCCAGGCGAGGTGTAGCCGGTACCACTCAAAGTGTCTCACATTTATTTGAAATTATCAACATTTTAAATGAAGACAACAACTGGCATATGGAAAACCAACCAAATGCATTCATATTGTGTTGATATATTAGGAAAACAATCCATTGGTCATTTTTGACATGTACGAGTCAACCTCGACTTAATAAGAGGCATGGTGGGGCTGATATCACTCTAAGTGTCTCTATTTTGTTTAAAATGGACATTGTTTTAAGTAAAAACAACTGACATATAGAAAACCATCCAAACATATTCTGATTGTGTTGATACTTTAGAAAAACAATCCATGGGTCATTTATGATGTGTATGAGTCAATAGAGCCTCAATCTGATGCCAAGTGTGGATGGTACCACTCAAAGTGTCTCGGATTTATTTAAAATTGACAACATTTTTAGAGAAAACACCAACTATCATATGGAAAACCAACCAAACGCATTCAGATGGTACTGATACTTTATCACAACTATCCATGGGTCATTTGTGATGTGTACGAGTCAACCCCACCTCAATTTGAGGCACAGTGTGGCCGGTATCACTCTAACTGTCTCACTTTTTTTTTAAATGAACATCATTTTAAGAAAAAACAATTAGCATATGGAAAACCGACCAAACATATTCGGAATGTGTTGATACTTTATCACAACGATCCATGGTCTATCCTCACACAATCAACTTCTCATGTGAGGAACTTTTAAGGCCCCAGCCTTAAACCTTACTTAATCTTGAGTTATTACAAGATTACACATTGAGGATCTTTTCAGGTTTAGAGTTTTAGAGAATTACATCATGAAACTTGCATTACATTCCATATTTAAACAAAGTGGTTACATAAAAGACAGTATTCATTATTCCCATCAACGGAAACATATTTAAAATATAACACAGATTCTTTCTTGAAACATCCTTGACACTATCATCAGATCATGTACCTTTCCCTTGACCTGTGAAAAACATTTCAAAAACTTGGGATGAGCATAAAAAGCTCAGTAAGGGTTATAAAAATATGGAAAGGAAACATGAGTTCATATATACATAAGAATGAAATCATACTTTACCCATAAAACATAGGCACTTTAACATACCTCATCAAACCATGAATAAATCATAGAAAACATAAGACATAAAGGTAACATGAGGCATTCATAACATTCTTACGTGGGGAGTAACCCTCTTGGTTACGTTTGGAATACCCATCACAGTATATTCCCTAAATCTCTTCGGAGAAACCTTAACGTTTCACTCCTTCGCGTTACCCAATGCATTGGAGAGCTATATCGGGCTCACCCGCCCTTAGTTTATCACGGAACCACCCGTTCTTCATAACAATACCCAAGAACCATAACATAATCGTATCACATAAACATGAATAAAGGAAACATAACATTTCCACATTTCAATCACAATATAACATTTTAGGATATTGAAATACTGAATCCATTCAAAAAGAAACCATTTCCAAAACCATTTAAAACATTTAATAAAGAGATTTTTGAATCAAAGTGTCCCATACCACCTTGAAGCTTTTAACATTTTAAACCATTAATACCCATATAAATAAATCCTTAAAACCATTTTTAAAACATGGATATTAATAAGAACAAATAATTAAAACATTTAAAACGATATTTTGGTTAAAGGGGTTTTACCAAAATTAGAGACACTTGAATACAATAATCGAGGAATAACATTTAGTCAGAACTTTATAATATCATGAGAATAAAAGGATTCATGATATAGTACTCCAAAGGACTGTATATACACCATATAAGAGTGAATTGGTGCACAACAACAATGAACCCTCAATAGAAATGTCAAATGTGATGAAATCCCTTATAAAGAAGGTATCCTTACATTAAGGACAAATAAATATCAAAAATATGTGTGACAAATATATATACACCCAATATAAGTGGATATTAAGTGTAAAACAATAAAAGGTCATTCACACATATTCAATGGATGACATATTCAATGACTACATGTTGAACCCAAAGAAATCAAAATTGGGTTAAGAAGTTCCCTTGACAGCCTAACGGCGTAACCTCAAAATGAGTTGATGAGAGATAAAAAGTGTATCTCATCACTTGGAAATAAAATTTACATCACTAAGGATATATGAGAACATATCCCAACATAACAATATGTAAATTAAAAGTCCCAACAAAAGAAGTCTTTTAAAAAAAGGAGGGTGAAAGGTTCCCTTACCAACTTGGGTATCTTTCAAAACATACACCCCATGAAAGATGGACAATATATCATTGATGTAAATACTCATAAACGAAATTATATTACACAAAGAGTAGAATAATGGGCAGTACATACACCACTCAATGGAATTTGTGGCAAATGTAGCATAAATCTCACGGGAATAAAAGTGAGATGAAAAATACCTTACGAAAACTCGGCAGCCTAACGGCGCCACATAAAACTTCCGAATATGGATTGATGAGATCATATAGGGTATCTCATCACATTACAATATAATTTACAGCAAGAGGAATATAAAATAACATCCCCCAACATTACAAATAGGAGCTTAAAAGAAGTGACATATAGGAGAGTACTTAAAAAGAAAGAGAGAAGTTAGATCTCTTTCGAAAGTTCGGCAGCCTAACGGCGCCAATCAAAACTTCCAAAATGGATTGATGAGAGAGAATAGGGTCTCTCGTCACATGAACATAAAAATTACAGTAGGATTAATATAAAATATCATCCCAATAACAAGAAAGATGAGCTTTAAAAGGAATGACATAAAAGAGTGTACTTAATAAGAAAGAGAGGAGTAAGATCCCTTACCTCGGGTCCGACTTGACTCGATCGTTCTTTAATATCCTGAATAATAAACTTGAGTTAATTTATAATTCCTTAAGAACCATTTTCAAGTTCATTATTACTTTTATACCACTTATTACCATGTCATAAACATTATGTAATCATTTAAGTTAATAATATTTGTTTTGCCGATATTTGGTTCTTAAGTCGAAAGTGGACTTCTTACAATTACATGTTGTTCGTGTGGCCAAATGTTTATTATATACAGAATTGAATTAATTATGTAGATATCATATATGTCATATATATCCAGTACATGCATGCATTTATAACATTACATAATCATTTAGAGGTAAGAAATGAAATGCACCGTTCATGGAGACGGTAAGCCGTACGTACGCATGAACGCTACTTTCATTTCTATTTCGTATTTTATAGAATGGAATAATAATGATATAAAGGTATATTATAATTCCAGTATAATATATTATATAATATCATATTTCCATCCTTTATACATCCAACATATGGTATTTAATGAATCAAATCACTTTGAGGGGCGGTAGTCTGCACTTCCTTAAATGAAGATATCGCGTATACCCATAATGGAATCCATAAAGGTAAGACAAAAATGAAAAATACAGAAGCATAAATAAAACATAAACATATTATATATCATATATAAAAATAGTGACATCATAATGGCCACCGTTGAGGGTGTTAAATGAGTATTGAACAATCATCGTTTCGGGAGGCAGAATTTCACCATCCACGGAAACCGTATGTTCTTTAACCATTTGATGTATTTGTGTGAGAGTGTAGCTAGAATAAATCTTATAACAACATCCTAGTATATTGAAGATACTGGTGTTGTTACAAAAGAAGTAAATAAAAAGAGTTTAGGGGGTTGGAGAAGCAAAATAAAACAAATGAACATGAGAGAATGAATTACCTTTAAAAGTGTAACTCCTTTTGATTTGAGCCTAAAGGCTTCCTTTGAAAGGATTCTGCCCAAAGGGAATCCTCTAGGATGAGGAGAGGGATGTGGAGAGAGTAAATGGGCAGGGGCTGGCCGAGCCAAAGGCTTTAGGAGTGTGTTAAATGAGGTAGAGGTGGGGGCCTTTTATAAGAGGAGAGGAGGGGCACTTTTGGAAAGTAAAGAAATATTACTTTATTTGAAAATGTGTTTCGGTTTCAAAAGGTCCCACATTGATATAATTCGTGGATAAGGTGATAGGGCTTCGAAATCCACTCATCCAATAAGTTTTGGACATGTGTAGTTCATAGATTTTACATTATCTTTCCATTTTATTTAAATCGTCAAATAATGATGTCATCGCTGCATCATTATTATGTCATAAATAATTTAATTTATTTAATGTCTAAAAATTATAAAAAAAATACTATGATGTAGTAAATATTTTTAGCTTTCCAATTACTATTTATAATAAAAAATACGACTTGTATAACCCTACTTAAAAATTGTTTTAGTAAACCATATCATGTTTGTGTCAATTTTACTTTTACATTAAATAAAATGTTATTTATGTCATTTCCCAACCAAAGTGGATCCATGGGGTCCCCAAGTTGACCCATGGCTTGTCTTGGTCGGCCATGATACGGCCAATGAGGGTAAGACATGTGTAAAGCTCATCTCATTTTATTAAAACGTTATTTTTACCTTAAACTACACTAATTACCACTAATCGCGATTAAAAACATAATAAGTTACTATTCACCAAAAAATTATTTTAATCTAATTGAACCACATTTTACTTCTTAATGACAACCATGTATGTCGGATTTTTGAAAATCAAAACACAATGATGGCAAAATTTCATTTAAACGGAAAATCAGTTTTTATAAGTACCACTTAGTGGTTTCACTATTCATCAAAAAAATTGAAGTTTTTCAGAAAAATCCGAAAAATTCACCCTAAGCTATATTTGATATTCTGAATTAAAAAATTAAGTCCATTTTACAAAATTCAAAACATATAAGTCACATAAATTAATTTAATAATTAATTCCCGCTGTCATGTCAAATAGCGTGTTTTATGAAACAATAAGTATCAAAAGATTGACACTAGTTTAAGTCTTATTTCAAAGTGAAATTGATTCCAACGAACACTATTGGATTTAATGGTAAAAATATTTTCTAATTTCACTTTAAAACCAATTCAAAATATAATATAATCATATAAATAAATTAGATTAAAAATTGGTTTTGAATTAAAATACAACATTTTACACTATTCATTAAAAAAATGAACTTTATCGGAAAGATACCAAAAATTTACACAAAGTAAATTTTGATGTCCCGATTCTTAATAAGAGTTTTATTTGGTCCAAAAGAATGTATAAGAGTGATCAAAACTATATTTAATGACGGTTCTCCATCAAAAGGTGATAAGTGAACCTTTAGTGAAAACTAGGGCATATACGCCTAAAATTGAATTCTTTTCCGTATTTTAAGCCATTATCTTTTATTGGATAAATGTAAAAACATTTAAAAACATATATAATAATATTTTAGTTATTTCTATCCATTCCCGCCATTACAACGGCTACATGTTAACTACCATTTAAAATAGTATTATTTTATTATTAGAGTGCAACGTAAGATTCCCATGAAACTCGTTGTTGCGTGTTGGGTACGCCATCGAGCATAGCATCCACTTTAAAGTTATTTAAATATTTTATTCACAAATATGGATAAATATGAAATGTCATATTCTTTATTTACCTGGGGTGTTACATCCTTCCCCCCTTTTGGGAATTGCGTCCTCGCAATTTTAAAATTGCGCTTGGAAACATCCTTGAAAGTCCCACATCGGAACAAAAGTCGGTAAAACAAACACTTTAAAATAAAGAGAGATAAGTACAAAGGTCACCCGAGTTAACCCATACTAGGATTCCAAGTATGAAAATATGGACATGGAGGAAAAAACAAAGGGTCATGTTCTGATGGAGAGTGATAGAAAACATGTTTAGGAGAAAGTTAACCACGAGAAAATCACAAACTTGTGATGGGTTAAACGGTATTCGATTCCCCAATAGGAAAAGTTAATAGACAACATTTTTGTTTTAAGTTACTTTTTATTGAGGAATTTATTCATAAGGAAACATAATCACTTATCATATTGACTTTCAACTTTTATTAGATTCCTTACACAAACTCATATTTTCTCCAAAAGACGACTATTTAGGAAGACTTGGTCAAATTAAGAGTACTATAATCAACTTCTAGAGAATCACCTAATCCAAAAAATAGAACTATATACTTCCCATATCTTTAACCAAAACCAAAACCAAAAAGGCTAGTACAAGATCAGATAATCCAGAAAAGGATAACCCTTTATAAAAAGAAAATCTATTCTTAATCTCCAAAATTTGTCCAACAAAACCCAAAGTTCAATGAGGACCATTTGTCCATAAAATTCTTCAAAGTAAACCAAACTAAGATTGAAACCCAAATATTTGAAGGATTTAGTCACATAGTCTACCAAGTTAAATCGTAACATTTATCTCCAAACAACATAAGTTGTTCCTAAAGTCTCACATTGAAAAGTAATTATCCTAATCACATATCCTCCAAAATCAACTTACTCTTAATTCATAAAATCATATAACTAAAAAGAATTGGTCAAACTAACCAGGGAATTCACGTAGTCCAGTGGTAGGCGATAAATACCAGTCGCACTTTGGTTGTGGGTTCGATTCCCGCAGCTTTGTCCGACGCGACGGGATGTCACACGGTCTGCGTGTTGTCCTTTTTCCAAAACTATATAATTCTTAAAACATTCCCCAAAATGAGATAAAATCTTCAAGAATAATCATAACATATTTTAACCTCAAGTTTATCTCATGCCCTTCATTTTCCATCATATCATATAATAACCCATAATTACCTCAAAAGTAAGGATCATATAAACCCTAATGGTTACCTTAATAATTATTACCTGAATTTCCACATCGAGTTGGCCATCTCGTACATGATCCATTAGAGAACTCACCAAGGTTGAAGTGATTGATCATGACTCCTTGATAGTTGGTTTAGAACAACTATGAGATTCCTCATTGAATCCCCCATCTCATCCAGTATCTTAATCAGAGAACCACCATAGTTTCCTTCAAACCCGTTGTCACTTTGGTGCCTGCTAGATCCAGCTATTTACTAAAACCAAAAAGTTCAGTGTGAGTATATCAACAAAACCATCATGTACTAATGAGGAAGGTAAACACTAAGATATAATTACTCATTAAATTTATCTAAAATTAGGACTCTTTCTGAAATCCTAACCATTATGGTAATGTCACTTATGCTTAAAGAATACCCTAACCTCTAAAGTTATCTAAACCGACCTTTGATACCAACTATAAGGCCCCAGCCTTAATCCTTACTTAATCTTGAGTTATTACAAGATTACACATTGAGGATCTTTTCAGGTTTAGAGTTTTAGAGAATTATATCATGAAACTTACATTACATTCCATATTTAAACAAAGTGGTTACATAAAAGACAGTATTCATTCTTCCCATCAACGGAAACATATTTAAAATATAACACGGATTCTTTCCTGAAACATCCTTGACACTATCATCACATCATGTACCTTTCCCTTAACCTGTGAAAAACATTTCAAAAACTTGGTATGAGCATAAAAAGCTCAGTAAGGGTTATAAAAATATGGAAAGGAAACATGAGTTCATATATACATAAGAATGAAATCATACTTTACCCATAAAACATAGGCACTTTAACATACCTCATCAAACCATGAATAAATCATAGAAAACATAAGACATAAAGGTAACATGAGGCATTCATAACATTCTTACGTGGGGAGTAACCCTCTTGGTTACGTTTGGAATACCCATCACAGTATATTCGCTAAATCTCTTCGGAGAAACCTTAACGTTTCACTCCTTCGCGTTACCCAATGCATTGGAGAGCTATATCGGGCTCACCCGCCCTTAGTTTATCACGGAACCACCCGTTCTTCATAACAATGCCCAAGAACCATAACATAATCGTATCACACAAACATGAATAAAGGAAACATAACATTTCTACATTTCAATCACAATATAACATTTTAGGATATTGAAATACTGAATCCATTCAAAAAGAAACCATTTCCAAAACCATTTAAAACATTTAATAAAGAGATTTTTGAATCAAAGTGTCCCATACCACCTTGAAGCTTTTAACATTTTAAACCATTAATATCCATATAAATAAATCCTTAAAACCATTTTTAAAACATGGATATTAATAAGAACAAATAATTAAAACATTTAAATCGATATTTTGGTTAAAGGGGTTTTACCAAAATTAGAGACACTTGAATACAATAATCGAGGAATAACATTTAGTCAGAACTTTATAATATCATGAGAATAAAAGGATTCATGATATAGTACTCCAAAGGACAGTATATACACCATATAAGAGTGAATTGGTGCATAACAACAATGAACCCTCAATAGAAATGTCAAATGTGATGAAATCCCTTATAAAGAAGGTATCCTTACATTAAGGACAAATAAATATCAAAAATATGTGTGACAAATATATATACACAAAATATAAGTGGATATTAAGTGTAAAACAGTAAAAGGTCATTCACACATATTCAATGGATGACATATTCAATGACTACATGTTGAACCCAAAGAAATCGAAATTGGGTTAAGAAGTTCCCTTGACAGCCTAAGGGCGTCACCTCAAAATGAGTTGATGAGAGATAAAAAGTGTACCTCATCACTTGGAAATAAAATTTACATCACTAAGGATATATGAGAACATATCCCAGCATAACAATATGTAAATTAAAAGACCCAACAAAAGAAGTCTTTTAAAAAAAAGGAGGGTGAAGGGTTCCCTTACCAACTTGGGTATCTTTCAAAACATACACCCCATGAAAGATGGACAATAGATCATTGATGTAAATACTCATAAACGAAATTATATTACACAAAGAGTAGAATAATGGGCAGTACATACACCACTCAGTGTAATTTGTGGCAAATGTAGCATAAATCTCACGGGAATAAAAGTGAGATGAAAAATCCCTTACGAAAACTCGGCAGCCTAACGGCGCCACATAAAACTTCCGAATATGGATTGATGAGATAATATAGGGTATCTCATCACATTACAATATAATTTACAGAAAGAGGAATATAAAAGAACATCCCCCAACATTACAAATAGGAGCTTAAAAGAAGTGACATAAAGGAGAGTACTTAAAAAGAAAGAGAGAAGTTAGATCTCTTACGAAAGTTCGGCAGCCTAACGGCGCCAATCAAAACTTCCAAAATGGATTGATGAGAGAGAATAGGGTCTCTCATCACATGAACATAAAAATTACAGTAGGATTAATATAAAATATCATCCCAATAACAAGAAAGATTAGCTTTAAAAGGAATGACATAAAAGAGTGTACTTAATAAGAAAGAGAGGAGTAAGATCCCTTACCTCGGGTCCGACTTGACTCGATCATTCTTTAATCTCCTGAATAATAAACTTGAGTTAATTTCTAATTCCTTAAGAACCTTTTTAAAGTTCATTATTACTTTTATACCACTTATTACCATGTCATAAACATTTTGTAATCATTTAAGTTAATAATATTTGTTTTGCCGATATTTGGTTCTTAAGTCAAAAGTGGACTTCTTACAATTACATGTTGTTCGTGTGGCAAAATTTTTATTATATCCAGAATTGTATTCATTATTTAGATATCATATATGTCATATATAGCCAGTACATGCATGCATTTATAACATTACATAATCATTTAGAGGTAAGAAATGAAATGCACCGTTCATGGAGACGGTAAGCCGTACGTACGCATGAACGCTACTTTCATTTCTATTTCGTATTTTATAGAATGAAATAATAATGATATAAAGGTATATTATAATTCCATTATAATATCATATATAATATCATATTTCCATACTTTATACATCCCACTTATGGTATTTAACGAATCAAATCACTTTGAGGGGCGGTAGTCCGCACTTCCTTAAATGAAGATATCGCGTATACCCATAATGGAAGCCATAAAGGTAAGACAAAAATGAAAAATACAGAAGCATAAATAAAACATAAACATATTATATATCATATATAAAAATAGTGACATCATAATGACCACCGTTGAGGGTGTTAAATGAGTATTGAACAATCATCGTTTCGGGAGGCAGAATTTCACCATCCACGGAAACTGTATGTTCTTTAACCATTTGATGTAGTTGTGTGAGAGTGTAGCTCTAATAAATCTTATAACAACATCCTAGTATATTTAAGATACTGGTGTTGTTACAAAAGAAGTAAATAAAAAGAGTTTAGGGGGTTGGAGAAGCAAAATAAAACAAATGAACATGAGAGAATGAATTCCCTTTAAAAGTGTAACTCCTTTTGATTTGAGCCTAAAGGCTTCCTTTGAATGGATTATGCCCAAAGGGAATCCACTAGGATGAGGAGAGGGATGTGGAGAGAGTAAATGGGAAGGGGTTGGCCGAGACAAAGGCTTTAGGAGTGTGTTAAATGAGGTAGAGGTGGGGGCCTTTTATAAGAGGAGAGGAGGGGCACTTTTGGAAAGTAAAGAAATATTACTTTATTTGAAAATGTGTTTCGGTTTCAAAAGGTCCCACATTGATATAATTCGTGGATAAGGTGATAAGGCTTCGAACTCCACTCATCCAATAAGTTTTGGACATGTGTAGTTCATAGATTTTACATTATCTTTCCATTTTATTTAAATCGTCAAATAATGATGTCATCGCTGCATCATTATTATGTCATAAATAATTTAATTTATTTAATGTCTAAAAATTATAAAAAAAATACTATGATGTTTTAAATCTTTTTATCTTTCCAATGACTATTTATAATAAAAAATATGACTTGTATAACCCTACTTAAAAATTGTTTTAGTAAACCATATCATGTTTGTGTCAATTTTACTTTTACATTAAATAAAATGTTATTTATGTCATTTCCCAACCAAAGTGGATCCATGGGGTCCCCAAGTTGACCCATGGCTTGTCTTGGTCGGCCATGATACAACCAATGAGGGTAAGACATGTGTCAAGCTCATCTCAGTTTATTAAAGCATTATTTTTACCTTAAACTACACTAATTACCACTAATCGCGATTAAAAACTTAATAAGTTACTATTCACCAAAAAATTATTTTAATCTAATTGAACCACATTTTACTTCTTAATGACAACCATGTATGTAGGATTTTTGAAAGTCAAAACACAATGATGGAAAAATTTCATTTAAACGGAAAATCAGTTTTTATAAGTACCACTTAGTGGTTTCACTATTCATCAAAAATTGAAGTTTTTCAGAAAAATCCCAAAAATTCACCCTACGCTATATTTGATATTCTGAATTCAAAAATGAAGTCCATTTTACAAAATTCAAAACATATAAGTCACATAAATTAATTTAATAATTAATTCCCGCTGTCATGTCAAATAGCGTGTTTTATGAAACAATAAGTATCAAAAGATTGACACTAGTTTAAGTCTGATTTCAAAGTGAAATTGATTCCAACAAACACTATTGGATTTAATGGTAAAAATATTTTCTAATTTCACTTTAAAACCAATTCAAAATATAATCTAATCATATAAATAAATTAGATTAAAAAGTGGTTTTGAATAAAAATACAACATTTTACACTATTCATTAAAAAAATGAACTTTATCGGAAAGATACCAAAAATTTACACAAAGTAAATTTTGATGTCCCGATTCTTAATAAGAGTTTTATTTGGTCCAAAAGAATGTATAAGATTGATCAAAACTATATTTAATGACGGTTCACCATCAAAAGGTGATAAGTGAACCTTTAGTGAAAACTAGGGCATATACGCCTAAAATTGAATTCATTTCCGTATTTTAAGCCATTATCTTTTATTGGATAAATGTAAAAACATTTAAAAACATATATAATAATATTTTAGTTATTTCTATCCATTCCCGCCATTACAACGGCTACATGTTAACTACCATTTAAAATAATATTATTTTATTATTAGAGTGCAACGTAAGATTCCCAAAAAACTCGTTGTTGCGTGTTGGGTACGCCATCGAGCATAGCGTCCCCTTTAAAGTTATTTAAATATTTTATTCACAAATGTGGATAAATATGAAATTTCATATTCTTTATTTACCTGGGGTGTTACAGAACTCCTACCCATATTCTAAAACACATGACATTTAATATGCCAAGGACATCTATAATCCCTAAGTCACACAAGCTCATTGATACAGACCCATATCATCATCACTAAGTTCAAAGACACCTGCCCCAAACCATGACATTATATTTGTGTTTGGTTGAATTATTTTATTCATTTCCTTATTTTGGGTTATTAGCTTCTAATTTCTGAATTCAATCATGTATGTGTTATAAAAAATGATATTTTATATGTATTCTTTATTCTGTATCACATATAATTACGTATTCAGTTTTTAATGTATTGTATTCATAATTGATTATTAAATTATGTTTCCTTTTGATTATCAGTTTTTATTTAGGAATCCTTCTTATGTATTGTATTGTATTCTACATTTATTGTTGTACAATTTACACTGCTGCACACAGAGCAGGCTGCTGTGTGAATTGTACAGAAAAGCCTATACCAACAGTTTTAATCCATTGGTATAGGTTCTATATATATATTTTTTACCAATGGTTCAGAACTGTTGGTAAAAAACCTTTACCAACAGTTTAAACCTTTGGTATAGGGGTGAATGGAAGACTAAAAAATAAATTCCAACGGTTTTGAAACCGTTGGCATATGTGTTGTATAAGAACGCTATACCAACAGTTTACATATAATCGTTGGTATAGAGTATATTTATTCACATATACAAATGGTTTATCTCAAACTATTGGTATATGTTTATCGTCCTAGCATACTTGGATACAGTTTCTAAAACCATTGGTATAATTTATACCAATGGTTCTCCACCCTATAGCAACAATTTTCAACCATTGGTATACCTTAAATTTCCAGTAGTGACACAAGTGTAGAAGACTATTTTTTAAAAATCATTACACATTATTAATTATTTAAGGTTTACATAAATATTTTAAAATATCTCTTTTTCCCAAAATTCATCAATAATATACATCCTATATTTATCTGGACATTTGAAATTCACAAACTTCACCATAATATGAAAAAACAATTTTATTTGTATCAAATGATTACACAAAGTAGCTAAGGTCTTTTTATATATCCCCTTATAACACCAGCATATGACCTATGTGTAAGGTGTGATAAGGTGATAGAATCTTGGGGTGGCTTGACCAACATTGCCCAAGTGGTGTCCTCTATCAGCTTGAAATTCTCTCGTAGGCGATTTTGTTCGAGCTTCACATGATGAAGTTCAGCTTTGGCTTGGTCCAGAGCAAATCCCATTGGTGCTACCTCCTTCCCAAGTTCTATCAGATGGGCTTTGAATGGCTCGAGTCTACAAGATGAGCCAATCAAATCTTCTTTCTGTATTAATTAACCAAGTTCACTTGTATTTATAAAAAAATGTAACGTTAAGAGTTTAGCTTGAAACTATCATATTAACCAATGGTCATATTGACCAATGGTCATATAATATTCGAAACCCAATAGTCTCACTTCATTAATTAAAGAATATAGTTTTGGGGATTCTAGAATAAAATAACCCACAAAATTTAGGAAACAAATATTAATAAAAAGTTTGGGTCGTTACATTCTTCCCCACATACAAAATTTCATCCCTGAAATTTAAACTTGTACCCTATGAAGAGAAAAGGTGTGGGTACATTTGCCTCATAGACACCTCTAGTTCGCACGTGGCTTCTTCTCAATTGTGGTTCCTCCACAACACCTTGAAAATGTGGTTAGTCTTGTTACGTAGAACCTTGTCTCTACAATCCAAGATCTCCACTGGTTGCTTCTCATAAGAGAGTTCATGTTCTAGTTGTACCACCTATGGGTTTAGTACATGTGAAGGGTTAGGTATATACTTCCTCAAGAGGGATACGTGGAAGAGATCATGAACTTGTGATAGATTTGAAATAAGTGAAAGCTGATAGGCCACTGCTCTTACACAATCATTGATTTCATTGGGGCCAATGTACCTAGGGATAAACATCACATTCTTCACAAACCTTATGACTCTCATCCATGGTGAAATTAGAAGAAAGACTTTGTCACCAACATCAAACTCCAAGTCCCTTCTACGGTTGTCGGCATAGCTCTTTTGCCAACTCTGAGCAGCCTTAATGTGTTGTTGGATGTCATGGAATTTTTCTTTCATCTCTTGCACATTATCGGGCCCAAGAAGCTTTCTTTCACAAGCTTCATCCCAACAAGTAGGATCTCTATATCGCTTCCCATATAGAGCTTCATAGGGTACAATTTGAATGCATGAGTGGAAGCTATTATTGTAAGAGAACTCAAATAAAGGGAGATGTTGATCACATCAACCTTTAAATTCCATTGATCATGTTCTCAGCATGTCTTCATGTTTTTAAATAGTAAATTCAGATTTTCCATCTGTATGGGGGTGATAGGCTGTATTGAAATTCATTTCTGTGCTCAGATCATGTTGAAGACTTCTCCAACATTTTTATGTCCACCTTGTATCACAATCAGATATGATAGAAAGTGGACCTCCATGTGGCCTTACCACTTCCTTCACGTAAATCCTATCAAGTTAATCAATATAGAAATCTTCCCAAAGGGATATAAAATGGGAAATCATAGTGAGACGGTCCGGAAAAACACATATCGCATTATTTCCTTTGGAAGTCCTCGGGAGACTAGTGATGAAATCCATAGTGATATTGTCGCACTTACATACTGGTATAGGTAGTGTTTTCAATACCCCTTTAAGAAGATGTTTCTTTGCCTTCACTTGCTGACATACTAGGAACCTTGAAGTGTAGTCAACAATCTCCCTTTTCATATTATCCCACCAATAATGATCACGAAGGTCCCTATACATTTTTATGCTACCCGGATGTATAGATAAAGTAGAGCTATGATCTTCATCTATCATCTCCTTATTTGTTTCTGCAATAGATGGAACACATAGTCTTGTACAAAATTTTAGTACACCTTCTTGAGAAGTATTGAATTCATGAAACTTCTCATCCTTCAGAGCCTCAAAATTCTTCTGTAATAAAGGATCTTCTTTCTGAGCTTTCATGATCTTCTCTCGTAATGAAGGTTGAGAAATCATTTGGTTTATGGTTGATGATTTCCCTTCCCTTATAATTCGCATGTCCAACTATACTAGGTCATTGATCAATGTATCTCATTGAATCTTCATCATGGAATGAACAACTGGGTCTTTCCTGTTTAATGCATCAGCAACTTTGAATTCTCTTCCTGGATGATAATGAATTGAACAATCATAGTCTTTAAGAAGTCCCAACCATCTCATTTGTCTCATGTTCAATTCCTTTTTTGTGAAAATATACTTCAAAATTTGGTGGTCTATGTATATATAGCATTCCTCCCAATAAAGATAGTGCCTCCATATCTTTAGAGAAACAATTACCACAGCCAGCTCTAGATCGTACCTAGGATAATTCTGCCCATGATTTTCAACTGTAGAGATGCATAATCAATGACTTTGTCATTTTTCATGAGGGTGCACCCATGTCCTTTCAAATATGAATCGTTAAAAATAACAAATCCTTCTCCACTTAAGGGAAGAGTTAACACAGGTGTAGTTACCAATCTCTTATTCAACTCTTGGAAACTTTCTGACACTTCTTTTTCCAGATGAACTTGACCCCTTTTCAAGTTAACTTTGTTAATGGATTAGAATTTCATGAAATTATTTTCACAAACCTCCTATAATATCCTGCTAAACCAAGGAAACATAGAATCTCAGTTATTGTTGTAGGTTGATTCCACTCCTCTACAAATTTTGTCTCTGTAGGGTCTACTATAATTCCTTCATTAGTAACAATGTACCCCAAGAAAGCAACCTGTTGTAACCAGAATTTAGATTTATTGAGCCTTCCAAAAAGCCTCTCCTTCTGTAGAGTTTTCCAAATAGCCCTTAGATCATACTCATGTTCCTCGTCAATTTTTATTATATCTGAATATCATCAATAAAAACTACCACAAATTTATCAACGTTGTCCTTAAAGACTCTATTCATCAAATCCATAAAAATAGCAGGTGCATTAGTCTGTCCGAAGGGTATAATGACATACTCATAATGTCTATATCTTTATTAGAAGGTATTTTTTGAAATAACTTCTTTATTCACCCTCAATTGATGACAACCAGATCGAAGATCAATCTTAGAGAAGAATTGAGCCCCGAGAAGTTGGTCAAATAATTCATCAATTCATGGAAAAGGGTATTTCTTCATTACTATGATCCCATTCAGTTCTCTATAATCAATTCATATCTGCATCGATCCATCCTTATTCTTCACAAAGAGAACAGGTGATCCCCAAAGAGACACACTTGGTTGGATGAACCCCTTCTCCAAAAGATCTTGGAGTTTTTTCATTAATTCCTCTAGCTCTACATTTTCCATCCTATAGGGGGTATTTGATATTGGATGAGATCCAGGTACGAGTTCAGTGGAAAACTCTACCTCTCTTTCTAGGGGAGGTCCAGGAAACTCCTCGGGAAATACGTCAACATATTATTGAACAATGGGGAAAATTCGTATCCTTAAACTCTCATCTTATTCTTCTTCTTCACCAATATACTCCATAAAAAAGGATATAGGGGGTTCTTTTAGAAAAATATCAGGTTGAGATATCTCTCCTTAGAAGATAACTGTAGGTTTTCCATTCAAGACTACTAAGATTTCCTTGCTTCAGCATTTGATATTAGAATTATACATTGAGAGATAATCCATCCCTAGTATAATGTAGAATTCCAAAATGGAAATGACTACTATATTTGCAATAAGAATGTTCTCACTAAATTAAATTCTAGAGTTTCTAATCCCTGATGATGCATGGATAATCCCACCAGGAGTATTGACTAATAACTCTACTTTTTGAAAATCAGGGGTTGATTCTAAATTCATTGCAAACATGGAGAAAATTAAGGAATGCGTAGAAGCAGAATCGAACAAAGTACTAGCTAGCTTTGAGAGGACAAAAAGAGTACCTACTACCACATCATTCGGAGCTTTAACTTCAGCTGTCGTGATAAAAAAATCATGGCCTTTCTCCCTTGGCCTTTGCTGAGGCTGATGGTGGTTCTCCTTTACTGCCCTTGGATTTGGAAAGTGCTTGGAAAAGTTCCCACGTTGTCCACACCTAAAGAACTGGACATCATTTAGGTCCCTCACCATCTTCCCCTTGTCGTTTTTGTTAAGAAGTTGAAGTTTTACCTCACTACAAAAATTCCTCGCAATATGGCCATCTCTTCCACACTTGTAGAATTTCCCGCTCTCGATCAGGCAGATCCCCGAATGTCTCTTCCCACATTTATTACACATTGGATGTTTCACTTGTTTCCATCCTCTTCCCTGATCATAGGACCTCCCTAAGTTGAGCTGCATCGACCTCTTCTTGTCGTTTGATTTTTGAGACAACAGCATCTCACCAAACACCAGCTCAAATTTCATCGCACTCTGCATGATCTCCTCATAGATATCATAGTCTCAGTTGGCTATATTCTTCCGCATATGAGTTCTTAGTCCACCAAAGAATCTGTCAACCTTACCACTATGATCAATGAAAAAGCGTGAGGTGTAACGTGAAAGCCTTGTGGAACTCATCTTGTAGCTTCCCATAGAATCATTATCTTTCTTCATGGTGAGGTGGATCCCTTACGAATCTCGTAGGCGTAAGTATTACATGGCTCATAGGCCTTAGAGGAATTCAATTCCCGTAGGCTTCAAACATTACATACAACACATAATAATTACTTAGAACCGCCCCTCCCCAACATCTTTATCATGAAATCAGCTCTCCACCTTCGCATTGTTGTTCTTCAAGGCTTTCCCATACATGAATAGGCTTGTCCCAATGGAAGGTGTCATACCCTCTCATTCTTTCAATCCATTTAGCTTCTGAAATGGTGAAATCTCATTTCTCCTCCTCCTTTTTAAGTTTGGTCCTTGTAGGTTGTCTGGTTTGCATCTGAAAAAGGTCCCTCTGAACTCTTCCCACTCCATAGCTTCAACTTCCACTCTTTGCCTCGTGTTTTTAATCATTTACCACCACTGGTCAGCTTCACTTTATAAGCGATAGACAGCTAGGGTGACCTTCTCTTTCTCTAAATAGCGGAGCACAGAAAAGATCTTCTCGATGGAGCTGATATACTGCTCAGCAATCAATGGGTAAGTCAATCTACTAAAGGTTGGTGGTCATTGACACCTAAAATATTCAATATAATGTTGATCCCATTGTGGTGAGATCAGTCTCTCAGCTTGATTCAAGTTATTTCCCATAACTTGAGTCATTTGGTTCATCATTCTCATGAATGTTTCCATACTGGCTTCCATAGGAGGTCCGTCAGTGCATGGTCCATTGCGGTCACCATTTACACAGTTCCTCCTATTACCCTCTATTTTCTAAAAGAATAAAACCATAGTGAGAAACTTATTTCATTTATGAAACATTTAACTATAAAGGATTTTATGACTTAAAACTTCATTCTTATACATTTACATTTCTCTATAATTCCATCATAATGATTCATAAAAATCTTGTGATTAATCAAACATATCCCCTAGGAGTGTCGTAACCAAGAGTATAGAAAGGCCCATTGTCATTCACCATTTCCCATTCCAGTCTAGATCAAAGCGGTGTTTTCGGGTTTTACACCTACATACATATGTGCCAGAGCCGCCTCTATCTGCTCGTATCTAGACAGGGATATGTTTGTTTGATAAACAACTCACTCAATACTCACAAAAATACCTAAAAGTTATCATATTTATAAACATTTCTATAGGGTTCATCCTAAAGTTTTCATATCCTAATTTCCATAAATAACTAAACTATCTGTTTATATCAGCTATGGCATCCTGGCTTTTTATTACATAACATTTCATTACATTTTACATACAAAGGATCCTTAAAGTCTATTGTCTTGGAAATCAGGAACATAATACATGAAGACAACATAAAAATTATTCTAATCCACTTGTAAGGCTTTATCATTAGTTCATAATAAGTACAATTACTACATCTCATAATCTGGAGACACACATTCGAAGGAAATGGTGACCAGAAGGCCAAGTGAGGGTAAACAAGGAAATTAGTTTACTTGTGATATCAACACGAACATGATAAAAACATAGAGACAAGAGAATTTAAAGAATAGGAATATCATAATGGAAAGTACTTGAAACATAACTTGAATATTTGGTGACAACAAATCATTTAGAAATTCATGAACATATCACCAAGTTCCATCCCCAAGGTGTCATAAAAATTACCAAGGTTATTCACCATGGTATCGTTAACCTTGTAATCTCTAGAGTTTAATTATTTACCCAATGCATTGGAGTGCTCTCAGGGTGCACCCTTAATATATATTTACTTTCATTTGATTCATATAGATAATAATCAAACATTTCATAAATATCCCAAATAGAATCAATGAAATGGGTTTCATGTCAAAATTGTAACGTTTTAAAAAGTACTTAAAACTAAGATTATTAAGTCATTTATAACCCATGGAAAGGGAGAGGGGGTTACATATATGTCAATTCAAGAATAAAATATATAATTTTATTATAAATATGAAAAAACCCATAGAAACGAAATAGGTATGGTTATTCACCTATAAAAACAAGAGAATTTATTAGGAGAAAGAGAAAGAGATTTTGAGGCGAAATTTATGCCGCATAACGGCTATATATCATGGTGTTAGAAAATAATAAAAAGATAGGGGAAAGTGGTATCCCATTAATAAATGGACCATTTTTAAGTGGAGGGACAGAATAAAAATTAAATAAGATCATGTTGTATATATTTTAATGACACACCACATAAAAATTAAACTTGAAAAGAAAGATAAATCACGATTTCTTTTACGAAAATTCGGCAGTCTAACGGCGTCACTTAAAAATTCAAAAAAAATCAATTGATGAGAGAGGAAAGGGTCTCTCATCATTTTGAAATGAAATGTAAAGTAGTAAACATATATAAGAACAATCCCCCATATAATAAAATGGAACTATAAGACATAACATAAAGGAGGTCATGTCTTAAGAGAGGAGGGTGAAAGGCCCCCTTACCGATTTGGTAACTTTCGAAATGTACAACCCATGAAATAAGGATCATTTAAAGAATATGTAAATACCAATAAATTAATTTATATTACACAAAGAGTAAAATAATGGGCATTAGATCCACCACACAAAAGGAAATAGTGTCAAATATACCATGAATCTCACAGAAATAAGAAGTGAGATGAAAATCCCTTACCACGTTTTATTCAATCGAATCGCATGACCAAAAATTAATAACCACCAAAAGAATCACAAAATACCATGAATGTAAATATAATCCTGATAATATATATCCAATGGCAGTACACAATACACCACATGCTATAAAAACGTTGCGAATAATGGAAATCTCATGGAAATAAAAGTGAGATAAGGATCTCTTACCTTGAAAAGTAACTTTGAAAGCTTGATGGTCGGGACCTTGGTAGGATTGAAGACACCTTGGGAGGTAAAAATACCAGATCTTATTTGAGGTTTATTTTGTAATCAAATGTAAGGGGAGATGTCTTGGTATTTATAGGATAATTGAGGGAACAAATCATTAATTTTCAAGGGACACCTCATCGGTGGTATTGGAAAAACCATGGGCTTTCCAATGGTATTTGCCCATGTTATTGTCCACATGGGACATCTCAGAGATTATCTTACTATTAATAAATCAACTAGAAATATTACACAATTATTACATCCTTAATGATGTCATTAAAAACCCAAAACTCAAAACTGTAATTTCACTATTCACCGAAAATTCAATTATTTCAGAAAAATCCCAAAAATCCATATAACGACCCATACTTTACATACATTGTTAATACATCAAAATTGAAGCATACTTATTACAACATATAACAAAACCACGAAAGGAACGTATAGGTATAGTGTCTTTAGAAACAGGGAAACATAAACAACTGGTTCATAAAGCATCTACACAGTCTCCCATTTATTTCATCATATCTATAGTCCCTTTTGGCATATCTTACTTAATAACCTTCTTCCTGACCTAGGGAAAGAAAACATACAAAAGGGTGAGCTCAAATGCTCAGTAAGGGTAAACAAAAGAAATATCAATCACATCATATACCTAAGCACATAACTTTTGGAAATCTTAACCTGCAAAAGAGATCATAATTTCATAACATGGGATAAATCATGGAAGTGAAATGTAATCACAATAATCATAACTTAAAACATGAAACTTTGTGGCATACACACATAATCATAAATAATCATTTCTTGTCAGTCAAGACTCATTTCCAAGACTATCTTAGTGGACAAAGTCCCTTTCTGAACCGAGTCACCCTCGTTTCAGTCCTGTTTCACTGAACCGGTATAACCTACCGTTCCAGCCATGTCTATCTCATGAGATATAAAATCTTTACCCAATTAATTGGAGGGAGATATAGGTCCCACCCATCTCATAATTATACCATTCTTATGTGTGCCACAAAATCATAAATCATACATCATTGCATAACCCATGTAATACAAATGGGAATCTTAAACATCATGACATCATAAAACAATTCATATAAGATAAAGGAATTCATAAAAATAATTCTATCACAACATAATCAAATAAATGTAATAATAGGGATAAAAACAGAACCCTTTATTATCTTAGATGGAAATTAATTTTGATAAAGCACTTGAACTCCATTCTTGAGGAAAATATCCTTTCTTCTTAAAAAAACATGTTTCCTTTCTTAACATGTCATACAACTTTAAACTAAAAGAAGTTGATTAAAAATAAACTTGAAAACTTGTAAAGAAATCTTCTTGGAAATAATGTTTTAAAAATCCATTCATGTCGTATAAGTTAAAAAAAACATTCTTCATACTTTTGTCGGAAAAGTCAAAAAGTACCTCGTACGAAAAAAAACAACAAAAGATTCCTTTCATATCCTTTACTAAAAACTCACCGAAGGGTAAAATTGGATTTAAACAATTGTAGGTGGATGGAAATAAAATTAAATATTGAGGAAACATGTATGTGGATGATTAAATACACCCCAGTAAATACCAAAGTATAAACAATCTCAGATAAAATGAGATTGTGATATATTCCCTTACCTTAGGTTCGACTTGCTTTGTAAGTGTCCGAACCTCCTCTTCTTTGAAGTGCTTCTTTGAGACCTTCTTTTAGGGCACTAAAATTAATCTTTGAAGAAGAAAATAACCTCTAGGATGTCTCTAGGGAAGTGTAGAGGAGAAAGTGGCAGGGGTTGGCCGAGCTTGAAGGCTCCAAGTGGTGTGAGGAAGAGGGGGAGGAGGTGTCCTTTTATAAGGGAGGAGAGGGGCACCTTTGGAATAACTAAAACTATTATTTTATTATAAAGTCAATTTCGGTTTCAAATAGCTCCAAATTGATATATTTCTAAGATAAGGTGGGGATGGGTCGAAATACTCTTATCCAATAGAATTTAGACACGTTTAGGTTCCTATTTTAACCTTATAATTTAGATTTAACATTAAGTTAAATAATTTTACTTTTACCATGTCTTATTGTGTTCTTATACTATAAGGTTAATAAACTTACTATAAGCAGCCAAACGAACCCTAAGTTGTTTATTATTAATATATATAACCTTATCTAAGTCATTTTGCCGAACCTTAGATTTTTAGGAATAAAATAACAATTACCAATATAATATTTGTTTTAAAAACTATTTTATGTCAATTTTGACACTATTTAGTAATTGATTTTTTGTGAAAAACATAACAGAATTATTAGTTCGAACCAAGTTAATTAAATCAATACTAACATGTCATATTAACCTAGAAAATTAGTTGTATTCATAAAAAGTCTCAAATTACATTTATTTTGATGTTTATAACATCAATTATTTCAATATTTCATTAATAAGATAATTACTGCATCATCATTGTGTCATAAATAAATTAAATTATTTAATGTCTAAAAATTACAAATAAAATACCATTATGTTGGAAATATTTTTATCTTTCTAATGAATATTTATAGTCTAATTTATCTTATGTATAACCCCATATTAAAAATTATTTACTTATTAAACTTTGATTTTAACTATTTTAACCCTTCTTTAAATAAATTAATAATAAATGTCCTAATCTAATCCAAGTGGGCCTAAATGGTCATATTTTATTCCTAAGTTAGTTTTTGGTCGCATTTCACTTATCCAATAGAATTAGGACATGTGTTAGGGTAATAATAATATCATCTTTACCCTTAATTACCCTATTTACTTTTAACCGTGGTAAAAAAAAGTAAAAAGTTACTATTCACCAAAAATTATTTTCATCTCATTGAACCAAATTTTAGTCCTTGATATTAACCGTGTCTCTCGGATTTTCGAAATTCCACTCACAAAAGTGGTAAAATTAAGTTTTATGAAAAATTCAGTTTTTTAACTACCACTTAGTGGTTTCACTATTCATCAAAAATTGAATGTTTTCAGAAAAATACCAAAATTTCACCCTAGGCTAATTTCGATATTCCGAATACAAAAATGAAGTCCATTTTGAAAAATAAAATTTATAAAATTTCAAAAAAGTGGTTATTACTATTCATAATGGCTAGTTTTAATAATATTTTAATAGCATATCGTTGTTTAGTGAAACCCGGTATTGCGTACGACGCACGCTATCGAGGAAGGTCGCGATTTCGTGTAAAGCAAGCCAAGCAAGTGTTGTGTAGAAAAAGATTCCTTTGATGATTTATATAACGTAAAAGTCTCAGGTGTTACATTCTACCCCCCTTAAAATTAATTTCGCCCTCGAAATTCGTCACTTTGTAACAAACAGATGAGGATACCTCTCCCTCATCATATCCTCAAGCTCCCATGTAGCTTCTTATAATTGGTGGTTCCTCCATAAAACTTTCACTAATCGAGTGATCTTGTTTCGTAGGACTTTTTCGCTACGATCCAGAATCTCTATCGGTTGTTCTTCATAAGAAAGATCTTGCTCCAGCGGTACAACTTCTGAGCTTAGTACATGTGAAGGATCACGTATGTACTTTCTCAGGAGAGATACATGGAACACATCGTGAACTTGAGAGAGATTCAGTGGAAGCGCCAATCGATAAGCTACCTTCCCAACACGATCCAGTATTTCGAAAGGACCGATATATCTAGGGCTCACCTTCCCCTTCTTTCTAAATCTCATAACCCTCTTCCAGGGAGATATTCGTAAGAACACTTTATCACCCACTTCAAACTCTAGGTCTTTTCTTCGGTTGTCGGCATAACTTTTCTATCGAATCTGAGCTGCTCTTATGTGTTGTTGAATAGATCTGACCTTTTCTGCCATTTCATCAATGAGATTAGGTCCTAATAGCTTTCTTTCCCCAACTTCATCCCAGAAAGTTGGAGTCCTGCATTTCTTTCCATAGAGAGCTTCATAAGGAGCCATCTGAATACTGGAGTGAAAGCTATTATTATAAGAAAATTCCACCAAAGGTAGGTGTTGATCCCAACCTCCTTTGAAATCCATAGAGCAAGCTCTCAACATATCTTCTAGGGTTTGAATTGTTCTTTCAGACTGACCGTCTGTCTGAGGATGATAAGCAGTGCTGAAACTCAACTCTGTATCCAGAGTATGCTAAAGACATTGCCAGAACTTCGAGGTAAATCTCAGATCCCGATCAGATATAATATAAAGTGGTACTCCATGCAATCTTACCACTTACTTTACATATATCTTGGCAAGCTGATCCAGAGAGAAATCCTCTCTAATAGCAATGAAGTGTGCAGAATTTGTAAGACGATCAACTATGACCCAGATAGCATTATTGCCTTTGGATGTTTTAGGAAGTCCTGTGACAAAGTCCATAATGATGTTTTCCCACTTCCCTTCGGATATGGGTAATGGTTGTAACATCCCCTTAGACTTATTTCTCTCAACCTTAACATGTTGACAAACCAAGCATCGAGAGACATATTCAGCAACATCTCTTTTCATGCCATCCCACCAGAAGTACTCTTTCAGGTCCCTATACATCTTCGTGCTTCCAGGATGAATAGAGAATGAAGAACTATGAGCTTCATCCAGTAGCTCCTTCTTTAATTCGGGGATGGTAGGAACACAAACCTGATTCCTGAACTTTATTATCCCATCACAATCAAGGTTGAACTCAGGATCATTTCTCACCATCTTTTGTAACTCGACATCTTCTTTATGTGCCTCTTTAATCTTCACATGTATTTATGGTAGAACATTCATTTGAGAAAGATAATATTTTTCCCCTTCCATTATAATTCCAAGATCCATCCTTTGTAAATCCATAAATATTGGATCTTTTGTGATCCTCATCATGGATAATCTAGCATGGTCTTGTCGACTTAATGCATCTGCCACCTTGTTTGCTTTCCCAGGTTGGTAATGGATTGAGCAGTCATAATCCTTAATCATCTCCAACCATCTTCTTTGACGCATATTCAGATCATTTTGTGTGAAAATATACTTTAAAATTTTATGATCAGTATAAATATCACACCTTTCACCATAAAGGTAATGCCTCCAAATCTTTAATGCAAAGATTACCGCAGCTAACTCCAAATCATGTGTTGGGTAATTTTGCTCATGGATTTTCAACTGTCGTGAGGCATAAGCTATCACCATATCATTTTGCATAAGAACACACCCTAATACCTTCTTGGATGCATCACTATAGATCAAAAACCTTTCTCCACTACAAGGCAGTGTGAGAACAGGTGCACTGGATAACCTTCTTTTCAACTCCTTGAAATTTTCTTCACATTCTTATGTCTAGACAAACTTAACTCCTTTCTGAGTCAACTTGGTGAGTGGATTAGATAATCGTGAAAAATCTTTCACAAAACATCAATAATATCCAGCCAAACCAAGAAAACTTCGGATCTCAGTTACTGTTGTTGGTCTCGACCATCTTTCGATAACCTCTGTTTTTGCTGGATCCATAGATATCCCCTCTTTTGAGATTATGTGACCCAAAAATGCAACTTTTTGAAGCCAAAATTCACACTTGGTAAATTTGGCATAAAGCTTCTCCTTTCTCAGGGTATTCAATATTATTCTCAAGTGATCTTCATGTTCTTACTTGCTCTTTGAATATACAAGAATATCATCAGTAAAGACTACCACAAATTGATCAAGATAGTCTCTAAAGACTCTATTCATCAGATCCATGAAGATGGCAGGGGCATTAGTAAGACCAAATGGCATCACTATAAATTCATAGTGTCCATACCTTGTACGGAAAGCCGTCTTTGGTATATCCTCCCTTTTGACCCTTAATTGATGATACCCTGAACGAAGATCAATCTTGGAAAAGTATTGAGCTCCGCGTAGTTGGTCAAATAGGTCATCAACGCGTGGGAGAGGATATTTGTTCTTGATAGTGATCTTGTTAAGTTCTCGATAATCAATGCAGAGTCTCATTGATCCATCTTTCTTCTTAACAAATAGAATAGGTGCTCCCCAAGGTGATGCACTAGGGCGTATGAATCCCTTATCAAGATTCTCTTGGAGTTGCTTCTTCAATTCCTGCAACTAAATTGGGGCCATTCTTTAAGTTGTCTTTGAAATAGGCAAAGCACCCGGTACGAGTTCTATTGAGAACTCAACTTCACGATTTGGTGGAAGTCCCAGTAATTCCTCCGGAAAGACATCATCAAACTCCCGTACAATGGGCATATTCTTAATCATGAGTTTCTCACCAACCATTTGAGATAAATAACCTTTATTTAGTGGAATTAAGACCCATAAGAGGGAATAAATTTCCAATGGAAGGTTATGTCCATCCTTGCATTGATAGACGATCATAGATTGATCTGGAATATGAAATGTGACTTCCCTTCTTTGGAAATTGATATGAGCTCCATATAAAGAAAGCCAATACATGCCAAGAATCACATCAAATTCCACTATAGGAAGGATCAAAAGATTTGCAGGAAGCACTTTCCCACAAACTTCGATCGGAGAAGAATTATAAACTTTTGATGCGACTGTTGTGCCATTAGGTGTTGTCACAGCTAACTCAACATCTAATTGTTGAGGTAATATGGTGATACCCTTAGAAAATTCTTCATAAATAAAAGAGTGGGTGGATCCAGAATCAAATAAAACATTTTCTTCTTTAGAGTGGATGGTAAGTGTACCTTTCACCACATCGTTATCGTACTCCACATCGCTGATAGAAATTGCATGTGACTTTCCTTTGTCTTTAGCCTTGAGAGTTTGTTGACTTCTACCATCATCATCAACCCTTGGATTAGGGCATTTATTGTCATAATGCCCCATCTCCTTTCACTTGAAACATTGAAGTGTATTAGGTTCATTCTGTGTATCCCTTCCTTTGTTTTCATCATTAGACATCTTCTTCCCATCATCACGACATTCAAATGCCCGATGACCTTCATTTCCACATTTGAAACATTTACTTGTCCCTTTAAGACAACTCCCTCCATGTTTCTTTCCACACTTTGAGCATAAGGGAAAGCTCATCTTCTTTTCAGTGTGCTCTTTAGATTTTCCTTTGAATTCCATTTTCCTCTTCTTGTCAAACCCATATGACTGATGGGTTACTCCAATCTCCATCTCGACTTTGAGAGCACATCGAACGATTTCCTCGTAGCTATTGAAGTCCCTTATGGATAACGCCCTTCGAAGACTTGGTTTTAATCCACTAAAGAATCGATCGATCTTACTCTCAGGTTGGATAATAATACCAGAAGCGTACCTTGCAAGTCTTGTAAAATTTGCTTCATAGGTACCAACAGATTCATCATCCTTTTTCTTCAGTTCAAGAAACTCTTTCTCCATCTTTGTTCGGAGAATACGAGGGATGTACTTATTGAAAAATAAGTTCTTGAACTCGTCCCATTCCATAGACTCAATTTCATCCCTTTGCCTCATATTCTTAATAAGATTCCACCATTGATCAGCATCTCCTTCCAAACGATACATTCCTAGGATGACTTTATCATGTTCAGAACATTGAAGAACTGAAAATATCTTTTCAGTAGTACTAATCCATTGTTCAGCAACTAATGGATCAGTAGACCCGCTGAAAGAAGGTGGACACTGCCTCATGAAGGAATCAATAGAATGTTGCTCCTTCCTTTGCTCGTTTAGAAGTCCTGCATGATTCATAGCTTGAGAAAGTTGTGTGAGCATGGTTACAAGATTTTGCATTCCAACTCCCATAACATTTGGTTGCTCAGGGGGACAATCATTGCATTTCCCATCACATTCCTTATTAACACGGTTCCTTCGGGTTCCAGCCATTGACTAAAACCAGGAAGAATAGTGTGAGCAACACTAATTATAATAGGAAAACCACATAATAAAGAATAAAATTTCACACTTAAGGTCTTATCCTAGGTTTTTCATGGCCATTTCTAAAACACTAATATTGTGTTCTATGCTTAGACTTATCCTTAGGGTTCTTACTAAGGCTTTTACATCCTAGTTTCCAAAGGTTGACTATACCTTTCCTCTGATACCAACTATAACGACCCATACTTTACATACATTGTTAATACTTCAAAATTGAAGCATACTTATTACAACATATAACAAAACCACGAAAGGACCGTATAGGTATAGTGTCTTTAGAAACTGGGAAACATAAACAAATGGTTCATAAAGCGTCTACACTGTCTCCCATTTATTTCATCATATATATAGTCCCTTTTGGCATATCTTACTTAATAACCTTCTTCCTGACCTGGGGAAAGAAAACATACAAAAGGGTGAGCTCAAATGCTCAGTAAGGGTAAACAAAAGAAATATAAATCACATCATATACCAAAGCACATAACTTTTGTAAATCTTAACCTGCAAAAGAGATCATAATTTCATAACATGGGATAAATCATGGCAGTGAAATTTAATCACAATAATCATAACTTAAAAAATAAAACATTGTGAAATACACACATAATCATAATGAATCATTTCTTGTTAGTCAAGACTCATTTCCAAGACTATATTAGTGGACAATGTCCCTTTCTGAACCGAGTCACCCTCGTTTCAGTCCTGTTTCACTGAACCGGTATAACCTACCGTTCCAGCCATGTCTGTCTCATGAGATATAAAATCATTACCCAATGCATTGGAGGGAGATATAGGTCCCACCCATCTCATAATGATACCAGTCTTATGTGTGCCACAAAATCATAAATCATACATCATTGCATAACCCATGTAATACAAATGGGAATCTTAAACATCATGACATCATAAAACAATTCATATAAGATAAATGAATTCATAAAAATAATTCCATCACAACATAATCAAATAAATGCAATAATAGGGATAAAAACAGAACCCTTTATTATCTTAGATGGAAAATAATTTTGATAAAACACTTGAACTCCATTCTTGAGGAAAATATCCTTTCTTCTTAAAAAAACATGTTTCCTTTCTTAACATGTCATACAACTTTAAACTAAAAGAAGTTGATTAAAAATAAACTTGAAAACTTGTAAAGAATGCTTCTTGGAAATAATGTTTTAAAAATCCATTCATTCCGTATAAGTTAAAAAAAATTATTCATAGTTTTGTCGAAAAAGTCAAAAAGTACCCCGTACGGAAAAAAACGACAAAAGATTCCTTTCATATCCTTTACTAAAAACTCACCGAAGGGTAAAATTGGATTTAATCAATTGTAGGTGGATGGAAATAATATTACATATTGAGGAAACATGGATATGGATGATAAAATACACCCCAATAAATACCAATTTATAAACAATCTCGGATAAAATGAGATTGTGATATATTCCCTTACCTTAGGTTCGACTTGCTTTGTAAGTGTCTGAACCTCCTCTTCTTTGAAGTGCTTCTTTGAGACCTTCTTTTAGGGCACTAAAATTGGTCTTTTAAGAAGACCAGAACCTCTAGGATGTCTCTAGGGAAGTGGAGAGGAGAAAGTGGCCAGGTTTTGCCAAGCTTGAAGGCTCCAAGTGGTGTAAGGAAGAGGGGGAGGGGGTGTCCTTTTATAAGGGAGGAGAGGGGCACCTTTGGAATAACTAAAACTATTATTTTATTATACAGTCAATTTCGGTTTTAAATAGCTCCAAATTGATATATTTCGAAGCTAAGGTGGGTATGGGTCGAAAGCCTCTTATCCAATAGAATTTAGACAAGTTTAGGTTCCTATTTTAACCTTATCATTTAGATTTAACATTAAGTTAAATAATTTTACTTTACCATGTCTTCTTGTGTTCTTATACTATAAGGTTAATAAACTTACTATAAGCAGCCAAACGAACCCCAAGTTGTTTATTATTAATATATAAAACCTTATCTAAGTCATTTGGCTGAACCTTTGATTTTTAGGAATAAAATAACAATTACCAATATAATATTTGTTTTAAAAACTATTTTATGTCAATTTTTACACTATTTAGTAATTTATTTTTGTGAAAAACATAACAGAATTATTAGTTCGAACCAAATTAATTAAATCAATACTAACATGTCATATTAACCTAGAAAATTAGTGGGATTCATAAAAAGTCTCAAATTACATTTATTTTGGTGTTTATAACATCAATTATGTCAATATTTCATTAATAAGATAATTACTGCATCATCATTGTGTCATAAATAAATTAAATTATTTAACGTCTAAAAATTACAACTAAAATACCATTATGTAGGAAATCGTTTCAGATTTCTAATTAATATTTATAGTCGAATTTATCTTATGTATAACCCCATATTAAAAATTATTTACTTATTAAACTTTTATTTTAACTATTTTAACCCTTCTTTAAATAAATTAATAATAAATGTCCTAATCTAATCCAAGTGGGCCTAAATGGTCATATTTTATTCCTAAGTTTGTTTTTGGTTGAATTTCACGTATCCAATAGAATTATAACATGTGTTAGGGTAATAATAATATCATCTTTACCCTTAATTACCCTATTTACTTTTAACCGTGGTAAAAAAAGTAAAAAGTTACTATTCACCAAAAATTATTTTCATCTCATTGAACCACATTTTAGTCCTTGATATTAACCGTGTCTCTCGGATTTTTGAAATTCCACCCACAGAAGCGGTAAAATTAAGTTTTATGAAAAATTCAATTTTTTAACTACCACTTGGTGGTTTCACTATTCATCAAAAATTGAAAGTTTTCAGAAAAATACCAAAATTTCACCCTAGGCTAATTTCGATATTTCGAATCCAAAAATGAAGTCCATTTTGAAAAATAAAAGTTATAAAATTTCAAAAAGTGGTTATTACTATTCATAATGGCTAGTTTTAATAATATTTTAATAGCATATCATTTTTTAGTGAAACTCGGTATTGCGTACGACGCACGCTATCGAGGAAGGTCGCGATTTCGTGTAAAGCAAGCCAAGCAAGTGTTGTGTAGAAAAAGATTCCTTTGATGATTTATATAACATAAAATTCTCGGGTGTTACAATCCACCTTATCCTAATATCGATGCTATGAATTCAAAATTTAACTCCATTTTATGAAAATAATTTTATAAATAATATTAATTTAATTTTTAAATAAAAACACTATTTACCCGAAAGAAAAATAATACATAACTAATAATTTCTAAAATAGTTATTTACTTATTTTATTGAATCACATTACCTAAAATATTCTCCTAAATTATAATAATACTTTCTTAAGTGAGGTTACTAATCCATTTGGTCACAGTACTAATCATAAGTGTAAAATTACTATTCATAAGTCACTATTCACCAAAAATTATGTTGATCTTATTAGACTCTAAATTTCTTATAGAACTCAAAAATAGAAGACCATTTTTTAAAAATCATTACACATTATTAATTATTTAAGCATTACGTAAATATTTTAGAATATCCATTTTTCCCAAAATTCATCAATAATATACATCCTATATTAATCCAGACAATTTAAATTCACAAACTTCACCAAAATATGATAAAACAATTTTATGTATATCAAAGGATTACACAAAGCAGCTGAGGTCTCGTTACATAGCTCCTTATAACACCAGTATAATACCTAAGTATAAGGTGTTCTAATGTGATAAAATCTTGGGTAGGTTCGGCCAACATTTCCCAAGTGGTGACCTACATCAGCTTGAACTTCTCCCGTAGGAGATTCCATTCAAGCTTCACATGATGAAGTTCAGCTTGGGCTTGGTCCATAGCAAAGCCTAATGGTGCTACCACCTTCCCAAGTATCATCAGATGGGCTTTGAATGGCCCAAGTCTACTAATTGAGGCTATCAAAACTTCTTTATGTGTTAATTAACCAAGATCGCATGTATTTATAAACAAAAATTATAACATTAAGAGTTTAGATTCCAATGTTCATATTGACCAATGGTCATATAATAGTCGAAACCCAATAGTCTCACTTCATTAATTAAAGAATATAGTTTGGTTGAGTATAAAATAAAATAACACAAATAATTTAGGAAACAAATATTAATAAAAAGTTTGGGTCGTTACAGTGATCCTATTTCATGTCAGGGTAAAACAACATGTGGGTTGATGGACACTTGTGGACTGTCAGCCACATCATGTAAAGGTAAGGTTGGACTTGTAGACGTTGTGTGAAGGTGGGTTATCTTGTGTTAAGGTCTTTTCAATGTTGTGTATAGGTATATTAAAATACATATACATAGTTCTTTCAATCTAATTTGTTGTTTATAATTTAATATGAATATGGGTTGTTTTAATATACCCGTACACAACTCATACGTGTTTCATGTAGATAGTGTTTTGTGCATAAAATTTCATAATTTTCCCAGTTTCTTTCTACAACATTATTTTTAATAAAATATTGTGAAAATTAAATTCAACTAGGGTTTTTTAAATATATGAAGATATTTTAATGAAATAATTAGAAAAATAGTTGGATATCTAAATGAATCATGTGAAAAAATTAAATTTTAATAAATTATTGATGATTTAAAATAAGAAAGTTTGATTAGTATTTTAGAATATCTAAGGTAAAAATTCATATTAGTTTTCTTCAATCTAAAAAATTTATTCATTCCATCTATTTCATATTATTACATTATCTCAAGAATTGATAAATATAACTCCTCCATTCGAGATCTATTATCTTTTATCATTCACTTTGAGTTCATTCTTCTAAATTTTAGGTTGTTCATCATTTCTTCTTAGCTCAGTTTTCGGTGTAGTAGTGTGTTCGTGTATTTATTTTTGGTAGGAGATTCATTTCCATTATTTTTTCAATTGAATTTCGTAAATAATTTTTTATAATCATTTTATTATAATAAAGTGATAAAAATAAAATGATATAATATCTGAAAATTATTAAAGGAAGTATAACACAGTGAAAATGAATTTAGTAAAATTTTATTCATATATTATTATTATTATTACAACAATTTAAATTGAATTATTTTTCCATGTTTTTGTAATAAATATTACATGAATTTATTTTATTCATGTGATTATAATTTAATAAGTCTAAAAATTTCATGAAACTTATTATCACTGTGTAATCTAGAAATTTTCATAAGAGATAAGAAGTATTATAACATATCATTGATGACACTATTTCATTTGTTTTAATATAGTGAGTTATTATAAATCATTCTTATTATTTTCAAAAATCTATGTATTATCATATGTGTTTTCAAAATGGGTAAAGAACCCATAACTCTAAGATAAGAATGAATTAATTTATATATACATTTATTCTTCTTAATAAAATTATATAAAATGACAAGTGAGGCCTTGTGAAAAGTAATAATTATTGGAAGATTCTCATTGTGTCTTTATTTATAATTGATAATATAAAAACATAGTATTTTCATACATATAATTTACATCTTAATAGATGAATATTCAAATCATTTCAAAAATAAATGCTTGTGGGATGTAATGATTTAGGGATATTTGAGACTAGTAATGCAGTCTTATTATTTCCAAAAAGATATTCAACATATCCCATAAAGATATTTCCATTTTGTAAAATTCATTGGTATACCCCACTTAAACCATTATTCATAACATGGAGAAAAGAAACATAAGAAAGGGTGAGATTAGATTATTAGTCAGGGTAATAATGGAATATATAAATCGCTGATCATATAATAGTATAAGATAAGAATATGGGTATGAGATTATTAATATAACATAAAAATATCATACCCAATATATCACAAATTATAAGAATGATCCATGAAATAAAACATTATAATTTAAAATAACTTGATCCACAACTGTGAAAAATCATCATAAATAAATCATGAACCAAAATTTCATGTCATTTAAGTGTTGAACCATCATAAGTGTAGAAAAATTTTAATATGTCAAGGTTAAAATCCAAGATAATAAAATAATAATAGATCATGGTTCAACACCAGTTTCCCATTTCATAACTGATCAGGAATCATCACCTGTTTACCATATTGGATCAAGCACATTAAAATGTTTCCCATTGAAGATCAAGAACTTGGACTAGTTTCTCATCATTATCTCATGAGATATAAGGAAATACCCAATGAATTAGAGGGAGATATAGGTCTGAACCATCTGATAATAAATTCATATTCTTGAAAAAAGATCATAAATATCAATCATATCATAACCCATGAAAAATGAAATGATTTTTATAAAACATTCATCATACATATCTTGAGGAAAAGTGACAAGTTTCACAAACATTTCATCAATTCATCAAATCATAACACAGGGAAAAATAATGGGTTTCATAAATAATCATCATTGTAGTCTATTTAAATAATCCAATGAAATAATATAGATGGTACCATTAGATCATATCCCCATTGAAACATAAGAAATAGTAAATTTTGTTGTTGATTAGGAATATAAATTAAATAAAAGATTATTAAATCATTCTTTAGGAAAATATTTCTTTCATTTGGAATAAATTCTTCAAATACTAAAAAAATACTAAATATCAATGAAAATTTAACATTAAAATAAAAAATTAAAACATTTAAAAGATGATTTAAATAATATAGTTATCATTATGGAAGAAAATTTGGTTCATCTCATACGTGTTAAAATGAAGATTCCATTCACATTATTAGTAAAAGGTCAAAAGAGAATTGTTCAGAATATGAAAAGAATATCAATTCTATAACATTTAATAAAAAATTAAATCATGGGTATATTTTAAAAAAATAATAATTATAGATTAATTAAAATATTATTCAAATCATTTTTATAAAACATGGTCATGGAAGAAAAATAAATTTCAATAGAAGAGATAAATAAAGTTATTTTTTACTAAAAATGTTCTCTTAGTGTCCTCAATTCATAATGAATGGATAATGAAATGGAAAATTATATTCTCCAGAAATAACCATGGGAGAAAAACATCATTTTTCATGAGAGATGTATCAGTAGGTTTCAAAATCAGAAGCATAATTAAAAGAAACCCCAATAAATGAAGGGATTGTTACATAAAAGACATACATATTTGGAAAAATTAGAATCATAATACCCATGAAAGATAAAAAAAATATATAAATATTTTAATTAATATAAAATTAATATTATTAAACATGAAATGCATTCATGTTAAGTATATACAATATACAAAATAAACAAGTAGTGAATATCGAATGTGTCTCACCGAAAAAAAAAGCACAAACAAAAATCCATTCCCTTAAGTCTCGACATCATTTGTACAAATTAAAACCTAAATTATAATAAATATAAGTTTATTAATAAATTATAGTATAAAAATATTTATACATAAAATATCAAATATAATTTAATTATAACCTTTTATGAAGTTTATATTACCAATTCTTGGTTTAAATCATAGTTCAGGTAATAATTGCTTTGTTTTTCATAAATGTTTGGGTTTTGTATTTTTGGTCCATTTAAATTGATCATGGATCCATATTCTTAAAAATTTTAATCATTTTATAAATATCATATATAATAATAATATATGTATTTATATTAATCCATTAATATTATAGAAGGAAAATGAATTGCAATGTTTTGGGAGATGGTAGGTCGTTATTACTCATGAATGCTATTACAATTTTCACGATTGATAAAATGAAATAAATGAAATAATATATTAACATTATAAAATAATTTTTATTTTATATATAAATAATATTTTTATTAAAAATATACATATAAACATAAATGTAAATCATAAGTGAAGAATGAATCACATCGCTTCACAAGGACTTAGTTCACAATACACACAAATGATGTTATTGTATTCCCATAGAATGGAATTTGTGAAGGTTTATTTCATAATATAATTATAGAAGAATAATTATATCTTTATTATAATATAAATATTTTAATGTTATCATTATATCCAACTGTGAGATTTGGATATTGAAATCGAATTACATCGGTTCGTGGGGCAGCAGTCTTCCACAAGATCGGTGGTTTTATTTCCCACTTAATGGAAATAGAGATAGATATTGGTAATTTAATTGTCATACAAACACATAAATATATGGGATATACTATTGTTGTTATACCATCATTTTTTAAGAATATCTGATTAATTTAGAGATAAAATGAAATAAAAACACATAATTATGGACTATACCTCTTCTTCAAAGAACCCCATTAGGGTTATAATAAAGTAATTCCTCTATAAAGATTATATGGAAGTCAGGAATGGATTTTTAATTTTATTTTTTGAACCAAATGGTTTGGAAGTGTAAATAAGAGAGGAGAGGGGGTGTCCTTTTATAAGTGGGGGAGATAAGACACCTGGGATTTTTAAAAATAAAAAGGTTTACCCATATATCAAACATTCAAAAAGAATAAAAAAATGAATCATTATAGAAAATTACATGATATAATATTTATATATGTCCATAAATTAGATTTTAAAATTTTTTGTGGTCATTTTACCCCCTATATTTTTAGTTTTCCTTATCAGTAAACTTGTTTTAACCTTAACCCTGAAAATTAATTTTCTCTAATTTTACTATTCATTATAACAAAAAATTAACTTGATATTATTATTTAATGTTAATTATTATAGTTAAAATAACACAAATAAATTTTTTCCAAATTACATTCAAAAACTTTTCCCCTTTTAATTTACAAATAAATCCCCAGATAGGGTTAAAAATTCATTTTCCATGTAGAAATGTTTCAAAAGTATAAAATTATTTAATATAAAAATTATAATTGAAATTATTTACAATGAAATAATTTGGATTAATAAATATTTATTTGAACTAATTTTAATTTATTAACCATATTATAATAATATTGAGACCGTAAATTCTCTAAATGAAATGTCCCTTTTTAATAAAAATTAGTTTTTTTAATTATTCCTCAAAATGTTGATCTTTTGTGAAAATTATCAAAAACACACTCAAAGATAATTATGAAATATATATTTATAAAATGAATATTTATTTTCTTAAAAAAATCTTGATGTAGATATAATTTATTTTATACAATAAATTTTTGACAAAATAGTATTTTCAAAACATATAATAACTTTACATAAAATTATTTATTTTTTTATCAATATGTTTTACTTATATAAAACCATTATACTTAATAAATAATTTTTTTTATTCTTATTCCTATCAAAAATATTGATGTCTAGGTTATAATTGTCACTTTTAAATAATAATATTAATATTATATCATTGATAATTAAAACTCGTTGTTGTATGTATTGGGATCTATCGAAGGAATTAAAATTTTTAGAAAAAATATATTTCATAAAATATCATGGAGTTATATTCTACCCCACATAAAATTAATTTCACCCTAAAAATTTTATCAGGTTGTTAAACACAACTGAGGATATTTCTATCTCAATACATCCTCAGGTTCCTACATAGCTTCTTCAAGCTAGTGGTTTTCTACAAAATATATACTAGTTGAGTGGTCTTATTCTATAGAATATTATCTATATGATCTGAAATATACCATGGTTATTACTAATATTCGCCAATGGAATGACCTCTATCTTCAGTACATGTGAATAATCAGGCATGTACTTACTCATGAGAAATACACAAAACACATCATTGATTTGAGAGAGTTTTGGTGGATCCTCCAATCAGTAATCCACCATCCTGATATGATCAGTAATTTCAAAGGGATTGATATAACTGGTGATTAGTTTTCCATTATTTATGAAACTAATTACATTATTACATAGATATATTGTTAGAAACAAATTTTTTCCCACTTCAAATTCTGATCACATTGGTGATTTCCATCATAACTGTTTACTATATTTTTACAGAGCTTTTATATTGCTGAATGGATCTAACCTTATCCATTATTTCTTCAACTATCTTTGGTCCCAATAGTATTTATTCAATATCATAATCCTAATAATTTTTAATTCTAAACTTATTTCCATATAGGGATTCATAAGTAGTCATCTGAATTCTTGATTGAAATCAAATTTTGTGAAAAAAAATATAATATAGGAAGGTGTTGATGGAAACCACCATTAAAATTAATATAATATGAACTCATCAAATCATATTTGGTTTCAATTTTTCTCTCAAACTTACTCTCTATCTGTGTGTCGTACATTTTTATTAATATGAACACTACCACCAGATATTATCCAACACTTTATTAGAAATTTGAGTAAAACCTTGTATCCCAATTAGATACAATATAATGTGGTACTCCATAAAACATACCACTTTTTTAATGTCTATTTTGTAAAAGTGGTCAAGATATAAATATTCTCTAATATATAATAATTTTTCCATCTTTTTAAGGTGATCTACTAAAACCTATATAGAAATGCGGCCTTTATATATTTTGGGGGTTTTGATGAACAAATTCATAGTGATTATCTCTCATTTTTATTCTGGTATGTGTAATGGTTATAACATAACATTATACTTTAGTCTCTCATCCTTAACTTGATGACATAGAAAAAAAAACTATTATAAATCTCCTCTTTCCATCCCACTTAAAATACACTTTTAAATCTCTATAAATTTTCATATGTCCAATTTGAATAGACAATAAAGAAATGTGATCCTCTTATAATAGGAACTTCTTCAAATCTGGTATGGATAGAACACATACATAGTTCTTGAACATCAATATTCCATCACAATCAATGTTAAACATAGGATAATTTCTCACCTTATTTTATGCTTCCAAATAATACTTCTTAACCTATTTTAACATTAAATATAAAGATGTTTGAACATTTAATTGGTTATGATATGATTTCTCCCATTTCATAAATATTTAAAGATCCATCCCATTTAAATCTAAAAATATTAGATATTTGTTTTTCCTTATCATGTATAATCTAGCATGATCATTTCCACTCAATGTATCATCCACCTTGTTCATGTTACCAAGGTGGCAATGTATTAAGAAATCATAATCTTTAATTATATCCCACCATCTTCTCTGGTTCATTTTCAATTACTTCTATGTGAATGTATACATTAAACACATTTTTTGGTATATATATCACACTTTTTTGGTTATAGATAATTCCAACATGTATTTAATGAAAAAATTACCATAGTTAACTCCATATCCAGATTTGGGTAATTTTCTCAAGAACATTCAGTTTTCATGAGGAATAAGCTATAACCTTGTAATTATTCATGAGAACCCATCCCAATACATTTATTTATGATTCACTATCGATTAAATACCTTTATATTATTCAAGGTGTTGTAGGAATAGGTTTACTAACTCGTGTTCTTTTTAGTTCCTTAAAATGTTTCCTCGTATTCTTCTATCTAGATAAACTGGACTCCCTACTGAGATGATGTGGTGAGTATATTAGATAGTTGTGATAATTCCTCCAAAAATAGTTAATATTATCCAACCAAACCATGAAAACTTTTGATATAGATCACCATGGTTGGCTTGTTCCAATGTTCAATAACCTTTTTATTTGATGGACCTACTAATATACCCTCACTTGAGATTATATGAACAAAAATTTTATATTTCTAGAAAAAAATTACACATTATAAATTTATTTAATGTTTCCCCTTCCTCAATATCTTTTTCACAATTCTAAAATAATCTTAATTATCTTCCCCATTCATTAAATAGATATGAATATAATTTCCAAATACATCCTTAAACTGATCGTGGTAATCTGAAAAGTCTCAATTCTTTAAATCTATGAAGATATGGGAGAATTAGTATGCTTGAACATAATAATAGAAAACCCTTAGTATCCATACCTTTTACAGAATGATGTCTTTTGTATTTCCTCATTCTGGACCATCATTTAATGACATCTAGAACAATTTTCATTCATGTAAATGTATTGATCTCTACACAGATGATCAAAAAATTCATCAATATGGGCTAAAGGATACTTGTTCTTGATTTTTATCGTGTTTATCTCCCAGTAATAAATGAATATTTGAATCAATACATCATTATTCTTAGAAAAAATGGTATCTGACACCCTAGGTCAAACACTTGGCCAAATAAATCCCCTATAATAATTATCCTGGAGTTTCTTCTACAATCATTACTACTCAGTTAGGTCCATTATATATGGAGTCATTAAAATATGTTTGGTGTTATGTATGAGTTCTATTGATAGCTCAACATCAATATTTAGTGGAATATAATGAAAATATTTTGGAAATTCAATATCAAACTCCCACACAATGATTATATCACAAATTTTGTGTTTCTCCCCAGCCATCTGAGATAAACACACCTTCTTAATAGAAATCAAGACTCATAAAATGGATGTTATTTCCATTACAAATAAAATCTTTATCATCTCAGTGATAGAAAATAATAGGTTTTATTAGAATATAAAATGATACTTACCTTGCATGGAAATTGATGTGGTACTTAAGTAAATAAAATCAATCCATATCTATAATAACCTAAAATTCAACAAATGGTAGAATGATGAGATTTTTAGGAATCATGATCACTTAAAATTAAACAAGATATGATTCATAAAATTGTGGTGTGGTCTTCATAGCATTATTGGTTATCATTTATAATTTAATATCTAATCATTGGGGGTATTAATTAATAATCCTAAATAATGTTTATGATATAAATTAATTCATGTGACAAATCTAAAATTAAATACATCAAAATTTTAGTGTACTTACCCCCTCCCCAACATCATTATTCTCTTTAAATCCATTTCTAAAACCAAGATGGTTAATATAACCATAAAGAATCATTAATAAAAGTGATTAATCAAGAAAAATCATTCATAGGATGTCTAAATAAGGAAACCTAATTTTCAATAGATGACTCAATAGTTTAAACCTATTTCCTTCTTCATCATTATTCAAATCCTTCATGATGTTTCACAAATAGTTTTTTCCATAGCATCTCCCTCTAAAATGTTAATCTAAGTCTACAGAAAGGCCCATTCTTTTACACTAGGCAATGATCAAGTTCGTCTCCATCCAAACTTTTTAGGTTATCGACACAAAGTACCATAATTCCTAAGCCATATCCTCTAGTATTATCCATAAAAGGATGAAATTTCTTTAAAACCACTCACTCTATCTTTCACCAAAATTATTTGACATTTTTTTAAACATTATCTTATCATTAGACATATCCTTAGATATATCCTTAGGGATCTCCCCAAATTTTTTTCATCCTGGTTTCCGAAGGTTATAAAAACATTTCCTACGGTAAAAACTATAATGACCCAATATTTTCATACATATATATTACATCATAGTAAGTGAATACTAAATAAATTTCAAAAATATATTCACATGGCCCCTACTGGTTTAGTGTATTTAGACACTTGTTAAACCATATTATTATTTCCTAAAATACATTTAAAATATCATATAATAATTTTCCCATTTATTACTCTTCTATAGAATACCATACCTAAATAATTATTTACAACATACGGAAAGGAAGAATAAGAAATACTAAGATTAGATGCTCATTAATGGTAAAAATGGAAGATATGAATCAATGATTATATGAAAAAATAAGAGAAAAATAATAGTATGAGATTAAAAATATAACTTTCAAGGTTCATACCCAATCTATAATGGATTAAAAGCATGATTCATGGAATAAAACATTCTAATTTCGAAATGCATGAACCATAAGAGTGAAAAATAGTCTTAAATAAATTATGACCCATTTGTTAAATTCACATTTTTCTGGGGCATTCATAAGTATATAAACTATTTAGTATTTTAAGGATAACATACAAGACCATAAAATAATAATGTACCAAGAATCATAATATAATTACTATTTCATAATGGATTAGTGATCATAACATGTTTCCAATTGTAGATTAAGAACATCATCATGTTTTTAATATCAGATCGAGTACCTTGGATTGTTTCCCATCATTAGCTCATGAGATATAAATCCTTAAGAAATTAATTGGAGTGATATATAGGTCCTAAAATACACATAATATAAAAAATTTTGTTCCACAAGATCATAAAATATTCATCATATAATAACCCATTCAAAAGGAAATGGGTTTCTTAAACATTTCATCATCAAATAACCTAAGGAAATAAAATGAATTTCATAAACATCTAATCAATTCATAATATCAAAAATCATGGAAAAGAAACATGGTTCATAAAAATATTTTCAAAATAATCATAAAGATAAACCATTAAAATAAATTAAATGGATAGTACCACTGGGTCAAATCCCTAATAAAACATAAGAAAAACTAAAGCTCTTTGTGTTGATGAATATAAATTCCTTAATATATCATTAAAATGTTATTGAGGAGAATTTCCTTTCCCTTTGAAATCACATTATTAGATTTGAAAAAAAATTGAAAATATATTCAAAAATATTTTCTTTTAAAGTATCCTGGAAAACATGAAATGGAAGCTTCAAATACTTAACTATTCATGGTGGTGGAAATTTATGTTCTTTTGGTACATGATTAAATAAATATTCCTTTCATATTTTTGTTAAAGGGGTAAAATAACCTTGTTTGGAAAATGATAAAAATATTCATTTTAAAAATTTTAAAAAATAACTGCAGAATGGTAAAAACATTCATAAAATTATTTCTAAAATATATGGACATGGATGAAAAATGGTTTTCAACCGAAGAGTAAAATAATGTTTATTTTTATTAAAAATAGTCTCCTGTAATATTCAGTTATTAAAGAGATAAAAATGAAATTTATGAATTTATTCTCAATAAATAACCATATTTATATAAAATAAATGGTTTTAATGAGATATATATCACAATATTCCATCATTATAAATTTAATTATAAACATCCACGATAAATCGTTTGGCTGTAACATAAGAACATTACCACTTTAGTAACTTTTGAATAATAATCCCTATAAAAGATGTATTATTATATGGATATTTAAAACCTCTATAAAATTAATAATAATAACCATAAAATAAATTCTTGAGAAGTATATACCCTACACAAAATAATCAATTGTTGAATATGGAATATGTCTCTTTTAAATAAAAGTGAGATGAAAATATCTTACCTTATGTCTCGAATTTATTTTTACACATTATAACCAAATTAATAGTAAATTTATTTTTTAAAAGATATTTAATAACCATAATTATATATATCATTTCATTTAATATTCACTTATGATCTTTTATTACTTATTTATTAACAATTCCTTGTTAAAATCATGTTTCGAGTAATAAGAGCTTCGCTTCCATGATAGTATTGGTTTGTTATTATCATAAATTTTTCATTGATAATGGTTTCCTCATATCTGGAATATGAAAATTGAAATAAATTTCAAATATATTCATTAAATATGTATTTATATTAATCCATTAATGTTAGATATAGAAAATGAATTGCAATACACATAGAGATGGTAGGTCGTATGTACGCAAGAACTTTATTTCAGTTTTCTCGAATGATTAAAAAAATAAAGGTATATAATAAATTACCTCTATAGAAGCGTTTATATGTTATATGTATCACATAATTTCATTAAACCTGTCCTTGTTACCTTCCATTAAAATCATGAATTAAAAATGAGACTTGTCGCTCCATGAGGTGGTTGTCTAGTGTACTTAAGAGACATTATAGTATTCCCATGGAATGAAATTTATAAAGGTTTATATGATATTATAATTATATAAGTATAATAATGTAATAAATATTATATTGATATGTTTAATTTTTCATTATATCTACTCATAATAGGTGTTTTTGGAAAACAAATTACATTATTCTGTGTGGTTATAGTCCACCATAGACATGATCAACATTTTTATTTCTGAATTGATGGAAGAGAAGTTAGATGTTGTTAATTCCATTAAAAAATTCATTATATTTGAAAAAATGAGGTTATTTTATAATCATTTTTAAAAAATATTTTGAGGTGTTAGAGGAGTGATTCAGTGAAAATGAATTGGTACGGATTATGCCACTTCTATGGAGAACACCTTTATGTTTATACAAAATCAATCATATAAGGGTTTCCTAACCAAAACAATGACTCTATTAATTAATGAATGAAGTATGGATTGGATTTTTTTATTCATTGGAACAACCAAATGCTTCTATAAGTTTCAATATGAGAGGAGATAGGGTGGCCTATTATAAGTGGTGTAGAGGGAACACATGGATTTTTTGAAAAGGAATAGGTTTATACTTATTTTAAACAATCCATAGGGATCTAAAATGGAACATTATAGAACCTTATAGATATAAGTTCAAAATATGTATGTAAATTGGTATTTTCAATTTTCCAGTTCATTTTATATATAATTTTTTAGTTTACCCCCCCCCCCCCCCAAGTGAACCCATTTTAACCTTAACTATTGTGATTACTTTTTACTATTTTTACTACTCCTGAATAAATATTTACTTAAACCAATTATATAATATTAATTAATTTAATTAGAAATATGGAATCCATTTTTACAAATTCAATTCAAAGAACTGGGAAATTTAATTTAAATATAAACTCACAAACTCTATGAGAAAATTGTTTTCTAAATAGTATTTTTCATAAGTATAAAAATATTAAATATTAAAATTAAATATTTAATTAGATCCAATTATATAAATTGGATTAATAAATTTATAATTGAAATAATTTTCTTTTTATAACTAAATTACTAAAAAATGATCTTTGAAATGATTTAAAAAAAGTCTGTTTTTAATAAAAATCAGTATTTTTTACTATTCATTAAAAGATTATTCTCTTGAGAAAATTCACAAAAAATCACTTAAATATAATTTTTACATATAGATTAATTAAAATGAAGTTTAGTTTTCAATAAATTTAATAAAAGTAGAAAAAATTACATCTATATAAAAACTTTTTAAGAAAATAGTATTTTTATAACATATAGAGACTTTACTAGAAATCAATTAATTTTTATCAATATGTTTTCTTTATATAAAACCTTCATGATTAATATTTAAAATTCAGTCATTAATATTCATACCACTATGATTAATTTCTAGGGTATATTTCCCTTTTATTAATAATAATATTAATAGTATATCATCTCTTTTTAAAACCCAATGTTTTGTGTATTGAAAGATATCAAAGAATTTAAATTTATTCTAAAAAATATTTTAAAAAATATCTTGGTGTTACAGTAAATGAATATATAAAATATATTATATTTTGTAAAATTATATTAATATTTTCTTTTTATTTGTTACTTTTTTATATATTTTTACATATGTGACAATCTATATAAGTATTTGAGTATTTATGCCTTCCAAAATTGTACACAATAAATAGTTTATTTCAGGATGGGGATTAAATTGGTTGTTTTCTAAGTGTAATTTATTTATGATAGGAGATAACATTCTTGTTTGAGGGGTAATTTATCACCTTGATTCAAAGGCCATATTTTCACATAAAATTGTTTGATGAAATATATTAATAATTGTTATGGGTTCCCCCTCTAGGATATTATATCATTGTATTGTTTTCTTTATAACCTGATTGGTTTGAATGTTTTGTGAGGAATGGGTCGATATTCCCAAAGTTATAGTGTTGATGAGTATAGTTATGGAAGTATTTATTATATTATACAAAAAATTTGTGATGAAACTTGTGTTGTAAAAATAAATTAAGAACTAATATTTATTTATAGGTTGTTTCCTAGTGATTACATAAAATTGTTGGTATGCTGGATATTATCAATATTGGTTTGAAAATGAGTTATGAGGTTTTACCCTATACAAGTAATGAACATATTTTAGTGGACTATTAGGAAGATTCCTAACGTACCTGATTAATTGTTAATTGATAAATTAATTTAATAAATACCAATGTTAGTGTTTGATGTTATAGATGATGATGACATACATCAGAATTAGAAAGGGATTATGGATCCAACAGAACATTTCATAGAATATTAAAGAATTAATCATGGAAATTAATATTTAGCATTATTAATTAAATAATTTTTAATTAATAATTAATAAGAACTTGTATTATTGTTTGCATGATTATGATCTACGCCTTATAAGTGGTAGTTGATTTTCATGTGTGAGGATAGGTGAAGATGAGTTTAAGGCTTGGAATATTCCCATATTTTGGTTGTGTGTGATATATCATTATATATTATAATTTTATATTCATAATAACCACTATATTATAGATATTGGAACCCAAATGTTTTTGAGATGTTTTTTCAAGCATCCTTGTAGGATAAAAAACAAATGCCTCGTATCTCCCTCTCCCCACTATACCTTTAGATGTAGTTTATGAGTAGCCATATTATTGGTTGTTATGGATTAATATATAGGGTGTGTTACTAAATAATATTTGATGGATATTGGTTTTAATATACATTTATGTATAGGTTGAAACTAGTTGAGGTTATATCAATAACATATATCTAGTTCCGGTGGCTACAGCCTCCCATGCTTGTCTGTGCATGGGATATGATTTCATGAGGTATAATTCACTTATATAGGCAATAGTTTCTTATATACATTATATTTGTTATAGATGTGATGATGAAGAATTTTTACATGGTTTTATAGGATGATAGATCACTAAGATTTGGTTTCATAACATGTAAGATTACTTATGAATGATTAGCATAGTACGTGAGTTATTGTATGTGTGAGATAAAAATTGGTAGGGAGTGGAAGTGAGGTACATTCATTTATATATATTATTTTGATATAGAATTATTTACTTATATGTGTTTCTTTTTACGTGATTCATGGTGAGGTTAGAAATATATATTACCAATTTTGGGGATGATTTGGTTTCATTTATTTATTCAATTTTATATTATATACTTCTTAATCATTTTTTTCACACGATGTTTTTAGAAGGATCATAATTTGTAAACATGTTATTCTCATCGAACACATAGATATTAACTATTTTTGAGGTCCTCGTGATCTTTTTAGTGATATGGATAAACATTAATTGCTGGTTGAGTTCATCAGGGGTTGTTTTTGTTTGTGTTTGCTTCCAATTCATGATTTTTGGTACATTCTAGATGTTTTATTTTTTTAGGAAATTTCATAATGTATTAGGATTATTATTTATAAATGGTGTGTTTTGGGGGTTTTCATATTATCTGTTATTCCTTCATCCTGTATATGAGGTTAATTCCACTCGTTTTATCAATTATCTATAACCTCAGTGCTAATATCCAACTCGTAGCCTATATGAGGTGGATTTGGGGGTTATTATATCACACTATTAAATATATTCCTAACAAGGGTACCTTTATAGGGAGGGATCATGAAATGCACACTATCAATCTACTTATTTTCCTCTCTCTCTCTCTCTCTTATGAATAATATTATTCATTACTTAATTTCATTGAACTATAATGTTTTCATCATAATAGAAAATGTATTTTTTCATAATATAAATAGAAATCTTCCATCGATTAAATTGAATTTCAATTTCAAAAATAAAATAGTTCATTTAACTTCTCTAAACTTCTTCTTTAACATCTATAGCTTCTTCTTAATTTATATAATTTATCCACGTAATGATGATATAAATTCATTAATTGATTAGTGATATATTAATTAGTGTAGATAATAATATCTATGGTTTTTCATAATGACATTATTTTAACCCATGAACCTCTTTTCATTCCACGAATCGATGTGGCCATCTCACGGGATTATGATTTTCAAATAAATCATATCACCATATGAAACCATTACCTTCTTTAGTCGGAATCTTTGAATGACTATAGTATTGTATTCACAACCCCCCTTCTACTTATACTCATGATTTTTATTCCATAAAATATTAGTATTATCATTTATATATTTCTCTTTCAAAATCTCCAAAAATTGTAAAAAATGGTCTTCTATAACTCCCTACTAGTTTTTATAAATTCACTTTTATTTTCAAATCCCATAACCCATAAATATCACCAAAATAACTATTATGTGCCATGGGAATGACCCATATATATTGCCTTTATTTCTGTATCAACCTTTAAATATAAAAAACTTAATCATTTTGTATTATTATAATTTATTCTATGTATTTCATTTGTTTCAAATTTATAATTGAATATCATCCCTTTTGTGGACAATATCTATAAATTTCCTATCCAACTACTTGAATCTTTTCTTACATATTTATAAGGTTTCGTATATTTATTTCCTTTTTTTAAATTCCCAATCCAAACTACTCAAAGATTCTCCTACATATATATATGGATGTTTTTTCCTTTATTAATTTTTAACCATATTGTAAAGTCACACACGCATATTTAATTTTCCAAATTTTTTAATATTCCTTATAATGTGGATAACCCTTACATATTGAGTAAAGTTACTTTTATGTATTCCCTTTGTCAATTTTATAAACTCTACTTATAACTTCAAAGAACTTTGCCTTCATTAAATATTATAACATCTGAATACATAAACATCAAAACATATAAATTTAAATAGATTTTCTTCTCTCATCAACTTTTGAACTTCATGACTTAGTTAATTTATCTTTTTAAAACAAAATTAAGCTTAACTCATGGAAATTTATCACTCATATACTTTACAATCTTGATAGAGTAAAAAAAATATTTTTTTATGACTTAATTATTGAGTAAATGCTTCTAATTCTAGAAAATTATTAACTTATAGACATCGTCTAGACAATTCCAAAAATCATAACAACCTTTTCTACATAATACAAACATTATCACATGTCATTTTGAACATGATTTATGTTTGGAAAAACAATACAACATAAGAACCATGTTAATTTCTTTTCTTCTCTAATTATTCTTTATTAGATTCTCAAAAACTTCTTCTTTTATGGTCTCAAAAACATTAATTAATAAATAACGTTTAAACTCTTATTGATAAAACAATTAATTTAGATGAATAAATACATATATAGTACCAAAAAAATTTTGTTACAACCTAATTCCACTCCCTGATCCAAAGGTTCTAGAAACTACCATTGTGGATCTCAATGTATTGATAGGGAAGGATTATACCACTTTACTAGAGAGATAATAATTGATTTCAATCCACTAAATTATTAACGTGACTCATAAATAAATCTAATTTTTGAAGGATAAAAGTCTAAAAAAATTTGTCTTAAGAATAATGAACAAGAATGAAAAACCCCATAACTCTCTTTAAATGAATGTATACATGACTAAACGTATTAAAATGTAATGTATAATGATAGTTAAGAATAAAATTCAATCCCAATTTTGTCCAATAAAAATAAAATACCAAAATAATAACAATAATTGATCCATACAAGGCCTTAAACCAACACTAGTTTCTCCAACCCAAATGTGAGAACCAAACCCTCTTTCATAACATAATTGAATTAAACACTAATGTAAAATTACATTTATGATTACATATAGGTTCCTAGAAAAGTGGAAAAATAATTTGAAATCTTCCACTAAGTATTCTATATAGCTTGTGATCATAAAATACTCAATAGGGAACCAACAATGGTATCTCAATATAATAGTGAAATATCGAGGGCATGCAAGAACATTTCTACATATTTGCATAGGTAAAACAAGATAGTTTTTCAGTTATCCCAAACCGTGTGGTTGTATATTGTCAAAAAAATTGAGAATATGTCTCACCCGGACCCAAACCATGCACTGGAAAGTTTTTTTAAAATTAAATCAATTATATTAAAATCAAAATGATATAAAAATAACAAAAACCAAATATACTCACCCACTCCCCCTTTACCTTTCATGTTACCCCCACAGATCCCCTCAATTCGCGTGAACGACCCACTCCAATGAGCCCCTCTTTCTCCTCTAGTTTCACCTGATTTCTTCAAGTTTCTCCCCAAATTCATTAGGGTACAGTCTCTTCTCCCATATACTCATGTTTTTTGGGGAGTTTTCTTCTCCCCCATCACCATGTCCCATTTTTATAAAACCCTATATCATGGATTGACCAGGATTTTAATTTTATTCCATTTTTGTGGTGTGTGGTGGGTCTCCTAGACATCGTCATGCATGTTTTTGAATTTTATACTGATGGAAACATTCTTAGATATTTTCTAATTCATCTTCCATTATTTGAGGTTGATGATTCTATTCCTTAGTATTTTAATAAGAATTTATTTGTTTGTGTTATTAATTTTAATGTTTTCTAAATTTTATTTGGGTGGTGTGAAGTGTGCTTTGGTAATTTTTTAACATTCCTAAGGGTTAGAAATGAGTTTTTACAAAATAAATGTATTTGTATAGTGCATATTGTATTGTAATGTTTCTTGAAAGGAGTTTTATGCCTTATTTGGAAAGGTAGAATTGTAATTTAAAAGGAACATAAGGTGCGTATTAGTTTTTAATGAGTTTTTATTTAATAATGGGGTAGTGTTTTCATATATTTCTTTTCTTTAATTTTTATGTATGAATTATAAATTTTTTAATCATAAAAAAGTTATGTTTTGGGAATGATTTTGGGTTGTGTATGAATTTATAAAAGGGTCTTATCAAGGAATTTTTTGATAAATGGTGTGTTCTTCTTGTGGTTTTAAAAATGGGGAATTGTATGAGTTGGGTAGTTGATGGTAAAATAATTTAATCTGGGTTTTTGGTATGAGAAAGTATAAAATGTCTTATTATTTCCATGCGGGAATTTTATCCCTTTTTATCATGAGTTGTGAATTGTTTAAATAAATGGAAGTTTGTTTTATAAATGAACTTTTATTATGTGTGGACCCAAACATGGGTTCTTAGACCATGGTTTTGAGTGAGAAATTGTGTTCCTCTCTTGTGTCTTGAAAAATGGAGTTTTATGGATTGCAATTTTTTTGAAAATTTGTTTTTTTGTGTGTATAATGAAAAGTTTTTTTCCTGATATTAAAGATTATTGGTTCCAAATATCTTAATTTTATTTATTGATGGCTCCTAGAAGGGTTTTACACACATACATAGGTATATATATCTATATATATCCTCCATTCACATGTTCTCTCATGGAATAGGGAATATATGCATTAGATTAAGTGGTATATATATACTGGATTGTATGTGTGTGAAATTGTGGAGTGATCTTTGTCAAAGGTATCGAGTGTCAAATTGTTCGGTTTGGTTCTCTCCTTTTGAGGTAGGATCCTTTTGCATTGTCCTTTAAATTAAATATGTATTGGTTTTTTTATTTTCACACCATTATTTAATGATAATTAGTAATGTAAGGATTTAGAATAAATGATTTTTGTAAAATAGACTGATTTAATCTATGTATTTGGATTGTGAGGGATTTTTTTTAAATGTGCTCACTATGTGATTGAAGAAATTTCCCTTTGGCCCTTATAAATGTGATTAAGATTTAAAGTGGTGAATTGGGTTTCAAAAATAGGTTTCCAAGTACATTTCTAGTTTTTAAAGTGGTGTGTGTGATTATTTGAGAAATGGTTTGGTGTGAGAAAATCCTGTGAAGCTCAGTTGTCATTTTTGTAAAATTTTTTATCTTAAAATCTATCCTTAGAATGGGTCACCACCTTACTGGCTGAAAAAAGGTGGTAGTTTCCTTGGTTTGGGACTTCCCTTGTGAAATTATGGTTTAAATGCAAGGGACTTGTTCCTTGGGGGTGACTTAGGGGTGACCTTGTGGTCTGTGTTGATAGTGTTTGATGAATTTACATGTGACTAGATACTTGTTTGATGTTGTTGGATCACTCTATTATTATTCTGAAGATGGTAAACTAGCATAGCAAGCAAATTCTCAGTGAACGATTGTTGCACTAGTCTTGGTTATTGCACTAGATAGTGGCCCATAGCAGAGGGATATTATGTTATTATTTTTAGGGGATTGGTCCCCTCAGTCCATCCATATAGGGATACAATTGGTCATTTGGGAATTATGATTGCATTAGGTAGGGAATGCCTTCGGGGTGAGTGACATGTATATTACGTTCTAGATTATTCATGGGATCCTAAGTTCTCCCATGTACTTCATTACATAGTTATCTATGGAAGATGATAATGATACATTGTTCGTTTGGTCACTATTGTGTGATATCATTCCATTATCCTTATTGTATGTCTCTTATGATTACTTTTTATGTACTGTGGCTTTACATGAAAAAATTGATTAAATTTTTTAAATTTTTTGTGGATAATTGTTTTAAAAATTCCTTAAATTTTTCTCTTATCTATCCCTCTTTCATTAAAATGTTTAATATTTCTTATTGGAAAATAAACTGTATTAAATAAAAAGGGAAATAGAATGATATTTTCTTTAATAGTAAATTTTTTGAAAAACATACTTTTATACATTGTATCTCAATCCAAAAATTGAGGATTCTTTTTTTAATGGAAATGCTTGGGAATATATTACTTGGGAACACCTACAGAGTTATAATACTCATGCCTATACTTATTTCATGTTTTTAGTCTCATTTACAAGTTTTATCTTGATCTCAATCGTCATGGGAAATGTAGAGTCATTTTATTGGAGTGTGACACATAGGGTCTTGTGGAGTTTTAGTGGTCATTAATGTCAGATAGTTTTATTATTCATTTTATTCTTAATCGTTCTATTTTGATTAATTATTTAGGGCTGATATTTTATTATTACACTTCAATTTTTTGTTTATATTGGGTTACATTGTTCCAATGGTCACTTTTTTTATTCCCTTAGCGCTTGGCAATAGCCCGGGAGGATCGGAAAAACCTCTCGGGCCTTATCACGGGCCAGCTTAGGTGAATGGTTCATGTTCGACCCCAGTTGGTTCATGACAAAATGGTATCAGAGCCAGGTTCTTTAGAGGACCTAGCTTTGAGATCTTCCTTTGTTTTTATGGTTGTCAATGTATATGAAGTAGGAATGCCGGAGCTTGGGGTATAGGTCTAGGGGAGTTTCTGTCCAAAACTTTCAATATTGAACCTTGATTTTCCATAGGAAGACTTGCTTTTATTGGTTTATTTGGTTCTTGTGGGTTAATTGGTATATAAGGAAATTAAATGATAGTTGGGCCCATTGTCTCAGTGATCTCATATGACCTAGCCAGCTATGAGGATTCAGGAGCATGGTCCTGGAAGACTCTTTGTGATGGTGGTTTGATTGGAATATGGCTACCAACCATATGGTAAAGTCATCCATCGATAGTGAAATGGATTTTTTTTGAAAATGGGAGTCAATTTGGAAAACATTTGGGGGATTTTTGAAAGGATTTATAAAATTTTAAATGGAAAAATGAATGTGTAATTTTAAATGTTTTTCTTTGATCATAAGATGTGGTTTTAAAATTGGTTGGGGTATTTTTATATGTCATTTGAAAAGTGATAATGTTTCTTTTATTCAAATCTTGGTATTCCTATGAGAGATCTCATATATGTGTATAGATGTGTGTATATGGTGAGTGGATGGTTATTAGTATGTATGGGTGAGTGATTAAGTTAAAAAAATAATGTATATCTCTAAGGCTCAATTGAATAAAAATGTTGGCTGCTTGGTTTGTAAGGATTGTTATGTTTTCTGAAATTGTTCTTCAAAAAAAGGGGGATTTCAATGTTTTAAAAAGTGGGAGTGTGTGATGATGACTTTTTTTGTTTTGAGTTTTCCTTTTAGGCTTCGTATTTTATGTGTTGGGGTTTGATTGAAATGATATTTTGATTTTGGGTTGTTGATTTGGAAGGGAGATTTTAAATTATGATATATGATATGTTTTGATTTGGTCTTGTGCTCCCTATTTTCATATTACATTCCCACTGAGTTCTAAAGGATTTTGAAAATCATATGAGGGTTATTCTTTCATCATGAGTCTTTTAGTTTATCAATTGTGCTTTATACGTTTGGTTTCTCCATTTTCGATATGGATTCAGGTGGTTCTCAATATTAGGACATCATCCAGAGCTTCTGAGTGTCGAACCCTCCTCATTTCATTATGCCACCAGAACTGGGGAAAGATGAGGAATGTCTACAAAATATTGAGGAGATTTTTTTTCATATAAAACCTCTTGAACCTCTCAAACATTATCTTTCCAACTCTTTATTGGAAGGCCTACGTTTGGAATCATGGAAATACATTCTTCAGGCCGAACAAAAAAGGAATTTATCAAGGAAATGCTTCACATTATTGTTTATCCCATAGTACTTCATCAAAGAAGTGAGGATTCTGATGGGTTAGTGGTTGTTCATTCAAGAGAAAGGAATTAAATAGTGTTTGAGTATGATAAGAGCTTTGCTGATTTGGTGTCGTATCACTCAAACCTTTTCAGGGATTAATTTTTGAATGATTGATTTTTGAAAGGGGTCTCTAATAAGAATTCCATTAGGAAGTGTCATCATTCCCTAACAATTTTGAAGAAGTAGTGAGGTAGGATATTCAGGTTGAAGCTGATTTAGTAGTTTCTGGTCAGTTAGAAGTGGTACCAAATGTTTTCATTTTCTTCCTCACTGAATTCATCAGAGGGTAAGTTCTAGCTCTGTTTTTTGTGTGGGAAGCCTGAACATAGGGATTTTACATGTCCCAAAGCACATAATATCTATCATACATGTGGCATTTTAAGTCATTTGAAATTTTTTTACTACGGTGGCACCAATACGTGACATGGATCCAGATCCATTCCCTTAAAGACCATTCTAGCTCAATTGGATGAACGTAGAACTAGCGCAAGCTCTACAAAAAGTGTCTTTTATTGTAAATGTATTTTTTGTAATTAATTTAATCTTTGGGGTTTTCTTCTTGTTGGTATAGAGAATGATACTGAAAGTATGTTTAGAAAAAAAATAATTGAAATGAATTTGTAATGTTTTTAATGAAGTTTTCATTGAAGGTTTTTGTTTATTTCCCCAAGTGTTGTTTATTTAGGTATTTATGGCCTTTGTGGGATTCGAGAGTTTTTTCGTCATGATAAATAAATATTTTTATAGATTCCTAATATGATGGGAAGACCACCATGGGATGCACATGTGATGAACCCAACTTCCAGGTGTTCCTGACAGAGCACCTTCTTATTTTTTCTCTCCTAACCCGGATCACTGTAGTTGGTTGTCTTGGATAGTGGGTCATGTAATGGATTCTTTGGGATATCCCAAATAGTCCTTGATGAGTTTCTCAATGGTTTCTATGTTAGGGGTCAGGGTGTTCCATGTTGGGCTGTGTTTAGAAAAGGGTCCCTTATTTTTAATCTCATTGTTGTTTTTTAGCACTCGGGCCCTGTGAGATATCTTTCATGGGTATCTGGATTCTTTTGTTGATGGTCTCATAGTTTCTTTTTCTATTTCATTGTTATGGTATTGGAATGAAATCTAGTGTTGGTTAGTTGTTCTTTGAGTTTTTATGTCTTACCATGGTTTATAGTTCATCCTCACCATAATCTAGACCAATAGAACCACTTGGGGATTTCTAGGGGTAGAATTTGTCATGGTGGAGAGATCTTTCACACCTCGACCCAAACCGAGTACCACCAAGTCTTTTATAAAAATAATTAAATCAATTAAATTAATATTAAAATAAAAATAAAATAAAAATAAAAAAATCTTATCTACTCTCCCCCACCCATTTACCTTGAATGCCCCCTACTCCTATTGTGCGACGCAGACCCCCCCCCCCCTAATTCTCTCTAGCCGCATGCTCGACCCCCTCTAGTGAGCCCCTCTTTCTCTTACTGTTTCACATGATTTCTACAAGTTTCTCACCCAATTCACTGTGGTACGATCTCTACTCCCCTCTTCTCATGTTTTTCATTGATATTTCATCTCCTCTGCCACCTTATCTCATTCATTCAAAATCCTATGTTATGGATTAATAGGATTTTTTATTTTTTTCCATTTTTATGGAGTGTTGTGGGTCATTTGGACTTCCTCATACATGTTTTAGAATTCAATACTGAAGGAAAAGCACTTTAGTCTATTCTAGTTTGTCTGCCATCATTTGATGTTGGGGATTCCATGACATAGTATTTTTAAATGATTTGATTTTTTTGTAGTTAATTTTAATGTGTCCTACATTTTATTTGGTTGGTGGGAAGTGTGATTTAATATTTTAACATTCTTATGGGTTAGAAATGATTTTTTTCAAAATAAATGGCTTTTTGTTGTGCATATTGTATTGTAATATTTCTTTAAAAGAGTATTATGCCTTGTTTGGAAATAGAGAATTGTAATTTCAAGGGCACATGAGGTTCATATTTGTTCACAATGAGTTTTTATTAAAGAATTGAGTAGTGTTAGAATATAGGACATTTCATGTATTTTTAATTATTAATTGTAAATTATTTAATCATAAAAAGGAATGTTTTGGAAATTATTTTGGGTTCTGTATGGATTTATAAAATGGGGCTTGTTGTGGAATTGGTTGAGAAATGGTGTGTTCTTATTGTAGTTATAAATGGGGAATTTTATGAATTGTGTAGGTGATGGTAAAAGCATTTAAAATTTCTATCTAGTGTGATTAAAATGAGAAACGGATTATTATTGGCATGTAGGACTTTTTATGCACTTTTTAGTATGAGTTATTAATTAATAAAATAATGGGGACCATGTTTTGGAAATGAACTTAGTTTATGTGTGGATTGAAACATGGGGTCTTAGACCATGGTTTTGAGTGAGAAATTGTGTGTCTTTATAATGTCTTCCTAAATGGATATTTATGAATAAAAATTGTTTATGAAAAAGTTTTTTGGAGTGTGCACAATGAAAAGTAGTTTGTTTATGAACTTCGTGATTTTTGATTCCCAATAATTTAATTAGATTGATCAGTGGCTCCTTGAAGAGTTGAACAGAAAAAAATAGGTGTATATATATATATATCCTCCTTTAATATATTCTCAAATGGAGTGGGGAATATGAACATTGGATTAAGGGGTATATTTATGAGTGTATGTGCATGCAATTGCAGATCCATCTTCCTAAAAGGCATTGAGTACCAAATTTATTTCCATGGTTCTCTCCTTTTGAAGTAGGACCCCTTTTCATTGTCCTTTAAATTAAATAATTATTGGTTTCTTTATTTCAGAACTTTTTTAATTCTAAATTGTATTATAAGGCTTTTAGAATAAATTCTCATTGTGAAATTTTGTGATTTAATCTATGTATTTAAATTGAATGAGAATGTGTGTAAAAGTTTCTTATTAACTCTATCATGAAATGCCCCTTTGGCCCTTATAAATGTGATTATGATTTAACGTTGTGATTCAGGCTTCTAAAATGGGTTTCCAAGTGTGTTTTTGGTTTTCAAATTTGTCACACCCGACATTATAATTTATTTTTATTTTATTATATTTGGGCTCTGTGTTCTCGCATTAAGGATCGGGCTGGGACCCTGTTTGAAAATTTCTAATGTTTAAGGTTTTTGGTGGGTTTTAGACCCATGCACGAGCACTGTGTGGTTAGAAATGACTGTGCAGTCACCCCAGGTGCTTGTGCGGGTGCCCAAGCAGACTGCGTTGAGGTGCGCAATTTGCGTGCATGTTTTTTTAAGTTGTGTGATGAGCGCACGGGTACCCGGTTTTTATAATTTGGTAAAAAAATTGAATATGTTTTAAAAATAATGGTTTTTAATAATAATATTATTATTATTTTATTATTATTATTATTATTATTATTCTTTATATTATTATTATTATTATTGAAATAATTGTAATTTTTATTATTATTATTATTATTACTATTATTATCTTTATCATTGTTATTTTTATTAATTTTATTTTGGGTTTTATTATTATTATTATTATTATTATGAAATAATAATAATAATAACCGACAACCTAATCTACCCCCCCCCCCACCCGTTTTTTTCTTTCTCCTATTCTGCACTGTGGCCCACACCCCCTTCTTCATCCCCTGCGTGAACCATCCACCTCCTACCCTCTTCTCCGCATACATTCTCCCCATCGCCTCTGGCCCCTCCATACACCTAGCCTCCCATCCGCCTGCTCGCCCTCCCTATTCCCTTAATGTGCCCAGCAACCACCTTCACATTCACAGCTACGCCACCCCGCTCCAGCTCCCTCGCTAGGTCTCCCTTAGCCTTGCCCCCTACACCACGCAGCCCTCTCCCCAACCTCGTTGTTCCATCTCATTGCACCCATTACCTCACCAGTTCCGGCCGCCCTTGCCCAGCCTCACGTTTACCCCGCTCAGCAGTCATGACCCAGTCTCCTGCCAACCAATTGCTCTCCCCTGTAGCGACCTCCTTTTGGGTTCCCTCACCAGCGCGGACCTCACCCTCGCCTGGCAGTCTGACCACCCGTGCTCCTGCTCTCCCTTACTCCGGCCAGTGGCGAACCCCATCCTATTGTATGGCCTCCTTTCTCTGGTGTGGCCTCATCCTTCCTTTCTGAAAACTATTTTTACATTTGGTATATTTAATATTTTAATCAATAATTTATTTATTTATTTATTATTTATTATTTTTAGTTCATCTATGGTGTTTTCTATTTGTTCTAGATGAATCATAATATTGTGATATGTGTTTTTCAAGTTCTGCTCACTTTCTAGGGTGTGAAAATGGTTCATTGAGTGTCGTTCGTCTTTCGGTGGATGCATAATTATATTCATGCTCGACTTTGAGGTAGTCGAATCCACATTTTTCTTTCTAAATAAGTACATATAATGCTTGCATGTTTTTAATTAAGTCATTTACTTGATTCATCCCTCTGAAAATTAATTGGGCAATTTGCTGTAATGTTTTAATGTTTGTTATACTTATTAAAAATAGTATTTATTGTGTTTTCTGGTTTGTGTAATTTGTGTGGTCTATTTATAAATTTTGTTTCTAAACTAGTTATCTTGTGATAGAATTGTTTATAAACTGGTTGGGTTGATAAATTTTTTGGATTGTTTTATAAAGGAATCTTCACTTTAAATCATTGATGAATTTTTATGGAAAATATTTTGTGTGTGTTTGAAATGGTTAAGGGCCTTTTTTGAAATTGTGAAATTCTTGGGGTGTGTGTGTGTTCGATAATCAAGGGCTCGTTTGGCACTTTCATATGATTTTTGGGTTTCAGTTTGTCCATATTTATGTAAATGTGGTGTATGTTGTTTTGGGAAATGGGGTTGGCATGTGTTTGGTATTTCAAGAGCAATTTAGGTGTGTATGGTTTGAAAAGTGGATTTTTAACACGTCGTGTGTTTTTGTTGGGTTTTCCGCAACAAACATTGATTGAGTTTCCCGGTTGGCTCTTGCACGCAGTTTATGATCTTAGAACTATATTTTTATTTTTATGAGTATAATTACCAAGAAAGAAAAATGATGATAGGTGCTTTCAAATGGTTTTTCACACTATGTTCTCGATGTGATGCCTTTTTTTACATTCAAAAAACGTTTGGAACTAAAGTGATATGCATGTATGGTTGTTCATAAAAGTATGGTTTTGAAAAATATCAAAAGGACTGATTTGAAACTTTGAACATTTTTATGAAATTGTTTAAATGTTAACTGGTGTGGCGGCCTAGTTGGAAATTTTTTAATGTGAAATGATTGAATTTTTATTGGGGGGAACTCCAGTCTAGGGTAACCCTTTATGGGTGAATGCATAGGAAGCGTCCATGTTTGGGGTAGGCAAGTTCAATGAGATTAGTCATGCATGCAAGGGTCTTCCCACTTACATAGTATTATCATCACCACAATGGGTTCCTGGGTGTCTTTAAATTATCGAGTGATGATTTATCACCAACCCTGATTAGATGGGATGGTACCCCCTAGATTTTTTGTTAGGCCAGGTGGGCTTTGCCACTAGATTGGTCAGTTAGGATAGCTAGTCGGTTATAGTCTTAGGAGCTTCACCATACGTCGGCAGGTGGTTCTAAAACTGGTTACGTTCGAGGGTCTTCTAGGGATGTTTAGGATCACCCATGGTTATTGGATTAATTTCATTAATTGTTTACTTTACGTGCACGAGTCTTGTTTTCTTTTCGTTCTCTAGTTTATTTTCAGCTTTCACTCTTACTCATTTTACTCTAACACAACATTGGTATATTCTGTTTTTTATTTTATTTATAAAATGAAAAATTATTTTTTGAAAACGGTATGTTGCGTGTGTTCGGTTTTTTAAATGGTAAAAACGTGTCGCTTATTTTAAAATGTGAATACCCTACTTTTATAATTGTATTTCAAACTTAGGTCAATGGATTGTTTCGGAAAGGAGACTTTAGATTCTATGGTTCATCTTGGAAAACCTACTGATCATATTTAATGCTCATGCCTATCTTTATCATTTTAGTTGCAGGTTTCCTTGCTCAGGTTTTCTTGGATGAGTTGCTCGTTATTGGAACAAAGAAGGCCTTTGGTCAGGAGGTGACCAAAAAGGTCACGTGGAGGTATGTTTGGTTTTATTTCATTTCCTCTGCTAGTGTTAAGTTTATATACTATTTATATTTATCAATTTTCTTGTTTATTTTTTTTTCTCATGGGAAAATTTGTTCCCAATGATTAGAATTTTCATGCACGGCACTGGTTGTCAGCCCGTGGGGATCGGGAACGCCCTTTGGGCCATGTCGTGGACCGGCTCGAGTGACCTGTTCAGGGTCGACCCAGGTTGGTGCATGAAAAAATGGTATCATAGGGGCCCTTGTTATTTGGGGTGTCTGGTAAATAGAGATTAGGATTTTGGGACTTGAGAGGTAGGTATGGGAAGGGCTTCATCAACATTCGCCTATTCTGAACCTCGAGTCTCCAGGGGTAGTCTTGGAATTGAGTTCCTAACTCATTCAGATTTATTTTGGATTGAGGGATGACAACGGAGTCAAACCAATGTTACATCATGATTTTACATGGAGTAGTGACCCATGTGGAGTCTGCGTTCACGGTTTAAGTTCCTCCTAGTCATTGACGTTTACTTGGGGCATGGCCCACTACCATGTATCTAGGTTAATCATGACTACTAGTCCCTCCCAACGGTGATTTGATGTAAGTTGTATATTGTCTTGGTTCTTGTGGGTGTGCGTACACTTTTGAAAATGAACAATGGTTTTTGAAATGAGAACGATTACTTTTAAATGGATTTAAATTTGTAAAAGGGATTTTTAAAACTAAAAGCTCTTGGTCTAAAAATCAAGTTGTTTCTTGGAACTGGTAGAGACATGGTTTGGGTGCAACCTCGGGTACTCTTTATGAACATTTTCCCATGTGAGGGAATGTAGGAGAAGTGTGTGTTTGTGCATATGGATGAAAGAGAATAAAGACATGTGCAATGGTTCATGGGATTACTATGGTGTGCACTTGGAATTAAAGTCTTGACCATGTTTTTCTAAAGTGATTTTAATAAAGGGAAAATGATTTTTGGAAATTGAAATTGGTTTGAAAAGTGGACTTGGTATTTTGGAAAGTGGCCTTCAAGGAAGACGGTTTTTAGATTTAAAATGGAAATTGGATTTGGAAAGAGGATTTTTTTAGTTGTGTTTGTTTTTCTTGTTTCTTTTGAGCTGGTTGTTTTGGATGAATGTACTTTCTTTGATGTTGCTTCATCTTGATGTCAATTTTGGATCTATGTTTTATATGTTGTTTAGAAAAGGCCACCCGGAATGGTCACCAAGGCTTCTGATAATCCATGCCCTATTTTTTGTCCTTCTTGGACATTTCATATCTTTTACAATGATCAGGGTTCGTTAGAGGCAGCAGAGTGTCTTGAAGAGGTTGAGCGCATCTTCAGGGTATTGGGAACTCCTGATGCTGTCAGAGTACGTGTCATTTTGGTTTTGTTTGATTGTCCAACTCTGGACGAATTAGAGTTGGTTACCACACCATAAATTCAAGTTGGGATGACGTGGGACATCTTTAAATACCTTTTCGTCTGGTGGATTATACCTAAAGAGGTGAAGATGAAGAAAAGGGAAGAGCTTATGAATATTCAACAAGGCCAACAGACAGTGAAGGCATCTGTTGACCATTTCAAGGAGCTTGTGTCCTTTTCATCAGAAGTAGCGTCACAGGATTTGATGGAGACTTCCCTCTTCATCGGGGGTCTTTATCCAAAGATCAAGGAGCTGGTTCTCCTTTTTAAAGACCAGCGTTTCGAGAAGCTGGTGGATGAGGCGTTCCTAGCTGAGTTGGTCTCCGAAGTGAAAGTGCTTGGAAATCTTGAGAATCCTGTTACTTGAGGAGGTTCCCCATCTGGAATACAGAGTGTGCTAGAGGGACCTGTTTCTAAAGAGTCTTGTATAGTGGTTATGGCTTCTAGTTCATCGAACCGTTCAGTGGTGTGCCACTAGTGTGGCCATTTCAGGCATGTGAAGTTGTCATGTCGCATCCCTCTGAAGGCGTGTCGTCATTGTGGGTGTCTAGGTCATCTAGAGAAGTTTTGTAGGAATCATATCCTGAAGAAGACATTGTGACTAAAGGATTCCATTGCCTAACTGTGAGGTAGGATATTCTTCAACCATCAGAACCCCAGCCATAGGTCTTTGGGTGAAGATTGCGCACAATTAGGAGTTACCAAGTGTGTGAAGCCTCGATTCGGGTTTTGTGTTCCAATTTGCCAGTGGAACATTTAATGTATTTTCACTCTTGTTTTTCCTTTGTTAAATTTTTGAGGTTTTGGTGAGTTCATTGTTTCATTGTGAAGTTATGATGAACTTTTTCTATTGTAATCCAAATAGTCTCAGTTGTATGATTGTGGTTTTCTGAATCATGTGTTTTCGTAAAAGTGAGTTCGGACCTTGTGTGAGTTAATTTTGATGTAGCAATGTTCGTTCGGGGATGTAAGTGCCTATGGAAGAGCCAATGTTTATGGTTATGCTAGGGTTCTCTATTTGAGTTAAGTTTTTCTTAGAGGATTTTCATTAGTGTTCGAGCTTTCTTTGGTCTGAGTCGATAGTTCTAATTTCAATGGATGTGTTGCTCTCTCATTCTATAGAAGTTGGTTTGGATCGGTTGGGAGTTCTCATGTCCCCCCCCCCCCCCTCATTTCAGGGTAGTGTGTTTGAGTGTTAATTTTTCTCACTAGTTGAGGTCTTGATATGGGGAGAACCCTCTTGTGTTCTCCCGTTCTCTTGAATTGTGGTTTCTTTTGGTTTCAATCGGGTTTGGATTCTTTTTTTTTCTATTGTTTGGACGGATTACATTCTAGGGGTAGAAAGTGTCTCTGGTTGGGAAAAGTTTCACACCCAACTTTCCAATTTATTTTTATTTTATTATATTTGGGCTCCGTGATCTCTCATTTAAGGATAGGTGTGGGACCCGATTTGAAAATTTCTGACGTTTAATGTTTTTGGTGGGTTTCAGACCCATGCAAAGGCACCACATGGTTAATAGTGACCGTGCAGTCACCCCAAGTGCTTTGTGGGTGCCCAAGCGGACTGCATTGAGCCGTCCAATTTGCGTTCACGTTTTTTAAGTCGTGCGATGAGCGCGCAGGTACCTAGTTTTCATAATTTGGTAAATAAATGGATTATCTTTCAAAAAGAATGGTTGTTAATAATAATAAAATTATGTTATTATTATTATTATTATTATTATTCTTTATATTATTCTTGTTATTATTGAAATATTTTTTATTATTATTGATAATTATTATTATTATTATCTTTTTCATTTCGATTTTTATTAATTGTATTTCTGTGTTTATTATTATTATTATTATTATTATGATATAATAATAATAATAATAAAAATAACCCAAACCCGAATCTATCCCCCCTCATTTTTTTCTATTGTTCTGTGTTGTGTCCGGCACCCCCTTCTTCATCCCTTGTGTGAACCAGCCCCTTCCTACCCCATTCTCCGCAGACCTTTGCCCTATCGCCTATGGCCCCTCCACACACCCGGCCTCCCCTCAGCATGCTTGCCCTCCCTGTTCCATCGCCGCACCCAGAAACCGCCTACACATTCACTGCTCCTCCACCCCGCACCAGCTCCCTCACCAGGTCTCCCTCGGCCTCACCCCCTGCACTGCGCTGCCCTCTCCTCCAGCCTCACCATTCCAGCTCACCGTACCACTGCCCTCACCAGTTCTGGCAACACTCGCCCAGCGTCATGCTGACCCCGCTTAGCATCCGCGACCCAGCCACCCACCAAACTCCCACTCTCCCCAACAGTGACCTCCTTTCGGGTTCCCTCACCACCACCGACCTCTCCCTTGCCCGGAAGTCTAGTCTCCAGCCTCCCACGCTCCTACTCTCTATTGCTCCGGCCAGTGGCGAACATCATCCTCTTCTCCATCCTCCTTTGTAAAAACCTGAAATTTTATGAGATATATTATTTTTAATTTTTTTGATGTATTCTATTATACACTACACCAAGATTAGATTGTACTATACGCAACACCATATTAGCTTGTAGTATACGCAACACTATTCTTCGGTCGTGTTACGCAGAATTCCAAGTTTGTTTGATAGTAGTTATTCTACACAAAATTGAGTGTGTGAATATATATATATATTCAATGTATAAATGAAATATGGTTGTATTTTGTTATACGCAACAACAAAAGAGTTTTTCTTAACATGCAACCCTGACTTGGCTTGCATTACACATAATCACGACCTTCCTCGATTGCGTGTGTAGTATGCAGTACCATGTTTCACTAAACAACGATATATTGTTATACTATTATTATGGACTAGTTGTTATAAATATTATTAACTAAATTTTGAATTTTATAACATTATTATTCATCTTACATATTTTCTAGAACATGGTATGAGAACAAAATAAATTTTTCGGGTAAAATAAGTAATTTTCAAAAAATGCAGTTTTGCCGCCTTTTGATGGCTCACCCACTTTACATCTAGTTTTTGACATGTTTATAAGATAAATTTGAAAAAATGAAATTCTTCCTTAGAATCAGGATATGTAAATTTAATTTGGATAAATGTTTCATATTATTCTGATAACTTTCATATTTTGATGAATAGTAAAAACGCTCTATATTTTAATTAAAAACAGCTTTTTTCATCGTAATAATTTATATGGCTAGATTATCTTTTTAATTTGTTTTAAAGAGTAATTATAATATATTTTTACCATTTAATACAATGATGGTCATTAATTTTACTTTGAAATTGGACATGAACAAGTGATGATCTTTTGATAGTTATTGTTTATTAAAAACAGACTATTTGTTTTGATAACGAGAATTACTTTTAAAATTAATTAATTCCACTTATATATTTTTAATTTGTAAAAATAGAAATCATTTTTGAATTCGTAATATCAAATATAGCTTATGCTGAATTTTGGGTATTTTTCTAAAAAACTTCAATTTTTGATGAATAGTGAAAACACTGAGTTTTTGGTTAAAACCAATTTTTATTTTAATAATCATTTATTTGATTCAAATTTATTTTAGGTAAAAATATGTACATAATACTTATATAAGTTCAATTAAATTCATTGGAATCATTTTATAATAATTTTAGATTTATAAAAATTGTATTGAACTTTTCATTATCTTTTACCTACCTTCTAGGAGCTTTTGCAATTGTTCATAAAACCTAATTTTACCGCTTCTGTGAGTTGAATTTCAAAACTCCAAGAGACACGGTTAATATAAAGGAGTAAAATTTGGTTCAATTAGGTAAAAATAATTTTTTTTGAATTGTAACTTTTTACTTTTATTTACCACGGTTAAAAGTAAATAGGGTAATTCTGGGTTAAAAGAATATTATAATAATACAAAATTACATTAACACTTATCCAAAACTTATTGGATGAGTAATGGCCAACCATGGGCATTCTTGGGTAGATTTTGAGACCCCATGTAGCCACTAATGAAAGAAAATGACACATTAGATTAATTAATTTAATGTAAAGACAAAATTGGCATTAGCAAAAATCTTTTAGTAATTAATTTTTATAAGGGCATATATAAATTATATTTTCGACTATAAATATTCATTGGAAATCTAAAATGATTTCCTACATGTTGGTATTTTTTTATAATTTTTAGACATCAAATAAATTAAATTATTTATGACACAATAATGATGCAGTATTTACCTCATTAATAAATGATTTAAATAAATTAGATTATAATGATTTAAATATTATCAAAAACGTGTCCAATTCTGATTTGATGATTTTATTTTGAATATGAGTCATCTTATATTCGACATTAATGTGTTTTGGACCACTTTAAACCGAAGATAAGTCTATAATAAAATAATGTTTTCACACATTCCTAAAGAGCCCCTCCTCTCCCTTATAAAAGGAGACCACTTCTATGCAATTCCTCACACCGCTCAAGCCTTTTGGATCATCCACAATCTTCCCAAATAAGCTCCCGACATCCCTCTAATCCCCCTAGAAGCCTTAAATTAGGCATAATGCACTTCAAGAAGTCCATTTGGTTCAAACCAAAGGAAGTTACCCAAATTAAAGGTAATAGTTTCTCTTAAGTTGTTTTCTTTTATTCAACTTCTCCAACCCCTAAACTCTTATTAATCCTTTATTTTGTAACAACAATAGTATCCTCAAAATACTAGGATGTATTTATGGGAAGTATTATAACTACACTTAAACACACCTTAATCTAATGGATTAAAGAACATAATGTTTCTGTGAATAGCAAACTAACGCCTCACGAAATGATGATTGTTCGCTTTTCTCCTACCACCTCTCATGATGGCCATTATAATGGAACTGTATTTATATAAGATATATATTATGTTTATGATTTCCTTATTATTATTTAATTCCAAATTATATCAAGACTTTATGGTTTCCATAGTCGTTAAATACGATAATCTCATTTGAGGAAGTGCGGACTACCACCCCCTCAAAGTGATGTGATTCGGTAATGCCTTATGTGGGATGTATAAAGGATGGAGTTAATGCTATTATATATGATATTATACTAGAATTATAATACACCTCTTCCATTAAAATTATAAATAGAAATGAAAGTAGTGTTCATGCGTACGTACGGCTTACCGTCTCCATGAACGGTGCATTTCATTTCTTACCTCCATATGTTATGTACTATTATAAATACATGTATATACTGGATATATAATGAATATATATGATATATAAATCATGATTTACATTCTGGAAGTAAGTAAATCATGATATAAGTAATAAAAACATCAATAAAAACAAGTCCAAACACGTACAATAAATAAGATGATTTTACACAAAACGTTTCTTTAACATGGGATTTACAAAAGAACGGGTAATATAAATTCATAAGTGAACCATATATGATATCATAACAGTGAATATGATTCTGTAAAAAGTCAATGACATTATTTAATTCATTATACAAGAGGTTCAGATACGTACGAATCATATCGGTCCTAAGGTAAGGGATAATTATTTTAATCTCATTCTTATCTGAGATTGTATATTCATAAGTATTTACTGGGGTTATGATTATTATCCATGTCCATATGTTCTCAAAAGGTTTTCATAAAATGTTTTACATGTATGTTTAAAGTCATTTTTACCATTTTCAACTTTTACCACATCGTATGGAAGGAATCTTACTTTTGTTTACCATACGAGGTGATTTTTGACTTTTCTGACAAAAGTATGAGAAGAATGTTATTTTTAACTTATACGGCATGAACGGATTTTTACGGTTTCATAATGCATTATTTTCATGATGCTTACTCTACAATATTTCATAAGTATTTTCAACAAAATCCTTTTCTTTTAAAATTGCATGGCATTTTTTGAAAATAAAATGTTTTTGAAGAAGAAAGAATATTTTCCTCAAGAATTCATTTCAAGTGTTTTGTCAAAACTATTTTCCATATAAGATGACATTATTTAGTATGATTATGTTTCAAGTATAATGTCTCTAAGATTTACATTGTTTCATTTTTCTTATGATGAAATTATATCCATTTTTTTATATGGATTATGTTATGATGGGATGATGTTTATGAAACCCATCTTATTCTTTGGGTTATGATGAATGATTTATGTTTATGTTGTGGAACAAGTAAGAATGATATCATTATGAGATGGGTGGGACATATATCTCCCTCCAATGCATTGGGTAAAGATTTATATCTCATGAGATAGACATGGCTGGAACGGCAAGTAAATCCGGTTCAGTAATACAGGGTTGGAACGGAAAGTAAACCCGGTTCAGTAAGGGAAATTGTCCACTAAGATGGTCTTGGCAGCAATTCCTAGGCTACTATGGAAATCATATCATGTGATTATTGTTTTTCAATAATCACATGTTTTATTCCCATGTTATTTTATCATGATTAATGTTTTTTATGATCTATACCTTATGTACTGCCATGTTTTATGTTATTGCCCAAGATTTTTATGTTTAAATATTATGTTCATGTTTTTAAGTTCAAATGTATATGATTTGTTTTATTTTATCCATGACTACCCTTAATGAGAATTTTATCTCACCCGTTATATGTTTTCTTTTCCCCAGGATTTAAAGAAAGGTTTTAGCTAAGAAAACCAAAAGGGTTATATCTTTATGGGAGATGTTGAAGATCTTTCACCACGATTAGAAGATTACGTTCCGAGTTTCTAAAGACACTAAACTGTTATAGTCCTTGTGTGTCTGTTTTTGTTATCTATTAAGTATTCCGAGAAACTAATGTGATGTCCATGTACGTCAAGCTTCGGGTCTCTACAGTTGGTATCAGAGGGAGGATTAGTTAACCTTTGGAAACTAGGATGTGAAAACTTTAATGAGATACCTAGAGATATTTCTACGGTATGTCTAGGGATGTCCCTAAGGTTAAGTATAAGTATAGGTTATAGTCCTATAATTATGATAACGATCTTATAATTAAACCTAAGATGTTATATATTGAAGGTACTCCCCCTTTATTATTTTTTTTTCCCTAGCATGATTTTTTCCTCTCACACTATTCCTTTTGGGTTTTAGACGATGGATGGAACCCGAAGGAACCGTGCTGATCAATGTAATGGAAAATGAAATGATTTTCCTCCTGAACAAACAAATGTTATGGAAGATGGAGTAAAAAATCTTATTGCTATACTTACACAAGCTATGAATCATTCTGGACTTCCAAATGAGCAGAGAAGGGAACAATATTCTATTGAGTCCTTCATGAGGAAACGTCCAACTTCTTTTAGTGGGTCTTCTGATCCACTTGTTGTTGAAAAATGTATTAGTACCATTGAAAAGATATTTTCCACACTTCGCTGTTTAAAACATGAAAAATTAATTCTAGCTGTTTACCATTTAGAAGGTGAAGTAGACCAGTGGTGGACTCTAATTAAGAACACAAGGCCCCAACATGAAATTGAATCCATGGAATGGGATGAGTTCAAGAACTTATTTTTCAATAAGTACTTCCCTCATATTCTTCGAACAAAGATGGAAAAGGATTTCCATGAGCTTAAGAAATAGGATGATGAATATGTTGGTATATACGAGGCGAATTTTACAAGGCTTGCAAGGTATGCATCTGGATTTATCATCCAACCTGAATATAAAGTTAATCGATTCTTCAGTGGCTTAAAACCAAGTCTTCGAAGGGAATTAGATATAAGAGACTTCAGTATCTATGAAGAAATTGTGTGTTGTGCTATCAAGGTAGAACTGGAAGTTGGTGTTACATATCCATCTCATGGTTTTGACAAGAAACGAAAGATGGAGTTCAAGGAGAAATCTCAGAACAATGGTGAAATGAAGATGAATGTTTCTTTATACTCAAAGTGTGGAAAGAAGCATGGTGGAGATTTTCTAAAAGGTACTATAAAATGTTTTAATTGTGGAAAAGAAGGTCATCAAGCAGTTGATTGTCGAATTATTGGGAAAAAGGTTGCTAATGATGTGAATAGAGAAAATACTACAGAGAACTCTCCACCAAAACTTCAATGCTTCAAGTGCAAGGAAATGGGGCATTATGCTAATAAATGCCATAATCCAAGGGTTAATGATGATTGACATGAGAAAACACTTAAGGCAAAGGACAAAGGGAAGTCACATGCAATCACTACTGGCGATGTTGAATATGACAACGATGTGGTGGAATGATTAATTGTTTATGTAATGGGATTCCAAAATAAAGTTGTATATAGTATCGTGGAATATTGGAATATTTATGTATTGGTCTATTGTGATTTTCAATAATTTTATGGTACCGATAACAATGTAGAGTGATTGAAATATTTTTTTAAAGAAGATAATATGTGCATAATGAAGGGATAAAGAGAAAATGAAATGAGCTCATGACTGATATATGGAAAAACTTATATCATGGTTTGAGTATATAGAAATTTTGGGATTTTGGTATGTGGAAAGAGGTACCTTTTGACAGCATTCATGTTTTCACTAAGGTTCTATGGTAATTTTTGTTTCAAGGGAACACATGATTAAGGAATTAACATGTTTAGAATGTGACCAACAAGATATATCATATGATAAATGATGTTATTCAGGTTCTTGTTATGTGACCTTTCCAGTAATCATTTTCGATATAATATGAGATTGGAAAGATGTATTTTGGATAAGTCTAAAGATTGGAAAGGGTTATGTCAGACATTAGATAGTATTGTTTAAGTCTTGAAATTTCTTTTCTATATTATTGAAGGAATGTTATAATAGTGTAGTTTAAGAAAAGGGAAAACCTGCAGAATGGGAGACAATCCATCGCGTCGGACAAGGTTGCGGGAATCGAACCCACAATCGATGTACGACAGGACTTTATCGCCTACCACTGGCCTACATGAAGTCCCTAGTTAGTAGAAACGGGTTTTATTTTATTATGTGGTATGATAGATGAAGTATAAGTTCATTTTTGGAATCATATACAATTAACCTCACCATAGATGAACTTATGTATATTTGATAACTTTTGCTAACCTTTTTTTTGAAACAAATGGAATGAGCCATCATTCTATCACATGATCTGCTAACACTTCACGAATAACAAATTCAACTTCATTTCATTAAGAGATGAAGTGGAAATTGTTCATGGCACGAAAAATAGTGAGATGGTACCAAAATCATGTAAGTATTTCTTTTAATTCATCAACTTTAGGGGAATTATATTGAAAACCAAGAAAATGTTGTCCTAGTTCCCTCATATCTGATTAATCAGATGGTACCTTAGATCATCGCAAATTTATGGCTTTGTGATTGTTGTCTTTTTCATAGCAATGTTCTCTACCACTCTCCATCAGAACTTGATGGTTATATTTTTCTTCCATATCCATATTTTCACCTATATTCTCCTATATGGAAACCTAATGATGATTTAATTTGGGTAATCGTTACATTTCATACTTTAGTTTTCAAGTATTCCTTTTTACGATGTGGGTTTCTATGAATAGTAAATGATTTATAACCCCGACGAATTTCGAGGGAGAAATTAATTTTAAGGGGGGTAGAATGTAACAACCCGAGATTTTAGGAGATATATTATTTTTAATTTCTTTGATGTGTTCTATTATACACTACACCAGGATTATCTTGTACTATATGCAACACCGTATTAGCTTGCAGTATACGCAATGCTATTCTGGGATCGTGTTACACATAATTTCATGTTTGTTTGATAGTAGTTATTCTACACAACATTGAGTATATATATATATATATATTCAATATATAAATGAAAAATGGTTGGATTCTGTGATATACAAAAACAAAGGAGTCTTGCACAACACGCAACCCTGACTTGGCTTGCATTACACGCAATCGCGACCTTCCTCGATAGCGTGTGTAGTACGCAATACCGGGTTTCACTAAACAATGATATATTGTTATAATATTTTTATGGACTAGCCGTTATGAATAGTATTAAATAAATTTTGAATTTTATAACATTATTATTCATCATACATATTTTCTAGAACATGGTATGAGAAAAAAATAAATTTTTCGGGTAAAATTAGTATTTTTCAAAAAAATGCAGTTTTGCCACCTTTTGATGGTGCACAAACTTTACATCTAGTTTTTAAATGTTTATAAGTTCAATTTCACAAAATAAAATTATTCCTTGAAATTAGGATATATAAATTTAATTTGGATAAATTTTTCATATTATTCTGATAACTTTCATATTTTGATGAATAGTAAAAACACGCTATATTTTAATTAAAAACAACTTTTTTCATCATAATGATTTATATGGATAGATTATCTTTTTAATTTGTTTTTAAGTGTAATTATAATATATTTTTACCATTTAATCCAATGTTGGTCATTAATTTCACTTTGAAATTGGACATGTACAAGTGATGATCTTTTGATAGTTATTGTTTCTTAAAAACACGCTATTTGTTTTGATAATGGGAATTAATTTTAAAATTAATTAATGCCACTTATATGATTTTAATTTGGAAAAATAGAAATCATTTTTTAATTCGGAATATCAAATATATCTTATGCTGAATTTTTGGTATTTTTCTGAAAAACTTCAATTTTTGATGAATAGTGAAAACACTGAGTTTTTTTTATAACCGACTTTTTATTTAAATAATCATTTATTTGATTTAAATTTATTTTAGGTCAAAATAGATACATAATAATTATATAAGTTCAATTAAATTAATTGGAATCATTTTATAATAATTTTAGATTTATAAAAATTGTATTGAACTTTCCATCGTCTTTTACCCACCTCCTAGGAGCTTTTGCAATTGTTCATAAAACATAATTTTACCACTTCTGTGAGTTGAATTTCAAAAATCAGAGAGACACGGTTAATATTAAGGAGTAAAATGTGGTTCAATTAGATAAAAATATTTTTTGGTGAATAGTAACTTTTTACTTTTATTTACCACAGTTAAAAGTAAATAGGGTAATTCATGGTTAAAAGAATATTATAATAATTCAAAATTACCTTAACACTTGTCCAAACTTTATTGGATGAGTAATGGCCAACCATGGGCATCCTGGGGTAGATTTTGGGACCCCATTGAGCCACTTATGAAAGACAATGATACATTAGATTAATTAATTTAATGTAAAGACAAGATTGGCATTAACAAATATCTTTTAGTAATTATTATTATAAGGGGCTATATAAATTATCTTTTCGACTATAAAAATTAATTGGAAATATAAAACTATTTCCTACATGTTGGTATTTTTAATAATTTTTATACATCAAATAAATTAAATTATTTATGACACAATAATGGTGCAGTATTTACCTCATTAATAAATGATTTAAATAAATTAAATTATAATGATTAAAATATTATCCAAAACATGTACAATTCTGATTGGATGATTTTATTTAGAATATTAGTAATCTTATCTTCTACATTAATGTGTTTTTTACCTCTTGAAATCTAAGATAAGTATATTATAAAATAATGTTTTCACACTTTCCTAAAGAGCCCCCCCTCTCCCTTATAAAAGGAGACAACTTATATGCAATTCCTCACACCTCTCAAGCCTTGTGGATCGTCCGAAATCTGACCAAATAATCTCCCAACATCCCTATCCTCCCCCTATAAGCCTTACATTAGGAATAAGTCACTTTAAGAAGTCCTTTTGGTTCAAACCAATGGAAGTTACCCAAATTAAAGGTAATAGTTTCTCCTAAGTTGTTTTCTTTTATTCTACTTCTCCAACCCCTAAACTCTTTTTAATCCTTTCTTTTGTAACAAAACCAGTATCCAAAAAATACAAGGATTTTGTTATGAAAAGTATTAGAACTACACTTACCCACACCTCCATCTAATGGATGACGTACATAATGTTTCTGTTGATGGAAAACTGACGCCTCACGAAACGATGATTATTCGATTTTCTCCTACCACCTCTCATGGTGGCCATTATGATGGAACTATATTTATATATGATATATATTATGTTTATGATTTCCTTATTCTTCTTTAATTCCCAATTATATCAAGCCTTTATGGTTTCCATAGTCGGTAAATACGATAATCTCATTTGAGGAAGTGTGGACTACCGCCCCCTCAAAGTGATGTGATTCGTTAATGCCTTATGTGGGATATATAAAGGATGGAGTTAATGATATTATATATGATATTATACTGGAATTATAATATAACTATTACATTAAAATAATAAATAGAAATGAAAGTAGAGTTCATGCGTACGTACGACTTACCGTCTCCATGAACGGTACATTTCATTTCTTACCTCCATATGTTATGTACTATTATAAATACAAGTATATGCTAGATATATAATCAATATATATGATATATAAATCATGATTTACATTCTGGAAGTAATTAAATCATGATATAAGTAATAATAACATCAAGAACAACAAGTCCAAACACGTACGATAAATAAGATGATTTTACCCAAAACGTTGCTTTAACATGGGATTTACAAAAGAACAGGTAATATAAAGTCATAAGTGAACCATATATGATATCATAACAATGAATATGATTCTGTAATAAGTCAATGACATTATTTAAATCATTATAAAGGAGATTCAGATACGTACGAAGCATATCGGACCTAAGGTAAGGGATAATTATTCAAATCTCATTCTTATCTAAGATTGTTTATTCGTAAGTATTTACTGGGGTTATGATTATTATCCATGTCCATATGTTCTCAAAATGTTTTCATAAAATTTTTTCCATGTATGTTTAAAGTCATTTTTACCCTTTTCTACTTTTACCACATCATATGGAAGTAATCTTTCTTTTGTTTACCATACGAGGTACTTTTTGACTTTTCCAACAAAAGTACGAGAAGAATGTTATTTTTAACTTATATGGAATGAACGGATTTTTACGGTTTCATAATGCATTATTTTCATTAATCTTACTTTACAATATTTCATAGGTATTTTCAAAAAAATCATTTTCTTTTAAAATTTCAAGGCATTTTGTGAAAAGAAAATGTTTTTGAAGAAGAAAGGATATTTTCCTCAAGAATTCATTTCAAGTGTTTTGTCAAAACTATTTTCTATATAAGATGAAATTATTTAGTATGATTATGTTTAAAGTATAAATATCTATGATTTATATGGTTTCATTTTTCTTATGATGAAATGATATCCATTTGTTTTATATGGATTATGTTATGATGGGATGATGTTTATGAAACCCATTTTATTCTTTGGGTTATGATGAATGATTTATATCTCATGATATAGACAAGGATGGAATGACAAGTAAATTTGGTTCAGTAATACAAGGATGGAATGACAAGTAAACCCGGTTTAGTAAGAGACTTTGTCCACTAAGATGGTCTTGGCAGTAATGCATTGGCTACTATGGAAATCATATCATGTGTTTAATGTTTTTCCACAAACACATGTTTTATTCTGATGCTATTTTATCATGATTAATGTTTCTTTATGATCTATGCCTTATGTACTGCCATGTTTTATGTCTTTGCCCAAGATTTTTATGTTTAAACATTATGTTCATGTTTTTAAGTTCAAATGTATATGATTTGTTTTATTTTATCCATTCTTACCCTTACTGAGCATTTGAGCTCACCCTTTATATGTTTTCTTTTCCCTAGGAAATAAATAAATGTTTTAAGTATAAAAACCAAAAGGGGAAGATCTTTATGGGAGATGTTGAAGATCTTTCTCCACGATTAGAAGATTACGTTCCAAGTTTTAAAAGACACTAATCTATTACGGTCCTTGTGTGTCTGTTTTTGTTATGTATTAAGTTTTCCGAAAAAGTAATGTGATGTCCATGTATGTCAAGCTTTGGGTCTCTAAATCCTTGCCCTGGTGTGGCGTCATCCCTTCTTGCCAGTAACTATTTTCTCATTTTGTATATTTAATCATTTAATCAATATTTTATTTATTTATATATTAGTTAATTAATTTTATTTCATTTATGGTGTCTTCTATTTTTTCTGGCTAAATTATAATATTGAAAAATGTGTTTTTCAAGTACTTCTCATTGTTTAGGGTTTGAAAATGGTTCGTTGAGTGTCGTTCGCCTTTCGGTGGATGCGTCGTTGTATCCGTGTCGACTTTGAGGTAGGTGAATCCACATTTATCTTTCTGAATAATTCCATATAATGCTTTCATGTTTTTAATTAATTCATTTACTTGATTCGTGCCTCTCAAATTAATTTTTCAATATTCTTTAATGTTTTCATTTTTGTTAGCCTTGTTAAAAATAGTTTTTGTTGTGGTTTCTAGTTTGTGTAATTTTTTATGTCTATTTAAAAATTTTGGTCGTAAACTAGTTATCTTGTGACAGAATTGTTTATTAACTGGTTGTGTTGATAAATTGTTTTTCTTATTTTATAAAGTCATTGTCACTTTCAATATTTGTTGAATTATTACGGAAATGATTTAGTGTTTGTTTGAAAGGGTTAAGTGATTTTTTTTTAAATTGTGTAATGCTTGGGGTGTGTGTGTGTGTGTGTTCGTAACTCAAGAGACCATTTGGAACTTTCATATGCTTTGTGTGTTTCAATTTGTCCATATTTATGTAAATCTGGTGGTTTTTGCTTTTGGAATTGGTGTTGGTGTGTGTTTGGTCTTTCATGATCGATTTGGGTGTGTGTGGTTTTGAAAGTGTATTTTTAACATGTCGTGCATTTTTGTAGGGTTTTGTACAACAAAAATTGGTTGAGTTTCCCGGTTGGCTCTTGCACATGGTTTATGATCCTAGAACTATATTTTTATTTTTATGAAGGTAATTCCCATGCATGAAAAATGATGATAGGTGCTTTAAAATGGTTTTGCATGTTATATGCTCGGTGTGACTCCTTTTGGAGAAGTTCTAAAAATGGTTGGAACTAAAGTGATATGCATGTCTGGTTGTTCATAAAAGTATGGTTTTGAAAAATATCTAAAGGCTCGATTGGAAACATTGAACATTTTTATTAAATGGTTTAAATGTTAAATGGTGTGACAGCTTGGTTGTAACTTTGTTAATGTGAAATGATTGAATGTGTATTTGGGGGTGCTCCTGTTTAGGGGAACCCTTTATGGGTGAACGCACAGGAATCGTCTGTGTTTGGGGTAGAAAGTGTGGTGAGATGAGTCATGCATGTAAGGGTTTTCCCACTTACAAAATATTATCATCGCCACCATGGGTTTCTGGGAGTATTTTATATGATCGAGTGAAGGTTGCTGACCAACCCCGATTAGATGGGTTGGTACCCCTTTGATTTTTTGTTAGGCCAGGCTAGCTTTTCCACTAGATTGGTCAGTTAGGGTCTCCAGATGGTTATGTACTTAGGAGATTCATCATACGCCAATAGGTGGTTCCGAAATCGAGTATGTCTAGGGGTCTTCTAGGGATGTTTAGGATCAACCATTGTTACTGGATTAATTTCATTGATTGTTTTCTTTCTGTGCACTAGTCTTGTTTACTTTCCGTGCACTAGTTTATTTTCAGCTTTCACTCTTACACATTTTACTCTAGCACAACATTGGTATTTTTTTTTGGATTTTATTTATAAAATGAAAAATGATTTTTGGAAAACGGTATGTAGCGTGTGTTCGGTTTTTGAATTGGAAAAACATGTTGCTTATTTTCAAATATGAAAACCCTACTTTTAAAATTCAATTTCAAACATTCATCAATGGATTATTTCAGGAAAGGAGACGTTTGATTCTTTGGTTTATCTAGGAAACCCTACTGAGCATCTTTAATGCTCATGCCTATCTTTATCATTTCATTAGCACGTTTCCTTGCTCGGGTTTTCTTGGCTGTGTTTCTCGTTATTGGATCAAAGTCAGCCTTTGGTCGGGAGGTGAACAAAAAGGTCACGTGGAGGTATGTTCGTTTTTATTTTCTTTCTACTGCTAGTGTTATGTTTATCGACTGTTTATATTTATATTCTTTCTTGTTTATTTTTTATTTTTCATGGGAAAAATCGTTCCCAATGATTAAAATTTTGATGCCCAGCACTGGTTGCTTGCTCGTGTGGATCAGGAACACCCTTCGGGCTATGTCGCGGACCGGCTCAGGTGACCGGTTCCGGGTCGACCTAGGTTGGTTCATGAAAAAAGTGGTTTTCATCTGATTCTTTAAGAAATGGTTTGGCATAAAAAATAATATGACGCCCAGTTGGAATTTTTGTAATATTGGTTATCTTAAAAACTCTCTTTTGAATGGTTCCCCACCTTGTTCGTTGATAATTGATTGTATTTTCCTTGGTATGGGAATACCCTTGTTAAATAATGGTTTAAATGAAAGGGCCATGTTCCTTGGGGTGAAATAGAGGTAACCTTATGGTGTGTGTTGACGGTGTGTGATGAATGTACTTATGACTAGATACATGTTTGAAATTGTTGGCTCACCCCCTTTTTAGTGTGAATATGGGAACCTGGCATTGTGAGAGAATTATCCGTGAATGATTGTTGCAAGATTCTTGGTTGTTGTACTAGCTTGTAGCCCATATTATAGGGATACTTTTTATTATTTCTATGGGATTGGTATCCTCGTTCAGTCCAGGTAGGGAAATGATCAAGCATTTGGACCTTATGATGTCATCGAGTAGGGATTACCTTCATGATGAGTCACATGTATTGTAAGTTATTGATTATTCACAAGATCCTATGTTCTCCCATGTATTTCAGCAGATAATTATCTACGGACGATGATTGTGATTAATTATTTGGTTGGTCTCTCTTATGTGATATCATTGCATTATCATTGTTGTGTGACTCTTGTGCTTACTTTCTAAGTAGTGTGTCTTTGAATGCCAAAATAGACTATGTATTTTTAAATGTTTGTGGAAAAGGGTTCTAAAAGTTCCTTAAACTTTCTTCTTCTCAATCCTTCTTTCTTTAAAAGCTTAAATATTCCTTCTTGGAAAAGAAACTTTTTTAAATAATAAGGGAAATTTACCATTTCTTTATTTTATGAGAAAATGTGTGAAAAATTTACTTTTATATCTTATATCTCAATCCTAAAATTTATGTTTCATTATTTAAATGGAATACATTGGGAATATATTACTTGGGAATGCCTAATATGTTTTAATACTCATGCCTATTATTTGTTCTTTTTTTTAGTCTTGGGTGCAGGTTTCAACTTTATCTTGATCATCATGGGTGATGTTGAGTCTTGTGATCAGAGTTTGACCTATGGGGTCACGTGGAGTCTTAGTGGTCATCGGGTTTTGTTAGTTTTATTTTTCATTTCTTCCTTAATTATTATTTTTTTTATTTTGATAAATTCTTGTATTATTCTATTTCCTTTGTTTATTTATATAGGGAAAACCATTCCCATTATCACTCTGTTCATGCCCTTGGCACTTTTCACCCTCCCATGAGGATCAGGAATGCCTCTCAGGTCTTGACGTAGGATGGATCAGGTGACCGGATTGGGGTTGACCCAGGTTGGTTCATTAAATAATCATATCATAAATGAGAATCTACTATGTTATAAAAACTATAATCATTAAATCACAATGTCAAGAGAAACCATAATTTTCTTAACTACTTTGAGTCAATCCCAAATTCAAAGATGATAATGGAAGGAATACTTTGTCACCCATACCTGTGAACTTATCTGAAAGGCAGTTAGGTAACTCATCTATTCCATGGGAAGTGGAATAATATATAATTTATTCTATAAAATATATTTTTTAATCATTGTAAATATGGGAAAGAATATAAAAAATCAATGTGTTGTGGGCACATCCTATTATAATTCCCCAAGTTAGGATGTAATTACAAAAACATGTTATAATATAAAAATATAAAAGTATTTATATTTTTGTGGGTGCCGAAGAAGTCCATAACTCCCAGAGGAAGTTTCAAAATGACCAAGAGAAGTCATATTTGGACTCGGAGGCCCGGTCCGGATGGCTCGGAAGTGGTGCACGAAATTAAGGAGGACCCGCATGAAAAAATTGTGCTTGGGTGAAGGAAGTTCGAGATTCACAGAAAAAACACCTGGATGGCGCACAATTTTGCACGCCCAGTTCCGCATGATGAGGATTTGCACGCTGACTGGTCCTGGCGCGGAAGATTTCATGCACTGCCTGGATTCCGTGCTGGCGGATGCCTATAAATAGAAGGTGACCCCAACCATTTCGAGGTTGAGTAATTCAGACCAGCTCATGTGCGTGCAATGCGGACTCCCGCGCATGTAAGATGACTTCCAGGTAATTCCCTTTTTCGCACAACCTTTTCTCGGGGTTCGCCTTTGCGTGCAACCCCACTGGCTTAAGTAAATTTTCCAAATCCTACGGGTTCTTCCTTTACGCGCAATCCTTTCCCTTAGCATGCAATCCCTTCCAATTGCACGCAATCCCTTCCGAAATTGCGCGCAATCCCTCCGATAGTTTTTTCCATGACTTAGGGATCGGCCATTGCCCCTGCACGCAATCTAAGCCCTTTGCGCGCAATCCGTTGTCCGCACGCAATCCTCTGACCCAATTGCGCGCCATCTCGGTGTTTTGCGCGCAAACCTTCTCTTTGCGCACAAAACCCAGGACCCCTCACCTTTACCAGCGCCCGATGTCTTCTATGCCGGGCATGCACATCATTCGTTGTTTTCCCATACAGACTTCCAAGCTCATACGAAGTAACCACAAGGTCCCTTGGGTGGTGTTTCCCGTTTCATTGCTTTTCCTTATGCTTCTCCTCATTGGCATGCTAACGGCTATTGGTTCTTCGCATAGCCATGCTAATTTGGACCCCTTGATGGTTCGCTCTGCGGGCCCCCTTCACTACGGCCTTGCCGATGCCTTCCCTCCCACAAGGGGTAGAGGGTGTTGGGCATGTAAGCCCTAGGGGTGTGGAGCGAACCCACCTCGTCCAAGATGCAGGACGTTAAACTACAAATCACCTCTTCCTTAACACATGACGTTAAAATGTGGTCCGACCCCGTTCCTCACATGCAGGGTCCCCCTGGCTCGGACATTCTTTACGCCCACTCATCTCCACGTGAATGGATTCTTCCTCACATAGAATGAGATCCTCCTTGTCGGAGTGGCGTTTGTCCATGAGGGAAGGGCTACCTCATAGCGTAAGCCCCTAGCCTCTCTTGCGGAAGGTTGCACCCATGCACCTCTGTACTTCCCCACTGCCATGGCTAGTGGAGTCCCTTTCCCACTGCGCTTTGTCGCACCACGGGCCTCCGTCCTGGAGTAAGCCCTGGTACTAAGGGCCACTAACCACGTATAAGCCCCTGTTTACTCTTTGGGTCACTCAAAACATAAGCCCCTTTCCGCTTCTCACGGATGCACCCTTTGCGACGTGATCGTCTGGTCCCTGCTGCCTCTTGTTTCTCACACCAAGCATGACTCACGTGGGCTTAGAGTAAGCATCGACCATGACATCCTCCTATAGTCCTCCTTAGAGTGTAAGCCCCATCCCAGCGAACTATGTGGACTTTGATCCATGCTAACACATGGTACGTAGGAAGCCTCCACGAGGTTCAAGCCCACCACCCGGTCACTCTGACATCTTCACATCGGTTCACCAACACTTTGGGCTGTCTCAGAGCGTAAGCCCCAAATTCCCTTGTCCTGCATGACATTAAACTGTATGCCCCAAACTACGTGGACTTTGATCTGTGCTAACGCATGGTACGTAGGAAGCCTCCACGAGGTTCAAGCCCATCACTCAGTTGTCCCGACCCCTTCACGTCGGTTCACTAGCGCCATTATGGGCCACCTCAAAGCGTAAGCCCTGTATTCCCCATCATGGGCCGCCTCAGAGCGTAAGCCCCATACCTCACACCCACATCTCATCTTGACCTCTCCCTCGAGCCCACGTGCCTCGGGAAGCTCATGCCCTAGCCCAGAGGTCTTACTTCCTCTAGGCTCCAATCCATGCATTCATTCTCACGGGTCACCTCTTCAGGTGTCCCACCGTATCACCGAACTACGCGGAATTTGATTCTCTGCCATGGGGATACATAGGAATCCTCCATGAGGTTCAAGCCCATCACTCCATCACCCACACTGATCCTTACCCAGGCCACCACATCATGGTGGGATCAAGCCACCTCATTCCACTCCACAGTATCTGGGAAGCCTCCCACATGTTGGACCCAATATCGGTGTTCCCCCTAAGGGGTCCTTCAATCTGATCCACTCTTAGTGTTCTTATCAGTCTGATCCATCTCTTCAAGATGCTAAACTTGCGGCATACCCCATGTTAAATATGGGAAGCTGAGTAAAACCTCAGATGGTACACAATTCCCTACGTTTGATTTGGGATGTCTCGGGCTTCCGCGCCCTCGAGAAGCCCTATAATAAGGGGCAGAAGACAGACATGCCAATCCCCAGCATCAAGACATGCCGACGAAAACCCTGCGTGACTATTCTCCTCACCAAAGGTTGCTGCCTCGACTAGACCCCTTGGAGAATCTCAACAGAAGCAGCGTAATTAACTGGTGCCCATGCAGATATGGCCCCGGGAACGAGCTTCACGAACCCGTATTAAATCTAAGAGGGAGACCCGGACTAGCTGACGATCTTTGAGGAGGAATCCACGAACGGAAGAACCGACATCCCATCATCCCGGTTTCGATCAAAGAGAATGCGTCCCTGAACAAGGAACGTATGCCGCCCGCCTTTGGAAAGCGGGAATGCGGGGCAACAAGACGTGTGTCCTCCCCCCGCATGACGAACGCACACGCGCCCTGGCGTAAAAATGTCGGAATCAGAAAATGGTGAACCCGACGTGAATCTCTTCTCCTCAATACAGATACTGGTAGCATTCGGGGTGTCAGAAGATTAGTATGTCACCAGTTCCGGGTACCTAGCACCAGGATGTGAAACCCACCTGGGGTTGAGGCAGTCAGGACATTGATCACTCCATTCTGCGACGTCGTCAGCGTGGATCGCTCTTGCCACTCATGAAAGACGGAATGATTCTGGGCTATTGGTTGTCGATTCATTTTCCTATTAGTACTAATGGGTTCATTTCCTTGCTTCCATGAATCAAATCGCTGCATCCAGAGCTTGATCGCCACCTGCCCACCAGCGTAGGGGCAGGGGCAGTACCAACGCGGCCACCCCGTGTGGCCCCACCTTTCCCATAGCTTCTCCAACTCCAACTGTCGTGACTGTCGGGCACTCACGCCCCTCTCCCCATTAGAGATCATCCAACTAAGGGTGATCAACATCCTAGTTCGTAGGTACGAGGAGGAAGGGGTCATCCCCACCAAGGACATGGCCTGTTTGGATCTAGAGGTAACTTTGCCTCACCACCATCACCGCACCTGAGGGTCGCGCTGGGAGCCATTGCTTCCCACCCTGAGGTTCAACTGTTTCAAGAGCCTATCCCCGGAGCGTCATGACACATCCCTCCCCTACGCCAATGAGGTGGGGGATGTCCGGGTCCGCCCGATCGGAGAATCGCCCCAGGGGTTCATGGAAAGAGCCCCCGCCAAGCTGCGTCGATGCCGATGCCCTACTCCCCGGGCCGAGGAGCAGGCAATCTCTGTGGCCGCACCACCGGCTCCAACCCATATTACCCGACGCCAGCGTCGGGTGCGAGCGGAAGAGAGTGCCCGCCCTGGGGCACCAACATCAGCAACCACTGTGGCCTGAGCCACTACTGACTCCTGTTAACAGACCCCCACACACGTTGAGCAGGGGCAGTTACATTCCTGACCCGGATCGAGGCCCTGACCGCCCCACATGTAGGTTGGGCCAACTCTCTCTATCGCTGGAACGGACTATGGCCACCACGGACCAATCTACGGTAGTGCCACCCACCATGAAGGCCAATTATGTGCCACTAATCTGGAAGTCAGAAGGCTTCTCTGAAATATTTATCCTCCGGTTATGGCTTTTTCCAACACTAATTGCACTGGGTATGAGGTCACTTCCCCTACCATTGGCCACGAGTATGGAGTCGTTGCGTATCTGGTCGCTCACCCACATGGAGGTCCTCCCCATGTCCCTTTCGACATATGTCCTGGTGCTTCTCGCACCCCGCCTTCAGTCCTCTCTACCCCAGCAACATTGCAGCCAGGGGACTCCTTGACGGAAATCATCATTGCCCTGAGGATACACCCAGGGGTAGGAAGGCGGGACGTCGTCACCGTAAGAGGAATGTTAGGGGAGTTCGGACAGAAATCAGACTGGTCTGTTTCTCGGACTCTGAGGCGGAGTACGACACGACGATGGAACCTTCCCCAGTCAAGGGCAGGTATGGTGGTGCAGTGTGTCAATCTCATACTCCCCGAATAAGAGATCCTCATGATTCCCTCCCCCCTCTGAAAAGTATATCCAGGAGGACGAGGAATTGGCGTACCCCCAGGGATCAAGCTTCCAGTTTCTGTTGGCCTCCCCAGAAGCACCTTCCACATTAGTCAGGGAGGGTGGGGAACTTTCCTAGGGGCCGACAGAAGAGTCACGACATGACACACCCTCGGCAAGAACCGAAGCTGTGGCAGGAGGCCCATTCGCCGGCTTATCCTATCGCGACGTGGTAGCCAGGACACTGCGACCCTTGGAAGGAGACTTAGGGATCGGCGGCCAATCGGCCTGCTTGCCGTATTCTCCACCGGCAAGCCCAACGGCCCAGCGGCCTGCCTCGACACCGCTGCTAGTTCCCCAGCCATTCTCAGTTGATGAGGAGGGGCAACAAGGGCTGGATCCTGAACCAGATTCGTGGAGCTTCTGGACCATCCTCGCAGCAGGCCACTTCCCCGAGAATTTTTGGCCAGTCGCAGGATCATATTTTGATATACCAGAGTCGCTCACCCCGGGAGTGTTTGAATGTTTCCGCTAGACTCTCCGGGTGACTCACTCACATCTTCGCCATCAGCTAGCGCCTTATCCTAGGAGTCAAGTACATCTCGAGGATATCGGTGTGCAGTGTCGTCGGGTCGACCTGGCCATGCTCCCCGTGGTCCGGTACCCCGAGTCACTTGGCCTCCATAGGGCCCTCCTGCAACAATGCATCCAGAGTTTTCAAATACTCCACAAGGTTATCGAGGAAGAAACCCCCCAAGTGCACATCCGTGGATGGGGTAGTACGCTGCCCTTATTTTCTGTGCGATTCGCCGATAGCCTGACTCACTTGGCGGATCTGAGGGAATGTCACCAAGGGCAGTGGCAGTCAATATAGCCGACCTTTCGGGTGAGGGAAACGGTGTGGAATTCCTCGATGGGGACTCACCCCCTGAGGAAAAACCACTACTGGACCCACCTGGGAGGATGAATCACCAACAAAGGAACCTCTTATGTCTCCCCACACCCACCAAGGCATTAACACTGAGGTAAAACATCGGCAAGGGTAAAGAGCATGTCGGGGCTATCATGTTCGTCGGCCCATCTTCCTCGATACAGACGACAGAGGAAGATCCTGAGAAGGACACTCTATGCCAACAGCTTTCTGAGCAAAAGAGGATGGTTGATGATCTCTTGGCCGAACGCATTGCAGAGCGGTGGCCTGACTACGGTAATCCTAGGCCTGGACAACAGGGGCAGGAGCACCTACCCCTTGAAGAGATTCTACCGGGAAACCACGACCATGACGACTTCACGAACAGGGGAGAGGCCGGAGCCCATGGAAAGTGGGTGCGTTACATTTCGCCGAACCCTCCTAAGCGGCGTGATCACCTGAGGGACCCCGCTCAGTTTCCTCCCACTTCCCCGAGAGTCGCTCCACCAGCTGCCCCGCGAGCCGCTGAGCTTGACTACAGGATTGAATAGCACGACAATGTGCTTGTGGTTAGAGACCCTCATCAGGATAGGGATCTGCGTCCAGATGATCTAATAGAAGTACTCGTCCTCCACTTAGAGGCCCTGGAAACTCGGTAGGTGGAAATCCCACCGGACGACAAACCATACCCAGCATGGGTAGATGATATTCCAGCCCCGCCGAGATTTGGGAACCCCACTTTCTCCCCCTTTAACGGGACCGGAGACCTGCCACAGCACCTGGCCCACTTCAAATCGAGGTGAGGGCTTATGTGAGGTACCTGGGCGCAGCAGGATGCCGCCAAGCTCCATTGCTTCGTTCAGACGCTAGAAGGACCAGCATTCATCTGTTATATCCAGCTCCCTATCGGATCTGTGACTAGCTGGGAGGACCTTCGCAGGAAATTCTTCTACCAGTTCAGTTCCACAACTCGGAAGACGAACATCACAGACCTCTTTAGGTGAAAACAAATGCCCTATGAGCGAGTCGTGGACTTCGTCGCCCGGTGGAAGGGGCTCACGTACTCCCTTGACACGCCACTAACTCAGGATCAATTACTAACAATGTGCGTAGGGAACGTCAAGGCAGAACTAGTTCCTTATCTGATCACTCAGAATTACACAGGAGGGTTTCGGGACTTCTTAGACAAGGCTCAGTGCCTCGAAGAAGTCCTACAACAGGCCAGTCAGGCACGCCCACTGCCTCCTGTAATCCCTGCAAGGAGAGCCTCCAGATCTGAGCCTGGTGCTGTGGCCTAGATATAGTCCCCCAGGAAGCTAGAGTTGCTACCAGTGAGGCCAGCTCAGCATCCCCATCGGGGTCCACCCCCACAAACACAGCCTCCGTCCTAGCAGTGACCGCCTCAAAATCGGCAGGCGCCTCCACGTAACGTGCTGCCACCACCAAGGTGAGATGATTAGGCTCCGCCTCCTCGGAATGCTCTACCGGCCCTTAGTCATGGCCAGCCTCCAAGATACCCCTTTCCAGACAGAAAGAATCAGACTTACTCGTTTAATGAGGCACAGGTCCCCAGTTATTTCCGTAGTCCCTTGGAGCAGTGGATCATGCGGCTGCCTGAGTGCCGGAAGCCAGAAGAGGCATGTCTCACTGATCACCTTAACTACTTCCCTTATCACCGGACCCCGGGGCACACTATCTAGCGATGCTATGTGTTCAAGTACTGGCTCCAAGACTAGATTGATAACAACATAGTCAGGTTGGACCCAGCCCCAGCGCAAGTGGCAGGTGTCTTCATGAGATCAGATGGCAGTAGTGGCAATGAGGATGAGTGGAAACAGGTTCCCAACCATGGGTCCCGGAAGTATAACGACTGGATGGCTCGTAGGTTGGTCACCCATTCCCATGGTATCATCTGTGCCCGCCTGAGTCAGCCAGAGCCCTCAGAATCTACGATTTCCACTTCGGCGTTGTCGCCCCAGCCTACCTCTTCCCAGAAGAGCATGCGGCGGCGCAAGAAGGAAGAACACGCCCTGCCAATGTCGTCATCATCCCACACTCTTGGTGATTTTATGCCCCCAGAAATGGGGATCCCTCTGAGACTCCATTCGTTAGTGGATGACTCCTCGAGTGAAAGTCGGGGTTACGCTTCAGTTAACACCGTAGAGTTGGTAAATCCCTTTTTGACTCCCGGTGATGAGGAATGCCAGGTGGACCTTCCCAATGTCTCTAGTCTTCGCTAACGCCGGTGGAGCCACGGCTACGTGAATCGCCAGGGCACGGCAGTTGGCGCCTCTAGCCAGGCCATGCACACTACTGAGACTAGGAAGCAGGCCCAATATAGAGCTCAGTGCACATGGCCCCTTAATCCGGTGTCAACAGGTTTTCCTTCACCACCGTTTGTGTTGCTGGATCAGGTAGAACCGCCTCAGCCGTGCAGCGACATGCTCTGCCCTTCCACCAGCTGACCCCAGCCTTCCAGTCCTAATTTGGTAGCCACTCTCTGGGCTTCGACTAGTGAACAGTGAAACATGCCTAGCACTAGTCAGCCACTGGTCCCACCGACAGGGCCCGTAATGCCTCCAATCACAGAGCGGCCTCCTGTAAGTAGAAGCTCGCGTTTGGATCGAAAGTATGATGTTCTGAAGCACATGTCCAGCATTCCGGCAATTCTTTCTATCCTTGAGGCTCTTCACCTATCTTCTGAAATGCGTGAGACGCCCGTCGAGGCTCTAAAGTGCCCCCTCCAGTTTGAGACGGAGGTAGTGGCTGCAGAAGCCTTCCACACCGAGACGATTGAGAATGCCGAATGTCAGGTGGTTATCTCGTTCTCTGGTAAAGATGAAGACCCTCCCATATAGGGGAACATTCTCCCACTGTACATCATTGGCCAGTTCAATGACATGGAAGTCTGACGCTGTCTTGTTGACACGGGTTCTGGGATTAACCTAATCCCATCTCGGACACTGCGGAAGATGGGGTTGTCTGAGGAAGATCTAACCCCCTCCGACCTCAGGATCTAGGGGTATGACAGAACATAGCAAACTCCATTCGGCATGATTCACTTGAAGACCCAATTCCGCAGCCTAATTGCCAATACTGAAGTCATGGTTGTCTCTCAGGACACTACCTACGACATGTTGATGGGCAGGCCATGGCTCCACATTCACGCAGCGGTCCCCACATCGTATCACGAGTGCCTCAAATACTCCCTTAAGGGTCGAGTAGGCATGCTCCAGGGAGATGCGTCTTCTTTTGCCTCTTGTGACGCACATTATCTGGACGTTGACTATTACATGAGCAAGGAAAAACAGATCCTGACAGGTGAGGGTGGGCCTGCCACTGTTACGAGTGATCCTTGGGCAGGTTTGGATGACGCTTGTGTCTTCCAAATCTATCAGTTGGAGGCCACAACCCCCGACATGGGGCAGTGCTTTGTTGTTTCGGGTACCAGAGGAAGGCATATTTCTGGGTCCAAGCGGCGGAGGGAAATCACCCTGTACTCCTACACAAACCAGGCTCAGGTGATCCCTGAGCCTCCTACCCTTGTACGATATCAGGACGTTAGGCTCATGGCAACGACAGTATATCATACGTGTCTGTTTCGTCAAGTTGGAATCGATCAGCTCAAGCCAATGTTCCACTACTACTTTGATGTAATAAAGTGTGGCCCCATGGGCTGAAGGCCATATGGGATTGGATCAGCCACCTTTTTCGCCATGGTCTCCATAGTACATGAGTCTCCCAACGTGATGACCTCTGCTGCCCAAGCCATCACCAGCTTCCCATTACAATCTAGAAACACCGAAATGGATACCCCCATGGATGATCCCTCCACAAGTGAAGAGGAGGACATGGAAGATGCTCCCCCTACCTTTGAGGAGGGCATCTCCACCATGGTCGAAGAGTTAGTGCATGTGAACCTCAGTAACAAGGTGGACCCAGGACCCACATTGGTCAGTGTCGCTATGTCCCTCGAGGAACGAGAACTGTATGTAGGCTTTTTTAGACAGCACCGTGATGTGTTCACTTGGAGTTATGACGAGATGTCAGGACTAGATCCCCAGGTACCATCCACCGCCTTGGCCTTCCAGCAAACCACTGCGGGTTCAAGCAACCTCCCAGAAAGATGCACCGCTCTCACAGTGCCATGGTTGAGACCGAAGTTGATAAGCTCATCAAAGCCAACTTCGTCAAAGATGTTCAGTACCCCCAGTGGCTAGCAAGCATTGTGCCTGTCAGGAAGAAGAATGGACAGATTAGGTTCTGTATCGACTTCCGTGATCTCAATCGCCACTGTCCGAAGGATAATTTTACCCTTCCAGTGATAGATTTGTTGATCGATGCCACAGCCGGGTTCCAAGCCCTCTCTTTCATGGATGGGTACTCCGGGTACAACCAGATCCGGATGGCCCCTGAAGATGAAGATTTCACTACATTCAGGGCCCCCCAAGGTACTTTCTGCTACCAGGTTATGCCCTTCGGCCAGAAAAATGCAGGTGCCACCTATCAACGGGCCATGCACCGCATATTCAAGACGATTCTCGGGACACTGGTGGAATTATATGTGGACGACCTGGTGGTTAAATGTCACAAGTTCCAGGACCATCTCAAATACCTTGAGAAAGTGTTCGACTTCCTCCATTATCGCTACTTGAAGATGAACCCGTTAATGTGTGCCTTCGAGGTCACCTCAAAAAAGTTTCTTGGCTTCGTTGTTAAATACCAAGGCATTGAGACTGACCCATAGAAGATCAAGGCCATCATCCAGATGCCTCCCCCGAGAAATATTCGGGAAAATCGAGGTCTCCAAGGCCACTTAGCCTATATACGCCGATTCATTGCGAATATGGACGGAAAGTGTGAGCCCTCCTCCCGGGTCATGAAGAGAGGAACCACCTATGAATGGGACAAAGAGTGTCAGATCGCTTTTAAGGAAATCAAGCAGTATCTTCTCCAACCACCGGTCTTGATGCCACCTATTTTCGGAAAGCCGTTGGTCCTTTAAGTGACCTCCCTGGAGCGATCCCTCGGTGCACTTATTGCCCAGAAGAACAATGAGGGAACAGAGAACAGCCTTTACTACCTCAGCCGCATGATCCTCAATACGGAAATTAGATATTCTCCCTTCGAGAAGAGCTTCCTGGCGCTCGTATTTTCCATACAGAAATTGCAGCACTACATGCAGCACCACGAGGTACAGCTGGTCTCTCGAGTAGACCTGTTGAAATACATCCAGAATCGACCTATGTTGACTGGTCGACTGGCACGCTGGGCGGTGATCCTCCAGTAGTTCGACATCAGGTTTGTACCTCAGAAGGCCATCAACGGATAGGCGTTGGTAGAATTATTAGCTGCTCATCCAACCTATGTGGATCAGCCACTGGAGTTAGGCTTTCCTAATGAGGTAATCCTCACAGTCGATCATGCCATCCCATGCTGGTATATTCACTTTGACGGTGCCTCCCAGAGCCCCACTGGTAGGAGGCTCAATGATCCTAATCTCAACAGAGTGGACCTGGGTGTCATCTTCATCACCCCGGTGCAAGACGTTCTACCGTATTCATTCCTGTTGTCAGAAGGCTGCACCAACAATAAGGCAGAATACCATGCCCTCATCACTAGCCTCGAGTTGGCTCTAGATATTGACGTACCCCATCTGCATGTGAAAGGGGAATCTGAGCTAATCATCACTTGGTCAATGGTGACTATGTTGTCAGAAATCTAGAACTTGTGCCATTGCTGGAGTGCACCCTCCGTCTAATGGCTATATTCCCCTCTCGGCCAGAGGTTGTTCATATCCCCTGGTCACAAAACAGGCGAGTAGATGCTTTGGCCAACCTGGCCACATCACTCGTAGAGCCTGAACAGAACGACCAAATTATCCACGTGGAACATCGGAGATTCATTGATCCTGTTATTCCGGAGGATGATCGTGGCCCACGGGTGAACCATCTCACCACTGGTGCCCCTACTTCAGGATCCTCAGGGACTTCAGATGCAGTAATCGAGACAGTTCATGACTGGAGGATGCCCTTGGTTGAATATCTCCATCATGGCAATCTTCGGTCGGACCAAGCCGAGCGCGAGTGAATCTGATGCCGTGTGCCGCAGTTTACCTTTCAGAGCGGTCCCAGCCTTGGGCATCTCCTTTACAGATGTGGATTTGATGGTGTTCTCTTACGTTTCCTTTAAGGAGTTGAGATCCCACATGTCATGAAAGAAGTGCATTGTGGTTCCTCTGGCGCCCATCAGCCTGGGTCGAAGTTGTCCCACCAGATTCAGAGGCTGGGGTACTTCTGGCCCTCCATGATCTACGACTGCATCAAGTTTCCCATATGGTTTCATGCGTGCCAAGTCCATGCTAAGTTTGTGCATCGGCCACCAGAGCCTCTCCATGCTACCAAGTATTCTTGTCCCTTTGCAGTCTGGGGGTTGGATTTCATAGGACCTTACCCACCGGCGATGGCCTGCCAGTGCCGGTTCATCTTGATTGCTACGGACTTCATTTCCAAGTGGGCAGAGGCAATTCCTCTTAAGGAAGTCAAAGCCTGTTCTATCACTGACATCGTGAGCTCCAATATCATCTATCGATTTGGAGTACCTCACGCTATCCTCACGGATAACGGAACCATCTTCTGAGCAGCTGAGCGGAAGAAATTGTACGCCAAGTACAACATTCTCTCTAACCACACCTCCTGCTATCATGCGCAGGAGAATGGACAGAACGAGGTGTTTAACAAAACCCTCTCCAACATTCTGCAAAACATGGTTGGTCAGAACAAGAAAAGTTGACCGGACAAGATTCCCAATGCCCTCTGGGCTTATAGGACGACGACTTGTAACTCCACCCAGGTGACTCCATATTCCCTGGTATACAGAGATGAGGCCACCTTGCCCATAGAGATTCATTTTCCCTCATTGTGCACGGCGGTCTACGACCATCAAGTGCCAGATAGAGCTGTCGAAATCCGTCTAGCTGAATTGGAAGCGCTGGATGAAAACAGGCTTCACGCTTTACATAACATGGAAAGGCATCAGAGCAGGATGGCTTGAGCTTTCAACAAGAAGTTTCTCCTCCGCTCCTTCTTGCAAAGTGACCTGGTGCTGGCTCTCAGAGCGCCAATGATTCCCGGAAGGAAACCACCCAAGTTGGAGCCCAAATTGTAGGGGCCTTTCATTGTCCATAAGGTCTATCCCAAGGGCACGTACTCCAAGGTGACTATGGATGGTGAGCGTGTCACTCCTCCCACCAATTCCAGGTTCTTCAAATGGTATTTTTCCTGAATCCCCTTTGGTCTGAGTTCTAAGACCTAAAACTAAGATCCTTTCACGTTCCTACATGACCTTAAACTGCATAGTCTGAGTTCTAAGACCTAAAACTAATATCCTTTCATGGTCCTACATGACCTTAAACAGCATGGTCCAAGTTCTAATACCTAAAACTATGTTCCTTTCATAGTCCTACATGACCCAAAACAACATTTGTCCCTACATCTAGGCCCCTTTGGGCCGAGTTCTAAGACCTAAAACTAAGATCCTTTCACAATCCTACATGACCTTAAACTGCATGGTCTATGTTCTAAGACCTAAAAATAAGATCCTTTCACGGTTCTACATGACCTTGAACTACATGGTCCGAGTTCTAAGACCTAAAACTAAGATCCTTTCACAGTCCTACATGACCCTAAACTGCATTTGGCCCTACATCTAGGGTCCTTTGGTCTGAGTTCTAAGACCTGAAACTAAGATCCTTTCATGGTCCTACATGACCCTAAACTGCATTTGGGCCTACATATAGGCCCCTTTGGTCCGAGTTCTAAGACCTAAAACTAAGATCCTTTCATGGTCCTACATGACCCTAAACTGCATTTGGCCCTACAACTAGGCCCACTTGGTCTGAGTTCTAAGACCTAAAACTAAGATCCTTTCACGGTCCTACATGACCCTAAAATGCATAGTCCGTGTTCTAAGACCTAAAACTAAGATCCTTTCATGGGGACCTGAATGTTGGTTGCATGATTCACATTATGTTCCACCCCACCATGCCAAGGTGGAATCTCGACACTCCTTGCACTAACCCTCAGTGCACACCCACACGTATGACATACCAAGCTGCGTAACAGTGTCTCTCGGGGCTCTTGCGATCTGAGCGATAGAGTATGTACTTGAGTTTTTCCCTTAAGGATTGCGTGTAGCTTGACCCTCATTCCCATGGGAAACGAGGAGTCGCCCAGACATTGCATTTCGGGCCCAGCATAGCTGGAAGCTAGCATCTCCTGCCCCCCCCCCCTAATTGTTGGACCCTCGTAGGCCCCTTTGGCCCGAGACCCCTCTCCTAGGATCACCCGCAGTGACTGTATAAGGATATGCCCTCATCCACACCGATTACCCCTCACTTCATCGTGCATATTCCTCAGGTCCAAACCAAACGACCTTAAAATGTGGTGTGAGGTCCAAAACATATGACCTTAAATGGTTCCGTCTGGTCCCACCATAAGACCATAAACTTTGATGATATCGTCCTGGCCGCGCGAAGAGAAACAGCACTGCATTGTGGTGACCTCCCTATAGGGGACATCACGTTGGGTATTGGTCAATTGCCATACCATTTTTCAATGCCTGTTATGGCTTGATTATTGTGGCGACACTAGGAGTTCCTACCCTAGGCCAGTCGCTCCACAAGAGGAAAAACACTCACCTTCTAGGACAAACAAGATATATCAAATTCCGCTTCTTTTGGTGCGAGGGCTAGACCCACACGTCTCCCTCGTCCTTTGCGCATGCGCCATATTGTGGCACGCTACCTATTAAGAACTACGTGTGGATTGATTCTCATCCCAATGAGATACGTAGGAGTGCCTAGGAACTTCCCCATGGGCCCAGCCTAACTTTTCGTGTTCGGTCCCTCGGCCTAAACACGTCCCTAGGAGCACATAGTAAGCAGGGCCTTGCCCCCAGTCACGTCGGGTTCCGCAACCGCTTTACTATGTGTCTCCCATTCCATTTACCCTTTGGTCTAAGCTCTAAGACCATAAACTAAGATCTCTTAAGAACTATGTGTGTCTTGATTCTCATCCTTATGAGATACGTAGGAAGGCCTGGACATTTCATCTTGGGTCCATCCCCAGGGATTACCAAATCCGGTCCCTCCTTACTATCGGCCCCTCATCTTGACTTCTTGGGGAGTGGTGTAATCATGAAATTTACCCCGAATAAGTTCGGGATTCCCCATAGGAATGTTGTAAAGTGGTAGTTCTCTCTCCAGAGAGGTCTTGTCTGAAAATAGGGGCGATCCGTGATCAAGTTGGTACGTCCGCCTAATGCACCTCCGTCATGCTGGTGCAGTTCCGGGAGTGTGGGACTCTGTTTGAACAAAACACCACCCCACATTCCATGCTTTATGTTCCTTTTTTATTGAGTATCCTCATCCTATTTCATGTTTAATGTGACCCCCTAACACTATAGATGATAGACTTACGATCCGCCTACTGTCCCTGGCCAACATCCCGGAGGACTGGTCATGTTTAATGGGACCCCCTAATAGTATGGATGATAGACTTTTGTCCGCCTGCTGTCATGGTATGGATGATAGACATTTGGTCTGCGTATTTTATCAATATGGATGATAGACCAATAGTCCTCCTGCCATTCTGGAAGACTGATCGACGATATTTGAGTTTGGCCCCGTGTTGCGAACATGGTCAGCGGTAAGCCCTCATTTACCTTCCCCATTTCATGCCAATGTGATATGGATGTTGCGTTTCCACCATGGCTAAAAGTTGTCCTCCATCATCGTGTCCCATTTTGTTCCGAATTCGGGTAACGTGATTCACCTTTTTCATCTCCCTATGTTCGGATGAATTTCAATGCCCCCGGAAATGCCCCGCTCCTGTGTTAGGGCACGTGGAGGAGACAATACATCGATCGGTCTGATGTCCCCTCCTTTCAGCTGTACCTCCCTCTTTTCCTCAGAAATCCAGGCCCAAGTTCGAATTCCCGAAGCTTTGTTAATTCCCCACAGTTGGACGAAATGATAGCGCAAGCATCCTTTACTTCTCACATTGGGTGCGACCCACATGAGTTTAGGGGTGAGTTTTCATTCCTTTCAGAGTTATGGTGAGCATATTAGTCCAAAGGTATAGATAAATATATTGGTCTATACATGGGTCAAAATGTTGAGCAGTAAAAGAAAGAAGTTCATGAGATGGCTGAAACAAAGCCCTTAAGGATCAACGTGCTGGATCGATCTTTCCAATGTTGTTACCCATTGGTTGGTAGCCACCAGGACTGCTTCTCTCTCCTTGAAGACTCTCTCTTCATCAGTAGTCGTAGAGCGTAGCTCGCCAACCCGGGAATGCGCTTGCGCCCGCAAGGTTTGAAGTATGGTCATATGGTGACTCGCTTCCGTCAGTTTCTCTTGGTCGTCGGCCAGCTGGGCTTCCAATTGTTCCACGATCTTAGAGCAGGTTGTATTGAAGGCCTCCTTCTCTGACACCTGCCCTTCAAGGCACCGGACCTCCTGCTCTACTCTCAGAAATTCTCAGGTGCTCGCCGATCTTTCCCGACACTGGGCAATGTCGGTGCACTGGATGCTCTCGCGTATCTTCTTAGCCATGAAATCATGGACCGTCAAATGAAGGCACTGAGTGTAAGCCCCTCTGGCGCACAGGAAACACAGCTAGGTCTGGAGTGATCCCATACGCCTCATCCAATCTGACTCATGATGCCTGAGAAAGCACTGGATACACTTCCACCCTTTGCGCCGCGTTATCCGGATCTCCTCGGCCGCTTCTGAGTCCGAGTCGTCTACCTCCTTGGGATCAGCAGGCCGATACATAGGAAAGGCAGCCAGTAGGTCGGCAGTAGGATCTGCCTCAGAGGTGTCTTCATTAGGAATATGATCCTCGACGTCCGGGCGACCTTCCTCTCTCGCCCCAATAGCGATTGTGCCTCCTTCAGCTTCAGGCCTCTCTTTAGGGACAGCGCCGATGATGTCTGCCACCCCCTTCTCACCAATTTCCGGGGCCGACTCAATATAGGAAGTATGTTCTGGATGATGTTGTATGTCTGTCACTGGTCCGCTCATAAATGTACCGGGCTTCGTAGGCTGATGATCCTCCAGTGTTGAGATCACTGCGCAAGGCGTACCCTGATTAATTGGGATCTTTTGATAACAAGCGCTAGTGGTGAATGGTGGGACTTATCGGAACCCAGAGTGTCGGCCTCCAGTGTTCTGGCCGCTACAGGAGCTTCCATGACAGGAGACCCCTCTGTGATTGTCAATTCAATGATGGGAGTCGGATCCCCATCCTGTCCCACCAGTTCCTCTCGTCACCCCTCTAGTGGGGACGCCTGACCAACACTTAGGAACTCCTGAGTGGGGTAGAGAGATGGGTTAGAAGTTGCAAAGGAGAATGGAAGAAGAAGGAAAATAAATGAAGATAGAGACTGACCTCGAGTATCTCGGTGATGTCGAGATCAGAGCCAACAATCTCGCCACACTCCTGAAGACTCCCTTGGTAGGTCGCCCCTTGTGACCCCTCACCTTAGGGTTCTCCTTCTCCTTTATCTTCTCCTGCGCCTTCGTCCTCTCCGGTCTCCTCCTCCTCCGACTCCTCGTCACTGTCACCTTCTCCCGATGACATCACTTCCGGATCATGCTCTTGGTTGAGCATCACTTTCACTAGGAAAGGTGGCTCTGCACGCCGTCCCCTTTGGCGCGCGTGTGTGTCCATGGCCGTCAGATAAGCATGTCGCCGATGGAAGTTCACTCTGTCGGTAACTCTAATGAGCCTGACATCTGGCAGTTGGATCCCATTGTGCATTATCTTCGGCCAGAAGGCTTCAACGCCCAGTGATTTCCCCAGGGTCATCTAGGCCGACCATAGTGCCGGGAAAATTATATCTTGGGAAGGCTCGAGCAGCTACCTTATCTGCTTCTCGGGCAGTTCCCCGGCCGCCTCATGTGACCCCCATGTGGGAAACAAGGTCGCGGCGGCACTGGGTGATGTTCCTGTTGCTGAGGTCCCGGCCTGCGCAGGCCTCACTGCCTGACGCACCCCGGGTTCCCCACATCTAGCAGCGCCTTGTCTGCTCCCCCGTTACCCTGTTTCTACACGAGTAGCCTTGAGTTGCCGGACTGTCTTTCGTAAAAGACCCTCAGGGTATGTAATGGTCTAGTGCTCGGCATACTCAGTTTCTAGGCCAGCGTCGATCCCGGTGGGAGGAAGAGTGATGATGTCGCCGGAGCCGAAAGTGGTAAACATTAACCACATATGGCATAGAACACAGGGAATCTTATCCTCCCAGACAGCCATGAATACCTTCTTCGGCATCCGTTGGAGGCACCCGAATTTCCTGGCGAATTGGGATGGCACATAAGGCTCGCAGATCACCTTCCCGTTGATCCGAGCCATGAGCCCCCCGCCCCGGATGCTCTAAAAATACTCCTCCTATTCCAGAGATCCTCTCCCATTGTCCACCATCTGGCCGATTGGGGTGGGGAATGGGCTGAAGTTGAAGTTGGTGTGGTTACCGATGCAGATCCTCACACCCTCCTCATTGAGCGTCATCGGCTCCACCCCGGAGATGTTCAGTAGGGATGGTCGCAGGCCATTTCCCGGAGGACGGATGGCGTTTGGGAATGTGTACCCACCAAGAAGAGCTGACACCCAGCCGTGGAAGATCTGGAAGGGGCCACATACCCTCCAAGGAGACCCCCTCATGAGATGCGTCCCAGGATGGCATACAACATGGACAGAACAGGGACCCCCATGTTGAACCGTTTGTTAGAGGCCATTGTGCCTTCCATCACCAGTGTTGTTGGACGGACGCCCATCCTCGTGTCCTGCACCGGTAGGAGCCACCCACTCAGGAAGGCAGCGAGGAACCCAGTGTACCGGACGTTCGGGTCCTGGGCCTCAATGACACGGTAACCCCATGATTGGTATTTCCCCGCATCTAGGGCCCTCCAATACAACCCATCCTTGCTCCTCTGAGCTGCGGTTGGGAACCGTTTACCCCGTCCCGGCATCATGATTTCTAGATCCTTCTCAAGGAACTGGCTGAACTAGCCCTTGTAGGCAATGTCCTTCAGGAAGTCCTGGACCCCCATCCTCTCTTTGACCAGCTTCAATAGGTTCCACGTCAACATGGGGGTCCGTGACCTGTCTTCCCAGGTGTTCTTTGGAGGAACAAACTTTTCATATTGGTAGCCCTCCAGTGGGATACCTCTAATGTATGGAACATCCCAGAGGCTGATGCTAACTTCCCCATGGTGAAGATGGAATGTGTTGGTATCAGGACACCACCAGGTGAATAGCTCCGACCCGAGCTCAGGTTGACAGTGGAAGTGGAACTGCGACGTCCATACCGCCTCGAACAGGCCAATATGCCATAGCTCGACACCAAAATGGTCGCATGTATGGCAAACCCAAAATTCCCATGCCTACTCACTCCTCAAGTTTCCCCCGGACCGCAAGTCCCAATCTTTCAGCCAGCCCTTAGTGTCATCCGTGACTCTCTGACGCAACGTGCTCGCATAGAGGGTCGGAGAGTTCTCTGCGATAGGCTCATCTCCGATAATGGTCATGGTACTCGGGTTCAGGACATATACGTCCATATGCCTGATTTCCCTAACAAGATGGTCGTTGTTGGTGATGTTGTAGTGGGGAAGCCCGTCCTCCCGGGTCACCCATGACCACGGTGTGTCCACCTAGAAGCACAGCAGGGGATCCTCCTCCAGGATTCCAAAGTTCCAGAGTGGGTGGTTGTCAGATAAGGGATATTCCATTTGGGTGGGGGTCAGCAGGTTGAACAAGGTTAGTATGTTTGAAACGATCACCTTAGCGCCATAAACCTCCTCGTTCGCCGCCATTTGGGCTCTACGAGCGGTGGCTTCCCCCTCATCAACTTGGTTTGCAGCCATCTCAAATATTTTGGGAGTGGTGCGAAATCAGGATGTAGTGCGCAGAATCGGAGAGAGTTGCGCGGAATCTGAAGTGATGGAACGAAATCCAAGAGTTGGGCACACAATCGGCATGCTAGGCGTGGAATATCTCAAGTAGGCATGTAAATACGGCCAAAATTTGGAAGGAATTACGCACTGCCAAAGCATTTTTACGTGCAGTCGTGGGAGCAATTTCGCGCACGAGTGCGGTATGCCTATCACGCGGAAAAGCTTGAGTACGGAACTTGGGACCCAATGCCTTATATTATAGGCAAGGCCAGGGTTCCGCGCTGCGTGGAATGAAAATTCTGGGCTGATCCGTCATTTTTCGCGACCCGTCGAATTTTTGCGTGCAAAATGCCCGGGAGATGCACTACTTCGGCGTTTCCCTCGGAATCTGATCGTTGCGACCTCTCTCCGATCCAATTACGAGGGGGGAATTTGTAAACATAGAAAAAGTCCATAACTCCTAGAGGAATTCTCGAAATGAAAATGTGAAGCCATATTCGGACTCAGAGGCCCAATCCGGATGTCCCGTAAGTGGGTCGCGAAATTAAGGAGGACCCGCATAAAAAACTTGTGCTCGCGCGAAGGAAGTCCGGGATTCACGGAAAAAACACCGGGATGGCGCGCAATTTTGTTCGACTGGTTCCGCGTACTGACTGGTCCTGGCGTAGAATATTTCATGCTCAGACTGGATTCTGCACTGGCGGAGGCCTATAAATAGAATGTGGCTCCAACCGTTTCGGGGTTGAGTAATTCAGACCAGCTCTCGTGCGCACAATTTGGAATCCCGCGCGTGCAATATTACTTCCAGTTAATTCCCCTTTTCGCACAACCTTTCCTCGGGGTTCGCCTTTGCGCGCAACCCCACTGGATTAAGTGAATTTTCCAAATCCTCCGGCTTCTTCCTTTGCATGCAATCCTTGCCCCTGGTGCGCAATCCCTTCCAATTGCACGCAATATTTTCCGAAATTGCGTGCAATCCATCCGATAGGTTTTTCCATGACTTAGGGATCATTCATTGCCGCCGCACACATTCTAAGCCGTTTTCATGCAATCCCTTGTCTGCGCGAAATCCTCTGACCCAATTGCTCTCCATCCAGGAGTTTTGCACGCAAACCTTCTCTTTGCGTGCAAAACCCAGGACCCCTCACCTTGACCAGCGCCTGATGTCTTCTATGCCGAGCATGCACATCATGCGTTGTTTTCCCGTACGGCCTTCCAGGCTTATACGAAGTAACCTCAAGGTCCCTTGGGTGGGTTTTCTTGTTGCGTTGCTTTGCCTTATGCTTCTCCGCATAGGCACACTAATGGCTATTGCTTCTTCGCATAGCCACGCTAACGTGGACCCCTCGATGGTTCACCCTGAGGCCCCCCTTCACAATGGCCTTGCTGATGCCTTCCCTCCCACAAGGGGTAGAGGGTGTTGGGCATGTAATCCCTAGGGGTGTGGAGCGAACCCACCTCATCCAAGCTGCAGGACGTTAAACTGCAAAGCACCTCATCTTTAACACATGATGTTAAACTGTGGTCCGACTCCTTGCCTCGCACGCAGGGTCCCCCCAGCTCGGACATTCTTTATGCCCACTCATCTCCACAGGAATGGATTCTTCCTCACATAGAATGAGATCCTCCTTGTCGGAGTTTCGTTTGTCCACGGGGGAAGGGTTGCCTCAGAGCGTAAGCCCCTAGCCTCTCTTGCGGAAGTTTTCACCCATGCACCTCCATACTTCCCCACTGCCAAGGCTAGTGGAGTCCCTTTCCCACTGCGCTTTGTCGCACCATGGGCCTCTATCCTGGATTATGCCCCGGCACTAAGGGCCTCTAACCACGTGTAAGCCCCTGTTTTCTCTTTGGGACACTCAACGCATAAGCCCTATTCCGCTTCTCCTGGACGCTCCCTTTGCGACGTGATCATCTGGTCCCTGCTGCATCTTGTTTGTCACACCGAGCATGACTCACGTGAACTTATAGTAAGCATCGACCATGACATCCTCTAATGGGACACCATAGAGCATAAGCCCCATCCCAACGAACTATGTGGACTTTGATACGTGCTAACCCATGGTACGTAGGAAGCCTCCACGAGGTTCAAGCGCACCACCTGGTCACTCCGACTTCTTCACGTCGATTACCCAACACTTTGGGTTGCCTCAGAGCGTATGCCCCAAACGCCCTCGTCCCGCATGACGTTAAACTGTATTCCCCGAACTATGTGGAATTTGATCCGTGCTAATGCATGGTACGTAGGAAGCCTCCAGGAGGTTCAATCCCATCACTCAATTGTTCCGACCCCTTCGTATCGATTCACCAGCACCATTATGGGCCGCCTCAGAGCGTAAGCCCCGTATTCCCCATCATGGGCCACCTCAGAGTGTAAGCCTCATACCTCACTCTCACGTCTCATCCTGACCTCTCCCTCGAGCCCACGTGCCTCGGGAAGCTCATGCCCTAGCCAGGAGGTCTTAATTCCTCAAGGCTCCAATCCATGTGTTCATTCTCATGGTTCGCCTCTTCAGGTGTCCCACCATATCACCGAACTACGCGTACTTTGATTCCCTACCATGGGGATACGTAGGAAGTCTCCACGAGGTTCAAGCCCGTCACTCCATCACCCATCCTGATCCTTACCCGGGCCGCCACATCCCGGTGGGATCATGCCACCTCATTCCACTCCACGGTATCTGGGAATCCGCCCACGTGCTGGCCCCAATATCGCTGTTCCCCCTAGGGGGTCCTTCAATGTGATCCACTCTTAGTGTTCTGATCAGTCTGATCCGCCTCCACAAGACTTTAAACTCGCGGCATACCCCGTGTTAAATATGGTAAGCTGAGGAAAACCTCAGATGGTACACAATTCCCCATGTTCTATGTGGGATGCCTCGAGATTCCTCGCCCTCTAGAATCCCTATAATAAGGGACAGAAGACAGAAATTCCAATCCCCAGTGTCAAGACATGCCGACGACACCCCTACGTGACCATTCTCTCACCGAAGGTTGCTGCCCCGACCAGAACCCTTGGAGTGTCTCGATGGAAGAAGCATAATTAACTGGCGTCCATGAAGATATGGCACCGAGAACGAGCTTCACAAAACCATCTTAAATCTATGAGGGAGACCCGGACTAGGTGATGAGCTCCGAGGAGGAATCCACGGATGGAAGAACCATCATCCCATCATCCCGGTTTCGATCAAGGTGCAGACATCCCTGAACAAGGAATAGATGCCACCCGCCTTTGGAAAGCGAGAATGTGGGGCAACAAGCCGCGCATCCTCCCCCTGTGTGATGGACGCGCACACACCCCAGCGTAAAATCGTCGGAAACAATTTTATACCTATCATTAAATGAACATTATCTATACTAAAAAATTAGACATGATTCACAATTAAATAAGTTGCTCTACACCCCTTATAACATTCCCATTACTTATCAAAACAATTTCAATACTCAAAAAAATATAACTATTACAACATTCTTCAAGATCTATATAAAAACTTGATCACATTCATGTTTAAAATTTATTCAAATAGCCTTGATTAATATAAAAAGAATCATAATATAATTATATTATAATATGAATCGATGATGTATGGATGAATTTATTCAAAGATAAACTTAATATATGAAATGTTTATAATCTTATTGTAGGAAATCATTATAGAGTCATTACAATGACACTGCATGGATTTATCCAACTCAACACCCAATACATACTAGGGATGAATTAATTAAAGAAGTATATATATCATTATATTAAATCCATCCAAGTATAAAAAACCAAACATGGTTCTTGAATATAGTTTTCAAGTGGTAAATATCTATATAATATAGTAATGGCATATCCTATTACTAGGAACATAATTTGATAAAGGACAATTCAATATAATTATTTAGGTTAAATTTCCTTTTTTATTATAATGATTCATGTATTCAAGATTTAAATCTAAAATATTATGTATCAAAAAATTATTCATGTAACGACATGTCAAAATAGGGAATCTGTATTACAAATAGAGATTTTTTATGGCATTTAAAAGAAGAGATATGAAGATGTGGAAATTAATTGAGAAATAATTTTCTAAAAGGATCTATTTCCATAATAATTTTTTCATAAAACATTACAAATCCTTTTAAAACCCATTATAGTTTTTAAGATTAAATTTTATGTTAATATCATAGAGGTAAGTTTTACATGGTGAATCACTTGTTCCCACATCTTAAACCCATCCCCAGTATTGAAACCAAATAACACCCTAATCAATGGGTTAATTATTGTACCTAAAGTTTTAGATTTTTCTGGTTTAGTAGGAATAAGTGATTATGATTAATGAAGTCACCTGGGTATAAGTAATTACATGATAGTTATTTAATGAATACCTGAGTATTTTTATGCAAATAAAGGTGAAAGAACTTATTAGATTTCAAATGGAAATAAAAAATAAGGATTAAGACTTATGAGGAAACCAAAAGTATGATTTTTTTTAATATAATTTATAATTACAATAATATTAATAGATTTCCATTGCAAAATACTAACAAAAATTGATCACAAATCTAATTCACCATATTAAAATATGAATAAAATTCATTTAAATATTGTTTTTAAATATACATTGGATTATTTATTAATTTAAAATAGTTTAAGGTATGCATATTATAGGAATAAACTAAGAATAACATAATGGGTTGATATTTCCTTGCAAAAATAATATTTATCGTCAATAATTCTGACATTTATCGCAATGAACCTAAAAATGCATAAATAAAATTCATGACCAATGTAACCCAGTACATAATCTCCATAAATCAACAAGAAAAATATCCATGAAAACCCAATACTTCCAAGTATATAAATCACCTCAATAACATAGTAACCCTATAAGCTAAATAATATCTAAGATATAAACCATCAATTTCACGCTACAAAAAATGTCTAAAACAAAAAATACCTTATTCACATTCAATTGACATGTAGATAAATGAAAAGAGGTAAACCTAAAAAATAATTCTTAAATCAAAAGAAGAAGAATTATTATCTCGGGTGAATTATAAAATTCTCTAGTAGAATTTTATTCATAATCCCTAATTTAAAATAAGGGAATTGTTATAGACGGGAATAATAAGGAGGATAAAAATAGAGGGAAAGGATTACCTTAGGTTTGAAATAGAAATCTCATATGGATTAAAATTCATTCAAGTGGTATTAACAGGGAGTAAAATGTGAATCAAGGTATCCAATGTAATAAATCCATTTAGCTATAAGTAAATTAAAATCAATGGTATGATAGTAGGAGGTTAAAAAGAGTTTAAGTAAAATGACAACCAAAAACCATTTAAAAACGTCCAAACATTCCACTGGGGACTCAATTTGGGGACACTAGGTATGGAGCGGAAACCTATAGAAACAAAAGAATCCTTTAAGGATAGAAAATGCTCTTATAAGAAAAATGGTTCTTAGTGTCACCTATATTTGTAAAATTTATATATAATCCCATTTTAAGTTCACTGAACTTCATAACACCTTTTGAGCCTCAAATATCAGCAAAAAAATACCTTAGAATTCATCATAAAATACTAAACAACTTATTTGGTTCCTAAAAAACATAATTCCCATAATTTTAAATTGAAAAATCAAACAATGCATTATTTAACCATTTTAATTTCTCATGTAAGGACTAAATAATAATAGAACCTTTTATATACAAATGTGATTCATTTCAACCTCTTCACTAGAAGAACTCTCAACCCTATAATTTCCTAGGATACAGTTAACTAATGAATCACTACTTCTATGTCTCCAATATATACATTGAAGCATCTATTATGTTCATGATACCAAACTCCTAAATCCACCTCAAATGACAAAACCCCCCAATTATGAATCTTAAATAATAGAACCATGACCTTATTTCTAATACACATCCAAAAAATTAACTCAATTTATATCTCAAATCAATCCTCTTATTTCTGATTCATGTGCACAAATATGAATAAAATCTTAAAAACTTGTTAAATTCCACATTCATAAACATTAAATCCATAAAATAATAATAATTAATTGAAACTACCAACAAATATATCCTTATAAACTTCTCACACTTCTAATTAATGAAACATAAAACCAACAAAAATAATTTAATTCATTAAAATGATAGTAATAATAAAGTATGTACCACCAACCTGATGACTATAAATACCATCAACTCATCTAAATAAATTCTAAGGCACTCCCCACCATAAATAATTCACCGGTTTTTTTAAATGTGGAGGATATGTCTCTTTTATTAAAAGAAAATAGAATATAGTAACCAAGGAGGGAGTATGAGAAAATGAAGGAAAACCCAAAACCAAATTTTTTTTATCTTTTCCAGCAGTCGTTCAGTTATCCTTTGTTCTTCTTCTCTAATTGCATCCAGCTCCACTCCTCCATTCCCTCGGGCCCGACCTCTCAGTCTCCCTCTTCATGAATATTCCATACTCAAGAGAGATTGATTTCTTTCATAAAGTGTATAAGTATGATTTCTCTATGAACCTAATCTATCCTCTTTTTCTACCTTGTTTTTGTCTTGAGAACCATCTTTTTCCACTAGCACCTTCATTTCTTATACAATAGGAAGCTCAATCACTATTGGGGAAACAACCGGGGGTTGTGTATTATTTTAAGAAACAAGATAGAATCCTTCTATATCCACAATTGTCTTTGAAGAGGAATGACAAGCCTTAGAGATGGTTGGGGAGTCAGATTCTAAAGTTTGTTTACCTTTTCAATTCACTGAGGATACAATCATTTCCTGTATGAGTTGTTGATCAAACTCAAAATGTGATTCTCATTCTCTTACTTGATATTTTCCTTTATTAGGTGTATCAACAAGGTGGATATTTTCCTCATCTGTAGAAATATCAACCCAATACGTCATCTTGTTTTCTTAGGTGCAAGCATACCTTGGGTGAGTCTAGGCGGTTTCCCATTTTATCAACTATAGATACCTCTTCAAAAGTGGAAAATTGCGCCTCTTTCTCCATAAGATTAGAAATAGTGCCTAGATCTTCCAAACTCATACACAAGTCTTTGTCATCATTATGTAACAATTGTGGGCCAGTTTTCCAAGAAGAGGTAGTTTTGTTCTTCTTGAAACAATTACCCACATTATGACAACACAACGCAAAGAAGATACAAACTATAGAACACCGACAAGAATATAAGTCGTAGCCAATAACATTTCATTCCTTGCAGAATTTAGTCATTTTTTCATAAATTATCCCAAGCCCAGTAATATCATCATTAGTTGAAAGCATCAATATGTCAAAAAGAGTCGAACCCAGCTTAACCTCAACCATAAACCTAGAAAAGTGTCCAAAATGTGAAATTTTCGTTCCCATATCAATTTTAATTAAGATACCAATGGGTAAAAAAATATCATACAATATGTTTGGATGCCAGAGTATCCAGTTTTACCCATAAACCCGTACCCAAATTTCTGTAGTAGTGTTACCAACCTCCAAGGTATTGAGATTCTTATCCTATTCTCACAAGTTAATAATTCCTAGTTTGAGCACAATGGAACCAAATCCCTATGCTCATAATTTTGATTCATCCCTGGGGAAAATCATATTAATGTATCCCCGACCAAGAGAGACACACTTCCATGATGATAAAACCCAAATCAATATGATAAGTTCCTTATGTTCGTCAATTTTTATAGGTTGTGAAGCTTTGGGAAGGAAAATTCGAGCAATGATTGAGAACTCACCCATTTTAAGTCGTTCGGATACCACAATGGGGCCATCTTGGATGTGAGAAATATTTCCTTTTCTTCGGATGGAAGAATCAAGCCTACATTTGAGACAAGCAAAGGAGTGGGCACCACTGCCCTACTAGTGAACACCCATAGGTGACTTCTTTACTAGATGAATATTACCAACTACAGTAAAAATAGATCCTTCCCACATTGAGGTTATAGGCACATTATTTGTTTCATCCTTTCTATCATCCACAACCATGGCCAATCCTTTGAGACCACCCACAACTGGCACCACAGCATCGTAGCCATTCGGGCCCTCCATAAATGAGCTCACTCCACATGCAGTTTTCATTGAAACAAGAGAAAGCGCACCCGCACCAGTCTCTTTACCCCGCAACCTCTGTCATCACCCTAAAGACGACATGGTGACCCACATCTTCTCTCACAGTATCAGATGACAAAATCTCTCTACATGATTAATCCACTATGGATCTCAATCTTCTCGCATCACCAGACGACACTGCCAACATGCCTCATATGCCATCTGCATCCACCGATATCCCACCACCGTCAAATACAGAAACTGATGTCGCATTAAGTGAATCCAAGATCTCTCCACACACATCGGTTGCTGCTGAAGATATATAACATTCAAAACTACCTTGAGGAAGAAGATCTATAAATTACATCATCTTCATTCTCAATCCAAAAACCCTAGCTCATTTTATAGAGGGAGAAAAAGTCAATTATCTCATCTCACCGACCTCCTAATCATTATAGGTTTATTTATACCTAACCTAACATTGAAATTATGGTTATCATAGAGATAAATTTTATATAATGATTATTTAAAACCATTATTCACGTGAAATATCATTCACTAGCTTATTTAGTAAGGTAATACATCACATATGATCAAGTCATTATAAAAATCGATTTTAAATAAACACTTCAACCTTATTTTATTTTTAAATAAGAACATAATTTATATTTAAAGGTATATTATAAATCAAAAATATATTAAATTACAATAAAAGTTACACCAAAATAATGTTTCATTAAAAAATAAAATTTTGATTCTATGATTTATTTTCATGTTTTTCCATCCTCTACTCTATTTAGAACACAAATAAGTGTAAATAAATTTTTCAATAAAACCCTTTCTAGTTTAAGTTTGAAAAAATAATTCCAAATTAGAGAATATTAAGTTTATTTTTGAACATTGAATGGCATAAAGATCGGTTTTAATAGAAATAAAATCTTTTTTTTCTTTTCCCACCATTTAAAATACATTTAGATTAAATCACCTTCTCCACTTCATGAAAAAAAAATTAAAAAAACATATTTTTTTACAATAATAGACTACATATATACATTAATACCAAGTAACACAGCTCCCCTTTGATATGACTAAGAAACAGTCAATAGAATATTTCTGTACTGGGCATTTAAAAATATTTTTATCTTTACATTCCTTTAAAGGAAATAAAGAACATAATAACTAATAGAAAATCACATGATTTAAAAGATAATTAAATCTAAAAGAAAATAAGATTTTCAGTAATAAGGAATATATCAAAAATAAAATTTCTATAGTTGAAAATAGATACTAATTAGATTGCAGTAAGCATGAGGTGACATGTGAAACAGTAAGAAACAACCTTAAAATAAATATCATCCTCAATAATGACGAAATATGGGAAACAATTACATGTATAAAAAATATATACAAGATATATATTAATAATCATGTTGAACTATATTAAAGGAATAAATTATTAGTACTTGGTAACCTAATCATCACAAATATATATTTATGTATCTGTATATATATAAATATATATTCTTTATATATATTTTTATAATGTTTTAGTTAATACGAACCTAAGTTGGTTCCAACTACATTTTAATAAACATATGAAAGAGTGCAATATTTCCTGATACCCTATGGGTTCCAAACATTCAATGCCTAACATAATGTATAAACAAAAAATTGATATTCACTCCTAGTTGAGTCTTATATGCACATAACAATTTCCCTTCCATCAAGATAGATACAAAGAAAAAACTCCTCACTCAAAACTACTTTTCCAAAAAAAAATCATTACCTGAAAACATGATCTTCTTCGATAAATATGTTTGTGTTTCCTTTCTATGGGTAACTTATCAAGTTTTGATAATATTAACCCCCATAAAAGAAAATTTAAATTCACTTAAATACCATTATTTCTATGATTTCACCTTGTAATATTTGTGACACAAATAACTATATGATACTAGATGATATTTCTTGCTACCCTTAGAGTGAATGAAAATTCCCAAAGGTTGGTGACAATCAAAAAAAATCACAATGTATGATTAGAGAATGATTTACCTTTTTTTATATATTTATTTCATGGTCAGTCTCTACCGTAATTCTATCACGGCTTAACTATATTTCTAATGGTCAATGTATAAAAAACATACCAAATATGTCATAAGAATATTCAATAAGAATATAAACATTATATAATTATCTATAAATGAGTTCATACAAAACTAAAAATATACAATATATAGTATAAGGACATTCCGACATAAAATTCAGTCCAAATAGGGTCTATAAGCATGGGAAAACTATATGAGGAAGTGGGGAAGATCTAAAAAATACAGATAAACACAAAAAGTATCTATAAATCTAATTTTTGAACCAATTTATCTTTAAAAATGAACATAAATTTTATTCTATGGGGATCAACTGTATATTAGTACTTTTATGTTCCTAAAAATATAAAAAGAGTATTTACATGCCCACTGAGGTGAAGATGTAAGGTATGTATATTATATAAAAAGAAAGACATGAATTTTAATGTTTTAATAATGTAGTGAAAGAATTGTTTCAAAAAACAACACATATACACATTTAAAAAATTATTATAAAATGGGAATTAATTTCTCACTCAGGTTATGGTAGTATATATGAAACATAGTAGAGAAGTGTGTCATAAATGGGAATCTATTTAATCATAATAAATATAATTGATAACTCCATATACTAGGAGATCCCATACCAATATAACATGATTCAGGTAAATCCTAGAATCTAAGATAAATCTAATTAAGAAACCATGTTACTAATGTTATAGAAACTAACCCAAATCAATATAGGGATCGTGTCCATTTATAGGGGAAAGGAAGCGATGAATATAAAAGTCAGGACCACATAACTCTCCAATCTATGAATAGGGTAATTGGTATAAAATGTTAGGGATCTACAATCCCATCCCAATTTCATGCTCTGAGTCAAGTTGTATATATTTAAATAGTTTATAATAAAAATATATAATGGTATCTATATTCTATATCAGTCATGCAATGAACAGAATCCATAACAAAATGGTAAAAAAATCATAATAATTAAATAGTAAACTATTCACCCCTACAATCATTCTCATTATCTATCAACATAGTATCTAGGATAAAAAATGAAAATGAAATCACTTATCATGCATATATAATAATGAGTTATTATAGATATCACAACATGAAACAATATCCATCATTATATTACATGAAATCATAATATGATTCATTCATAATATCAATAATCATCGATTATAAGCATGAAAATAAATTAAAAATTATTCTACAAAATATCTATAGTCATGTAGCATTCAAACATTGTTGAGATATTCTAATGGAACCACATTGGTTTCAAACACAGGACACCCAAAAAAAACTTGAGATTCCCTAATTATGGAAATATAAATTCCATAATATTAATTTAGATCAACAATACATAGAGAAAACATTTTTCATGACTAAGAATAAATGTTTTAGTGTTAAAGATAACGTGGGGAAAACATATCCTATAATAGGGACATAAGTGTGTGAGGAGTTATTTAATATAATTAAGTTAGATTTGTGTCCATTTTTTATAACCGATCTGGTGCTAATTTTTTAAAAACAGATAAATGTGGAAAATAAAATATTTTAGTAACTTACTAAAAAAATGAATGGTGTATTCTATAGAGAGAATATTTAGGAAAACAATTAAAATAAGAAACAAAAATGTGATGAAACTAATTTGGAAAACATTTCCAAAAAGGTTTCATTTCCAAAAAAATGTTCCATAAATCATTAAAACCACTTATGGAAAACATGATGGTTATCAAGTTTCAAGGTTAGGTAAATATTAAAATGGTAGCTTTTACATAGTGAATCATTTATGTCCACCTCATTATCCCTACCACCATAACACCTTATAAAACTATTTGAATTGTGTATTTACTATTATTCATTGACTTATATCTCATTATGGTTTAAGTGGGAATATTTTATTCAAATTTTTAGATTTATTTTTGGTACATAGTCGAGTATATTGGTAATATAGTGACACCCTACAAAGGTTTTATCCAATGATAGACCATTAGTTCAGTCGATATCAAAGGTATTTCAACAATAAATGAAATAATTATAAAGAAACAAAAATTAAAAACCCATTTAAAGGTATATATTTTATTATTAAGAGGTAATTTTCTTTCAATATATATATAAAATCAACCATCCCTATAAACATGTAATTAGTTATATTAAAAAGGGTTCATTTTTATCTTGTAAATGTTATAGGTTCTGATCGTGATGGATGTGCCTATAGTTGATGTAATATTATAGTTCATTTTACAATTTAGTTTCCTGAAATAATATGTGAGGATCATTCATGTTAAATTTATAATAAATTTATTTTGATCTAAGGAAAATAAGTACCTTAGGATACTTTATTAGTTGAAAATTTTGGTCTTCTAAGAGACCTTTTTTATATTTCATTCATTTCAGTGTGAGGATATTGGGGTAGAATCCCTCTATAAGTGATACACCCATACTAAATTCATATCTATGAAAACCCAGTCTATTTCTAGCTAAAAATGTGGTGAATTTATTATTTTTTGTTGTTTATGTTGATCCCTTATCCATTATTGTTCAAGGAATATCTCATCTGTTTCATTTTCTTGATAGGAAGATATAATGTGGATTCAAGAGATAATTTTATTTTTTGCAATGATTCTCTATATTCATACTATCCCAAATATAACAATCTAACCTGTGTCTACCAGAATAGCCCCCAATGTTATCCCATTAAAAGGTGAGGTATAAAAAATATTAAAAAAATCTCAAATATAAGAACAGCATGACCTAAAACTATAGAACAAAGTGGAAAAAAATTGAGATGTAAACTAATAAAAATATATTAAACCATTATATAAGAAAATTATATAAAAACAAGTCTTCATGTGACCAACCATCACCTGGAAACCACCCCAAACTGAAATAATAACATAAAGAGAGGCATTTATGCTAAAAAATTAAATTTCCTTTTCTGGTGTCCTGAAAATTAAGGAATACAGCTGCTCAAAGGTATAAGTAAGGTTTGAGTAATAGACCCTAGTAGAAAAACACTACAAAACCTATATATGTTTTAATATCGAGAATCAACATGTTCTAGCTCTAAAGAAAAATAGTTTTACATGAATTTTACTAAAAAATAATTTAAATAAATTTCACAAAAGTCCTTAGGTTTACCAAAAATTGAATGTCATACTTTCCAAATATATAAACAAGCTAGGAATAAAACAAAATAGGATAAAATAACAAAAAAAAATATATACATGTGATAAAACATCCATAAAATAATTAATCATATAATAAAAAACTAAAAACAACAATAAACCTTCCAGTCAGGCTCTAGAATATGGGACAATATATACAAGACATGAATGATCCTACAAAAGGCATAAATATGGATCCAAAAAAATATCTAGTCCTATAAAATTCCCTCGATATGCAAAAGGTTACCTCCTATAGGTGTAACAAACACTAAGTCTACCCAGTAATATTTCCCAAAGCACCCAAGGATCCCACTATATAATTTTTTTCAATTTCAATTAAAAAAAAATATTCACATGTTTTTATAAAAAACATTTAAAAGATAAGACAATCTACTTTAGGAGATGAAAATCCATTTTTTCTCTAAACCATGGAAATTTTTTTCTCAATGTAAAAAAACATATAAAACCTGAACACCTTCCCTTTTCAATTTAAAAACATGAAACTTAATTTAAAATATCAAGTAAAAAATAATAATATTATTATAAAATTATTGACATTCTAAATATGAATAGATCTACCTTCCTCAAAGATGTAGAAAACATAATTTCATTTTACAATAGGGATTGGAAACCACAAGATCTTACTTTAAAAGAAAAGGCACAACAAGATAATAAAAATGATTTAGAGAAAACATGATCCTATAAGAAATCTCTACTATAATCAGTGTTATAACAAAAATAATGAAGAAAATGAAATTATTTCCTACCCAAAGTGAAATAATACCTATCCCTATTGATCAACTACCAAATTGTGTAATCTAGAGGGAAAGGAGTCACCCAAACTTGCCTGGGGAAAGAGCATCGGATGAGAGGAGGAGGCTACAAAAGAGAATAAAGGAAGAAAACCCATACGATTACACAACAGAACAAAATCCAAGAATTACACGGTGTTTAATACATTAAATGTCATGAAATTAATCTATTTTATTTCATGTTGAAAAACATGTGTCTTTTTCAAATTAAAATATACTTTTCTCATTAAACGACATGTAATCCTTACATAATATATGCAATTCTAAAACTATGTATTCAGTTTATGGGATCTTTCTAGTGGCCATTAGATGCCATGTAATCCTATTAAACATCTTGTAACTACCCAAAAAATCTAAGAAACTATAAGTTAATGCTGAAAATTACAAAACATCTTCAAATTCACTATTAGAGGTAACCTCCAAATTTCATGGTTAGAAATTCTCACCCAATAAGATAAGAAAAAAATAGATTATTATAACATACCTAATATAAAGGTAACAAGGAATTATAATATCTCCACCAAAAAATCATTATGCCCCAAGAAAGTGATCAAGATCATGTATATGTAAACAGAGAATGCCACTAGTTCCTCATCAATAACTCTATCATCCATGTCTCAGGGTGATCATGTCTGCACTGCCACTATACCCGGACAAAGGTGATCAATTTACCACATAGTACCTTATCCTAGCGATCCATAATCTGAATTGGTTGCTCAAATAATGTTTTATTAACTTTAAGATCTATCTCATCCCACATAATCATATGGGGAAGATCTAATATATGGCTCGTCAACTAGGAAACAGGAAACACATCATGGATATTGTTAAAACTAGAGGGAAATTTCAAACTATAGGCCACCCTCCCAAATTTCTCAATGATCTCAAAGGGTCCCACAAACCACTACACCAACATACCTTGTTTACCCATCCAATGGTATCCCAATAAAGGTGGAACTTTAAGAAAAACCTTATCACTAACCCCAACCTCCAATGGATGAAAACAACAGTCCACATAATAATTATGAAGACTCTGTATCAAGATCAATATCCTCTAGATCAACTAAACCATCTCTTTTATCTCTTGAATGAGACTCGGTCCAACCAATTACCGCTCTCCCAACTCTTCTCAGCACAATGGATATTTTTATGGCCGCCCATAAGAATCCTTAATGGGAACCATCCAAATCAAGGCCTAAAAACTAATATTATATGATAACTTAACTAAATTGAAAAAAAATCCCAATATCCACCAAAATCAATCCTATAATCCAAGATCATATCCTCAAGAACCTATATAGGCCTCTTTATATGTCAATCTACTTACAGATGATAGTTCATGCTAAATTTTAGTTGGGAACCCATTTAAACCTGAAATTCATTCCAGAATATATATTTGATCATTGATTCCCTATTAGAAACAACTACATATGGGACCATAGAATGTATTAAAATATCATAGACATATATGTTCCCAAACTATTCTACTTTCATTGTTTCCTTTATTGATAAAAAATGCACTACTTTAGGGATTATGTCTATAATCACTCAAATCACATCCTTCCCACTAGGCGTTCATTGTAAATAAATGATAAAATACTAGGAAATTTTATTCCACTTCCATAAAAGAATGGGTAAAGGCTATAAAAAAGTTGTTGTTCACTACTGTTCTTCCTTAACTCTCTGAAAAGTGAGATACTACCATATAAAATACACAACTAACTAATTCATCCTTGACTACCAATATAGCTATCTCAAATCATGGTAAATCTTTATATCTACTCATTTAATGGAAAAACATGATTACTGTCCAGTTTTAAACAACTCATTGGTACAACCAACATGTTACTAAGGCACAAATCTCTACTACGATATTGAGACCACTTACTCGAAGTCTCCCCACTATTTAAGATTTCTTCTTAGTGTTGCTTCTTGATGTCTTTCATCTACTCAAGTCAAACCAGCTCATCAAAATACAAGTCATCATTTAACAAAGCCAATAATACAATTCAATCAAACTCTTTCACTCCAAATATCATCTCAAAAAAAATTCATCAGAGACAACACTTCAATTGATTCAATCGCTACTTGAATTGGTACTAATCTACACATCGCACTGGTAACCACACTTCCTTTCCTAAGGGTATATATGATATCAAAATCAATGGTCAGTAGATACTTAACCCAACATCTCTATCTCATGTTTAGATCCCTATGATAGAAAACATACTTATATTTTTTTTCATAATACAACATAAATCACTCTCTAAAAAGATAGTGATGCTACATCTTGAGTGTGTGCATAACTGCTACCAACTCAGGATCTTGGGTAGGGTAGATCTTTCCATGATGGCATAACTATCATGAGATATATGCCACAAATAGTTTCCCTTGAATAAATAAAAATCCCAAACATGCACTTAAAGCATCACAGAAAACATCATAACATGAGCCTAGTTTGGGGATAATCAACAATGGTGTTGAAGTCAACCACACTTTCATCTCCTAAAAGATATCTAATATTTGTATACAACTCAAAATTTACACCCTTACATTAAAAATCTATCATTTTAGATAAAATTGTGGAGAAGTACTAAACAAACCTTTTATAATAACCATCCAACCCAAAGAAGCTTCAGAACTCAAACATATTTCTAGTCTTTTACCATGACATAACTGCCCATACATTTTCAGGATCCACTAACACACCCCTCTCAAATATCACATTCCCCATAAACATAACCTCTCATATCAAAAACTCTCACATGGAATGTTTATCATACAATGGATATTCTTTTAAGGTTTAAATAATTACATCTAAATAGTCTATGTGATACTCCTCTAACTTGGTGTAATACCCCAAGACTTTACAATATTTTCCTTTTACAATAAATTTAATTTTTTTCTAGACTTATTTATATTCATCACAAAATTATAATTATCCTATACACAATACAGAGATTAGATTGTGGTACATGGAACACTATGTTGTCTTGTGTTAAAAACAATACTGAGTTCATTCCATACCTTTTGTTGCACGCCATACCATGTTTTTCCAATCTACTATATACTATTAATATTATTATTTAATGTTATAATTATCAAACAGTCATTGTAATTAAATGTTTGAAAAGGATTAACTAAATGTGAAAAATATTTTTTACATATGTTTATATAATTCCTTGGTGGTATAAATTAATACATAATCCAATAGAATATAAAGGAAATGTTATTATAAGAAATCAATTTTATGCTCCCATAGGCATTTTGTCTCAATAAATTAAATTTATTGCTATAAGTGAATGATATTAATGATATATATATATATATACATATATTATTAAGTTAATTATTTTTTACATTCATCCAATAGGTTTTATATGTGTATGATAATAACAAATCTTATATTATATATAAAAGATATATTTTTATAAAAGTAGTCTTTTCACCTGTTAATAGCACATAAAATTTTAATTCTAATTTTCTACACTTTTATAAATTTTATTTTGAAAAAATAATTTAAATTTTGATTTTATAATTTCAAAATAATCTTAGGGTGATTCGTTTTATTTTTCTGAGAAGTTACATTTTTTTTTTGAATAGAGAAAAATAATGAATTTTAATTGAAAACTTCTTTTTCATTTATATAATTAATAAGGTTAAATTATATTATTAAATTTTATTAAAGTATAATTACTTCATTTATAATAATATTCATCTTATTTTGGTAATCAGAATAAATTTTACATAGAAATTGGATTTAAAACATTTCAAACTTTTGAACATTTTTACATTAAAAACCATGTTTCCCATCCCATTTGTGGGATTAATTTTAAATTAATTTCTTAAACATTTTGTGATTGTAATTTGAAAAAATGGATTCCTTATTTATAATAATAATATTTTATAATTTATATTATGTTAAACTTATTTTTTCCCAAAAATATTAATGAAATCAATTAAAATTATTTACAACGATTAAGGTAAAAATTAGTTTTGTTTATGGTTAAACGTTGATATTAAGGGAAAAATGACCTAGACACACGTAAAAAACCTATTTAAGGACTATATATCGACCATATAATCCCTTTTATCGAATATTTTTACTATTGGAGTCACATGATATTTGGGAGACCTCCCAATAGTGATTATCTCATTATATATATAATAATGTCACTCCACCCCCACTCTAAAAATGCACTAAATCCTACAACTTATTTAGACCTATCAACCCATTTTGATCATCCAAACCCTACCCAAATAATTTTTCAATATCCCTTACCTAATCCTAGAAGCATAAAGTTGGTCATAAATCAATTAAAATAAATCATTTGGTACAAACCAAAATGAGTTACTTGAAAAAGAGGTAATGTTCTTCAATGAGTACTTTTAATTTATTTATTTGTCTAACGCTAAAATTATTCTAATATATTTATTATATAATAAACATATTAAATAATAATAATAATTTTTATTCTAATGGTACTACCAACTCCTACACAAACATCCATCAAAAGGGATACACAGTCATTATTCATGTGTACAATGTACTACCGCCATGTGAACCGATGTTGTTCGTTCTTCCATTACCAACTCTCAAGGTTTTGAATAATTATGGATTTATCATTTATATATGATATTTATGATATTTATAATTTTTTTATGTTTTAATGGTTTTTATATAACATATACATTCATTATTTCCACTTTTTGGGAATACGATAACATCGTTTGTGGACATGTAAGTTACCGCTTCCTCAAAGTGTTGTGATTAATTTACGAAATACATGGAATATATTGAAGATGGTTTAAATAAAAATATGGGAAAATATGACATAAATATGATAATAAAAATTTAATATACATATATATATATATAATTTAATTTTTATTCTTTTGATACAATAATAAAATGGAAATAGCATTCGTTTGTACTTACATCCTACTGTCTCCATGAATTGTGTATTTCATTTCCTATCTCCAAATTTTAAGGATTATTATAAATAAAATATAATTAATAAATATTATATTTATATCATGGTTTACATATTTTATAATATTATGTCATGATCTACATAATAAGAAAAAATATTACAAGTCAAAACATACTCGAAAAAGCATGTAAATTAACACCCAAAACAATGAAAATAATGACAGTCTATTAACAAAAAGGGTAAAAATATAGTATAATAAGATAATATAAGATAATATAAATATGATTATGGTTCTAGTATATTATTTTAACATGTTTTAAACCACTATAAAAGAGGTAAAATACATCATAACTAAAAGGAATCATAATGTATATGATTTTATCCCAATTTACGTTCCATTGAGACTTATTTGTTATTATGTACTAGTTCACATTAATGTGTTGTATATAATACCCAATTTTTAATTAAATATGATTATTATCACATACATAAATGTATTTTATTTTTTAAATTTGAATTATCCTATCCAACGTGATTTTACATGAAAATTACAAAGTGGTAAAAGTTATCTTTATAATCTCACTTCCTTTTGTGATTGTTAACTTTCTCATGAAACAATAAATTTATTTTAATAATTTTTAATTTTTAATTACACCTATCAAAAAAATCCATATTATTTTTTGATTAATATTTTTATTTCCTAAACTGTATAACATTATTGCATATGGTTTTTACTTTTAATGTTATTTGATTAACTGTAAAAATATTGATAAATCTATATCCTATACTCAATATAGATATTTGATAAGGAATATTACTAGTGAATTTAAATTAATTATTTTATATATGAGTAATGATTTGGAAATTAAATACATGGTTTGGGGAATATTTAATGAAATCCCTTGGATGCATCGGTAGACTTATGAGACAAATCAGTTTTCCAAATTACATGGGTTTTTACCTAGTATGTTTTAAACTATCTTGAGGATAGATCTTGACGGTAAAGGTATCATGTTCCAAGGAAACATGACATATAATAATTAATAATTTCCTTTATTTAGAATTCAGTTATTATTATTATCCATGAAATATTTTCTTTGATATCATCTATGTATGCATTTTTTTCTCAATTTATTGATCTAATAGAATTTGTATTAGGTTATATAACTTTCTATATTGATTATGTCTTATCCAGTAATTTAAATAGAATATGGGTTTGGTTATTTAGCTTTCCATGTTGACTATTAATTATTAATCCTTATATATTCAACTATATTTAAACCTTATTGATCATTTTATCTCACCCTTATTTTTTCCCTTTATCAAGGTTATGAAGAGTAAATATTTGAATTACCTTTCATAGATGGTGTTCATTTAATTTTATTATCTATCATGTTATATTTTCTATTTCCAAATGTAATATGGGTATCATGTATGTAATATAGTTTTTCAAAACATCAAAACCGATCGGTCCTTTGGGATTAGATTCCTAGTAATCACGCCATTGTAATAAAGTAAGGCACTACCTCTGAGCTTCTAGTGTCAGGGCGTTACATTTAGTGTCAAAGTAAGTTTAGTATAAACCATGGAAACTAGATTTAAGAAAACATTTATCAGATAACACAATCATATTATATACTTTGAGGATAATAATAGAGAAACATCCCAAAGAATCGATTTTTATGATTATGAGATTGGATATGTATAAATTTTTCAATTTATGTTATGTATTTCACTATTTTGGGGATTATACATGATAATATCTAATATTTTAAGTGTCTTTAGTTAGAAATAGATCCTTGAAGATGGATTTTGAACCTCACCTATTCACAATATTCAAAGAGTAAGAAATATTATTTCTTATATAGTCTTAATCCATTCTTTTGAAGGGAACTTGTCTCCCAAAAATTCTCATCATATGAGTACATAATGTCATATGATAACATGATAGAGAAATAATTCTCTATGTATTATAGATTCAAAAGGAAACAATATAATAAGATTATGACTGAGAAAAACATGGGTAGAATGAAGAAGGGAATAAATCATTTTCCAACATGTGAAAATTGTGCAAGGAAACACATTGGTATATGCTTAATATGAAAATAAGTCTACTTTATATGTGGAGAAAAATCCCACCATGATCATGATTTCAAGATCAAGAAATCATATATTAATATTCAATGCTTAAACTATAGGGGTATGGGGCAATATGTAAATAAATTCCTCAATCATCAAAGAAATATACCCCAAAAGAGGCTAATGGATCATGGTTAAGCTTAAGATACTACCACAGATGAATAAGAATTATTAATATGCATGTTTTTAGAATCAAGAATTGTTTCATTTTAATATTATATTAGTGATTTATTGGATATAATAATTCTATAATATATAAGTATTTTACATCAGTACTATTTTATTACGGATTTGAGAGAACATGTTATACAGTACTCATATCCAATAAAAATGATAATATGACAAGTTTAACTTCTATGAAAATATAATATTGAGTTAAATACAACACTTAATATTTTATAGATGTTGATAATATGATCCTTGGATTAATATTTTATTGATATTGATAAGTTAAATAATATATTACTAACTAACTTGGTATTGATTAATGGTTTTTTGAACATTTGGTACATGCTATAATTGATATAGTTTAAAAAATTTATTTAATGAATGTATCCAATAATCTAAATTTTATTTAAGGTATAAAAAATTATTCATGTTTTCAATAAACCTTTATGGTAATCAGATTGATTGTAAAGACCCAAATCTTGACGTACATGGACATTACATTACATTTTCTGAATACTTAATACATAACAAAAACAGACACACAAGGATTGTAATAGTTTAGTGTCTTTGGAAACTCATAATATTATCTTCTAATCATGGTGAAAGATCTTCAATATCTCCATTAATGATCTTCCCCTTTATTTTCTTACCTAAAACCTTTCTTTAAATCCTGGGAAAGAGAAAACATATAAAGGGTGAGCTCAAATGCTCAGTAAGGGTAAGTATAGAGAACATAAAACAATCCTTAGTCATTTGAATGTTAAAAACATGAGCATAAAATCTATACATCAAAATCTTGAGCAATGGAATAAGACATGGAAGTACGTAAGGAATAGATCATGAAGAAACATTAATCATGATAAATTATCATGGGAATAAATAATGTAATTGTGGTAAACCATTAAGCACATGATATGATTTCCATAGTAGCCAAGACATTACTTCCAAGACTATCTTAGTGGACAGAGTCCCTTTCTGAATCGAGTTCACTCCTCGTTCCAGTCCTGTATTAATGAGCCAGTTTAACTTTCCATTCCAGCCATATCTATCTCATGAGATATAAATCTTTACCCAATGCATTTGAGGGAGATATAGGTCCCATAAATCTCATAATGAAATCATTCTTACTTGTGCCACAAAATAAACATACATCATTCATAATAACCCAACGAATAAAATGGGTTTCAAAAACATCATCTTATCACCACATAATCCATCTAAAATAAATGGATATCATTTCATAATAAGAAAAGTGAAACCATGTAAATAATAGAGACATTATACTTGAAACATACACATATGAAATAATGTCATCTTAGATGGAATATTTTTTTGAAAAAACACTTGAAATGAATTATTAAGCAAAATATCCTTTCTTCTTCAAAATCAATTTCTTTTCACAAAATGTCATGCAATTTTAAAAGAAATAGATTTTTTTGAAAATATTCCTGAAATATTTTGGAGGAAGCTTCATGAAAATAAGGCTTTATAAAACCGTAAAAATCATTTCATGCCGTATAAGTTAAAAAAACAGTTTTCTCGTACTTTTGCCGGAAAAGTCAATAAAGTACCTTGTAACGTAAACAAAAGAAAGATTCCTTACATACCATGTAGTAAAAGTCAAAAATGGGTAAAAAGGAATTTAAACATAAATGAAAACACTTTTATAAAACATGTACATGGATGATTGAAATAACCCCAATAAATACTTACGAATAAGCAATCTCGGATAAAAATGAGATTTGCAAAATTATCCCTTAACTTAGGTCTGATATTATTCATACGTATCCAAAACTCCTGTATAATTATTTAAATAATTTCATTGACTTATTAAAGAATCATATTCATTGTTATGATATCATATATGGTTCACTTATGACATTATATTACCCGTTCTTTTGTAAATTCCATGTTAAAGAGCGTTTTGGATAAAATCGTTTCATTTGTCGTCCGTGTTTTGTTTGTAATTATTCATATGATTACTTAGATCATGATTACATAATTCCAGAATATAAAACATGATTTATATATAATACATATTTAGAATATAAATATATATAACAGATCGATAAATGGAAAGAAATACACCGTTCATGGAGACGGTAGGCCGTACGTACACATGAACGTTGTTTTCGTTTCCTCATTGAATAGAATGGAATTAATTGGATGACATACATATATATATACATAAATCCAGTATCATTATTATGTCATATATTTCATGATTACTTATTATATATACTTTATAATCATTCATTATTGGTTAATCATTGAGAATGAATCTCATCGCGTCTTGGAGATGGCAGTCCAAACGTACGCACGAGCGATGATATCGTTCCCATAATTATTGAATTGAATTGGAGTGGATGATAAAATATATCAGAATCAGTATGATGTTATAATAAGTATTTATAGTTATTATTTACACCATTATACCCATCCATGTAAGGTGGTGTTGGAAAAACGGATTACACCACGGCGTGGAGACGGTATTTCGTATGTACGCACGCGCGGTGATTTCGTTTTCCATAGGATGGATAGAAGGTGAAATGGGGTTGTTTCATATTTAAAATAACATATCAGTATATTATTTATAATTATGTTATTAATTTATAATGAAAGAACTAAATAATAAGAAGTTGAATAAGAAATAAGCTTTAAATAATCAGTAGAAGAGATTACGTCTTCTTCGACACACCTCCTTTAAACTTCTTCTTAGGGCACTAGGGTTGGTCTTTTGAGAAGACCAGTACCTCTATAAGGTTTCTAGGGAAGTTGGGAAATTAAGTGGTCAGAGGTTGGATGAGCTTCAAGGCTCAAAATGGTGTGAGGAAGAGAGGGAGGAGGTGCCCTTTTATAAGGGAGGAGAGGGGCACCTTTGGAATCCTCAAAAATATTAGTTTAATATAAATTCAAACCCCACGTAAAAACCTCCAAAAATGACTCAATAAGAAAATTAGATGATATAGGTTTGTAATATCATCAACCAAAAAAATTTATACAAGTTTTGATCTTATTTTAAACCTTATCATTTTGATTTATCCTTATTTAATCTATTTAATTTTATTTGTGGTAATAAAATTCTAAATTTTAAATGGTTTTAAATGATCACTTATGTATTGTTAATTTTACATAATTGGATAATTTATGACATTTAAGACTATATAAATTTAAATTTATAATTTTCAAATATTTTTGTGATTTTTAAACAATTTAATAATATGATATTTTTATAAAATAACAATAGTGTCAATTTTGACACTATTCATTTATTTGAATTAAAATAAAATATATACAGAAGATATGTTCGAACTAAAATCTTTAATAGATTCATAAAATGTCATATGTATCTAAAAAAGTAGTTTAGCACATTAAATAGTTCATATAATATTTATTTTAATATTTTAAAACCATTTATTTGATATTTTAATTAATAAAATAATTTCAACATCACTATTGTGTCATAATTAATGATAATTATTTAATCACTCAAAATTCTAAATAAATTAATATGATGTAAATATTGTATTATATTTCTGGAGACTATTCATGTTCTATGTTTCATTAAGTTTATCACTAAATTAAAATTATTATACTTATAAGATTTTAGAAAAAGACATGTTGTCACTTTCTTCGGTTTTAATAATAATTAAATTATTTTCATGGAAAAAATTCCATTAAATGAATCTAATCTGACCCTTAGGTGATAGGGGTCTACCTTTAGTCATCCAATAGTATTTTAGTAGGTGTTAAGATAATTTTATAATCTTATATTTACCCTTAATGACACGATTTACCTTTAACTATGGTAAATAAAATTTATCGTAGTTACTATTCAAAATGCCCAAAAATGAAAAGTAGTCTATTAATATAATTTGGACCCACTGATTAAAAATATGGAATCCATTTTTCCAAATTCAATACACATAAGTTGCAGAAATGAAATTAAAATTAATCCTGTTGTCGAAAGAAAATGAGTTTTTGTTTAAAACATTGCAAAAGATTGAATTGATTTAGCCTAGAATTCAATGTAAAATCAATGTTAATGAAATTCATAATATTAAACGGTAAAAATATATTCTATTTATACTATAAAAACATTCAATATTATAATTTAACCAAATAAATTATTATGATGAAAAAAGTTGTTTTTAATTAAAATATAGCGTGTTTTTACTATTCATTAAAATATGAAAGTTATCAGAATAATATGAAAATTTTATCCAAAGTAAATTTTTATATCCTGATTCCAAATAAAAATTTTATTTTTTCAAATTTAACTTATAAAAATGTCAAAACTAGATTTAAAGTGGGTTCTCCATCAAAAGAGGGCAAAACTACATTTTTTTGAAAAATAATTATTTTACCCGAAAAATTTATTTTGTTCTTATACCATGTTCTAGAAAATGTTTAAGATGAATAAAAATTCAAAATTTAATTAAAACTATTCATAATGTCTAGTTCATAATAATATTATAATAATATATCATTGTTTAGTAAAACCCGGTATTGCGTGCAACACACGCTATCGAGGAAGGTCGTGATTGCGTGTAATGCATGCCAAGTAAGGGTTGCGTGTAGTGCACGAATCCTTTGTTGTTTTTTACAACAAAATACAACCATATTTCATTAATACAGTGAATATATATATATATACTCAATGTTGCGTATAATAACTACTATAAAACAAACTTGAAATTGTGTGTAACACGATCCAAGATTAGTGTTGCATATACTGCAAGCTAATACATTGTTGCGTATAACACAAGATAATCTTGGGGTATCAGACCAAACAATACGTCAAATAAATTAAACTGAATACTTCTCATAAAATCCCGGGGTGTTACATTCTACCCCCCCCCCCCCTAAATGAATTTCTCCCTCGAAATTCGTCGTGGTTATAAATGGTTGACTACTTGATATTTTCTTTAATAAAAACCCACATACTAAAACTTAATTTTAAAAAGTGAAGTATGAAACATAATGGTTACCCAAATTAACTCATCACTGGGTTTCCTCATGCGAGAACATAGGTGAAAATATGGATATAGAAGAGAAATCAAAACATCATGTTCTGATGGAGAGTGGTAGAGAACATGGGTATGAAAAAGCCAACAATCACAAAGCCATAGATTTGTGATGATATAATGTACCATCTGATTCATCAGATATAAGGGCACTATGACAACATTTTTGGTTTTCAGGATCATTTCTCTAATGTTGATGAATTTTTGAATCAAATGAAATACTTATTTGATTTTGGTACAATCTCACTGTTGTTCGTGCCTTGAATAATTTCCACTTCATCTCTTAAAGAAATGAAGTTGAATTTGTCATTCATGAAGTGTTAGTAGATCATGTGATAGAATGATGAGTCATTCCATCTGTTTCAAACAAAAAGGTTAGAAAAAGTTATCAAATATACATAAGTCCATCTATGGTGTGGTTAATCGTATATGATTCCAAAAATGGACTTATACTTCAACTATCATACTGATAAAAAAAATAAAACTAATTTCTACTAACCAGGGACTTTCTTTAGGCCAGTGGTATGAGATAAAGGCCTGTCGCACTTCGGTTGTGGGTTCGATTCCCACAGCCTTGTCCGACGTGACGGGTTGTCACCCATCTTGCAGGTTGTCCTTTTTTCAAAAAATACATTATTATAACTTTCCATCAATAATATAAAAAATGGTCTATCCTTAAACAATACTAACTTATGTACAACATAATCCATTTCAATCTTTAGGCTTATCCAAAATACTGTTGTCCAATATCATATTATAGTGAAAACAATTACCAGAGAGTTCATATAACAATAATTTTAATACCATCGTTGATCCCCATATATCATAAGATATGTCTTGTTGGTCACATTCCAAACATTTGAAGGCCTTAATCATGTATTCTCTTGAAAAATTAATACCCATTGAAGCTTAGTGAAAACATGAGTGCTGTCAAAAGTTAACTCCTTCCACATACCAAAGTCCCAAAATTTCGATATACTCAAACCACGGTATCACTTTGTCCTTATATTAGTCATGAGCTCATGCATACTATCAAACATTTCATTTTCTCTTTATTATGCATATCATCTGCTTTCCAAAAATATTTCAATCACTTTTCATCGTTACCGATGCCATATTCTTATGGAAAACCAAAATGGACCAATACATAGATATTCCAATATACCAAAAAAGTACCTCAACAAAATTATTCTTAAATATCAATACAAAACACTTAAATCCATACTCTTCAATGATTTTCATGGAATAAGTCCTTAAATGATTTAAAATTAACTTCTTAGGTCAGGGCATTGAGTTGGGTAATGCCCATGTTCTCCACAGATAAGACATTGGACTCCATAACAGTCTGTCACTCTATGACCCATTTCTCCACATAGATAACATCTTCCCCTCCATTTGAGGTATTCCTCAAGGTTATTCATCCCTTCTTTAGAAATCTAAATATTATTTTTTCTATGATCCTCACCATGTGAACATGCATAAAATTCCATCTTCCTCTTATTTGATGACTTAGGAATACAACTAATGTTTACCTTGTTAATCATATATTGAGATGACTGATTCGGAAAAATCACGATATATTTTTATCTAGGTGTTACATAATTTTGTTGATCATAGTCACCAATTTGTCCACTGTAATCAATGTTAATCGAATTCCTTCTCATTCCCTCCATTGACTAACACCAGAAACCATAGTGTAAGAAATAGTTAAAATAACGAGGAACCACATAATCATAAAAAGTCCCTTGTTGGATGTCTAAATTATCATAAAATTATTTAATCCATGACACCTTAGTTTCACCCTAGGTTATTCATGATTGGAAACATAATTTCTAGGACTCTAACCTATACGTATACTTAACCATAGGTACATCCCTAGACATACCTTAGAAATATCTCTAGGGATTTCACTAAAGTTTTTCGCATCCTAGTTTCCAAAGGTTGAACAAACCTACCCACTGATACCAACAGTAGAGACCCAAATCTTGACGTACATGTAAATTACATTACATTTGTGGAATACTTAATACATAACAAAAATAGACACACCAGGATCGTAATAGTTTAGTGTCTTTGGAAACTCGGAATATTATCTTCTAATCATTGTGAAAGATCTTCAACATCTCCATTAATGATATTCCCCTTTATTTTCTTACCTAAAACCTTTCTTTAAATCCTGGGGAAGAGAAAACATATAAAGGGTGACCTCAAATGCTCAGTAAGGGTAAGAATAGAGAACATAAAACAATCCTTAGACATTTTAATGTAAAAAACATGAGCATAAAATCTAAACATCAAAATCATGATCAATGACATAAAACATGGCAGTACGTAAGGCATAGATCATGAAGAAACATTAATCATGATAAATTATCATGGGAATAAAACATGTAATTTTTTCAAACCATTAATCACATGATATGATTTCCACAGTAGCCAAGGCATTACTGCCAAGACCATCTTAGTGGACTGAGTCCCTTTCTGAATCGAGTTCACTCCTTATTCCAGTCCTGTATTACTGAACTGGTTTAACTTCCTGTTCCATCCTTGTCTATCTCATGAGATATAAATCTTTACCCAATTCATTATAGGTAGATATAGGTCTCACCCATCTCATATTGAAATCATTCTTACCTGTGACACAAAATAAACATACATCATTCATAATAACCCAACGAATAAAATGGGTTTCAAAAACATCATCTCAACACCACATAATCCATATAAAATAAATGGATATCATTTCATAATAATAAAAGTGAAACCATGTAAATCATATAGATATTATACTTGAAACATACACATATGAAATAATGTCATCTTAGATGGAAAAATGGTTTTGATAAAACACTTGAAATGAATTCTTGAGGAAAATATCCTTTCTTCTTCAAAATCAATTTCTTTTCAAAAAACGTCATGAAATTTTAAAAGAAAGAGATTTTGTTGAAAATAGTCATGAAATATTTTGGAGGAAGATTCATGAAAATAAGGCTTTATAAAACCGTAAAAATCGTTTCATACCATATAAGTTAAAAAAACATTCTTCTCGTACTTTTTCCGGAAAAGTCAGTAAAGTACCTCGTAACGTAAACAAAAGAAATATTACTTACATACCATGTACTAAAAGTCAAAATGAGTAAAAAGGAATTTAAATATACATGAAAACACTTTTATAAAACATGGACATGGATGATAGAAATAACCCCAGTAAATACTTACGAATAAGCAATCTCGGATAAAAATGAGATTTGCAAAATTATCCCTTACCTTAGGTCTGATATGCTTCGTACGTATCCGAACCTCCTGTATAATTATTTAAATAATTTCATTGACTTATTAAAGAATCATATTCGTTGTTATTATATCATATATGGTTCACTTATGACTTTATATTACCCGTTCTTTTGTAAATTCCATGTTAAAGAGCGTTTTGGGTAAAATCGTTTCATTTGTCGTCTGTGTTTTGACTTGTAATTATTCATATGATTACTTAGATAATGATTACTTAATTCTAGAATATAAAACATTATTTATATATAATATATATTCAGAATATAAATATATATAATAGATCGATAAATGGAATGAAATACACAGTTCATGGAGACGGTAGGCCGTACGTACGCATGAACGTTGTTTTCGTTTCCTCATTGAATTGAATGGAATTAATTGGATGACATACATATATATATATACATAAATCCAGTATCATTATTATGTCATATATTTCATCATTACTTATTATATATACTTTATAATCATTCATGAATGGTTAATCATTGAGAATGTATCTCATCGCGTCGTGGAGACGGTAGTCCGTATGTACGCACGAGCGATGATATCGTTCCCATAATTATTGAATTGAATTGGAGTGGATGATACAATATATCAGAATCAGTATGGTTTTAAAATAACTATGTATAGTTATTCTTTACACCATTATACCAATCCAAGTAAGGTGGTGTTGGAAAAACAGATTACACCACGGCGTGGAGACGGTATTCCGTACGTACGCACACGCGGTGATTTCATTTTCCATAGGATGGATAGAAGGTTAAATGGGATTGTTTCATATTTATAATAACATATCAGTATATTAGTGACACTTATGTTATTACTTTATAATTAAACAACTAAAGAAGAAGAATTTGAAGAAGAAATAATCTTGAAATAATCGTTATAAGAGATTACCTCTTCTTTGACACACCTCCTTTAAACTTCTTCTTTGGGCACTAGGGTTGGCCTTTTGAGAATACCAGTACCTCTATAAGGTTTCTAGGGAAGTGGGGAAGTAAAATTTGCAGAGTTTGGCCAAGATTCAAGGCTCAAAAAGGTGTGACGAATAGAGGGAGGAGGTTCCCTTTTATAAGGGAGGAGAGGGGTACCTTTGAAATCCTCAAAAATTTTAGTTTAATTTAAATTCAAACCCCAAATAAAAACCTCCAAAAATGACTCAATTAAAATATTAGATGAGATTGGGTTGTAATCTCATCAACCAAAAAAATTTAGACATGTTTTGATCTTATTTTAAACCTTATCATTTTGATTTATTCTTATTTAATCTATTTAAGTTTATGTGTGGTAATAAAATCCAAAATTTTAAATGGTTATAAATAATCACTTATGTGTTTTTAATTTTCCATAATTGGATACTTTATAACATTTTTGACTATATAAATTTCAATTTATAATTTTTAAATATTCTTGTGATTTTTAAACAATTTAATAATATGTTATTTTTATAAAATAACAATAGTGTCAATTTTGACACTATTCATTTATTTGAATTTAAATAAAATATATACAGAAGATATGTTCGAACTAAAAGCATTAATAGATTCATAAAATGTCATATGTATCTATAAAATTAGTGGAGCACATTAAATAGTTCATATAATATTTATTTTAATATTTTAAAACCATTTATTTGATATTTTAATTAATAAAATAATTTCAACATCACTATTGTGTCATAATTAATGATAATTATTTAATCCGTAAAAATTATAAATAAATTCATATGATGTAGATAATTGTATTAGATTTTTTGAGATAATTTATGTTCGATGTTTCATTAAGTTTAAAAACTAAATTAAAATTATTATACTTATAAGATTTAGGAAAGTGACATGTTGTCACTTTCTTTGATTTTAATAATAATTAAATTATTTTCATAACAAAAAGTCCATTAAATGAATCTAATCCGACCCTTAGGTGATATGGGTCGACTTTTAGTCATCCAGTAAGATTTTGGCAGGTGTTAGGGTAATTTTATAATCTTATATTTACCCTTAATTACCCGATTTACCATTTACTATGGTAAATAATATTTACCGTAGTTACTATTCATAATGCCCAAAAATAAAAAGTATTCTATTAATATAATTTGGACCCACTGATTACAAATATGGAATCCATTTTTGAAAATTCAATACATAGAAGTTGCAGAAATGAAATTAAAATTAATTCTGTTGTCGAAAGAAAATGGGTTTTTGTTTAAAACATTGCAAAAGATTGAATTGATTTACCCTACGAATTCAATGTAAAATCAATGTTAATGAAATTCATAATATTAAATGGTAAAAATATATTATATTTATACTTTAAAACCATTCAATATTATAATTTAACCAAATAAATTATTACGAGGAAAAAAGTTGTTTTTAATTAAAATATAGCTTGTTTTTACTATTCATTAAAATATTAAAGTTATCAGAATAATATGAAAAAATTATCCAAAGTAAAGTTGTATATCCTGATTCCAAAGAATAATTTTATTTTGTAAAATTGAACTTATAAACATGTCAAAAACTAGATTTAAAGTGGGTGCGCCATCAAAAGGCGGCAAAACTCCATTTTTTTGAAAAATACTTATTTTACCTGAAAATTTTATTTTGTTCTTATACCATGTTCTAGAAAATGTGTAAGATGAATAAAAATTCAAAATTTAGTTAATAATATTCATAACATCTAGTTCATAATAATATTATAATAATATATCATTGTTTAGTAAAACCCGGTATTGCGTACAACACACGCTATCGAGGTTGGTCGTGATTGCGTGTAATGCAAGCCAAGTAAGGGTTGTGTGTAGTGCACGACTCCTTTGTTGTTTCATATAACAAAATCCACACATATTTCATTAATACATTGAATATATATATATACTCAATTTTTCGTAGAATAACTACTATCAAACAAACATGAAATTGTGTGTAACACGATCCAATATTAGTGTTGCATATACTGCATGCTAATATTGTGTTGCGTATAACACAAGATAATATTGGGGTATCATACAACACAATACATAAAATAAATTAAAATTAATACTTATCATAAAATCTCAGGGTGTTACATTGATTACCATGTTTCAATAGAATACATGATGATGGGGTTCCCATGTACGGTATGTGATTATTAAATAGATACTTCATGTTGATTGAAGCTTAATAATATATTCACTTAGGAAATTCAGTGACCATTATTCTAAAGTGATGGATCATAATATTTTGTAAAAGTAAACCATTTATGAAATGGTTTAAGTTGATCTTTTTATGGGGTTTTATAGGTTCATGAATTACTTCATTACATGATACAATGTGAGCTATGAAATGAAGTATAAATATTTCAAAGTAAAAAACAAAATGATATGATTGTATAATGAAATATAAATATATCAAGTAATTATATTTCCTAATATTGTTATAGAGTTAAAGAATTCCTCAATTCTAGAAAAAGGGGATTAAAACAAAAAAATTGTCTATTATCATCTTTTGTTATGATATCAATGAACTTTTTCACACCTCCAGTTTCTTTCTCTTTGGTAAAAAAACATTCTTATGAACATATTCTCTGTAACTCTCCATTAAAACATAATACTTATATTTTTCTTCAATGTCCATGTTTTTTCTAATGTTATCATATTATAAATCCAAGTTTTGTGATGGCCATCAAATTTCCTTTTTAATATTATTAAGAATATATATTATTAACCATATTTAAGATGTGAGTTTTTCAACAATGGTATTTTCAAATATCAAAACTTCAATTAATGAGATTGAGTTTCAATTGCTATGATGAAATTTATTTAAGGTGTGGAGAATGTAGCACCCAAATATATATTTATATTCAACACAAAGTTAATATTACAGTACAAAAAACATTATGATTATCTTATGGTACAAACAAACCTAATTTGTCTTGTGTTATACAGAATACCAAGTTCCCTCGATGGAATGTGTTGCATGCAAGACCGAGTTTTACCAAACTATAATATACTATTAGTGTTATTATTTAATACTATAACTATCAAATATACATTGTATTGAAATGTATGAAAATGATTAACTAAACTTTTTAAAAAATACTTATTTTTATATAATTCTTTTGTGTTGGAAATGAACATTTAATCCAAATGAATATAAAGGAAATTTCTTTATAAGAAATCTATTTTATTCACCCAAAGGAATTCTGTCATAATAATTTAAATTAATTGATATTAGTGATTTATATTAATGAAATATATATATACATATATTATGTTCAATTATTTAATTTTTCCATTCATCCAATTGGTTTTATATTATTATGGTAATAAAAAATCCAGTTTTATGCATAAAAAGCAATATTTTTTTGCCTCCTTTTAATGGTCCACCTATTTTGGATATAAATTTTTAAAATTATATAAATTCTATTTGAAAAATAATACTTCATTTTTTTAAATAGTAATTTAAATATTATATTAGGGATAATGTTTGTAATTTTTTTAGAAGTATTATTTTTTGATATATATTGAAAAATACTAAATTTTAATTGAAACCTACTTTTTCATATAAAAAATATATATGGTTAAATTAATTTATTATTTTTTATTAATTTATAATTTTCTCAATTATACAAAAATTAATCCAATTTATGTCATTTGAGTCATATTAACATTGAAATTGTATATAAAAACATTCTGAACATTTGAACATGTTTACATTAAAAACTCCCATTCTCATCCTGTCTACAAGATTAATTTTAATTTTCTTTCTTCTAACTTTGTTATAATAATTTGAAAAATGGATTCCATATTTCTAATAATCATAATAGATAATTTTTATTAAGTTAAACTTTATTTTGACCAAAAACATTAGTGATAACAATTATTATTAATTACTACTATTAATGTCAAAATGAGTTTACGTAGTGGTGAGACTTTAATATTATGTTGATAAATGACCTAGACATAGGTAAAAAATATATTTGATGTACAAATATACATCATACTATTCCTTTTATATATGTTTTTCATTATTTTAGGAACATTAGGTAATGGATACTTCACAGTAGTGATTTCATAATATATTTACAAGAATGTCACTCATCCCCTACTATAAAAGGAACTCAATCATCCCACTTATTCACAACACTCAAGATATCTGGATCGTACAAATAATACCCAAATAATCTCCCAAAATCCCTCCCATGATCCAAGAATCTAAACTTTTATGATAAATACATTCATGGAAGTCTTTTAGTATAAACTAAAATGAGTTACCCGAAAAAGTGATAACATTCTTTAATGAGGACTTTTGATTTATTTCTTTATACAACAATTAAAATATTAATGTATCTTGAATATAAAATAACCTCTATAATATCAATATAGGGATATTTTTTATTCTAATTTTATGACCAACACCTACCCAAACTTCCATAAAATGGGATACTAATTCATCATTCGTGTATATGGTGGACTACTACCATACAAATTGATGTCGTTTGTTCTTCCATTTTGACCTTTAAAGGTTGGTAATAAAGATGTATTTATATCTTATATATGATATATATGATATTTATAATGTATTTATTCTAATATAATTTTTTATATATCACAAACCTTTGTGGTTTCCATTTTTTTGGAATACAATAACATCGTTTGTGGATGTGTGGACAACCACCTCTTCAAAGAGATTTTTTTCATTCACGCTATACATGGAAAGTATTAAGGATAATTAAATAAACATTTGTGGAATATATGAAACAAATATGATACTAAAATTATAATATACATATATATATATCATTTACTTTTTATTCTTTTAATGCAACAATAAAATGGAAATAACGTTAATGTGTACGTGAATCTTACAGTCTCCATGAATATTGTATTTCATTTCCTATATCAAAATTTTATGTATTATTATAAGTAAATATAAACTAAATATATATTATATTTACATCATAGTTTAAATCCTCGATATTATGAAATCATGATTGGTATAAGAACAAATACACCAAGTCAAAACATACTTGAAAAACAGGACAATTAAATGCCAAAAATGGTGAAAATAATTAAATATTGTTAAAAAATGGGAAATATGATATTTTAAGAAGATCATATATGATATTATAAATATTTGTAACACCTAAACCTTTTAAGTAATTTTGTTTCATTATTTTTATCGTGTTTTATATTATTTTGTCAAGGTGTGGTTCGAGCCCGATTTGTATTTTTGCACTTTTGTTGATAAGCAATAGTTTTGGATTAGTAATGTATGGTGCATAGGAAAGGAATAGTTGAATTATAGTGGATTTTCTAGATAAATGTGTAGTCTTCCCAGTGCATGGTAAGATAATTAATTAACCAACAGGACTGCAATGTGAACACTAAATGGAATGATAAAAAAATAAAATAAAATTATTTTAGAGTTGTTTTAATAATTTTATTATTATTATTATTTAGATTATTACCATTATTATTATTTTTTTCAATATTTTAATTATGTTATTAATATTAAATTATTTTAATAATTATAAAATTGGTAACATACTATTAATATTATTATTAATATCACAATTATATTCATTATGTTTTGATTGGGTAATTTTTTAGGGTCTTGTTTTGTTTCCCTTTTTTCTGTTTTTCCTTCTCTTCATCCCCCCTCTCTCTCTTTGCATCATGCACAGACCCCCCCCCCCCCCATGATTTCTCTTGCATGTTGAACCCTAGTTCTCCAGGTGCACTGCACTTCTCCTTTACCTTGGATATGCCCCTCTCGACAAACAGTCGTGCGCCGACTCTACGGCCCCCACACACCCCCTTGGCCGCATAGCCACCCCCCCACCGATCTTCCCTTTACTAGTCCGATTTTCCACCATGGATGGCCTCTAGCGCCCCTCTTTTTGCTCATCCAGCCTCCCGCTCCCTCTCCGCGGGTGCATTCCACTTCTATATGATGTTTCTTTTGTTTAGTCAATTTTTGGATAGGGGTTTCTTGTTATGTTGGGTCCTATTTTGATATACTGGGTTCAAATTTTTAAATTAGGGTCAAATTTGTTTTTCTTGTGGTGAGTATGGTGTGTGGTGGATATTTCGCACCAATATTTTGGAGTATTATACACCTAGGTAGGTGGTTATGCGTATAAATATTGATTGATGAATTAATTTTCATGCCTAATTAATTTATCAAATTTATTAAATAGTTTTTGTGATGTGAACTTGGTTTTATTTGAGGGTTGATATGAATTGTAAATGTTAATAGCGTGTTTATGTGGTATGATTTCATTTTGTTGTGTAAACCCATGTTGAGTTATTCATTAGTTTTTTATAAAGTTTTCAGTTAGTCTATTAAATTATGAAGGAGTGGAAAATTTTGTATTGGTATGTTTTTGGTGTGTGTATGACCTTAAAAGAGGACTTTGACGGGGATTTTGTGTGAAAAGTCATGTCATTCCTTTTTGTAATTATTTTAAAAAATTTATAAATGGTGTATTAAATTATATCAATGGTGTGAATGATATTGGGAAAGGTTTTTATTGGGTTTTTTATTCAAAAAAAATATTTTGGGTATGTTCTTGGTGTGAGTAATTTTGGTGTTTCTTTGGGTTTTATAAATTATTGGAATGGTTTATTAAAATATGATAGTGATATATAACAAGTTTGGGATAGGATTTGGTGTGATCATGGGATAAAAGAGTGTTTTTTGTGTAAAGTTTTATGGTGCTAATTTTGAAGTGTTTGATAAATTTCATTATTGACTAACTAAATTATATGTGTAGTTCATGGTCCCTACTTTGTGGTTTCAATTTTCCAGGTCTAAGGTGGGTTGCCTTTTTGTTCATAGGTAAGTGTATATATATATATATATATATATATATATATGGGTTCCCCCATTACATGTACAGTCATCCATGGCAGTGAATATACTTGTATGGGGCTAGTTGTGCTCATGTATATATATGAAAATGCATACGCAGGTGACTGGAAACTAGTATATGCATATAAGCATATATTTAAGGATCCACGTGAACATGTTCATGTCCATGTGGGTGTGTTCATAGGGGTCAAGTGTCCTTATACATATGTGAATGTCAATATTCTTTGTGGGGGAGCAGTAGCTCTTAGTTATACAGCACCAAAGGATGGATGTTTCATTTGGTTCCACCCTGAGGTAGGTCCCATATGCCTATACCTTTAAATTTAATTCTTTAATTACATGAGTTTTTTAAAAAGTTTTTTATATTAAATAGTATATGAATTCTATGAAAAGTGATGGTGATGCTTTATGTTGGTCTTTCCTTTGTTTTTCAAGTCAACTTTAAGTGTTGGCATTTGTATTTTTCATTAAAATATGATCCAAGTCTTGTTTTAGAATGCTTAAAAATTTAAATTCTTAAAAGTGGTTTGTAAAATTGTTTTGGGTGTGTGGCTGGTATTTCTCAAAATGTTGGTTTGTGCATTAATTATGAAACATGATTTAAATGAATATTTTTTATTGTGTGATTTTAACAAGGGGAAATTCCATGATTTGGTAAGATAGGAAAATTGTATGGGGTTTTATGTGAATTATAGGTTAAATTGTGATTTACCTTTCTTAAATGGGTTTCTTGTATTTAATCATGGCTTCAATTTTTTTAAAATGTATGAAGCCTTTATTGTTAATTGGATTTTAAAATGTCTTTATAACATAAACAATTTGGGTGAGAACGTTTTCTAAAGTGATGTTATTATTTGTGACATAATGAGGCATGTTTGGAACCTTGAAAATGATTGGTAAATCTGAAAAACCCCTCTTGAGGAATTCTCTATTGTTTTAGAAACCTATTGTGTATATTAACTGTGTGATTTTTGAAATGTGCCTACTAAAGAGGCATGTTCTTTGTTGTGTAACTTATAAAAGTGGATACGCTCAAGGAGGGAAATTTGTGCTGAGTGGTTGGATGTGTTTTTGAGTAAAGAAAATGAGAGGTTCATATATGTTTTCTTAATTAAAAATAACCACCAGTTTAAATGGATCTTATGGGAAACCTGGGTAACTAGGATGGAGAACTTGGTCTAGTATTCTAGATGATACAGAAGTTGTTTATCTCAGTTTTTTCTAGCATGATTAATGCTTACAACACTAACTAAACTTAATTATGATTGATTGGAGACCACTAGTTTATGGGTGTGTTCCCTACTAGTGTATCATGGACAAGAATGTAGTTCATTGTGGTTTTTATAATATGTTTCACTAAGGCATGAGGATCCTAGTTCCCCAACTAACACTAGCTACTTAGGAATTTCCATGGTGCTTGTGATATGATTTTTAATTTAGTAGTTTCATTCTTATTCCCTCTGTTTTATAACCATATTTTTAATCTAGATTGGTCTCCTATCATTTTAAAATGGTGATTCATTCTTGGAAACTATTTTGAGAATGAAGTGGAAGAGAAATTCTTTTCATGAAAATGCAAGCTCGTTACTTGAATTTGAAAAGAATGAAAAATACTATTTTATTGTGTCTTTTTTTCAATCTAGAACGTTTTGGGATTCATTTTAAAGGAAAGGGAATAGGGTGTTGTTGTACATATGTATTCATACTAGGCATCATGATTCTCATTACAACTTTATCATTTCAGTTTCCGGGTAAATTTTTGGATCGATCTTGCAGCGGGTGTGGATTATGTTCTATGGTGACTCTCGAGGTCACTTGAGGTATTCCTCACTACTCAGTTTTTTTTTCACTGCTACTATTTTCAACTCATATTATTTTATTTATCTTTTTTTGTTTTTTTTATGTTTATTTATAATTATTTTTTATGGTAAAAAAAAGTTCCAAACTAGTTTATATTGTTGAATGTCACTATTTTCTAGCCTGTGGAGATTGTGAACACCTTTCAGGCCTTACCATGGACTGGGTAGGGCACCAGGTCGGATGGAGACCAGGCTTAGTTTGTGAAAAAATTATATCTGAGGAGGTTCTATTTTATGGGTTTTTTTCCTCGGAATGATTCATGGTAGACCAAAGATATGATTTTTGAAACTCAGTGTTTTCGTTAAGAGTAAGGTGCCTCACCAACACACCTTGTAGTGGGACTTGAGTTTCCATAGGGAATTGGTTTCAAGTGACTTTTTTGGTCTTTTTAGTTGTTCATTGTTTGGGAAATAAAAATAGGGTTGGACCATTAGTCTCAACGAGCTCTCAAGGCCTAGAAAGATATGTGGAGCCAGGGACATGGTCCTAGAACACTCTTTATGATGGTGGTTTGACTAGTGTATGGCCTCCAACTATATGTTTGGGTCACCCATCAATAGAAGTTCCCTCTTGAATCATCCTGTTTCTTCTTCTATTCCTAGGAATGTTGTTGTGGGATGTATATATTTTGAAACCCCTTTGTCTGAGTAATATTTATGGTTTATGTTTTGTCAGTAATTTTTTTTGAGATATTGGTTAGGGTACGTTTTCAAGGAGTGTTTTGTGGGGGCATTATTGGTGGTTCCCTTCATGTGTTTCAGGGATAGTTCATGGCATTGTTGGATAATGGACTAGTTTGATTGGTTTCTTAGGACTCGTCATCACCTAGTGTAATCCCCCATAAAGATTTATACCATGGTTTAAGTGTGTCCTAGGGAAATTCTCCATGGGAAGATCTTCTAGTCAATCTGGGTAAGAACTTTATTCTTCTTGAACATCATAATATGAATCCACCTCTATTTTAGCATTCTAGTGGATCCCCTTATAGTGGAAGAGTGGATGTGAGAGGAGTTGGAAGAATATTTGTTCTCCTTGGTGGACTGGATTGTTGAATGTGGAGTTCAAAATTGTTAATTATGTTGGACCTATCTGGAAGCAGTGAATGAAACTTTAGTGGGGAAAAGAGGAACTAGTCTGGAGTTTTCGGTGCGAGCTACTATTTTAAAAAAATGTCATTTGGGTCTTTCATTGGTTTCTTCTAAGTAATTTATCACATTAATCCAATCATGGGGTTAATCTAATTATAAGAGGCGGTTATCAATTCTTGCAGTAATCGTATGCTATTACGGACTTAGGTTAATTTCCTTTTCTTTAAAAGGTCTTCGTCAATTTTAATGGTCATGTTCGGTGACACTTTGAGGTGTTTTGTTCTTGCTCGATGGAATGATTGATGGTTTTACACCCTTCTGAGGACCTCAATTATGATAAAATAATGTTTCCATTGGGAGATCCTGAAATTCTCTATTTTATAGGATTTTTTCTTCTATGTTCTATTTCTTTTGGTCAAGTTATGTGTGGAAAAAATGGACAACAATGCATGATGTGTTTGATGGTGCTGTTTATGTTGTGGTATGGTCTTTTGTGGCCCTAGAATAATAAGTTTTTATTGAAGATTTTAAGTGTTTGACTATGAGGAAGGATATTCTTTATTCATCAGAGCAGCAGCCATAGGTCTCGGAGTGAAGCTGGCACGTAGTCAGTAACCCCCTAGGGTTGTAAGGGACTACAGTCCAATCTCTTTCTTCAGTTTGGGAAAAAATACAATCTAAGTCTTATGTATTTGTCTTGTTTTGAGCAACCCTTTTTGGGGGAACGAGGTGTGGGGACGTCTCTTCCAAGTTGTGAGCCACGTGGGCAGAATAATTTATCTTTAGTGGTAAAGAGGTGGTCATCCATTATTCATAGGACTCTAGTAGTTGTGTCTCCCCAGGTGTGAGACTTTGTTTCAGGGACCTTGTATGGCCAACATTGTAAATTAACCTCGGTTTTAGTATAGTCTCATCTAAGGACGGTAATACCCCTGGGGAATAAAGAACTATTTTATGTGTTTCTGTTAGTCCTAGAGTCTTCATAGATCAAATCCCTTGTGATAGTGTATCCTGTAGGTGCGGAAGTATTTGAGTTTTCCTGTTTCAGGTTCCTTTGTATGTTTGTAACAATCAGTTAACCTAGTTGGAATCAATGGTGTGGATACCCACCATGGTTATTGTTGTAAATCCCATAAAATGAATCAATGTTAGCCTTTTTTATAGTGGGGAGTATGTCTGAGCCTCTTGTGTAATTTTTTTAGGAATCGTTGTTTATTTTTGGTGGATTTTTGAGTTTCTCATGAGTGTTCAAGGTGTTTTTTCTATGGATATTGAATGGAGAATCATGGGAGTTTCTATCTTTCGATTTTCAACTGGATGAGTCTTGACATTTGGGGATGGTGTCACTTGGAAGGGATCCCATTTTGGGGTCTCCTTGGTTTAAGATTCAAATCCTTTCTATTTGTCGATGTTGTTCTTACTTCTCACTCATGTTGTTTTTCGGGAACCACCTTAAGCCAAGATGGTGTACAAGTTCTATTTCTTATGAAGTATTGGGAAGGCTTTCCAGGGGTATAAAGTGTTATAGTGGGGAGAATTTTCAAACTTGGACCTTTGAAGTAATTTTATTTTACTATTTTTATATAGTTTTTTATTATTATTTCAAGGTGCGGGTCAAACCTGATTTGAATTTTTAGGATTTTATTGATAAAAGAGTGTTTTGTCTTAGAAATGTCTTGTGCATGGGAAGGGAATGGTTAAAGCCATATAGATTCTCCAGATCACCGTGTGGCCTGCCCAGTGCACTGTTAGTTAATTAATTAACCAATTGAATAGAAAAGTGAATGCTAAATGAAATTAGAAAAAAATTATAAAATAAAATTATTTTAGAGATGTTTTCAAATTTTTATAATTATTATTATTATTAAGATTGTTATCATTATTATTATTCTCATAAATATTTTAAATATATTATTAATATTAAATTATTGTCATAATTATAAAATTGGTAACATATTATTATTATTATTATTATTAAAATTATATTCATTAATTTCTGTTTGGGTATTTTTTTAGGGTCTTATTTATTTTTCATTTTTTTCTTTTTTTCCACTCTTCTCCCCCCCTCTTTGTATTAAACATAGAACCCCCCCCCCCCAATTTCCCTTGCATTTTGAAACCTACTACTACAGGTGCACTGCTCCTCTCCTTCACCTTGGTCATTCCCCTCCTCCCTCTCGACAGACAGCTGTGTGCTGCCCCTTCTTCCCTTGCATCACCCATGTTCCGACCCTACGACCAAGCACACCCCCTTAGTCATACCCCCCCCCCCTGCGAACCGATCTTCCCTTTCTCAGTTAGATTTAATTTTGCAGATCACATTTGGCCCCCCTCTATTCGCTCAGCTATCCTCTCGCTTCCTCAGCGAAGGGAGTTTTACTTAGATATTTTGTTTTTCTATTTGGTAGATTTCCAGGTTAGGGTTTCCTATTGCGTTGGGTCCTATTTTGATAAATTATTTTTGAATTTTTTAATTAGGGAAAAATTTGGTGTGCTTCCGGTGTGTTTGGCGTGCGGTGGAAGTTTTGAACCAATATTTTCGATTATTATACACTGATGTAGGTGGTTCCATGTATATATATTTTTTGATTAATTAATTTGTGTGTTTAATTATTTTTTCATATTTATTATTTAGTTTTTGTGATGAAAATTTTTGTTTTATTTTAGTATTGATATGAATTGGATTTGTTAGAAACATGTTTATGTGATATGAGTTAATTTTTCTATGGAAATCCATTTTGATCTATTTATTAGTGTTTTATAAACAGTGTAGTTAGTTTATTAAATGATGCAAGAGCTAAAAATTCTATTTTCGCGTGTATTTTGTGTACATATGACCTTAAAAGAGGACTTTGTGTGGGGTTTTGTGTGAAAATTATTGTTAGACCTTTTTGGAATTGATTTCTATAATTTTTTAATGGTTTATTAAATTATATAAATGGTGAAAATGATGTTTGGATTGGTATAGTGGGATTTTGATTCAAAAAAAACAATTTTGGGTATGTTCCTGGTGTGAGGCATTTTGGTGTTTCTTTGGGTTTTATAAATTTTTTAAATAGTTTATTAAAATATGATAGAGATGCAGAATATGTTTGGGATTGGCTTTGGTGTTTTTTTTTGGTTAAAAGATTGTTTTGGTGTAAAATTTTAGGGTGATAATTTTGAAGTTTTTCATAAAGTGTTTTATTGTTTTATTAAATTATATGTGTAGTGTGTTGTCCCATATTTGTGGCTTCGAGTTGCCAGATCTATGGAAACTCTCCATCATGTGCATAGGTAAGTATATATGTGTGTGTGTTTGTTAGCCCATTACATGTATTTTAATACATGGTAGTGAATTAACATGTATGGCATTAGGTGTGTCAATGTATATGTATATGAAAATGCATACATATTTGAGTGGCGACTAGTATATTCATGTAATCATACATTTAAGGATCCCCTTTCACCTGTCCATGTCCATGCAGGTGTGTGCATAGGGGCTAAGTGTCCTTATATGTATGTGAATGTAAGTATTCTTTGTGGGGAGCAACATCTCTTAGTTAGAAATCACCAAGGGTTATATGTTCAATTTGGTTCCACCCTAAGGTTGGTCCCATCTACCTATACATTTAAATTGAATTCCTTAATTGCTAGAGTGATTTAAAAATTACTTTTTTATTAAATAGAATATGAATGCTATGAAAAGTGATGGCGATAAATGATGCTGGTCTTTCCTTCATTTCTCAGGTTCTCATTAAGTGTTGACATGTTCATTTTTCATTAAAATATTATTCCAAGCTTATTTAAGAATTCTTAACATTTTAAATGCTCAAAAGTATATTATAAAATGGTTTTTAGTGTGTGTCAGGTATTTCTCAAAATGTTGGTGTGTATATTAGTTGTGAAAGTTTATTGAAATGAATATGAATTATTGTGTGATTTTAAAAAGCATAAATTTCATGATTGTATGTTATGAAAACAGTATGGGAATTGATGTGAATTCAAGTTTAAATAGTGATTTACCTTTCTTAAACAAGTTTCTTGGATTTAAGCATAGTTTCATGTTGTTTTAAAATTTGTGAATCATTTTTTGTTAATTTTAATTTAAAATGGCTTTACAACTAGAAAATGTTTGGTGATTGTGTTTTTTTAAGAAAAGTTATTCATTTTTAAGTAATGAGGTTCGTTTGGAAACGTTAAAATAATTTGAAAATTTCAAAAACCCCTCATAAGGAATGCCCCATTTTTTAGAAACATGAAGTGTATGTTAAATGTGTGATTTGTGATATGTTCCTAGTGAAGAGTATAGTGCTTTGTTTGTAACTTATAAAGGGGGATGCGCTCAATGAGGGAAATTGGTAGTGAGAGGTTGGATTGTTTTTGTAAAGAAATTGAGATGTTCATATATTTTTTCTTGATAAAAACTCACTACCACTTGAAATGGAGCACATGGTAAACCTTGGTATCTTGCTGGGCAGACTAGGACTAGTACTCTAAATGATATGGAAATGCTTCATCCCAGTTTCTTCTTGCAGGATTGACGCTTACAACACAAATTAAACATAATGGAGATATATTGGAGATCACTAGGTTATGGGTATGTTCCCTACTAGTGGCTCATGGATGGGAATATAGTACATTTTTGTTTTTATACAACGTTTCACTTAGGAAAGATGAGACTAGGACCCAAACTAACAATATATGCTTAGTTATTTTCAATGGTTGTTGTGATATGATTTTCAATTTAGTGGTTTCATGCCTTTCCCCTCTTTTGTGAAAAGAATATTTTTAATCTATATTAGTCTCCTTTCATTTTGAAATATTAATCCATGCTTGGAACCTTTTTAGAAAATGAATTGGAAGAGAAATTATTTTCTTGAAAATGAATGCTTGTTGATTGAATTTGAAAATAATGAAAAAACATTATTTTATTATGTCTTATTTTCAAAATTGCATGTTTTGGGTATCTTTTTAAAGGTATGGGAATAGGGTGTTGTTGTACTTAGGAATTCTTATTCAGAATGATAATTCTCAAACCTACTTTATATTTTCAATTTCATGGTCTATTTTCAGATCTCTCTTACAGTGAGTGTGTTTTATGTTTTATATTGACCCACGAGGTCACCCGATGTTTGTCTCGCTACATAGTTTATTCATTTTTTCACTGATAGTTTGTTTAGTTCATCTTCTTTTATTTATCTTTTTTGTTCAGTTTCTATTTTTTTATTTGACTTTTTAATGGGACAAATCATTACCAAATGTTTTATATTGATGCTCGGCACTAGTTGTATGTATGTGGGGATTAGGACCGCATTTCGGGCTTTGCCACTGACTAAGTCGGGCATCGAGTCAGATGGCCACCTGGCTTGGTTTCTGACAATATGTGTATGATAATTTTTTATATATTAACTTGTTTTAAACCACTATACATGAGGTTAAATACTGTGTAACTAAAAGGGAGCATAGGGTAATGGGTTTCATCTCAATTTACATTATATTGAGACTTATTTATTATTATGAACCAATTATCCTTAATGTGGTGTATATACATCCCATTTTGCATTTAATATCATGGATCTATCATAATTCATGTTAATATTTGTTTTAATTTCATGTAACCCATCCAAGGTGTTTTTATATAAAAATCACCAAGTGGTGAAAATTATCTTTACAATCTCACTTCTTTTTGTGATTGTTAACTTTCTCTTCAAAATATCAATTTATTGTAATCATTTTTCATTTCTAATTACATATTTCTTAAATATAAATATTATTTTGTGACGGATATGTTTATTTCCAAAACATTAAACCATTTTTACAAATGGTGTTAACTTTGAATGATAATTGATTAACTAGGGAAATGTTGATAAATTGGTATCCTTTAATCTATACAGATATTTGATAAGTCACATTAGTCATGAATATTAATAAATTATTCAATATAGGAGGAGTTATATTGACATCAAATACATTATTTGGGGAATGGTTAATGTAATCCCCTTGCTGCATCGGTATTATAATGATATGAATAGGTTAGCCAAATCAGAAGGGTTTTTACCCAGTATGTTTTAAACAGTCTTGAGGATAGATATTGACAATAAAGGTATCATGTACCTGGTAAACATGAAATATAATAATGAATAGTTTTCTTTATGTATAAATCATTAATTATTATTATCCATGGGATTTTTTTTAACATCATCTATGGATGAATTTCCACACTCAGATTATTAATTTAATGGCATGTGAGTTCAGTTATTTACATTTCCATATTGATTATAACTTATATAGTTATTTAAATGGAATGTGTGTTTGGTTATTTACATTCCATATTGAGTATTAATTATTAATTCATGATATATTCCATTATACTAAACTCTTATTAATCACTGTTTCACACCCTTATTTTTTCCATTTCCCTAAGTTATGAAGAATAAATTATTGATTAATCATTCAAGGATGTTTTTCATTCAATTTTTTTATGTATCATGTTGTATTTTATATTTCAAAATGTAATATGGGTATCAATTATGTAATCTAGTTTGCCAAAACTACAAAACTTATTGCTCCTTTAGGATTCGATTCCTTGTAATCATGAAAATTTAATAAAGTAAGGCACTGGATATAGGCTTCTGGATGCCAAAACTAGAAACTCAAAATGCTTATATTGACTCAAAAAAGTTTTATTGGTTATGTCAGGTTATTATAATCTCAAATTAGTGATACCATGACCAAATGTAAATATTATAAAAACAAAAATCCCCTATAAGATTATCAAATAGATCATCCATTCTGTGTAAAGAATACATGTTTTTAACGGTCACCCTATTCAACTTTTGAAAGTCAATAAAAAGCCTGAGAAATCTTTTTGCCTTTATAGAAAAGAGTACAGGTGAATCCCAGGGTGAAATTCTTGGATGAATAAATCTATTCACCAATATATCCTCAAGATAGACTGTAATTTCCAATAACATAGCTGGTGTCATTCGATACGATGGCATAGAAATATACTTCATTCTAGGGAGCATGTCTATAGTAAACCCGACCTCTATCTATGGCGGTAAATGAAAAAAATCATGTATAAATTCCTAAGGGTAATAACGTATAACATTTGGTAACAGATCATTTAATAATGGTTCAAATGAATCATCAAACATTTATGAAAACTATCATAAAATTATACCAGCATAAGGAAAAACAAGCCTAGCCCTTCCCGATCTTGAGTCCTACTCAACCAAGAAAACATGATTTCCCCATAATCAGATAATAACTATACCCAAAATCTATAAAATGCTATCTTATCCTTCAAATAGATCATCTAATTCACGCTGATAATCAATTCAATGATTTCAAGCTCAAGAACTAATAATTCCAAAACAACTTCAAAGTCATCTATCCCCACCCAACATGTGGTGCACTTGAAAACTTGTTTGTAACTCTATCCAAAATTCATGGAAATATACATCAATAATATGATAAGAAAAAAAATGAAAATCCAACACATAAACTAAATTCGATGATATAAAAGAATGAGTATAACTTGTATCAAAAAAATCCTTCACCCTAAATGAGAAAATAAATAGGGTACCTCCTTCGGTAGATGGCCCTACTTCATATTCCTTAGGTGCACACTAGTCCTCATAAACCAATCTAAACATAGACACATGTACATAACCTCTGTCAATATAATTTTACCCACCACCCTTTGGAGAATCAACACAAACTTGTGATCCCTTGGTGAAAGTGGATCCTACATTACTGACATGGTACATCTTGTCACAAAAATGTTTCAGATGGCCAAATCACCCACATAGATGAAAAATCATATGATCCTATTTAAAATGTGTCCTGGAATGAAAATTACTCCCAAACTTCTAATATATAGCCTATTGTTTTTATGAATAAGCACATAAAAATGGTCCTGAAGAAAACTAACCACTCTTGTGCATCCATTTCAGACCAGAAGAAGCACCCTGACAAACCGCAGTTCTATTTAAAGATCTGACCAAACATTTCCTCCCAGCTATGTCTTCATTATCAAACGATACTTTTTCCAATAACTCCAAAAAGGTCAGATGATATAAAATGACTATCATTGACCAAATATAATCCTTCATTAACATCTCAAACCTCTATTCCTTTAGGTAATAATTATTGATAAGATCTGGGGGTAGATGAAAAAACTCCGTAAAATGAGTGGAGTACTCTAGAATGGTATCATCCCCTTTCTCCAAGGTTAGAAACTCCTGGGTCTTTTCTGCATGTATTGTCTCTGGATAAAACTACTGATTAATTATTTTCATTAATGAAACCCTAGTAAGTCCCTCTTGAAAATTAGCTTTGACTATGGAGTCCCACCATATTCTTAATGGTCCCTTGATCATATACTTGGAAAACTCCACATGATAATATTTGGAGTGTTCAAAATTTTGAATATCCTCTCAATTCATTCAACAATTCCAATGATTCTTGGGTTCCTTCGTCACCATGAAAGTTAGAGAGATGCTTCTTTGTAAATTCAGAGCCATGATCCACTACTCGTCCGGAGTTCACAGTGCCCAATGGAACCAGTGTCTAAATGGTATGGATATATTCTTCAACCAAAGAAGGATCTTCTGGAGGATTTGCCTCTGAAACATTCCCCATGGATTCCCCTCTCATATATAGACTATATCTTCTTGGAGGTGTTGTCTATTAAATATAAGAAATTAATGAATCAGTCTTGAGAAAACTCCCAACCCCTTGAATAAATTTATAGAATCCAATATATTTCTTTAAAATAATAATAATTTAAACAATTTATGAAATCTACCGTAAAAACACAACACATTTTGAAAGGAATAGGTCCATCAAAATAAAATCCCCACTTAGTTTATTCAAAATACCTTACACACAGTAAGTCACCCAATATAATAGTTCTTTCAATTTAAATATATTTAACATAAAATTGTTTCAAAGGGAACTAAATAATAGATCTTTGTATTAGTAAATATTTTTCGACCACCCATGGAAACTCAAATTTAGTCCTAGGAGTGAGCCGGTTATTCCCATTTTCTATACCTACTTTACATTTTTTGATAATCCTAATCTTTCCTTCCAAAGACAAATAACCAACTCATGTAGTTCTAACACACATCATACTAAGCAACCCCCCTCTGATACCAAATTGTAACATACCAACCTCGGTCAACCAGACTATTCACCCAAGTCATCCCATTACAAGGTGAGGTATAATAAACATAACAAAAAAAGTATTGAATATAAGAAAACAATACATGCAATAAGATTATAAAGTCGAAAAAAGGGAGATTAAACTAATCTAAACCGACTAAACCTTTAAGTGTGACAACTCTATAAAAATAACTCTCCATGTGACCAACATTCACCTCCAAACCATTTAAAAACAAATCTACAATGTAAATAGAATCATGAATGAAACTATATGACATTCCCATAACCGGGGTCTGGAAAAACAAGTTCTATATCCACCAACAGGTAGAATAAGGGTGGAAAAAATAGATTCCAATAGGAAACCACTAAAGAATTGATATGAGTTCTAATATCAAGAATTCAAAAGTTCTATCTTTAAAACAAAATAGTTTTACATGCATTCTTATAAAAACCCATTGGAAAGCATTTCAAAAATATTCCATCATTTTTTCAAAAATATCATGTCATATTTTACAAAGTTAAAACATGATAGGAATAAAACAAAACAGGTAAAAATATACAAATATAAATATACATGTGATCCAACATCCTTGAGATAATCTGTCATGCAATAAATAGCAAGAAACATCAATGCACATTATATATAAGAACTAGCTTTGTGGAAAATATATACAAGACACTCCAGATCCTATAAAAGGCATACAATTAGATAAAAATAATATCGATTCCTATCATAATACATAGAGGTACAATAGGTTACCTTTTAGTGATTTCACACACACTAATGCTACAACTGTCTCTTTCCTAATACAAGCATGTTTCCTACTATTCAATGTTTGTTAATATATATTTTTAAAAACCACACCCAAATTTTATTAATATAATTTCAAAGCCAAGGTAATCTACTTCAGGTTTCTAAAAATCCAAGTTTCTCAAAATCAATTAAATTCCATTTTCAAAAGAAAAAACACTTTTAAAACATGAAATCGTGCCCTTTTAAATTTCAACACAAGAAATTCCACTTAAAATATCAATGAATCCATAATAAAAATGGGTAATTGATGAAATTATAATTTTTTTATATATCCAAATACCTTAGGGATGTAGAACACCTAACCAACTTTGACAATAGGGAATAGAAACCACAATATCTACCTTTGGAATATAGGGATGAAGAAGAGACTGAAAATGATTTGTAGAAAAAATGATGTGATCACAAATCTCTACCATAATTAGTTCCAAAACTAGAAATGAGGAAGAAATTAAAAGGAATTATTAACCAAAGAGACAGAATAACTTTCCATGTTGATCCCCTGAAAATGGAGATATCCAAAGGGAAATGAGTCTCCCAAAATCACCTACGGTAAGATTTATGTTCAAGATTAAGAAGCTACAAAAGTTAATGAAACCTCAAACAGTGATATAACACTCCTATAGAAGTAACTCAAGGAATTATAAGGTCTGTAATACATTACATGTCATAAAATTCATCCATTTTATTTAATGATGAAAAACGCATTGATTTTTTAATTAAAGACATTTTTTTCACATTACATGATGTGTATAATTATCACAATGTGTATTTAGTTCACAGGATCCATCCATAGGCCATTAAACACCATTTAATGTCAATATAAATCATGTAACTTCCTATTGAATAGTAAAAACTATAGGTTTTTGCTGAACATTACAAAAAATCCCTAACTTCACCTTTATAGGTATCCTATCAATTCCATTTTCATAAATACTCACCCAATGAAACAGTAAACCAAAAGTGAATATTAGAACTTACTTTACCCAATTATAATAGGGAATTACACCACACATTAGATATAACAATATATTTATAGATATATGGTTTATGTTAAAATTTTATATAATTACATGTAGGCCATTAAACAATGTTATAACCTTTAATAAACCATATGTCACATAATAATAATATTATTATTCTTATTCAACTTATTTCGTTGTGTGTACCATCTTGCGCAATAAAAAAATATTATTTAACAGTCTTGTTAATTAAAATTTGTCACTCTACATAGTCTTGTTCTATTCAAACTCATATAGAACTTGTTAATCAATATAATAAATGTTAAATATTTTTTTCATTAATAAATAATTTTTATTGATAAAACATGAATAAAATTATCACTGAGTTTTGAGAATAATATTTATTCTATTAAATAAATAAAAATAATAATTTAATTGAGATCAATAAAACCACATAGTGAGTGATCCACTTTTATTCTTCTTCTTTGCTATTAGGTGGTCTTTCCTAATTTTCTAGATTACATTTTACAAATGGTTAAAATCACCTAAGATATAGAACAAAATTTCTTAATGATGAAAACCACATACAAATTCTCACTATATAATATAATCCAATTTTAAAAATAACTCACCAAGAAGGTGGCACATTTATGTCACTAGCCTGTATTCATGATACTTATTTCAATGACTATCTAAAAAGAACACATGATTGTACCATGCCCATGGAATTTAATGTGATTTTTCTAATATAATCATGGTTTTGATATAAAAAGTTCCATAAATATGAAAAGAAAAAATCTTTCCTTGACTTATATATTAATGCCACATCAATCATTATACACCTAATATACCACATTTCTCTTTGAATATATGGCATTATAGTTTTCTTTAGAAACTCTAAGTTCACTAGTCATGAATTGAATAAATGATAATATTAAAGTCCATGTACCCTTACACAAACTCACTTATATGAATATCTGATGACACGAAAACATTCAGAACTCTTACTAGCCGGTCTATTCTATAATCTCTCATATTAGAGATTACCAAGTATAAAAATCATGGGAAGAATAATCTTATAATCAAGATCAGTCGCACCATAATGTAAACATAGCATATTTCCTATCATAGTATATTGCCCAACTATCTATATATATTTAAAAATATCATCATTATACTTCAAGGTTATCATAATTGCATGAAACTGCTATAACTTTTCCAATGTAATGTATAATTTATGAAATTATTGCATTAGATAAATGAAGGAAAATTAAAACCATGTAATAATATGTTTTATTAATATTCAATACATAAAATATTCATGTAATCAAAATACAAACATTTGGTCCCTGGAAACCAACTCCAGGAAACTCCCACTTTTACTGGATCCAACTGCCTAAGACTATTAGTCTAATAGAACCCACATGATAATCATGTTTCTTAAGGGTCAAGGATTTATCACTGGGTATTTAATGTTATCTTCCAAGTAAATACTTCTCACTAAAACCTCTACTCTTTGAGAAAAATAACTTACGAGATGATGCTTTCAAATTATGTTCTTTTATCATTAATGTGACCATGGATCTTCGCAAGATCCACTACTTCATTATTATCATAACAGAGTGTGATAAGATCTTTACTACTAGGTGCCACATCAATCTCTTGGATTATTTGGTGTATCTATAATTTTACATTACATAACTCTAATAGTTAAATATGATCAGACTCTAATATAGAATTTATGGCCACATCCTACTTTGACCTCTCAATTTAATATGAAGATGCACCTGTTTGGGATTTTAAATCATCATGATCTATTTGAAAACAATCAAATTCAAATACCCTAATTTCTAGTTTCTCATATCCTATATAAACCTATAATATATTTATAGTATTCCTTAGATACTTAATTATCGTCTTTACTATCATCCCATGGACACCACCTTGGTCATGTTGATATCTTTCTACTATACATAATACATAGGCAACATCTATTATATATATATCATAACATACAAGGTTGACCGAATCACCAAAATGTATGGAATCATTGCCCAACATTTTCTTTCCTCATGTGTATGAGGTAACGTTTTCCTAGAAAGATGAATGACACATGATGCAAGAAGAAATATCTACATGGATTGTTCTATACTAATCCTCTTCAGTATATTTTCAATATATGTACCTTGACCTAGGCCGATTAGTATGCTATATCTATCACGGTGATCATTATACAAATAATATATAATGTCTTACCTAATTCCTTCATGAAAAAACATTTATTGAACCAGACCTTAATATATTATAATACTATCATTTTATTTCAAATGATTAATATGTTGTTAACATATAATATTAAGAAAATGGATTCACTCCCACTAATCAATTTATAAACACAAGTCTTACATAAATTCATTTTGAATCCAAATTCATTTTTGGATTCATAAAAAATATTGTCTCATGACCTAGATGATTACTTTAATCCATAAATGGATAATTTTTATTTTTTTCTTTTTGGAATACTTTGGAGTTCCAAACCCTTCTGGTTGTGTTATATAGACATATTCCTAAAGGTTCTTATTAAGGAAGCCTATTTTAACATCCTTTTTGAAAATATCATAGTCCTAGTAATCTGCAATGAAAAATATGATTTTGATGGATTTTAAAATTAAAAATAGTAAAAGGTTTCATTGTATTCAATAAATTGACAATATTTAAACCCTTTTACATTTAGTCACACCTTATATTTAATGGTGTGTCCTTCCATTTCATGTTTCTTCTCGAATACCCATTTACAACCAACAGGATTTACGTCCACTACATGATCTACTAATATCAATATTGGGTTTCAGTACATGCAATCAAATTTCAAAATTCATGGATTCTTAAAACCTAGAAACATTTGTGACACGTACTACTTCCTTATAATTTATTGGATCATTATTATCAACTAATAAATAGTCACAGTCTTCAATGACTATAAAATAATATTTTTCTACCTCTATAATTTCTCTTGTACTCCAACACAATACTTGTGTCTCTGGAACAGATTATTCTTCCTTTGAGATTTATGGATTTTATTCTTCTACCAACTCTTGTGAACCTTGAGCCTATACTTCATCTAAGACTATATAAATCTCTTTATCACTTATATATATTTTCTCCCTCTCATGTAATATTTCATGTCTTCCCACTATCATCTTTTTGTATGAGGGGTTGTATTTTTAATACCCCCTTGTTTCCTTAGGATATCATATTAAGGTGTATTTTGTGCCTTAGGGTGCTTATTTTTTACATGAATACGACTTAAAAATAATAACAACACCACACATGTATGTATGATAAAACTAGTTTTATTATATTCTATAATTCATATGGTATATCATCTTCCGCATTCGTTGACACTTTGTAACACTCAAAAATTTTAAAATAAGAACATTGTATTTGATAGTGTATGTGACACACATACCCAAGCATAGAAGAAAATGTAATATGAAAAAAAAATTGATATTGTTTTTAAATAAATTCATTCTCTTAAATATATTTAAATGCACACAACAATGATTTTATCTGACATTACATGCAATATTTATCTTAGATTACATTACATGAAACGACGAGTTTAAAAGAAATATGAAATATTATAAAAATATTATTATATAATATAACAGTTATAAACTAGACATTAAATTAGTGGGTATGAATATTACTATCTAAATAATAAAAAATAATGTTAGCTATTTATTGTTACTAAAATAAGAATAATTTAGAAGAAAAAGAAATGCCTACTGAAAAATTACCATTTTATAACATAGAGTTTAATCATGTTTTATGAAGATAATTTAAAATTAGTTCTTGAAAATTTTAGAAAGAATATATGATATAATGATTTAAAATTTTAAAACAAGAATAAAAAATTTATCTTCTGTTTACTTTTATGGATATTTTTGAGAAGATTCATTTTTTAATTAATAGTAAAAAATAATTCATTTTAATTCAAAATTTTGTTTTCATTTAAAATAATTTATAACATTAAAATATAATTTTAATTTTTTTAATATAAAATTATTTCAATTTTATATCAATTACTTCAATTTAGGGCATTGGAATAATTGTCATATTTTTGTTTTTATATATAAACATTGAAAAACTTTGGACCTTTAATCTTTAAAAACCCACATTCTCATCTTGTTTGTGGGATTAAGTTTGAATTCAATTTTTCTACTTATATGAATTAAATTTTTAAAAATTGAATCTATATTAATAATTCTATAAATTTATAATATCTTAAAAGTTTAATTTATTTTTTACCAAAATAAACAGTGAATGGTTTAAAAATTAATTCTCACAATTAAGGTAAAATGGGTTTAGTAGCGGCTAAACTAAAAAGATAAGAGTAAATATAAATTATACACTTTTATAAAAATATTATGGATTTATTCCTTCAATTACACATTAATGGTTCTATAATGTCTAATTTTGGATCCTTTTGATATATGAAAAACTTTGGATCACTCAATTCTTTTCAAAAATACCATGTGTGTCATATCCCCCACTTATAAATAGTTACCCCCTCTTATCCAATATTCATGCCATAAAACCAATTTGTTTCAGAAAATACTTGATAAAATAGATTTTCAATTTCCCTCCACTCATCCTTGAATCAATATTTTGACCATAAATCCAACTTATAAAGTCTTTACTACAAATCAAAAGAGGATACCCAATGAAAAAGTAATGTTCTTTAACGAGTATCATTTTTATATTTATTTATTGACCACTTTTAAGTATTATTTAATATTGATATTATAAAAACCTTAGTATATTAAATATAGTAGGATTTTTAATTTTAATGGTATGAACTATAACCATTTACTCTTCCATAAAATATGTTCTAAAATCATCATTCTTGTGTACAGCGGAATACCACCTCGCGAACCGAGGTCATTAATTCTTCCATCAAAAATGTTCACAATTAGGTATGGTGATGGATATAAATTATATATATATATATATATTATATTTATAACATATTTATATCTATGGGGTAGTTATATCATATCTAACTTCTTGAATTCCATTCTCTAAGGGATATGATAATGTCGCTTGTCTATACGATGAGTGATGCGATTCGTCTTTCATTAACACCTTAAATGGAATGTAATATAGTTAATGTTATGGAATATATGTGATATAAATGAAATAATTATGATATTAATTACATATTGATCAATCTTTAAAGATTATATATATCTTTTTATTTCTTACTATTTCATTAAGTTAAGGATGGTAGCATCATTTATGAACGTGTGGACTACCACCTTCAGGAAGAGATGTAAAACTCTTTTCATCTCCACACAACATGGATCATATATATATATGTGTGTGTTATATATGATATTATGATTTTTATTTAAAGACAATGTATTACTTACCTCTTTTTCATAATGATCACTGAAAAATGGAAACATTAGTCATGCGTACATAAGGCCTACCATCTCCATGATCATAACAGACTTCATTTTTCATAACCATATATCATGATTGGTTTTAAAAGAATAATTGATTTATAAATATGATAATTATTTAATTATTTTTTTATATATGATAAAACCATTATATATGTTCAAGAAATGGAACTTTTATGATGATACACACATGAGAAGCCAAGGTAATTAACACCTAAAATAAATAATGTAATTAAATATTATTAATGAACGGAAAATAAGATATTCTAAAATGATGATATAGGATATTATAAATATTAATATGGTTCTATTTTAAATTAAATATCATGTATAAAAACACTATATATGATGTTAAATAATTTTCAATCAAAATAAAGTGTCAGGTATGGGATTTCTTATCTCAATTTCTGTTCGTTGAGTTAATATTCTACTTCATTGATTAGTTCATTATATGATTATGTGTAAAATTAATTTTATTAAATTATGATTTATTTACATTGGTTTGATGAGTATTTATATTTTAAACGCAACATCGATTCATTTATTAATTCACACCTCAATATTCTGATCAGTGTAAATATTATTTCGAAATATCTTTCTAGTCAAGATTGTTTACTCTTTAATTTTTGTTAAGGGAAATTATTTTACCATTTTATAATAAAAATTCCATTTATTCTCCTTTTTTATTAAATATATTTTAAATTAAAGATTTCAGTTTTCCCTTTTGGGACTTTAATTAATTGAGAAAATTATTTTGAAGAAAATATGACATCATTTCTCTCTTCTGTCGGGAATCTATTTTCATCCAAAACCATGTTTTCTAAAAACATCCAAAATTTTTTCAACCATTCAAGAAGGATTTATTAAATAAATTTTGACCAATTTTTAATCATTAAAAATTATTTCATAAGAATCTTATGTCTTTTTCAAAATAATTAATGTTTGGATTTTATCAAAAATATCAAATGAATCTTTTTATCATTTTCTGAACACGGAATTTTCCTAACCATTATATATTGAAAAATGAATTTTCTTTTTATATTTTAAGACATGAATGGAATTAACCACCATCATGCCCACCATTTATTCAAATATTCCATTGCATTTTTAGGATTATTTTTTAAATCAAATGTTTTTAAACGTGATTTTCAAATAAAAGGATTTTAAAAATGGTTTTCAAAATGAAAAGGATAATTTCATAAAGAATTATTTTAAATATATTTTTATGGTATTTATATTCATAATTAAAAAAAACTCTTTATTAATACTCAATTATATATATCTTCATACTATTTTCATTCTTCTCTTGTATGGTTTATGATTATTTTGACAGGATAGCACTGACATTCAGAAAAATTTGTTATTTTGTAGTCTTTAACTTGTCCTTGAGACATTCACTTTATTATTATCATTAGACCTTACATTTTCCTTAATTATCCATGTTATTTATCATGGATATTCATATTTTCTAAACTTTATCTCATTTATACATAGGTTGTTTTACTTTTAATGTTATTTGTATGACTGGACAATATTGATAAATCTGTATACTTCATTCAATATAGATGTTTTATGTTACATCATATTGATTCATGAATTAATCGATTATTTCATATATAAGAGGAGTGATTTGGACTTATTGTGATGCGTGGGTCCCAATATTATATTTCAACTCTTTTTATTGGAATTTCTTGTGAGAAAAACATGTTAAACCAGCCTTAAATAGGTTTTTACCATTAGTATAAACCGTCTTGTGAATGGTTTTTATGGTTTATGTATCATGTGATTCAGACATGATAGGAATAAATTATTCATTTCATTCATTAATATATTTTTTTGTTATCATGAATTTTTCCCACAATGATATTACCTATACATACATTTCATTATCAGTTATTGGTTAAATGGAATGAATTTTTGGTTATTTATCTTTCTATATTTATTATACTTATCCAGTTATTTAAATGGCATGTGTACTCATTTATTTAACTTTTCATATTCATTATTTTAATACATTATTTTAAATAGCATGTGTGATTATTTATTTACCTTTCTATATTGATTATTCTTATTGATTCATAATATCTTTTATTATAATTAACCCTTACTGTGAATTTAACTGCTCCATTATTTTTTTCCTTTCCCCAGAAACTCATGAAGTGTTATATATTTTATATAGAAGTACATAATAGATGAAATAATTTTTTTCTCAAAAAAATTATGTTGTTACTTTTTTTCAAATGTAATGTACTACTAAACTATTTATCTAGTTTACCAAGAGTACTAAACTATTCATTTCTTTGAGATGTGATTCCTTGTATCTTATTCCAATATAATAAAGTAGGAATCATAAAATTCCTACTGGGTTTGTGGTCGATATAGTTGGTATTAGATGATGTCTAGTAGAAACCTATGGAGATAGATTTAGGAAAACAAATATTATGGGGCACAACCCTAGGATATACTTTGAGGATAAGTATGTAAGAACATCCTAAAGTCATGGTAAGGTAGATATTATGTATTGTTTCCTTGAAATATTCCCCTTTATAGATACAAAAAGTGTGCATGATTCCATAATAGATGTACCTAGGGGTAATAACTTTGAAAATGGTGCATTGGGATAGACCCAATCGTCCCCTAGTATAATAAAACTGACTTACTAGGAACATAGTTTGACACTCCCAATGGATATTATTAAGATAATTAACATTTTTTTACAATCCATTAAAACAATTTGAATAGATTATGAAAATTAATGTACTAGGTTAAACCTAATTTGTCTTATAATAGAAAAATGATGTCACGGTTTAAAGATCTTATAATGATTATATGGGTTTCCAACTAAGATTATTGATGATTATATTGTGGTTTTTTTTTGGTCAATGGATGGAACCCGAAAGAATCATTTTGACATCAAAAATGATGGAAAATATTGTTACTATGAGAAAAAATATTGTATGATTATACGATTGAAAGATATCATGATTATGCGAAATCAGTTATACAACAATATGAATAACAACCTATATATTAACAAACTCCTGCACTCAAAAAATAATATAAGGATGGAAATTACTATAAAATAGAGTGTTTGTGACCATGAGGGAATTAAGGACCAATTTCCATCATGTGGAATGTGAAACATAGGAATGTGACTCAAAGAAATATGAAAATTCCTTTTATAAAAAAATAATGGAATAATGAAATGAATTTTAAAGAAAAATAAAGTGTGTAATGGAATTAAATAAATATGATCCTATATATACATTTATAGTATATTTATTTAAATATGGAGAACTTGGAAATTATTTGACTTAATGAAATATTCTAAATGTAAAATCCTAGAACAGGGAAGGACCTGTGTGAAAATTTAATGGATTAGGTATTTATGTATTGGGGTTGTATTTAAAACTGTATAAGAAATTCTATTTAATGATTAAATTTATTTGAAGGATGTACATGATATTTTTTAAATGTTATATGAAATATTTTAATATAGTTTATAAAATGGAAAAACCACATACTGGATAACAACCCATTACATTAATTAAGGCCATGGGGCTTGAACCCATGACCAAAGGATGATATGATCTTAACACCAACCACTATCCAACATCAATTCCTAGTTAATATTTCATTGTTTTTTGGAAAACTATTTGAAAACTAAGTTTTAGTGATGAACCTATGGTGTTACTTTTGAGGTTTAGAGATTAATTATTATACTAGATAAATTTTGCTAACAATATTAGTTTTGGAAAATATTTATAGAAATAAGGATAGACATTTCACTTTTTTATGGATCTTGTGATATGTTATAGGTAAATTTTTGTGCTTCAAGATTAAAAAATTATTTTTTGGATAATCAATTCTTGGAGTAACTGATGAATTAGAAATTGATCTTACCAAAATAAGGATTAAATTGGGTTTATTAAATAGAAACATATCATGTAATTATATTTCCATATATTCTTACATAGTATAAGTATTTTCGACATTATTAAAGGATATTTATGGAAAATTGTTATCATATTACATTCATATCCAATGAATCTAATGATATCTTAAATCGTCACATATTTATGGTTTTGAGGCCCTTAAAATTCGATTGATCAATCACTTTGTTGGTGACTAATAAACATAATTACTCATCAAAATTGTTTACTTATTTCATATATACAATCAGTTTCCACTAATGTTATTTTAACATCCCAGCCCGGGTGCCACGCAACGATGCCCTGAGCAGGTCGATCACATAACCACAGGTGCCCCTCCCCATACACTAGAGGCTTCCGACTAATAGCAAGGGTCTATTATGGATCATAGATATTCTATACCCTCTATTTTTATTTAATCAAAGGAAACACTATAGGAAATAAAAAACAATAGAAGAAACATAAAAACAACAATAAATTATATGTGAAGATACTACATCACACACAATCAAGTATATATAAAAATATAGTTTAGATAAACACATTATCGATATTTTCATTTTAAAATATTACCACATATTTTTTAAAAAAAAGATTATAAATAAAACATAAATTAAATTCTAACTAATTGAAAACCAAAATTGAGTTTCATTGAAAAATCACTTTTCCATTCTTCTTTTAAAATAGACTTTCAGATTTCAACATTTGTTAAAAAAATCACAAATAAGGGTAAATGAATTTTATACCAAAACCCACTCCATTTCATGGTAAAGAATTAAATTATAAATTTTAAAACACTAAGAACTTGTTCATAACTAAATGGCATGAAATAAAATTTTTAATAAAACCAAAAAAAATTCCCCAATAAATGAATATATTGCAATTTAACACAAATTTATATTTAACCACTTTTTTATTTAATTAACATAATATTATAAAATAATTTATGTTAATCATTATAGTATAAGAATCTATATAGAAATTAATACCAGAATTCACATGTTTCCCTTGGATATAACTAACAACCATTGATTAGAATGTTTGACTACTTCACTTTCAAACCCATTTTCTATATCATATATATGAATTTTAAAGAAATGAAATTCAATATATAATGATTTAACATAATCAATAATATAATGGAATCTAAATAAATTTTATACCCATCAATACTAAACCTATCAAAAATAAAATTAGTACCATGATTGGAAAGATGATGCAGAAAGAAATACATGTTCAGGGGATAACACTGTATATGAGGTGAAACGAACAATAATAGGACACAACATGAAGGTATTTTTAGTACTAAAAAGGATAAGAAACAATTATAAGATCTAAAAGATAAATTACAAAACAATAAGTGCTAGATATCAGAGAAAGAAGTGTCTTTGTCTCAAAAAAAGAATTAGTTTTTAGTTCATATATACTTAATCATCATGAATATATATATATATATTGTAAAACAATATATATATATATATTTCTGATGTTTTAGTTAATAAAAATATCTGTTGGATAAAAATATAATATAAAAAACATATAAAGGGATGAAATATGTCATAAAATCCTAATGTCTCCTACCTTCGGATGTATTATAAGACAAAGGAACATAAATATAGGTTCACTTATGGTTGAGTCTTATATAACCGTATCTAGATCCATTCCATTAGGCCCAATAAAAAAACAAATACATGCCTAATCATGTTATGCTAACTAAATTCCATGAAATCACCTAGAAACATGGGTTTCCATATAAATATATTTGAGATGAATTTTATGGTTTAAATATCATTTCTTGAATATCAAAAATCACATCTAAGAATAATAAAAATCCATTAAATCTCAACATCTCTATAATACCACTTCATAACATCCATAATCTAAATACTTTTACAACACCAGATCACATGTGTCACTATCGTAGGAGTACTTTCTAATCCCTAGGGGTTAGAAACTAGCTCCTAGTTTGGGAATGATGTACCAACATCAATATAGATATAATTCTTAGTCTATCACTACCAAATTTATGGCATAACTCCTACATTCAAATGTTATTCCATGGATAAAACTATAACCAATAACATTACAATAAGAATGAATAAGAATAATAACATCCCATAAATACCTCAATATAAATTCAACATATATATATATTATAAATATCATATTTAATAAAATTCAATCCAAATGGGACAAAAGAAGGAAATACAAAAATAGGAACTGGTATATAGATGAATATGGTCTTTGACCCCCTCTCATGGATCCAACATTTAAGAGGTTGCCAATATAATTTCTAAAAAACATGAATGAATCATTATGTTCATCTATAATATATAAATGCATGTAATTACATTAAAAATAAGTAAAAAGAGGTTGTGTGTTCAATAAGGTTCTAAGATCCAGCATCTATATGGGTTTAAAACATAAAATTAATTTTAATTTTAAATTATTGGATGGGTCCAATCTGGAATGGAATTATAAAACAAGATTCTATGAATTTTAACCCATAAAATATCCAATTAATAGAAGAAATGAAGTTCCTTTGATGGTACATAAGTTTTTGGACCATCCAAAGGGTTTGGGAATCCAATATTGAGCTTTTGTAAAGGTGTACTGGGGGCACTTTTTGCACATGGTTAGTACTAACTATTCACCCTAACCATGAGGCCTTGAATATATATGTGTATATTTTGTAAAAAAATGTGTAGGGACCTTGATAAATATAGAGTATCTATAGTTAAGTGAATACATATTGCATGGTAAGTTCATGGTTAGTGTAACTATACACTATAACCATACATAATGGCTTGCTTGGACAATGGGGTTCCTGGTTGGTGCATGTTTTGTCCAAATAATTGGCAAAAAATGTGACTTTTTTAATTGTTGAAAATAAAAAAAATTCCCTCCTTGTATTCTTATAGGGTTTCCCCATCATTTTCCACTCTTCATCACTCACATGGGTCAGCTCCTCTCCCACATCTTTCTTTGTTTCAATATCCTTAAATTGGTGGTTTTAAAGATTCCATTAGAAATTTAATGTTTTTCATCCCTTTGTTAAATCTTCTCTCATATTCATTCATTATTCCAAAATTTAAATTATCTTGGTTTAGTGTTTTGGTTCAGATTCCAATGGACCATAGTGGAATCGGTTGGGCATGATGAGAAGTTTTCACTACCCTGGAAGAGGGTGACTGTGGAGGTCGTATTCACTTAATTTCCTATTGTTTCATTGAGGTATGTTTCCAAGGTGAATATTGAAAACATTAATTCAGAATATAAATTAAATTATGAATAGTTCTGATTTAATTTTTTAGTCATTTTTACCAATTCTAGGTTAGGGGTATGTCACAGGTTGTTGGTGAGTGGTTAGTAATTATTATAGTGGGATAATATCATCCAATGATAATTTCGGAATTATTCATATTTAAATAATGTAGTTTAATTTATTATATTCATTGAGTCTAATTAATTAATTATGATTTTATTATAATTAATTAATCTCGTTGGTTTCGTTTTGATACCGGACATCACATGTCTCAGAAAAGTCTATATGGTCCTAGATGGGCCTATGAAGTTATTATTAGACCCTTAGAAATGACTATGGAAATAACCCTAGTTATAAGTGGTATCACATAATATCTCTTTGACATTTATGTTCTTTTATTATTGTTTATGAAAACGTAGCATTTTCACTGAGGGTGCCACCCAAGATTAAACTATTTTAATATAATGTTTAAATTTAATTGTTTAATAAAAATTGGTAGATTACAGGGGTCATGAACAATCCACATTTGTTAGATGGACAACTCAGCTATCGATGGACGATATAAGTATCATTATATTCATGGGTGGCCTCCAGACCTCCTGGAAGGTGAGTACAGAATATTTGAAACCCAATTTATCATGTGTATGGGCTTGAGATATCTCCAATACAAAGGAGATGGTGGGTTAGAGACCCTAGTATATGTATCCCTTTTAGTACACTTATATAACTCATGATATTGGGGCTTTTCCAGATGAAGAAATTATAAGAGATACTATTTCATCTGATGTGAAAATTCATTGGTGGGTAGTCCTTAGGAACACTAGGTTCGGGCTCAGTGAGTTAACCCACCAAGAATATCCCTAATGAACAAAATGGGTTATTCACCATGTCTTTATTTATGCCTTGTATACATTCTAGGATTTATTTAATGTACCATTACTGCATATCTATAATATTTTTGGGAAGAGTCTATAGAGATGATGATTTATAAATGTTGAGTTATCATCTTGGGCCATGATAGTATTCCTTACATATATTAACTAATATTTATCCCCATAGGAATTTATTTTAGTTTACAATGGATTGATTACCCATGGAATTTTAACTAGAAATAGAACATCAGTTTGGAATAGTGAACATCAATACATGTAATGGGTTCCACTGGTTGCACGTGGCTTGAGTAATATGCCTAATATTCGAAGGATCTTACATAACACCTTATTTCTAGAATTTCCATCTGATGCATGGAATCTTACCTTATATTTAGTGGATGTGTGTATGGGTGATCTTAGGGATGGGACTTATATCCCCCTATGGTGAGGTTTCATTCCCAGGTACAACTTCAGAACTAGCTAAATCATGAATTGTTAGACATGAGTTTCAACCCATCCAGTAGTATTCAATTAGTTTTTTAATTTATCTTCATAAGTTAGTGTCATTATTATTATACAATTATGTAACTCACATGAACACACAATGCCTTTGAGATCTATGTGAGAGATTATTTTGGTGGTTCCCTGCTAAGTTTAGTAATCACACCCTTCGCAGGTAGTCATTTCACATGGATGCTAGAGAAGAAATTCATTTGTTTCAACCAAAGGTTTGGGTTGAGGCTCTGAATATAATTATCACATGGGATGGATCGGGATATTGTTTCTTAGATGATTTCCATGATCCTATTATGAGTTTTAATCAGGGTTTCATAGATCAATTATTTTATTCTATTTTACTTATTCTGATATGTATATATAACTTTCATAGCTAGAATTAAGTTGTATTCATGTAATGGTTGTTCAATCCTAAAAGGAATTACATTTATTATTTAGTTTTGGTTACATATACATCTTCTACTTTGTGATTATTCACTATTGTGTGTGGTATTTGATTTTTTTTATTTTGAACAGTGATATATGGTTTATTTTTCACATGTTACCACCTTAGACCCATGCTACTAGTAAAAAATATAGCATATGGGGAGTTTCATCTAAATTATGTGGTTAAACTTGTATTTTTTATGTTTATAGTAAACTGAGGTGGGAACATTGCTGAGGTTTCCATGAATTTTGTGCCCATAAAAGACCTATTATTTCTCCCTTGATAGTGTCTTGTTACACTTGTGAAAGAATGGTTGTGTGGGAAAACAAGTCTATGTAATTACATAATTATAACAGACTATGTTTCCAATCATCACTCAAGGTATAAAAGTACATATTCAAAGATGTATCGAATAAAATAATAATTAAGAATCTATTTAATCATAACAACTATAATCAATAACTTCTTATACAGATAGGTTCTATACTAGTCAAAGAATCTTCAAGACTATACTAGAATTTGAGATAAACTGGGTAGGGAAATTATGTCTCCCATCCGAATAGACCTAACCTAATGTCAATCATGGAACATTTCCATCCTAGGGGAATGGTAATAGTGTATACTAGACTACGAAAAATATATTTTCACATCCCATGGAATAGTTGGACATGTATAAAAATGTGGTTTATGTATGCTCCTACAAATATTAAGATCTACATAAATATTTACCTCTTTAAACAAATATAGTAAAAAAATATAATAATACTTATATAATATTCAAGTGAAGAATTAAACATGCACTATATCAAAAGTGTAGACATAATTTAGAATTATATAAGCGGTTATTCATCCATTTTGACATTCTCTTTATATATAAAATAGGTGAACATTTTAAATAAAATGTTACTATGACATCACTCATCATGATCTGTATAAGGAAGTGATATCATTCCTATAAAAACATGAAATTCAGACATGATTGAGGTACTAAAATAAAAATAGTTTTCATGCATAATATAAATCAACATGTAAAATAAAAAAGGAATCAAATAGTAAACTACTCTATGAAATAGTTACAATCATGTGTAAGCTAAACATGCAAGAGAAAATCCAATGAAACTATAAGGGTTTGACACACTTGACCCCTAAAATGAAATAGGAAAAAACCAATTCAGGTTGTTGATAATTCATTATATTTAATTTCATCAAGTTTACAAGAATAAAATATAGCTCTAGGATAGGTAATACATGTTGTAGATATTGAGAAAACATATAAAAGTCATACCCTATAATGAAGGCATAATATGATCAGTAATTTATATATACAATCTTCAATGTTCAATTTCTTTTTTTATAATAATTTTGTGAATGTGATTTCCCGAAACCAAAAATTATTGTTTCTTTTTTTTACCATTCCATATATATATTTATATGAATAGGTATTAACAGTATTTTCTTACCGTAATAGTGATGTTACTTCTACAAATACTATTTATATTGTAATGTTCTACTATTATTTAAGATATCAAAATTTTATAATAGTTATTAGTTATAAGGATAACCTTTTGATACAGTTATAATAATCTCAAACATTTATCCTATGGTCTAGATATATCATATTTATTTTACATAGATGATGTGTCACTCGCAGGAGTTAGGGGATCATTTCTACTGAGACTTCCTCTCCTGATGTTCTCACATGGTGATCTCATGTATATGAGATTTCGAAGTTTCTATTTTCAATAGTAACACCAAATGTATTGGGTTTCATCGAATGTCCCTATATATGTTCATCTGTTTTAGAATCTCAACTTGAGATAATTATAAATGGGTATCATTTGATCATGTACATTAATCTAAGATTAAAACAATGGAATTTTGGTTTTCTATGAGGTAGCATGCATTAGTTTTTTCTTTGGGGTATGACATTAAGTGAATAGTCAACATGGGATTTTTATTCTTCTAATTAGGTGAATAAATATCTATATCATAGTTAACTAGGACTATAGTATCTTCATTAAATCCCTCTCCCTAGTATAAAAAACATTCCTCTATGGTATGGTCAGTATGTGAATCAATAAAGCATGTATAGTGGTTGACATAATATATGAATCATGGTTTATAAGATATTATGAGAAAAAGATATTATATTACATAGTGCTTGTTAGTATGCAGTTGTTATAGCCATAAATTATCCTTACATATTTAGGGGTTATGATGTGTTTCTAGATATAACTATTGGTCTATGATTATGACTCACTACTATCAACATAATTTTTTAAAGGGTTACACAAAAAGATTGTCTATGAGTTCAATCAATTCAAATAATTGGAGTTTCGGATATGGTGGGCCCCATGTGTGGGGGTCGATGAATGCTCAAGTTTGAATGATTATCAGTAAAATAATTCAATTATATTATTAATGTTTAGAATAAAAATATTTACTTATTTCTAAATATATTTTCATGTTACTTGACTCTAAAATTGAGTACAATAAAATACTATTTTTTAGGAAAATGTTACGCATTCAAGGTTTGATTAATAATTAGCCTAGGAACCGGCCAAGTTATTGTCTCATGTATGATTATGTAATATAATGAGAGTATTATAATTATATGTATATTTGTTTTGAAACTTAAAACACATTAACTAAGATTTTAATTGTGTTATAGGTTGGTTTTTTGGTTAACACTATTTTAAGGGGCAAGAATGAAATTTTAAAAGAGCACTCCCTGTGTATAAAAACCATTTTCTATAAAAAAATATCCATGGGTGATGATATCATGGTTTTTTATTCTAAAAATATCTCTTTAATGTAATAAATAGAGAACCCACAAGAATAATAAGGTTGGATCAGTCCTCCCTTCTCAGACTAAACCCCCATTTTTCACACGATCAAAGGGATGTCGTAATGCACTTTAATTTCCTACTCAAGCACTGAGAAATCAAATAATGGTGTTCTATGGGATATGTTTCACATGTTTAAGATCTATAGGGTTTATTATTAGAAACCTTTGATCTATGACAATCCAATTGAAAGTGGACAGCATTAGGATCAAACCATACAATAAAGGTACCATTTTTAATGTGTTCTTCATACTTAAATTAATTTCCTATCATCCATGGGTAAATCTAGGAACCAATATACTAAATTATATGTTATGAAAAAAATATAGTAATATATTTTTAAAAATATCATTCATTCACACATATGACATGCCCTAGTTCCTTTAATTGATAACAATGTGGTCTAGAAGTTATTCAACATTAAATTTCAAATAATGTTTCTTGAATTTGGATAGAGGGGATTGATATAGTGATAATTAGACTGAAAACGCATTGACTTGACTATAAATTTATATTAAATTACTATTTAGTGATTAATAAATTATTTTTTATTAATATTTTTTATTTTTAATTAACTAAAATCAAAATATAAAAAAGTGGGGCATATTATCCAACATGTGAATAATTCCCATAGATGGATAGTGACCCATAGTTTAATAGTATCTAATATATTCACAATTCATTGAGTCATATTTCACATTTTACATATGACACTGTAAGAAAAAAAAGGACTGTATGATATGAGTTTTACCTATAGCCAGTGGAGAGTGGGTCTAGGGGGAAAATTCACATGAATTGAAAACCGAAAAAAAAATTCAATAATAAATGGTTATAATGCCGAAAAGAATATGGCTTCCCAAATCTTACTATCCACCATGACCAAAATAAATTGGGTCTAGAGCGTGAAAACTATAGCCTGTGACAACAGGAACGGGTGGTCCGTTGAAATAAAAATTAAATATGTTTTTCTAAAAAAATATTATTTATTTTCACGCAATGGTGAGGGAAATATGTCGCATATAGTATGGTCACTATGAAAAGGGATATAGATGGGATAGTAAACATTTTTAGGGAAAGGTAGAGGAAAAATCAACTCACCACAGGCCCAGTTTCACATATCATGACAAAAAAATAAAAATAAAAATAATAGTTGATGAAAAACTAAAAGGAATTTAAATATTTTTTTCAGAACCACTAGATGTACTAGTAATTGTTTAAAATTATTTTAAATCAACTTTAATGAATTGAAATTTTACTCTAGATAATCTTAAAATATTAATTTTTTATTATTTAATTTTATTTCATGTGGACTGATCATATGTTGATATTTTAATGAGTGTTTTTTTTAATTTTAATTATTTTAGTCTTCAATTTTTGTAATATTTATTTATTAAATATAATTTTTTATATGATCTTAACACTTTCCTAATATCATTAATTTTATATTGGCAGATTGGTACATATTTTTATGGATATTTAGGTAATCCCACATCCTGATTTCCCCCTAACCTATGTCAGGGTTTACATTGTAAAAATGGAGGAGTTCATGATGAAGTTATTCAATTAAAGACATAGTGTTGAACAAAAAATAAGAATTCATGGTTGTTTTATGGATTTGGCAATTCAACCTCATGCATGGATAAAATAATTCCCCAACTTTTACAATTGACCAGTCACTTATTCGACGGATCAACTATAAATTAATAAATCCTGATCACATCATTGTTTATTTATTTTTCTTTCAATGGTTACTTTTTTATTACTATGGGGATGATACACAATCACATTTATTAGTTACTTATAATTTATAGATTATTTAATTGAATATATATATATAGTAAATGATTTCTGTTTATGTGTGTTTAATGTTATGAGAATGATCTCATTGTCATAATCATGATAAATATAATTGGATTTCATCCAAAAAGATATTAAAAACATTAAAATCCCTCAAAAAATATTCTATGTAAGAAACACCTTTTACCATTTCTTTTTGAATGAAACCATATAACTATGAGCTCATCAGCTATAGTTGAGGGTTCCTACTATAATTGGGGAGTTCTAATAAGTGTGGTCAAATAAATGAACTATAATTAGAAATAAATAAATATCTATATTTAGTCTAGTGCAATTTTAGTGTAGGTGACAAGAAAATCCATGTTATGGATTAATAGGATATGGGACACCATATAATAGATCATGGTGATGTGAGTTAATGTAGTTGTAAATTGAAAGATGTTACCTTGAAAATATCTAAGTAGTTACACAGTTTTAACTTTAATTATGTGAATAGGTTTTGAACAATAAAATCCATTAGAATATTATCATGATATAACAATCCAAATTTAATAGTCAAGTTATACTAGGATTATAAATAATTTTATTTTTCCATTTATTTTTTTGGAATATTGTGTGGATTATTTTCAAATCTAGGAACTAAGGAAGAATGATATTGTGAGGCCCAATGTTCCAGGGAATAATTTTTGAAATATAGTAAATATTAGGAGTGCACATTTTTACAAATAAATAGTTAAATAACTACTAAATGGAGGCTCGTATTGGAAATTTGGTAAATCAATTGTGTTTAGAGAATGTATTTTACACAAGGCATGATATAACCTAGGATCACTCTAGGAATTGGGGTTGGGTGTAGTCATTGACATATGTTAAAATAAAATAATCAAATAAATTAATTTATTTAATTAATTACCATGACATGGTTGTTTGCCTATAAATATACTGTCGAGAACAAATTATATGGTTAGCTACATAACCCTAGGGTTTTGTGAGAGAGCATTGGAGGAACATCCATTAGCTAATGACGATGAAATTGTGGATCATCAATCAGTGAGTGATGAAACTTAAGGACCTCACCATCAACAATGACATGGACTCATTCATCATTAGTGATTGAACCACCATGAGGTATGAATTTTTTCATGAGGATTTTCCCCATTTATTTTATCTATGATTAATGAAAATAAATCGATCAATGGACTGATTGACTGATCAATCGTATTATGAGTAAGGAATTATTTTTGGGGATTATTGGGAGAAATTTTTTATTTAATTTGGATATTATTTCATTTTTGTTATATAAAAATGATCGAGTCTAACGAATCAAGGATGAGGTTTGTTATACTTTGATATTTTGGGATATCTCCCACCTTTCTTCATGTGATCATCACTAAGATTCGGTTTGGTTGGTCATTCATACAAATAATGGATAAAAAATAATTTTGCACTCGTTTCTTAGCGTAATGATTTTTTTCACATATCATGGTTTGGTTCAATGATGGGATTGATCTTTGATGATGGTGATAATAGATCATGTTCAGATCAAGGACGTTCACATGTTTTATTTTTTTGTATGATGATAGTGTATTTTTGGGTATCATTTTCTAGTGAATCAGTAGCCGGAATCCATCTATCTGATGATGATAGGGGATATCTGACCTTAGATCCACAATTCCAAATTTCAATCATAGTATATATAATGAAGATAGAAAAATAGAGGAGAACCCATGGGTATTATAAAATTCTGAGTTTCACAATGTCTATTATGGAGTTACATGTCATGTGGGACCCCCTATACAGTACTATGATTCTTTAAAGAATATAAATATCACACCGTGTGTGACCTCTATCACATGAAATGTGACCCATACCTAGAAGATTTATTTATACATTTGTGGGTACATAGACATGGATAGAAGAACATAGGAATGGACACTCCTTGTGCTTGGTCACAGACATGGCTCAGAGTTTATAGCCTCAGACATGCCATATAATTCGAAATGAACATGGGTACAGGTTATGACACGTAGTTAGAACATGATGCTGAAGGGAAATTAAATTTACTACATATAAACACCATTTTCCCCTTCAAATATGGATTGTATCCCTTTTTCTCTTTTTCTTGGACATGATTCATTAAGGTACATTCCCTTGATTTATTCCCTATAGGTTTAGTATGGAATCGTGTCCTATATATATATGGTTTTGGTCCCTTTAGAGAGATTTTAGTATTGGGTAGAGTTCTTGTAATTCATTAATGAGACCCTAAGTTATATCCTCTATCATCATCATTTTCCTATGTGGGGTTCTTAGAATCATTATAACCAACACTACCTGGGTGTTGATCCCCTACATAGAAAGTTAATCTAGATTGGTTTGTGGGGTTACCCCATGGACTTGGGTATGATCCCCTTATGTGTATCACTCTTGTTAACATTATAGTGTGTACTTATTATTGTAAGACTAGATGAGAATGAAATCTTGGATAAACCCCATTAATGATATTCAACACATGTAGTGTGTTCTCTCATATGAGTACTATGAGGAACTTTGGAGCAGGAATCATAGTTTTGCATTATGGTTGTGGTATTACCATGATACTGTGTGTCTATGTTGTATAAATATACATATTCATTTCATATATTCTATAGAAATATAATTGTTATCATATGACTTTTATTATTGATTTAATATTATTAGTAATTTTGGAGTGTCCTACTAGGTTTTTTTATACTCAAACCTACATGGGCCTTTCCCGTACGTTTCATGACTTATGAATATGACAAACCTTTTTACAGGGTTGTAAAGAGATCAGTACCCAATGGAGCTTAGTGATACAAAATGATTGAGGTGTGTTCTTACGGTAACCTTGAAACCATTCCTCAGGAAAATTATAGGTTAGAAATGTTTTTAGTTTCTTTGTGGTGGGATTCTATTCAGTCCTTTTTCTTTCCATTACTTTTTTTCAAACTCTAATTGTGGGATCTTAAATTTATACATGCATGGTTATCAGTTTTTTTACATTTTAAAATTTTATTGGTATTGAATTTATATCTATGTGTGTGTGTCTAGGTACATTAGGATAAGTATTATCATGTGTTTGATATGCCTACTCAGTGTTATTCAATAGCCCATGTCCAATTGGAGGTGGGCTTGGGGTAATTGTGGAATAGGACACATTAGGACTAGTCATGATAGAGTGGTATCAAAAAAATTTGTTCTACCATATGACTAGAGTCTGGGATATTTGTTTGAGGAAATAGTGTTAACTATTTTTTGTTTGACTCTTAGGACATGGTCTCCAATGTTGGTGTGGTGGCCGACGTATCCTTACACCAGGTATATGATAATATTTTGTCAACTCAGTACATGTAGACACTTGTTTCAGTGGAAACAATGGTATGTGCTTCATATAGGAATGGGATGTTGTTTTCATGTCCTTATTTAGTCATATCTCTAGATAAACTCATTGACCATGGTACATTTTTACTATTTCAAGAATCCTATATGATATTTTCTATCAGGGATTTAGCATCAAGATCATGGGAATGATCCCCTGTGTGATTAGAGACTAATAAAGGGACCTTTTAATAAGATTTCCCTCTAGGTGGGGCACCAGTCATACCAACACATATGTAGTAGAATATGGTACTAGAAGTACATGTGGATGTGGCTCACTGGTTCTGTTCAATTCATTAGTTTCATTGATAGCGACCCATCAGGTGACAAGGTGATCCTAAACCACAAGTGGCTAATGACTAGCTTGAGGTGGTGATAAGTGTCTTTCATCTTATCATGACACCAGTACACCAGGTTTTGGTCCTAGAAGTGATCCTTATCCAAGGATCTTAGTGATGAATGTGGGGATTAGTGGCCCAGTCGTTTGATGATGTGACTCTAGAATGTTTATAGTTAAAGTTCATTTTTTAGAGCATTTTTCTTCATATATGTTAAGGTTGTGCAAATATTTGATTGTTACTGCTTCCAATGGGTTGTGTGACTGTGGTTGAGTATTCATCAAGGTTCATCAACCTCTCATGTTACTTGACGGATATGGTTCATTATCAGTCCTTCCGGGCTCAAACTTTTGAGCAAGGAATATGAAAATACATCTAATTAATGTCTTACCTCTTTACATTCTTATATCTTATGGGGTTATATAGCTTGCTTTAGTTATTGAGTGTCAGATAGATGACCAGACTCAAAGAGTTGTTCCCAATAGTGGTCTCAAGGGAGCATTGACTTCAGAGGTAGGGATACAATATCAGAATTAGGGACCTATATGTGCGAGACATTTTATGAGGTGATCCCAAGATAGAGGGTATGTGGTGATGGGCTCACAGGATGGATAGAGTGAACCTTGGAAGAGGTAGTGATACACTAATAATGTTAGGAACATCTCATGTGGCATTGTCTGACCTACTATACGGCTGATCGAGAGAAAGTGGATTGTCTTCCTAGTTAGAGGAAATGGTAGGATAATGTAGGTTTCTTGGGTGGAGAATGTGTAAATGGATCTATTAGAGGAGATAAAGGTGGTATATGTGTTCACTTACTACTACCACCACCAACAAGTTGTCCACACCAAACTCAGAGTGTAGGGAGACAAGGGAGAGGTAAGTTGAAGGTGGTAAAGGATTCTATCCCATTGGATATAGGGATGATACGAGGTATGTTATTTGTCTTTTCTACCTTAACTGTAATAGTAATAGTCATAGGTGAGAGTCTTTAATTTGATTCCACTTATATGCTTTGATACATAGATATTTATTTTGAGCCCTTTTCTCATCTGTTGTTCTTGGACACTCCTATGATAGGTGGCTTAGTGATCACACACTTCTTCTGATGGAGTGACCTGAATCTTTGAGGAAAGAGTTTCATTTGGGATCGCATTATAGTAGCAATTATTCACTACAACATCATCTTAGGTATGGAATTATTACCTACAGTTCATGCCAAGATAGATTGTTTTAGGAGGAGTTTGTGGTGGTTCCATAGTAATTGGATGAACTTTTACATTATGGATGAAAAGGAAACCTAGTAAGCATTGTATAGACTCATTCATTATAGGGTGTAACCGATTAATCATCAGTTCGATAGAATTACCCTTGGTGATATAGATACTATTAGATTTTAGTTCCTTGAAATGGTGGTGGAGTACGAGGATTTATTTCCTAAGGATGTTCCCAGAATACCTCCCCATAGATATATATAATTATATGTTGATCTAAACTATAGGATTACCTTTATATCTATGCCAATATATCGGATTTCTCCTATAGAGCTTCTTAATATGAGCGTGCAGTTGGATGAATAGTAGAGGATGGGGTTTGTCATACCCCTTATTTCACTCTGGGTAACCCTAGTGTTGTTCTCTAAGAAGTTGATAGATGATCCGGGTTATGTGTGGACTACCATAACCTAAACTAAGTGATCGTTAAGAATAAGTATCAACTATTGAGGATCTATGTCCTATTTGATCATTTTATATGGGTAAGATGATTAGTGAAGATTGACCTCATATCAGGCTATCACCAGTTTCGAGTGTAAAATGAGAATATACCAAATATATAAATCTGATGTCTCTAGGTTTAATATGAATAATTGTTGATTTCCTTTGGTGTGAAGAATTACCCAATAGTGTTATTGAAACTCAAAAAGTAGATATTTCAACCATTCTTAGACTGGCTCATGGTACTATTCCTTAATGATATCCAATTGTACTCAGAACCTAGGGAGGAGAATGTATTACACTTGAGGATGGTTTGTATGTACTCTAATGGAACCAAATTTATAGGAATCTATCAAATTATTTGTTCAGTATTTAAGAGATAATATTTATTGTACATGTTATCTTAGTTGATAGATTATCTGTGGACCTGGAAAAGTCCATTGAAGTGTTATCTTGGGAACCACCTAGGAGATTGACAGAGGTGAAAAGCATCCCTGGTTTGATAGGCTACTATCATATATTCATCCCCAATTTATATAGGATGTCTTCTCTTTTGGTATATTTTAACCAAAAAGTGAATCCTCTCATGTGGACAAAAGGGTTCCCACATGATTTCATGGAGTTGAGGTAGAGATTGATGAGCACTCCCATCTTGAAATTTCTAGTGGAAGGGGTCAAGTACAAAATGTTCTATGATTCATCATGAACTGGTATTGGTAGTTTTATGATTCTGAGGAAAGTTTTTATTCCATATGATCTATGTTATTGAGAGAACATGAGAATAACTACATGACGCATGATCTTGAGTTATCAGTTGTAGAGTTTACACTAAATATGTGGTGACACTACCTTATGGGTGAGTGGTTTGTCATCCATTTAGATAAAAAGAGTATCAAGTATATCTTCACTTAGTAAGATCTTAATTTGAGATAGTGGTGATGGCTGGATTATGTCTAGGATTATGAATTTCGAAATTTCTACACTCTTAGTAAGGGGAATGTGGTTGAAAATGATCTCAATAGGGGATCATGTTTGAAGTTTCTGGGTGATGCAATAGAGTAGTTAGGATCATTTTTTTTTATCCATTGTGGATGGGATTAGAGAATCTTACCACATGTCATTGGTCATTAATCCTCTACTTTTATAGATATCAAGGGAGGCATAGCATGGGAATACCCACTGTGAGACCTTACACTCTCATCAAACAACTAGATATCCTCATGGTGGATTTTCTGATGGTGGGGAGCATGTCATCCTTATTGGAGGATGGAGGATAGTACAAGTTTCAATGAGTAAGTAGGTACTAATGGGGTTAGATAATTTAACCATAGTGGTATATCCAGGTGTTATGAACATGTACGAGCTACATTGGTGGTAGTTTTGGTGCACAATAACAAATAAGTGAGTTTCATAGTTTTTCTCTCAATTCCGTACTTTTCAAAAAGTAAAGGTTAAGAACCAAGTTCCATTGGGTTCAGCTCAACACCTCAAGGTTCTAAAGTGGAATTGGGATACGATATCCATAGACATCATGATGGGGTTACCACAAATGTACAAGGGACACAATTCCATCTGGGTAAACGTAGAATGACTCACCATGTAAACTGACTTCCTAGTTATTCAAGTGTCGTGTTTAGTAGAGATCTTGAAATTTCTATACATGAAGGATATAGTCTGACTCCATGGAGTTCCATTGAAAATCATTTGTAACTATGATTCTCACTTCAAATATTAGTGATCAAATGTGTTATAGGTGGATTTTGTTAGTAGTTGCATATAAGAATGACTTTTAACCCTAATATATGTTGTTAGATTGATCGGACCATTCAGGTTTTGGAGGATGTGATGTGGACTTTTGTATTTGATATTTTCCATAGTGAGTAGGATAATCTACCATTGGATTATTTTGTATACAAAAATAGCTACCATTCCACAATCAGTATGGAACCATTCAAGGAATTTTATGGGAAACTATATAGGTCACCCCTATATTGGACTGTGCTAAGGGATTCATCCCTTATGGTCCTAGAATTTGTGAGAGCCACTACAGAGATGGTTCAGATCATCCAAGAGTAGATGAGGATTTCACATAGACATAATTAGTCCTATTAGGATCAACGACAGAGACGTTATGAGTTTGAGGAGGGAGAACATGTATTCCAGAGAGTCTCAACTCAACATAAATTGTGGATATTGTTTATGGAGGAAAGATATCTCTGAGATTCATTATCGCATTCCAAATACTATGTAGAGTTAGGGATTTGGCATACAACTTAGCTCTACGATGAAAGTTTTCCTATGTATATGAAATCTTACATGTATCACAGAGGAGGAGTACTACTAAAAGAATATTATCTTTTTATAATAGGGGTATATTTGTTGAAAAAACATAATTTTTTGGTAAATTGGTTTACCAACATAAATTTTTTTATCTCTAATTTATTGGTAAAACCATTATCACTAAATGTTATTATGATAGATAAAATAGTTTTGTTTCAATTATAATAATTCCAATGTAAAATATATATGTTGGTTAAAATTTTTATCAATAGATTCGTACAACCGATTTATCTGTTGAAAATGTAATCACCATCATTTATCTTTACATAGATAATATTTTTAATAATATTTTAAGAAATAAAAACAATTAATATCTATTTGAAAATTATTTTTAAAATAAAATATTATTCATGTGTATTCCTATATTTGATGCTAAAACATTATATTATATTTTCTAATCTAACTATATAATATATTTATTATATAATAATTATAAAATTAGCTTTTATGAAACTCCAACGAACTGAAAGTTTCATTGAAAAAACATGTTCAAACCTAATTTTAGAAAATGATCATTTCAAGCATCAGTTATCACTATCCTAATTCACACTGGTGATGAGATCCATAAATGTAAGTAGGTCCCCTTTATTTGGGTCCCTTTTCTTGAAAGTTGTACTCATGGATTGAAGTATATATCTATGAGATGGTTCTCATTGGAATGGTTCACTAAGAAGGTCCCTTTATGTTTTATTCAGGTCCCCTTTCTTACAATTATACCTATGAATAGATGAATACTTCAATGATAATGTTTCCACTATCATAGTTCACCACTCATGTTAGAAAATCTCCTTTCATACACATGTGGATGAATCATTTCATCCCCTATATCACATGGAAAAAAAAGAACAAACATCATCATATAGTCAAAATCAAATTCATTTCAAAGAATAAATATATAAATTTCAAATAGGATCTTTAAAATTACTGCATAGATGGTTATGAATAACTAAAATCATAACAAGATCACAAAAACTGTGTTGATTAGTCCAATATAATTTACTATTTTAGGTACATTTAAAATTTTAGTTTTTAGAGCATGGTGGAGAATGATAAATGGTAGAAAGAAACAATTACTTATATTTTTTCAATGAGATACTCAAAGAGCATCTAGAATTTTTTGTATCTGACCAAAATCACCTTCTGTACACATAATAAAGGTTCGTTTTCATGTGTCTAAGTGATTCACAATACAAAACATGAAATTTATACAACTCTGATAATGAATTTGAGTGACTCGTACAACTATAGTCACCTACAGCTACAACATTCATTTCATATCCAATATTAGATCTACCAGGCTACACCTGCAACAGAAAAAATCTCAATCACTAAACCTCTCCAAATAATGTTTTATGGATTAATAGGTATTCAAATAAATTTTCAACATTTCAAAATCTAGACTCCAACCCCCACAAAATCATGCTTGAGTTATAAAAATTGTTGGGAAATAAAAACTAAAACATTTTATATAAATTTTTACCATTACAGACTAGATATTAAATTTTTATATAAAAATGGGATTGTATTTCATAACAATCCAAAACTGAGCAGAACTTTTCTATGCTTTAAGACAATCTAATTTTTAATTTTTATTGAAAATGTATCTATCTATTTATAAAGACTATATTATACTAACACTAATACTTTATGAATAATATTTTACTTGAAAAATCCTAAAAATGTTCACACCTAGTGGAAATTGTTCAAAAAAATACAACCTAGTACATAATCCAATAATAGAACTACTTCACCTTAATATTCTGAATGTGGACATTCACAAACATTGAGTAAGTGAAGAAGAACATATTATAAGAATCCCTCCAGAATCTTTTTAGAAGTATACTTTATAAATCTTCCAAAAAGGGTGAGCTCCCTCTTCTTTGTTCCCGCACTCCACCCCATGGTAGTTATATCCTTTAATATAATAAGAAAACTTCAATTATAAACTGTTTTCATATGAATAACAAGGATAAAACCAAACAACTAATTCATTAAAGGAAAATAATATAATAATGCTAATAAGATGCACATACTCATCATGTGTTGTGGATAATTATTCAAAAAATGAAATAAAGTAAATGGTCCATTAAGATTCAATATCAAGTCCTCTAGGATACTAACATGAGTTAAAGAAACTTCGATGAAAAATACCAAATTTTCTTATGTATCCCTCTATAAATATAGGCTCCAATTAAAGACTTTTAATCTCCTTTAATATCTTATTTACTATAAATTTTAAATTTAGGGTTTTAAATTGAAATTAAAATCCACTGACCTACATCAAAATATCACGTTCCCTATACTTTATTCATTTCCTCTTTTGAAGTTAAAAATATATCTATAATTAATGTGGGTCATGGGCATGAGAATAAACCCTATGAATTTCCCAATTTGTCTAAAATCATTACGTGACCTGAAAATAAATCAAATGATACAAATTAGAAGATCCAAACAAGAGCTTTAGTTTACTAATTCAATAGAATAAGTATATCATCTTCATAATGTAGTTTACTAATTTAATAAAATCATATCATCATCATAGTGGTCCAATAGTCTTTTAAGTGATTCACTATATGATGTAAATGAAAATAAATTGTATGGTGTACCTGGGGAAAAGTATTTACTTTAAATATTCTTGAAATGTGGTAACATATAAATTGACTCAAGGAATATCATGTAACAACGAATCCTAATTTCCAAACTACATGTCATACATGTTTGGGTGATACTCACAAAGGTGATGTCCAAGCCATACCTTTCGACATGTACTGCTAATTTCTTAGAATAATAATCAAAGCTGTTGTATAATATTTTCTTCACCTGACATAACGAAACATATACAGTTTCAATTCCATTTTCAATCCAAATTCTTAGTACTACTCATTTTTTAATAATTTATAAAAAATAATAAGATTACAAATTAGAACATATACGCTGGTAAATTTTAAAATTAAACAAGAATATAACACTAAAATTCATATAATAAAACTAGTAATAAACAAAACTAGATCCAATATTTTTTACTAGCATCCAAATATGAAAAAAAATAACATAAAAAGGAAAATAAATAATAAATGAATAATAAATCCTCACTATAAAAAGGGAAATATCAGGAAACATGGAACTCTTCACTCACCTCAATTTCCTTTTGAAATTTTTCTAATGCCATCTAATTAAATTCTAAACATAATTAACACCTATAAGATCCCATGCATGTCCTATAAGAATATAAATTAATATGAATTATCAATAAATTTCTCAAAAAATTAGAAAAAAATTCTAGAATAAACCACTAGTGAATTTGTGCAATCACAACATGTCCATTGCATCTGCAAGATTATAGTACACTTAAAATATAAATCTAATACCATGAAATGTGTATGACAATTAACCTCTATTTTATAACATTTCATGAAAAAAAAAATTATATAATAATTACTTCTCAATACTACCAATTATTTATGTTGATTTATTTTAATATTAAATTATTAACAGATCCTTAACCTGTTTTAAGAGGATAAAACATAAAAATGAGTTAATAGTATGTATGTGGTTTATGCATGCCGTAATGGGAAGTCTAAAATTTATTCTAATTTCAGAGAACAACAACCAAAAATTTATCCATTAATATAGGGGGAAAATTAAGTTTCATAACATTTTTTAACAACTAATAAAAATATATAAATGTTAACCATGAAACTACCTTTGAAATAACATGTCCAATAATGAATTTTAATTACTAAAATAAAATTTGGTATTGATATAAAACAAAATTATGACGTAATCATATAAATATATCATGGTAATGTTAAAAATAAAAATTCAATTCAATATAGATATCAACTGTTATACATATATCAGATGATAAAATCTATGAACATGAGGTATATATAGTAAAAAATATTAAAAATATCATATTAAATATTAAACTAAATGATTAATGTAATAAAATTAATATAATGTATTTACACATTATAGTTAATGGGAATCGTATATCAATATGGGAATGTGAATCATACATCAATCAAGAAAATAAAAAACATTGAGATGTTAAACACACTCAATGAGAAAATAAATTTTGAATAAATAAAAAAATGAAAAAAATTATCCAAATAAGCATAAATGACTCCACTTCTTGTAAGATTATTGGGGGTGTATTCATATGTAAAAAATAAAAAACCTCCAATTAAAGGTGTAAACGTTTAATGTTGACTGTATGTTTTACTACAGTTTAAATAATGAATACAGTTTAGTTCAATTATAATCATATATGTACCTATAATAAGATGTATATATAATTCTATTCAATCACGACTTCAAAAAATAATTGGTTCATCCTTAAGGAGATCTTGGTCCTAGTCTTTTTAAATCAAAGCCTTTTTGTAACAGGTTATTTTCAAGTGTTAAAAATTATTCTCTTTTCAATAATAATAATATATTATAATTAAATATATCAATTTAAATCTATAATTTATGCTAGATTGAAAGGGTACATCACTTTTATAACAACTTCCATCATAAGGTATTCCCTAGACATTCACTTCTTTGAATTTTAAAATCCTAATATAAATTTCATTTATAATTTTAACTTTGAGAATATTCATCAATCCTAACAAAAAAATAAAGATCATCTTTTAATTTCATATACCATTGAGAATAATGTAGAAGAAAAGGATAATGGGGGTCATGGGATGAGAATGAAAACAAGGGAATGAGGAATACTGATTTATCGAATAAGTAGTTTGGTAATGGAGGCATAGCTGGAAAAAAAATAATGACAAAAAAATTAGTGGGTGGATGGTTCCTTGATTTTGGGATAAACTAAAGGGTGATAAACTGAATCCGGATAAATTGAAGGGGGAAGAACAGAGGGGGTAAATAGAGTGTCGATAAACCAATAGTAAACATAGCTGGAAGTGAATCAAAGGGGAGAACATGTGGTGTGCCAATGAACTCAGGTATGATTTCCCATATACTTTTCAAGTTTTCAAGATGCATGTTTTATGGGGTGAAGATCATGTGGTTTCTCCAATTCGTTATATGTGTTATTTTAGGATGACCTAAAAAGATATAAACCATGATTATATATATATATATATATCAAACAAAATCAATGATTTTAAATTTATATAATTCCACTATTTTTATTTGTAGTATTATAATTTATCTTTCTTGAGTTTACAAAAATTTAGATCATTTTTAAATAATATTAAATTATATATTGATAACGAATAATTTATTATATCTTATACTCCTAATAGTAAATGGTTTGGTGTAAATACAATTAATAAAAATATATTCAAATATTAGTAAATTAGATTTAATTATTATTATAATATAGATACAATTTTAATTGGTAATAAATAATTTGTTTGTGTTACCTAATTATTAATAATAAATATTTACGTTAGTAGATATAATTTTTTGGTACTTTTATGAAATTTCAAAAAAATATAATATCTATTAGAATTACTTTATTTTACTAATGGATATACTATCCAATGGAAAATTTATATTCGTATATGTCAATTTTTATAGTGTAAATGCATTGTCCATCACATGTTATTCACTTGGGAGAGATGTACATTGATGATGGAGGTACCTTGTCTAAGTACCTGGTAAAGATCAAGGATTTTCAGAAGAGGATCATTCATGGGTTATTTATTCCCCTAGTGTGTGTATAGTGGACACATAAGAATCTATAATAGAGTAGCTGGGAGTGGGAGACCCAGATTTAGGATTAGTATCCACATCACTTTTTTAGCTTTTTGTTTTGGATTTCCAGGATATAAATCAGCAGTTTGAGGAGAATGTGACGACTCCAATTTTTCTATTTATTATTTTATAATATTTTATGGGTTATTTTCGGAGTTGGGTGCTGAGACAGAATGAAATTAGAAGGACCAATGTTATCGAAATTAATTTTTAAAATATATTAAATATCACACATGTGATTTTTAACTTAAAAAGTAGACTAACTTCTTAAAGGACTCTCAGATTAGAAATTAGAGGTGTCCATTGAGTTTAGAGTATGGGTTTTACCATAGGAATGATATATCCTTGAAGCGCATCTATAACACCTCAAGAATTTAAAATATTTTCATGTTAGAAAAAATATTATTTTGTATCTCTGTATATGCAATTCGATTTTATTTTTTTGCTACACACCAGACTGATTTAGCTTGCATTACATGCAAGACTCGGTTTCACCTGCTTTTAAGGATGCACTTTTTTTAAACTAAATTTTGACAATTTTATAAATATTATTTTTAAAAATGTATATCATTTTTTTATTTTTATTTTATAAATTATATTAGGGTGAATTTTTGGGATTTTTATGAGAAACATCATTTTTTGATGAATAGTTAAAATTAATGTAATTTAGTTAGAAACAGCCATTTCGTTTAAATAATGATTAGTGTTAAATTATATTTTAAATTGGGATTTAAAGCCACAATAGATAAATTATTCCCATATTAATCCAATAAATTTCATTGGAATAATTTTTATATCTAAAATATATATAGAAATTTGTTTAACTTTTTAATGTTTTTGACTTTAAAAACATTCATTCTTGACATGTCTGTAGGATTTGTGTTAATATTAATATCCCCAAATCTATGATTTTAATTTTGAAAAATGGAGATACATGGTTGTAATTAGTATAATATTTTTTTTCTAATAAGATCATCATAACTTTTGACCAAAAATATTTATTACAGTGATTAAAATTAATTACGGTGATAAAGGTATGATTAAGTTTAATAAGTGACTAAACCTTAATCTTAATGATAATAATGACATGTAAACATGTCCAAAATACATTGGATTCAAATAATTTTATAATTTCCCCCACCTTCTTTTAATTTAATGTGTTACTGAGATATTATTAAATGGAATTTCCCAATATAAAAGTTAAGTAAGGAAAAATACAAAAAAGAACTATCCTTACCTTTAAAATTTATAAAATATATATATATATATATGGAAAACATCATATATTCAGTTATACATATATATTTGAAATATTAATGGTATGTTTTTTTAATAACAAATTATCAATAATTTTTTGAAATTGATTTGTTATTTAAATGCTTATGAAGCACCAAAAGGGTGATTATTTAGTTAATAATTGACTAAAATAAATGATACTACAAATGTTAAAGGTGAAGTATATTGATTGAATTGTTGTCATTAATTATTTATTTAGATTAATATGTCATGTTAAATAGTTTTAAACTTAATATATTTGAATTCTAATGTTGTTTTTATATTTTAGATTTAAAATTAATTAAATAATGTCCAAATTGATATTATTGTTATTTTAGAATAAATGATATTTTATTAAATGATTCAAAATTTATAAAAATCATATATTATGACAAGTGATTTTTAAGTGTTAATAAATATTAAATATGTTATATTAATGTACCAATTTATCTTTTATAATTAACATATTTATGAATATATTGTAAAAACACTGTTAACACGGTCAAGGTTTAAGCTGTGTTTTAGCGCGTCACATGCACTTTTTTTAAAATTAATTTCCAAAACACATGGGATTTTTATTTTATAAATTCTATATAATATTAATAATTTATTTGATATTTAGTTTCTAATAAATATCAATTTATTTTAGTCTTAAGGTATAAATTAATTAAATTAGAAAACTAGATGCTTTAATAAAAACGAAATGATAAAATTGGGGAATCTTGAAAGTTAAGAACCAAATTATTAACATGTACATATTTTCTAGAGAAGGGTTTAATAAACCATTCTTCCCATTTAATATATTATTTTTTTCATTTTGAGGAACATTATGTACTGTATACCTCTAATTAATGAATACCTTTTGGTATTTAAATGAGTGCCACTCCCTCTCCACTATAAAAAGGCAAGCACTCAACCCTTTGATCACACCTCTCAAGCAACGTTGGCTCATCCAAAATCATAATAAATAGTCTCAAATAATCCATCTCCGGGTCTTATAGTCATCTATTTGGTCATAAATCCATCCATGTAATCCTTTTGGTACCAACCAAAAGGAGTTACCCGATTAAGAAGTAAAAACCATCCTTAATCTTTTTAGTTTTTTTATTTTCCACCCCCTTAAATCTTCTTATTCTATGTTTATATAACGACACCAGTATATAAATATACTAGTGTGTTGTTATTTTAATATTTTTACCTAAAATTACACACACCTCTTTCTAATGGGAAATGAACATATTGTTTCTGTATACGACGTGCTAATGCATCAGGAAACAATGATTGTTCATTTTTACTTTACCACCTATCGTGGTGTCCATAATGATGAAAAATCTGTTTATATTAAATATATATGGTATTTACTATGTATTTATACTTATTTAATATTTTTATAACACATTCCTTTAATACTTATCATTTTTCATTAATATGATAACATCATTTGAGGAAGTGTAGACTATCGCCCCTTCGAAGCGATGTGATTCGATCCCACTATACATAGAACATATTAGAGATTGTTTTAATAAGTTTATGTAACATATATAACATTAATATGGTACTATAAATTTAATATACATATGTATAATTTATTTTTTATTCTTTTAATACAACAATGAAATGAAACTAGCGTTCATACATACGTACGGCCTACCATCTCCATGAACGGTGCACATTATTTCTAATCTATAAATATAATGGACTACTATAAATACATATATAATGATTATATGTGATAATTAAGTGATGTTTAAAATTATGAATATGATTAAACCATGATCTAATTAATTATATCAACAAATAACAAGTTATGGATTTCTCGAGAAAACTAGGCAATTAACACTAGAAATAGTGAAATTAATGAAAGTGGTTAACAAATAGCTAATGAGATCTTATAAGAAGTTAATATAGGAAATTATAAAAATTATTATGGTAATATTATAAGTTATTGAAATATTTTAAACCACTTTACAATATGATAAATACCCAAAAATAAAATTAAGGTTAAGGTAAGGGAATTTAATCTCATTTTACATTTTATTGAGACATATTTGTTATTATGCTCCAATTCAATCTTATTTGGTGTATATAGTGCCTTTTTATTGTTATATAATGAATAAATTTATTATCATGATATTATAAGATCCATTTATTTTCATAACATTCATGATATCATGATTAAAATGTTTCAATGTGGTTTGGGACACTTTGGAATGTTTAAATATTATTCTTCTCAAGATTGTTTATAATGATTATCTTATAAATAGAACTTGATTTTGTGATTATTAACCTTCTCTTAAAAAATCAAATTATTGTAATAATTTTTCATTGTAAATTAAATGAATATCCATATTCTCATACACATTATATTATTATTTCCTAAACTGTATAACATTTTACAAATTGTGTTTACTTTAATAGTTATTTGATTTACTCAGGAATAAATAGTGAATCCATATTTCACATTCAATACGGTTATTTGATAAATTGTATTTTTTTTATTTAATTTGAGGAACTCTTTGGATAGGTATTGATGGGTGGATCCTTGACTTTATATAGCACCTTGATGCGTCATTAGGTTCTAAGGAGACAAATTAGTTACGCAAATTAGAATAGTTTATATTGTCTTGTGAAAGGTATTAACAGTAAAGGTTTTCATGTGCCTCACACATGAAGAACATTTTAAAATAATTTCCATCATTTATTTTTAATTAATATTCATCAATGATATTTTTTATCGAAATATCTATGGATACAATTCAATTCAGTTCATTGATCAAATGGCATGTGTTTTGGTTTCATACCTTGCCATATTAATTTCTCTTTATCTAGTTAATTAATTAGAATGTTTTATTAGTTATTTATATTTACAAGTTCATTTATTCACATTGATCCATTATTTCTTCATATTTACTTACCATTAATGAGTATATGAGTTCAACCATATTATTTTTTATTTCTCTAGGTTATGAAGAATGAATCTTTCGATAAGATTTTGAGGATAAAGTTTATTCCATTTTATTGTGTACCATGCTAGTAATTTCTATTTCCAAATGTATCATGGATATAATGTATGTAATATGGATTTACAAGATAGATAAATTGATTGGACCTTTTGGATTTTATTCCTTGTAATCATGCCAATGTAATAAAATAATGCATGAGTTCCATGCTTCTGGGTCACGGTATTAAAATTGGAATCAAAGGAAGTTTTTCTTCAACCTTAGAAACTAGATCTCAAAATACATAGATTATGGAACAAAACCCTAAGGTATACATTGATTATAATAATATAAGAACATTTTATAATTTTTTTATGGTAGATATTATGAGTGAATTAATAGTAATACATACCTATCTGGATAATACAAGTGGTTGTGGTCCTAGCACAGATGTGCCTAGAATTAATAACTCTGACAAGGTGTTTTGATCATGAATCAGGGTAACCTAGTATATAAAAATGGGATTTAGTTCACACCTACTACGACACTCATATGGGATAAACATAAGATAATTCACATTTTCCTTGAAACCCATTATTAAGGATTTAGAAGTAATGATTTCCCAAAAATAGCCAAAGTTTATGTTTCTATGATTCATGATGAATAAATTTATGTGATATACCATATTTGGAATTATATATTATGTTATTATTTAATACATTATATGCCATTTTTTAGAAACAACACCTTCTAAATGGAATCTGAACTCCACCGATGCATGTGATCTAAAGGGTAATAAGGATCAAATCATTCATGGTCTTAAGACAACATTTCAAAGGGAAATAGTCTCCCAAATATCCTCATTATATGAGGTAATAGTATCATCTAACAATGATATGTGTGAATAATTACCCAATTATTGTGTATTCAAATGAATCCAAGAAAAGAAGAGGTCAAATGAGAACCCTTAAAAGGGAATGAGCCAATGAGGGTCAACGGAAAGAAGGATTTTCACACATGTGATAATTGTGGAAAGAAACACTCTAGTACTTTCTTAAAGGGAATGGGAGCTTGTTATCCTTCTCCAAATCATCTTTTTTGTTTTTATAAAAGCCACTTTGAGGAGAAAGTGGGAACCACACAATCAAATTACACCATTCAAAAGGCCTCCGTAGGAACCAAATACAAAACAAAAAGGCCACCATGATACCATTTAATGTTCAAATCACAAAACCAAATACAATTTCAAAAGTCCTCATGGGAACCACTCGTCAACACAAACCTCAATGGGAGTTTGTTATAATTGTGGAGAAAAGGGGGAAAAGTTCATGATTTTAAGAGAAATAAAGAATATTGCAATGTTAATTTCCACTACTATAAGGATATGTGACACTATGCAACTCAATGTATCAAGTGTCAAATTATTATACCCCAACAAATGCTATTGGACAATAGTGAAGTAATGCTACTACCAGAGATAAATAAAAAAGTTTAAAATTCCTATTAAATAATTATGTAATTTGAATATTTTATCAGTGATTTACTAGTTATAAGAATTATGATGTATAGGAGGATTGTAATACAGTACTTTTTCATTAAGTATTTTAGATTATATGCTCAATGGTACTAAGAAATGTTGATTCAGCAGTAAGTTAAATTTTTCAGAAAACATAATATTAAGGGAAAAAAACCCCTTAATGTGTTCATAATGTTAATATAATGATGAATAGACCATTTATTTGTATACGTGTTGACTACCTTATAACGGATTAATTACTTGTCTATAAGTGGTTTATTCTATAATTGATGGAGTTTTCAACACTTATGAATTAAAGGAATATATCTAATAACATGTTTCTTAATTAAAGAATAAGGAATCATATATATTTCCTATACGGATTTATGGAAATATGAGTTATTACCATATTTCAAGAGGATCCATGATTAAATAATTCACATATTTTGGATGTGAAAATTTAGAGCTACTTCATATTGATTAATGGTTAATGAAAAGTTCATTTTGGAAATTCCGCTACCATCTTTCTAATGTATTGGATCATAATCTTCTTCAAAAGTTACCAGTTTACGAAATGGATTATAATTGGATGAAATTTTAGATGATAATTTATTACTTCACTATGTGAAGCATATTTTGTAAAGACATGAAGTGGAAATGGTTCAAGGAATAACCAAATTATAAGATTGTGTTTATAAAATACAAATTTTTATTTACTTATATTCATCTAGAGTGAATGATTTTCTCATGTCTAGAAAAAAGGGTTTTGAATCAAACAAAATTTAGTACCTTCTCTTACAATGAATGAAATTCCCCCTAGATCATCGCAGATTTTTGGACATGTGATTGTGAAATTTCTCCTAACCGTGTTCTCTAGCACCCTCTATCAGAACATGATTGTTATATTTTTCCTGTGTATCCATGTTTCCATTTCCCACCAATGTTATCTAATAAGGTAAACTAGTTATGTGATCATTGTACTCTAATTTCTCTTTTATTAAGAATATTTTTTATTAACCCTATTTACGATGTGGGTTTTTCAAAAATAGTTTATATTCAAATATCAATCCCTTGATCACCAAGATCAAGTTTAAATTGTGAGGACACAATTTAATTATGTTAGGGAGAATGTAATACCATAGGAATTTAAAATATTTTCGTTATATAATAAATATTTGTTGTTTCTCTTTATATGAAACACCATTTTAAGCTTACGTTATACACCACACTGAGTTAGCATGCGTTACATGCAAGATTGGGTTTTAACTCCTTTTAACGACGCACTTATTTTATTACTAAATTTTGATGATTTTATAAATTTTATAAAGTATATTTGTACAAATAATTATCATTTTTGGATATAGAATATCAAAATTAGTTTATGGTTAACTTTTGGGATTTTTATTTAAAACATTATTTTTTGATTAATATTGAAAATTATTGTAATTTTGTTATAAAACTTTTTTTCATTTAAATAACAAATAGTGAAAAATTATATTTTAAATCAAGTTCCAAAGTCACAATAGATAAATGTTTCATATATTAATCCAATTTAGTTCATTGGAATCATTTTTATATTTAATTTAGATATAAAAACTTATTGAAATTTTGAGAATTTTCACTTTAAGAACCTGCATTATAGCCCCGTCTTTGAGATTTGTGTTAATCTTAATTTCATCTATGATTTGAATTTTTAAAAATGGAAATACACAGTTGTATTTGGTATTGTATTTTTGGTCTAATAAGATCAACTTAAATTTTCATGAAAATATTAGTGAAGGTCATTAAATTAATTATTGTGATTAAGGTAAGATTAAGCTTAATAAGGGACTAAAACTTAATCATAAGGACTGAAATGACATATAAACTTGTCCTAAATCCATTGTATTCTACTAATTATGCCATTTCCCAACTTGGTTTTAATTTTATGGGTTATTTTGATATTATTTAATGGAATTTCACTATATAAAATGTTAAGTGAGGGAAAACAAAAAAAAGAGATCTTTCCTTACCTTTAACATTTATAAACCATTTATCTTTGTAAAAAATTATATTTTATGTTATAAAAATACTTTTTAAAGATAAATGGTTTATTCTTATTAAAATAATTTATCAATAATTTTTATACATGGTTTAGTTAATAAAAATTCTTAAGAAATGCCAACATTGTGATTATTTAGTTAATAATTAACAAAAATAAATGCCAATACAAATATTAAAAGTGAAGTATATTGATTGAATAGTTATCAGTAATTATTTATTTAGATGAATATATCATGTTAAAAATATTTAAACTTACTATATTTGAATTAAAATCTTGTTTTTATATTATAAAATTAAAATTAAATAAATAATGTCAAAATTGACATTATTGTTATTTTAGAATAAATGATATTTTAAAAAAAAATTTAAAATTTATAAAAATCATATATTCTACCAAGTGATTTTTAATTGCTAATAAATATTAAATATCATATTTTAATGGACAAATTGATCTTATATAATTAATATATTGACCCATATACAGTGAAAACAATGTTAACATGGTGTGGTTTTAAGTAGTGTTTTAGCACGTCACATGCACTTGTTTTAAAATTAATTTCAAAAATACATGTTATTATTATTTTATTAATTATATATAATATTAATATTTTATTATATCTATATTTTATAATAAATATAAATTTATTTTATTCTTAATGATTATGTTAATTAGATTAGAAAACTAGATGCTTTAATAAAAATCAAAATCAAAAAATTATTGAATCTTTGAAGTTAAGGAACCAAATTATTAAAATCAACATATTTTTGTGTGGTGAAGATTTTCATTGACCATGAATCCCCATTAATCAATTATTTTTCCATTTTATAGGAACTTTAAGTAAGGTATAACTCCCATTAATGAATACCTTTTGGTATTCACAAGAGTACCACCCCCCCCCCCCCCTCGACTACAAATAGGAAAGCACTCTACCCTTTCCTCACATCTATAAATACACTTAGGATCATAGATAATCTACCCGAATAGTATCCAAACATACCTACCCTAGAACTAGAAGCATTCATTAGGGTATAAATCCATCCAAGGAATTATTTTTGTACAAACAAAAAGGAGTTATCTGATTAAGTGGTAACAAACTTCCTTAATATTTTTTGTTTTATTTCCATTCTCCACCCCCTAAAATCTCTTTATTGAATTATTGTATAATAAAAAAAGTTTAGAAAATATACTATGATTTTTTTATGTTAATATTTATACCTAAACTTACACACACCTCTATCTAATGGGAAACAAACATATTATTTCTATATATGGAAAACTACTACCTCATGAAACGATGATTGTTCATTTTTAATTTTCCAAATATTATGGTGGCCATTATGATGGAAACTCAATTTATATATGATATTTATGGTATCTATTATTTATTTATATTTATTTAATCCTTTTATAAAACATACCTATAATAATTCATATTTTTCATTATTATCTGAGGAAGTGTGGACTATCGCCCCACTAAGCGATATGATTTGTTCATGCTATACATAGAATGTTTTAAGGAGGTTTTAATAAACCTATATAAAATATATAAGATATATATTAGACTATAATTATAATATAAATATGTATCATTTATTTTTCATTATTTTAATACAACAATGAAAAGAAAGTAGTGTTAATGTGTACGTATGACCTACCATCTCCATGAATGGTGCACACCATTTCTAATCTCAAAATATAATTGACTACTATAAATACATATATAATGACTTTATATGATAAGTAATTCATGCTTTAAATTTTTTAGATGATGAAAACATGATATAATTATTGATATCAATAAATAACAAGTTATAACATACTCGAGAAAACTAGGAAATTAACACCCAAAATAGTGAAATTAATGAAAGTTGTTAACTAACGAGTAAAGAGATATTATAAGAAGTTAATATATTGTATTATAAACATGATTGTGGTTCTAGAATAAGTTAGTGACATATTTTAATCCACAATAATTGAGGATAAAGACCACACAACAAAGGAAGGTTAAGGTAAGGAAATTTCTTCTCAATTTATATTTCATTGAGACTTATTTGTTATCATTTGCCAATTAACTTTTATTTGGTTTATATACTATTTTTTTATTGTTATATAATTATTAAAATTATTATAATGATATTATCATTTTCATTTTATTTCATTATTTTCTAGATATTATGATTAAAATGTTTCAAAGTGTTATGGGACACTTTGGAATATTTAATGATTATTCTCCTTGAGATTGTTCTTAAGAATTATCTTTGCAATATCACGTAATTTTTTGATTGTTAACCATATATTGAAACAATAAATTTATTGTAATAATTTTTCATTGTATATTTAATTGAATATCCATATTCTCATATAATGGATATAAGTATTCCCTAAACCGTTTACCATTTTACATATAGTGTTTACTTTATTAGTTATTTGATTAACTAGGGAATAAATAATAAATCCATATTCTCATTCAATATAATTATTTTATAAGGTGTATTATAATGATGATTTGATGTTAGGAAAGCTTTATACTGGTATTAATGGATGGAGCCCAGAATTTATACAACTCCTCGATGCATCGACAGGTTCTTAGGAGAAAAAATAGTTGTGAAAATCAGAATAATTACAACCATATTGGGAAAGGTTTTAACAGTATAGGTTTTCATATTCCTTAGACATAATTTCCATTAAAGAAATAATTTCATTCATTTAGTTTTATTTATTATTCATCCATGATATTTTTCATCGACATATCTATGGATACATTTCATTTCAATCTGTTGATTAAATGGCATGTTTTAAGTTTTTTAACTTTCCATACTGATTTTTCCTTCTCCTATTTTATGAATGAAATTTGTTATAAGTTATTAACCTTTACATTTTAATTTATTCTCATTGATATATTATTTCTTTCACTTTACTTACCCTTATTTATCATTTGAGATCACCCTTATTATGTTTCATTTCTCTAGGTAATGAAGAAAAAACATTGAATAAGCATTCAAGGATTCAGTTTATTCAATTTTATTATGTATCATGTTTGTAATTTTTATTTAAAAATGTATAATGGGTATCATATATGTAATTATCCTTTCCATGATAGTTAAATTTATCAGTCCTTTGGGATTATATTCCTTTTAATCATGCTAATGTAATAAATTAATGCACCGACTTTGGGCTTCTTAGGTCGGGGTATTTGTAGTACCCCGGTTTCTAATATATAACCCTTACTTTATTGTTTTTATTTTTATAAGTGTAATGGTAATGTATGGGAGATTTGGGATTTGGGTGAACATTAAATAAGTTTATTGGGGGAAAGGGGTTGCGAATGGGCAGAGCTTGGTTTGTCTAATCCATATTGAAATCCTAGAAGAAATCGTGTGTGGTAGCAGTTTTGAGGCAGTAGCATCATAACAATGTGTGCACGGTTATGGAGACCATGAAGGTAGGATATGTGAGGGTTTATTTAATTCAATATCTAATGCATGGTTTGCACACAGTTTGTCTGACCATGAGAACTAATCATCCACATAGTTAAAATTCGATCTTAAAAAATAGGATCTCACTCGTTTTTCCTCTAACTCCATTTTGATCTCCTTAGTGGCCCTAACTTGGAATTCTTATCCATTGAAGGTAAGAGAACCTCTCCCAACCGATTTTGATTCAATATAGATCTATCCCTTGGCATTTTTAATCCCTATTATTATAGTAAGTTTCATTATTCACCGTTCTTGTCACGTTTTTTTAGATCTACATAGATCTACTTCTCTGCCCACTCAATTTATAATATCCACACTCATTATGGGTAGATATAAGATTTTAGAAGCCAAATATGATGATATTTGGTATTTTTTGTAAGAGAATAGATCTAAGGTGGTTTCATGGATAATCAACATGGTTTTCTTTAGCGTTCTTTGTCAATTTTTTGTTTTCTTAAAAATAGTTGAGGTAGGTCATTTCAATCTAAAATCATCTTAGTATAACTGAATGTTATGGTTTCAAATAGATTTATTTTTGTGTATTTGATTGTTAATTGGCTGATTTATGATTTCTAGAAACCCTCTTTGGTGTTGAATGTGGAAAATCTAGAAAATGAATGCTTTTTATTAAAGTGTTTGACTCTTGATTTTAAAATGAAGATTGTAAAATGGGATTTTTCTAGAATGATGGTTGATGGATTTAATAAAAATGGTTTTCTAGACAGGGAAAGACTTTATTGATATGAAATGGGTTTTGTAGAATTTAATTATTTAAATGGGTTTTAATAAAAGAATGGTTTTATTGAAATTGTTAGAAATGGTTATTTGAAATGGTTTCGGCATAATAGTGGTGTGCGTGTGTAGATCACATTTATGAGGATTATTTTAAATATGAACTTTTTCTCAATGCCAAAGGTGTAATGGTATATGGGGTATAATTATCATGTAACGAAATGGTTTATTGACGAGAGACCACCCATGATTATGGAAATTTAATTATAAAGCATGTAACACCCGAGACTTTTATGTTATATAAATCATCAAAGGAATATTTTTCTACACACAACACTTTCTTGGCTTGCTTTACACGAAATCGCAACCTTCCTCGATAGCTTGCGTCGTACGCAATACCGAGTTTCACTAAATAATGATATGCTAATAAAATATTATTAAAACTAGCCGTTATGAATAGTAATAACCACTTTTTTAAATTTTATAAATTTTATTTTTCAAAATGGACTTCATTTTTGGATTCGTAATATCGAAATTAGCCTAGGGTGAAATTTTGATATTTTTCTAAAAACTTTCAATTTCTGATGAATAGTGAAACCACTAAGTGGTAGTTAAAAAAACTGAATTTTTCATAAAACTTAATTTTACCACTTCTGTGATTGGAATTTCGAAAATCTGAGAGAAACGGTTGATTTCAGTAAGTAAAATGTGGTTCAATGAGATGAAAATAATTTTTTGGTGAATAGTAACTTTTTACTTTTGTTTACCACGGTTAAAAGTAAATAGGGAAATTAAGGGTAAAAATGATATTATTATTACCCTAACACATGTCCTAATTCTATTGGACAAGTTTAATTCGACCAAAAACAACCTTAGTAATAAATTATGACCATTTAGGCCCACTTGGATTAGATTAGGACATTTATTATTAATTTATTTAAAGAAGGGTTAAAATAGTTGAAATCAAAGTTTAATAACTAGATCATTTTTAATATGGGGTTATACATAAGATAAACTCGACTATAAATATTCATTCGAAAGCTAAAAAGATTTCCTACATAATGGTATTTTATTTGTAATTTTTAGACATTAAATAATTTAATTTAATTATGACACAAAGATGATGGAGTAATTATCTTATTAATGAAATATTGACATAATTGATGTTATAAACACCAAAATAAATGTAATTTGACACTTTTTATTAATTCCACTAATTTTATAGATTAATATGACATGTTATTATTGATTTAATTAAATTTTTTAGAACTAATCATTCTGTTATGATTTTCACAAAAATTAATTACTAAATAGTGTCAAAATTGACATAAAATAGTTTTTAAAAAAATATTATATTAGTAATTGTTATTTTATTCCTAAAAATCTAATGTTCAGCCAAATTACTTAGATAAGGTTATATATATTAATAATAAACAACTTGGGGTTCTTTTGGCTGCTTATAGTAAGTTTATTAACCTTATAGTATAAGAACACAAGAAGACACGGTAAAAGTAAAATTATTTAACTTAATGTTAAATCTACATGATAAGGTTAAAATAGGAACATAAACTTGTCTAAATTCTATTGTATGAGAGTATTTCGACCCATACCCACCTTAGTCTCTAAATAAATCAATTTGGAGCTATTTAAAACCGAACTTGACTTTATAATAAAATAATATGTTTTGTTATTCCAAAGGTGCCCCTCTCCTCCCTTATAAAAGGGCACCTCCTCCCTCTCTTCCTCACACCACTTTTAGCCTTCAAGCTCGGCCAACCCCTAACACGTTCTCCTATCCACTTCTCTATAGACATCCTAGAGGTTCTGGTTTTCTTTAAAGACCTATTTTAGTGCCCTAAAAGGAGGTCTCAAAGAAGCACTTCAAAGAAGAGGTAATGTCTGTTACCGAGTCTTTCATGTTTATTTCTTCTTCCACTTCTTCTTATTTAGTTGTTTCATTATGAAGTAATAACATCAGTATCACTCATATACTGATATGTTATTATAAGTATGAAACAACCCTATTTCACCATCTATCCATCCTACGGAAAAAGAAATCACCGTGCGTGCGTACGTACGGAATACCGTCTCCACGCCGTGGTGTAATCTATTTTCCACCACCACCTTACTTGGATGGGTATAATGGTGTAAATAATGACTATATATGACTATTATAAAGTGATACTAATTATAAAATAGTATACATACACTCTAATACAATTCCACGATCATAGGAACGATATCATCACTCGTGCGTACGTACGGAATACCGTCTCCATGATGTGATGCGACTCATTCTACATGATCTTCATTTAATAATGATTATATAAATGAATTTAATGAATGAATATGATATATATTACACTAATAACATTCTGGAAATATGGTATCTATAACCTAAAGAGAATAATAAGAATTTATTCGACAAAACACGCATAAGAACAAAAAGTTATAAACACCCGAATAACAAGTAGCAATGAAATATTACTACTAAGAACCTAATAATATGACCAAATATGATATCATAAAAATTAGAATGATTCTGGAATAAGTCAATAACATTATTTAAATCATTATACAAGAGTTTCGGACACGTACAAAGCATATCGAAACTAAGGTAAGGGAAATGTCACAATCTCATTTTTATCCGAGATTGTTTATACTTTGGTATTTACTGGGGTGTATTTTATCATCCACATCCATGTTTCCTCAATATGTAATATTATTTCCATCAACCTATAATTTTTTAAATCCAATTTTACTATTTGGTGAGTTTTTAGTAAAGGATATGAAAGGAATCTTTTGTCGTTTTTTGTCTGAGGTACTTTTTGACTTTTCCGACAAAAGTACGAAGAATGTTTTTTTAACTTATACGGCATGAATGGATTTTTAAAACATTATTTCCAAGAAGTTTCCTTTACAAGTTTTCAAGTTTATCTTTAATCATCTTCTTTTAGTTTAGAATTGTACGACATGTTAAGAAAGGAAAAGTGTTTTTGAAGCAGAAAGGATATTTTCCTCAAGAATGGAGTTCAAGTGTTTTATCAAAATTGTTTTCCATATAAGATAATATAGGGTTATGATTCTATCCCTATCATTACATTGATTTGATTATGTTGTGATGGAATTATTTTTATGAATTCATTTATCTTATATGAATTGTTTTATGATTTCACGATGTTTAAGAATTCCATTTTTACTACATGGGTTATGCAATGATGTGTTATTTATGATTTTGTGGAACGCATTAGAATGGTATCATTATGAGATGTGTGGGACCTGTATCTCCCTCCAATACATTGGGTAAAGATTTTATATCTCATGAGATAGACATGGCTGGAACGGAAGGTTAAACTGGTGCAGTGAAACAGGACTGAAACGAGGAGTGAACTCGGTTCAGAAATGGACTTTGTCCACTAAGATAGTATTGGCAATGAGTCTTGACGAACAAGAAATGATTCTCTATGATTATGTTTGTATGCCACAAAGTTTCATGTTTTAAGTTATGATTATTGGGATTACATTTCACTACTATGATTTATCCCATGTTATGAAATTATGATCTCTTTTGCAGGTTAAGATTTCCAAAATGTTATGTTCTTATGAATATGATGTGATTGATATTTCTTTTTTTCCCCTTACTGAGCATTTGAGCTCAGCCTTTTGTATGTTTTGTTTCCCCAGGTTAGAAGAAGATTATTAAGTAGAATATTCCAAAAAGGGACTCTAGATATGATGAAATAAATGGGAGGAAAAGTAGATGCTTTATAAACCAGTTGTTTATGTTTCCCAGTTTCTAAAGACATTATACCTATACGGTCCTTTCTTGGTTTGGTTATATGTTGTAATAAGTGTGCTTCAATTCTGAAGAAATAACAATGTATGTAAAGTATGGGTCATTATAGTTGGTATCAGAGGAAAGGTATAGTCAACCTTTGGAAACTAGGATGTGAAAGCCTTAGTAAGAACCCTAAGGATAAGTCTAAGCATAGAACACAATCTTAGTGTTTTAGAAATTTCCATGAATAACCTAGGATAAGATCTTAAGTGTGAAATTTTATTCTTGATTATGTGGTTTTCCTATTATAATTAGTGTTGCTCACACTATTCTTCTTGGTTTTAGTCAATGGCTGGAACCCGAAGGAACCGTGTTAATGCGGAAGGCGACGGGCAATGCAATGATTGTACCCCTGAGCAACCAAACTTTATGGGAGCTGGAATGCATAATCTTGTAGCCATGATCACACAACATTCTCAAGATATGAATCATGCAGGACTTCCAAATGAGCAAAGGAAGGAGCAACATTCTGTTGAATCCTTCATGAGACAGTGTCCACCTTCATGTAGTGGGTCTACTGATCCATTAGTTGCTGAACAATGGATTAGTACTACTGAAAAGATATTTTCAGTTCTTCAATGTTTTGAGCAAGATAAAGTCATCTTAGCAGTGTATCGTTTGGAAGGTGATGCTGATAAATGGTGGAATCTTATTAAGAATACGAGGCAAAGGGATGAAATTTAGTCCATAGAATGGGATGAGTTAAAGAACTTATTTTTCAATAAGTACTTCCCTCGTATTCTCCGAACAAAGATGGAGAAATAGTTTCTTGAACTGAAGCAAAAGGACGATGAATCTGTTGGTACCTATGAAGCAAATTTTACAAGACTTCCAAGGTACGCTTCTGGTATTATTATCCAAACTGAGAGTAAGATCGATCGATTGTTTGGTGGATTAAAACCAAGTCTTTGAAGGGCCTTAGCCATAAGGGACTTCAATAACTACGAGGAAATCATTCGATGTGCTCTCAAAGTTGAGATGGAGATTGGAGTAACCCATCAGTCATATGGGCTTGATAAGAAGAGGAAAATGGAATTCAAAGGAAAATCTAAAGAGCACACTAAAAAGAAGATGATCTTTTCATTATGCTCAAAGTGTGGAAAGAAACATGGAGGGAGTTGTCTTAAAGGGACAAGTAAATGTTTAAATGTGGAAAGGAAGGTCATCGGGCATTTGAATGCTGCGATGATGGGAAGAAGATGTCTAATGATGCAAACAAAGGAAGGGATACACAGAATGAACCTACTACACTTCAATGTTTCAAGTTCAAGGAGATGGGACATTATGCCAATAAATTCCCTAATCCAAGGGTTGATGATGATGGTCGACATCAACAAACTCTTAAGGCTAAAGACAAAGGAAAGTCACATGCAATTTCTATCAGCGATGTGGAGTACGATAACGATGTGGTGAAAGGTACACTTACCATCCACTCTAAATTAGAAAATGTTTTATTTGATTCTAGATCCACCCACTCCTTTATTTCTGAAGAATTTTCTAAGGGTATCACCGTATTACCTCAACAATTAGATGTTGAGTTAGCTGTGACAACACCTAATGGCACAACAGTCACATCAAAAGTTTATAATTCTTCTCTGATTGAAGTTTGTGGGAAAGTGCTTCCTGCAAATCTTGTGATCCTTCCTATAGTGGAATTTTATGTGATTCTTGGCATGGATTGGCTTTCTCTACATGTATCTCATATCAATTTCGAAAGAAGGGAAGTCACATTTCATATTCCAGATCAATCTATGATCGTTTATCGATGCAAGGATGAACATAACCTTCCAGTGGAAATTCCTTCCATCTTATGGGTCTTGATTCCACTAAATGAAGGTTATTTATCTCAAATGGTTGGAGAGAAACTCACAATTAAGAATATGCCCATTGTATGGGAGTTTGATGATGTCTTTTTGGAGGAATTACCGAGTCTTCCACCGAATCGTGAAGTTAAGTTTTCAATAGAAATCGTACCAGGTGCTTTGCTTATTTCAAAGACACCTTATAGAATGGCCCCAATTGAGTTGCAGGAATTGAAGAAGCAACTCCAAGAGAATCTTGATAAGGAGTTCATATGCCCTAGTGCGTCACCTTGGGGAGCACCTGTTCTGTTTGTTAAGAAGAAAGATGGACCAATGAGACTCTTCATTGATTATCGAGAACTTAACAAGATTACTATCAAGAACAAATATCCTCTCCCGCTCATTGATGACCCATTTGACCAACTACGCGGAGCTCAATACTTTTCCAAGATCGATCTTCGATCAGGGTATCATCAATTAAGGGTCAAAAGGGAGGATATACTAAAGACGGCTTTCCGTACAAGGTATGGACACTATGAATTTATAGTGATTCCATTTGGTCTTACTAATGCCCCTGCTATCTTCATGGATCTAATGAATAGAGTCTTTAGAGACTATCTTGATCAATTTGTGGTAGTCTTTATAGATGATATTCTTGTCTATTGAAGAGCAAGGAATAACATGAAGATCACTTGAGAATTATTTTGAAGACCCTGAGAAAGGAGAAGCTTTATTCCAAATTTACCAAGTGTGAATTTTGGCTTCAAAAATTTGCATTTTTTGGGTCAAATAATCTCAAAAGAGGGGATATCTGTGGATCCAGCAAAAATAGAGGTTATTGAAAGATGGTTGAGACCAACAACAGTAACTAAGATCCGAAGTTTTCTTGGTTTGGCTGGATATTATCGACGTTTTGTGAAAGATTTTTCACTATTATCTAATCCACTCACCAAGTTGACTCGGAAAGGAGTTAAGTTTGTTTGGACGGAGGAATGTGAAGAGAATTTCAAGGAGTTGAAAAGAAGGTTATCTAGTGCACCTATGCTCACACTGCCTTGTAGTGGATAAAGGTTTGTGATCTACAGTGATGCATCCAAGAAGGGATTGGGGTGTGTTCTTATGCAAAATGATATGGTGATAGCTTATGCCTCACGACAGTTGAAAATACATGAGCAAAATTACCCAACTCATGATTTGGATTTAGCTACGGTAATCTTTGCATTAAAGATTTGGAGGCATTATCTTTATAAGGAAAGGTGTGACATTTATACTGATCATAAAAGTTTAAACTATATTTTCACACAAAAGGAGCTGAATATGTGCCAAAGAAGATGGTTGGAGCTGATTAAGGATTACAACTGCTCAATCCATTACCACCCTGGGAAAGCAAACAAGGTGGAAGATGCATTAAGTCGACAAGACCATGCTAGTTTATCCATGATGAGGATCACAAAAGATCCAATATTTATCGATTTACAAAGGATGTATCTTGGAATTATAATGAAAGGAGAAAAATCTTATCTTTCTCAAATGAATGTTCAACCATCTATACATGTGAAGATTAAAGAGGCATAGAAAGAAGATGTCGAGTTACAAAAGAAGGTGAGAAATGTTCCTAAATTCAACCTTGATTGTGATGGGATAATAAAGTTCAGGAATCGGGTTTGTGTTCCTTCCATCCCCGAATTAAAGAAGGAGCTGCTGGATGAGGCTCATAGTTCTTCATTCTCTATTCATCCTAGAAGCACGAAGATGTATAGGGGCCTGAAAGAATACTTCTGGTGGGATGGAATGAAAATAGATGTTGCCGAATATGTCTCTCGATTCTTGGTTTGTCAAAAAGTTAAAGCTGAGAGACAGAAGTCTAAGGGGATGTTACAACCATTACCCATACCCGAATTGAAATGGGAAAACATCACTATGGACTTTGTCACATGACTTCCTAAAACAACCAAAGGCAATAATTCTATCTGGGTCATAGTTGATCGTCTTACAAAATCTGCACACTTCATTTCTATTAGAGAGGATTTCTCTCTGGATCATCTTGCCAGGATATATGTAAAGGAAGTGGTAAGATTGTATGGAGTACCACATTCTATTATATCTGATCGGGATCCGAGATTTACCTCGAAGTTCTGGAGAAGTCTTCAGCATACTCTGGATATAGAGTTGAGTTTTAGCACTGCTTATCATCCTCAGACAGACGGTCAGTCTGAGAGAACAATTCAAACTCTAGAAGATATGTTGAGAGATTTCTCTATGGATTTCAAAGGTGGTTGGGATCAACACCTACCTTTGGTGGAATTTTCTTATAATAATAGCTTTCACTCTAGTATTCAGATGGCTCCTTATGAAGCTCTCTATGGAAAGAAATGCAGGACTCCAACTTGCTGGGATGAAGTTGGGGAAAGAAAGCTATTAGGACCCGATCTCGTTGATGAAATGGCAGAAAAGGTCAGATCTATTCAACAACACATAAGAGCAGCTCAGAGTCGACAGAAAATCAATGCCGACAACCGAAGAAAAGACCTAGAGTTTGAAGTGGGTGATAAAGTGTTCTTATGAATATCTCCCTGGAAGAGGGTTATGAGATTTGGAAAGAAGGGGAAGTTGAGCCCTAGATATATCGGTCCTTTCGAAATACTGGATCATGTTGGGAAGGTAGCTTACCGATTGGCGTTTCCACCGAATCTCTCACAAGTTCACGATGTGTTCCATGTATCTCTCCTGAGAAAGTACATACCTGATCCTTCACATGTACTCAGCTAAGAAGTTATACCGCTAGAGCAAGATCTTTCTTATGAAGAACAACTGATAGAGATTCTGGATCATAGAAAAAAAGTACTACAAAACAAGACCACTCGATTGGTGAATGTTTTATGGAGGAACCACCAATTAGAAGAAGCTACATGGGAGCTTAAGGATATGATGAGGGAGAGGTATCCTCATCGGTTTGTTACAAAGTGACGAATTTCGAGGGCGAAATTCATTTTAAGGGGGGTAGAATGTAACACCTGAGACTTTTATGTTATATAAATCATCAAAGGAATCTTTTTTCTACACACAACACTTACTTGGCTTGCTTTACACGAAATCGCAACCTTCCTCGATAGCTTGCGTCGTACGCAATACCGAGTTTCACTAAACAATGATATGCTAATAAAATATTATTAAGACTAGCCCTTATGAATAGTAATAACCACTTTTTGAAATTTTATAAATTTTATTTTTCAAAATGGAATTCATTTTTGGATTCGTAATATCGAAATTAGCCTAGGGTGAAATTTTGGTATTTTTCTGAAAACTTTCAATTTTTGATGAATAGTGAAACCACTAAGTGGTAGTTAAAAAAACAGAATTTTTCATAAAACTTAATTTTACCGCTTCTGTGAGTGGAATTTCAAAAATCTGAGAGACACAGTTGATGTCAGTAAGTAAAATGTGGTTCAATGAGATGAAAATAATTTTTTGGTGAATAGTAACTTTTTACTCTTTTTTTACCACTGTTAAAAGTAAATAGGGCAATTAAGGGTAAAAATGATATTATTATTACCCTAACACATGTCCTCATTCTATTGGACAACTGTAATTCGACCAAAAACAACCTTAGGAATAAAATATGACCATTTAGGCCCACTTGGATTATATTAGGACATTTATTATTAATTTATTTAAAGAAGGGTTAAAATAGTTAAAATCAAAGTTTAATAACTAAATCATTTTTAATATGGTGTTATACATAAGATAAATTCGACTATAAATATTCATTAGAAATCTAAAAATATTTCATACATAATGGTATTTTATTTGTAATTTTTAGACATTAAATAATTTAATTTATTTATGACACAAAGATGATGCAGTAATTATCTTATTAATGAAATATTGACATAATTGATGTTATAAATACCAAAATAAATGTAATTTGACACTTTTTATGAATTACACTAATTTTCTAGATTACTATGACATGTTAGTATTGATGTAATTAACTTTTTTCAAACTAATCATTCTGTTATGATTTTCACAAAAATTAATTACTAAATAGTTTCAAAATTGACATAAAATAGTTTTTAAAACAAATATTATATTATTAATTGTTATTTTATTCCTAAAAATCTAATTTTCGGCCAAATGACTTATATAAGGTTGTATATATTAATATTAAACAACTTGGGGTTCTTTTGGCTTCTTATAGTAAGTTTATTAACCTTACAGTGTAAGAACACAAGAAGACACGGTAAAAGTAAAATTATTTAACTTAATGTTAAATCTACATGATAAGGTTACAATAGGAACCTAAACTTGTCTAAATTCTATTGGATGAGAGGATGTCGACCCATCCCCACCTTAGCCTCGAAATAAATCAATTTGGAGCTATTTAAAACCGAAATTGACTTTATAATAAAATAATATTTTTAGTTATTCCAAAGGTGCCCCTCTCCTCCCTTATAAAAGGGCACCTCCTCCCTCTCTTCCTCACACCACTTTGAGCCTTCAAGATCGGCCAACCTCTGCCAAGTTCTCCTCTCCACTTACCTAGAGACATCCTAGAGGTTATGGTTTTCTTTAAAGACCTATTTTAGTGCCCTAAAAGGAGGTCTCAAAGAAGCACTTCAAAGAAGAGGTAATGCCCTTTACCGATTCTTTCATCTTTATTTCTTCTTCCACTTCTTCTTCTTTAGTTGTTTCATTATGAAGTAATAACATCAGTATCACTCATATACCGATATGTTATTATAAGTATGAAACAACCCTATTTCACCATCTATCCATCCTACGGAAAAAGAAATCACCGCGCGTGCGTACGTACGGAATACCGTCTCCACGTCGTGGTGTAATCTATTTTCCACCACCACATTACTCGGATGGGTATAATGGTGTAAATAATGACTATATATGACTATTATAAAGTGATACTAATTCTGAAATAGTATACATATGCTCCAATACAATTCCATGATCATAGGAACGATATCATCACTCATGAGTACGTACGGAATACCGTCTCTAGGATGTGATGCGACTCGTTCTATATGATCTTAATTTCATAATGATTATATAAATGAATTGAATGAAAGAATATGATATATATTACACTAATACCATTATGGAAATGAGGTATCTATAACCTAAAGATAAGAATAAGAATTTATTCGACAAAACACGTATAAGAACAAAAAGTTATAAACACCTGAATAACAAGTAGAAATGAAATATTACTACTAAGAAGCTAAGAATATGACAAAATATGATATCATAAAAATACGTATGACTCTGGAATAAGTCAATAACATTATTTAAATCATTATCCCGGAGGTTCGTACACGTACAAATCATATCGAACCTAAGGTAAGGGAAATTTCACAATCTCATTTTTATCCAAGATTGTTTATACTTTGGTATTTATTAGGGTGTATTTTATCATCCACATCCACGTTTCCTCAATATTTAATATTATTTCCATCCACCAATAATTGGTTAAATCCAAGTTTACCCTTCGGTGAGTTTTTAGTAAAGGATATGAAAGGAATCTTTTGTCATTTTTCATACGAGGTACTTTTTGACTTTTCCGACAAAAGTACGAAGAATGTTTTTTTAACTTATACGGCATGAATGGATTTTTAAAAAATTATTTTCAAGAAGATTCCTTTACAAGTTTTCATGTTTATTTTTTATCAACTTCTTTTAGTTTAGAATTGTACGACATGTTAAGAAAGGAAAAGTTTTTTTTAAGCAGAAAGGATATGTTCCTCAAAAATGGAGTTCAAGTGTTTTATCAAAATTATTTTCCATCTAAGATAATATAGGGTTATGATTCTATCCCTATCATTACATTGATTTGATTATGTTGTGATGGAATTATTTTTTTGAATTCATTTATCTTATATGAATTGTTTTATGATGTCATGATGTTTAAGAATTCCATTTTTACTACATGGGTTATGCAATGATGTATGATTTATGATTTTGTGGCACACATAAGAATGGTATAATTATGAGATGGGTGGGACCTATATCTCCCTCCAATGCATTGGGTAAAGATTTTATATCTCATGAGATAGACATGGCTGGAACGGCAGGTTAAACCGGTTCAGTGAAACAGGACTGAAACGAGGAGTGAACTCGGTTCAGAAATGGACTTTGTCCACTAAGATAGTCTTGGAAATGAGTCTTGACTAACAAGAAATGATTCTCTATGATTATGTGTGTATGAAACAAAGTTTCATGTTTTATGTTATGATTATTGGGATTAAATTTCACTACTATGATTTATCCCATGTTATGAAATTATGATCTCTTTTGCAGGTTAAGATTTCCAAAATGTTATGTTCTTATGAATATGATGTGATTGATATTTCTTTTGTTTACCCTTACTGAGCATTTGAGCTCACCCTTTTGTATGTTTTGTTTCCCCAGGTCAGGAAGAAGGTTATTAAGTAGAATATTCCAAAAAGGTACTCTAGATATGATGAAATAAATGGGAGGCAAACTAGATGCTTTATGAACCAGTTGTTTATGTTTCCCAGTTTCTAAAGACACTATACCTATACGGTCCTTTCTTGGTTTGGTTATATGTTGTAATAAGTGTGCTTCAATTCTGAAGTAATAACAATGTATGTAAAGTATGGGTAATTATAAATCATGCATAGTTGGATGTGTGAATAAGTGTAATTGAATGGTTATGAAAAAATGTTAGTGAGAAATGGTTTTAAAGCCTTGTTTGATTATATTTCTATAAGTACAAATTTCTTGAAAAAATTTTAAATATCACTTGTGAACTTTTAGTTTAAAGTGGTTTTAAAGATTATTTATATTTAGTACTAAAATATTTTGGAAAATTTTATTATAAAAACTATTTTATATAAATATTTATAACCTTTATATCCTAGTGGAATGAGTAGTGAAGTCATTATAGTAAGCGTACCAAGTTTTATACCCACCCTTTCTTTTTCACTTTGGTTCTTTTTCAAGTATTATCTTTTGGGTCATATTAAAAGGTAAATTATCACATGTATTTTGCACCACCAAGTGATACTTGGGCTTTTTGGAGATTTTGGAGCATAGATCTTGTGCATAATAGAGTCTTGTTGTTGATCTTGTAGTTCTGGCAGTTATCTTCTGCTTCTTACTTTGACTGTTTATTGTCTTCCACTATAATACACTTTGGTGTAGTTTGATATAAAGAAAATTGTTGAGTTGTCTTGTTTTTATCCTGAATCATATTGTGGTTGTTTGGTTAGTGGTTTATTTTATATAGGATAAATCGTACCACACTTACATTTTAAACCATTCGGAATTTATTTCCATCCTTTGGCATCTTTGAAATGTCACTAAAGGCCAAGTAATTATTCATTGTATTTCAAAGCCAATTGGAATAAGTGGATCATTACAAATGGTATCGGTTTGTTTGATCCAAAAGTTTCTTTGAGATAAATGGTATCAGACTGTTCTTTTCCCTGTGAAGCAATTAGTCATTAGTTTTCAAGGACTTTGTGTGGAAATTGGTTCCTTCCTATTCCTTGGGTTTTGATCTTAGAAATGAGTAGGATTGTTGGGACCTGAAATGTAGATCATAAAAAGACGTATCTAACCTTCTTATACTAAACATCAAGTTACTACGGAGTTGGGTACATAAGTGTTTTGGATACACTTTAAGGATTTTAAAATCTCATTGTCAAATGTTTAACCATGGAGATGAGCATGAAATGCATTAGAGGAATTACTTCCCACTATGAGTGCATACATCATTTTGAGTAATGATTTATGATTTTGTAAAAGGTGTAAATTTTAGAAAAATTAAGAAATAGTTTTCAAATGAATGATTTTAAAAAGGACTTGGTTAGTGTATTTTGAAAATGGTTTGATTTTTAAAATCAAGAATGAATTTTTTAGAAATGCTGGAATGGTAAAAAGATATTTTTGAAGAATAATATTGTGATAGTTGATGTGATAGAAATTTAAATTCTAAGACATCAGTCACTAGAGATTGAGACTTACCAATTTTCTTATTAATTTAGAAAATGGAACCTGGTAGATGGCATAGAAACCAACCAGAAGACACTATAGAGAATGTGGTTGCACCTGATCTATAGGTGAACCAAGAACTGGTTCAGAGTATTGTTAAAGCATTTCAATATTAGGACATGGGTAATATAAGGGATGATCCACGACTTGTGGATCATTCCATCTAGTTCATAAAGAAGAATCCACCCATCTTCTATGGAAATTTTGAACCCAAAAATACAGAGGTATGGATGAACAAGATTAATTGTATCTTTGATTTCATTACCACACCATCAGAGATGACACTACCACAAAATAGGGCAAGGGAAGTGCTACCCTTTATCAGTGCTAAATAGAAAGTGCTGATAAAGGGGTATTCCTTTATCAGCGCTATCTAAAAGCACTGATAAAGGGTACACCTTTATCAGCACTTTTTTTAGTTCTAATAAAAGGTAACATTTATCACCACTTTTTTTAGAGCTGATAAAGGTATCTATTTATCTGTGCTAACAAAGCGCTCATAAATGAATGTTTTATTAGCACTTTTATTTTAGAGCTCATAAAACATACCTTTATTAGCGCTTTTAACGAGCGCTGATAAAGGTTCTGTCTATTTTTATTTAATAATCCTAACAGGCCATCCTCGCTTGCACACAGTCAAGCTTTCATAGAAGCTAAACCAGGCCCCTTGCCACCGCGACCTCATCCTCCTCCTCCTCATCCTTGTCATCCTCCTCCTCCTCGTCATTCCTCCTCCTCGTCCTCCTCCTCCGCCGCCACCGCCGCCTCCGCCCCCACCCCCGCTGCCGCGAATGCCGCTGCCTCTGCCACCTCCACCCCCACTTTCACGACCGCTACAGCCTCTTCCACTATCGCCACCTCGCCATTGCCGCCACCACCGCCTTTACCGCCGCCGCCACCTCCGTCTCCGGCGTTGCCTCCGTTGCCGCTGCTACAATTATTGATACTCATTTTCAGGTAATTTTTTTTTTCTACCGCTTGAATTGAACGTGTGAAATCCTGATTTAAGGTGTTAATGAAAATATTCAATGGATGATATAGTGTATAATGGTTTTGTATTCATGGTTCCTTACATATTATAGAATTATGGAGGATCACTAGAGACTTGTGTGGTTGTTTTAGCCATTAAACATTCAGGTATAGAAAGAGATGGTGTAGTTGATCTGGAAGAATTTAATCATTACACAGAGTCATAATAAAGTCAATATGAGCCATTGGAATCAACTGCTGGTGTTTTATGTTAGTGATTAGGTCTTTACCATAGTTTTACATCCCTTGGGACATCAGTGGCTAGGTTATCAATGTCTGTTTTCACTGAGTAATGGGATAAACATAATTATTTTTGGTTACTAGGGAGTATTTCTTATTAGTTTCAGTTACCATCTGGTTTGATAACAATACATGATGTGTTTAATATTTTCCATTTGAGTAGGTATATTCAAGATCATTTACATGTGATTAGACGGGGGATATTTATCTTGATCCCGATAATACTTTTGTTCCCCATCCAATTCAAATTACGAATCTGGAGTATATGGTACTACATGATTAAACAACCACGAGTCTAGTTAATGTTGTAGTTCAGACAATATATCCATGATACATGGGGGGAATGAATCGTTGATGAGGTAGTAGTGTCCTTATTCATTAGAGGATACATGATCTTGAGGGATTTATGGGAGAAAATCATTTACGGTCAGGTGATTATAAAGTCTCATTACATTTTATGTGAGGTATTTTTTAATATTTTTTTGATTTTTTTGTTGAGGAATGCTGAGAAAGGATTTAGAGGACACATTTACTGGAAACTTTAGTGATCTTTAGGGAACTTTTAGAAACAAAACAGCATTTTTTAATATATTCTGAGAAATTACATGACGTGTAAATGGAGTACATGGCATTTAATGACCTCCAAAAATGAAAAATTAATTGGATGCACAATGTGAAAATTTTACATACTTTGTAATGGTTAAATATCATTTAAATAAAAAATATAATGTTTTAAATAAAAAGTGACTTGTTTTTTAGTCTAGAGGTTTGCATGTCGTGTAAATGTATTACATGTAGTGTTAATGTCACAGAAAAGGTTTTTTGGGATCCATAGAGTTCATGAGGCTTCATATTTTTTACAAAATTTTCCTCATGGATAGATCTTTATCCCGATGATATTTTGGTTCACTCCCTCCCATCTAGTTCATATTGTTCTATGCTTGATCACTATTATGGTTGGATTTCTTTTCTCAAGTTATGTGATCCTTATGATTCCTATTCGGATTTTTTTGCACAAATGGTTTGGATAACAATTAGTGATCAGATAGTGATTTCTATCAATAAATTTAAATTTATTTGCATGCATTGTCTTTTGGGGTTTGTGGGATGTGGTAAATGGTGTACTCGGTTTTAGATTATTTTATTCTCATGGGTTTCCCCTATTTTATGTTTTCTTTTCAGTTGGAAATCTCCTCTGTTGTGTGCCTCTCCTCTGCCACGAATGCACCTCTGTCGTGTTCTTAACGACACCTTCACGGTGAGTTTTCTCCTATTACTCATTGGTTTCCTCTTGTTCGCATGTTATTACTATTTGATATTGATGGTTATAATCTGAAATCTATGGGCTAAACGCCCCACTAGAAATCGTGGCCATTTGTGGTCCTTGTTTGTGCACTAAATGAATTGAATGTTGGTTGGTTCTTGTTGAACATTGGAATATATAAATTGGTAATTTACGTGTACTTGACTTATGAATGAACACCCCAGGATGATAAAACTTCTGTGATAACCCTTGAATTAACAAACAAAATTGAATAAGGTATGCTTTGTAAAATCTATGATTTTGATTGTTTGGTTTGTATGGTGTTGTGATTGTGATCACGATTGTGTTTTTGTATGGTGTTGTGGTTGTTGGCATGATTGATATGCCATTTGTTTTCTATGTTGTATTTCTTCCACCATTAAATATCAATCCAAACTTTACCCATTTGAATGGCACCACCACTTTGTTACTAGTGCAATTACACTGAATCCTAGAAAACCACTTCTAGAGGACTCTATGAGACACTTTAAAATACATAGAACATGCTTCACCATACATGGATTTCATATAGATTTTAATGCCACACAACATTTATCTCCAAAATTTACACCACATGAGTAATCTTCTGACTCAAACTTGGAATAAGCTTCATCTTAAATGTTACATGTCATGTGAACCTAGGTCACACACAATGTATCTCCAAGACATATACTTCACTATGAAACCATGTACATGCCATGAAATAATGGTAGAACCATATGACATGTGTTTTACTTCGCTCACACCATGTATAGATACCATAGAGACTTGATGTGTAAAGACTATACACCCCTAGTGGTCATGTAAGGACTACACACCGGGTATTCCACAAAAATGTGATGCATAGCTGGTGAGGTGACTCAAAATGAGAAACCTTACCTTTATGGGATTCACCACACTTGGGTCAGACCTCATTGGGTGTTTTTATCCATCTATCAGGTAAAACTTCCAGGTGATCCCTCCTAGAGATGTATCTACCTAATCCACCTTTATAAGTGTTTTGATCCACCCATTACATCTCTATAAGACATTAAATCATGACCTTCTATCCTTGTGGGATATTAAACTCATGGAATACCACAAGTTAAACATAGTTTTCCATTTTGATGAGAATCCCTTTGATGATGATGAATACATGTGACCAATGTTCTAGTGTACATACATTCCACTGATTCCCAATGTGAATACTTTCCTAACCGAAGTATTGTGCCCTGGAATGACCCTTTGGAATGTCCTGATATAATCATTGTAATTAACCATCATCTATAAATATATGGGACTAGGAACAAGTTTCACGAACAACGTCTTATTTTATAAGGGAGACTCATACTAGGTAATGAATTCTGAGGAGGAATCTATGGATGGAATGAACGACATCCCATCACCCTGTTTCAATCATGGAGAAGACATCTCTTTATAACTGATGAATGTCACTCACCTTTGTAACGAATGAATGTGTGGTACAATGAACCTCCATCGAACTTCAACATTCTCCAGGCAACGTGCCCCTACAGAAAGTGTCAGAAACATATGTCATGCTCAATTATACATGGCATCCCATTTTCTCATAGGGACCTCTCCAAAAACAAGATGTAAAATGAGGTTCCCTATAAAATACTATAGTAGAATTAAATCCATCTAAAAAGATAATCTCAATTAAAAATTGAATTTTGATTTTCTTATTATTTTTTTCAAATAAAATGTATATAAATTGAGATTATTTGGCCATCCAATTGAACAAAACCCATATTTAATTATTCCATCGAGGGGTACACGAAAACCTAACCTAATATCCAACATAAATCTTGTCCCACTTCCATGTCAGAACTGGAAGTAGTTGAAGAAAACCTGAAGGTCTCAAATGCTCGGATTTGATGTATAGGTCTCTAATGCTCGGATTTGATGTATTGGTTTGTATAATAATGAGATAAATTTTCATTGATATCTCATCTAATACATGGACATAATAATCTTCATGGTATATCATATAACTTCTGATTAGTACATTGGTACACTTCCAAAGGCGAATTATGGAATTTCATAATAACAAAAAAATCATCGAAAAAGGTACAATATACCAATTCTAATAGGTGTTTTAGACATGTATTGGGGATAGAGGGATGTCATTGGTTTTCGGGAGGATATCAAGGTTGATTTGGGTAGTCATTTTATTGAAATGTAGTAGAATTAGGATACTCATAGTGTGAAAGGGTAATTCACAACATGAATGCATTTAATAGGGTGATAATGGTCGTGAATGGGGAAAAGGGGTCATGTAAGGGTTTAGACCCAAAATATAGTGATATCACCACTTGGTTCATTTCATGTAACATGATATAAAACTTATTTTTATGTGGGTGATGGGTTTATAAAGTATAAACTCCTCAGGTTTCTTTGTTTGGGAACCAAGATCTTAGGGGGTGGCCAAACCCCATTCCCCTCCTTCCTTCCCCTTAGACCTGAGTGGATTATCGGTTGTTCGTCATTTCGAATCAATGTGGTACCTTCTCTTACATCTTCCTTGCTTCTATAACTTCTTGCTCAAAGATTTGCATTCAGTTTTTAGGGTTCTAGGTGTAATTATTATACCATAGTATGGATAAATCATTTTTCTTCATGGGACTTTTATATATGACTCTTAGAGCATGTCTCAAAATTTCATAAAATGGTAATCAGTCATTATTTGATGCAGATTATATTTTGTGGAAGATTTATTTATGGGTTTTCAAAAATTTAGGCTTAATTTGTCATAAATTTAGTTATATAGATTGGGGATTTAGTGTTTTCTAGGCTTAGGGGTGTGTCAGGAGTGGATCGCACCTAGATTCTCAACATTCTGGCTTTGTTGGATTACATGATGAGTTTGTCGCCAATTATACCATGTTGTATTGTTGGTTAAATTTAACTAATTATGTAATTTAATGTTGTTTGACATTAATACATGTGATCATGGACTCATTTGTGGTTGGTATGAACTGAAGATAGTTTATTGGACTTCTGGTTGAGGTAAGGGCATTGGCCTAATTGTATCTCTTGGTTAATTGTTTATTTTATGTTTTGTGCCTCACTAGTAGAATTCCATTTAGAAACCCCATTCTTTATTTCATTATTGTATTACTAACAAAATATTTTTTTTCTTATGTAGGTGAAATATTTTTCCTCAGTTCAAATGCTTTGTTCAGAAACCGTCGCCATGGGCGACAATTTTTTAGAGCGGATAGATGCAAAAAAGTATAGAACATCATTGTTTTTTAACTATGTTGGATAATTATAATTGTAACCAAATTAAACATTGCTTGAAATTTATATATAAGTCTTTTTTTCTATTCATGATTTCATGTAAATGTATGTAGCATTTTTTTTCTTTTGTGCTTTGTGTGTGGGTGTTGTTTGTGCTGTGTGCAAGTGTTGTTTGTGCTGTGTGTAGGTGCTATAATTTTTCTAGGTTCTGTGCCGGTTCTGTGTAGGTTTTGGTTTTGTACAAGATCTTTGGCCTTTATTAGTGCTAGTTAAGCGCTAATAAATGGATAATATATCAGCACTATTTTGAGTGCTGATAAAGGTAGTTTTTATCAGCGCTCAAAATAGCACTGATAAAGGTAGTGTTTTTCAGCGATATTTTTAGCGCTAATATATTATACATTTATCGTTGATGAAAATAGCTCTAATAAAGACTACATTTATCATCACTTGATTAGCGCTGAAAAGGGGGACCCCCCTTTATCTTCGCCGAGTTTAACAGCCTTTTTTAGCGCTGTTAAAGGCAGTTTTTAGCACTATTATAAGACATATTTTTAGTAGTGTGAAAGTAAATATGGCGACTTATATGCTTTAGGATCTTGCACATTAGTGTTAGGAACTATCAGTGCAAGATAAACTGGATCAAGTCCTTAATTGGGAGGATTTTGAGGAATTAGTTAACAAACAATTATATCCTCACATGTTCACGATTCAGATAATGACAGGCTTATTCCACCTAAAGTAGAATAATCTATCTGCCACATAATATGAAGCTAAATTTATACATTTAGTGTTATTTGAACTATAATATATGGTGAGTGTGGACTTGAAGGCACACATTTTCAAATAAAGGTAAAGGTAGGAGATTCGCTTGAAGATTATAGTGATATGTATTACGGATTATACAAGAATGGTTAATAGAGTGATAGTGGTTGAATGTGATATCTTTGGATTTATGGGAGGATGAAGTTTGATGATACCTAATGGAAATGGTGGGAACTCTAATTCTTGGAGCAAGAATAAGAGGGACACTTATTTCCAAGGTTTGAGTGGGATGCAGATTTAAACAGCAAGATTAGTAAACCTTCCTCCCTGACCAATGTGTGAAGCGGGATGTTTCCAATATGGTTCCTTTGACCACATGAATAAAGATTATATAGAACCGCCAATATCATTCCATAATTGCGACAATATAAGACATCTTAAGCGATATTGTTGCAGTTCTCTGAGGCCAGGTGATCAAGACACTTCTTAGGTGTCGCAAGCATCATATGCTTCAACTGAATGAGGAAAACATAGTTAATCTCTTCAATAGAGAAGATCTAACCATGATGATTCTCGGAACACCATGACTCCCCAACTAGGGAAACCTCTATATAGAAATAATTAGAAGAGTATAGCAACGAAGTAATTTTATCGATATAAGAAGATAATTATAGATTATTATGATAGACCATCTATAGTGATAGTTATGATTCTATTGAATTCTACCCTTATTCAAGTGTAATTTGATACTGGTTCATCTCATTCCTTCATTTCTAATCATGTTTTTGATTTTCTATATTTAAAACTTGAGATGATTCCCCATGTGATAAAACTTCCAACTCCCCTCAGGGAATGAGAATGTAGATCCTTCCTATGTAGATCATGTTCTATAACCATTGATGGAACTGAACCGAAATGGGAATTCATTTTTTTATAGATTGATTTCTTTAATGTAATCATGGGTATGGATTGGTTAAAATTGTTCAAGGCACAAATCAACTATTATAGAAGAAAGTTTAGTTTCATAACTAATGATGGAATCGAACATCTCTTCAGAGGAAAAGGGTTGTAAATACAAGTGCAATATGCATGTTGGCACTAGTGGTGGGCACGATCTTTTACCAATTGGTGGTGTTGGATTTGGAATCACTATAATATACCGACGATACCGACTTCATAGTAGTTGTGGATAAATTTATTGATTTGTTTTTTGAAAACATATTAGGGTTACCACCCATAGTGATAGTGGATATTATGATTGATCTTCTTTTGAGGACCAATCCTATTTATATTTTATCTTATAGGATGGAATCAAAAGATTTAATGGAACTGAATATGTAGTTTAAAGAGATGGAAACCAAAGGTTTCATTCGACTGAGCGCATATTTTTGGGTAGAATCGGTCTGGTCCATGAAGAATATAGATGTAACTCTATTATTTTGTGTAGATAATCGTAATATTAACCAAGTTATGATAAAGATTCGGTATCCACTTCCACACATTGATGATCTGTTTGATCAATTAAGCGGAGCCAAGAGGTTCTATAAAATTGAATTGTGATCAGGATATCACCAATTACAAGTTCAGAATGAGTGTATTCTGAAGACAGCCTTCAGAATAAGATATGGTCACTAGGAATATGTATTCATGCCTTTCAGTCTCATGATTTCACCAGCGATATTTATGGAATTAATGAGTAGGATATTTCAATGATATATGGATTTTTTTGTTATAGTGTTTGTGGATGAAATATTGGTGTATTCAGTGACAAATGATGAGAATGAGAAAAACTTGATGATAGTGTTGGGAATCTTGAGATACCATCATTTTTACCCCAAACTGTCACAGTGTGATTTTTAGATACAAGAGGTATACTTTCTTGGCCATTTATTTTCACAAAAAGTTGTTTCAGTGGATCCTGAAATGATATATGTTTTTATCTCGTAGAAATCAACAAAAATGTTTTTGATATACAAATTTTTCTTGGTCTATATAGTTTTTACTTATGCTATGTGTGTGACTTCTCACGAAAAGATTCATAGATGATAGATTTGTTAAAGAATATTGCTCCATTCCAATGGAATGAGGAATTATATAAGTATTTTCAAGAGTTTCATGTTCATATTACATCATCACCTATCTTGATTTTTATAGAAACATGATAGGGGTATGTAGTGTACTATGATGCTTCATGATCTAGGTTGGGATGTGTTCTCATGTAAGGGGACCATGTGGTTGCCTATGGTTCAAGGAAATTGAGAGTTCATGAGAAAAATTACCCAGCACAGGATATAGAGTTAGTTGTGGTTTTCCATGCTTGGAAGACTTGGCATCTTTATCTCTTTGGTGAGAAATTTACTATTTTCACATACCACAAAATCTTGAAACATATTTTATCACAGTGGGATTTGAATCTGAGGAAAAGGACATGGATGGAGTAACTTTAGATGTTTGAATTTTTCTTGATGTATACAAAAGGAAAAAAGAAATTCGTTGGCCAATGCATTAAGAAGAAATTCACATTCCCAGTTAGAGAAAGATGCTTCAGATGAGTGGAATTTGATATTGGTTCTAGCCGACATGCATGTGGAATGGGAAGACAATGTGGTGTTATAGTTTTCCTTTCAGTCTCTATGCTTCATGATTTGGTAAAAAGGGTAAAAGTGGCACAAAAATATGATGGAGAATTCCTGGTTATGAGTTCAAAACTCAATGGTGGGGAGACAATTGAGGGATAGAAACCTGATTGGAGTTAGGTTTTTTGGTTTAGAGATTGAATTTTTATACCTACGGCTGGTTAGTAGAATCTTCTTCACACATACCACCATTTGAGATGGGTTATTCATCTGGGAATACAGAAGATGTATAAGGCATTCAAATCATAGTTTTGGTCGATTTGTATGAAACATAAAGTGGATGAGTTTGTTTTAAGTTGTTTAACTTGTCATAAAGTTAAGGCATAACATCAATGTCTTGAAGGTATGTTGCAGTCTTTACCTATCCCAGTCTGGAAATTAAATTAGATAGCCATGATTTTGTTACAGGACTTCCAAGAATGGTTTGGGGACATGATGGCATATGGGTGATATTAGATCTTCTTACAAAGTATGATTATTTCATTACTATTTTTGAAACTCATATGGTCAAGGAATTTTCCAAAATATATATCCAAGAATTTGTAAAGTGACATGGAATACCAGTTTCGATAGTATCATATTGTGATATGCGGTTCACGTCTCATTTCTGAAAATCCTTACAAAAATCCCTTGGAACATAGTTGATTATGAGTATAGATTATCATCCTTATATGGATGAGCAATCTGAAAGGATGATACAGACATTGGAATATAGGTTGTGGGATTGTGTAATGGATTTCATTTTCTCATTGGAGGATCATATACCTTTAGTGGAATTCTCATTTAACAAAAGCTATTAGGCCTCAATACATATGGATATTTTTTAAGGATTGTATGGGTGTCCATGTCGTTATTCACTGTGTTGGGTGGAAATAGGTGAGAAATCACAATTTGGGTTAATAATTGTCTAAGAAATTATAGAGAAGATTCATTTGATCAAAAGAGGGTTGAGATGACTCTGGGTCATTATAAATTGTGTATGGATCATCATCAAAGACCATTATTATTCACGATGAGTGATCATGTGTTCTTGAGGATCTTTATAAGGACTAAACATCTTCATTTTGGGAAGCAATGGATGTTATATCATCGATATATTGGCCCTTTTGAGATACTGGAATAGGTTAGAGGGGTGGAATGTCGATTGGAATTTTCACCATAGTTCAGTTTGGTGCATAATTTGTTTCACGTATCTCAGTTGAAAAAATATCAACCTGATCCTGACCATGTGATCAGAAGGTGTCATATTGACCTATAGTTGGATGCTTCCTTGGTACGTATCCTGATGTGATTTTTGGATAGGACATAGAAATTATTGAATGAACAAAGCATCGGTCTAGTGTGGGTTTTATGAAAACATGGTCAGATTTAGGAAGATACTTGGGAAGGCAATAAGGAAATGAAAGAGAAATGGTCGGAACGCTTTTAGGGCAGCAATGGTTTTCTACATTTCGAGGATGGAAACATCAATTATGGGAAGAATTTTGTACCCCCGGTATTTTATATATTACCACATAATTTTTCATTTTTATGGTTATAAATTGTAAGGGTAAAGGATGGTAGAGTTGGGTGAACTTTCAATATGTTTTTGGGGAAAAGGGGGATGTGAACCGGCTGTGTATGGTTTGTTTAGACCATGCGGAAATCCTAGAAGAAATTGTGCATAGTATCAATTTTGATGTAGTAGAATCATCATGGTGTGTGCACAGTTAGGGAGAATATGTAAGGAGGTTGTGTGATGATTTCCTTAAAGAAATATCTAACGCATGGTTAGTGCACGGTTTATCTAACCATGTGCAGAGTTAAAATTAGATCCTAAAAAATTAGATCTAACTAGTTTTGCCTATAAAACCCTATTTTTGTGCATTGGCAACCATAACTCATGATTCTTCTCTATTGAAGGTATTATAACCTCTCCCAAGTGATTTCAAATCATTACAGAGCCATACCTTTCGGTTTTCAAGTCCGATTCTTGCGGTAAGTTTCGTTCTTCACCATTCTTGTCACATATTTTTAGATTTACTTCCCCTATCTTCATGTTTTCTCATATATATTCCCATTATGTGTAGATCTAAGATTTTGGATTCAAAATATTATAAGATTTGGTCTTTTGTTTTTGGTAGGAGAAGATATATAAGGTGGTTTCTTAGAGAATCAACCCAGTTTTCTTGAGCTTTCTTCATCTATTTTTGGTTTTTTTCAAAACATTTGAGTTAGGTGGATTTAATATAATCTCTTATTAGTATAAATAAAATCTAATGGCTTCAAATTTATGGATTTGTGTGGATTTTATTTTGAATTTTCTTCTTTATTATTGTTAGAAACAATCTTTGGAGATGGTTGTGGAAAATATAGAAAATCGGTGCTTTTGATTAAAGAGATTGACTCTTTATTTTAAAATGGGATTTTTCTAGAATGATAGTAAATGGATTTGATCAAAAGGTTTTCTATTTAAAAGATTGATTTTAATTCAATTAAATGGGTGTTTTTAATTAGAATTTATAAATGGGTTTCAATAAAAGAATTTTTTCATTGAAATTGTTTGAAATTGTTATTTCAAATGTTTTTTGCATAATAGTGGTGTGTGTAGATCAAATTTAAGAGTATTGGTTGAAATATGACCTTGTTCTTGGTTCCAAAGGTGTAATGTTACATGGGGTATAATTATCATGTGGGAACATGGTAGATTGATGAGAGACCGCTCATGAGTATGGAACTATCATAATAAAGCATGCATAGTTTGATGTGTGAATAAGTGGAATGGAATGGTTATGACAAAATGTTAGTGATAAATGGTTTTAAATCCTTGTTTGTTTTTTTATGTAAGTATGACTTTCTAGAAAATTTTTGAAATAGAACTTGTGCACATTTAGTTTTAAGTGATTTTGAAGCATGTTTATAATTATTTATAGATTGTTTTAGGAAATTGTTTTATATAAATTGTTTTATATAAATGTTTCCAACCATTATATCCTAGTGGTGTGAGTAGGGAAGTCATTTGGGAAATTCTAATGAGTTTTATACTCACCCCTACTTTGGAACTTTGGTACTTTTACCGATCCTATCTTCTAGGACATGGGAAAAGGTAAAGTATCATATGTATTTAACCCTACCTAGTGATACCTGGCCTGTTTAGAGATGTTGGAGCGTAGAGTTTAAGGAGCGTGAAGTCTTGTGGTTAATCATGGAGTTCTTGTAGTTATCTTACATTGCTTATATTGATAGTTTATTATCATCTAATATAGTACACTTTGGTGTTGTTTAATATAAAATTATATTTGTGTTATCTTGTTTTTATCATGCATCATATTGTGTTTTTTTGGTTAGTGGTTTATTTTCTTAAAGGGTAAAAAATCCCCCATGTGCATTTGAAACCCTTCAGAATTTATTTTCATCTTTTGGAATCTTATGGATTTATCTTAAGGTGTAGTAATGATTCATTTTATTCTCAATCTAATGGGAATAAGTGGTTCATTACAGAATTATAGTGGCATGTGTTTGGGTTGGGCGTGCTCATGAGAGGATATTTAAATAAATTATTTTAATAAATTAACTCATTTAATTAATTTCCCTATCCTAGTTGGTTGTTAATAAATACACTATAAATAAAAATTCGCATTGTTATCCACATAACCCTAGGGATTTTTTAGATAATACTAGAGGAACTCCCATAGGAAAATGATGACTATATCATGGATCATTGATTGGTGTGCGAATAAACTCGATGATCTCTCCAACCAAAATGACATGAACTGATTCATCATCAAAAATTGATCAACCCTGAGTTAGGAATTTATTTTATATTTATTTTTTAGAATTTATTTATTCCTGTAATGAATCCAAATTAATCAATCAAAGGATTTATTCATGGATCGATTTTATTGTCGGTACGTGATTATATAATGGGATTAATATGAGGAATTGTTTATTTAATTTGGATGTTTTCTCATTATACTAATGGAAATGGATCAATTCCTATTAGATATGCTTGAGTTTTTTTCTATTTTGTGTGTATTTCTCCCACCATTGTTTGTGTGATCATCATCGACATTCAGTTGGGCCATAGGTTCAACATTATATATAATAAACAATCCTTGTGTACCCATTTATTGGTGTAATGGATTGTTATTGCATATTTGTGTTTGGATAAATGATGATATTGAACTATGATGATGGAGATAAAGGATTATTTTTGGATTGGAGGCATTCACTCATGATATTTTATCTTCTGACGATGATTTGGATTTAGGTATCATTTTTCGATGAATTGGAATCCAGAATGAGGACAAATAACGATAGTAGTGGATGACCAAACACAGATCCATGATTTCTAATTATAATCATTGTATAGACTGAATGGATAGTGATATAGAATAGAACTAGTAGGTTATATAATATTTTTAGTTACACAATGTGTATTGAAGAGTTACATGTCGTGTGGGATCCCCCTTTACAATGTTAGGGTTCCACATATAAGTTAAATAACACACGACATATGACAATTGTCACATGGATTATGGACCTTACCTGGTGGCTTTCCATGTACTTCAGAGTGTACATGGACATGGCTATGACTACACAGGGTGGTAAATGACATGTACTCAAGAACGGACATTCTCATGAGTACACGGGCTCAGACACTCTATTTTCTCGGACATGGAATGGTCATTCATCATGACACGTGGGTAGGACCCAATATTGAAGGGACACACTTTGTACCCCTTCACTCGTGGATTAAAACCTATGTCCTCTTCACCTTGGACATGTTTCATTAAGCTAAAATGCCTTTATCCATTACATAGGGTTTAGTATGGAATAACATTCTATATATAGGATGTTGATCCCTTCATATGGAATTTATTCATGGATATAGTTTTTGGAATACTACCTTGAGGCAATGAGTGAGATCTTCTATCATCATAATTTCCATAGGCGGGTTTACCAGAAGCTTCATGACCAAAAATACAAGGTCATTGATCCCCTACATAGAAGATTAATCTCGATTGGGTTTTTGGTATACACCATGTCCTCAGGTGTGACACTCATATTTTTATTGTTCTCTTCAGACATACAACATGTACTAATTTTGGAGATACTCGTTTATCATGATATCTTTGATGGATTCCATCACTACTATTTGACTCACAGAGCGTGTTTTCCGGAATGTGTTCTTTGTTGAACATTCAAGCAGGAATCCTAGGCTAGCATTATGATTTTGTATTTAACTTTAGATTGTGTGTCTATGTGGAGTATGTCTATATATTATTATTATATTTATTGTATTTATATATCTATGATGACTTGACATTTATTCTTAATATTATATGTTTTGTGATTTCAGGTAGTTATCTATACACACCCATACTTTGGATTTTCTCACATATGTTTTGAATTATATAGATGAAAAACCTATTGATAGAGTACTGGAGGGACCAAAACCAGGTGAATCTCAGTGAACCAGAGGGATTGTGGTGTGTTATTGTGGTTAAATTGATATTAGTTCTCACCCAATTTACAGGTTGGAGTTGTTTTCAGTTTCATTTTTTGTGGGATTTTATTTTGTTCTTTTTCTTTCAGGAAATTGTTTTCCTACTATGATGGCGGGATTTTAGTTGTGTTCTAGCAAGGTTGTCATTTTTTTACATTTCAACATTTTATCAGGAATGGATGTGTGTTTGTGTCTAGGTATATTAGGATAAGGCCTCCCATGTGTGTGGTATGCCTACTCTATGGTGGTCGCGAACGCCTAGCCTATTGGAGGCAGGCTTGAGGTAGTTATAGAATAGTCCATGTTGGGATAGGTCATGAAAAGTATTTCATAAAATATTGGGAGAAATTTAATATTAATAAATGTAAAATTTCTAATAATTAGTAATAAATATATAATTACAAATTTACTATTGTTTAATTTTATAGAAAAATATAGATCAATACCAAAAAACCACTATAATAAATATGAGGAAACAAATACATACAAAATAGCACAAATTCCCAAGATTACTAAAAGAGTTTATAGATATTATTGAGATATTAAAGTATATTTTATGTACTAGAGTCCCCAGTACCCGATGTTCCACCTCAGCAATAAACTTAACGTGAAAAAGAAATTGAAAAAGAGACTCGTGGATAATGATTTTGATGCATACATCAGATTTATATCATCAATGTCTTTTTAATTACATAAGAAACAAGAATAAATCAATCATCATACCATTATTTATAATCTATGGGAATTCTTTGAGGAGAAAGTTAAGAAATAAATTAATGAGACCATTATTATACCGAACACATGTATATTGAATGTTGGAATTCTTGATAGTCATCATGTACTCAAGTTGATAGAGTTCGTTGAAGGATTCATGATTTATCAATATATCTCATTTTCTCATCATTATCAATCAGTTGATATAGTTTAATTTATATTATAAAATTAATAGTATAGAGATAACACTTTAATATCTTTTGATTAAGGCTCACATAGAAGATAAAAAATGAAATTGAAATAAATATTTAATTCATAATTTCTATAAGAATAATTAAAGGAGAAAAATAAAATGGAAAGTGAAATTCCAAAAACAATATCACAATTTCATTATAAGAAAGTAAATATAGTGTGGTAGATCATCAAAAAATGTTATTTTCTTTTCATGTAGCCTGAAAGTGTGCTAGAAGAAAAATTGCATTGAATTGAAAGGAAGATAGTAAAAACTTCTACATCAATTATATTCATCCCTAATAGAAATGATTCTATTTTAAATATTTATTTTTATATACAATATGTGACATGAATATTTGTATCCAAATACAAAAACCAAGGAAATTTAAAAACATTACAAGAAGTATGGTAAATTCTCCTGGTAACTAAGAAACTATGATTCTTGCATTAGTAGTGAGAGGAAAATGAAGTTTGGTTTCCATGTTGGTTGATTCTAGTTGAAATGAGGGGGGGAAGAATAGTTATTCTTCCTATTTGAGTTTTAATTACTTAAAAGCACCATTTTTCTTAGGTTATATAAAATTAACTCTTCTAAAAAATAACACACAATGATGCCCATGTGAATACATGAATTTATAAGGCTCACCACTCAATAAGAGTATCTAGTAATTTTCTTGGTCTGAAATAATACAGAACCAAAGAACTACTAAAAAACAAACTTCATGGTTTATAAAAATCATGTTATATCCATTAATTTCATAGAACATGGTTCATTCACATTATTCATTCACTGTTAATGACCAAATATTTTAAACAAGTGAAATATGGTTAATAGCTTACTCCACAAACAACACCAAACGAAAAAGAGACTATTAGATGATTAGACCACTAAAATATATACGTTAAATTAATATATAGGAAGAAGTGTAGCCTAATTAGACAATATATATATATATATATATGTGTGTGTGTGTGTTTATATAAAGGTTATTTTACACAAATTTACTTAATAAATTATTGTGTTTAAAAATATGTATTTTTATGTGTTGTACTTTTTAGTAATGAAATCAAAATATATTATTTTTAAATGGTTATTTTAATAAATTATAATATTGATTCATTACTTATCAAATTATTATTTTTTCATAGAAATTTTTAATAATAATAACTAATATTTTTAAATGGTTGATTTTTTAATAAGAATAGTTGTCCACCATTATGATATTTATAATTAAAATTTTGTTTTATAAATTTTAGAATTTAAATTTGAATAAAATAAATAATTTTTTGGGATTTTCAATGTAAATATTATCTTATGAATAATCTTTTTGGATTTTTCTAAAATAATTGATTTTCATGTGAATAGTGAAAAATAATGTTTTTGAAAAATTGTTACTTTTATCTTTTTATCTATGTATGTAAAAGGAATAAAAATTTTTAGACTCATTTAATTGTTAAAATATATTATTTAAAGAAATAATTTTGAATTTTAAAATATTATTTTCAATTTATAAAATCTACTTTTGATATTTTAGGACTTATGCAAAACTTTTTTATAATTGAAAAATTATATTTTTTCTTTTCTTCTAATTAAACATTTTCATGGTGAAATTAAATGTTTGATTACATTTAAATCCACATACATTTTATTTATTTTATCATAACTCAATTACTTTAATTAAAATTAGTAAAGATAAAATAATTATCTGGAAAATAAGTTTAATGATTTAACATAGTATTTCATTAAAATAAAATTTTTATGTGTTATATGGGTTCAATTTTAAATTTTATTATTTAATATTTATGAAATGAATTTGGATAAATGATTTCTAAATTCTAATTCATCCTAACTAAATTAGAAAACAAGGGCCTAGTTATATTTTTTTTATTAAAATAGTTAACATGGTTAAAATTTAATTAAGACTAACAACAATTTAAATGACTAATCTAGGTGTTTTTTAATTGTACTAAATTGTCATTAACTTTAGATGATATAGAAATAATTTTTTAGGTTGTAAAGTATTACCTACAATTCATTCCAACCATTCCTCACATAACTCACATAACATTCATATCATTTCATTCTTATCATTTAACATTATTTTCAATGGAAATATCAATCTTCCTCACTTATAATAGGGACTCCATTCCACCCTTTATTTTCTCCACTCATTTATCGAATTTACATTGATAATGGTGAAAAAATATTTTATTTGAAGTATTTTACATACCCTAAATACTCTAATTAATAAAACATAGCCTATGTCCCTCAAATCTAGGGGCATCTTTAAGAGGAATATCAAAGTCTTAATGTTGGTAACATAAATTTCTTAAATTTTATTTCTTTAAATTATTTTCTAAACCTACATTAACCATAGAATAACAATAAACTCATAATCCTTAGTATTTTAATATTTTTTTACAATAATGGAACAACTATTGTTTATTCTCTTCCATCTACAAATAAATATAAGAATCTTTGTTGGTGTCTGTGTGTGTGGATTACTACCTCAAAAAAGTGACTCTTTAAGATTTTCATCACCACCTTTATTGTATGGTTTAAAAATGTTATTTCATAATATGATATAATATTTATAATATTTATTCTGAAATTATGTAATATTATATTTTTAACTTTATTTCCATTCTATGAAATCGAAGCATTAACTCTATGTATATGCAGGATATCACCTCCAAGAGATAGTTTTTCTCTTTCACATTCCATATCACTTTACATAAATAGAATTAAACTTTTATTTAATGTATAAATAGAATAATTTAATAAATAATTAACATTTTTTAACTATACTATTACAAATTAAATATATATAATATTAGAATTAAATAGTTATGGTAAATGTAACCACTAAAAAGGACTAATTATTGTAAATTTCCTAAAATTTATTTTATTTATTGAGATCGTATTTAACTATAAAAATTATGTGCTAAGAAAATATTTAATTAAATTATTGTATATAAATTTGAAGATTATGAAACTATTTTAAAAAACCCTTGACCAAGGTCAACCAATTGAAACTATTATTATGAAATTTACCAAACAACCTCATGTTACTAGTATTAGTGAAACTGTATTAAAAATAGGTACAAAATGATAATAAATAGACCATTGAAAATTAAATGTTTCTAAATAATGTTATGTTTTATATATTTAATGAACTGAATTTAATTTATAAAAAAATTTAAGGTCATTTTAAATAATTATTTCATAAAAAAATTTAATGTTCCTTCGAGCCACCCCTGTTACCTTTTGGTTACATGTTATCTTTATTCCTACACATTTTACATTATCTTATACTTTATTATATAATTCATATAATTTATATATGTTATATTTATATACATATCTATTTAAAATTAACCTTAATTTTGATATTAGATACATTTTTATATTCCCTTCAACATTTTTTCTTCTATGTATACCTGATTTTTAATAAAATTTTCCTTTATCTAAAATCATGTCAAGTATCACCCCATAAACTTTTTAAACCATGAATGGTTTTTTAGAAGCCTTATTAGTTTCATTAAAAGATTTTTTAAATAAATTTAAAATTTAAAATAAAATATTTTACCCTTTTTATTCTTTAAAATTTCATTTTCTCATTTCAGAAAGCATCACTTAATAGATACTATTTTTTACATATTCAAATTATTTTTAGAATTATTTTCTAAAATTAATTCCCATGATAAATAAATGTGTTCATTTTGTGAATTATTAATGTTTAGAATGATGAATTTCCTTCTTCTCTATGAAATCCATATAACATTGCCTTTAGTAATTCCTTAAGACATTGTTGTGAAATCCACTTTATTCTCTTGGGTTTTATCATGATTGAGATTTATTTATTGTTTTTTCCATTTGTAACACACATAATCCTATACATATTATGATGGTGGTAAGCCTATGTTGTGATGGTTGGTGTAGCATCCCCTATCTAAAAAGTCGCTCGAAGAATGCTAACGAGCTGGGTGCCTCTTTCCTTAGGTGAACCACCACAAATGCATAAGGATTCTAACTAGTAGCGAGGGTATAAACAGGTATAGTGGGGAGTTTATACCCTCTAAGAATAGATAATAACTGGTATGAGTATAATAGTGACACATGCAGTGGAAATAAATGACTCGGTAGAATTGAACTAGACCTGCAAAGAGGAAGCACATCTAATAGAGATAAACATTAGAAGTAATATAGAAAAAAATTCAGTTGTAAGTAAACATAACATTATACCAAAAAATAACTTGTAACCACTCAAAACAAAGAAAGAATATAATTCATTATATGTTATTTCATACATGTAAATAATCAATGGGAACCCATGGTGAACCACTATATCTACATAAAAAATAAGCATGTTGATACAATAGTAAAATCTAAAAAAAATAAAACTCTAGCTAGGAAAGACCTAAAGGTCCATAGTAATATTCATTCCAAATAGTATTGTGATACAGATCATGAGGTTGAACCTTTTCCAATATGTAAAGCCATAAATTCTATACGCGTCCCAAAGGTCCCATATAGGGTGTGATATGAATCTTAGTAGGATAACACCCAATGGTGTGTACTTAGTGTATGTGTTTAAGAAGACATGCACCTATAAGTAAAGTAAATTGTATGATGCAATAAATAAACACAAGATCCATGGGTGCTTAGCATCCACTAGAGAGTGTCACCTTCTTCGGCCAATGCCAAAATCTCATAAGCAAAGAGAGTCATTGGCCGATGGCCTAGGGTGCCCTTATAGTCACAATGTCCTAGTGAGCCCTTATGTTCCACATCAATCATATAGCCCTACACCACATGACTCTTGGAAAATCATGTCTCAAAGTACTGACGCCCTGAATGCATGCCTCAAAAATAGTATCCTAGTCCCATAGACCCCTGCTCAAAAGCTCATGTCGGTCCCTAGCACAAAAACAAGGGGAACAACGATGTCTGTTCTCAAATAAATATCCAGGCCCATTGATTAGTCACTAAAAGTGGCTAATATTAATTTTTAATATCTTTATATTCATTGTTAAAAAGTCCATAAACATTGTTTTTAGTGCATTACATAAATAGAACTTCATTTCTCATCAAAAATGCAATTCATGTTTAAAATGAAAATTTGGGCCCAATAATTCATTTGTTTGTGGACAATATTATATTCATTTTCTGAATTTTAAATTTTGTGATATGATTTATCACTTTTTTTGGAACATTTTATCTTTTAGGTCTGATGGATGAATCCCAAAGGAAGATGGAGAATTTTGCGCCTGAAGGCAGAAATTTTCTCGAAAAAGCATAATGGGCCTAAGGCCCATCAAACAAATGTGGGGCCCAGAAACCAAGCCCAATGAAGCTCAAATTTATATAGTAGAAAGATAAGAATATTATGATCATTTTATTAAACTGTGGCCGAAGCTAATTCTGATGTTTCCATGATGGTAAAGGGATATGAAGTTAAGATTTAAATGGTGGACTTGTCATTAATGCACAGAAATCCGTCCCACCATTTCGACCATAACTTCCATACGGCTGAGCCAACTTTCCTGATATTTTGAGAGATTCTATAAGGAACATGGAAGAAGATATTTTATATTTATGACACCTTCGTATTCGGCCATATGAAGTGTCAAACGCACACGTAAAAATGAAGGACGAATCTGGACAGTTTTCCGGGTCAACTTCGAAACGTCAATTTCCTTTTGATTATTCACCCTCATTTTGACTCTATTAATTTTTGGGGGATGAATTGATTGTGGGGGGTGGAACTAAGCCTCCAAATATGACTATATAAGGAGATTATGGTGAAGGGAATTGTCATCTAACATTTTCCTTTGAATCCAAGTTTTTCTTTCAATTGTAATTTCCCGCTTTCATTTTGTAATAGCATCCTCAATTCCTCTAATGTAAGTTTTTCATTCACGTTTAGTATTTTAATAAAAAAAATTCTTATTTTTCACTTTTTATTTTCCTTTTCTTCACACATTGATACCGTTGAATCGTATTGTGAATTTATTCACACCCGCACATGTGAATTCATCACACAACGGTGGAGTGTTCATTTTGATTAATGTTTTTTTCCTTTCTTCTTCAATCCCGCTTCTTTAAGTCAATTACCCACTTCCATTGATAGAATAACATCAATTGAGGGATAACCTTTTATGGGTTGATCCTAGGGAGTTTTATGAGTTTGATTTAATGTTATTTGATGTTCTGAAAAGCTTAAATTCGTTCTTTATTTTAAGAGTTCCTTTCTTTGATTTATCTTCTTCTTTGTCTTCACCGAATTTAATGATGACACATTTTGAGTGCTAGTACGATCCAATTCCTCGGAGTGATCATTTAATTGATCCTATAATTTAATTGGTGATTAGCCTTGAAATTGTGTATGGATTAAATCGGAGAATGATATTGTGGAATTAGTTCATTTAATGGATACCTCTTGAACCGATGAACAGAAAATCAAATGAAAAACAAATACATCCAATCAAGATCATGAGACAACCTAAGATCAACTCACCTTAATTAGTTGTTTTAATTCAAGTAATTTTATTGGTTTTGTTATTTAAATTAAATAAATATTTCTTCAAATAAATCAACACCAAAGTTGGCCACTTCATAGCCAATCCATCAACAAATCACAGTGTCTCAAGGTTTATTCTTCGGTCCCTGTGGATTCGATCCCTACTTGTACTTCAACAAATGCTTTTACCAGTAGGGTAAATTTGGGCACAACCAAATTTTGGCGCCATTTCCGGGGACCCAAGTAAGTTTTCTTAGACACCCACCTTCTATTCTCACCAAACTTCTCTTTTCTCACCTATATTTCTCTTTTCTTTTCCCCTTTCTATTTTGGTGTGCCCAAAAAAATCCAAATCCAAATTTCATTCAACTCCAATGGAGTATCATCAACAATATTCCTTCACAAACTCAAGATTTAATCAGTTTGAAAATCCACATTGGGAATCACCAACCTTTTTTAATCAACCTTTCAATGAATACCCCACACCCGATAACATAAACAAAATTTGTAATGATGAATGTTTAAAAGATCAATTTCTATACCTATAAAGAATGATTGAAAAGATGAATAATGAGAAATTACATGATGGCCAAATATCTATCAATCCTAATCCTGAAACAATTCTTCAAAAATTGTGTGAACAAATGGAAAAAATGAATTCAGAGGTATCATGTTTTAGACTAGAACTACAAAACATTAAAACTTGTGTGGACCCAATTCCCACTCAAACCATCCCTTCCTCGATATTTATAGAAGAATCTTGTAACACACAAACCCCTCATCCATTTATTGAAGAACCAACCTTACGATTTGGGATAATTGGAGAGGATCGTGGAGTTTTTGAAGGGTCTTTAAATCAGGAGGAAATTGATTTTTTGGATTCAAAAGAGGAAAATTTGACATCATGGATTGAGTTTCCTGAATATAACTCTATTAATGATTTTTCAAAAACACAAATCACTGAACAATTGGGAGAAATACCAAACATTGAGCCCATACACACTCTTGAAATTCAACTAGAAACATTTGGGGATGAATCATATTTTCAAACGGAACCAATTCTTTCTAAATTTTATGGAGAAGAAACTGACTTTCATTCAAATTGCCAATCTTCATTAGGAAATTGCAATCAACCAGAACTCAAAATCATTATCCATCATTCCCAACAAAATAATTACATCATAAGTGATACCCATGACCATAATTTATTCATTCATTCTTCTCATGAAAGCAATAATGTTAGATTGAACCTTGACGTCTTAGGCAAGAAAAAAAATGCAACTAGATCATCCATTTCTGACATTCCTTGTATATTCAGATTTATTTTAGAACATGGATTTATAAAAGGAAAAGATTCTAAAAAACTAATCAATCTCAATCTTATTGAAGTGGAAAAAGATGGGTTAATTAAAATGATGAAAGTTGGAATTGGATAATTTGGGGGGTAAAAGTCGAGCCAACGACGTTAAACAAAAGCACTGCATGGGAGGCAACCCATGGTTTTCATGTTTTCTAATAATTTTGAATAATTTTCTTTTTCATATAATAAATTACCATAAGTTGTTGACCTGTTCTTCTTTTATGAGTAAGGATGGGTATGAAAGGGGAGCACCATATTCATCCGTGTCACGTGGTGTGATCTCTGAGTAATACCTTACCCAGAAAATATAAAGAAGACAATGTATCATCAGTTTATTTTGTTTTGTTTTACTTTTATGTTTTTATAGGTTTAAAAAAATAAAAGGACATGTCGTAAGCCATAAGGAAAATCCATTCACCACAATCCAAGCCGTTGAGACTCAAATCCAGGATTGAAGGGAGACTGTGGCATGCGCTACCATCATCAACCACCAGGTGACTTCATTCCATGATTTTCATTTTAAATTTCTTCTTTGAACTCCTCTCCTACCCCCTTCTAACTTTTCTTTTCTTTAAACACTAGGGACAGTGTTATTCTAAGTTGGGGGGAGATAAAAAATGATTTTTTATTTTTTGAATAAAAACATGCCTGAAAAGAAAAATTCCATTAACCATAAACATGATAAACACACATTGCAAACTCTAAAATTGGATATCAAATAAATTTTTCATGCCTTGATTCTGATTTTAATGAAAGTTTAAGTTCATGAGCATAGTTTTTGGAAAGTGCGGTTGTCCGATGTGATTTTTCAATGTTTACATTTTCATCCTCTTAATAAAAATGTCACAATGCACGTCTACTGGACCGTGGGTGTAAATTTGAGTTCTTGGGTCCCTTTCATTATAGAATAGGTTTTTGGGGTCACTTTTAGTTTAATTTAAGTATCAAAAAAAACAACAAAAAACAACAAAAAAAACAAAAACAAAAAATTTAAAAAAATAATAATGACCACATAGAGCAATGTTTTGTCCAAATGCATGGCGTTCGGCACTTGGGGATCGTGACTCCATAGTTGTCTTGCCCAGAGTTAGGCTTTATATCTCTATTGTAGAGCATGAAATTGACAAAATGCGTGGCATCCGGCACTTGGGGATCGTGACTCCATAGTTGTCTTGCCCAGAGTTAGTCTTTTCATATCTATTGTGGTTAAAAAAATCAAAAAAATCAAAAAAATTAAAAAAATGGATACTCATCTTAAGGTTTAATGTGATTCCCACCTAGCGCTTCCATTTTTCCCCTTGAACAATAAAATGGGCCCCATATCTTTTATGATGCACAACACTTTATCATGCTTAATTGGAATTGGATGAAATGTGGCGATGAATTTGAACAAAGGAATGGGCTTGGGCTTGGGATATGCTTATGGACCTAGCTTGTTTTTAATGATTTTGATGGGTTTTCATAATTTTTTTTGGTATTAGATATTTGGGTGAGCAATGTGTATTAAAATGTTTTTGGAAAAGGGGATTTGAATTTCATATTTGTAATTTATTTTGCTCGGGACTAGAAAAACTCAAGTTGGGGGGTGTGATTAGTCACTGAAAGTGGCTAATATTAATTGTTAATATCTTTATATTCATTGTTCCAAAGTCCATAAATATTGTTTTTAGTGCATTACATAAATATAACTTCATTTCTCATCAAAAATGCAATTCGTGTTTAAAATGCAAATTTGGGCCCAATATTTCATTTTTTTTGTGGACAATATTATATTCATTTTTTGAATGTTAAATTTTTGGATATGATTTACCACTTTTTTTGGAACATTTTATCTTTTAGGTCCGATGGATGATTCCCAAAGTAAGATGGATAATTTTTCACCTGAAGGCAGATATTTGCTGGAAAAAGCATAATGGGCCTAAGGCCCATCAAACAAATGTGGGGCCCCGAAACCAAGCCCAATGAAGCTCACATTTGTACAGTAGAAAGATAAAAATATGAGGATCATTTTATTCAACTGTGTCCGGAGCTAATTCTGATGTTTTCATGATGATAAAGGGATATGAAGTTAAGATTTAAATGGTGGACTTGTCATTAATGCACCGAAATCCGTCCCACCATTTCGACCATAACTTCCAAACGGCTGAGCCATATTTCTTGATATTTTGATAGATTCTATAAGACACATGGAAGAATATATTTTATATTTATGACACCTTCGTATTTGTCCATATGAAGTGTCAAACACACACTTCAAAATGAAGGACGAATCTGGACAGTTTTCCGGGTCAACTTCGAAACGTCAATTTCCTTTTGATTATTCACCCTCATTTTGACTCTATTAATTGTTGGGGGTGAATTGATTGTGGGGGGTGGAACAAAGCCACCAATTATGCCTATATAAGGAGATTATGGTGAAGGGAATTGTCATCTAACATTTTCCTTTGAATCCATGTTTTTCTTTCAATTGTAATTTCCCGCTTTCATTTTGTAATAGCATCCTCAATTTCTCTAATGTAAGTTTTTCATTCACGTTTATTATTTTAATAAAAAAATTTCTTATTTTTCACTTTTTATTTTCCTTTTCTTCACACGTTGATACCATTTAATCGTAGTGTGAATTTATTCACACCCGCACTTGTGAATTCATCACACAACGGTGGAGTGCTCATTTTGATTAATTTTTTTTCCTTTCTTCTTCAATCCCGCTTCTTTAAGTAAATTACCCGCTTCCATTGATAGAATAACATAAATGGAGGGCTAACCTTTTATGGGTTGATCCTAGGGAGTTGCATGAGTTTGATTTAATGTTATTTGATGTTCTTAAATTCTTAAATTCGTTCTTTATTTTAAGAGTCCCTTTCTTTGATTTATCTTCTTCTTTATCTTCACCGAATTTAACGATGACACATTTTGAGTGCTAGTACGATCCAATTCCTCAGAGTGCTCATTTAATTGATCCTCTAAGTGAATTGGTGATTAGCCTTTAAATTGTGTATGGATTAAATCAGAGAATGATATTGAGGAATTAGTTCATTTAATGGATACCTCTTGAACCGATGAACAGAAAATCAAATGAAAAACAAATACATCCAATCAAGCCCAAGAGACAACCTAAGATCAACTCACCTTAATTAGTTGTTTTAATTCAAGTAATTTTATTGGTTTTGTTATTTAAATTAAATAAATATTTCTTCAAATAAATCAACACCAATGTTGGCCACTTCATAGCCAATCCATCAACAAATCACAGTGTCTCAAGGTTTCTTCTTCGGTCCCTGTGGATTCGATCCCTACTTGTACTTCAACGAACGCTTTTACCAGTAGGGTAAATTTGGGTGCAACCACCCATTGCCTCAATCACAGAGAGCCTCAACCCTCATCATAATATCCTTGTTTCTATGAACCAAAGGTTCCTTTCCTTCCATGTGGCTTTCTACGTCAAGAACCCACAAACCATAAATACCTAAAACACAACAATTGGTGACCTCTACCCACACGAGTGGTAAAAACCACCTCATCGTGGAGTCAACCTATGTTTAAATGACTAAATTGGTGCTTTGGCCATCACAATATAGCATAAATAACCATTTAAGCTCAAATTTGATAGCCTTGAGATCCATGTATCACAGGCCTTGCCCAACCTAATGTCCTCACTACCACATTTGATATATTTGATGCCCAATCCTGATGGCCAGACCATCTCAATAACATTCTGGGCCTTTCCCATCATGACCCCTTGGATCTCATCTCATGAAATTCGAGAAATTACATACAATCAATTTAAATAGCACAATTTTCAATAGGTAATTCAATTTAGTAAATTGAATTATGCAACTCAAACACTCATTACAACATAAATATGGAGGTCTAGAATGCCTCTAATTCATTTAACCAATCTATTTTAAATTAAATAAATCAATTTAAAACAAAATAACTCAATTTAGACAATTTTGGCACCCACGGCCAAAATACCCCATAGAGAAATGGCCTCTAACCTAGCCTTTCTCAATAGAAAAATGTACTGGTCATTTCCAATGGAATCCCATAGGTAACACAGTCATTCCGATATGCAGAAAGAGGTATAAAGGGGTCTCACTCAAAATACCCAAAAATGTGACGTAGGCCACGCCACCCAAAAGACTGCAAAAACTCAAAACAGGTTGTGCACCACCTACCTTATACTCATAAACGTAGGAAAATCCAATATTGAAGTCCAATTTGAAGTTGATCGAGTTAGATATGAGTTTCTTTCTTAAACCCTAAAATTGGCCCAAATGAAAATGGTGGTTCATAAAAAGAAATATCGTGAAAGAGAAAGGGTGGGTGGGGTAAGCCTTATTGATGTTATCCTGTAGCTTATGAAGGATTGAAGAATAGAGGTTAGACAAAGAGAATGGATCAAAACTAGTGGAAGGAGAAATGGGGAGGCTCTCCCCTATAATGCGTGACTAAGAAGGAAAAAAGGGGAGGGAAGAAGGAAATAAGAAAAATGGAAAAATGGTGATTTTCCTCACTTAATGGGCGACATAGTTTACCTTTATGGTTTTCCAAACCGTGCGGAAACTTTGTGGAAGCCACTGCCTAAGATCTCCAGACCCACCTGGACACCCTACATAGTTTCTCATACCATGCACAAACCATGTGGTAACCCTCTTCAATTCTATAGACACATCCACACAGAAATGCGCCATCACTCGCACAGTTTCCCTAAATTGTACGCCTGTAGCTGTTTTCCAAAAACTTGGCCTTTGAAGCTTCGATGATTCTGAAACCCTTTCGAAGACCCAAGGAACTCTCCTAGCCTCAAAAATAACCAAAAACACCATTTAAGGCCAATGGAACCCTCCTAATCGAGTCATGATGAAAAATTCAAAATGTTGCATAGCCACTAATTGAAAAATTAAAACTGGGTGGAGATTTTTACCCATTCCAAACACCTAGGACATTATAATCTCCCCATATTAACATAGCTCATCCACAAGATATGAAACAAAACAAAGATATGGTACCAAACATACAAATCTTGGTAATGGAACTTGGCCTACCCTGGTCTCGAGGGTTCTCTCCAAATTTTTCAAGGGGCTCCCCGCCATAGGAATTTCCTAACTCTATCTCAAGACGATACTCAAATCACACAAAGGTCCATTGACCTGTTTCCAGACCCATGGTCCTCTCATGATGCATTGTCACCCCTGCACCTTATTAGTTGCTCATATGTTTCTTCCAACACCCAATCATATCCCATACCATATTAGTTCCCACCTAAATCCTATAGCACCCATGTCACAATGGTGTCCTACGTCCCATGGATGCTCAAAATAAACATGGTGTCTCGTACCTCAATCAAAAACTGAATCATTGATGCCTCGACACCCAAGTCACCTCATGTATCTTATGTCCATTAGATTCCACGATTCCTTATAACCTTAAAATATGCATTCAATGATGATCCTAAGGTCAAGAACATCATATATAAATAATAACGCACCTGATATGGGGCCAACCAACTGAATAGTGTCTGGTCAGTCTATATACAACATGTCCCCCTTGTGCTCTTAAAATGGACATGCATCCATAGGATATACCAAAATAAAAATTCCTTAATAGGACATATAAAACAAAAGAAAAAGGAAATCATGGACATTCCTTTAGTGTACTTTTTTCCATCATCATCTCTACATCCTGCTCAACCCTTGCAAGCTCCATGACATACACTTTTCCTTACACACGGCTTCCTGAAGCATGTCCTCCCTGCAATGTTGCACCAGTGACCAGCCATTAACCCCATGGTTGGGTCCCAATATCTCTGCTATGTCTTTAATGTGAAGTTGATCCTCAACAACCATCTCCTGGTAACATTATTGATCCGACCCCAGGAACCACAGTCTGTCCTGGTCCCATCCAACCAGCTATTTGGGAAAGAAGTCTGTATAACCTGTTGAGATGACCAACCTATCCACATGCTCGGCATTCCTTTGGTGGCTTCTCACACTGATTCTAGACATTCTAGTGTTCTCACACTAAAATAAACCCACTGGTGAGCTACCACAAGGTGGTCTAGCTAATTCCTTGAAATGACTTCTTACTGTAACTCATCCCAACCTCATTTATTACCATCTGAACCATCACCTAAAGTTGCCACCTGGCACAAACAAGACCAGTCTTTCAGGTTTCTCTCTACTATGAGCACTTGATTCACCACCTCTGAGAATTTGGTTATTCTAAATATGTTAACCTACTCCTAAATGTCATCTCTTAATCCATTTTTAAAGCATCTCACCCTTAAGGTGTCATTGCTTACCATACCAGGTGCAAAGTGAGATAACTCAGTGAAGGAAGCTACATAGTCCAAGATAGACATGTCATCCTACTGAAGGCTCGAGAACTCCCTAGATCTCTCTACCCTCTGGGTATTAAGGAAAATGTGGTCGAAGAACATTTCCTCAAACTCCTTCCAAATCAAATTCTCATGTCTGTGAGCCTAAACCCACACATCCCACAAGCTCTTCACCGGTCCTGTGAGCATATATGTCGCCATCTTGACCCTCTTCCCTAAAGGCATCTCTAGATTATCAAAGATCATTTTCATGCTCTCTATCCAGTTATTAGCCACCATTGGACAACCATCATCCATAAAAAGTGGTAGTTGTTGCAACTGGTAATCCTATGTCAGATAATCCATTGATGGATCTACTCCCAAAGCACCTATGTTGTTCTCCAATAAGACACATATCAGACAAGATCAAAGTTGCACATCAATCCACAGCCCAAACAATGTGAAACCCAGTAGTTTCCCTGCCTACACTACATCATGAACATAATACTATCCCTGAGCATGTACCTTTGGATCATGTTTTATCTGACCCTCAGCGGTCTGAATTTGATCGTGCTCCTACGACACTATACCATCAGCCGCCTGCCACCCCATCTGAGCCGTCTAGTAGGAACTCGTTGAATACCATAAAGTGGTTTGACATCCCATATATATATCACAATATCTATCTTAGATATGGATATTAGTAAAAATTTAGTGTATAAAAACTACCCTTACTCTCCCCATAGCAACCATTCCCATAGAATCTCAACCTCATGGCCTCTTTACCCACCCTCAACAGAGCCAAGTTTCACAAAATCCTTAGTCCATAGCGATCCTTACAACCACATTACCTAAAACCGATGACCTAATCACCCAATCCTAGTAATTAAAATCACCTCATCTATAGTATATGCCCTCTACCATATGATCCAGGCCCATTCCTCATTCCACATAAAAATTCACATAAATTTAAAGCATGGAATATCACATTGCATGAAATAAGAATTTCTATTAGGCATTTCACCTCCTTTCACGTGGAATTTGATATTATTCACATGGTATTGTCACTTCACAAGGCATATGTGCATATATGAAATTGAAATACCCTAAAATATGCCTATCAGAAGCCAAAAATTGTGCCTTGCCTTACCAGGACAAGGTCCAATTCTCCCTTACCGCACCGGTTCAAAGGTCACATATCACAACCAAAAATAATAAAAAACCATGTGATTCCCCAAGGTTTAAATCATATAAAATTTAATCCAAGAAAAAGAAAATAATATAACACACCCAAGGGAACCCAATCCATCCCTTGTACATGGGGCTTCAGGCACCCAAGAATGAGATCGATATCTAGTTCCAAAAACCTATCTCCAGTCAACCGTAACCCCAAATAGCAATACCAAGAAAATAGCTAAAATAAACTACTATTATACCACTTGTAGCATCCCTAGCCCAAATAGCCACCTGAATGGTGCTAACAAGCCAGGTTCCACTAGCCTTAGGTAAACCTCCCTGAATTCCAAAGGTTTCTAACTAGTAGTGAGGGTGTAAAGAGTTATAATGGGGAGAATATACCCTATGGTAATAGATAATATACTGGTTCGATCATAATAGTAATACATGTAGAAGAAATAAATGACTCAGCAGACTCAAACCAAACCTACAAAGAATAAGCATATCCAATGGTGATAAATAGCGGAAGTAATATAGAAACAAGATTAGTGGTAAGTAAATAGAACAGAATTCCAAAAAATCACTTTTAGCCACTCAAAAAAATCAAGCAAAACATGCATTCCATGTTAGGTCAAACATGTCAACATTCAAAGGGAACCCATGGATATCCATTATAGATATATACAAAATAATCATGCTGACACAAGATTGAAATGTAAACAAAATTAAAACTCCATCTAGGCACGACCTCAAGATCCATGACAATCTTCATTCCAAATAGTACTATGATCCAAATCCTAAGGCTGATCCTTTACCTGTACATAAATACATAAAGTATACATGCATCTTGAAGTGCCTATATAGGTTGTGAGATGAATCTCAGAAAGAAACCACCCAATAGTGTGTACCTAGTATAAGTGTTTCAGAAAACATGCATCTCTATGTAAAGTAAACAGTACAATGAAATAAATAAATACAACCTCCACTGGTGCATAGCAGCCACTAGAGAGTTTCACTTACTTCAGCCAATGCTATAATCTTATAACAAAATAGAGTCGTCGGCCCATGGCCTAAAGTACCCATATTGTCACAAAGTCCAAGTAAACCATCATGTTCCACCTCAATCATATAGCTCGACACCACATGCCTCCTAACACCTCATGTCTCAAAGTACAAATGTCCTAAATGCATGCCCAAACAATAGTATCCCAGTCCCAAGGACCGTTGTTTGAAAGAACACATTATCCCATGGCATGAAAACTAGAGGAAAAATGATGTCTTTCCTCGAATAAATATCCAGACAAATGGCCTCAATCAAGGAAATCCTCATCCCCCTAACCAATAGCCTTGTTTCTATCAAACAAAGGCTCTTTTCCTTACATGTGAATTTTTATGGAAGTCACCCCAACCAATAAATACATAATACTCAACTATCAGGGGCCTCTACCCATGTTATTGTTGAAAAACCACCTCATCATGAATTCAACCTATGTGAACATGACTTAATTAGGGAATTGGCTATCACGGGTGTGTGGAAATCACCAAGTAAGAACCTAATTCACATAATCTTTGGAACCTCATTCCCATGCGACCATGTCTCTCAAATCTGATGGCATTTCCATATTAGTATCACAAGACTTTCCCAACTTGATAGCCTCACCGCCTTATATAACATCCTTGAATCCCAATCCTGATGGTCATGCCATCCAAATAACATCTCGATCCACACCAGTCATGTTCACTTGGGTCCCATATCATGAAATTTAACCAATTATATACATTAAATTTATATAGAAAACATTTAAACCAGAAACTCAATTTAGTCAATTGAATTGTCCAACTCAAAAATCATCACAATATAAATATATAAGAATTTTATGCCTCTAATTCATTTAAAAATCTAGATTAAATTAAACATATCAATTTAAAATAAAACAAAATCAATTTAGAAAATTTTAGATCCCCTAGCCAAAATACCTCAGAGAGAAATAGCCTCTAACCTGGCGTTGCTCAAGAAAAAAAGGTATTAGGAAAGTCTGATATCGAATTCCAATTCGAATTCAATAGATGTAGATTTATGATTCTATATTAAACACTAAAACAGGATTGAAAGTAAACAACGATCTTTAGGGAGAAAGATAATGAAAGAGAAAGGGTTAATGTGGTTCACCTTACTAAGGGGATCCTAGAGCTTCTGACAAATCAAAGAATGGATGTCGGATTAAGATACTACATCAAAATGAGTAGAAAGATAAAAGGGGCGGATCTCCCGTACTATGTGTGACCACGAAAAAAATGGGGGAGGAAATAATTAAATAATAAAAATGGTAAAATGGTAATTTTTTTATTTTCTAGGCCGCACAGTTTACCTCTATGGTTTTCCAAACCATGAGGCTACCATGTGTAATCCACATCCTAAGATCTCCATTCCTATATGGACACCTTACACAGTTTTCCATACTATGTGAAAACTGTGCGGTGACCATTTCAAATTCTACAGACACATCTTCACGATCATGCTAAATCACTCGCATTTTTCCCTAAATTGTGAGCATGTAGCTATTTTCCAAAAAAACAAGGCCTATGGACATCTGATTCTCCTAAAACCCTTCCAAACACCCTAGGCACTCTCATAGCCTCCAAAAAAACAAAATCACCTTTTGAGGCCAACAAAACTCTCGGAATTTAGTTCCAATCGACAAATCAAAAATTAGCATAGCCACTAATTGAAAAATTCAAACTGGGTGGGGATTTTGACCCATTCCAAAAATGTGAGTTGTTACAGTCAGGTCTATTATATCTATCTAATGTGATTTTTAATGTTAATGTCTCATGAAAATCATTATATGGGATTATGGAATAAAAATAATCCTTTATGATGGCCTAGAGAGTAGTCATTGGCATATGATAACATCCTATGGTGTAATCCTTGGCATAAAATGATGGACTAGGTACTAATCCTTGGGATATGATGATGTCCTTGGGATTAATCATTAGAGTATGAATTGTTTGTTTTTTTATTTTCTCTACATATTTATAATTCTAGGAACTTATGATATTATTTAATTCTTCCATGTTTTCATTCATATGCTCTTTCTCTTTATGATATCATGTTATGTCTCTTTACTCTCATTATATGATTATTTGCATGTTTATTCCATTTACAATGATTATTATCTAACCCTATCCTTTATGTATTTTTCCCTATGATATCTCATATCGTTTTAGAGGACTTATGGGAGTAAAAACATCATTTATAGTAATAAATTATGATGTTGAGTTTATTTTTAAGATTTTGTTCTTATTTGTATAATATTCCAAAGGTACTAGACCTATATTTTCTTAGATTGATTTTGTTGGAAGGTTATCTTATGAATCGTGTAATAAAGTATTTTTAAAGAATGGGTTTCTATAATTGATATCAAATGAAGGTGTAGTTATTTTTGGATATTATGATTGGAGGTCATTAGTTAAAACCCTAGGGATAATTTTATGCATTGGATATGATCATAAATTTTTATTAAGGTAAATATTGTGTGGTTTTATAAGAAATATATCATTTTTTGGATAGTACATGTGAATATGGTTTTGGAATGAATGCATCTAGGGTTAATAATCCTGAAAATAGTTAGTTGATTATATCTATGTAATATAGACATTAAACAGTACGTATTATAGTTATTTTAAATCTATAAGTCACTTTATATTCCTATAGATCATATAGTTTTATATTTTTAGAAAAATGGGGAATAATATTACAAAGTAAACCCAGACATTATAAGTAGACACTAATATACAATATCTATTTTTTCACTAAAGGAAACCCATTTACAGTTAAACGTGTTTAATTTTCATAAATTATCTTAAAATTTTCTATATTTTCTTAATCCCCATAAATATTAAAATTTTACCCTTTGAATAAAATTAAAAAACATGGGATGATCATATAAATAATATAAAGTAAAATAAAGAAAGTAAATTTCTAGTCCAATGAAAACATGCAAACCCAATAAAAACCTTTTCATAAAAACACATTAGCAAGCATAAAAAATTCATGTGTGTTACTTTAGGCATCACTACCATGTCACTATTATGATAACCCTTACAAATGAAATAACAAAATGTTCAAATTCCATATCCAGAGTACCAAATGCATTAGAGAGTTATAAAAAAGCTCACACATCATATGTTGAGCTATAATGGAGCTCAACCTGTATTATATTTAAATATAATGGGACTCAACCCATCATATCTTGAGATATAATGGGGCTTAACCCATCATACCTTATGCTATAATGGGATCAGACCATAATAAACAATGTATGAGGACCATATCATGAAAAAAACCCTGAAAATATTGTTAAACCTATTTCTAAAACTCTTTTGTATATGAAAGTATACATTTCTTATAAAAATAACTTTTAAAATCTATAAACCACACATATAATAATGAAACCATTTAATTTAAAAATAAACTAATAAAATTATAAGGAATTGTTAAATAATTATAGTTTCATGAAGGGGGTAAAATATTCTAATGTTTTATAATTAAAAAACATTATTTTTTTCTTCTGTAAAAGAGTTTAAAGATAAACATTAAAAGAGCTTTTTTTAAATAAATCCCTTTGCATGAAACCATAAAAATATTCCTTTTTAAAAAAAATTGAGGGAAATTAGAAATTTTAATTTTAAAACAATTCATGTATATATAAATACATTCATAAAACACATCATTAAAACATGGACATGAAAGATAAATATTTAGAAGAAGAAATCTCTAAAACATTTAAATCTATGTTTTAGTTAAAGAGTCCCATAAAAATATCATATCCATGAAGTGAGAATTAATAAAATGTATTGATTGGGTCTATTCATTGTAAGTCCACATAAAAAGTGAAAATACAACATAATATATTCAAATGTAATTCCACAAATAATATTAAAATGAAAAAAATCAATACGTATAAGTTTAACCCAAAGAATGGAAGTTACGTTAAGAATACTCTTACCTCATGTTTTACTTCCTTAAAATTTGTTCAAACCTCCTAAATAATTGTTTAAAAAAGTTATTAATTTATTATATAACTATATTAATATTTATATTACCTTATAGGACCACTTAATACCATCCATTAATTGATAATATTCCATTAATTTTATTATTTTTTGGGGCTTCTATTTCATGGTTTCATAATCGGTTCACTTGTGTAATATTATAGATATTCTTGTAAAATAGGAATACAACTCAAGAAGTGTGATAAAATAGTATTAATTAACTTCCTTAAGTATTTATGTTCCCATATATCATTGTTCATTATTTTATGATGATGATTTATTTGATAAAATGTTGATACTAAATGTTTAGTTTATTTTGGAAGTTTTTCCAAACACCACAAACTAGTTTCATATTATTTAATATTATGTATATATGTTTGTTTAAGAACATTAAATATGTTATAATATATCTATTATAATATTATTTAACTATAATAATACTTCTAGGACCATACATGAAGTCGTTAATGGAAAATGAAAAATCATTCTTCATATAGATGGTAAGCTGCCATAATTTGGACAATGGTTTAATTTCTTCGAATATAAGGAGATAAGAAATGAAAGGTATATGATATATTGAATTAGAAACATAACACTCCATTTTATACATGATTCTGGGTGAAGTATTTGAGGATAAAATAGAATAAGAAAAGAAAAATAAGAGAGGTGCTTTCAGAAAATTACCTCTTGAATATCACCTCCTTGAAGGACCCCTTTATGACCTTGTATTTGGTATTTTGGTTATAGAATCAGAACTTGGATGAGGGTATATTTAAGAGGAAATATTTTGATATATTTTTTAGGATATTAAAATCTTTTTAGGATAAAATTGGTTTTGAGGGGAGGTATTTATACTTGAGGATGGGTGGTTTTAAGTGATTAAATAACAATTATTTTATAATTAAATCCCCCCAAATTATGGTGGAAATAATTTCCAAGAAATTGGATGATAATTAATCTTTTAAATGATTTTTATGATCAAATAATACCTAAACTTTCCATTAAAATTTGTAGTTTTTAGGAATTCCAATATTTTAACTTTTAACTTTAACCCATTTAATTATTTTACTTATACTCTGCTAAATCTTTTTTACCATTGTAATTTTCTTATTCATAAAAATAAAATTTACCTTACAACCTAATTTACAAATTATTATTCCAAATTTGGAATCCATTTTACCAAATTCAATACAAATAATTATAAAAAATTATATTTAAAACAAAATATGTAGACACAATGAAAGAGCAGGTTTTTAAAGTGGAAAAGTTCAAATGATAAAAGCTATTTTACACCCAAATTAAACATAAAAATTATTCCAATTACCAAAATTGGTTAAATAGATTTATAATTGATTTAATTTTACATTATATCCAATTTAAAATATAATTTAACATTATAAATTATTTATATGAATAGTCAGTTTCAAGTTAATATGTAGTATTTTTCACCATTCATCTAAAAACATTATAATGAAAATACCAAAATTTCATCCTAATATAATTTCAATATTTAGATTTAAAAAAATATGATTATTTTAAAATAAAATTGATTAAAGTGAAAAGGTTTAATTTTAAAATAGGAGTGCCATTAAAAGGTGGAAATAATTCATTTTAGAACAATATACTTTTTTGCTTAAAATTATATTAATTATTATCTTAATCATATATTACATATTAAATAAATTTAAAATAATTTATTTAATATATTAAATATAATTATAATCATAATCATTCACTAATAGTTATTAATTTAATTTAGTAATATAAAATTCCATTGTGGGTATAAAATAATTTTTATAAAAAACCAATCCATTATATTCGATTGGTTTTAATTTTCATTTCTTATTAATTAGAAGCCAATTAATTAATTTTAAAACCAATTGTAATCTATATTTTTATAATTTAGTTAGTTTTCATTAATTCCAACCATTTTAATGGATAGGTGATAACTATCACATTTAGATAATAATATTTAGTCATTTGTTTAAGCTCGATATGGTGTATCTTGTATGATATTATTCATATTGTTTCCTTTTAAAATATCAAGATGTTACATACACCCCCCCCCAACCTAATAAGTTTTTTCCTCTTAATTTGAACTAGGGATTAAAAAAATAGTTTTTTTACTTTTCAAAATTCCTTTTTTGAAATCACATATCGTAAAAAGGGTCACTAAAACTTCCATTGGAAAAGAGAGAAAGGAAAATATGATGGAAACCTAAGATAACACATATTAATATTACATGTAGAAAAAAATTGAAATGGAATAGAAAAAATAAATAAAGTTATTGTCGAGAGAGATAGACAACATGTTCATTATAAACCTAACCATCACCAAACAATAAATCTATAATTAGTTAAAATTCAAATGATTTATCGATAAGAAATGTAAATGGATAATGTTTTTGTTTCAAAATATTTTTCCTAAAATTTAAGAATTATTTTAATAAATATAATACGAAAATAATGAAACATAATTAATTAAAAAATATAAATTCATCCTTTAACCGATTTCCACTATAACCTCGTCTCCTCTCCAAATAATGAGTATTCAAGATTAATTTTCAAACTTGAATTATCATAATCAACTTCTACAGATCAAAAAATCTACAAAAATATAACTATTTATTCCTACTAAATTTAGGAATTAACATAAACCAAAATTGTTAGTACCAAATATAATATTCCAAAAATAATTAACGTTTATATAATGAAAAACTACTTAAATATTAAAAATTAAATAGTAATACCTGAAGTTAAACATAGATAATTGAATAAATAACTATCATTAAAATGTATCAAAATATTGAAAATTAAAACAGTAACCCAAAATGGAAGGATTTGATCACATAGTCTTCTAAGATGAATTTAATATTTATCTTCAAATAATTGTAATTTCTCAAAAATTAACATACCAAAATATAAATTACCTAATCACATAATCTTTGATATATGTTAGTCATTTCCATCAATAAACTGAATAAATACAAATCATATATGTTTCCAAAAGATAAATAATCCTTTATTTATAAAATAAAATCTTATAGTATTCTATTTACCTTATTCAAATAATATCCCCAAAATAGTGAACATATTATAAAATAACATTAATCACTTAATCACCAAATCATTTTCAAACACCATGTTTAACAATACGATAAATATGTGTTCATAAAATTAACTTATAAATTATAGTTAAATAAATAAAAATGATCTCATACAATCTAGAACATCATGTAAGCTATTGGTAGACAATGCACCCTTATAACCTATAGTTGTGGGTTCGATCCCCATGACCTTTACAGATGCGACGAGTTGTTACCCATCCTTTGGTTTTCCCTTTTTCTAAAACTATATTAATATAATATTTATACAATTTCAAAAATGTCAGAAATATCCTCAAAATAATCCTTAATATGTTTAAACATAATGGTTATATCAAAACGTTCATTTTTCATCCAAAATGTAAGGACCCATAATTACCTCAAACTCAAAGATCATATAAACAAAAAATAATTCCAATACCTTTAAACTTATGTCCACAAAAAGTAAAGGTATTTTTTCTAAAATAACCTTTTTTATATCATAAACTTAAGTGTTAAATTTACCTTAAACATTTATCAAAAGTTAATAAAGGTCTCCCACAAATTATTACCTTTTCACCACTTTTCAAAGGATTGGATTCCATCTAACATATATTTCCAAATTTATGAAAACAAAACCTACTATTGAAAAATATATATAAATTCCTTGATTCCTGTAATATTTGAAAAATCATGTTATATCATAAATTTAAATACTAAATACATAACCACATCCTTCACTCAACTTCCTTCTTAAACCATTAATTATGCTTCATCGTCTTATTCATTAATACTTCATTTCTACATTCAATGATATGAGTTATATCCTTATGATTCATCAATATCATCCTAAAAATATTGAATTCTTATAACATTAGAAAATAAATCATACCCTAAATATAGAAATCATGATTTCTTTGAAATCATTTTAATCTTATAATATGATATGAATCTTCCAGAAATTAAAAGTTCATATCCTTTTTGGAATTTCACATTTTGAGAGAGATGTCAAATTTTTGACTTTGAAATAAAATTAAAAAGATTCCATGACCAAGAAATTTATTTTTAATATAAAAGGTGTTAGATAATTAAAATATTTTTCTTCTTGGTGATTTGAATATATTGAAAGTTGTCAAAATAATTGGAAAAAGATTTTTAAATAATAGTGATAATAAAATCATCTGGAAGGGAAATGAAGGTTGTGAAGGATCGCATTCCTTCCATCAGGATTAATTATCCTTAGTATGTAGATAATAATATCACTAATACATGAAATGAATTGTTACATGTTAAAATGAAAATGGTCCTTTTAAAGATAATACCCTTAGATACTCTATAATTCTTTAACAGTAAAAAACTTTATACAAAAAATTATTAGTTATTTAAATCCAATATCAAAAAATATAAATATTCTCTTAGAAATCCATCACATTAAACCAAAAATGGGGTGTCTAATAAATTAAACATATATTTATACATAAAATTCTAAACCCATGTTAATATTTATAACTCTTGAAAAAAGCATATAAGGTAACATAATAATCTAAAAAAAATTATAAACCCTGCTCTGATACCAATAGTAAGTACCCAGAATTAAACACTAAATATTCTAGTTATTTGAAAAATATCAGCCATGTTATTTTCTAAAATATCTTTTTGGTTTAGAGTTGTATAGAATTAAGAAAAAATCTTTCAAATTAAACCAATTCATTAAAAGTGGATACTTATACTTGGTATCTATTTTTTCACTAAAGGAACCCCATTTAATGTAAAACTTGTTTTATTTTCATGACATATATTCAATATTTTCATCTTGTCCTCATACTCATTCCTAATCATTTTTACCATATGAAAAAAATTAAAAATATCTAATGAGCATATAAATCTTAGGGCAATAAATAAAGAAATTCATTAGTCATGTGAGAACATGAAAACACATTAAAACCCAATTCTTAAAAAATCATTAGCATAAATAGAAAAACCATGAAGGTCCCTTCATACATCATTACCATATCAATCTTACATTCACCCTTAAAATGGAATAACCAAATGGCCATCTTCCATCTTTAGAGTACTCAATGCATTAGAGATATATAATGTATCTCATAATTCATATCTTGAGCTATAATAGGGCTCAACCCGTCATATCTTGAGCTATAGTTGGGATCAACCCATCATATCTTAAGGTATAATAGGGATCAACCCATCATATATTGATATATAATGCGCTAAATACATAATAATAAAAATTACGAGGACCATATCATGAATAAAACCCTTGAAAACATTTTCAAACCAATTTTAAAAATTCTTCTGTATATTAAAATATCATTTTATTTTTAAAAACATTTTAAAATCTATAAAACGGACACTTATTAATGAAACCATTTTATTTGAAATTAAGTCTATAAAATGCAAATGAATCTTTAAATAATTAATTTTTTATGTAGGAAATAAAATCTACTCATGTTGTATAAGTAAAAACCCATTATTCATGACTATTATAAAATACCTCAAAGTGAACTTTAAAAGATGTTTTTTAAAATAAAATTACTTTTCATAAAACCATAAAAATATTACTTTTTGAAATAATATTAAGAAATTCAAATATTTCATTTTGAAAAAATTCATCTACATATAAATACATTCATAAAAACTATATTTATTCCAAGGACATGAAGGAAAAATATTTAGAATAATGAATCTTTAAAATATTTAAAATGATTTTTTACTAAAATATTCCATTAAAAATATAATATCAATGAATTAATCATTAATCAAATAAATTGATTATGTGTATTAACTAATAATCCACATAAAAAGTGAAAATACAACAAAATATTTTCAAGATTAATTTTCTAAATAATATTAGCATGAAAAAATCAATAACTATAAGTTTAACCCAAAGAATAGAAATTAGGTTAATAATTCCCTTACCTCACATTCTACTTCCATAAATAAAATTCAAACCTCATGTATAATGGTTTAAATAATGTTAATAATTTATTATATAAATATATTCATATTTATAATACTTTATATGACCTTTTAAAAATATCTTACAACCTATTAATTAAGAATATTTCATTATTTTCATTGTTTTTTGGAGCTTTCATTTCATGGTTTCGTAGTCGGTTCACTTGTGTAATAATATGGATGTTATTGTAAAATTAGATTAAAACTCATGAATTTGAATGAAATGGTATTAATAAACTTCCAAAATTTTGAATTTTCCCATATATAATGTTCAATCATTGTATGAGGATAATTCATTTTGATAAAATTTTAATGATAAGTTTTTAGTTTATTTTGGGAGTTTTTCTCAACACCATGAACTAATTTCATATTATTTAATATTATTTTTATGTGATAGTTCCAAAAAATTAAATTGGTTATAATATACACATTAAAATAAAATTTTACTCAAATAATACATTTATGACTATCCATGAATATGGTAATTCAAAAAAGAAAAATCATTATTCATAGTGATGGTAAACCGTCAAAATTTGGACTATGGATTCAATTCATTTAATAAGAGGATATGATAAATGAATTGGATATGATATATTAAATTATAAAAATAAATATAATGTATATAAATTATTCTGTAGTTATCATTCCTTGATTGATGAAGGAGTTGAGGATAAAATAAAAGAATAAATGAAAAATAAGATAGCTGCTTTGAGAAAGTTACTCCTTGAATATCACCTCCTTGAGGGACCCCTTGAGGACCTTGGATTTTGTATTTTTATGAGACCATAAGAACTTATTCGTTGGTATAGTTAGTATAATAAGGTTTTTAATAGATTTTAGGTTTTTAAATACTTGTGAGAATAAAATTTTGTGATGAGGAGATATATTTATACTTGATGGGGGTTGTTTTAAGTGATTAAATAATGATTATTTTACAATTAAATACTACCACATTTAGGTGGAATTAATTGTCATGAATTTGGATGATAATTAATGTGGTAAAATATTTTTAGTGTAAATTAATACATAAAACACCCATTTAATGTTTTAATTTTTTGGTATTTTAATATTTTACCATTTACCTTTAACATGTTTAATTATTTTACCTATACTACAGTAAATCTATTTTTTACCAGAGTAATGTTTTATGCCTAAAAATGAAAATGACCTTAAAAAATAATTTGGAACTTATGACTATAAATTTTTAATCCATTTTACAAAATTAAATTCAGAAAATTATTAAATTAGATTTAAATCAAAACGTGTAGACACAACGAAAAAACAGATTTTAAATTCCAAAAAGTTCTAATGTTGACAAAGTTTTTATATCTAAACTAAAAAAATGATTCCAATTAACAAAATTGAATAAATAGATATATAATTTATATTATTTTACTTAACACCAATTTAAAATACAATTTAACATTGTAAATTATTTATATTCAAAGTCATTTTTCAATAAAAAAAGTGGTGTTTTCAGTATTCATCAAAAAAATAAAACTTACCAAAAAAATACAAAAACATCACCCTAAGATAAATTTGATATTCATATTTCAAAAGTGAATTTTATTTTTACAAATAAATTTTATAAAAGCTTTCAAATTTATATTTAAAATAGTTACTCCATTAAAAGGTGAAAAAATTACCTTTTAGAAAAATATCACTTTTATGTTTAGAATTTAGTTTATTCTTATCTTAATCCAGTCAAAAATATTTTGATGAATTTAAAAAAAAATTGAATATATAAAATATAAATTGCTTTAATATCTTTCACTAATAGTGATTAATTTAATTCTTCAATATAAAATTACATTGTGGGTAGAAATTAGTTTTTTATAAAAAAAACAGATCCTTTATAATCAATTGGTTTTTATTTTAATTTATAATTAATTAGTAACCAATAAAGTAATTTTAAAAACATGTGTAAACTATATATTAATAATTTAGTTAAATCTCATTCATTCCCTTTGTTTTAATAGCTTGGTGGTAACTATCCCATTTATATAATAATATTTAGTTATTTGTTTATGCTCGATGTGGTGTATCTTGAATGGTATTATGAATTGTGTTTCCTAATAAAATATATATATGTTACAATTTGAACCATCAATCTGGTTCAAAGTTAATTGTAATTTACCGCCCAACTATTTTGACACTCTCGGGGGATATTCTTTGGTTGATAATATAATCTTTATTAAGAGTTATGATAGATTTATTTCTAATTTACAATAATGGATTTGGTTAAGTTGTATGAGGGAACACAATATAATGTTACCGAGGTAGAACTAATGGAGTTACAGTATTAACTAAGTATTTAATTGTTGAAATAAAATTATTATAGGATGAAATTAAAGTGTCATTGGAGAAGACATCTTATGATTGAGCTTTCATATTCATATACTGTGATTTTTTCTTTTACTATCATAACTGTTTTTCATTTTAGTATTCTATTGAAATAGATCCATGAGGAAAAATATGAAAAAGGTATGAATATAAAAAACCACCTTCTCTTATAACTCTATATGGGAGCATACATGAACTATAGTGAATCATAGAATATTAAAATTATTATAAAAAAGGTGATTTTCATAATCTTACCTAATATAGTGAGGTTGATACCATAATTGAAATTTTTTTTTTTAATATAATATATTTCATTAGTGAATGTTATTATCGATGATATTTTGGTATATAATCAAATTTATATGGGTTATGTGAAACACCTAAGAATTTTTCTCTAATACTCTTTGGATCACTTAAACCATTATCCTAGATCAAAGGGAATCGACTATAATTCTTTTTGAGGAAGAGGAATTATTATGGGGGTATTAGGAGAAAATAAGTGAATAAAGAGGTAAAAAAATTATAACCATGGTTTTTAGATATAAAATTTAATAGTTCATGGTTAGGGAACATGGTTAGAAATACTATACACTATCAGGGCGCGATTTAATATCTCAAATGATGCTTTTCATGGTTAGATCACAAATTTAGAAGAAAAAAATCTGTCAAGCATTGGTTTTCACATTGTCTCAAAGTGCACGGTTTCTCCTACGCATCCACATGGTTTGTCCAAAATATGCACCAACCATGAACCTACCCAATGCCCACTGTTTTCCCTTTCACAATTTTGTAGAGGTGTTGCACAATTTCTACTAATCGTTCTCCGATGGTAAACCTCTATATAATCCATAAAGGAATGCCCAAACTACTCCAAAACACCCAAAAATAACCCAAATAATATATATACATAAAATACCTAAATAAATGGTTATGTTTCAGAATAAAGGGTTACTAAATTATCTTCAACATTATTGTTTCCTTCCATGTAAACTAGAAAATCGTTTCTTGTTTAGAATTTTTTAGTCCATTACTCCAACATTTCCTTTTCACTCTCCAATGTTTCATCTTGAATTTGATCATGTTTCAATAAAACCCACACTAGACTAATGATTTTTTCATACAAGGCATTATCTTGACTATCCACAATATGTACAGGCACATAAAACAATACAGAATTGGATATAGGGTGAGTGATCCCATAAAATCACATCGTTAGGATTAGGTTGATACATACTCAATAGTGATACATAAAACACATTATGCACTAAACTAAACCTTGGTGATATATCTAAGTGATATTTAGCCTCACAAAATTGTTCAATTATCTCAAAAGGTCCTATGTATCAAGGATATAACAATCCCTACTTTTCCAAAATGATGATCCCCAAAACATGGAGAGATTCTCAAGAACACATGATCACTCACCTTAAATGAGAACATCCATTGATGATGATCTGTATATGATATATGATGAAAATTATAAGTCTCTATTCTCTTTATGATTAAATAAATATTATCCATTATCTCTTGCAAAAGGATATGTCCAACCAGTGTAGTCTCTCCTATTTTCACCCTAAAAAGTGCATAATGATAAGAATACCCATAAAATGATTCAAAAGAATCCATCAGTATCAATTCCTAATAAATTTTCTTGTGTGAGAAATCCAATAAATGTATTTTTTCATCCCATTATCCACAAATATACGTCACATAATCCATAATAATGTCCCCCAAAATCTGAGTTATCCATTCAAATTTTCAATACCTTTGAGGAAAATATGTCATGCTCATAGTCAACTGAGTCTCAAGGGATTTCTAAAAGTACTTTAAAAAATTTGATTTAAACTTTTGGTCTCAGTTAGATACTATCCAAAATGATATTCCATTCCTTTTTACCACTTCCTGGATATATATTTTTTACAATTATTTCACTATATTTGATTCATGAATATAGATGAAATGGGACTGTATTGTATGTCGATCCACTATCACCCCTATGGATTTGTGTTTCTGTACCATCTTTGGAAGAACTATTACAAAATCTATTGCTATCTACTCAATTCTCTCCTGGGAATTGGTAAATGAAATGCCTGGATCGGTTGTGATCACTGAGAGGGGAGGGGTGAATCAGTGATAACTTTTTCTTTTTAAGAATTGTTCCCTTTGAATTATCAATTCAACCTCTGCAGCTGGTTAAAGCCTAGATCTACTCTTTTAGGGGTGCAGTGATAATGAAAGCACAGAACACAGAGATTTACAAGGTTCGGTAGAAAGACCTACTCCTTTCCGTGTTGGTTACACCCCCCAACACGGATTCTTCACTATGACAAAAGATGTTTACACAGTAATTGGTTATACCCCCCAATTACAAGTTGGTTAAACCCCCCAACTCCACAGCATCATCTTCATCATGGCTCCACTTCACTTCTTCAAAGGTGTTGTTCAAAACTTCAAGTAGCTTCAACAGTCTTCAAAAGATCTCGTTGGTCTTGCTCACCAAAACCCAATCACTTAGAATGATCAGTTCTTTTGCATTCACACACTTAAGTGTGTACTCTTCTTCTCAAGGTTGGTCTTCTTCACTTGTGCACACACAAGGGCTAAGCCTTGGCCTTCCACTTTGAACACCTACTCCCAGTAGAGAGTTCTTCTCTTCACTTGGCTCACACAAAGGTATGCCCTCGGGTTCTTCTCCACTTCTTCTCCATGCAAGGTTGCAAGAGTGCGGCCTCTACTGTCTTCAAATGCCGCGCAAGATGCACTGGCCGCGGGCGCGCAGGTGCTACTGCCGCGCAAGCACTCGGGTGTGCAAGGTGCAACACCGCGAGGCGTGCAAGCTACTCCTGCCGCACAAGTATGCGGGCAGAGAGAGCTCCTTCCTGTCGCGCAAGGGAGACGCGCAGGGGACTTCTTCGGGGCCTCGAGTGGCTCCGGGATTCTCAGTCGCGCAAGAGGCTGCGCAGAGGTACATCGCGTAGCTCGTATGGCTTCGCGGGACTCTCGAGTTCTCAAAGGATCAGCAAGCTTCTAAGAGGGCTCGGGCTCTCTTTTTATAGGCAAAGTAATGCCAAATCTTCCGCGGGATAAATCTCAAATCACCGTGATTTTTGGTTCTTTAAAAATCTTTGAACTCTTGATTTTTCTTTCCTGTTTCACCGCGGGTCGCATTTTATTTTCCTCCTTCACGTGCATGCATTTTCGAACGAATGCATGGCCTCTTTAATACTTGTCGATGCATACCACGAACACACGTGGCCTTGGCACCTTTGGTTTGCCTCGGCCACACTTCGAATTCTTTCTCGATGCATGCATGCAACATTTTAATGCATGCATGAGTTCGTTATGGCCTAACGATCACAAAGGAGGTCTCGGTTTGCTCGGAGGTGGCCGGGAACTCAAAAACCGTCGTCGGGATGCCTCTGGTTCGAACGGAGGCTGCGGGAATGCGCGGGTGGCCTTCGGCTGAGCTCGAGGAAGGAGACGGACGGGGAGCCGTCGGATCAGGCGATCAAATAACCTTGGACGGCCTGGATCAGATCGCGAATGGCGCGATGCATCGGGCGGCCGAGATCTGCAGCGCGATCACTCGGACGGCCAGGATGCGCTCCCGGTGAATTTTTCCACGTCCCACATCGAAACGCCTCGCGGAATTTCCGCGGTATAACAACCAAGCACTGCCGGCCTCCCTTCAGTTGCACTTCTCCCCTCTCGGTGCCGCCCAGCACCGAGTTCTCCCTGCGGGCGCGCGCTCTGCGCCCACTATGCACCTTCGGGCGCGCCACTGGCGCCCACTATGCACACTGATACTCTTGGGGGCGCGCTCCTACGCCCTGTCGCGCTCCTTCGGGCGTGCCCCAGGCGCCCATGCGGTGTCCTGGGTGCGCCCTGCCGCCCTGGCTCGCCCCACGGGTTCCCCCATGGGCGTGGTGCCCTAGGGCCCATGCCTTGGGGTTGAACCCTCAAGGTGCCTTGGCTGGCCAATTTTTTGGCAAAGGCATGAATGAGGACATTGTTAAAAACAATGTGCCTATGTATAATATGCCACATGCCACTTCTCTAAGACATCCTTCTTCTACATTTCTTCTTCACTTGAATTCTTCAATCCTCCTCAACATGTATTCAGTACTTAGGAAGGTTCCTTCTTCAACCGAGCTCCTGAATTAATTAAATCTTCAATATTCGTCAATGATCCAATTAGAGGTCAAGTTGGATCACATTCACATTGTCATGCACTAAGAATTTAGTACATGGTCTTCTTCAGCTCACTTCATCCACTTAGAAGTTGTGGATGGCTCTCTTCATCTCCTCATGCATTATCAGTACAATGCATGGTCTTCAAACATTGTTGTGACATTGTATCCAGTTGATACAAGTTCTTGGAACTTTAAGAATAGCTCAACAATCGTCTGATTTAATGATGCATCTCCAACCATTAGTCTTCAAGCTCTACGTCATCAGTTGACACATAGTGACATGTTATTGACAACAAATGCAATCACTTGGGCACAACAATCTCCCCCTTTGTATTTGGTTGTCAATACTCCGAAGCACATCTTGAAGAATGTCACAATGTGTATGTGCTGATTATTTCTCCCCCTTATTGGCCAACAAATTCAAAGGGAGGAATAGGAAGTCATTCCCAAAATGCATAACTTTTTGACTCAGCAACTAATGCTCCCCCTCAAGGGATGCACTCATCTCCTTCAATTCCCTGCATGTCAGTACAAAAACATATAAATTTAGGGAATAAGGAGGGACCTTTCTCTTCCTCAAGTGAGAGGAGAAGGCTGAACATGAAGTTTCAGCCTTAGTTCAACAAATCTTTCTGTAGGCATAGCTTTGGTGAAAATATCTGCCACCTGATCTTGAGTAGAAATGTAGTCGAGATTGATGTCTCCACCGGCGACCCTTTCTTCGATGAAATGATATTTTATATCAATATGCTTGGATCTGGAGTGTTGTATAGGATTCTTAGACAAGCCAATTGCACTTTGATTATCACATAAGATCCTCAATGGTTTTTCAGCTTTAATTCTCAAATCTGCTAGCTGCACCTACATCCAAATCATTTGTGTACATGCATGTGTAGCTGCCACATACTCTGCTTCGGTTGTGCTCAATGTTACAGAATTTTGTTTCTTGCTATACCAACTAACACATCCTTCTCCCAGAAAGAAGGCTCCACCAGATGTGGATCTTCTATCAGTGCAATCACCAGCCCAATCAGCATCAGTGAATCCCAACAACTTTATGTTTGTACTGTGTTTGTATAAGAGTCCATAGTTGAGGGTTCTTTTCACATATCTCAAGATTCTTTTAGCTGCTGATAAGTGAGATTATTTTGGGTCACATTGAAATCTTGCACACAAAGTCACTGCATATGTTATATCAGGCCTTGAGGCCGTGAGATAAAGGAGACTGCCAATAATTCTCCTGAACTCTTTCTGATCAACATTGTTGCCTTCTTCATCCTTGCATAGTTTGGTTCCAACAGAAATGGGTGTTGAGACTTCCTTTGCATTCTCCATTCCGAACCTTTTTACTAAGTCCCTTGCATACTTTTCTTGTGAAAGAAATATAAAGTTTTTCTTTTGTTCCACCTGAAATCCTAGAAAATATGTCATTTGACCAAGCATGGACATTTCAAAGGTTCTCTTAATCTGCTCAGCGAATTCTTCACATAGTCCTTCCTTGTCACCAGCAAAAATAATATCATCCACATAGATAATGTCTATGAGAGTACCAGTGGTCATTTCTCTGACATAGAGATTATTGTCAACTGTTCCTTTGACAAACTTCATGCTCTTAAGACAGCCATCCAACTTGGAGTACCAGGCTCTGGGAGCCTGCTTTAACCCATACAATGCTTTCTTCAATCTGCATACCATGCTACCATCTTTGTCTAGCACAAATCCCTCTGGTTGTTCTATATACACTTCTTCTTCAAGATCTCCATTTAGGAATGCAGATTTCACATCCATCTGATAAACCTTGTACTGCTTGTGTGCTGCAACTGCTAAGAACATTCTGATAGTCTCCAGTCTTGAAACTGGTGCAAACGTTTCTTCAAAGTCGATTCCTTCCATTTGTGAATACCCTTTGCATACAAGTATGGCCTTATTTCTTGAAACTTCCCCTTTCTCATTGAATTTGTTTCTGAAAACCCACTTTGTCCCAATTACATTTTTATTTTTGGGCCTTAGCACAAGATCCCAAGTGGAGTTCTTTTCTATTTGATTGAGTTCCTCATGCATAGCTTGTATCCATTCCTCATGTTCAACTGCTTCAGCCACTGTGTGAGGTTCCACTTGAGAAACCAATGCAGTGTGATCTTCCTATATCAATCTTCTCCTAGTTTTTACTGAGGACTGTGGGTTACCAAGGACATTTTTGTGTCGACATGTTTCTTCAATTTATTGTATCTCCTTATTCCATCTTCATTACCTTCCTCTTCATCACTGGTGTGTTCAGAGTTGATCTCACCAGCAGTTGGTATTGGCTTAGTTAATTCTTCATTCTTTTGTTCCAAGGTTGAGTCATTTATTGAGTCATCATTATCCACAGTGTATGGTTTGGTGTTGTTTTCAATTATTCTGACATCACTGCAGTCAATCATTTTGTTCAACCTCTTATTCCAGCATCTGTAGCCTTTTCTATCAGGTAGGTAGCCCATGAAGATTCCTTCTTCTGCTTTTTCCTCAAACTTTCCCAGATTAATGTTTTTAATCTTGATAATGCACGGACTGCCAAAGACTCTGAAGTACTTAACAGTTGGTTTTCTGTTAAACCACATTTCATAGGCTGTCATTTGTGTTTCTGGTCTTAGGAGACATCTATTTTGTATGTGTATAGCTGTGCATACTGCTTCTCTCCAGAAAAACTTAGAGATATTGTGCTCAGCCAACATAGTCCTCCCCATTTCAACTATGCTTAGATTCTTCCTTTCAGCCACTCCATTTTGTTGTGGAGTATATGGTGTACTGTATTGATGCTTGATTCCATGCTTGACCAAATAGCTTTCAAAATTATCACAAGTGTATTCTTTTCCATTATCTGATCTCACTTTCTTGATACAGATTCCAAGTTCTTTCTCAGCCTGCCTCCTGAAGTTTTGGAACATCATGATTGCTTCTGACTTGTGTTTCATGAACATGACGTTGGTCATCCGAGTGTAATCATCAATGAAGGTTATAAAATAGAGATCTCCTCTTGTAGACTTTTGTCTCATCGGTCCACATATGTCTGTGTGAATGAGTTCAAGAGGCCCAGTAGACATGATATCTACTCCTTTGTGTGAACTATGGGTCAGTTTTCCCTTCTGACATGTGTCACAAATTTCATCTCTTTCTCTCTTTAATTTGGGTAGATCTCGTACAATATTGTACTTCAGAATTTTACTCATACTCCTTTGACCTAGATGGCCAAGTCTTCTGTGCCAAAGATTGTTTTCATCTTTAGAACTAAGATAACAGGAATTGATGGACTCACCAATTTGAAATAGGTTTCCAGTGTTTCTTCTTCCTTGAGTGATGATTTTTCCATCCTTTGAGCTCTTGATGATGCATGAATTCTTCTGGAACAACACCTCATGTCCATCATCGCATAATTGGCTTACACTCAGTAGGTTGTGCTTTAATCCTTCAACAAACAACACATCATTGGATTTTAGATTTGTTGTTGCAATCATAGCCTTTCCAACTCCCTTGATTTTCAGAGAACGATCATTTCCAAACACCACGGTTCCTCCCTCATGACTTTCAATGTTGCTTAGAATTTTTGTATCACCAGTCATATGGGATGAGCATCCACTATCAAGAATCCACGACTTGGTGTTACTGCTGGCTTTTAGAGCCACTTCAGCAAATCATGTGATTTCATCATTGGTTTCTTGAATGCCTTTCCCTTTCATGTCTTTGACTTTTTGTTTAGGAAGAGTTGTCATACATTTATCAGCTCTATGACCTTGTTGGTCACATCATCCATAGGCTTCACTCAGGCAGTCAAATGTGTTCTGAATTGGAGGTTTTGATGCTTTCTGCAAGACACTCTGGGTTTCAGGATGTCTCCCCCTTGACTCATGCCTCATGCTTGGAAGAGACATGTTATACCAGCATGCATAGGCCTTATGTCCAAACACACCACAACACCAGGAGTAGCCTCTGAACCTTGACCTTCTTTGTTGATAAGAGTCATGTTGTAATTTTCTGTCCAAGATTTGAGTAGTCCTTCCTGAGGATTTCCTTTCTTCCATTGAAGATGATGTTACAAAGGTTTGTTCATGCCGTGTTTGTCTCAATTTTATCTTTGAACCTGCATTGTTAGAAATAACAGATGTATTAAGAGATTTACTTAGTGGTAAATTGACCTGCCTCTGAGCACCAGCATAAGATGATTCTGCCTTGACCTCAACAGCCTTGTTGAAGTCTTCTCTCATCTTTGTCAAGCTATTCTGTGCTTCAATCCACTTGGAATGTGTCACTGATTGCTCTTCTTCTTTGAGGTGAAGTTTCTCCTCAAGATCTTTTGCTATCTTGTCCAGCTCAGCTACCTTCAGTTTGTGTCTCTTGATTTCATCAATGTACATTGTCTCTTTCTTCATACATTCTTCCAACTCCTCAGTCATCCTTTTGGTTTCCTTTTGTAACAATCTCTTCTCTTTCTTGAGTTCAGTGTTCTGTTCAAGGCAATCCACTAGTTCATCTTTCAATATGTTTTCGAGCTCAGTTCGTTCACTTTCATCATCTTCACTACTGCAGGTGTCAAACCCTTTTTCCACATGAGCCATAAAATTCGTTTCTTCTTCTGATTGACTGGCTGAACTGAAGTCTGATTCTTCCTCTTTGCTTACATAGCTTCTTCTTTCACCAGGAACGATCCTTTTCTTTCTTGCACCAGATCTGTTTCCTTCTCTTGGGTATCTGCTCCATTTCTTCTTCTGTGACTTATCATCTTCAATATCTGGAGCACTAGATCTTTTCTTAGGACAGTTAACAGCAAAGTGTCCGATGTTATTGCAATTGAAACATCTCGATGGTGATTTCCCTTTTCCCCTGAATTTAGTTTTTCCAAACCTTTTAGAAAAAAGAGAAATAATCGTGTTGAGATCTTCATCCTTTTCTTCATTGTCAGAATCACTTGATTCTAGGGCTTCGTCATCTTTTATCTTGAGTTGTCTCATGGCCTCAAAAGACATCTCATCCTTGATCTTCTTCTTGAATACTGGGATCTTCCTCATTTCATATGCAATGAGAATGTTGTGTAGTTCATCAAGAGAGAGATCATCTCTGTCTTCTAATGCTGAGACTTTGGGGTCAAACCTGTCAGGAAAATTTCTCATTAGTTTTTTAACAATAGTGGAGTCCTCCAACTTTTCTCCAAAGCCCCGAATGTTACTGACAATTTCATTGACTCTTGTGAAATAATCATCAATATTTTCTTCTTCTCCCATCTTGACATCTTCAAACTTGCTTCTCCAAATTTGTAATTTGGCTTCCTTGACATTCATGTTGCCTTCATAACTACTTTCCAATTTTTCCCAAATTTCTTTAGCATTCTTGAGTCCCATGACTTTTGTGTATACCTTTTCTGAGAGTGACATAAGAATGGAATTTTGAGCTTTACCATCAACTTCCATATTTCTTTTCTCATCGAGTGTCATAGAAGCTTCATTAGCAAGAGGAGGGAATCCAAATAAGGCTGCATTTCTAACATCAAGGCCGAGAGATAGAAGGTAGGGAAACATCCGATTTTTCCAGCTGTGATAATTCTTTCCATCGAATGTAGGGACACCCCTACTATTAACAGAATTTAGATTGTCCATTTTCTCAGAAGTAGATCCTAACAGAGGAAACCTCCCTCTGATACCACTTGAAATGCCTGGATCGGTTGTGATCACTGAGAGGGGAGGGGTGAATCAGTGATAACTTTTTCTTTTTAAGAATTGTTCCCTTTGAATTATCAATTCAACCTCTGCAGCTGGTTAAAGCCTAGATCTACTCTTTTAGGGGTGCAGTGATAATGAAAGCACAGAACACAAAGATTTACAAGGTTCGGTACAAAGACCTACTCCTTGCCGTGTTGGTTACACCCCCCAACACGGATTCTTCACTATGCCAAAAGATGTTTACACAGTAATTGGTTATACCCCCCAATTACAAGTTGGTTAAACCCCCCAACTCCACAGCATCATCTTCATCATGGCTCCACTTCACTTCTTCAAAGGTGTTGTTCAAAACTTCAAGTAGCTTCAACAGTCTTCAAAAGATCTCTTTGGTCTTGCTCACCAAAACCCAATCACTTAGAATGATCAGTTCTTTTGCATTCACACACTTAAGTGTGTACTCTTCTTCTCAAGGTTGGTCTTCTTCACTTGTGCACACACAAGGGCTAAGCCTTGGCCTTCCACTTTGAACACCTACTGCCAGTAGAGAGTTCTTCTCTTCACTTGGCTCACACAAAGGTATGCCCTCGGGTTCTTCTCCACTTCTTCTCCATGCAAGGTTGCAAGAGTGCGGCCTCTACTGTCTTCAAATGCCGCGCAAGATGCACTGGCCGCGGGCGCGCAGGTGCTACTGCCGCGCAAGCACTCGGGTGTGCAAGGTGCAACACCGCGAGGCGTGCAAGCTACTCCTGCCGCGCAAGTATGCGGGCAGAGAGAGCTCCTTCCTATCACGCAAGGGAGACGCGCATGGGACTTCTTCGGGGCCTCGAGTGGCTCCGGGATTCTCAGTCGCGCAAGAGGCTGCGCAGAGGTACTTCGCGTGGCTCGGATGGATTCGCGGGACTCTCGAGTTCTCAAAGGATCAGCAAGCTTCTAAGAGGGCTCGGGCTCTCTTTTTATAGGCAAAGGAAGGCCAAATCTTCCGCGGGATAAATCTCAAATCACCGAGATTTTCGGTTCTTTAAAAATCTTTGAACTCTTGATTTTTCTTTCCTGTTTCACCGCGGGTTGCATTTTATTTTCCTCCTTCACGTGCATGCATTTTCGAACGAATTCATGGCCTCTTTAATACTTGTCGATGCATACTACGAACACACGTGGCCTCGGCACCTTTGGTTTGCCTCGGCCACACTTAGAATTCTTTCTCGATGCATGGATGCAACATTTTAATGCATGCATGAGTTCGTTATGGCCTAACGATCACAAAGGAGGTATCGGTTTGCTCGGAGGTGGCCGGGAACTCAAAAACCGTCATCGGGACGCCTCTGGTTCGAACGGAGGCTGCGGGAATGCGCGAGTGGCCTTCGGCTGAGCTCGAGGAATGAGACGGACGGGGAGCCGTCGGATCAGGCGATCAAATAACCTTGGACGGCCTGGATCAGATTGCGAATGGCGCGATGCACCGGGCGGCCGAGATCTGCAGCGCGATCACTCGGACGGCCAGGATGCGCTCCCGGTGAATTTTTCCGCGTCCCACATCGAAACGCCTCGCGGAATTTCCGCGGTATAACAACCAAGCGCTGCCGGCCTCCCTTCAGTTGCACTTCTCCCCTCTCGGTGCCGCCCCGCACCGAGTTCTCCCTGCAGGCGCGCGCTCTGCGCCCACTATGCACCTTCGGGCGCGCCACTGGCGCCCACTATGCACACTGATACTCTTGGGGGCGCGCTCCTACGCCCTTCCGCGCTCCTTCGGGCGTGCCCCAGGCGCCCATGCGGTGTCTTGGGTGTGCCCTGCCGCCCTGGCTCGCCCCATAAGTTCCCCCATGGGCGTGGTGCCCTAGCGCCCATGCCTTGGGGTTGAACCCTCAAGGTGCCTTGGCTGGCCAATTTTTTGGCAAAGGCATGAATGAGGACATTGTTAAAAACAACGTGCCTATGTATAATATGCCACATGCCACTTCTCTAAGACATCCTTCTTCTACATTTCTTCTTCACTTGAATTCTTCAATCCTCCTCAACATGTATTCAGTACTTAGGAAGGTTCCTTCTTCAACCGAGCTCCTGAATTAATTAAATCTTCAATATTCGTCAATGATCCAATTAGAGGTCAAGTTGGATCACATTCACATTGTCATGCACTAAGAATTTAGTACATGGTCTTCTTCAGCTCACTTCATCCACTTAGAAGTTGTGGATGGCTCTCTTCATCTCCTCATGCATTGTCAGTACAATGCATGGTCTTCAAACATTGTTGTGACATTGTATCCAGTTGATACAAGTTCTTGGAACTTTAAGAACAGCTCAACAATCGTCTGATTTAATGATGCATCTCCAACCATTAGTCTTCAAGCTCTACGTCATCAGTTGACACATAGTGACATGTTATTGACAACAAATGCAATCACTTGGGCACGACAGTAAAGGCTATAGAAAACTATATGGTCATTGGTGTTCTTCCTTAACCTGTTAACAGGTGAGGCATCTCAAAAAAAACTAAACCACTTTTCCTTTCATTCCATACCACCAAAATTGGTGTTTTAGTACCTTATACATCTTTTTTATTCCAATATGAATAGCCCATCTTGAATGGTGGTAAGCATGTGGGACTTATTCGAGAAAAGATAAAGGTACTACCATTCAATCTAGAAACCACAACACTACTTTTCTATCAAGACTTCTTCCCTCAATGGTCTCTACACCATTCAATTTTGACCTCATAGTAACACATTTTGAATTTGATGTATTCACCTCTTGAACCTTATGAACCAAATTGGGGATAAAAGAAATTGTAAATAAAACTAAAACACTACCTTACCCTTCACAATCCATGTGTATATAGGCTATCACAAACATTATCTTACATTGATCTAAAGTGTCTTTTTCCAACTGACTATATGAACTATTGATTAAGGTATCCTCTATAGATATACCTTTATCTAGTGCACACATTATTTCAACAACATGAATTTAAAGACACTCCATCCATCTTCTTTTCTTAAATTAAAATTTGTTTTTCATAGAAAATTCAATCACTTAAAATCAGTAAACACTATCAATTCCTCACTAAATATGTAATAATGTCAATTACTAAATTCATTAAACCAAAATCTAATTCTAAATCATATTTTTTTGTGGTTTTTCAAATGAAATATAACATATATGATCCATGAAAACATCATGATCTCCTTATGTGAGAACACACCCTAACCTAGAACCCGAAGTAAAATAATAAACCACATAAATTAGTTTTCATTTTAGAAATATCGAGATTAGTGTTGATGTAAGGAGAAAATTAATCTCAAAAAAGGCTTATGAAATTTATCAATACATTGGAATGGAACACATTTTATTTTCAATAATTTAATTGGTAAAGTTAGTCATAAAATTTCATAAACTAAATGTTGGTAATAACTAGTCGGGGTAAGGAATCTACATATCTCAAATATATTCTTTGGATATTTCCAAGATAACATGGCCTCTATCTTTTAGAGATCCAAAAACACATTTTCAGAGATAACATGTCTATGTAAACATACCTCTTATATAAAAAAATCACACTTTGAAATTTTTCATACAGTTGATGATCTCGCAAAATAACGAACACTATATCCAATTGTTTCTCATCCTTATACTTTTCTCAATATTAAACCATTATATCATAAAAAATACCACCAAAAATGAATCTATATACCATTTAGAAATTTGATTCAACAATTACATAAATTGGGATAGTTCATTCATAATAAAAAAAGATATAATGAAGAACTCATAATGACCATATATGATTCTAAAAGCTGTCTTAGGAATGACCTTTTTCTGATCCCATAATTAGAGTTGTCACAAATGTAATTCAATTTTATAGAACCACTGGTATCCCATCAATTGATCAAATAGATTATCAATGCATGGAAGATGATTCCTATTCATTATCATAACATCGTTAAGAATATGAAAATATATACAAATAAAAAGAGTTTCATCCACCTTTTCACACTAAAAATATCTGGTGAATCCCATAGAGGCATACTCATTGGCTTAACCCTTTAGTTTCTAACTCTTCTAACTGATCTTTCAATTCACTCAATTATATTGGAGCCCTTCAATAAGACAGAAGTGAGATAGGGCTGGTCTCTATTAAGATATCAATAAAAAATTCTACATCTCTTTTGGGTAGAAAACTAGAGAAATTATCAGGAATTTCATCAATGAATGGATCCACTATGTTTGCAATATCAATATTCTTAATCTCATCTACTCATTCCAAGGCAACACTTCCAACTCTTATGACATAGTTTGGAATTCTGGTGCCAAAAATCCTACTCCACATTCATTCACATTTCAATCTTCTCTAAATATATTCTCAAATCCATGTAGAGTTTTAAAACTAACCCTTCAGGTATAAAATCCAATGTGAGCTGTGAAACATTTCAAACAATATATACACAGGATTAGGACATAGACATCTATCTCAAGCATAGGGAGATACCAAATAAATTCATCCCCATTGGTAGATATAGAACATTATTTATAGATAAAGGCTTGACATTATATTTTTTTCAACATGAGTTTTAGGTTTCAAAATATAAGTCCTCATATCAACAAGAAAACCCATATTTTCAACATCACAAGAAGACATAAACAAGTGGAACACACCCATATCGAACTAATTTTTTTTTTTGAAAAGGTGAGGCAAACAGTCCATTTATTAACATAGAAAGAAAAGTTCAATGGGTAACAGGCATTCAAAACAAAAATACATTCAAGAAGCTAGTGAATGAGTCAACATACTATGGTGAGTGATGATCCCACCCTGGAAACGCGAATGTCGTCCCCTCCTCCAATTGTTGGAATGATCCCATGCCCCTCCTCCTTCATCTAGAAGAACAACATCAACTTGATGTATCACATATTCAGTATCTAAGTCCTGAACATTTTCTTGTCTATCTATTTTACTGCAACCTGAAAGCATCTCAAAAGAGTTAAAAGTATTGAACTTCGAGGTTGATTTACTCTCCACATGTTGAGACAAGTTACGGCCTGGTGAAATATCCATCCTGGTTCCATCCAATTTTGAATCCCCAGGCCCAACACTTTTAAAGACAGAACCACCAGCGAGTGGCCTGCCAACCACAGTCTCTTTAGCTGTAATATCCTTGCTATGACTGTCCAAAACAGAATACTACAAAATCTTGAGGTGTTGGGAGGTTATGAAAAGTCCCGCACGACATGAAGCAGGTGTGACAGCTTGCTTACCATAGACAGCACGGGCAGCAGGACTGCTTCCCTGTGCAAGTGTAAGCATGGGTTCAGATTGAACCTTAGTATCAACAAAAACCAAAAGAGTAGATGTACCAGAAGATTCATTCCTCAAAACAAGAGCAAAATAACATTTCACTTTTGTGTTAAAAGTGTTGTACATTCTAATTTTGGGTTTCATTGTGGTTGCAGAAAAAAAACTTTTCCAAACCATTTCAGTTGTTTGAAGACAACACTCTTTTCTCATTCCAGAAATCAAAATCAACCTCTCTCTGAGAATTTAATTACATAGATGATTGAATGTCATCAGATTCATCACGTACATGCTCCTCATTAATGCCTTTTGATAATTCATCCTTAAAGAACATCCCTTCAAGGGAAATTTGAGACCCCACAGTGATGTCATCCCAAGAGGGGATCTTCTCATTAATATTAGCAGGAACTCCATAGCCAATATCAGCCTGAGTAAGAACAGGGATGGGGATATAAGAACATGCATCATTCTGAGATAGGACTGGAGGAGTCTTTTTAGTAGTAGGAGACTCTTCTTCAATAGATGCTTATACCCCAGCGGGTAAAATCAGGAACAGGCCCAACTATGTCTGTCTCTAGATTTTTAGTATGAGCTGCAATGGTCTTCACATCCTTTTGGTTTTTCCTCTTTCGACAATGTTGCAATTCATGACATCTAGTATTACAATTAGTACAAACTACGTTACCTCTACACATAGATTGTTAATGACCAATAATTTTTCAAGTGTCACAAAACAAAAGAGTTTTTTCAAATTCAATCCGAAGAGAAATTTCATCTTGTGATGTGGATAGAACCACCTTATTAGTCAATGTGGTACAAAAATCCACTTCAACAAAAACACGAGCATAATGGAAAAAACTAATCATTTGAGTGGCATTGTCCTTCCTAATTAGGATACCAATCACAGATGAAATATCATATAAAATTCCTGGATTCCATAATACCCAGTTAAGACCATGAATTCTAACCCGAACTTGTACACATGTATCCTTAAAGTCATTCAAATAGAAATTTAGCTTCTAATCATAAATTCATATTGTACCAGGCCTAAGGTTAACTGAACCTGAACTCCAAGCTCGACCTTTAAGCTCAACTTATGTGAAAATAATGTGGAAAAATCCAGGGCCAAGAGAAATGCATTTTAAACCCACGAATCCTCAAATGAAAAATTAATGGGTGACCAGATCCGCAACTTTTCAGGGTTTTGAACCTTTCATCAGAAAAATGCAAGCAATGAAAGAAAACATACATAGGCTAAGTATATCTGCAATTTCATCACCATAGGATAATATATGGGCTTTTGATCCCTTCCGGGCGATTCGCTTCGTAGCACGATTCATACGTGAGGAAAAAGATCCTTCTGAAAATCCATCGAAATTCGAGAAACCCTTCAATGCTTATTCTTCGAGTGGCTTGAATCTGGAGAAGGGGATTTTAGTATAGAAATATGGTGAGAAGAATAGAATGAATGGAGGTTGAGACCCCTTATATTATCTAGGGAAAATGAGTCTCCATGAGCCGTCAGGAGCGACGGCTCCTGCACTTGTTCCACCATCCTTCATGAACAAATCTTGAATAAAGGTAGAATTCAATATAATTACACCTATAAACATTGAGGTTACAAATTGATCATATATTATCATTTTATAGGATCTATAAAATTTATTACTCTCCACACTTTTCTTTTTAATACCCTGTTTATATCTAACTAGTTTAGGAGTTATGGTATTCCTTGAATCAACCTAAATTTATCGGTTCTGCTGATGAGAGTTATTCTTATACAATTTTCCTATCAAATCATATGATTCCTAATAAACATGATATGTTTCTAAATAATCCAACCATAGTTTACTAGGACTATAATGTCATACATGTACCATATTATTATAATTTTTACATAATATATGTGGTTTTGTAAAATCGTACATTATGTGATCAAGAGAATGACATTTAAAAGAATAAGTTTTACCCTTTGGTTTAGAAGGAATATTCACTAATCCCACTGTATGATTTAGAGTCATACCACTACCTTTGAAATAGGGTACCCTCTTCTTCTTATTCCTAGCATTAGAGTTCTCACCAATTCCAATAGCTTTCAACATGATTCCTCCAATTTCTTCCACCATTTCTCTATTGGAAATCTCTATATAATATGATATACAAAGAAAGGAAATATATGACTGAATCTCCAGCCTCAAATCTAATTCAAAAATATTTTCCTTCAAGGATGAACTTGCATCAACTTTTGCAGAATAGTAAACGGAATTCAAAAAATTAGCTGCATACTCTGTCATATCATGTCTTGGTCCTATTTAGACTAAACATCTAAAAACCACCATTGACAAAATATATCATCTAGCATGTTCATTTCTAACATCACCTTCAGCTCGTCTATTTTTTTCAAGTAAATAAATGATTCAATTCATTATATTTAGCCATACTTCTTCTTTTTCCGACTCTAAATAACTTCAAATGATGGGTGGACTCTAATTTTCAAACTGAACAAAATGATCCAATTATCTTGGATCTTCCCTTTTCTTCCATCTTTCCATGGTTTAAAAATATTAGACAATACATTGGATCAACTATTCATTCACCCAAGGATCTGGTGAAACCACACTCTCAGCAACCTCTTCTAGCTAGTTTCGTTTATGCATATCCTATTTATAACAAAAAAATCATTTAGGCTCACTCTCTTTCAACTGAAGGCTTAGTAATTTTAAATTTACCACTTCAAAAAATTTCAAAAATATATTTATCAATAAAAAAAAAGATAAAATGTGACCATTTCCATTTTTAAAACATTTTTTAATAATACCAAAATCATGATTTCAAAAATCGAACCATTTTTTAACTATTTTTAATAATCCATAATTTTTTACACATCATAAATCATTTACTCAAAATAAATTATTAAATATTATTGGGAATTCATTACTAAAATTTCATGGAATAAAAATATCATCAGCTAAACCCATGATAATGAGGTAAAAATTCTTATAAGTGTCACAAAAAAAGCATGTACCCAAACTCCCTGGAAATATGATGTTTGTCATAAATAGGTTAACTAAATATTTTTTTGCTCCATATTTCAAGTTGTGACAAATTTAATCCTTGCTACCAACCCTAATATATGACTGAACAACAGATACCCAAGGATCAAACAAATTGATACCATTTATAACATCCCACCCATCCCCTATTTTCTTGGGAAGAGTCATTGGGTGTTTCTAGCCTTATGTGACATACCTGAGACACCAACGGTTAGAAATAAATGTTATGGGAATCATAATAAATTAGGGGATGGTTTTCCATTTGAAAATAAAACAACTGAACCACAATACACTAACCAATAAAACCACAACATGATACATGATTATGAGGAAATACAACTGTAATTATACCAAACCAACAGCCACATCAGAGTACAATCATAAATAATGTGACATAACCAAAGGAATCAAAAGATGAAAAAACCCAAAGACACTAAATAGTAAATCCAAATGATCTATAAGCTTCAAATATATATTCCTAGCCTTAGGAATTAATAATAATCACTAAAGAACTAGGATACCTTGCCTTTACTTTTCTCTTGATATATAACATTTGAAAACGCACTATAGTTCCTAATAAGTGGATGAGAAAAAAACATTGTATGCATTCTCTAATGACTTCCCAACTCATGATAGTACGTTAATACAAGTTATCAAATTTTATAAAATAGTTTTATAAGTGAAAATAGTTTATAAAAAACCATATATTAATTTTTCCATCTTAAGAATAAAAAAAATTTCAGAATCATTTTTCAAGGAAAATATCAAAAAATTCATTAAAACATTTATATATTTTTTTATTTTGTATATACATCTCCATATACCAACACATCCACAACATACACACATACACAAGAGTGGTGTTACTATTTATGGTAGAACTTCACATCCATAATCTATCCATTTTATGGTGTTATATCATGACCATTATCCATCTCATTCAACTCATTCCCTCCCATTATTCCAAAATCATTTCAACCAATTTCCATAAAATCATTTATTCCCATTAAAATAATTTCATCAAATAATATAATTAAATCAAACCAAACATAATTTTAAACTCGCCTTTTCTTATTATAAACAATGTGATTTATCAAAAAATCCATCCAGTTCCCCTGATTTCCAAAACCATAATTTAGACAATAATTCCCATCAAATAACACCAAAATTTCAAAAACAAATTCAAGAAATTTATTCCATTTTAAATCAAGAAATCATAATCAACATGATTTGATAGGGAATTCACTTAACTCACAAACATTTGTGAAAATGAAGAACATTGTGACACCTTGAAAACCCAATAATATATCTTCTAAATCCAAACTTTGATATTATTACCTTCAACTAATTCAAAGATATCAAATCATGAAAACAAAAAAAAAGAACCTAGAATTACCCTAGTGGATTAGATATAAGGTTATGAGATAGAGGAGGGGGATAAATCAATGAAAAAAAATGAAGAATTAAAACTTAATAGAAACACTAGATCCAAAATGGAATTTTAATCACCTAATAATTTCTTCTAGATCAACGGGAAATTCACCTCAAGTACTGGGACAAATAGGAATTTGTGTTATGGGATTTTTAGGGGAAACGGGTTATTAAGTAGTTAAACCTAAATATATCCTTAATTTTATGATCTGAAATTTCATGTTTCATGGTTAGGGTGCACAGTTAGAAAAAACATAAACTAACCATGCATAACCTACTTTCTCAGACCACGCCTTTCACGGTTGGATCAAACTATTTGACAAACTGTGCACCATCCATTTGATTCCTCATTGTCTCAAAGTGTACGATTTCTCCTAGTAATCTTCATGATTTTTAAAAATCATGCGCCAAACATGTTTCTAAGTAGTTCCCATTTATTTCCCATTCTATTTTTTTTATAGGTTTTTGACAACTTCTACTAACCATACTCAAATCATGCACCTCCATAAAAACATTCAACTCATACCTAAATTCCTCTAAACCTCCCAAACCTTAACCCAAAAATTATATATACTTAACAAACATAAATACAGGTTAAAGTACCTAAAAACAATGGTTCTACAAATAACCTCCCCTACATTCATTAGTTGGGACTAATTAAACTTGTGAGTATCTAATTCACTTAAGGGGGATAATGTAATGACCTTAGCTTTTAACCAATCCAATTATGTTTAATAGATTTCTCCACATGCAATACCAAACCAAAAATAATCCATTATAAATTTATACCTATAAAACCTAAATATTTAATTAATATGAATGAATAATACTAAATATATTTTTAAATATATTAATATACATGTTTATATATAAACAATTTAATAAAAATTTACATCATTAATTATTTTGTATAAGAATATACTTTTTATGCATTGTGATTTTTATTAAAGAAAACTACATATATTATTATTAAAATACTACTTTGATAAACTATTATATTTATTGATTAATTATAGATTTATTAGTGTTTCATAGAAATTATGAATAAGAACAACTAGAATTTTTGAATGAATCTTTTTTGAATAAAAAAATACATCCATTAATATTTATTTTTTAAATTAATAATTGAATTTATAAATTTCATAATAAGAATTTAAAAAAATAATAATAACATTTTTTGTTTTCTAATGGAAATATTAGTAAAAGATTAGTTTTTAGGATTTTCATGAAATAATTTTTTTAAGGTGATTAGTGAACAAACAATTTTTCACAAAATGGGGACTTATATCACTTAATTAGTATATTTGTAGGCCTTAAAACATTATAAAATATTTTAATTTAATATATTTAAATTTTAAGTGTATAATTATGAAATCTAAAATAATATTTTGACATTAAAAATTATATTTTAAATATTTCTGGACAAAAGAAATATATTACTAGAATAAAAAATAATTTATTTATTTTAATTGATCATATTCATGAAGAATTTTAGTTTTAGATTTTATTAAATTTCAAATATATGTTATTTTTATTATAATAAATAAATTACTATCATGAAAATAAGTTACCAAAAAAATTTATCTAATACATTAGTTTGAAGTATAAAAACACTATTTGAATAAATATGTGTTATTTGTGTTTAAGGTAAAATAATATTTTGTCATATTTAGGAAATAAATTATGATAAATCATACAAAAATTCAAATCATAATGTTGAAATTTGGTAATATGTTTATTTTTATATTTTTATTGAATTTACATTATTAAAATTTAATTAAGTATAATAACTTATAAATTGACTAATCTACAGTGGCTCTAATTTTCCAAAATTCATATGACTTATAGACCATATATAAAGAATTTTTTTGTTTTTTAATTATTATAGACATTTCTTACAATCCTTACATCATGTAACTCACTAAATATTTTTTCATTCCATTCCTACCACTTACATAACATTCTTTTCCATATAAAAGTCCCACTTCATCACATATAAAAGATGGATAACATCCACCATTTTAGTACTACAATAATATTTAGAATTTCACATGATCTCATACCACATTTCCTATAATTGAATTACTTTATAGTCCCAAATTCCCATGGTCACCACAAATTTTCATAAGTCCCTCAAATATAAGGCCTTTTCAGGAGGATGTTTGTGCTCTAAATGTTTGTAACACATATTTCATAAAATTTATTTATAATTAATTAAATTATAAAAAAACATAAAAATTGTATAATAATAATCTTAATATAATTATTATGTTTATATGTTATTATAATATTGGTAAATTTGTTATTTATTACCTTACATCTATAAATAAAAACAAGAGTCATCATTAGTGTATGTGTGTAGATTACCCTCTCCATAAAGTGATTCTTTTAAATTTTCATCATGGACTATATTGGTTGGTTAAAAAATATTAATTACTAACATAATATGATATTTATTAAATTTTATTTATTCTGAAATTATATGATATTTTATTTTGAACTTTCTTACCATTCATTGTAAATGGGAGAGTTAGACATGTGTATACGCAGACTACCGCCTCCATTATATGAAATTTATCTTTATTTAAAAATTAAAACTAACATGAATGGTATTAAACAAGTATGTAATGTATAAAAATGGTTGTTTAATAAAACATTAAAAAAATTAATGAATATATTATACATTCTATAATTAATATTAGAAATAAATAGTTATAGTAAATTTAACCGTTAAAAAGGATATATTAAAGTAACTTCTCTAAATTGATACCATTGATAGAGATCATATTTTAATATAAAAATTATATGCCATGGTAATATTATATTACATAATAATATTTAATTATTTATATTATGAAACTATTTTACAACTCCTTTGATCAAGTTCAACAAATTGAATATATTACAAACAAATTAACCAAACATCTCTGAGTAATAGACATAAATGAAAGCTATATTTAAAATAAGAAACAAAGATAAAAATAGACCATAAAAATTATATTTATTTGAATAAGGTTCTTAGTATTATATTTAATGAACATAATTTAATAATATAGGATGTTCAATGCATGTCTAAAATAGTGTTTGGTATAATGGTAAGGGAACATTTGAACCACCCTTGTTATATTTTGGTTACACATTATCTTTATTTCACTCAATTTCAGTTTATATTATTATTATTAATATCATACATATTCTATATATATATATATATATATATTCTATTTACATATATAATTATTTTTTTGTACCTTCCTTTATTGGGGATGGTAAGTTATTAATCTCCCGTTGAAGTTTTCTTTTTTAAGTGAACCCTGAATCTAAGGGAACTTCCCATTATCTACAGTCATGTCAAGTATCACCCACATAAAATGGGTAAACATTGATTTTGTTTCAACCAAAATAATTTTTTTCATGTCATCCTTTTTATTTTAATTATGGTCTTAAACTAAATCATTTTTCTATTTTTTTTCTTTAAAATTTACTTTGCTCATTTCATAAAGCATCACCTAAGATGTAATTTCTTCATACTTATTCGAATTGTTTTAAAAAAAAAATTCTCAAATTAAAACCCAATATCAAGACGTAGGTTTGTTTTTTTAAATTTTGAATATTTAAAATGATTTATTTCCTTCTTCTCATGTAAATACATATAACATATCCTTTAGTTGTAACTTAAGAAAAAGTTGTGAAACCCGCTTTCTTATCATGTGTTTTATCATGATTATGATATATCTATGGTTTATTTTTATTCTATAACACATATAATATTTTATATACAATGATGGAGTATATCCTATTTTTTAATGGTTGGGTTCATTATAACCCCCCCCCCACCCCACAGATGTGGGTAATGTTAATGCCTCGTGAAGAGCTATATATGGGATTATTGGGTAAACCTGATACTTTATAATGGCCTAGGGAGTAATACATGGAAAATTATCATGGACTATGGAGTAATCCATTGAATATGATGATTTAATTGAGTTAAATACAAGTCATATACTTATGATGACTTATTTATATTACTTAAAAATATTTAAAATTCACTGATATTATGATATCCATTCATTAGGACATGATTTCATAGTTATCTTTATTCTATTTATGATTTCATGTTTTAAATATTGAATATAATTATATGCCTTATTTCCATGTTTATTACCTTAATGGGTTTTTTAGCTCACCCATTCATTTATTTACTACTCCCCAAGATATCTGTTATAGTATTAGAGGATTATAGGAGTAAGACAACCATTTTGAGTTTAAAATAATACATTGAGTTTATATTTAAGATATTGTATTTGTGGATCTAATATTCTAAATATACTAGACCTATAAATTCTTAATATGTTTTTTTATAATAGTATATTATGATTCATTTAATAAAGTATGTTTTAGGATTGGATTTTTATACAGATAATATGATTACAAAATTTTTGTAACAACAGAATAATCCTTTTCCAACATGCTTCAATGCGTTATCATTATGTAGGTTGAATTCTTAACACCTTCCTTCATTCATGTTATTCTTCTTCCTCTTTGATTTATTATACAATGGTAATTATGATATTCTAATTGAACATCTCTTCCTAATAATTCCCATCTATGAAATATCTATCTAGTATATTCTTGTCTAGAACTTCATTATTCATTAACCTCTATCTAGAACCCTCTATGTATGGTTCCCTCTCTATCCAATACCATATTTTATATAATATCTCTCTAGTATCACTATTCATTTAACCTATGTATTTGGTGATTTTATGTAATCATATTCAACAAAAAGGATCTCTCATGCTCCTTGGTGATAACCTCACTTCTGAAATAAACACTATCATAGTAAAATCCACTTAAAAATACTCATACACCCCTTTATATAGCCATACATTCTCTAAAAATAAATTGATGATGGTGAACTTAAAATTTTAATTGTCATCTATAAATTTGAATTCCCTCTCATATCTTTCATTAGTTTACTATCATGAAATTATCTAGTAAAATTAGATCTAACAAACTTCATAAGAACTTTCCTCAAAACTCAGCATCAATGGTCTTCAAATATTCCAGAAATATTTACTAGAATCATGATTAATCCTTCATGATTATTTTGGAAATTAATTTCTAACTTAGCATCATCATAAGTTGGGACATTGAAAATATTTTGTAAATATTCTAAACCCTATATCTGGTACTTCTTTTTAGAAACTCATCTATGATATAATTCCTCATCGTGTATAAATTTCTAAGGTTATTATTTTTATAGTACCCATCCATTTATTAATCCTCTTATTTTATCCTTTTACTAATATTTATAGGTAAAACAATTTCTGTCTTTCAATGTATCTCTATCCAATGAAATTTTATCTGAAAAAACCATTTATGATAAATTTCATTAAGAAACAACTTTCGGATAAATTCACTTTGAAACTTGTATCATATGAATTCAATAATAAATATATATTTGATGAGATTAATTTGGAAAACCTATATTTAGGGATCTCAATCAGAAACCATTATTTAATGCCTCTAATCATAAAACTTTATCTAGTGACATCGTTCATTTGGTCTTCTATCTCTATGAAATCCATAATTATTCTTCATCTGGTAGACTATATCTAAAAGTTCAATATGTATTTAGTTTTTTCCTTTGAAAATTATTATCTATAATCATAAATACCTTGAAATAACTATTTTTAGTACTTTGAAGAATATAAATTAATTGTGTGACTTACTTTTTCTGAACATATTTTTCTCATGGAACCATGAATATATTCAAATAAGCATCTTTTTCAATCTTCTGACAGATCACCTTGATATCTTTGAGCCATATATCTATGTCCATAACATTCTATATAAAAATTTAAAAATAATGATAAACTATTTCAAGTTATTTCTACCCTAACATCACAACAAAATATATTGAAATCGTTATTTCTAGTAATTTATAATTCAACACATCTTGGACTCAATAATATATCTCTTTGTAATTTTTTTAGCCAAATAATATAAATAAATCAAGATTGAAAACTCAATAATTGGATCACTATCTATAAATTATAATCTTATATGAGTTATCACATTATAAGAAATAATAATCATTGAACAAAAGTACCACATTGTCCATAAATCAATATTTACAAATCATTTTAAACTTTTCCTATACTCAATAATTTATCATCATAACCCAAAAAAACTTGAACAAGTTATTTTATAACCTTCAAAAAAACTTTTAAAAAAATTTACACATTCTTACAGCACATTTTACCCCTTTTAAAAAATACCCCTAAATATATTCTTTACCTTAAAGTAAAAAATAGGAATCTATGGAAAGATTTAGTTTTTCATATTTATCCCATGTTTACAATAAACTCTAAATAAAATATGGGAGAGGGTAAGATATTGCATACCATATCCATAAATAGGGTGTGGTTTATCACCCAGAATCAACCATAGATTATTAAATGTTTCATTTGGTAGTGGTTTAGTGAAGATATCCAAAAATGTATCCTTTAAATGAATAAATTCTAGATTTAGTTTATTTATTACAAAAAGTTCCTTGATAAAGTGATATTTAATATCAATGTGATTATATTTATAATTTTACACTGAATTCTTAGTGATGTTGATTTCACTTTGATTATCACATCCCAAGATAAGGGGATGCTTCAAATCAACTAAAAAATATTCCAATTGTGTCTTTGTTAAAATTTATTATGTTGTAAATTGAGTACCAATTACATACTCATATTTTTCAATGCAAAGAGTGATTTAACTTTACTAAATTATATAACAACTCACAAATAATTCTACCAGAAAAAACTCCACCATATTTGGATAATTTGACCTCAAAAAAAACCTACCCAGTCAATATCTATGTATCTAAGTAGATTAAACTTTTATTAATATCATATTTTACCTCCATAATATATAGTTCCGTTAATGTATTAGTGAATTAATTTTCCGTCTCAAAATTGTGTCATTTTTTTGAAATTTGAAATCATTTTTTATAGTGTAAAAATAAAAATAGTTATTTTCTAGAGACTATTATATATATAAATCATTCTATAAATTTCTTAATTCTTTTGTATCAATAATAATTTGAACAAAAACCTTAAATAGAAATTTCCCACATAGATATGATTCCAAATAGGTTTTGAATCTTCCATGAAAAATCTTTTATATAAATAATTATCATATTATTCTTATGATAAGAAATTATGCTCCTTCTCTTGATAAATTTACAATGCATGAAAGTACCTCACTTCTCTCGATATACTAATTTCAAACTACATATTCATTTCTCTAGAAAAACCGTCACATTCCTCATTAAATATCTTTTCTGAAATTTTTATAATCCAATATATGGTCTAGTTGTAACTACTCATTAAATAATAAAGACACCCTGATATCAAAGTTCAATGTTTTAGATTCAAAATTTAAAACCAAAATCGAAAAGATTAATAAATTAAAAAATAAAAATTTCATCCATTCCCACCATATCTACTCTTTGATGGCTGCAAGATCCACTCCATAAACTAAGTAATGGCCTATCGGGTCATATCCACATCGTTAGTGTCATCAACCCATCACTAAATACAACATCCCATAAATTACATTTTTTATCTTGAAAAATAAATAAATAACTTAGTTTCTCAATATAAAATTATTATTTCAGCTCTCCAATAAGAAATTTAGACTTGAAATATCTTTAGAATATCTTATATATCTATTTTTGAGTAATAGGAAGAATTATTCTTGAGGTTTCAATTATTTCTACTGGGGAAAATTTATGACCAAAATAAATTAATTCAAATACTAAGTACATTTTATAACCAATTCATTCCATGTTTCTTATCACTTCACCTCTTACATTCTTCTTATTAAAAAAACTACTATGTTTTGGTCAAATTTTATCTTCAGGTTTCGTTAAAATCCCCCTACATCTCATTATTATCAATAAAATTCAATTCTATATTCCTGGAATCAATCCACTCCTTATGCTACAAATATTCTTCTATGTATCTTGGATCAACCTTAGGAAACAAATAGGTATGTAAAATGGTCCTAAATATTCTTCTAGTTTGAAAATGCTCCCATGATATCAAAATATATTTTAAACCTTCACTTTTATCCTCAACATTGAATGGGATGAATGAAATTGTACCTCATCACATGAAATTTTTTAATCCGTATCTTCATCTCGTACATATTCTATATCATCATGTTTGTTAGAAAATATTCCATGATTTTTAACGTCACAAATTTCACCTTCTATTCCACTTTAATATGTAGCTTACTATAAAACATTTATATTATAATTTTCTATCATTTTCACATCTTCAAAATATACAATAATTCTAGTTCATGTGTTATAACACATGTATCCTATACTATAAGGAGGGTATCTAAGGAATATATTATCAACACCCCTTTAATAAAACATACAAATATTCTAACCTTTAATATTGATAATTAAATGATTTCCAACCACCTTTAGGTATTTCAATCTTGGGGACTCTTTGTAACAAATCACTTATAGATTCAGGATAATTTTTGGTTGTAAGAAATAATAATTTTGAATCTGAACCATTTACCCAATATATTTTCATAAAAATAATCATGTATATTTAAGTTTAATTAGCATAGTTTGGGCTATCTAAACCAAAATTATATTATTTATTTCAAAAACATCATTCTATTATAGCGTATATTATGGACTAAGTTAACGATGAATGCTTTGATTTTCAAGATGACATTCAAATTTTCCATTTTTTATTCATCACCATTATCAGTTTGAAGATTCTTTTTCCACATTCCTTTTCATCACTTCTCCTAAAACTCATAAACTTTTCAGAACCTTTTATTTCTGTTTCTAAAACATAATATATGTAATATGAGTGAAATCATAAATAATGGAAATAAAATATTTATTTTACTTAGTATATTTCTTTCTCATGGTCCAACATAATTGAGAATGAATAAACTCTAACAGATAAATTAAACGTATCTTAACCATCTAATCTACTATGTTTGAAATATTCCATTTTTGGAATAATGAAAAACACCAATATCATTATATTATCAAGTAAGAAACATCAAAAAATACTTCCTCAACTTTTTATCTTGTACATATTACTTTGGTATATATGTTCATTCCTTTAAATATATAACTTATTTTCTTCCAACATGAACCAATAGAAAGAACATTGTCTATCTCCAACTTCAAACAAATTTCCCTTAGTTTGTTATCCCCTTGTTACAACTTCCCCATCTTCAAGACATTTAACAAAAAAATAAATCTATTCTCAAAATAACTTTATTTAATTAAACATAATGTTAAAAAATAGTCAAAAAAATTTTTCAGTCCATCAAAAAATAAGGTACTTCTAGATTTCAGTTTTTCATTACCAATGATAGAAAATAAAATGTTTTTCATTATAAGTGACTCACCATTTCCAAACATCACTATTCCTTTATTGTGTCCATTCATATTTTTAAAAAATTTCAAATCACAATTCTTGTGTGAAGAAGAACCACTATCAAAAATCATATTTTTTTTATTTTTGTTTCCTTCAGAGAAGTTTCAATAAATAATTCTTTTTTTCTTTCCTTTTTACATATTTCACATGATGCTTATAAGAATTATAAAATAAAAATTTTTGAGATGGTAGGATTAAAATACATCCTTCATTAAGATATTCAGGTTGATCACATATTTCATGTATAGTTTCTAGATGTCAAAATCTATTTTCATATTTGATACTAAATTTTTTAGTTTTTCTATTTTGATTGGACTGAAACCCCCATAAAACTCTATTTCCAATAGCTTTCTTATAAATTTTATCATTGATGATTAAAATATTACATTTTCATTGTATTCCCAATTCCCCTTTTCTTCATTTAATATTTATAAAAATTGAAGTTTCCTATATAACCTTCATGTTGTCTAGAACTATGTATCTAAATTACATCATCATTATAACCATATATCTTGGATCATCTTTGTAGACCAAATTATTTTTATCAATTTGATTTATTCTTAATTTAATTTGTCTTTATATTAGGATTAACATATTTCTTACTTGTATTGGTTTTTAGCTCAAGCTTTGAGTCCATGGAAATTTCATAATTATTGACATCAATTTTTTGGAAACAGACGTGGTCCCCTTAATTTGTTTCATCTTCTAAACATTTTCAACATTATTGATAACCTCTAAGAATCATAATTTTTTACATTATAAGGTTTACACATCTTATCAATTTCACAGATTTCTAAAATCATGTTTTGGATGTTTCATATTCCTTATTTTACTTCAACAGGTTTTTCTAACATGTTAAAATTATTTCTCCATCACATTGATCTTTTCTTAAAACATTATGTTGAAATATCTATCTTCAATATGTAATTTTTTAAATAAACAATATCTTCTAACTGCATATGTTTTTCTTCAAGATTTGAATCAGGATTATTTTCTAATATATCATTATTCTTGAAATTATTATTCTCAATATCATGTTTAACAATTATTGAAAGATATTATTTCACTATATTTCAATAATAAAATCTATCTGAGTTCCCTCAACTTATTCTTCAGAGTTATTGTTTTCATCCCTCTTAAAATATTAATATTTTCTATTTTCAATAAATAATGTTTTAGTGCCATCATCATTATAATTTTCAGTTACCACATCACAATCATCATATTTATCAAATTTGGATAAAAATATTATCTTTTTATGTTTAGAGAACTTATTATCCATTCCTTTTGAATATGACTTTAATTTTTCGTCTATATTCTTCTAAAATATCCATGACCTACCATATTATTCCGCATTATCAACATCTTCTTTTATCCTTGGATATTTTTTTTAAATTACCAATGGATTTATTGTTAAATTAATTAAAAGGTATCTTATTATACTTACTTTTTCCTCATTTAAATTTTATTAAAAAAACAAATGAATTCACTAAACTTTTCAATTTCCAAATTTTAATAATCAGATTAAATAAATTATTCATCTAAAAAATTCATTAATATTCCTTTCATAACGTATTAGAGTGATATTTATCATTCAATATTTTCATTATTCTTAATATTTTTTTCTCTTCTTATTTCGTATGTAGTGATAACATTATAAAAATCATCTGGATATTGTGTTTTATGATATCTATATTCAAAGGATAGAACCTTAACATAAAATTAATCAGGATGTATTAATATAATCCTTTTAATAATAGTTTAATATTTTAATTTATCTCCAAAAAATATTATAGTTGTCACAGATTCATTGACCCATGTATAGAACTCAACAATATATTTATCATCTTCTATTTTAATATCTTCATACTTTAATCTCAAAATCAATATATTGGATTTATTTATTTTTATATTTACTTCATAAATATTTTTTTATTTTTTTCAAATGATTTTAGTTATTATAATTCCTATATCCATTATAAATTATATTTTAGATTTAGAGGAAAGCATATCATTTCTAGCTCACCCATCATTCTCCATATTATTCTTATCTACAATTATAAAGGGATTACCCTTAACATGAGAAGAGAAAACATTTTTAGCATAATCAATAAAATTTTATATGTTGGATAATATATTGGGTATTATTATATAATTCAATAAATTATAGTTCTTAAAATTAAATAGATGAATCACATTATTACTAACTATGTTCTGAACATCCATGACTACATTCTTCTACTTCAAACTCAAAACATGTAATGCCTCATGAATTTAAAAGAAGAAAATAATATAGAATAGTTTATATTGCATCAAACATCCAAAATAGAATATAATGTAACACCCAGATATTTTACAATATATTTATTTTTAAATAAATTATATCCCATTGATAGCTTCTAATATACAAAACACTGATTTTAAAAAAAGACACGATATTCTATTTGAATATTGTAGTTTAAAACATGAACATTATAACATTTACATTAAGTTGGGGAGTATGAATAGAACAAAATAAATTATAGAAATTATATTGTATAAAAATTTATAAAATAAAATTAATGGTAATCAATTTATTAGAAATAAAATAAGAACTATTTTAAAGTGAAAAAAAAATCTGAAAATCATACTTTTCTAAAAGTAGTTTTCTTTACGCTTTGTTCAAATAATTTAAAATTAATTTTTTACAATATTATAAACTTTATTGGAAAAATAAACATAATTTTTGAAATCTACATGTCAATATTTCTCTTGGCTGAATTTTTTGGGATTTTTCTAAAAAAAGTGTTATTTTTTAAATAGTGAAAAATATTGAGTTTTACTAAAAACATTCTTTTGTTTAAATTATTTAAAAGGGTAAATTATATTAAATTTTTATGTTCATGTAATAATAATTAAATTATATTAAAATTTAATAAATTATGGTCATTAGAATCAATTTTATATTTTATATCAATATAAATAATTTTTAAACTTTTGATAGTTTTCTTTAGAAAATCTATCTTTTATGCAATTGCAGGTTTAATTTTAAATTGTATTCTTCCAGTTCAATGGGTTGAATTTTGAAAAATTTATTCCATATTTGGAATAATAGTAATTTATATTATTTAATATTTTTGTCTTAATTCTTTTCCATCAGTAATTGTGAAGGCAGTAAAAATTAATTACCATGGTTAATGTATAAATGGGTTTATCAAGGGATAAAATAAGTAGATAAGGGTTAAAATGAACAGAAACAAGTCCAAAACTACTTTTATCAACATATTTAGTCCTTATAACCTATAATTATTGATAATGGATAATTTTGGAAGCTTTTAGAATCACAATAACATGGGTATCACATTATCATTCCAAAAATTCCATGTGTGTCCTCTCCCAAACGTATAAATAAGAACCCCCTATCCTCTCCTCTTAAAACATCCAAAATATATTGGTTTTTTCAAGTCATTCAAAAATATTTTCTTAAAACGCATAAAAAAATCCTATATTACTTATTTTTTTAGGAATCTCTTCTATTATGGATTTAGGTGTAAACCAAAATAGGCTCTTAGAGGAAGTGGTAAAATTCTAAAACAGGCATATTTGTTTTATTTTTTCTTGTATATCATTAAAATAGAAATAAACAATGATAAAATAATAACAAAAATATAACCTATATAATTATATTTTATTATGTTAATTTAATATCTTATATCCATCTCCCCTTCCATCAAATGGGAAATGAAACTATCAATCATGTGTATAGGGGACTACTACCCCATGAACTGATTTAAGTTGTTTTCCCTAACTACCTTTCAATGCTGCATATAATTATGGATCTAACATTTTTATAATATATTTATGAAATTATTATATTTTTTTAATATTTTATCACTTTTATATTCTTACATTCCATTCTATAGGGGATACGATAACATCATTATTATGTACGACAGACTACGGCCTCGTGAAGTGATGTGATTCATTTTTCTTGTATGCTTTAAATGAAATTTAGTAAGGATAAATTTAATGGATATATGTGATATATATATATATATTAAATAAAAATACTTTTTGAAATATAATATCACATTTAACATCCTACCTTCCCATCCATTGGGAAATAATAACGTCACTTGTGAGTACGTATGGAGTACTCCCACCACTTAGTGATGGGAAATTTTTTTCATTTTATTTTTACATGTTTGGTAATAAGGATGAATTTTAAAAATATAAATTCCATATATTACATGAGAAAAATTACTTGGGGTGAAATAATTTTTATCCTCATTTCATTTCAACCATTGATAAAAATGGAAATAGCATTCATGTATACGAATGACTTAGCATCTCCATGAATGGTGTAATATATTTTACATATCTAAATTTTATAAATTACAATAAACTAATAAATCTATAATATATAATAATTTTATAAAATGATTAAAAATCCTTAGATTATTTAACCATGATCAAAAACAAGTACTGAAATTTCTGAACAAAACCATTCATGAAAAATGAAGCAACTATCACCCAAAACATATATTTTAACAAATAATTTATTTTAAATGAGACATAAATGACAATAAGTAAATAATTTTTTTAATAAAAAAATTAATTATGGAAATTTCATAGATTATTAACGAACCTATATTTATTATACATAAGTTTAAGACACATACTAAGGATGTTGAACCTGAGGTAAGGGTTTCTTGTCACACTTTTACTTATGTGAGACGTATTCCATGTCCACAACTTAGTTATTCTTTTATGGGGTATATACTTCCCCTTGGGTATTTTATATCATTAATAAATTTATATTCATGTTATTTATCATTCCATTTTATTTTCTTTCTTTTAAGTGGCATATGAATTAGAAGTTATCAAAGTGGTAAGGGATTATTTTACAGTCTAAATGTTTACCAGGATTGTTTATGATTAAATTTCAGATGATGAAATATTATGATCTATCACTCAATAAACTCATTATATTTCTTATACTATTGTTTTTTTATAAAAATGTTAATTAATATTACCATTTTTCAATATTTTATACTTAAAGTGATGGTGAGAATTTTTTAATAAAATATGACTTCTCTCTTCGATCAAAAATAATTTTTCTTCTAAAATCATATCTTTAAAAATGATTTCAAAAATATTTTTAAAATTATCCAAGTTATTTATTGAATACATTTTTATACATTTGTACATTTTATTTAATTTTTTAAAAGAAATATTCAAGTTTTTTTCCAAAAAAAATCACATTTAGAGTTTACCAAAAATATAAAGGTACTTGTGTTTTAATAGGTATGGAATGAATGAAAGTTTCCACCTTTATTACCACTCAGTGTTTTAAAGCATATTTTACAAGATTCCAAGGTTAATTTTAATGAATTTTTTTACAAATTTTTTTGGTGAACTTTTAGTTTTAAAATTTTATTTTTGTAATAAAAAATTATATTTTTCTCAAGAATTTTTTTAATGGAATATTTCTAGTATTTAGATTCATCGAAATTAATAACCCTCATTTTACCTTATACTCCATTGTTAATATATTTTAATTATTCTATAGTAGTTATTTCTCTAGATGGTTTATGATCAATGTATTGTGATGTTCTATTTTTATACCATTCACTATATTACTTTAAATGGTATATGATTATATTTATTTATTGGGGAAAGTATTAATATTTAATGTGATATTTTTTCTAATATGAAGGTTTATGTTGATTTTCTTTCACCCCTTTCATTTGAGGAATTAATTGGAATTATTAATTTATGGGTAGGGCCTAGTATTACATAGCCCCACAATTAGTCAGTATGTTTGATAAGGAAAATTAGTTAGTAAAATTAAATATGTTTTTATGTATAGTTTTAAACTATCCAGTGAAAGGTCTGGAAAAAAAATTATGATGTTCTAAATTATTAATTACCTCATTATGATATTATTTATTGATATTCCTTGTGATTAATATACTATTTAAAATATATGTGGTAAAGTTTAAAGGTCATTTGATTATTTATATGGAATTATTTGGTCATAATTTATTCATTCAATATTATTATTCATGTGAAAGTTATTAATTAAATGGAATCGATTTCATTTATTTACCTTTCCATATTAATTCTATATTATGTATTCATGATATCTTATACTATGCACATACCCTTATTGAACATTAGATCTCTACTCTTTCTTATTTTTCCTTTCTCCAGGATTCCATGAAGTGTTTTTGTGATGGATATACAGGTATAGGTTTGATAGAATAAATATATTCTCAAAGGAAATACATTTCTATATTTTTTATTATCAAATATATTTAAATTTAAAGTATTTATCTAGTTTAAAAAATATTACTAAACAATTTTTTCCTTTAAAATGTGATACATTGTGTCTTGTTTCAATGTAATAAAGTAACCATCGATTATGGGCTAAATGGGTTATTATATTTATAGTTAGTATTAGAGTAAACATTAGTAGGATCCTAGCGAACTAGATTTAGGAAAACATATATTATAGAACATAATACTTATATTTACCTTGAATATAATCTTATATCACCATAATAAAGTTTTATAAAAAAATATATTTTGTATTCTTCTTAGCGATGCATCCTTGTTTGGATATTACAAGTGGACAAGGTTCTTGCACTAATGTTCCTATGGGTAATAATACTAAAAAAAGTGCATTAAGCATGACTCGAGCATTACCTAGTATATGAAACCGGAACTTACAGTGCACCTAGTTTGGAGATCTTGGGAGATATTCTAGGGTTAGTTCATATTTTCTTTATAAACCATTATAAAGGACTTGAAAATATTTTATTATTTTAAAACATTATCAAATAAATCTTTTTTATGATTATGAGTTTATCGATGCATAAATTTTTCAATTTATTTTAACTATTTCAGTAGTTTTGGGATTATAAAATATTATAAATAATTTTATGATCTAACATAGTGATTTCAATTGTTCAGAAATGGCACATAGAAGAAGTAATGGGAAGAATATCAAGGAATTTAATACCATTACTAAGGATGATAGTTTCTTTGACGGATTTAATCCAATATTTTGATGAGAACCAGTCTACCAAACATTATCATCATATGAGAACATAAAATAATGTTATATAAAGATAGTAAAATAATTCTATTACTATTACGGATTTGAAGTGAAGCAAGTGAATAATAGGACGAAATAGAAAATATAGATAAGTTAATGAAGGGAAAGAAAGGTTTCCCTAAATGTGATAATTATAGTAATAAATGCCTTGGTACTTTCATGAATAGAATGGGAGTTTATTATGGGTGTAGAGAGAAAGGTCACCATGCTCATGATTGAATGGGTAAGAAATAATTTACCAATTTTTAATGATTCAACTATTAAGAGACATAGAACTACACAAATGTATTCCCTAAAATTCAATGGAATATACCTTAAAAGAAGATGAGGGACCATGATAAATCTTATGATATTACCAAATACATGTAGAATTATTAATTTTATACTATTTGGATTCACTAATAAGGTTATAATAGTATTTTATCAATGATATTCTGGTTATAAGAATCATAAAATGTATAAGGATTTCACAATAGTGGGTTCTCCATAAGGATTTGAAGACACATAACGAATGGTACCATGAAAAGTGTTTTAGTGGATAATTGATTTTTTTGAAAACACATGATTTTGGGAAGATAACCCTTAATAATTTCTTGATGTTGAGATAATAATTATAATAATATTTTTAAAATATATTATTGTTGACATTGAAATTGGATAGTGATTTGATTTTTTATGTTCTATTTGTTTTTTACGTTAGTTTTGGAGTTATGGAATAAATTCGATAATTTAACATTTTATTTAAGTAATATGGATAAAAATAGTTTTTTATAACACTAATGTTCTCATTAATGTTTTATGGTGATCAATGTTTTCACACTGTTGTAATGTTACATTAAGTATCACTTTATATTTTCTTGGGAATATATTATTTATTTAGTAACCTTTCTTCCAAACTTTAAGACTTTTGATTTTGGTCAGACATATTTTTGATGAGAATTAACATTAAATATTTATGAAATTGATTATGTTGAATATTTGTTGTTACTATTGAGTTTTATAGATTAATTTATTATATAGGATAAATTGTTCTAAACATTTTTGTTTTGTAAAATATTTAGAGATAGATGAAAAAAAAAATTCACTCTTTTATATATCATATGATCCAATAAATGTTAATTTAAGTACATCATGCATAAAAATTCATTTTTTGATATTAATTTCATGGAGTAATATATAAAGTTTCAATTTATTGAAGAAAAAAATGATGAAATTGTGCCTATGAAATAGAAATAAATCAATAATCATATATTCTAGAGTTCCCTATAATAAAAGTAAAATAATTCATCAATATTAGGAAAAATATCTTGAAAAAAAATATCTTGTTATCATTATATCTGATAAATTAATTATCCTTTTAACTCATCATAGATTTTTGGTTTTTATGAATTTATATTTCCATTGGCCATTCAATTTCTTGGGATCAATGATCTATATTTCTCTAGTATAATTATTTATTCATTTATTACATTTAAATATCTTTACTTCCCACTAATGTTTCCAAAATGGAAACATTGTTATGTGTTATTATAGATGAAATTTTTACTTCCCCTTATCTACAATCAAGAAGATTTTTTATTAACCCTTTTTATGATGTTAGTTTCTAACAAATGTATTTTCAAATTCCAAACTCTTAATCTCTAATAACATGATTAAAGTGGATGGATGTCATTTTTTAAGGTGGTAGAATGTTATGCCCTCTGATTTTAAAAGAGGAACATTATCTTTAATTTAATATATGATAGGAAAAATAAATATTATAAGAAAATGTAACACCTAGAGACTTTACAAAATATTCATTTTTAAATTTATTAAACATAATTGATATCTTGCATTGCACTCAACCCATAGTTTAAACTAAATGTGATACCCTATTAAAATATTGTAATTTAAAATTTCAACATTATAACCTAGATTTTAAATTGATGGTTATTAATAAGAAATCCTAAATTATAAAAATTATATATTTTAAATATGTATAAAATAAATTTAATTATTATTTATTGATTATAAATCAAATAATAACCATTTGAAGGAGAAAAATAAATATTTTCTAAAATACATGTATTTTTTAAAATATTTTCAAGTCATGGTTTACACACATAATTTAAAATTAATTTTTAAAGAATATTTAAAATTTATTTGAAAAAATAAAATTCATTTTTGAAATTTATAGTTCACAATTATCCTTGGTTTTAATTTTGGGATTTTTATGAAAACATTAATTTATTATGAATAGTGAAAATAATGATTTTTATAGAAAACTGAATATTCATTTGAATTATTTAAAATGTTAAATTATATATTATAATATTATAATATATAATTAGTTCAATAATTTTTCAATTTAACTAATTAAGTAAATTGGAATCAATTTTAGAAATTATTTTGATATAATAACTTTTGAAAAATTTGAATGTTTTTTTTTGAAAAACCATTTTTTTAATGTATATGGGTTTAATTTTAAATAGAATTATACCAAATATGTGAATTGAATTTGGAAAGTTTGATTCCATTTTTTAAATAATAATAATTTATATTATCTAATAAGTTCAACATAACTTTTTACCATGATAAGTAGTGACAAGTGTAAATATTATTTATCACGGTTAAGGTAATGATGGTTTTACCGAGAGGGTTAAATTATGAATATAAATAAAAAATGACATAAAACTTGTATAACACACATTGGATAGAAATATGTTAACATTAAAACCTCTAAATTTCTATAATTATTCTTTTTTAGGCTTCTGTAATGATAAAAACAAGGGTATCACTTTTTTTCTTTCAAAAATTCTTGATGTATCCTCTCCCCCACTTATAAAAGGTCACCCCTGTAATCTCTTCTTAACACTCCAAAACCCTTTTGTTTCTAAAAAACCTACTAAAATATCTTCCATAAATTCATCCAAAAATATTTGAGTCCTTATGTCTCTTATAAGGCCTTCTGGTAGAAATCTAAAGAGGCTCTCTGAAGAATATATAAAATTATTAAATGTGTATATTTGTTTTATTTGTTCTTCCACAACCTTAGAATAACCTCAAAATATAATAATATAAAAAAATATTAAATATATACTGTGATATTTTTATTTTTATTTAATTTATTAAATAAATCTCAACTTTCATCATATAGTAAACGAAACTTTCGATAGTGTGTACGGTGGACTGCCACCTTGCGAACTGATGTAATTTTTTTTCCATCATCACCTTTAAAGTCAAGATATAATGTTGTATTTAACATTTCTATCATCTATTAATTAAATTATTATACTTTTGGTATTATTATATTATATCTACTTTCTTAAATTATATTCCATGGGGGATACGATAACATCACTCGTGTTTATGATGGACTACCACCCCATGAAGTGATGAGATTCATTTTTCTCTTACGCATTACATGGAAGGTATTAAGGATAAATTTAATTATTATATGTGATTTTTCTGAAAGAAATATACTTGTTAAAATATATTATCCCATATAATTTCATATGTTCTCATCGGCTGGAAAACAACAATGTCTCTCATCCATACGTGTGGACTACCGCCTCAACGTAGAAATGTCTATATATGACATAATAATAAATATTTAATGGTGAAATAATATTTATTTTCATTTCATTCCATTCTTCTAGAAAAATGTAAACAATGTTCAGGTGTACGAATGGCCTACCGGATCCATAAATTGTGTAATTCGTTTTTTATCTCTATATTTTATAGATTAAAATAAATTAAAGTATAATGAATATATATGATATATATATCATAGATAATATCCTGTAGATTATGTTACCATATTCAATATAAAAGGACAAAAATTACTGAACCAAAACATACATGAAAAATAAATAAATTATCTCATCAAATAGTGATTTTAACGAAGAATTATTAATAAATGAGTCATAGAAGAATATAAAAAAATAATATATGGTATGAAATATGTAATTATAGTTTTTTAATATATTAATAATAAAACTATATTTATTATACAGAAACACACATACATAAGAAGGAATTCAAACCTAGGGTGAGGATTTATCATCTCACTTTTACTTCCGTGAGACTTATGTCATATTATCCATTTAGTTAATTTTTGTTGTGTATATACTACCACTCTAATATTAATATCATGTATCCCTTTATATTCTTTGTATTTAATTTCTCATTTAAATCTTTTTATTTCATTGGGATTATTATTCAATAGATACAAAAGTGGTGACGGTTTATTTTTCAATCTCATCATTTTTTAAGATTGATTATGATTAAATTTATGATGACAAAATATTATGATATATCACTCAAGAAACTCATTAATTTACCTATTCTATGTTTATTTAGGAACCATTCATGAAATGGTACCTTTTTCCTCAATTGTTTACATAAAATTATTGTCAAAATATTTTTATGAAAATATGACTTTATTTATCTCTTCAGTCTAAAATCCTTTTTCTTCCAAACCAATTCCTTCTATAAATTTTTTAAAAAAATTATCAATATTAAATTTATTTATAAAACAAAATTTTATCCATATTTTATATTCTTCAAAAAAATTTAAAGGAGTCTTCATTTGTTTCCAAACAATTCCCATTTGGATTTTAACAAAAATATGAAATGAATATTTGTTTTAACGTGTATAGATTGAATGGAATTTCTTTCCATCATGAAAAATCCTTGTTTTAATTATTAATTTTTATTTTTACAAGTTTATTATGAAATAAAATTATTTTCCAAAAAAATATATTTTAGTTTTAAACGGTTATTTTTAAAATGAAAATGTATTTTTCCTCAATTATTTTTTTAATGTAATTCTTACAATATATATATTCATCTATGATATCATCCCCCATTTTACCTTAAGATATATTGGGAATATATTGCAATGATTACATACTAGTAATTTCTTTAGATGTTTTATGATTATTTTAATGGTATATATTCTTTTTATAACATTCACCATATTACTCTGAATGATTTGTGATTATATTTATTGATTAGGGAAAATGTTCACATTTAGTATTCTAGTTTTTACAAAAAATGATTATATTGAATATGTTTCACCTTTTTCATATAATTAATTCCTTGAAACTATTAAGTTCTGATTGGGGTCTATAATTATATGGCCCCTTGTTTCATTGGTAGGTCTCATGAGACAAATCAGTGGGATAAATTAAATGTTTTTTCCCATAGTTTTAAACTATCTCTTGAAAGGTATTAATGGTATTTTTATGATGTATGGTATTATTAATTCTCTCATTATGAGATTATTTATTGATATTCTTTGTGATTATTCGATTATTTAGAATATTTGAGGTTAGGTTTCAAGCTTATGTGATTATTTTCATGGAATTATTTGATCATCATTTATTCCTACCATATTATTTTTTATGTTTAAGTTATTAATTAAATAAAATATGTTTCAGTTATTTACATTTTAATATTTATAATGTATTATATTTTCATAATATATTTATTTGTATACATACACTTACTGATCATTATTTGTCACCCATTTCCTATGTTTCCTGGCCATTGAATTCTAGTAACTATTTTATAATTGATATACATAGATACACTTGAGAGAATAAAGATAATCTCAAATAAAATATTTTATTAAATTTTATTGTTTCAAATTTCTATAAAATTCATGTATGTATCTAGTTTACCAAAACTACTATAATATTTAGTCATTCAGAATGTTATGACTTGTATCTAGTGCCAATATAATAAAGTAACCACCAACTCTCAACTAATGGGGTTAAGGCCTTTTAAAAAAATTAAGATTCAATGATCTGACCTTGAATGTTATACCAATTGAAAGGAAAATCGATGATATTTGTAACCACTAAGAGAGGCAGTGAATTAGTGGTCTCCCTTTTATTTATTTTTTTTCTTCAAAAACAACCTTCACCTCTAGTTAGAGAGAATCGAATCCTCTAATAAACAACTCAAGATAACACCCACTGGAAAACATGAATTTAAAAGTTTATATAATCAATAAGAGTATTTATTATTTGTCATATATTAGAAATAATATAAGTTAACACATCTACTAGAAAAAATAATTCATGATTTAAGAAATAAAAATTATATCAATCACTTTCATAGTACTATTTTCCTTTGATAGTGTATATTTCTTCATTCAAAAATAATATGATAAAAAACATGCAACAAAAAAATGAACCTTCCAAAAAAATGTTTCAATACATTATTTATATACTTATAAATAATTTACACATTCATTCCTATATGTTCCTCATCACTTTCTTATTTACTTCACAACATTTTGAATAAACTTCAAATTGAACATCATTTTTTTAGTATGTCCATCTAATAACTTATCAATATAGTACCTATCCATCAGGTTCTTTTCTATATATTACCCTATACTTAGTACCTTATTAATATAGTACCCAATTTATAGTACCCTCTAATTAGTACATATTTTTCTGGTACCATACATCTAGTACTCTCTATCTATCACAACTCTATATGGTACCTCGGTGTCTTCTAATTCTACATCTGGTACCTTGAAACAAATATTTTAAAATCACCTCGGTTATAACCACACTTATTCAACAACTATCACAACAAAAAAATAATTTACAACACTCATGTTCCTTTTAATATATACATCCTCTCTATGAAAAACATAGGATGAGTGTGAAATTAAAATTTGGGCTTCCCTTTCTTAATTTAAATTCCCACTTATGTCATTCATTTGTTGACTGCCTATAAATCCTTCAAGTAAATTGGTGTAAAAATACATTATAGGAATTTTCTTCAAATATTAGCATCAACGATATTTGATTCCTATAAAAATATTTTCTAAAATCATGATATTCTATTCATTATTTGTGGGAAGTTGAATTTCTATGTTATTATTATAGAAATGTAGGACATTATAATAACTTATTAAGGATTCTAAAACCTTCATCTAGTAAAACTTCATAAGAAATATTTTTTATGATAATTCTTCATCAGATAAACCTTCATAAGAATCTAATTTTTTCTAGTTCCCCTATATCTACGGGTCTTTGTTTTTCATCCACTAAGATTAATAGGGTTCCTCTCTTTTAAGCTTTCATTGTATCTCTATCCGATGAAAGATTATCTGAAAACATCAATATGAAGAATTTAATTTTAAAAACTCTATATAATGAATTAAATTTGAAACTTATAACTAGTGACCTTAATAAAAATACTTTATATATTGTCTTTATTTTAGAATCCATTTTCAGATGATCTCTCAGAGAATCCATTGTCCAATGCCTCTAATTGGAAAACTCTTTCAGTTGAAATTGTTCACTTGGATTTCCCATTCCATGTAACCTGAAACTCTTCGCCATCCTATAAAATATATCTAAAATCCCCATATTTCTTCAATTCATTATAGTAAAAATATTTTCAAGAATATTGGATACCATTATTTTATCATTATTTTTAGTACATCGATGAATAGAATATCATTTCCTATTTTTATTTTTCTAATATTATAGGTCATATTTAACTATGAATACATTTAGATAAATATTTATTATCATCATTAAATTTATCACCTCAGTGTATTCCAAAAATACTACTTTTTTTGGAAGATTCGATCAAGAAACATTATAGGAATAACCAACATTGTCCAAAAATTTATTTAAGGACAATAAAATAAAACCAAATGAAATCCATTATTTTGTTCAATCATAACTCAACACCTCTTGGTCTCAAAAAGCTATTTATTAGAAGACACAATCTATCCTTACTACATATCAATTTCATTTTATATCACCTTTAGGGTAATTAAATGGAAAAGATAATATCATTAAATCTAGTGGTTTCTATATCTACAAATGTTGAGTATGTTGTCGCTTCTAATGCAGCGAGAGAAATTGTATAAATATGCAACAATTTGTTCCAATTATTGGAATCATATATAGAATATAAGTTATTATCATATATATACATTATCATAATATTGTGAAAATATTACTAAAAAATATATCAAGGTTATGATAGAAGAAAAAATGGGTATAATTAGGGATATCATCTCTTTGTGGAGTTCTAAATCAATGAAGATAAGTAATAAATATATGAATATCCATGTAAGAAATTGTGGTATACCCAATGACTAAATACTTTACTCATAAGAAACCTGATATTATCATGTGAGAGTTAAAATCTTGGTAGTTATAATGATTTATCTAGTCCACGTGGGAGTGTTTTAAGAGTGGGTTCAATATACCCAACATTAGTAGTATATTTTGATTATTATATCATGTATACAAAGAGTTGTGTATTATATTATATTATAATAATATTGGTGTTACTTATATATAGAATAATTAAATAGTAATTTTTTTAGATTATATATCATTTAAAAAGGATATATCAGATCTCCGATATAATGAATACCTTGATAAACTATGACAATAAATAAAATAATATGTCCACTTGTTTAGACACATCACACTGAAGGGGCATGGATGATGTCTGACTATCAAGTGTTGGGGGATTATAATCATTGATACTTCTTCTCATGAAGATCGAATTTAATGATATTGAGAATATAAGATCATGAGGACAGACCATCTAATAAGAAAAGTGCATGTTTTTTGTGTCATTGTATGTTTCTATCAACTTTCATGTGCATTTTTCACTTGAATGAATATTATTATCCATGTGTGTCATTTAGTCGAGTAATTTATTGGTTGAAAAATTACATTCTATTTATTTTTATATAGACATAAATTTCATTTGGTTAGTCATTAGTGGTATGAAATTGATCATATGATCAAAAAAATATTTTTCACTTATATGTAAAGGATTAGATATCTCAATACCAGTTGCTTAGGATGGTAGTACATTCATTAAATCCATGAATATTGTATAAGTAGGTATGTCTAACTAGAAAAATCATTAAATAAATAAATAAATCATATAAGGATGGTGACATAAAATATGAATATTTATTAGGAGATATCGTGAGATGAAGCTATTAAATTTCACAAAAAAATTGTAGGGGTTTTTTATTTCTATGAAATATTACTAGAACCTTGATAGTTTTTTAGGTTCTTTTATAAAAATCTATATTAAGTTTAATGTAATTATTAGATAATTTATATGGATTTATAATCATAAGGTTAATAAGGAGGAAATGTTTTGAGTTAGATGTATTTTTTTGAAAAATTGAGTTCATTATTATAGTTGTTTTACATTTTGACATAACCCTAGGGAATTTCAAAGGTTGGTCAATATTACTGAAGTCAAATGATGTATGTAACACTCTTAATTGATCCAGATATCATGATCATTTGGATTAAAAAATGATTCAAGATAATATAAAAATGAATAATAATCCAAATGTTTATATAACACCCCAAGATTTTAGGTTATATTTTCTTTTAAAAAAACACTATATTCAATACCATCTAGCACATGTAACGCTATACTTAAAAAATCATGTAATAATTTTATTTAAATAAGACTGTTATAACCTAGATATAGAAGTGGGTGGTATGAATAGGGGTCACCTAATTATAATATATATATATATAGTTAATACTCATTATAAATGTATTGATTAATGCTCAAGAAAAAACCAATCATTCTTTTCTAAAGTCAATTATGGTTCAAAAATATTCTTTATTCAAAAATGGATTTTATTTCTTTTTGTGAGAGAATTTATAATTAATTACTATCAATTTTACAAAAAAAATTAAAATAATGATTTATTTTTTCAACCATCGTATCAAAATTATTTTACGTAGAAATATGGGTATTTTTTGTAAAAAAAATTAGTTTTCACTAAATAGTGAAAAATACATTTTTTTTAAAAACTTTCATTACTTTTTATAAAATAAACAGATTTATACACAATATTCTATTATATTTTTGGTTTTAAAGTAACATTGGATCCATTTTATTAAATATAATTTAAAAAATTCCATATGAATCAATATTATATTATATTTTGGTATAAAGAAATTTTTATTCATAAAAAACATTTTTCAAAAACCTTTGTTTCATTATGTTTTACGCATTTATATTAAAATTAATTTCTACCACTTATAATAATTAATTATTTGAAAATAATTTACAAATTTTGAATCATGAGGATCAAAATTGGTAATTAGTTCCCTTTTATTTGTAGTCAATATGAATAGTAATCATGGAAAATATTTTTCACTATGGTATTGGGTAAATTATGTAATTAATGTTAAAAATAATGTAATAAGGATTTAAAAATAAATCCAAAACATTACTTTGTTTTATTTTATGAGATTAATTCAACTATATCCATCAAAAATTGTATTATATGGAATTTTAGTACAATTTTTCTTTGATAATGACATTTATATTATTTTATGTTGCGTAAACTACAAAAGGTCACTCTTTTTTAGTTCTATAATATATTTTCATTTTGATAAAAATAATTTATGATCATTTATAAATTCATATTTTTCAAATAAAATAATTATTTTTATGATATTAAATTATTTTAAAATTTTAGTGATGATATAATTACATTCAACACTTATGCAATCTCTATACAATACTTGTGCAAGCAGAAAAAAAAATCAATTTAAATGATTTTAAAATCAATAAAATTAATATTATTTAGATTAATTGAGGGTATTACATGTATTTTTTAGATAATAATAAATTATAAATTATGATAAATGTGTTTATGTTCAAATTCAACTTCTCTCTTGATCTCTATGAAGTTAAATTAAATGAATGGTCCCAATAAAGATTTAATGATATTTTATGATAAAAAAATTAATTTAATTATATGAAAAATTAAAAAGTAAAATTGAGATTTTATATGGATAATAATTTCATCCATTGGAAGTTTTTTATCTATTTTTACCATGTGTGTTAACTTACAACCCATAAAGGCTAAAAAATGTGTTACCATGGCTAAGTTCAAAAGGGGTTAACAGGGGGGTTAATCCCAAAGATAAGGGTTCAAATCAAACATATACATGCATAAATTTTACTGGTTGAAGATATTAAGACCTTATAATTTAATTAATTCAAAATTGTGTCCATTGTTTTCCACTTTACATGATTATTATATATATTATACATAAATCATTTAGTTAATTCTGAGTGTTTCATTTTCATCACTAATAAAAGGTCACCTACTCTTATCATTTATTAAAAAAATTTAAGAACTATAACTTAGACAATAACTTCTCTAATAGCATCCTAGACTCTTTCTTTACTTTATAGATCTATTAATATTCTTATAGGATCGTCCTATACAGGATTAATATGTAATATAACAGAGGCCTCTCAAAAAAGTTTTAATCATCTTACCTGACTCTTTCAAATTTTATTTCATATTATACTTCTTATAAATATTTATCTTACATTTGAAAATAATTAATAATGTAAATAAATATACTTAAATTTTATTATGATTATGAGACAACCATTTTCTATCTCCTTTACATCAAAGGGGAAATGAAAGTATCGATTGTATATAGGTGTGAAATACAGCCTCCACATAGTGATTTGATTTATTTTTCATCACTATATTTCATGGATGGTTATTATAATGGTTTTAATGAAAATATTTATATTCATGATATATTTAGTATTGTATAAATATAATATAATATATTTCTTCCTACCCTTCCACTCATTAATAAAATGAAAATGTCGTTTTAGTGTACATGTGACTACAACCTACACTTTGTGATTTGATTTATTTTTTCATGAATGAAATTTATAGATGATTATAATTATATGTACAATGGAAAAATGACTCGTTTGACCATAGTTATCCTACCAAAGTCTTTAAGTGATTATGAACTGAATATCCTTAAAATATCTGACATGAACTTATTGATTTAGAAGACATATAATGCAAGGTAATAAATAAAAGAATAATTAAAATAATAAAGTAATATACCATTAATAGGTTCTTAGAGAATTATATAATTAATATAATTTTTTTATATAGGAGATAATGTATATACATGGTGATTCGGAATTGAGGTAAGGGGCTTCTCAACTCAATTTCTTTTAATTAGGTTATATTAATTTTCATTTTATCTATTATTAAATGATTAGGTGTGTAATAAAAATAGATTATTTTATGTTTTTTTGTTGCCTATTTTATGTGGATTTACATTTTCTACATACAATCACTTCATTAATTAATTCCAACTACATTTTTATGATCTTTGTTAAGGTTTCTCATCTCACTTTTATATTAGTGATACATATTATATATTCACACCTTGTTTTATTTTTATGGGGTTTATAATACCATTTTAATTTTTATATCACACTTATATTTATATTAATAGTATTTATAGTTTCTTTTTTAGTTATATATCGTAATGTGGTTTTGATTCAATGGTTTCCAAACAAGTTAGGATTTATTTCACACTCACATCTTTATTTGGGATTGTTTATGATTAAGATTTTGTTTATATAAATATATGTTCTTTCACTCTTAAAACTAATATATTTTGTATTCATGAGGTTATTTATTCAAATTAAATTTTTTTCCTTCTAATTTCATCTCTATATTAACTAAGATGTTGAAAAGAATGTTTTCAATGAAAACCTACTTTATTTTTTCATTCTTTCAAAAATATTTTTCATCCATGTATATATTTTCTTTAAATAAGTTTAGTAATAATTTAAATATTCTATAATGATTAATTAATGTCATTTTACCTAGGTTTAAATTTCTATAAAAAAATTAAAAGTTACATTCTTATCATTTCATGAACAAGTCACATTTTAATGAAGGTTTATACAGTGTCTTTTTTTAACAAATTCCACAAAAATGGATTTTCCCACCATTAAGACTATTATTTTCCTTTAATATTTTTTTACATGTTTCTATTATTATTTTCAAAGAAAATTGTTTTTCTAATATTCTCAAAAAATTAGATTTTAAAAGGGTGATTTCAAAATTAAAAGGGTATTGTCATTATGAAATGTTATGGGGATATTTTAAGAGTATTTTAAATTATTTCAGTTTCCATTAAAGAATCATATACATTAATAGGGATACACTCTAATGATACCATCCAAAATATTTCTTTGGATGACTTATGATCATTTTTAATAAGGAAATTATTAACATTCTATATGAAAGTTTTTTCAATATGGATTTTTATTCATTATTAAGACAATTTGATTAACTTTTATTATTTATTAATATGATAAATGCATTGGAATTTTTATGTGATGTGTGGGGCCCAATTTTATATATCCCCAAAATTCATTGGTAGGGCTCATGAGACATGCTTTTTTTATATTCAGTATATTCCTTACCCATGTTTGTATTTTGGATTGGCATGAGGCCATCATGTTATGTTCAACATGTCTGATCTTAAGCATTCCATCACTATAAAATTAGTTATTGATGTCAATGTGATTATTAAAATATTTATGACTTCCATGGATATTTTTCAAGATCATGTTATTTTTTATATAGAATTATATGATCATCATTTATTCCCTTCATAATATTTATGCATTTCTTATTATATGAATGTTTTCATCGTATATATTCCCTTATTAAGCATATGAGATCATCCTTTTTTAATTTCCCCATGATTCTAAGAGGTTTTCTATGATTTATATGCAAGGAAATGTAAGAGGTATAATTGTGTTCTTAAAGAAAATAATATGTTTTATTTTATATGACCAAATGTTAATTTATATTCAAGCATGTATCAAGTTTTCCATGACTACCAAACTTTTCAATCCTTCAGGAAATGATCAATTGTATCTTCTTCTAATATAGTAAACTAAACACCATATGTAGGTTACTAAAGTTAGTGTGTTATAGTTTTCTAAATTATGGTGGTAATATAAAGGTTTTTATATAAAATATGTTAACAGGTTCTTTGAAATATTTGGAATATAATAAATCTGGAGGATAAAAACATATTGTAACACTTAAAGTTTCACAGTTGGAAGTGTATTTTGTGGAGTAGTCTTTTTGGATGATTGGACTTTTTGATGCCACATTACTTCAATATTATATTGTAATGGAGGTTTTATGAAATAAAAATTTCTCATACTTCGTCTTGGGCCATCTGAGTAGCTAATCTCTATAAAGGCATCTATACAAGAAAAAATATTACCATAGATTAGGCAGTAGAGAAGGTGATAAATATCAGGGGTCATCACTAGGTTGTGTGAAGGAAAGGTGATGGTACTGGGTATCACCATGGAGAAGTATAGAATGTGTGATGTGGAATATGACTCACTAGTGTTTGTAAGGCCCTGATGGATTTTACCGATGGTCCTTGGTGTATCATTATAAATATAGAAATGTCATTTCAGAAGAAATTCTAATGCATGATAGGAGAATTTTGGACCGTGTTGTAATATCATCTACTATACTGTAGAATACAAAATATAAAGTCTATAAGGATGATTTTCTAATTCATCATGGAATAAGGGATGACACCTTAAAATTTACCAGTCTAATATCAATGTAATTGGAGTTTCTAGTGTACATACTATATGAAAAAATGTTATGCCACATCTATATTGTAGAGAAGACATAAAAGCCAAAAAAATATTGCTTTCATTATAGTTGTTTTAATTTAGTAAAGGTAAGGTATTTGATAATTTCCATGTATATAGGATATTTTGACATGGTGTAAAGTTTCACACTATATGTAGTTCAGTGTTCAAGGGTTATAAGATAATATGTTTTGATTGTGGAATAGTAATTAGGATGTTAAATGGTGTGAGATTTATGGGTCTAGTCAATAGGAGACCACATCATCAGGAATTATTCAATGTTGACATTTTTTATTATGATGTCATTCTAAATCATAGTATAATGTGCAACATATTGTTAAATTAATGGAAGAGAATTATTATTCCCTATAATTTACTATGACATAATCAAGATGTTTTACAGACAACCTAGATATTCATTAAGATATTAAAGGATCATGAATTTAGGGATTTCACTAAGATTAAATAGAACTAAGTACACACATAAAATATATGGTACACCGATATAAATATGAAGGATTATAAATAAATTGGATTAATTTTAAGCATTTGATTAAGGGATATAAACTTATAAGACAACTTGTACCAGTTATTGAGTTAAAAATAGAAAAGATGACATAAAAGATCAGAAAAATGATAAATCTGAAATCTTTGAATTTTGAGAGATCACAGTTTTCGAAGATAGAAGAGAAAAAAGAGAAGAATAGATATCATAAATTGTTTATGAATATTCCAAAAAGAAGATGAAGTGATTTATTTTGTGCTGAAAATTAGATAAATTTATAATTTCATTCATTGGAAGTTGTTTAAGATGGCCTTGGGAACATCCTAAATATTTTTGTAAAAAATATTTAGTTTCCATGACATATTAATGAATTTTGAGGTTTTTTTCTATGATAGAGTTTATATATTACATAATATAGAGTAGTGTGAAATCAAAATTCACCTATATCTACTTGGTTCATATATAAATAATATGTGACATTTTTATTTCACATGTGTGCCAAAATTGTTTCCTCTTAAAGCTATGAGAAAAAAGAGGGGATGTTGAGGAAAGTGATCATAGCGAGATAGTGAATCTATCATACACATTTGAAAACATAGTGAGTATATATAATAGTGACCAGGAATAAAATCCCATAACCATTGATCTTGTCGATAGGGTGCATCGACACATTAACAGTTTCATGCTCCGTAGATTATCATGTAGTGGTGGACCAGGTAAAATTCAGGGTTTCCTTTATCTTTTCTTATTTATATTCTACAAATCACAGAATTGGTTATATAGGGAAAATGTGAACATTGTAAACATTTGATGATTTTTGCACAAGTAATTGGATCATAATAAGATATAGAAAAATATTTTACCCTTACAATTAATAGGTTAAGATCCATTATGGCGGTGAGACTATACAGGAAGAATTATTAAATTAGATTGAATTTACAAAACCTAATTAAACCACTATCATGTTATCTATTATCTAATCAAATTTGGGCCTTACAATTAGTATTAAATCCTTTGTTTTCTTTTTTTCTCTGGGTTGACCTGATTGGATTTGAAGTTATAGTTTAAAAATAATCTTATATTCTTAGAGATTTGGAAAATGGTATAACTTCATTGTATAAGTATAAGTATAGTAAAATTCTATATTGTGGTACTATTTTATTGAATCACTAAGATAATATTTAAGGATTCCAATAAAAATAGGAATAAATGATTGGAAAATTAATATTATGAATATATACATTAATTTAATAATGTTCCAGGATTGAATTAATTGGTATGTATTCTAACTAATATTGGGACTACTGATGATGAGGAAGTTCCATGGACTCTTAAAGTATAAGTTATTCACTTGATAGAGTATTTGATAAAAATTTTAAATTATAAATTATAAAAATTAAATTGGATAACATGTTTCATGTGATCTGGATCTATATTTTTGAATATTGAGGTTGAAATTTTAGTAATCATAAACAAGACACATCTTAAAGTGTCTATATATTTAATGAAAAAAATAATTCATGGGATAATGAAATTAAAAGGGTTGTCCTAAACTCATTGTTTTATTTAATTAGTTTTTTTAATCCACCAATATATGATAATTAAATAAAATATAAGTATTCCACATCAAATGTGAAAAATGAAATTATTTTCATGACATAGATACTATACTCATTAGGAAAACAAGAATTTTCTATGATATAATCCTTCTAAGGTAGAAGAACAAAAAATACATGGAAGTTTCTAAGAAAATTAAAAAACTAATATAGGCTATATATTCAGTTCATAAAGTACCTTAAAATGAAATCTGCGTTGCATGAGAACTCATAATAGTTATGGATACATTTGTTACTTTTGTGGGATACATTGAGTCATTTAATTTTTTTTCTTGGAATGTTATGATATATTAACTATTATGAATTGGTGGAAACTTTAAAAGGATATGTTTCCGAAAAAAATAGAAAATGTATGGTTATGATTCCAATAATTCTTCTTATACTTTTGATGTCCCGAGTGGAAATACCAGAATATTATTATAAGGTATTAAAGGATAAAATTGTCCCGCATTCATGGAAAAATCCACAACTATGAAATATATATTTCTTGTTCTATTTGGAGAACACTAAAATAATGAATGTTATGTGATGTGTAACTTCAAAATTATTTCTCAAGAATAAAATTCCTGTAGTGATAAGGAATGTACATGGAAGAATGATAAAAATTCACTTGTTGATAAAACTAAAAAAGAACATGTGAAGGATATGTCCTAAGAAAATTTATGGGTTAAAAATTATAATAATTATTATATTCATATAAAAAGAAATAATATTATTTGGAGAAATAGAATTAATCATGTTATAGATATGGAAATATTTTGGAGTAAATAATTACATGGTAAAAAAGATAGTGACTTAGGTTTTTAAGAATAAAACAATCCCAAATATATGGAGAAGTGATTGGATTATATCATATCAAATTTATATCTTAAAATGGGTTCCAAATTGAAATACAAAAATAAAATCATGTTGTATAGTGACTTACCATATTCCTTAACATGAGGAGCTTGGAAGTTTCACATCTTCCCATATAATATAGTTTTTTTCAAATATTTTGAATGTCATGAAGAATCAAGGGGATATATGGTCCCTGAGATAAATGACTTATCAAACAATAACATGATAATGAGATAAAATAAAATATGTAAAAGCTAGAAAATGTATGTAGAAGGTGGGGTCCAAATATATTAGTTTTTATCAAATACGAATCTATAATTTACGTGTCATATATAATTTTTCATTCTAAAAATCACATGGAAAATAGAATAAATGTTTATAAAAAGGGTGAAAATGCTTTCTTGAAACAATCAGTGGTGTCTTGATTAAATTTTCCACCTAACATCTAGTAATAGTATACTCTTCAAGTGGTATCAAGCCACTTATAGGAATATCTAAGAATTGATATTAGAAGAATCGTCATGAATGGATTTTCAGGTTTATTTGATTTTGTTTTATAACAATTGGTATCATCTCCCTATTTTTTAGGATAACAAATGAAATTATTAACTGGGAGTTAAAAAAATAAGTTGTATCCTCCTGATTGAAAATATATCTATTATTGGTTTGATGAGATGATACTAGAACTCAAAGGGTTTGATGATGAACTTTCAAAATCATTTAATGTTTATCTATTAATGAAAAATATTATGGTGTATTGGAGGAAATTGAGTTCAAATGATATCACTTATTTTTTTTAAAATTGGCATCAATTTTTTCTTTAAGTGGTGTGTTTCACTCTCATGGTTTTAATTTTTATATAATAATAATTTCTTAGAATATGAATGAGATCATAGGTTGAGTTTTTCTCATTGAATTTTTTATAGGTTTATTAATATCAATGGGTTGCATGGATAGTTTTGAAGAGTTTAATGTGTACTATTTTTTTCTACACTAAGATAAGACTCAGTAAGATTATAGGATTTTTTATATTCTATATTCTAAGTTGTAAATTCCTTTACTGTATAACATTGATTTAATGAAATTTCCATGAATGTTGTCTTAATGAAGTATTCTGGAGTAGGAAAATCCGACCAGAAGTTATAACAGAAATTGGTAAACATAAAATTTGGTTAATAAATATGTTATTAAACCTAAAAGATAAATTTTTTAAGAATGGTAGAGATGTATATAATATATCTTAAAAGTAGGATGATAATCCCATGAGGAATCCATATTATATTTTCAAATGTGGAGATAAAAATATTTTGTAAGGAAATTATTTCCAAATGAGGAGACCAAAGGTGGTTCAAAAAAGGTTACAGAAACCCTCTTGTATTATTTTGAAAATGGTGGAGTGTATACTCAGATAAATATGGAATTTATTCCCATAAAAATAAAACATTTAGGGGCATAAAATTTGAGGTAACATATGGATAAATTCCACCCCTTTGTATTTCATTGAAAAGGGGGGAGAGACAACAGTTCCATCTTTTCAAGAAAAGGTGGAGATTCATGGAACCCTAAAGGATTTTATGTTGATGTTTTCACAATGTATTTGATTAATGAAATACTACTCAGTGGATTCTTATAAATTTATCCACATCTGATTTATAATGATGGAATATATTGATCCTCGTAGATTTATTGACAAGTGTATTTTACTATTATAGTGGTTGGATTTTTAGACAAAGGCATAAATCCTGGAGAAGGATGATATATAATGGTTAAGTCATAAGATTCATGTGTGACTCTTAATTTATTTATATTTAATTATAATTTGGATAAAATAGATGTTGTAAGTACCTATGTAATCACATATGTAAGATCTAAAAGATTTCTAGTGTTTTCCATATTGGGGGGAGGGTTACATGTTTCACAATATAATGTGTTGATAAGTTATTGGGAAGTTTCTAAAGGGAATAATTCTAGTTGATAGAAACTATACTATACCTCTTAATTTTGTTATATATGAAATTTTTTAGGGGGGTAGTATTTATGGTAGATTGGAGTTTTCTATTCCATATCACATCATTGTTATATCCAAATGTACATTGGATTAAAGAAAAAATATCCATTGGATAGGGTTATATGAATAGGAATCCACTATAGAGGTATACAACTAATAAAAAATGGATTAGCTTAGCTAATAGTATAAGTGAGAAACAATGGGGGTCATTAGTCAAGTGTGTGATGGCATGGCCCATCATAAGGAGGAAATTTAGAGAAATATAAAAAATACAACAAAAACATGAATAGGTAGGACAGGTTGGACCCTAATTCATTTACCTGGTGGTCCTTAGAGAACCATTATTATTATATCAATGGTATTTCATAGGAAAGTTTAGTTTTTTATAGTAATGGTTTTAAAATAGCCACTAAATCATAGAATATAGACGATTAAGTCCATAAGGATAATTGTTTCACTCATCATGGTTCAATGGATTATGGAAAATGGGTTACTGGTTGAATCTCAGTGTAATTAGATTATTAATTGTTCTTATTTCATGATGAATATGATAATTATATCCATTTTATGAGAAAACATCCAAAAAGTATATTTTTATTACATTATTGAGTCTATAATTCATGCATAATATATTGTTTGATGATTTCCTAGCCTATAAGAGACTTTTCCATAGTGTAAAGGGCTAATATATAAATATTTCAATGGTCAATGATCTTGAGGATATTATGAAAGTATTATGGGAGAGTAAGTAGGATGTTAAATAGTATAATATTTATAGTTCTTGTCAAAATGTGGATACACCATAGGGAAGTAATCCATGCAAAAATTTTATATTGAGAACTCATTATACATCCTATTAAAATTTTCTAAAACATAGTAAATGAATTAAAGAATATTAATACTTTATATAAGAAACCATACTATAATTTGTAAATTTTTTATACAAACAAGAAATTAATTAGGATGTTTATGGATCAATAATTTAGGGGTTTAACTCAAATATAATGGTAGTAAATGGAAAAATAATTGTGACATACACTTGAAAAAAACAAGGATAGAATAGGATGGTTAATTTATATAAACCTTCAGATTAAGGGAATAGGATTAAAAATTTTATTATAGTGGTTCTTGAGTTACAAAAATAAAAAAAGGATAATGAACATCCAAAAAACGAGAGATATGAAATATGTGTACATTGAATGATATGAATTTAAAAATATAGAAAATGAAAATAAAGAGGAGATATCTTGGAATCCATTGATGAACATTCCAATAATATAAGAGTATAAAATTATTTTTGTGAAATAAAGTTAAGGGAATTCTAGTTTCATTCACTATAGAGTGTTAAAGACAAAACTTTCACATCCTTAAGATTTTTCCAATGATAAATTATTTTCTATTATATTACCTAGAATGTTAACTATAATATATATTAGGGATTTAAAATCTTTTCTATTAAATTTTTACATGAAATTAAATGGAACCAACCTTCACATGGAACATCTACACACAATAGTTGATATTGTTCTCTATCCTACATTCTATATTTTGTTTCACTTTAAAGTAGTGATTGAAAGAGGTAATTGGGTGTAAAATTATCCTAGGTATAAAATGCATCCTATACAATCCATTATAAAGGTAGTGAGTCTAGGATAGAGAGTCCAAACTAAAAATCCCACAATAAATGATCTTATTGATTTGGTGCATCAAAACATTATTGATGGTATGCTCCATGGATTAGCCTATAGTTGTGAACTTGGTAAAAATATGTGTGTCCCTTATAATTGATTATTAATATTATGAACATCAAAAAACATGTTATTGTTGGATAAATTTAATATTTTTAACATTTAGTAAAGTCTTGTCAAGTAATTATACCAAAATATGTTAAAGAGAAAAATAATCCACCCATATAATTAAGAGGTCAATATCCATTAATAGATTGAATGTTTAGGGGGAAAGTTTCAATATTAGACTAAATTTTTAAACATTGATTCAGATCCCTATCTGGGTATCTCTCACATTAGCCCCTTTATCAATTACACATATCCTTATATCATTTGGGGTCATGATTTTTTGTTAAATAGAACTCTTGGTCTGTGATTATGAATCATTTATATCAAGATAAGACCCAAGTGTGTTACAAACAATGTGTATTCCCAAGTTCTAAAAATTTAGAGGAACTTATGTTTTTGATTATGTAGTCTCCATGTGTGGGATCTTTTGAACATATGAGTGTATATGTTTATATATAAATTGATTCATTTATTAAATTGTGTTCAGAATAATGAAAATTGAATTTATTTTTTAAGGTATTCTAATGTAATTTTATTATAAAAGTAAATATGATAAAATATATTTTTATATATAATTAGTGTGAATTCAATGTTCATTAAATAGTTAATGTAGGAATGATAAAATTTAATTGATCTTGTTTCATCACATGGAACATGAGAGTTTCATAAGGAATTCATGAAATATTTACTACACTTAAAATGTGTTAACTAGGTCATTATTATTGTTACATGTTTGTTTTTAGGTTAATTATTTTTAATGATCTAAAATGAAAATTTTAAATAGTTAATAATATGAATATAAATAATTTTCTGGACTAAAAAATACATGGGAGATACTTCATATATATTTTCCTCTCCAATTATCTCTCTTAAATTAAAGAGAGATAAATTGAGAGAAGAAAAACATTGGATTTTCCAACCCATATAGAATCGAATCCATGTTATCTACATGAACAAAGGTACATAATGAAGTGAATTAAATTTTGATGATAGAACATGGTAATCAGAGAACAATATTCTAGGGGTTGTGGTTCATGTGTGGGTAATCTAGATGACACCTTTTTTTGTGCCTTCGATCTATGAAGATCTATATACAAGTCAAATACTCTAAGAATTATTGGTCCACCAAATGTACCATTTCTATTTTGTTCATTGTAATTAAATTAATTTCATGTAATCTATGGGTGAATGTGAGAATCAGTATATAGGATAAATTTTTTTATAGAAATCTGATCAAAATAATTTAAATATACGAGTTAATCATTATTCCACCATGCCTCGGTTTCTTAAAACCCTTCATAAAATTAATATTTAAATGAAATAGTTGATGTAATATAAAATTATTTTATGTAACAATGTTTCAAAATAGGAAATTGGTATTCAAAGGAAAATATATTTTCATAAACATTTAAAATAATAAGGTAGAATAAATAGAGGAAACTAATTTAGAAATCATTTACTAAAATAGTTATTTACAAGATATGGTTTCAAAAAAACTTCATAAACCCTTATAAAAATATTGTATTTATTAATTATCATGATAAGGTTAATATTAAAATGTTAGGTTTTTCTTATTGAATCACTTATTCCCCCAGGTAAACCTATCAACCACATTTCCAATTAAGCACTCTTTAATGATGGGTAAAATGTGGGTTTTTTACTTATAGCTCATATAAGTTTAAGCATGAATAGTTTATTCTAATTTTATAATTCATTTAGGGTACAATTATGTCAATCATAATTATATAATGACTCCCCAAGAATTTTATGGAAATAAAGGGCCATTATCTCATTACCTATCAAATGGATTTGAACAAAAAGGGTTAATAATTTCATGTAAACCACAAGTAGAAACTCGTTTAATAGAATTTGTATTATCATCATGTGCACATGGGTTTTCAATACATAATACCAAAAAAACATCCTTAAAAAATTATAATTAATCATACTAAAATATGATTACAAACAATAAAATTATATCGTCTATATATAAATATAATTCTTTAATAATTCATTCAAATTGAAGGTAGTCATATCCATATAATAACTCGGTAACTCAACTGGTGCACAACACAAAATGGGAATGAAGGACCTTGGACATATGTACAGGTCATTCCCTCTATTAAAAATTTCAGAAATATCCATGGTTCATACATGTGGATATATTTTATAAGGATAGTGAGGGCTACCCATGGTAACTATCCTCATTGTTATAGTACATGAGCTATATCCATGGTTGAACTAGCTATCGCCATGGGTATTTCCCATAATCACAAAACCCTTATTTCCATGTCCATACCCATGGAAATAGGTTCCTTCCACATGGACCCCTACTTATATGAGCTCCATTAATTTGGTAATAGGTTCTAAAAAGTAATTTCACGTTTGGTTTTGAACCCTCAACTCTTATTTGTGGTCAAAGGCATTGTACCACTCCACTAGTACTAGTGTTATATACATATATGAAACATTTATATATGTGTGGGTCAAAAAAATTATAAATTAATTTTTTTAATTATGAAATTAAAAAAAACATATTAATTCCCCACCATAAAAACCTATAGAAATAGACAGAGATTATTATAGATAAAAATCCCACATATAGACACAATCTTATAGGAAAGTGGTTACAGGTCCCTGATTCCCAAACCTATGGCCACTCCTGGGAATGACCATGGAAATATGTTCCTTAGAGACATTGTCAGGTGAAAACCATGGTTATATTTTATTTCCTACACCACTCCTATATAAAATATAATTCTATGTGGTAGTGTATAACCACTGTCGAATGTGATCCATGGATATAGGCCCTTAGGAACTAACCTATAGCCCTGGGAAGAAATTTAAAGTTGTTATAGGTACCCTATAGCCATATTCACATTCCTCCATGTATATATTAACATTTCTATTGCCCAAATTTTATATAGTGATTCTATTATGCATTGAAATTTCATTTATAGTGAAAATATTATATATGAAAAATAGGATTAGGAAAATGAAACATAAAAAAATAAAAACACATTAGTTCATGAAAATTTAGTCCAAAAAATGTACATAAAACCAAAATATGTCTCAATATTGAAAATTATGCCATCAAAAATGAACATAAAATGTATAAAAATATAATTCTCATTATTATCCATGGAAATACTATCCCTTCTATTGAAATGATCATCAAAAGGCCCATAAATATCCACTTCTTCAATCACTTGTCTTGACTCAACTTCATAATCTTCTTCATGATGTCCTCTTTTTTACTTTTGTTGAAATGGAATTATATAATTTATTAATATGATTAGTACATTCAACTCCAGATCATAATTATATAACTAATTACATTAAATAATCATACATAAAAATATGGTCATTTCTTGCATGAATTTATTCTTCCAAATTACCATGAATTCATTCATTTCAATAATAAATTTCCTTCAATTATATGGGTCCAATTGTTCCACAATTATAAAATTACCTCATAAAATCCCTATGATTATTAACATATTCCAAATCATTAAATTTTATATAGTAATATTATTCTATCTCTTTTAATGGATATATTAAAATACACTTCAATTCTATACATAACCAGAATAACTTCAAGTAATACTATAAAATTTTATTGTGAACCATCTCAAATGAGAAGATATAGCTCTATTAGGTTCCCACCAATCAGCTATTACCCTAAATTTTCTATTTTGATTTTCCAAATTATTTTTTGGAGTACCTAAATAATCCTAATATTTTTTGAACTCATCAGATATTTTATCCTGTAATCCAATATCTATAATCAAAATACAGATAAAATTCACTTAACCCATGTTAATTTTATTACCACCATCGATGTTACTTATTTCATAAAAAACACTTCAGCGTACTGGTATCTTATTTCATGTATTAGTCAATGATGTTTTATATCACATAAATTATCAATAATTTTGAACATCTACATGTACTAGTATTTATTATTGTTAAAAGATTTTGAAATGGACTTTTCCAAAATCTTTAGCTTCATAAATATATCACATTAGAGGTTTCTTTTCACCATAAAAAAATATAAGAACTTTAAAAATATCACCACTTATCTTGAAGGGATAAATAATATTATTTAATATTAATTTAATCTATATAAAATTAATTGTCCTCTTAAATATTTATTCCTTTTCCCAAATTCTAGTGTTCAATTAATGTAAGTCAAGTATATTACTTAAAATTATTTTTTGTATTTTCATGATTGAGAGAGAGAGCATAACAGTGGAAAATATATTTTTTAAGAGACTAAGTAGCTCCCTATTTAAGGTTATTAAGATTATCATGTTCATCACATAAGCATGGTTATAAATATAATCATTAACTTACACTACCTTTTTCATAGATGATGAAATAATTGAAATTTTTTACGTATCCTCTAAAATTAAGAACAATCAATGATAATCATGTAGAGTCTAATACCAAATAAGATAGTTTTCCTCCATCAATTTTCCAATTAAATAAGAATAGAAATAAGAAAAATCTATCACTATATAAATTTTAAAAAATTTATTACAATAGAAATAAATATAAATATTCTAATTCTCACGATCATAAACATTATTTGAAGCTCTTTCAGTAATAAATTAAAATAAATTAGATGGTCTAGCTTTTATAAAAAAATTATCGGGAAGCTCAAATAATATTTCATGACCCCTTACATAGAAGAAACACCAAAAGATTCAATGAAGACCAATATCTTTTGGGTATTATGAAACTAAGACCTCGATTTATTTTATTATTTTATATATTTACTGGTATTAAATATCAATGTTTACCTTTTGGTTTGAATATTTATAGAAATTTAATTTTTTTAGGTTTTTATTAGTTTTTGTTTTTATTCATGGTTATTGTGAACGTTTATGTGGAACCATCCAACTACCTTGATGAAATAGGTGCTTTTAGTTAAATTTTATCTTTTTTGTTTTAGTCCACGTCGTTAATTTTTGGTCGATTCCAAACCATCTATCACTCCGGGGAAACCATGAAAGAGTTTGGTGTGTCTTAGAGTTGGCATATGACTAATGCATGGTAAGAAAAAACCATGAAGAAATCATATTATAGTGTATGTGATATTAATAGAAAATTTTTCATGTTTGGAACATGGTTTTCATACCATGTTTCCAAACTATGTGAGGGTATTTTTTATATCTATTTGATTTTACATGGTTTAAAAATGGTTTAGTAAACCATGTGGACTAACTATCCAATATACACCATTTTTCCTAAAACATGAATTTCATAAACTATCATCCAAAAATAAAATACCAAATTGACCCACTGCTCTCTTCACTCAACTTAAATTCCTAGGTATATCTATGGATTAACCCTTAAATTTTCTACCATAGATATTGTACAATTTTGTTAGATTTTATGTGTATCCTCGTTCGTTAATCTCTTATTCCTTCCTTTTTTCTTCCTTATTGATTTTATTCTTCCCCTTGCCTTAATTTATCATTGTTCGGATCTTAAGGTGATATTTTCCTTATGTTGGTGGTATCGTTTGATGTTAGGGAGTGGTGGGTATTCTATTCCCCTATATCATTTTATTCTGATTATTTCTTTTTAATCAATCATCATTAATGTTTTTTTTTCATCCATTTTCTTTCTCAAAAAAACATGTGATACTTCTGACATTCTAAATTCATTTTAATTTAATTCCACGTATTTTCATATTTATAAATTTATTTATTAATTATTTTCAAGTTAGAGGTTAGATTGAATATTGTTTTCCAAGGATTTTAATCGTTATTCTTATGTGTTTAAAGAATGTGAATACTAAATTTTTACTAAAATTCAAAAGTATACATTTTATAGTATTTGTCTATGTTTCAAATTTTTATTTTTTTATAAAAAAAATGAGTTTATTTTTATGTTGAATTTTGATTTTTTTACGTTGTTCCGATTTTGAGGGACATGGATTTTTTTAATTGGAAAATTATTAATCTTCGACGTGCCATTTTATTTGTGTCTCTATATTTATCCCCTTAGAATTACTATGGGTATTAATATATATATATATATATAATTTTTATATGAATATATCTATATGTACATGGATTTATAAATATAAATATGTAAATGTATATAAATGGAATTGAAATGGAATTCCTTCTTTAAAACCATGGTTAAATAAAATGGTAATCTTGGTTATAAAAAGCCTTTATTCAATGATTGATTTCTTAAAATTAAATTTTGGTTCAAAAATTTAATTTAAATAGAATTTTAAAAACATGGTTTCCAAGATATTCATAAAGGGATCGTTCAAAACCTCAAGATATGGTTTGGAATTTCTATTCTATTTTGAGATGAATTTTAAATGAAAAAAACATAGAAATATATTATTAATTTCAAATTATAATGACAGTTTGAACCATTAAATGGTTATATTTATGATTTGACCACCCTCATGTAATCCTTCTCTATTCTAATGTAGTTTTTCTAATGGGTTGTGTTAGGAGGTGGGCTTAGGATACATGTTGGATAATATTAATGAGTGATTGACATGTTTCACGTATATTAGAAACCCTCCCTTAGATATTATTTTCATGGGATCCTAGTAATAGTTTTGATGTAGGATAGGAATTTCTCTCTAGTCCTGGTGAGAAGGACTAGAGCCCCTACAGTGTTAAAGACCATAGGCAGGTGTGACACCGGTGTGGCTGGTTGACTGCAGTTGGGTTAGTTACAAACTTAGGTACTTTATCAATAGGTCAATATAGGTTTTTTTAAAAAAGTACATATATGCTCTCCTCAGGGGATTTATAGAAAATTACCATGATTAATTATGTTATGATTTTACTAATTAACTTCTCTATAGTCTTATACACTACTTCACTTTCATCTATTATATTCTATGTGATATACCATTCTTTTTACATTATACCTTTACTGGTTTTTATTTATGTTATTACCTGGGTTGTTTCTATTGTAGTCATTTATTCATTTTTATATTAATTTTTTTAAAAAATATTTCACAATTAAAATTTTATATTCTAAAATATTAGTTTTAAAAAGTTTATTTGAAAAATAAATAATTTGAATGTTTTTAAAAATTTATTAACATTTTTTTGTGTTTTAAATTTTTTTTCTCTATGACGGTTAATGTTATTTCTTTAAAAGGATGAAAACCATAATTTATAAATTTATTTTACTAAAAAGTGTTTATTGTTTGTTTCATGAATGAAATATATTGACTCTATGGTGCATTCCTACTGAGTTTTTTGACCTCACACCCAACTTGTTCCAGATGATATTGGTATACCTAAGTTGTTTTATAGGTTCTAGTTTTAGTTCTTAATTAATTTTGGAGAGGGTCTGTATTTGATATTAATAGTGACCTTATAGGTCACATAGATATGGTGTTGGGTTTTTCTTTTGATTTTTGTATTACTTTTTATTGTAGTCGTATATGCTACACTAGCCTCTAATATCTTATTTTTTTATTTTTTATTTATGATAATTCATCTGTCTATTTTGATATGTCTTATTTACATTAGTTTAGTATTTTTTCAAGTTATATATAATAGTTTTGATCTTTTAAGTATAAGTTGTCTATGTTGGAATTCCTGGAGGACACTCGTTCCTCTTATTTATTTTATAGGATATATCATACCTAAAAATTATGTCCTGATTCCCATAATTATATTCATCAAACCATGGTTATTGGGGATTCCCCTTGGGTATGTTATGGGATAAATTGGATTCTTGATTTAGATGTTATAATAGTTTGGTTCATGGAAAGACTGTATCACAACATCCCTTTTCTATTTAGTTTTTCGGTTAGAATGGATTAGGATTGTCAACACTTGGGATTTAGGTGCATGAAGAGTGTTATGAGCTCTTACATACCCTAGGAAAAGAGTTTATAGGGTTTATTTGAATGAGTATTGAATTTTTATTTTAGTTTTATATGTATATTGTTATGGATTTTTTGATGGTTGTATGTGTTTTAGGGATGATAATGGGAGTGAATTAGAATAATTTCATGAGTTTGCACGGCCTAGTAGACCATGTGGAGCATGAGTTCATGGTTAAATGTTAGTGGTAGATTCTTGCACATCATTTACTTAGCTAAAACATGTTTCTATGTCATTAACTACCCCTACTTCCCCTTAAATAATCTTTGGAAATATGTGATAGTATTAGTCATAATTTTTATTTTTCATGTGATGAATTTAAAGGATAATTATTTGGATTTTAAAACTAATAAAGAAGTTTTTATGATCAAAAATTTTAGTTTTAAAGGTAATGTGGTGTTTTTTGATTTGAAGAGAGTTTTTATTATATTTTAATTTCATTTTAAGTGAAATTTTTATTTGAAATTGAAATATGGGGATTGAAAAAGTTTTTGAATTTTTTTTTCTTATGTATTGGTTTTTTTGAAATTGTTATTTTGATTTGAAATGTTATTTTTGGATGGGTTTATATTGATATTTTCTTAACTATTGATTTGGTTTTATTTTTTATGTGATTTAGATTATGCTTCCCAGAAAGGTATTTATGGTTCTTAGAAAGTATCTTCTATTGTATGACTCTTCTTAGAATATTAAAATAATGGTATAGCTAGATTTCATACAATTATTTCCCAGAATTAATTTTTATCTAGCTCTTTTAGTGGATAAGGGTGTCTAGATAAATTCATGGGATCTTCAGTTTCCTAGTCAATATAAAAGACTTCATGGTTAGAGATGTTTTAGTTCTTTTTTTATACTGGGTAAATATTATTAGTATTAGGATTATTGTCTTATTGGTAAGGCATCCTCATAATACTGTATCCGAATAAGGGTTCAATTCCTTATGGTCTCTATTTTTGCAGAATTTATCAATGGAAGCATGTCAATTGAGGGAAGACGGCACAGTGGGGGTTGCATGCTATGGGGGTAGAATTCATGGGGGTTGGGTGACTTTGTTCTCATCTATGGAAGAAAAGAAATAGGCCCTTTAAGGGGTAATTTTCAGTTTCATTGGAGGTCATACTTGATGGTAATCATAGAGGCTATCGGTGAGTGTTGGTGATGGGGTTGATGTATCAGGAGATTGTGGATATGACTTAGGTGGTTCGGCAGACAGCACTTCTAGGGTGGTTGTGTGTAGAAGTAATGAGGAAGTTGTGGGTTCTTTTTCTAAAAATGGTAGTCAGTCCAGCCTAGCGGAGGTAGAGCAGATCTGTCTACAGAAAAAAAAATTATAAAAAATATTGTGGCCTTAATATCCTCTAGTGAAGATCTATATGTAGACTCCAAAGTAGTAGCATCTATTTTTCCAAGGCTACCAAATTGTAAGAATTTGAAGTTATGGCATCTTTCATCAATACTAGGCACCATGCTCTGCACGATGCAATGCTAGTTGTCCACCCTTTCAATTTTGGATTATATATTTAATATATAATATATTATAGAGGGTTTTTCCTTATGATTTCAGGTATTTGGGGGCTAAGAGTCTTGTATTGGGTCTAAGTTCCTTTGGGATTATGATTCATGTATGGTTACCCCTCATCCCAATTAAAAATGGGAATATAAAAAATTAATTAAAATATCTATAGGATTTGTGTTGGTAAAGATTAGTGGAATTTGGTTGTTCTATCACCATTGCCATATGTAATGATATGGGAGTTCTTCACAACTACATTTGTCTAATGGTTAAATACATATAAGGTAATGGTGAGGAAAAAGGTAGATCATATGGGTCTTAATTAGGGCCAATGGATGGTGATGGAGTACATTGACCTTTTCAAAGAGATGGTTCATTTTTCTCTATAGTTGATGTTAAAAGATTATTCTAAGTGACATATTTTTTTGAATGATATGTGTTCATACATCAATATAATTGGTGGATGATGTGTTTTTGGCCATTTTTGTATTTCATGGGTGACCAATTATAAGTTATATCCCCATATCTTTTTCTTTTAAGGACTTTTTCACATTTGGTGAGATGTACAACCCATAGGTACTAGATTTAGAGGATTCTCCTTCACCTATAGTTTCTTATTTTCAAAATAAGTGTTTGCTCATGTGCTTCCTGTGTGGTTAGTTTGGAAATTACAATACTTCTTTCCTTGGTAGTCCAAACACGTGTTATCATTGTGGTCAACTAGGGAATCTTCAAAATATATATGGGTCAGGATCATAGTAGAAGAATGAAATTCCAATTCTTACTCTAGGTTCATGGTAGATACCTCATTCAATTTTTCAAGATATTACTTAATATATTTTCTCATCTGTTATCATTCTTCTTTTATTTCACAACATTTCTCTAATATATTTGTTGCTTCTGGGTGATTTTACATCTCATGTTTTATTGGAGACATACGTTCCTTGTATGATTCTAAATTATATTATGGTTGGGAATTTATTTATAATTGTTTAGATGGAATCCATTATCAATTTAGATGGTGGTTCCCTTTCGATCTCGTTGTTTTGTTTAACCACCATGTTAGTATATTTATAAATAGTGGGGTGATCCACTTTTGATCTTCATTTTATTATCTCTTAATATTGTTAGGTGTTACTTGTAGAGTTAATAATTATTGTTCACGATCTTAATTTAGTTATTTATGGAGTTTTTGTGCATGGTTATTATGCTTGGTTAAGAACAAATGATGGGACTACCCTAACGTAGGGAGTTTTTCAATTCATTTTATTCTAAGAAGTTTTAGCCCAAAAGGGTAAAACATGGTTAAGTTAAACCAATAAGATACTCAAGAGAAATCATGTGACTATTTAGTGTATGTGGGATTTGGTTTAAGGCCTATGTAAAATTAGTATAAACCATTTAAAAATAATGTGAGAGAGTCTATAATTTTTATAGATTAATTTTTACATTGTTGGAACATGGTTTCTAGACCATGTGATCAAACCATGTGAGGGAGGTTTTTCTATGTAGTGGAGGGTGTATGGTTTGGTAAACCATGCATTATAAACATAAAAACCACATAATTTTTCCTAAAACATGAATTTATTAAACTATGATCCAAAATAAAAAAACCAATTCCACTCATCCTTCTCCTCACTAAACTAAAAAACCAAAATAGTCTGAGGGATCATACCTTTTGGCTTATTATATTTATTTTCTATATATAATATTTGGATTTTTGGTGGTTTATCCTTTGATAATAACTTCTTAATTCCTTCCCTCTCCATTACCTTTTTTCTTATTTCAATTATATTAGTGTCTCATTTTTCAAACCATGTGGTGATTCTTCGATAATTTGGGTGGTTTCTTTTGATTTTTGGGTGTTCAAATTGTTCTTTAGGCTTGGTTATTTCAAATATGAGAGTTTCATCATGATCACACAATGTTATGGTTGGTATTTACTTAAAATTATTTTATCAAACATGTAATGTGATGATTAATACCTTATAAATTCATTTTAATTGAACTCCTCAAGTTATTAGATATATAAATTGGCTTATGAGAGCCTTTCAAGTTAGTGGTTTAATAATGATTTTAATAGTTATATATATATATATATATTAAATTTATATGAAAACTAGTTGTTTCCTAAAATTCATAAGTGTCCATTATAAATGATTTTAATGTGTTTAAAATATTTATTGGTATTTAATAAAAAAATTGAGAAGATATTTGTGTTTCATTGATATCTTTTTAGGCGGTTTCCATTTTGGGGGTCTTGGATGGTTTTACATCGAAAACACTCATGATTTGTTGTTCCATTTGATTTGTGTCTCTTTATTTAAAACCTTTTCATTCATATGGTTGTTCATTTATATATATATATATATATATATAAGTTTGATATGTGCATACATATATATACATGAATGTGTACATATATATTTGTACATCTATTTAAATGGAAATTACCTTCAAGGCCTTCTTTGAAAACTTGGTTCCCTCAAATAGTTCACTTGGATATCAAATTCCTTTATTTAGTTATTAGGTTTTTGAAAAACCCTATTGTTTTTTAAAATTTATTTTTAAGAGAATTTCACATATCTAGTTTCTAAAATATACTTAAAGGGATCATTGGGAACATTATGAAATGGTTTGATGTTTCTCTTTGGTTTTTAAATGGAGAAATATTTTCTTATAAACCAATAACTAATTTCAAATGATAAGGCATGGTTATAACTTTTAAATAGTTTCCTTTGAAATTTAATCACCCTCATGGAATCATTCTATAATATAGAGAGTAGTTTCTCATGGATGGTTCCATGAGATGTGATTGCATGAATAGTTTATTATATTGATTCATTCTTGAGATTTTGTATGTACATTGGCTACCTGAAATCCCATTTCAATTATCTTTATGGGATTCTATCCATATTATTGAGGTAACATAAGAGTTTCTATATAGTCCTAATGAGATGGACTATATCACCTATTGTGTTAGAGACCATATGGGTTTGTGCCACTAGTGAGACTAGTTGAGAGTGTCCAAGTTGGTTATTAACTTAGAGACATCATCGATGGGCTAATAGATGCTTTTGAAATGAGTACATATAGGGTCACCTCACATGATTCCTAGGAAATCACCGTGATTAATTATCTTTGGATTTTAAAATTCACATACTCTATAGTTTTATATTCTTCTTTGTTTTATCTAATGTATTCTATATGTGATATTCCATGCTGTTTACATTCTGCCTTTGGTGATTTATGTTTATTTTAATAAAAATTTAGTGTATCTTGTATTCACTTACTCATTCTTTCATGTATGGATTTTGAAAATTTATTTCATGATAAAAAAGTAACATTTAAAAGAGGATTTTTATAAATATTATTTGAAAAAGGAGAAGTTTGATTTTTTTTAAATATTTCTTAAAACATGTTTCAGTTTTAAATAATGGTATCTAAGAATATTGTGGTTGTTGAGATGAAATAATGAAAACTCTACTTTCAACACGTAGTTTTTCAAACTAGTGTTTATGGTTTTTTTCAAAATAATGTATGCGGCATATATATGGTACTTACCTACTGAGCTGTTTATGTCCACACATTACTTATTCCACTCAGTGGTGGTAAAAATATGATGTTTTGTATGATTTTTTTCTAGTTCTAGATATATCCTAGAGTGGGTCAGTATTTTTGATGCATAGTTACCTTTCATGTTACACTGAGATATTGTTTGGTTTTATTTGGGATTTATGTTTCATTCTGTATCACATTATTATCAGCCAATTCAAGCGCTTATATATAGATTTTTTTCATGTTTATTTTACATATGAGTAGTTGGTTGTCTATTTTGATATGTCCTATTTGGGTTTTTTTAGTTTTTTTGGTTATATTTATTATTATGCAACTTTAATGCAAAATTTTTTCATTTAGGTATTCAAGGTAGAATATCATGTTTCTTATTTATTTATTAGAGGAAAACATGCTCAATTATAGTATTATGATTCCCATGAAACTTTTCATCCAACCCTAAATAATATATAAAAAATCAAACATCAATTTCACATTAAAAATTAGAAAACCTTAAAAAAGATCATACCAAATTCTCGTTCAATAAAAATGGTGATAAATGGTTATAAATAAACACATATGATCCTCCTTGAAGAAAAAATAATAATAATCCTTGTGATCTTGTAAAAATTACTCTATAATCTAATTGATTTCAATTAAAAATCCCTAATTTATTTTTTAAGGACGTGGACGATACAAGAGAATGAAATAAATCACAAACCCATGGTTCAATAAGTTCTATCTGGAATCCATTCCATGGTTTTAACCACTCTATAGCTACCCCATTACAATTTTAGTTTTCATGTGTACATCTTTATAGATTTACCTAGAATAATATAGAAATAAGTGGGGTAGAATACTCCAGGTAAAACATAGAAGGGATCCCTTCACCTAGAAGGAAAGGAAAATCATGGGGAATAAATAAATATGATAAAAATTAAGAAATTTAAAATTAAAATAAATACCCCCAATAAAAAATACAATTAGGCGGGCCATTGGGTACTCGGGCTGGGGCCACTAAGTACCTTGTGTCACCCTCATGCCACCCACATCACTTTAAGGGATATTAAGTATCCTCTAGACTTAAATAGAGTAACTAGTGGTACTATAACATTTTAATATCATGATTTACCCCTTTTTAGATACCTTGAACTCAGAATCCCATACCAAGCCTCAAAAATCATTCAAAAATTCAATCAAATTCATCCCAATACACAAAAACCAAAAAAATCCATGAATAAAAAGTGAAAATAATCTATAAGAAAAAATAATAACAATTTCATGGTTTAGAAATTTTGATTTCCCAATTCAAGCCCCAATTACATCATAAACATGGTAATTTTAACATAGGTTGTTACAAATTATATAACATGAATTTTGTTTATAATGATATTTAAATGATTATATAGTTATATTTTATAAATACTATTATTATCAATAAATATTTTATTTTTAAACTATTATGTGTATATACTTATGTCATTATTATCATATTGGTCATGTATATTTATGTTAAGAGTATTTTATGTGAATTAAATGTCTATGATATAAATAGTATATTTAATAGGACATTTATTGATGTTATAACTAATGAATACATGATTGTGTGATATTTAAATTTTATTAACATATTCTCACTGAAATAAAAGATTTATTTATTTACAAAATTATATGACTAAATTTTTTTTCTAAAAGTAAGTATATTCACAATTATTAAAATTCCATGTCCTTTTTTATTTAAATTGTCTACTTAAAAACTTTTATCCAGGATTAGTTTTAACACATGTTGTTATCTAGTATGGAATTATATTTTTAATCAATGGTGACTTAATTTATGGTGATTTTGGTAAATAATAAAATATGGTCGATTTTGATACAACCAAAAAGCATCCCATAAGAAATAAAAGATGAATTAATATTTTGATTCGTGAAAAGTTAATTCATTAAGTATATGTGGTCCATTTTAAAATATTTCAATGTGAGAATGGATGAGAATGTGATCAATTGTTATTATATTCCCAACTTAAATGGAATAATTAATTATTTACGTAAAATGAGTGATTTTTATAGATTTTGGGCATCTTTAGTTGATTTCGTTGATTGAAAATAAAGGTGACTAAGATAATGAGTTAAAGACTATATCAATATATAGAACCATATAGTGAGACCTATGTGATAGGTTCCTTTTTTCATCCAATTTAGTGTTACGATATGATAATATTATTTCCTATTAGTTTTTTATAATTTATCTTCAAGAGGTTATGAATTGATATATTAATCTAAAATAAATATAAAAATAATAAAGGTAATAACACATGATTTATAGTGATTCAGATAAACATAACCCTACTACACTTTCCACACCGTTTTTAACTCCTTTATAGAGGTATAGATATTAATTAATACATTTTAATTATATAAGTTAATAATAACATGTTATAAAAAACAATTAATTATTAGAGGAATAACAACAATAAAACCTACTTTTTTAAGGACACAAAACAATGGTATGTACTTAATTTTTTGAGATAAAACATGACTAAAGGATTCTTGATTCCATAATGAGAATCATAAATCTATAAAAATATTAATTATAGTGGATATGAATAATAAAATATTATAAAATTGATGAAGTGGAAATATAAATAATATTTCATCATTTTGAGTATAGTATTTGTATGACAACATGGATTGTAAGTTTGTAGGGACTAGTATATTATTATCACTCTCATTGAACATTATTGATATTTATAATAAAAATCATTAAATCATTATATTAAAAGTTTCAATTTAAATTTATTTCATTTAATCTTAACCAATAATTATTTAGATCTAAAAAGAGGCTTTTATATCTGATATGATTATTTATATGATCAAAGTAATCATTGCTTATTTTTAGATTATTAAATTGTTATGTATTTTTTGTTTTCAATATAAAGATAGTTTTATTCTTTTATAACCATAATTATTTATGTATCTTGTACTACAAATTTTAAAATTCATGATGTTTTATGTATCTTGAAATATTGATCAGCATTACATATATTCTGCTACCCATAATTCGTCATTGAACATAGAATTTATCATAATAGTAATCATGATTCATTATTTTTAGTGTCATATGTGAGATAAAATATTTTACTTACATATTATATAGTGTCATATCTAAGATATTTTCTATACTCCAAGGTTTTATAATGATATACCCTTTTAATGGTATGATAATTCGAATAGAATAATGACTTCTATAGTAAACCTACCATTAGTTTTCATTGTAATACTTCAAAAAATTTGGTTCCTAATCTTTTCTCTATTTCATTATTCAATTTTAATATAATTTTAAATCATAAATAATGATATTATCAATTTAATTCAATGTGAATTATTCAACCTCTTCTAAAATATAAATCAAAAATTAAACATTAACTTTCAATTAAAAAATCTCTATACAAAATGAATATAAAATTTTTATGGATATACATGTTGAAATAAAAAATACTTGCACAAACCAACATTAACTGAAATTGTTTTTTTAGTTTTATAGTAAAACATTAAATCATGAATTGAAGGATGATGTGAGAATAAGGTTATATTTACCATGATATATAATGGTTTACTATGTGGAAAGGGTTTAGGTAATAATTTCCACCATAACATATATTTATATACAATTTCAACTAGTTAAAAATCATCCAAAATATAAAAGTTATTTTAATTATAAAAACATGGATTAACTAAATCATATATCAAACAATCTATCCCTATTGACAATGAAAACATAAAAAAATTTATATCATATATTTAAAAGGAATAAAAATAATTTCTAAAAATGTATAAATAATTTTTATAAAATATCACATAGTTGATACCAAAGTAGATTAATATACAATATAATGATATTATAATAATATACCCCAAAATTGATGAATATTTCTCTATTATTAAACATATTAAAAATAAATCATGAGATTTATATCAAAATAATAAACTCAAACATTCAAGTATATATTTATTAAATTATAGACACAATTATAGAAATAAATAAAATATAATAGTGAATATTAATAAAAAAATATATAACAGAATTAATTTAGAAAAGCCAAAAAAATGATTCAATATTTTTTTATGTTATTTTTATACTTTTTCATTAATAAAAATATTATTTTTATTTCCATAATTTTTATTATGATGTAATTCCACCAATATTTTCATTGAAGTCTCATACATAGAATGTTACGCCCTCAAAAATCTAAATTTATATATTAAAAGGCCTATTGAGGTAGTTAGAGTTCCTGTGGTTGATTTTAGAGGAGTCTTATTCATTTGGATTGTCAGGGGAGCAATGTTGACCAAGGGTACTATGAAACTTTGACTTCTATTTGGCTTCTTTTATCATCTAAGTCCATTTATTTCAACATTTCTTTTTTTCTTTCTAACTGGTAACATCTTTAGAGGTTTAATTATATTTTCTAGTGAACTAATCACTTGATTTTATTTAATAGAAAGATCAAATTTTTCATTAATCTTAGATAACTTCAATTTATATTTGTATGTAACATTTTAAATAATATTTTAGTTTTTTTATAAAAGATTCATAATTTATACTTCCACTTCATTTTTATTATTAATGAACTATTTTCCATCTCTTTTGGAAATTTTTCTAGTTTGAGTGGGGAAAATGGAATAATCATCATCACCTCCTTATCAAGATGTGTGAATCCAAAAATATTCTATAATATTATAATCTATATATATATATATATTTGAAAAATATATTGTCTATTATATCCTTCTTCATAAAAACAATTCTTGATACAGGTCTTTGTATTAAAACTATTTCTTCCCAAGTTCCCATTTTGATTTTTCTCCATGTAAATGATATGAATTCTAAATTTTTCTATCATAGATTATATTTACTTACACTTTTCATTATATAATTCATCTCATTATTATTTCCATTTTATTTCCTCTATATTTTCATCAAAATACTTTTGGGAAACTAATTTAGAAACTTTATTATATTTATTTTTATTCTTCTTAGCTAAGACATATTTTTATATTGTAAATAGAAAAAATATTACCCTTTGTCCAAATAAATGTGGAATCATGGTTATTTTATAAGGGAGGAAATATATGAGTCCTAGTAGTTTACTTTATAAACAATTAGTTCATATCATCTATGTTTTCTTTATTCTGTCTATCCTATTAGATATGTATTGTTCATAAATTCCCTTCACCAATACACTTCTCATTTTTAACACCTCTCTTTATTCATCATTCAATGGAACTTTTATTTTTTTAATAATTTATTAGATAAAGATTCTATATAATAAATATTTATTTTATTTTCATTACTCAAATGAAATTGGAACTTTAATTCAAATAATTGTACCAGTAAATCTCAAATATACTTTTAACAACCTGAAATTAATTATATAAATATTAAAATATTTAATATTATAAAAATATACACATATAGTTAATATAGATCATTATATAAATTATTTAATAAATTTATGATCAAAATATTGTTAATAGATTCTTATTCTTAAATATTTAGTCTTCCAAACCAATATTTTATGAATTACCTTAATATCAAATTTCATCTCAATTTGATCAAAAAATTAATAGTTTAATAACTATCAATGGTCTCTATTTCAAACTTGTCATGAATTTCTATCAAAGTGTTATTAATATCAAAATCATTGACATTATCCATGAAAATATTATGGTCATCCATATTCTTGTGTTTAAAAATTATATAGAACTTTTAAATTTAAAAATCAAACAAATCTTCCTTGTTAGTACATCTAAATACCCATATCAATTTATACAAACTAAATATATACATAAAATTGATAAAATTTTCACTTAGTCAATCCTATGATAACATATGGAAATAAATTATTCTTTTACTCATTGATAATAAATTTATATCTAATAATAGTGGGTTCTGTAATATTTTGAGATAGAAATAATGAATGTTTCTTATAATAAAAGTTTTTAGGGGTCTTAAAGGGATATTATATAATGTGACTTTTTTATTTCTTGGTAAATTTCCTGAAGGTGGGTTATAAGAATATTTTTCATAGGTCTCAAAATTATTTTTCATAAACTTTCATATCTATTTCTTTGGAACCTTAAAAAAATATGTTATGAAAATATAATAATGGGTCACTAAAAAACTGAATATCCTTCTCTATAAGAACTTTAAATAATTTTATTTGGTAATAAATTTAATCTTTTCAAAACCAAACATTGAGGATTATAAGTAGATACATATTTATAATAGTTATTTAGGGATTTGATATATAATTTAATTCACTAATGGCCAATATAATTTTCTAAATTCAATAAATTTTAAAAGGAAATTGAAATATTATGTTCTTTTTATATTTATGAAATACTCCCCAAATAGTGATTTGTTAATTTAACTTAGTTCCATGAATATAAAAAACTAGCTATAATGTTCCCCATACATCAATTTAATCACAAAAAGTTACATTAAAATTGTATAATTCCACTGTCATGGAAAAATTCTTATGGAATAAAGTGTATGAAAAATTTCTGAGACCATGTGGAGGGAGATAGTTTAGATCAGAGAGTTAGTAGAGATTATTAATGATAAAGATTATTCATCCTCTAGAACAGTGTAGTTTATCAATGGAGGGGAAATTTTTTTATGTTAATTGAATTTATAGTGGATATGATTTAATAACATTGATGTTTTATTTTTTGAATGAATTAGAAACTATAAGAATCATATCGAATCTAACGTTATTTGTGCTTCTCAGTTGAGATGAAGTAATTTAGAATGTTTTTAAGTGAATGGAGGATGTTCAGAACTGATAAATTTCAATATTGTATAAGGTATGTTGATTCTGATGAAATAATGAAATAGTACAGAAGATCCCTCTACAATTCACATTGTATAAGATTATTATTTTATGAAGTAATACTATATCATATCACAGCATAAGTGGTTACAATGTGGTTAAAAGATAAATTAATGATGTTTTTAATTTGATCCTTCATAACATGATGTCCAAATCATTATTCTTAATAAATTATTATTAAATTTTACACTTTCTTGAAGGAAGCATTATGTGTTTAATGGTGTAACAAGTAATACCATAAGGAACTTGGTTTAAGAAAATTAGTTGTCTCAAGTAAGTAAACGTTTCGCCATAAATAGGTGCATTGTTCCTTGGGGCCTAATGATCACGATGTAGTGATGAAACCATGAAATTATATAAATGTTCTAAATATAAATGAATTTTATAATTTATGACACAATGATAAATTTTATCCCATGATGAAGATTTGATTTATGAAGTAGTTGAAGGGGGGCTTCTTGGTCATTATATGAAGTATTTTGATACGTCTTCATTAGTAATTTTACTTCATGATGAGCAGAGTCGCATCATAATTTTCATTAGAGCCTATAATTTGAGTTATATTATTATTTTTCTCTATTGGAGGATCAAGGAAATCTATAAATGGATTCTTAAAGTCCCCCAATATCATTTAAGGGTTACTAAGAAGCCTAGATCGATATAATGACTATAAAATAGTGACATTAGTTGAATGGATGTTACTCATTTTAATTTTATTTTGGAATTAATTTTGGAATGAATAGTGAGTGAACTTTCTACTGAGAAACTATAGAGTAATACAGTGGAGAAGAAGAGATAGAGTGTGTGTTTTAAGTATTCAAATATCATAGAGATAAGAAGAATAAAGAGAATGATAGAAGAAAAAATAAGGGAAATAAGAAAATATCATGATTGTAAATTTATGGAAGTGTGCTTTGGGTGAAGCCTCTCTTTTTGTTACTAATTCATATTGTATTATCATTATTTGTTTAGTATAACATTACACAAGTTAGTAAATTCATTATGTATCATTAGTATAATAATTATCCCATCTCATTTATATCAAAAATGATGAAACATGGGGATCAAGTAATCACAAGTTCTTCTATATCATGCCAAGGATATTTCCATCCATTTTAAGTATAGAATCTAGTAAAAATAAAGTGTTCTAGTTGTTTTTGTTAATCGATGCATTTGTGTGAATCTTGAATAGTAATCTAGTCACATAAATTAATTGGTTTTGATTTTGGTTTGAAAGATAAAAATAAAATGAAGTTAATTCCCTGATTTCCCATCCACCCATTCCCCATAAGTGAATTATCTCATTTTTTATAGGTCCTAATCAAGTGGTATCATAAAATCATATATTAACTTCAAAGATCAATGTATTATTTTTAGTTTGGTGGAAAGAGTTTTCTTAGTTTTTTTTTTGAGTTTTGAATTTCAATTTTGGATATAGATCACATTGATTACATGAATGAAAGGTGGAATCCCACTTTTAATGGGAAACATAATTAAATATGAAAATCTAGATGATTTGATATATTTTATACATAATTTTGGATTCATTAGATGATTCTAATAATGTATTTTTACCTCATAATAATATTTATTCTATAATAGTAGTTGATATAAAGAATTTTGAAAATCATGGTCATGCTTGGAATGTTATATTATCTTATGCTTCAAAAAAATCATTAAATTTTAAGGAATTAAAATAAAAAACTAATTTGGAATAAATTTTAAATCGGTTATGAAGTTAATGTTAGTGTAGATAAAGTTAGGTCATAGTGTGACACTCAAGACTCTACTATAGTAGGTAAACACTATATCATGAACTATCACATAAAGAGCCATATATAGAGCCTTTATTCATGAAATTATTTAAAATATAATTTTAATAATTTTAAGTTTTACAAACAATATTCATTTTCTAATTCATTATATCAAACTTATCTTAGTATGAATTTTTGAGGTTTTCCTGAAATGGTATATTTTTAGTTCAAAAATATGGTTTTCAAGAAAAATAAAATAGGTATATAATTACTATGATATAAAAAGGACCTATAAGTTTATGAAAACATTTAAGTAATAAAATATGAATTTAATAAATAAAATATGAATTTTAAATATTTCTATGAATTTATTAATCCAATTCCCAATGTTATTAAAACTAATTAAATTGTTTCATTAATTAAAAAAACTAATTTTGATATTTTATTTAAATAAATAAATTTCAATGGTGATTCGGTTTTGGAATTAATTTTAATAATTGTAAAATATATTTTCTTATAAAAAATCAATTTATTTCTTTAAAATTTTTATATAAGATAATTTTATCTTATATAAAAATTTTAAGCTTAAAAACAGTATTTCTCTAAAAAAATTAACAGGATCAAGTGTATTTATATAAAACATAAATTTTCATAGATATATAAATTTTATTTTATCAAATGATAATTAAATTTAAAATTAGATATTTTAAATTAATTTAAAGGGTTAACATTAATCTTATTTTATTACAATTAATTACTATGGTTAAAATAGTAATTATTACTATAAAAGTAAAAGGGGTAAATTTAATTTAACCTACTGTAAAAGTTCTAAAAATTTTAAAAACTAAAAAATTTATTAAATGGTTAAGATTTTTCAATACCACTAAACGATTCCCCTAATATTTTCTCTATTTTTTGGTCTTTTAAACTTTAATATTAACCTTGCATTATTGAAAATGTAATGTTTACTCCCAAAACCACTCTTTCATTAACATAAAAAAGGGTAACATATTACCCACTTCAAGAAACGTCTATAATTAAAATTTTCCATCAAAATATTCAATTTTAATCTCATTATAACACTATTCCATAAATATATCCCATGTTCACTCATAGGTATACTAATCCCTTTAAATTTATGGATACTTCCTAGGAAACTTTAGGCCTCTTGTATGAGTATAATAAATTACTTACTTTTCATCTAAGTTATATTATTTAACATTTATTCTCAAAACACTATTATAATCATATAATTTTAATTTATATAATATATTTATAAAAAAAATATAGTTAATATCATTATTTATTCATATTATCCATCAATTAAGAAAAACCAAATTGTCGTTCATGCATTGTGTGGACTACCACCAACACGACGTAACGTGTTCCATTTTCCATCATTATTTTACAAGTTTTGATATAATGATGGTACTAAAGTATAAATATAATGTCTATAATATCATTAATGTTATAGTATAAGAAATTATATAAACTATTAATGATATTTTCAACAAATGGTTGGCATTAATTTATTCATTTAAAACAAATTTTCTAAGAAGATGATATTTTATTCAAATCATGTAAAGTTTTTATAACCATTACTTACTTTTATAATACCTTAAAATTAAAATATATCACACTAATAAATGATGAATAATATAATAATTCTTCTAGTATAATTATACAATAATAAAATAATCTCATAATTATTCATTAAGTCATGGTATGTTCATGATTGTGTCAGTTTAACCACCAACTTCAACAATACTATGAATTTAAATAATGGATGAATATGAAAAAATATTTACTAGTATAATATGAAATAAATGTGTATATAATGATTTTTTTTATATATTATATCAATATCTAATTTATCAATTAAAGAAACACCCTCCATTTATCAAAAATCACTACAACATTCTTATTATCAAATTCATCATCAAGGACAAGGTCTAAAATACTCATGAAAAGAACTTGAAATATCATATATTTTAATAAATTATCCATAATATTAACTTTAATAACTGAGATATAATTTAATTTCAAGAATAATGAATATAAACACCATCATAATGAAACTAAAAAAACAATCAAAACTATAATCACAAATGTTCAAATTTATAAGAATTCATATAGAGAATGAAAATTTCTGAAGAGTGTGAATGAAAACAGAAATTAATATGTTTATAAATTATGTGATTAAAATATTTATATTTATGTTTTAGAAGCTTAATGTGTGTTTATGGATGTTGGTATAAGAGGTAAGGGATTTCTATCTCAAATTCCTCTCTTATCGAAAAGTTTTGTATTATGCACCTAATTTTCTATATGTGGTGTATATACTTCATATTTTTGATGTTGAATAATAAATTTTATTTATTAATGGTATTTAAAGATCAAGTTTATGACCTATATTTCATGATTTTATGATTTAATTTAAAACTAAACCATAATTGGGATTTTTGCGTCTACATATTTGTTATTTGGGACACAACTTTAAAAAACCATATATTTTCTTTTGTGTAGTGAATAAATTTCAATGGAAGACTATTTCCCATATTACTCATAAAATTTTATGGATTTAAATGTCTATATAATTATCCATCAATGAAATTATTTTTATTGAAGAGTTACTGAAACCATTATAATACTCAGACATTTCCATGTTAGAAAACCAAATCCAATATTTGTTACTGTTAAAGTGTGAGTAATTTCTAAAAAAATACATATCGTTCTAGATACCAGAATGTGGATGTGGTTTTGGATTAAATACACCAAGCGGTAATCACACATAAAAGGGTTGGTTGTGAATTGATGCAATCATCGCCCTAATTCATGATGAGCGGGCCTAAGAATACACACAATAGAAGACACTCCATGGGGATATTCTTTAGAAAACTCATATACACTAAATTAACCATTATGATGGATTTTATATCATTTCATTTTAATCCTACCAAAAAAAATTAACCTAATTACTATATTCCATGGATAATACAGCGCATTGAATCTACCCTCACCACTATTGTTTTTTATAAGTGTGTTAACTATTAGTTTGATGATACCCCATGACATCCAATTTTATAAACATATATTCTCCTAAAAATAAATTTTATTTTATTGAATGGGGACTTATTTGATTCTTATATTTCTCAATATTTTGATTTCCAAGTTTTATTCATCATGAAGATTATCAAGGAATTGTATAGAGGTCTTGTTAACAATTATGGTGAATCCCTTAGAGTTAATCAAGTGATGGGTGGGGCCTATAAATATTTTTACCCTTGATGTATTGATATGAATTATATGAAAAAACATGTTGCGTTTTGGTTTATTCATTATCCTATCATAGAAAAGTGTCTTGGAATTAGGCATTAAAAATAAAATATTTATGACCAACATTATGCATTCCATCATTCTGATTTTAAAGATAATTATTATCCATGATTTAATTAGTTATCATTGATATAATATTCAATCAGTTTTGGATGATTATGGATTCATAATATTCATTAATTCTTTCTATATCAGTTATTCCATGTTTATGTTATGAAATATTCCATTGTATGTTACTCTTTACTGATAATCTGAACACACCCTTATTGGTTTTCCATTCCCCAAGAATCCTAGAGGAGTACTATGGGAACTTTATTAAAATATTATGGAAACATTATTTATGTTTTAAAAATATGTTCATGTTGTATATTATGTTTTGAAATGTATAGCATGTATATATATGTTCTTCCAAGACTACAAAAAATTTTAATCATTTTAAACTCTTTTACTTTTTACCAATAATATAATATAAAAATAGGCTATGGGTTTCTATAGCCCAGTATTTTACATTTGTAATCAAATTATTATTAATAACAATCATGTGGATTATACTTATAGGAACAAAGATATAAAGCATATGTTCTATAAATCAAACCTCATGATTTATATGGGAAACTCTAGAAAGCATAATAGGATTTTTAATTTAAAATTCAATGTTATGAGTGGATATATATGTGTTCCATTATAGAAATATGGAGACTAACTAGAGGAATGAGATCCATATAAACACATGTATTCAACTAAGGGATATTCCCCAAGAAAAGTAATCTAGTTTTGAGTCAAATAAGGTTATTACTATATTACTATAGTTGAACCAGATTATGATAAATAGTCGCATGTATAAATAGTGACCTAAAAATCCAAACAAATTTGTAACTATATTGGATCACATCATTTGACAACAAAATCCAAAATTCAATGGAAATAATAATCCATTGGTTGAAAACAATGGATAATGTCCCTAGAGAATAATTTTCTCACATTTGGAAATAGTCAGAGGAAAACTTTCATCATGGAGATCAATCATCTAAATGGAGATGTGGACCAATGGTGATCACTGATTCAAAATATTAAAGAGAAATATATGATCATGTCAATGGAATGGGTATCTTTTATGGTTTTATTCTATAAAAAAATAATATACTTTTGATTAAAAGGAATAAATGGAAAGTAAGTACCTCAATATTTGACAAAAGGATGAGGAAAATGATGTGGAATATGAGGCTAACTTTATAATTATAGTTTTTCATGTAGTGGTAAATTTACATATATTAGAAAGTATGATTGATCGTTTTATATATGTTTTAAAACAAATCATAATAAGTGAATTTGTCTCTTATATTGTTTCATTATATAAGATTATATTCTAAATCACCATTAATACATAAAATGATTTATCCAAAAAATATGAATTCATGGGATATCAAGAGAAAAGAAGGGTTTTTTATGACCCCATCCCTCCAATGGTACCCCTCCTAGTGTAGAAATGAAGGAAGAGAGATAATGACCCCTGAGTCCCACCACCTATAGTCCCCAGGTTGGCTACTAGCACCGAGGGTGTAATAATATCACAAATGGGAGGGATTACCCTCTATAATAATAGGATTGGTAGATAAGAAATAAACTATCATAAAACAAAAATACATATTATAACATAAAGAATAAAAAACCATCCCACGATACAGGTATAAGAAAAACACATATAGATAAAAGTCTCAAAATAAATAATAAAAGGAAAATGTTAAGGTAGAAAAACAATAAAATCCCAAAGGTCTAATCTAATAATGTCCATTATGATCCAAATAGTCCTCCTAAAAATATTAAAATAGTTTTTATATATAATGAGTGAGCATACAATTATACTCTAAAGGGTTATACCAAAGTCTCTCATGAACATGTGAAAAGGGCATACTAATTCACCTATGATCAAATAGAAAAACTAACAACACCTATGTAGGTCAACTAACCAATACCATCCTCACCATGGAATTTACAATAAATAATGAATCCATGTATTGTAAAATTGTACGAATCAAATTGATGAAAGGTACCCTGCACCAAATTCCAACTAAATTTCCACTTTCACACCCTAATTTCATATATCATAGTGATCTCATCTCTTCCAAATATCATCTCATTCCATAAACCTTGTGTGAAACTATCCATCACATCAAATATTACCTGAACTTATTCCATCACATCACATCTCTCCTGAGGACACATGGGCTATCAAATCACATCTCACATTAAGACACTTGGTCCATCACCGCATAAATATCCTGAAGACACTTGGGAAACCACAGCCATAACCATAATAGTATCATGAAATTGAATAAAATCAACCTCATTTCCTCTTCCTTATTGGTAATATGTTTATCCAAAAATAATTATTAAATTATTATTGATTTTAATGATCACAAACCCCCATATTTTTTTACTATGAAAATTACATTAAGTGATTTTTAAGAAAATATTTTTTGAATTAATTATTTTATTATGGAATTAATTGAGTATTAAATTCAATAAGTGTTTTATTTCCTTATGTATTCTAGGAATTTAAAAGTAGTATGAAATCGTTGTTCATAACCATACATTAGAGGTAAACATTAGGATCGGGAACACTACTTTTATAATGATCACTACATTTGAAACCTTACATTTGAAGTAAATCACAGGACTGTGAACCATACTTATAATAGATACCCTAAATTTGTGTAACTAATGAATGGGGGGTCTTCCCTACTCTTTTAATCTACCATACTTTTCCAACCATACATTTAAATATTATACCTACATAGTGAACCTCTACATTTGACCGAGTCACCTTTGAGAATTGAATTATAGATTATTTTTGTGATTTCTGTAATAGGTTCATCGCTGTATTTATATCTCCTTAATTATTTTTGAAGACCAATTCAAAGGATATTCATTAGATTAAATCATTACTGTTTCTAATGGATGTTACAATTTTCCCTATGTGTTTTTAATTTCAAATGATCACATTTTATTAAGTGTATTTTATAGATCTATTTGGTATAAAGTAAATCAATATTTATTTTAAATATATAGATTTTATTATTTTAAAAATATAATCAAGGACTCTATATCTAGTTCTCTAAATAACTATACTTTATAGACATAAATTTTTTAGCTGTGTTTTTTCATCCTCATGATACTAATGTTGTATCCATTTTAAATCTTTTTGTGTGATTAATTGAAGTGATAATCATATCTACACATTAGATAAATAAATGTTTATCATCTACTGAGTTTTTTCTATACAAATATTTAAAGAATTAATAATACTTCCTGACATTAAATCTTACTTTATTGTGGTTTTGATTTATTAAAGTCCATCTATATCAGTCATTTTCTTCTATAATTGTGTGATAAATCATTATTCAACAAACTACATCTCATATCATTTTATCTATAGCTTTTATAGCTCATACTCATTCATGGTGAACTGTCATCTTATCATACTATGCTTTATAAACATTGTTTCCCATTAAAATAACCATAAGGATTTGTAAAATCCTTGTTGTAACATGCAAACTACCCACACTCAATTGTGGGGATCCCCTTAAAAGGGCCCACTAGTGAGAATCACTAAGATCGTGGAGATAGAATTGGTGGAGTGGACTATGGGAGTTTTATGCCCCAAGACACTATATATCATCATGTGCAGTTCATTACATTATATATTTTCCATTGTTTAGCCCATTTTAAGTAAAAAGGACATAATCACATTATTTCAAGATGGGTACTTTGAATTTTTCATTATTTTTAAATGGTAACAGTATACCCACTCTAGTGTCTTCATTATTTACATTCTGATCCAACAATTGGTATCAAATGTTAGGATCTAGTGTATATATATTTTTGACTATAACAAGTCTCTATTAATGATTTGGATGAATAAAAATTTTAATTGATGATCTTGATATGGTATTTTGGTGATCTATGCTTGTTATTTTAATAGATATAATTATAGATGATGGAAAACACGCATGATTGTTAATTTAATGAATCTTGTAATAATAATTTATTTAAAATTCATCCATCCATATAAAATTTGTAAATACGATCTAGAGAAATGGAGTGATACTCAGGTAAAGGATTATGATCTAAATTCAAAAATATGAATACTATTTTTTTAGATTAGGAACTAATGAATTTAATTAGGTTTTCAAATGTGATATAACATATGAAATGTGAAAAATTGTAATTTTTTTATTAAGGATCTAATAATATCAAACAGTTGAGGTACAATACTTCAAAAGTAAAAAATGAAACATTCAGAATGTATCAGGGTTAAAGAATTAATAAAATAAATGTATGACTAACTAAAATAGTCAAAGTTGTTGTTCCCCTAGGAAAACAATCCTAGATATATATTAGGAATTAAAGTTTATAATCTGTTTACTCTCATTATGGAATAGAGTATCTACTTCAATCAAATAATACAGTCTCTTAAAAAATATATCAATAATGAAATTTATAGGAACCTTGATATAATATGAATATGACATGAAATAAGAAGTTGAAAATAATTTTTTTATCCAAAAGGAAAATATTTCACATAGATTTTCAATGGTTGATGTTTTGAATTCAGATTCTAGTCATTTGGGTTCAAGTTGTCAGCTATCTGATCTCACTAGAAAATTTGGAAATACATATAAACAAATAAAGGAGAAATAAAAAATAAAAAAATAAAAAAATTATGATGTTATGAATGTAAGAACAAAGGTTATATGAGACCTAATTTTCCTATACATAATTCTCAAAGGATATATAATTATAAAAGAAAAGTAAAGAAAATCATGAAGACTACTTAGAGTAATTTTGAAGATTCAAGAGATTAATATACTACAAACTTTAAAGCTGAGCATGAAAATAAAAAGGTAAATCTATGTCTTATGGATGATGATAATTAGGTATAACCATATTTCACTCAAAATTCTAATTATTAAATTATATCATATAATGAACATAATATATATTGTTCTATACTTCAGGATAACTTCAAATAATTTAAGACATAGCATCAAAACCATAAAAAATATTATGAGGTTATTTCCATTTAAAAATAAGGTTTGGCCAACAAGATTTTAATTTAAGGTCTAATTCTTCCAAAAAATCTAGTCCTTTAAATGGAAATAATATTAAAGAATTATTAGATGATTTTTATAGTTTAAAATAAGTTTCTATAAAGTTTATCATGGAATAGAATTATTTGAATCAAATTCTTGATAATAATATAATTATTAATAAAGGCAAGCTTGATGTTGGTAGTAATTGAGAAAATCTGAAATTATAAAGGAATTATTTTTTACATGGATCTAAAAGTAAAAACATATCTAATATTAAATTTTTTTCATTGCTTTATTAATGGACACTATAATAATGACTGTTATTTTATAATCATCAATTATGTGGTGTTAATCATGTTCATTATTGAAAATCCTTATCTGAAACTAAATTTAAATTTTATACTCAAAAAATATATTTGGTTACATAGGACTTTTATTTTTAACACTAGAAGACCCAAAAAAATATTGACAGGAATATGCACTTATATTATATATTTTATAGATGCTAACCATTGAACTTCACTATTATATTAAACCATTTCTAGTGTAAAAATATGAGAATATTCCTTTTCATAAAACTCAAAAATTATCATAACAATATTTACTAACTCTAAAGAAATTTTTTATTTGAAAGGAAATATCCTGAGAGTTGGAACTGTTAAAATCTAGGAAGTTTTATGTTTCTATTTTCAATTCACTAACTATTTAATAAAGGGGGTAATTTATTTTAAATATTTTATATTTTTTAACTCTATATTTAATTATAATTTTTCATGAACAATTATATCTTTTATGACTATATTATTTAGTTTGATTAATTTATTTCCGGAATTAATTGTTTAACATCATGCACTCTCCTTAAAAAATTTACGTTGGCATGTTTCAATCTATTAAAAAAATTGGAATTAATGATGTGTATTAATGTGTTTCTATATAAATTATATGCATGGGATAGATTAATCTATTATTTTATGTGATAATTTTTTATATTATTAAATAGAATGTTTTTTTCATAAATTACAAAGGAAAAAAATGTATTTTAAATTTATTTGAAAATACATTATTTTGATTCATTTAAAATCCTTTAATACTGGTGGAATAATATTATAAAGGTTTTCTTAACTCTAGGAGTCAAGTATTTGAAGGAATCATTAATTAAGGAATATTTTTCAATACTACTTGTATTTAGTGTGCAAATAGGGGAAGTTTGGTCTATTAAATATAAAACTGGAAATATTTATTGATAGATCTTTTAATTATACAAACTCAGTTAGTTTCAAAAAAAATTAAAATAATAATATTTACTAAAATATTTTAAATTATTAAAATTTTACATATGTAATATTTCATATGTAAAACATCATTTTCAACTGTAATATCCAAAATTGTAACACTATAATTTTGGATGGTGAAACCAAAAAATCACCTGAGAGATATCAAAATAAAACCCTTCTTTTTTCTTCTCTATAACATGCACACTTTAACTCTATTAATCTATCTTAATACTTTCATATTCCTTACTTAAAATTTCAATTTCAAATACCTCTAATAAATTTATTCTGATTGGCATAAAGAGACTAAATCTCTAAAACTCTAAAATGTGTCTACCTCAAAATATGTGATTTCAATTTTTGGAAAAAAATTGATAATGGTTTTTCAAACTATGATTATGAGATGGAGATGAAATAAATTTTTAAGAAAATTAGTTATTTTTCAACTGATTTAAATGATCTATTATGGGTACAGTTAGTTTCTCTGGTTTAATAATCCTTAGAGAAGTATTCTTGAAAAAATAAAAAAAAATCTTGGATTTGAAGAAATAAAAGTTCAATCACTTCAAATGATTAAGGATGTAATGCCTTACCAAAGTCTCAAAAAGCTCCATCTAATGACAAAGATATATTTTTTAAATATTTTTCTCATTTCATTTATATGGAAATAAAATCTAATTTTAATATTTTAAAATTATAAGTAGTGAGGATTCATGAATAATAGAAATGTTCTAGGAAATATTTTTAGAAGATGAAGAACTCTTCTATTTAAAAAATAGAATTTTAATCCCATCATGTGAAGTATCAATGTTTATAGAATAATTAAATATCAATAATATATTTTTATTCATTTAAAATGTAAATATTTTATCAAGTATAGAAGATGATAATAGTTGTTGTGTCAAAATAATCTCCTGATGAGCAGAAAGAGTTATTAGTTGGTAAATCATAATCATATTCAAAAGAAAACAAATCTAGATATATTCATAAAATAATAGATCTATTGTTAGGTGTTTTAGATATAGAGTGTAAAAGATTTCAATGTTTTGAGTATGAATATGCACCTTTTAGCCAATGAAAAATAAATGATCCTTCTTCTAATCTATAATATTACTCTATCAAAAACCTATGTCAAAATATATTTATAATCATAGATATTTAATACAACATTCACTGTTCTATCATATTTATTCTCTATTTATTATTTATCATTATTTTATATCGAAACTTATTCATTCTTTATATTAAATTTTCTTAACTAAACACAAATTTCACTAATAGTTTTCTATATATTAAATATATTTTAATTTTTTCAATACTTTCTATTTAATTCCTCAAAATGGGGAGAAATATGGACAAACACAACCTTGGTTACAACTTTATTCATTTTTTTATTTTATTTTTTGTCTAAATATATTAAAATAAATTTGTTGGTGAAATATAGATGAACATAACATATATCATTAATTTATTCATTTTTTTATTCTTATTTTGGAGAAATATGGGGAAAACATTTTTTGGGGAGAATACGGATGAGCACATCCTCTGTAAAAACATTATTTTTTTATTTTTAAGAGAAATAAGAATAAATATAATATTTATGATACTCAATTATTATGGAAAAGTATGTGTATTTTTTATTAAAAGTAATATTTTTTTTCTTATTTAATATTTATTTATGATTTTTTTATGAGTTTTATGATAATAAATAAGGTTAGATTGTTGGGAATATGTTGATCCAACAATGTTCTTGAAATTATTATAGATTTTGATGGTCACAAACACTAATATTTTTTTACTAATGAAATTAATTTAATTGAATTTTAGGGAGATATTTATTAGTTTAATTATTTTAATTTGGGAGAACTTTAGTTTAATATTTGGTAAAGTTGGATTTTCATAAGTATTCTAGGAAATTAAATGTATACAATACCTTTTCATAACTCTACACTTAAAGTGAACATTAGGATTAGGAACCCTACTTTTGTAAGGATGGTGACTTTTAGAACCATGCATCTAAAGTAAACGTTATGATTAGGAACCAAACTTTTATCAACCAACCTATGTTTGTGTAATTAAATTATGGTTCATCAACCATACATTAAGAATATAAAATATGTTTCCAATCATACTATTGATGATTATCTCTATGCATTGCAATCCTGCATATTACCCCATTCATCTATGAGATTTTAATTATGGATTGTTTCTATAATTTTTTAAATAGTTTCATCAGATTATTTATATCACTTTAAATTTTTTTATAGACCAATTCAAAGGACCTTATTCAATTTATTAAATCATTCCTATTTTTATGGGATGTTATGATTTTTCATGGGAATATTTAAATTAATATGTTCATTTTTTATTAATTGGAAGTTTTGGATCTATTTGACCTAAAGTAAATCAAGCTTCTTATTAAAAATGAGTTTTTATTATTATAAAACTATAACTAAATACAATTACTCTAGTTATTTGAAGATATATAACTACAATACATATATATTTTGATCTATTTTTTATCATTTTAATGTTATCGTTTTATCCATTCTCAATTTTTGATGTAGTTTATTAAAGAGACTATCAGAGATACACATTGAAGACATACATGTTTATCATCTAATGAGTGTTTTTTTCCTATTTTTTAAAGAAATAGAAATCCTACATGATATTAAATTTTATTTTTCTATTGTTTTTTTACTGAAGATCATCTATATTTATAAATTTCTACTTCAATAATGTGATGAAACATTTTTCAATAATTTATATTTGATCTCTTTTTGTGTGTATTTTTTACTTCTCTTACTCAGTCATAATGCATTGTCAACTTCTCATACAGAGTTATGTATTTTTTTGGTTCCCTGTAAAAGAATCAAAATTCCCTATAAAATACTTATTGTAAGGAGTCAACTACCTACACTCAGTTATTGAGGTCCTTGGAAATGCACCTATAGGTGAATATCACTAAACTCATGGAGTGTATGATGGTGTAGTGCATGAGGGAATTTACATGCCTTGAACCAATATATATCATCATGTGTGGATATCTCTTTAATTTATTTTCCATTTTTTACTCTTATTTAAAATTTAATGAATGAATCATTTTATATCAAGAGGGAATCTTTGAATTGGAAATAAATATTAAAAGGGAATAATTATCCCCCATATTATGTCTTAATCATTTTCATTCCAACCCATCACTTCAACCATGAAAGACTACCACCATAATCCATTTAGTCATATCATCAAACAACCACTATTATTTCACTTTTGACTTCTGGTCATCATAGACCATGCATATCTAACTCTCCTAGGAGGGAGAGTAGAAAATAGTAGGTAGGAATCCATCTATCCTCACCACATGGATGTTAGGAAAACACCCCCAATAATTTATTGTTTTCAGTGCATGGGAATGAAATGGTTTGGGTGCATATAGAAATCATAATGAACATACAATATATTTTTTAATATCCACACACAAGACCAACCTATGGTTTCACAATTGATGGTCGACCTAACTCACAATAACACCTAAAGGGTATCACAAACATTAGTTTTTTTCTATACCAAAACTAAATTTACACCACAACACTACAAGATACAAGCCACATTCCACATTCCACATTTCATTACATGTTAATCATATTTTAAAATTTCCTATTACCAATTAAATTTATTCATTAAGACTATACATTTTTTATCCTATTCAATTCACATTAACCACAACCACATTTAACCGCACTTCCCACTATTATTTAATGTTCGTTAGTCATTTAAACTTGTACTGTTTCAATTCACCATTACATGTAAATCAATTAAAACATGGGAAACTCCCACAACACAACACCATATAAACAAACATCGCATAATCCCCCTTCCAACAAACCCTAATAATTTTCCTTTCATAATCATAGCTACTTTTCACATCACAAACTCTATATACCACATCAACTTCTCATCAAATCATCTCCCCGCATCACAAACACTCATCACAAACCCATACCATAACCTCACCAAAACATCTTCCCCTATACATCACAACCACACACTACAGTACTTTTCACATAACATGCACACATCAATTTTTTGATTTAGCAGGGGTATTTTATCACTAATACTTTTTTATTTTAGGGTAATTCTCACACAAGCCATATTTCTAAGGGAATATATTTAATTAACTTTATATAAGTGTTTATCCAATTTAATTTTAGGTTTTAAAAAACAAATTCACAACAAGATTTTGAAAAATTCATCAACTATAGCTCAAAAAAATCCCCCAACAGCCCTGATTTTCAAAAAAGCATCAAACCCATACAATCATAATATCAAATCAGAACAAAATCTAAAAAATCATGTGATTGAATCCCCTTCCCCATCAATTTCAATTTAAACCAATTATATATAATTAATTAAAAGGAATAAAACTATCTTCCAAAAATATAAAAAAATTATAACCCCAATTATATGAAACAATAGATGAGAAATAAAGGATACACTACCTCAAATAGAGATTTTTGATCCACCGTACAAGGTTGGTGTAACACCCGAGACTTTTATGTTATATAAATCATCAAAGGAATCTTTTTCTACACAACACTTGCTTGGCTTGCTTTACACAAAATCGCGACCTTCCTCGATAGTGTGCGTTGTACGCAATACCGAGTTTCACTAAACAACGATATGCTATTAAAATATTATTAAAACTAGCCGTTATGAATAGTAATAACCACTTTTTTAAATTTTATAAATTTTATTTTTCAAAATGGACTTCATTTTTGGATTCGGAATATCGAAATTAGCCTAGGGTGAAATTTTGGTATTTTCTGAAAACTTTCAATTTTTGATGAATAGTGAAACCACTAAGTGGTAGTTTAAAAACTGAATTTTTCATAAAACTTCATTTTACCGCTTCTGTGAGTGGAATTTCGAAAATCCGAGACACACGGTTAATATCAATGACTAAAATTTGGTTCAATGAGATGAAAATAATTTTTTGGTGAATAGTAACTTTTTACTTTTTTTACCACGGTTAAAAGTAAATAGGGTAATTAAGGGTAAAGATGATATTATTATTACCCTAACACATTTCCTAATTCTATTGGAAAAGTGAAATTAGACCAAAAACAAACTTAGGAATAAAATATGACCATTTAGGCCCACTTGGATTAGATTAGGAAATTTATTATTAATTAATTTAAAGAAGGGTTAAAATAGTTAAAATCAAAGTTTAATAAGTAAATAATTTTTAATATGGGGTTATACATAAGATACTATAAATATTCATTAGAAAGCTAATAAGATTTCCTACATAATGGTATTTTATTTGTAATTTTTAGACATTAAATAATTTAATTTATTCATGACACAATGATGATGCAGTAATTATCTTATTAATGAAATATTGACATAATTGATGTTATAAACACCAAAATAAATTTAATTTGAGACTTTTTATGAATCCAACTAATTTTCTAGGTTAATATGACATGTTATTATGTATTTAATTAACTTGGTTCGAACTAATAATTCTGTTATGTTTTTCACAAAAATCAATTACTAAGTAGTGTCAAAATTGACATAAAATAGTTTTTAAAACAAATATTATATTGGTAATTGTTATTTTATTCCTAAAAATATAAGTTTCGGCCACATGACTTAGATAAGGTTATATATATTAATAATAAACAACTTGGGGTTCGTTTGGCTGCTTATAGTAAGTTTATTAACTTTAATAGTATAAGAACACAAGAAGACATGGTAAAAGTAAAATTATTTAACTTAATGATAAATCTAAATGATAAGGTTAAAATAGGAACCTAAAATTGTCTAAATTCTATTGGATGAGATGATTTCGACCCATCCCCACCTTAGCTTAGAAATATATCAATTTGGGGCTATTTAAAAAATAACTTGACTTTATAATAAAATAATAGTTTTAGTTATTCCAAAGGTGCCCCTCTCCTCCCTTATAAAAGGACACCTCCTCCCCCTCTTCCTCACACCACTTGGAGACTTCAAGTTCGGCCAACCCCTGCCAATTTCTCCTCTACACTTCCCTAGAGACATCCTAGAGGTTCTGGTCTTCTTCAAAGACCAATTTTAGTTCCCTAAAAGAATGTCTCAAAGAAGCACTTCAAAGAAGAGGTAATGTCCGTTACCGATTCTTTCATCTTTATTTCTTCTTCCACTTCTTCCTCTTTAGTTGTTTCATTATAAAGTAATAACATCAGTATCACTCATATACTGATATGTTATTATAAGTATGAAACAACCCTATTTCACCATCTGTCCATCCTACGGAAAAATAAATCACCGCGCGTGCGTACGTACGGAATACCGTCTCCACGCCGTGGTGTAATCTATTTTCCACCACCACCTTACTTGGATGGGTATAATGGTGTAAATAATGACTATATATGACTATTATAAAGTGATATTGATTATGAAATATTATACATATACTCCAATACAATTCCACGATCATAGGAACGATATCATCACTCGTGCGTACGTACAGAATACCGTCTCCACGATGTGATGCGACTCGTTCTACATGATTTTCATTTCATAATGATTATATAAATGAATTTAATGAATTAATATGATATATATTACACTAATACCATTCTGTAAATGAGGTATCTATAACCTAAAGAAAAGAATAAGAATTTATTCAACAAAACACGCATAAGAACAAAAGTTATAAACACCCAAATAACAAGTAGCAATGAAATATTACTACTAAGAAGCTAAGAATATGACCATATATGATATCATAAAAATAAGTATGATTCTGTAATAAGTCAATAACATTATTTTAATCATTATACAGGAGGTTTGGACACTTACGAAGCAAATCGGACTTAAGGTAAGGGAAATATCACAATCTCATTTTTATCCGAGATTGTTTATACTTTGGAATTTACTGGGGTGTATTTTATCATCCACATCCATGTTTCCTTGATATGTAATATTATTTCCATACACCTACAATTTTTTTAAATCCAATTTTACCCTTCGGTGAGTTTTTAGTAAAAGATATGAAAGGAATCTTTTGTCGTTTTTCGTACGAGGTACTTTTTTTACTTTTCCGACAAAAGTAAGAAGAATGTTTTTTTAACTTATACGGCATGAATGGATTTTTAAAACATTATTTCCAAGAAGATTCCTTTACAAGTTTTCAAGTTTATTTTTAATCAACTTCTTTTAGTTTAAATTTGTATGACATGTTAAGAAAGGAAACATGTTTTTTTAAGAAGAAAGGATATTTTCCTCAAGAATGGAGTTCAAATGTTTTATCAAAATTATTTTCCATCTAAGATAATAAAGGGTTATGTTTCTAACCCTATTATTACATTGATTTGATTATTTTGTGATGGAATTATATTTTTATGAATCCCTTTATCTTATATGAATTGTTATATGATGTCACGATGTTTAAGATTCCCATTTTTGTTATATGGGTTATGCTATGATGTATGGTTTATGATTTTGTGGCACACATAAGAATGGTATAATTATGAGATAGGTGGGACCTATATCTCCCTCCAATGCATTGGGTAAAGATTTTATATCTCATGAGATAGACATGGCTGGAACGGTAGGTTATACTGGTTCAGTGAAACAGGACTGAAACGAGGGTGACTCGGTTCAGAAAGGGACTTTTTCCACTGAGATAGTCTTGGAAATGAGTCTTGACTAACAAGAAATGATTCTCTATGATTATGTGTGTATTCCACAAAGTTTCATGTTTTATGTTATGATTATTGTGATTACATTTCACTGCCATGATTTATCCCATGTTATGAAATTATGATCAATTTTGCAGGTTAAGATTTCCAAAAGTTATGTGCTTATGTATATGATGTGATTGATATTTCTTTTGTTTACCCTTACTGAGCATTTGAGCTCACCCTTTTGTATGTTTTCTTTCCCTAGGTCAGGAAGAAGGTTATTAAGTAAGATATGCCAAAAGGGACTATAGATATGATGATATAAATGGGAGACAGTGTAGACGCTTTATGAACCAGTTGTTTATGTTTCCCAGTTTCTAAAGACATTATACCTATACGGTCCTTCCGTGGTTTTGTTATATGTTGCAATAAGTATGCTTAAATTTTGAAGTATTAACAATGTATGTAAAGTATGGGTCGTTATAGTTGGTATCAGAGGAAAGGTATAGTCAACCTTTGGAAACTAGGATGTAAAAGCCTTAGTAAGAACCCTAAGGATAAGTCTAAGCATAGAACACAATATTAGTGTTTTAGAAATGGCCATGAAAAACCTAGGATAAGACCTTAAGTGTGAAATTATATTCTTTATTATGTGGTTTTCCTATTATAATTAGTGTTGCTCACACTATTCTTCTTGGTTTTAGTCAATGGCTGGAACCCGAAGGAACCGTGTTAATGCGGAATGCGACGGGCAATGCAATGATTGTCCCCCTAAGCAACCAAACATTATGGGAGTTGGAATGCAAAATATTATAGCCATGCTCACACAACTTTCTCAAGCTATGAATCATGTAGGACTTCCAAACGAGCAAAGGAAGGAGCAACATTCTATTGAATCCTTCATGAGGCAGTGTCCACCTTCTTTCAGCGGGTCTACTGATCCATTAGTTGCTGAACAATGGATTAGTACTACTGAAAAGATATTTTCAGTTCTTCAATGTTCTGAACATGATAAATTCATCCTAGGAGTGTATCGTTTGGAAGGAGATGCTGATCAATGGTGGAATCTTATTAAGAATACGAGGCAAAGGGATGAAATTGAGTCCATGGAATGGGACGATTTCAAGAACTTTTTTTTCAATAAGTACTTCCCTCGTATTCTCCGAACAAAGATGGAGAAAGAGTTTCTTGAACTGAAGAAAAATGATGATGAATCTGTTGGTACCTATGAAGAAAATTTTACAAGACTTGCAAGGTACGCTTCTGGTATTATTATCCAACCTGAGAGTAAGATCGATCGATTCTTTAGTGGCTTAAAACCAAGTCTTCGAAGGGCGTTATCCATAAGGGACTTCAATAGCTACGAGGAAATTGTTCGATGTGCTCTCAAAGTCGAGATGGAGATTGGAGTAACCCATCAGTCATATGGGTTTGACAAGAAGAGGAAAATGGAATTCAAAGGAAAATCTAAAGAGCACACTGAAAATAAGATGAGCTTTCCCTTATGCTCAAAGTTTGGAAAGAAACATGGAGGGAGTTGTCTTAAAGGGACAAGTAAATGTTTCAAATGTGGAAAGGAAGGTCATCGGGCATTTGAATGCCGCGATGATGGGAAGAAGATGTCTAATGATGCAAACAAAGGAAGGGATACACAGAATGAACCTACTACACTTCAATGTTTCAAGTGCAAGGATATGGGGCATTATGCCAATAAATGCCCTAATCCAAGGGTTGATGATGATGGTCGACGTCAACAAACTCTTAAGGCTAAAGACAAAGGAAAGTCACATGCAATTTCTATCAGGGATGTGGAGTATGATAACGATGTGGTGAAAGGTACACTTACCATCCACTCTAAAGTAGAAAATGTTTTATTTGATTCTGGATCCACCCACTCTTTTATTTCTGAAGAATTTTCTAAGGGTATCACCGTATTAACTCAACAATTAGATGTTGAGTTAGCTGTGACAACACCTAATGGCACAACAGTCGCATCAAAAGTTTATAATTCTTCTCCGATCGAAGTTTGTGGGAAAGTGCTTCCTGCAAATCTTGTGATCCTTCCTATAGTGGAATTTGATGTGATTCTTGGCATGGATTGGCTTTCTTTATATGGATCTCATATCAATTTCCAAAGAAGGGAAGTCACATTTCATATTCCAGATCAATATATGATCGTCTATCAATGCAAGGATGAACATAACCTTCCAGTGGAAATTTCTTCCATCTTATGGGTCTTGATTCCACTAAATGAAGGTTATTTATCACAAATGGTTGGTGAGAAACTCACGATTAATAATATGACCATTGTACGGGAGTTTGATGATGTCTTTCCGGAGGAATTACCGGGACTTCCAGCAAATCGCGAAGTTGAGTTCTCAATAGAACTCGTACCGGGTGCTTTGCCTATTTCAAAGACACCTTATATAATGGCCCCAATTGAGTTGCAGGAATTGAAGAAGCAACTCCAAGAGAATCTTGATAAAGGATTCATACGCCCTAGTGCGTCACCTTGGGGAGCACCTGTTCTATTTGTTAAGAAGAAAGATGGATCAATGAGACTCTGCAATGATTATCGAGAACTTAACAAGATCACTATCAAGAACAAATATCCTCTCCTGCGCATTGATGACCTATTTGACCAACTACGCGGAGCTCAATACTTTTCCAAGATTGATCTTCGTTCAGGGTATCATCAATTAAGGGTCAAAAGGGAGGATATACCAAAGACAGCTTTCCGTACAAGGTATGGACACTATGAATTTATAGTGATGCCATTTGGTCTTACTAATGCCCCTACTATCTTCATGGATCTGATGAATAGAGTCTTTAGAGACTATCTTGATCAATTTTTGCTAGTCTTTATAGACGATATTCTTGTCTATTCAAAGAGCATGGAAAAACATGAAGATCACTTGAGAATTATATTGAAGACCCTGAGAAAGGAGAAGCTTTATGCCAAATTTACCAAGTGTGAATTTTGGCTTCAAAAAGTTGCATTTTTGGGTCATATAATCTCAAAAGAGGGGATATCTATGGATCCAGCAAAAACAGAGGTTATCGAAAGATGGTCGAGACCAACAACAGTAATTGAGATCCGAAGTTTTCTTGGTTTGGCTGGATATTATCGATGTTTTGTGAAAGATTTTTCAAGATTATCTAATCCACTCACCAAGTTGACTCGGAAAGGAGTTAAGTTTGTCTAGACGGAAGAATGTGAAGAGAATTTCAAGGAGTTGAAAAGAAGGTTATCCAGTGCACCTGTGCTCACACTGCCTTGTAGTGGAGAAAGGTTTGTGATCTACAGTGATGCATCCAAGAAGGGATTGGGGTGTGTTCTTATGAAAAATGATATGGTGATAGCTTATGACTCACGACAGTTGAAAATCCATGAGCAAAATTACCCAACACATGATTTGGAGTTATCTGTGGTAATATTTGCATTAAATATTTGGAGGCATTACCTTTATGGTGAAAGGTTTGATATTTATACTGATCATAAAAGTTTAAAGTATATTTTCACACAAAAGGAGCTGAATATGCGTCAAAGAAGATGGTTGGAGCTGATTAAGGATTATGACTGCTCAATCCATTACCACCCTGGGAAAGCAAACAAGGTGGCAGATGCATTAAGTCGACAAGACCATGCTAGTTTATCCATGATGAGGATCACAAAAGATCCAATATTTATGGATTTACAGAGGATGGATCTTGGAATTATAATGGAAGGGGAAAAATCTTATCTTTCTCAAATGAATGTTCAACCATCTATACATGTGAAGATTAAAGAGGCACAGAAAGAAGATGTCGAGTTACAAAAGAAGGTAAGAAATGTTCCTGAGTTCAACCTTGATTGTGATGGGATAATAAAGTTCAGAAATCGGGTTTGTGTTCCTCCCATCCCTGAATTAAAGAAGGAGCTTCTGGATGAGGCTCATAGTTCTTCATTCTCTATTCATCCTGGAAGCATGAAGATGTATAGGGACCTGAAAGAGTACTTCTGGTGGGATGGCATGAAAAGAGATGTTGCTGAATATGTCTCTCGATGCTTGGTTTGTCAACAAGTTAAGGCTGAGAGACAGAAGTATAAGGGGATGTTACAACCATTACCCATACCCGAATGGAAGTGGGAAAACATCACTATGCACTTTGTCACAGGACTTCCTAAAACATCCAAAGGCAATAATGCTATCTGGGTCATAGTTTATCGTCTTACAAAGTCTGCACACTTCATTGCTATTAGAGAGGATTTCTCTCTGGATCAGCTTTCCAAGATATATGTAAAGGATGTGGTAAGATTGCATGGAGTACCACTTTCTATTATATCTGATCAGGATCTGAGATTTACCTTGAAGTTCTGGCGAAGTCTTCGGCATACTCTGGATACAGAGTTGAGTTTCAGCACTGCTTATCATCCTCAGACAGACGGTCAGTCTGAAAGAACAATTCAAACCCTAGAAGATATGTTGAGAACTTGCTCTATGGATTTCAAAGGAGGTCGGGATCAACACCTACCTTTGGTGGAATTTTCTTATAATAATAGCTTTCACTCCAGTATTCAGATGGCTCCTTATGAAGCTCTCTATGGAAAGAAATGCAGGACTCCAACTTGCTGGGATGAAGTTGGGGAAAGAAATCTATTAGGACCAGATCTCGTTGATGAAATGGCAGAAAAGGTCAGATAGATTCAACAACACATAAGAGCAGCTTAGAGTCGACATAAAAGTTATGCCGACAACCGAAGAAAAGACCTAGAGTTTGAAGTGGGTGATAAAGTGTTCTTACAAATATCTCCCTGGAAGAGGGTTATGAGATTTGGAAAGAAGGGGAAGTTGAGCCCTAGATATATCGGTCCTTTCAAAATACTGGATCGTGTTGGGAAGGTAGCTTACCGATTGGCACTTCCACCGAATCTCTCTCAAGTTCACGATGTGTTCCATGTATCTCTCCTGAGAAAGTACATACCTGATCCTTCACATGTACTCAGCTCAGAAGTTGTACCGCTGGAGCAAGATCTTTCTTATGAAGAACAACCGATAGAGATTCTGGATCGTAGCGAAAATGTCCTACGAAACAAGACCACTCAATTGGTGAAAGTTTTATGGAGGAACCACCAATTAGAAGAAGCTACATTGGAGCTTGAGTATATGATGAGGGAGAGGTATCCTCATCTGTTTGTTACAAAGTGACGAATTTCGATGGCGAAATTCATTTTAAGGGGGTAGAATGTAACACCAGAGACTTTTATGTAATATAAATCATCAAAGGAATCTTTTTCTACACAACACTTTCTTGGCATGCTTTACACGAAATCACGACCTTCCTCGATAGTGTGCGTCATACGTAATACCGAGTTTCACTAAACAACGATATGCTATTAAAATATTATTAAAACTAGCCGTTATGAATAGTAATAACCACTTTTTGAAATTTTATAAATTTTATTTTTCAAAATGGACTTCATTTTTGGATTCGGAATATCGAAATTAGCCTAGGGTGAAGTTTTGGTATTTTTCTGAAAACTTTCAATTTTTGATGAATAGTGAAACCACTAAGTGGTAGTTAAAAAACTGAATTTTCCATAAAACTTAATTTTACCGCTTTTGTGAGTGGAATTCTGAAAATCCGATAGACACGTTTAATATCAAGGACTAAAATGTGGTTCAATGAGATGAAAATGATTTTTGGTGAATAGTAAATTTTTACTTTTTTTACCACGGTTAAAAGTAAATAGGGTAATTAAGGGTAAAGATGATATTATTATTACCCTAACACATGTCCTAATTATATTGGATAAGTGAAATTCGACCAAAAACAAACTTAGGAATAAAATATGACCATTTAGGCCCACTTGGATTAGATTAGGACATTTATTATTAATTTATTTAAAGAAGGGTTAAAATAGTTAAAATCAAAGTTTAATAAGTAAATAATTTTTAATATGTGGTTATACATAAGATAAATTCGACTATAATTATTAATTAGAACGATAAAAATATTTCCTACATAATGGTATTTTATTTGTAATTTTTAGACATTAAATAATTTAATTTATTTATGACACAATGATGATGCAGTAATTATCTTATTAATGAAATATTGACATAATTGATGTTATAAACACCAAAACAAATGTAATTTGAGACTTTTTATGAATCCCACTAATTTTCTAGGTTAATATTACATGTTAGTACTGATTTAATTAACTTGGTTCGAACTAATAATTCTTTTATGTTTTTCACAAAAATCAATTACTAAATAGTGTCAAAATTGACATAAAATAGTTTTTAAAACAAATATTATATTGGTAACTGTTATTTTATTCTTAAAAATCTAAGGTTTGGAAAAATGACTTAGATAAGGTTATATATATTAATAATAAACAACTTGGGGTTCGTTTGTCTGCTTATAATAAGTTTATTAACCTTATAGTATAAGAACACAAGAAAACATGGTAAAAGTAAAATTATTTAACTTAATGTTAAATCTAAATTATAAGGTTAAAATAGGAACCTAAACTTGTCTAAATTCTATTGGATGAGAGGATTTCGACCCATACCCACCTTAGCATCTAAATATATCAATTTGGAGCTATTTAAAACCGAACTTGACTTTATAATAAAATAATAGTTTTAGTTATTCCAAAGGTGCCCCTCTCCTCTCTTATAGAAGGACACCTCCTCCCCCTCTTCCTCACACCACTTGGAGCCTTAAAGATCGTCCAACCCCTACCACTTTCTCCTCTCCACTTACCTATAGACATCCTAGAGGTTCTGGCCTTCTTCAAAGACCAATTTTAGTGCCCTAAAAGAAGGTCTCAAAGAAGCACTTCAAAGAAGAGGTAATGTCCGTTACCGATTCTTTCATCTTTATTTCTTCTTCCGCTTCTTCTTCTTTATTTGTTTCATTATGAAGTAATAACATCAGTATCACTCATATACTGATATGTTATTATAAGCATGAAACAACCCTATTTCACCATCTATCCATCCTACGGAAAAAGAAATCACCGCACGTGCGTACGTACGGAATACCGTCTCCACGCCGTGGTGTAATCTATTTTCCACCACCACCTTACTTGGATGGGTATAATGGTGTAAATAATGACTATATATGACTATTATAAAATGATATTGATTCTGAAATAGTATACATATACTCCAATACAATTCCACGATCATAGGAATGATATCATCACTTGTGCGTACGTACGGAATACCGTCTCCACGATGTGATGCGACTCGTTCTACATGATTTTCATTTCATAATGATTATATAAATGAATTGAATGAATGAATATGATATATATTACACTAATACCATTCTGTAAATGAGGTATCTATAACCTAAAGAAAAGAATAATAATTTATTCGACAAAACACACATAAGAACAAAAGTTATAAACACCCAAATAACAAGTAGAAATGAAATATTACTACTAAGAAGCTATGAATATGACCATATATGATATCATAAAAATAAGTATGATTCTGTAATAAGTCAATAACATTATTTAAATCATTATAGAGGAGGTTTGGACACTTACGAAGCAAATCGTACTTAAGGTAAGGGAAATATCACAATCTCATTTTTATCCGAGATTGTTTATACTTTGGCATTTACTGGGGTGTATTTTATCATCCACATCCATGTTTCCTCGATATGTAATATTATTTCCATACACCTAAAAAAAATTTAAATCCAATTTTACCCTTCGGTGAGTTTTTAGTAAAAGATATGAAAGGAATCTTTTGTCGTTTTTCGTATGAGGTACTTTTTTGACTTTTCCAACAAAAGTACGGAGAATGTTTTTTTTTAACTTATACGGCATGAATGGATTTTTAAAACATTATTTCCAAGAAGCTTCCTTTACAAGTTTTCAAGTTTATTTTTAATCAACTTCTTTTAGTTTAAAGTTGTATGACATGTTAAGAAAGGAAACATGTTTTTTTAAGAAGAAAGGATATTTTCCTCAAGAATGGAGTTCAAATGTTTTATCAAAATTATTTTCCATCTAAGATAATAAAGGGTTCTGTTTCTATCCCTATTATTAAATTGATTTGATTACGTTGTGATGGAATTATATTTTTATGAATCCATTTATCTTATATGAATTTTTATATGATGTCACGATGTTTAAGATTCCCATTTTTGTTACATGGGTTATGCTATGATGTATGGTTTATGATTTTGTGGCACACATAAGAATGGTATAATTATGAGATAGGTGGGACCTATATCTCCCTCCAATGCATTGGGTAAAGATTTTATATCTCATGAGATAGACATGGCTGGAACGGTAGGTTATACCGGTTCAGTGAAACAGGACTGAAACGAGGGTGACTCGGTTCAGAAATGGACTTTGTCCACTAAGATAGTCTTGGGAATGAGTCTTGACTAACAAGAAATGATTCTCTATGATTATGTGTGTATGCCACAAAGTTTCATGTTTTAAGTTATGATTATTGTGATTACATTTCACTGCCATGATTTATCCCATGTTATGAATTTATGATCTCTTTTGCAGGTTAAGATTTCCAAAAGTTATGTGCTTGTGTATATGATGTGATTGATATTTCTTTTGTTTACCCTTACTGAGCATTTGAGCTCACACTTTTGTATGTTTTCTTTCCCCAGATCAGGAAGAAGCTTATTAAGTAAGATATGCCAAAAGGGACTATAGATATGATGAAATAAATGGGAGACAGTATAGACGCTTTATGAACCAGTTTTTTATGTTTCCCAGTTTCTAAAGACACTATACCTATACGATACTTTCGTGGTTTTGTTATATGTTGTAATAAGTATGCTTCAATTTTGAATTATTAACAATGTATGTAAATTATGGGTCGTTATAGTTGGAATAAGTGGAAGTCCACTACTGATCTCCACAATGAAGTAGAGAACTTTTACCAACCTATAACACAACAACCACACAATTATACCATCAAAAAACACCATAGGAGATATTTATCTTTTAAAACCCCTTTCATTGATTAATAACTAGAATGAAAATAGGTAGAGAACAAGAGGAAGACTCTCCGAAACCACCACAGATCGATTCTCAAATTTTGGGGTTGTAAGATAATGATTAGGGGTAGAATTGCCTCTTTGGGATGCACTTGGGTCACCCAAAAAATGAGAGAAAGAATGTAAACTTTATCAATTCTTAAGGAATATATGAATTTATACCCATACTGAAAATAATATGGCCATGATGCATCCCCAAGGACCACCCCTCAAAACAGATGAAAAATGAAGGGTCTATGATACCACTTGTAGCACTAAATTGTAGTAATTCTAGTTAAATCCATGTTTGATTTTTGTCACTACCCCCATAATGTAGATTAAAAAATACATGAAACACCATGGCATACCCAAGACCCCCATGATACAAAACCCTAAAACCTAGAAGGGGTTTTGCCACAACTCATCTCCATGGCATAGCCACCCTCAAAATTGTAGAACCACCAAAAACTAAACCCCGGGTCACTATGATGTGGACATCTCTCCATGTTGCAGCCTCTTAAACCAGCACTCACCTCAACCAGATTCACTATGAAAAAACTATTTCTCCATAATGCATCCACTCCAAAATTGGTAGTATCACCCAAAACATCTCCAACCATCCACTATATTGTAGTTATCCCACCTACTCTATAGCATCCAACCCTATGGTTCAGCCCCACACCCCGCTCCGTAGCTACCTCCTTAAATAGATTTTAAATCTATCTTCCCGTATTTTTTTCCTCTAAATTATTCCATACTTCTCCCAAACACCTCCACCACCATAATCCTCATAAAGTACCATGATGTAATGCCTATGGAATTACTTCATATACCTCCCAAGCTATTATCACCCTCAAGAAATCAAAACAATCCTAGAAAGGAAGGAGGTTAGGTGGTCTAAGAAACCATCACATGAGGTACCTCTTAAGGATCTCATTTAACAAAACATAACTAACAAACAAACACAACAACAAAACCAAAAAATCTACTAGAAATTGCACACAATAATATTTCCAAACCATCCTTAGGCTACATTTCTCCCACAACAACACACATCACCCTCACATACACACAATATTTAATACCATCCACAAAACAAAAAAATCAACTAATTCACCGCACTTCCATAAGAAAATAAATCAAGGAATTCCCTCTATCATGTCACGATAGTATACACTTTGGGTGGCACGAAATTTACCAAAATGTTTTAATTATGTCAAATTATATTTTAACATTATTAGGATTCGGGGTTTACCCTATTTTAATTCTTTAAGAATTAACACATGTTACATCATCATGGGAAAATCGCATCTTATAAATAGAAAGATCTAAACATTATTTCCTTAAAGAAACACAAAGAATATAAGAAATAAAATTAAATCTAGGAACTTCGAATGAATATGTGTCTCATACTCCCATGTACTCTCTTCCAGACCACTATACCTCCACAACACATGAACTAAATGAATATTCCCTCTATGTACTACCTTTTTCTGATGATCCTAGATATATACTATCTACTCCATGAACATAACTTTTTCATTAATATACAACCCTCCCCATTATTGGTCTATGAGTATTTGTGAAGGTATCAATGGAGATGTGATACATGGAAGACATTCTGATTCTGATCTAACTATAGTCAAAGTGAAAACTGATCATCCACCTCTCCAATGAATGGCAGTACTTAAAAAGGGCCAACAAACTCGATTGACATCTTACTCCCATTATAAACTATCACTTCCCATATTTAGTATATACTCTCAATAATAAAACTATACAACCTCAACATATATGGGACTCATATTTTGATCGATATAATAATTTTTTCATTCATGTGCTACTTTTATCCTCTCACAAACAACCTAAACCTTTTTTCATAATCATCATCACATTGGGACCGAGAAAGGCTAATTCCCCAACCTCAAACCAACCCAATGGAGAATGAAATCGTTTCTCATACAAAGCCCTAAATGAGGCCATTCTAATAGATGAATGATTGTTGTTATATGAAAACTCATCCAATAGAAAAAAAATCCCAGGATCTTCCAAATTCTAAGATGCAAGTCGGAAATATATCCTCCAGTGCTTGGATAGTCCACTTAATTTCTCCATCCATCTGAGGGTGGAAATATTATTAAGGATTAACAGAGTTCCGAAATCATGTTGAAATCCCATCCCAAATAAAGAGTTAAAATTAGTATCATAATCCAAAATAATTGACCTCAAAACTCCCTAAATCCATAGAAACTAATCCATATATCTCCAAGCCAAAACATCCACGATGCTAGACTCCTTGATCAATATGAAGTGAGATAATTTCATAAACTAATCTGTAATTATCCAAATACCATCATAAACTCAATAATATTAGTGTAACCCTATAAATTATTCCATTGAAATATCAGTCCACTTCCACTCAATAATATAAAAGGGTTACAACAAACCTCTATGAACATGATTCTCTACCTTTACCTACTGAAAAACCAAACACTGAGCCACAAACTCTACCATTGTGATTTTCATCATAAGACAGCAAAACTATGTCTTCAAGTCATGGTGAATCTTAGACACTCCTAGGTATACCTATAATGGTAATCCATAAAACACATAAAGTACTTCATGCATCACTATCAGAATAAATGGCCTCCCTTGAAAAAACACTTGGTTATGAAAATACCTCGACCATCCCATTGAAGCATCACTATTTCTAACATAATCACACATAATCTCTACCTTTGATTCTCTACACTCAGAATCTTCCACTTTTGCTTCTACATAATACTTCTCAATTATCTGAAATAAGAAACCTCTAGCATAAACCACTCTTCCATAAAATAATAGGTCTGATAACTCTTCCATATCTCTCTAAGGATCTTTAAAATATTGAACAATATACATTCATGAAATTATACTAAACACATTATCCAAGATATTCCCATTTTCTAATGTGTAGGATATCTCAAAGTCATATTCTTGGAAAAAATTCTTCTACCTTTATTGTTTTAGATTCATGTCACACAGGGAAAAGATAAACCTCAAACTCTTGTTAATAGGGAAGACCAAAAATATCTCCCCATTGTGTTTATGACAACACAACTTCAGTGAAAACACAACCATTTATAGATCCATATCATGGTTGGAATATTTACTCACGGTGGGGAACAATTAACTAGATACATAAGATATCACTTCCCTTTGTTTTATAAATAAACATCCCAATCCTAGATATAATGCATTAGAAAACACCTCAAACATCACCCCTTCCCTTGGAAACTGGATCACCAAATCACCGATAAATTTTACTTCTAAGTAGTCAAATGATTCTAGTCACTGTTCACTCTAGATAAAATCTTGTTATTTCTTTATCAAAGATATCAATGGGCCTAAAATATGTGATAATTTAAATAAGAACCTTTGGTAAAATCCTATAAGGCCAAGAAAACTAAAAACCTCTACCACATTATTGGGTGGTTCCGAAGAAACAACTTCCTCAAAATTTGAAGTTTCCATGGTCACACCCTATTGTGACACCACATTCCCAAGGAAATGAACATATAGTTTCTTGAACATAAACAAGGGATACATTCCATAAATCTAGTGGCGCTGAATAAATCTCAAGATAGATATAAGATAATCATCATTTCCCTCATTTTAACATGACTCTAAACTAGTCTAGGAATCCAAAAGACATAGAATTCATGATCCACGTGAACAAAGCTAATGAGTTTATGAAACTGAACAAAATGACCATAAACTCAAAGTTCTAATACCTTAATTTAATGGTAGTCTTCTGAATATCTCCCTCTTTCACCTGTCAACTGGTGATACCCATGCTGCATATCGTTCTTAAAAAACAAAATCTCTATAATTGTTGGCTGAAAATATCTTATATCTTTAGTAGATGTTCATAATTTGTTATGTATATCTTGTTAAACCTTATATGGTCAATAAACAACCTTGGAATACAATTTTCCTTCTTTTAGAATAACACTAGAGCACCCCATGGTGACACACTAGGCTAAATAAACCCCTTTTCATTAGATCGTGTCTCTGACGCCTCTAATACCATAACTTAGAAGGAACAATCTGATATGGATCCTTTGAAATTGGATAAGTACTTAGTTATATTTCTATCCCAAACTCGATATCACATCAAGGGGAAAGCATCGCAACCTTCTCTGGAAAAACATATAGAAACTCATTGAAAGCACTAAGAACCTTTATCTTCCAATAATCAATATATTATATAGATAACTTGGAAATCAATGAAATAAGGGGCTCCCCACCTCTACTTCCCACCTGAAAACATAAATTGTTAATGAAAACTGCACGTTGGACATTCATATAAAAAATACAACTATCCTATAGAAGTAGTCGATAACAGCTTGCAAAGAATACAACTCTTCAATGATTATAATGACATAAAATTCATGAAGTTACTGTAACAAAAGATACCCATAAGACTAAAGTGGCCCTATCATCATTCTACACACCCATCACACAACAAAAAAGCCAGTATGTCCTCTGATTTTAATAGTCAAAACCAAGGGCATGCAAATCCTATTTACGTCTAGTCCAGAAGAACATACTAGAGTGGGTGAAAAAAAAAGACTTTGAATCTCCTAAATCAAAAAAAATCACAAACATGGTTAGGTGATAAGCATATCATACATTTAATGAAGTATGGCCCCTTTGGTGTCGTTTCCTCTACTTCTTAGAATTGACCATGACCAACTATTATGCCTCTCTACTGATGGACACTTCTGTGAACATGCTTAGGTCAAGGTCCCTAAATATGAGGATCCTTGTGAGGTCATAATCTACCTACGACATATACCATCAGGGGAGTATAAGCCTTATTCACCTACTATTGAAATGGAAATGTAAGTTGCTACTAAGGATGATGCAAAACCAGAACACCTCCACCAAATTGATCTTGAAGATCCATGGGGAACTAATTATGATGATTACCATAAACCCCACAAGTATAGAACATTGGCATAAATCCTCTAGTAAAATCATATAAACCATTATCCTTATATGGCTGGAAAGGAATATATTAAGGTCTATTCTACACTAGTTAAAACCTTGAAGGCCCTAGTACCTGAGACCTCTAATTGATAACTCTATTACTTACGGAACCCTACTAGATTTCCTCTCTCAGTAAGGATCCTCATGTCGGCATATGTTTAATTACATTTTCATTTTTCTGAACTTACATATATGTATTCAATATAAAGTTAATAACTGAATACTATATAGAGGGATGGAGTTCCTCCTCAAGATGTTGTGTTAGGGACTTTTCATCAAGAAAAATATTGAGTGAAAAATGAAAAAGGTACTTGAACTTTATTCCTTGATCTTCTATAGTAAAACTCCCATTCTAAAGAGAGATAATCTCCTATCACTTCACTAAAATCCTATTTGATGTGAGAAACTCCACTCAAAACTCCTTTTAAAATTCATCCCAGGAAACGTATGCCTCCTTCCACTCACCAAGATTCAGCATCCACTGAAGATGCACAGATTCCCACATCTTACCAACTACCAATAGGATTTAGTTATACACTGGGTACTATGTCAATATGAAGGTGATATTGATATCCTCTAACCATATCCTTATCTTAATATCAGATAAATTTTCCTCTTACTTCCGTAAATCCTATTGCAGAAGAGTGCACAACATTTTCTACCACTGATCATCCACCTCAACCAAGTCACCCCTCTAGTGATCATCTATATCTTCTTATTGAACCTCCACTTCCTTAACTAAATGTAGTCAAAAACCAAGTTCCATAACTGAAAGTGTAATAATGTTTTTATAATCCCATTAGTATTGAATTTTATCAATATTTTTTTATTCCTTTTAACATTCCCAAAACCACCCATTTTAAACAAGAACGCAAGTCGATCATGATGCATATAACTCTCAAATGTCTCTACCATGTAATTAGCACCACCTAAATTGGTATTTAGGTAGGGTCAGATTCATAGTGTCATATTATGGGGGGATAAAATCTTGTTACCTTACCATCTTTCCTAACCTATGTCACTCACCCAGATCAACTATCATTGTATCCCTACCTGCCCATTAAATCCTTATTGTGAATAACACATAACTCCATCCTATATCTCATTCATATCTTTGACACCACTATGTCATGACCCTCAAGCTCCAATAGTTCCCCTCCTAGTTCCAAAATGAAGGAAGACATAAAATAACCCATGATTCCCACCTTTAGTATACCTTGGATTTAAAAATAGCACCGAGGGTGTAAAAATATCACATATGGGAGGAATTACCCTCTAAAGTAATTGGATCAGGGTATATGATATCAAATATTAGTCAACCTAATGATTTAAAATAAGATAAAGAAACTCAAATAATCACATCATTCACGTTTAGGTAAAATAGATTCAAATAAAAGTCTCTATATAAATACCCAAAAAATATATACGGAAGAAACACAACAACAACCTAAATTTCCAAGCTAGTAATGTCCATTATAGTCTATTTAGTCCTCCTAAAACCCTAAAATTAGTTTTTATATATGTAGGGGGCGTATAATTATACTTAGTTGGGTAATATAAAATTATCTCTTCCACATATGAAATGAAATACGATAATACACCCCAAATAAAATAGAAGAACCAATATCACCTAAGTATGTCAACTAAAAAATCCCATACTCACCATGGCATGATCTCTAAATAATTCATCCAAGTATAATAACATAATAATATGCATATCGATGAAGGGTAACACACACATATTTCACACTAATTTCTAACCTCACACACCAACATTGTATGTCCTATATCTCCTATCTCTTCTAAACATTAAATATTTTCAAGAACCACGTTTGCAACTGTCAATAACAATACATCTCAACCAAAGAAAAATGGGCCTTCACATCCCATCTCACCTGAAGACACCTAGGCCATCACATCACATCTCACTTGAATATACCCTGGCCATCACATCACATATCACCCAAATACACATGTACCATCATAGACATAAATAGAATATTAGGGTATCATGAACATTAAGGACATAAACCCCATTCCATCCTCCTTCCATTCATAACCCCCAACAAAATCCATCTTATCATATCATCAAGAAAAAACCACTATTTCACTTTTGACTTATGGAAATCACAACCTGTACATTTATAACTCACCTAGGAGATGGGGGAGAGCTTATATACATCTATCCATCCTCACAACATGGATGTTGGGAAAATACCCCAAAAAATATTTGTTTGTAGACACATGGTTTTTGACATTAGTGGGGCACATATAGAAATCATAAAAAATATACAAGATATATATATTATATACATAAAATCTTAACCAATGGTTTTATAAAAAAAAGATCCAAATAAATCACAACAATACCCCCAAGGTCTGACAACCATTCAACACTTTCATTTCCACCACTAAATTCACACCACCATACAAAAATCCACAAGACACATTTTTCTTTTCATTTAAATTCCATCAAATTTCTATATTTCCAATTATAAAAAAATTTCATTTATTAAACCTTTTCATTTTCCATACCATTCAATTTACAAAAATAAAATCATTTAACAGTAATTCCTATTACTATTCAATATTCATTATCCATTTCAACCGATACTATTTAAATTCATCATTACATCTAATCACATTACTATTCCAGAAACTACCACAACACAAAACCAAAAAAATAGCCCATCATCTCCAATCCAATAATCCCACATCACTTCCATTTCATGACTGCAACCACTTTCCAAATCACAACCATTTTCCATATTACATCCTCTATGCACCACATCCAACTCTAATCACATCGCCTCCCCACATTACAACTATACATCACCACACCATACCATAACTTCATCATGACACATCTTCCCCACATAAAAACCACACACAAAATCAATTTTTACATCAAATTAACATATCAATTTTAAGATTTTACATGTAGATTTTCATTTCCTTCACTTTTTTTATTTCTGGGGAATTCTCACACATGTCGTATTTCAAAGGGTATTTATTTTATTAGCCTGATATAAGTGGTTATCCAATTCCATTTTAGGTGATAAAAAACTTCCATACAACAAGGAATCCCAAAATACCTCAACTAAAGTGAATACAAATCCCATAAAGTCCATAATTTTCAATAAGGCATCAATCCCATACAATCATAATATCAAATATTAACATAAGCTGTAAAATCAAGAAATTTCATCTCAATACCCTTAAATTTCAATTTAAACCAATACTTTATCATTAACTAAGACAATGAAAACTATATTTTCAAAAGATAAAAAATGCATAACCCCTACTACATGATAACTAGATGAGAAACAAAGGATCCCCTACCTTAAACAGATATTTCTAATATGTTATGCAAGGTAGTATTAAGATGGATGCCACCACCAATAATCATAATGACGGAGAGAACCATTACCATCCTTGAACAAAAAAACCACTTCATTACCCCATTGGAACAACACCTAGAATAGATATTCATCTTTACATCCAACCTTCCCAGATGAAGAACTATAATTAAAATACATAGGACTATAGGGGAACTCCTTGAAACCATTATGGATTGATCCTCCAAGACCGAGGTTGAAAGATGATTATTAGGGGTTGAAATTACTATTTGGGAAACACTTGGGTCACCCAATAAATGAGATAAATATTTGAATATTTATCGTGTCTGAAGGGATAAAAGAATTTATACCCAATTTGAAAAACATAATATTGTGGTGTAGCCCCTATGACTATTGTGCAGAACTGCTGAAAAACAAAAGGACTATGGAGTATCCTACAAAACCATGTCTTACAACTGATGATCAATTCCAAATATATGTTTTTTTGATACCCCCATGTTACAGATCTGAAAAAATGGTGATAACACCTTATAGAAGCCCAAACTTCTATGTTGTAGGACCCTAAAAGTTAAAGGGAGGCTATATTGCATCACATCTCACTGGTGAAACTACACTCAAAAATTAAGAAAAAATAAAAATTGATCCCCAATACACTACGCTACAATCACCTTTATACACTTAGGATTCCTCTATAATCCCTCAAATCTACCTGATAAACTATGTTACAGCTTTTCCTCCATGTTGTTGAGATTTCAAAATTAGAAGTAACAAAAAATACACCACCAACTGCATGTTAGTCCACATCCATCACTCTTATGCCACAGCATCCACCCCTACAGAGAAGCCACATGCTTCATGTTGTAGATACCTCTTTGGAAATATTTTCCATCCAAATTATCCTTTTCCCATCCAGACTTATCTAAAATTATATCGAACACCTCTACCTCCATAATCCCTATAAATTAATGGTTTGGAAATTCATGTTAGTTTCAAGTAGGTTGAACATCATGGGAATAATAATTAATTGAAGGGTAATAAATGAATGATGATATTTCCAACATATGATAACTATTAGAAGAAAAAATATAGGTATTGTAGCAATGGAATTTTAGTTTTTTACAAGTGTAGAAAAAAAAGACCAACCATACCACAAATGAAAGGGAAAGGTAGAGGATATTAATGTTCAATTATTTAACTAGAGGGATAAGGTACATTATGCAAACCAATACACAAAATTACATGGAAAATTACCTCAAAAATGATATTGGAGCATGGAAAATATTATTCAATAACCACTATTGAATTCAATGTTCTTAATGATGTAGTGGTGGATACTTGAATTTTTTTTTCAAAGATAGATAAGGATTTATTTGATACTGGATATTCGTATTCTTCCATAGCTTCTATTTTTTACAAAAACATTAGATACTTCCCTAGAACCATTGTAAAGGACTTATCAATAAAGACACAAATTGGGAGTCGTATGAAAATAATGATACGTCAGTTAGTTATAATTATGATTCATGAGAAAACCCTATTTTTAAATTTGGTTTCTATACCAATGGATTATATTGATATGATCCTGGATATGGATTTGATCTCAATGTATAATGAAAAAAAATATTTCCAAAAGATAAATATTACAATTCATGAAGGGGATGTAAAATCACTATTATTTAGAGGGGAAATATAATCAATAAATTATGTCTAGATCTTCCCCCAATCACTATACTTAATGAAATTATGGTAAGATAAATATACCATGTGTGATCTAGGGATGAGAAATATATCCTGAGAATAGAGGATGTACATGTGGTATAAAAATTAATCAATGTTTCGTCAAAATAATTACCTAGTCATCCACTATAGCATGAAGTTGAGTTATCTATTGAACTCATTCCTCATAAAAGACATGTATGTAAATATATTAATAGAGTGGAACATATTTAGTTAGTAAAATTGAGGAAATATTTTCTAGAGTTGAGTGGTAAGGGATTTATATATCCAATTGTTTGAAAGTGGGTAATACTTGTTTTATTTGTGAGAAATATAAATATTTTTCCATGATATTGTGTATCGATTATAGAGAAATAAATGTCATTAATATAAATAATAGGTATCATTTAACACGCACTAATGACTTATTTGATCAAATTCAAGGAACTCAATACTATTAAAATATTGATCTTCGCTCTGGTTATCATTAGTTAGTTTCTTTTGGATTGACTAATTCACCATATTTATTTATTGATATGATTAATAGAGTATTCAAAGTGTATATTGTAAACATTTTCATGGTATTAATTGAAGCCATCTTGATAAACTATAATATTTATAAAGAGCATGAGATTCATCTTCAAATAATTTGTGAGACCCTTAGAAAAAAGGAAGTATATGGGAAGTATAGTGAGTTTTAATTTGGGATAAATGAAGTTTCTTTTCATAGTAATATTGTCTGTAAGGATGTAATATCTACTGACTCCTAAAAGAAAAAGGTATTAAAATAATTTCTTACACCTATAAAAATAGCTTAGATCCAATGTTTCCTGGGTTTAGCAGGTTATTGTCATCATTTATTCAATATTTCACCCGATTGGCCAACCTATTGACCATATTAACACGTAGAGGTAAAATTCATGGGTTCAATGGAATGGGAGGATATTTTTGAAGAGCTGAAGATGAGACTGATTAGTGCAACAGTATTGACACTACCATCAGGTAAGGAAGGATTTTAAATTTATAATGAGGTGTCTAATAAAGTACATGGTTGTGTACATTTTCAAAATGATAGGGCAGTTTTATATGCATCAAGTTAATTCAAAATATATTAACATAAAAATCCAACTCATGAACTTGATCTAGAAAATGTAATCTTTTTGTTGAAAAAATGGAGTAACTACCTGTATAGAAAAATCTATGATATATATATATATAAAATAACTGGGTGAAGTATATATTCTCTAGAGATCAAGTATTGTAGAATAATATAACTTTTTTGGGGAATGTCAGAGGCAGTTAATGTTCAAGGAACCCAATTTCTAGTACGAAATTATTTAAAGATGGAGAATATTACACCTGAGACTCTACTATAGCATGTAAACACCATATCCTAAACTATCACACAATACACCCTTTAAGGAGCCTTTATTCTTGAATTTCTTTAATATATTAAATTAATAAATTTAAATTCACCGAACTAAATTTATTTTTGAATTTATCATATTTAATTTAGCATAATTATAATTTTTTAATTTCTCTAAAAAAGTTGGTTTTTATTCAAAATATACAGTTTCACAAAACTTGTAATTTGAATGACATTACGGTTATATAAGTATGACCAAGAAGAATATAAAAGTTTTTAACTAATAAAATTTTAATTTAAGGAAAAATATACGTAGTTTAAAATATTAATTGGATTTATTAATTCTATTCTCAACGTTTTTATATCTAATTAAAATGATACTTTAATAAAAACCTAATTTTGGTCATTTCATTAAATCAAGTATTTTCAGGGAAAATTTTATTTTTGATTTAAATTAAATAATAATAATATTTATTTATTTTATAATAAATCAATCAATGTAATTAAGGTTAGTATATTATATAATTTTATCTTATATATAAATTTAATGATTAAAAATGTTATTACTCTAAAGACTATTTTTAGGTGATTAAGTGTAACAGTTTTAAAATTAAAATTAGACACTTATAGAAATGTTATTTGATAAAAATTAATTTAATTTTTAAATAAGATTTATCAAATTAGGTAAAAATTTAAATCTTAATGTTTCTCGAAAAAGTTAATTACTATGGTAAAAAAATAATTATCATGGTAAAAATAAAAGTTATAAATTGAATTTAACCTGGTGTAAAGTTCCAAAAAAATTAAGAATATTCCATGATTTGAATTTTTGATATTTTTGTATACCGATATATTTTTCCCCTACACCTTTTAAATTTTTTGGCCTTAGAAACTTTAATAGTAACCATACATTGTTGAAAATGTAAGGGTTACACTGAAAACCACCCATCCCTTCACTTATAAAAAGGGTAACATCATCGCCAATTTAATAATCTCTTGAATTAGAATTTATATTTAAAAATATTTTCTTTTACAAATTCTATAATCATATACCATTTATATATTATATTGGGAACACATATTTAGTACATTCTCTATAAATTCAAGGATAATTCAAAAGAAAATTCAAGTCCCCGACCTGAGTATTATTAACTACTTAGTTTTATTCTTAATTATCATCTTTCAAATCTGTTCTAGACACAATAGTACAATGATATTATTATCATTTATATACTTTAATGCTACTATATTAAGTTTATTATCATTATTTTTTATATAAACCACCCATTAAGATAAAAATATTGTTCTTATGTTGTCCATACTACTACCTCCATGACGTAACATGTTTCGTTTTCCTTCACTGATTTACCTATTTGGATAAAAGAATAGTATTGAATAATAAATATTATTTTTATGACATCATTAAGGTTTTATTATGATAAATTAAGTAACCTATGAATTATATGATCAAAAAATGATCATCGTTAATTTAATCCTTTAAAATAATTTTTTTAGGAAGATAATATTTTAAACAAATCATGTAAGATTTTCAATTCCATTAATTATTCCCCTAATTCTTTATAATTATATTATATCACAATAAAAAAATACTAAATAATATCATTATGTTTCGGATATAATTATATTTAAACAAAACCACCTCATAATCATTCATTAAATTAGGGTATGTTCATGTTGGGGTCGGTTTAACCGCCTACTTGAAAAATACTATTAATTTATATCATGGATGACTATGAAAACTTATTTACTGGTATCATATTATATAAATTTTTAAATATTTTTTTTATTATGGAGACATTATATCAATATCTAATTCATCAATTATAGAGATTCCATCAGTAAATCAAAAATCACCAAAATATGAATATTATCAAATTTATCTTTAAGGATAAGGTCTAAAACACTCATGGAAAGAATTTTGAAACAACATAAAATATTATAAATCATCCCTGATAGTGAAATTAATTACCTAGTAATAATTTACTTTGGAATAATAATGAATAATAACATCACAATTATAAACCAAATATATATGATCAAAATTATGAACCCTGATGTTGAAAATCAAAAGAATTCACATGATCTTAATGAATCATGATGAATGATTTTTCTTACCATTTCCTCAGTCTCCTAGCAATGAAAAAAAATTAAAACAATTACTATCTTAGATGGATAACTCATCATATAAAATGTACCTTCACCCCTATATTTATTTGATATGGGTACTACCTTTTACATCGATGTTATCCCATAGATTCCATGTTAATTAAGGGATTTTCTATTAGAAATACACATTTTATATTGAATGGGGAAGTATTTGATTCTTTTATTTATAAATATATTTATACCCAAGTATTTTTCAGTAAGAGTTTCCTTAGAGGACTGTTTGAAAGGTTTTTATGAGTCTTACGGTGAATTCATTAGACTTATTCATGTTACGGGTGGGGCTCATAATTATATATCCCCTAGATGCATTTATGGGTCTAATAATATAAAATAGGTTAGGTTTTGGTGTATTCTTATTCCCATGATAGGAAATTGTCTTAGCATAAGGCCATAATAGTAGGGCTTTTGATGTCCATCATTATGAATTCCATTAATATAAAATCAATGATTATTGTCATTCTTGTTTCAATTTATTATCATGGATATACCTTTCCCTCCATTATATTTGACTATGGCTTCATGCTTCACAATTATTATTCCCATATCACTATTTCTATGATTATTTTATTTATACATCTATTGTATTCTACTACATACTGAGCATCCTAGTCACCCTTATTTTTTCCATTTCCCTATGAAACCAAAAGGATAAATATGTGTGATTTTCAAGGATATTATGGAATGGATTTTAATGTTTTCTCAAAATATTCATTTTGTATCTTATGTTTTGAAATGTAATGTATGTGTGTATCCAGTCATCAAAAACTACTAAACAATTTTTTCCTTTAGGAACTTTGGTACTTTTCCCAAATAATGAAATCTAACTATTGTATTTGGGTTTATGGAGTCTAAGATGTTAAACATAGGTTCTGAGATAGAGATATGAAGCTCTAAAGATGAATAATGATAAATAAAAATTGTTTGATTTCTTCACTTGAAGAAATGATGTTGTAAGAACCAATAGTGGTTTTAGAGAGAGGTTGAATGATTTTTTGGTTTTCAAAAATATACTATATATCTTTCAAAAATAAAATTGAAATAATTTTCTTAGTGATTTATAACCATGATCCTAACATAATTTCATTGTATGATATTCAAAAATTATTAATTTCATATTAAATTAGGAAAGAGACTACTTTCAGGAATAAGACTAAAGATAATATGGAAATATCTTGTAAATATTTGAGATATGAGAAGAGAAGGAAGGATTTTGGAGAACATTAAGAGTATTTAGAGATAAAATAAAATGATGAAATGAAATTTAAAAATATCTTTTCATTTATTTCAGGATGTGTGAAAATATGAGAAAAAATATCTAAATAATCTTATACTCATGTTTTTTAAAACTGTAGATGTTTGATATTTCATTATAACTATCCAAAATTAAGGGAAGAAGAAAATTCTAAAAATAATCATGATAATCTAAGTTGTTCCTCAACGAAATAAGTATTTATGATTAAATAAGGGAAATTATTATTAAATTGGGAATAATAATAATCTACATAAACTCAACAAGAGAAATATATTATCAATATTTAAATATGATGACAACAGTAAGGGTGAAGATCAAGTTGATACATCAAGTAATTTTAATGAAAATTTGATGACTATAAAAGTGAATGAGGTATAATTTTATAGATCATGAAATAATTATGGATGTTGGGAATGAACACATATTGAGTTCATATAAAAGTGGTAAATCAACAAATTTCATTCAAATATTTCAAAATTAAACGTGTGAAACAATAGTATAAATGAAATATGGTTAGTCATAAAAAATATATGACACATGCATACTAAAAGTTCGTAAAAGTTGTTAATTAATATTGATAACTTGTAGAAGTTAATCACTACATATAAAAAATAGAAATTTTAAAATGGAATATAATGATATAGAAATGGAGAAGGAACGTGATGTAGTCCAAAACACTAATGGATGTAGAGAATGAGTTGAAGAATTTTAAATCTTACATTTAGAATTATATTCAAGAAGTTTGAGAAATATTGAAGACGAAGGTGATTGAAAAGTATTATATTAAAATAATGGTTAGGTAAGTCAAAATTTTTATATAAAAACAATTCTTAGATACATATATATTCTTGTAATAAAAACTTTAATTGTAAATCTTATATAAATGGTGAATCAGTAAAATCATTAAAGAAAACTTGAATATAAAATAATATTTTAGAAGTTTAATATAATTTTTTCATTAGACATTGGATATAAAGTTATTGATCCAGATATGGGATTAAATTTGGTAATAATGGTTGAATAACTTTTAGGTTTAAAATTAAAATATTAATTTTATAGATATTACATATATTGTGGAGACTTTGGGCACATGGAAAGGAGATATTATTTCAGGTTGGTGATGAAGAAAATTTATCCTATGTGATATTCATGTAATAAAATAAGTTTTGAAAATGAATAATTGGAAACATTATTTAAATAATACCAGAAATCAAACCCATAGAAATAATTTTCATGATGTTATTGTTGTAACATATATAAAATTTATAATATACTTTCCTTCAAAATAAATTTGAGGATGTCGATATCTTATAATGCACACTACACCAAACTTAAGTAAATAATTCCTGATTGAAAATATAAAATGAATGAAATTAATACATATTTAAATGATATTGATAAAATTAAAATAATAAAATCAAGTAATAACATTCAAGAAATATTTTATAAATGGTAAGGAATGTTAGTCTTGTAATTCATAGATAATCTAAAATGTTTTCTTTAAAAACATTTTTATAACATTATTTATTTAAAATATATTTTATTTTATTTTTCTTATTAATATTATTATATATATGTTTATAAAAATTAGTTATAATTAATATTTTTGACAACAAAATTTTTATAAATAAGGATAAAATCATTTTAAGGCAAAAAATGAGATATTTTTCATAAATCTATTTTTTTACAGGTTATTTGTTTTTATCTTGATATTTTAAATTGATAATTATTTTTGAATTAATTTCATTAAATGTATTGATAAATTATGAAACTAAATAAATTATTATTCATCTAATTATTTTTACTTATTAAGGAATTAGAATAAAATTAATTTTATACTTAAAAAAAATTTGTCTAAAAATTGTTTTTAAGAATTTTAGGCATGGATGATATAGTTGATTTCTAAAATCTCTAGGAATATAATATTACAAAATCGATTACATATTTTTAATAATAACAATAAATATTTGGTAATAATTTCAAGATAATTTTTATCCATAATGAATAATAACCATGGAAAAAAATGGGCCACCACATTAAAGGAAAAAGGGTTAATGTAGGGGTTAAACAAAGAGATAAGGATTAAATTTTCCCTAAAACTTGTTTAAAACTGCTTTTATGAGTGTATTTAGACCCCAAATTATCCTACCCTTGATAATTTTTCATTTAGATCTAACTTTCAATTAAAATTAATTTATAAAATTTTAAAACTTTGAATATTTACTAGGGTGTCACTCCCCTCACATATAGAAGGGAACCTCGTATTATCACTTCTTCACAAACATAAAGAACTATATATTTCAAAAACCCTACACAAATATCTTGAAAAATTTTATACTCACATTCTAGAGGTATTATTCTCACAAAAATATAATCCTAATAATACTTAAGGTGTATTCCAAAGGAAGATACTCAAATAATATATTATTTCCATTACTACAATATTTCAAGATCCATTATTATTCCACCACCTCTAAATCATCTAAAAAAATATTAATATAATTAAATATGAATCATTGTTATACTTAAAATAATAGTTTTATGACACTAAATTTTATCTCTGGTTTCCATCCAATGCAAAATGAAAGCATCGGTCATGCATATTTACAGACTTCCACATCCATGAGGTGATGTATTTAATTTTTCATTACCTCTATCATGGATTCTTTTATGTATTGATTAAATTTTTACATATTAAATTTATGATATAATTATTATTATTATGTAAATATAAATTATTATCTAATTTCGTTTCCTCACATCCTTTGGAAAAATGAACTAACACTCATGCATATGTACAGACTACCGTCTCCGTGAAGAAACATACTTAATTATTCATCACCACCTCATATAGATGGTTATATTTATGGAATTAATGAATAAAAAACGTATTTATGATATAATTATGGATATTTAAATATAATATGTTATCTAACTTCCTTTATTTTTTCCCCCTATGAAAACAAAATATCGTTCATGTGTAAGTACGGACTACAACTTCCATGAATGTTGTCTTTCATTTTTCATCACAACCATTATTGTAAGGTTATAAAGTTTTATATAATGAAAAAATATGATATTTATTAAATGATTAATATTATTTAGATTATTAATCCTTGAATAAGGTTCAATAACCAAAATCATAAAATTAAAACAAGCATGAAATATAAAATGGTTAACATAGAGAATATTGATTTTATTAGAGAATTATTAGGAAATGGGTTATTGGAAATTATAAATGAATCATATATGGTAATAAAGTATGAATATAGTTATTATATATAGGTATAATAAATATAAATTTATTATATATGAGTCTATATCATGTATAAATCTAGTCGGGACTTCAGGTGAGGGTTTATTCTCTAATCTCGCTTTTATTCTGGATTGTTTATGATTCAATATCCTTTAGAGAAATTATAGGATTATTTCATAGTTCCTTGAAATGTGTGTTCTAGTTTAAGAATCATTGCTTCTAGGTGGTTTCCATTAGATTTATTCATGGAACCGGAAGCATCCAATAGTTCTTTATCCCAAAGGTACATACTTTCCAAAGGTAGGTGTTCGTTAAGTTTGAACGTTACGATACTTAAGAACATGTATTGGTCTAGATGATGGGAGTTTAGACTCAGCAAACCCTTTTGGGGGAATTATTGTCTACATTGGGACTCACTTCATAAATTTATGATATTTTCATAAATCCTTATTAACTCACCAAGTATAACATAGCTTTACCTTGGAATTTTCAATCACTTATTAACATGTGTGAAATTTAGAATCATCTGAATGTATTTGAGGTTCTACATTACTGGAGATATCTGTATGTATTATAGGTTCTCCATCAATGGTATCCTCTCATATACTATTTAGAGATTCTTTTAATCATCGCTATGATGATACTGGCTTTTGAGACACTCAGTGGGGTACTCTGAAATTTATAGTCGTCCAGGGAAACGAAGGTTTGTTTTGATATTGGTATTGTACCCTATAAAATGGGCTACCTACGTATCCTTGTGAAAGGAATCATAGCCCTTGTAGTTTGGTGCCTCTTAATGGGACACGTCATAACTTTTAAGGTCATGTGATAAGGACCTCTAAGCTAAAGGTTCTTAGTTAGGGTTTGATGTGTGAATTATGCCTAAGAAGTCCAAGGCACTTGGAAAGAATATGGTTTTCCAAGTAATATTATAACCTTTTGGGAATATGTCCTATGGCATCCTACCTTATTATTACATAACTTTTCGTTACATTTTACAGACAAAGGATCTTTAAAGTCTAGTGTCTTGGAAATCAGGAACAATAAAACATGAAAACATAAAACAATATTTTAAACCACTTGAAAAGATTCATGAAAGGTTCATCCTATGTGAAATTACTGCATCTCATAACCTAGAGACATATATAAAGGAAATGGTAAGCAGAAGTCCTTGTAAGGGTAAACAAGGGAATCAATTTACTTGTGATATCAATAAGAACTTGATAAAAAAAATAAAGACATGAGCCATGGAAGAATAGGAATATCATAGTGAAAAGAACTTGAATCATAACTTGAATATGTGGATAAAACATTTCAATTATACATTGATGAACATATCACCAAGGTTCATCTCCACGGTTTCATAAAACAATTACCAAGGTTATTTACCAAAGTATCGTGAAACTTTTCATCTCTAGAGATTAATTCTTTACCCAATTCAGTGGAGCGCTATCAGGGTGCACCCTTAATACATATTTACTTTAATGTGAAACACATATATAATAATCAAACATTTCATAAATAACCCAAATAGAATAAAATAAATGGGTTTCATTAAAAAATTGTGGGGTTTTAAAAGTTCTTAAGAACATGATCGTTATGTCATTTATAACCCATGGAAAGGGAGTGAGGAATATATGTATGTAAATTCCAGAATAAAATATATCAATTTTATTTCTTGATGAATACCTCAAAAATTAAAAAGTGTTGGGTATTCACATAAATAAAATAAGTGAATTTCTTGAAAAAAAAGAGATAGGTTTTGAGATGAAATTTCTACAGCATAACGGCTATATAAATTTTTTTAGAAAACAATAAAAAGATATGGTAAAAGGGTAACCCACTCATAAATAATTTATAATTCAGTATTGGTATATAATAAAATAGAAATAAGATCATGGTATGGACCTTCTAATGACATACCAAATTAAAAGGAAACTTGAATGGAAAGATAAAATGCTATTTCTTTTACGAAAACATTGGCAGCCTAACGATGTCGCTTAAAATTCAAAAAAAGAAGTTAATGAGATAGAAAAGGGTATCTCATAAATTAGACATAAAAGGGATAGAAATAATAACATTTAATAACACACCCCCACATTATAAAATTGAAACTAGAAGGAAAAACATAAAAGAATTCATGACTTAAAAGAGGAGGGTGAAAGGTTCCCTTACCTTGAAGAGTGACTTCAAAAACATTATGGTTGGGACCTTGGGGGATTGAGGTCACCTTATAAAGAAATCATTGGAGGTAAAAATACTATATCTACATTGACGAGGATTTTGGAATGAAATTAATGAAGGAATGTCTTGGTATTTATAGAAAAACTTTGAGAATATTTAATTAATTTCCAAAGGACACCTCATCGGTGGTATTTGAAAAACCAAGGGCTTGACCATGGTATTTGAAAATTTTATTGGCCACTTGAGACACATCATATCATATATTACTATTCAAAAGTCAACTAGACTTATCACATCATGATTACATCGTCTATGATGTCATTAAACACAAGAAACTCATAACTGTATTTTTACTATTCACTGAAAAATAAATTGTTTCAGAAAAACCCAAAAATTCACTCTAATCTAATATTGATGCTCTGAATTCAAAAATAAACCCAATTTTATGAAAATAATTTTTTAAATATTTTTAATTTAATTTTTAAATAAAACATTATTTATTCAAAAAAACAACTCTAAAACTATAACTCGTTTTGTAACACCTTGAGAAGTAATCAAGGTCCCATAAACTAATTGTATAACTGTAATATAGTAATGTAACAATTTAAGATTACATTTTATGAAAATACATTTCCATTTTAATTTATTAACTTAATCATAAAATTGTAATTAAAATATTTATGAAATAATAAAATTACCAAAACTTATATTATGATAGTTTTTTCACTTTTAAGATGTCTAAATTATATTTATATATTCGTGGGTAAAGTTTCTATTTTTTAGCTAATTTACTATTAATTTCTATTCATTACTATTCATAAGGGTATGTTACTATTCATACTTTAATATTTACTAAATATTAAGTTGTTCTAATTAGACTCTAAATTTCTTACTGGTCACAACTGTAGAAGACTAGTTTTTGAAAATCATTTCACATTATTAATTATTTAATGTTTACATAAATATTTTAAAATTCCCTTTTTCCAAATTTCATCAATAATATCCCTCCTATATTTATCCAAAAATTTGAAAATCACAAATTTACCATAATAATAAATGACAATTTTATTTATACCAAGTGATTACAAAAAGTATCTAAGGCCTCATTACATAGCCCCTTATAACACCTGCATAGGACCTAAGTGTAAGGTGTAATGTGGTGATAGAATCTTGGGGCGTCTCAAATAGAATTTCCCGAGTGGTGAGGTCTATCGTCTTGAACTTCTATTGTAGGAAATTACATTCAAGCTTCACATTTTGAAGCTTAGTTTGGGCTTGGTCTCGAGAAAAGCCCAAAGATGCAACCTCTTTCCCAAGCTCCAACAGATGGGCTTCGTACAACACAATTCTACTGGATGAGGCCATCCAATCTTCTTTCTATATTAATTAAACAAGGTCATTTTTATTTATAAACAATAATTGTAATGTTAAGAGTTTAGTTTCCAGTGGTCATATTGACCAATGGTCTTATAACAGTCAAAACCCAATGGTCTCATTTAATTATACTCACTTCATTAATTAAAGGATATAGTTTTGTTGAGTATAAAATAAAATAACATAGAAAAATAGGAAACAAATATTATTAAAAAGTTTGGGTCGTTATATTCTTCCCCGCATAAGAAATTTTGTCCCCAAGATTTTAACTATTACCCTTTGAAGTGAAAAGGTGTGGGTACTTCTATCTCATAGGCTCCTCTAGTTCCCATATGGCTTCTTCACATTTTTGGTTCCTCCACAACACCTTAACTGGGTGGGTAGTCTTGTTCTGTAAAACCCTATCCCTACGATCCAAGATCTCCACCGGCTGCTCCTCATAAGAGAGGTCAAGTTCTAGTTATACCACCTCTGGATTTAGTACATGTGAAGGGTCAGTGATGAACTTCTTCAAGAGGGATACGAGAAAGACAACATGAAATTGTGCTAGATTTGGAGGGAGTGAAATCTGATAGGCCACTACTCCTATGTGATCAAGGATTTCATAGGGGTCAACGTACCTAGGGCTGAGTTTTCCTTTCTTCCCAAACCTCATGACTCTATTCCAAGGTGAAATCCAAAATAAATAATTTTTCACCAACATCACACTCCAATCCCCTTCGATGGTTGTCAACGTAGCTCTTTTTCCAACTCTGGGCAGCCTTAATGTGTTGTCGAATGGCATGGACCTTTTCTATCATATCTTGCACAAATTCAGGCCCAAGAAGCTTTCTCTCACCAACTTCATGCCAAAAAGTATGAGTTCTACATTGCTTACCACATAGAGCTTCATAGGGTGCCATTTGAATGCTCAAGTGGATGTTGTTTTTTGTAATAGAGCTCAACTAATGGCAGATATTGATCTCATCCACCTTTAACTTCCAGTGATCATGTCCTCAGCATTTCCTAGAGTGTTTGAATAGTCCTTTCAAATTATCCATCAGTTTGGGTGTTATTAGTCGTACTGAAATTCAGTTCAGTGCTCAGATCATATTGAATAATTCTCTAGAATTTTGATATGAACCTTAGATCATGATCAGATACGAAAGAAATTAGAACTCCATAGATCCTTACCACTTCCTTCACATAAATCCTAGAAATTTGATCAAGAGATAAATCTTCCCGAATAGAGATAAAATGGGCAGTCATGGTGAGATGATCCCCAATAACCCATATTTCATTGTTTCCTTTGGAAGTCCTTAGAAGACCAATGACGAAGACCATAGTGATATTGTCCCACTTCCATGCTGGTATAGGTAGTGGCTGTAATACCCCTTTAGGAAGTTGTCACTCTGCCTTCACTTTCTGACATACTAGGCACCTTGAAGTGTATTCAGTAATCTAGCTTTTTCATATTATCCCACAAAAATTATCATGAAGGTTCCTATACATTTTCATACTTTAAGTATGTATAGAGAAAGTAAAGTTATGAGTTTTATCCATCAGCTCCTTCTTTATTTCTGGAATAGATGGAACACATAGTCTTGTAAGATATTTCAGTACACCTTCTTGATCAATATTGAAATCAGGAAACTTTCCATCCTTCACAACCTCAAACTTCTTCTGTAATAAAGGATCTTCTTTCTGATCTTTCTTGATCTTCTCTAGTAATGACGGTTGAGAAATCATTTGGGTTAGGGTTGATGATTTCCCTTCCCTTGTGATTCCCATGTCCAGCTTTACTAGGTCATTGATCAAAGGATCTCTTTGAATCCTCATCATGGATATAATAGCTGGGTATTTCTTTCTTAATGCATTAGTGGCTATGTTTTCTCTTTCGGGATGATAATTAATTGAACAATCATAGTCTTTATTAATTTTCAACCATCTCATTTATCTCATGTTCAATTACTGTTGGGTGAAAATATACTTCAAACATTGATGGTCTGTGTATATATCACATTCCTCCCCATATAGATAGTTCCTCTATATCTTCATATCAAAAATTACCGCAGCCAGCACCAAATCATGAAGAGAATAGTTTTTCTCATGAGTCTTCAGCTGTCAAGATGCAAAAGAAATGACTTTGTCATTTTTCATGAGGACGTACCTAAGCCCTTTCAGAGATGCATCACTAAAAATAATGAATCCTTCTCCACTTGAGGGTACAGTTAACATAGTTTCAGTAACCAATATCTTCTTTATCTCTTAGAAACATTCCTCACACTCCTTTTCCCAAATAAACTTGACCCCTTTTCATGTTAACTTGGTTAATGGATTAGAAAGTCATGAAAAGTTTTTCAAAAACCTCCTATAATACCCGCTAAACCAAGGAATCTACGAATCTCAGTTATTGTTGTAGGCTGATGCCACTCCTTTACAGCTTTTCTCTTTACAGGGTCAATTGTGATTCCTTTATTGGTAATAATGTTCCCCAAGAAAGCAACTTTTTGTAACAAGAATTCATATTTTCTAAACTTCACAAAAAGCATCTCCTTCCATTGAGTTTTCCAAATAGCCTTTAGGTGATCCTCATGCTTCTCTCAACTATTGGAATATATCAGAATATCATCAATAAAAACTACCAAAAATTTATCAGGGTAGTCCTTAAAGACTCTATTCTGCAAATCCATAAGAATAGTAGGAAAATTAGTTAAGCCAAAGAGCATAACAACAAACTCATAGTGCTCATATCATGATCAGAAGGCTGTTTTGGAATATCTTCTTTCTTCACCCTCAATTGATGATAACCAGAATGAAGATCAATATTAGAGAATAATTGAGCCCCCACAATGTTAGTCAAATAAGTCATCAATTCTTGGAAGAGGGTATTAGTTCTTCAGTGTGATCCCATTCAGTTCTCTATAATCAATGCAATGCTGCATCGATCCATCCTTCTTCATAACAAAAAAGAACTGGTTTTCCCTAAGGTGACACACTCCTTCGGATAAACCCCTTCTCCAAAATATCTTGGATTTTTTTATTTAATTCCTCTAGAACCACATTTTCCATCCTATAGGGGATCTTATATATTGGATAAAATCCAGGTATGAGTTCAATGGAGAACTATACCTCTCTTTCTGGGTGAGGTCTGGACAACTCCCTGGGAAATACATCAACTTATTCCATGATTATGGGGACATTTTCAATCCTTAAAATCTCATTTCCTTCTTCTTCTTCACTGGTCAACTCCAAAAATATGATATAGGAGGTTTTTCTAGAAAAATATCAGGTTGAGATATCTCTCCTTGAAAGATAACTGTACGTTTCCCATTCAAGACTACTGATATTTCCTTGCTTCTGCATTTGATCTTAGCATTATACTTTGAGAGCCAGTCCATCCCTATTATAATTTCAAATTCTATCATGGGAATGACTACTAGATTTGCAATAAGATTATGCTCACAAAAGTAAATACTAGAGTTTCTAAACACTGACAATACTTGAGTAATCCCACCAGGAGTATTGACTGATAACTCTACTTTTAGAAAGTTGGGAGTTGATTCCAAATTATTTTCAAACATAGAGGAAATAAAGGAGTGTGTAGAACCAGAATCAAACCAAGTACTTTCTATATTTGAGAGAACAACAAGATTACCTACTACCACATCATTCAAATCTACAACTTCAGCTGTCGTGATAGAAAAAGCATGAACATTATCCCTTGGCCTTTACTGGGGATAATTGTGGTTCCCCTCCACTGCCCTTGGATTTGGATAGTGATTGGAAAAGTTCCAAAGTTGTCCACACTTATAGCAATGGACATCAGGTAGGACCTGCACTATCTTTCCTTTTTCGTTAGTGTTTGGAAGTTGAGGTTTCACCTCACTATGAAAATTCCTCACAATATAGCCATATATTCCACACTTGTAGCATTTCCCACTCCCGATCAGTTAGTTCCCCGAATGCTTCTTACCATATTTATTACATGTGGGATGTTGCAATTGATTGCCTTTTCTTCCCTGATCAAAATTTTTCCCTATGTTGGGCTCTATCGATCTCTTCTTTTTATTGGATTTATGAGACCACTCTGTCTCACCGAACTCAAGTTAGACTTTCATTGCACTCCGTACGATCTCCTCATAGATTTCATAGTCTCGGTTGGCTAGATTCTTCTGAAAATGAGGTCTTAGTCAACAAAATAATCTATCAAACTTCCCATTTGGATCCATGACAAAGCTAGAGGTGTAACGTGAAAGCCTTGTGAATTTCATCTCATATCTTCCAACATATTTATTCTCTTTCTGCCTCTGCTCAAGAAACTCCTTATCTATTCTTGTTCTCATGGAATGAGGGAAATTCTTACTGAAGAAGATCCCTCTGAACTCTTACCACTCCATATCTTTAACCTCCACTCTTGGCCTCATGTTTTTAATCAGTTCCCACCACTGATAAGCCTCTCCTTCTAAGTGGAAAATAGCCAAAGTGACCTTCTCTTGTTCCAAACAGCGGAGCACAGAAAATAACTTCTTGATAGAGTTGATCCACTATTCAGCAATAAATGGGTCAGTCGATCCACTGAAGGTTGGTGGTCTTTGATGCCTAAATCACTCAACAGAATGTTGTTCCCTTCATGGTGAGATCGGTCTCTCATCTTGATTGAAGTTATTTCCCATAACTTGAGTCAATTGGTTCATCATTCGCATGAATGTTTCTATTCTGGCTTCCATCGTAGGTCCATCAGCGCATGGTCCATTGCAGTCACCATTTTCATGGTTCCTCCTATTTCCCACCATTTTCTAAAAGAATAAAACCTTAGTGATAAACTTATTTTATTTACGAATATTTTAACTATGAATTATTTTATTTCTTAAAAGTTTATGCTTAAACAATTAAATTTCTCTATAAATACTTCATAATGATTCATAAAAAGCTTATGATTATCTAAAAATATCCCCGAGGAGTTTCATAACTAAGAGTGCAGTAAGGCCCATTGTCATGCACCAGTTCTCTTTCGATTTTAGCTTAAAGATGTGTTTTTTGGTTTTACCCCTATGAACATCTATGCTAGAGCCACCTCTACCTACTCACATGTAGACAAGGATGTATTTTCTTGATAAAATAGTTACTCAATACTCACCAAAATACGAGGACGTTTTATGGTATTTAAACTTTTCTATAGGGTTATTCCTAAAGTTCTAAAATCTAAATTTCCATAAATAACTAAATTATACTTTGATACCAACTACGGCATCCCGCCTTATTATTACATAACTATTCATTACATTTTACAAACAGAGGATCTTTAAAGTCTAGTGTCTTGGAAATCAGGAAGAATAAAACATGAAAACGTAAAACACTATTTTAAAAAACCTTGAAAAGATTCTTGAAAATTTCATCCTATGTACAATTAATTCATCTCATAACTTTTAGACATACATCAAAGGAAAGGGTGATCAGAAGGCCGAGTAAGGGTAAACAAGGGAATCAGTTTACTTATGATATCAACAAGAACTTGATAAAAAACTAAAGAAATGAGACAAGGAATAATTGGCATATTATAATGAAAAGAACTTGAATCATAACTTGAATATTTGGCTATAAAATTTAATTTATACATTCATGAACATATCACCAAGTTTCATCCCTGTGGTGTCATAAAATATTACCAAGGTTATTCACCAAGGTATCGTGAAACTTTTCATCGATAGAGATTAATTCTTTACCCAATGCATTGGAGAACTATCAGGGTTCGCCCTTAATATATCTTTAATTTCTTATGATACACATATATAATAATCAAAAATTTCATAAATAACCCAAATAGAATAAAATAAATGGGTTTCATTTCAAAATCGTGACGTTTTAAAAGTGGTTAAAAACTTGATCGTTATGTCATTTATAACCCATGGAAAGGGAGTGAGGGTTATACGTATGTAAATTACAGAATAAAATAGATAAATTTTATGTATTTATGAATACATCTAGAATTAAAATAGTTTTGGGTATTCACATAATGAAAATAAGTGAATTTCTTGAAAAAAAGAGAGAGACGTTTTGAGACGAAATTTCTACAGCATAACGGCTATATAACATGGTTTTAGAAAACAATAAAAATAGAGAGGAAAAGGGAAACATACTCATTAATAATTCATAATATAGTAGAGTTATAGAATAAAATAGAAATAAGATCATGGTATTGACGTTTGAATGACATACCACATGAAAAGGAAACTTGAAGGGAAAGAGAAAATGTGGTTTCTTTTACGAAAAATTTGGTTTCCTAACGACATTGCTTAAAATTCAGAAAAAGAAGTTGATGAGACCATAAAGGTTCCTTTATCAATTGTACATAAAGATTACAGAAATAATAACATAGAATAACATACCCCCACATAAAAAAATTGAAACTAGAAGGCATAACATAAAGGAGGTTATGACTTAAAAGAGGAGGGTGAAAGGTTCCCTTACCATGAAGAGTGACTTCGAAAGCTCAATGGTTGGGAACTTGGGGGGCTTGAGGGCACCTTTGGAGGACTCCATGGGAGGTAAAAAACCACATATCTTCATTTATTAGGATTTTGGATTGAAATTAATAAAGTAATGTCTTGGTATTTATAGCAAAAGTGTGGGAATATTTAATTAATTTGCAAAGGACACCTTATCGGTGGTACTTGAAAAAACAAGGGCTTTCCCATGGTATTTTCATATGGTATTTGCCACTTTAGACACCTCATGACATATCTTACTATTCACAAGTCAACCAGATTTATTACTTCATGATTACATCATCAATGATGTCATTAAACACCCGAAAATCACAACTGTATTTTTACGATTCGCTGAAAAATAAACTATTTTAGAAAAATCCAAAAATTCACTCTAACCTAATATCTATTATCTGAATTCAAAAATGAACTCCATTTTAGGAAAATAATTTTCTAAATATTTTTAATTTAATTTTTAAATAAAAACATTATATATTCAAAAAAAACAACTCTAGAACTATAACTCGTTTTGTAACACCTTGATAAGTAATCAAGGTCCCATAAATTTATCATATAACCATAAGACAATAACGTAAAAATTTATGGTTACATTTTATGAAAATAAATTTCCATTTAAATTTATTAACTTAATCATAAAATTGTAATTAAAATATTTATGACATACAAAAAATACCAAAACTTATACTATGATAGTTTTTTCACTTTTAAGATGTATAAATTGTATTTATACATTCATGGGTGAAGTTTTTATTTTTTGGCCAATTTATTATTCATTAATATTCATTAGGGTATGTTACTATTCATATTTTACTATTTTCTAAAAATTAAGTTTATCTTATTAGACTCTAAATTTCTTATTGGTCACAACTGTAGAAGACCATTTTTTAAAAATCATTTCACATTATTAATTATTTAATGTTTACATAAATATTTTAAAATACCCTTTTTCCAAAATTCATCATTAATATTCCTCCTATATTTATCCGGAAATTTGAAAATCACAAATTTACTATAATAAAAAATAATAATTTTACTTATTTCAAGGGATTACAAAAATTATCTAAGGCCTCATTACATATCCCCTTATAACACCTTCATAGAACCTAAGTGTAAGGTGTGCTATGGTGATATAATCTTGGGGCGGCTCGGACAACATTGCCTGAGGGGTGATTTCTATCAGCTTGAACTTATTTTTTAGGCAATTCCATTCAAGCTTCATATGTTGAAGCTCAGCTTGGGCTTGGTCCAGAGAAAAGCCTAGAGATGCAACCTCCTTCCCATGCTCGGACAGATGGGCTTCGTACTGCCCGAGTCTACAGGATGAGGCCATCCAATCTTCTTTCTGTATTAATTAACCAAGTTCATTTGTATTTATAAACAATAATTGTAATGTTAAGAGTTAAGTTTACAACGGTCATATTAACCCATGGTCATATAACAGTCAAAACCCAACAGTCTAATTTAATTATACTCACTTCCTTAATTAAATGATATATTTTTGTTGATTATAAAATAAAATAACACACAAAAATTGGAAACAAATATTATTAAAAAAATTGGGTCGTTACATGGCCCAAGGAGAATAGGCATAATTTGTATTGTTGGATTTTAACATCAAAGAGGCTTCATACGTATCCCATGTGGATGGGAATCAAATCCCATGTAGTTCAATGAGTCTCATAAGAGAGTATAGTTCTTTGAGAGAAATGATTTTGGGCTTACTTCCCGAAAAGGATGCCTTAATGATTTGGGGGTTTAATTTGGGGATTATTCCTAAGGAGGATGCCCAAATTAATGGAATTAGGTTTGAATTCATGAAGAGGATATCCACTGAGCTCAGGCTCTAAAAAGGATTCCTACATATCCCAATTATGATGGGAATCAGAGTTATTTTAGTTCATTCATTGTGTTGGGTATTATGCATAAATGCTTCCCATTTTAGGGGACATGATTGGGTGAACCCTTTTTTTATAGGGCACCCCTTTGATCTTGGTACTTCAAGAAGTCGTCCTACGTATATTGGTTTGAACAACAATTAGAGTTCTCATAGTTCAAGAATTTGTGTAATTTTTTTGATCATGACTAATCTATTTTCCCACGTGAGTCAAGCTCGATGTGAGAAAAAAGATGATGTCAAATATTCAACAAAGGAACCCACGCATTTCCTCCTCCTCTGGTAGAAGAGGGCGTGCCTATGGTGGCAACGATGGACGAGGGTGAGGAGTCCCAGGAAGAGGGTGAGGCGATGAGCCCTCCCTCTATTCTATTTACATTAGACAAGGATCTAATGTAGGGATGGAGTTAAGGTGAAGGAAGTAGAGAGGATCAAGACCACGACCTTCTACTTCAAAGGTTATGGGCTTACACTAAGATGGATTCCCTAGTGGATCTTAGTAGGGAAGGGAGACTTCTCCATTGCATACATGGAAAATAAAGTGTGAACTATACCTTCCCTACCAGAGACCTAAAGTTCTGGGTCTTAGAGGCGAATAGGGGAGGACAGAACCCAAACCCTAATCCTCTAAACAAGGAGCTTCCCAACACTATTCCTAGGAGAATGGTCCATGTGACTATGGATATACAAACCCATAAACACTCCATGAATCCTAACCCCTTTGTGAAACAAATGTGGGAAACCTCTGACTGCGGATATACAAACCCAAATATGAGACACGATTATTTGCCTTTCCCAAAGGTTTGATAAGTCAGGAGGTTATTGTGGAGGTCTTGACAGCTTTCAGAGAAGGGATCCAATAATGAAGAAGCCTTTACATGGATGTCTTTAAATAGGGCTTAATGCCTTGTAGACTGAAGAGATTAGGTGAATCAAAGAGTGGTGCCCAAGTAGGTACTAGCATGATGGTATGGGCGCGCAAGTAGGCTTGGGTGACCTGATGTTCACTTGAGTGATGAAAAACCTGGATTTTAATACTTGGGAGATACTTTTCTCATTCCTTTAGTAGTATTCATAGGTAATCCTAGATGTGGGGCGCTCAAGTTCCTGTTATAGGAATAGGTGGCACGCAAGTGTTTCTGATTCAGGGAGGTTGGCCACTTTTGGCATGCAGGTGTTATGGATTTAAAACACTAAACAGAATTAAGTCCTATGATCCTCCTATAATTCCTCCTCTTTAGGTGTTAAAAACTACCATAAAATTTTCAGAAGACTTGGGAGAAGCACTAGGGAGACCAGAGCGGAATTAGGCTTTAGAAAAATTTGTCCGTACAAATGAGACCCCAAGGGTCTATTTATAGGCAAAATATGACCTTATGTGAAAGGAGATTGGGCGCATAAGTGACTTGCATGCCATTATTATGTTTCACAAGTACCTTGCACACCGAAAAAAGTTTGTGGACTTAGCTAAAATAGTAACTTCATTCAGCTCCATCATGGTGGTGCACAGATATTTTTGTGTAGGTACCTTGGGAGCCTTTTTGGGGACTTATCCACAATAATTTATCCATACCGTGGGGGATTTTCCCCCACACCCCTACTTGGGATCAGTGTTGGGATTCCGGTTGGTGCCTTCACTACTGTCACTGACCCCCATGAAAAATGAAAAGTCACACCGCAAAAGTTTCACTCCTAGTTGAGGACATTTTGTGGAAAAGTGCATAGAAAAAATTTCATAGTGTCTACAAGGATATTTAACTCTTAAAACCTTTATATTATTTCTCCTTTGTTCATTTCTAGGGATTTAAATTTTTCATTCAATTTTCCCTGTCATTGGTTCGGAAAACACAAAATGATTTTTTTATGTAAAGCTGACCTTATTTCTTCATTTATGCTAGAATATTTTTCTTCCATGGCCATATTCAGATTATTATTTTATTTTCTAAAATTATTGTGTAAATAAATTTCAAACCATATTTTAAATTATTTGAAATTTTCTAAAAAGTGATTCTATACATTGTTTTCTGTTTGTTTTATATTTTACTTTTTAAAAAAGAGTGAAAATATTCATTTTTTAATGGCTACTAAATGAATTCCTTTTCACAAGGTCCTGGCCATTATTTTTTTAACCATCCTTTACATGTTTCCATAGTTTTGAAAAGAAAATTATATTCCTATTTTACTATGTATTTTTTATTATTTAAAATTTACCAAAATAAAATGATTCGTTCTCTTGATTTTCATGGAATGTTTTTAATGATTTTATAAATGTATTTTTTATCTATTTAAACATACTTTAAGAATTTTTATGCTTCACTAGATATATGATCTTATGATACCATCTAATTTATTTTTACATATGGATTATTTTATTATTTTTATATTAATTTTTTATGAAACCCATTTCTTTCTCATGAGTTATTTAAGTTGTGATGAAATGATGAATGTTTTTTCTAATGTTGTGTAATACATATTTAGGGTTATCATTATGTCATATTTGGGACCAAAATATTTTATCCCTATAGTGAATTAGTTAAATATTTTTTCATCATGAGATACTATGAAAAATAATTAGGATTTAACCCAATACTATATAGGTTTAATCCCCGTTAATGAAAAGTGAATTGGGAGTGAACCCATTCGACTATGGAACTTTGTCCACTATATTATGATAGCTTTGGTAGTTAGCCTTGTCTAATTATATTATTTTATATGAAAATATTTGTCCCATACATTCTTATGATGTGTTATTATGATTATGATACACTCTCATGGATAATGATTGATTATTTTTGATTTCACACTCTTATCTCTCATTCCATTTTTAATGAAAAAGTGTTATGTCAGAACACATGATTTATGATCTATGATTGATTGGGAATGAATTTCATAAGTTATAATCATGGTCTCGTAACATTATTCTTATATCAATCTCACTTATTGAATTTATTTGATGTCTCCCATGTTTTCCCATAATGAATATTTGAACCCCCCCCCCCCTTTCTTATGTTTCCATTTCCATAGGTTATGTAGAAACATATTGAGTAGGGTATGTCTAAGAAGGGTACTATTTAAGAAAAAAATCATGAGATATATTCCATATTTTTAATGAAATAATTTTATTATGTATATATTCAAAAAAGACACTAAATATTTATAGAACTATTAATTCTATTTTTGTAAGATGCATTAAATATTCAACAAAATTGTTGTAATATTTATGGATGAAATATTCAGGACACCTCAATTGGTATCAAAACAGAGTTTAGTTATTTTTTTAGATTATGTTTTGAATAATATATGGAAATAACATAAGAAAAAAAATTATGAATTGAAGTTGATACAGGATGGACCTCAAGTGGAATAGGTTTATAAGAAGGTTTCATAATTTATGACATAATAGGAATTATTTTCATGATAATATAATTGACCACTTCTATTATTGATGCTTGATACTCACACCAACAATTTTAATGTAATAAAAAGATGTGAACATAAAAAAAATAGATAATAAAATTCTTATTCTCCCTTCAAAAAAATTAAATTCCATATATATTTTTATACCAAAACATTTATATATGAAACATTTCCTAAGAGTATCACATCGCCACCTCAATGGTTAGATATTGATTTATCAGTGAAAGCTATGAATGGTATGATGATTGCATCTCATGTTTATAGCTTCTCACAGGTAGAATTTTTCAAGAATGTTACTCCTATAAATATTTTTTATTTACCCTATTATGGAATTTTATGTGATTTTGAGCAAGGATTGTCTCTCTCTATATAGATACAATATCAGTTGATGGGGAAGGTAAGTCGCATTTGATATTCTAATTAAACATATGATCACCTATCAGTATGAGGATTAACATGAACTTAAAATGGAAACTTCTAAAATTATATGGGTCTTAATACCAATTAATGAGTGATATTTATCTCAAATGGTTATGGAGAAACTCAACAATGAAGATATAACAATTTTGAAGGAATAAAATGATGTATTTGTCGGAAAATTTTATAGTCTTCACTAGAATCATGAAGTTGAGTTATCAATAGAACCCATACCTATTTCTTTTCCTATTTTAGAGACTCCTTATAATATTGTCTCGATTGAGTTATAGAAATTACAGAAGAAACTATAAGAGAATAACTATAAGATATTTATTTTCCAAGATCTTCACCATGTTGTTAACCTATACTTTTTATTAAGTAAAAATATGGTTCATTCATATTTAAATTGATTATTATATACATAATAAGTCCACAATCAATAATAATTATCCTCTACCCCATAATGAATATTTTTTTGATCAACTATAAGTAGAAAAAAAATTCCAAGATTGATCTTCAATTTGGATATCATCAAATAATAATCAAAAGATAGGACATACCCAAGAAATTGTTTCATAAAAGGTATGGAATATATGAATTTATAGTTATTGAATTTTTACTTACCAATTTCTCCACTACATTCATATATCTAATAAATATAGTCTTTAGATATTACCTTTATAAGTTCATGGTAGTCTTTATAGGTGATATTTGTATATATTCAAATAGAATGAAAAATAATAAAGATCATTTGAGGATTGTATTGAATAACTTATGATAGGATAAGTTGTATGAAAAAAAATTCAAGTGTGAATTTTGGAAATATAATGTTTTATTCGTGGGTCATGTAATTAAAAAAGATGAAATATTATGGATCCTTCAAAGATGGAATTTTTTAAAATTTGGCCCAGATCATACATGGTGACTTAGATTCATTTTTTCCTGGTATTTAGTGAATACTATCAATTTTTTGTGATATATTTCTCATATATATCATATCCACTAACTATTTTGACATGGAATGGAGTAAAGTTCATTTGGACTAATGATTTTGAAGATAATTTCAAGGAAATAATGAGAAGGTTAGTTAATTCACATGTTCCTAAACTACCCTATAGTGTAGAAGGGTTTATATATATATATATATATATATATATATATTGATTAATAAAATAATGGATTGGGATGTTTTCTCATGTATAATAACATGGTGTTGGTGTATACCTCCCACAAATTGAATGTTCGTGATAAAATTTACCAAACTCATGATTTGGAGTTGGAAATAGTCATTTTTTCATTGAATATATGGAGGCATTATCAATATTTTTAATGGTGTTATATATACTAATAAATAAATCTTGAGTTATATATTCACACAAAAAGAGTTAAATATTCACCCAAGGTGATGGTTTCAGTTGATTATTGATTATGATTTCTCGATACATTACCACCCTAGGAAGGTGAACAAGGTGAATGATGATTTTAATCGGAAATACCATTCTATATTTTTCATGATGAGCAATGAAGTGGATATAATATTTAAGTACTTACTATGTATGGAGATTTGAATCATGATGTAAGGGTATAAATCATATCATGCTCATATTAATAGTCAAAAAATATTTATTGATTACAGAGGATAAAAAGGGATGTGGTGCTACATAAGAAAGCAAGGAGTGTTTCTGAATTCATCTATAATTGTGATGGATTGATTAGGTTCAAAAACTAATTATGTTTCTTGTTAATAAAAAACTGAATAATTATATGTTTGATGAATCACATATCTCATCATTACCTATCCATCCTGGGAATATGAAGATGTATAGAGATCCAAAATAGTATTTGTGTTGGGATAATCTGAAGTTAGATATTGTGGAGTATACATCATGATTCCTATTATGTAATTATGTTATGTCTGGATATAAAAATTCTAAGGGTATGATGCAAAAATTTCTTATACATTAATGGAAATTGTAAAACATCACCATGGATTTTGTCACAGAACTCCCCCAAGACATTTAAAGTTTATTACGCTGTTTGGGTTGTGTTGATTACCTTATGAAGTCATTTAATTTAATTTATATTAGTGAATATTTATTATTGATAAAATTTATAGGATATACATCAAGGAAGAGGTAAGTTTGTATTGAGTATCACACATAATTTTATCTGATCAATATCCAAGTTTTCACATTATCTTCTGAAAAATACTATGGAAATAAATGAAAACCAAGTTGAACTTTAACACTATATATCATTCATGGATAGATGGTAACATCCCTCCCATCCTCATTTTTTTGAGAATATAGGAGAACATTACTTGGCCTTAAGAAACATCCCATTGATACTAAAGGCTAGCAATAAATGTCAAGGGATTCAGTTATAATAGGAGATGATTTTCCCTTTAATAATAAAACAACCAACCAAAAATACCATAAAAAAATAACCCACTACATGATGCATAATAACAATAAAATACAACTCAAATCATACCATTTAAATAATAATTAAACTTCACAAGAGTACCATAGTGGAAGAATATAAAACAACCAAAACCCAGAGACAACCATAACTCCAAATCTCAAACACACTCCATGCTCCACAAAAAATCCCAAGTATATATAAGAACCAATAGATAAGTGTGATACTTTACCTTTTCATATGTCTTGAGAAAAAACTTCTACAATAGAACCAAAGTTCCAAACCAAGGGTGAGTAATTAAACTTAGTAGGCTTTCCCCAAATGACATTTCTACTAATGCCACTAGGATAGAACAAGTTATCACATTATTATAAAACAATTTATATAAAACATTTAAAACAATTTACCTCAAAACCAAAACTACTTCTAAGAAAAATATTTTTCTAAACCAAAACTATTTTCTTTGAAAAAAACAAACATGTTTCCCCAACCACATTACAAACCATTGGGCATATCCTATTCTAAACCACAAATCCCAACATGCATGCTTCGTTATGACAATTCCATACTCATGAGTGGTTTCTCACTAATCTTCCATGTTTTCACAAGGTAATTAAATTCCATGTTCCATAAAAAATTTGGCACCTATCATAAAGTCATATTTCAACTCAGCCTCATAATGTAAAAAGAACAAACACCACCAAGTATCCCCAAAAACAAATACAATAAAGTCATACCAAACCCTTTCAATGCAAAAACCATTTCAATAAAAAAAACCCTTTTTATTGAAAACCCTTTTTCATAAATCAAACCAAAAAAATATTTCAAAATAATCATTTTAGAATCTTTTATCAAATCACTTTTCCCAACAATTCCATAATTTCACACAAATCCACAAACCATCACTATATATGGTTTCAACCATGATTTTCATGCCAATTTCACAATCAATATCAATCAGTTTAATAAATTTGAAACTAATAATTCAAGTTCTAAATATATGAGTCGAGAGTGAATCCACCTAACATGGAAAACTTTAAGAACGTAAAAAGTGAATTGAAAAGCATCCACAAAAAGGTTCAAATATCTAAAAACTCACTTTAGATATCTTCCCCTAGAAACAAAAAATCAAAATCTAATCATATTTGGAATAAAATACCTTATATCTATCCAAAATAGACATATATGTAAGAAACTAAGAGAGAGGTAGAAGTATATATAAGTAAAACTTGGAGAAACTACCAAGAATGAAGACTTGCAGTGAGAATTTAGATTCAGCACACCGAGATAAGCATTCATTTTTCCTTCGGATCTATGGGAGAAGCCTTATTAGAATTTTAGAGGAAGAAATCCAGAGTTAGGGTTAGTTTGGGGAAAGAAAGAGGGGTTAAAAAACAAAAATAACCTAGATCAACTTTTTTGGATCTAGTTTTTAACTCATGCACAGTTAGTCACATGGTTAGGAAAACTGTGTGCTAATCATGCACTAGACACTACCTCAAGAGGGAAACTCGCATGGTTGGATCACACGATTTCCAAACCATGCACAAACTATACCAAATATCATTTTCCAGTTAAGCACTTTTTCTATTGGGTGGTTTCATGGTCTATAAAAATTGTGCTCCTTAATCGTATGCCTACCCAGAGCCCTTTGTCTCATTGAGCTTGGTTTCCTGGGGACGTTGCGTAGTTTCCACTAATCATGCACCAAATTTAAACCATTATAAAATCCCTAAAAACATTACAAAAGGTCTTAAAACCCACCCAAACTTCACCCAAACACGTTATATACTTAGAATACATAAAATAAGGGTTACATACTTGAAATAGGGGGTGCTACGGTCTCCCCGCCATTGGCCTTTCAATTCATGGAATATATAAAATCATCAATTTCTTGAAATAGTTCCATCCATTTCTCTTTCATTTGCTTCTTATGTTCCCAAGTCTCTTATTGAATCAAACCATGTTGCCACAAAACTCATACTAGACCAATGCTTTTTTCATGCAAGACATTATCTTTCTAATCCACAATCTACACTGGTATGTGAACCAACAAATCTTTTAAATCTTGGTCAATGTGATCCCATAAAATCACATGTTCAGTGTCACACTAATACACCATCAACTGAGATACATGAAACACATTATGTACAAAACTAAACTATGGTGGAAACACCAACTGATACGTCACCTCACCAACACATTCAAGTATCTCAAAAGGGAAAATGTATCAAGGATATAACTTTCCCTACTTCCAAAAATATCAACGTCCAAGCCTTAGATATATCCACAACACATGACCACTCATTGTGAATGAAAACGGTCATCGACAATGATCCACATATGATTTCTGACAACTCAGAGCTATCTCTATCCATTTTCTGACCAAATGAATATGTTTTGTTGTCTCTTAGACAAGTCTTAACCCAACCAATGAATTCTCTCCTCTTTCCACATAGTAATGTGTAGAACAACAAGGATTACTATACAATGATTCAAAATAAGAGATATATATTGAGTCTTGATAGTTGTTGTCATATGTAAAATACATGAATGGCACATTCTTTTCCCATGATCCATAAAAATCCATTACACATCCAGCAACATGTCTTTAAACATTTATATCATCTGTTCTTATTGTACATCCATCTAAGGATGATATGTTATACTCATTGTCAACTAGGACCCATGGGATATCGATAAGGATTTACAGAAATGAGACATAAACCTCAGATCTCTATCTAACAATATTAAAACTATTATTCCATGCTTCTTTACCGATTCTCAGATATATATTTTTTTAAATTCTTCCACTGTATTAGAATCATGAATAGGGATGAAATGAGGTAAAGTTTTGATCTAGTCCACTATCACCCATATGAAATCATGTTTCTAAACCATTCCTGTGGGACCTATTAAAAAATCTATAAATATCTTCTCCCATTTCCAAACTAGAATAGGTAAATACTACAACATACCAATTGGTTTCTGATTTTATGCCTTAACCTTCTAACAAGTTTAGAAACTTTAAACAAACTTGGATACCTTTTTTTCATACCCACCCAACAAAATTGTGATTTCAATTCCTTATAAATATTATGAATTCTAGGATGAACAACCCATTTTGAATGGTGGTAAGTATTAAAAAGTTTTCCTGAGTAACCATGGGTACAACCATTCAATTTTAGAAACAGAACACTAAAATCTCATCCATCATTCATTCCTCAATGGTCTCCCCACCATTGATTTTTGACCTCATTGCCACACAATCTGATTTGGACGTCTATTCATATTTAACCATCTCTACCAAATCAAGAAAAAAACTAGAAATAAACCTATAATATCACCTCGGTCTTCACATTCAAAGTAAATGTCATCTAGGACTGAAATCAACTGCCACTCATCTAAAGCTTTCATTTCCAAATGAGTATATGAATTTCCGTTAAATGCATCTACTATAAAATTTCCTTTTCTTGGTGTATGTATCAAGTGAAAGCCAAAAATTTGGAGATGCTCCATCTATATTCGTTGTCTCGGTTTCAAATCATGTTGTGAGAAAAATATTCTTCAGGCTCTAATGATCTGTGAAAATATTAAATTTCTCACCAAAAAGGTAATGACGCCATGTCTTCAAAATATTGAGTATGGTGGCTAGATCTAAATCATGGGTTTGGTAGTTATTATCATGATCTCATAACTAATTTGATTTATACACAAAAACATGATCTCCATGCATAAGAACACATCCCAACCTAGATTCGGAAGCATCACAATACACCACATACCCTTGTCCTGATTCTAGAAAAATAAATATTGGTGTTGATGTATGGAGAACATTAAATTCTAGAAAAGAATTTTGAAATTCCTCATCCCATTAGAATGGAACATTATTATTTTTCAAATTTTTCATAGGTTAATCTAGTCATGATAATTCATGAATAAATCATCGATAATAACCAGCTAGACCAAGGAATCTCTTTATCTCGAAGACATTCGTGGGCATTTTCAAAGAGATAATGTCCTCTATCTTTTCTAGATCCACAAAAAAATATTTTTTTAGATTATATGGTCACGGAAGTATACCTATTGTATCAAATAATCACACTTTGATATTTTGGCATATATACGATGATCCATCAAGATTCCCAACACTCTATCTAAGTGTTTCCATGCCCATCCCTTGTCCTTGAATAAATCAATATGTTATCCACAACCACCAATAAAAAATAATATATATAACACTAAAATATTGGATTTATCAATTCCATAAAAACTACCAGTGCATTCATAAAATCAAAATTCATCACCACATATTCATAATGGCCAAAAATACTTTTAAAATTTGTCTTTGAAATATCCTCATTCCTAACCTACAATTGGTGATATCCTGATCGCAAGTTATTATTAGAGGACCATTGTGATCCCCTTAATTGATCAAATAGATCATAAATGCATGGAAGTGGATACCTTTTATTTATCATAACTTGGTTAAGCTTGTGATAATCCATACACAACTAAATATTTATATTCGCCTTTATGAAAAACAATACTGGTGATGCCCATGAACATGTCCTCATCCAAATGAAAAAATTTCTTTCTAGCTCTTTCAATTGTACTTTTAATTACCTTAATTTTTTTGGTTCTGTCTGATAAGATGGAAGGGAAATAGAATTGGTCCCCAGATTGAGATTAATCATAAAACTCACTTCTCTCATAGGTGAAAACCCTAAGAAACTATTGGGAAAACATTTAGAAAATGATCAACCACTACTGGAAAAAGGTTATTCTTGATCTATTCCACAGATTCTAAATTCAACACCACTAACTGGTATGAGATTGCTCCAAATTTTGGTTCCAAAAATATCATTGTACCTTCTTTTACATTAATGTCTCCCTAAATGAGATTCTTGATGCCATCTTCAGTTGTAAAACTGACCTTTCGTGTATAATAGTCGATGTAAGCCTTAAAAATCATCAACCATCCATACCCAGGATTATGTTATAAACATGTATTTCAAGAACAAAGAAATCTAATTTCATCTGAGCTCCATCAATAGTTATAGAACATGCTCTAGACACAAACTCTTGAAATTATCTTTGACCATGAGGAGTATTAAGTTTTATCATAGATGGAATCATCTCAAATTTAAACTCAGTAAATCAATAGCAAAAGAAGAAATAAAATAATGGGATGCACCCTTACCAAACAAATATTTAATAATGATAGAATTAAAAATAAACATACCAATAATTATAGATGGTCCAGACTAATCATCCATAATAACATTTCCATATCCATATAATTTCTTACTCCCTGCACTTTGTTCTCTATTGACTTGTTGAGATTATACTGCTTGATGATTCATGGTATTCTTGAAATCACCATGTCTTGCTCTGTTTTTCTGATGAGATTGATTCTATTTTCCTCACCCCATCAATGCATACAACACCTGAGAAGTGTCCCGAACACCCAACCTCAAAGAACTATGATAATAGTGTTAAAGATTCCCCTTTTTTGCAATTTTTTCATGCTCTTGGTGGTCTTGTACACTCACTTCATGTGATAAACAAAACCACATTGAAAACAACAATCTTTAGTCATGGGTCTTAGAGGAAGATTCACTAATCCATCCATTTGATTCTGATCCATACTCCCACCTTTGAAATAGGTTCCCCTCTTCCTCTTTCTCTCATCATTACAATTCCCACCAATTCCAATTGGTATCCACATGCTTCCTCCACTCGTTTCTCCTAAGATGTACCTTTATACCACTATTTCTCTATTGACCATCTATGTATAATCTGTTATATAGAGCATGAAAATCTTTAATAGATTCTCCTGACTTAGCCCTGATTCAAATATGTGTACCATAAAGGATTCACTAGCAACAACTTCAAGTGAAAATCTCACTAAATTAAATATTTTATCTGTGTACTCTGTGAAAGAAATAGTTTCCTAATTCAAGCTAAATAATTCTATTGTTCTTGAATTCTAAATGTCTGAGGATAGAATTTCTTTTAACAATTATTCAACCCCCCCCATGAAATAGATTGCTAAAATTTAGGCTGAATTTCTAAATCCCAGCACTGGTATTCAAGATCCTCCATCATATATGACGCTGTCATGACTTTCAGTTATGTTGGTGTGATAATTAAATTGAAGATTCAATTTATCTTGTTCAAACACACCTCTTCCCTTTAGAGTTATGAATCACCCAGAAAGATGGGTAGATTGTGCATCTGGAATTGGATGAAGTGATCCACTAAACTAGGTTCATCCCTCTCATTCCAATTTTCCACAACCTGAAATACTTTTTAAATACTGTGAACTAGCTATTGGTTCACCTATGGCTCATGTGCAACCATATTCTTAGTAGCTTCTTCTAGTTGGTTCCTAAGATGAAAACTGGGTTCCATTTTCATAACAAACAACAAACACCGTAAGTTTCAATCGCTATCAACTAAATCCTTAACATTTTAAACTCTACCACATCATATTATCACAATAGTGCTTTCCAAAATCAACCATTTTTCATGCTCAACCATTTTTGAAAAATCTCCACTTTCTTTTAAAAATCAAAACATTTTCAAAATACAACAATGATGCACTTTTTCAAAATCATTCATTTGAAAACAACTTTATCAGTTTTCAAAAATAATCAAATTGCATCAAATCATTACTCAAAATAAGATATGCACTCCAAGTGGGAATTCATTTCTTTAATGTGTTACCTTCTATTCTTATTGGCTAAACCCGTGACATTGAGATATTGAAACCTATAAGTGTCTCCAAAACACTTATGTACCCAACTCCCTAGTAACTTGATGTTCATTATAGAAAAGGTTTTCTACATCTTTTTATGATCAACATTTAACATCTTGACAATCCAACACCTTTCTACCAACCCGAAATAAGGAATATACCAAAATGAATATCAACTCCAAGACTGAGATAACTGAAGAACACTTGTTAGGAAAGTATCGAAGAATTTGATACCACTTGTAAGATACCAACCCTACTCATTGGATTGAGAATATGGGAGGATGTTACTTGGCCTTAAGTGATATACCCAAGATTCCAAAGGATGGAAATAAATGTCAAGAGATTCATTTAAAATTAGGGGGTGATTTTCCTTATGCGAATAAAACAAACAACCAAACATTTCATAACAAAATAACCTAATACATGATGCATGATAACAATGAAAGATAGCTCAAATCATACAATTTATTTCAAAATCAATCTACACAAGAGTACCACATTATAAGACAATAAAACAACCAAAACTCAAAAACAACCACAACCCTGAAGCTCAGACCTACTCCTTGATCCATAAAATATCCCAAGAATCTCTAAGTACCACTAGATAAGTGTGATAATTTACCATTTCCCATGTCCTGATAAATAATATCTTCAAAAGCACCAAATATCAAAATTAGGGGTGAGTAATGAAACTCAGTAGTCTTTAACAAAATTACTTCTCTACTCACGCCTCTAGGATAGAAAAATTTAGCACATTTATATAAAACAATTTATAAAAAATGCTTAAAAAATTACTCAAAACCAAAACTATTTCTAAGAAAAATAGTTTTCCAATCCAAAACCCTTTTCCATGAAAAGAAACTAAGAATGTTTTACCAACCACTTCACAAACCATTTGGAATATCTCATTCCAAACCACACATCCAAATATTCATGTTTCATTATAAAAGTTCCATAAGAATGAGAGGTTTCTCATTAATCAACCAAGTTGTCACAAGGTAATTAAATCCCATGTGTATTTTCACCTTTGGTATCAAGGAAAAGATCATATTTCAACCAGGACTCATAATGCAATATGAACACACACCACTACGTATTCCCAACAACCATTCTAATACAATAATGACAAACCATTTCAAAGCTAAAACCATTTCAATAAAAAAACTTTTTTATTGAAAACCCTTTTTCCACAAATTGAACCAATCAACTATTTCAAAATCAACATTTTAAAATCATTTATCAAATCACTCTTCACAAAAATTTAACAATTTCACACACATCCACTAACCATCAATAAAGAAGGTTTCTGCCATGATTTTCACATAAATTTCACAATTAATTTCAATAAATTTAATCAATTTGAAACTAAACCATAATGTTATAAATATAGGAGTCAATTATGGAGCCACTTATGTAAGAACCTGGGTTTTCTTAATGGGTCAAAATCCTGACCATGTTTGAATTTTGACTCACTTCTGAGAAAAACTAGAGAAATTGGACAATTTTGGGTCAAAATTTTGAAGTTGGGGAGGTCATGTAGGTTCGCACGGTTGGTGCACGATCTGAACAAACTGTGAGGACAAACCATGCGAAGTCTCTGGGTGAGACAGTGGGCTCCGCATGGGCGGCGCACGGTTTTCCAAACCATGCGGGTTGGTCATGCGAAGTTCCTGGGTGAGGTAGTGAAAACTGCAAGGTTGACGCATAGTTTTCCAAACTATGTGGGTTAACTGTGTTGCCACTTAAAATTAGGGTTTTTAAGTTCTAGGCCACTCTAGAATTCCCATTCTCCTCATTTTCTTCCATCCACTCAGGGCTTACGTGGGGAGATCTGGCAGGACCTTCAAATCCCTCCCGGATCTTCCTCCGAACTCCGTTTTGAGCATTGTTTGATCCTTTGAGACCCCCTCGGTAAGGCCTTGATTCTTCTTGAGTCGTTATTCTTTATTTCTTTCCTAGAACGAGTTGTTTTGGTTTGACCAGTTTTGTTTCATTTGTAGATCTACCGTGTTTTAGACATAATTGGAGGCTAATATCAAAAGAGTAACATAATACTAGTACGAGGTAGGTGGTGCATACCTTCTTTTATGTTTTTGTGTGCCTTTGGGTGGCATGGCCTATGGCGCGTATTTGGGTATTTTGAGAGATTCCACAATTTATCTACTATTGAATTTTTAATTGCTTATTAGACCTATGGGATACCTTTTGTATGCCCTTTGTCCTATCTTGATTGAGCAGGGTCGGGCGAGTGGTCGTTGTTCATATGGGGCATTTTGGTCAGGGTTTCTAAAATGATAACACTTGAATTGTATTGGTTTAAACTGTTAGGGTTAGTTATTTAAACCTTGATATGAATTATTGGAGGCCTTAGAAACTTCATTTCTTGTATGGGACAACACTTTATTAGTGCAATTCATCTATTTAGATGGTTTTTCATGTTATGTGTTCGGTTTAAATGTGTTTTATATGTATTTGATGAATTGCATCTGCTGGAACCTTCGGGTTGTGATGGGCATGTCCCGGGTTACTTTGGGTGGTTTTGACCATGGGATTGGGCGTCATGGACATCAGTTTGAGGCAGTATGACTGTCAGGTTGGGCTTGGCCCAGGGTTACATTGGGTGGTTTTGACCATGGGATTGGGCGTCACGGACGTCGGCTTGAGGCAGTGCGACTGTCAAGTTGGGCATGGCCAGGGATACTGGGTTGGTGAGGCAATCACACTTGAGCGGCATGGTCGCAGGGACCCACGGTGTCAGATGTGTGGTGGCTTAGGTAAAATTTTGGTGATTACCACTCACCTTGAACTTTGAGTAGTGTGCACACATAGATCCTCTGTGATGAGGTGGTTTTGACGACTCGTGTGGGTAGAGGCCCTCATAGATGCGGTTTAGGTATTTTGGTTGGTGGTACTTGCAGTAGAAAGCCACATGGGGGTGTGGAGCCTCCAGGGGATGTCTTTGAGGCTATCAGGTTGGGGGCTGAGGCTCATCGTGATTTGAGGTCTGGTATCACTGTCCCTCCGGTTATTTATTTGTGGGCGTATATCGCCATCCCTCTGGTAACTTGATTTGAGGGAAAGTATCGTTGTCCCTCCGGCTATTTATTTAAGGGCAGTTATTGTCGTCCCTCTGGTTATTTATTTGAGGATAGGCATCATTGTTCCTCCGGGTTACTTCTTTAGTGTGCCTTCGGGACGTCGGTACTTGAGACACGAGGTGTTAAGAGGCACATGGTGTCAGGATGTTACTTCTTGGACATGCCTTTGGGACGTCGGTACTTGAGACACGAGGTGTCAGGAGGCACATGGTGCTGGGTTGTTACTTCTGGGCATGACTTTGGGGTTTTGGTACTTGAGACACAAGGTGTCAAGATGCACATGATTTCGGGTTACCCGATAGAGATTCTGGCGTTGGCCGAAGCAGGTGACCCTCCAAGGTAGCTGTTAAGCACTAGTGGAGTTTGTCTTTGCTTGTGCATTTTTCTGTTTATTGTTTGTCTTATTAATACATGTCTACTTAAACACTTATATTAGGTATTCACCATTGGGTGTTATCCTACTGAGATTTGTCTCACACCCTGCACGGGCCCTTCGGGACGCGTGCAGACTTTTTGAATTTACGTGCATGAAAGAGGCTAGCTTCAGGAGCTGGGATGCGTTAGTTGTTGCATGGAGATGGTATGGACCTTGAGGTCTTACCTAGTTGGGGTTTACTTTTTTTCTTTCTTGTATTACCAATATTACTTTTTGTAGCTACAGTTGGTTATCCATTGGCACCTTTTTATATTCAGTTATGTATGACCTATTTTGGATGCATGATTTTTTCTCAGTAGTAGTTACATGTGATCATCATGCTTTTGTGTTTGCTTTCTGCTATTGTTGTTTATATTTATTGCTTCTGATGTTTATCTATATTGATTATGCTTCCGTTCTGCAGGTCTGGTTAGAGTCTGCTGAGTCTTTTATTCCACTGCATTTTTATTATTATACTCATACCAGTACCATTATTATTCTCTAAGAGGGTATTGCCTCCCTACTATACCTAAAAGACCCTCGCTGCTAGTCGTAAGCCTTTGGCATTCAGGGAGGTGCGCCTAAGGTAGTAACATCCGACCCGTTTAGCACTGTTCGGGTGGCTTTTCGGGTTCGGTTCATTACAAAGTGGTATCAGAGAAGTTCTTGATAGGGATTTAGTAGCAGTGTTTTGCTGGCTACTAATGAGATAGAGGCTTCTCTTTTATTTCTTCTGGTTTTACTATTTTGGATATGGTAGACTGGAGATAGGTTGTTACTGGAATTGGGTTTCTAGCTTGTTCTTGGGAGCCTGCAGCCCCAGGTATGAGGGACGGACCAAGTTTGCTAATGGGTGGGAATTGTTGTTTCCTTTTGCTCAGATTATAGTTCATATTATTTCCACCTCGATGGCTCACTTGGTGTGTGATGTTTTTTATTGTGATATGTGTCCCTTGACCTGGTGTGGTAAGGGATAATTGGACCTTGGCCCGGTATGGAAAGTCTTGTTTTTTTGGATTTTGATAGGCACATTTTTAGGGTATTTTAATTTCATAACTGCACATATGATTTGTGAAGTGATAATACCGTGTGAATAAAATCAATTGTCATGATTGTGTGCTCTAAAATGTGAATTGGTTAAATTCCTGATATAATTGCTAGTTGTAAAATGTGTATTACATGCTTTATATTTTGTTAAAGTGCATGTGGCAGGATATTTGGGTCTGGATCTTATGAGAGCAGGCAGGTACTATCGGTTGAGGTGATTTTGATCACCAAAATTGGGCGACTTTGTTGTCGTTTTGAGGCAACATTGGTTGTCAGGATGGGCATGGCCCGAGGTACTTTTGATACTTGGCTCTGTTAAGGGCGGATAAGGAAGTCATGATGCCGGGATACTGTTGGGCATGGGTGTTAGTGGGGGAGAGTGAGGGTAGTAGTTATGAGCTGTCTTTTACTGCTTTCTTATCTGGGTTGAATATATATTGTTATATATATATATATATATGGGTTGTCTGACCATTTACGGTATTCAGCGGGTTCCTTTTAGCCGACTCAGATAGAGCGTCAGGCGAGTAAGGATACAGTGTCGCAGGTGCAGGATCAGGTTCATGATTCGGTACAGGTAGAGCACGAGACGCAGGTGTAGGCTTAGGGACAGGATCAGGTTCAGGATCCAGTTCAGGCAGGGCAGTAGCCAGGTTTGGCAGTGTTCAGACCATGGCCCGACAAGCAGCTCTGAGCTAGCCTAGTGCGTTTCTTGTAGGGGATTGACAGAGCCGTGCAGGGTACAGATCCATCTATGGAATATCTGACGTGGGAGTTCTAGTCGCAGCACCCACTGCTTTTTTAGGGTGAGGGTGGTTTGCAAGTGGTTGAGAATTAGATAGAGAGCATGCAGATGATCTTTGAGCACCTCGAGATGCCTCCAGGGTGGAGGGTCAAGCTGGCAACGTACATGTTGAGAGGACTGGTGAAGCATTGGTGGAATGTGTAGGTTCAGGCTCACAAATATGAGGGGAAGGCAAGGAAGGACTTCGAGGATAGGTACTTCGAGAACTTTTACCTAGAGACACTGAGGGATGAGAGATCTCAGGAGTTCTTGAGTATTCAGTAGGGAGACATTTCTATCATGGACTATGCAGTTACTTTCATTGAGTTGTCTCGCTTTGCACCGGGTATGGTAAGCAATGACGCGGCTAGGTTAAGGTGCTTCGAGGATGGCTTACGACATGCCATTCAGGTCCAGGTGAATATCTTCAGGCTTGGTTCTTTCTAAAAAGGTAGTGAACCAGGATCTCATAGAATAGGGAAACCAGAGGGATAGTATAGCATCTCGTCTTTTTATAACATAAACTTTCATTACATTACACGGAACTGAGGATCTTTAAGGTTTAGTGTCTTTGAAACCAGGAACATAATACATGAAAACAACATAAATAATTCTTCTTAAACACTTTAAAGGCTTCTCCTTAATTTCATCCTAGGTTCATTACTGTATCTCATAACCTGGGGACATACATCAAAAGAAAGGGTGAGAATAAGGCCCAGTAAGGGAAACAAGAGAAACATTTTACATGTGAACTTGAGATACTTCAATAAGGTCATGAAAACAACATTAAGGCATGAGAAAGAAATCATGATATATATCATAATAAAAATAACATTTTTCATAACTTGAAGATGTGGATGCAACATTTAATATTCACAATCATTTTGTTTCACCAAGGTCCATCCCCAAGGTGTCATAAAAAATTACCAAGGTTATTCACCAAGGTATCAGTCTAAAAAGTTATCTCTAGAGATTAAGTCTTTACCCAATGCATTGGAGCGCTATCTGGGCGCACCCTTGAAATGTCTATACTATCATGTGAGCCACATATATCATCATTAATAATTTCATAAACAACCCATATACCATAAAAGAAATGGGTTTCATTTCATAATCATAACGTTTTAAAAACTGCTTTAAAGACATGATCTTTATGTCACTTTAAACCCACGGAAAGGGAAAGAGGGTCTCATGTATGTAAATACCAGAATTTAAAATAGAACATTTTGATATATATGTGAATACCAATATAGAATAGAGATCTTTGAGTATTAAATTAATAAAATAAAAGAACTTTAGAAAAAGAGAGAGACATTTTGAGACGAAAATTCTGCAGCATAACGGCTATGTTACAGGGTTTTAGAAAACGATTAAAAGAGAGGGGACATGGGTCACCCACTCATAAATGATCTATAAAAATAGTATAGGGAAAGAATATAAAGGATATGAATCCTAGAAATGAAATTTTAAGGACATACCATTTGAAATGAAAAACATGGAAGTAAGACAAAAATAAGATTTCTCTTACAAAAATTCGGCAGCCTAACGGCGTCACTTAAACTTCAATAAAAATGATTTGATAAGATCAAATAGGGTCTCTCATCATATGATCATAAGAGATCAGTATTATAGATATAGATATCATACCCCATCATAATAAAAAAGAACTTGAAAGACTTGACATGAAAATAGAACTTGAAAAATGAGAAGGGTGAAAGAATCCCTTAAAAATTCGGCAGCCTAACGGCGTCACTTAAACATTCATAAAACAAAATGATGAGAGTAAGAGGGGATCTCTCATCATATAAAAATGAAAAGGGAAGTAAGAGGAATATAAAATAACATCCTCCCACATAAGAACATGGAGCATAAAAGGAATGACATAAAAGAGATTACTTGAAAAGAAAGAGAGAGGTCGGATCCCTTACCTTAAACGTAACTCCTAAAACTCAAATGTTGGGACCTTGAGAGGCTTGAGGGAACCTTGGGAGGACTCCTTGGGAGGTAAGGAGACCCGAACTTCGTTGATAATGGTTTTTGAGTCGAATGGACGAGAGGAGGGCTTGGTATTTATAGGGAAAGTGAGGGGACAGGGCATTAATGGCCAAGGGACACCTCACAAGTGCTTTTCTCAAAACCATGTGCTCTCCCATGGAATTTACCATGGAGTTAGACCACATGGGTCCCCCAAAACTATAATTCATAACCTTTGGTCGGCCAACCCTTAAAATATCTCATGACATCACCATGACACCACTATGATGTCATTAAACTTACTGAAACCCTAAAACTGTTTTTGTACTATTCACTAAAAATTCATCTTTCTCAGAAGATTCCCAAAATTTCACCTTAACAAAATATCAATGCTCTTATTAAAAATATGAACTCCATTTTATAAAAATAATTTTCTAAATATTTTTAATTTAATTTTTAAATAAAAACACTATTCACCAAAAATTCATTTTTTCAGAAAAAAAACCCCAAAAATTACCATAACATAATATCGGTGCTCTGAGTTCAAAAATAAAGTCCATTTTATAAAAATATTTTTCTAAATATTTTTAATTTAATTTTTAATTAAAAAACACTATTCATCCCAAAAAAACTAATACTTGACTAATAATTTGTGAAACTGTAATTTACCCATTTTATTGAATCTCGTTACTTAATCTAGGTGTCTAAATTATATTAAAACTTCCTTTGAGTGAAATTACTAATCCATTTGGTCACATTACTAATCCTAAGCGTAAAATAACTATTCAAAATTTACTATTCATCAAAAATTAAGTTGATCTTATTGGACTCCAAATTCCTTACTGAACACTTTTGTAGAAGACCATTTTTTGAAAATCATTACACATCATTAATTATTTAGGGTTTACATAAATATTTTAAAATATCTTTTTTTCGAAATTCATCAATAAAATACATCCTAAAATTATCCGGACATTTGAAATTTTACAAACATCACTAAAGAAAGAAATCTCAATTCATTCATCCCAAAGGATTACACAAAGAAGCTAGGGTCTCGTCACATAGCATCTTATAACACCGGCATATGACCTAAGTGTAAGGTGTGCTGTGGTGATAGAATATGAGGGAGGCTCAGATAACATTGCCCTAGTAGTAATCTCTACTAACTTGAACTTCTCTCGTAGGCGTTTCCGTTCAAGCTTGACATGCTGGAGTTCGGCTTGGGCTTGGTCCAAATCGAAGCCCATAGATGCCACCTCCTTCCCAAGCTCTGATAAGTGGGCCTCATAAGGTTCAAGTCTACTGGATGAAGCCATCGACTCCTCTTTCTGCATTAACCATTAACATCTCTATTAGATCGTTAAGAGTAAGTTAATATACTATTTAAAAAGTTTGGGTCGTTACATTCTTCCCCCCTTAAGAAATTTCATCCTCGAAATTTATACTTGAGGCCTAGTCGAAAAGGTGAGGGTACTTTTGCTTCATCGTTTCCTCAGGATCCCAAGTCGCTTCTTCATTTTTATGATTCCTCCACAACACTTTCACAAGGTGGGTGGTCTTGTTTCGTAGAACCTTGTCTCTACGGTCTAAGATCTCCACTGGCTGCTCCTCATAAGAGAGGTCATGTTCCAGTTGTACCACCTCTGGGTTTAGTACATGCGAAGGGTCGGGTATATACTTCTTCAAGAGAGATACATGGAAGACATTGCGAACTTGTGCTAGGTTCGGTGGAAGTGCTAGACGATAGGCCACTGCTCCTATGCAATCAAGGATTTGATAGGGGCCAATGTACCTAGGGCAGAGCTTCCCTTTCTTCCCAAACCACATGACTCTCTTCCATGGAGAAATTTGAAGGAAGACTTTGTCACCAATACCAAACTCCAAGTCCCTTCGAAGATTGTCAGCATAGCTCTTCTGCTGACTCTGAGCAGCCTTTATGTGTTGTGGGATGGCATGAACATGTTCTGTCATCTCTTGCACAAGATCAGGCCCAAGAAGCTTTCTCTCACCAGTTTCATCCCAACAAGTAGGAGTTCTACATCGCTTTCCATACAGAGCTTCATAGGGTGCCATCTGAATACTCGAATGGAAGCTGTTGTTATAGGAGAACTCAACTAATGGGAGGTGTTGATCCCATCCACCTTTAAATTCCATTGAGCATAATCTCAGCATGTCTTCGAGTGTCTGAATAGTCCTTTCAGATTGGCCATCAGTTTGAGGATGATAGGCCGTACTAAAATTCAATTCAGTTTTCAGAGCATGTTGAAGACTTCTCCAGAATTTTGATGTGAATCTTGGATCACGATCAGACACGATGGATAGTGGTACCCCATGAAACCTCGCCACTTCCTTTACGTATATCATGTCAAGTTGATCCAGAGAGAAATCTTCCCGAATAGAGATAAAATGGGCGGTCTTGGGGAGACGGTCCACAATAACCCATATCACATTGTTTCCTTTGGATGTTTTCGGGAGACCAGTTACAAATTCGATAGTGATATTATCCCACTTCCATACTGGTATAGGTAGCGGTTGTAATATCCCCTTAGGAATTTGTCATTATGCATTTACTTGCTGACACACCAGGCACCTTGTAGTGTAATCAGCAATCTCCCTCTTCATGTTATCCCACTAATAATGATCACGAAGGTCTCTATACATTTTAGTGATTCCCAGATGTATAGAGAAAGTAGAGCTATGAGCTTCATCCATCAGTTCTTTCTTTATCTCCGGAATAGATGGAACACATAGTCTTGTATGAAATTTCAATACACCTTATTGATCAATATTGAAATCAAGGAACTTCCCATCTTTTACAGCCTCCAACTTCTCCTGCAGCAAAGGATCTTCTTTTTGAGCCTTCTTGATCTTCTCTAGAAATTATGGTTGAGAAATCATTTAAGATAGGGTTGATGATGTTCCTTTCCTTATAATTCCCATGTCTAGTTTTACTAGATCTTTAATCAAGGGATCTCCTAGGATCCTCATTGTTTCCAGAACAACAGGGTCTTTCCTGCTTAACGCATCCGTGACTTTGTTTGCTCTTCCAGGGTGATAATGAATTGAACAATCATAGTCTTTAATAAGCTCCAACCATCTCCTTTGTCTCATGTTAAATTCTTTCGGTGTGAAAATATACTTTAAACTTTTGTGGTCGGTGTATATATCACATTTCTCCCCATAAAGATAGTGCCTCCATATATTTAGAGCAAAAACAACTTCTGCTAGCTCTAGATCATGCATAGGATAATTCTGCTCATGAATCTTCAACTGTCGAGATGCATAAGAAATTACCTTGTCATTCTGCATGAGGACGCACCCTAGCCCTTTTAGAGATGTATCACTAAAAATAACAAATCCTTCTCCGATAGAGGGTAGTGTTAACACAGGTGCAGTAACCAATCTCTTCTTCATCTCTTGAAAACTTTCCTCGCATTCCTTTGTCTAGATGAACTTAGCCCCTTTTTGAGTCAACTTGGTTAGTGGATTAGAAAGCCGTGAAAAGTTTTTCACAAACCTCCTATAATATCCCACTAAACCAAGAAAACTACGAGTCTCAGTTACTGTTGTGGGTTGAGGCCACTCCTCCACAACCATTGTCTTAGCAGGGTCAACTGGGATTCCTTCATTGGTTACGATGTGCCCCAAGAAAGCCACTTGTTGTAACCAAAACTCACACTTGCTGAACTTTCCAAAGAGCCTCTCCTTCCTCATAGTTTTCAAAATAACCCTCAGATGATCTTCATGCTCCTCACGACTTTTTGAATATATCAAAATATCATCAATAAAAACTACCAAAAAGTTATCAAGGTAGTTCTTAAAGACTCTATTCATCAAATCCATGAAAATAGTAGGAGCATTAGTCAAGACGAAGGGCATAACAGTAAACTCATAATGCCCATATCTTGATCGGAAGGTAGTATTTGGAATATCTTCCTTCTTCACCCTCAGTTGATGATAACCAGATCAAAGGTCAATCTTAGAGAAGAATTGAGCCCCACGAAGTTGGTCAAATAAATCATCAATTCTTGGAAGAGGGTATCTGTTCTTCACTATGATCCCGTTCAATTCTCTATAATCAATGCATAGACACATTTATCAATCCTTCTTCTTCACAAAGATAACTGGTGCTCCCCAAGGAGACACACTCGGTCGGATAAACCCCTTCTCCAACAAGTCTTGGAGTTGTTTCTTTAACTCTTCTAGCTCCACATTTTCCATTCTATATGGGGTCTTTGATATCAGTTGAGACCCAGGTATGAGTTCAATGGAGAACTCTACCTCTCTTTCTGGGGGAGGTCGAGGTAACTCCTCAGGAAATACATCCATGTATTCCTGAACAATCAGAACATCTTCAATTTGTATGCTCCCTTTTCCTTCTTCATCATCACCGATTAACTCCATAAAGAAAGCTATGGGAGTTGCTTCTAGATAGGGATCAGTTCGGGATATCTCTCCTTGGAAGATAACTGTAGGTCGTTTATTCAAGACTACTGAGATTTACTTACTTCTGCATTTTATCTTAGCATTATACTTTGAGAGCCAGTCCATCCCTAGTATAATGTCGAATTCCAACATGGGAATGACTACTGTATTTGTGATAAGATTTTGCTCACTAAAGTAAACACTAGAGTCTCTAAACATTATTGATGCATGGATAATCCCACTTGGAGTCTTGACTGACAACTCTACCTCAAGCAGTTCAGGGATTGATTCTATATTCTTTGCAAACTTGGAGGAAATAAAGGAATGCTTAGAACCAGAATCAAACAAAGTAGTTTCTAGTTTTGAGAGGACAACAAGATTACCTACTACCACGTCATTTGGAGCTTCAACTTCAGATTTTCTGATAGCAAAAGCACGACCTTGCTCCCCTGGCCTTTGCGGAGGTTGATGGTGATTCCCCTCCACTGCCCTTGGATTTGGACAGAGATTAGCATAGTGCCCAAGTTGCACACACTTGAAGAAATGGACTTCGGGTAAGGCCAGAACCATCTTTCATATGTCGTTAGTGTTGGGAAGTTGAGGCTTCACCTCACTACGACAATTCCAATCAATATGGCCTCCTCTTCCACACTTGTAGCACTTGCCACTTCCGACCAAGCAGTTCCCCGGATGCTTCTTCCCACATTTATTGCATGTGGTAAGTTGCATTTGCTTTCCACCTCTTCCCTGATCAAAAGTCTTCCCTAAACTCAGCTCCAACGATCTCTTCTTTTCATTTGATTTATGAGACCACTGTGTCTCACCCAACTCTAGCTCAACTTTCATTGCACTCCACACGATCTCCTCATATCTATCGTAGTCTCGGTTGGACAAATTCTTCCGCAGATGAGGTCTCAGTCCACCAAAAAATCTATCAACCTTCCCACTTGGATCCATGACAAACCTAGAGGTATATCGTGAAATTCTGGTGAATTTCATCTCATAGCTTCCGACAGATTCGTTCTCCTTCTACTTCAACTCGAGAAACTCTTTCTCCATTCTCGTTCTCATGGAATGAGGGAAATACTTATTAAAGAATATTACCAAGAACTCTTCCCACTCCATAGCTTCCATCTATCCTCTAGGCTTTGTGTTTTTGACCAGTGATGACCACTGATCAGCTTCTCCCTCTAGGCAGTAAACAGCAAGGGTGAATTTTTCTTGTTCCGAAAAAAGGAGTACAGAAAAGATCTTTTCAATGGAGCTTATCCATTGTTCCACAACCAAAGGGTCAGTAGATCCACTGAATTTTGGTGGTCGTTAACACCTGAAGGACTCAACAGAGTGTTGTTCCCTTCGTGGTGATATCGGCCTCTCAGCTTGATTCAAGTTATTACTCATAACTTGAGTCAGTTAGTTCATCATTCGCATGAATGTTTCCATTCTGGCTTCCATCGGAGGGCCGTCAGCACATGGTTTATTGCTGTCACCATCTGCACGGTTCCTCCTATTTCTCGCCATTTTCTAAAAGAATAAAACTTTAGTGAGAAACTTATTTCATTTATGAATCTTTTAACTAAGACTTCATTCTTAGACAATTACATTTCTCTATAATTCCTTCATAATGATTCATAAAAAGCTTGTGATTAACCAAACATATCCCCTGGGAGTGTCGTAACCAAGAGTGCAGCAAGGCCCGTTATCATGCACTAGTTCCCGTTCGAGTCTAGCTCAAAGTGGTGTTTTCGGGTTTTACCCCTATGTACATTTGTGCCAGAGCCGCCTCTACCTGCTCGTATCCAGATATGGATGTATTTTTTTGATAAACCACTTACTCAATACTTACCAAAATACCAGGAAGTTTTCCTATATCTAAACATTTCTATAGGGTTCTTCCTAAAGTTTTTATATCCTAATTTCCACAAATAACTAAACCATTCTTTGATACCAACTATAGTATCCCGTCTTTTTATAACATAAACTTCCATTACATTACACGGAACTGAGGATCTTTAAGGTTTAGTGTCTTGGAAACCAGGAACATAATACATGAAAACAACATAAAGCATTCTTCATAAACACTTGAAAGTATTATCCTTAAGTTCATCCTATGTTCATTACTACATCTCATAACCTAGGGACATACATCAAAAGAAAGGGTGAGCAGAAGGCCCAGTAAGGGAAACAAGAGAAACATTTTACATGTGAACTTGAGATACTTCAATAAGGTCATGAAAAGAACTTTAAGGCATGAGAAAGAAATAATGAGATATATCATAATAAAAATAACATTTTTCATAACTTGAATATGTGGCTGAAACATTTAATATTGACAATCATTTTGTTTCACCAAGGTCTATCCCTAAGGTGTCATTAAAAATTACCAAGGTTATTCACCAAGGTATCAGTCTAAAAAGTCATCTCTAGAGATAAAGTCTTTACCCAATGCATTGGAGCGCTATCTAGGCGCACCCTTGACATGTATTTACTATCATGTGAGCCACATATATCATCATCAATAATTTCATAAACAAGCCATATAGCACAAAATAAATGGGTTTCATTTCATAATCATAATGTTTTAAAAACTGTTTTAAAGACATGATCTTTATGTCACTTTAAACCCACGGAAAGGGAAAGCGGGTCTCATGTATGTAAATACCAGAATTTAAAATAGAACATTTTGATATATATGTGAATACCCATATAGAAGAGAGATCTTTAAGTATTAAAATAATAAAATAAAATAACTTTATAAAAAGAGAGACATTTTGAGACGAAAATTATGCAGAATAATGGCTACGTTACAGGGTTTTAGAAAACATTGAAAAGAGAGGGGACATGGGTCACCCACTCATAAATGATCTATAAAAATAGTATAGGGACAGAATATAAAGGATATGAATCCTGGAAATGAAATTTGAAGGACAAACCATTTGATATGAAAAACATGGAAGTAAGACAAAAATAAGATTTCTCTTATAAAAATTCGGCAGCCTAACGGCGTCACTTAAACTTCAATAAAAATGATTTGACAAGATCAAATAGGGTCTCTCATAATATTATCATAAGAGATCAGTATGATAGATATATATATCATACCCCAACATAATAAAAAGGAACTTGAAAGACTTGACATGAAAATAGAACTTGAAAAAGGAGAAGGGTGAAAGAATCCCTTAAAAATTTGGCAGCCTAACGGTGTCACTTAAACATTCATAAAACAAAATTATGAGAGTAAGATGGGATCTCTCATCATATAAACATGAAAAGGGAAGTAAGAGGAATATAAAAGAACATCCTCCCACATAATAACATGGAGCATAAAAGGAATGACATAAAAGAGATTACTTGAAAAGAAAGAGAGAGGTCGGATCCCTTACCTTAAACGTAACTCCTAAAACTCAAAGGTTGGGACCTTGAGAGGCTTGAGGGAACCTTGGGAGGACTCCTTGTGAGGCAAGGAGACCATAACTTCGTTGAGGATGGTTTTTGAGTCGAATGGATGATAGGAGGTCTTGGTATTTATAGGGAAAGTGAGGGGACAAGGCATTAATGGCCAAGGGACACCTCACAAGTGCTTTTCTCAAAACCATGTCCTCTCCCATGGAATTTACCATGGAGTTAGGCCACATGGGGACCCCAAAACAATAATTCATCACCTTTGGTTGTCAAACCCTTAAAATATCTCATGAAATCACCGGGACACCACCATGATGTCATTAAACATACTGAAACCCTAAAACTGTTTTTTTTACTATTCACTGAAAATTCATCTTTCTCAGAAAAATCCCAAAATTTCACCTTTACCAAATATTTATGCTCCTATTACAAATATGAACTCCATTTTATAAGAATAATTTTCTAAATATTTTTAATTTAATTTTTAAATAAAAAAACTATTCACCGAAAATTCATTTTTTCAGAAAAAACCCCAAAAATTACCATAACATAATATCGGTGCTCTGAGTTCAAAAATAAAGTCCATTTTATAAAAATATTTTTCTAAATATTTTTAATTTAATTTTTAATTAAAAAAACTATTGATCCCAAAAAACTAATACTTGAATAATAATTTGTGAAACTGTTATTTACCCATTTATTGAATCTCATTACTTAATCTAGGTGTCTAAATTATGATAAAACTTCCTTTGAGTGAAATTACTAATCCATTTGGTCACATTACTAATCCTAAGTGTAAAATCACTATTCAAAATTTACTATTCATCAAAAATTAAGTTGATGTAATTGGACTCCAAATTCCTTACTGAACACTTTTGTAGAAGACCGTTTTTTGAAAATCATTACACATCATTAATTATTTAGGGTTTACATAAATATTTTAAAATATCTTTTTTTCAAAATTAATCAATAAAATACATCCAAAAATTATCCGGACATTTTAAATTTCGCAAACATCACTAAAGTAAGAAATCTCAATTCATTCATCCAAAAGGATTACACAAAGAAGCTAGGGTCTCGTCACATAGCCCCTTATAACACCGGCATATGACCTAAGTGTAAGGTGTGCTATGGTGAGAGAATCTGAGGGAGGCTCAGATAACATTGCCCTAGTAGTAATCTCTACTAACTTGAACTTCTCCCGTAGGCATTTCCGTTCAAGCTTGACACGCTAGAGTTCTGCTTGGGCTTGGTCCAAAGCGAAGCCCAAAGATGCCACCTCCTTCCCAAGCTCTGATAAGTGGGCCTCATAAGGTTCCAGTCTACTAGATGAAGCCATCAACTCCTCTTTCTGCATTAACCATTAACATCTCTCTTAGATCGTTAAGAGTAAGTTAATATACTATTTAAAAATTTTGGGTCGTTACATTCTTCCCCCCTTAAGAGATTTCATCCCCGAAATTTATAATTGAGGCCTAGTCGAAAAGGTGAGGGTACTTTTGCTTCATCATTTCCTCAGGCTCCCAAGTCGCTTATTCATATTTATAATTCCTCCACAACACTTTCACAAGGTGGGTAGTCTTGTTTCATAGAACCTGGTCTCTACATTCTAATATCTCCACTGGATGCTCCTCATAAGAGAGGCCATGTTCCATTTGTACCACCTCTGGGTTCAGTACATGCGAAGGGTCGGGTATGTACTTCCTCAAGAGAGATACATGGAAGACATTGTGAACTTGAGCTAGGTTCGGTGGAAGTGCTAGATGATAGGCCATTGCTCCTCTGCGATCAAGGATTTCATAGGGGCCAATGTACCTAGGGTTGAGCTTCCCTTTCTTCCCAAACCGCATGACTCTCTTCCATGGAGAAATTTGAAGGAAGACTTTTTCACCAACACTATACTCCAAGTCCCTTTGACGATTGTCAGCATAGCTCTTCTGCCGACTCTGAGCAGCCTTTATGTGTTGTTGGATGGCATGAACTTGTTTAGTCATCTCTTGCACAAGATCAGGCCCAAGATGCTTTCTCTCACCAGTTTCATCCCAACAAGAAGGAGTTCTGCATCGCTTTCCATACAGAGCTTCATAGGGTGCCATCTGAATACTCGAATGGAAGTTGTTGTTATAGGAGAACTCAACTAATGGGAGGTGTTGATCCCATCCACCTTTAAATTCTATTGGTCATAATCTCAGCATGTCATCGAGTGTCTGAATAGTCCTTTCAGATTGGCCATCAGTTTGAGGATGATAGGCCGTACTAAAATTCAATTCAGTATTCAAGAGCATGTTGAAGACTTCTCCAGAATTTTGATGTGAATCTTGGATCACAATCTGACATGATGGATAGTGGTACCCCATGCAGCCTCGCCACTTCTTTTATGTGTATCTTGGCAAGTCGATCCAGAGACAAATCTTCTCGAATAGAGATAAAATGGGCGGTCTTGGTGAGACGGTCCACAATAACCCATATAGCATTGTTTCCTTTGGATGTTTTCAGGAGACCAGTTATAAATTCCATAGTGATATTATCCCACTTCCATACTGGTATGGGTAGCGGTTGTAATATCCCCTTAGGAAGTTGTCGTTCTGCCTTTACTTGCTGACACACCAGGCACCTTGTAGTGTAATCAGCAATCTCCCTCTTCATGTTATCCCACCAATAATGATCACAAAGGTCTCTATACATTTTAGTGCTTCCCGGATGTATAGAGAAAGTATATCTATGAGCTTCATCAATCAGTTCTTTCTTTATCTCTGGAATAGATGGAACACATAGTCTTGTACAAAATTTCAATACACCTTCTTAATCAATATTGAAATCAGGGAACTTCCCATCTTTTACAGCCTCCAACTTCTCCTACAGCAAAGGATCTTATTTTTGAGCCTTCTTGGTCTTCTCTAGTAATGATGGTTGAGAAATCATTTGGGATAGGGTTGATGATGTCCCTTTCCTTATAATTCCCATGTTCAGTTTTACTAGATCTTTAATCATGGGATCTCCTAGGATCCTCATTGTTGCCAGAACAGCAGGTTCTTTCCTGCTTAACGCATCCGCGACTTTGTTTGCTCTTCTAGGGTGATAATGAATTGAACAATCATAGTCTTTAATAAGCTCCAACCATCTCCTTTGTCTCATGTTCAATTCTTTCTGTGTGAAAATATACTTTAAACTTTGGTGTTCGGTGTATATATCACATTTCTCCCCATAAAGATAGTGCCTCTATATCTTTAGAGCAAAAACAACTGTCCCTAGCTCTATATCATGTGTAGGATAATTCTGCTCATGAATCTTCAACTGTCGAGATGCATAAGCAATTACCTTGTCATTTTTCATGAGGACGCACCCAATCCCTTTCAGAGATGCATCGCTAAAAATAACGAATCCTTCTCCGATAGAGGGTAGTGTCAACACAGGTGCAGTAACCAATATCTTCTTCAGCTCTTGGAAACTTTCCTCGCATTCCTTTGTCCAGATGAACTTAACCCCTTTTCGAGTCAACTTGGTTAGTGGATTAGAAAGCTGTGAAAAATTTTTCACAAACCTCCTATAATATCCCGATAAACCAAGGAAACTATGAGTCTCAGTTACTGTTGTGGGTTGAGGCCACTCCTCCACAACTATTTTCTTAGCAGGGTCAACCGAGATTCCTTCATTGGTTACGATGTGCCCCAAGAAAGCCACTTGTTGTAACCAAAAATCACACTTACTGAACTTTCCAAAGAGCCTGTCTTTCCGCAGAGTTTTCAAAATAACCCTCAGATGATCTTCATGCTTCTCATGACTTTTTGAATATATCAAAATATCATCAATAAAAACTACCAAAATTTTATTAAGGTAGTCTTTAAAGACTCTATTCATCAAATCCATGAAAATAGCGGGAGCATTAGTTAAGCCGAAGGGAATAACAGTAAACTCATAATGCCTATATCTTGATCGGAAGGCAGTCTTTGGAATATCTTCCTTCTTCACCCTCAGTTGATGATAACCAGATTGAAGGTCAATCTTAGAGGAGAATTGAGCCCCACGAAGTTGGTCAAATAAATCATCAATTCTTGGAAGAGGGTATCTTTTCTTCACTGTGATCCCGTTCAGTTCTCTATAATCAATGCATAGACGCATTGATCCATCCTTCATCATTACAAAGAGAACTGGTGCTCCCCAAGGAGACACACTCGGTCGGATAAACCCCTTCTCCAACAAGTCTTGGAGTTGTTTCTTTAACTCTTCTAGCTCCACATTTTCCATTCTATATGGGGTCTTTGATATCGGTTGAGACCCAGGTATGAGTTCAATGGAGAACTCTACCTCTCTTTCTGGGGGAGGTCCAGGTAACTCCTCAGGAAATACATCCATGTATTCCTGAACAATCAGAACATATTCAATTTGTATTCTCCCTTTTCCTTCTCCATCATCACCGATTAACTCCATAATGAAAGATATGGGAGGTTCTTCTAGATAGGGATCAATTCGGGATATCTCTCCTTGGAAGATAACGGTAGGTCGTTTATTCAAGACTACTGATATTTCCTTACTTCTGCATTTGATCATAGAATTATACTTTGAGAGTTAGTCCATCCCTAGTATAATGTCAAATTCCAACATGGGAATGACTACTAGATTTGCGATAAGATTGTGCTCACTAAAGTAAACACTAGAGTCTCTAAACACTGTTGATGCATGGATACTCCCACTTAGAGTCTTGACTGACAACTCTACCTCAAGCAGTTCGGGGATTGATTCTATATTCTTTGCAAACTTGGAGGAAATAAAGGAATGCGTACAACCAGAATCAAACAAAGTAGTTGCTAGTTTTGAGAGGACAACAAGAGTACCTGCTACCACATCATTCGGAGCTTCAACTTCAGTTGTTTTGATAGAAAAAGCACGAACACTCTCCCATGGCCTTTACTAAGGTTGATGGTGATTCCCCTCCACTGTCCTTGGATTTGGACAGAGATTAGCATAGTGCCCAAGCTGCCCACACTTAAATCAATGGACTTCGGGTAAGGCTAGAATCATCTTTCCTCTGTCATTAGTGTTGGGGAGTTGAGGCTTCACCTCACTACGACAATTCCGAGCAATATGGCCTCCTCTTCCACACTTGTAGCACTTCCCACTTCCGACCAAGCAGTTCCCCGGATGCTTCTTCCCACATTTATTGCATTTGGTAAGTTGCATTTTCTTTCCACCTCTTCCCTGATCAAAAGTCTTCCCTAAAATCGGCTCCAATGATCTCTTCTTTTCATTTGATTTATGAGACCACTGTGTCTCACCAAACTCTAGCTCTACTTTCATTGCACTCCGCACAATCTCCTCATATCTATCGTAGTCCCGGTTGGCTAAATTCTTCTGTAGATGAGGTCTCAGTCCACCGAAAAATATATCAACCTTCCCAATTGGATCCATGACAAAGCTAGAGGTATATCGTGAAAGTCGTTTGAAGTTCATCTCATAGCTTCCGACAGATTCGTTCTCCTTCTGCTTCAGCTCGAGAAACTCTTTCTCCATTCTCGTTCTCATGGAACGAGGGAAATACTTAATAAATAATATTCCCCGGAACTCTTCCCACTCCATAGCTTCCATCTCTCCACTATGATTCATGTTTTTGACTAGTGACCACCACTGATCAGCTTCTCCCTCCAGGCAGTAAACAGTAAGGGTGACTTTTTCTTGTTCTAAACAAAGGAGTACAGAAAAGATCTTTTTAATGGAGCTTATCCATTGTTCCGCAACCAATGGGTTAGTAGACCCACTGAATGTTGGTGGTCGTTGACGCATGAAGGACTCAACAGAGTGTTGTTCCCTTCGTGGTGAGATCGACCTCTCAGCTTGATTCAAGTTATTACTCATAACTTGAGCCAGTTGGTTAATCATTCGCATGATGTTTTCCATTACGACTTCTATCAGAGGGCCATCAGCACATGGTGTATTGCGGTCAACATCTGCACGGTTCCTCCTATTGCCCTCCATTTTCTACAAGAATAAAACATTAGTGAGAAACTTATTTCATTTATGAATCTTTTAACTAAGACTTCATTCTTAGAAAATTACATTTCTCTATAATTCCTTCATAATGATTCATAAAAAGCTTGTGATTAACCAAACATATCCCTCAGGAGTGTCGTAACCAAGAGTGCAGCAAGGCCCGTTATCATGCACCAGTTCCCGTTCGATTCTAGCTCAAAGCGGTGTTTTCGGGTTTTACCCCTATATACATTTGTGCCAGAGCTGCCTCTACCTGCTCATATCCAGACAGGGATGTATTTGTTTGATAAACCACTTACTCAATACTTACCAAAATACCAGGAATTTTTCCTATATTTAAACTTTTCTATAGGGTTCTTCATAAAGTTTTTATATCCTAATTTCCACAAATAATTAAACCATCCTTTGATACCAACTATAGAATCTCGTCTTTTTATTACATAAACTTCCATTACATTACATGGAACTGAGGATGATTAAGGTTTAGTGTCTTGGAAACCAGGAACATAATACATGAAAACAACATAAACCATTCTTCTTAAACACTTGAAAGGATTCTCCTTAAGTTCATCCTAGGTTCATTACTGCATCTCATAACCTGGGGACATACATCAAAAGAAAGGGTGAGCAGAAGGGCCAGTAAGGGAAACAAGAGAAACATTTTACATGTGAACTTGAGATACTTAAATATGGTCATGAAAAGAACTTTAAGGCATGAGAAAGAAATCATGAGATATATCATAATAAAAATAACATTTTCCATAACTTAAAGATGTGGATGCAACATTTAATATTGACAATCATTTCGTTTCACCAAGGTCCATCCCCAAGGTGTCATTAAAATTTACCAAGGTTATTCACCAAGGTATCAGTCTAAAAAGACATCTCTAGAGATTAAGTCTTTACCCAATGCATTTGAGCGCTATCTGGGCGCACCCTTAAAATGCCTTTACTATCATGTGAGCCACATATATCATCATCAATAATTTCATAAACAACCCATATATCATAAAAGAAATGGGTTTCATTTCATAATCATAACGTTTTAAAAATTGCTTTAAAGGCATGATCTTTATGTCACTTTAAACCCACGGAAAGGGAAAGCGGGTCTCATTTATGTAAATAAAAGAATTTAAAATAGAAAATTTTGATATATATGTGAATACCCATATATAAGAGAGATCTTTGAGTTTTAAATTAATAAAGTAAAATAACTTTAAAAAAAGAGAGAGACATTTTGAGACGAAAATTATGCAGCATAACGGCTACGTTACAGGGTTTTAAAAAACATTGAAAAGAGAGGGGACATGGGTCACCCACTCATAAATGATCTATAAAAATAGTATAGGGACAGAATATAAAGGATATGAATCCTGGAAATGAAATTTGAAGCACATACCATTTGAAATGAAAAACATGGAAGTAAGACAAAAATAAGATTTCTCTTATAAAAATTTGGCAGCCTAATGGCGTCACTTAAACTTCAATAAAAATGATTTGACAAGATCAAATAGGGTATCTCATCATATGATCATAATAGATCAGTATGATAGATCTAGAGATCATACCCCAACATAATAAAAAGAAACTTAAAAGACTTGACATGAAAATAGAACTTGAAAAATGAGAAGGGTGAAAGAATCCCTTAAAAATCCGGCAGCCTAACGGCGTCACTTAAACATTCATAAAACAAAATGATGAGTGTAAGAGGGTATATCTCATCATATAAACATGAAAAGGGAAGTAAGAGGAATATAAAAGAACATCCTCCCACATAAAAACATGGAGCATAAAAGGAATGACATAAAAGAGATTACTTGAAAAGAAAGAGAGGTCGGATCCCTTACCTTAAATGTAACTCCTAAAACTCAAAGGTTGGGACCTTGAGAGGCTTGAGGGAACCTTGGGAGGACTCCTTGGGAGGTAAGGATACCAGAATTTTGTTGACTATGGTTTTTGAGTCGAATGGATGAGATGAGGGCTTGGTATTTGTAGGGAAAGTGAGGGGACAAGGCATTAATGGCCAACGGACACCTCACAAGTGCTTTTCTCCAAACCATGTGCTCTCCCAGGGAATTTACCATGGATTTAGGCCACATGGTGCCCCCAAAGCAATAATTCATCACCTTTGGTCGGCCAACCCTTAAAATATCTCATGACATCACCATGACACCACTATGATGTCATTAAACATACCGAAACCCTAAAACTGCTTTTTTTACTATTCACTAAAAATTCAACTTTCTTAGAAAAATCCCAAAATTTCACCTTAACAAAATATCGATGCTCTTATTACAAATATGAACTCCATTTTATAAAAATAATTTTCTAAATATTTTTAATTTAATTTTTAAATAAAACACTATTCACCGAAAATTTATTTTTTCAGAAAAACCCCCAAAAATTACCATAACATAAAATCGGTGCTCTGAGTTCAAAAATAAAGTCCATTTTATAAAAATATTTTTCTAAATATTTTTAATTTAATTTTTAATTAAAAAACACTATTCATCCCAAAAAACTAATACTTGACTAATAATTTGTGAAACTGTTATTTACCCATTTTATTGAATCTCATTACTTAATCTGGGTGTCTAAATTATATTAAAACTTCCTTTGAGTGAAATTACTAATCCATTTGGTCACATTACTAATCCTAAGCGTAAAATCACTATTCAAATTTACTATTCATCAAAAATTAAGTTGATCTTATTGGACTCCAAATTCCTTACTGAACACTTTTGTAGAAGACCATTTTTTCAAAATCATTACACATCATTAATTATTTAGGGTTTACATAAATATTTTAAAATATCTTTTTTTCAAAATTCATCAATAAATACATCCTAAAATTATCCGGACATTTGAAATTTCACAAACATCACTAAAGGAAGAAATCTCAATTCATTCATCCCAAAGGATTACACAAAGAAGCTAGGGTCTCGTCACATAGCCCCTTATAACACCGGCATATGAACTAAGTGTAAGGTGTGCTATGGTGAGAGAATCTGAGGGAGGCTCAGATAACATTGCCCTAGTAGTAATCTCTACGAACTTGAACTTCTCCCGTAGGCGTTTCCGTTCAAGCTTGACACGCTGGAGTTCGGCTTGGGCTTGGTCCAAAGCGAAGCCCAAAGATGCCACCTCCTTCCCAAGCTCTGATAAGTGGGCCTCATAAGGTTCGAGTCTACTGGATGAATCCATCAACTCCTCTTTCTGCATTAACCATTAACATATCTATTAGATCGTTAAGAGTAAGTTAATATACTATTTAAAAAGTTTGGGTCGTTATAGATAGGCCCTAGGTTAGATGAGAGACACCTTCTGGTGACAGTTCAGATAGTAGGAAGTGAGGGCGGGATGAGTTCTAGTAGGGCAGTCAGGCCAAGGACTCAGCTAGACCACCTCATTGTAGTTCTTCAGTGATTTTCTTTCATTGTGGACAACCGGTACATTTTTAGACTTAGTGTGATAGGCCTCCAAAGGAGTGTCAGGCATGTGGGCAGGTTGGGCATCTAGATAGGTTCTACAGGCAGCCTTCTCAGACAGCCAGCAGGCAGGGACCAGGACAAATGGTGGCATCTGGAGTTGGTTTATGTTCGATACTAGGAGAGGGTAGCCGAGGCTCAGCTACACATGGAGGACGTGACAGAGATAGTGGGATCCAGTTGAGGGCTCAGTGGCCGGTGACTGCAGAAGCACCGCAGGGAGGTCAGGCATCAGGAAGTCGTGTTTCAGGCCAGGTGCACACTGTGGTGCTACCCAAGGCTGATCAGGCTGGTGACTCAACGACAGTTAGAGGTACACCAAAGGTGTGGCCGTGATTTCCTTGTTCTCTGTTGGCATGACCTATAGAGGCATGTCCATTTTGAGTGCACGAGGTGCGTAGGATTTATGTGGACTGACTATATACTGGTTAGTGGGTTTGGCACCATCTCAGGTGCATGATATAATTTATATATATATGTATGAGTTTCCAAGGGCATCGGGGCATTGAAGATGCGGGTTACTTGAGGTGTCATGGGCATCGGGGCATCAAGGATGTGGGTTACTTGAAATTTCATGGGCACCGAGGAATTGAGGATGTGGGTTACTTGAGGTGCTAGGCACCATGTTCATTTTGAGCATCCATGGGATGCAGGATCTCATGGATGCAGACACCAATGTGGTGCAGGATACATTTGGGTGTCGAAAACGACACATGAGCTCCAATGAGTGGTAGGGGTGACGATGCGTCATGGGAGGAACTTGATTCCATAACACAGGTTTGCAAACCATTTCTTGTTCTGAGTTTTTTCTAGTTGAGACCGAGTTAGGTGATTCCTAAGGTGGGGAGCCCCTTGAGGAATTTAGCCAGAACCTTGTGATCGGGGAAGTTCGGATTTCTTTGATTGGGGTGGTATGTTCGGTGCCATATCCGGGTTTCATTTAATAGCTCAGGGATGAGCTATGTTAAGGTGGAGAGATTGTAAGAACCCGGGATTTTAGAACGGGTCAAAATCTCAACCTTGTTTGAATTTGTACTCGCTTCTAAAAAAAATCTAGAGAAATTGGACAATTCTGGGTCAAAATTTTGAAGTTGGGGAGGTCGTGTAGGTGTGCACGGTTGGCGCACGTTCTGAAAAAACCATGCAGACAAACCGTGCAAAGTCTCTGGGTGAGATAGTGGGCTCCGCATGGGCGGCGCAGGGTTTGCCAAACCGTGCGGGTTGGCCATGAGAAGTTCCTGGGTGAGGCAGTGGTAACCACATGGTTGGTGCACGGTTTTCCAAATCGTGAGGGTTAACCATACGACCACTTAAAATTAGGGTTTTTAAGTTTCAGGCCACTCGGGAATTCTTATTCTCCCCTTTTTCTTCCATCCACTCGGGGCTTATGCAGGGAGAGCCAGCTGGACCTTCAAATCCCTCTTGGATCTTCATCTGAACACCATTTCGAGTACTGTTTGATCCGTTGGAACACCCTCGGTAAGGACTTGATTCCTCTTGATCCATTATTCTTGATTTCTTTTTTAGATTGATTTTTTTTGGTTTGATAGGTTTTGTTTCTTTTGTAGATCTACCGCATTTTAGACCTAATTGGAGGCTGATATCGAAGGAGTAACATCATACTTGTACAAGTTAGGTGGTGCATACCTTCTTTCTTGTTTTCGTGGACCTTTGGGTGGCGCAACCTATGTCGCGTATTTGTGTATTTTGAGAGAGACCCTAATTTATCTTCTATTGCATTTTAAATTGCTTATTAGACCTATGGGATACCTTGGGTATGCCCTTTGTCCTATCTTGATTGAGCAAGGTCGGGCGAGAGTTCGTTGCTCAGATGGGTCATTTTGGCCGAGGTTTCCAAAATGATAACACTTGAATTGTATTGGTTTAAACTATTAGGTTTAGTTATTTAAACCTTGATATGAATTTTTGGAGACCTTAGAAACTCAGTGCTAGTATGGGAAAAAACTTGCTCAGCACAATTCATCTCTTTAGATGGTTTTTCCTGTTATGTGTTCTGTTTAAATGTGTTTTATATGTATTTTCTGAATTGCATTTGCTAGAACCTTCAGGTTGTGATGGGAATGGCTCAGGTTACTTTTGGTGGTTTTGACCACGGGATTGGGCATCATGGATGTCGGTTTGAGGCGGTACAACTGTCAGGTTGGGCTTGACCCGGGGTTACTTTGGGTGGTTTTGACTGTAGGATTGGGCGTCATGGACGTTGGCTTGAGGCAGTGCAACTGTCAGGTTGGGCATGGCCTAGTTTACTAGGATGGAGAGGCCATCAGACTTGAGTGGCATGGTCGCAGGGACACGAGGTGTCATATGTGTGGTGGATTAGGTGCTATTTTGGTGATTACCACTCACCCGAAACTTTTAGTAGTGTGCACACATAGATACTCTGTGATGAGGTGGTTTTGACCACTCGTGTGGGTAGAGGCCCTCATAGATGTCGTTTAGGTATTGTGGTTGTGGGTTCTTGTCGTAGAAAGCCACGTGGAGGTGAGGAGCCTCCAAGGGATAGCTTTGAGGCTACCGGGTTGGGAGTTGAGGCTCGTTGTGATTTAAGGGCAGGTATCATTGTCCCTCTGGTTATTTATTTGAGGGCGGATATCGTCATCCCTCCAGTTACTTGATTTGAGGGTAGGTATCGCTATCCCTCTAGATATTTATTTGAGGTCAGGTATCGTTGTCCCTCTGGTTATTTATTTGAGGACAGTCATCGTTGTTCCTCCGGGTTACTTCTTGGGCGTTTCTTCGGGACATTGGTACTTGAGACACGAGGTGTCAGGAGGCACATGGTGTCGGGTTGTTACTTCTTGGGCATGCCTTCGGGACATCGGTACTTGAGACACGAGGTGTCAGGAGGACATTGGTGTTGGGTTGTTACTTCTGGGCATGCCTTTGGGACATCAGTACTTGAGACACAAGGTGTCAGGAGGCATGTGGTGCTGAGTTACATGACAGAGATTCCGACGTTGGCCAAAGCAGGTGACCCTCCATGGTGGCTGCTAAGCACCAGTGGTGTTTGTCTTTATTTGTGCACTGTTTTGTTTACTGATTTTCTTATAAATACATGCATGATTAGACACTTATATTAGGTACGTACCATTGGGTGGTATCCTACTAAGATTTGTCTCACACCCTGCATGGGCCCTTCGGGACGCGTGCATACTTTAGGGATTTACGTGCATGAAATAGGCCAGCTTCAGGAGCTGGGTTGTGTTAGTTGTTGAATGGAGATAGTATGGAGTTTGAGTTCTTACCTAGCTGGGGTTTTCTTTGTTTTGTTTTCTTTCCTGTATCAGCATGCATATTTGTTGTAGCTACAGTTGGTTAGCCATTGGAACCTTTTTATATTCAGTTATGTATGACCTGTTTTGAATGCATGTTTGTTGCTCAGTAGTCATTACATGTGATCAGCATGCTGTTGTGTTTACTTTCCGCTACCGTTGTTTATATTTATTTCTTCCGCTATTTATCTATATTTATTATGCTTCTGTTCTGCAGGTCTGGTTCAAGTCTTCTGAGTCTTTTATTCCACTATATTTTTATTATTATACATGGACTAGTACCATTATTATCCTCCGAGAGGGTATAGCCTCCCCACTATACCTAAAAGACCCTCTCTCTTAGTCAGCAGCCTTTGGCATTCGGGGAGGTGTGCCTAAGGTAGTAACACCCGACCCGTTTAGCACTGTTCGAGTGGTTGTTCAGGTCTGGGTCGTTACAACTTACCTCGGAAAAATTGGTGAAAATGGAAAATAAAAAAAATTCCATGAAAGGGGCCATATCTCCAAAAAAAATACCTTAGATCTCTTTCCATAGAAACAAAATTTCCAAATCTAATCATATATGGTATCCAATTCCTTATATCTATCCATAATAGACATAGATCTAAGAAAATTATAGAGAGGGAGAAGTAGATCTATGGAAAACCAAGGTAAACTACTAAGAAAAAAAGACTTTTTGTTAGAATCCATCTTCAAAGCACCAAGAGAATCCTTCATATTCCCTTCAGATTGATGGTAGAAGCCTTCTAAGCCTTTTATAGGAAGAAATCCCCAGTTAGGGACAGTTTGGGGAAAGAAAGAGTGGTTAAAACAAAAAAACCAACATATATCCAATATTTGTGGATCTATTTTTTAACCCATGCATGGATAGTTTCATGGTTAGGCAACTCATGCACTAACCATGTGCCAACTACTTCCTCTAGTGGAACCTCATAGTTGGTCGCATAGTTTCCAAACTGTGTGCCAATTATTCCAAATCCCACTATCCAGCTTTAAATGGTTTCTACTCAGTGGTCGCATGGTTTTTCAAAAATGTGCTCCTTAATTGTGTTCCTACCTAGATCCCTCTATATCATTGTGCATGGTTTCCTAGGGAAGTTTCATGGTTTCCTCTAATTGTAAACCAATCATGAACCATTATAAATCCCCAAAAATATTCCAAAAAGGTATTTAAACCCTATCAAACTTCACCCAAACACTTTATATACTTAAAATACAGAAAATAAGGGTTACTTACTTAAAACTGGGGGTGGTACATATGTAAAATATTTGATAACCATTCAAAGATTAGAATATATGTTGAGATATTGATCTATTGATTTCAAATGATATTGGGATCAAAAATTTCCTCTAGTTCATTTATCTGGTAATAATATATTTCTCTCAATAATTTAAAAGGATATTTATGAAGCCCTATATAAAAAGAAATGCAGAAATCCTACATATTGAGATGAAATTATAGAACATAAACTATTGGGACCTAAGATAGCTGAGGAAATGGTAGAGAAATTTGTATAAAATCAACAATAGTTCAGGGCGGTTTAGAGTCTATATAATAGTTATGTTGATAATAATCAATGATGTATAGAGTTATAATTTGATGAATATTTATTATTATTAATATATCCTTGTAATAAGGTTAAGATATTTTGAAATAATTGGAATCAATACCCCATATATATCATCTACTATGAGATTCTTAATCATATATAGATGGTATCTTATCACTTGGAACCTCCACTGAACTTCTCCCAAGTTCACGATGTGTACCATATATCTCTTTTCAGGAAGTAATTACTCAATCCTTATCATGTACTCAACTTAGAATTTTTTTCATTAGATCATGATTTTTTTTGAATATTTGGTGGAGATTTTATATCAATGATATAAAGTTATACAGAACAAGACCGCTCATCTAGAAAAAGTTTTGTGGTGAAACTAGAAATTTTCATAAGCCAAGTAGAAACCCAAATATGTAATGAAGAAGAAGTATCCACATTATTTTATTCAAAATAAAATAACATCCTGGGAAAAATTACTATTAAATGGGTATAATTGAGCACCTTGATATTTTAGAATACATTTTTCTAAAAATAATATTGATATTTTAGATGGATTGTGATGAAAAAAACAGAAAACTTAAGTGCATAATAGTTTATAAAAAATATAAAATGAAATTAATTAATTTATATTTAAATTAAATTGATAAAATATATTTAATAAAATAGATTAATAATATTCATGAAAATTTTGATAAATGATAAGGAACGTTAGACATCTAATTCTTCTTTAACAAAAATGATTTTTTATAAACATTATTTTTCTTAAGTGATTCATTTGAATATTAATTTCATTAATTTTGAGTATTAAACTTATTTTTTAATCATAGATAAAATTATTGATAATTCATACAATAAATATCAAATGTTTATAAATAAAGATAAAATCATTTGAATCCAAAAATAAATATTTTTCAGAAAACTATTTGTATACATGGAATATATATTTTTTTTAATCAAATAAAATGATCATTGTTGAGGAATTATTTTAATGAAATTTATAGTGAATAAATTCAATAAAAAAATTAAATTTATATAATGGTTTTTACCAGTCACATAATGAGAATAAAAACATTTTTTCTTAAAAATACATTTTTTTAATATTGGTTTTTACGTGATTTATGCACGGATATTAAAATTAATTTCTTACACCTCTTGTAATTGAAATTTAAAAATGGTATTTATATTTCTCATAAACAAAATAAATATTATTTGATAAGTTTTATTAAATTATTATCCATAGTGGATAGTTATGATGGTAAAAATATTCTAACTGCGATCATGGTTAAAAGGGTTAATGAGGGGGCTAAAATTATATATAAGGATTCAATTATCATTAAAACTTATTTAAAACATATTGGTAGAGTTTTTTATGAGTATAAACTATCCTATGTTAAAAAAATTCATTTTTTCACTTTACAGTGAAAAGTAATGTATATTATTTCAAAAAATTGAATATTTATAAGGGTGTCACTCCCCTCACTTACAAAAGGGTTCTTCCTTTATTAACTTATTCTCACACATATAGCTCTTAGTTTCAACAAATAACTAACCATAACTCTTCCCAACATTTCTTACAACATATTAGAGGTCCAAGTATCACTAAAATTCTACCCTATTAAAGCTTAAGGTGTAATCTGAAAGAAGATACTCAAAGAATAGGTAATTTTCTTTAGCGATCTATTTCAAGTTTCATTCATATTAAACCTCCTACAAATCCTCTATAACCATAATAATATAATGAAATAATTATATTTAATATATTAAAATATATATATCAATGATACAAATATTTTATATCTCCTTTTTATCCAATGTAAAGTGAGATCATCGCTTATACTTATGTGTGGACTACCGCCACTATAAAGTGTTGTGTTCAATTTTTCATTACAGTAATTCATGGATTATTATATATATGGATTTAATAATTATATATAATATTTATTATATAATAATGATTATTTATTTCTAAAATATTTTCTAATTCCCTTTCCTCTGATCCAATGGAAAATAGATGTTTTGTTCATGCGTACATACGAACTATCGTCTTAATAAAGCGACATACTTCATTTTTCATCACTACCTCCCATGGATGGTTATATAAATGATTTTAATTTTTTTAGGAAAAAGCCTCAATTTATTATTTAACGAAAATACATCTTTAGACTGGGTAGAGGGAGACCCATTACATATCCCGAAGGCCCAAGGCCATGTGGCCTAAATATAAGGCTTGAAAGCCCATTTTTTGGCCCAAAGGACCCCTCGGTGAACAGTACTGCTACAGTACCTGTGCTACTACAATACTGCTGCTGCTGCAGTACCTGATACAGTCCCTCCACCGCTATAGTGCTTCTGCTACTACAGTACTACTACAGTCCCCCCAGAAATTCACCCATGCCCAGATTTGATCCTGGGTCTTTTGGATGCCAAGCAGGAGCCTATACCACTACGGTACAGGATCATTGGCTCAATTATATTAATAAATATATATAATATTTATTATATAATTATGATTATGGAAATATAATTTATTACCCAACTTACTTTATTTTTTCCCCATATAAAATGAAACCATTTTTCGTCTGTACGTGCAGACTACCACCTTCTTAAATGGTGAATTTCATTTTTTATAACTTCCATTAATGGAAATTTAAAAAAGTGTATACAATGAATAAATATTAAATTTATTACATTATTGATTTTTAAAATATTATGAATCAATCACCAAGTTTCATGTGTTAGAATCACGAAACCGAAACACACGTGAAAAACGAAATAGTTAACACCCACATATTTGATTTTGATGGAAAATTATTAATAAATGGGTGATAGGAAGTAATATTTGAATCATACTTGGTAATATAATTTTTAATTTGGTTATAATATAGATTTATAATAAATCTAAATTTATTATATAGTAGGATATATAATTTTCAAATGAATTTAAGAGTTGAGGTAAGGGTTAATGATCCAATAACACTTTTATTCAGGATTATTTTTTCTTCAATACCTTATAGAAAAATTATATTTTATTTCTCTATTAAGAAAAATATATTTTCTCATGATATATTTATTTCTATTTATTTTATTTATTTTTTCTATTTTTTCCTTTTTTGGTACTCAAAAGACAAAAATAATGTTTTTAAGCAATGTTGTCCTAATTTATTCTTTTTGATTGGGAATATTTTTCATCAATGTCAATATTGTTTAAATGTTTCAAGATTTTTATTTAATATTCTAAAATGATTATTTAAATTAATTTTAAACAATATATTAATTTTATTTAAAAGTTTTAAAAATATATTTTATAAAAAAATCATATAGTTTTTATTTGACTTTTTATAAATATGGGAAAGGAATAGTTTTTCACATTTACTAAAAAAAAAATTTACTACCATCATGACTATTATATTATTTTAATACTAATTTACAAATTTTTATTATTTTAAAATTGTGATCATGTTCCCATTTTCTGGGGAATTTTTATTTTCTAAAGGTTACCAAAATAAAATGATATTTTCTCTTGAATTTTAGAGAATATTTTTAATTATTATATAAAAGTATTTCTCATCTATATCAACATCCATTAAGGATTTTTATGATTCACTCTGTAGATTATCTTATGATACCATCCACTTTATTTATATTGATGGCTTTTGGTGATGATATTTTAATATTTTTTCAGGTAAATTATTTCTTTCCCATGGGTTAATTAATCTATGATGAAATGATGAATGTTTTTAATATTTTATGGAATAGATATGTTATTTTTTCATTATGTGGTAGGTGGACCCAAAATTATATATCTATAAAATACAATGTATAAATATTTATATCTCATAAGATAATATGAAAAGGAATGGGTATTGATCCTAATTCAATATGGGACTCTATCCACTATGAATGAAAATGGAATTAGGATTGATCCCAATCCACTTTGAGAATTTTCCACTATGTTATGATAGTTTTTTTAGTGTTCCTTGAATAATGAAATGATTTTATATTTTTATTATTGTGACACGTAATCCTGTGACATGTTATTTTTCTTATGATATGCTCTCATGTATCATGTATTGATTATTGATTCTTTAATCATATGGATCGTTTTGTTTTTCATAACAATGTTTTAATTTGTGATTCATTATTTATGATATATTAAGAGTTGGTTTTGAATTTTATATGTTATTATCAAGATCATATATCATTATTCATATCATATTCTCACTTATGATATTCAATTGAATTCTCCCATGTTTACCCTCACTAAGCATCTGAGCTCACCCTTTCTTATGTTTCCATTTCCCCATGTTATAAAGAAAGGTATTAAGTATAATAATTAAAATAAAGGTATTATTTTTATGGTGACCCAATCCTTTTACACATATTATTACATGATTTATAAACATAAATATCCATTAATTCAACATAAGGATCATAAAGTCCTTGTTTCTTTGGAAGACTAGATTCTTAATATATAAACGGATACTAAAACATAAAATCATTATTTTTTCCCTATAGTGATCTCATAAAATCTATTAAATCTACTAAATCTACATAGGATAACCTAGGGAAAACCTAAAATAAATGGGTGAGATGAAAAGCCTAGTAAGGTAACAAACATGATAAGGAAGCATAATATGTGCATCCAAGGTATAACAAAATATCATAAAATAGAAGGAATATGATTAATCACATGGAAACATAATATGAATAACATGGTATCATAAGATAATATCATTAAAAGAAATGTGGTAGAATGATAAAATATGACATAATAATAATTCAAGGCTAACTACCAAGACAACATCACATGGTGCACAAAGTCCCATAATGGTTTAGGTACACACCTTAATCTCATATATGATGTCCCATGTGACTAAAACATTACCCAATGTATTGCAGGGATATATAATTCTAGTCCCACCTATCACATTCATTACATAAAGAATCATATTTTTTCAAGATAATTAAATCAATCATATATTACAAACTAAATAATTAATCATAGAATGAAAATGGGGTACGTAATCTATCCTCATATTATAATAAAATAAAATTTCATAATGAAGGAATTTGGGAAATGAGAAAAAGGAATGTATTACAACATAAAAATAGTGGGTATTAAGCTAGGTATACATGTGGGAGACATATATATAGAATTTAGAATCAATTTATAACATTAAAGGTTGTTTTCCATTTTGAATATAAATACCATTAAAAATATTATAAACATTCTTGATAAAAATAACCTTTCCATTTATAAAATCAATTTTGAAAAAATAAAATTCATAAAATATTGTGGAATTAATATTCTTGGAAAATATCAATGGAAACAATAAAAATAATATTAAGGGTAATTAATTATCCTGGAAGTAAAAAATGTCATTCATTTATTTCATGTTAAAACCAAGATTCCTTTCACATTTTTGGTAAAAGTTAAAATGTATAATGTTTGGAAAATGATAGAAAGTTTATTTTTATACCACTTTATAAAAAATCAATAATTGGTAAAAATTAATTTAAAAAATAATATAATAATATTGAAAAAAAAAATTCTTTTATGCGTTTTAAATAAAACATGTACATGGAAGAGAAAGGGTTTTTGGCCAAAGAGAGAAATAAAGTTGGTTTTCCTTAAAAATATTTTCACAATATTTTGAAGTACTAAAAAGAGGAAAATGGTAATATTAATTGGGAAGTTCATGAATAACCATGTGGGAATAAAATTTAATATTTTGAGTATGAAAGAATCAAATAATATCAAACAAAGAAAATTCAAGCTTAAATAATCCATATTAAAATGATATTGAAATATAAAACCATATCTCTTTGGTACATTCTGAATCATAACCCCCAAGAATGATGGAAATGAAATATAAAATAAAATAACATAATATATTAAGGATTAATTATATAATATTAAAATGTTATAATATACACCATATAAAATAATCTAGGTCAATAAAATAACATGTGTATTAAATAAAGAAAGTTTCAAGAAAAAAACCCATACAAAGATTATATCATTGATTTCAGAGATAATCCATCAAGTGATTATGTTTAAAAAATTAATAACAAAAAAAAGTATAAATACAATATAAATTAATCAAATTTAATTTTATAAATATATTTTTTTATTATATACATTACTATAATCATTATTTAATTTTTAACATTAACAATGAATAATATCGCTTCATAGAGACAATAGGTTAAATATATGCAAGACTAATGTTATCATTTTCTTAACAATTGAAATTATAAAAAAATTTACTATATATTAATATTAAAAAGTCAATATATTTTCAAATATGTCCCATATATTCGTTAAATATATCCTTTATTACCTTCCATGTGACGTTTTGGTGAAAAACAAATCACATCGCTTCGCGTGGCAGTAGTCCATTGTACACATGAATGACTTTATCACTTATTCATGTATGGTAGTGTAAGAAATTATATGATATTTTTCATTTTCTAAAATTATTATTATTACATTAATTTCATATTTCAACATAAAATTAGTCCTTATTACCTTCCATTTAAATCATAAGTGAAAAACAAATCACATCGCTTCACGAGGTGGTTGTCTGCCATATACATGAGAAACATTGTCGTATTCAGTAAAAATTGTAAATTAATAAGGTAAATTTAATATTAAAATTAAAAAAATTAATTATATATTATATAAACATTAAATACATTATTATATCCGACTATTAGAAGCAGTGATGGGAAATTAATTACGTTATCTTGGGAGGTGGTAGTTCACCATAAACATGATCAACTATTTCTTTTCCCATTTGAGGAAGGAGTATAAGGTTTTATATAATTACCTTAACATAAATAAACCCCATTATATTTACTATGATTATGTTATTATATCATCATGTTTTAATAATATTTTATGGATTTTGAAGAAGTAATAAAATAAAATGCTCAATTAAGGATGTTACCTTTTCTTTAGAAAACTTCTTCAGTGTTGCACCAAAATCCATTCAAGGATTGATTTTTGATCCAAAAAAGGATTATATGATAATAGGATATAATTAAGGAGTTTATTTGGGTAATTTATAGCTGATTCATTGGGTTTTGGAAGTCTTGAAAGGAGGGGAGAGTGGGTGGCCTTTTATAAGTGGGGGAGAGGACATACTTGAAATTTTTGAAAAGAATTAATTCCACCCATAACATTCTCATTTCAAAAGGTTCCAAAATTGTCCATTTGCAAACCATATAATATATAATGTATAAATATGGCCATCCAATATTAATTAGATAATTTTTGTTCATTATTAACCTTTAACCTTTTATTTTAACCCCCCAGTAAACCCTTTTTTATCTTAACTATGATAAATAATTTGTAAGGTTTTACTATTCATTATCGTGAAACTAATGTTTACCCTATTATATAATATAAATTATTTTGATTCCAAATATTAAATCCATTTTTTCAAATTCAATACAAAATAAAAACGTTTAAAAGTTTAAAAAAAATATCTCATAATTCAATATGAAATTGATTCCAATGACCAAATTTGGATTAATAAATATATAATTGAACTGATGATAATTTTAAAACCATAAAAAAATAAAAAAAATTGCATTTAAATTATTTAAATGAAAAAATAAATTTCAATAAAAATTAGTATTTTTCACTATTCATCAAACAAATTGAACTTTTCATAAAAATATCAAAAATTACCCTAAGATCATTTTGATATACTAATTTCAAAAATGAATTTAATTTTGTTAGATATATTATTCAAAAGTGGTGAAAAATTAATTATATTATTTTCTAATTTAAATCAATAAATAAATTTAAATAAAATGTATTTTCTATGAGTAAAATTAATTTTCATAAAATTGAGTGATTATTTAATAAATTTATAAATAAAATTCTATTGGGTAGTAATTTTATAAAGTAGTTAATCCTATTTATACCATATAATTTAATGGATATTTTATAATGGTATACTATATTATGGTTCATTTAGATTCAAGGTTGTGTGTTCCTCAAGCTATCAAAGAGATTTTATTTTTTTAAAAGAAATAAATCATGAACTCTCAAGGTGTTACATTATCTTCTAAGCTTGGTGTTGTGTTTTATATATGAAATCTAACATGATGTTTCTTTTTTAAAATCTTAAAGTGTTAAATTATATACCACTTAAATAAATTTTTTCATCACAATTTAATATTGGTCTCTTAAATCAAGGGTTTAACATTTGAAAAAAATAATTATGGAAAAACCCACATTGAAAAAAGGGTTAATAAAAAATTCTATTAAAAAGAGAGAAATGTAAATATGAAATTCATCACATAACTTGGTTTCCACATAGGATAAGGAAACTAATGATATGGATATTGAATAAAAATGTAAATATATATTAAGGGTTATCGAGTTCATTGATCTCATGAAAGTGAATGATCAAGAGATTGTTAACAACCATAAACTTGTAAATATGTGATGAATTAAAAGGAAATTGATTTATCAGATATGAAGTTAATAAGATAATAGTATTATTTCAACAATATTTTACAATAGTTGAGAGATTCTTCTTCAATCAAGATAGAGAACATCGTAAAATATACTTACATGGTATCTTATTATTTTATAAACTCAATTTCATCCTTTCATTATGTTTTCATCAATCTCTACTTCACCTCTAAACCTAAGGAAGGAATATTCAATATGAATTTTTTTATTTCTGAAGAATTAAAATATAATTTTAATGTATCATAAAATATATAAAAGAGTAAAAATCCATTCCTACAAACTTTATTAAAACAAAAATTGTTCTCATAAAATAATATAACACCCAGAATGAATATAAATATATTAGTCTTAAAAATTTAATAATAAAACTAATGTTTTATCATAGACCATTCCTATAATAAATTTCCATATATCCCAAATAACCTCAATAACCTCAACATAAAATATGGTTTTAACCTCAAGGTTTGTCTCATACCATTCAAAATACATCTACAAAGACATAATATCATTCTTACTAAATAATCCTTTATGTTAAACCCAAAAGTTATCTATATCTCATCCCAATAAAACATTTCCCAGAATAACATTAATGACCTAAAAATCTTATAAAAATACAAATTAGTTGATCCTCTAATATGTTTCCTAAACTAAAATTATTGTCACATAAAAGACATATTTTAAAGGTATTTTTCATTTAATTTACATCCTTTCTTTGTTTTGGGGGTTTCCCTAGGTTTTAGGGAGGAATAGATGAGTATTCATGAATTGGGCCAAACCGTGAGCCCAATTCCAGATTAAAAAATAAATTTTGTATCTTTTATAACCTTTTCATTTTTCAACATTTTTCATCCATTAAAATTCCTAATTTACCTCCCCTTACCTATTAACAACACCAAGGTAATTTGGAGCTTTTAGAAATCCATAACCAGGGTTTATTTGGGTTTTTATCTAAGGGGTTGGGCCTGCCCGAAAGCCCAATTCCTGTTTTAAAAATAAAATTTTATTTTGTTATAATATATAATATATTTGGGTTTTTTCAGCGATTCCAAGTCTCACCCAAGCCCAATTAACCCAGCCGCGTGTCTGAACTCTCTCCCACCTCTTTGGAGCTCTGGATAATCGCTATTTGGTGCTGATCTTCATATGGTTCCTCAAATCTATCAGATTTGAAGAGGTAAAGTATTTATTTCATAACTCTCTCAATTCTCAATATTTTTCCTCCATTCCAGTTCCTAAATGAGCTAATACATCTTGTTCGAACGTACCCTAAATGTTTTCGCTTTTAAATTTCAGATACTGGAGTTTTGGAGTGAGTACTTCAAGATACTTCAAGTAAATGAGCCCTTTTATTTCCTCTTTCAAATTACTTTGGGTTTAACTAATTGTTCTTAGGGTTTCATCGGTTATAATTGAGTTTAATAATGTCCAGAAACTATTATTTCGAACCTAGGGTTTAAATTTGGGCTTTCTTGGCCAATTTGTGTGGTTTTAGGTTTGATCTAGTTCTCTCTTGGTGCGGCGGGGGTGCGATTTGATTTTCACATGGGGATTCAAGGGTTTTTGTTACTTTGGTAGGTGATTCCATTGTGTGTCCAATTTTTGTGAATTATATTGTTGTTTTCATGGTACCTTAATGTTTATTTCACTTGAATTTTTCTGTAAAAATTGGTTTTAGTTGCATTTATAATGCAAATGAATTTTAAGTTCCAATTTTTGGTGAAATTGGGGGTTTTTCATTCAAATCTTTTATTGGTTCATTTTGGGATGCCCCGTAACTGAATTGTTGGTTTCATTAAAGGGTGTTTAACTGAAATTTTGTTTTAATAACTTACAAGTGTTAACATAGTGTGAAAGGTGGATATCTTAAAGAGCTTTGGGTACAAAACAATGTGATGTTTTGAGAGGTTGTTTTATTGGAAATAAAATTATTTTATTGTGTGTTTTAAATGGTATAAAATTTGTGTAGATACTGTATAATTTGTTTGTGACCAGTAGTGATATTTTATATGAAAAAGGATGTGTGTTGTTTGTTGAAATTTTTTGAGCACAAAAAGGGGAAGCCCGGGTACCTAGGTGGGGCGGATTGGTACTAGTACGGCTAGTGGATCGGATGGGTTTTGTCCCTCTTCCACTTAGCATCTGGATAACGACAACTCTAACTAAACTATTTGGATGATGATTGGGGACCACTAGGTTATGGTTATGTTCCCTACTAGTGTCTCATGCACGAGAATGGATTTTTCTATGGTTACTATACACTGAGGTACGAGGTACATAGGGTCCGAGACAACCTAGTGCTTAGGGGTGTTCCCGATCTTGATGATCATTGGATTTGTGGTATTTAACCTTGTTGTGGGTTGTTTTTGGTAGTACTTTACAGTATCTCACACGTCTATTTAATCTTCTAACAATTCTGAAATTCTCGGATTGAAAACTGTTTTCATTTGAAAGTTGCATTTCTTTGAATTTTAACACTGTTTCACCTTGTGTATTAAAATTGCTTGTTTTGTTCACATTGTATTGGATGCTCTTTGGAATCATCTGGTGGTATCCTATTGGTCTTAGGCTCACACCCTACTTACACCCCTTGGTTGTAAGTAGACCTGCTCATGCTTGACTCAAGTAAAGGGAAGGCTAAGGGTGATGGCGGTTCGGGATGTTAGTCCACATCGTTGGGGCAGAGTTGCGGGGACGGCTTGCGGGTGATGATCCCCTTGTTGTGTGGAGTCCATGGGGATGTATTTATGTTGTCATTATTTTTTTTTAGACCAATTTTAGTTTCTTTAAACATATGTATTCAGATCTAGTTTTGTTAAGAATCGTTTAGCATGAAAATTTCAGATTCTAATAATTGATTGTTTTTTATGATTTATGCATTCATACTCGGGTAAATCATTCCCAAACCAGATTTGTTTGATACCCGGGCACTTGTGCCAGCCCGTGGGGATAGGGAACGCTTTTCAGGCCTTGCCACGGGCTGGGTTTGGTGCCGTTAATGGTGGCGACCAGATCCGGTTCGTGAAAAAATGGTATCAAAGGAGGTTAATGTTTTTGGGTTATATTGTTATTTTGGGATGAGTCAGGATAGAAAGGAGCTTGGACTATTGAGGCTTGGGGTATTGGTTGTGAGTAGGGTGCCTGGCCCGCACCTCTCATGGCAGACCTTGAGTCACTAGAGGATGTTGGAATTTACTGATTGACTTCACTTCCTGGTGAGACGTGTGGGCTGCAGACCACATGTGGACATCAAGCAGATGTGGAGTAGTTGTTTCTTTTATTACAGGAATGTGTTTAGTTTATTTATATTTGATGTATTTGATTACAATTTTCAGAATTGTGGTATTGACTATTGTTTTGTGACTGTTTCATTTTGTAGCAACATGCCTCCCCAGAAATCTCCCACGCACCCACAGGAGGAAGCTGGAGAGAGTTCTCCCACACCGATTAATCAGAGGCTCGTGGAGGTTGTTGTTCGGGCTATCCAAGCTTTGGGACAGGGACCATCTCATGCTCCTATTATTGTTAGGGTAGAGGATATAGGTCCTAGAAAAGATAAAGCAGAAGATTTTCTGAAAAACAAGCCTCCTACCTTCTGAGGTAGCACAGAACCCCAGGAAGCAGAAGAATGGCTCGAGAAGATCGAGTGTATGTTTGAGTTCCTGGAAACACCTGAGGAGCTCAGGGTGAAGTGTGCCTCCTTTCTATTGGAGGGTCCCTGCCGTAAATGGTGGGAGTCAGTGCTTCAGGCTGGGAAGAATGAGCAGATGCGCTAGGGAGATTTCAAGGTTGTCTTCAATGAACATTATTGCCCTGAGGTGTTGGCTTATGCCAGGTCTAGAGAGTTCATGGAACTTGTTCAGGGGAATCTATCTGTGATGGACTATGCCAACCATTTTGCTGAGTTGGTTCGGTATGCTCCAGAAATTGTCTCTAATGAGAAAACGAAGGCCCAGAGGTTTGAGAATGGCTTGCGACTAGAGATATACTCCCAAGTGTTCTTGTTTAAGCTGAGGACCTATGCTGAGGTTGTTGATCGGGCGTGCATGGTGGAGATTGATAGGAAAGGCAGGGCTGGTTTCTATGGTTCAGTATCAGCAGTGGGTAGTGGCAGCTCCTCAGAGAAGAAAAGGAAGCGGGAGGATCATGTGAAGAAAGGAGGGGGCAGTTCAGGCCACTCTTCCAGGCAGTTTTCTTCTATGGATTCTGATGCGAGATCGGTCGTGTGCCACCAATGTGGGAGTCCTGGGAATATCCGACCAGCATGCCCTCTTCCTCCAAAGCCTTGTTACCAGTGTGGAGGTATAAGGCATTTGCAGCGCTTCTGCGGTGTGGCACGTCCACTCCCAAGTGGGGCAGGGTCAGTGGCTTCAAGAGGAGTGCCATCACAGTCCGAGCTGTCGAGGACTTGGGGATCTCTATTTGGTGGTCATGGTGGTAGTTCTGGATCATCTTCTGGGCAGATCCAGTTCAGGGCACAACCACAGACTAGCGGTCGTCCTCAGGTAGATACTGGACATCTCCATGTAATGGATCAGTCACCAGTAGGATCAGAGGCGGGAGCGTCGACAGTTCTAGGTACCGTTCTGATCGCATCTTCTATAACTACTACTCTTTTTTATACTGGTGCCTTTGTTTCATTCATTTCTGGACATTTTGTGGACATGCTGAATTTTCCAACTGAGTTGATGTCTTTTGCGATGGAGTTGGTGACACCGTTGGGAAAGAAGGAGCAGGGCCTCACGTGCCCCTCGTGTGCACTTTCTGTGTCAGGGGTCGAGATGGAGTGTAACCTGTTGGTCTTAGATATGGACCTTTTTGATGTCATACTCGGGATGGATTGGCTAGTACACTTCCAGGCACACATCGATTGCTACAGACGGCGTGTGAGTTTCACGGCACCTGATGGGAGTCGTCAGGTTTTTCATGGAGAATGGGATCCACGATCAAGTCGTGCAGGGCCTCCACTCCCCGAGTTGGGAAGTGTTATCTTCCAGTTATCTTCGCTTGTGCTAGAGGATGGTCTTTCCCCTGAAGGTTCACTACCTCGTGTAGTGAATGAGTTTCTTGAGGTATTCCCAGATGATTTTTCTGGTTTGCCTTCGGTGCGGGATGTGGATTTTTCGATTGATCTGGCGCCGGGAACATAGCCGATATCTCTTCCCTCTTATCGCATGGCCCCCACCGAGTTGAGGGAATTAAAGATATAGCTGGATGACTTAGAATCTAAAGGATTCATTCGCCCGAGCGTCTCTCCTTGGGTCTCTCCTGTGTTGTTTGCAAAAAAGGCTGATGGATCCCTCCGGTTGTGCATTGACTACCGGAAGCTGAATAAGGTAACAATTAAAAACAAATACCCTTTTCCCAGAATAGATGCTTTGTTTGATCAGTTGAAGGGGGAAAAGAGGTTCTCAAAGATAGACCTGCGTTCAGGGTATCATCAACTTAGGGTGAAGGAGTCAGATATCCCTAAGACAGCCTTCCGAAGCAGGTACGGCCACTTTGAGTATTTGGTCATTCCCTTCAGATTGACCAATGCTCCAGCAGTATTTATGGCACTTATGAATAGGGTGTTCCATCAGTATCTCGATTCCTTTGTTTTGGTGTTTTTGGATGACATTCTGGTATACTCTTTCTCTGAGGAGGAACACGAACATCACTTGAGGATCGTTTTGCGTACATTACGAGATCACTACCTCTATGCAAAGTTGTCAAAGTGCACTTTCTGGATCAGAGAGGTTAGATTTCTAGGGCATGTGATCTCAGAGCATGGAGTTTCAGTGGACCCTGAGAAAATTATTGCAGTCATGTCATGGGAGAAACCAAAGAATGTGTTCGAGATCAGGAGTTTTCTTGGCTTGGCTGGTTATTACAGGCGATTCGTTCATGATTTCTCTCGGCTTGCATCACTGATGACTTCCCTCACCTGGAAAGGGGTGAAGTTTGTATGGGGTCCAGAATGTCAGGCATCGTTCGAGGAGCTGAAGAGGCGGCTGACTACCGCCCCTGTGCTGATTTTTCCAGAGGCTGGAAAGGGATATGTGGTCTATTGTGATGCTTCAGGTATGGGTCTTGGGTGTGTGCTTATGCAGGATGATCATGTGGTCGCGTATGGCTCTCGCCAACTTCGACCACATGAAAAGAACTACCCAACCCATGACTTATAGTTGGCAGTGGTGATGCATGCTTTGAACACTTGGCGTCACTACCTCTTTGGGGAGAAGTTTGTGGTATACTCTGATCACAAAAGGTTGGCTTATATCTTCTCGCAGAAGGACCTCAACTTGAGGCAACGTCGCTGGATCGAGTACTTGCAGGGGTTTGAATTTTACATTGTCTATACCCCAGGAAAGGGTAATGTAGTGGCTGACGCTTTGAGCAGAAGAGTTCCAGTGCAGGCTGTGAGGAAGTCTAGTGATGAGTGGACATTGATGGGTCTCTTTTCTCAAATGCATGTGGAGACCAGGGAATACAGTGGAGGGGCATTCTTGGCAAGCGTCCAGTTGACTCCTTCTCTATTGGAGTTGATTCAGTAGGAACAGCCCAGTGATGATCTTTGTCAGTGGTCTAAGCAGTTTCTTCATGGTGGGGATACATCCTCTGATTGGTCGTCGTCTCTCGAGGGCATCTTGTGCTTCAAGGGCCATTCAGTAGTGCCATTATCTCTACAGAATGTGGTGATGCAAGATAGCCACCAGTCTCAGTGGGTTGTCCATCTAGGTGCCACTAAGATGTATTATGATGTTCGTTGGCAGTTTTGGTGGCTTGTTATGAGACGAGACATAGCAGACTTTCTTTCGAGATGCTACACATGTCAGCAGGTGAAAGCAGAGCACCAAAGGCCATCTGGTTTTCTCCAACCACTACCCATTCCTACCTGGAAGTGGGAATAGGTCGCCATGGACTTCATTGTTGGCATACCTCCTACACCTCGGGGTAAGAATGCTATTTGGGTGGTGATTGATCGTCTGACCAAATCATCCCACTTCATTCCGATAAAAGATACAACTAAAGTAGATGAGTTGGGCCATTTGTATCTTCAGGAAGTGGTGAGAATACATGGTGTACCATCAGCTGTTGTCTCAGATAGAGACCCCCTCTTCACTTCTCAATTTTGGGAGGGCCTTCAGAAGGCCTTGGGGTATCAGATTAAGATGAGCACGGCATACCACCCACAGAAGGATGGTCAGACAGATCGGGTGAATCAGATATTGGAGGACATGCTTCGTGCATTTTCCCTGGACTTTGGAGGTTCTTCGGATATCCATTTTGGATTGGTAGAGTTTTCTTATAAAAATAGTTACCAATCCACGATTCGAATGGCCCCTTTTGAGGCGCTCTATGGTCAGCCTTGTCGGTCCCCTTTATGTTGGGCTGAGGTAGGAGAGACTTCACTGTTGGGGCCGAGCCTTGTGCAGGAGACTTCTGAGAAGGTCAAGTTGATCAGGCAGTGCTTATTTATAGCTCAGATTCTTCATAAATCTTATGACGACCGGAGGCGTCGAGACCTAGAGTTTTCTGTGGGTGATAGGGTATTCTTAAAAGTGTCCCCTCGTCTGGGCCATCGTCGATTGGGAAATCAAGGTAAGTTAATGCCACGGTATGTCGGACCCTTTGAGATCACCGATCGTATTGGAAAGGTGGCATACAGGTTAGACTTACCTTCTCAGTTGATGTCTATCCATGATGTCCTCCACATCTCTCAGTTGAAGAAATACAATCCGGATCCATCCCATGTGTTGAGTTGGGAAGAACTGGAGATAGAGCCTGACTTGTCTAACGTTGAGAGGCCGGTGAAAATAGTGGACTCCCAAGAGAAGATAATTCGAGGAAAGTCTATTCCTTTAGTCCATGTTTTATGGAAGCATGGGAATGATACACAGGAGACATGGGAGCGAAAGTCATGGGTCGAGGAAGAGTACCCATTCTTGTTTTCCAACCGAGATTCATGTTGACTTTCTGGGGTGAAAAGTCCTTCATAGTGGGGAGAATTGTCACATACAATACATATTTTAAAGGTATTTTTCATTTAATTTACATCCTTTCTTTGTTTTGGGGGTTTCCCTAGGTTTTAGGGAGGAATAGATGAGTATTCATGAATTGGGCCAAACCGAGATCCCAATTCCAGATTAAAAAATAAATTTTGTATCTTTTATGACTTTTTCATTTTTCAACATTTTTAATCCATTAAAATTACTAATTGACCTCCCCTAACCTATTAACACCACCAAGGTAATTTGGAGCTTTATAAATCAATAACCAGGGTTTATTTGGGTTTTTATTTTAGGGGTTGGGCCTGCCCGAAAGCCCAATTCCTGTTCTAAAAATAAAATTGGATTTTGTTATAACTTATTATATATTTGGGATTTTTCGGTGATCCCAAGTCTCACCCAAGCCCAATTAACCCAGCCGTGCGTCTGAACTCTCTCCCATCTCTTTGGAGCTCTGGATAATCTCGATTTGGTGCCGAACTTCATAGGGTTCCTCAAATATCCCATATTTGAAGAGGTAAAGTATTTCTTTCATAACTCTCTCAATTCTCAATCTTTTTCCTCCATTCTTGTTCCTAAATGAGATAATACATCTTGTTCGAATGTAACCTAAATTTTGTCTCTTTTAAATTTCAGATAATGGAGTTTTGGAGTGAGTACTTCAAGATACTTCAAGTAAATGAGCCCTTTTATTTCCTCTTTTAAATTACTTTGGCTTTAACTCATTGTTCTTAGGGTTTCTTCGGTTATAATTGAGTTTACTAATATCCATAAACTAGGATTTCGAACCTAGGGTTTAACTTTGGGCTTTCTTGGACAATTTTTGTGGTTTTAGGTTTGATCTAGTTCTCTCTTGGTGCGGTGGGGGTGCGATTTGTTTTTCGCATGGAGATTCAAGGGTTTTTGTTACTTTGGTAGGTGATTCCATTGTGTGTGAAATTTTTTTGAATTAGCTTGTTGTTTTCATGGTACCTTAATGTTTATTTCACTTGAATATTTCTGTAAAAATTGGTTTTAGTTTCATTTATAATGCAAATGAATTTTAAGTTCCAATTTTTGGTGAAATTGGGGGTTTTTCATTCAAATATTTTATTGGTTCATTTTGGGAGGCCCCATAACTGAATTTTTTGTTTCATTAAATGGTGTTGAACTGAAATTTTGTTTTAATAACTTACAAGTGTTAACATAGTGTGAATGTTGGATATCTTAAAGAGCTTTGGGTGCAAAATAATGTGATGTTTTGAGAGGTTGTTTTATTGGAAATAAAATTATTTTATTTTGTGTTTTAAATGGTATAAAATGTGTGTAGCTACTGTAAAATTTGTTTGTGACCAGTAGAAATATTTTATATGAAAAAGGATGTTTTTTGTTTGCAAAAATTGTTTTAGAACAAAAAGGGGAAGCCTGGGTACCTAGGTGGGGTGGATTTGTACTAGTACGGCTAGTGGATCGGATGGGTTTTGTCCCTGTTCCACTTAGCATCTGGATAACGACAACTCTAACTAAACTATTTGGATGATGATTGGGGACCACTATGTTATGGGTATGTTCCCTACTATTGGCTCGTGCACGAGAACGTATTTTTCTATGGTTACTCTACACCGAGGTACGAGGTACATAGGGCCCGAGACAACCTAGTGCCTAGGGGTGTTCCCGATTTGGATGCTCATTGGATTTGTAGTATTTACCCTTATTGTGGGTTGTTTTTGGCAGTACATTACAGTATCTCACACGTCTATTTAATGTGCTAGCAATTCTGAAATTCTCAGATTGAAAACTGTTTTCATTTGAAAGTTGCATTTCTTTGAATTTTAACATTGTTTCACCTTGTGTATTAAAATTGCTTGTTTTGTTCACATTTTATTGAATTCTCTTTGGAATAATCTGGTGGTATCCTATTGGGATTAGTCTCACACCCTAATTACACCCCTTGGGTGTAAGTAGACCCGCTCATGCTTGACTCAGGTAAAGGGAAGGCTAAGGGTGATGGCAGTTCGGGATGTTAGTCCCCATCGTTGGGGCGGAGTTGCGAGGACGGCTTGCGGGTGATGATCCCCTTGTCGTGTGGAGTCCATGGGGATGTATTTATGTTTTCATTATCTGTTTTTAGACCACTTTTAGTGTCTTTAAATATATTTATTCATATATGGTTTTGTTAAGAATTGTTTAGCATGAAAATTTTAGATTCTAATAATTGATTGTTTTTTTATGATTTATGCTTTCATACTTGGGTAAATCATTCCCAAACCATATTTGTTTGATACCTGGGCACTTGTGCCAGCCCGTGGGGATAGGGAATGCCCTTCGGGCCTTGCCACGGGCCGGGTTTGGTGTCATTAATGGTGGTGACCAGATCCGGTTCGTGACAAAATGGTATCAAAGGAGGTTAATGTTTTTGGGTTATATTGTTATTTTCGGATGAGTCGGGATAGACAGGAGCTAGGACTATCGGGGCTCGGGGTATTGGTTGTGAGTAGGGTTACTGGCCCACACCTCTCATGGCAGACCTTGATTCACCAGAGGATGTTGGAATTTACTGATTGACTTCACTTCCAGGTGAGACGTGTGGGCTGCAGACCGCATGTGGACATCAGGCAGATGTGGAGTAGTTGTTTCTTTTATTACAGGAATGTGTTTAGTTTATTTATATTTGATGTATTTGATTACAATTTTCATAATTGTGGTATTGACTATTGTTTTGTGAATGTTGCATTTTGTATCAACATGCCTCCCTGGAAAGCTCCCACGCACCCACAGGAGGAAGCTGGAGAGAGTTCTCCCACGCCGATTGATCATAGGCTCATGGAGGTTGTTGTTCGGGCTATCCAAGCTTTGGGATAGGGACCAGCTCATGCTTCTATTCCTGTTAGGGCAGAGGAGACAGGTCCTACAAAAGATAAAGCACAAGAGTTTCTGAAAAACAATCCTCCTACCTTCCAAGGTAGTACAGAACCCCAGGAAGTAGAAGAATGGATCGAGATGATTGAGTGTATGTTTGAATTCCTGGAAACACCTGAGGAGCTCAGGGTGAAGTGTGCCTCCTTTATATTAGAGGGTCCCTGCCGTAAATGGTGGGAGTCAGTGCTTCAGGCTGGGAAGAATGAGCAGATGCGCTGGGGAGATTTCAAGGTTGTCTTCAATGAACAGTATTGCCCTGAGGTGTTGGCTTATGCCAGGTCTAGAGAGTTCATGGAACTTGTTCAGGGGAATCTATCTATGATGGAGTATGCCAACCGTTTCGCTGAGTTGGTTCGTTATGCTCCAGAAATTGTCTCTAATGATCAAGCAAACGCCCAGAGGTTTGAGAAAGTCTTGCGACCAGAGATATACTCCCAGGTGTTCTTGTTTAAGCTGAGGACCTATGCTGAGGTTGTTGATCGGGCGTGTATGGTGGAGATTGATAGGAAAGGCAGGGCTGGTTTCTGTGGTTCAGTATCAGTAGTGGGCAGTGGCAGCTCCTCAGAGAAGAAAAGTAAGCGGGAGGATCATGTGAAGAAAGGAGGGGGCAGTTTAGGCCACTCTTCCAGGCAGCTTTCTTCTGCGGCTTCTGATGCGATATGGGTCGTGTGCCACCAATGTGGGAGTGCTAGGCATATCCGACCAGCATGTCCTCTTCCTCTTAATCCTTGTTACCAGTGTGGAGGTATAGGGCATTTGAAGCACTTCTACGGTGTGGCACGTCCACTCCCAAGTGGGGCAGGGTCAGTGGCTTCAAGAGGAGTGCCAGCACAGTCCGAGCCGTCGAGGACTGGGGGATCTCAATTTGGTGGTCATGATGGTAGGGATGGATCATCTTCTGGGCAGAGCGAGTTCAGGGCACAACCACAGACTAGCGGTCATCCTCAGGCAGATACTGGACATCTCCATGCAGTGGATCAGTCACCAGTAGGATCAGAGGCGGGACCGTCGATAGTTCGAGGTACCGTTCTGATCGCATTTTCTATAGCTAGTGCTCTTTTTGATACTGGTGCCTCTGTTTCATTCATTTCTGGACATTTTGTGGACATGCTGAATTTGCCAACTGAGTTGATGTCTTTTGCGATGGAGTTGGTGACACCGTTGGGAAAGAAGGAGCAGGGCCTCGGGTTCCCCTCGTGTGCACTTTCTGTGTCAGGGGTCGAGATAGAGTGGGACCTCTTGGTCTTAGATATGGACCTTTTTGATGTCATACTCAGGATGGATTGGATAGTACACTTCCAGGCACACATCAATTGCTACAGACGGCGTGTGAGTTTCACGGCACCTGATGGGAGTCGTCAGGTTTTTCATGGAGAATGGGATCCACGATCAAGTCGCGCAGGGCCTCCACTCCCAGAGTTGGGAAGTTTTATCTTCCAGTTATCTTCGCTTGTGCTAGAGGACGGTCTTTCCCCTGAAGGTGCACTACCTCGTGTAGTGAATGAGTTTCCTGAGGTATTCCCAGATGATTTTTCTGGTTTGCCCCCGGAGTGGGATGTGGAGTTTTCGATTGATCTGGCGCCGGGAACACAGCCGATATCTATTCCCTCTTATCGCATGGCCCCCACCGAGTTGAGGGAATTAAATATACAACTGGATCACTTATAATCCAAAGGATTCATTCGCCCGAGTGTCTCTCCTTGGGCCGCTCCTATGTTGTTTGCAAAAAAGGCTGATGGATCCTTCTGGTTGTGCATTGACTACCGGAAGCTGAATAAGGTAACAATTAAAAACAAATACCCTTTGCCCAGAATAGATGATTTGTTTTATTAGTTGAAGGGGGAAAAGTGGTTCTCAAAGATAGACCTGCGTTCAGGGTATCATCAACTCGGGTTGAAGGAGTCAGATATCCCTAAGACAGCCTTCCGAAGCAGGTACGGCCAATTTGAGTATTTGGTCATTCCCTTCAGATTGACCAATGATCCAGTGGTATTTATGGAACTTATGAATAGGGTGTTCCATTAGTATCTCGATTCCTTTGTTGTGGTGTTTGTGGATGACATTCTGGTATACTCTTTCTCTGAGGAGGAACACGAACATCACTTGAGGATCGTTTTGGGTACATTACGAGATCACTACCTCTATGCAAAGTTGTCAAAGTGCACTTTCTGGATCAGAGAGGTGAGATTTCTAGGGCATGTGATCTCAGAGCATGGAGTTTCAGTGGACCCTGAGAAAATTACTGCAGTCATGTCGTGGGAGAAACCGAAGAATGTGTTCGAGATCAGGAGTTTTCTTGACTTGGTTGGTTATTACGAGCGATTCGTTTGGGATTTCTCTTGACTTGCTTCACTGATGACTTACCTCACCCGGAAAGGGGTGAATTTTGTATGGGGTCCAGAATGCCAGGCATCATTCGAGGATCTGAAGAGGTGGCTGACTACCACCCTCGTGCTGATTTTCCAGAAGCTGGAAAGGGATATGTGGTCTATTGTGATGCTTCAGGTATGGGTCTTGGGTGCGTGCTTATGCAGGATGATCATGTGGTCACATATGGATCTCGCCAACATCGACCACATGAAAAGAACTACCCAACCCATGACTTGGAGTTGGCAGTGGTGATACATGCTTTGAAGACTTGGCGTCACTACCTCTTTGGGGAGAAGTTTGTGGTATACTCTGATCACAAAAGCTTAGCTTATATCTTCTCACAGAAGGACCTCAACTTGAGGCAACGTCATTGGATCGAGTACTTGTAGGGGTTTGACTTTGACATTGTCTATACCCCAGGCAAGGGTAATGTAGTGGCCGATGCTTTGAGCAGAAGAGTTCCAGTGCAGGCTTTGAGGAAGTCTAGTGATGAGTGGACATTGATGGGTCTCTTTTCTCAGATGCATGTGGAGACCAGGGAATATAGTGGAGGGGCATTCTTGGCAAGCGTCCAGTTGACTCCTTCTCTATTGGAGTTGATTAAGGAGGAACAGCCCAGTGATGATCTTTGTCAGCGGTCTAAGCAGTTCCTTCATGGTGGGGAGACATCCTCTGATTGGTCGTCATCTCCTGAGGGCATCTTGTGCTTCAAGGGCCATTCAATAGTGACATTATCTCTATGGAAGGTGGTGATGCAAGATAGCCACCAGTCTCAGTGGGTTGTCCATCCGGGGTGCCACTAAGATGTATTATGATGTTCGTCGGCAATTTTGGTGGCCTGTTATGAGACAAGACATAGTAGACTTTGTTTCGAGATGCTACACATGTCAGCAGGTGAAAGCAGCGCACGAAAGGCCATCCGGTTTGCTCCAACCACTACCCATTCCTACCTGGAAGTGGGAAGAGTTCTCCATGGACTTCATTGTTGAATTAACTTGTACACCTCGGGGTAAGAATGCTATTTGGGTGGTGATTGATCGTCTAACCAAATCAGCCCACTTCATTCCGATAAAATATACAACTAAAGTAGATGAGTTGGGCCATTTGTATCTTCAGGAAGTGGTGAGACTACATGGTGTACCATCAGGTGTTGTCTCGGATAGAGACCCCCGCTTCACTTCTCGATTTTGGGAAGGCCTTCAGAAGGCCTTGGGGTATCAGATTTAGATGAGAACGGCATACCACCCACAGACGGATGGTCAGACAGAGCGGGCGAATCAGATATTGGAGGACATGCTTCATGCATGTGTCCTGGACTTTGGAGGTTCTTAGGATATCTATTTGGGATTGGTAGAGTTTTCTTATAATAATAGTTACCAATCCACGATTCGAATGGTCCCTTTTGAGGCGCTCTATGGTCGGCCTTGTCGGTCCCCTCTATGTTGGTTTGAGGTAGGAGAGACTTCACTGTTGGGGCCAAGACTTGTGGAGGAGACTTATAAGAAGGTCAAGTTGATCAGGCAGCACTTATTGACAGCTCAGAGTCATCATAAATCTTATGCTGATCGGAGGTGTCGAGACCTAGAGTTTTCTGTGGGTGATAGGGTATTCTTAAAAGTGGACCCTCGTCTGGGCCATCGTCGATTGGGAAAGCAAGGTAAGCTGATGCCACGGTATGTCAGACCCTTTGAGATCACCGAGCTTATTGGCAAGGTGGCATACAGTTTGGACTTACCTTCCCAGTTGACGTCTATCCACGATGTCTTCCACGTCTCTCAGTTGAAGAAATACAATCTGGATCCATCCCATGTGTTGAGTTGGGAAGAACTGGAGATAGAGCCTAACTTGTATATCATTGAGAGGCCGGTGAAAATAGTGGACTCCCAAGAGAAGATAATTCGAGGAAAGTCTATTCCTTTAGTCCGGGTTTTATGGCAGCATGGGAATGATACACATGAGACATGGGAGCAAAAGTCATGGGTCGAGGAAGAGTACCCATTCTTGTTTTCCAACCGAGATTCATGTTGACTTTCCGAGGCGGAAAGTCCTTCATAGTGGAGAGAATTGTCACATAAAAGACATATTTTAAAGGTATTTTTCATTTAATTTACATCCTATCTTTTTTTGGGGGTTTCCCTAGGTTTTAGGGAGGAATAGATGAGTATTCATGAATTGGGCCAAACCGTGAGCCCAATTCCAGATTAAAAAATAAATTTTGTATCTTTTATAACTTTTTCATTTTTCAACATTTTTCATCTATTCAAATTCCTAATTGACCTCCCCTAACCTATTAACACCACCAAGGTAATTTGGAGCTTTTATAAATCCATAACCAGGGTTTATTTGGGTTTTTATCTAAGGGGTTGGTCCTGCCCGAAAGCCCAATTCCTGTTTTAAAAATAAAATTTTATTTTGTTATAACTTATTAAATATTTGGGATGTTTCGGTGATTCCAAGTCTCACCCAAGACCAATTAACCCAGTCGCGCGTCTGAACTCTCTCCCACCTCTTTGGAGCTCTGGATAATCACGATTTTGTGCCGAACTTCATAGGGTTCCTCAAATCTCCCAGATTTGAAGAGGTAAAGTATTTCTTACATAACTCTCACAATTATCAATATTTTTCCTCCATTCCAGTTCCTAAATGAGATAATACATCTTGTACAAACGTAACCTAAATTTTTCCTCTTTTAAATTTTAGATACTAGAGTTTTGGAGTGATTACTTCAAGATACTTCAAGTAAATGAGCCCTTTTCTTTCCTCTTTCAAATTACTTTGGGTTTAACTCATTGTTCTTAGGGTTTCTTCGGTTATACTTGAGTTTAATAATGTCCAGAAACTAGGATTTCGAACCTAGGGTTTAACGTTGGGCTTTCTTGGCCAATATTTGTGGTTTTAGGTTTGATCTAATTCTCTCTTGGTGCGGCGGGGGTGCGATTTGATTTTCGCATGGAGATTCAAGGGTTTTTGTTACTTTGGTAGGTGATTCCATTGTGTGTGCAATTTTTTTGAATTATCTTTCTGTTTTCATGGTACCTTAATGTTTATTTCACTTGAATTTTTCTGTAAAAATTGGTTTTAGTTGCATTTATAATTCAAATGAATTTTAAGTTCCACTTTTTGGTGAAATTGGGGGTTTTTCATTCAAATCTTTTATTGGTTCATTTTGGGATGCCCCATAACTGAATTTTTGGTTTCATTAAAGGTTGTTGAACTGAAATTTTGTTTTAATAACTTAAAATTGTTAAAATAGTGTGAAAGTTGGATATCTTAAAGAGCTTTGGGTGCAAAACAATGTGATGTTTTGAGAGTTTGTTTTATTGGAAATAAAATTATTTTATTGTGTGTTTTAAATGGTATAAAATGTGTGTAGCTACTATACAATTTTTTTGTGACAATTAGTGATATTTTATATGAAAAATGATGTGTGTTTTTTTCTGAAATTGTTTGAGCACAAAAAGGGGAAGCCCGGGTACCTAGGTGGGGCGGATTTGTACTAGTAAGGCTAGTGGATCGGATGGGTTTTGTCCCTGTTCCACTTAGCATCTGGATAACGACAACTCTAACTAAACTATTTGGATGATTATTGGGGACCACTAGGTTATGGGTATGTTCCCTACTAGTGGCTCGTGCATGAGAATGGATTTTTCTATGGTTACTCTACACCGAGGTACGAGGTACATAGGGCCCGAGACAACCTAGTGCTTAGGGGTGTACCCGATTTTGATGATCATTGGATTTTTGGTATTTACCCTTGTTGTGTGTTGTTTTTTGAAGTACTTTATAGTATCTCACACTTATATTTAATGTGCTAACAATTCTGAAATTCTAGGATTGAAAACTTTTTTCATTTGAAAGTTGCATTTCTTTGAATTTTAACACTGTTTCACCTTGTGTATTAAAATTGCTTGTTTTGTTCACATTGTATTGCATGCTCTTTGGAATCATCTGGTGGTATCCTATTGGGATTAGGCTAACACCCTACTTACACCCCTTGGGTGTAAGTAGACCTACTCATGGTTGACTCAGGTAAAGGGAAGGCTAAGGGTGATGGCGGTTCGGGATGTTAGTCTCCATCGTTGGGGCGGAGTTGCGGGGATGGCTTGCGGGTGATGATCCCCTTGTCGTGTGGAGTCCATGGGGATGTATTTATGTTTTCATTATTTGTTTTTAGAACACTTTTAGGGTCTTTAAACATATGTATTCAGATCTGGTTTTGTTAAGAATTGTTTAGCATGAAAATTTCAGATTCTAATAATTGATTGTTTTCTTTATGATTTATGCTTTCATACTCGGGTAAATCGTTCCCAAACCAGATTTGTTTGATACCCGGGCACTTGTGCCAGCCCGTGGGGATAGGGAATGACCTTAAGGCCTTGCCATGGGCCGGGTTTGGTGCCGTTAATGGTGGCGACCAGATCCGGTTCGTGACACTTATTATTTATCAAAAAAATAATTTAAGTAAAAAAATAATTCTACTAACCATTACATTATGTAGGCTAGTGGTAAGAGAAACCCACTTATCACTCTTTGGTTGTGTTTTCAAGCCCTGTATCCTTTTCATATATTATGATTTGTCGAACATCGTGGGGTTTATCCATTTCATAAAGCTATATTACTATAATTTCTATAATATTACAATAAAATTAATCATCAGATTAGTCTGTAACCACAAAGAATTTATATACAACTTATTTTTCCCACAAAATCATATAATCTTAATTGAATATTATTAACTAAAAATCATATATAGGGTAAAGCATGAAGGTTATAAATTCCATTAAACTTATATCCAAAAATAAAAATGCATTATTATTCAAATAACATTTTATTTTACTAAAACCAAGGGTTATATTAATATAAATATCACCAAAAATACTCTTAATCATCTTATACATCTATATCTTAAAACCAAAAGGGGTATTTATTCCTCTAAATTTATGATTAACCATAGACATATCAACCTATAAAAATTTATGTTTAACCTAGTTCATCCATGATTATTATCTATCAAAATCCATTATGATGGTTTATGAAGTGTGTTTGAATTTACAAGATGAATCATTTGGGAGTGTTAAAATAGATGTGCAGAAAGGCTCATTATCGTGTACCAAGTAATGCTAAAGTCAAACCTGACATGCTTTTTTTGGAGTTATTATCCCAAGGAATGTATATATCATAACTACATCAAATTTTAGTATCCATACAGGGATTTAATTTCTTAAAAACCACTTTATCTAAACATAACCAAAATTTTATGATATTTTCTTATAAATGGAATTATCCTTATACTAAGACTTAGAATTTTCCCTTGGGTTCATACTAAGGTCTTCTCATCCTAGTTTCCAAATTTTAACTAAAACATTCCTATGATTCCAACTATGATGACCTTATCCTTTTACACATATCATTAGATTATTTCTAAACATAAATATTCATTAATACAAAACAACGACTATAATAGTCAACTATCTTTGGAAGACTACAATTATAATAAATAAAATGTAACTAAAATATTCAAACCTTATTTATTCCCCATAGTGAGCTCATAAAATCCATTTGATCTCCAAAATCTATATAAGATAACCTAGGGAATTCATGAAAGAATGAGGTGTTCTAAAAATCCTTGTAAGGGAATAAACTTGATAAGGATTCATAACATGTGGTAAAAGGTATAAATGATATAATAAAAGAGAAGGAATATTGGTAATCCCATAGAAGAATAATATAAAAAACATGGTATCATAAGATCAAGGAACAATAGGTAATGTGGAATAAACTTAAAACATGACGAAATCATAAGTCACATAAAACTTCTAATCCAACATCACATGGTTTAAATTGTCCAATAATGGATTAGGTTTACTCCCTAATCCCATTAATGATGTATCTTAAGACTAGAACATTACCCAATGAATTAAATATATATATAATTCCAATCCCACCAATCACATTCATTTAATTTACATTAATATGTGCTCCATTTAAGGATTTAAATCATAAGGCATAAAAAAATGAATTACCCATGGATAGAAAATGGGTTATATAATCTTGCCTCATATCATAGTCAAAGGAAATATCAAAATTATGTTATTTAAGAAATGAAAATAAGGAACGTATTATCACATCAATGTAAGGTAGAGTAATCTAGGTATATATGTGGGGAAAATATATATATATAATTTAAAATAATTCTGTAACATTAAATGTTGTTTTCATTGATCAATAAATATACCTTAAAAATGATTAAAAACATTCATGTGTAAAATAACTTTTCTATTTTGAAAATCTCATCTGAAAAAATAAAATTAAAAAAATATTGTCAAAATAATTTTATTTGAAAATATACTTGGAAACATATAAATTAATATTCAAGGAAAATAATGGTCATAACGGCAGAAAATACTGTTCATGACGTAAACATTAAAACAATGATTCCTTTTACATTTTCAGTAAAAGTTATAAAGTAATTTTTTTTAAAAAATATATGATTCATATTAAACCATTTTGAAAAAATTAAAAAAATTCTGAATTTAAAAATCATATAATAATATTTAAAACATTTTCTAAAACAATTTAAGGAAAACAAGGATATGGAAGAGAAATGGTTTCCAACCAAAGAGAGAAATAAAGTCGATTTTCTTTAAAATAGTTTCTTGATATTTTTAAGTTCCAAAGAGATGAAAATCATAATATTAAATTTAAATTTCATGAATAAACATGGTACAATAAAACATATGGTTTTTATTATGTAATTATCAAATAATATCTACCAATGTAAATTCAAGCATAAATAATCTTGATTAAAATGAGATTGAAACAAAAACCCTTACCACTTTGGTAATTTTTTAATATTATCCCCCATGAATAATGGAAATTAATTATAAATTCAAATATCATTAAGTGTTAAAGATACATGATATAATATGGAAAAATTAGTATATACACCATATAAATGAAACTAGGTGCAAAAAATAACATGTGTCTCAAAGAAGGAAGTTTTGAGATAAAACCCCTAGAAAGATCATATCATTAGTTGAGAGTTAATCCATGAGGTGAATAATTATAAAAAATATAGATAAATAAATATAAAAGTTTAAATACTATATAATGTAATCAAATCCAATTCTATGCATAATCTTGGTATAATATAATCAATGGAGTAGATATATAACCCAATGAATGAAAATTTAGTTTAGAAAAACCTTACCTTGTGCTTCCATTTACTTAAACATACTTAAATAAATTTTATATTGATTTTAAACATGTTATTAACTTATAAAATAATCATAATAATATTTATTATACCATATATTATCCCTTTTATAACATTTTATCACCTATTCTTCAATAATATTTCATTATCACTATTTTTTCAGGTGTTAATTATCTTTTTTTCTCATGTATGTTTTATGATAAAATTTATAGATATCAAACATATGATACAATTAAATAGATTCCAAAATGATATTAATGTTATAAATATAAAATTTTTTCATTATATATATCTTTATAATCATTATTGAATTTTGATCATGGGGAATGAATCGCATCGATTTGTGGAGATTGTATGTCATACGTTCACACGAATGCCATTTTCATTTAAATAATGTGTGAAAGGTTAAAAAATTGTATTTTACTTTAATTTTAAATAATTTATATCATTTCATATATATAAAATATATTCATTAAATTTTTCCTTTATTACCTTCTATGTAAATAATTAGTGAAAAATGAATCACGTCGCTTCGTGAGGAGGTAGTCTTCGTACACATGAATGACATTATAAATTATTCAATGGATGGTAAGGTAAGAAAGTATATAATATATTTATGTTCCATAATGATTAATATTTAATTAATATCATATATAAACATAAAATTAATCTGTATTACATTCCATGTAAATCGTAAGTGAAAAATAAATCACATCACTTTTTGAGGCGGTAGTCCGACGTACACACGACCGATGTTATCGTATTCTCTAGGGAATGTAATGTAAGAATTTAAATGTGATATTATAATTACATAAGTATAAATATATCATAAATATCACATATAAAATTTGAATACATTATTATATCCAGTAGGGAGAAGCTGTGGTGGAAAATTAATTACGTCAGTTTGTGTGGTGGTTGTCCGTCGTGCACAAGATCAACAGTTTCATTTCCCATTTGAGAGAGGCTGAGATGGTTAAAGGTCATACCCATAACATAAAAAAAAATTATACGTAAGATAATGATTTAATTTTATCATCATGTTTTAATAATATTTTATAGATGTGGAAGAATAAATAAAATAAAATGCTTGGTTAAGGATGTTACCACTTCTTCAGACAACTTCATTAGGATTGCACCAAAATCCTTTCTAGGTTAGATTTAAGATAAAAAAAGAATTATAAGATTAGTTTATGGAATTAAGGAAGTTATTTGGTAATTTATTTTCCAATCCAATGGGTTTTTGAAGTGTCGAAAGGGGGGAGTGTGGGTGTCGTTTTATAAGTATGGGTGAGGAAACACTTGGAATTTTTAAAATATAGAATTCCAACCATATTTTTTTCATTCCACGAGGAAAAAAAATTGAATATAATAGAATATTAGAATATATAAGGTCTAAATATTACAATAAAATTTTAATTAAAAAAGTTTTTGTTAATTTTTAATGCTTATCATTTTAGTTTAACCATCTTTAAATCTATTTTTACCTTAACTGCAATAAATAATTCTTATTGTTTTCTCTATTTATTATAGTAAAAAACAAATTTTAACTTACTATATAAAATATATTATTAAAATTAAAAATATAGAATCTATGTTTTCATATAAATAGGAAATTATAATTTAAAATTAAACATGATGAACTGTCAAACAAACAATTTTTCAAAAGAAAAATTTTCAGAAGTTAAGAAAGGTTTTTTATAAAAAATCAATGTGAAATTTATTAAAATGGAATAATTTTTATTAATAAATATATAAATAAAATTATTGTAGTTTTAAAAAAATATTAAAATAAAATTCATTTTGTAAACTCTTTGAATGAAAATGGATATTTTTGTAAAATTCGGTATTTTTCAATATTCATTAAAAAATGATGCTTTTCAAAAAAATCCAAATATTTCACCCTAATATAATACTTATATGATGAATTTATAAATTAATTTATTTATTTATAACAAATGTTCTAAAATTGGAAAAAATATATTTATATATTATTTTATGACAGAAAGCAGTATAATTAATTTTTTCTAAGAATTCCTATTTTTGATTAATAAGATGATGTTGTATAAAATTCAGTGATTATTTAATAATTATTTATAAATAAAATTATATTATGTTTTAATTTTATAAATTAGTTAATAATTTCATAAAACAACCCAGTTCAACCCCGAACCGGTCACCCGGGTTGGCCTGCAACAAATCCCAAGATGCATTTTCGATCCTCGATAGGCTGGAAAATAGTGTTGTGAATCAGGTATAACTCAATTGGGAATGATTTCACCCATGAAAAAAAATAAAAAAATATAAAAAAAAACATGACTAAAAACAATTTAAATAGAAAATAAATAAAAACTTAATATTTTATGAACCTCCATGTGACCTCACAAGTCAACACCAATCAAAAATCCACGCTCGCAATATGAGTGGTCAAAGTTTGGAGAACATGAAACTAAAAAAATTAAAAAATAATGTAGGCATGAACATTTGAATACTTATTAGGGACACTAATAAAAGAACCATTATCTATGAATTACCATTAAAAATAAAACCATTCCATGTTATTTTTAAAAACATTTATTTAAAATAGGGGTTTCATTTCCTTAAATACAAGTAACATGCTAATAATTTCAAAAGAACCATGTTCCCATCCATTTTCAGAAATGGTTTCCAAAGAATGAAAAAAAATTCAATGAGTCATTTTTTAAAGTAGAAACATATAGTGATTGAATATATTTCAATGAAAAATAAAATGTGGAAAATAGAGTACAACTAAATAAGTGTTGATATAATAATTTCTAATGAAACATATCAGATGATGAAATTTTCTTAAAACATCAAAAAATATGGGAAATTACAATACATATTAAATAGTTATCATGGGATATGACTAGATACCAATTGAAGATACCCTATATGTACTTAGTTTGTAATTAATATTTAGCCCTATCAATGCGATCCAAATTCAATAATGAACCCATCTTCTTGTAACTAGCATCACTAGTTGAACAGCTCACATGGCTACTACATGGGGATTTGGAACATCTAATCAGGACTAAATACAAATTATCTCTCAACTCTCACCATGAATCCTAGGATCCCATGTCTATAGAAAATTTTATAGGTGAGGAAGCATGCATGAATATAAGGAAAGTCACTATACATGTTGAGGCCCACAACCTGACACCATCTGCGCAAATACACCTTATAATGGGAAGTTTCCATGGAGGTGACCTCTTTTTAAGAAAACATTCAAAGGTGTGAACTAGGCCTCATCATTTTAAAACAATATTTTACCATTTGAAAAAAAAATTAAACATTTTTTCAAAATTAACATGTCATTAAACTTTAAAGTAAAACATCAACCGAAGGGAAAAAACATCCTTTATAATTTTCAATTTTTATAAATAAATTTTTTAGAAATTACAACAAGAACTTGTATTCTTCACATTTCAAAAACATTTCTTTGAAACATGATTCATCATAGAAAACCCATATCTAAATCATAATAACCCATGGAAACAAAAAAGGGTCAAATTTTATCCATCATGAGAATTTTTCAAATTATATTTACTTCGTAATATAATAAAAATACCCTATTAAACAAGAAATAATTATAGTTTCCAATTTAAAGACATGTACACATAAAAACTACCTCAAAATACATTTCTTTTGATGTTGGAAACCCAAATCCACTTCATGAATACACTCATATACACCTTCAAAGATATGTGTGTGTGTGTGTGCCATTTGACCCAATGTATATATTCCACTCATCATGAAGGATTATATACAAGGAGGATATATATGTGTGTGTGTATGTTTGTGCATGTGAGCCCTTACCTAAGTATACACATGCAAGTCACTATTAATGATCTATGAGATACACTAAATAATAAAAATAAGATTAAAATTTCTCAAATCCTTTATTAAAAACTATGCAAAACTAAAGATAAAAATAAAACATACCCAAAACTCATGGAAACCCAACTTATATAGATGATGGTGGATATAACTAGTAAAATTTGGACTCAAGATCCATAAACATCAAGAAACAACCAAAAAAGGGACACATTTAAGCATAGGGTTATCCTATGGAACGTGCACCCCACTAAAGGTATGGGAAACCAAAAATAAAATAGGAAAAAAGGAAGTGGGGAAGAGGAGAAGATTATCGAAGTTGATCTCAACCAAGATCGAGAGGGAAATGGCCATAAGCTGTGGGAGTAGAGGAGGATGTAGCATGCGAGGGAACCCTCCTAGGAAAGGGGTGTCGTGTGAAATAGACAAGAAAGGGGGAAGGTGGGTCACGTGACAGGGGGTGTAAGAAAGAGAATAAAAATCAAAACAAAACAATCATCATCATCATCATCATAATCATAACCATAATCATAATCATAATCATAAAAATAATAGTAATCATAATCATAAAAATAATAATCATAATCATAATCATAATAATAATAATAATAACATTATTATTATTATTATTTAAACAATTTATTTCTTATTTATTTATTTATTTTAATGTTGGACATTGGGTAAAGTTTGGTCACATGGTTTTCCAAACTATACACCAACCATGCACCCCTCTCTGGGACTCTAGACAACCCACATGGGAATCACACAGTGTTATGAAAACCATGTTCTAACTATGAGATCATCTCTACCAAAAAATACATATGACTTCTACAGGATGCATATGGTTTTCACATAACATGATCCAACTATGTGCCTATACTAAAACCCAAAAATTTTAAAAATTTAAACTCAGTCTGACTCAAAACTCAAAAATGAGCCTAAAAATAATTAAATATTTAAAAATGCTTAATATTCCAAGGTTGGGGTGTGACAATACTCCCCACAATGAAACTTTCTTCCACTAGAGAGTCCCAAATATTCATTTGATCACAATATTAGATGAAATAAAACCACTACACAAGAAGAGTTTCCCAAAACCTGAAGATCGTGTGTTAAAACTCACCCATGTTTCAAAACTTCAATCCCTAAAAGTGACTAAAGGGGTCTTCTTTAATGAAACAAACCTACATCAGATGAGAAAATGAGTTAGACTAAAGAACTTGAACCTTCCAACAAGGGACCCAATGAAAGATACCTAAACCTCTAAAAATAATCTAAAAATATGTAAAACCTATACCTTTAAAATATAAATCCCCAAGTAAACCCATCATAGACTATTTAGGATCACCATTAGCATTTTTCACATGACCCATTATCCAAGACAACTGAAAACTATATTCGGGGTCGAGAAAGGCTAAATCAAATAGTCACATGGGTAAATTGAGTTTGAAATTACAATGAAAAAAAATAAGGACTACAGAGATGGGATAATGATGAGATCTATGAGGGTGGTCTCACCATTATTTTAAAACCATATTTAAACATTGGTTCCTCTAACTAGATCAAGATAAAAAATTAAAACAAAAAACAAAGCTATGAGGGATAAGGCACAAAAAAATAAACAATTCTATTCCATAACCCCAAGAGTAAAAATTTCAAATATAAATATTTGTTAATAATATAACATTGAAAAGGATATAAAATATCTTCCCCCATTCCCATACAAATACTACACCACCATGCTTAACATCCCAAAACCAGAAAATATTTACATCAAGAGAAACTCTAAATAGAGTCCACATCAGCACCATGCTTCTCTAAATGGTCTTGGGGATCCTTTAAATTAGAATATCTATCTCCACATCTCATCTTAGAAACACCCTATTAGAACCACGGTAGATGAATCAAGAATCCAAAGGTATCATAGGTATTTGGTGCTTTTGGACGTGATGGATCATTGTGCCCTATATTTACATACTGATGGAACACCCAGAGCTTAATTACAATAAATTATAGTGAGAATCAATATGACGGCTCTTCATATCACTTCCCAATAGGCTAAACACATCTCACTTCCCTTACTCTTTGTTAGATCCACCGTCACTTATCCCAGTGATAGGTGAGACATCAAACATCTCTAGGTCTCTGGCTAAACCAGCCTCAGTCCAAATAGGCTGCCTCATTACTTCTTCATGAGTTTCCGAAAATGATGACACTATATTAAATAGTTTTGTTCAAGCACCATTTTCAATAAATCAAGCCTTCAAGGAATAATATTTAAAAAGTTTCAGATAATATGAAACCAACACATAAAAACTATTAGCGTACTCTAAAATAGTTGAATCTCTTTACTTGAGAAGGAATAACTCTTTCTCCTTTGGTACCTTCATAGATTCAGATAAATACTACAGGATTAACAGGGCCTTGAAGATTTTCCATTAATGGACCTTCTATGGTTTCAAGTGGTAAAAAAACTTCCACCACTTCTATCTTGGGATTTCCAGCATAAAGTTCACAAACATATGATTAAGAGGCTCATGGAGCTCAAGGTAAATGAAAATATCCTCAATGTTTCGCAACCATTATTTGACTTTCTCAGTCTTTGAATTCCAAAAGAAATAATGAGAGTTCATCTCCTGAAATATCCAAACAAATTCATTATTCTGAGGACTACCAGTATCCATATCTAGAATGAGTCAAATGACTATGTCAATATGTGATCAACTATAGAAATGTGGTGGAAGATCCACCCGAAAATCATTTTATAATATTTCAGAGATTAGTGGGGAATATTCTAAAACAATAAACAAAAAACTGAATTAGGATATCCCATAAATTAAAACTCCAAATCTAAAATAAAAATCAATAACTCAAGCTAAAACAACGAATCCCAAAAAAAATTTGAAATAAAACTAAAAATTCCAGAAAGGAAATCTGAAAACTCAAAAAGAAGTTCTAAACAACCCTCACCCATAGAAATTTGAAATCCCCTAGTTGAAAACACCTTTAAAAAATAAGAATATACTAAGAAGGTTGGGCCCTTACCAATTGTATCCTTTGAAGACTAATATATAAATATATATATCAACTTACATCCACTTATATATTGGTCCTTGCATACTAATGATTTTAAAAATAGAAATTCATATATGTTAGAATTGATAAGTAATACCAATGGTAAAATCACTTTCTAAATCATTTTTTAATGTATGCCTACTAATTTAAAACCACCTTTTTTTCTAAAAGTAAAAACATTTTTCAATACCAAACACATTTTTCATTTAAATTTTTTCAAAACCTTTCAACACCCTAAAACAATTTCCCATCCATTTTCAATACAATTCCCATTTCATTTTCAAAGAACTCAAAGCATTCATTTTATAAATATAGTTTTTGATAGACCAAAAATCATTTCAAACTCAAGTTAAACACTCAAAAACCAACTGAGTCTCAAAACAAGAATAAAAAAATGCATCTCAACACTCAATAGGTCCAAATCCTATAACATAGAAAAACACCAGGTATACAGGGATTGTCCACATGGTTTGGAAGACCGTGTTTCATTCATGTGAGACACTGGAGGTCAACATAGTTATTTTAATGGTCTCCACATGGTTTATAGACCATTCATAATAACCATTATATATCTATGTTCCTAAAAAAATCTCTCTAACATTTAGAGTTTCTCAAAACAATTCACTAAATCTCAAAACTCATCAGAAATGCCCAAAAATAAAAAACCTTAAAAACATATGAGTCCAAGCTCATATTTCAAGGTGTAACTATCTCATAACACCTTGTAAATTCAAGAGTCCTTCCGAATAAGTGGTGATAAATATACTACCCAAAACTGGACACTTGAATTCCCTCAATCCTTGTTCCAAACTACCAAACATCCCCAAATAACAAGGTTTAACCTATCTCTAATACCATTTTTCATGAACCAACTTGGGATAAACACGAACCGGTCACCCAGGTTGGCCCGCAATAAGCCTCAAGAGGTGTTCCTAATTCTCCAATATTGGAAAATAATGTCAGAAATTAGGTATAACCCAAATGTTAATGATTTAACTAATTTATAATAGATAAATAAATATAAACAACATGGATAAAACTAAATGCTAATAAAGGAAAAGAAAAAAATTGAACACTAGATGCACCTCTATCTGACTACATGGGTCACCACCAACATAAAAATATATGATTCCACTATAATAGATCAGATATGGGAGAACCTAGAACTGAAAAAATGATAAAGAAAGTAGGCATGAGCAGTGGGATGCTTAATAAGGATTCCAAAAGAATAACCATGCCATATATCTTATCTTTAAAAAGAAAACCATTTCATGGTAGTTTAAAAAAAATTATTTAAAATAGGTTTTTCATTTCCTTAAATTTATGTAATAAGCTAATAATTTCAAAAGAACCATTTTCTCATCCATTTTACTAAACTGTTTCCAATGAATTAATTATTTTCCAAAAAATCATTTTACAATGTATAAATGTATAGTGAAAGAAAATATTTCAGTGAAAAAAAATTAGTGGAAAACAGAGTACAAGTAAATAAGTTCTCATATAATAATTTCTAATTAAAACATAACAGCTAAAAATATTTTATTAAAACATTAAAAAAAATATAGGAAGGTAGAATACATGTGAAGTAGATTTCAGGGGATATACCAAGACACCATTTTCAGAGACCCTAGACATACTCGATTTGGAGTCTATCTATCACCCTATAGATGCGATCCAAAGTCAATAACCAACCCACCTACTCTTGACTAGCCTTGCTGGTGGCACAACTTATATAGCTAATCCATGAGGATTTATTCTATCTAATCATGACTAAATAGAAACTATCTCTTTACACTCACTATCATTTCTAGGATCCCATGGATATAGATTACATGGGAGGTGAGAAAGAAAGTATGAACACAAATAAAGACACAATATATTTTAAGGCCCACTTATCAACACCATCTACATGAATTCCCCCCTAGAATGGATATTATCCATGGAGGAACCCTATTTCCAAGAAAACTTTCAAAGGTATCAATTGGGATTCATCATTCGAAAACAAACTTTTACCATTTGGAAAACTTTTTTGAATATTTTTGGAAAATTAAAATCTCATTATGCTATTAAGGAAAACACTGGAAAATTAGAAAAATAACCTTGATAATTTCAACTTTTCAGAAATAAAATATTTTTTATGTTAAATCAAGCACTAGTGTTCTTCACCATTCAAATAAAATTTATTTTAAACACACTTCATAATAGAAAACTAATATCCAAAGAATAAAAAAACATAGAAACATAAAAGGGGACAATTTCATCCTTTAAAATTATTTTTCATATAATAATTACTTTATAATATAATAAAAATTCTCAATAAAACAAGAAAGAAATTATAGTTTCCAAATTATAGTCTTTTAAATAGGGAACCTACCTCAAAACACACTACTTTTGATGTTGGAAACCCATACACCATCACATATATTTATATATATATATATACCCTTTAACACAATGTACATATTCCCCACACCATGAGGGAATATGTACAAGGATTATATATATATTTGTGATTACCTATGTATACACATGAAAGTGGCATTCAATGAGCAGTGAGATCCAATAATTAATAAAAATAAGACTCAAAATTATAAAATCCCTAATTTAAAATTGCAAAAAAATAATGAATGAAATAAAACCTAACAAAAACCTATAGAGAACCAAATTCCTTCAATGAAGTTGGCTAGAACGGGCCAAAACAGGACTCAAGATCCATAAACTTCAAGATACATCCAAAGAAAATACTCATTTCAAGTTAGGTTTCTCCCATGGTGTGTACACCACACCGAAGGGAAGGGAAACAAAAAATAAAATAGGAAAATGGGATATTATAATAGGAGAATCTTACCAATGTTAATAACACCCAATATCAGGAGGAAAATTGCCAAAATGGGGGAGGAGAGGAGGCCATGGAGTGTGAGGGATCCCTCCTAGGTGAGGGGTGTCATGAGACAAAGATAATTAAGGGGGAAGGGGGTGTTGCACGATAAGAGTGGGTAGGGAGAAGAAAATAATAAAAACATAATAATAATAATTATTATTATTATTATTATTATTATTATTATTATTTAAACAATTTTTCTCTTTTTTATTTTTTTTAAGGTTGGACACTACGCACAGTTTGGACACTTGGTTGTCCAAACTATGCACCAACCGTGTGACCCACTTTGGGCCTCAGGACGACACACATGGGTAAGGTGCAGAGTTAATAAAACTGTGTGTCAGCCTTGGGATTGACTCTTCCAAAAACTATAGATGATTCACATGGGTTGCTCACAATTTTTACTAACCTTGCATTAATTTTTAACCTATACTAAAATCCCAAAATATTAAAAATTTATACTCGGTCTGACCCAAAACTCAAAAGTGGGGATAAAAAAATTAAAAATAAGAATAAGAATTAATATTATAGGTTTTGGGTATTGAAAATCCTATTCATACACATAAATTTAACAGATATTTTGTAATGGTATATTATATTATGGTTTATTTAGATTTGGGGTTGTGTGTTTCATAAGCTATCAAATATATTGAATTTATTTAAAAATAAATATATTATAAATTATTGGGGTGTTACATTCTCTCCTAATCATGGTTGTTACATGTCATATATGTAATTAAATATGATGTTCCTATTTAAAAATAATGGGTTTTTAAAATGTGAGAATAACATTTTGGGATGTGTTAAAGAACATTAATGAAATAAGATGATTATGTATCTACTCTCAAAAGAGACTAAACCTTCACGGTTCTGGGTAATGTATTATTTTATGATGTATTGAATATTCATATAAAATGATATAATATCTATATATTGAATTCTCATTTTTCCTCACATATTCTATAGAGATAAATAAATTAAATTTCTATATATTCTAATAGGGGAATATTTTAACATTTCATACAAGAAAGTAGAGATTCAAATATATCATCCATTAGGTCTCATTCATTTAGATATTTTTCACTCTATAAAGAAGAAATATACTAAAAATGATAATTATATTATATCTTTTATTAATGAAAAATAATTTATTGTATGCATTATAGTCATGAAACAAAAGTTAAAGTACCTTTTTATGCCTGAAAAGTTTAAAAGAAGTTAAAATAATAAGTGTGAATTCTCTATGAATATACTGAATATGGACAGTGGTTATGAATATTCTTGTATAAAATCTTATTCATATATTGAAAATAAAATTATAAATAATAAATCCAAAACACCATACACCCCAAAAAATAAATAGTGTTATTGGATAGAAGAACAATATCATAATGAAAATTATCAACCCATGTTAAAAGAGAATAATACTTCTTGATTTTTTGGTGGGATTTTATTAGAAGTGTAGTTAAAATAAAAAATAATTCTTTGTAGTAACTCAATTAAAATATATAACCTTATGATATATATTACAAGAAGGCACTATGGTAGGAATACTTTGGGGTATTTGAAACCCCATTATTATCATAGTGAAAGATAAATATTTTGGAATGTTTTGGAAAAGAGGAATTGAAGGTATATTCTTTGATTATCCACTAAATTAAAGAAGATACTATTAGTAAAATAGATAAATAGGGGTAATTATATATAGTTATGATTTAAATGTATTAGTATACAAAAAAAATTAAATAAAATGCCTAGAATTAAGGTTCAAAAGTGAAAATGGAGAATAACAATTATTGTGAAGTATGATGAAGTTTCTTAAAATAATGGAATTTTAGATAGAGAATAGATTACAGATAATAATTATATAATGTATAATGTTAAATAGAAATATTTTTTTCTCATATAAGTATTATAAAGTATATGTAGATCTCAAAATCATAATATATCAAGCATAGTAAATTAAAACTAGGATAACTTTCAGTAAAGCAACACTTACCTCATTTTTTCCTTAAGTTGATCCAAGAGATGTGAAAGAAAATTTTGGGAAAAATAGTGGATTGATGTTATTAATTAGTATTTGGGTTAGATCTTGATGAATTATTCTAGAGAGTTGATACTCATTCTATATAATAATAATGTTATTGAAATAAAGTTGGTATTCGATATTACGTTGAATAAGAAAGAAGATGTTATAAGAAAAAATGTAGCACTTTTGTTTAAAGGTTGTTAATGGGTAGAAGAAATTGATTTCTAAAAGAATTATTTACTAGTTTCTAGGATTCATATCATTATATTTTTTTTCAATCACCAAAAAAAGACTATACATGATCTTCTAAAAAGATTTCAAGTATACCATAATCAATATTGAGTTTTAAGATATGTGTGCATTGAGAAAACCAATCAATTATTTATTTGGGAAGATATAGGATATATTTATAGGTTAATAAAGGCTATATATGGGTTAAAAAATCCCCATGGAAATGTTATTCCAAGTTATACACTTTCTCGATGTCAATAAAATTCAATAAGGAATGAGTTGACAAAAACATCTACATCAGACAAGATAAATATGTGTGATTAATTGTTATTGTGTATATATATGATATAATATATGTTGTAAATAAAGAAATTGTTTTGGGGGATTTTTAATTGGATATGTATAATATGATTGATATTTCCATACTTATAGGGATAACATACTTATTAGGTCTTTAATATTCTCGTGATGAGGATTATAATTTTCTTTATAAAGATAAGTATGCATGTAAACTTTAGGAGAAGTGTGGTATGATGTATTAAAATCAACTTTCTACCCTATGTTTAGTAGGAACAAAGCTATAAAATTATGAATATAGAAAATAAGTTTACTCAAGAGAGTTCAGAAAACTTATTTTGAGTTTACTACACTTGACATCTTCACATCTAAATTTAGTGTGAATTATTACATTATGTGACATATTTCAATGTACATAAAAATAATCAATTATTATTACTATATAGGTGCTTTATTGATACATTAAAATTCGGAATAATAATGTTTTAAATATAATAGCATTAGAAGGATCGATATTTTTGAATATGAATATGTGGATGGGCTGGAAATTTTGATGATACAAGTTCGACATCTAATAGAGTTTTATTTCATGGAGAATGGTGTGTGAAATGGCATAGAAATAAGTAAAAATTGATTACCTTGAGTTCTAATCAGGAAGAATATGTTGTTAAAACTCAATCAATAACCCTATTAATGTAGATGAATATTCAAATAGAATATTGATGTGGAGTTATCACTAATCATTGGATGTGATAATAAAAATTCCATTAGTTTATTAAGAAATTTGATTTAGCATTATTTATAATAGAAAATTGATATCATATATCACGTTATCAAGGATTTAGTAGATAATGGATTCTTAATGATTGAGTTTATTCTAACTATGAAAAAATTAACAGATGTGTTTACTAAATCGCTTCTGCGGGATTCATTTCAAAAAATAAAGTTGAGGATAAGAGTTTAACCTCAATCCATTCAAAGTTAATATATAGTGATTTTATCCCCTATCTTGTTGTATTTTTATTTTAATTATCAAATATAGAGTAGAGAAACATAAATTCAAAGAATATGTTTCTCCTTAAGATAGCCAATATATTTATGGGTTTTAAAGGGGGGAAGCAATTAATTTTGGGAGTGTCTTGGGGAAGTGTGTAGAATATTCAAATTATTTTTTTAGAATATATGTTGTATGTTTTTTTGGTATATATGGGGTAGTTTTTTATGATTTTATAAAATTAAAGAATATTATATTTTTAAGATATATGTGGAAGTGAATGTAAGTAACTCTAATAGATGGATTAAGTGTTGATATTCATAGTTCATGTTTCTTACACTAGTTTTTCTAAGATATTATTAGAATGACTGATTGATTATTTATTAAGAATTTGATTAATTGATATACGTTTGATGGTCAAAAAATATAATGACATTAATTATTAAAAATAAAATACAATAATGGATATTTTTTAGACAATATCGAGGGAAATTTTTGAGAACTTAGAGTTGATAAAGACTACTAAGGTTAAATGAGATGGATCCCTAAGCATTATGGAGATTGTAAAAAAGTTGTAATTTTATTGATGTGAATTAAGTTGACAGGAATATGATTTAATGACATTGATGTAAGATTTTATTTTTAATGAATCATTAATTTTTATGAATCATATTAGATCTCATGCAATTCATGGTGTTTTTGTTGAGATGAAACAATTTTAGATATTTTAAAGATCATATAGGAAAATTATTATGAGAAGATAGAGTTTTGTGAAAAGTTTTGGTCATTTAGAAGAAACGAAACCACAATACAAGAGATCATGCCAAAATTAATAATGAATAAGATCAAAATATTCTATAAATAAACATACATTGTAACATAACTTATCATTTCATGATCAAAGTCTGAATTTGATGATGTTTGTGAACTTTTCTGTCACAATATGAGGATCACACCGCATGTTGGGGGTACAATTTTTTTACATTTACACTATCCTAATAGAAGAAGTGTTTTTGTTTTGATGTATCAAGACACACCATAAGAAGCTTGGATGAATAAAATCAATTTTTCTTAGAAAGGAAAGATTGTGTCTTAAAGATGTTTGTTGGGCTGTGAAACCTAATGATTATGATGTAGGTATTAGGCTATGAGAATTTATTGTTTCTATTAATTGAATGAATTATTATTATTTAAGCCACAATAAGAAAGATCATTAAACTATGAAAAAGTGATTTTTGAAATAGTTCAATGATAACTTTTTGGTAATACCATGACATATTTGGTTTCACTAGGATTGTGAATATCATTCCATAATGATCATGGTCATGTCTTGATTATTATCAGTCTATAATTTGATTTTTTTTTCTAATGTGGCTCAATTTTTAGTTAAAATGAAATACAATATGAATTCTTTAAGTCACTTAATCATATATATTGGTGACTAAAAATACTAGATTTTTATGACATCTATAAAATAATTTAACGTAGTTGAATGGAAGTTACTCATTTCAATTAATATTTGGAATTCATATTTGAATGAAAAGTGAGATAAGTTTTTTTTTTTGAAATTATAGAGAATTATACATTGGAATAAGTGATAAAAGGTGTGTGTTTTGGGTAAAAATAGTTATAGTTTTAAGAGGAAGAGGAATAATAATGAAATTAGAGGGAGAGGAAGAGGAAGAAGCACAATAACAACTAGATGGAAGTCTATAATTTGTATAGACTTTATTGTCATTACAACTTCATATTTCTTTTATAAAACATTGAATCCATATTATGAATGAATTCAATTTTATTTTCACCAAACCATATATATTTTGGTTGATCATGAGCAATGAAGGTGTTGGATGGTTCTTAGGGATCCATTTCAATAGAGTTGACTGAGATCATGACATATTTCCAATGATAAACTTCACTAGGTAACCATTTGGCTAGTAACAAGTAACTAGTGGAGGTAGGTAGTGAGAATGTAGCTCCAAGGGACCCACTAAGTGGTCAGTGACCCTAGATTTGGTGTCTGGTGGATTTTGACTAGGTACTAGGTAATCTATATCCTGGTTTATTTATTTATTTAATTACTAAATGGGATAAAATGTGGCTTTTACCTATTCTTATCTAGTGATAGTATTTGATCATACCTACCTTATTCTTTCTTATCTTTTAATTATTGAAACACCTTTGTTAGTGGAAAAATTCCATTTAAAATCATCCTAAGAGGTCACATTGAATAAATATAGAACTCCTCTTCAATCTATTCACAATTTATTTGATTGTTTCAATATATTCCATCTTTTATAATGTAAATTGGTTGTTTTTTAAAATCTTGGGATTCCAATAGATTAATGTTAATTCATATATAAGTATTCATTGATTGATTTTTCTATATATCTAGTTAGGAGGTATCATATTTCCCTGTTGGTAATTAAATTTATTGTATGTGTCATATGTAATGCAGGAAACACTATTTTTTTATGTATCCCATATAAATAATTTAATCTGTTTTCCCTAAATTTCAATGGTTTGAGTGGAAACCATAAGGGTTGTGAGTGGTATATAATATGTGTATGTTAACACTATTGGTCACCAATGACCATTTCCCAAGTTAAATAGAATGTGGAACTGTGAATTTGGAATTGGGATTGGTTCTAATGATTAATCATTAACTTTAAGATCCTTTTATGGTTTTTAAGGCCATACATTATTAAGGAAGGGATTTAAAACACATTTGGATAAGGGTGAGATAGACTATGTGTTGTACCATGAGTGGGTTAGTGGCTTGAGAGCATAACCCTTTGATAATTAAATGATTATAAATGATTCATGAATACTTTTAGGTGACAAATTTTTTACTCTGTAAATTTCTTGATGGTACATCACCCACCCTTAATGCATGGATGGTATCTCACCCATATTTTGATTGGGAATTATGGTTAATCATCTACATGGGGTTGGTTAATGGTGGTAAATAATCCACCCTTATATGTAGGTGGTGTCTCTTCTACCGAATGATGTGGTGTTGGTGTCACATCGCCCACATAAAAAATTCTCTTTGTGGTATATAATCCTTCCATGAATTAGATCGATAGATATATCACCTACCCAAATATTGGAATCAGTGGTACCTATTTTACATTTATATGTTGTTTCGGTATTATATCATCCTCTAAGATAGTGATTTTGATAGTGCATATTCCACATATGGATATTGTATCGGTGGTTTCATGTCTACATGGAGTCTTGTAGTAGTGGTGTATCGTCTACCTAGGGATTGATTTTGGTGGTACATTATCCATCTAGGAAAGTTGTCTCAGTGGTCCATATTTACATGGAGACTAATTTTAGTGGAATATCATCCACCTAGAGTTAATAATATCTTATTCACTATGTGGTTCCTCATTCACCCATGATATTTCATTGTTCATTAATCAGTCACCTAGATGGGTAACAGTAGTAATGAATTTCTCACCTTGAATATTTGATGTTGATATCCTGTTCATTGTGATTGTTAAATGAGGGGTGATATATAATTCATCCTCAATGTGTGTTCATACCATGGGTATAACATCTCATTCCAACATTGGTTAAAGAAAGTATAGTGACACATGGTCTAACTTCTAAGAACACCAATAGATGAAATTTTATTTAATTATTTCCTTATTATTATTCCATATAAATAATTACCTTGTATTTTGTGGAATTCTTAGGGAAATAATTTCTGGTGGTCTACTAAGTTATACTCACACATTTACTAGGTTTAAGGGTACCTAAGAAGATTTATGTTTCATAACCTAGCACTATGGGAAAAATAGTCTTTTGCGATGGGGTATTTGCGATGGGAATTAATCTCGTCGCAAATAGTCCATCCCATGGGTTATTTGCGACAGGATTTGGGGTCCTGTCGCAAAAGTTAATGTGCACTTTGGCGCAGGATGCGTGCCTAAGCGCGGGAAGGTTATTTGTGATGGGGGGTCCCCGGTCGCAAATAGTGTGTCGGTCGGAGGGTATTTGCGACGGGACCCACTGCAAATACCAGTGGTGGTAAATGAGTTTTTGCGATAGGATGTTGTCTCGCCGCAAAAGCTGTGTCGGCGGGTCACTTTTTGCGACGGGACCCGTCACAAATAACTTTTTAACCACCGCCCGTAATTAATGCGGTTGAAGGTATTTGCGATGGGTCCCATCGCAACTAATCTAACTTATATATACCCCCCTCTGTTTTTCTTTCCCTTCCTCTCATTTCTCACTTCCTCCCTCTCACTAAAGTCGAATTTTAGAGTAAAAATTTCTCTCAGTTAAATTTTTTTTTCAGAGAAGTTGTGAAGGCACTTACATCAATAGGAGATCAAGTTTAAAGGTGTTTATATTTTATTTTATTTAGTATTTATTTAATTTTTTTATTTTAATTTTAATTATTGTTGAGTAGTTGTGATTAAATTAGATTTAAATTGTTTTGTTATCTGTATTTTAGTAATAATTAGTAATAATTAGTAGTAATTGATGGTAATTAGTACTAATTAGTAGTAATTGGTAGTAATTAGGTATAAATAGGAATAATTAGGAATAAATATGAATAATTAGTAATAAATTGTAATAAATAGGAATAATTAGTACTAATTAGTACTAAATAGTAGTAATTAGCAATAAATAGTAATAATTAGGAAAAATTAGTAATAAATAAGAATAATTAGTAATAAATGAGAATAATTAGTAATAAATATTAATAAATAGTACTAAATAGTAGTAATTAGTAATAAATAGTAATAATTAGGAATAATTAGGAATAAATAAGAATAAATTGGAATAATTAGTAATAAATAAGAATAATTAGTAATAAATAGTAATAAATAGGAATAAATAAGAATAATTAGTAATAAATAGGAATAAATATGGATAATTAGTAATAAATAGGAATAATTAGTAATAAATAGGAATAGTTAGTAATAAATAGTAAAAATTCTATTAATTAGTAATAATTAGTAATAATTAGTAATAATTAGTAATAATTAGTAATAATTAGTAATAAATAGGAATAAATAGGAATAAATAGGAATAAATAGTAATAAATAGTAAAAATTATTAATAAATAGTAATAAATAGTAATAAATAAGAATAAATAGTAATAAATAGTAATAAATTGAAATAATTATGAATAAATACAAATAAATGGTAATAAATAGTAATAATTAGTAATAATTAGTAATAATTATTAATAAATAGTAATAATTAGTAATAAAGAGTAATGAATAATAATAAATAGTAATAGATAGAAATAAATGGAAATAAATAGTAATAAATAGTAATAATTAGTAATAATTAGTAATAAATAGTAATAAATAGTAATAATTAGGAATAAATATGAATAAATGGGAATAAATAGGAATAAATAAGAATAAATAGGAATAAATAGGAATAAATAAGAATAAATTGGAACAATTAGGAATAATTAGGAATAATTAGGAATAATTAGGAATAAATAGGAATAAATACTAATAAATAGTAATAATTAGTAATAATTAGTAATAATAAGTAATAATTAGTAATAATTAGTAATAATTTATAATAATTAGTAATAATTAGTAATAAAGAGTTATAAATAGTAATAAATAGTAATAAAAGGTAATAATTAGTAATAATTAGTAATAATTAGTAATAATTAGTAATAATTAGTAATAATTAGTAAAAATTAGTAATAATTAGTAATGATTAGTAATAAATGGTAATAAATATTAATAAATAGTAAAAATGGTAAAAAAAAATAGTAATAAATAGTAATAAATATAAATAAATGGTGTAAATAGTAATAATTAGTAATAATTAATAATAATTAGTAATAATTATTACTAATTAATAATAATTAGTACTAATTAGTAGTAAATAGTAACAATTAGTAATAAATAGAAATAAATCGGAATAAATAGTCATAAATAGTAACAAATAGTAACAAATGGTAATAAATAGTAATAAATAGTAAAAAATAGTAAAAAATTGGAAACAATAGAAGTAAATAGTAAAAAATAGTAAAAAATAGGAATAAATAGTAATAAATAGTAATAAATAGTAATAAATAGTAACAAAATAGTAATAAATAGTAAAAAATAGTAAAAAATAGTAACAACTATGAAATGTAATAACTTGTAATAACTTGGCATAATTTCCAGTGGATTGACGGCACTCCTTTTGCTCGATGACTCTTCTCCTTTCAACTTTTACTGACTCAAAACATTATGAAATGTATGCTTCTACGTATGCACGAGTTTGAATATGAATTTGTAGGACCACATTTTCTATAATTAGTTTAGGCAGTGATAGTTTCAAGAAGATGATTCATCGGCGAAAAGGGGGATCTTTTTTTCGACGGCTCATTTATGTGCAAGTTTTAGAAATCACAATGAAGAATATACTCTGAGGTACGCTTATACATTCTCGTATGCATGAGAATGAATATGCGTACCTACGAGAAAATTCTTCATTGTGATTTTAGTGAGAGAAATTTGCAAGCAAATGAGCCGTCGGAGAAAAGAGAAGTCATCAATCCACTAAAAAAAATTTCTCCAAAAATTAGTATTTACGATGGGACCTTTTGCGACGAGATCCTATCGCAAATAATATAAATATAAATTTTTATTAATAGTATTTATGATGGGACCGTCGCAAATAGTATTTTCAATGGGCCCTTTGCAAAAGGTTTTTATATATATAATGTATATAATCAAAGGCTTAGTTACGACGGGGCAGTTTCCCGTCACAAATGGTATTTACAACGGGTCGTCACAAAAATTATATATATATATATATATATATAATTTATATAATCAGAGGGTTTTTTGTGATGGGGACCTTTCCCATCGTAAATACTTGTTTTTGCGATGGGCCTGTCGTAAAGAATAATATTTGTGACACTGTTTTCTACAACGGGCTATTTGTGACGAAGCCCCATCGCTAAAGCTTGTTTGCGACACGATCTAGTCGCAAATAGCCCATTGCAAATACCTATAATTCCAGTAGTGTAGGCAAGAAAAAAAGGGACATTTTATTATAGATATTTTAGTTGGGATACTTTAATTGAGTTGGGAAATGTGATCAATCTGAGACTTAGGACATATTTTTTAGATACCACCGTTTACTTTAACTTAATTTCAAAACTTATCATATATGATATTCCCAATGAAGATCTTTTTTATTCTTGTATGACTCATCTGACTTCTATGACATTTATAGTAGATCGTTTTTATAGCATAAGTTCTACTATTATTTGGTTTTGAATTTATTTATGATGTAAATATTATTTTATTTTTATATTATGATGATAATTTCATAATATTTCTTCCACTATGTTTATTGATTACCTATATTTTAAGGTGATAGCTAGGTCGTTTCCTAGACAATCAAATTTCTTTATTTATAAACTTATGAACAACTAATATTGTGTTAAGTAGGAGAAAAAAATAGAGAAGTATAGTTATTTTAAAATAAAACAAATGAAAATAAAAAAACATAAATAAGAGACTATTAAGTAAATGATTATAGAAGTGGTGATGAAAATTTGTGATAAACATAAAGTGAAAGGTGCATGAAATTTTGGAATAAATTGATAAAATAATGGAAGTAAACAAAGTTTATCAAGGTAAATTCTAGGGAAAAAGGATTGATTTGAATTTATTAAAATAGATTTCTCCCCTTTCATTAAGATAATAAAAATTGTTCCAAATTTTTAAAGAAATGATGTTGATATACCTAAATTTCACTTGGTGATCAATATTGTTCAGTAAAATCTCCCCATAAATTATCTTTCAAACATAACTCTCAAAATGAGTAATTATTTAATGTAGAAGAGAAATTTCATCCTTTTCTAGTTAAATTACTTTAGTTAATGTATCAAGGGAATGGAATACACTATTATCATGTGTTAGTACATAGAGTATTGTAGAAAAATTTCTCATGAATAACAAAAAAGATAACACATAAAAAAATATCACACTAAAACTTAATATGAACATTCTATAGTTGTGAAAACATGTGGTGGATAGAGTTAAGAATATCAAATCAATAAATTTCAATTCCCTGATGAATTTAGTTACACAGAGTAGTGTAGAAAAAAAATTAATGTAAAATTCATGACACAACAGTACAAGAAATAAGAGAGGAGATGAAGAATGTGTTCTTTTTAATCACTTTATTCTATAAATATATCTTCTTGTGATCTTCCATATTTAAGGGCTATACTAATTCCTCTCATATATCTCCACCAAATCTCACACAAATCTTATAATGTGTGTAAATTATCTTTTATATTTTTCTTCCCCACCACCAATATGATTTTATAAGTCGATCAGTCAGTCATCACTACCTCAAGTTCTATTTTCACATGGTTGGGAGGCTATCTTTTATATATTTTTTCACTATTGATATTTTTTATCAAATAATTTTAACCAATTATTTCTCTAACATGAACATTTTAATTTCTAAAACTATCATCTAGATATAATCTTTGTTACATTTTAAATTTTTCTTGGAACCTGAAAATTATATTGGCATAGGTGAAGCACAATAACCTTAATTAAACTCTATAAACTTCGTAAAAAATTAATAAAAGATAACCCCATAAATCAATATTTGTAATAGATATTTTTATATCCCTAATCTAGGTTTAGGTTCATCAAGATTCAAATAGATTTAGTTTCAAGACATCCCAATTCCCATTTCCATCATCACATCTCAACAATTGTAGTGGATCATCTACATCATGAATCGGTAGGGAAAACCTTCATCAGCACAAATTCATGGCCTCAAACTAGATAATCCATTATTTTTTCAAGTGGTAGAGTAACTAAATTTAAAAATTAATTTCATCAAAAACCTTGTAAACACTATACTCTATTCCTATAAATGTCACACTGGGAAACAACGAGGTCCTATCAAACCTAAATTAAAAATGCTAGTGAATAAATTCCAATATCTCTTATTCTCAACCTGGGAAAAATATAATTATGAATAAACATTAAACTTCAGGTGAAAATCATATCCTGACATGGTTAATACATGATAGGAATATTATTAGGTTGACTAAATTCATAATTTTGAATGTGAAAAGGATCTTTAACACTTTATTGGGATCTAGTAATTATTCTGATTTCATCAAATATAGGGTCCATCTTCCTTCATTGATAATTATCTATTTAGATCCACCAATAAATTTGGACTCAAACATGACTTTTTTGGAAGTATAAAATTTTATATTATCAATTCTCGATTAGTTTTAGATTATCATGTCATGAACCAACCCAAGATGAGGCTTGATCCGAAACTACCCCAAGCCAACCTCCATAGGCCCAGGGGTGGTGACCAATACTAAGAGAATATCTAACATGGGGAGACCTTTGTGTAACTAACTGTATGCACATACACAACCATCTCGATGTAGAAGTGCAGAGAAAACGAGTATGAGATGAAACACAATTAGAAAGTAAACCAAGCATGCATAACATCAAGGGTGTACAAGAGTACGACATTTAAAACTAAAAGTAAAGGGGGAAAATACATGCCCAACAAGAAATATGTCCCAACCTAAAAAAAATTTAAAAATAAACTTCTCAGATATCCTAGCTTCTAGTTTCCAATTTAGGACCACTGTACGCGGTCCAAAGTACCAAGTATCCCTATGCTCCTCTAAAGTCACCCCTAGATTGTCTGTAATCTGCATAAGACACATCATGTGTGGGAAAATCCCATGCATTTGTGTGTATATATGTACCCATTAGGATGTCCCAAAATCTAAAGAGGGAAAGTAAGAGATAAAATAGGAATAGAAAGAAAGTATATTCAAGATGCACTCAAAGATAATAGCTTAGCCCAAACCAAGAGAAATTAGCCTTGTCCAAGCACAAGGGTCTCAATATGGTGAGTAGGTGAACTACACATCAAGTATTCTCCACCTATAGTAGGATAGTAGACTTATCCAACCATGAAAATCTAAACACAGAAAGCACATAGAATCCCCATGTGTCTTCACCTCTCATGGAAGGAGAGTAACAAAATAAAATGGTGTGGATATAGAATAATATGTATATTATCAGTCAAATAAGCCCAAAAGAAATAGTAAGAGGATCTCCATCTCACAACTCAGTACAAGAAGAAGAGTCACCAATAGTTCTAAAAGTCCATCAATGATACCCATCATCCCAAGCATATACCCATAAGTAATCGTCCTAGTCTAACCACACCTCGTCACTGTTCCACACAGTTGAGGGGCCACAAAATCAAATTAGAGGACCCATTCTCTAGTACATCAAGGGGGTTCCACTCTATAAGTTTCCATAGAGGACCTACACACATGTCTATGGGTGTTTCCATTCTAGTTTCATAAGTACCCTTAAACTAAGCTAATAGGGGGTTCCAATCTATAGGTAGAGGACTCATGTTCATGCTAATGGGGGTTCCACTCTATATGTTGAGGGATCATGCCCTGGTATGATAGGTAGTTACACTTTGGTCATTGAGGACCCTCACCCTATTGCGTCAGGGGGGTCCACTCAGAAGGTATTTATAGAGGACCCATGCCCATACTGATTAGATATTCCACTCTTGTAGTCAAGGACCTGCACCCTAGTACATCATGGGCTTTCAATCTGATCATTATGAACTTGCACCGTATCTGATGGGGGGTTCTAATCGGAAGAAGTCTATGATCTTGCCTGATCACTGTCATTATCGAACGTTTCCTAATCAAGTGTTGTGTTGGGAACATTTCACATCATATCTCAAAATAAAAAAATGAGGTAACCATCACCTTATACATGGAAAAACACTCAAGATACGATACATATGGGCCAAGATCTGAGTTAAAATGAAGGAGATAAAAAACCTCAATGTTTATTAAAAAGGAACTGAGGGATACATGGAATGTGAGGAAACCCACACAGCATGTGGTCCCGCTCCACCGCTTAGCCGTGTCCCTGGGGGTATATGGATCATATTCCATGCAGGTGGACTATACATTGTGTTCAAGCAAACTAGTATTGGGTTGTGTCCTTCTGGATGTGTTTGTGTACTCAAGTAATGTATGTGTACTTGGTACATGATGTGTGTCTTCGCATGAGGTTTCATCTTTGTGCTCTAGACATATCTGTTTACTCATGTATATGGTCATGTTCCTAACCATATACTCTAACATAGAGTCCTCCTATGTGACCATCAAATGGATTTTCCACCCATGGATGAAGAACATGGTGTGTAAGATGGATACATGCCATATCATCCTTATTTATCTCCAAAAACCCTAGCCACCTCACTTGATGGGATACATATCATGTATTCATCCTTATACATGTCGCATAGTTGGGGTTTTCATAAAAATATAGATTTCATCTTCATGCCTTTAATTAGGTCATTATACCATATATCCCACCTCAAATATTTCTATGATGAGTGGATATGGTCATGATTTGTGGTTTTTGATTGTCACTTACTAGAAATCTACTTTATTTGTTCATTGGGGGTTTCTCAATTCATCTATTATATCTCTAAGCCTTCATCCTTTGATTCCTTGTTCTCAAAACACTGAAATAAACATTTTTTCCTAGAAATTATCCCAGATCTAACCTTATTTCATTAATCTAAACCTCATTCATCAATCCTCTATGATTTTAGGGGTCCGATCAGGCTTAGTACTGCCTAGAAATGTTAAACTATGACCACAGGGTCCGGCCAGTGATGAATGAGAAGAAATTGAGGATGGGAATTAGAAAAAAAGTTTAATTTATCAATAAAATGTTTTCTTGACCAATGATCAAGAACAGTTATTCACGGTTAGAAATCATTGAATAAATCAATTTAATCTAGTACATAGGTGCATACTTAGGCCACAATTAGAACATATCGATATAAGGTAACTATCTTCTAGGTAAATTTAATTAAAAACAACATAAACCACAAATTGACAAGTCCAACTTGGATATTTTATTGTTCATCCTCGAATAATGTACTCTCCAATTACCAGAGGAATCCATTTCATTCGATTCATCCCAATCTACTCTAATTTTATGTTTCATCACCATCCGAGGTGATTCACCAATGAAGGAGAAAGAAGAAGCTCTCGAAAGATCCTAGGATTATGAGGTTAACCCTGGGTGAATCTCGATGGAATTATATTTATAAACATTTCTTCTTGGTCAAAAATTAATTAAATAATTTATTTAATAATTAATTAATCCACGGAACGTACCTCCAATGACCGAGGAGTCTGAACGCCCAACATCGACCCATTTTATGTCTTTCCTATGGTAAACACCATGTTCTAGACTCGACTATGGTTTCAGATTTATGATTTGAGCTTCTATTTAAGATTTATACAATTTTATCTAATAATTTCTATGCGCTTAATATAAAATATTTTTAATATTATTATAAAATTAATTTTTGGCACACCGGGCCTTGGAATTACATGAAATCTCAGTTCCTAGCTTTGGAAATATATATAGAAATATTTAAAATTCTTAAAAAGAAAATATAGGGTCTTTAAATCATTCCATCCTTTAATATTTTCCTCTCTAGAAAGAAAAACTAGACAACCAACTCGGGATACTAAGATGGAACTTAGCTTTTCCACTCCCAGGAACTCCCTTGCACATTTTCGTGATTCCACAACATGTAAATCAAGGGGATGGTCTATCTATGCATGTGTCTCTCCTTCCAATACTTGATTTCCATTAGGTTCTCTACAAAGGTGTCACCATCCTTGATGTCCAGCTAACCCTAGTCAATGTAGTGTGTGAGTTCTTGAACGTATCTCCCTAGTTGTGACATGTAGAATATGTCATGCACCTACTCCATCTGTGGGGGTAGGGATATGTGGTATGAAACCTCTCTAACCCTCTACATGATCTTGAATGGCCCAATAAACCTCAAGAATAGATTTCCTCCTCATCCAAATATCTACAATCCTATTTATGGGTAGACTCTCGGGAAAATGTAATCTCCCTGTTCAAAGTCAAAGGTCTTACAATGGTGATTTTCATAAGATTTTTGTATTCTCTTCATCATCCTCATCCACTCATAGATGACCTAGACATTCCCTATCATGACCTTCACCATCACTAGGCCCACAATAGATGTCTCTCTGATCTATGTCCAGCAAAAGGGTGACTTGAAGGGTCTTCCATATAGAGACTAAAAAATTTTCATGTCGATAGTATAACATCAGTTGTTGTTGTACGTAAACTCTACTAATGGATAGTGATACTCCCAGGTCCAGATAAAGTCTAACATGAAAGCCCTTGACATATCCTCCAACACCTGGATAGTGTGCTCGGTCTGCCCATTGGTCTAAAAGTGAAAGGTTGTACTTTTCCTCATTTGGGTCCTGAATACATTCTATAGGGATCTCCATAACCATGATGTAAACCATGCATCATGATTAGAGATGATCATTAAGGGAACCCCATTAAGAAGAATGATCTCCTATATATACAACATCCCTAAACTCTCCACTGAACTCTGCTCCCTAATAGAAAGGAAGTGTACCGACTTTGTGAGTTTGTCAACTATCACCTAGATGGAGCCATGGAACTTTTTTGTGTGTGTAATCCCATTCACAAAGTCCATGAATATTTCATCCTACTTCCACGCTGGGATCTCAAGGGGCTGCAACAAACTCGTCAAAACTTGGTTCTTAGCCTTCACCTACTGAGTGGTGAGGAACTGAGAGACAAAATAATATATGATTCAGCTCATGATATATGACTGAAACTTCCACTAAAGGTATATGTACATCTTCCACACACTGAGATGTACATCTAGGGGAGAATTGCAGAACTCCAACATCACCTCCTCCTGCATCGTCACTAGAAGCATTGTCCATACCTAGAAAAATATGATTTGGTTCCCTCCTTCAAAATATCTATCTGGTGAGTCTCGTGTGGATATATACTCATGTAAGACCTTGCATTCAATGTTTCCCTACTAGGACTCTCTCACATGCTTTAGAAGAAGTGGATTCAACACCATCGACTAAATAAAATTTTTACCCTCCTTCTCCACCAGGGTCAGCTGCAGGGAGGATAACTGCTCTGAATCCTTCTACACCAAATGAGCCTCAAACTTCCATCTAAGAGAATATGATACTACATTTCCCTTCCCTAAATTATAGACTATATCAAATTCATAGTCCTATATGAACTCTAACCAAAATCATTCTATCAAGTTTAGGTTTCTCTATGTGAAGACATACTAGAGTCTATGGTGGTCTGAGTAAACTAAAAAGCACTATCTTAGAAGGTAGTGTATCCACATCCTCAGGGTTACTACAATCGTTGCCATATCTAGGTTTTGAGTCGCATAGTTCTTCTTACGGGGCCTCAATTTTCTAAAACCATATGCAATAACTACATGTTATTGTATCAACATGCAACTAAGCCCAACTCTTGAGGTGTTGCAAAAAAAATATGAATTTAACCCCTTATTCTAGTAGTTTCAACCTATTATCACTCATAATCCATAGCCTCAACTCCTAAAATTCCCTCTAGAACTACTCAAAATAGGTTATCGGATTCCTTTTCCATGTCGGGGTGGTCAAATGGGATATAAATCTGGATAAGTCTTCCACGAACCTCTTATAGTACCCCTCCAAACCAAGAAATCTATACACCTATAACACACTCTTGGGGGGGATCTCAAGAAATCACTACATCAATCTTCACTAGTTCTATGGATAAACCATTATCAATAATGAAATGACCTAGAAAGTGAACCTTGGGTATCCAAAACTAGAACACAAAAAGCTTTCCATAAATCTGGTTCTCTCAAAGAGAATCTAGAACAATCATCAAGTGCTCAGAATGTTCCTCCTCTAATACTGAGTAAATGATTATTTCATCAATGGTGCAAACTAAAAACTAATATAAGTATTATTGGAAAATTTGTCTCATAAAACCCATAAATATGGAGGGGACATTCATCACACCCAAGGGAATCACTAGGAACTCATAGTGTCTATAGAGACATTGTAATTCTAACTATGAAATATCAGCCTCATGAACCCTCAATTGGAAGTAGCCAGACTAAATATTGATCTTTAAGAACTATGTCGTGCCTCAAAAATGGTCAAATATGTCATAAATCCTCAACATGGGGTACTTTTTGTTTTTCATAGCCTAGATTAGGTGATGATAATCTATACAAAGTTGTAAGCTCTCTTCTTCCTTTTTCACGAAAAAAACTAGAGATGCCCAGGGGGTACACTGAGCATAATGAAACCCTTATATATAAGTTCCTCCAACTATAATTGTAAATCTTAGAAATCAGTAGGGGCCATCTGATATTCTATAAAAAATATTGATGTGGTTTCAGAATACAAGTCGATAAAAAACATTATCTCCAACCTTAATGGTAGTCTCAGAATTTCCTTAGGGAATACATCCATATAATCCTTCAAAAATGAAGGAAATAAAATTTCTAAAGTGCCTATTACACCAAGGGTTATACTCTCTAATTTATGGGTGATGGTTTATAGCCTCCTTCTCATATAACCCACTTTCCATTCCATGAGATCTATCTCACCAGAGAAGGAGAATCATGTCCCGTCATAGGCATATGACTTTTCTATGGTGGTAGTCAATCTAGGATAACACCATGGAAAACCAGTACATACATAATATGACATCATAGGGTTCAATAATGATGACCAAAAGGTCCCATGTTAACCTTTCTCCACCAATAGATATATTTCATTATTGGTAGATAAAAGATAGAGAATAAGTGTACCATGTAAGAACCTCAAGACGAAGCTATTGGGTTAGTACCTCAACTCGAAGATCCATCTCTCGCACCAAGAGTATAGATATAAAGTAATGATTGGAACCTATGTCTAATAATACAGAAGAAATATTAGAATAAACACAAATCATACATCTAATCATCTCATGTGATGCGGGCTCATAAATCTCCATAGCCTGTAGCTATCTGCGACCTTGACCGCCATCTCCTTGAACCTGATGTGGGACACCTGGTAGTAGTGTTGGAAGGATCTCATAGTGGATTCCACAACCCATAGGTTCTCCTAGTCCTCTTACAGATCTGCCTCCCTGGAGACCACCCTATCCACACCTAAGAGATCCCTGATCATGGAACTACCTCTACTATAGTTGTCCTTCATCTATCTTCCTATACTGCTAAGCACATCAGGTCGGGAAGTCTCATGCCATGTGACGTCACCCATCATAATAAAATAATTGTCCCTCTCCGTGATTCCCTATTACTCTATGTTAAACCTAACCACATGCCTGATTATTATCATGGGGGGTATCATACATTGAGATCCTAGCACCTGAAATCTGCTAGCTGTTGTAGATGACTCGTCTCTATGGCAGCCACTACCAACTCTAGTTGTGTGGTGTCCCACTGATAGAAATCTCTAAATCACTAGTTCTCACTCTAGTACCCTGTCATAGGTATGCATAAGAGAACCACACTGGCATGAATCTCTCTATGGTTTCCCTTATCAAACTTTTATGATCGAAATTTGTCATCTCGTATCATGTCAAGAGAGTATTGTGTAAGGTCTATGAACCTCGTTGCATACTCATCCACCATCATCACTCCATTTTGTGGGTATTGAAGCTCATGAATCTGAACTATGTGTATGAAAGAGGCATATTACTCCTCACAGAATAACTATTGGAAGTTAGGCTACAATAGTGTTGACTAATCATGCATCTACATAACAAGGCTCCACCAGTGCCCAGCTACTCCATGGAAAGGGATGGCTGTTAGTACAACCACCTAATTTTTCGGAGCCCGAACAAGGATTATGATATGGACCACCAACTCTAGAAAATCCTCTTCTTCTTGAGGATATGTCTCTCCATAGAAACTTAGTGTCTTCTGGCACTGGACCTCATGGAGAACACTAATCTTGTGCACATCCTTAACCTACTCTACTAGAACGATTTGCTTCTCGATAGGTTTAGGTGATTCTACTTTCCCACATAGAGAAAGTGGGTCATGGGATGGACCTTAAACTAAGGCCTCATTACTCAACAGATCATCATAATGATCCAGAGCTTCTTGGATGGCTGTCATCATAGAGGTATCCTGATATTTATCAAGATGTACCATGGTCATATGAACATATATATAACAATAATGGGTAGATGACTCAACAAGGATAGTCAAAGGTTCAATCCTATATGATTCATATACCATTGATCCCTATAACCAATGTCATATTATTCCAAGTTGATAAGCAGGTAGTCAAGGTCCTAGTGAATGGATACATTGTCCACATGCACCATCCCTAGATTCCCTATCCTAATATCCATACTTGATACACTTTAACATTATTACCCTAAAACTGACCAAATACTCATAAAGGGGATAGTATGAACAACAAACCAAGTAATTAACTTGATTTGATACCAATATTTCATGACCTAACACAAGTCAGGGCTTAATCTACAACTACCCCCAGCTCGCCTCCATAGGGTCGGGGGTAGTGACCATCACTGAAGGTATATCTAACATGGGGAGTCCATTTCCTAAGTACCTATATGAAGACACACAGCCATCTCGATGCAGAAGTGTAGAGGAAATGAGTAAGAGATGCAACACATCTAGAAGGTCAACCAAGCATGAATAACCTCTAAGGTGTACAAGAGTATGATAGTGTAAACTTAAATTAAAGGGGAAAAATAAATGCCCAACCATAAATATGCCCCAAACTGAGAAAAATAGAAGAATAAACTACTGAGAGAGACCATGTCCTAGTCTCCAAGCTACGAACAGTGTACATAGTCCAAAGTACCAAGTATCCCTAAGCTCCTCTGAAGTAACTGTCAACCTGTCCGTCATCTGCATAAGATACAACATGTGCAGGCAAATCCCGTGTATGGGTGATTATATACATACCTAGTAGGATTCGTGGTAAGGTGAAGGGGTATAAGTAAGAGATAAAACATGAATATAAAGATGGTAGATTCATGATATAGTCAAAGAGAACAGTTCAACCCAAACCAAGAGAAAGTAACCTCATCCAAGAAGAAGGGACTTAGCACATTGAGTAGATGAACTACATGTTGAGTCTTCACCACCTGTTGTAGGAGAGTAAACTCATCCAACCATGAGTATATAAACATAGAATGAACATGTAATTCCCCTTGTGTCTTCACCTATCCTATAAATAGAGTAACCAAATCCAAAGGTATGGATATAGAATAGTATATATATGCTCAATCAAAGAATATTTAACAAGAGTGTTAGGGGATATCTATCTCACATCTCAGCCCAATAAAAAGAGTCACCAATAGTTCCAAAAGTTCATCAATGATACTCATCATCCCATTAATCTACCCAGAATTAACTATACAAGTCCAACCATACCTCGTCACTGTGCTGCACAGTTGAGGGGGCACAAACTTGAAGTAGAGGACTTTCTCCCAAGTGCGTCAGAGTGGTTCCTCTCTATAACTATCTACAAAGAACTTGTTCCCTTTCCAATAGGGGATTCCAATTTGGTTTCATGAGGACCCATTCCCTAAGATAATTGGGGTCCCACTTAGTGGGTAGAGTACCCATTCCCTAATGGGAGTTCTACTTTATAGGTTGGAGACCTGTGCCCTAACATGACAGAGCGTTCCACTCTGGTCATCAAAGACCCACACCCTAGTGCATCAGGGGGTTCTTCATAGAAGGTAGTTATAGAGGACCTGCTCCCATGTTGATGGGTGTCCCATTATATAGTCGAGTACTCAAATCCTCATGCATTAGGGGGGTTCAACTCTGATCATCGAGGACCTACGCCCTATCTGATAGGGGTTCTACTCAGAAGAATCCTTTGGCGATCCTATCTGATCACAGTCATCATCAAGTGTATCCTAATAAAGATTCATCCCTGTAACATTTCACATAGTATATTTAAATCCAAAACCAATGGAATCATTACATTATATGTAGAAAAACACTCAAGATAGGCTACTCATGGTCCAAGATCTGAGTTCAAATGAAGAAGATACGAAACCTCAATGTTTTCTGAAAAGGGACTAAGGGATTCCCAGCATGTGTGGGGACCCACATGGTGTGTGGTCCTATTCCACCATGTGGTCGTGTCCCTGGGGGTACAAGAATCCAAATCCATATAGTAGTACACGTTGTGCAGGTGGACTAGATGGCATGTTCAGGCCAACTAGGACCGGTCTATGTATATGTACTCAAGTTGTATCTATGTACATGGTACATGGAATGTAGATTCCCATAAGGTTCCACCCATGTGCTCTAGCTGTGTATGTGTACTTGGTTTCACAGATTTGTGCCTGGTCGTTTACTCCTACATATATTACTACCTGTGTGACCTATCACACATCTCATACACCTAGGGATGATGTACATGACATTTAGGAGGGCGACACACTGTCTCATCCATATAGATTTCCAAAAACTCTAGTCGCCGCACTTAAGGGATACATGTTTTGTGTTAATCCTTGTATATGACATGTGGTCGGGTTTTTTCACAAAAGAAATCATATCCAATATTTTCACATTGAATCAGTCTATTTTTCCATTGATCCCACCTAAAATCCATCTAGGATGATTGGATCTAGGCATGATTCATGGTTTACGCCCATTGCTCAATGGAAATTAGCTCTTTTTTATCGGGGGTTTCTCCAATTGTCTCATACATCTCCATTCCTTTCTCATTTGATTCCTATATATCAAATAACCAAAAATACATTTTTTTTCATCACAATGATCATAGATCTATCCTTATTTCATTTATCCAAACCATTTTCATCGATCCGCTGTGATTTTGGGGGTTCGATCGAGCTCAGTACCACCTGACAATGTCGAACCAGGACCACGGGGTCCGATCAGTGATGGTTGTAAAGAAACTGAGGGGGGAACAAAAACAAATTTTTAATTGATTTTTTCCAAGAATTATTTTCCAATGATCAATAATGTGTATCTGGGGTTAGAAAAATATGAATAAATTAATTTAATCTGATACATAGATGCATGCTTAGGTCACTATTGGCGTAGTTCAATACAAGGGATTCATCTTATTAATCAATTTAATGAAAAAGGGCATAAAAAATTTATGGGTCCTACCTCGAGATTGGATTTTTCATCATTTAATAATTCACTCGAAAATGATTAAAGGAATTTATTTCATTCACTACATCTCAATGTGCTCCGATCATGCATTTTGTCATTGTCTAAGGTGATTTTTCAATGAAGAAGGAAGGAGAATATCACTTTATATTCCAGTATTATGAGCATAAAACTATGTTAATATCTAGGGAAATATATTTATAAACATTTAATTTAGATCTAAAATAAATTAATTATTTAATTTAATAATTAATTAGTCCACTGAACATACTGCCAATGAGCATGGAGACTAAATGCCCTGTGTTGAACCATTTTATGTCATGCCTAGGGTAAACACCACGTTCTGAACTCAACTATGGTCTCATATTTATAATCAGAGATTCTATTTAAGAGTTTTCCTATTTTCATTAAGAAGTTCTGTGTAAGAAATATAAAATATATTTAATAATTTTTGTAAAATTAATTCCAGAAACATAGGGTCTTGAAATCAAACATTGTCTCAGTGCCTAGATATGAAAATATATATAAATATTTCAAAGTATTTAGAGGGAGAAAATAGGTATTTACATATAATTAGTGAATATATCCCATCTACTCTACTCTGAGCTTTGATTTTGGTCTAATTTATATCTTGTTGAAATTTCACAGCTATGTTTGAGCTTGATTTCATCTACAATAGATTGAACCTAGGTCGGTTTAAAAATATCTGGTCATCCACTTGAAAAATTTGGAATTTGGATTTATTTATGTGGCTTGAATCATAAACTTCATTGAACTCGACTTCACATCATATTCATTCAAGTTAATAAAACACTATTTCAAAATTGATTATGGATTATCTATAAATCTTGGTATGATCCTAAATTAAAAAAATATATTAGTATCTTCATATTTAGTCTCTATGATGATTCTCCAACTAAAATTCCTTCATTCAAAATCAAAATCAATATTGTAGCCTCATAATGATGAATTTGGGATATGATTTTTTATAATTCTATCTAGGTTTTCAAAGTTAGAACATTGAATTTACTTCTTCAATGAAACAAAAAAATGACAAAGTAATTTCTCTTATGGCCTTATATGAGTTGTCTTACATGGATTGCCCAAATTATTTTACACACGTGTGAGGATCAAAATTATCTTATAGGAAAATGAAATTTACTTACGTGGGATCCTAATAATTATCTTTTATGATATTTACTTACACTAAACCTAACAAAAATTTATTATTTCTCTTACATGGATAAAATTTATCTAACATGAATATTACAAACATCCCATGTGATTCTACTATTAACGGATGTGGCTTCCATGAACAAATTAAAAAACAATCAATTAGAAGTAAAAAATGAATTATTGAATATAAAATGTGACTCCAAAAAAAATTATTTCATTAATTCAAATATTTCAATAAAAAATTTTAAAATAGTATTTTGATTAAAAATACCAATCATTATAAATAAAAAACTAGTATAGAAAAAAATATATTTAAATTAAACATAACAAAAACGAAATAAACATATTTTGTCCTAAAAATATGTTATAGTTGAACCAAGGATCATCCTATCAATTACCTACCCAAAAAACATTAATTAATTAAAATATCAAAATAATAAAATTTTCAGCACAAATTAGATAGTTTTCAAGTATTCACATTAAAAATATAATTAAAGTAAAAAAATCAAAAAAACTATCATCTAAGCGATGTAGAAGACATGTGTTAAATAAATTCCACATTAAATTTCCCCACACTTAATATATTTCCTGTTATAAAGAAATAAATTTTTCAAATTTAGTAGTTGAAAAGTAATTTTATGATTGAATAATTTAAGTGACACAAAAAAAATCAAAATACATTTTCTCATGGACCTTCTCAAGAACACAAGGTGACTTCCCTCTCAAAATTAAATGGTTTTAGTGAAATTTTAGTTTCCGGTTTTATAAAAATGATTAAATTTGAAATTTTTTAAAATGATTAAACACACTTAATCTTTATCCAACTATAGATTCCAAACATATCATTAACACCAGATAAAGAGGAAAACATAATTTAATAGAGAATAAATAAACCCAACCAAATAGATGGGTGAGAATTATAATTAATAAGAATGAATAAATAATAAATCCATCATTTAAAAGAAAAAATAAAAGAGAGTTTAACCAAGATTATAATTTTCATTCCACTTCCCATTTGGATGTATATGTTATTAGTTTAATTTGAATCATAATGTTTTACTTGAATAATTATTTTAAGAAATAAACCCAAAATTTCAATGAAATAAAATAGCTTCAAGAGGTAAATAAAATGATGCACAAAATTAAATCCATGGGGTAATATGGAATTACCACCTTAAAGTGGAAAAAAACCTTAAAATTTAAGAAAACTTTTGTACCACTGAATAAGAAATATGAATCTTGAAAAATAGTAATTTTTAAAAATCCATTTTGGATGTACTGATTTTTACAACATTATAGAGAATTTTAGCACAATTAAAGACTCCTCCCCCACACTAAAAACCCATAATTTTCCCCATTTTCTAATTTTGAAGGTAGGATAAACAATTAAAATAGTTTTGTCTCAAAATAAATTCAATACAGTTGTTTAAAGACATGAATGAGGGTTGCAATAAAAGTTCCAACATCATGTTTCCACAAATTAAAATCTATTTTCCTACCAGATTATAGAATGTACATGCTTATTTTAATTTAAATAACACAAATATTTTTAATTTATCATAGGAAAAAAGAATATTTAGATATTAATAAAATAAAAAGTAGAATCATAGAGTATATTCAAACACTCTAAAAAAAAACAAGAAAAATTCAATGCACCAAAAAAGGTTATATATTTATTTTAAACTGATTTCTAAAATCCTAGATTTTAGTAGTCATGAATCCCAAGAGATATAAAATTAATTCACTTAAATTAATATCAAAATAAAAAAATTTAACCATTAAAACCTAGTAAAATATAGAATAAACTGCTCTCATGTTTATTAAAAAAGTTATATTCAATATAAAAATATTATGTAATTTTTAAATCAAAAAGTAAATAAATTTAATTAAACCTTTTTATAAGGTTTTATATTGAAATTTAATTTCTAAATTTTATAAAATTAATTTGATAAAATAAAAATCATTTTTTAAATCAGTTTGTTAAAATTATCTTAGGTTGAATCTCTTAGACTTTTCTGAAAAGTTTTATTTTTTGATGAATAGTGAACAATGTTGAATTTTAATTGAAAAAATATTTTTAGTTTTATTAATTTATAAAGTAAAATTTCATTTTAAATTTGTTTTAATGAAAAATTAGTTCAATTATACCTCAATTAATTCAATTTATGTCATTGGAATCAATTTTATATTGAATTTTGATAAAATAAACATTGTAAGCTTTGGAATATTTTCTCTTTAAAAACCCTCTTTATCATCGTGTTTGTGGGATTTTTTTTAATTAAAATTTTAAAATTATGTGAATGGAATTTGGAAAATTAGATTATGTATTTGGAATAATAATAATTTTTATTTTCTAATATGTTAAAATTAATTTTTTACTAGAATGAAGAATGAATGTAGTAAAAATTAATTACCATGGTAATGGTAAAAATGGGTTTATCAATTGGTTAAACTAAAAAGATAAGTATAAAAATGACCTATAAATTTGTATAAAAACTATTGGATATTCTTATTCAAAACATTAAACCTATAAGTTTATATAATGGACCATTTTTTACCCTTGTGAAATATGAAAAATGTGGGAGCACTTGATTCTTTTCAAAAATACCAAGTGTGTCCCCTCCTCCACACATAAAAGGTCACCCCTATCCTCTTCTCTTAACTCCTTAAAAACCCATTAACATGGACAATAAATACCAAAATCACTTCTCCAATTCCCTATTATCATACTATAAGACTTATTTTGTACAAAAATAAAACCAAGTAATTCTTTTAGTGCATACCTAAGGAGGATAACCAAATAATAATTAATGTTCATCAACAAGCATTTTTGTATTATTTAATTATTTACCTGCTTAAATTATTATTAAAACATGATGATTTAATAAAATCAGTATATTTAATATATAGGTATTTTTTATTAATTATTACATGACTTAAAACCACCTCCACCTCCATCAAATGGGTTACTAAATAATCATTCTTGTGTATGGTATACTACCACCTTGCGAACCGATGTCATTCATTTTTCCATTATCACCTATCATGGTTGGGTATGATAATGGATATAAATTATATATATAATATTTATAAAATAATTATACCTTTATAGTCATTATATCTTTTTTTTTTTTACATTCCATTCCATAAGGTATACGATAACGTCGCTCATGTGTATAACGGACTACCGTTTCACGAAGCGATGTGATTCGTTCTTCACTGATGGTTTTCATGAAAGGTAATATGGTTAAAGATAATGAATATTTGTTATATAAAAGGAATATTTGTAATATTCGTTACATATTTTTAATTATTTAAATATAATATATCTTTTTCATTATTACCATTTCACCCACTGAAAAAGTGATAACATTATCTATGTACGTGTGGATTACCTATAGAGACCCGAAGCTTAACATACAAGGACATTACATTACTTTTTCGGAATACTTATTACATAACAAAAACACACACACAAAGACCGTAATAGTTTAGTGTCTTTGGAAACTTGGAACGTAATCTTCTAGTCATGGTGAAATATCTTCAACATCTCCCATAAAGATCTTCCCTTTTTTTCTTACCTAAAACCTTTCTTTATATCCTGGGGAAAAGAAAACATAAAAGGGTGAGCTCAAATGCTCAGTAAGGGTAAACAAAAGAAAAATCAATCACATCATATTCATAAGAACATAACATTTTGGAAATCTTAACCTGTAAAAGAGATCATAATATCATAACATGGGATAAATCATAGTAGTGAAATGAAATCCCAATAATCATAACTTAAAACATGAAACTTTTTGGCATACACACATAATCATAGAGAATAATATCTTATTAGTCAAGACTCATTGCCAAGACTATCTTAGTGGACAAAGTCCATTTCTGAACCGAGTCACCCTCATTTCAGTCCTGTTTCATTGAACCGGTATAACCTACCGTTCCAGCCATGTCTATCTCATGAGATATAAAATCTTTACCCAATGCATTGGAGGGAGATATATGTCCCACCCATCTCATAATGATACCATTATTATGTGTGCCACAAAATCATAAATCATACATCATTGCATAACCCATGTAATAAAAATGGGAATCTTAAACATCGTGACATCATAAAATAATTCATATAAGATAAAGGAATTCATAAAAATAATTCCATCACAACATAATAAAATCAATGTAATAATAGGGATAGAAACATAACCCTTTATTATCTTAGATGGAAAATAATTTTGATAAAACACTTGAACTCCATTCTTGAGGAAAATATCCTTTCTACTTCAAAAATATTTTCCCTTTCTTAACATGTCATAAAATTTTAATCTAAAAGAATATGATTAAAAATAAACTTCAAAACTTGTAAAGGAAGCTTCTTGGAAATAATGTTTTAAAAATCCATTCATTCCATATAAGTTAAAAATAACATTCTTCGTACTTTTGTCAGAAAAGTCAAAAAAGCACCTCGTACGAAAAACGACAAAAGATTCCTTTCATATCTTTTACTAAAAACTCACCAAAGGGTAAAATAGGATTCAAACAATTTTAGGTGAATGGAAATAATATTACATATTGAGAAAACATGGATGTGGATGATAAAATACACCCCAGTAAATGCCAAAGTATAAACAATCTTGGATAAAAATGAGATTGTAATATTTCCCTTACCTTATGTCTGATATGATTTGTACGTATCCGAACCTCCTGTATAATGATTTAAATAATGTCATTAACTTATTACAGAATCATATTCATTGTTATGATATCATATATGGTTCACTTATGACTTTATATTACCCGTTCTTTTGTAAATTCCATGTTAAAGAAGCGTTTTGGGTAAAATCGTTTCATTTATCATAGGTGTTTGGACTTGTTGTTCTTGACATTATTATTACTTATATCATGATTTACTTACTTCCAGAATATAAAACATGATTTATATATCATATATATTCAGTATATTTATATATATATAATAGATAGATAAATGAAATGAAACACACCGTTCATGGAGATGGTAGTCCGTACGTACGCATGAACGCTGTTTTCCTTTCCTTATTGTCTTGAATGGAAGTAAGTAGATGACATACATATATATATATACATAAATCCAGTATATTTAACATGTCATATAATTCATTATTATTCATTATATATACTTTATAATCATTTATGAATGGTTAATGTGGAGAATGAATCTCATTGCGTCGTGGAGACGGTAGTCCGTACGTACGCACGAGTGATGATATCGTTCCCATGGTCGTGGAATTGTGTTGAAGTGTATGTATAATATTTCAGTATCAATATCACTTTATAATAATAATATATAGTTACTCATTACACCATTATACCCATCCAATTAAGGTGGTGGCGGAAAATAGATTACACCACGGCGTGGAGACGGTATTCCGTACGTACGCACGCGTGGTGATTTCCTTTTTCCGTACGATGGATAGAAGGTTAATTAGAGTTGTTTCATATTTATAATAAAATATCATTATATAAGAAATACTGATGTTATTACTTTATCATGAAACAACTAAAGAAGAATAAGTTGAAGAAGAAAGAAATTGAAAAAGATCGGTAATGGATATTACCTCTTTTTGACGCGCCTTCACTTAACCTCCACTTAAAGAACTAAGGATGGTCTTTTAAGAATACCAGGACCTCTAGGATGATACTAGGGAAGTGGAGAAAAGATTTTGGCAGGGGTTGGCCGAGCTTGAATGCTCAAATAGGTGTGAGGAGGAGAGGGAGGAGGTGCCCTTTTATAAGGGAGGAGAGGGGCACCTTAGGAAAATCTCAAAATATTATTTTATATTAAGGTCAAATTCGGTTTATAATGGTTCCAAAGGGTCTTATTTCGAAGATAAAGTGGGTATGGGTCGAAATCCTCTCATCCAATAGGATTTAGACAAGTTTAGGTTATTATTTTAACCTTATCAATTAGATTTAACTCTAAGTTAAATAATTTAACTTTTACCGTGTCTTTTTGTTTTCTTACACTATATGGTTAATAAACTTACTATATCAAGCCAAAAGAACCCCAAGTTGTTTATTATTAATATATATAACCTTATATAAGTCATTTGGCCGAACCTTAGATTTTTAGGAATAAAATAACAATTAATAATATAATATTTGTTTTAAAAACTAATTTATGTCAATTTTGACACTATTTGGTACATGATTTTTATGAAATTTATAATAGAATGATAAGTTCTAAACAAGTTACTTATATCAACAATAATATGTCATATTAACCTATAAAATTAGTTTAAGTCATAAAAAGTCTCAAATTACATTTATTTGGGCATTTATAACATCAATTATGTCAATATTTCATTAATAAGACAATTACTGCATCATCTTTGTGTCATAATAAATGATAATTATTTAATCCCTAAAAATTATAAATAAATTCCTATGATGTAGATAATTGTACTATATTTCTGGATATTATTCATTTTCAAAGTTTCATGAAGTTTATCACTAAATTAAAATTATTATACTTATAAGATTTAAGAAAGTGACATGTTGTCACATTCTTTGGTTTTAATAATAATTAAATTATTTTCATGGACAAAAGTCCATAAAATGAATCCAATCCTACCCTTAGGTTATATGAGTCTACTTTTATCCATCCAATAGGATTTTTCCAAGTGTTAGGGTAATTTTATAATCTTATATTTACCCTTAATTACCCGATTTACCTTTAACTATAGTAAATAAAATTTACCGTAGTTACTATTCACAATGCCCAAAAATAAAAAGTAGCTTATTAACATAATTTGGACCCACTGATTCCAAATATGGAATCCATTTTTCCAAATTCAATACAAAAAAGATGCAGAAATTAAATTAAAATTAATCCCGTTGTCGAAAGAAAACGGGTTTTTCTTTAAAACATTGCAAAATATTGAATTGATTTAACCTACGAATTCAAGATAAAATCAATGCTAATGACATACATTATATTAAATGGTAAAAATATATTCTATTTATACTTTAAAACCATTAAATATTATAATTTAACCACATAATATATTATAATGAAAAATGTTGTTTTTAATTAAAATATAGCGTGTTTTTACTATTCATTAAAATATGAAAGTTATCAGAAAAATATCAAAACTTTATCTAATGTAAATTTTTATATCCTGATTCAAAAGAATAATTTTATTTTGTCAAATTTAACATATAAACATGTCAAAAACTAGATTTAAAGTGGGTGTTCCATCAAAAGGCGGCAAAACTGCATTTTTTGAAAAATACTTATTTTACCTGAAAAATTTATTTTGTTCTTATACCATGTTCTAGAAATGTGTAAGATGAATAATAATGTTATAAAATTCAAAATTTAGTTAACACTATTAATAACGGCTAGTTCATAACAATAATATATCGTTGTTTAGTAAAACCTGGTATTGCATACAAGACACGCTATCGAGGAAGGTCGCGATTGTCTGTAATGCAAGCCAAGTCAGGGTTGCGTGTAGTGCACAACTCCTTTGTTGTTTCTTATAACAGAATCTAACCATATTTTATTTATACATTGAATATATATATATATATATACACTCAATGTTGCGTAGAATAACTTCTATCAAACGAACTTAAAATTGTGTGTTACAAGAGCCAAGAAAATTGTTGCGTATACTGAAAGCTAATACAGTGTTGCGTATAGCGCAGGATAATCTTGGTGTGTCGTACAATAGAAGATATGAATGAAATTAAAAAGAATGTATCTTATAAAATCTCGGGTTGTTACATTATCACCTTCACGAAATGATGTGGCTCACTTTTTATCACTACAAAAATTGTATGATATAAATATAAGAATATTTAAAGAAATAGTATGATATATATGATATTATGATCATTATTTAAATATAAAATATTACTTACCTTCTTTCCAAAATGACTGTCAAGAAATGGAAATGTTACTCATGCGTGCGTACGACCTATCATCCCCATGATTGTAACAAACTTAATTTTTCCAAAACAACTTCCATGATTGGTCTTAAAAGTATTGTTTATGTATAAATATTATAATTATTCCATTATTATTACTCTAGAGATGTTTAAATAATGACCTCTTTGACCAAAGTCAACCTACCAAAGTCATTTTTGAAATATAATACAAATATGGTCAAAACAACCAACATAAATTTAATTGATTATGTAATTGTATATTAAATGGTAAGAAGTGAAATAAATGTAATAATAAATATGAAAACTTTTCCAAATAATTTAAATAATTAACATAATTTTCTTATTTATGAAGATAAAGACACACGTGACAAGTCAGTCTCATGGTAAGGGACTTCCTCTCAATTTATTTTAATTGAAGCTTAGTTTGATGTTATGAACCAGTATTATTTTATGAGGTTTATATACATACCCTTTAAAATTTAATATCATTAATTTATTAATTCTCATGGTATTTAATGTTTTTATGATTTTTTTCTTTAATGGGGATTATGATTCAAATATTTCCAAGATGATAAGGTGTTTTTATCTAAAAATCAACTTTTAATGTTTTTATTCAAATTTTATTTCTATTTCATGCCCATGTTTTTAAATTAATTTTATGAAACATTTTATTTTGAAATAAATGGTTTATAAATTAAATTTTATGTGTCTTTTTACTATATTTATAAATGTTTTCAAAATTAATCTTTTCACATGTTTTATATAAAACATTTTGAAAAATGAAAAAATTGATTTGATGGTATAAGTTAGGAATAAGGGGTTATAATTGATTTTTATGGGTTTTAAAGGATTTATTTGAGAAAAATGTATGTTTTATTTTCATGTGAAAATGTTGTAATTATTTCTCTTAAAGAACATTGATCTGAAGGTAAATATTTCATGGCCTTTCATGTTTGTACTGAACTAATAGTTTTCTTTCCTTTCTAAATCACTTATTTAGTTTTTTTTACATTACAAGTATTTAAATTTTTTTCATATAATGATCAAGGGAAATGATGAATTCATATTTAAATTCATAAATATTTTTTGTATAAATAAATAATTTTTTGTTTTAAAAAGTTTTATAATGGGGGAAAATGGATACTAATCAGAATTTTACACATTGTATTATATGTTTTTCCAATGTATGAGTTATGAATAATTATTTAAAATTATAATGTTGAATAGATCCTCAAAGTGAAAAAAAATAATTTCTTGACTAAAACCCATTATTATGTAATATTTATGTCTGGGTCCTTATAGTTGGTATTAGGGGTCATTTTAAATACTTTAGAAGTTGGGATAATAATAATAGAATACCCGTAAAAGATTTTAATTTATGGATAAGTTTAAATGATATAGAATTTAATGATTATCAAGTTGCTTCATCTAAAATACTTATTTTCATAATGGTTTTCCACATAGGAAACATGGAAGTTATAGTGCAAAGGAACCAAGTATACAATATCATTCCAAATCAGTATCCCAAGATTTTTGGAATTGGAACATAAAGTTTTTTATAGTGATGTCTTAGCTGAAAAAAGCTATTGATGGTTGTGGTATTTGTTTTATAGATAAATCTGATTTACCATGAAGGAACATGTCTATTATAGATCATTTCATGAGGAAACATCCCCCATAATTTAGTGGATCATCTAACCCCATGATAGATGAAGGCTATATTAATTCCCTAGAGAATAGATTTGATGTCATGGGATGTTTGGAACATAAAAATGTATTTATTTATATTTATCATTGTGAAGGTGAATCTGATCGATGTTGGTATTTAGTCATGAATACTAGAGAGAAATATGGTCTTGATTATATTGAATGGGAAACATTTAATTATAATTTCATTGAGAAATATTTCCCAAATGTTGTTAGTCTCTATATAGAAAAAACAATTCCTGGAACTAAGGAAAAAATATGAAGATTATGTTTCTTCATATGAGGAAAATTTCACATGATTTTCTATGTATGTGACAGATTTTATTTGAACATTGCTATTATAGTTAATAGATTTTAATTAGGGTTGAAATAAAATTTATAGAGAGCATTTTCCACATAATAATTTAAACGTTATGACAATGTGGTTCATTATGAGGAGAAAGTTGAGATGGAGTTTTATGACACATATTTTCCTAAAGATAAAAATAGTAAGAAAAGGATAAGGTGGTATTAAATAGAGAAACAAATATCTAGTAATTCCAGAGGAAATACCCCAAAATTCTCCAAGTATGGAAAATGAAATTTCAAGGAATGTTTTATAGGATCTTGGAAATGTTTTTGGTGTGGTCAGTTTGGTCATAGGGCTCATGACTATAAGGAAAATATTTTTGATGAATAAATGAATGGGTTAACCAATATCAATCCTATGGTGAGGTGTTTTATTTACAATGAGTTGTGTCATTATTCAAATTTTTGTCAAATGATAGTTGCACGAGATTAAATTCATCATGGTCAGAAATAAAAAGGTCTATAAAATTCATTTTATACTACTATTGTTGATTTTGGGCTATCAAATGAAGTGGTGAAATGTATGTTACTTGTGTATTCAAATTATTCCAATACCCTATTTGACTCTTGATCATCATATAATTTCATTTTTTTGAAATTTTTAAGTGAATTGGGAATATCACCTCATGAAAGCAAAATAGACATTTTTGTGAAAACTATTAGTATAAATACTAAAGAATCCAATATTTATAGGAGTATTCCTATTGTTATAAATGGTATTTTATTTCCTTAAAATCATATTTAACTAGCCATAGTATAGTTTGATATCATTCTTGGCATGGATTGTATTTTAGTTTATCATGATAATATGTGTTATAGAGATAAGAAAGTTATGTTTAATGATTCCATGGCTTTGATAACATACCAAGAAGATGAGAAATTAATTAGATATATAAATGAATATTACTTAGATCATATTGTTGAAAATAAATTGTTCAACTTAGTGATGTTCTAATAGAAAAATATTAGATTTATGTATTTCCTGATTATTTTCCTGGTGTTATTATTGATCATGAGGTTGAGTTTATTGTTGACCAAATACCCGAGGTTACGCTTATTTCTAAACCCAATTATCAAATAGATCAAGGAAAAAATCTAAAATTGAAAATGAAAATATAGAATTTATTAGATAAATAACTCATGTGAACTATAACATCACCGTGGGGTGATCCTATTTTATTAAATATGGTTCAATGATACTTCTCATTGATTATAAACCCTTGAATAAAATCATTGTTAAGAACAATTTTCACTTGCCTTATATCGATGATTTGTTTGATCATCTCCATGGAGTTTTGTATTATTCATTGGTTGACCAGAGTTCGGGGTACCATTAGTTGAGAATGAATATCAAATATATTCAAAAGACCATGTTTCGGGCTAGATATGGGCTCTATGAGTTTATATTTATCCTATTTGGTTAGTCTAATAAACCTATTATATTTATAGAACCTATGAATGGATTTTTTTTTCATGAGTTACTTGACATGTTTCTGGTAGTTTTTATTGATGACATTTTGGTATATTCTATATTCCATGAGGAACATGAAATACACCTAAGGATTATATTGAAAACCTTAAAAGAAAATAATCTTTATGGTAAATTTATCCTCTGTTAATTTTGGTTGCAAAAAATTTCTTTCCTTGGATATATTGTTTCTAAAGATGGCATAAATGTTGACTCTACTAAACCATAAGTGGTTTAATAATGGTCAAGACCCAAAAATATTATGGAGATTATTATTTTTCTTATATTATTAGGTTAATACTGGTTGATTATTGAAAAAAAATTCCTAATTGTTTATCTTAGTAACTAGGTTAACTTGAAATAGAGATAAATTAATTTGTAAAAACAAATGTGGTGATTTTTTTTAGGAACTAAAAAGAAGATTGTTGAATACTACAATTTTCCCTTGCCTTCAAGAAATGGATAATTTTTCATCTATAGTGATGCTTCATACAAAGGACATGGTTGTGTCTAAATGCATACTAATCAGGTAATTTCTTATGTTTCACGCTAATTGAAACCTCATGAGTGAAGTTATCATACACATAATTTTAAAATAGCTACTATGGTTTTTTTAAAAAAATTGGAGGCATAATTTTTATAAAGTAAAGTTCAAAATATATACTGATCACAAAATTTTAAGTATATATATTAACTTAGAAATAATTGAACATGAGACCGATAATATGGATGGAACTGACCATGGATTATGATTTCATGATTCATTATCACCCTTGAAAATAAAAAACAAGTGATTGATACTTTAAGTTGAAAAACTAAGTCTACATTAACCATGTTACATTTGTAACATGACCATTTGATTAATAATTTGATAAACTTTATCCTAGAATTTGTGGATAGAGGGATATCCTTTTTTATAGGTTTTAGTGCATTTGAATTTTTTAGAAATAATTAAAAAAATCTTACAAGGAGGATAAATATTTGTTAGAAAATGTAGGTTCTATTAAGAAGGGTAAGTTTCCTGATTTTAATATTGATGAAGAATGTGTTTTATTATTTGTAAAAAATATTACATGTGCATTGTAATTCCTAGTTGACGATAGAGTTGTTGATTGAATCTCATAGTTCCCAAATTTCTATTCCGACAAGTAGCACTAAGATGTACAAATACCTTTACGAGTATTACTGGTGGGATGGAATGAAAAGATATATTGTTGACTTTACCAAAAAGTGTTTGAATTGTTAGTAGGTCAAAGAGGGCTGACAATTACTGAAGGGGACCCTCAAACCTTTTATAGTACCGGAGTGGAAATAGGAAAATATATCAATGGATTTCATGGTAGTATTTCTAAATACTTTTCAATGTAGTAAATTTATTTCAGTTATTATTGATCTTTTAACTAAATCTACACATTTCCTTCCCATTAAATATATAATGCCTTTAGGTCATATTTCTCAACTATATCTAAAAGAGATAGTCAGGTTATATAGAGTACCTTTTTCCATTGTATCGTAAAGTGATCCTAGGTTCAAATATAATTTTTTGAATGGAATTCCAATGTTGTTGGATATTGAATTAAATTTCATTTCAGTTATTCATCCTCAATCTGATAGACTGTTTGAGAAGACCATTTAGACCACGGAAGATATGCTTCATTCTTGTTCAATGGATTGTGAGGTAATTTGGGATCTACATCTTTCTTTGATTGATTTTTCTTATAATAGTAGTTTTCATTCCAGTATACATATGGTACTATTTGAGGAATTATATGGAAAGTGGTGTCAAACTGTAGAATTTTGGGATAATGTATGAGAAAAGAAATTGATGCAACCAGAGTTGGTAGAGTAAATGGATTATAAAGTTAAATTTATTCAAAAACATATAAGGGAATCTCATAGGAGGTAGAAAATTTATGCAGATAACCAGAGGAAAGATCTTTCTTTTAAGGTAGGAGATCATGTCTTTCTCAAAGATTCTCCAAGGAAAGGTGTTATGTTTTTTGGTGAGAAGGGGAAACTAAGTACAACGATAATTATACCATTTGAAATCCTAGATAAATTTGGATCACTTTCCTTCTGAGTGGACTTACCTATGAATTTATATCAGGTACAGAATTTTTGTCATGTCTCAATGTTAAGAAAATATGTTCTAGATTCATCTCATATTTTTGGAGTGTAATTAGTTTAATTGGAATATAATATTTCTTATAAGGAAAATCTAGTTTATTTTCCTTTCCATGGAGATTAGGTGTTGTGGAATAATTTTACTCACTAGGATATGGTTTTATGTAAAGACCATATGGTTGAAGAGGTGACATGGGAATATGAAAATGCTATGAGGGAAAGATGTTCCCACTTTTTTAATAAGTTAATAAAATTGCAAGGAAATAATTTCTAAAAGGGTTAAATATTATAGAAACATAGGTATAAATATAATAGATCACTCTCATGTTTATTAATATAGTTATATTCATTATAAAAATATTTAGTAATTTTTTAAACCAAAAAGGAAATTGTTTCAATTAAACACTTTCCATATATGGTTTTATTTAAATTTATAATTTCTATATTTGATAAAACGAACATAATAATTGAAATTATCCTTTAAAAATTATGTTGGGGTTACTTATTTCGATTTTTCTAAAAAAATTCATTTTTTTATGAATAATTAAAAATATTGAATTTTAATTGAAAACTGCCTTTTAATTTAATTTTTTTATAAAGTTAAATTATATTTTAAATTTTTTTAAAAAATAATTATTAAAGATATGAATCCATTAATCCAATTTAGGTCTTTCTAATCAATTTTTTATTAAGTTTTTATGTAATACATTTATAAACTTTGAACATTTTCTATTTAAAAACTTGATTTCTCCTCACATCTATAGGGTTATTTTTAAATTAAAATTTTTAATTTATATAAATGGATTTTTGAAAAATATATTCCATGTTTTTAATTATAATAATTTATATTATCTAATAATATCAACTTAATTTTTTCCCAAAATGAATAGTAAATGTGGTAAAACATAATTACAGCAGTTAAGTAAAAAATGGGTTTGCTGGGTTTAAACTAAAAAGATGACGATAAGAATGACCTATACACATGTTGAAAAAAACTTTTCAGGAAATATTTCAAAAATTACACCTATAATATTTGATAATGGACCGTTTTTTACCCTTGTGACATATAAAAAACATGGGAGCACTCTATTATTTTCAAAAATACCAAGTGTGTCCTCACCCGCACTTATAAATGTACACCCACTCTTCTCCTCTCCTTACACATTTAAAATCATTAGTTCGACCAATAACCCTTCAAATAAATTCTATACTTCCATTATATAATCCTATAATCCTTATTTTGGATATTAAGATAACCAAGGAATGATTTTAGTGCAAACCTAAGTAGGATACCTGGAGAAGACCTAACGTTCATTAACAACCATTTTTGTTTAATTTCTTTCACAGCCTCCTTCAATGATTATTAAAACATGATTATATAACAACCAGAGTATATTACATATACTAGTATTTTGTTATAATAATGTAATTACCTAAAACCATCTCTAGTAACATCAAATGGGTTATGAAATCATTATTCATATGTATGGAAGACTACCGCCTCGTGAACCGATGTCATTCGTTTATCCATTACCATCTCTCACGGTTGGGTATGATGATATATATAAATATATATATGATATTTATAACATAATTATACATATAGAGTCATTGTTCCATATATACATTTTTACAATCAATTCTGTAAGGGATAGGATAATGTCATAGGTGTTTACGATGAACTACCGCCTCGCGAAACGATGTGATTCGTTTTTTACTATCACTTTAAATGGAAGGTAATAAAGGTAAATATAATGAATATATTTGATATAAATGGAAAAATTATGATGATATTGACATATTTATCATTCAAAAAATAAAATATATTATTTTATTACTAACCTTTTCACCCACTAAAAAATGATAACATCGTTCGTGTACGTGTGTACTACTGCCTTCACAAAATGATGTGACTCCATTTTTATCACTACACAACATGGATGATATATATATATAAGTATATTTAATGAAATGTTATGGTATATATGATATTATGATCATTCTATAAAGGTAAAATATTATTTACCTCCTTTCTATGATGATTGTTGACAAATAGAAACTTTATTCATGTGTATGTACAGCCTACACTCTCCATGATCATAACATAATTAATTTCTCAAAAAAATCATGATTGATCTAAAAATTATAATTTATGTAAAAATATGATAATTAATTCATTATAATTATTCTATAGATGTTTAAAAAATGACCTCTTTGACCAAATTCAACCTACCAAAGTCATTTTTGACACATAAGTTGTAAATGATCAAAAAATATGACATAAACTTAATTAATTATGTAATTGTATATAACATGATAATAAATGAAAAAAAACATTTAATAAAATTTAAAACAGTTATCAATAAATTGAATAATTAACAAAATTTTATTATTCAGGAAGATAATGACACATATGACAATTTGTACTGAAGGTGAGGGACTTCATCTCAATTTCCTTTCATTGAGGAATATTTTGATATTATTCACCTATATTCTCTTAAGAGGTGTATAAACTACCCCTTTTACATTCTATATAATTATTTTATCTATTATCATGGTATTTAAATTTTTTTAATGTTATTATTTCATGGTGATTATGATTCAAATATTTCCAAGGTGATAAGGGTCTTTTATTTAAAAAAAATACTATTTTAATGTTTTTTTTTTCAAATTCACTTCCTCTTCCATGTGAATATTTTTAAAATGATTTTATAAAAACTTAAATATGGATAAAAGATATATATAAATTAAATTTTATGTATCTTTTTTTGATTTTTATATGTTTTAGATGGATTCTTTTTATGTGTTTTATAAGGAACATTTTAACAAACGATAGAACGAATATTCTATTCTTAGCATAAACATCAGCAATGACTTTTTTCATCATGATCATTATTTTATTTCTAGAATCCTTTTCAAGAATTCATATATTATTAAAAGGAAAACCATTTTCTATTTTTTCATATTTTTTATTGAAAATGGTTTTTCAAAAGAGAAGGGTATTTGGGCATTGAAAATGTGTTTTTAAATGAAAATAGTCTTTTTATCAAAATGTGATTTTTTATGAGTATAAAAGAGTTTTTCAAATTTTTATGATGGAAAATTTCAATCATAAAAAAATTATTCATTATATGGTACTTGAAAAATATACATGAGAAATGGATGAACCCAAATAGTATTTGGTGATCCCGTTACTGCTTATACGATGGGGAAGACCAGATAGCGTCGAGTGAGCCTATTACAGCTTACACGATGGGGTGGCCCAGATAGCACCAAGTGATCCTGTTACATCTTAAATGATGGGATCTCCCATATAGTTATCTAATTAATTGGGTAATGTTCCTTGTATTAATAGGAAAGAAACAAGGAGTTACCAAAGTGTTTCTTTAATGGATTTAACTAGGATCGAGTTACTTCTAACATGAGTTTAAAACTTTTTATGAATGTGATGCTATAAGTTATTGAGAAGGGTTTTTGATTTGTTTTTATGTTTTTTAAAGTATTTATTTTTTCAAAATGTGAGTGTTTTTTTATGTGAAAACATTTTATTCATTTCACTCAAAGAATATTGATATTAAGGTAAATATTTCATGGGTTTTCATATTTTTAATAAATAAATGGTTTCCTTTATTTTTACATACCTTACTGAGATTTGTTTTCAAATAATGTTTTAAATGCATTTCATGGGATGGGTAAGGGAAAGGATGAAGTCAAATTGAAATCTTTGGATAGTTTTCATGGAAAGAAAAAATGTTTTGTTTTAAAAAGTTTTATATGGTGGGAAAAATGGATACTGATTAGAATTGTCTACTTTGTATTATATGGTTTTGTAATGTATGAGTTATGACCTAATTATATAAAACTATAAAATTGAAAAGGTCCTAAAAGTTAAAGAAAGTTATTTCTTGACTAAAATCAATATTATGTAATGATTAATAATGGGTCCTTATATTACCCCCACATAAAATTTCATACAGTTGTTTTTTTTACAAAAGTTCATATTTAAGATCAATTTCTAGAAGATTATGTAGTAGTTTACAAAGATCAAAATTGAAAAAGAATAATTGGATATATTACCCCATTATAGTTTAATCTTTGAGTCCTTGGTGCTTAATTGAAAATTCACTCTCCTTCAAGACATGTGCGGGTTCACATAACCTCTTCATTGAGGTGTGTACAAGGTTAAAAAAATTGTCATGAGAAATAAATTTTTTTAAATAAAATGTTAGGACCAATAAATGGTGGGAGGATATGACAATGAAACTCTTAGTCTTGAATATAACTTAGGAATAAATAAATGGATTCATAGATCCAGATCTTGGAAAAAGACTATTTATTTAAAAAATAAAATAAAAATAATAAATTTGAAACACCATGGGATACATTCCATGCACTGATAAATTTAAATTCTTCTACCAGACTCTCTCCTTAAGATTTTTAACAATGTTCATTTAGAGGAAATACTATATTGATGATTGTGAATTAATTATTTTGAGTGAATTTTTTATCTTGCTCATTTAAAACTTTGAGAATACCAACATCACTAAATACTTTGTGAACTCAATTAAAAATAAAGAATTGATTTTGTTTCCCATTGATGTTCAAATCCCTATATTTTTTAAAATGTGAAAAAATGAAGAAAGAAGCCAAGTAATTTCACCAAAATGGCCAGTATTAGACTCAAAATGTTCTCCCATGATTAAGATATCCAATTTCTTATAAACAGGTTCAATAGTTGTTGTAAACTACTCACTATTATCAAAAATTACCCAAAACATATCCTAAAAATATTGCAACTCGGTAGAATCGTTCTTAAGTGAATCAAATTATGAACTCAAAAAAATATTTAGATTCTAAAAATTACTTTAATGAATAAAAAATTTTGATGATAGCTTGGAAATATATATTATCAATATCAATCATTACAAGTGAGAAGGTATCAAGAAAGTTTGATCAAATCGGCAACTACTAAGTTTTTTTTCAGGTTTTAACCTAGAACTCTCCTCAACTTTGGATACATGGACTCCCTAAATATCAGTTGTAAAAATATCAAAAAATAGTCTCACACAACTTAGGAAATATTTTTAAATTTGACTCCATATTGGTTTCTAGAGAATAAATTTCCTCTCAAATGGCTTGATGTTAGGGTGAACTAATATCTTGAGTGTTATTCTCTATGAAAAACCATTTTCCAAGTTTTACCACTTCTTTATTCATATAAATGGGTATCCGAATCCTTATCTCAGACTTATATAATCCTCCCAGTTTAGTTACGGACTCAGATTATTAAACTCAGGTCTAAATACTACCTCAGAAACATCTATAAGTTTTCTTCTAACCCCAAATTTGGGTTTCTCAAATACATGAAACTCTTATACACCATCCACAATTAAAACATTAAGTTTACTCTTTAAAACAACAATCCCAATAGTGGATAAAAGAGGTCTACCCAAAATTATAGGTCCATTATTATTAAACACCTTTTAAATAATTATAAAATCAATGGGAAAAGTAACCATCCCTACTTTAACCAATAATCCATCCACTATTCTATAGGGATGATTGATTGATTTATCATCTAATGGAAGATAGATATAAGTTTTTTTGGTTAAATTATACCTAAATATTTGTATAATGATTAAGGCATCAATATAATATTATCTCCTAACTCTCACAAAAAATTTATATCCTTACTTTCACATATCCTACATTGAAAAAAAACTATAGGGTATTTTAATTTTAGAGTTAGGATCTATTACAGGACAACACTATAGTCCTTATAAATATTAATGGTGTCATATTCTTCTCAATAACTTTTTTTATCCATGAACCAATAGAAAAATTTTGTATAAGATGGATCATTTTTTGGAGCTTTGACAAAAATTCATATCAATGCTAAAGGTTCTAATCATTTCAATGAATCTCATGCATTCAAGTTTAGCAATATTTTTATTGACTCTTTGAGGAAGGTGATAGTAGGGGAATAGTGTTGTCTAATAGATTAGTTTTTCATCATTTCCTCAAACCTTAATTTCTTATTAACTCCTTGGTTCTTTACCACTTTATTTTCCATGGATCTTTATCATTTTCTAGTGTAGATTCATTATTCCATTTATGCTTCACAATATTTTCCAATATTCCAAATTTTTCATTTTCTATATTTTTATTTATTGATTGAGTTAAATCAATTATCACATATTCACTATGTTGAACCATAACATTGTATTGAGTCGTTAAAACTGGCCTAAGGGTCACATGCATTTCATTTCTATTGGATTTAACTTAGTAGTGTTGGGTCATTTTCCCTTCTCTCTTACTATAATTTCTATTATCATTAGACTCATTTGGATTTATAGATTCTTGAGGAATATTTTTTATGTTTCATTTCATCCATAATCCTAGATTATTGAGAGTCAACTTTTCCATAAAATCAGCATCCATTCTAAATTCCCATGTGAATTTGATGATTTATCCCTAAATTGATTTTAAAATTATTTTCATGGATAATTTGGGGCTCTACAGAAATCATATTACTTAATAAATCCCTTATATTAATAAGAAGATTTGGGTATTTTAATAAATATTTTATTTTAATTTAATTTTTTTGAGAATCTGGACAAAGTACTTTGATAACAAAGACCATACCCATTAAATTTTACATCCTCAAAAAACTAGGTAGGTAAATAAATAGTGTGGTTGAAATTTTTAGTGTTCTCAAACATTCCATAATGTTAGCATTTCTCTCTAAGTATATATCCTGAATTTCACAAAAAAATCATGAAACATATGGGTGGGTCTCCCACCTATGGATGGTTATCTTACTAGAAAATTTATTTTGGGAGTTTTAAGACATTTTATTAAATATTTCCTTCAAATAATCGAGGGATTAATTAGGAAAATCACCACTGTAAAACTGGTCAAATAAATTTTCATGGTATGAGATGAGGATATTATAAAACATTCACATTAAGGGGTGGGGATAAAAATGATTTTTGGAAAATTATCTAAGAATCCCTCAAAATCTATCACATGTTTCATGAAATATCCATACCTCATCCAGAATGAATCCTGTGATTATGTGCCTCACCTAGTGGTTATATTCTGTGAGTAAAATTTTGTTACAATGACATTAAAAATATGGTATAAATTATAAAAAATATCATCCTTTATGTTTCAGAACTATCTTATATACTTTATATTTAAATAAAAAGGAAACACCCTAAATCTAATCTCCTAATAACATATCCCATGCTAGGGTAGTTTTTGAACTATACTATAAAAGTCCTTAATGAACTCTAAAGAATCCTTACAGGGATGTCCATTAAAATACGATGGCATGGAGAGGTATTATTATTTTAGATTGTATTTTATATAAATATGGGATAAATGTTTAAAATATGAGTTTTTTTACATATTGGGAAGTTTTAAATCCATATGTTTAGGCTTTTCCATTATCCGGTTTCCATATTAATGTGGAATTGGATTTTGATTTAAATTTTCATCTCTTTAAATTTCCTAGTTCTCTATTTCATATTTGTGTTATTTTTCAGGGTACTATAATGTTAATTATTTTTAGGAATGAAATTATTAAGTTCAAATATATATTATTCCATTTTTTGCATACAAATTTAAGAAAAAATAGTTCAAAGTCAGTACATGATAGTGAAAAACAAGATGGTTTTCATAAGTAGAATTTTTTTAAACAGATTATCAAGTTTTTTATTTTATTTAAATTTTTTAGAATGTATTTCATACCTTCCCTAAAAATTGCATCAAAAATTTGAAATTTAGGTAATTAAAAGGCCTGTAAAATTTATTTATTTATAAATCTATGAATCATTAGTAACGTTTATTTTATGATTGAACAATATATGAGACTATGTTTTTACAAAACAAAAAGAAAAGAAAACAATCAAACCATAAATAAGAGGTTTTTGAGAGATTATATAAGGAAATATAAATATAGTTTTTGATGAAAAAAGAAGTGGAAGGTTTGAAAATGTTCGGTGAAAGTAGATAGAATGATATAATTAACTGATTTTGAGTTAGGGAAAATCTATGGAAATCATACTGATTTCAATTGAATAAAATAAATTAATAATCTTGCACCAAGATTATAAAAAATATACCAAATCTATGAAGAAAATAGGGTGATTCACTTAACTATCACTTGGTAATAAATTCCATTTATTGAAATGTCCCGAGAAATGATTTTTCAATAATATCTCTATCAATGAATGGTTCTTTCATGGAGAAGATAAATGTAAATATTTTACAATTGAAGTACTTCAGTTTAAGTCTTGAGGAAAGGAGTCCACTATTATAACCTACTAATACTTCGATTATTATAGAAAAAAGGCTCATGAAGAATGAAAAGGAGAACATAGAACAAAAAATAACACTGAATCTTAAGAATAACATAAAACAATTTTAAAAACATGTATAGAATTGATTTATGAATTTTTGATTCATTACATTTGAATCCACCTAAGGAATTTATTTAGACATATAAGTGGTATAAAATATTCCATGAAAAAATCAGACACTGAAATACAAGAAATAAGAGAGGCAGAAATAAAATTATCCCTATCAGTCACTTATCCAACTTCAACTTCCTCTAATTTTCCTCCTTCGAGTGATGCACCAGTTCCTCTTATCCAGTTCCTATCAGTCTCATCTAGCACCAAGAATGTGTATTATCCCCATTTTATTTTTCTCCTCCCCATGAATAACTTAATTTTCAATGTTCACCCATCAATCATCCCTTCCTCCATATCTATTTTCATTTGGTAGAGATAGTATCTTTTAATCATTCTATTAATGTTACTATTTTTTTTTATTAAAACTATTCAACCACTTCTACCACTATAACATTCATATTAATTGGTCAATCATTCATCATTATGAAAAAAGATTAATTATACAAATATTATCATAACTAGAAACTTCTCAAGAAATAGATGAAGCTTGACTCCCATTATTCAATTCTAGCCACTTTGAAGAACACTAGACATAAGTTACCTCTATTTTTAGGGATATATAAAATCTAGTTTGAGCTCCCTCATATATTTTTAGCTTTATCAGGATTCAACTATATTTGTTTTCAAAACAACCAAGACCCCATTTCTAAAATTCCATCTTATTATTTATATTTGATCATCAACTACCTGAATCAATAGGGAAAACCATCATTAGTATAGATGCATGGACTCAAACTCAATAATCCGTAGAATTTTAAATAATTAGTGTAACCAAATTTGAAAATTAATCTTGTTGAACTACATGAAAACACTTCAATCCTTTCTAAAAACCATAACATTAATAAATAATGTATCCACATCAAACCTAAAACATCAAATCCAGTGAAAATATTCTAATATCTAAAATTCTCCACAAATGAAAAAATAAATTATGAATCCATATTTAAATTTTGGTGAAACTCATATCCTGACATGGTCAACACTGGATAAACATATTCTCTGGTTAACTAAATTTAAGCTTTTAAATATGAAAAGGATTGTTAAAATATTATTAGGATTGGGTAATATTTTAACTTTCATCTAAGATAGGGTTTACCTTCCTTCTTTCATCATTATCTACTGATATCCACTAATAAATTTGGACTTGAAATTTTATTTTTATAAAGACTAGTAATTGATCTTGTCCATCCTTGATCGACTTTATTTTGTCTTTGGTGATGAGCTCCCATCTACTTTAATCTTGAACTTTATTTTTTTAAAATTTCCAGTTCATCAAAATTCCTCAACAGAGTTCATACCCAGTATCATCAATAACCAATCAAAATCAAGTTAGTTAAATAATATCCCATTGTCCTCTTAATAAAACCAAACGGATGATTCACACAATTAGGTTACATCTCAGACTTCATCATACTCAACTTTATCCTTGATTCATTCATATTTGGGAAACACTATTTCAAAAGTGAGTATAGATTCCTTTTATATCTTAGCAAGATCCTATACTCATAAGCTACAATAAACTATGGATTCATTCCCAATGAATATTATTAGGCTTAGTATCATTCATTAAATATAAAAATAAAGGTATTGTCCTTGGAAAGATGAATTATAGTTATGGTTTTACTTAATTTGAGATAGGATTCCACAATTCAATCTTTGAATTGACTTCTTTTACCTCGGATGGCCCGAAGGCCTTATTATTATTTATTTTTTGGATAATCCCCCTTTTAAGGGTTTAAGGGTAACCCTTACATGACTCATAGTCCTAAGGCACAAGGCCCATACATAACTCAATTCATAACCTTTAAGGCCCAAGACCTGAAACAACCCCTCCCCAGCATCTGCATCTTGAAGGTGCCTAGTTCCCCACCTCACATGGCTGATCAAATAACATTTCCCCATGTAGAGCTGCATGGTGCCTGGTCCTAATGGAAGTTGTCATACCCTCTCATTCTTCCAATCTGGTTAGCTCTACTCTGGTGGTTGCTATTTTTTTCTCTGAATCCTCATCTGGGCCTATTCATGTGTGGTCTGTCTGAGTCTTGGTCTTTTCTATGGCCCAAAGGCCCTTATATCTTGAATACCTTTGGTGGACCGAAGGCCTTGAAACCTGTAGGTCCAAAGCGGTGTCCTGAAGGCCCAAATCGAATGAATAGTGTCAGCTGCTATAGTACTGAACAATAACTGCAATAGTAATGCTATAGTAACTTAAAAATTCACCCCCACCAAGATTTGATCCTAGGTCTATTGGATTATAAGAAGGAGGCTCTACTGCTCGGGTATAGGGTCGTTAGAAAAAATGTGGGTTTCTAACACCAACTCCCAATTGGGGGCCCTACCAAGCCCAGGCGCGCGCCACGTTCCATGGCTAAGTAATGGATTTTAATCACCCTATGCATAATAAGCATAGTGTATGAGTTTATAGGAACTCGAGACTACACAAGTTCCAATGGAGAGTGAGGGGTAAAACCAAGGTCTACCACTTGGCTAACACCCCATGGGAAAAACGTGGGTTACTAACACCAACTCCAGCAGGGGGCCTTACCAAGACCAGGTGCGCGCCATGTTCCCCAGCTAAGAAATGGCATCAAATTACCCTATGAATAATAAGAATAGTGTCCAAGTTCGGCAGAACTCGATAATCCACCGTTTCCCATGGATAACAAGGGGTACAACCAGTGGATACCACTCAGCTAACACCCAATGGTCTTTAATTGACTTCTTTTGAAACCATAAAAATGAAAATTTACTTTCTCTTTTGAACATAATTAATTTATCTTATGGGGATTCATAAAATTATCTTATTAGCATATGGGGATCAAAATTATATTATAGGGTGTTGAAATTTAGTTATGTGGGATACTAAGAGTTATCTTATACGATATTTACTTACATGGAGAATAATAGTAATATCTCATTTCTCTTACATGGATAAAATTTATCCTATGTTAAAATTCAAAACATCCAACACACAGATACAATTCTTGAATGTGGATACAACTATAAAATTAAAATATTATAAATTGGAATAAATAAAATAAAATGAATTAAATTAATCTAAATGATACTTTGAAAAAAAATATTTCATGCATTTTTATATTTCAAAAAACATTTTTAAATTAATACATCATTTAAAAACATGGAACATTTGAAATTTAAAACCTAGAACTTGATACAAAATAAAATAATATTTAATTAAACTTTACAAAAAAATATTAGATTATAAAAATATAAGATAATAAAAACAATAATCATTCCATAAATTTCCTACCAAAGAAACATGATTTCATTAAAATGTCAAAAAATAACAATTCATACACAAATTTGAGGGTTATCAAATATTAACCATAAAAATATCATTAAAAATAAAAAATCATTTAAATATAATTAAAGGGCTTGTAGAAAACTTATATCAAATAAAGGAAACATCATAGGGTATAATCCCCCCCACTTTTGATTTTTTGGACCTCTCCACCTATCAGCGGCCTTTGGTGTGTGGGGAGGTGAGTTTGAGGTTTATAGAGACCCAAATCAATCATAGATAAGGTGAACTATATTGGGGATTTTATAATGATATCATTTTGTTGGGTAGGTTGACATTACCCATGTCAAAAGACACATTGTGTTTCAGGAGTTCAATGGTAGTCCCTACTCATTTTTTCCAACATGTTGATACTAGTATACTGTGTGATCATAGGTTATACCAGATATATCTAAGGGTATAATCACTCATTTTGATAGGGTAACCTTATAAAAAATTGTTATGCCTTCTATGTTTATGAATTTTCATATGTGTGCCTCTTGGACATAGATCATTTTACTCAATTTAAGAGGATTTGAACATTTTTTTAAGAAGAATCATAGAAGGAAATATATTCACTGATTCACCCCCCACCCCCTTTAGTGAATTATCACTATTTATGTGGATCATTTTCACCTATACCACTAATGTTCCTTGTATCGTAGGCTTGGTGATCTTTTCATGTCCAATTCATTTGATATTAAAATCATATAAATTTCCTTTATTCTTATAGATGGTTTATGGATTCCATATATATAGATAAATTTTTCTCCATACATTGGATTATTCATGAAAAACATTAAATGGAATAATCAAACATATTTCATACTTTCAAGATAAAGGTTTAGGTTATTAAAATTTCTTTAATCTTGTGGAATCATGAAGATATCAAATAGTTGTGACTTAATAGGAACTAACAGTCAAAATATTTCCCCCTTTTGAACATGGTCTTGAATAAAGTGATTCCCAATTTCAATGTCTTTCATCATGGGATATTGAAATGGATTTTTCTAAATAGATATATAAAAATAGTAGTCATTATAAACGTGAATTATTCCAAAATAAATAATGTAGTCACTCAAGGTTTGGTTTATCAATAATTTAAAAGAAGTTTTCACATAAGCCAAAAAAATATACTATTTTTTTATAAGAGGAAATTTAATCATGCTTATTTTAACACCTTGAGATAAGATCTTCTTCCAAAAAAATGGCACATGTTTTATATTTAATTTATTTAAATATTACATCCACCAAATTAAAATTCACTATAACATATCAATTCAAAGGATCTACTGCATGTATAGAATAATCATAAATCAAAATTTCCTTTTAAATACATCAGTATCACATTTACTACCATAGTGTATGTAAATTTTGGGTTATCTTGAAACCTTCTATATAGAAAGACACTAACCATTATATCAAGTATATGGTGACATATTGTAGACTTCTTACCATTCCTATATAAGTCTTTTTATCAACATATTTTGTAAACATGTCCACACCATGTTTAGAAGTACATTCCATATGATTTTTAATATTATTATTATATTTCCATCCAAATCCATGAAAAATAAATTTTAAATACCCCAATTAATAAAAAAACCATCTTTTAGTAGAAATATTTAAAAACAAATAAAAAATAATTTCTCCCCTATAAGAATAATTTCAAAATCTTTAATCATCATATTAAAAAACTCTTTATAGTTATTGTTATTTGTATATAAAATTTTAAATCCATCAATATAGATTTTTACAACAAGTTAATCTTTTTAAATAATTTTAATGAAAATATTATATCTTAATTTCACTCATCAAAATTAATATCCAAAATAAAAGTGAAATTTAAACTCATACCCATCTTGAGGGGACTTTTTATGTCCTTAAAAAGTATTTTTTTTTTTTAATTTAAAACCATGTTTTAAATTTTCTCATTCTCAAAACCAATGACTATTTCATAAAGACTCATAATTATCTTATTATTCTGAAATCATGGAATCACAAGGAGGTATACTTTTATGGATGCCTAAGGAATATACTATAAAAATAAGGTTATAATTTTGTGGAAGAACAACCATATAATTATGGAGAATAATATTTCACTTGTGTCCCCCTTACTATCCAGGATATTGGCCTCTGTGTTTCCCTCCCTCTATGTGTGATTGACCTCCATTCCATGGCCAATGAAAAGAATTCATTTCCTAATGAGATAGAAGATATATCATTGAACCTTGGATATTTCCTATAGGAATCCAATGAGAATCTTGGATTCTGATTCCATCACTCCAATACTGATGTTATAGAGCCTTCACCAAGAAAGACCTCTATATATATCTCTGGTCTCTACCTTGATGGAATTAACATCTTTGTAAAGGGAAATTAAACCAAATAAGAATGATCCTTTATCATCACAAACTTTGTTAACTCCTCTCATAACACTTTAAATGTAGGACCTATCGACATTAAACTTTATACTAGCTCCAGGTGGATTCCACTTGACCCATCTCCATTGTAAATCCCTTCCACATCTCTCTAAGATAATTAATACCCTTGGAATTAAATCTGTACTTTTGGTAGTGGTCCCTCCACCTAAAAAGGAATGACAAGATCCACCACCACATAAAACAAGAAAACATATAATAATATAAGAGATAAATGTGTTCCTTCCTGACCTTTATTTCTTTCCTACCAAAGTACCCAACACGCTATAGAAAAAACCATGTCATGATACTTGGATTTGTTGTCATGCTGTTTGTACCCCATGAACCAAAATGTAATGAAAGTAAAACTGGAACCTCCTTGCACTAAAATACCCAATCTATAATAGAAAATATCCCATAATAATAATCACTAGTAACCTGAAAATAAAAAAATTTCATCTAACTCCATATTTGGAACCTTGAAATCCAAATAACATGATGCCAGGTGGATAACCTTCTTCTGAATATTATTTTCAGTTAAAATAGCCTTGTTCCATAATCTCCAAACAAAGAAGATCATTTTTGTAGGAATATCTTTACACCATAATGTGATCACCCACTCCTCTATCTACTAAACAAAATGAAAGAGAGAGAGAATCTATCTAGTACTAAAAAGACATGAGGCTGACTTCATGAAAACACACCAATCATGTTCATTAACTAGGTGGATACCAATATGCATGGTATTATTCTCTTCATTACGGGTGTCAATTATCATATTTTAAATCCTTCTCACCTATATGAATGAAATGTTCAAGCCTGTACATCCTAAAAAGGAAATGGTACATCCAACCCATTTATCTTTCCAAAACCTGATATCAGCTCATCCCATAATCCATCATGCTTTATCTTTTAGAGTTTAAAATCATCTCTTCATGAAATTATTCAATCTCAAATCCTTTCCATTACTCTTCTCCCAACATCGCCAAAATTCTCCATATGTTTCTATCATAAATATTACCCAAATGGACTTTCATTCGATGAAATATCATGTAATATTTTCTTACATAAATTGAATAATCTCCATCATGATTCATAGGTTAACACTAAATTTTGAAATCAGATTCACCATTATTTTCCAAGAGAATAGATAAAACTTCCCCTCTTGTTGATTATCCTAGATAAAGAAATTCATAATTCTTTCTATTTTAGATATGCTTTTTTGGTTTCTTGATGAGTGAAAAAGAATGAATTTGTATAGAAGTAAGAACACTATTAACTAGTTTAATTATTTCCCTAAACAAGATAATTTAGATCTTTTAATTGTAGACACGAGTTCCGATATAATTGAAAAAACTCTCAAAGTGAACTTTTTTTATTCTTCCATCAAAAATTGGAGTATCATTAGATATTTGAATTTAAAAGGATTATGAAAATAAACTGTGAAAATTATTCACTATAATCTACTAAATCTTTCTAACTATAATATTGTGATACTATTAAGGATTTTTTGCGACCAACTTATATTGATTCATCCATTTTATTTTGAAATAACCATTTTTCCATTGATTTTAGAACTAGATGAATGATTAAAAAAACTCCTGGGTATGGTTCCTTAAAAATGAGTTTAGTTACTCCTACATAGGTTTATTAAATATTAGATCTATTAAATTATATTCCATATTCATTAGAAAAATCTATGAAATAAATTTATTATAGTCACATAGGATTTCCCTTAAATTACTTGTTTTGAGTCTCAATGTTAAAATCTAAATAATCCAAGGGATTTTGATAAGATTATTTATATTTCATATAAATTTTATTTTTGAGGTATAAAATAATTTAGGGTTTTTATTAAAGTGTTTAAAGAAGTTTTAAAAAATGGTAATTAAGTGTGAAGTTTGAATTTGTTGTTCAATGGTGAAAAATATTTCATCAAATGATATGTATGATTGGCTTTTCACTGTGAATAGGTGACAACATAATAGAGATCCAAAATTTAAACTAGTTGTATGGGAATGAATATGTGAACATATAATTTTATAAGTGATATCAATGATTTAATTGATTTTATAAGCGTTAAGGACAAACCTGAATGTATGAACCCTTAGAGAGGGGTGAATTAGGGTGAAAATTGATTTGAAACATTTCCCTTTAAATACCCCATTACTATATGTATTATTCACTTCATTGGAAGGAACACATTCAATATCACCTTCTTTCATCACCGGTCACACTGAATATCAAATACGTGTGTATGAAATTAAAGCATGAGAACATAATGATTTTATATAATTCACCACTAAAGGCTAATCTAGGAGCATACACACGGTAATATTTTTGATGTACTAGAATCCAATTTCATTCACTTTTTAGTGGATACATATTTATGGTTATGATTAATCCAATCCAAGGTACACTACCCTTTCAAGGTTTAGTAATGAATCACTATCAACCCATGGACCACTTCCCCTCTATGAATTTCTTTGGTGAAGGTAATGTAATTTTTATCAATTCCAGGGTCTCATTCATAGTTTATAGATAATAAGGTCTCATCCATATCATCATAAAGTGATCAAAATACTTACATAATAAATTCTAGGTTTTATTCTACCTTACAAGCCATGATCACCACTCATTAATTGACTTCCACATAATCATATAAATATCACTTATTCCTAAAAATGAAAATAATACCACAAAATAATCATATTGTTTTTCTCCTCCTTTAATAGCTAGGTATAGAAATATTACTCCTTTGAGATTTGTCTATTAAAAGAACCCAATATTTAAATATAAATCCTTTAAGTATCTCCAATATTCTACTTCTATAAACCAAATAATTAAATTTTTTCTTGTCACCCTATATTCTATGATAGTTGTGATACATTTTTATTAAAACATTCGAGCCTTGACCCCTTCATTCAATGGTTGGAATTCATCCTTTATTCATAAAATTATTTTAGATTATGACATGTTTCTTGAATTTTTAGATGTGGTTAAAGTCTTTCAAATTATTCAAGAATATCTCCTAAAATCTTTGTCATATCTTACCCCTTTTGAATTCAAACCAAAAATTTATGATTTTTTTGAAATAAAAAAATCATAGTGTGATTCTCACTAGTTCAGAATGATCTACCTCAACTCATACATTTTACATTGTGACCACTTACATTATAGTGTGTTACTCATCAAATACAAGATCTAAAATGTAACTCCCTAACCCCAATTACCCAGATTTGGTGAATTATTACATAATATTGGCATGATCACAAGGGATAAAATACCAAAAGACAGATCAGTTTAGTTGCCTTGAAAGTACTAGATACATTCATAAGTATTACATTACATTATAAAATGAAAAATAACAACAAAATTTTCTTCATTGACTGCATTAATATCCATTAGACTATCTCTGTAGGTCAGTAATAATATACTTCTTCACATCTTGGGAAAAATAAAACATATAAAGGGGTGAGCTCATATGTTCAATAAGGATAACAATATAGTGGAAACTTTCATAAATAAGCATAAACATTTAAGGAAATGTATAAGACTAAAACAAAAGCCTTTTAAACATAAAATTCTGTGTAATATGGCCAATATAAATCAAATAATACCATTTACTTATTCACATGAATATTCTACTAGTCGACTAATCTCATGCAATATCAATAGCCAATTTTATAATGATGGAATGCATAATGCCAGACTTTATAACCACATAGTCAAGGCCTTGTTCCAAGACTACAAATAATATTTTTTCAAGGCCTTGTTCCAAGACACTATTTTATCTCATGATACCTACCAATGCACCGAGGAGCTATAGAAATCTCCACCTATCACTTACTAAGTCCAATGCATTCCTCATATAAAAATGTTTAAACATAATATAAACATTCGTATTAAAACTATCATATGAAATATTAATAATTTTACCATAAACCATGAATGGTATAAAAATAACACATACAGAGTCAAGAATATCACAAAACCTTCAATACAATATGGAATATTTTTATCATAACAAATCAACTTCAAACAAGCTTATAATCCATCAAAGGATGTAGACATAGATGAAATGAAAACTATTTGAAATAAATACCTCTTTCTATTTTGAAATCATTTAAAAGTCACATAATTATAAAAGAAAACATTTATTTTGAAAATATTCTTATAAGATTATATGGGAAGCTTTGAAGATGTTATAACATCATAAAATAGCTGCACCTTCCATATATGTTAAAAAAATACATTCTTACCTTCATTTTGTCGAAAAGATCCTAAAGTACCTTGTTTGGAAAACGACAGAAAGATTCCTTTCAAACAATATATGGTAAAATAAGGGTATAAATGACTTTAACCCATAGTCTAGTAAATAGTAAAAAAAATTGAATTACATTTTTAAGAAAACATAGATTTGGATGATAAAGTGGTCTCATTTGATACTTACGTATTAACAACCTCGGATAAGTAAAGAGATTGTAGAATTAACCCTTACCTTGTACTTTTCCTTGGTCGAGGGTATTTTAACCTCATGTATAATAGTTAAATCATTGTTATTAAATTATACACAAACTATATACATAAATATGATATCACATATGATCCTCTAATATTGCTTTGTTAATAATATTTCAGTAGCATCGTTATTTTGGGTGTTAACTGATTCATTTTCATTTATATGATTTGTTACGTAAGCCATGTTTATTATGGATAGGATGTATTTGATTCATATAAAGAATTATATTAAGTTTTTAAAAATTATTTTTAATCATAAAATTAAAAATATTCTTGAATGATTACGATGGGAAATGAATCACATCGCGTTCATGGAGACGGTAATTCGTACGTACGCACGAGCGATAATATCAATATATTGATGGTGAAATCGTATGTAATTGGATATTATATCATATATACAGAATAATTAACATGTTATATTTATTATTTATATCCATTATACTCATTATTATACTCATCCAAACAATGAAGTGATTAAATAACAAACTACACAATGACATGGAGACGGTAAGTCGTACGTACGCATGTATGGTGACTTTGTCATTCATAGGATGGATAGAATAACAAATATGTTTGTAACATATTTATAATAACATCATAGTATTTAGAAGTTAATAGAGTTATTATTTTGGTATGTAAACAACAAAGAAAGAGGAAGTTGAAGAATAAAAGAACTTGAAAGAAGGTGGTGAAATTATTACCTCTTCTTCAGGTGTTTCCTTTTGAGTTGATCAAAAGGGATCTGTAGGTTGGATTTATGATAAAAGTAAGGAATCTAGGTTGATGTGAGGGAAGTTGGGAGGATATTTAGGTAGGTTTTGGCTATGAAAAATGGCTTTGGAGGTGTTATTTTCAGAAAAGGGGAAGTGACCTTTTATAAAAGGGGTGAGGGGCACCTTAGGAAAAGCTTGAAATATTATTTTACAATAAAATAATTTTCGGTTTCTAATGTCTCTAAAATTATTTATTTCTAGTATAAGTTGAGTATGGGTCTAAAAAATCTTAAATAATATGTTTTAGACAGGTTTATGTCACCATATTAACCTTATCTTTTAGATTTAACTCTTAGTTAAATAGTTTGACATTTACCATGTCTCTTTGTATTTTTATGTTATATGGTTAACAAATCACTATAACAAGCCAAGATAAGCCCAAGTGGTTAATTATTAATATATATATATATATAACATTATATAATTCCTTATGAATAACCTTATATTTTTTGAAATATTATATCAATTAATAATATAGTATTTGTTTTAAAAACTCAATTATGTCAATTTTGACACTATTTAGTATTTGATTTTTTTGAAAGCCATAAAAACTTTATAACTTATAATAAAATTTATTTAATCAACCCTAAAATGTCATATTAACCTATAAAATTAGTTTAATTCATTATAAGTCTCAATTTACATTTATTTGGATATTTATAATATTAATTATTTTAATATTTCATAAATAAGGTAATTACTGCATCATCATTGTGTCATAAATAAATTAAATTATTTAAAGTCTAAAAATTATAAATAAAATACCATTATTTAGAAAATATTTTTATATTTCTAATTAATATTTATAGTCTAATTTATATTGTGTGTAACCCTATATTAAAAATGGTTTAGTTATTAAACTTTGAATTTAACACTTTTAACTCTTCTTTAAATAAAATAATAATAAATGTCCTAATCTCATCCAAGTGGACCAAAGGGGGTTATATTTTATTCCTAATGTTGTTTCTGGTCGAATTAAACTTATCCAATAGAATTAGGACTTGTTTTAGGGTAATTATAATATCATTTTTAGGCTTAATTACCCTATTTACTTTTAATCGTGGTAAATAAAAGTCAAAAGTTACTACTCATCAAAGATTATTTTCATCTTATTGAACTACATTTTACTTAATAATGTCAATCTTGTCTCTCATATTTTTTAAATTCAACTCACAGAAGCGGTAAAATTATGTTTTTTTCAAATTTTCAAATGCTCCTAGAAGGTGGGTAAAAGACGGTAAAAAGTTCATTAAAATTTTATATATCTAAACATATTATAAAATGACTCCAGTGAATTAAATTGAACATATATAGGTATTATGTATCTATTTTGACCTAAAATATATTAAAATAAAATAACTAATTATTTAAATAAAAAGTCAGTTTTAAACAGTAACACAGTGTTTTTCACTATTCATCAAAAATTGAAAGTTTTCAGAAAAATACCAAAAATTCACCCTAAGTTAATTTTGATATTCTGAATCCAAAAATGAAGTCCATTTTGAAAAATAAATTTATAAAATTTCAAAAAGTGGGTATTACTATTTATAACGGCTAGTTTCATTGGTCGTGGTGTGTTAAAACTCCAAGTTGGGTACAATGAAAGCTACTACATTATTCAAAGGGAAGCGTACCATGAAAGGTTGGGGTGTTACATTCACCCATACTTAAAATAATTTTTTCCTCGAAATTTCTAGAATATTACTGCATAAATATATTCGGGTGGGTCTTCATCATAAGTTCCTCGGGTTCCCATGTTGCCTCTTCCATCTTATGGTTTCCTCATAGAACTTTCACCAGACGAGTCGTCCGGTTTCTCAATACTTGTTCTCTAGTATCAAGAATTCTAATAGGCTCTTCAAAATAAGACAGATCAGGTTCCAATTATATTTCTTCATAGGTGAGTACATGTGTTGGGTCAGACATGTATTTTCTCAATAGTGATATGTGGAACACATCATGAACTTTGGAGATACTTGGAGGCATTGCCAAATGATAAGCTACAAATCCAATTCGTTCTAGAATTTCAAAAGTTCCGATGTACCTAGGACTCAATTTACCCTTATTACTGAAACATATAACACCCTTCTATGGAGATACCTTCAAGGAAACATGGTCTCCTACTTGAAATTCCAAATCCTTCCTTTGGTTATCGGCATAGCTCTTTTTACTACTTTGGGCTTCTTTGATGTGGGTTTGGATAATCTTCACTTTTTACATTGTTTCCTCAACAAGTTCTGGGCCTATGAGTTTTCTTTCACCAACATCATCCCAACATGTTTGTGTGTGACATCTCTTTCCATATAACACTTCATATGGTGCCATCTGAATACTTGAATGGAAATTATTGTTATAATAAAATTCTACCATAGGTAAATATTGATTCTACATACCTTGAAATTCATGTGAGAAAGATCTCAACATGTATTCTAAGGTTTGAATAGTCCGTTCTGATTGTCCATCGGTTTGAGGGTGGTAGGCAGTGCTCAAACGAAGTTCTGTATCCAGGGCCTTCTGAATACTTTTCCAAAATCTTGATGTAAAATGGGGATCATGATCTGAAATAATCAATTAGGGTACACCATGAAGTATTACAACTTCATTAATGTATAGTCTTTCCATATGTTCAAGTGGTAAATCATATCTTATAGCAAGAAAATGAGCTGACTTGGTAAGACGATCAATAAAGAACCATATTGCATCATTCATTCTAGGAGTATTTGGTATCCCCATGACAAAGTCCATCATAATATCATACCATTTCCACTCAGTTATAGGAAGAGGTTGCATGACTCCTCTAGGATGTTGTCTTCAAGCTTTTACTTGTTGAAAAATCATACATCTTGACACATAATCAGTAATCTATCTCTTCATGTTGTCCCACCATAAATGTTCCCTCAAATCTCTATACATCTTAGTACTACCAGGGTGTATAGAGAAATTGGATCAATGAGAATCATCCAAAAATTCCCTTTTTAGATCAGGTTTTTCAGGAACACAAAGTCTCTTCCCAAATTTCAAAATTCCATCTTCATACACGTAGTCACTCAATCTCCCATCATTTGCAACTTTAATCTTCTTTTGAAACTCCTCATCATCAGTCTGAGAACTCTTTATCCTTTCTAGTAAAGATGGTTTGGAAACCATTTGAAAAAGTATTAATGGTTCACCTTCCATGGTTATTCCCATATCCATATTTACTAGATCTATAAAAATAGGATCCCTTTCAACTCTCATCTTATTCAAAACTCCACGATCCTTTCTGCTCAAAGCATCTACCACCTTATTTTCCTTCCCCGAGGGGTAGTGTATAGTGAAATCATAATCCTTGAGTAGTTCAAGCCATCTTCTCTGCCTCATGTTGAGTTCTTTCTATGAGAAAATATACTTCATACTCTTGTGATCAGTATGTATCTCAAATTTTTCACCATAGAGATAGTGTCTCCATATCTTCAAAGAAAAGATTACAGCTTCTAACTCAATATCATGAGTAGGATAGTTTTTTTCATTAATTATTAGATATCTTGATGCATAGGCAGTATCTCTATCATTCTGTATAAGGACATAACCAAGTCCTTTCTTTGATGCATCACTATAAATAACAAACCCATCATTCCCTGATGGTAGAGTCAAGATAGGATCATTGACTAATATTCTCTTTATTACTTTAAAACATTCTTCACACACTTTTTTACAAACAAATTTAACCCCTTTGTGTGTGATCTTGGTTAATAGGTTAGCCAACCGGGAAAAAATCTTGACGAAACGTCAATAATAACCTTCTAAACCAATAAAACTATGTACCTCATTTATACTCGTTGGTGCTGGCCATTATTAGATTGCCTTGGTCTTTGAAAGATCAACATAGATTATATCCTTAGATACAATATGTCCAAGAAAATAAATCTCTTGAATCCAAAATGCACACTTTCTAAACTTCCCATATAATTCATTTCTTCTGAGGGTTTTCAGAATAGTGTGCAAGTGATTTTCATGATCTTCATATATTTTTTAGTATACAAAGATATCATCAAAAAATATTACTACAAAATCATCAAGATATTACTTTAAAACTCTATTCATTAGATCCATGAAGATAGAGGGTGCATTAGTAAATCCAAAAGGCATTACTGTAAACTCGTAATGCCCGTACCTAGTTCAAAATGTTGTCTTCGGAATGTCTTCCTTCTTCACGTACAACTGATGGTATCCAGATCGAAGGTCAATCTTTGAAAAATATTGAGCTCCATGAAGTTGATCAAATAAATCATCAATGTGAGGTAGGGGATACTTGTTCTTTATTGTTATAGCATTGATCTCCCTGTAGTCAATGCACAACCTCATAGATCCATCTTTCTTCTTAACAAAAAGGGCAGAGGCTCCCCCTAGAGAAACACTAGGGAGAATAAATCCCTTATTACTCAATTCCTCAAGTTGTTTATTTAGTTCCAATAATTCCACAGTGGCCATTCTATAAGGGGTCTTCTATATGGGCCTTGAATTAGGAATTAAATCAATGGAAAACTCAATTTCTCATTCTGGAGGATGTCCAGGTAAATCCTTTGGAAACACATCAACATATTCTTGAAAAATAGGTACGTCCTATATTCAAAAATTCTTTTCCTCACCCATAGTTATTTCATTCTCTTCTTCCCCAATAATTGAATTTAGTAGAGCTACTGGGGGTGGATCTAGATAAGAATCAGGTGGTGACATTTCTGATCTAAAGATAAGGTACTCCTTATCATCATCAAAAATTGTAATCTCTTTATTTTTGCAATAAAGTTTCTCATCATATTCCAAAATCCAATCCATACCAAGAATATTATCAAATTCAATCATGGGTATGATGATGAGATCAGCTGATAAAGAACATTTTTATGCCCTAATGGGAACTAATTCACAAAACTTTGTTGCGATGACACTTCCCTTAGGATTTTTGACTGACAACTCCCTTGTTAAGTCAAATTAAAAATATCGAATTTTCTTAGAAAAATAGGAAGATATAAAACAATGCGATGATCCAGAATCAAATAAATCATTGGCTAAACTTGAGGAAACCATTAAATTACCTACCACCACATCTTTCGGAGCTTCAACCTCAGTAGTAATGATCGCATAATCTTGTCCTTGCTCCCTTGTCCTTTTTTAGGTAAGTTTCCTTGGCACTTAGGAATTTCATTTTCATAATGCCCCTTTTTTTTATAATTGTGGCATTCTACATTGACATCCTTTTTCTTCCCCTTGCAATCACGATCTTGGTGGCCTTTTTCACCACACTTGTAACAGACTCTCATTCCCTTCGGGCAAGTATTGCGGTGTTTCTTCCCACATTTACCGCAGGATGGATATTCAACTTTTCCCTTTTTAACATTATTTCCATTTCCAGAGTGTTTGGCAGATCTCTTCTTCTATTTCTTTACTTTGAATTTGTAAGACTTATAGAATTACTTTGTCTGTCTTAATAGCACATGAGACAATATCTTCATATGATGAGAAGGATTGTGAGATTAATTCTCGACGGAGAAATGATTTTAACCCATCAAATAATTTATCAATCTTAATCCTTGGGTTACGTATATAATCTCCTTCATGTCTTGCTAACCTTGTAAATTTAGCCTCATACTTTGTGATATTCTCATCCTCTTTTTCCCTTAGACTCAGAAATTGACTTTCCATGTCCTCTTAATGGTCACGAGGAAAGTATTTTTCTATGAAAATATCATTAAACTCCCTCTATTCCATGTTCGATACTTCTTCATCTTCCTTTGTGTTTTGGATTAATGAACACCATTGATCTGCATCTCTCGTGAGGTGATAAACTTCCATGACAACTTTTTTCCCTTTCACTACTCCCCAAAGCATGAAATATTTTCTCTAAGGAACTTATCCATTTCTCATCTACTAATGGATTTTTACTCCCATTGATTGTTGGTGGTTGTTTCCTCATGAAGCGGTCTACCAATGATCCTCCACATTGTGGATTATGGTGCTTTATATAGGTAAGGTTATTATTCATAACCTGATTGAGTTGTCCCAGTATGGTGATAAGATGATCAACAACAGTTTCATCACCAGTTCCACTATAATTATCTTGAATAGGAGGGAAATCCCTACATGGATTACGTGTGTTGATATGGTTTCCATTCCTTCCAATAGGCTCCATTTCTAAACAATGGAATATAGTATATTAGTTTATGAATTGCAATACATAATTCCAAACTTGTAAAACACTTAACATAAATTTAACAGTTTATGGATATAATCCATAATCATAAAAATGTTTTCCTTAAGGAGGTATATACTCACAAATCCTTCATAATGGTTTGTAAAGAAAATGTGAATTTTCCTAAGCATATCTCATGGGAGTATCATAACCAAGAGTGCAGCAAGGCCCGTTTTTGTGTACCAGGATACCTCAGGTCAAGCTCAAAACTCCTTGTTGGAGTTTTCACTCCTAGGTACATCTGTGCCAGAGCCACCTCTACCTTCTCGTATCCAGACATGGATGTATTACTTAGAAAATACACAAAATATCTACATTACTAAAATTCTAGGAATTTCTTCTATACTAATCATCAAAGTCTATCTTAGGGTAATGTGCTTGAATCAGAGTTTATCTAAATCTAGTTTCCAATGTTTGTACTAAAATTCCTCTGATATCAACTGTAACGCCCCGACCTCAGTTACCCAGAGTCGGTGCATTATTACATAACATCGGCATGATCACAAGGGATCAAATCCCGAAAGACCAATCAGTTTAGTATCCTTGGATGTAATAGATACCACCACAAACAATGAATTTTTATTAAAAATCCCAAAAAAGAAGTTGTGGGCAAGGCCAAACAAAACGAACAAGTTAGGGGGGCCTAAAGTAGTAGAGTCTAAGCTGGTCTTCCCTAATTAGCTTAATCCCCTAAATATTAAAATGATGAAATTTCACAAAAACAGACACAGTAGTACCTTGATTTTCCTCTACCATTGATGCGAAGTAATCTGCCACCATATTACCCTCTTGCCACATATGATTCACATGAATCCCCTTGTTTTCCAGCTTCGACCGCGCCCTCCTGATAATATAAGATATATTCAAAGGAAAAGAAATATTACCCTGTAAGAAATCAAGAATTACCTTGGAATCAGTCTCTATTATGTTGATATTCAGTTTCCTCTGCTCAGAGATACTGATTCCAGACCATAAGGCCTTAGCCTCCGCCTTTATAGAGCTACCTTTCCTATAGAAGGCTGCAAAAGCCAACACCACCTCCCCTTTGGGATCTCATAGCACTCCACCACCCCTCATAAATTCAGACAATCAAGGACCATCAATTTTTAACTTCATACCCTTGCCAGAAAGAGACCAACATATCCATTTACCTCTTCCCACAAAATCAAAATGTTGAACCGCATCTTGCCGTACCAGTAGAATGTGAAAATAAGGAGCCATATTCCAATTTTTAATGCCAACAACCAGATCAACCAGAAAACATTTAACCCTTAAAGTAATAGATTCCCATTAAAATCTCATGCCCTCAAATATGGTTCTGTTCCTAGCTAACCAAATACACCAGCAGCCTATATTCAGAATCACAGATCTGGCCATTTTTTCCAGACTCTCTCCAGTAGCTCTATGGAACCATCGTTCGAGGAAAGGAACATCTATGATGTTAGGTGTCATAAAACTAGTGAATTAACCAAATAATCCCTACACTTCCCTGGCCCAATAACTCTCAAAAAATAGATTATGTGAGCTCTCCTCCTTATGAACTGTGCAGTAGTGACATTTAGAAACCATGTTGATACCCAGCCTTTTTACATTCTCATCTGTGGACAAGGATTGATTCCTTATTCTCCATAAAAGGAAATTTAATTTGATTTCTATTTTTTCACACCAAACCATGCTATTCTAGGGATCTTGATAACTTTGAGTAGCCGAGATTCGAAAAAAATCCTTCATCCTGAAGTAACCAGAATTAGAAGCTAAGAAAACACATCTATCCAGATCTGAATTCAGCTCAATAAGATCAAAGATTTCCTTCTGATCTTTGTCCAGAATTGCCTCAATAAAGGATGGATAATTACTGGTCTCTTTAAAAGTTATCATGGGAGTAGGACAAAAAGAAAAGCCCAGGGTAACTCCCACCTAATTGGAGTGCCAAAAATAAACATCCCACCTACCAATAATCCATCTGGAATAGTTCTTAATGCATTGAATCAGATCCTGAACTAATAGCCACAAGGCAGAACCATGAGAAGCAGAATTTTCAGACATAATATTCCCACAAAGGGTCCTCATTTCCACCACTTACCATGAAATCCTTGCATTAATTCCATGAATAACCCCAACCAAACTTATCACATTGATACCACCCTCATTGACCGGCCTTGTCAGCTTACTCCATGAAGCCCAATGTATTTTACCCTCCTCCTAAGCATCCTAAATAAAACTAGCCAGCACTTTATCAATGGCTGAAATGACTCCCTTCGATACATTAAAACCTGAAAGAGCATGAATAGGGATGGCCCCCAAAACACTATTAATCAGCATTATGTGACCCCCAAAAGATAAAAAGAGATTCTTCCAATTCAAAACACGGATGACAATTTTATTCATAATTCCATCAAAGTCACAAATCCGGACATGACCAGGGGTTATAGGTGATCCAAGATACATCATCGGGAAAGACCCCCTCTGCATGTCCAGCCTACTGCACAGGGATCTAACTTGACTAACACCACAGCTATTTGATAAAAAAATACTGCTTTTAGATCGAGTAATTACCTGGCCACTCCAAAGACAATATTCCTCCAGAATATCCATTAGAACCTTAACCGATCATCCACTACCATTAGTGAAAATAAGGGTATCATCTGCAAACATTATATGAGAAATTTCTTGGTGATTCATGGGTCTATGATAAGGAATAATTCATCCCATTGATATTTTTTTTATTAATGAGGCGACTAAAATAATCCTACATAAGAATGAAAAGAGTCAGAGAGATATGTTCTCCTTGCCTTAGACCACAAGAAGGTTTAAAAAAACCATGAGTTTTTTCATGAAATACATTGCCATCCAGGAGGAGCTAAAGCATATGAAAACAATGTCCATAGCCCATGAAGAGAAACCCACAAAATTCAGCACCTTATTAATGAAACCCCATTCCATAGGATCATATGCCTTACTCATATCCAATTTAATGGCCATATTAGAACCATGTGTTTTGAAGTTAATATCACAGATCATCTCTTGAGCCAAAGCCATTGCTCCCTGAATAGACTGTCCTTTAACAAAGCCATGTTGTTCAAGATATATCCATCGAATAATAAAATTTTACAATCTTGAATTAACAATCCTTGATAAGATTTTATAAGGAAAATTGCACCTACTAACTAGCCAATATTCTTAAATAAAAGAAGGATTTATGACCTTGGAAATCATAACCAAAGTAGTATCTCCAGCCACCCTTGGGATAATTCCCCCTGATAGAAGTCTTGAACAGCCATGATAATATCCTCATTAAAAATCTCCCAAGATACCCTATAAAAAGCACCAGGAAAACCATTCGGCCCCAGAGCACTTTCTGGATTAAGATTCATCATAGCAGCATAAATTTCCTTCTCACATGGGATTTCTTCCAAAACCTTATTATCCTGTTTATACATCAAGCTGGGAATACCTTCCAGAATTTCAGAATTACCACTCGGATACCCACTGTCCAGCCTATGGTTAGGCCCTGCGAGCAGATTTTTGAAAAACAAAAAAGCCAAGTTTCCAACAACATATCTATCACTTGAGTACGATCCATCCTCTAGTAAAATATTAGGCTTAGCTACCCTTCTTCACTCCTTAATACAAGCATGAAAATATACCGAGTTCATATCCCCTTCATGTAGCCATTTCACCCTTGAAATCTCTCTGGCAGCACGTTCTTGTTTCAGAATCAAAGATGCCCAAGCATTTTTCTTAAGAAATAAATTTTCATACACCATGTCATCCCAAAAATGCTCAAGACTTCCCTCCATCCTTTCAACTTCTTGGTGTATATTCTGTACCTCTTGATCATCACTTGGAAGACCCTTGACCCAAGCCTAGAGTTTCAGTTTCAACCTCTTCAATTTATTGTGAACACCCACCCATGAAAAACCCTACATTGGCTCCTTCCAACTATCCTCCACAACCTTATGAAAACCCTGATGTTCTGTCTAGTGAGCGCAAAAACAGAACCTCTCACCTCCACCATGCCTAAGAAAGAGAGATACAAGGATGGGAGAATGATCTGAAATCCCCCGGGTAAGGTGGTCCACCATGGCATCAGGAAACTTAGAGATAGCATGAAAATTTTTCAGACATCGATCTAAACAACTCCAATAACATCGACTGCCCTTCCGATTGTTACACCAAGTAAAATGGTCCCCATGAAATCCCATGTCCAGCAGGCCTTTTCTCACCAAAAACTTAGCAAATCTTGTACTTGCCACATGCAGAAATTCAATTCTTCCTTTTCTCTCATCTGGGTCTAAAACCACATTAAAATCTCCACCAACAGTCCATGGGAGATCTTCCGAGTAAAACTCATCCATCTCCTACCATAACAGCTCCCTCTTCCTCATGTAACAGCTACCATAAACAAAGGAAATATATATCCAATCAAAACCAGTACTAAATTTTACCATGATGAAATTATCAGTAGATTTAACAAGGACCACATTAACCTCCTTTTTCTAGAAAATCTAAATAAAATGATTAACCGAATCAACATGCATGCAATCCTGCATATGTAACTTACTAGAGAACCCCCCAATCATTGATGAATTATATTTGTGCTCCAGAATTTCTGTTACACCAACCTTATATTTCTTAATTTCCATAGCTGAAAATTATGACTTCCCTCAATCCGCAAGACCATGGGAGTTCCATACTATAAAAGGAATCATTTTGATAAAGAATGTATGGCTTTGAACCCAGGCTCCTTGGTCATATCATCATTGGAAGACGTAAATTCCTGTATGTATCGCATTTTAGTTCTTGTACAGACTCCATTAGACATAGTTCAGACTGACTTTGGAGGAGAATTCGAAAGAGACCGACCCTTAAGGGTCCTCCTTTTCTTCTTAAAACCAGGAAATTTGTCACTAAATTCCTTCTTCTTCGAGGGACCAGAAACACTGAACAAATAATTTCTCAATCCTTCCACTGAAAAAAACTACTTGGAACATGATGATCTATCTTCCAACCCCTCCCTTCCTTTCAAAAGAACCTAGAAATTGTCCCTGACATCTTGTATAAAAGAACAAACTGTACCAAATCCTGACACCTAAAAACCATAGAAATTCAACACACTCTGTGAAGACAAAACAAGCATAGAGCAAGAAAACGAAGGCCATAATACACCTGCCCAGGACACCAAATTCCCCTAAAACTAGAAACAACCACACACCAGTGAAACTGGAGAAGAATTCCTAACATATTTTGTCAAAGGAGACTCCAAAAAAACACCTCATATAGAGCAGGGTAATTCATACCCAAATTAGAAGATAAAACATTACAGGCCTTTTTTTCAACCCATACCTGACCAGAGATCTATGATCCCTTCCTTGGACCAAGAGTAATTCCTCCCCTATTAGAAGAAAAAGAAACACCAGGACCATGCCCCCCTCTTCGGTTTCTCTTGCACAATTGGACCGAGTGGCCTTAAAGCAAGCAGTGCGAATAGAACCTCGGAAAAACTGGGTACACAATATCTCAGGACCAAGAAAAAACTCCCTTAACACTCAGAGATATCTTGTCCAGAAGTGGCAAAGACAGATCAAGCTCCACAAAAATCCTCACCATTAAGCTTTCCTTCCCATTCCAGTCATGCTCCTCTAAGAACAAGAATCCCCCAAGAGATTCTCCTATGGATTTCAAGATCTCACCATTGTGAAAAGGTAAAGGATGACCTGGTAAATAAATCCACACTGCCACCATCGCACTTTCTTTTCCCTTGTGAGCATCCAAAGACCAGCGAGAGAGGTTAAATCTCCAATTCCCAAAAACCTGAGGCACTTTACACCATGTTAAAATCAAATCCTCTTCAGAACCTAGAACAATACAGAAAGAATTGCGATGAACAATCGATACCTTGGCCTAGATCAAGATCCCCCACGAGTCCACCATCTTCTTGAAAACAACAAAAGAAGGCTTTGACGAACCAAAACGAGCTATAAGAGACCATTTAAAACAATCCACTGCATCTTCATAGGCTTCCACCAGAATCTCAAGAGACGGGCCAGAATCATCCCTACAGACATTCGATAAAAACGGAAGAAACTTGGGAAAAACCTATCACTGCTTTTGAGAACCACACAACGCATCTTTGAAGGAGATCGACAGATGAAATTTCCTCTAAAGAGATCCAGGCCGCACCGGAGATGACCACACCAATTCTAAAGCACACAAGGGACCTGGATCAAAAATCAATGATGTTGAAAACCTATCTGAAGAGACCCCTCCTGAGGACATAGCTTCCTCAACCCCTCCCAAGGACAACACCAATGACACCGGATGTAATAGATACATTCATAAGTTCTACATTACATTATAAAATGAAAAACAACAACAACATTATCTCTATTGACCACATTCATATACCTTAGACTATCCCTTTAGGTCAGTTATAATATACTTCTTCGCATCCTAGGAAAAATAAAACATAGAAATGGGTGATCTCAGATGTTTAGTAAGGATAAAAATATAGTAGAAACTTTCATAAATAAGCATAAACATTTAAGGCACTGTATAAGACTAAAACAAAATCATTTTAAACCTAAACTTCTGTACAATATGGACAATATAAATCAAATAATTCCATTTACTTATTCACATGGATATTCTACTAGTCGAATAATCACATGCAATATCAATAGCCAATTTCATAATGATGGAATGCATTATTCCAGACTTCATAACCACATAGTCAAGGCCTTATGCCAATACTAAAAATAAGATTTCATCAAGGCCTTGTGCCAAGACACTAGTTTGTCTCATGAGACCTACTGATGCATTGAGGATCTATAGAGAGCTCCACCCATCACTTACTAAGTCCAATGCATTCCTTATATGAAAAGGTTTAAACATAACATAAACATTCATATTAAAACTATCATATGAAATATTAATACTTTATCCATAAACCATGAATGGTATAAAAATAACACATCCACAATCAAGAATATCACAAAACCTTCAATACAATATGGAAGATTTTTATCATAATAAATCAACTTCAAACACGTTTAAAATCCATCAAAGGATGTTGACATAGATGAAATGAAAAATATTTGAAATAAATACCTATTTCTATTTTGAAATAATTTAAAAGTCACATAATTATAAAAGAAAACATTTATTTTAAAAATATTCTTATAAGCTTTTATGGGAAGATTTGATGATGTTATAACAGTGTAAAATAGCAGCACCCACCATATATGTTAAAAAAAGACATTCTTACCTTAATTTTGTCGAAAAGGTCATAAAGTACCTTGTTTGGAAAACAATGGAAAGATTCCTTTAAAAACATATATGGTAAAATAAGGGTATAAATTACTTTAACCCATAGTCTAGTAAATAATAAAAAAAAATTGAATTACATTTTTAAGAAAACACGAATTTGGATGATAAAGAGGTCCCAGTAGATACTTACCTATTAACAACCACAGATAAGTAAAGAGATTGTAGAATTAACCATTACCTTATACTTTTCCTTGGTCAAGGGTACTTTAACCTCGTGTATAATAGTTAAATAATTCTTATTAAATTATACAAGAAATATATACACAAATATGATATCATATATGTTCTTCTAATATTTATTTGTTAATAATATTTCAGTAACATCATCATTTCAGGTGTTAACTGATTCGTTTTCCTTTATATGATTTGTTACGTAATCCATGTTTGTTATGAATAGGATGTATTTGATTCATATCCAGAATTATATTAAGTTCTTAAAAATTATTTTTAATCATAAAATGAAAATTATTCTTGAATTATTACGATAGGGAATGAATCTCATCGCGTTCATGGAGACGGTAATCCGTACGTACACATGAGCGACAATATCAATATATTGATGGTGAAATTGTATGTAATTGGATGGTATATAATAAATAAAGAATAATTATCATGTTATATTTATTATTTAAATCAATTATACTCATTATTATACCCATCCAAATAATTAAGGGTTTGAATAAAAAACTACACCACAACGTGGAGACGGTAAGTTGTACGTACGCACGTATGGTGACTTTTTCATTCATAGTATAGATAGAATAACAAATATGGTTGTACCATATTTAAAATAACATCACAGTATGTAGGAGGTAATTTAGTTATTATTTTGGTATGGAAACAATAAATAAAAAGGGATTGGAAGAAAAAAAAGAACTTGGAAGAGGGTGGTGAAATTATTACCTCTTCTTCGGGTGTTTCCTTTTGAGTTGATCAAAAGGGATCCTTAGGTTGGATTTATGATAAAAGTAAGGACTATAGGTTGATTTGAGGGAATTTGGGAGGATATTTTGGCTTGTTTTGGTCGATCCAAATGGATTTGGAGGTGTGATTTTGAGATAAGGGGAAATTCCCTTTTATAAGAGGGGTAAGGGGCACCTTATGAAAAGCTTGAAATATTATTTTATAATAAAATAATTTTCGGTTTCTAATGACTCCCAAATGATTTATTTCGAGTATAAGATAGGTATGGGTCTAAAACCTCTCAACCAATAGGTTTTATACAGGTTTAGGTCACCATATTAACCTTATCTTTTAGATTTAACTCTTAGTTAAATAGTTTGACATTTACCATGTCTCTTTGTATTTGTATATTATATGGTTAATAAACTTACTATAACAAGCCAAGAGAACCCTAAGTGGTTAATTATTAATTTATATAACCATATATAAGTCCTTTTTCCGAGCTGTATATTTTTAGTAATGTAATGTCAATTAATAATATAGTATTTGTTTTCAAAACTCAATTATGTCAATTTTGACACTATTTAGTATTTGATTTTTTTGAAAGCCATAAAAACTTATCACTTCAATTAAAATTCATTTAATCAACCCTAAAATGTCATATTAACCTATAAAATTAGTTTAATTCATCATAATTCTCAATTTACATTTATTTGGATATTTATAATATCAATTATTTTAATATATCACTAATAAGGTAATTACTGCATCATCATTGTGTCATAAATAAATTAAATTATTTAATGTATAAAAATTATGAATAAAATAAAAATATTTAGGAAATATTTTTATCTTTCTAATTAATATTTATAGTCTAATTCATATTTTCTGTATCCCTATATTAAAAATGGTTTAGTTATTAAACTTTGAATTTAATGCTTTTAACTCTTCTTTAAATAAAATAATAATAAATGTCCTAATCTAATCCAAGTTGACCAAATGGGGTCATATTTTATTTCTAAGGGTTTTTTTGGTCTAATTAAACTTATTCAATAGAATTAGGACATGTTTTAGGGTAATTATAATATCATTTTTACCTTTAATTACCCTATTTACTTTTAACCGAGGTAAATAAAAGTCAAAAGTTACTATTCACCAAAAATTATTTTCATCTTATTAAACCAAATTTTACTTTCTGACGTCAACCATGTCTCTAGAATTTTTAAAATTAAACTCACAAAAGCGGTAAAATTATGTTTTATGCAAATTTGCAAATGCTCTTAGAAGGTGGGTAAAAGACGGTAAAAAGTTCAATAAAATTTTATATATCTAAACTTATTATAAAATGGCTTCAATGAATTAAATTAAATATATATTGGTATTATTTATCTATTTTGACCAAAAATAAATTAAAAATAAATAAATAAATATTTTAAAAAAATTGGTTTTAAACAATAACGTAATGTTTTTCACTATTCATTAAAAATTGAAAGTTTTCAGAAAAATACCAAAAATTCACCCTAAGATAATTTTAATATTCTGAATCCAAAAATGAAGTCCATTTTGAAAATTAAAATTTATAAAATTTTAAAAAAGTGGGTATTACTATTCAAAACGACTAGTTTCATTGGTCGTGGTGTGTTAAAACTTCAAGTTGCGTACAATGCATGATACTGCATTATTCAAAGGGAAACGTACAATGGAAGGTTGGAGTGTTACATAAAAAATCAAGTATACTCTTATTTAAAATTCCTTTCAAGGTCATGATGTGATCTCCTAAATCTACTAAAATCAATACTAGTCTTGAACACATTACCATGTTACACTTCCATTCATAGTTCATGTGCATGAATCCTCATTTAACCAATATTTACACTATTATATCAAAATCAAATCCATCGTGGTGGAGTTACTATGTCACATCTTAGTTCAGGTCAATTCTATACCAGTTGCAGCATGAACACACATATAATGGTGTGATCTAGTCATCTTAATGGCACACTAATACCACTTTCTTCTATGTTTAATCATATATAGATCCTTTGTTCCAAATTAATTATTCTTACACGTATTTTATAAGTTCCAACCTTATTTTGATTTTAGACCACTTATGGTCTTTTCTTATGATTAATGGAATAGATTCCTTCCACCAATTTCATTTTAATCTAATATAAAATATATTGTGTAATGCCCCAACCCCAACTACCCAGAGTCGGTGCATTACTTCGTAACATTGGCATGATCACAAAAGATCAAGTCTCGAAAGACCGATTAGTTTAGTAGCCTTGGAAACACTAGATACATTCATAAGTCTTACATTACATCATAAAGTGAAAAACTAATAACAAAGTCTTCATAGTCCACACTCATATCCTCTTCTTACTATCCCTACAGGTCATTCATAAAATACTTCTTCACATCCTGGAAAATATTAAAACATTGAAAGGGGTGAGCTCAGATGCTCAGTAAGGATAAAAATATTGCGGAAGCTTTCATAAATAAACATTAACATTTAAGGCAATGTATGACTAAAATAAAATCCTTTTAAACTTGAACATCAACATAATATAGCAAAAGTAAAATGAGATAATGCAATTTACATCTTCACATGGATATTCTACTGGTCGAATAATCACATGCAATATCAATAACCACTTTCATAATGATGGAATGCATAATGCCAGACTATCATAACCACGTAGTCAAGGCCTCGTGCCAAGACCACAAATAAGATTTTGTCAAGGCCTCGTTCCAAGACACTAGTTTGTCTCATGAGACCTGCCGATGCATCGAGGAGTTATAGCGGGCTCCACCCGTCACTTATTAAGTCCAATGCATTCCTTATATTAATAGTTTTAAACATATCATAAACCATAACATAATCGTATCACATACAACATGCATAAAGGAAACATAACATTTCCACATTTCAATCACAAGATATCAATACAACACGTTGATATAATAAAAACTCTTTAAAAACCATTTTCAATACCAAAATAAAAGAAAGTTAAAACTTTGTTTTTATTTTTCATTAAAAAAAAGATGGCTTGTAGATGAAGCCGAAACTCAAATAATGGTCACGGCGGCGGAGAAGTCATTGTCGCCGCATATGTACGGAAAGAAAAACATTCCCTTTTTGTCGTTTAGTAAAATGCTTCGTATAAAAATATTCCTTTTGAATAAACTTAAAAGTCAAAGGAGTTTATACACCGTATAAAAGAAAGTTGTGTATAAAACCAAATATGCCTCAATGAAAGGAGATTGAGACGAAGTCCTTAAAAAGATCATTTTTAAAATAAAATAGATCTATTATGTGTATTCACTATAGGTACACATAAAGAAAGTAAAAATACAAAATAGGACAAAATAACATCATGACATAATTTGAAAGTAGGAGATTAACCCAAAGAATGGAAGTTGGGTTAAGAAGTTCCCTTACCTTGCGTCTTGTCCTGACTCGACCGTTCTTTAACCTCCTGAATAATAAACTAGAGTTAATTTCTATTTACTTAATAACCTTTTTCATGTTCATTATTCCTTTTATATCACTTATTACCATGTTATGAACATTATGTAATTATTTAAGTTAATAACGGTCGTTTTGTCGATCTTTGGTACTTGAGTCAAAAATAAACTTCTTATAATTACAAGTTGTTCATGTGGTGATATATCCATTATATCCAGAATTATATTCATGATATATATATCATATATCTCATATATATCCAGTATATACATGCATTTATATTATTACATAACATTTAGAGGTAAAAATGAAATGCACCGTTCATGGAGATGGTAAGTCGTACGTACGCATGAACGCTACTTTCATTTCTATTTCATATTTAATGGAATGAAATCATAATTATATAAAGGTATAATATAGTTCCAGTATAATATCATATATAATATCATTTACTCCATCCTTTATACATCCCACATATGGCATTAACGATTCACATCACTTTGAGGGGGCGGTAGTCCGCACTTCCTAAAATGAAATTATCGCGTTTACCCATAATGGAAATCATAAGGTATGCCATAAATGAGAAATACAGAAGCATAAGTAAAACATAAACATATTATATATCCTATATAAATATAGTTTCATATTAATGGCCACCTTTGAAGGTGTTATATGAGTGTTGAACAATCATCGTTTCGTGAGGCAGAAATTTTCCATCCACAGAAACCGTATGTTCTTTAACCATTAGATGTAGGTGTGTGTAAGTGTAGCTCGAATCCTTATTATAACAACATCATAGTATATTGAGGATACTGGTGTTGTTACAAAAGAAATGAATAAAAAGAGTTTAGGGTGTTGGAGAAGAAAAATAAAACAAAACAACATTAGAGAAGACATTACCTCAAAATCGGGTAACTCTTTTTGATTTGATCCAAAGGCTTCTTTAGGAAGAGTTCTGCCCAAAGTGAGGCTTCTAGGAGTAATAGGGGGAAGTTGGGAGAGTATTTGGGCAGAGTTTGGCCGAGCCAAATGGTTTGAAAGTGTGAATGAGGTGGTAGAGGTGGGGGCCTTTTATAAGAGGAGAGGAGGGGCACTCTTGGAAAGTAAGGAAAAGTCACTTTATTATAAAATGATTTTCAGATTTTAGAGGTCCCACACTTATATAATTCGAGGGTAAGGTGATAAGGGTTCTAAATCTACTCATCCAATAGGTTTTTGACAAGTTTAAGCCTTGTATTGTACATTATCTTTTCATTTTATTAAAATCGTTAAATAATGAGGTCATCGCTGCATCATAATGATGTCATGAATAATTTAATTTATTTAATGTCTAAAAATTATAAAAAAAATACTATGATGTAGGAAATATTTTTAGATTTCTAATGACTATTTATAGTCAAAAATATGACTTGTATAACCCCATGTAAAAATTGTTTTAGTAAAACATTTCATGTTTGTGTCATTTTTTACTTTAACATTAAATAAAAGGTATTTATGTCATTTTCCAACTAAAGTGGCTCCATGGGGTCCCCAAGTTGACCCATGGATTGTCTTGGTCGGACATGGAACATCCAAGGAGGGTAAGACATGTGCCAATCTCATCTCATATTATTAAAACATTATTTTTACCTTAAACTACACTAATTACCTCTAATCGCGATTAAGAACTTAAAAGTTATTATTCACCAAAAATTATTTTAATCTCATTGAACTACATTTTACTTCTTAATGACAACCATGTATGTCGGATTTTTGAAAATCAAATCACCGAAGTGGTAATATTTCATTTAAACGAAAAATCAGTTATTTAACTACCACTTAGTGGTTTCACTATTCATCAAAAATTGAAGTTTTTCAGAACAATGCCAAAATTTCACCCTAAGCTATAATTGATATTCCGAATTCAAAAATGATGTCTATTTTAAAAAATTCCAAACATATAAGTTGCATTAATTAATTTTATAATTAATTCCCACTGTCACAACAAATAGCGTGTTTTTAAGAAATAATTTATATCAAAAGATTGGCAATTGTTTATGTCCAATTTCAATGTTAAATTAATTCTAATGACCACCATTGGATAAAATGGTAAAAATATAATCTAATTATACTTTAAAACCACTAAATAGTATAATTTATCACTATAAATTATTTTGATTAAAAAAGTTGTTTTTAAGTATTTTTCACTATTCATAAAAAATTAGAAGTTCTCAGAAAAATACCAAAAATTCAACATAGGCTAATTTCGATATTACGAATCCAAAAATGAAGTCCATTTTGAAATATAAAATTTCTATAATTTAAAAAGTGGTTATTACTATTCATAATGGCTACTTTGATTAGTCGTGGTGTTTTAGAACTCGAAGTTGCGTACAATGCAAGCCATTGCATTATTGAATGAGAAGCGTATCGTGGAAGCTCGGGGTGTTACATTCTCCCCTCCTTCAATAAATTGCATCCTCGCAATTTGAAATTTTTCCTTTGAAAATAAAAGGTTGAAAAGAGAAAATACCTTTGTGGAAAACCCACATCGGAAATAAGATTAATAAAATTTAGCCTTAATAAGAGGGAAATGGAAATAAGAAAGTCACCACCAAATTATGATCTCGATAAAGAGAACATTGGTGGCAATTAGAGACATATAATTGGAGGAAAAACGTAAATATTTGTAGGGAGTGATTGAGGTCATCAATCACAATCAACTGTCAAATTGAGGGCCTCAAAGCCTTCAATCTATGTTGATTTAAAATATCATCAGTTCAACAAGACATAAGGTATTAGGATAACACATTTTTTTGTTTTAATATCCCTTTACTAAAGTTTAAGAATTAATTTATTCATTGAATAAGAGATAGGTATATATATATTTATGCTTGACAATTAGAGTTTCAACCTTCAACTCATCTTTCACTCAAAAAGATAATAGAACTCAAAAATATTATACTTATCCTAATTGTATAAGGTTCCAAATGTTAACACATACCATTTAAATTAGTAAAATTATTTTGTAATAACCAGGGACTTCCTGTAGGCTAGTGGTAGGAAATAAAGGCATGTCGCACTATGGTTGTGGGTTCGATTCCTGCAGCTTTGTCCGACGCGACGGTTATGCCCCACCCTGCAGGTTGTCCTTTTCCTAAAACTATAGTATTATAATATTCCAAAAATAATCTTCATAAATTTTTTAACCTTAAACAATACTATCCAAATATCAACTTAATCCACTCCAACCTTTATAGTTATCCAAAATACCTCTGTCCAGAATTTCTCTAAAAGGTATCTTAATTCCAAAATCAATTTATAAGATTCCCCAAACAAAGTAAAGTTTCTCTTATTGTCACATACTAAAAATATGATTACCTTCATCATATTAAAACCTTACTGAAACAACAAGTACTGCAGTACAATCCTTATATATATATCACATTATTCTAATAACCATAATATAATCCATGAGTCCAAAAGCACCAATACATTAATTATTCCACTTCAACTATAGTAACAGCATAAGATTGTCCTTGATCCCTTGGCCTTTTCTGAGGTAAGTTTCTCTGACTCTTAGGACATTCATTTGCATAATGCCCCATTTCCCTACAATTGTAGCATTCAACATTGATAGCCTCTTTCTTTCCCTTGCAATCACGCGCCTGGTGACCTTTTTCTCCACATTTATAACAAACTCTCATTCCTTTTAGGCAAGTACCAGGGTGATTCTTCCCACAATTATCACATAATGGAAAATTATTCTTTCCCTTTTTCCATTTATCTGTCTCTTGTTCCACCGTTCTCTTCTTCTCTTGCTTTACTTTGTTGTCATAAGACTTAGAGAATTCCTTTTCTGTCTTGATAGCACATGAGACAATATCTTCGTATGTTAAGAAAGATTGTGATACTAAAGCTCTATGGAGAAATGGTTTTAACCCATCAAAGAAACGATCAATCTTACCTCTTGGGTTACGTATATAATATGCAGCATACCTCGCCAACCTTGTAAAGTTGGCCTCATACTTTGTGACATTCTCATTCTCCTTTTGTCTCAGACTCAGAAATTGCCTTTCCATATCTGCTCGATGGTCATGAGAAAAGTATTTTTCTAAGAAAAGCTCTTTGAACTCCCTCCATTCCATATTCGATACGTCATCATCTTCCTTTGTATTTTGAATCAATGACCACCATTGATCGGCATCTCCAGCAAGGCGGTAAACTGCCATGATAACCTTCTCCCTTTCGCTACTCCCTAAGGCGCGGAATATTTTCTATAAGGAGTTTATCCATTGCTCAGCTACTAATGGATTTGTACCCCCATTAAAAGTTGGTGGTTGTTGCCTCATTAAGCGGTCTAACATTGATCCTCCACGTTGCAGATCAGGGTGCTCCATACGAGTAAGGTTATTATTCATAACCTGAGTGAGTTATCCCAGTATGGTAATAAGTTGATCAGCACCAGTTGTATCTCCAGATCCACAATAATTATCTTGAGCAGGAGGGCAATCCCTACACGGAGTGCGTGCATTGATACAGTTTCCATTCCTTCCACTAGGCGCCATTTCTAAACAATGGCATAAACTAGATTAGTTTATGAATTAAAATACATAATTCCATATTTGTAAAACACTTTACATAAATTGAACTATTTATGGATATAATCCATAATCATAAAAAGGAATGTTTTCTTTGAAGAAGTATATAATCATAACCCTTCATAGTGGTTTGTAAAGAAAATGAGAATTATCCTAAGCATATCCCCCGGGAGTGTCGTAACCAAGAGTGCAGCAAGGCCCGTTGTCGTGCACCAGTTCCCGTTCGAGTCTAGATCAAAGAGGTGTTTTCGGGTTTTACCCCTAGGTACATTTGTGCCAGAGCCGCCTCTACCTGCTCGTATCCAGACAAGGATGTATTGCTCGGAAAACTCATAAAATCTCTATAATACCAAAATTCTAGGAAGTTCTTCTATATTAATCCTTAAAGTCTATCTTCGGGCTATGTGCTCTAATCAGAGTTTATCTAAATCTAGCTTCCAAGGTTAGTACTAAACTGCCTCTGATACCAACTGTAACGCCCAAACCCCAGCTACCCAGAGTCGGTGCATTACTTCATAACATTGGCATGATCACAAAAGATCAAGTCTCGAAAGACCGATTAGTTTAGTAGCCTTGGAAACACTAGATACATTCATAAGTCTTACATTACATAATAAAGTGAAAAATTAATAACAAAGTCTTCATAGTCCACACTCATATCCTCTTCTGACTATCCCTGCAGGTCATTCATAAAATACTTCTTCACATCCTGGAAAATATTAAAACATTGAAAGGGGTGAGCTCAGATGCTCAGTAAGGATAACAATATTACGGAAGCTTTCATAAATAAACATAAACATTTAAGGCAATGTATGACTAAAACAAAAGCCTTTTAAACTTGAACATCAACATAATATGGCAAAAGTAAAATGAGATAATTCCATTTACTTCTTCACATGGATATTCTACTGGTCGAATAATCACATGCAATATCAATAACCACTTTCATAATGATGGAATGCATAATGCCAGACTATCATAACCACGTAGTCAAGGCCTCGTGCCAAGACCACAAATAAGATTTTGTCAAGGCCTCGTTCCAAGACACTAGTTTGTCTCATGAGGCCTGCCGATGCATCGAGGAGCTATAGCGGGCTCCACCCGTCACTTATTAAGTCCAATACATTCCTCATATGAATAGTTTTAAACATATCATAAACCATAACATAATCGTATCACATAAAACATGCATAAAGGAAACATAACATTTCCACATTTCAATCACAAGATATCAATACAACACGTTGATATAATAAAAACTCTTTAAAAACCATTTTCAATACCAAAATAAAAGAAAGTTAAAACTTTGTTTTTATTTTTCATTAAAAAAAGATGGCTTGTAGAGGAAGCCGAAACTCAAATAATGGTCACGGCGGCGGAGAAGTCGTTGTCACCGCATATGAATGGAAAGAAAAACATTCCCTTTTTGTCGTTTAGTAAAACGCTTCGTATAAAAAGATTCCTTTTGAATAAACTTAAAAGTCAAAGGGGTTTATACACCGTATAAAAGAAAGTTGTGTATAAAACCAAATATGCCTCAATGAAAGGAGATTGAGACGAAGTCCTTAAAAATATCATTTTTAAAATAAAATAGATAAATTATGTTTATTCACTATAGGTACACATAAAGAAAGTAAAAATAAAAAATAGGACATAATAACATCATGACATAATTTGAAAGTAGGAGATTAACCCAAAGAATGGAAGTTGGGTTAAGAAGTTCCCTTACCTTGCGTCTTGTCCTGACTCGACCGTTCTTTAACCTCCTGAATAATAAACTAGAGTTAATTTCTATTTACTTAAGAACCTTTTTCATGTTCATTATTCCTTTTATATCACTTATTACCATGTTATGAACATTATGTAATTATTTAAGTTAATAACGGTCGTTTTGTCGATCTTTGGTACTTGAGTCAAAAATAAACTTCTTATAATTACAAGTTGTTCATGTGGTGATATATCTATTATATCCAGAATTATATTCATGATATATATATCATATATCTCATATATATCCAGTATATACATGCATTTATATTATTACATAACATTTAGAGGTAAAAATGAAATGCACCGTTCATGGAGACGGTAAGCCGTACGTACGCATGAACACTACTTTCATTTCTATTTCATATTTAATGGAATGAAATCATAATTATATAAAGGTATAATATAGTTCCAGTATAATATCATATATAATATCATTTACTCCATCCTTTATACATCCCACATATGGCATTAACGATTCGCATCACTTTGAGGGGGCGGTAGTCCGCACTTCCTAAAATGAAATTATCGCGTTTACCCATAATGGAAATCATAAGGTATGACATAAATGAGAAATACAGAAGCATATGTAAAACATAAACATATTATATATCCTATATAAATATAGTGACATCTTAATGTCCACCTTTGAAGGTGTTATATGAGTGTTGAACAATCATCGTTTCGTGAGGCAGAAATTCGCCATCCACAGAAACCGTATGTTCTTTAACCATTAGCTGTAGGTGTGTGTAAGTGTAGCTCGAATCCTTATTATAACAACATACTAGTATATTGAGGATACTGGTGTTGTTACAAAAGAAATGAATAAAAAGAGTTAAGGGGGTTGGAGAAGAAAAATAAAACAAAACAACATTAGAGAAGACATTACCTTAAAATCAGGTAACTCTTTTTGATTTGAGCCAAAGGCTTCCTTGGGAAGAGTTCTGCCCAAAGTGAGGATTCTAGGAGTAATAGGGAGAAGTTGGGAGAGTATTTGGGCAGAGTTTGGCCAAGCCAAATGTCTTGAAAGTGTGAATGAGGTGGTAGAGGTGGGGGCCTTTTATAAGAGGAGAGGAAGGGCACTCTTGGAAAGTAAGGAAAAGTCACTTTATTATAAAATGAGTTTCGGATTTTAGAGGTCCCACACTTATATAATTCGAGGGTAAGATGATAAGGGTTCTAAATATACTCATCCAATAGGTTTTTGACAAGTGTAAGCCTTGTATTGTACATTATCTTTTCATTTTATTAAAATCGTTAAATAATGAGGTCATCGCTGCATCATAATGATGTCATGAATAATTTAATTTATTTAATGTCTAAAAATTATAAAAAAAATACTATGATGTAGGAAATCTTTTTAGATTTCCAATGACTATTTATAGTCAAAAATATTACTTGTATAACCCCATGTAAAAATTGTTTTAGTAAAACATTTCATGTTTGTGTCATTTTTTACTTTAACATTAAATAAAAGGTATTTATGTCATTTTCCAACTAAAGTGGCTCCATGGGGTCCCCAATTTGACCCATGGATTGTCTTGGTCGGCCATGGCACATCCAATGAGGGTATGACATGTGTCAATCTCATCTCATATTATTAAAACATTATTTTTACCTTAAACTGCACTAATTACCTCTAATCGCGATTAAGAACTTAAAAGTTACTATTCACCAAAAATTATTTTAATCTCATTGAACCACATTTTACTTCTTAATGACAACCATGTATGTCGGATTTTTGAAAATCAAATCACAGAAGTGGTAATATTTCATTTAAACGAAAAATCAGTTATTTAACTACCACTTAGTGGTTTCACTATTCATCAAAAATTGAAGTTTTTCAGAACAATGCCAAAATTTCACCCTAAGCTATAATTGATATTCCTAATTCAAAAATGATATCTATTTTACAAAATTCCAAACATATAAGTTTCATTAATTAATTTTATAATTAATTCCCTGTTGTCACAACAAATAGCGTGTTTTTAAGAAACAATTTATATCAAAAGATTGGCAATTGTTTATGTCCAATTTCAATGTTAAATTAATTCTAATGACCACCATTGGATAAAATGGTAAAAATATATTCTAATTATACTTTAAAACCACTAAATAGTATAATTTATCACTATAAATTATTTTGATTAAAAAAGTTGTTTTTAAGTATTTTTCACTATTCATAAAAAATTAGAAGTTCTCAGAAAAATACCAAAAATTCAACATAGGCTAATTTCGATATTCTGAATCCAAAAATGAAGTCCATTTTGAAATATAAAATTTCTATAATTTAAAAAGTGGTTATTACTATTCATAACGGCTACTTTGATTAGTCGCGGTGTTTTAGAACTCGAAGTTGCGTACAATGCAAGCCATTGAATTATTGAATGAGAAGCGTATCGTGGAAGCTCGGGGTGTTACATATTGTGGTGTAGTTTGTTACTCTATAGAATTGTCTCCCATGCTTATCCAGTTTTAATCTTATATAATAGTAATATTATCATTAATTGAAACATCTTTTAGTGTGGTCCATTACTCCATGGAATACCCACTCCAACCAAAACCTAAGTTATCCTTATGTATAATCTCTTTAATATCATATGATATTGTATAACAATATGGTCACTTATTTTGAATAATGATTTTCTTTATTCACAAAATAACTTTTATCCCTTGAAAATATCTTCAATACATTCCCATAAATCCTCCAATATCTCATTCGACTAGACTAAATAATATAATAAAAATCAGACCTTCTGAAAAATCCAAATCCATTATCATACTCCAAAAATTGATCTTCTCATTACTTGGACTTGATATATGGAAAAATCCAGGTATTTTTCATATTCTTCAAATATTCCACCATTTATCCACTTTAGTGTCTCTATAATGACCTTAGAAAATATGACATGTCTATCCTTGATATTTCAATTCCATGTGTTTCATTGATAAGTATTCTAAACAACATTAATAAGGTTCCCATTTGTATGGTTACTCTTTTCCATGTATACTTGTCTTTATCATCCTACCATAATTATCATCAATTGATAATATTTCGAGCAGTAATTGATAAAAAATCGAATTCAGGACCATTGATCGTAATAGTATGTATTGGATTCATTTAAGTATTACTACATATGAGAGATATAAAGTCACATAATAATAAATTGAGTATTAAATATCTCATATAAGTGAGATATAAGTAGAAACTAGATGTTCCCAAAGTGTAATTTTTATAAAATTATGGGAATATTTTAATGGACAATAAAGATTTATTTTGATAAAAATTTACCATAGATAATTCTTATTGAATCAAAGGATGTTTTTAAAATATATCTAAAAAGATTAAATGAGAATATTTTTTACTTAATTTAATGCTTACTATTGTGATATTTATAGAATATTTTTTATCAGTATTAATTGAAATATTCCATATATATACTAATATCATCCTTTATTGGATTTAAATTTTTTGAAGCTATCTACAATGATATGACTGATGATTTAAAATAATTAAGTCAAGAGGAAAAAAATAAAATCATTTGGATGAAAATGTATTATTGAAATATTAGAGTGATTGATGACTAAAATAGAAGAGAATATTAAAAAAATTAAAATTTAAATGATCATGAGTAGACTATTATTGAGACTATACTTGTGTATAGAATTTTGAAGTTATATTTTTTTGTTATACAACTCTATGCATGAAATATAGATCCATTTATTATTTTTGATGAATTCTTGAGTGAATTGACAATTATTTTCATTCTAAAATTGATATTATATTATAAGGGATCTTGTATAAACTATATAAATGCCATTTTGAGAGAAAATATATGGGTCAAGTATGATAAGGTGACATTTTTAGTCAGTTTAACATTTTATTAGTGATTTATTTTTCTGATTCGACTTACCAAAACATGTATATAGTCACCCAAAATGGGCATAAAAATTTGTATCAAAATAATGATGTTTTTTCTAGAGGATACATAAATATTTTATTAAGATACTTACTGATAATTCTCTCAATTTTAACTTTATTTATTTATTTTTTGAGAGGATATTCAATCATTATAGTTTTAATAGTATAGGCATACCCAATATTTATGGAAAGTATAATCATGGATGGAATAAGTATATTATACTCTATTTCTTATATCATTTATTGAGAGTTTTTGATACTTCTAATATTGGATACAAACCTATTAGGTTGTCTTAGGACATGTGTTGAAAATAATATTATTAAAAATTATGGGAATTCTTCGAATATTATTTTGATTCCCTAATCTAAAAAAAGATACAGATAGGTAGTGGAATGAAAGACTGGTAAATAAATTTGGGATAATCATGGGAATATTAGTGATGGAAATTTCAAAGTGAAATAGGATAAATTTTAAAGATATAATGTTTTTATGATGTAATGCTGGTTGATTATGAAATTATTGATGATTTTTTCACTATAGTTAATGCAATTGTAAATAATATCAGACAATTTGGAAAAAATGTAAGAAGAATATAGTGTGGTTAAGAAGTTTTTAATGGTTTTTCTTATCAAATTTAGTTCCAAAGACACCTCATTATAAGACAATGACTTAAATAAATTTTCTCTTAATTAGTTACATGTTATACTTATTACCTAAAAATGATCAAATCACTTTTTGAAAAGAAAATTAATGAGGAGAAAGAGATTTATTTAAAATAATTGAATAGGACTAAAATAAAGGGGAATAAATAAAATTAATATATTTAATTTTAAGAAGATAAAGGATAGAATGAAAATCTTGAAAATACAATACCTCTTATTTATAAAAATTTTATAAAAGGAATCGAAAAATATAAAGTTAAATTACCTATAAAATGATTTGACTCTAATTCTATTAGAAATTTTTCAAATATCTTCCTAGATAATAAAATTATTGATATAAAATATGATAACCATGAATAAATTTATTAAAATAATAGTTTTTGAAAAATTATAATTTTAAGATATATAAGAAATATGTCTATTAAAAGAAAGGGTCTTAAAAAAAAGTAGTTTTTTATTAATAAATAAGAGGTTGATAGCTCTACCTTATGTAATGAGTCATAAAATTAAAAAGTTACTAGAAAATATAGAACATTCTTGGTATATATTTAAAATAAGATAAATCCTCATGTATTGAAGATGGAGATGAAGGTATCTATATATAGAACATGTTCAAATATGAACTTAAGGATTTTACTGATCAAAATTACAATCTAAAAAAGTAGATCAAGAGGATAAATTATGGTACTGAGAAAATAATGGATATTAAATATTAGTTAAGTAAAAATAAAGATGAATATATTAAATAATAGAAGATTCCCAAATTTTTAATGAATATGATAATATCATCAAAGATTCTGAAACAAATTTTATTATAAAGGAGAAATAATTATAGGTAGATTATCTAGGGTTCATTGATACAAAAAATACACTAATGAAAAATATATACAATGATAAGTAAATTTAGGTAATTTTTTTATCACAATAATTCTCTAATAGTGTTATCCCAATGAAAATGGAGGTGAAATTTGTTCAAAAATATGTAAAAGTTATTAAAATGATTTCTTAAGAGTGTAGGTTCAAAAAATGTTTGGTATATATAGTTTGACAAATATTTTCATTAAAAACCATATCTACATAGGATAATAATGGTATATTGATTATATTAAAAACTATATATCTCCATAATGAATGTTTGTATGATATAAATTTTTTAACTTAGAAAGCTAGTGATTAAATCGAAAAGAGTACATTTTAGTTTGGAGGAGTAATCTTATTGAAAAATAATTTTGATGGTGAATTTATGGACTTAAATACTATGATTATTGATATAATATATAATTATATAGATGAAAAATAAGTTATGAATTATAGGGGAGTCAATCCAAGAGGATTAATAATACATTTGAAATAAACCATGTTGTGAAGAAGAGAAGATATTTTGATATAAATGCTTAAAAAATATTTGAAAACATAGAAGAAACTTGTGGAGGGTATGATCAAATTGTTAGAGGAGATAAAGAATATTTGGATACTCTACTTAAAAATTTATTACAAGTTATTAAAGTCATTAACTCTCAAAAAATAAGAATTACATTACTGTTAATGTTGCTCTAAAATTAAAGATAGTTCTTATATTTTATATGGTACATGTTCCTACAACATAATTGGATATTTAAAAAATTTGATGAACATTGAATGTAATGTTGGAGGTTCAATGAATTTTGGAAATGATAGTTCACTGGAGATTAAAGTAGTAGGCACTGTTGAGATTGAATCTCGTAAATTAACTTCCATGGAATCAATTTTTATTGGTAGACACATATATAATCTCTTTAGTGTTATCTAGTAATTTTATAATGTAAATGAAGTTAGTCAGTAAAAAATAACATACATTATCAAAATACTAAAGGATGAAAAATTATTCACTATGTGTGGGAAAGACTAGTCTCAATATATTCTAGATTTAAAATTCAATTAATTAATGTTATTTAGTGCTTAAGATATAAGTATTATTCATCTTGGTTAAAGGAGCATAAACAAAATATCAAAATACTATTTAGTGAGAGATATTCATAGTCTTAAAAAGAGAAATATTTTTTATTTTTGAAACATTATAAATAGGTAAAATTGGGCAGTTCTGCAATGGAAGAGTTGATATACAGTCATCTAGGCTATTATGGTTAATTTATTCTTATTTATATGGACCAATGAGACATATTTAAACTAAAAGTGATTCTTATTTAATTATATTTATTAATTATTTCAACACGTTAACTAATGAAATGTTAATAAAGGACAAATATGTTTATATGAACAAATTAAATATGTTTAAAATATATATTGAAAGGGATATGAGTCTATTGATCAAGGATTCCATGATAGATCATTGAAAATAATATGAAATAATGTTTTTAAGACATATCTCAAAAAATGGTATTAAACATGCCCGAATGGCCCTAAGGCCTTCATTTTTATTGATTTTTGATAACCCCCCTTTCAAGGGATGAGGGGGAACCCTTAAAAGGCCCATAGGCTTAGAGATTTCATGGCCCATAGACTTAATAGACATTACATGACCTGAAGGTATTAGAGAATTCAACCAGACTGTAACTACAAGGAACTTCCCCTCCCCAGCATCAGCATCATGATAGTAGCTCTCCACCTTTTTGCATGGATGTCTGGATAAGCTTCCTGTGAAAGCATAGGCTGGTCCCCATGGCATGGCCATACCCTCTCATTCTTCCAAATAAATTGACTCTGCTCTAGTGAGTGCACCTACTCTGAATCCACCTCTAGGGCTGCTCCCTTTTTGTAGAGTCTGTCTGGGGAAACTGCATGTGGCCTGAAGGCCTTGAGGTGTCCTGAAGGCCTTAAAGGTGGCCCGAAATCACTACTGACCTGAAGTCTTTGGTGGCCCAAATTCCTTAAGGACTCTAAGCCCAAACCGGTGGCCCAAGGTGAATAGTTCCAGCTGGTACAGTACTGAACAGTACCTGCTACAATACCTGCACAATGTACAGTTCTGCTACAGTACCTGCATAGCGTACAGTTCTGCTATAGTACCTGCACAGTGTACAGTCCTGCTACAGTGCCCAGAAATATGCCTCTACCTGGTTTTAAACCTGGGTCTCATAGATGCACTGAATGATACCTCACCAACTAGGATGAGGCTCATGTGCGTGTTAAACATGGGTATAGAACATCGTATACACATTTTTAAATCTGGTTTATAGAGAGGGAAAATATATTTCTTGTTGAGATGGTAATAACCATTCTAAGTGAATTCAAACTTTCAAAATTCTTCTAGAAATATATTTTAACAAATTCTCCATCTATTCCAAATATTTGTTTTCTAAGATCAATATCAAATATGATTTCTTATGTGATATAGTATAAGAATAATCCATTTGTTGAATATTTCAAAAAAAATGTATATTTTAATAAAAATAACAACCATGATCTTGGAAAGTTTAATAAAATAGGTGAATAGGATATTGTTATAGGTTTTCTATCCAATAAAAATGGTTATAGATTTCATAATTAATGTTTTCAAAAAATAGTAATCTTTTGTGATGTGAATCTTATTAAACGTGAACCCATAATGAGATATCTATGTGATGAAGTTCAAGAAAAATCATATAGATGTGACACATTACAATTTTAAAACAATAATGAAGAATAAAAGGAAGATGAACCAAACACTTGATACTTCAAATCTTAATGTAAAGTTTATGGGTATGACATTACTATAAATTATAAATTTAAATATACAGTGGTGAAAAAACTGATAAAATAGTATATACCATAAGAAATAAAAAAGAACTAGATAAAACCAAATGAATACCGAAACTCAATCAAAATAAGAATTGGGACATATTTTATTGATGAATATTTTGAATCCAAATAATGGTTAGCTTATATGAATAATAATTTAGATAAATTTTAACAAAATGTTACTTGGTGTATTCTTATGTGACTAAAAGTAATGGATGTAATTGGAACCTTTTGGTAATAGGCATGCATTGGAAACATAAAAGCATAGAAAATTTAAAAAAAAATCCATATTGATAACGTAATGTTGTCTCAGGAAAGGTTCCACCCAGTGATCATATAGAGGATCTTTTTGTAAATGAATTAAGAATGACAGTAAAAATGAAACTGTACCTCATTCGATCTTGATCAAAAGTGTGTTCTTCTTTCTTCTGGTGATCTTAGATTGATGGAACTGATGATGGAACCCTCTAGATCATCTGCACATTCTCTGTAATCCTTATTTTATACTATTCAATTATTTCTATGTTCTAGCGCAGAGAATCGATAATGCATTTTCTATACCATTGATTGCCATAACATTGTTCCTTTGTTCCAAGAAGGAGACCACAACTCAGGATACTCGAAACAAGTCCTTCTCTCCCTAGGTTATAGGAGAGATGATATAGTAGTTATGAAAGTCATGTTATGAATTTTCCACATGGATTTTAGCCTCTCTCGACTTATATAAGTAGGGTTATGTCTCAGAATTCATTAGTTAGATATTTTCTTCGTATTCCCTCAATAACTTTTGAATATACCAAGAAAATAAATTCACATAAGAAAACTGTAAACTCCAATAATAGTGAATTTATTTATTTATTGTAATCATTCAAAAATGAACATATCTTATCCCGCAATTTGTGGTCCACCATGTCTTAAACTCTAATTCAATAAAATTGGGAAAGCTTTTGAATGTTCTTTGTGTGTATCCCTATAGACCCTTATCTCGATCATAGTAAGGGTTATACATAGATCAAGAGAGGTGTCTAAAAATACAACATGGACCCTGGGGGAAAATGTTTGGTTATAGAGAATACATCCACCTATGAACACACACCATTTAATAGAATCTATTTGTATCATGATATCTCATAAATCAAGAAGAAGAATTTGTATAATCATCCATTATTACTTTATTAATTTATGACCATACGAGATGGACTAAACTTCTACCATATATATGGATTTAATAAAGGTACTATGATTTTAGTTAACTAGGCACAAGATATCTCTTCCTTTTAGAAGCTATAAATCCTTTCTTGATCATTAAATTAATTTCATACAACCAAAGACTCACCCAATGAAAGCTACCACACCATAACATAAATGTCATGGTTTTTATCTATCATCAATGTACATATTCAAATGACACAAGATGGTAATTATCTGAAGTCAATAGACTAATAATCTTTCTCATAGATAGTGACAACTAATGTAACCTAAAATATAGTGATCCTATTAGTGGCAGTCCTCATGATATCCTCTAATTGAGATAAAAAATTGATAACTTCATGAGAAAAAAGTTTCAATGATTATGATCCCCCAGTTCATGATATTAATAAATCATCTACATCTCATTGGTATGATTTATATATACCATAATACATAATTCTATGATTTCTTTCATGGTATCTCAAGGCCCTCATTATAGTTTGTAACTATAATAACCTATTGATGTGAAAAATAATCTATGGAAATTACCATATAAATAGTGGAGGAAGAAGTATCAACAATATTATGGTAAGAATGCACCACACATAAATAAATGTATAAATGATATGATAATCGAAATTTATTTCTCCAGTTGGTTCTAGGTAACCAACATTTACAATACTTCCACTTTCGCTTGAGACAACTTATTATCCATTAACATGTTAGCTCTCACATGATAAGATCATGCTTCAAATGAGTAATTGCTTTATTTATTAGGTCATCCATGTCTTATGGAATCACCTCATTTAGTAAATCTTCTCATGATATTATATCCAAAAATATAACCCTTTTCCTCTGTTATATTCTCAATATATTGGCTAGTGAATTTAGTATGATTCTAATAACTGGAACAAATTTTCACATATTTTATACATCTTATTTAGCTACTTCGGAATGCATAACCATAAAGACCTAGATTTTCCCAAAGACCCATATCCTGGTCATTCTTGGGTAAGTGAGTGTTTTATGGTGTTTCCTAGAAAAATCTAGGATATATGAGTATTCTGTAAGTTTAATATTATTTAAAAATAGTTTTTAAAAATTTATTTAAATGTAATTTTAATGTTTTAAAAGTGATTTTTTTCAACATCAAATTTATCTAGTTTTTAAAGTGATTTATACTGTTTTTATTGAATTTATAATTTTTCAATTAATCTTGTTATTTTTAAAGAGAAATTTTTATTTTATTTCATTGAAAAAAAATCTTTTATAAGGTTTAGTTTTTAGTTTTGTATAAAGGTGATTTATTAATGCATTTAGGTAGGTTTTAAACTTGTGTAAGTGTGATATTAAATGTTGTATGAAGGTGGTTTTATCTCACATGTAGGTAGGATGGGTTTTACAAAGTTCATGTTAGGGTGTCATGAGTGAAGGTCTTTGTGTGAGGCTAGTGTTTTTTATAGGTAATTCTCCTAGGTGGCATGAAGGCTACTTTGAATTTGCATAAATTTATATCCAAAATTATGTAATGGTTAACTAAATTACCTTTATGCAAGATATTATAGTGTAATGTTAGAGTTGAGTGAGTGAGGAGTAATTGAAAATGTAATTTAAGAGGCCTCTATGTCATGGTATTAGGTGTGGATAGCTGAAATGGTGAAGGAATTATCTCAATGTCCTGATGTTATCGATGGTGGTAGTCAACCCATTTTTAAGTGGGAGAAACAACTTCTGGGGAATGAGGTGTTATCTAGTTTTAAATTCCAAGATTCTTGGATCTCTCTTTGATTGATACATACCATGGTTGTAGAGGAAGTCTCTAATATATAGTGGGGGTCAATTCCCTCTATAAATAAGATTCATACTATAATCATTTGTTCGATTTTGTTTCTTTTACTCAAGCATTGGCTAATTCCATTGGCCTTTCAGGAACATTTTATCATCCTTATAAGGATATTAATCACTTAATCTTTGTTTTAAACTCTCCTTTTATCTAATATTCTTTCTCTATTCTCTTCCCTTTGTCCTTATTGATCATTCACCTAGGAATGATGGGAGTTGGTTTCATTCTTGGTTTGGTGTTTTCTATTTAATTCTTGATGGTGAATGTGATGTAAAGAGGTTAGTGGAAGACATTGTGGAGTCTTGGGTTATCAACATGGTTATTCTGTATTGGAATTGTTTAGATTTATTGGGGTAGGTAACAGTAATGACTTTTTTTTCCATATATGGACCCTTTGGATATTTCTATATATTTTTTTGGTTTTTTCTTCAAAGTTAGAATGATATTGCAGCTATTGTGAGGACCCTAAATCGATATATTAAAACTACTAGATTTATTAAATTATGTACATGTATATTTTTGGAGAGAATGGATTTCTCATTAATTAGGGTCTCATATGGGAAATGTGAGATGGCTATTAGTTTTAGAATGTGTGGTTCACCCTAGGTGTGACATAAGTTTTATATGTATAGTGTTTAGGTCAATTCATAGTTGCGGGAAGATAATTAGATGAATTAAATTAAGTAAAATAATTAATTGATTTAATTGTCCAACCAAGTGATTTCAACCTATTAAATCACTATTATATCCAACCTCTAGGTTTAACCACATAACCCTGAGAGATTAAGTGGGAGAAATTGGTACCATGGGTGATAACCTTCAACAGTAAATAAAGGAGGATTGAGGAACAGTGATCATATACCATAAGGATCAATAACAATGATGAGATTCTTAGATATCTCCATTGAATCTATCATAGATTTTTTCTTTATCATTAATTGATCCAATGATTATATAGGGCTTGTTATTTATGGATTTCTTCCCTATAATTCTAGAATTTGAACAAGGATTTTATATCCACTTGATTCTCCTAGATTATTTTCATTCTTCACATGGTCCTTTAAATTTAATTATTTTATTATTTTACTTGGTTTAATTAATTTTCATATAAATCATTATCTAATTAAATTTTCATGATAATGATCAATGTCCAGGAAAATTATTGAAACCAATGATTTAACCTTATTGATTGCACCTTTTTGCCTCATTCTTTGTGTGTTCATTATTGTCCTATGGTAGGTCAGTGATTTGATACCAATCTAGTTCAAATTGTTTTTGAACCCCTATTTGACTTTGGTTTTGTGATCCATGATGCAGATGATGAATTATGAAAGTGGAGAGGTTCAATGATAGAGATGAAGATTTAGGCTTGGTTTAGTACGCTTCTTTCACATTTTTCATGATAGGTTTCAAGGAGGATCCTATTGATTATTCATTTTATGATCACCCTATATATATATAAATTTATTTTCAAGTCATTAAAAATATTTTGTTGATCAGTACGGACATTACTAGCTCAAAGGAGTTGTTGAGAAGATGTTCATTGTTGTTGGAGTTCATTGTTGTTTCCTAGTCTTACTTTTAGTACTTGTATTTTTTCTTTTAGTTTATGTATTCCATTATATGTATTGGGTTTTATTCTAGTTTATGCATGGTGTTAGTTGGTGGTTTATCCTTCTTATCTCTTAATCCTTAATTTTTATAGAGGTTAATGGCTCCCACATGTGTTATTGATATACCCTTGGTATTAGTCTCCAATACGTAACTTATTGGAGGTAGGATTTGAGAATAATTGTCTATCTTCCTTAATTACCTTCCCAAGTGGGGTACATTTGGTGGGAGGAGTCATGAAAACATTCCTTTTAATTTTTAACCACTTTCATCTCCTTCCTCAAGGCTTGGAATTGGATCCTCGAGTAGTCATTTCTATGTAATTTTCTATATAGGGCATGATGGTGGCCTTTGTTTCAAATTAAGGAATATGGTATGTGGTGGTTTTATCAGAGTTACCCTTCCATCATGGTTAGAAAATTTTTAAACTCAAGAGATTTATCTAAAATGATAGTGGGGTTGGAAAACCCCTGGCATTACACTTAGATTAGGGTTTGTGTACCACATTTCTTATAGAGTGAGGATTGGAACCCCCCCCCCCCCCAATACACACCTCGGGGAATGGGTATTCTCTATGTGGTGTGGATCCCCCTCATTGTCAATCATAGATGAAACATGGGTCCTCCACTCTCTCGGGGATCATCACCCCCTCGATCGTATCCTGCCACTGTTGAGGCATGGGCCCCCCATATCTAGTGAGGTTTACATTGGGCTATTGGAACTTGGATGTTCATATAGACTCATCCTCCTTAGTTGGATATGAAGATATATATATATATATATATATATATATATATACTCTCTATCTTTATTCTGTTTCTCCTATGATCATATCCATTATTGGATTTCCTTTCCCCTCTGTCTTGTGGATAGAGTTGAGTATTTATTTATATTGCTTACCCATTGGGTTTTTAGACATCCTACTAGGTATTTATATAATCATCCCTATAGTGGATTATCTCTCTTATGTCAATTATTATAAAGATGTTTGGTATATAGATGGTGATTTTGGTGGTCCTGGTGTTTGTAGAGATCAACATTACTCAGTGACGGTGTTTGTGGGAGGTGTTTTGTATTAGAGTTCATGAGTAGGACAGTTATAGTATCTTAAGGTTATCATTATAGTTGGGAACTATAATAACCTATTGATGTGAAAAATAATCTATGAACATTACCATATAAATAGTGGATGCATAAGTATCAACACTATTATGGTAAGAATGCATCACACATAACAAATTGTATACATGATATGATAATTGAAAAGTATTGCTCTAGTTGGGTCTAGGTAACCAACATTTACAAGACTTTCACTTTCACTTGAGCCAACTTACTATCCATCAACATGTTAGCTCTCACATGATAAGATTTTGCTTCTACTTAGTAATTTCTTTAGTTATTTGGGTCATCCATGTCTTCCAACATCACAACATTCTGTAAAAATCCTCATGTGGTCATATCCTCAAATATAAGCCTTTTCTTCTATCATATTATTTATATATTGTCTAGTACCTTTAGTATGATTATAATAACTGGAAAAAAATTCACATATTTTATACTTCGTCTTTAGCTTCATTAGAATGTGTAACCATGAAGACCTATATTTTCCCTAAGACCCACCCATATCCAAGTCATTCTTGGGTGTTGTAGTGACTGGTGGTTTTTCCTAGAAAACTCTAGGTTCTGTGAGGTTATTTAGTTTAATATTATTTAAAAATGGTTTCATAAAATTTATTTAAAGATAATTTTAATGTTTTAAAAGTTATTTTTAGGAACAGGTAATTTATCATGTGATTTTAAAGTGATTTAATCTATTATAATTAAGTTTGTAATTTTGAAATTATCTTGTTGTTTTTAAAGTTAAATTTTTATTCTATTTCATTGAAAAAAAATCTTTTGTAAGGTTTAGTTTTAATTTTTTTCATAAAGGAATTTTAGTGTTGCATATAGGTAGGTTTTAAACTTGTGTAAGGGTGGTCTTCAGTGTTGTATAAAGGTGGTTCTATCTCACATGTAAGTAGGATGGGTTTTACAAAGCTTGGGTTAGGGTATCTTGGATGAATGCCTTTGTGTGAGGGTATTGTTTTGTATAGGTAATTCTCCCATGTGTCCTGAAGGCCACTTTTAATTTTCATAAATGTATGGCCAATCTTGTATAATAGTAAACTGAATTACCTTTATGCTGGATCTACTAGTGTAAGGGTAGAGTTGAGTGAGTGATGATCTGTTGAAAATGAAAAGTAGGGGGTCTCTACATTATGGTATTCAACGTGGATAGCTGAAATAGTGAAGTAATTATCAATATTTTGATGTGTTGCTAGTAGTGTAGGTCTACCCACTTTCAAGTGGGAGAAAGAGCTGCTAGGGAAATAGTTGTTAGCTAATTTTAAATTCAGAGATTCTTGGATATCTCTTTGATTGATACCTACCATGGTTGTATGGAAGTCTCTAATCTAAAGTTGTGGTTGATTCCCACTATAAATAGGAGTCATCCAACATTCTTCGATTCGACTTTGTTTCTTTTACTCAAGCATTGGATGATTCTAGTGGCCTTCCAAGAATATTTTGTCATCCTTATAAGGATCTTAATCTAAAATTATTTGTTTCAAACTACCCTTTTATTTAATATTCTTTCTCTATTCTCTTTCCTTTACCATTTTTTATCATTAATTTAGTAATGATGGGAGTTGGGTGCATTCTTAGTATGGTGGTTTTTAGTTAATTCTTGGTGATGAATGTGGGGTGAATAGGTTAGTAGAATCCATTGTGGAGTCTTGGGTGCTCAATTTGGTTGTATTGGATTGGAATTGCTCATCTTTATTGGGGTAGGTAATAGAAATGACTTTGTTTTTCATGTTCGAACCCTTTTGATATTTCTATATATTTTTCTAGGTTTTTCTTTAGAGTTGGAATGATATTACAGCAATCACGGGGCCCCTGAATCGATATATTAAAAATACTAGATTTATTAAATCATGTGCATGTATATTTTTAGAGATAATGGGGTTCCCTTTTATCAAGGTCTCATATGGGAAATCTGATAATAATTTTGAGTTTATAATGTGGGTTTTACCCTATGTGTGATATAATTTTTTGTGTATGGGGTTTAGGTCAATGAATAGTTGCAAGAAGAAATTAGATGAATTAAATTAATTAAACTAATAAATTAGTTTAATTTTCTAACCATGTGATTTCAACCTATTAAATCACTATTATAAACAACCTCTAGGGTTAACTGCATAACACTGAGAGATTAAGTTGGATAGATTAGCATCACAAGTGAGAACCTTCAACAGTCAATAAAGGAAGATTGAGGAATGATGAACAGATTCCATAAGGCTCGATAATAATGATGAGATTCTTGGATATCTCCATTGAAACTATCACAGATCTATTTTTTATCATCAATTGATCCAATGATGATAAAGGGCATGTTATTTATGGATTTTTTCCCTATAATTCTATAATTTGAACATGGATTTTATATCCACTTTATTTCCTTGGATTATTTTCATTCTTCACATGGACCTATAAATTTAATTATTTTACTATTGTCCTTGGTTTAATTCATTGTGTTGTAATTCTTTATCTAATTAAATTTTCATGATAATGATCAATTTCCTGAATGTTATGGATACTAATGATTTCCCCTTATTGATTGTTCCTTTTCTCCTCATTCTTTGGGTGTTCGTCATTGTCCTATGGTAGGTTAGTGATTTGACTACCAATCTAGTTCAAATTGTTTTTGAACCCCAATTTCACTTTGGTTGTGTGATCCATGATGGAGATGATGAATTGTGAAAGTGGAGAGGGTCATTGATAGAGATGATGATTTAGGCTCGGTTTAGTATACTTCTTTTACATTTTGGATGGAAGGATTCAAGGAGGATCCTATTGAGTATTCATTTTATACTCACCCTATATATATATAAATTGATTTTCAAGTCATCAAAAATAGTTTGGTGATCATGCTAGAAATTACTAGCTCAGTTATTGATAAGTTGTTAGGAGTTATTGGAGTTCATTTTTGTTACATAGTCTTACTTTTAGTACTTGTAGTTTTCCTTTCAGTTTATGTACTACATTATATATATTGGGTTTTATTCTGGTTTAATCACGGTGTTAGTTTGTGGTTTATCCTTCTAATCTCTTACTCCTTAATCTGTATAGAGGTTAATGTCTTCTATGTGTGTGATTGATATACCCTCAGTGTTATTCTCCAACTCATAGCTTATTGGAGGTGGGATTCAGGAATCATGATCTATCTTCCTTCATTACCTGCTCAGGTGGGGTATATTTGGTGGGAGGGGTCATGAAAACATTCATTTGAATTGTTAACCTCATGTATCTCATTCCTCAAGACTTGGAATTGGACCCTCAAGTAGTCCTCTCTATGTAATTTTCCACATAGGACATGATGGTGGCCTTTGTTTCAGCATCTGGGATATGATGTGTTGTGGTTTGATCAGATTGATCCTTCTAGCATGGTTAAAAAATTTCTCAAGAGTTATCTCTAGAGTGATAGTGGGGTTGGAAACCCCCTGACGGTACACGTATGTTAGGGTATGGGCCCCTCATTTCTTGTATGGGGAGGATCGGAACCCCCACCCACCCCCACCCCCACCCCCCAATACACACACCTTGGTTCATGGGTATTCTATATGTGGAGTAGAACTCCCTCATCATCAATTGTAGACGAAACATGGGTCCTCCACCCTCTTGGGGTCAGCACCCCATCGATCATATCATGCCACTGGTGAGGCATGGCCCCCCCATATCTGGTGAGGTTTACATTGGTCTATTGGAACTTGGATGTTCAGATAGACTCATCATCCTTAGTTGGATATGAAGATAAAGATATATATATATATATATATATATATATATATACCCCCTCTCTGTCTATCTTAATTATGTTTCTCCTATGTTCATATCTATTATTGGGTTTCCTTTCCATGTCTTGTGGGTTGAGCTGAATATTTTTTTTTGTTGCTTACCCATTGGGTTTTCAGGCATCCTACTGGGTATTTATATACTCATCCCTACATCGTATTTTCTCTCTTATGTCATGTATTATACAGATGATGGGTTGATAGATGGTGGATTTGGTGGGCCTGGTGTTTGTAGAGCTTAATAATACTCAGTGACGGTGGTTGTAGGGGGTGGTCTATATCATAGATCATGAGTAGGACTATCCTCCTCATCGGTTGTTAGGTTAGGATTCCCTTTATTTCGGGATATAAATATATCTTGACCATTTCGTAAATTGGTTATATTTTTGTTGCACTTTATTTGTTCTAGAGGTAATTACATGTATTTGTTTCATCTTTGGTTCGTATGATTCTATTTACCCTACATGGTTGTGATGCACTTAGATGTGTGTGTGTGTGTGTGTATACATATTCTTTAGGCTAAGTCCTCTCATATGTGTGATATTCTTACTTGGTGCTAGTTGTTATCAGCTAACCTATTGGTGATAGGCTTGGGGTGTTTCTCATGGCTTACTGTCAGTCCTCGTGGGACCTTGGTGGGTCAGGGTCATGACAGAGTGATATTAGAGCAGTATATCCTAAGGATAGTGTTTATAGATAGATGTTTTATAATGATTTGGATTGGGACTGAGGTAAATAGTGTTAAGGTGTCTAGAGTTCGGATTTCAATCTAAGGAAACTAGTGATGGTGTGGGGGTTGACATATCCATACATTTGGATTCTGATAACCTTTTTTTACTCAACATACTGAGACACTAGTTGTAGGGAAGCAAATGGTAAATTTAGCAGATAGAAATGAGTCTTTGACTTCCATGTCCATCTTCAATCCGCACCTTGGGTTGCTCACATCACTATGGTATGTCATGTCAACATTCAGTATACCATCATGATGGCAGCCTGTTGGGATATTGAGATAGGGTCATAATGATGAATAGTTGAGTGATAAGGCTTTAGTGTAGAGGCATGTTTGCAAGGTGTTCCCACCATTTAAGAAAAGTCCATTGCTTCTACTAGATGAGAGGTGCATGGATCCACCTCCAGTAGCTCAGGTTGATGTTTGACTACAAGTTGAGTAGTCGGTATTTCCATTGGACCAAGATGGTGATGCATGTATGTTGAATGTCCTACACGAATTTCAGTGGTAGAGACCTGATGTGGCCTTAATATCATGTGTTTTTTCACATCCATTTCTGTGGATTTATAGTATATTTAATGACGTTTTGTGCTTTTATTTGGTTAATTATGGTGTTTTGTTCGTTTTGATGTTTAATTAATAAATTAATGAATTTAATGTTGAATTTATGTTTATTATGTTTAAATTATTAAATGTGTTGGGTTTTATTTTTATTATTTAATTTTGAAGTTACTCTTAAAATATTAACATTAAATTTCATTGTTTTATTTTGGGATATGTTAATTTAATGTATATTTTCATCTCTTTGTTTTAGTTTTTAATTAATTAATTAGTTATTAAAGCATTAAATTAATTTTTAATATGAATTTTATTGTTTAATAATTAGCAACATTAATTTATTGTTTAATTCCTTTTTAATTTTTATCATTATTTGAATTTAATTAATTAATTACTTATTTATTGTAACTAGAATTTATTCATTTTATTCAATTTCATTTTGTAATTTTAATATTTTGTTCTTTTGGGAATTTGAATTTATTTTATGATGATTTTACTATTAATTGGATGGTTTTATTTTTAGTTTGGATGGAGTAGTAAATATCTTTTTCAAATATTTTAATGGTCATGTAATGGATTTCCTTAGTGGTGTTAATGGCCAATTTTTCATTGATGCCACGTAGCGGTCTTGTACTGTCTCAATGAGGACTCGGGTTCGAGTCTAATCTTGATTATATCTTCCTGAGTGAGGTCTCGGATTCTAACCCCCGCAGGTCTGAGGGAGGTCCTGTGTTCGTGGACGCGGTCTCGCTTTTTTTCATGGAATCAAATTCCGATTTTTCCCTGAGGCTTTTTTCGTCTAACACCGATCCGATTGAAGACGACGCTGGGATTGAAGTTGGAGTAGACCTACGAATTCCAACCCGAACCGATGGCGTGATGAAGAAGATCCAATCCGATACGAACTGGCCGATTTGACCAGATTGTCGAACAAGGTCAAGCCGATGTATGCCGTCGAAGTCGGTGGAATCCCGAGCCAAAGCTTGTTTCAATGAAAATTGAACATCAAAAGCCTGATGATTCTATACTCATTCGCAGATCCGATTTGGAAGGGGATTGTCTTCGATCTAGATCCATTGTAGGCACAGAGGCTGAGGATGCTTGGTAGCGCATCTAGCTCTCGAAGGTTGAATTCCATTTGTTGAAGACGGCGACACTGTTCGCATTTTAAAGAAGATGACGGATTTTTGAAGCCGACAGACCGAGGCCGAGCTTGCGCGGCCGGAGAGGGGTTCTTCTTCTGAATCGATACCATGTAGTTTCGAGCCAATCTGGGGAGCTTGTTGTTTCTCGGGTACGACCACCACCATGATTCGACAACTGGATGATGATCCGCTGTGAACGAAGGAAGAATATGATTCGAAGCTTCAAGGAGATTGAGTTATGGAAACTGAATCTTCTGAGCTGGGTTTGGCTGAAGCTTGGGTGTAGAGAAATTATGAAGCTGTTTTGTTATTTGAAGCTGGTGGTGTTCTGGACCAATGGACGAGCTTTGTGTTTGAGTTCGATGTCAAGATTTGAGTTTCTTTCATGCTGAGATCTGTGCTTGCTGGTTTTTGTTCTTGTTTCAAGGATTTGTTGAGGGCGATGGAGGCTTTTGTTCTCCAATGTCGTGGTCGTTCTGTTGAATATGGACACATGCAAGGTGCTTGAACAAATGACACAGTTGAGATTTATGTCAACATTGTTTGAATTGGAGGAGCTCGAATCAGTTTGAGATGGTGGTCTGTTTGTGTGGATGGGAGCCAGAGGAATTCATCATTTGGGGGTGTCGTCCTTCAGTTATAGGAGCAAGGCTGAAATCATTGGAGTTCCACCGGGGTAAACTGAAGAACAACTTTGGAGTGTTCCATGTGAAATGTCCTGATTTTTAGTTTTGCAAATATTTTCTTCTTTCCTCTCTAAATCGGGTTTCGAGCAATTGTTTTAGAGAACACTGGTGATTCTACATTTTTTATTTTCCCTCCCTCTTATCTCACTTCTTCTCCTCATTCTCACTTCAATAATTCTCTGTTTTGTGAATAAAAATTGTCTGTGGTTTTGTTCTCTCTTTCTTCATTTTGTGATCTTTAACCTCTAGAAATGGAAGACTAATTTGCGGAGCTTGTTCCAAGTGTTAAAGATCCAAGTTTCCTGGAGACCAAATATATTTTCGACCATTGCTTTGTTCTCCACTTTTGGTAAATTGTTAGCGTGAAGTGAGTACATGTGACCACACGCTCATTTATTGGAACGGTTTGGTACTTTCTTCTCTCTTCTTTTTGGTCTTATTGTCCTTGATGATCGATGGAGAATTTAAAGAGAGGTTGTGTGATTTGTTGATCTTTTGATGATCACTTCTTCACGGAAGATATTCTGTGAGAATCTGATTTGAACTAGTGATTCGTCTCACATTTAGGAGAGCACGCTAGTGTTCAGGAAGACAATCAGTACATGATCGTTCACTGTTCTAGGAGAGAGAGGTGTTTGTGTCGAGACATCAGCACGCACGCATTGAGTAATCTTGAGTGTTTTCTGTATTTACATTCAGGTCAGTGATAGGCAGTAAAGACGTAAACTTCTCCGGAACTAGTTTTGTTCTTGCTAACTTTTTTCTCTGCTTCTTTATTTTTTTTATTTCCTCATCTTTTTCACATTCTTCATCACTATTTCTTGTTTACTTTTTTTTATTTCATAATAAATAAATAAAAAGCTTTTTGAAGTATCTCTAGGATCGACACACCAACTACATGAGACCAACCTCTGGTTGACCACTACGCTATATCTAGGAAAAAATATAAATGTATCTTTGATAGTTCAACCGCCAGGTTTTAAAAAATGGCTATGTTTTCAGGTTGGCACGTTCGCCTTAGTGATTTTTTTATTTTCTTTTAATTAGTACCGATGACAACTGTGATGAACATACAAATTCTTGAATGCTTTTCATTGTTATAATTGTCACAAGTTTAAGAACTCAAACAATACATGGAATACATCCAGAGTTGGACTAATCATACGGTTATTACAGAACCTACAATTATGTATTTGGTGGATCTTGAGCAGCTGTGATATTTTTATCAAACTATCAACTTGCCTATGGAAGATCAAAAGAACATAGCAATAATTAAGAAACCTTTTGAAAATCTAGAGTTTCCTATCTTTGAGCTTCATTTTCCCCTGGATGCCAATCTGAAATTCAGAATCCACATTTTGGGACTCGTGGCAAGGGATGACAGGAGAAGGTTCGAGCAAAATATAAAGAAGCTAAACATACATTGGAAGAACAACATTCATTTGGTTTTCAATGTGATGATTTAAATTGCACTCATTTTTATAATGATTTTGCACTTTTTTACAGGCTGAACCAGTTCAAAATACCCTCTCTTATGCTAGGGGATATACCACATATGAAGTGGTTTATTTTGAGGTGAGGCTGGAGGAGGTCGACTACCTCACTCCCAACTCAGAAACACCCCCAGGAGAACTAACTATTAATGAAGAAGAGAAAGTTGACCAAATACAAGGAGTTGTTTCCTTTATGGAACAAGTTTGCTTTTATTTGATTCGAATTTTAATATAGGTATTTTTATGATTCTTCGCCCTGGAAAGCCTCTGAAGAGTCGATTGAACTTCATGAATTCCAAGAGAGTCTTGAGAATGCTACAACCACACTTGTTGAGGAACATACAACACTCTCACATCCAATTGTCAATCCAAGTTTGAGAGTGGTCAAAGAACAAGAGTATGTTTATGAGATGTGCACTAGTTTAGAAGTCGAGGTTGATACATCTGTGATTTTCATTAGTGATTTTTTTAAAGAGGATTGAACCAAAAGAAAAATCACATCCATGTATTGATGTATTTCATTCATTACACACCACTCCTCATGTTGAAGAATAGGGGACATACCACTTTATTTTGTTTCCCTTTCCACCAATCCATGGAATTTTTAATGCCATGGAAGGGGAAATAAAGGAAGCTAAAGTGGGGTATTTCATAAGTTGTATCAGTTGTGCACCCAAGCTGTAAAGAAGAGGATATGGTGGTTCTTGAAGCAAGAACCCACACCCCTCCCCCGTCTGAATGGGGTTGAACTAAATGATGTCCAATTGTGGATAGTCTAAATACATCACCTCTTGGGAGGGTTATACCTGATATTATCTTGTTAACCCATTTTTAGTTCTTTTCTACTGATTTTTATTTCTTTAATATATGTTTTGTTGTTTCAGTGTAGGTAATAAGTAGGTTTTATATTCCACTGTGAGACAAACAGTTTTGGATAACATCTTTTACTCTAACCGAGCTTTTAGGTTGTGTTCTTCCACCCTAAACATTCAAAAAGAAAAAAATCTTATTATATGATACAAATCATGAGTGGGGGAGGGGTCCATTCCAATTACATTTATGCATTGGTATTCAAGATTTTTTGCTTTGTGATTGCGGAATTTTATATCAAACGTGCTACAAAACCAATTTTTATTGAAAAGCATTTATGTTGTCCATAAAGAATTAATGTATGTTCATTTTATTGTTTGGCTTGTAAGTGTTGTGGCGAGCATAAATTTTCATTTTATTGAAGCATAAATTCAATGTTTTTCAAAGATCAAAAGAAGTTGCATGTTTTAACATACTTGAATCAACTCCCTAAACATTTACTTTGTTTTTTTTCATGTTTATAACTTAAAATTAGGGAATTTAATGCATGTCGTTTTCAAATTTTAGGAGCTATAATTTTCATACTAAAAAAGAATAGAAGGGGAGGTGTCTCATGCGGAATCGTAAGTGTTAAATATTCAAACTAGTGGAGTAATAGTTCAAAATCATCACTTTGATTCTTCTCTTTTTCATGATGAATAAAAATCTATTACTTTTTGTTGGTGGTGTATTTAATCATTTAAAACTTTTTATTTAAGTTCTTTTGCATGCTGGAATTTCCATGCTAAATCAGATGTCTGCTTCTACCCTTTTTGCTGCATATGTGTGCATAAAATTTGGTGTGCGTGATTATTTTAGCACTTGGATGGAAATCATTTTCAAACTTTAAATGTTAACATGAATCTACATTGAAAACCACGAATGTGTGCTTGAGTTAAAAATGAATTAACTAGTGGGAATCTTTTGAGAATGTTTTTATTGTTAATGTTGTGTAGAAAAATGATTTTTGACCTTTCTTGTGACCGTGTACATGGATCATTCACTATTGAAATGAAAATATTTTAAAAATAACACAGTTGAATGTGTTTTTATCACTTTGGAGTTCAACATCGGGGTCAATTTTGGGTTTTATGTGTGGGGTAATGGTCTTTAATTATGTTGAAATTTGTTCCATTATCAATGTAAGCCCATCAAAAACCCTTAAAAATTTTCAAAATTGTGAGTTGTTAATCATCATTTAGAAATTTTCATAGAGTGAAAATATTTCTCAAATATAATGGTTGTGATGCCAATTTTAGGAATTTAAACATTATACCTCTTCATTTTAATTTATTAAATCATATTTCTTTCCATTTTTGAAAAAAATGATTTTCGGTAAAATTTTGGGAAAATGTTATATAATAATCATTGACTTTGAGATTTTTTAATTTGATTTTAAATTATAAGGTACACATCCAAATGGATTATGTAATGAAAATACTAATTCAGGTTGAACACATTCTTTCATTATTCTTACTCGTTATTCATCAATCGTTGAATGAGTTATTTATTACACCAATAAATTTTCACTCCACCTCATTCAATGGTCACTGTATTTATCATGCATTCTTAAATTATGTGTGTCTGTTTGCATAGAGGTATGAAAAATTTTGGACTTTCAGTTGGATGCAATTTACTTTTTTTAAATTTGGATTAATTTTTTTAATTCAAATCATTTTTGTTAAAAAAAGTAACTAATTTTGTACCGATGAAATTTTATTTTAGAGGGAATTCATTTTTCACTACATGAATGGATCTGTGAGGGAAAATCAATATCAAAATCTATTTTTAGTGGCATTTCAGTTTTTCCATTTAGAGATTTATTTTCTACCATTAAATGTGACTAAATATTGCTTATGGACAAGCAATGTCTTATGTTTGTGGGAATTTTATGTGCCTTTACTTTCATGTGTTTTCTCACATCCCTTTTTAGGAATTTATTGTATATTTAATGTTGGTTTGTTCTTTTATTTGGTTAATTATATTGTTATGTTCATTTGGTTATTTAATTGATAAATTAATGAATCTAATTTTTAATTTATTTTTTATGTTTAAATTATAAATTGTGTTGGGTTTTATTTTTATTATTTAATTTTTCATTCGACAATGATCCAGTTGAAGAAAACTCTAGGATTGTGGTTGAAGATGACATATGAATTCTAATCGGAGTCGATGGTGTGATGAAAAATATCCAATCCTATATAAACTGACTGATTTGATGAGATTTCCAAATAGGGAAGATTTGATGCAAGTTATCAAAGTCTGTGAAAACCCATGATGATTCTTGTTTCATTGATGATTGAAATTCAAAACCCTGATGATTCGTACTCATTCACATATCCAAGCCAATCTGAGGAGCTTGGTGTTTCCTAGGTATGACCACCTCCATTATTTGATGACTGGTTGATGATCTAATGTGAATAATGGAAGAAGATGATTCTAAGCTTCAGGGAGCTTGAGTTATCCAAAAATAATTTTTTGAGCTGAGTTAGGATGAATCTTGGGTTTGGAGAAATGAAGAACCTGTTATGTCAGTCGAAGCTGGTGGCATTCTGGACCAATGGATGAGCTTTGAATTTGTGCTTTGATGTTTAGATTTGAGTTTATTTCATGTTGAGATTTGTGTTAACTTTTTTTGTTGTTATTTCAAGGATTTTTTGAGGGAAAAGGGGCTTGTGTTCCCCAATATCATGTTCGTTCATTTGAACATGGGCGCACACATGGTGCTTGAGAAAATTTTGCATTCAAGACTTATATCAACATTGTTTGAATTGAAGGAGTTCGAACCAGTTTGAGATGGTGGTTTTTTTGTGTGCATGAGAGTTAGAGGAAGTCATCATTATTGCAGTGTAGAAGCAAATTGAAGAAAACTAATGGTTACATGCCAATTTAAAATAATGACATTTTAACAATTTAAAGTAAAATCATTGTTATTACTTAATAAATTGAGGGAAACTAGAAAGTAGTTGGAAACATCATTTTGAGATGTATCCTATGAATTTGGGACTGTCACCATTCAATTTTAGGAGTAAGTCTAAAATCACAAGAGTTGCACCAAGGAAAGCTGAAGACCAACTTTGGAGTGATCCATGTGGAGTGTCCTGATTTTTAATTAGTTTTTGAAAATATTTTCATTTTTTCTTCCCCAAATTGGGTGGTGTAAAATTGTTTTAGAGGCCCCGGGTGATTATGTATTTTTCATTTTCTATCCCTCTTCTCTCTCTTCTTCTTCTCCTTCTCTCTTATGTAATTCTATGTTTTGTAAATAAATTTTTGTTTCCTTTTCTCTTTCTATGTTTTTTTATCTTTAACCTCTAGAAATGGAGGACTAGTTTGCAAAGCTAGTTCCATGAGATGAATACCAAAGATTCTTTGAGACTAAATATCATTTTGAGCATCACTTTCTTCTTCACTTTTGGTAAATTTTGAACCTGAAGTCGGTAGATGCGACCACACACTCATTTGTTACAACAGTTTGCTACATTATTCTCCTTTATTATTTTTATATTCATCTACTAGATTATTGATAGAGAACTTAAATAGATTTGGTGTTATTTTTTGATCTTGTGATGATCACTTCTTCATAGAATACATTTTTTGAGAATCTAATTTGAACTACTGATTTGTCCCACATTTTAGAGAGTGCTCATATTAAGGAAGACAATTTGTGCATGATCATTCGCTATTTTAGAAAAGAGTGGTGTTTTTTCCAAGAAATAGAGCATGAATTGAGGTTTAGTGTTTTATATATTTACATTTAGGTCGGTTATAGATAGTAAATATGACAAATTCTGTAAAACTAGTTTTTCTCTTGCTAACTTTGTTTTCTCAATCTCTTCTTTGTTTCTTTCTTTCAATTTATGTTTGCTAATATTATTCATATTCTTAATATTTGTTGCTAGTTTTATTTTTTTTACATTCAAAATAAATAAAAGCACAAAAATATTTTTAAATTATCACTAGGGTAAACACACTCCCTCCTTGAGACCGACCCCCGGGTTAGCCACTGCAATATATCTAGGGAAAATATAAATGTATCTTTGATAGTTCAAATGAAAGTTTAACAAAACCACTAAGGTTTAAAAGTGAAACAAACCCTCAGGCAGTAAAGTATTGTCTTCAGTTGGTGGTATGAGTATTATGGCCTGTGAAAATGTTGATCAATTAGATAGTTCCTCCTTCAACTAGTCTTCTTCATAGAGTGGCATGACACTAGTGGAGTTTGGTTTCCAAAACCCATAATGATAAGACACTCTTATATAGGAGTTTCAACAAATATTTTGTGATGAGTATTGTCTTTTAACCTCATGCTCAGTGAGTATTTAAGAGTTTCTAGAGTTGCATCATGGTGATATGTTTATTGAAGTGTTTTCATTGTGGGTCACTGACCTCATATGATACACTATTAATATGGTGTGAGATATATAATTTTGGGTGTGGAAGTTTGAGCATGGACTTCATAGGGAAATTCAATCTAGCATGGTATCTTTAATAATTCCCACTTATATCATGGTGTTGGAGTGGGTCTTAGTGAGATAGAGGTCCCTAAAAGAGGAGCGTCATGGGTTAGGAGTAGGTAGTGGACTTCATGGAGCAAAGTCTTCTAATATAGCCAATAGATAGGATACATTAGGTTCTTGGCATAAGAGGTCCTTGTGAAAATATTCTTAGTCCTAGGGATCAACAATGTAGGGATCCTATGAGGAATCTAGTCATCTGAGGTACATGTGGTGTTATGTTTGCGATGGGTGGGGTCACATGGCATGTGATTCCCTAAACCAATGCAATGAAGATTTTTGATAAGTAATGGACAGACCTCCAAGGTAGATATAGTGTCAAGATCAATGATCTCTCAGGGTTGTTTTGGGAGGACCCCAGGGAGGAAATTCTGGAAGAAGTGCTAGCGAAGCCACATGAGGAGGATCTGCACTTAGAGGATGATATTATGACCTACACCCCCTACTACACCTAGGTAATACACACTTAGATCAAAGGGATAGTGATTAATGGTGTGGTTTTCTGTAGGATATGGAGTGATATGACTTGGATGTACATGTGATGATTTTAGATATAATTTGAATATTCTCTACTCTAGAACCTTTACTTGAAGACATATGCGTGAGTAATTCATTCATTTACTTATCCCTTTTTCAAGATCATAGGATTCATATGGAGCCTTTAGGCCATAACTTATTACTAAAGATTATAATGGGAAGTGATTCTATTATCTCACACCTCTCCCAACAGCATGAGAAGATTATTAGTGGAGAGAGCTTCACATTGGAACTCTTGGTAGTTTTGATGAAGTCATATGACGTTTTCCTAGGAGTAGACTAGTTATCTATAGTACATTCCTAGATAGACTTTTTCTAGAGGGGGGTTGTGTACCTAGGAGAATATTGGATAAGATTCTCCTTAATTTGAGAGAGAACTATTGTTAGAATGAGTGGGACTTGTGAGTAGGAAGTTAAAACCTATTTCTCAATAGTTGGTGAGTTTATCCCTTATTACAGCGGTCCCTTCAGACACTGGTCTTCCAGAAGTAGTGGATGAATACATTGATTTCTTCCTCAAAGATGCTCTAGGACTACCTCCACACTAAGAGATAGACATATGTTTTGATTTGCACTTTAGGAATAGGTCAATATATTCTATGTCCTATCAAATGGCCTCTTCCGATATCTGAGAGCTAAGGGTGCAATTATGACCTTAAAGAGAAGGGTTTTATCATACCCAGTTTGTCCCCCTAGGTGTCTCCAGTGTTGTTCTCTAAGAAGAAGGATGGTACCTTGAGGCTATATGTTGATTATTATCACCTAAATCAATTTATGATTAATAACATGTACCCATTACCAAGGATTAATGAAATATTCAACTAGATAAAATGTGTATAATGGTTCTTAATGATTAAAATCAGGTTTGGCTTTCACCTGTTTTTAGAATGCGAGGAGGAAATTTTGAAGATGACATTTTGATTTTACTACTAAAAAGTGAGTTTTGGGTGATTCCCTTGGGTGTAAAAATGACCCTTCTTTCTTCATGAGACTTATGAACTATATCATTCATACATTCTTAGATCGGTTTAGGTTTGTATTTATCAATGAAATTCTCATTTACTCTGCATCAGAGGAGGAGTGCATATAACACTTGAGGATGATCCATGACTTACTATGGGGTCACCAGTAATATGGTAAGATCTCATGTACTAGTTCTATATTATAGAGGGTCACATTCTAGGTAACAACATCTTTGAACATGGTGTAGTCATGGACTCGAAAATGATAGAGTGAGTTCAAGATTAGGACCCATCCAAGATGATGTTTTAGGATCTGAATTTTCATGTTTTGAATATGTAATATCAGAGGTTTGTGGAAGAATTTTCCAAGATTTTAGAACCCTTAAATACCTTGATATAAAAAGGGAAGTCATTCACTTGGACCATGTAGTGTTAGAAATACTTCATATGGTTGAGGAAAAGGTTAACCAGTGCTCATATTTTGAGACTTCCATAGGAGGTTGTCGAGTACGTGGTGTTATGTGATGCCTCTAGATTTAGGATCAAATGTGTATTGATGCAGAGGTGGGTAGTGATTACTTATGAGTCTATAAAATTAAGACCCCATGAGTAGAACTATGATACCCAAGAAATGGTGTTGATAAAAGTAGTATTTTCCTTGAATATATATAGAAATTATATTCTGGATGAGAGGCTTGTGGTTTACTTAGATCACCAGAGTATCAAATATATATTTTCTTAGAGAGACCTCAACCTGATACAAAGTTGTTGGATGGAGTTCCTATAAGACTATGACTTAAAAATTTTATATACTCAAGGGAAGGGAAACATGGGGCTAATTCCCTTTCTAGAAAATTCTTCTCTCACTTAATAGAAGAGGCTCCAGAGAAATTCACCTCTTTATAGCTAACCTAGGTATAAGATAGAGGTTAATCTCATCTCCATTCATTGGTGGCGACTTCACCGCTTCTCCAATGTGTGATAGAGGCACTATTGTGAGACATGTATTACAAAGTTACATGTGACCAGATATCTTTAGGACATGAATTCGATGAATTTTATGAAGGTGGAGAACATGTCATCCTTTTTCAGGGAAGGATATTGGTTCAAGTTTCTTTGTGTGAGGAGGTACTGAGGGAATTTCATACATCCCTCTTGGTGGTGTATCCTAGAGTGGTGAATATGTACCAAGGCCTTCAATGGTAGTTTTAGAGGATTGGTATAAGGAGGAGTGTTATTGAGTTTGTTTCGTGATGCCACACCTATTAATAGGTGAAGATAGAGCATCAGGTTCTAGTAGGTTTGACTCAACCTCTTATATAAAACCTTGACTCCAGTAATCCAAAGCTGAAGATTATATTACTATATAGGAATAACATAAAAGATATCACATCATATAAGATTGAAAGTTTAATAGTATTAGGAGACTATATATATATATGATTCTCATATTATATTCGAAAACATGAAATACAACTAAATGTTCTGCTGAGACCATTATTATTTCTTCTCTTATATACTTTAAATCATTCATAGATCCATTCATGGTATCCTAGGGAAAAGAAATCATATTAAAGGGTGATTGCAATTTCATAGTAAGGGAAAGCATAAAAAAATGCTCTCATAGAATAAATAAAGAATTAATAATATAGTAAATATAATCAATAATCAAATATTTCATACAACTAATATCATAAAAGGGGAATATATCCATGGATGGATGTAACAATATAAATAATCACATGGATAAAAATAACTAATTTCATAATGATGGAAATCATAATGTCAGACATCTTAATCATACCATCAAGGATTTGTTCTGATACATAAAAAACATACTATCAAGGCATCATGCTAATACATCATAAATAATGGACCAAGAATACACCAAATACCTAGGATAGTTTGTCTTATGAGACATACTAATGCATCAATGATATTTGTAAATTCTGAGCCCCATTAGTGTAAATACCCTGACCCTAGTAGCCTAGAGTCGATACCTTACTTTATTACATTGGTACTATGAATAAGTGTTCAGATTCCAAAGGACCTAAAGTTTAGTACTTTTGGAATCTAGATTACATACATGAACTTTACATTACAAACATAAAATGAAATACAACATAGAAACTCTATTGGAAACATCCATAACTCCTAGATTATCCCTGCTAGTCATTCATAAAATACATCTTCGCATCCTGGGGAAAAATAAAACATAAGAAAGGGGTGATATCAGATGCCCAGTAAGGGTATGTAATAGAGCATAAGCTAATATAAACATAAGTCATGATGAATGTCTAAAAATACATTCCATTAGAATATAAACTTGGAGCATAATATGGAGAGAATAAAATATAAATAAATAATGATATATATATAATCATAAGAATCTTAACCATGGATATTCTACTAGTCGAATAATGTCATGATTTATTAATTTACAATATCTAATTATGGAATGCATAATGTCAGACATCTAAAACATATCATCATGGCCTTGGCTAAGAAATCTGAAAATAAATGGTTAAGGACTTGGACAAAAATCAATTTCTATTTTGTCTCACGAGACCCTACCGGTGCATCGAGGGGCTATAGTGGGCCCCAACCATCACTTTATAAGTACAATTCATTCCTCATATGAATGTGGTTAAACATAAACATCATATACATATGAAATGTAAATAACATTACCTAATATATAAATATAATCACAAACCATTCTGAGTTGTACAATGAATGGTATCAAGATAACACATCCATAGTCAAACTGATCATAAACCATTTAATAAAATATGATATATGATAATAATAAGAGATCAATGTCAAAAAATTATAAAATTCAATATATGTGTTGAAATAGATGACAATTATCTAATAAAATCATTGAGGAATTCTTGAGAGAAATACTATTTTTTACTTTAAAGAAAAGAGTTCTTTTGGAAAAATCATTTGTATTTGTCATATTTGTTTTTATAAAACCAAAAATGAAAAAATATAGTTTATCATAAAAAACGTAGTGATTTTATAAATATAATGGTATCATAAAACAGATTATGGATGGTACTTTAAAATTGGTAAGAAACTGGGAAGTTCCCTTAAATCGGGTTTACGTATCGAGAAGAATTGAGAAGCGAACCTTGTAAAACATGTGTTTCATCTTAAAAAAAAGTTGAAATGATATTTATACATGATTTTGGAATGCATACATATAATTTATAATAATTATATAAAAATAATTAATAATTAAATTGGGGTATAGAGGGAGAAATGATAAATTGAATGAAAATAGAGATTTGGGAAGAAACACTTACCTTATGTCCGAATGTGTTCTGCACTTGATTTTAGTGTCTTGGATAATCAAATTAAATCCATTAGTTGATTAATTCAGAAAATTTTATACATGTATTTGATTCGTTATATTTTTATTAAGTTCATTTATGGTATTATTTTATAAATATGATAAATTTAATTTTTAATTAAAATCATCATTTACTCAAAAAATACAGATTTTAAATTTATAACTAATTTTATAACACTCTGAAAAATTTACCAAGGTCTCATAAAATTATCTTAAAATTGAGAGACAAAAAAATATTAATTTATGAATATATTTTATGAAAATAATTTTTCTTTTGAATAATTTTTTAATTATATAATTGTAATTCAATATTTACGTCTTACAAAAATACAAACAGTTAATTAATAATTTTTAATATATTCATTAACTTATACTATGATATAATTATATCATACTTCTATTTATAATATGCCTAAATTTTATTTATACTTTCATGGGTATGGTTACAATTTATTTGGCTAGTTTACCTATTTATAAGGGTCCTATTACTATTCCTAAGGTCCAAGTTACTATTTCATTAGTATAGGTTCCTTAACTTCTCTAGAAATACAAATTATTTCATTAAATATTCATTTATAAAGTTTTTATTGTTGTTATCTAAGTGATTTTATATGATTTATACTATACAAAATAACTATAACAAGGGAAATCTCATTGATATAATTACTGGATCGTTACATTCCTATCCTCCTACAAAATTTTCATCCTCAAAATTTCTAGATTGTCACCTCATAAAAATATTTGGGTAGTTTTATTCATCATAAATTCCTCAGGATCCCACGCCACCTATTCAATTTTAAGATTTTTCAAAGTACCTTTACCAGTCGAGTCATCTGATTCCTCAACACCTACTATCTAGTGTCCAAAATTTGGATAGGATCTTCACAATAAGATAAATCAGGTTCCAATTATATTCCTTCATAATTGAGAACATGCATTTGGTCTGGCATGTGCTTCCTTAACAAAGATATGTGGAAACACATTATGTACTTTAGAAAGGCTAGGTGGCATCCGTAAGAAATAATCCACAACTCCCACTCTCTCTAGGATTTCAAAAGATCCAATGTACATGGGGCTTAGTTTCCATTTCTTCCCAAATATTATAAAACCCTTCTATGGTGATAATTTCAAAGAAAATACGATCTCCCACTTGAAATTACAAATCCTTCTTTTGATTATTGGCATAGATTTTTTTCCTACTTTGAGCTACTTTGATATGGGTTTGAATATTCTTTACCTCATTGTTGTTTCCTTCACAGATTTGGCCATACAAGCTTCCTTTCACCTACTTCATCCCAACAAGTTGGTGTATCACTACTGGAAATTCGGGCTATAGCTACAGTTTTAATCATGGCTATAGGTACTCAAATCGTGGCTATGTTTGGCATGGCTATAGGCCTAGACTTATAGCCACGGTTTGGAACTATGGATACAGGTCTAGAGCCATGGTTCCAACTATGGCTATAGGTATACAGACATGGTTCCAACCATGGTATATATCACTATAGCCACGATTTAAAAACCGTGGCTATACTAGAGGAGGGACACAATTTATTGCCACGGTTAGAAACCACGGCATTAGAACTATAGCCATGGTAAAAAACCATGGAAATACCTATAGACAACGGTTAGAAACCATGGCTATAGGGTCTAAAAAACCATAAAAAATATCCCCCACCCCCCTGCCCATCCCCCCCTACAGGTAGCCCACCCCCTAAAGCCCCCTCCCTCTTGGACACCCCCACCCTACATAAACCCCCTCCCCTAGACAGCCCCCCCTGCAAATCCCTCTGGATAGCCCCCTTGTAAAGCCCCCCTGGACAGCCCCCCTGCAAAGCTCCCCTCCTAGATAGACCTTGGACAGATCACCTTAGACACCCCCCAGAACATGGACACCCCACCCCTTTCACCCCCTTCCAGTTACCCCCCTCCCCCTGCTAGTTTCCCCCACTCCCCCTGCCAGTTCCCCCTCCCCCTGCCAGTCCTTCCACCCCAAAACCTTGACACCCCACCCCTTGCACCTCCCTTCCGATTACCCCCTCCCCTTCCAGTCCCCCTACCAGTCCCCTCCCCCTACCAGTACCCCCTGCTAGTTTCCCCCCCTCCCCCTGCCAGTTCCCCCCTGCCCCTATCAGCCCCCACTTGCACCCCCTTACCAGTTTCCCCCTGCCCCCTGCCAGTCCCCTTCAAATTAAATTATACATGAAATATACTTACATAATAAGAATTAAACAAATCCAAATATAAAAAAAAACACATAACTGCACTTACATGAGTCTCCCTATAAGACAAACTATCAAAGATGTCTGGAACCAACTCAAAAGTACATACAAAACAAGTTAGAACATAGTAGTTCTCATCCCCTTTACCCACACTTCTCCCCCCTTCCTGCCCCCCTGCTGGACCCCCTAGAAAGTATCCCCAGCCCCCCTAGATAGCAGCCCCCTACTGGACCCCCCTGGATAGCATCCCCCACCCCCTGCTGGACCCCCCTGGACAGCAGCCCCAACCCCCTTGGACAGCAGCCCCCCCCCGCTGGACCCCCCTGGACAGCCCCCCCTACTGGACCCCCCCGGACAGCATCCCCCCCTATTGGACAACCCCCCCCCCCTGCTGGACCCCCTGGATAGCAGCCCCCCCTGTTGGACCCCCCTAGACAGAAGCCCCCTGCTAGACCCCCCCCAGACAGAACCCCCCTGGACAGCCCCCCCCACATCCCTTGCACATATCCTAAGGGATCCTTAGTTAAGCAGATTGACCAAGCAGGTGAGCTTCAGGATTTTCCCTTAGATATACCTACCAAATCATAACCTGTAGAGGATACTTTACATATTGTTGAGAGATTTTTTTCCCCAGTACCTTCAGATTTTGTATCCATAGTATATTTATAATATTTCAGAGAAAAACTTCTTTTAGATTTTAGTGGAATTTTGAGTTATCAGGAACCTCCTATTGTTGCATCTACATCTAGTGCTCCACCTCCCTCGGCTTTAGTTGATATTGATTCGATCTAGTAAATAGTCAAATAGTATCTCTATGTTGTTATAGGTGATGTGAATTCATCTCATCATGATTAATTGAGGCAGATTCTATAGAATGGGTTTTCAAGGAATAGGTTGACCAGTTAAAAGTGATGACAACTCTACTCAAGCTATTCATGGAGGAGAATATTTCTTTATTAGTATGGAGAGATGATGAAATATTATTATAGACTTTTTCAATATTATGAATCATTTCTTATATGTATCCAATACTCTAGTGGGTGCTGGCTAGAAGTCAAAAGTGCAATAGTAAAGTGGACTCCAAAGTCCGCACTGTTACAGTGGTTAAAGTTGCTACAGTTCTCGAAAATTTGGACTGGGGGCCTTCGACCTATGGACCCCTAGAGCAGGGGCATGTTGACCCCTACAACCCCCAACGAGCTCACCGCGAAGCTCCACCCGCGATAGTTGCAGGCCGCAAGAATTTGTCCCAACCGGATCGGGCTACACCAATCCAACAATCTCCCTTATTGCATCCCTTGATGAGAAGGAGGTCAAGAGAGCCTTTTTTCTCTAAATCTTGAGAGTGTGGTTGGTCCTGATGGGTTCAAAAATTAATTCTTTATCTTCTACTGGGGCATAGTTCGTGATGATCTTCTTAACGCTATGAGGGAGTTATTTAACCATGCCTCAATGCCCTATGGAATCAAATCCAAATTTATTGCCCTGATCCCAAAGAAGGAAAATGCTGTGGATGTAAAGGATTTCAGACCTATTGCTATTGGGAATACCTTTCCAAAAATCATTAGCAAAATTATTTCTATGAGGTTGGGTCTCATTGCTCATGGGTTTATCTCTTCAAATCAGCCCCCCGGACAGCCCATGGACAGCCCCCTAGACACCCCCCTAGACACCCACCTGCACCCTGCCCCCTGCCCTACAGACCCCCCCCGAAACCCCCCCAGATAGCCCTTGGACCCCCCCCCCTGGAAAACCCCTCCTAGACACCCTACTTGCACCCCCCTGCACTGTAAACCCCCCGACACCACCCCCAAATAGCCCTTGGACACCCCACCTACACCCTAACCTATAGAACCCCCCAGACAGCCCATAGACAGCCCCCTGGACAGCCCCTCCTAGACACCCCACCTGCATCCTCCCCCCTGCTCTGTAGACCCCCCGGATAACCCTTGGACACCCCACCTAGACAACCCCTCTTAGAAAATTCTATAGACATCAGTACCTTCACTTCATTATGAAATAATGCTAAAATGAACAATGACTTGAGAATTTTCCAAGAATAGTCTTTCTTAGGATTAGTCTGAATAAAAGACTTCCACCACTTATAACTCAGACCCTCTAGTAGGAAAGTTACAAAAATAACCTTAAGAGACTTATAAATCTAAAGTTGGATAAAAATATCCTTAACCTTCAGTACCAAAAAAAATTAATCCTAAGAATCTTGTTACCCATGAATTATTGTGGGGCTACCATCTTGATTCTAGGGTTCCTAGGTGTTCCTTCACGATCAATTTATTCAAGGATTTTGATTCGGTCAGCTGGGACTTCTTATGGTTTGCTTTGGATCTGCTCGGCTTTACGGCTAGGTTCTCCTCTTGGGTTAAAAGATGTGTCTCTACCCTAATGTTCTCAGTGAACATTAATGGCAGTTTACATGGCTACTTTTCGGGGGAAAAGAGGGCTCAGGAAAGGGGATCCTCTTTCACCCTTCCTTTTTGTGATTTGCATGTATTTTTTCTCACACATTCTGGAATGCAGAAGGCTGGGGGCTGGTGCGGTGGTTGGTGCGGGCTGGAGTGGCTGGTGCAGGCAGGAAGGCAGGTGGAAGGGTGATGGAAGGGGGCTGGTGAGGGCTAGAATAGGTGGTAGGGGGATGGTGTGGGCTGGAATGCAGGTGGCTGGGGGCTGTTGGGAATGTGGCAGGGGCGGGTGCAGGTTGGGATGTAAGAGGTCGGGGGCTGGTGAGGGATGGAACTGGTGGATGGGTCTGTTTTGTAGGTGGAAGAGGGCTGGCATGAGTGATTTGTAGGAGGCTGGGGGGTGGTGTCTGGTGTGGTGGCTGGTGCGGGCTGGATTGCAGGTGGCTGGGGGCTGGTGCGGGCTCAAATGCAGGTGGAAGGGGGCTGGAATGCTGGTGGAAGGGGGCTGGTTGCAGGTTTTGGGGGGATGGTGCAGGCTGATTCGAAGGTGGCAAGGGGGGCTGTTGTGGGATGGAATGCTGGTGGCAGCGGGATGAAATGAAGGTGTAAGGGGGCTGGTGTGGGCTGGATGTGACTTGAGTAGGGCCAAATCACGGCGTGACCGCGGCGTGTTAGCCCAATCCAACGAAATCTGTGGGGAAACATCTTCTGTCCAGGAGCGAAGGGAGCGGGAGGAGGCAGGGCAACATTCTGGTTGTCGCCCCGCCGACCGAAATTGTGATTAGTCAGTCTCAACATTGATCACAAGACTCATGGAATACTATCACTGTGAACCACCGTGGGGTGTCATCTCAGAGCAGGGCCAAATCACAGCATTACCGCGGCGTGATCACGGCGTGTTGGCCCGGTCCAGTGACATCCGCGGGGCAACATCTTCCTGCCAGGAGCGAAGGGAGCACGAGGAGGCGGGGCAACATTCCAGCTGTCCCCCTGCCAGCATAAATTGTGATTAGTCAGTCTCAAAATTGATCACAAGACTCATAGAATACTATCACTATGAAGTGCCGCGGGGTGTCATCCTAGAGCAGGGACAAATCAAGACATTACAGCAGCGTGACCGCAGCGTGACCGCGGCGTGACCGCGGCGTGACCGCGGCGTGACCGCGGCGTGTTGGCCCGGTCTAGTGACATCTGCGGGGCAACATATTCTGGCCAGGAGCGAAGGGAGCGGGAGGAGGTGGGGAAACATTCCGGCCATTTCCCCACTGGCAGAAATTGTGATTAGTTAGTCTCAACATTTATCACAAGACTCATGGAATACTATCACTGTGAAATACCGCGGGGCGTTGTCTTGGAGCAAGGCCAAATCATGGTGTGACCGCAGCGTGACCGCGGCGTGACCGCGGCATGACCGCGGCATGACCGCGGCATGACCCAATATTGATCACAATACTCATTGAATACTATCACTACGAACCGCCACAGGGTGTCGTCCTGCGGTCATGCCGTGGTCACGAGACTCAGGCAGTTCACTATGGAATTCTCATTTACGAAAATAGAAAGAAAATTACTCCTCTTATGTTTCTTAGACAATGTGTTGTTTAAATTTGAACTGTTTTTTAGAAGATAACCAAATAAACTCTAGATATTTCTTAGACAGGTCAACCTATACAAACAAAAAATAATGAATGAGATGTTTCCCTTTAAGCATCTTCTGATCGACCTAAAATATTTCCAATAATGTTGCTGTAAGTAGTAAGAAAAGAAGGATTTTAAAAAGGAAAATGCAATATGATAATCTAAATCCATTAGGATAAAAACTGAGACTCTCTCCTAGGAGTGAACAATTAGGTTCCACTGGTAGAGGAATCATGGTTAACACTTGAAAGAACATGAATATTTGGACAAAGACAAAGCCAGATCCACCATTTCATGCAACCTGAGAAAGAATCAATGAGAACTCAGTTCAGTAAACCTATGGTGGATCAATTATTCTATTAGGGAAGTAAAGAATTAGAAAATTTTAGGGAATAATGTTCGACTGCTGGAAAACATTTGAAAAATACTGAAACATTCTGGTTAACCTGAATACTAGTGATCGATCTTGAAAGAAGTGATTTCAAAATTGATGCATGTCAAACCCTAGGAAAAAAGATGTAGAATAATAAGGTAAATAAGACTTCAAGGTACCGAATAATAGATAAGGTGAAGGATGGGAAACTATGAAGGGAAGGATTGGGCCCGAAGGCAGCTCCAAACCCCTAAAACCTCAAGTCACCAGTGATGCTTAGTAATTTTTCTCATGGATGAGAAGTCGTATAGTGGATAGTTTTTAATGACTATGGATTTATTTTTTGGGTTCTTAAAATTTAAGTTTGGTGATTTCTAATTAAAATTATTAAGTTTTAATTGAAATTTTAAATTTTGGGTGGATGGATTTAGTAAAGGGGGGAAGAAGTATGTGGTTTTCCTAAAAAGAAGTAGATGGGGCCACCATTTAGCTATTATAAATCACTATGAACATAATAATAGTGATAATGGGGGAGGGTTGGCTCTAGAATAACTACTAGATTGTTGATGGTTGTAACCCAAAAGTTTGTGGCCATTGGTCAGTTGATGGTTTTCCACTAGGAAATCAGTGCCTTCCTTGACCTTGTTTTTCATAAGGGCAATTTATGTCATTTTTATCATGGACTTTGGAGGTGGATTAGAATGGAATTGGAGTATCTGTTCCACTTAGTTTCAAATAAGATGATATGGATGGCATGAGAGGATGTTTTCTCAGAATATTTAAATAAATGAATGATAATCTGTTATGACTAGAGGATTTGATGACCCCTGATATGCCTAATTCAGTGAGGTTTGGATATCTAGCAATGTGTAGGAATACCTAGAGGAATACCCCGTAGGATCAAGAAAATCACAAGTTACATAACATGTAATATGACATTACTTGTACTGTGGGACCCATGGGCTGTGGAACTGGGATTTTGGTTGGATTTAAATATCACATGCCATGTGACATGGTCACACAACACGGGACCCATCCCCCCTACCCCCTGCAGACCTCCCCCATCCCCCTGGCCCCTACCCTGCAGACTCCCCTGCAGACCAACCCCCTGCCTGGCAGACCTGCCCCCTCCCCACTCCCCCTACCCCCATGTAATAAATTAGTCAAATATATATTGGAAATGGTGCACGATTAAGGTGGAGGTATAATACATGGGCTATATACATTAAAAATAGATGGATTCATGGCATGACTATGATAAAAATACACATATGTTTGATGTTGGAAAACAATGTGGGTGATCTAAAAGAGATACCTTTAACAAGATGGTGCAGATATATTACTGATCATAATTGGTAATAGGCCTTTACAAAAATAATAATTTTTTATAAGGATCAAACAAATGGTGTAATATTTTATCTAACTCAATAAGTGGTTTTAAACAACTCATTAAATTTCCAAATCCAAATCTAGAGTTGCTTGCTGGAATAATGAAGAAAAATTGAAGTAGAGCCTGAACAAAAGTTAAAGAGGTGTAAAATCAATATTTGAATGTTAAAATGGTATTAAACCATCATTGAAGATAAAAAAGTGATATAAGACCACATTTCAAGTGGTATGGGACTACCAAGAATATTAAGATAGTAAAAAGTGGTTTTGTGATGAGGAAATAAGAACCTAGCTAGAGGTGGAACCAGGAAATATTCAAGGACTAGTGGTTTTGTTATAGGTTAGTACCAAATGAATTAAAAGGTGGTATATGTATCATATTGAGTGATGAAATACTGGATGTCTTCACTAAAGTCTAATGTGGGACTTATAAATATAGTGTCAACAAATAGAGGAAGACCACCCCATGGAGGATATGGACCATGCTCATAGTGGATAGAAAATGGATAGTATTTTTTCACCATGTCATGGTAAAAATTATGGATGTAATGTTTTATTTAAATGATTTATAAAATAGTGGAATCATGATCATTTTGAAATCCATAGTCGAAGGAATAACAATGAATAAGAGATTCCTAAATCTCTCTGTGGAGAAATATTTAGAGAATTTATGTGAATTAAATGAATATGTTTGACCATACTAAAACCATGTACAAGACATTCCGTCCAAATCATGTTATTCACTTAGTGGTGACTTGGTCATTATGGGAAATTCCATCTTAAAAGTCTAACGACATAGTGGATAGAAAATGGATAGTATTTTTTCACCGTGTCATGGTAAAACTTATGGATGTAATGTTTCATTTAAATGATTTATAAAATAGTGGAATCATGATCATTTTGCAGTCCATAGTCGAAGGAATAATAATGAAAAGAAGATTACTAAATCTCTTTATAGAGAAATATTTAGAGAATTTATGTGAATTAAAGGAATATGTTTAACCATACTAAAACTATAATAAAACCATGTACAAGCCATTCTATCCAAATCATGCTATTCACTTAGTGGTGACTTGGTCATTATGGGAAATTCCATCTTAAAATTCTAACATCACTTAAAGAGTGTATTGGTTCAAACAACCATTTTAATAAAAAGAGGGAAACCCCCTACATGGATATAAAAAGGGTCAAGTATGATGTGTGATTTATGACTAAAAACGACATCAAGTATAAGGAAAACATCACTTCAATAATGCTAAGCAAGGTATACCACTGTGAGTTTTCGCAGACAGCACACCTCTGTTGGAGGGGTTTTGTTACAAAACCATGACTTATTTATCAAATGAAACAATTATCTTAACTGACACTTATTCAAGAATTGTAATTTAATATAAACATGCATAATTAAGAAGGAAACTAATTTCAATTTAAAACATTCTTGAATTAAATAGGCTAAGAGAGGGACCCTACCTCAACCTCAAGGCGCGTTTGCTTTTGACGACGACAACTCGATCCTTTATTTTTTACACTTGCTTTAATATGCAACTTAACATATATATAAGGAAACCTAGCCCCTATGTACATATTTTCATGGCCAAATATGCACAAGGGGGTCCTTAGATATATGTCTATACTTGCATATACACCTTTACACTTACATGCGTATGCATTTTTCATATCTATATATAAGCACACCTAGCCCCAATATATATATTCATACTGCCATGAGTGAATATATATAAAGGGGGAACTTATATATGCATATTCCTACCTATGCATACACATGTAAGCCTTTGTCAATGATGACTCGAATCCACCTCAATGAAATCCAAAACACACTACAAAAATATAAGGAACCCAAAAATAAAAAAACCCAAATTAAAATTGGGCCAAAGAATAAAAATGGAATAAAACTTACCCAAATCTTGAACTCATTGTATTAGATGGTGGTGGATGCAATCGATCTTATCATAAGAAACCACCTATAAGAAAATAGTGGGAAAAGAAATCAGATATAACAACTTATTATATATATGTGATCAGTGTGTCAACTGTACATGATAAATGATACATGAATCCATAACCAACAATGAACAAATATATTCAAATTGATATGTACATCCCAATACTAAATAACATGATAATTAATAAAGCTATTTATTTTTCAAACATCACCTTCAATTTCCTGTTCAAAAATCAACAATCACCAAAATATGAGAATAAAGTAAACCTCCATCATCACTTAAAAGTAAGAAATAGGGATTAGACATTGTTATTAACCTAGAAAATACATTCCTTGAATGTATAAAATACCTAAAACTATTCATGCCTATATCCTTCTTAATTTTCTAGATTGAAACGTCATTTTTTAGCATGTTCTTCTTCTGGAATTCACCTTTATTTTTAGTTTATATAGGTTTATCAATTTTATAAATTATAGAATTTTCCTTCTTTTATTCTTACTCAATCCACTTGGATTTTTCAAACCAGTTTGCTAATATGATTAGACAATATTTTGGTGCATGATATTCCTTCTTCTTGATTGTATATTCCTTCTTTGTAGAAACTATTTTCGAACATGCAATAACTGGTTCTTTCCTTTTATCTTTCAACAATTATTATTGTTATGTAATCTATGTCATAAATTATTAACAATTTGGACTACTTGGTTTCCCTTCCACACACACTTTCAACAGCCTTTAGAGTACCCTTTTTAGGATCCCTTTCAAACTCCACACTAGAATTGTCAAGCACTAGCCCACTACAATATCAAATTTTGATACATAACCCAACACATTGATCTTAATGACATCTTAGAAATAAAGAAGCTCTAAATAGCATATTTACCAATATAAACTCCTCATAATTAACTGAACACACTGACTATACCAACCACTATAGGTAAATCATTAATTTTGGTGTGGTCGTGGATCCAAATATGGTTCATACAACATCCATCTCCAGACACTAAATTCATCCATTTACTGTCTAAGTTCATACATTTCACAACCTTAATAATGATCACCATCCATTGATATGGGTTTCACTCAAAAAATGACAAGTATGAATCTCCCCACTATAGTATTATTGATACCATCATCAATCCTACATACACATGTCTAGCGCCTCATATCAAATTATGATCACTATAGAAGATCCTAGCCCAATAATCTCAGAAAAACTTATTTATTTAAAAACTATCATATTTCAAGCAAAAATTTTATCCAACAAAAATAATACATTAAAAGATATTAGATAGAGAAATATAAATTATAGAAAAAATAAATACTTTAGGAATACCTCAAAAAGTATGGTACTAAAAGTCACTTCACCTAGGATGGCTTATCCCAATAAAATAATATAGAAACCCATATCTCAACACATACATGAAACCTTTTTTCCCATCCCAATACTAAGGTAATGCACACACATTCTTGATACACGAGAAATAGACCAGGGCTAACTTATTTTTTTAATATTTAGTGGAGATATTACTCATTCAATTTACTCTGTCACCCTCATACTGAGGATCACCAACCAACATTCATTCCTACCTGGTTTCTATCCTTCTCCATGAACCTTCCTATGAAATGGATATATCTATATAGATAGCTCAGTCTTTCTTGAATATCTCCTAGTAGGTGTCCAAATAAAAGGAAGTTACTCATGCCCATAATGAGTAAATAAGACCATTTAAAAAATATAATTCCTTTATGAATAAATTTCATTTGAAGGATGGTATGAAATGAATAAACCTTTAAAATTTAGTGTCATACTCCATTACCGATTACCATAATGATATATCTCCATGAATCCCAAAAACATGATTTTATTATGTAAATCTACCATAGCCTCTCATAGAAGAGGGAATGAAACTCGATCCATAAAATCTCCTCATTCCTTCTTTTATGATCAAATGTATTTATCTATTCGGATTCATCTCCTTTGAATTTAGAAACTTCTAGTTTCACCCATATATCCTCTAAAGTTACAATCCTTTCAAATAGGAACTAAACTTTCTTTAACATATTCTAAACATCCTAAGATCCCATGTCACTACTAAAAATTAGATACTGCTACTCCTAGAACTCATGGATAACTTAGAAAACCATTTCTTTTCCTTTTCAAAGGCCTTGGTCAATGGATCAAAGTAGTTGTAACATAATATGAGGGAAACAACCACTTGATAATATTTCCCATAAGAACACAATGCCATCCTAATTAGATTCTTTGTTGATTAATTTTGACTTAACATCATCTCATAATAACAACATTACTAATTAGAAACCCATCACGCCACAATCCTAAGCATGCATTATTACCACAAAATCATGAAACTACCTTTAATCCTTACATCATAACAAAATATAATTTCCAAAACACCAAACCTTAAGGTTTATCATAATAATATAATGGTTACTCTCCTACACACCAAGCATAATAACCAAACTCCACAAATTCACCCCTGATAATAAGAAACCCTCCACCCCCTTAACCGATCTAACAAGAAACTTCTTAATAAAAATACAGAATCAAATCACCCAAAAATCACCAAAATTCTCTATATCGAGAGTTTTACCTCAAAACATCAAGAAAAACCCCAAAAAGATCCACCAACTTGAGGGATTACCACCAACCCAAACCCCCAAAGACAAATCCAAACCATACCCAATACATAGCCATCATACTCCAAACGCCACCCTAACACCAAAACTCACCTGATTTGAATAACACAAATGTATCTAGTTTTTCATCCATCATTTGATATTTTAAACCATCTAAAATCCCATAAACATATAAATTCCAACCATTGGAGAAAATACACAAGTGAAATTTGAGGGGTTAAAACCCTAAATACCTCGTTCTTGTTGAGAACATCATAATATGTTTTAAGGAGTTCACTTCCAAGCTGACCACCACTTTTGGAGTTTATGAACACCAAAACAGGACAAGTTGGTGAGTGGGAAGCATTTTTGACCATGGATCCGAGTTTAAAAATATAATTAGTAATGCAAAAAACCTTCACATTGGTATTGTTTTTAGTTCCACCTATGATAACTTTTCAACTATGCATTTAAATCAGATCGGTATGGCGCTACAGAATCAAAGGTTTTCAATGTAGTTAACAAAGACATAGTAGCAGCTCCCCTCAATTTTCATCAGGAAGACACCACATACTAACTCAATGACAAGAATCAGGAGCCACATACAGAAAATTTTGAACTCCTTAAAATTTTAACCACAAGACATGCTAACAAGATTATCAATGCAAAAAGTAGCATTTAATACAATAAATAAAGAACATCATTTGAGGATAAATAAAAACCCGCATCCCTAATTACACGGAACACAAGGCAAAGGGGGCTTTCATTTAATGCACCATGCAAGAGTAGGTTCTTCGAAAAAAAAGATAAGAAAGTGATAAATGAAATAAGCATGGGATGTAAAAGGAAAATCGAATACAAATTAAGAAACCACTTCCAGCAAGTAACTTCAACTGACAAGAAACAAATCAATAAGAAAAAACCAGAGGTGCGTGGAAATTATAAACAAGAAATCAAGTATACTACCATAGAGATAAAAAAAAAGCCCAAGCAGATAAAATTTCATTGAACAAACAAATAATAAAGGCAACTAGAAATGAGTAAATAAATTGAAACGATGATCATAAATTCCCAACTATATAGGAAGTAAAAACCGAATCTGCTCTGTCTTCCACCCCCAACTCTCCATAGTCATCCGGACCATGTGATTATCATTAAATAATGGAAAAAATAGAACACCGTCCACAAGAGGAGGATTCTTCAATCGACAAAACTTAAGAAGTTTATAGTGGGAGGGAAATAGAAGGAGGGAGATTTAGAAAGTGCACAAAAATTGCAAGCTGAAGGGCCAGTGGATTCCTGCTTCTGAAGGGCCACTGTGAACAGCGTGAGAGAGTTTTTGAGAGTGGTCGACGGTTCAGAGTGGAGGGTCGTGGTGAGAGAGGTCAACAGCTACATGAGAGAGCGTTTTGATTGGGAGTGTCGAGAGGAGGGCACCACAGTGAGAGCTGTAGACGGTTTGGAGAGTAGGGTTGCGGATCGGGGAAGGAGGAGAAGAGAGGCCGACAAAATCGAAAAAAAAAGAAATGACGATGTTTAGCCAAGTTAAGCCATGAATGTTTAATTAAATCATGGCTATAAAAAACTTATAGCCACGGACCTATAAAACCGTGGTTATAGGTCCGTGGATATAGCTTAAATTTCTAGTAGTGTGTGAAATATCTTTCCATATAATGCTTTATATGGTGTCATTTGAATACTAGAATGGAAAATATTATTGTAGGAAAATTCTACCAAAGGTAAATACTGATCCCAAATGCCTTGAAATTCAAGTGAGAATGATCTCAACATGTCTTCTAAAGTTTGGATTGTCTTTTTTGAATGCCCATCAGTTTGAGGGTGATAAGTAGTACTCAAATAAAATGCAGTATCCAACAATTTTTGAAGAATTTTCCAGAATTTTGATGTAAATCATGGATCACAATAAGATAAAATTGAAATAGGTTCTCTATGAAGTCTTACAACATCATTAATATTTAGTTTTTCAAGGTTCTCCAGTAGAAAATCCTCCCTTATAGCTAGGAAATGTGCATATTTGGTAAGTCGATCAATAATTACCCATATTGTATCATTATTTCTTGGAGTTTTAATACTCCAGTGATAAAATCCATAGTGAAGTTATCCCATTTCCATGTAGGAATAGACAGAGGTTGCATGAATCCTCTAGGAAGTTGTCTTTCAGCCTTCACCTGTTGACAGACTAAACATCTTGATACATAATCTGCAATTTCGCACTTCATATTATCCCACCAAAAATATTCCCTCACACCACAAGAAAATACTGTTTTAGCAGATTCTTTTTCACGGTGGTTTTCGAAACCTCCACTAAATGTTTTTAAAATATTTTTTATTATTGTTTTAAAAAAAATTCCCAAAAAAATTTACAATTATTTTTAACAGTGGTTTTTTCAAAACCACCGCAAAATCAAAGGGAAAAATTAAAAAATTATTAATTAATTAATTAATAATAATTATTTATTATTTACAATAAAATATACTTTATTATTTATAATTTTAATTAATTATAATATGTTAATTAATAAATATTTATAATTAATAGATAATAATAATGTGAAACTTAAAACAAATCTATAAAAACTTGAAAACCTAACTTTGACATCAAACGACAATAACTTCTGATTTAGGAGTCCATTTCTGCTCCACAAATAGTCAAATAGAATCATATGAAATGAGTTAAAACCAATTGAGATTTAAATCATGTGATAATCAAAGGAAAAATATATATTCAAATTTCAAAAAGGTTGAAAATAAAACTCGAACTTCAAACGGTCATAACATTTAATTCGAATGTCTATTTGGGCTCTACCACATATCAAATCAAAACCTGTGATGGGCACTACACTATTTAGGTATGGTACTAGCTCTTTGAGTATTGTACCTCTTTTTTTTTTCTACCAAAAAGGCCTAGAAGTCTTTGGAAACATATGTTTTAATTGCCGACCCCAATTTCTAAAAATTCAAACGGTTATAACTTTCAATCCAGGAGTCTGTTTGGCCTGTACCACATATAATTTTGAAGCTCGTTTTATGATCTTCTATTTGACTAGTTGTGGTGCTAAAAAAGGAGTTTCAGATCAGATTTTATGGTCATTTCAAGGTTTTTAGTGTTTTCAGAGGTTCTTAACATTTTATGATTTATTTATTTATTATTTTATTTGTTATTTATTTATTTATTGAATGTTTATTTATTAATTAATTAACTATTAATTACTTAATTAATTATCTATATATCTATATATTTATATATTATATATTATATATTATTTACTTATTTAATATTTATTTAGTTATTATGTGCACATTAATTATTAATTTATTTTTAATTAATTAATTATTATTATTTTATTATTAATTTAATATTTATTTACTATTTATTTATTATTTATTCATTATTAATTAATTAATTATTAATTAATTATTAATTATTAATTATAATTATTATTTATTAGTTATTATTAATTATTAATTATTAAGTATTTATTATTTATTAGTTATTAGTTATTATTTATATATTTATATATTTATTATTTATTATTTATTATTTATTAACTTATTTTTAATTTATTAAATATTTATTTATTATTAGTTTATTATTCATTTATTATCCATTTATCATTTATTTATTCAATTTTCATTATTCATTAATTATTAATTAATTATTCGTTAATAATTTATTAATAATTTATTAAGTTTTATAAAATAATTAATAATTCTTAATTCTTAATTATTAATGAACGATTATAATTTATTATTTTTTGAATTATTTATTTATTAATTGTTAATTATTCTATTTTTATATTATTTATTTGTTATTATGGAATTTTTAATTACTTATTTATTATATATTAATTATATATTAATTATATATTAATTATTTATTATTTATTATCTTACTATTAATTTATTATTTATTTATCATATATTAATTTTTTTAATTAATTTGTTATTTATAAATTACTTATATAATATATGTTATATATTATATATTATATATTATATATTATATATTATATATTATATATTATATATTATATATTATATATTATGTATTATGTATTATGTATTATATATTATATATTATATATTATTTAGTATTTAGTATTTAGTATTTATTATTTACAATTTACAATTTAAAATTTACTATTTCTTATTTATTATTTATTATTTACTATTTATTATTTACTATTTACTATTTATTATTCACTATTTTTTATTTACAATTTATTTCCATATTATATATTTCTTTATTTATTATTCATTTATATTCTATTTATTAATTAGTAATTAGTAATTATTAAATTTTAAATTTTAAATTTTAATAATTAATAATTAATTATTGCTTAATCATTATTGATTAATCATTATTGATTAATAATTATTTAGTTTGTATCTATTTATTCTGTATTATTTGTTTTTCCAATATATATATATATATATTTAAGTATATTAAATTCGATTTATTGACCACATAAAGAGCTTCCTGGAGTGGTAATGTCTTTGAAGAATAAGTAAGAGGTAAGGAGTTCAGATATCACCCAATGTAGAATTTCTATATATGGAATGAGCATGTGCAAAGACATAGGCATGTGCATGGACATGGACTTGTGCATGGAGATGGGCATGAGTATGGAAATAATAAATAATAAAAAAATTACAAAAATAAATAAAAAAATTAATTAATTAATTACGAAAATTAATTAATTAATTAATTAATTATGAAAATAAATAATAAATAAATAATTAAATAAATAAATAAATAAATTCTGAAATAAATAAATTAATAAATAAATAAATTATGAAAATAAATATAATTAATTAATTAATTGTGAAAAAACAAAAAACAAAATAAAAATAAAAACAATTTAGCGACGATTTAAACCATTTCTAAAAAACTACTGCTAAATCGTTCTGCAACGATTTTAAAAAATCACAGCTAATTGATTGCTGACACACGATTTAGCAACGGTTTTCCAAAACCACTACAGAATGATTTAGCGGCGTTTTAAACCGCCCCTAAATGCAAATTTTGACGTAGTGTCAAATATTTATACATCTTAGTGCTACCAAGGTGTATAATAAAATTTGATGTATGGGAATCATCCAATAACTCCCTTTCTCGCTCGAGTAGAGAGGAAACACATAGCATCCTCCTAAATTTTAGAATTCCATCTTCATACACAAAGTCTGCCAACTTCCCACATTTCATAGCTGTTATTTTCTTTTGAAGATTCTCATCATCAGACTAAGAACTTTTAATTCTATTCAATAAAGATGGTTGGGTGACCAATTGAAAAAGTAATGATATTTCACCTTCTTTGATAATTCCCATATCCATCTTTGCTAGATCCATAAACACAGGATCCCTTTCAATCCTCATTTTGTTTAGAACTCTATGATCCTTCATGCCTACTGCATCAAATACCTTATTTTCCTTGGGTGATAGTGTATTGAGGAATCATAATCTTTGAGAATCTCGATTCATCACCTTTTCCACATGTTGAGTTCTTTCTATGAAAAGATATATTTTAGCCTCTTTTGATCTATATATATCTCACATCTTTCATCATAAAGATAGTGTCTCCATATTTTCAATGCAAAGATTACAACTGCTAACTCAAGATCATGAGTTGGATAGTTTTTTTCATGAGTTTTTAACTACATTGATGCATAGACAATAGCACTATTATTCTATATAACAACACATCCAAGTCCTTTATTTGATGCATCACTATAAATCATAAACCCACCATTTCCTAATGGTAGAGTCAATATCAGTGCATTTACTAATCTCCACTTGAATTCTTCAAAACATTCTTCACATTCTTTTGTCCATAAAAACTTAACCCCTTTATGATTAATCTTGGTTAACGGGTTAGTTAATCAGTTAAAGTTCTGAATGAAATCTCATTAATAACCTGCTAAACCAATAAAACTATGTACCTTGGTTATGTTCATTGGTATAGACCATTCTAAAAATGACTTTGTCTTTGTAGGATCAACTGAGATTCCATTCTTATATACAATATGGCCCAGAAATGAAATTGTTTGAAGCCAGAATTCACACTTTCTAAACATATTATGTAACTCTTTTCTTCTAAGAGTCTCCAGAACAACCTACAAGTGGTTCTCATGGTCCTCATAGATTTTTTAATATATCAATACATCATCATTAAATTCCACAAAAAATCATCAAGATATTCCTTGAAAACCCTATTCATTATATCCATGAAAACATAGGGTGCATTAGTCATTCCAAATGGAATTACTGTAAACTCATAATGTTCATACCTATTTTGAAATGTTTTATTTAAAATATCTTCCTTCCTCACACGCAATTGATGATATCCAGATTGAAGGTCAATCTTCAAAAAATATTGATCTTTGTAAAGTTAATCAAAAAAATCATCAATACAAGGGAGAGGATACTTTTTCTTTGTTGTAATAGCATTTATTTCTCTATATTCAATGCATAACCTCATGGATCCATCTTTCTTCTTAATAAAGATAATGGGGGATCCTAGAAGAGAAACAATAGGGAGAATAACTCCCTTGTCACTCAATTCCCCTAGTTATTTATTTATCTCCACCAATTCTATAGTGTTCATTCTATATAAAGTCTTTGATATAGGCCTTACACCTAGAATTGAATCAATAAAGAACTCAACTTCTTAGTCAAGAGTATATCCAAAAAAATCTTCCAGAAATATAGAAATTTATTCATGGAAAATAGGTACATCTTCAATTTGAATATCCATAGATTATGCTTTCTCTTCCTCCCCAATAAATTCATTTAGAAGAGTTTCTAAAGGTTGATCTGGATAAGAACCAGATGATTATGTTTCTTCTCTAAAGATAAGGGATTCTACATTTTCATCACAAATTGTGACTTCCTTCTTCTTGAAATAGATTTTTACATCATATTTTAAAATCCAACCTATATTAAGGATTATATCAAAAAAACCATAGGTATAATGGTAAGGTTTTCAACTAAAGTATGTTTATGTGTCATAAATGGGATTTACTAACACATCTTTATTGCAATGATACTTCCCTTATGAGTTTTTAATAATGACTCCTTTATTAAATCAAAATGGAAATGTATAATTTTCTTAGAAAACTAAGAAGATATAAAAGAATGTGGTGATCTGAAATCAAATAATGCATTGGCTAAATTTAAGGAAATTATTACAGTACCTTCCACCACATTATTAGGAACTTCAACCTCTACAGTTGTGATAGGATAAGTTTGGTCATTCTCCCTTATCCTTTTTCGTGTTAACTTTTCTTTAACACTTTGGAAAATCACTTGAATAGTGTCCCATATGTTTATAATTGCAGCATTGAAAATTGATAGCTTCTTTATTTCCATTACAATCATATTCTTGGTGGCCTTTTTCTCTACACTTGTAACAAACTCTCATACCCTTTAGGTAAGTACCAAGTTGTTTCTTCCCACAATTATCATAGGATAGGAAATCACCTTTCTTATTCTTCCCTTTATCTATTCTTTCCCCCATAACCCTCTTCTTCTCTTTTTTTCCCTTAAATTCATAAGACTAAGGGAATTATTTCACTGTCTTGATAGCACATGAGACTATATCTTTGTATTATGAGAAATTTTGGGAGACCAGCGGCCTTTGGAAGAATGGTTTTAAACCATCAATGAATCGATTAATATTTCTCCTTGGATTATGTATATAGTCTGCAACATGCCTTACTAACCTTGTAAATTTGTCTTCATAATTCACAACATTTTAATCATCTTTTTATTTCAGACCCAAGAATTGTCTCTCCATATCTACTCACTGTTCATGAGGAAAATATTTTTCTAGGAATATTTCCTTAAATTATTTCAATTATATATTTGCAATTTATTTCTCCTCATTTTTGTTTTTAATCAACAACCACTGATGATGAACATCTCCAAAAAGATGATAAACAACCATGATAACCATCTCCCTTTCATTACTTCCCAATGCGAGAAATATATTCTTGAAGGAACTTATCCACTACTCTGCTACAAATGGGCTTATAGTCCCATTGAATGATAGAGTTTGTTTTTTCATAAATAAGTTTAACATAATTCCTCCACATTATGGACCAGGATGCTCCATACGAGTAAGGTTATTGTTCATAACCTGAGTTAGTTGTCCTATTATAGTTGTAAGTTGCTCAGAACCAGTTGCTACCCCAATACCCACATCATTATCATGTATAAAAGGGAATTCCCTACTTGGGATACATGCATTGATACAGTTTCTATTCCTTCCACTAGGCTTCATTTTTAAATAATGGCATACACTAAATTAGATTATACATCATAATGTATAATCTTTAACTAGAGAAACAATTAACATAAATTTAAATTTTGTGCATAGATAATAATAAATATGGTTTCTTTGGGGACACATTTAATTTTAAATCATTCAGAGTGGTTTATAAATAAAATTTGAATTATCCAAATTATATCCCTCAGGAGTTTCAAACCATTTGTGTGTTAAGGAATATTTTCATGTACCAGGTTACCTCGAGTCAGGAATGAGACACTTTGTCAAAGTTTTTACCCCTTGGTACATCTGTACCAGAACCACATCCACTTGTAGTGTCTAGACAGAGATGTATTGCTAGAAATACCCACATAATCTCAACCTTACCAAAATTAAAGGATTTTCTTCTATTATTATCCTCAAAATCTATCTTAGTCTTATGTTTCCTAATATTTGATTTGTAAATCTAGTTTCCAAGGTTTCTACTAAACTTTTTCTGATACCAACTGTAAGGACCCTAACCCCAGTGGCCCGGAGCTGGTGTCTTACTTTATTACATTGGTACTATGAACAAGTGTTTGCATCCCAAAGGGCTGAATAATTTAGTAGTTTTTGAATCTATATTACATACATGAACATTGAATTACAACTTTAAATGAAATAAAACATTGAAACTCTATTGGAAACATCCACAACTCCTAGATTATACCTACAAGTCATTCATAAAATATATCTTCACATACTGGGGAAAAATAAAACATAATAAATGGGTGATATCAGATGCTCGGTGAGGGTAAGTAATACAACATAAAGTATTATAAACTATAAGGCATGGCGATTGACTAAAAACACATGCCATTTGAATATAAACTTGAGCATAATATGACAAGAATAAGAGCTTAATAAATAATTCTATATAAATAATCATATGAATATTAACCATGGATACTATACTAGTCAAATAATATTATGATTTATAAATTACCAATATCATAATGAGGGAATTCATAATTTTGGGCATTTTAAACATATCACTAAGGCTATGTCTAAGACATATGAAAATAAATGGTTAAGGCCTCGACCAAAATCCATTTCAGTTTTGTCTCATGAGACCTACCAATGAATCAAGGGGCTATATAAAGCCCCACCCATCACTTTATAATTCCAATGAATTCCTCATATAAACAGAGTTAAACATGAATATCATATACATATGAATTTTAAATAACTTCCCCAAATCTATAAACATAATCACTAACCATTCTGAGTGGTATGATGAATAGTATCAAGATAGCACATTCAAAGTCAAACTCATCATAATCCATTTAATAAAATATGATAGATGATAATCATAAGAGATAAATCTCAACATATAATAAAACTCAACATAGGTTTTGAAATAGATGAAAATACTCTAATAAAATCATTGAGGAATTCTTGAGGGAAATACTCTTTTTACTTTGTAAAGAAGAGTTCTTTTGGAAAATTCATTTGTATTTGTCATATTTGTTTGTATAAGACCAGAAATTAAAAACATATAGTTTCTCATGAAAAAATTAGTGATTTAAAAAAATTTTTATCTTAATGTAGATTATGGATGGTACTTGAAAACTATTAAGAAACTGGGAAGTTCCCTGGAATCAGGTTTGTGTATCGGGAATAATTAAGAAGGGAACCTTGTAAAAAATGTGTTTCTACATAGATGAAAGTAGAACTGATATGGATACATGATTTTGGAATGTATACATATAATTTAGAGGAATTATATAAAAATAATTAATAATTACATTGGTTTATAGAGGGAGAAAGCATAACCTGAATGAAAATGGGGATTTGGTAAGAAACCCTTACCTTATGTCCGGATATGTTATGCACTTGATCTTAATGTCCTAGATAATAAAATTAAATCCATTAATTATTTAATTAAGAACCTTTTATACATTTATTTTATTTATTATAGTTTTATTAAGTTCATTTATGGCCTTACTGACGAGTTATAGAGTTTAATTTCATCGCTCAGGAGCATTCATTTCCTTGGTTTTCATGATCAGTTCACTTATGTATAAGTAATGAAGTTCATGTAAAATGGGTATAATTATTCAGAATTTGAATTATATGTTATTAATAAACATACATAAAGGTTAATTTTCTTATATATTATTACTTTTTCCTAATACAAGGATGATTTATTAGATGGAACTTTAATGATAATCGTTTAGATCATTTTGGCAGTTTTTCGATCGTCACAAAATAGTTTTGTCTTATTAACTAATATCATGTATATATATGGGTTCTAGAATAATAAATAACTTATAATATGTATAATACAACATTTTTTAACCATAAATATAGTCTTAGGACCAACCTTTAAGGTGTTAATGGGAAATAAAAATGCATCATCTGTGATGTTAGTAAATTGACACATCACGAGTGATGTTTTCATTTATAGAATAAAATAGAGAGAAAGGATTTTGATGATGGATCTTACATTAAAATGATATAATTATATTATATATATGATAATAGAGTTATCATGTCACTTTGGATAGGGTAGGTGAGGTATGTATAAGAAAATAATATAAAATGAAAAGAAAATAAAAGAAAAGAACGTGGATTTTTACCTCTTGAATACTCCTCCTTGAGTACCTTCTTAAAGAGATTGGCTTTGGTCTTTTTTTGAGACCAAATGATCATATATGTGGGGAAGAATTATGGAAAGAGGATTGGATAGAAATTTGAAAAGTCTCAAATCTTTGAAAGTGTGAGGAGAAGGTATGGTATTTATAGTGGAGGAGAGGGGTGTTTTTTGAATACACTACTAGAAATTTCACATATACCAACGGTTTCAAACCGCTGGGAAAGGGCTTGAAACCATTGGGATAGTATATCCCAATGGTTTTTAGAACCGTTGGTCTGTTAGCCGTTCCAGTAGCTCTATGCCAATGGTTCATTAGAAACCGTTGGTATAAGATGTCTGAATGTAATCTATGCCAACGGTTTATGTAAAACCGTTGGTATATATGTGTACCAATGGTTATACCAAAGGTTTTTGAACCATTAGTATACATGAAGTATATGTTTTTTCACAACGATTTAATAAACCGTTAAGATATATGTTGTCCACTAAAATCTTTACCAATGGTTCTTGGAAACTGTTGGTATATAGTTGCTGCCACTCAATGCTCCCAGCAGCCTGCATCCCTCCCAGCAGACTACATCCACCTGTATCCCTCCCAACAGCCTGCATCCCTCCCAACAACCTGTCTACATCCCTCCCCAAAACCTACCTGCATCCCTCCCAACAGCCTGCCTGCATCCCTCCCAACAACTTACCGGAATCCCTCCCAGCAGCCGGCCCGCATCCCTCCCAGTAGCCTGCCTGTAACCCTCGGCAATTACTGCCAATACACCACAGCAGCCTGCATCCCTCTGTAATTACCACTTTAAATACACCCCAGATTTCAAAATACAGCCAATATATACCCCAATGATATATGTATCTATATGTTTCCCTCTATAATTAATTTTAACTGCTATATCAGTTCAGATATATGTATCTACTTATGAATACCCAATGCACAATTACCACATGAAAAATAATAGATAGAGAATAAGTATATAGCATTTTTACATGGTTTGATCCCAATGTGAGTATTTAATCCTTGGTGTGTTTGGGTAATGTCTGAAACTCATATATCCACTATATCACATAGGTGAATACAAGTGGGTTATCTCCCAAAAATACTTTACTATCTCTCGATAGTTTTACAATATCCTGATTAATTTACAGTCTCTCAATTGTGCTCTTTATACTGGATATAGCCAGTTTGTAATGGATCCTTCCTAAGAACTCTTGAACACTATTTTCATACACAATAGAATATGTGCATAATATACAACAAGTAACACAATACACCATTAACAAGTATACCTGCATAATACACACATGGTTCTGTATGAATTCATATAGAATTGGGGGGCTGTTTGGGGGTTTAGGGTGGCTGTACAAGGGGGGTGGGGGTGTCCGGGGGGATGGCGGTGTCTGGGGGGATGGGGCTGTCTGGGGTGGTGTTCAGGGTGGGGGGCTGTCTATGGGGGTGTCTAGGGGGGTGGGGTGAGGACCAGGGGGTTGGGGGCTTTCTAGGGGCCGGGGGGTGTCCAGGGGGTGTCCAGGGGGTGGGGTGGTGTCTAGGGGGGATGGGGGCTGTCCATGGGGGTGGGGGTGGGGTGGTGTCCATGGGGGTGGGGGATATCCAGGGGGTGGGGTGGTGTCCACAGGGGTGGGGGATGTCTAGGGGGTGGGGGCTATCCAGGGGTGGGGGGCGGTCTATGGGGGTGGAGGGGCTGTCCAGGGGGTTCGGGGTGTCCAGGGGTGTGGGTAGGGCTATCCACAGGGGTGGGGTGGTATGTATATGGGGGTAGAGGGTGTCCACGGGGGTGGGCAGGGCTGTTCAGGGGGGTACGGGGTGTCCAGGGGGTGGGCGGGTTGTCTACGGGGGGTAAGAGTGTCCAGGGGGGGGGGGGGGTGGTCGGGCTGTCCATGGGGGTGGGGTGGCTATCCACGAGGGAAGGGGCTGTCCAGGAGGTGGGAGGGATCTCTAGGGGGCGGGTGGGGCTATCTGGGGGGTATGGGGTGTCCAGAGGGTGGGCGGGGCTTTCCAGGGGGTACGAGGTGTCTAGGGGGGTGGGTGGGGCTGTCCAGGGTGGTATGGGGTGTCCAGGGGGGGGGGCTGTCCACAGGGGGAGGGGCTGTCCAGGGGGGTGGCCGGGCTGCCCACGGGGGTGGCCGGGCTACCCACGGGGGTGGCGGGGCTGTCCAGGGGTACAAGGTGTCCAGGGGGGATGTGTGTGTGTGTGTGGGGGGGGCTGTCCATGTCAGTGGGGTGGGGGGAGGGGCTATCCATGAGGGTTTCCTGGGGGTGGGGTGGGGGTGGGGGGGTGGGGGGGGGGTGGGGGGGGGGTTGTCCAGGGGGTGGGGTGGTGTTTGGGGGGGTGGGGGGTCTATCCATGGTGGTGTCTAGAGGGGTGGGGTGGGTGGGCTATCCATAGGGGTGGCAGAGCTGTCCATGGGGGTAGGGGGTGTCCAGGGGGATGGGAAGACTATCCATGGGGGGGGGGATATTTATGGTGTAGGGGGTGTCTAGGGGGGTGTAAAAGCTGTCCTCGGGGGTCACAAGGCTGTCCTGGGGGGTAGGGTGTCTGTGGGGGGGGGGGGGGGTGCACGGGGGTGGTGGGGCTGTGCGGGCGAGAATGAAAGTGGCAGGGGGATGGTAGGGGGCTGGTGCAGGCTGGAATAGGTGGCAGGGGGCTGGCATGGGCTGGATTGCAGGTGGATGGGGGCTATTGTGCATATAGCAGGGGATGGTGTGGGCATGGATGTAGAAGGTCGGGGGCTGTTGAGGGTTGGAACTAGTGGATGGGACTGTTTTGCAGGTGGTATAGGGCTGACATGAGTATTTTGCGGGAGGCTGGGGGGGTGGCTGGTGTGGTGGTTAGTGCGTGCTGAATTGCAGGTGGCTGGGGGTTGGTTGTAGGTGGTGGGGGGATGGTGAGGCCTGATTGGAAAGAGGCGGGGGGCTTCTGCGGGCTAGAATACTGGTATCAGCGGGCTGAAATGAAGGTGGAAGGGGGCTGGTGTGGGCAGGATGTGGCTGGAGCAGGCTAGATTGTGGTGGCTTATTGTTCATAGGTGGACTGTGGCGGCCTCCTTGTGTTGGTGGGTGTGTGCGTGTGTTTTCGAGTGTGGTTGGGTCCTTATAAAATACAAGTAACAAGATTCACCCACATCTCCAATGTTGTCTATAGGTGACTAAATATTTTCATTAGAGACTCAATCGAGATATTTTCTAGGTGAGGACCTCTCTCCCCATTAACTATTAGTGGGTAATGTATCTAAAACTCTATCTAGGTATCATACATCGAATTCCAATAGGACTGCATACCGCCGTGGGGTGTCATCCTGGAGCAGGGCCAAATCACGGCGTGAGCGTGGTGTGACTGCGGCGTGACCACGGCGCGACCGTGGCATGACCACGGCGTGTTGGTCCAGTCCAGCGACATCTAGAGGGAAGCATCTTTCATCCATGAGCGAAGGGAGCGGGAGGAGGCGAGACAACATTCCGGTCATCACCCCACCGATAGATATTGTGATTAATCATTCTCAACATTGATCACAAGACTCATGGAATACTATCACAGAGCTGATCAAAATCATCTATTCTAAAAGTATATCCAACTTCAATCCTTTAAAATATTCTTCTTATGCTTTATTAATATCACTTCAAAACCATGAAAATAATTAACACTATCCGTTTTTCTAATGGAATTGAAAAAATTTCAAAAAATATGTTATCATTTTAAAACAAAAACATTTTAGAAACTTTTACAAATACAAATATCATTATAAAAGTATTCTCAAGTCTTCTTATTGTCCAACATTTACTATGATGTCCCTCGAGCACTTAGATGGTCCTTGTAGAATACAAGTAGCAAGATTCACCCTCATCTCCAATGTTGTCTACAGGTGACTAAATATTTTCATGAGAGACTCAATACATAGATTTTATACCTGAGGGCCTCCCTCCCCATTAAATATAGGTGGGTAATGTATCTAAAACTCTATCCAGGTATCATACATTGAATTCTGATAGGCCTGCGAACCGCCGCCGTGTGTCGTCCTGGAGCAGGGCCAAATCACGGTGTGACTGCGGCAAGACTGCGATGTGACTGTGGCGTGACTACGGAGTGACTGCGGCATGACCACGACATGTTGGACCGGTCCAGCGATATCCACGGGGTAGTATCTTTCGGCCATGAGCGAAGGGAGCGGGAGGAGGCAGGGTAACATTCCGGACATCACCCCGCTGGTATAAATTGTGATTAGTCAGTCTCAACATTGATCACAAGACTCATGGAATACTATCACAGAGCTGATCAAAAGAATCTATTTTAAAAGTACATTTGGCTTCAATACTTTAAAATATTCTCATTATGCTTTATTAATATCACTTTAAAACCTTGAAAATAATTAACACTATCCCTTTTTCTAAAGGAATTGAAAAAATTTCCAAAAATAGGTTATCATTTTCAAACAAAAACATATTATACACTTTTCCAAATACAAATATCATTATAAAAGTATTATCAAGTCTTCTTATTGTCCAACATTTACTATGATGTCCCTTGAGCACTTAGATGGTCCTTGTAGAATTCAAGTAGCAAGCTTCACCCTCATCTCTAATGTTGTCTACATGTGACTAAATATTTTCATGAGAGACTCAATCTAGAGATTTGCTACCTGAGGGAATCCCTCCCCATTAACTATAGCTGGGTAATGTATCTGAAACTCTATCTAGGTACCATACATCGAATTACAATAGGATTGTGAACAGCCGCAGGGTGTCGTCCTAGACCAGGGCCAAATCACGGCGTGACCGTGGCGTGACTGTGGCGTGACAGCGGCGTGACCGCGGCATGACCGCGGCGTGACCGCAACGTGACCGCAGCGTGACCGCGGTGTGACCGCGGCGTGACCACGGTGTGATCATGGCGTGACTACGATGTGTTGGCCTAGTCCAGTGACATCCGCGGGGCATCATCTTCTATCCATGAGCGAAGGGAGTGGGAGGAGGCAGGGCAATATTCCAGCCATCTCCCCACCGGCAGAAATTGTGATTAGTAAGTCTCAACATTGATCACAAGACTCAAGGAATACTATCACAGAGCTGATAAAAATCATCTATTTTAGAAGTATATTCGGCTTCAATTCTTTAAAAGTTTTTCATTATGCTTTATTAATATCACTTTAAAACCTTGAAAATAATTAAAACTATCCTTTTTTTCAATGGAAATGAGAAAATTTCCAAAAATAGGTTATCATTTTAAAACAAAAACATTTTAGACACTTTTCCAAATAAAAATATCATTATAAAAGTATTCTCAAGTCTTATTATTGTCCAAAATTTACTATGATGTTCCTCGAGCACTTAGATGGTCCTTGTAGAATACAAGTATCAAGCTTCACCCTCATTTCCAATGTTGTCTACAAGTGACTAAATATTTTCATGAGAGACTCAATCCGGAGATTTGCTACCTGAGGGCATCCCTCCCCATTAACTATAGGTGGGTAAAGTATCTAAAACTCTATCCAGCTATCATACATCGAATTCCGAAAGGACTGTGAACAGTCATTGGGTGTCGTCCTGGAGTAGGGACAAATCACGGCCTGTCTGCGGTGTGACCACGGTGTGACCGTGGCGTGTTGACTCGGTCCAGCAACATCTGTGGGGAAGCATCTACCAGCCAAAAGTGAAGGGTATATGAATTTATTGGAACACTGCTAATAACACTTCAGTCACCTTGAGAACAATATAATTTGAGTTTGTTTTAACATCCCAGAATGCAACACAAATCTTATGGGAGAATTCGTATATGTAAAAAATTAGATGTGCATCGAGGCCAAGAAAACACCCCAAACGGTGTTAAGATGAAGATTATGGTGGGGAGAACCATAATCCTGACAGGTGTTAATCAATGACCCCTTTAGTGTTTTTAGATATATAGGCTCAGGTAAACACCCAAATGGGTGGCCAAGAGCCCAGGCAAACACCCGAAATGGGTTTCGCCATAAGATAAGATCACAATGGACATGATAGAACAAATAAACTATTTAATATGTTATAACAAGGGATTGTCGAAAGGTTGTAGTGAGTGGAAAAATGACGCAACGTCTAAATGGAAATGAAACGACGGAAAAGAATCATACACCCTAAACAAACCATTTACAAATTCATTCACTTGGCCTAAACATGGAAATTTCATTTATAATATTCAAAGGGTGAAAACGAAAGTGTCATGGTAAAGACATATGCCTACTCGGGCAATGTCATTTGATCTAAACAAGTATGATAAGCCAATTTATATTATTCAAAGAAAAAAAAACTAACATGCCACAAAACAAACACCAACAAGAGACATATGGAAAACTCAAACCAAATCTAAACATGATACAAATAACCATCACCAAACTTTGGTTTAGAAGACAACACACCTCTGTTGGAGGTGTTTTATTATAAAATAATGACATGGATTTATCACATAATTAATTTAATTATATTTAACATTTATTCTAAAACTCATTCAACACAAATCAAATGCAATAACTTAAGCTACCAGATCAACATAAATATCACTTTGAGTTATCGCACCTCCGTTGGAGGGGTTTTATTATAAAAACATGAATTTATTTATCAAATGAAATAATTATATTAAAGAATAGTTATTCAAGATATGAAATTCAATATAATTAAGCAGAATTAAGAAAGAAGTTAAATTCAATTTAAAGCATTCTTGAAATAAAGAGGCTAGGAGAGGGACCCTACCTCAAGGTGGATCCAAGCAGTCCACTTCGGCTCTTGGAGCTTTCTAACTAAAAGCTAATGCTCCCCCACTTGGTATACACACCTTCACACACATGCAAGTACACCTATCCCCTATGCACACACCCGCATGGTAATGATCATGTGTAAGGGGATCCTTGCACATATTCTTATATGCATATACCGATCTACACTCACCTTCTTATGCATATATATATATACATGGGAACACCTAGCCCCATACGTGCATAATCCCTGCCATGGGTGACTATACACGTAACGAGGGAACCCACATACATATACTTACTTACCTATGCACACGCAGGCGAGTCACCATTGACTTAGCGACTCCAAACCAATGAACAGGGATCAACGCACTACAAAAAAGATATTAGGAACCTTAAAACACAAAAAGAATGCTAAATAACCAGTGAGAAACCAACCAATGACATTAAAGCCTTACCTAGATTGGCAGCGGAGAACCAAATCCACAGGAACCAACATGAAACGATCCAACTCCCTACCAAAAACATAATATGGAGTCAAAAACACTAAAATACCCAAATACATGAGGTGCGAGACAAGTAGTAACCATAAAATCTTACCTCAGATCAAAGTCAGTGGACTGAATCAATTTGAACCCCTTCTGGCCCCTTCGCAGAATATAACTACTCTTTGTCCATAGAAAGCAGTAAAAGACCTATGTGGCCAATGCGATAAAGAAAATAAAATAAAAAAGAAACTAAAACATACCTGTCTCCTGTGACTATACACGTCACCGCCCAACATATAAGAACCAAAACACCCCATGGGTCAAATTATGTTCCTGCAAGCAAGGGGGAAACAAATCCATGTTTCAAAATAATAATATCAAATAGTACATTCCTATTAATTAATAATTACTCTTCCTATTAATGGTATATAATCAGTTTGGATCGATTTTCAACATTATTTGATTTTGTTCGATACAAGTTTGTTTGGGAAATTTCCATTAGATTTAATTTGTCTTGTTTTTGTTTATATTATCTTTGACAATTTCATACATTTGGGTTCTAGTCGATCGTGAAATTAGTCTTATTCATGCAATTCATATCTAATATAGATTTTTCATGGGCACATATATCACCAAAATCCCCAAATTAAATTGGGTCAAACAAAGAGGGCAGAATAAACCAACCTCAAATCCCCTTGGACACCCCACCCCCACCCCCTGGACACCCCCACCCCCTGGACATCCCCATAATCCCCTGGACAACCCTACCACCCCCTGGACACCACCTCACCACTTGGACACCCTGCCACCCCTGGACACCCCCACCCCCATGGATATCCCCCACCCACATGGACACCCCCACCCACCTGGACATCCCCAACCCCCTTGGACAGCCCCCAACCCCTGGACAGCCCCCACCCCCTGGACAACTCCCCACCCCTGGACAGCCCCCCATTTCATTTTATGATCAATGATTTATTTTTATAGTGGATCTCAATTCTATTAATGTGAATATTTGGGGTTTTTGTGTCACTTTTTTACAACATTGTTTAAACTTCAATATACACCCTCTACCTTGAGAAACTTGTATTGATTGGTTAGAATTTGTATGTGGGTGAGAGTTGAGAGATCAATTACATGTGTGTCGATGTAATTATTTGTTTCTAGATTTCTATGGGGAAAAAATTCCCAAACAAGTGTTTCCATGGAAATTCAAGAGTGATTTCTAATCACTCATACACATATGAGTGGTATTCATCATATTCATCAACCAAGGGTGATTTTAAACTCAATTGAGGAGTCTTTAATTTATCATTAAATTTTCATATAGGTATAATATATTGTTTGGACTATGAAATCATTACAAAATTTAATCCAACTCTAACCTTACCACTTACTATATCAATCTATTTAGAACCCTTTATTACTACTTAGAATTTGTTTTCCAAGAATTACGACTAATAACAACCCATTTTACTCTAATTTAAAGTTACATACTTGATTATTGTATGCTCGTCTATGAAGATAACCTATGTTATCCACTATAATGAATTTTAGACATAGTTAATAAGTTTATTTTTATGTATCTTATGACAAGTGTGCATCAAAAATTGACATCATGGTAAGGGAGGTAGTTCCAACAACATAATTATTAAATTCCATGAATAGAAACACTAACACTAACCCTTAACCACTAGACCTTGAAATTGAATGAACCTTGTTGATGAGACTTAGAAACATTAATTTGAAATTTGAACTTGATGAAATTTATATTTCTAACTTAAATGAAAACTCAGGTGTTCACCCCAAGCCTGGAATTATACATGATTATACCCGACAACCCCAACCAAAACCATAGAGACCTTTTTCAACCACAATTTAATTATCATAATATTCATATAAATATTCCTAAAATGAAAAATTACTTCGGAATAAAAAATATATTCATTCAACTACTTCCCAAATTCCACGCTCTTAAAGGTGAAGACCCCAGAAAATCTATATGAGGATTTACATTGGTGTGTTCAATAATAAAACCTTGAGGAGTTTCTATGAAGAAATTAAAGTAGAGGGAATTTCAATTTTCACTTAAATGAAATAAAAATAATTGTTATTCAACCTACTATTGTGATCAAGTTAAATTCTTGAATTTACTATAAGTTCACTCACCAGACATTCAAACTTCATTTATTCTATTTTTAATTATCAAATAATTGGTAGGATAAACCTTTATTATATGGGTTAGACTGCCAAAAGTTAAAAAAAATTTAATTAAAATCAATCATATAACAAATATGAATGAAACACTACAATGATAACTTTTTTTATGTTTTGAGAAAAACAAAATCAATCATATATCATAGATGAATGAAACAATATAAAAGGATAAAAATTGAATCAAAAAAACTCAAACTAAACAATGAATCAATTAATCATACCAGAAGAAGATTTGGGAATTACTGCCAAAGAATACCGGAAACGTAGAAGGGGATGCTTGACCAGAGGGGATCTTCGATCTAGGCGGGATGCCTGACCACCAGAGGGGATGCTCGACATTCTCGACCTAGGGGGGATTTGTGTGTGGTGAGGGAAAGATTGACCTAGGGGGGATTAGCGTCGGGTGATGGAAATCTCAACCTAGAGGGGGATGTACGGCCTTAGAGGGGATTCTCAACTAGAAGAGGATGAGGAGGGGGATGCATGAGCGACGGTGAGCAATGAGCGGCGAGTGGCGAGCTGTGAGGGGGAGTTCGAATGGGAGGAGGGGAGCGCGAGGTGAGCTGCGAGCAGTGGCGAGGGGGAGTTGGGATGGGAGTAGTGGAGAGGGGGAGTCTGGATGGAGAGGAGCGTTTCGTGATGGAGAAGTGGGGGCGCAACGCAAGGGGAAGTCGGGATGGGAGGAGGGTCACATTTTTGGTAGGCTTATCCCAACAGTTCATAAGAAACGTTGGCTATTGAGCCGATTTTTTCCAACAGTTCACTAAAAAAATTGGTAAAACCAACTTATATTAATGTATAACAATAGTTTCATAGAACTGTTGGTATAGCCTCTTTATTCCAATGGTATTTTCAAACTATTGGGAAATAACCGTTGGTATAGGTGGGATTTCCACTAGTGATATTCTATTCATTTATTTATTATTTTGGATCAAGACTATGAATAGTTTGAGAATTATAACTAAATATATTAAAATAATGAATATGAGTTTAAGATTATGGTTATTACATCATTCATGACCCATGGAATAGTGTATTTAACTTATAATTTATATATACTATAAATTACTGTATTTTATTATTCCCAAAAAAATTCAAATATTTTAGAAAAATATCAAAAATTCACTCTAACTATTTTTCAACATTTATAATTGAAAAATGAAATAAATTTTATGAAAATAATTTTCTAAATATTATAAATTTAACTTTTAATTAAAATCAACATTTACATGAAAAATATAGATTTTAAAATTTAAATTGATTTTATAACACTCTGAAAAATTAACTAAGCTCTCATAAAATTATCCTAAATTATCAAGATAATAAAATATTAATTTATGAATACATTTTACGAAAATAGAATTTCTTTTGAATCATTTTATTAATTATAAAATTTTAATTAAATATTTATGACTTGAAAAATTACCAACACTTAATTAATAATTTCTAAAATATTCATTTACTTATACTATGATATAATTATATTATACTTCCATTTATAATATTCCTAAATTTTATTTATACTTTCATGTGTGAGGTTACTATTTATTTAGTTTGTTTACTATTCATAATGTTCATATTACTATTCCTGTGTTCAAGTTACTATTGCATCAATATAGGTTCTTTAATTTCTAGAAATACCACTTATTTCATTCATTATTCATTTATAAAGTTTGTATTGTGTTCTCTAAGTGATTTATTATGATTTATACAATATGAAATAACTATAAGAAGAGAAATTTTATTGATATAATTATGGGTCGTTACAACCAGTCACTTGTTAAGTCTAATGAATTCATCATATGAATAAACAAAAAAACTTAATAAATATGCATTAATTATCAATAACTATCCATATCAGTAAAGATACCATATGGAATGTTAATAAATTGTTTTATTTTAAGTAAATAATAATTCCAAAATATCACTTTCTTGATTTTAATGTAACTAATATTTATTTCAAAAGGATAAAAACATGACCTAGATGGTTCTAAATGATTACTTTTAACATGATTACTTTTTTATAATGTTAATTTTTTTATATTTTTTTTACTAATGAAACGAGTATCTTAAATTCTTACATAATGATGGTAATGTGATTGTGTAAGGAGTGAAGAAATCATATAAATAGTTTAAAAAACATGGAAAATAATATTTTTTTGGGTGAGTTATGGTTTTACAAAAAATTTATTAACAAATATAATGTATTAGTGATGTTTTATAAGATTTCATTTGAACTATGTTTCTATCTTTATATTTTTTAAATTCAACTATGTGAATAGTCATGATAATGAATTTAATGGAATTTTATGTTAAATAATATTTTATTAAATAATTTAAATTTCATAAATATACCAAATAAATGGTATATGGTTGAGAATAACAACTATTTTCAATTTATGGGTTATTTTTTCATATATAGTAACTTATTTGACCCCTAAAGAGTAAACATACATTGTTATCATGGTAATCGTTAAAATGGCAAGTATGTGGTTAAAACTAAGAGATAAGTATTAAAACCACACCTAAACTTATCTTAATTTTATTATATGATTTTATTTGGACTTATATTCATAATAATTTCAAGATATATAAATTTTGTTACACTTGAACATGAAAAAGAATTTATATTAATTTAACACTTTAATTAATTCCAAGGGTTCTCCTCTCCTCCCCTATATAAGGACACCATATATCCTCTCATCCTCACACATCATGGGCCACTTAGACCAACCATTCCCTACCAAATAGAATTCTTAACTTATTTATATACATTCTAGATGTGTTGTTCTTTTTATAAAACCATCCCTAGGGTTCTTAAGGAGAGATCCAAAGGAGGTTCTTCAAAGAGGATGTAATTATATTAACTGATCATTTTTATTTTACTTATTCTTTTACCTCCTTCAATTAATTTCTAATCATTAAAATATAATAACATTAATATATCCTAGATACTGATATATAATTATGTACATTGAATAAAATTATTTATCTTTTAACATCTTGGATTTTTAGAGAGGTACATATTCCTTAAATTTAGGTAAACACATGTTATATTTTTCTTTTTGTATTAGACCTAGAAAACAATGTGTTTAATATGGTTAGTTCTTTTTAGTAAGAAGGGATAAAAAATATAGAGGCTAGATATATAAAAATACATGATCTGAATTAATCTGGTCATACTAAGTTCACAACATGCATTGTTTTTTCCCAAGAGGGTAATAACCTGAGATTGTGTATTAAATACACAATGTGAATTGGATAATAAAGACCCCATTAAAGTAGTGCATTAGTTTTTATCAAAGGGGAAACCTATAGCTTTACAACACATGTAAAATATACATATTTTTTATATGTTGAGTTATTTTTAAAAAAAATTGGGTGAAGAAACCCTTATTTTGATAGAGCTCCTTCTTCTTCCACACAAGATCCCTCCTCTCACGAATATCTTCCATGTCTGGCCTAGGTTTTAGTATATCACCCTCATATGGACTCTGATCGAGTCATAGTTCATGATGTTGGTTAACCACTGGTAATAAATTTGATCTGCTATCTTGTTTTCTTAGCTTCTCTCACCATCTTCTTTACTAGTTTGGTGCAAGATAATATGCCTTATTTTCAATTTATTTCTATATTCTTCCAATTTCTTATGTTCTATCTTATTTCATAGGTTGGAAATAGGAAAGTGGTTATCTACCAACCAATGATATATGTTCTAGTACTTTTACCTAAAATAATTGTTGTATTTTATCATGCACTATCGTGACATGTGATAGACTTCTTAGGTAACACCTCTCAAATGTTTAATAAATTTAATTTAATGATAACCCATGCTTAATATAGTCTTACCAACTCATTAATTAACATCATATGGTAACCACACCGATGCAAGCCACCCTGAAGGGAGTGCCTTCCTTAAAGTCCTATGATCCCTATGCCTTGAATTGTTTTAAACCACCTTTTGAGGTGTTTTAAATGGATGTTGAAATGTTTATACTGCTTGGCTTAAATGGTATGGGTTTATGTGATAGCTAAACCCATACCCCTTTTTTAAATCCAAGGATGATATAAGGGTATCGTTTTGAGGATGCATTGGATAAGCTCATTGAGCTTTATAATTTGAATTTTGTAAATGAATATAAATACATCGGGGCTGATATTTGGTTTCTTATATAGAATACCTTGGATGAGCTCACCATGTAGATGACTTATGTACATTACTCATGAGTTATACCTAGTTTTCTAGTGGATTTACTTGAGTGGGCTTGATGGGTAATGTTGTTATACAATGACATGAGATATACTTTGATCCATATCACTACACAAAAATAGTAGATTAGTAGTGGTTTTTTAGAGGGGTTATATACAACCCCTTCTAAATTTTTTAGTATTATTTTTTCATATTTGGTTTGATTTTAGAGGCAGTTATATCAAAACCGAAGCTAATTTAATAATTAGTGGTGATATATATTCGGTTGGATTTTAGAGGAGATATATATATATATAATATTAGTTTGAATATATATATATATACATATATATGATTTTTTAAAGGAAATAGTGGGGGTTCACAAACCCTCTAATTTAAGATATTAGAGGGGGTTCATGAATAGTTGATAATCCCTTACATTAGAGGGGGGTTTTGAACCCCCTCTAATTAATGATATTAGAGGGAGTTTTGAACCCCTCTAATTCAAGAAATTTGAAGGGGGTCATGAAATGGTGATAATCCATTTGATTAGAGGGGGGTTTTAAACCCACTCTAAATGTTTATTTATTTTTTAAAATAAATCTCATATAAATTTAAATTTTATAATATATATGTGTGTGTGCACATGTGTGTGTATATATATTTTACATAAACACATTATATAATTATATTTAAATACATTATAAACACATTTATATATAAGGACATTATATAAATACTTTCAATAAATAATTAGACATATAAAAAATGCATATATATATATATTAGTATACATAATATAAATGTAATTATAAATATATATATTCAAATTTATAAAATTTATATATGTTTTTATAAATACTATACATTTATATTATGATTTATATTATACATATATTATATTAAATACATTTTTATTGCATATTTTTTGGATAAATACATTTATATTATATTATATATAAAAATATATATAATATAGACAAAATTAAATATAAATAAATAAATAAATATTATATTATAAATATTTAATTATATATAAATTTATATATATTATAAAATTATTTTATATATATTTTAGTATCCCATATTAATTATAAATTAATTTTGTAAATATATTTATGTCATTTAATTATTTTTTATATATCTAATTATATGAATGTATTTAGTTTTTTGTGTATATATATATGATAAGTCTATTTATTGCATACTTTCTAAAGTATTTTAATGTATTGATTTATGTACTTAAAGGATAAATATTGCCAACTTTGGAATGTTTTGACTTGTTTTATGTTTTATGAAAGGAAATGATGAATATTTGAAAAAGGAATGAAAATAGGAAAAAAATGGAGATAAAAACACTTTATGCCACGAGTGAAGCGAAGCAGTGTGACATCGGAATTTTGAAGAAGATTAAAGCTAGAAAACTGGACAAAAAATGATTACATTTCATGTATTTTCAGTACACATCATGACTTCATAGGAGAGAAAGGCCACCACCAGCATAATTTGTGACAAAAATACACAATGGGAAAAAACGTTACACATCGTGAGTGTTGGTTACACATCGTGAATGGATTCAAAGATTCAAACTCGCGTGAAAGATTCACACAGATTCAAAATTATCAGAGGAAAAACTGGATCAATATTACATGACATGTAATCATTTTACATGATGTGTAATCACATTACATGTCGTGAAATAGGTTGTGCAGAACTCATCTAGTTCCTATAAATAGAGACCCTCAGTGCACTATTTTAAAGCACTTCTAGACAGAGCTCGATGAGGGACATCTACCGAATGAAGGCGCACCTGATTCCGCCACCACATTATTTAGGATTTTTATTTATTTATTTTTCTAAACTCACTCATGGTTAACATGAGCAGTTTATTTTTTTGTGTCAGTGCATGCGTGATGATGAGGAATTGATTGTACAATGTATTCTATATTTTAATGTAATTGATGTTGGGATTTTATATTTTTCTTCAATTCTCTCTCTTTCCTAATTTCTTCTTGCATTAAAATTATGAGAGGGGTTGAGGAACATGTTTTATTTATTTATTTCTCTTAGCATGATCATTGCCTAATTTGATTGAATTCATTTGTTTAATATGCAATCTAGGGATTAATCTTCCACCATGACCATTGGGTTTGACCTTACCATTTGTTTAAATAAGGTTTTGGGTTACCCATTCATTGAAATCTAAAGTAACTAATCATGAGAAAAGGAGAGATTTAAACGGAGAGTGTTTTACAAGACCATAGTACTTGCTAAGACCCAATTCCGATGACTGCATAATTATTAATTAATTATTTTATACCTTGTCAACCCATGAACTTGGATTCATTACTGTCCAACATCCATTTTATATTTTCTCCCCTCACATTCTCTACAAATCAATGCTCAGTAGTTTGGTTTTAATTTCTAAAAATTGAAATTAGTTTAGGTTTATCTTATTTAATTAATATTTTCTCTAATCCTGTCTTTGTGGGTTCGACATCAGACTTGCAATTCTTATAATACCCTTTAGTTTAATGTTTTGTCTCTTTCATGTTTTAAATTTCTAAATTCAGTAACCCGGTGGGAATTAACGACATATAATATAATATAAATGTATATAATCACATACATAAATATATAATATAAGTGTATTTAATATAATATATGTATAATATAAATCATAAAATATATAAATGTATAGATTTATAAAACCAGCATATAATTTTTATAGTTTAAAAAATAGGTGTAATAGTAATAATAATAATTAATAACATTATTGTTACACACATACGTACATATATACAAATATATAAAAATGATTGTATAAATATATATACTATAATTATATTATATCAATAAATATTATATAAATACATAAATACACATACACACAAATATAAATGTATTTACAAATATATGTATATATATATATTTATATATGTAAATATAATTATATATATATATTATATACACAGATAATATATATATATATATATATATATTATATAGATATATTATATCTTATCTAATATTTATGTATCTAATATTATATACATACATATATATATTATAGACAAATATATACATCATATATTATGCACAAATATATTATATATATATATATTATACACAATTATATATATATATATATAACAAAAATATATATTATATTTAAATATTATACACAAATATATCATATATAAATATTTATATATATTTAAATATTTGTTCAAATAATATATACTTGAATCACCATCCTAATATATAGAAATACAATAATGTGTAATTAATATATCCAAATTGGTTTGGCATAGGGGCAAGGTGGTCGACTGTATGTCTTGGCGGTCTGCGATTCGAAACTCAACCGTTAAATTTTACAAAGGGAACATCTAGGAATTGGAGGAGGGGGGTGTGTACCACATCTAGAACTGATGAGGGGAGGGGAGGGGTGGGGATGGGATGAGACGAGGGGGACAAGAGGGAAGGGGGTGGGGCGGGACAAGACTGTAACAATGAGGGCAGGCGGTATGAGAACCTAGGAACGTAAGGGAAGGGGGATGTGGGGGGGGTGGGGGGGGGGGGGGTGGGGTGGGACTATGTGGGAAGGGGGTGCTGCCTAATTTTTTAAAAAAGTTAGAGGTGGTTTTCATAACCACCTCTAATAAATGACATATTATTCAAATAACGGCAGTTTCTAACTACCTCTATTCTGGTAAATAGATTAGAGGCGATTAAAACACTCTATAATATGAGATTCCATGACAAAATTAAAGGGGGGTTTTTAACCCCCTCTAATCTAACCACTGCTAATTTTCCCATTACTTTACCAGCGGTTCTTCAAAACCGCCTTTAACAATAGTAGGTGGACACATTAGTGGAGGCTCCTTATAACTGCTGCTAATGTGTTTAGAGGGGGTTTTAACCCCTATAATCTAAAACATAACCCCCTCTAATCGAGTCTTTTTTTTTGTAGTTTATGTGGAATACTATTGATGGGATTAGAGGGTTAATCCATTAGACCATACTAAGAGTAATACTTGTGATTCCACTCATGGATATCCTTGGATGGACTCTTACCGTGATTGATGCTTATAGTGCTCCTCGAGTGATACTTGGGTTCCTCTTTATGGATCATCTTAGACGAGATCAAGATGCTTATTTATTAAGAACTAAGGATTATTATTTTAATTAAGAATAAAGGATTATTTTAATTAAGTCCTTGTATGCGACCTCAAAGCCAAAAAACATGATTGGGTTTAGTCCATGTTTACACTTGTGTCTATAGTGACCAAGTTATGCTTTCCATACATGTATTCCAGTATAATTATACATAATATACACACATATAATTTTATACTTTCAGTTGAATACTATATATGTATAGGTTGACCTTGGTTTAGATATATTCATCTTAGGCCAAAGCAGGTAGTATTAGTTGGGTATCCCATGTAGAACCCAGTTCGATGTAGTTTATTTATGTATTTCCTTAAATTAGTTTTACATACATACTAATCATTTTATATGCATAGAATAGATAGTTATAGACACCATTGGTGGTGGCCTAATGATTATATATCACACCCTATTCAGGCCACCCATAGTACCCAAATAGATCTTATTATTGTATGGATAGAAAAAGGGAAGCACCCAGATTTTGATGTTTTATTTTCAGTACTATAATAGAGTACAGGAGCAGAGGATCGATCCTATGCTTGTGATGTAATGACCCAAACTTTCATTAATGAAAATTACTCTTGATAAAATTTAATGTCTTATTATGTAACATGGTTATATAAAATATGAACTTCATTGGTTTTATGTTTTTAGATTTTAAAATACAGTTAAGAATTGTGACCATTGCTAATATAGCCATTGAATAGTGATCACATGATTAGTTTAAATATAGGGCTTTAACAAATCTAATTTACTTAGAGAAAGGAAGCGATGACCTCATCCAGTAGACTTTCCCCTTATGAAGCACATTTTTCAGAGCTCATAAAGGAGGTGGTTTCATTGGGCTTCACTCCTGACCAAGCCCATGTCAAGCTTCAACATGTTAAGCTCAAACAGAACCGTCTACGGGAGAAGTGGAAGTTGATAGACATTACCACCCGAGCGATGTTATTCAAGACACCCCAAGAGTATGTCACTATCGAACACCTTACCCTTCGATCTTATGTGGGTGTTATAAGCAGTTATGTAACAAGACCCTAGTACTAAGATTATGTACATTATTCTTGTATAGAGAATATACATTAATTTTATTATTGTTACTTTGTAAATAGTTTTTAAAATGCAAATAATTTTTTTAGTTAACATTCAAATAAGAAATCTATTTTGATGAATTAATGGATTTTTTAATTAAATAATATTTTAATAAATTATTATTAATATTATTAAATTATTTTTTATTAAATATAAATTATCGTATAATTTTATGAATGCAATTGTAATTTTTATTAAGGTTTGAAAGCTATTTTGTCAAAACCCATGAATTTTTGATAAATGTTGGTTTTTATTTTAAAAGTAAGAATTCACATATTTAGAAAATTATTTAGATAAAATGAATATTATTTTTGGAATCAGGATGTCGAAATTATCCAATGGTAAATTTTTCATAATTTTCTGAGGCAATCAATTTTTTAGGTAAAAATTAAATACCGTTTAAATATATAATGTGTTTTATGACATAATAATGGCTCAATAGTGCTGTAATAAAATACTATAAATGATATTTTCGGCCAATATATGTTTTATCCTTAAAATAATTTTATTTTAAATTTGTTTGATTAATTTTATGATGCCTTAGTAGACCCACCATGACTTATTAAACATTTTAGCTTTTTAAATATTTTCCTTGAGAGTGTGACTTACCTCCACATAAAAAACCCTATTATTTTAAGAAGTTCAGCTATTGGAATTATAAAATATTTTTTTCCAATCCCCTTTGGAAAAAACCGTGGGCAAAAACCATGGGCTAGTTTTTGGTTTTGATTATTTTAATGTGAGGTGTCCCAAACCTAAATAATAAAGAATTCCTTCTTCTTTCCTATATAAACCCACCCAATATCCCACTTAATCTTCACTCAAATCCATTTGGAGTACTTCCAACCCCTGAAATATTCTCTCTATAATCCTACCAGGGCACCCTAATCTCCCAAGAATCCTCTCTCAAGCCTCCACCAAGCCTTTGGGATCACACTTCCAAGTAAGGGATTCATACCTTTCTCTTTTTATCCAAGTTTCTTAATATTGTTATGCCATTTTATTTTTAATTATAAATGTTGGGGTATGAATTTTTACCTCCCCATAATTCCCTTCTTATGTTTTAATGATGGGAGACCCCTTTCTCTCTCATTAATTCCTTCCATGTACACCCGTTACTATGCCAAAATTCTATAAGGAATTTTCTCTCTCCTCATTTACATTCAAGAAATTATTTTGTATTATGAATATAAATTCAATTACATATGTTGGGAAATGTATCTATATGAACATAATTAATTTCAATTTAATTTACATATTATGAGACACCCCTTTTTCTCTCATCAACCATTTTTATGAATTCTTACGTCACATCGTTACGCTGCTGAAATTGCATTGATTTTCCCAGACAATTTCATTGTGTAGTGAATACCATACCCATTTCTCTATCAGGGGTATTAAACTTTATGAACATTTAATTATTGATTATAAAGATTCTTGTATTTATTATACATTCCTTTATCGTAGAATAAATTATCATGATTTACTCCAGGTTGTATGATCCATGTGACACACTTATGCATGAAATGAAATGTTTAAGAAGGATGTGTCCTGATAGTGCTCTAATGCATTGGGTAAAGTATAGTATCATAAAACGTCATGTGAAATGAGTGTTGAATCATTCTAATTAAAGTGAAATGAGGGTTTACTCGTTCTTCATGTGCAATGAGGGTTTACTCATGCTCCATGTACAATAAGCCTTGGCTCATGCTAATTCCATGTTAAGTGTTGTTTCCACATCTCCATGTTATTATTTTCATGCTTTAGCATGCCTTTAAGTTCATGTTTCTCTTGTGCTCCATTGATATTACTATTTTCTAACATGTATTGTATTCCTCATGTTATTCCATGTTTATTCCCTTACTGGGCTTTATAGCTCCCCCTTTTCTTATGCATGTCCTCAGGTTATCCCATGCAATGCTAAGTACGAGGGAATATAGTGGTCATGTAAAGGTAGTTTTCAATAAAGATTTTGTGTTTCATGTTTTAAGTTGTTATGTAATGTTCCTAATCCCCAAATACACTATAACTCTCAATCTTCCATGTTTTATCAAGTTAAAAGTTTATGTAATAAATTATGTTTAAGTGTGTAATAAAAGTAAGGATGTTATAGTTGGTATCAGAGGATAGGTTTAGTTATTTGTGGGACTAAGATGAAAAAACCCTAGTAATTCCTTAGAGACAAGACTAAGTATAATAAAAACATCCCTAAGATTTGGTGAGTATTGAGTAAGTGGTTTATCAAGACAATACATCCCTATCTGGATACAAGTAGGTAGAGGCAGCTTTGGAACAGATTTACCTAGGAGTAAAAAATATGGAAAGGAGTTTCGGGTCTGACCTGGGGTATCCTAGTATATGACAATGGGCCTTGCTGCACTCTTGGTTACGACACACCCGAGGGATATGCTTTGGTAAATTTACAAGCTTAGTATGAACCATTATTATGGGAATTAAAAAAATGCCTCTAAGAATACATGTTAGAAAGTAGATCATGGATAACATAGATTGAAGCTTATAGATTTGTATGTTAAGAAAATAAAAGTTATTTATAAATCATCAATTTTTGTCCTTGGATTACCCTTTATGTGTTTAATAGTTTAAAAAACATCTTCCCTAAGTTTTTTTGGATGATTTAAATGAGTAGAACCAGAATAAAAAAGTGAAAGGTAGGGTTATCATCTACAGTTCCGCACATTCTTTTATATCCCAAAAGTTTAGTAGAACAATCCAAACACCACAAAAAATCATGGAAGTGATGATTTTGGTGAGTATTACAAATGGAATAATAATTGAATCCCATGAATATAACTCGTCCCCAGTCATAATTTGTGGATTGAACTTCCTGGAGAACCTCGTTATACCCCCTCTGGTGGAATTTGATTCAATTATTAGCATGGATTGGATTCCCATATATAGAGCCAACATAAATTTTCATGAGAGGGAAATTACTCTCCATGTGGAGAACCGACCACCGATTCTGTATAAGTGCGAGGAGGACGAATCTTCTTTAGTTCCATCATCTCAAGCATGGATATTACAGCCCTATGAACATGCGTATCTGGCTCAAATGATTGAGTCTAATAAGGCAACCATTTTTTAAGACATTCCTACTATGAGGGAATTCTCTAATGTGTTTCCTGAGGAATTTCCTAGTTTTCCTCCTATAAGAGATGTTGAATTCTCAATTGACCTTATATCTGGGGCATTTCCAATATCCAAGACTCCATATAGAATGAATGTTGTGGAGCTTGAGGAGATGAAGAAATAACTACAGGAGAATCTAGATAAAGGGTTTATACACCCAAGTGTTTCACCATGGGATGTACCAGTCCTCTTCATCAATAATAAGTATGGGTCAATTCTCCATTGTATCGATTATCATGAACTTAACAAAATCATGATAAATAACAAGTATTATCTTCCAGTAATTGATGGATTATTTTATTAGCTTCATGAAGCACAATACATCTCCAAGGTATATTTGCGGTCAAGATATTATCAAGTAAGGGTGAAGAAGGAAGATATACCCAAGACTGGTTTTCATACAAGATATGGGAACTATGAGTTCATAGTAATGCCTTTCGGACTAACTAATTCTCCAACAATCTTTATGGACTTGATGAATATAGTCTTTAGGGATTCCCTCGAAAATTGTTTGGTTGTATTTATAGATGATATTCTAATATACTCCAAAAACAAGGAGGATCATGAGGAGTATCTATGAACAGTACTAGACAACTTGAGAGAGGATAAGCTCTATGAAAAGTACAACAAGTGTGAGATATGGTTAAAGGAGGTCTCATTCTTGGTCCATATCATCACAAGCAATGGGATATCTGTGGGTCCCTCGAAGATAGCTGTAATAGAGGGGTAGATGAGGCCAATATCAGTAATGGATATCCGTAGCTTCTCAGGGTTAGCTAGATATTATCAATGATTTGTGAGAATTTTATTAGGATTTTACAACCCTCTTACCAAGCTAAATTGGAAGGGAGTCAAGTTTTCTTGAATTGATGAATGTAAAGAAAGCTTCAAGGATTTGAAAAGGATGCTTATCTCTGTTCCTGTGTTTAAATTACCCACAAGTGGAGAACTTTTTGTGGTATTCAGTGATGCTTCAAAAAGGGGTCTGGGCTGTGTGTTGATGAAAAATGACAAAGTCATTGTCTATGCATCAAGGCAATTGAAAGTTCATGAGCATAATTATCCAACACATGATCTGGAGTTGGCTTCGGTGATTTTTGCTTTAAAAATTTGGCGGCATTATCTCTTTGGGGAGAAGGGTAAAATATATACAGAACAAAAAAGCCTCAAGTATAAATTCAAACAGAAAGAGTTGAACATGCTCCAACGAAGATGTTTAAAACTGATTAAAGACTATAACTAATCAATCCATTACCACCCTAGGAAAGGAAACAAGGTGGTATATGCTCTAAGTAGAAAGGACCCAGTGATTCTATAATTAATGGGAAATGGGAAGTATCCAATCTTCTTAGATTTTATGAAGATAGACATAGGAATCATAAAGAAGGTAACATCATCAATCCTTTCACAAATGATTGGTCAATTGTATCTTTTGGAAAAGTTAAAGGATGATCAAAAGGATGATGTGGGAATTTAGAATAAAGTGAAAGATATCAGAAAAGGTAATTCCTCAGAGTTCAATGTTAATGAATAAGGAATTGTGAGATTTGGTAAAAGAATATGTGTTCCATAAAGTATGAAGTTGAAGAAGGAACATTTTGATGATGCACATAGTTCAAATTTATCTATTCACTCAGGAAACACAAAGACATATTGAGATCCCGGAGATCATTATTGGTGGGATAATATGAAGAAGTATATTGTTGAGTATACATCAAAGTGCCTGGTGTTCCAGAAAGTGAAGTAAGAGAAGAAAATGTCTAAGGGAATGATGAAACCATTGCCCATACCATCATGGAAATGGGAGAACATCACTATGGACATTGTCACTAGGCTTCTAAAAAATCCAAATCCAACAATGCAATCTGAGTTGTAGTGGATCATCTTACAAAGTCTGCACACTTCATTGCAATTCAGGAGGATTTCTCATTGGTTCAACTGGCATGGATATACATCAGAGATGTGGTAAGGCTACATGGGGTACCACTATCAATTATATCTGATTGAGATCCAAGATTCACCTATAAGTTTTAGAAGAGTCTTCAACATGCTCTAGATACTGAGCTGAACTTCAGTATAGCTTATCTCATCAAACTAATGGCCAATACAAGTAGACTATCCAATCACTTTAGGACATGTTGAGGGCATGATCAATGGATTTCAAAGGAAGATGGGATCAACATCTTCCTCTTTTTGAGTTCTCTTATAATAATAGTTTCCACTCGAGCATCTGAATGACACCTTATGAAGCCCTGTATGGGAAGAGCTACAGAACACTGACATGTTGGGATGAAGTCGGTGAGCGTAAGCAGCTGGGACCAGAAATGGTGGAGAAGGTGAAAACCATTTAGTATCATATCAAGATTTCCCAGAGTCGACATAAGAGTTATACAGATAAAAATTTATGACACCTTGAGTTTAAAGTTGGAGACATGGTATTTCTATGCATATGTCAGTGGAATAAGGTCATGAGGTTTGGAAAGAAAGAGATGTTAAGTACTAGGTACATCGACCCCTTCGAGATTCTTGATCGTGTCGGGGTTGTGGCCTATCGACTAGCACTTCCACATACCCTGGCCAAAGTGAATGATGTATTTCATGTACCCCTCTTAAGGAAGTACACACCAAACCCTTCACTTGTACTCTCTTTAGAGATAGTACATTTAGAGGATGATCTTTCTTACGAGGAGCAACCAGTGAAGATCTTAGATCATAGAGAAAAATTTATACAAAATAAGACAATGCCCCTCTTCAAGGTGTTATGGAAAAACCAAAAGTTTGAGGAAGCGATGTGGGAGTCATAGGAAGTGATGAGTAAGAGTTACCCACATCTGTTTTAGTGTGGGAAAATTAAATTTCGAGGGTGAAATTTCTTTAGGGGGGAAGATTGTAACGACCCAAACTTTCATTAATGAAAAATACTCTTGATCTAATTAAATGTATTATTATGTAAAATGGTTATATAAAAAAATGTGAACTTCATTAGTTTAATGTTTTTGGATTTTAAAATATCATCAATAATTGTGACCATTGCTAATATATCCATTGAATAGTGATCACATGGTTAGTATAAATATAAGGCTTTAACGAATCCAATTTACTTAAACAAAGGAAGCAATGACCTCATCCAGTAGACTTGCCCCATATGAAGCCCATTTGTTGGAGCTTGTAAAGGAGGTGGCATCATTGGGCTTCAATATTGACCAAACCCAAGACGATATTCAACATTTCTGAATCTTGAACGAAACTGTCTACGGGAGAAGTAGAAGTTGATAGAGATTACCACCCGGGCGATGTTATCCGAGCCACCCCAAGAGTCTATCACCATCACATACCTTAACCTTCAGTCTTATGAGGGTGTTATATGGGGTTATGTAAAAATACCATAGTACTAATATTATGTACATTATTCTTGTATAGATAATATACATTCATTTTATTATTGTTACTTTTTAAATAGTTTTTAAAGCGCAAATAGTATTTTTAGTTAATATTAAACTAAAATCTATTTTGATGAATTAATGGAATTTTTAATTAAATAATATTTTAATAAAATATTATTATTATTATTATTAAATTAATTTTTATTAAATATAAATTATTGTATAATTTTATGAATGCAATTATAATTTTTATTAAGGTTTGAAAGCTGTTTTTTTCAAGACCCATGAATTTTCGATAAATGTTGGTTTTTATTTTAAAAGTAAAAATTCACATATTTAGAAAATTATTTAGATATAATAAATATTATTTTTTGAATCAGGATATTAATATTATCCAATAGTTAATTTTTCATAATTTTCTCAGACAGAAATTTTTTTGGGTAAAAATTAAATACCATTTAAATATATATTGTGTTTTATTACAAATAATGACCAAATAATGATGTAATAAAATACTATAAATAATATTTTCAGCAAATATATGTTTTATCCTTAAAATAATGTGATTTTAGATTTGTTTGATTAATTTTATGATGCCTTAGTGGACCCTTCATGACTTATAAAACATTTTAGATTTTAAATTGTTTTCCTCGAGAGTGTGACTCACCTCCACATAAGCAACCCTATTAGTTTAAGAAGTTAGGCCATTGGAATTATAAAATATTTTTTTCCAATCCCCTTTTTCAAAAATCATGGGCAAAAACCATGGACTAGTTTTTTGTTTTTATTAGTTTAATGTGAGGTTTCTCAAACCTAAATAATAAACAATTCCTTCTTCATTGCTATATAAACCCACCCAAGATCCCACTTATTATTCACTAAAATCCCTTTGGAGTTCATCCAAACCCTGCCCTCCTCTCTCTATAATCCTCCAAAGGAGCCCCAATCTCCCAATAATCCTCTCTCAAGACTCTCCCAAGCCTTTGGGATCACACTTCCAAGTAAGGTATTCTTACCTTTCTCTTTTTATCCAAGTTTCTTAATATTGTTATACCCTTTTATTTTCAATTATAAATATTGGGGTATGATTTAGAACCTCCCCCATACTACCCTATTTATGTTTTAATTATGGGATACCCTTTTCTCTCTCATTAATTCCTTCCATGTACACTCGTTACTATGCCGAAATTTTGTAAGGAATTTTCTCTCTCCTCATTTACATTCAAGAAATTCCTTTGTATTATGAATCTAAATTCCATTACATATGTTGGGACATGTATCTATATGACCCCATTACTGTCCATTTAATTTAAATATGATGAGACACCTCTTTCTATCTCATCAACCATTTTTATAAATTCTTATGTCACGTCGTTACGTTGCTGAAATTGCACCGATTTTCTAAGACAATGTCACTATGTAGTGAATACTATGCCCATTTCTCTATCGAGGGTATTCAACTTTATTCACATTTACTTATTGATTATAAAAATTCATGTATGTATTCCAAATCCCTTTATAATGGAATAAATTGTGCTGATTGACTCCATGTTGTATGATCTATGTGGCACACTTATGCATGAAATGAAATGTTTAAAAAGGGTGTGCCCTGATAGTGCTTAAATGAATTAGGTAAAGTATAGTATCATGATACGTCATGTGCAATGAGTGTTGACTCATTCTAATTCAAGTGAAATGAGAGTTTACTCATGCTTCACATGTAATGAGGGTTTACTAATGCTCGATTTGCAATGAGGGTTTACTCGTGCTTCATGTGAAATGAGGGTTTACTCATGCTCTATGTGCAATAAGCCTTGACTCATGCTAATTACATGTTAAGTGTTGTTACCACATATCCATGTTTTAATTTTCATGCTTTATCATGACTTTATGTTCATGTTTCTCTTGTGCTCCATTGATATTCATATTGTCTAACATGTATTGTATTCCTCATGTTATTCCATGTTTATTCCCTTACTGGGCTTTATAGCTAACCCTTTTCTTATACATGTCCTCGGGGTATCCCATGCAATGCTAAGTACGAGGGAATTTAGTGGTCATGCAAAGGAAGTTTTGAATCAAGATGTTGTGTTTCATGTTTTATGTTTTTATGTAATGTTCCTAAGCCCCAAATACACTAGAACCATCCATCTTTCATGTTGTATCAAGTGAATAGTTTATGTAATAAATCATGTTTAAGTGTGTAATAAAAGCAGAGTTGTTATACATGATGCTAGTGGAGGAATATTTTGATCTTTTTATCTTTTGATCAACATTTTTTACATTCTTGTACCATTGTATCCTATGTAATTCTATTTTTTATAGCATCATGACATGATCACCATTTTCACTTCCCCTATTGATTTAGCATCCTCCTATTGTTTATTATCTGAATGATTTATTATTTTGTCACTTGTTATTTATTATTTTTTATGATAATTTTCATTATTATTTACCACTATGCTACTAAAGAGGAAATAGTCTCTCCACAAACACACCCTAGACCCTTGCTGCTAGTCGGAAGACTCTGGTGTATGAGGAGGTGCGCTTGAGGTCATCTGGCCAACCAGATCGGGGCACCTCTTACTGGATTTCGGGTTGGGATAATATAAACTGGTATTAGAGGAATATTTTTGCTTATGTATTACTATTTGGGTATTATAATGTATACTATGAATGTGTCAGAATTTGGTAATGATCCTGATCATGGGAGTAGCTAACACACATACAGGGAAACCCAAATTACTTGGGATTGGATATTTTTGTTTTGATTTGTTCCTATTAAAGTTATTCTGATTTCCCCATTGGGTGACACACATGTCTTGTGAAGTTTTTTTAATGATATTATTATTATAGAATTATTTTTAATTGTCTTTGTATGACAACGAGGTATCATTTCTTGGATCATTATAGGGACTTTGAGGATTCATTTGTCATGCAATATGATATGTCATATTTATATTATTGTGTGCTATATTGTATGTGATTGTTGTGAGTAAATTAATATATATATATATATGTGTGTGTGTGTGTCTAAATGTTCTAATGATTATTTTAGGGATAAAATAACTAGATTAATTAAAATATATGAAATAATCTAAGTGGTGTTTTTTCCATATAGATTGATGATGCCACCTTAATTAAAAAATTATAACATTTTTGTGTCATGGACCACAGGTTCCATGGGCTAAAATGTTATATGATTTTGATTACATGAATTCAAATTTTAATTTATAATCATTTAATTATATAATTTTGGAACGGTAATTCATTTGATCAAATCATTTTACATGACCTGTGTAACACCCAAAGATTTTAGAAGAAGAAAATTATGTTTGATAGCATAAACGACACACAATACTGAGCTTAGATGAGATTGTAATGCCCCGAGTCTTTATGATATATTTATTTGTTAAGAAATATTAATTTCTTTAATAGATTTTGGTACATGTAACCCTAATATTTTTATGTTCGATAACATACTCAACATGCAACATCGAGCTTAAATGACCCATTATATATATACCCATTATAACATAGGTTTTAAATTGGAGGGAATGAATAGTATTAAATAAATTATGATATATATATATATATTAATTAATATATATTATTGATTTTTTTTTGTAAATAATCAATCAAATTTTAGTAAGGTGATTTTAATATTTAAAAACATGTTTTCTTCAAAAACAATTTTAATTGCTTTCCATGAAAAAAATATTATAATTTTTTTTCAGAAATTTTATAATTTTTATTTGATAAATTCAACATTTTTTTGGAATTAGAATATCAAAATTGACTCTGGGTGTAATTTTGGGGTTTTTCTAAAAATATTGATTTTTCAGTGAATAGTAAAAAATTCAGATTTTTCATAAAGCTATAATTTATTTTTTTAGAAATTAAGCGATTTAAATTAAAAAATATATTTTCAAGTAACATAAGTATTAATTATTAATTTTTAATCTAATTATTTTATTTTGAGTCAACTTTATATTGGATTATACTATAAGTTTATTTTTGAGTTTAGAAAAGTGCTTTTTTTCTTTTGAAAACTATTTTAAAGTGCAAAATGTTTCTCCATGTTAATTAATTAAAATAATCACTAATGAAGAATGTTTTAATTAAATTTATATATTATATATTATTATATTTTAATTGTTATTCATAACATTATTATTAATAGATATAGAGTCGATATAAAATCATTTTATAGTTGATAAAAAAATATACTTCTCAAAAACTGTTTTTTTGTCTCCTCTACGTGTTTTGTTTTAAATATAATTTCATTCACTTTTATAAAATTTGTTTTTAAAATTTTTTTTTTTGAAAAAATAATATCAAAATTATATTAGGGTTAATTTTTAATAATTTTTTGAAAAGATTAATTCTTTGATGAATAGTGGAAAATACTAAATTTTAATTGAATGCCGTCTTTTTATTTAAATTATTTATAATGATAACATATATTTTAAATTGGTTTTAATGTAAAATTATTTCAATTATATATCTATTAATCTAATTTAGGTACTTGGAATCAATTTTATATTGATATTGGATATAAAAACTTCGTAAAATTTTGAACATTTTCTCTTTAAAAATCCTCTTTCTTGTCCCGTCCAAATGATTAATATTATATTAAAAATTTAAAATTATATGAAATGAATTTGATAAAATAGATTAAATATTTTTAATAATAAAAATTTATAATGTCTAATAATATCAACTTAATTTTTGACCAAAATGAATAGTGAAAATGATAAAAATTAATTACCACTGTTAAGGTAAAAATGGATTTACTGTGGGTTAATATAAGAAGATAAGGGTTTAAAATAACCTATAAAATTGTTAAAAACCCACTATATTTCCATATTTAGACCTAAAATCTTCTAGGTTCGATAATGGACCATTTTTAGGCTTTTTTCATGATACAAACATGAGTTTGATTGAATCTTTTCAAAAAATTACTAGTATGTCACTCACCACACTTTTAAAAGGTCACCCCATATTCTCTCTTATTCACTCATTAAAAACTCTTTGATTCATAGAATACATTTACAAATCAATTACCAAATTACCTATACTAATCCTAGAAGCCTTATTGTGGGATGAAATCTAACTTAGAAAGGCCTTTGTGAATACCTAAGGATGATACCTGAGAAAGAGGTAATGTTGTTCAATGATTGTCTTCATTTTATTTCATTATCCACCTCCTTAAATTATTATTAAACCATAATGATATAATAAATTCAGTATCTCTCATATAATATGATGTTTTAATAATATTTAAATTACCTACAACCATCTCCTCTTCCATCAAATGATTTGTAAAATCATCGTTCATGTGTATGGTGGCCTACCGGCTCACAGACTAATGTCATTCGTTTTTCCATTACCACCATTCAAGGTTGGGTATGATGATAGATATAAAGCATATATATATATATGATATTTATAACATATTTATACCTATAGATTCATTATATAATATACACCTTTTTATTTTCCATTCCATAGTGGATACGATAACATCACTCGTGTGTATAAAGGAAAACCACCTCGGGAAGCGATATGATTCATCTTTCACTAACCATTCCCATTGAATGTAATAAGGTTAAAGTTAATAATATTATGTGATATAAATTAAATACTTCTAATATTCAAGAAATATTTATCATTCTAAAAATATAATATTCTTTTCTACCTCTTCACTTACTTATAGATGATAACTTCTTTCATGTACCTATGGACTACCGCCTTCGTGAAGCGACGTGACTCTCTTTTCATCACCACATCACATTGAGTACATATATAAGTATTTATAAAGAATTAATACAATATATATGATATTATTATCTTTCTAAAAAGATAAAATATTACTTACCTCCTTTCCATGATGATCGTTGAAAAAATGGAAATGTTACTCATTCATACGTATGACCTACTATCTCCATGATCGTAATATACATCATTTTTTATAACCATATTTCATGATTGAATTTAAAATTATAATTTATGTAAAAATATAATAATTATATCATGATTATTATTTTTTAGGCTATGAAACTATATAATATTCAAAATAATTGGATATTTTGTAACAAATCCCTAATGAGAAAAAAAATACAATTAACCCATGAAACAATGAAAATAATGAAAGATTATTAATGAACGGTTGATAAGTTGTTATAAAAGGGTAATATAAGATATTATAAATATTAATATGGTTATGTAGTAAGTTTATAACATGTTTAAAACCACTATACTAGAGGTTAAATCACCTTTAACCAAAAGTAAGTGTGAGGTAAGGGATTTATAGTCTCTCTTTTATTTATGGGAGACATATGAAAATTGACCACTCATTTATTTTGTGTGGTGTATATAATTCCCCATTGACATGTTATATCATGAATCAAATTATTTTCATGATATTTAAAGTTTCATTTTTATTATTATTTATTGGGTATTATGATTTAAAAGATTACTAAAGTGGTAAGATATTTCTTTCTCAATTTTCTATCTTTGAGACTTATGTCATGTTATGAACATATCATATTTTACGAGGTGAATATAAATACCATTTGACATGTAATATCATGAATTTATTTATTCCCATGATATTATATGTATCCTTTAATGTCATCCTTTCATGGGTCTTAGGATTCAATGTTACCAAATTAGTAATAGTTTTATGTTACAATCTCATTGTTTATCGGGATTGCTTATGATTAAGTATCAACTGATGAAATATTATGATATACATCTCGATAATTCTCATTAATTTTCTTCTACTCTGGTTTTAAATGATATTTTAAAGTATTAGTACCATTTTTCCATTCTTTGGATCTTATAATAATTAGACTTTTTTTAAGAAAAACTGTCATTATTTCTCTCTCTAGTCGAAACCCCCTTTTCTCCCAAAATCACGTTTTCTAAAATATTTATATAAAACTTCAAATGAGTTATTAAAGATATTTTTACCAATATTTTACTTTAAAAAAAAATGTTTTATAAGGAATACTCATGTCGTTTTCCAAATAATACATATTTTTATTTTACAAAAAATGTTAAAGGAATCATTGTTTTATCAAGTTTGGCACGAATGTAATTTTTCATCATCAAGATTATTATTTTCTTTGAAGCTTCCATTATATTTTTTAAAAGTTATTTTAAAATAAAAGGATTTTCAAAATGTTTTAAATCTTATTTTTCAAAATTAAAAGGATATTTTCCTCAAGAAAATTTTTAAATGATTTTTAAATATTATTTTATATGTTTTTAATGTTGTTTGAAATGAAAAGGATATTCATAATATTTTGTGATTTTTTTGTTTTTAAAAAGTGATTTAAAAAATGAAAAGGTTATTTTCTAAAAATATAGTTAGTGATGTTTTAATGGTATTTTCATTCATTAACATCAATAACCCTTTTTGTTACATATTCTATAATTGGGATATTTAGTAATAATAACACCCTCATTATTTCTATGGATAGATTAAAATTGTTTCGAAGAGATTGTTATAGAACCCATTTATTTTCCAAGGGTTAATCACATTTCAAGGAAAATGTTTTGGAACCTTTTTATTTTCTATGGGTTAATCACGTTTCAAGGAGATTATTATGGAACTTATTTTTTTCATGGGATAATCATGTTTCAATCAGATTAACCTGAAGCCCATTTCTTTTACATGGATCAATCAAGTTATAAAATGAAAAATGATTGTTTTTTATGATTTTTATGATGTAATTAAAGCTTTATATACTTTATTCATGTTGTGGTTCTTATACATATTATATAATGGGGTGGCCTAGATAGAATTAGGGGGCCTGTTATAACTTATATGATGGAAAAGTCCAGATAGAACCGAGTGAGCCCATTACAGCTTATATGATGGGGCAACCCAAATAGTGTCAGGTGATCCCATAATAGCTTAAACATCGGGTGTACCCAGATAGCAGTCCAATGCATTGGGTAATGATTATATCATCAATATAATTATGTTATAAGTCATCCGTATGGTTATTCCAATTGTAAGGATTTTTTAAGAGTGATATAATGATATTGTTCTAAGATACCAACATGTTTTATCTATTCTTTCCTTGAGTTTATAATGTTTCATTTAATAAATATTGATATCACATGGATCATGATTATTGATTAGTATGAATCTTCACTTTCTTAAATCCTTAATCTATTTTCATGATTAATGATTTTAGAATTGATGGGTATGAATTATTTTATGATTCACTCATGAACTTTGATTATTTCACCATAACCTTCTGAACTACATATGTTCATTGATAACTTTAAAACTTTAATTATTTTATTTACTCTTACTAAGAATTTTATGTCACCCTTATTATATTTCCTTTTCCCTAGGTTATCAAGAAATTATATTTAATAATTTATGTCTATAAGGAATTTCATATGGATGATGATGATGACTTAACATGAAATAAGAAAAGCGAGGTTATGTCGGAGAAATGATCATTTAACTATATGGGTATTGCTTATGTAGGTTTTGACCAAATTTTCTAAAAATATAAACCTAAATGTTCCTTGATAATGTAAGTTATCTAATTTTTATTTTTGACGTTGTAAGGTTTGGATGGAAAAAATTGGGTCACAATTATTAGTATAGATGTCAGAAATATAAAGTTTATGATTTCGGCACTAGATCTGGGAGTGCAAGTTCTGAGATATTATAGTTGGTATCAAAGAAAATGTTTAGATAACTTTGGAGATTATGATGTTATCAAGTGAAGTTATCTTAAGATTCATGGATACCATCATAGGTTTATAAGATTATGTATGATCATAAGTTCAAATTCATAGACAACCCTTTTGAGGTTTAAAGTGATGAGATCTTAATGTGATTAATGAAACTTTAGGAGATATTTTATTAGGTTTAATTATATTCAAATCTTTGATTTAACATGAGTTATCTCTTCAATGATAGTTAATTTGGAAAACCCATGATGGTACACATAGATCAGGGTGTGGGTCCCTCATTTCTTGTGTAGGGAGGATTAGAAACCCCCCAATACACACCCTATGGCATGCATATTCTATATGTGGAGTGTAACCATCTCATCATTGATCATATATGAAACATGGGTCCTCCAACCTTTGGGGGTCAACACCCCCTTGATAATATCATGCCACTGGTGAGGCACGACCCCCCCATATTGAGTGAGGTTTACATTGGGAAAATAGCACTTGGATGTTCAAATAGACTCATCATCCATAGTTGGATATATATATATATATCCCCTCTATCTTCATTCTGTTTCTTCTATGATCATATCTATTATTGGGTTTCCTTTCCCCTCTATCATGTGGGTTGAGCCTACTATTTAATTCTTTTGCTTACCCATTGGTTTTTTAAGCATCACACTGGGTATTTGTATACTCATCCCTACATAAGATTTTCTCACTTATTTCATGTATTATGAAAATTTTGGGTAGATAGATGGTGACTTTGGTGGGCCTGGTGTTTGTAGAGATTAATAGTACTCAGTGACAGTGGTTGTAAGTGGTGGTCTGTATCATAGTTCATGTGTATGACTATCCTCCTCATCGGTTGTTAGTTTAGGGCTCCCCTTATTTTGGGATGGAAATATATCTCGACCCTTTCATAATTTGGTTATATTTATGTTGTTTCACTTTTTTTTTGTTTTAGAGGTTATCACATGTATTTCTTTCATCTTTGGTTAGTATGATCCTATTTACCCTACATGGTTGTGATTTACTTAGATGTGTGTGTGTGTGTGTGTGTGCGTATACATATTATTTAGCCTAAGGCCTCCCATATGTGTGATATTATTACTTGGTGCTGGGTGTCATCCCCTGACCTATTGGTGATCGGCTTGGGGTGTTGATGATGGATTACTGTCAGTTTAAGTGGGACCTTGGTGTGTTGGGTCATGAGAGAGAGGTATTGGAGCAATATATACTTAGGACGATGTTTGGAGATATGTTTTTTTATAATGATTTGGATTGGGACTTAGGGGAATATTGTTAAGGTATATATAGTTTGGATTTTAATCTAGGGAAACTAGTGATGGAGTGGAGGTTAACATATCCATACACTTGGACTTTGATAACCTTTTTTCAACTAAACATATGGAGAAACTAGTTATAGGGAAGAAAATTGTAAATTTAAGAGATAGGAATTGGTCTTTGACTTCCATGTCTATCTTGAATCAGCTCCATGGATTGCTCACATCACTGTGGTATGTCATGTCAACATTCAGTATACCATCATGATGGAAGCCTGTTATGATACTGAGATAGGCTCATAATGATAAATAGTTGAGTGATGAGGCTTTAGTGTAGGGGCATGTTCACATGGTATTCCCACCATGAGAGAAAAGTTCATTGTTTCCAATAGATGAGAGGTGCATGGATCCACCTATAGTAGCTCAAGTTGATGTTTGGCTAGAAGTTGAGCAGTTGATATTTCCATTGCACCAAGATGATGTTGCATGTAGGTTAAATTTCCTACATGAATTTCATTGGTAGAGACTTGATTTGGCCTTAATGTCATGTGTTTTTTCACATTGAGTTTTGTGGATTTAGAGTATATTTAATGATGTTTTGTGATTTTATTTGGTTAATTAGGGTGTTTTGTTCATTTGGTTGTTTAATTGATAAATTAATGGATTTAATGCTAAATTTATTTTTATTATGTTTAAATTATTTATTGTGTTGGGTTTTATTTTTATTATATTATTTTGAACCTACTCTTAAAATATTAACATTAAATTTCATTATTTAACTTTGCAATCTATTAATTTAATTTATATTTTCTTTTCTTTATATTAGTTTTTAATTAATCAATTAGTTATTAAAACATTAAATTAATTATTAATATTAATTTTACTGTAATAATTAGCATCAGTAATGTATAGTTTAATTATTTTTTAATTTTTATCACCATCTGATTTTAATTAATTAATTATTAATTTTTTATAAATTGAATATATTCAATTTTTTAATTGACCAGATTGTCGAACAAGGTCAAGCTGATGTATGCTATTGAAGTCTGCTATATCCTGAGCCAAAGCTGGTTTCAATAAAAATTGAACATCAAAAACCTTCTTACTCATTCAGAGATTCAATTTAGAAGGGGATTGTCTTCGATATAGATCCATTGAAGGGTCAAAGGCCAAGGATACTCGGTAGAGAATCAAGCTCTCTAAGGTTGAATTCCATTTTTTAAAATGACGACACCTTTCTTATTTTAAAGAAGATGACCGATTTTTGAAGCCGACGGATCGAGGCCGAGCTTGCATGGCCAGAGTGGGGTTCTTATTTTGATTAGAAGCTTCAAGGAGATTGAGTTATCAAAAATAAATCTTCTGAGTTGAGTTAGGATGAATCTTGGGTTTAGAGAAATTATGAAGCTCTGTTTTGTTTATTTGAAGCTGGTGGTGTTTTTGATTAATGAACGAGGTTTGTGTTGTGGGGGAGGGTCACTGTGTTAGAAGCAGTCCTCATGTGTTTTAGTTAATTAAAATGTGAAATAAAAAACAATTTTTATTTATGGTTTATTTGTATAAAAACTAACAACATAAAACATAAGTTCATATTGCAACTTACCAACCATAAATATTCAAATGAATTTACAACAGTGTAAAAAATTCACACACAAAAAATATAAACTGTATATGGTGACAATTACATCAACTAAAAAGATTGAAATATTTCTCATTACAATAGAACACAAAATCAGTACACATTGATTCAATAAAATAAAACCATAAGAATGAGAAATAAATTCAATATTCAAGATACATTTCTATAATAATCAAATTCTACAAGAAAAAATCACGATTGTATTAGCGAACGAAGAACTTGATTTGGGGAACACAATAGCCCCAAAAAACTTCTATTAAAAAAATTTGAATTCAAAATCCAAATTGAATTTAAATTCAAGAAGTAGCGATGTTCAAAAATTATATGTCAAATAAATAAGAAAAATAAAATAGTAAAAGGGACACAGAGGATTTACGTACTTTGGAAACTTGGCCTACGTGTATGGGGTAGAATCACCATTGGGTTTTTTTTCACTATGAAAAATAAAGTGGAGTACAGGGAAACAAACAGATGACTGCAGTAGCCCACACAATCATAAAAAAATAGTAAGTAAAAAACTATAATAGAACCGAATCCCCCTTTACCAGGGTCTGGTTTCACCTTATTAATGAAGAAGCTTTTCGTAGGGCATTGAAATCATCATTTCTGAATCTAGCAGATCCGATCAACCATGATCAATGTTTTTGTATAGGTTCGTAACCATGAACCGGTTCCTCTATGCTCATTCATGTCTCTGTCTAGGTCCAAGAACAAGAACAATTATCCTCGCACCACACTGATCTCCAAGACTGGTGCTGCTATAGAAAATCCTCGCTGCTGTCCAGGACCGGTGCTCTAAGAAAAATACCTGTCGGCAGCAGTTGCATGTGAAGGGAAGGAAATCGATATGCTTGCAGTCCTCAACAGAACAATGCTTCCCAAGAACTGGTAATTCTAGCATTCCAATGACAGTCTATTTCGATTACAAATGAATAAAATTAATTAGGAATTTCCTATCAAAATTGGATCTGAAACCCAGGATTTAGATGTGTGAGACTTGCGATCGGTGTGGGAATTGAAGAAGAGTGAAGATACGACAGAGACCAAAAGCCCTGATATTCCTAGTTCCAATGACAACCTGAACGCGTTGTATCAAGAAGAATCCAAGGAGAGTTTCCATGTTTTATCAGTCGAGTGTCATCGCAGGGCCCTCCTCCTCCTCCTCTAATGAGTGGATCAACCATGTTGGTTAGTAAAACATGAAAACTCCCGGATTTTGAGCAATTATTTTAGAGACCCCGAGTGATTATGAATTTTTCATTTTCCCTCCCTCTTATCTCACTTCATTTTCACCTTTTCTCTTATATAATTCTATGTTTTTTAAATAAAAATTGTATGTGGTTTCATTTTATCTTTCTTCATTTTGTGATCTTTAATCTCTAGAAATGGAAGACTAATTTGTAGAGTTTGTTCTAGAAGATGAATATTGAATCTTCTTGGAGAAAAAATATATTTTTGACCATTTTTTTGTTCTTAAATTTTGGTAAATTGTTAACATGAAGTGAGTAGATGCAACCACACACTCATTCATTGGAAAAATTATCTACTTTATACACATTTATTTTTTGTCTTATTGTCCTTGATGATTGATACAAAGTTTAAAGAGAATCTGTGTGATTTTTTGATCTTGTGATGTTTTCTTCTTCACGAAAATATTCAATGAGAATCTGATTTGAACCAATGATTCATCTCACATTTAGGAGATTGATCATGTTTAGGAAGAAAATCAGTGCATGATCATTCACTATTTTAGGAGAGAGAAGTGTTTGTGTTGAGACATCAGACACACATTGAGTAATATTGAGTGTTTTTTGTATTTATATTTAAGTCACTCATAAATAGTAAAGAAATAAACTTCTCCTGAACTAGTTTTGTTCTTGATAACTTTTTTTCTTTGTCTCCTCTCTTTTTATTTGTTTATTTTTTTATTTCCTCATATTTTTCACATTCTTAATCATAATTTATCTTTTTTTTTCTTATTTCATAAAAAAAAATATTTTTGAAGTATTATTAGCATATACACACTGCCTCCATGAGACTGACCTCTGGGTTAGACACTATGAAATATCTTAGTAAAATATAAATGTATTTTTGATAGTTCAATTGAAAAGTTTTAAAAAATTGGCAAGGTTATCAGAGAGGAACATTCACCTTAGTGATTTTTTATTTTATTTTAATTATTAATAATGATAATAGTGGTGGAAAAACTAATTCTTGAATACTTTTCACTGTTATAATCCTCACAGGTACAGGAAATCACACAATACATGGAATACATGTAGAGTTGGACTAATCATACAATTATTAGAGATCCCAAAATTATGTATTTTGTGGATCTTGAGCAGTTGAAATATTTCTATTAAACTATTAACTTTCCTATAGAGGATCAAAATAACATAAAAAAAATTAAGAAACCTTTTGAAAATCCATAGTTTCATATCTTTGACCTTGATTTTCCCCTATATTCTAATATAGAAATTCTGAATCCACATTTTGGGACTCGTGAGGGATTTCATGAGAAGGTTCAAGAATAATATAAAAAATATAAACATAAACTGGAAGAACAACATTCATTTGGTTTTCAATGTTATTATTTAAATTACATTCATTTTTATAATGATTTTTTCACTTATTTACAGGTTAAACCAGTTCAAAATACCATCTATTATACCATGAGAGATACCATATATGAAGTGGTTTATTTTTAGGTGAGGATAGAGGAGGTTAAATACCTCACTATAGACTCAGAAATGATCCCAATAGCACTAACTATTAATGAATAAGAGTAAGCTGACCAAATACCGGGAGTTGTTTGCTTTATGAAACAAGATTTTATTTTCTTTGATTTGAATTTTAATATATGTATTTTTATGATTCTTATCCCTGAAAATATTCTGAATAGTTGTATGAACCTCGTGAATTCCAAGGGATTCTTGAGAAAGCTACAACCACACTTGTTAAGAAACATACAACACTCCCATATCTAATTGTCAATCCAATTTTGAGAGTGGTAAAAGAGAAAGAGTAGGTTCATGAGATGTGCACTAGTTTAGAAGTTGAGGATGATACATCTATTATTTTCAATAATGAATTTTTAGAGGGGATTGAACCAGAAGAAAAATCAAATCCATGTTTTGATTTTTTTTTCATTCATTACATATCAATCCTCAAGTTGAATAAGAAGGGACACATACCCCTTTATTTTATTTACCTTTCCACTAATCCATGGAATTTTAATGCCATGGAAGGGGAAATAAAGGAAACTAAAAATGGGGTATTTCATAAGCTGTATCATTTGTGCCCATAATCTATATAGAAGATAATATGATGGTTCTTAAGAAAGAACCCACACCACTCCCCATATGACTAGGGTTGAAGCAAAGGATATCCAGGAACTAACAGTCTAAATATATCACCTCTTGGGGGGTTAAACCCAATATTATTTTGTTAATCCATTTTAGTTATTTTCTATTGTTTTTAATTTCTTTAATATAAGTTTTGTTGTTTCGTTGTAGGTAATAAGTAGGTTTTTCATTCCACTACGAGACTAACAGTTTGAGATGACATCTTTTACTCTAATCGAGCTTTTAGGTTATGACCTTCCAACCTAAACATTCAAAGAGAAAAATTATTATTATATGATGTAAATAAAGAGTGGGGGAGGGGTTCATTCCAATTACATTTATGCACTGGTATTCATGATTTGTTGTTTTGTGATCACTGAATTTTGTGTCAAACATGCTACAAAACTGAATTTTCTTGAAAATCATTTATGTTGTCCTTAAAAAATTAATGCATGTTCATTTTATTATTTTGATTTTAAGTGTTGTAGGGAGTATAATTTTTTATTTTATTAAAGCATAAATTCATTGTTTTTAAAATATCAAAAGAAGTTGCATGTTTCGACATACTTAGATCAACTCTTTGAAAATTTACTATGGGGTTTTCATGTTTTGAACTTAAATTTAGGAAATTTAATGGAGGTATTTTTCAAATTTTAGGAGCTAGTATTTTCACACTAAAATAACTTACACAAAACAATGGAAGGAGAAGTGTATCATGCTGAATCTTAAGTGTTAAATCTTCTTACTAGTGGAGTAATAGTTCAACATCATTATTTTTGATTCTTCACTTTTTCATAATGAATCAAAATCTACTACTTATTGTTGATGGTCTATTTGATCATTTAAATCCTTTTTATTTATGTTCTTTTACACAATGAAATTTCCATGCTAAATTGGATGCTTGTTGCTACCCTTTTTACTACATATGTGTGCTAAAAATTTTGTGTGCATGATTATTTTAGCACTTGGTAGAAAATAATTATTGAACTTTAAATGTTATCATGAATCTACATTGAAATCCTTGAATGTTTTCTTGAGTTGATAACGAATTAACTAGTGGGAATCTTCTGAGAATGTTTTTATTGTTGATATTGTGTATAAAAATTATTTTTGATCTTTCTTGTAACTGTGTACATGGATCATTCACGATTGAATTAAAAATATCTTATAAATAACATAGTCAAAGGTGTTTCTTTCACTTTTTATTTCATCATTGGGGCTAATTTTGGGTTTTTGGTGTTGGGTAATGGTCTTTAATTTTGTTTTAAATCTGTTCCATGGTTAATGAAAACCCATAAAAAATACTTAATTTTTTTTCAAAATTGTGAATTGTTAATCATCATTTAGGAATTTCACTGGGTCAAATTTTTTCTGAAATATAATGGTTGTGATTCCACATTGAGGAATTGAAACTTTAACACCTCTTTATTTTAATTCATTAAATCATATTTATTTTCATTTTTTGAAAGAAATGGTTTTTGATAAAATTTTGGGAAAATGTTATAATCATTGAATTTGAAATTTTTTAATTTGATTTCAACTTATAGGATATACATCCAAATGTATTATGAAATGAGAATCATAATCCTGGTTGAACATATTTTTTCATTATTTTTACTCTTTATTCATCAACTGTTGGATGAGTTATTTATTACAAAAATAAATTTTCACTCCACCTCATCCAGTGGTAAATGTATTTATTATGTCTTATTAAATTATAAGAGTTTTTTCACATGAAGTTATGAATAATTTTGGACTTTCAGTTTGATGAAAATGAGATTTTGTTAAATTTGGTTTAATTTTTTTAATTCAAATCATTTTTTTTAAAAAGTAAACAATTTCGCACTAATATAATTTTATTTCAAAGGGAATTTATTTTTCACTACATGAAAGGATCCATGAGGGAAAAAAAATATCAAAATCATTTTTAGTGGTATTTCAATTTTTCTATTTAGAGAATTATTTTCAACCATTGAATGTAGATAAATATTTTTTGAGGACAAATAATGTCTTATGTTTCTTGGAATTTTATGTTGCTTTAATTTCATGAGTTTTGCTACATCCTTGAAATTTAGTATATATTTAATGATGTTTTTTCTATTATTTGGTTAATTATGGTGTTTTGTTGTTTAATTGATAAATTAATGAATTTAATGTTTAATTAATATTTTTATGTTAAAATTATAAATTGTGTTGGGTTTTATTTTTTTATTTAAATTTTCATCCGACACTGATCTGATTAAAGAAAATGATGGGATTGTCATTGAAGATGACATATGAATTGTAATAGGATCCAATAGTGTGATGAAAAAGATCCAGTCCTATATAAACCTACTGATTTGACCATATTTCCAAATAGGTCCGAGATGATGCAAGTAATCAAAGTATATGAAAGCCTGAGTTGAAGATTGTTTTAGTGTTGATTGAAATTCAAAACCCGGATGATTCTTACTCATTAAAAGATCCAATTTGGAAGGAGATTTTCATCGATCTAAATCCATTTATGTTACAAAGTTTGAGGTTACAAGGTCGGGCATTGATCTCTCGATGGTTGACTTCCATTTGTTGCAGATGATGAAACTGTTGGCATTTTGATGAAGATGACCGTTTTTTGAAGCTGGTAGACCGGACATAAGTTTGTGTGACCAAAGCAGGGTTCTTCCTATAAAATATGATCGTGAAGTTTCGAGGCAATATTGGGAGCTTGTTGTCTCCGGGGTATGACCACCTCTGCTATTGGATGACTGGATGATGATCCGATGCGAACGAAGGAAGAAGATGATTCTAAGCTTCAAGGAGCTTGAGTTATCGAAAAATAATTTTCTGAGTTGATTTAGGCTGAATCATGGGTTTGGAGAAATGAAGAACCTATTATGCCAGTCGAACCCGGTGGTGTTCTAGACCAATGTACGAGCTTCACGTTTGAGCTTGATTTATAAATTTGAGTTCTTTTTAAGTTGAGATTTGTGTTCACTTATTTTTGTTGTTGTTTCAGGGATTTGTAAAGGGAAAAAGGGGCTTGTGTTCTCCAATACCATGGTCGATCCTTTAAATATGGGCGCACACATGGTGCTTGAAAAAATTTAGCATTCGAGATTTCAATCAAAATTGTTTGAATTGAAGGTGTTCAGACCAGTTTGATATGGTGATTTTTTGTGCATGAGAGCTTCAAGAAGTCGTCGTTCAAATGCCAATTTATAATTACACATTTTTACGATTTAAAGTAAAATCATTGTTATTGCATAAAAAATTTAGGGAAACTGGAAAGCTGAAAAATATCATTTTGAGATAAAACCTGTGTATTTGGTGATGTCACTATTCACTTTTTTTTGTTGTTGTTTCAGGGATTTGTAGTGTGAGATAGGGGCTTGTGTTCTCCAATACCATGGTCGTTCCTTTGAATATGGGCACACATATGGTGCTTGAACAAATTTAGAATTTTATATTTCTATCAAAATTTTTTGAATTAAAGAAGTTTGAAATAATTTGAGATGGTGGTTTTTTGTGTGGATGGGAGATTTGGGAAGTAATCATTAGTGCGGTGGAAGAAAATTTAAGACAACTAACGATCATATGCCAATTTAAAATTTGAAATGTTAATGATTTAAAGTAAAATCATTTCTACTGCGTAATAAATTTTGGGAAACTAATATCAGCTAGAAAGCATCATTTGAAACCTGTTCATTTGGGGTTATCACCATTAAATTATAGAAGTAAGGCTGAAATCACAAGAGTTGCACCTGGGAAAGCCGAAGACAAACTTTGAAGTGACCCACATGGAGTTTCTAGATTTTTAGTTAGTTTTGAAAATATTTTCTTCTATATTCCCTAAATATGGTGTTGTGAAATTGTTTTGGAGACCCCAGGTGATTCTGTATTTTTCATTTTCTCTTCCTATTCTCTCTCCTCATCTTCTTCTTATCTCTTCTGTAATTATTTCTTTTATAAATAAAAATTGTCTGTTCTGTCGTTTTCTCTTTCTTCGTTTTTTATCTTTAACTTATAGTATAAGGACCCGACCTTATTACATTACAAAATCTTGAATTTAGTCAAGAAATAACTTCCTTTTAAATTGATGATCTTTTTAAGTTTATATATTTAGATAATTGGGACATAATATATTCATAAAATTAAACATTAATACATAGTGGATACCATAAAAATAGTATTTATTTCTTCCAAAATATAAAACTTTTCAAATAAAACATTATTTCTTTGAAAATTCTTAAATCATTTAACATGGATTACTTCTTTGTCTTACACATCCTTATAACCTATGAAAATCATTTAAAAACTTGGGATGAGCACAAAAATCTCAGTACAAGATATAAAAAGAAGGAAAGAACACATTAGTCCATAAATACTTGTAACGTATGAAATCATTTTCAAAAGACATACTTGTAACCCATATATACTTACTTTGTGAATCATGATCTTACCCAAAATATTTCCACAAGCATAAGAATATAAATATAACCATAAAGGTATATTGGGGTAATACTTACATAACCATGTAATCCTCTCAGCTACCTTATAATTTGTAACCCTCATAGCTACCTCACAATTTGTGTAACCATCACAGTTGCACTTGGAGTAACCATACAAATAACCTCAAATTTACACATACCCAATGAATAGAAGGGATATATAGGTCCCAAAATTCCTCATAAATAATTTCTAATAAATAAAACATAATCATAAAACATGAATAATTTCATAAAAACATTACTTTTGAATTTCGTAAAACAAAATTTTAAAAGAGGTTTTTAAAAGAAAAGTCCCTTATAAATATCATATAATTGAAGATATACTTAATAGAGTGGATGGAATATGTATATACACTGTAAATAAACATAATTAATGATAATATAAACAAATTTCATCACACAAACAATTTCAATACCACATAAATAATGAATTAGAAGGTTAACTCAAAGAACGTGAATCAGGTTAAGAATTTCATTACCTTGGGTTTGTCTTAATTAAAACTAATTTAAACCTCTTGTAAAATAGTTAAAAAAGTGTTATTAATATATTAAATAAACATATCCATCTTTATAATACCTTATATGATAATTTCATTACACCATTTTACCCTTTAATTGTAATTATTTTGTTCCTTTCATTGTTTTGGGTGCATTCTTTACAATATTTCCCTGATCCGTTCATGATAGATATTCTTGTCGATTGGAAGTGAAACTATATAATTGCAATGGATTGGTATTTAAATACTTCTAGAACCATAAATTATAACATTTTTCATTTTTAATTATTACATGAGGATGATTCATAAGTTAAAACATTATTGATATTTATTTAGGCCATTTTGGCAATTCTTTGATCGTAATGAACTCATTTCTTTTATAAATTAATAACATGTGTACAGAATAATTTTAGAACCTTATATAATATATAATAAATAAATTATAATCTGGTTCAAGCATAAAAATGGTTTCATGAATAGTATTTAAGTAAGTAAAATAAATTTAAATCACATCGTCCACGATGTCTGTAAATTGACACATCACAGACGATGTTTTAATGTCTTGAATAAGTGGGAGAGGAGAAGAAGTATAATGGCGAGTCTTATATAAACATGATGAAATATAGAATATGTAATGTAATAAATCATTAATGACTCTTGGATAATGGAAGGTGAGGAAATAATAATAATATAAAAGAAAATGAAAATAAAAGAAAGAAAACAAAAGAGGATGTTTACCTCTTGATCTCTTCTAATTGAGATCCTTCTTAAGGCATTTCGTTTTGGAATTTTGGTGAGACCAGAAGCTCTAGGAAGTTGGGAAGATACTTGGGAGGTGTATTGGGCAGATACTAGTTAAGGATTAAGGCTTGAGAGGTGTGGGAGGAATAGAAGAATGAGGGTGGTATTTATTGTTGAGGAGAGAATATATTTTACATTATTTTGATCATTATTATAATATTATTGCACAAGAATATGAATTGTATTAATTCATGTGACCCCAAATAGTAATAATAGAATGTGATTTCGAACCAAGAGGGCTTACATCACTCATGATGTCACAAATAGTGTATTTAACTGATAATTTGAATATATGGTATTTCACCATATTACACTATTCATTGAAAATTCAAGAATTTCAGAAAAATCCAAAAAATCAATCCTAAACATTTATCAATGTGTAGAAATCAAAAATGAACTCCATTTTTTGAAAATAATTTTCTAAATATTATTAATTTAATTTTTAAATAATATCAAAATTTATTCAAAAACACAAATTTTAAAACTACAACTGATTTTCTATCACATTGAAAAATTTACCAAGATACCATTATCTTAAATCCTCAAGAAAATAAAATAATAATACAATTTACTATTCATTAGGGGTCGTATTACTATTCATAAGAGTATGTTACTATTCACCAAAAATGAAGTTGGTTCTATTAGACTCCAAATAACTTACTAAACACAGTTGTAGATGATCGTTTTTTAAAATTCAAAACATAGAAGGGGAACAATTATGTTTAAAGGATAGTTATAAATATCTACTTAAAACAAAGTTTCATGCATTTAAATTTATTTTTAAAACTTTGGGATGTTACATTATTCCCACCTTCCAGAAATTTCATCCTCACAATTTTATTTAGTTATTAAAAAAGTGAGGGAACCTTTTCCTCATAGAATTTTCAGACTCCCATGTTGCTTATTATACCATGTGGTTTCTATAAAAAACCATTACCCGGTGGATCAACTTATTCTGCAATACTTGTTCCCTTTGATCAAGAATATGAACTGTTTTCTCTTCATAAGAAAGGTTCTCTTCTAGCTGAACTGGTTTTGGGCTCAAAACATGAGTTGAATTTGGAACATACTTCCTCAACATCAAAACATGAAAAACATTGTATACCTGAGACAAACTCAGAGACAATACTACTTAGTATACAACCGGTCCAACTTTCTCCTAGATTTCAAAAGGACTGATGAACCACAGAATTAGATTTCCTTTCTTATGAAAACGCATCACACTTTTCCAACTAGTGATTTTAAGGAAAACATGGTCACCTACCTCGAAAGAGAACTCTTTACCTCTGTTAACTACATAAATTTTTTGCCTACTCTGAGCCGTCATCATGTGCTGCTGGATCATCTTCACTTTCTCAGCCACTTCTTCTACTAATTCTGGCCCCATAAACTTTATTTCACCAACTTCATCCCAAAACAATGGAGTCTCACATGACTTCTCATATAATGCAACAAAAGGTGCTATATGTATACTAGAATGAGAAAAATTATTGTAAGAAAACCCAACTAAAGAAATATGCTGATCTTAACTTCTATGGTAGTACATTGAACAAGTTGGAAGCATATCCTCCAAAGTCTAAATCGTTTTTTCTGACCACCCATCTGATTGAGGATGAAAAGCTGTACTAAAATTTAATTCTATTCCCAATGACTTCTGAAGACCCTTCCAAAAGTTAGAAGTGAATATGAGACACTGGTCAGATATAATGGAAATATAAACTCTATGTAACATGAAAATCTCTTTGAGGTACAATCAAGAAAGCTCATCTAAATACATTGCATCTTGAATAGAATGAAAATGTGTAGATTTTGTCAGTCGGTCAAAAATAATCCAAATCTCATTATTATCTAAAGAATTATTAAGTATTCCAACTGCGAAGTCTATGGATATATTATCCTATTTCCAGTATGGAACTGGAAAAGTTTGAAGAATACCCTTAGGTAACTACCTCTTTGCTTTAACCTGTTGACATGTCAAACATTTCATGGTAAAATCAACAATATCTCTTTTCACTCTATCCCACCAATAATACTCCCGAAGGTCTCTATACATCTCAGTACTACCAGGATGAACTGAAAATGGAGAACTATGAGTTTCACACAACAAATAATTCTTCAATTGTGAATAAAAAGGAAAACACAACCTTTTACCAAATTTTAAAGCACAATCTGTATCAAGGTTAAATTCTGGCAACTTACTAATTTTAACCAACTCTACCTTTTTCTGTAGCTCATGATCTTCCTTCTATGCTTGCTTAATTCTGTCTAATAATGATGACTGCACTGAAACCTAAAACAAATAGAGGTATTTCTTACACCAACAACTTTTAATCCAAAATTCATCAAATCATTAATTAAGGGATCATGTTCCAAACGTGACATGGTTAACGATTCATGATGTTTTCCGCTCAAGGAATCCACCACTTTGTTTTCTTTTCCTAGATGGCAATTGATCGTGCCATAATAATATTTTATCAGTTTAAGCCATCTTCCCTACCTCATGTTTAATTACTTCTGGGTGAATATATAATTTATATTTTTATGGTCAGTATATATTTGACATTTGGATCTGTATAAATGATGCCTCCAAATTTTTAAAGCAAAAACCAAAGCATCCAATTCCAAATCATGTGTGGTATAATTTAACTCATGAGGTTTTAGTTTTCTTGAAGCATAATAAATTACCAGATCATTAAGTATTAAAACAAAATGAAGTCCCTTTAATAAAGCATCACTGTAGATGAAAAACTCACCATTTCAGGTAGGCAAGGCTAAAACCAGAGCATTCGCCAATTTCATTTTCAGTTCTTGAAAACAAACATAAAATTATTCTATCCAAATAAATTTAACCCCTTTTCACATTAACTTTGTTAGCGGGCTAGATAACCATTCAATGTTTTTAAAAATTCATTGGTAATAACTTGCTAATCTAATAAAACTACGAATCTTTGTAACATTTTTGGGTCTTGTCCATTCATAGACCACTTTTATTTTGGTAGGATCAACTATTATTCAATCCTTATTTACAATGTTCCCAAGAAATGAAATCTGTTGTAACCAAAAATTACAATTTCTGAATTTTATATACAGTTTCTTTTCCTTTATGATTTTTAAAACAACCTTTGGATGTTTTCATGATCCTATTTATTCTTATAAAATACTATAATTTCATCAATAAACATAACCAAAAACTTATCCAAGAACTCATGAAATATTATATTCATAAGATTCATGAATAAAAAAGATGTATTAGTTAACCCAAATGGCATAACAATAAATTCATATTTCCCATATCAAGTATGAAAAGATGTTTTTGGGATGTCAACCTCCTTTACTTTTAGTTGATGGTATCCGAATCTCAATTCAATCTTAGAAAATTACTAAGCTCCCTAGAGCTGATCTAACAAGTCATTGATATGAGGAAAAATATACTTGTTTTAAACAGTGATGTTATTCAAAGCCCTATAATCAATGCAAAGTCTCATGGAACCATCTTTAGTTTTAACGAAAAAATAGGAGCACCCCATGGTGAAGTTCAAGGATGAATGAAACTTTCATCAAGAAAATCCTAAAACTGATTTTTCAATTTAAGAAGTTCCATTTGAGCCATATAATAAAGTTGTTTTGAAATTGGTTTAGAATCAGGAACTGAGTCAATTGTGAATTAGACTTCCTGATCAGGTATGAACCTGTGTTACTCATCACAAAAAACATCAATGTATTCATTTACCATTGACACATCATTAATCTAAATAGTTCCATTGTTTTCAATAATATGAGAAAGATAACTTTCATTTAAATATTTCAATAGTTTCTCAGCTTCCTAATATATTATCAATTATATGGGTTCATTATTGTATAAAAACTGAAACTCTATCTAAAAAATAACATCTTTAGCTCTACAATAAATCTTATCATGATAAATATAAATCCAATCCATTATCAGAATGACATCAAACTATACTAAGAGAAAACAACAAGGTTTTTAGGTAATGTATTTCCACAGACTACAATAGAAATATTCTTATAATTCCTCTTTGCTATAATATTTTACCTAGTGTTTTAATAATAAGTTCCAGTCTAATTTATTGAGGTGATATTTCCAATTTACCAGAAAATTCCTCAGAAATAAAGGAATGTGTAGACCTCGTATCAAACAAAAATTTAGCAAAATCTGAGTAAAAAAACAAATTACCTGATACAACTTTATTGGATATCCTGAAATTTGCTGACGTAGTCGTAAAGGATCTCTCTACACCTTTATTCTTATAGTATAACATCATTGCATCATTCATATCTCTCTTTGGGAAGAAATTTTCATAATGAACCATCTCACCACATTTAAAACACTTAACAGATTTCGTATTAGGATTGGTCTTAGGATCATTTTCATTACAATCTCAGGCCATATTTTCAAAATCACCATATCAAAAACACTTTCCAATTTTGGTAAGTCATTCCCCAGGGTGTTTCTTACCACACTTTTCACAAACTAGGAGATGTATTTTCTTACCATTAGATTTCTTTGGTTAATTCTTACCCATCACTTTCCATATAGACCTATTCTTATCCTTATTTTCAAAATGTATGTGATCATGAAAAAACTCCATCTCTCCCCTATCAGCACACCAAAAAAGTTTGTCATAACTTTTGTAATTCACGGGAGGACAACACCCTTCGATACCTTGGCTTCAATTCTAAATAAAAGAGGATAATTTGGATATCAATATCTAGAATAAGATTTGGATAATCCCTCCCCAGTAGTGTGAAGTTCACTTCATATAAAACCACTGAATCCTCTTCATTTTGATTCAATTCAAGGAATTTCTTCTCCACCCTAAGTCACACCACCTTAGGAAAATATTTTTCAAGGAAAAGAATTTTAAATTCATCCCACTCTAAGGCATCAATATCCTTCCTATCTCTAATATTCTTTACCATTGACCACCACTGACCAGCTTCACCTTCAAAATGATAAATGGAAAGACTTATCCTTTTATTATCTGAACATCCCATAACATCAAATATCTTTTCAAGGGATTTAATCTATCTTTTAGCCGCTATTGGGTTAGAGGATCTATTGAAAGTAGGAGGGTGTTGTCTGATAAAATGTTCCAATATTGTCATGTTCTATGGTGTTACCTCTGGTTTTTCTCTTGAATAGATGCCACCATAATTTATTTCCTATATTATCTGATCCATTACTGTGATAAACGGCTTGGTTCCAATCCCTTCCATTTGGGGATGCAGATTCGAAAGGATGTCATTTTGTCGGTCCCTATCCTCTTCAACTTCCCTATTTCTTCTACAGACAACCATTATAAAAAAATATATCTTAGTAAAATAAACATAGTAATATTTAAATACTATAACATTTCAAATTTTTCATAGATTAAAAATAATTTATGGTATTCTATTAACATCATCCTAACCCATAAAGATATCTAAACTATCCCTTGATAACAACTATAAGGACCTGGACTTATTACATTACATAATATTGAATTTAGTAAAGAAATCACTTACTTTTACATTGAGGATCATTTCAAGTTTATTTCTTTAGAGAATTAGTACATAATACATTCATAACATTACACATTAATATTGAGTAGATACCATAAAAATAGTATTCATTTCTTCCAAAATATAAAAATTTTCAAATAAAACATGATTTCTATAAAAATTATTAAAATATTTAACATTTATTCCTTATTTGTATTTCAAATCCTTATAACCTATGAAAATCATTTAAAAACTAGGGATGAGAACAAAAATCTTAGTAAGGGATATAAAAATAAGGAAATAACATATTAGTCCATGAATACAAGTAACATATGAAATCATTTTCAAAAGACATACTTATGACCCATATATACTTACTTTTTGGATCATGATATTCCACAAGATTCTCAAAAACATAAGAACATATATATAACCATAAAGTAATATTGGTTCATTACTTACATAATCTTTTAACCCTCTTGGATACCTTATAATTTGTAACCCTCATGACTACCTTACAATTTGTGTAACCATCGTAGTTACATTTGGAGTAACCACACGACCAAACTCCAACTTACACAGACCCAATGAATTGGAGGGAGATATATGACCCAAAAATTAACATAAACAATTCCCAATAACTAGAACATAATCTTACAACATGAATAATTTCATAAAAAACATTGCTTTTGAATTTCTTAAAACAAAATTTTAAAAGAGGTATTTAATAGAAGAGTCCCTTATAAATATCATACAATTGAAGAGAGACTTAATAGAGTGGATGTAATATTTATATACAATGTAAATACACATAATTCATCACAATATAAAAAAATTTCATCACAAAAACAATTTTAATTCCACATAAATAATGAAGTACATGGTTAATCCAAAGAATGGAAATCAGGTTAAGAATTATCTTACCTTGGGTTTGCCTTACTTAAAACTCATTTATAACTCTTGTATAATGGTTAAAAGAGTGTTATTAATATATTAAAGAAACATATCCATCTTTATAATACCTTATATGATCACTTAATTATAACATTTTATACTTTAATTGCTATTATTTTGTTCCTCGCATTATTTTGGGTGCATTCTATACAAGATTTCAATGATCGGTTCATGATGGATATTCTTGTCAATTGGAAGTGAAACTATAGAATTGTAATGGATTGATATTTAAATATTTCCAGAAACATAAATTATACAATTTATCGTTTTGAATTCTTACATTAGGATTATTCATAAGTTAAAACATAATTGATATTTTTTGGCCATTTTGGCGATTCTTCAATCGTAGTGAACTCATTTGTTTTATAAATTAATAACATGTGTAAAAATGATTCTAGAAACTTATAAAATATATAATACATAAATTATAATATGTTTCAACCATAAAAATAGTTTTATGACCAGTCTTGAAGGAAGTAAAAGAAATTGAAATCACATCGTCCACGATGTTGTTAAATCAACACATCATGAAATGTGTTTTAATGTCTTGAATAAGAGGGAGAGAAGAAGTAGTATAATGGTGAGTCTTCCAAAAACATGATGAAATCCATAATATGTAAGATACTAGATCATTAATTCATTGTGGATAATTGAAGGTGAATAATGAATAAGAATAGAAAATAAAATGAAAAGAAAATAAAGAAAACAAAAGAGGATGTTTACCTCTTGATATCTTATCCTTGAGATCCTTCTTAAGGCCTTTAGTCTTGGCCATTTGGTGAGAATAACAGCTCTAGGAAGTGTGGAAGGGCCTTCTGAGAAGTATTGGGTAGAACTTAGTTAAGGCTCAAGGCTTGAGAGGTGTGGGATGAAGAGGGGAATGAGGGTGGTATTTATAGTGGAGTCGGGGAGGTATTTTACATTATTTTAATCATTATTATAATATTTTTGCTCAAGACTATGAATAGTATTAATTCATGTGACCCAAAATAGTAATAATATAATGTGAGTTCGAAATAAGTGGTATTAAGTCACTTATGATGTCATAAATAGTGTATTTAACTGATAATTTGAATATACGATATTTTACTGTATTTCACTATTCATCGAAAATTTAGGAATTTTAGAAAAATCCAAAAAATTCATCCTAACCATTTTTTGATGTGTAGAATTAAAAAATACACTTTATTTTTCGAAAATTATTTTTTAAGTATTATTAATTTAATTTTTAAATAAAATCATAATTTATTCAAAAATAACAATTTTAAAACTATAACTGCTTTTATATCACATTGAAAAATTAACCAATATGTCATTATCTTAAATCCTTAATAAAATAAAATAATAATACAATTTACTATTCATTAGGGGTCATATTACTATTTATATTACTATTCATAAGGGTATGTTACTATTTAACAAAAATCAAGTTGGTTCCATTAGACTCTAAATAGCTTACTAAACGTAATTGTAGATGACTATTTTTCGAAATTCAAAACATAGAAGTAGAAAAATTATGTTTAAAGGCTAGTTATAAATATATAATTAAAATAATGTTTCATTAATTTCAATTTATTTTTAAAACCTTGGGGTGTTACATCTAGAAATGGAGAACTACTTTGTGGAGCTAGTTCCATGAGATGAATATCAAAGATTCTTGGAGACTGAATTTCATTTTGACCATCACTTTCTTATTCACTTTTGGTAAATTTTGAACACAAAGCCAGTATATGAGACTACACACTTATTCTTTGTAGTAGTTTTCTACTTTCTTCTCCATTATTATTTTGACTCTTTTTCTCCTAGATGATTGATAGATAACTTAAAGAGAGTTTGTGTTGTTTTTTGATCTTGTGAAGATCACGTATTCAAGGAATACATTCTGCAAGAATGTGATTTGAACTAGTGATTCATCTCAAATTTTGGAGAGAGATCATGTTAAAGAAGACAATTCATAGATGATCTTTCACTATTTTAGGAAAGATTGGTTTTTTTCAAGAAATTTATTATGCATTGAGTAAGGTTGAGTGTTTTTTATATTTAGATTTAGGATAATGATAGGAAGTAAAGATGCCAACTTCTCTAGAACTAGTTTTGTTCTTGCTAACTTTATTTTCTCAATATCTTCTCTATTTCCTAATATTTTTCATATTATTCATCATTCTTTTTAGTTATATTTTCTTTTTCTTTATAAATAAATAAAACCCAAAAAGATTTTAAATTATCACTAGGATAGAAACATTCCCTCCTTGAGACAGATCCTAGGGCTATCCACTGCACTATATATTGGGAAAATATAAATGTATCTTTGATAGTTCAAATGAAAATTTAACAAAACCACTAATTTTTTATAGTGATACAAACCCTCATGCAATAAATTATTGTCTTTAGTTGGTGGTTTGAGTATTCTGGCTCCTAAAAATGATGATTGAATAGATGGTTCTTCCTTTTAACTAGTCTTCTTCATGGATTAGTAGGGTACACGTGGAGTTTGGTTTCCAAAACCCATAATGATAAGACATTATTATAGATTGAGTTTCAACACTTATTCCATGATTATTACTATCAATTATCATTGTTCTTAGTAGAGATTAATGAGTTTTTAGATTTTCAGCATGGTGATATGACTATTAAATAGTTCTCATCAAGGTTCACTGACCTCATGAAATACTCTATTGATATGGTGTGAGATAGATACTTTTGGGTATGGAAGTCTGAACATGGCCATCATAGAGAAATCCAATCTACCATGGTATCTCTAAGAATTCCCACTTATCTTAGGGTCTTGGAGTGGGACTTGGTGACAGAGAGGTTCCTGAAAGAGGAGAGTTAGGTGGTAGGAGTAGGCAATGGACTTCATGGAGTATAGTTTCTTAATAAAGCCAATAGATGGGATACATTAAGTTCTTGGTATAGGCGGTTCTTGTGCAAATATGCTCAGTACTGAGGATCATCAATGCATGATCCTATGAGGAATCCAGTCATCTGAGATACATGTGGTGTTATGTTTGAAATGGGTAGGGTAACATGACTTGTGACTTCCTGACCCAGTGCAATGAAGATTGTGGATAAGTAGTGGATATACCTCCACTATAGATGTAGTGTTAAGATCAATGATCTCCCAGGGGTGTTTTGGGAGGACCCCAGGGAAGCGGTTCTCGAAAGAGGTCCAGTGGAGCCATATGAGAAGGCCATGCACTTAAAGGATGACATTATAACCTATATCTGTCACTACACCTTGTTAATCCACACTAGGCTCTGAGGGATAGTGGTTAAGGGTGTGGTACATTATATGATATGGAGTTATATAACTAGGCTATACATGTGTTGATTCAAGATATAATCCGCATATTCTATAATCTATAACGTATACTTGAAGACACATGCGTGAGTAATTCTTTCATTTCCTTATCATTTTTTCAATATCTTGGGATTCATATGGTGCTTCTAGGAAATAATTTATTCTTACAGATTCTAATGAGAAGTGATTACATTATCTCACGCCTCTCCCAATGGTGTGAGAAGATTATTAGTGGAGAGATATTAACATGGAAACTCTTAGTAGTTTTGATGAATTTGTATGATGTATTCCTAAGATTGGAATAGTTATCCACAATAAATTCCTAGAATGACTATTACTAGATGGGGGTTGTGTACCTAGAATAATATTGGATAAGATTCTCCTTCGGTTGAGAGAGACCTAATGATGGAATGAGTGAGACTTTTGATTAGGAAGCTATAAAATATCTCTCAATAGTTGGTGAGTTTATCCCTTTTTAGAGTACCCCCTTTAGATGATGGTATTCTAGAAGAAGTGGATGGATACATGGATTCCTTCCTCAAAGATGTTCTAGGACTATCTCCACAGCAAGAGACACCCATCTACATTGATTCACACCATACGAACATGTCTATATATTATGTGGAATATAAAATGGCCTCTGCCAAGCTCTCAGAGCAAATGGTGCAGTTGTTGGACCTTCAAGAGAAGAGTTTTATTAGACCCAATATATCCCCCTAGGCAACTCCAATGTTATTCTCTAAGAAGATGAATGAGACCTTGAGGCTCTGTGTCTATTATTGTCACCTGAATCAATTTATGATCAAGAACATGTACCACTTTCTAAGGATTAATGAACTATTCAACTAGCTAAAATGTTTATAATGGTCCTCGATGATTAAACTTAGGTTTAGCTATCGCGAATTTTGAGTGTGTGAGGAGGAAATTTTGAAGATGACATTTTGATTTCACTACAAAAACAGTGAGTTCTGGGTGATTCCATTTGGTATAAAAAATTACCCATATTTATTCACGGGAATTATAAACCATATCATTCATCCATTCATATATTGGTTTAGGTTTTTCTTTATCGATAACATTCTCATCTACACTTCATCATAGGAGGACCACATAAAACACTTGAGGATTTTCCAGGACTTAATATGGGAGAACTATTAATATGGAAATCTCTCAAGTACTGGTTATATATTAGAGGGGGCCACATTTTTGGGAATATAATATTTGAACATGGTGTATTGATGGACTTAAAAGTGATAGAGTTAGTGAAATATTGGGACCCATCCAAGATCTTGTTTTAGGTGTAGAGTTTACTTGGTTTGACTATGAAATATCAGAGGTTTTTGAAAGAATTTTCCTAGATTTTGGCACCCTTAATGACCTTGATATTAAAAAGGGAAGTCATTCACTTTGAAAATGTTGTGTTATAAATCCTTCATGGAGCTAGGAAAAAAGGTTGACCAATGCTCTTATTTTGAGACCACCTAAGGAGGGTTTTGAGTACATCGTGTTCTATGATGCCTCTAGAGCTAGGATTATATGAGTATTGATGTAGAGGTAGATAGTGATTACTTATGAGTCTAGTAAATTAAGAACCCATTTGTATAACTATGTGAACCATGAAATGGGGTTGATAAAACTAGTCTTCTACTTGAATACATGGAGAAATTAACTTATAGATGAGATACTTGTGGTTTACTTAGATCACCAGTGTATCAGATATATCTTTTCCTTGAGTGAAATTAACCTATTAAAAATATGTTGGTTGGAGTTATTATAAGGCTATGACTTCAAAATTGTCTATAATAAAGTGAAGGGAACCATGGGGGATGGTTACCTTACCATGAAATCACAATCTCACTTAATAGAAGAGGATATAAAGTAATTGGACTCTTTATAGCTGGCCCAAGTATAGGAGCGAGGTGAAGCTCATATCCATTCATTGGTGGGGACTTCATTTCTTCTCCAACGTGTGAGAGATGCACTATTGTAAGACATATATTGTGAAGTTATATGTGACCAGCTACCTTCTAGACATAAACTTGATGATTTTTCTAAAGGTATATAACACATCATTATTTTTCAAGGAAGGATATTGGCTATGGTTTCTTTATGTGAGGAGGCACTGAAGAAGATTCATACATCCCCCTTGATGGTATATCATAGAGTGGTGAAGATGTACCTAGGCCTTCGATAATAGTTTTGGTGGTCCAATACAAGGAGTGTTTCTGATTTTGTTTCTCAATGCCACACTTATCAATAGGTGAAGACAAAGCATTAGGTTCCAATAAGTTTGACTCAACCTCTTATGCAAAACCCCTAATCCAGTAACCCAAAGCCAGTGGTTATCTTAAAATATTGAAAAAATATACAAGAGATCACATCCTAAAATATTGAATAGTTAATAGTATTAAGAGACTACATATATACACGATTCTCAGATTATATTCAAAAACATCAAATACAACTAAAATTTTTAGTTAGAACATTATTATTTATTCTCTTATATACCTAGAATCATTCATAGATCCATTCGTGGTATTCTGAAAAAACACAATAAAGGGTGATCTCAAATGATTAGTAAGGGAAAACATACAAAAAATGATATCATAGAATAAATAATTAATAATATGGTATAGATAATAAATAATAAAATATGTCACACAACTAATATCATAAAAGGGGAATATATCTATGAATTATGTAACAACATAAATAATCACATAGATAACAATAACTGATTTCATAATGATGAAAAGAATAATGTCAGAAATCATAATCATACCATAAATTACTTGTGCCAATACATTAAAAACATACCATCAGTGCCTCATTCCAAGATACCATAAACAATGGGCCAAGAATACACCAAATACCCAGGCTAGTTTGCCTTATGAGACCTACTAAGGTATCGAGGAGATTTTAAATTATGGGCCCCACTAGTCACTTAATAATTCCAATGCAGACATCATATGAATAAAAAATAAAACATAATCAATATAAATTAATAATAAATAACTATCCATATTAGTAAAAATATCATATGGAATGATAATACATTATATTATTTTTGGTAAAGAATAATTCCAAAATGTCACTTCATTTATTGTAATGTATCTAATATGTTTTTCACAAGGATAAAAACAAGTCATCAATGTTTCTAAATTATTTTTTTTAACATGATTAATTTTTTATAATGTTAATTTTTTTTATAAATTTTCTAGTGATGAAATAAGTAACTTAAATTCTTATGAAACGTTGATACAATGCTTGTGTAAGTAGTGAAAAAATCATGTAATTTTTTTTAAAAACATAAAAATTAATTTTTTTTGGGTGAGTTAAGGTTTCACAAACACCTTATTAACAAATATAATGTATTATTTATGTTTTAAGATATTATATTTTAACTACATTTCCATATTTATATTTTTTAAATTTAGTTATGTGAATAGTATTAAAAATGACTTTAATGGTATTTTATGCTAAATAATATTTTATTAAATAATTTACATTTCATAAATATATTATATTTTTACAGGTGAGTGGGATATGGTTGAATACATAAACTATTTTCCATTTAAAAGTCATTTTTTCTCATATAGTATCTTTTTTTACCCCTAAAGAGTAAAAATACATTGTTATCATGGAAATCGTCAAAATGGTTAATGGGTAGTTAAAACAAAGAGATAACAGCTAAAACACACCTAAACTTATCTAAAATTTATTATAAGAGATGAATTGGACATATATATATATAATATCTTTAGAATATATTAATTTGGTTACAAATGAAAAAGAAAAGTTATTTATAATAATTTAAAACTTTAATAAATTCCAAGGGTTCCTCTATCCTCTCCTATATAAGGACACCATATATCCTCTCTTCATTACACTTTATGAGCCAATTAGATCAATAATTACCCACCAAGTTTTTTTATTAAATTCCTCATATATATATTCTAGATGTGTTGTTCTTCTTATAAAACCATCCTTAGGGTCCTTAAGAAGAGTTCCAAAGGAGGTTCTTCAAAGAGGAGGTAATTGTATAAATTGAGTATTTTCATTTTACTTATTCTTTTACCTCCTTCAATCCACTAATAACCATTCCAATATAATAACATTAAAATATCCCATATACTAATATATTATTATGTAAATAAAATAACCTTATTTATCTTCTAACATCTCAGCTTTTAAGAGAGGTACTGATTACTTATATTTATATAGACCCTTGTTATGTTTTCCTTTTTTGTTTTAGACGTGGAAAACAACATGTTTAATATGGTTAGTTTTTTGTGGTAAGAAGGGAGAAAAAGGATAGAGGATAGCTGTATAACAAATACATTATGTGAATTAAAATTTTAGACGATGTTCATGAGATGCTTTGGTTTTTCCTTAGAGGGGAATAACCCAATATTTACAAGTCATGTATTTAATACACAACATGAATTGGCCAGTAAAGACCCGATTCAAGACATTCATTTGTTTTTCCCATGGGAAAAAACCCAAATCATTACACCATGTGTAAAATATACACATCGTGAATATGTAGTGTTATTTTTTTTAATGGGGGGCACGAACCCTTATTTTTATAGAGCCCCTTCTTCATCCACACACAATCCCCCCTATCAGGAATCTCTTCTATGACTAACCTAGGATTTAGGATGTCTCCCTCATATAGAATCCGATAGTGCCACCATTAATCATATTGTTTATCCATTAGTAATATATTTTATCCACTATCTTTTTTTTCATCTTCTCTCTCCATCTTCTTTGCTATATTAGTGCGAGTTAATATACCCTATTTTCAAGGTATTTTTTGATTCTTCCAATTTCATCTATTATAGCTTTTATCATAGGTTTGAAACAGACAAGTGGTCATCCACCAAATTTTTTTTGGTGTTTTAGTACTTTTACCTATAATAATTATTGTACATTATCATGCACTATTGTGATGCATGCTATACTTCTCCGGAGATGCCTCCCAAATGTTTAATAAATTAAATTAAATGATAACACATGATTAATATAGTTCTACCGATTCATGAATTAATATCATATGCTGACCAAACTAACAAAATACAATATAAAGGTAGTTCCTTTCTTAAAATCCTATGAGCATCATGCCGTGAATTATTTTAATCCACCTTTCGAGGTATGTAAAATGGCCATTAAAATGTTTACAATGCTTTTCTTAAATGTAATGGGTTTATGTGATATCTAAAACAATGAACATTTCTTAAATACGAGGGTGATACAAGGGTACTGAATTAAGGAAACATTGAACGATCTCATCAATATTTATAATTAGAATTTTATAAATGAATCTAAATACATCAAGACTAATACTTGGTTTCTAATATAAAATACCTTGGACAAGCTCACTGATCAGATGCCTTATGTACATTACTCATGATCTATACTTGGTTTCCTAGTGTATTTCCATGGAAGGGATCAGTGGGTAGTGTTTCTATATAATGACATGATAGATTCTTGGATCCCTATATAGAATACCATAGATGGTATTAGAGGGTTATTCCATTAGACCATGCTGAGAGTAAAACTTGGGATTCCACTTTAGTATCAAATTCGATGGACTCTTACCATGACTGATCCTTATAGTGCTCTGAGAGTGATACTCATTATGGATTGCCTTCAATGGCCTCAAGATTCTTATTTATTAAGAAATAATAATTCTCATTTTAATTAAGAATAAAAGATTAATTTTATTAATTTTTAGGATTTTACCACCTAGCCAAAAACATGATTGGGTTTAGTCCATGTTTACAATTGGGTATTCGATGACCTAATTATTATTTCCATACAAGTATGACAACAGAATCATATGGAATATAAACATATATATATTTGTAAACTTTCAATTGAATAAAATATTTTTATAGGTTGACCTTGGTTCAGAGATATCCATATTATTCCGAAGCAGTTAGTTTCGGTCAGGTATCCCATACAAAACTCAGTTCAATGTGGTTTATTTATTTATTACCTTACTTTCGTTTTACCTGCACAATAATCATTTTATATGCATAGTCTAGATAGTTATAGACACCATTGGTGGTGGCCAAATGAATATATATTACACCATTTTCATGCCGCCAATGGTCACTGAATAGACCTTATGATTTTAGGGATTGACAGAGGGAAGCTCCCATATTTTATTGTTTGATTCTCAGTACTATGATAGTGTATGGGTGAAGAGGACCAATCCCATGCTTGTGATGCTAGTGGTGTCATATTTTTATCTTTTTATATTTTGATTAAAATTTTGTATATCATTTTACCCCTTTATCATATGTACTTATCTTTTTTCTTGTATTATGACATGATCATCATTTTTGTGTCTGCTATTGATTTAGCATCTGCCTATTGTTTATTATCTGAATGATTTATTATTATGTCATTGGTTATTTATTACAGTTTATACTAATTTTAATTATTATTTACTATTATTATAAAATATGATCAAGAGTTCATAGTCTCTCTATAAACACACCCTAGTCTCTTGCTACTAGTCGATAACCTCTAGTGTATGGGGAGATGCACTTGAGGTCATGTGGCCAACTGACTCGGGGAACCTCTTAGTGAATTTCGGACCGAGACACTATTAAGTGTTATCAGAGGACTCTTTTTTTAATTTCATATTATTATTTGGGTATTAGAATAAATACTAAGGATGTGTTAGAATTTGGTAATGAGCCTATTCCTTGGATTAGCTAACACACATATAGGAAAACCCAAATAACCTGGGATGGGATATTTCTGGTTTGGTTGGTGCCTGTTACAGTTATTTTGATTTCCTTATTATGTGATAAACATATATTTTGATGTTATTATTATTGATAATATTATTATAGAATTATTTTCCTTGTCCTAGTATGACAAGGAGATATCATCTCTTTCATTATTATAGGGACTTTGAGGATTCAGATGTCATGAATAATTCTATGTCATATTTATGTTATTGCGGGCATTGCCTATATTGTATGTGATTAATGAAAGAGAATTGATTGATATATATATATATAAGGAAACGAGTTAACATTTCTTTAAGGGATAAAATAATTATATTAATTAAACTTTATGCATCAATCTAAATGGTGTTCTTCCATATAGATTGAAAATGACACCTTAATTAACAAATTATACCATGTTTGAGTCATAGGCCATAGGTTCCATGGGCTAACATGCTAGATTATTTTTATTACACTAATTATAATTATAATTTATAATGAATGCACTTCTATAAATTGGGAATGGAAATTCATTTGATCAAATCATTTTATATGTCTCATGTAATACACTGAGATTTTAGAAGAAGAAAATTTTATTTGATAGTGTAAATGACATGTAAAACAGAGCTTAGATTTGAATATAAAACCTTGAGAATTTATGATAAATTTATTTTTTAAATAAATTTAATCTCTTCAATACCTTATAGTACACACAACCCTCATATTTTTATGTTGAATAGCATACTCAACACGTAACACTGAGTTTAAATAACCCATGATATATATACCTGTTATAACATAGTTGTTAAATTAGAGGGTATGGATACTATTAAATTATTTATGATATATATATATATATATGTATTAATAAATATAAATTATTGATAATTTTTAAAAAAATCAATCAAATTTTAGTAATGTGATTTTACTCTTCAAAAATACACTTTCTTAAAAAATGATTTTAATTGTTTTTCATAAAAACAATATTATAATATTTTTTTGGAACTTTTAGAAAATTTATTTGATAAATTTAACTTTATTTTTGGTTTTGGAATATCAAAATTAAATTTGGGTGGAATTTTGGGATTTTTTTGAATGTATTGATTTTTCAGTGAATAGTGAAAAATTTAGTTTTTTTTGTAAAACTATCTATTTTTTTCAATAAATTAAGTGATTTAAATTCCCCATCATTTTTTAGGTAACATAATTATTCATTATTAATTTTTAATCTACTTATTTTATTTTGAATCAATGATATATATCATATTTTACTATAATTTTATTTTTGTATTTAAAAATGTGTTTTTATTCTAAGAACTGTTTTAAAGTGCATAATGTTTCTCCATTTTAATTAATGAAAATAATACCTAATGATTAATGTTTTAAATTAAATTTTCATATTATATATAATTAAATTTTAATTTATATTCATAAGATGATAAGTATCAGACATATAGTTAAAATTAAATTTTCTTATGGTGGATAAAAAATTACTTCTCAAAAATAGGTTTTTTCATCATCTCTGCGTGTTTTGTTTTAAAAATTATTTCTTCCAATTTTTTTAAAAAATTATTTAAAAAAAAATTAATTTTTGGAAAAATAATATCAAAATTATATTAGGGTGAATTTTTTAGAATTTTGTGAAATGATGAATTTTTCGACCAATAGTGAAAATACAAAATTTTATTTGAACATTGCCTTTTCGTTTAGTTTATTTATAGAGATAAATTATATTTTAAATTGTTATTAAATTAATATTAGTTAAATTATATATATATATTAATCCAATTTAGGTCCTTCGATTAAATTTCATAATGATATTGGATAGAAAAACATTGTAAATTCTTGAACATTTTCTCTTTAAAAACCCGCTTTCTCATCTTATCCACAAGATTAATTTTAAATTTAAATTTGCCACTTATGTTAAATCAATTTAGAAAAATTGATTCCATATTTATAATCATAATAATTTATAATGTATAATAATTTAAACTTAATTTTTTTTAGCAAAAGTAATATTGAAAAGAGTAGAAATTAATCACCACAGTTAAGGTAAAAATGGATTTACTGGGGGTTAAACTAAGAAGATAAGAGTTGTAGTTGGGGTTTTTCATTATTGTAAGAGCACTGAAATTATAAACCATAGGTTGGGGGTTAAAATCCCATGGAGAATAGTTAATGTAGAAGCACTGTAAAAGGGGTAATGTAGTAGTGGCAGGAGACACTGTAGCAACGATGGGTACTGTAGCGAGTACTATAGTGGGTACTGTAGTAGTTGGGGTACTATTGCAGTACTATTCAAAAATTGGGCCTTGGGGAAAATTTTGAGACTATGGTCCATGTAATGGAATTCATTCCCACTAACACCTAATATAATATAAGAAGATAATAGTAAAAAATTACCTACCAACTTGTGTTTTTAATATATTTGTCCCCCCTAAAACCTAATATAATTCCAGAAGATAAGAGTTAAAAATGACCTAAAAACTTATTAAAAACTCATTTTATTTCCATATTTAGTCCTAAAATCTTATAGGTTCTATAGTGTCCCATTTTTTAGGCTTTTTGAATGATACAAACGTGGGTATGATTGAAACTTTTCAAAAAAATAATAGTGTGCCACTCACCTCACTTATAAAAGGACGCCCCTCTCCTCTCTTCTTCACACCTTAAAAACTATTTTATTCTTAAAATACATTTCCAAATAACTTACCAACATCAATATAAAAATACTATAATCCTAATTATGGGCATAAATACCACCTAGAAATGTTTTAGTGCAATCCCAAGGAGGATACCCAAAGAAGAGGTAATGTTGTTAAACGATCATCTTTATTTTATTTCTTTCTACACATAATTAAATTATCATTAAACTATAATGAAACCAGAACATAAGTATCTCAAATATAATGTGATATTTTAATAATAAGTAAATTACCTACAAAAATCTTCTCTTCTATCAAATTATTTAAGAAATCATCATTCGTGTGTATGGCCGTCTACCGCCTCACAAACCGATGTAATTAATTCTTCCATTACCACCTTCCAGGATTGGGTATGATGATGAATATAAACTATATATATGGTATTTATAACATAGTTATACCTCTATATTAAATATATCATATACATGTTTTTTTAATTTCCATTCCATAACAGATATGATAAAGTCACTCGTGCCTATAGAGGACTTTTGCCTCGTGAAGCGATGCGAATCATTTTTCACGAACACTTCACATGGAATTTAATAAGGTTAAATTTTAAAAATATAGGTGATATAAATGAAATATTTATGATATTAATTTCCTATTTATCATTCAAAAAATATAATATTTTTTCTACCTTTTCACTCACTTAAAGATGATAACATCATTTATGTACTTGTGGACTTCCGACTTCACGAAGCGATGCAACTCTCTTCTCATAACCACATCACATTGAGTATGTATATAAGTATATATAAATAATTAATATTGTATATATAATATTATTATAATTATAAGAATATAAAATATTACTTACCTATTTTCCATGATGATCATTTGAAAATGGAAACATTACTCATTCGTACGTATGACCTACTATCTCCATGATCGTATCATCCATCATTTTTCATAACCATATTTCATGATTGATTTTAAAATTATAATTAATGTAAAAATATAATAATTATATCATTATTATTATTTTTTAGGTTATTATACTATATAATATTCAAAATAACTGGATCTCTCATAACAAATAACTAATGAGAAAAAGGTAATTAACACAAAAAATAATGAAAATAATGAAAGATTATTAAAAAATGATTGATAAAATGTTATAAAAGGATGACATATGATATTATATATATTAATATGGTTCAATAATAAGATTACAACATGTTTAAAACCACTATAAAAGAGGTTAAATCACGTTCAACCAAAAGTAAGTGTGGGGTAAGTGATTTATAATATCTCTTTTATTTATTGGAGACATATGTAAATTCACCACTCATTGTGTGGTGTATTTACTGAACCTTTAAAATGATATATTATAAATCAAATTATTTTCATGATATTTAAGTTTCCATTTTTTATTATGATTTATTTGGTATTACGATTAAAAATATTTCTAAAATGGTAAGGTATTTCTATCTCAACTTCCCATCTTTGAGACTTATGTCATCTTATGCCCTATCTTATTTTATAAGGTGTATATACAAACCCATTTAAATGTAATATGATTAATTTATTTATTCCCATGATATTATATGTTTCCTTTTAATTTTAACCTTTCATGGGTCTTATGATTCAATGTTACCAAATTGGTAAGAGTTTTATTTTATAATCTCATTGTTTTTCGAAATTATTTATGATTTTCTATCAAATAATGAAATCTTATGATCTAACTCTCAATAATTCTCATTAATTTTATTATAATATAGTTATTAATGATATTTTCAAGTAATATTACCATTTTTCATTATTTTTTTCTTAAAATAATTAGATATTTTTTTTAAATTATCTTTATTTATCTCTTCAGTCGAAACTCCATTTTCTTCCAAAACTAGCTTTTCTAAAAAAAAAATTCAAAAATATTTTTAGAAAACTAAAATGAGTTATTAAAGACATTTTACCAATGTTTTACTTTTTTAATTTTTTTGGAAGGAATATTCATGTCATTTTCCATATAATTCCCATTTGTATTTTACTAAAAATTTGAATCTAAACATTGTTTTATCAAGTACGACATGAACAAAATTTTCTACTGTCATGAACATTATTTTATTTTAAGATTATATTATAAGTTATAAAGGTTATTTTAAGATAAATATATTTTCAAAATGTTTTAAATTTTTGTTCCAAAAATTAAAGGTTATTTTCCTCAAGAAATGTTCTAAATGAGTTTTAAATCTTAATTTATATGTTTCCATGGTTATTTATAATGAAAAATGTTTTCATAATATTTTGTGAATTTTCAGTTTTTAAAAAGTTATTTTCAAATTTAAAATGTTATTTTTCTCAAAATATATTTAATACTATTTTAATGGAATTTCCAATTATCAATATCAACAATACTTGTTGTTACATATTATCCAATGGGGATATTTAGTAATGATAGCACCCTCATTTATTTGGATGGATTAATATTGTTTCAAAGAGATTATTATAGAACCATTTTCTTTTCTAAGGGTTAATAATGTTTCAAGGAGATTGTTTTGTAACTATTTTATTTTATATGGGTTAATCAAGGTTTAAGGATATTGTAATGGAACTAGTTTTTTTCATGGTATAATCTTTCTTTGAATAGATTAACATGTAAATTTTTTTTACATGGGTTAATCAAGTTTTAAAATGAAAATTGATTGTTTTTATAAGTTTTATGATGAATTAAAATATCTATATACCTTATTCATATTGTGGTTCTTGGACATATTATATGATGGGGTGGCCCAGATAGCACTGGGGGAGTTCGTTATAGCTTATATGATAGGGAGGGATAGATAGCATCGAGTGATACCATTACAAATTATACTATGGGAAACATTAATTTGAAGCCAGGTCTCTTAAGAATCTCTGAATGGAACTTTTATTTTAACCCGAACTCTCATAGGAAGAACACAGAACAAGTTTGGGTTAGGTTCTTTGACCTTAATTGGTTTTTTTGGCACCCTCATATCCTAAATGATATCTTTGTTTGTATAGGCACTCCCCTTGAGATAGATCAGAGAACCTTGAATGGGGATTTAGGCCTCTATGCTAGGGTGCTAATTGAAATTAACCTTGAATCACAACCCCCAAAATCTATCCTCTTTACTGCCCAAGATTATAAAACAGTGGTGTGGTTAGAATATGAAAGAATCCCTTCTTTCTATGAACTCTGTAAACTGGTTGGACAATCCATTCACCAGTGTAGAAGAGTACATAATCAATATCCACAATCCAACAATTCTGGATGGACTGAAGTGAGGAAAAATATAAGAGAGAAAGAGGGTCCTTCTGACAAACCAGAAACATCCAAGAAGAGGGAAGAAAAATGGGTTGTTAAAGCCAATTCATTTGGAATTCTTGATTCTGATAAAGGAAAGGCTTGGGATGATTTATGTGAAGAACAAGATCTTAAAATGTTGATTCAAAACATTAAGAGGGATATTGAGAAGGATGTTATTAAAATCCTCTCCAATCCCTTAGCCGACTTGGACCCTTTTGCCCTTCCCTTGATGGTCCTACTTTGGACTCATCATCCCTCATTCATTCTACCTCCAATAATGCCTCTCATACTCACAATCCTTATAACACTAATTCAGAGGGCATTGATAACTCTGTCACACACAACCATTCATCTAGAAATATACTCATGCATCTTCCAAACCTTTATAACATATCAGAAACTCATTCCTCATTGAAGAATGTTCAAAATACCAAGACTAATGAGCCCAGCTACATGGCTGATCTTATTTACTCACCTATTTATAAGGACAAAAAGAAGGATTCTACTAGGTCACACACTACACAATCTGACTCCAGACCTTCGGAAATTCTAGGACCTGCTATCCCCAACTTGGTACAAGCCCAGGTTTCCCATCCTACTATCTTTAGGGATACTTATTGCATGCAGCCCACCTCTACTCCTCCTCTGCACTCTAATTCTAATGCAGAGCACTCCACAAAACATAATCACATTCTCTCTAGAGCTGCTAATCCTTCTGCCCCCATTTATGATCCTGTACAAGTCTAGGGACCCCAATCTGCGGTTCTCAAGAAGCAAGTTTCTACTGTGTCACACACTTCACAGCCTGATTCCAAAACTTCTGAACTCCTAGGATCTACTAATTCTAATTCTGTCCTGGTACAGACCCAGGATCATCATTCTACTGCCTATAGGGATCCTGTTTGCAAGAAGCCCTCTTTCATTCCTCCTCCCCATTCTTCCACTGATGTAGAACACCCCACACAACAGAATCACATGATTTCTGGAGCTGCATGACCTTTTGTCCCCAGCTCTGCTCCTGTACAAGACTAGGGACTCTAGTCTGCTGCTCTCAAGGCTCTTAAGAACAAGAAGCACCCTCCTACTCTTCCTTTACAACCTATTTCTAACACACAGGGCAGAGTTATATCTGATTCTACTTTTCCCATGCACTTAACACTGCAGGTAAATCATGAGTATGCTGTGAAATATCACTCCTCTGGAATTTCCACCAGGTCCATGAATGCAATTTCTAAAAAAAAGGGGGACAACCCCACCAAGAAATAGTCAAAATGAATATTCAATTTTGTAATTTTCAAGGAATTTCTAATCTTGACACCTAAAACGTTCTTAAAAGACTCACCAATACTCACACTCCAACCCTTGTTACTATTGATGAAACTAAAATTAACTTTGCCTCACGCTCACATCAAGCCCCTCCTAGATACAGTTTCTTAGGGGCTTGCAACAATGGAGGCCCTTATGAATCCTTATGGATATTTTCCCACTCTTCATTGCAAAATGTTAACCTATATAGCCTTTAGAGTCAAGACATTACTTGTGACTATATCTTTGAGAACATACACATTTTCTATACTTTTGTTTATGATTATAACTGGTATCAAGATAGGAGAGATCTTTGGAATGATATCTCCAGTCTTAATGCCTCTATTTGTAATCCTTGGTTTATTATTGGTGACTTTAATGATATCCTTGATTCGAGTGATAAAATTGGTCCTCCTCCTGCTCCTATTTCCACTAGGGAATTTAATTCCTGTATTGAAATGAACATCCTCACAGAGGTTAACCTCCTGGGTGCTAAATTTACCTGGTATAGGAAACACTATAATATAAATGTATCCAGTAAATTAGATAGGGCATTTACTAATTCCCACGCCCTAGATAGTTGGGACAATATCTCTATTATTACTCTTGTGAGAATCGCCTCTGACCATCATCCAATCCTTCTTTCCTTCTCCTACAAAAATAGTAAATTGAGAGCTCCTTTCAGATATAACACTGCCTGGTCTTCTGACCCTGAATGTATAAGCATCATAAATAACACAGGGAATAAAATTCATGGTCAGTTTGACCCGTTTTATTTTCCGATAAAGTTAAAAATATTGAAGTAAACTCTTAAAAGTTGGTGCAAAGGCAGGGTTTATGAAATAGACAATAACATCAATCTTCATGAAGCAGAACTTATCCAATTTCAGAATAAAAATTCTTCTTCTAACTTAGCTCTGGACTCTCAACAGGAAATCACCATCTCCTATAAGATTATTTCCTTGCTCAATCTTAAGGATAATCTTAAAAAACAAATATTCAAATCCAAATGGCTTAATGATGGTGATAGGAATAATAAATTCTATAACGCTCTCCATAGGGTTAGGAAAGCCTATAGACCTTTAGCCTTTCTTAGAAATGGGGACCAAATTCTTGACACTGATGAAGGAATTTCCAATCACTTAGTCTCTTATTTTGAAAATATTTTCAATGGTGATAATATTGATAAATACCTTAAACCTGAAATCATTCCTGCTCTTGTATCTGAGGAAGATAACACTCTTCTGAACAACATCCCTTTTGATCATGAAATCAGAGACACTATTTTCAGCCTTAATCCTGACAGTGCTCCTAGCCCGGATGGTTATAATAATGACTTCTAACAAAAGCATTGGGATATTCTTAAAGATGATGTTTTTCATCTGGTTAACGTTTTCTTCTCCAAAGGTATTCTCCATCATGGACTTAACTCCCAATTCCTTATTGTCATTCCCAAAATGGAGAACGCTGATGTGATTCAGAATTTCAGACCCATTTCCCTTATCAATTATTTATTCAAAATCATTACGAAATTAATTGCCAATAGAATGACTTCCATTTGTTGCAAGATTGTTTCTTGGAACCAATTTGGTTTCATAAAAGGCAAGTCTATTCAAGACTGAATCTATCTTGCCTCTGAGTCCACCAATCTTTTAAACAAAAAGAGTATAGGTGGAAGTGTTTCTATCAAACTTGATATTGCAATGGCCTTTGATACCATTGATTGGAACGTTATGTATATAGTTCTTTCACAATTTGGCTTCAATGAAATTTTCATTACTCGAATCAAATATTTATTCAAATCTTCCTACATATCCATTCTCATTAATGGATCTCCTAGAGGTTATTTCAACTTCACTAAAGGAGTGAGACAGGGTGACCCTCTCTCTGCTATTCTATTCTCCATTGCAGAAGACTACCTGAGTAGATTGATCTACCAAGAGATCGATAAAGGAACCATTAAACCTATCTCTACCTCCAGGAATTTACAAGTTCCCTCACATCTTCTTTATGCTGATGACATTATTTTCTTTACCCAGGGAGACAAGAGAAACATTCTCAAACTTAAAGATATCCTGCTCCACTATCAGGAAGTCTCTGGGCAACACATCAACTAGAACAAATCTTATATCATTTTTAGTAAAGACTTTACTCGAGGATGAAAATATTCCATTTCTAACATCTTGGGAGTCAAGAAAGGATTTCTCCCCTCTACTTACCTTGGTGTGCCTATTTTTTGGGGTAGACCTAAAGTGGATTATTTCTCTCACATTACAGACCACACTCTTAGGCACCTTTCCTCTTGGAAGGGTAAGTCCCTCTCAATGGTCGGAAAAAAATTATTGGTTAAATCTACAATTATTTCTAAACTTGTTTATTAAATAATGATATATAAATTTCCAAAAAGTCTCTTAAAATGAATTAATACTGATATGAAAAATTTTGTTTGGACCGGTAGCACTATAGAGAGGAAACTGGTTACTATCCCCTGGACCTCTTACTGCAAACCTTTGGATAAAGGGGGGATTGGCATCAAGAATCTCTCTAAGTTCAATGAGGCCCTTCAATCTAGACTTACGTGGAACATTATTCACAACACCTTGTCCTCCCTGAATTTTATCAGAGCTCGCTTCCTTGAAAAGCTTAGAAACAATCATCTCTATCCTCTTATGTCCTCCATTTAGCCCTCCATCAAAAGTACTTCCATTTATATTATATCTAACTCTATATGGATAGCCACTAAGGATTCCAACTTAAAATTTTGGTTTGATAATTGGACTGGAGTTCCCCTGATCTCCTTAATAGATAACAACCAACCCCTCTCTATCTTCAGGATTCAATTGACTCGATAATTCATATGCATAATCTTCATCTCCCTGAGAATATTACTCAAATTGTTAACGATTATAATTTCATTAATACTAATGAATTACTTATTTGGGAACCTACACACAATGGGATTCTTAACTCCAAAGTCTATTATAAGTTACTTTTCATCAATGTTTACAATAATCACCCTTGGCTAGATAAATTCAACAAAGCCTGGATTAAACCCTCAAGATTTACTTTAGTCTGGTGGATTTCCCATCAAAGAATCCCCACTGATAACCGCTTACAAACTTTCAGGATTACTCTCTGTTCTAAATGTCATATGTGAAATCAACATAGAGAGGATATAAATAATCTTTTTCTCTTATGTGACATAGCATCCACTCTCTGGCATTATATTCTTGACATTTTTGAGTGCAGATGGTTGATTTTTGATACCATCAATATGCATATTCAGAATTGCTTGGAGTTGTCTACGTCTCAGAAAATCAAAAACCTATTAGTTGTGGCAGTTGCAGAACTTCTTCATATTATCTGGTATGGTAGAAATGAATTAATTTTCCGCAATAATTCTTTTAAAATTAATTCAGGGAAAACGAGAATCCTCATGTCTATTCAAGAAGCATCCTCTATCAAAAAATCTCACTGAAACAATTCTTTCCATGACTTTGGGATCCTTAGGTGTGTTGGGGTGGAGGGGATTTACCCTCTCCCCCACTATACTCTTGAAGTATTTTGTCTCCCCCCCTCCGGGATGGATTAAAATCAATGTGGATGGAGCCTCTAAAGGCAACCCGGGTCCAGCGAGTTGTGGTTCCGTCTTCAGAAATCACCTGGACCAGATTCTTGGATGATTCTATGGCTCTTTTGGTTCCTCTACTACTTTGGAAGCTGAGATGATGGGCGTCATCCATGCCATCAACTTTTCCAGATTACATAGCTGGAACAATATCTGGATTGAGAGCGACTCTACTACAATCATTCAGGCCATCAGGAGTGGTACCATTCACCTTGCTTGGCTTATTACTGCCCGCTGGATGGACTGTTTGAATTCTCTCGTTGGGCTGAACTTCATCGCAACACACACCTTCCACGAAGCCAAAATGATTGCTGATGGGCTTGACAACCTTGGTATTTCTCACGACTTACATTGGATAGATGACCTCCATTATGAATTAATCCCTTATTATTCTTGGGATGTCAGCAAAATTCCTTACATTAGACTTGTGTAACGCCCCCTTTTTTATCAATAAAAATTTATCTACCTTTAAAAAAAATAGGTTTTAACCTAATTTTATAAAACTATAATCCTAAATATTCCTGTATAATTTAGGTGATCCTATTTTTCCTTTTGATATTGTATGGTTTTGATGATAAAATTGGTTCACAATTATCGATATCAATGTTGGAGATGCAATGTTTATGATTTTAGCAACGTATCTTGGAGTGTAGGTTCGGGGATATTATAGTTGGTATCACATGTAAAGTTTAGATAACTTTGGAGATTATGATGTTATAATGTGGGGTTATCTTAAGATTTATAGATACCACCATAGGTCTATAAGATTAAGGATGATCATAAGTTCAAATTCTTAGACACCCGTTTTGAGGTTTAAAGTGATGATATCTTAAAGTGATTAATGAAACTTTAGGATAATTTTTATAAGGTTGAATTATATGTAAATATATGATTTAATAGGCAGTATGCCTTTACATTTTGTGAAAATAATATTTAAGGTATTGATAACATTTTGGGTTTATATGATCTTGAATACTAAGGTAATTATGGGAACATGTGTTTTATAGTATAAATTTCCATGGGATTGAAATGTGATTTAGTGAGTAAGTGAATAATAAGATAACCATATTTTTTATCTTGTATGTTGAAAGGTATGATAAAACCATTGAAGCTAAAAAAACTCTTCAATGTTAATTTTATTGATGATATTTAGGATATAGGGTTATTTATTTACTGAATGATTTAGTTTTATATTTGGGTATTACAATTTAATTTTGAAGATTAATGTATCATAGAAGGTTTACTCATTTTGAGAATTATCTTACCATGTTTTAACAATTTTTATTTTGGTTAATGAAAAAATATAGGTGTATTAGACTATTATCTCTTTTATAGTTATATGTTACTTTAAAATTCATTTTTAATGATTAATGAATAATGAATTCTTTTTGAATGCTCATCACTTGAAGAAAAGTATGACATTGTATAGGAAATTGACAAAAGGATAAAATTATAATCCTTAAGTAGGTATATTTCCTTATGATGTTAGTCTAAATTTCAATGGAATTCGTCAAAACTAGAAAAAGGATCTGGAAACAAAATGTTATTCTATTACCATAATTTTTTATAATATCAATAATTTTTTTTAAATCTATCTAGTTTATATTTTTGAGGTCCTAAATATTTTATTAATCATTAAATTTCTTGTGATCAATGATCTTAATATCTCTACATCATTTTTTGGAGATCATGCTTTTCTAACATGGTCAAAACTTCACTTCCCACCGATGTACTACTATTTGGAAACCTAATTTGTGTTATACAAGATGACCCTTGTACTCCCCTTTCACATTTATCAAGTGTATTTTTTATTAAACCTTTTACAATTCTAGTTTACAGTAAAATAATTCTCAAACATCCATCCTTCTATTACCAAGATAAAGATCAAATCATGAGGACACAATTTATTAGGGGGAGGATGTAACACCCCAAGATTTTAAAAGAAGAAAATTATGCTTGATAGCGTAAATGACATAAAACACAGAGATTAGACAATAATTTAACACCCAAAGACATTATGATATATTTATTCTAAAATAAATTTAATATCTTCAATAGATTGTGGTACACGTTACACCGATATTTTTATGTTCGATAACATACTCAACATGCAACACCGAGCTTAAATGACCCATTATATATATAACCATTATAACATAGTCATTAAATTAGAAGATATGAATAATATTAAAAAATTTATGATATATATATATATATATATAAATTTCATAGTTGATATAAATTATGGATAAATTTTTATTAAATAATCAATAAAATTTTATTAAGGTGATTTCATTCTTAAAAAATATGTTTTCTTGAAAACTGATTTTTTATTACTTTTCATGAAAAAAATATTATAATATTTTTTGGAACTTTTAGAAAATTTGTTTGATAAAATTAACTTTATTTCTGGAATTGGAATATAATAACTTACTTTGGTTGAACTTTTGTGATATTTTCTGAAAATATTAATTTTCAATGAATAGTGAAAAATACATATTATTGTAAAACAATCATTCATTTTCAATAAATTTAGTGATTTAACTGCCCCATTATATTTTGTAGTAACATAAGAATTATTTTATTATTTTTAATCCACTTAATTTCTTTTTAATCAACATTATATTGTATTTTATTATATGTTTATTTTTGAGTTTTAAAAGTGTTTTTTTCTAAAAACTTTTTAAAGTGCATAATGTTTCTCCATTTTAATTAATTAAAATAATCCCTAATGAAGAATTTTATAAATGAAATTTATATATTTTATATCATTAAATTTTAATTTAGATTCATATAATGATTATTATTAGACATAAATTTAATATAAAATCATCCTGTGCTTGCAGAAAACACTTCTCAAAAACCCATTTTTTCACCACGTTTGTAGGTTTTGTTTTCAATTTTTCTATTTTTACAATTTTAGAAATTTATTAGAAAAAATAAAATAATTTTTTTTATATCTTCACGTAAAAATTATATTAGGGTGAATTTTTTATAATTATTTGAAAATATTAATTTTTTAATAAATAGTGAAAATATTAAATTTTAACTGAAAACTGCCTTATCATTTAAATAATTTAAAAAGTTAAATTATATTATAATTTGGTTTAAAAGTAAAATTAGTTTAATTATATATCTATTAATCTAATTTATTTGATTGGAATCAATTTCATATTGAAATTAGATATAAAAATATTGTAAAATTTTAATTATTTTCTCTTTAAAAACCCACTTTCTCATCCCGTCGACAGTATTAATTTAAAGTTAAAATTTTATAATTCTGTGAATTTTATTTGGAAAAATTAATTTTATTTTTGGAATCATAATAATTTATAATTTCTTATAAGGTTAACATATTTTTTGACCAAAATGAATAGTAAAAAAAATAAATTATCACAGTTAAGGTAAAAATGGAATTACCAGGAATTAAACTAAGAAGATAAGGGTTAAAAATGACCTAAAAACATATTAAAACCCCATTATATGGAAATATTTATACCTTAACTATTATATTATGTATAATTTAACATTTTGGAGGCTTTTTGAATTATAAAATTGTGGGTATGATTAAATATTTCCAAAACATTACAAGTAGCCACTCACCTCACTTATAAGAGGCCACCCATATCCTCGTTTACTAACACCTTAAAGCCTCTTTGGTTCATCCAATAATTTCCCATATAAAATCAAAACTTACCAAACCTCATCATAGAATCATTATTTTTGACAGAAAGCAAACTTATAAACGCTTTAGTAAAAACCTAATGAGGATACTCAAAAAGTGGTAATATTACTCAACGAGAGTATTTATTTTATTTGTTTCTCAAATAATTCAATTATTATTAAACCATCATGATATAATAACCTAATTATATTTCATATAGTAGTATTTTATTATAATATTATCATAACCAACCACCATCTAAACTTCTATCAAATGGGTTATGAAATAATCATTTGTGCGAATGGCAGACTACCATCTTACGAACTGATGTCATTCGTTCTTCTATTACCCCCTTTAACAATTGGTTATAATAATGGATATATATATAAATTATTTTTATAATATAATTATATATCTAGATTCATTATATCATATAAATATTTTTTTTATTTCCATTCTGTAGGGGATATAATAACGTCACTCGTGTGTACATCGGACTACCGCCTCACAAAGCAATGTGATTAATCTTTCACTAACACTTCTCATGGGATTTAATAAGGTTAATGTTGATAAATATATGTTATATAAATGAAATAATTATTATATTAATTAAATATGTATCATTATTAAAATATAATATTCTTTCCCACCTTTTCAGTCAATTAAAGATAATAACATCATTCGTGTATGTGTGTACTACTGCATTCATGAAGCGATGTGTCACTATTTTCATCACCACACCACATTTATGATATATATATGTATGTTTAAACAAATTATATGTTATATATTATATTTTTATAATCATATAAATAAAAAATATTACTTACCTCTTTTCCAAAAGGTCATTGAAGAGTGGAAATGTTATTCTTGTCCAAGTACGACCAACCGTCCCTATGATCATAAAATACTTTATTTTTCAAAACCATATTTAATGATTTGTTATAAAAGTATAATTGATGTAAAAATATGAAAATTCTTTTAGGATTTTAGTTCTATAGTTTGTGAAACTTTATAATGTGAACAAGAATCATAATATTCATTACAAATAACAAATGAGATAAAAATGCAATTAACAATCGAAACAGTAAAAATAATGAAATATTATTAATGAACATGTGATAAGATATTATTAAATGATCATATATGAGATTATAAATATTGAAAAGGTTCTATAATAAGTTAATAACATGTTTAACACCACTATATGGGAAGTTAAAACACCTTCAACCCAAAGGAATCAGGAGGTATGGGATTTCTAATCTCCCTTTACTTTTAGGAGACATATTCAAATTCACCACTCATTTATTTTATGTGGTTCATATAATGAACCTTTGACATGTTATATCATGAATAAAATTATTTTTATGATATATAATGTTTCATTTAGTATTATGATTTATTTGGGATTATGATTCAAATGATTACTAAAAAGGCAAGAGATTTTTGTCCAAATTTTCCTTCTTTCAGACTAATGTCAAGTTATGCACCTATCTTCTTTAATGAGGTGTATATATAACCTAATTGACATGTAATATCATTATTTTTTTATTTCCATGGTATTTTTAGTCTCATTTAATGTTATCCTTTCATGGGGACTACTATTCAATGTTTCTAAAGCGAACAAAGTTTTATGTTACAATCTCATCACCTATCGGAATTTTTTATAATCATGTCTCTGATGATGAAATATTATGATCTAACTCTCAATAATTCTCGAGAATTTTATTCTCCTCTAGATATTCATTAAATTATAAAGTAATATTATAATTTTTACACTCTTTGGTTCTTAAAATAATCAAGAAAAGGTTTTTAAGAAGAATATTCTTTATTTCTCTCTTCAGTCGAGACACCTTTTTCTTCTGAAATAACCTTTTATAATTTTTTTTATCATTTTTAAAATGATTTATTAATTTTATTTTCACCCATGATTTTCTAAAAAATATTTAGAGGTAATATTCATGTCATTTTCCAAATTATTCCCATTTAAATTTTACCAAAAATTTTAAAGGAATATTTGTTTTAACATGTATGGCATGAACAAACTTTTCTACCATCATGATCATTATTTTATTTGAAGAATCCATTATAAGTATTAAAGGTTATTTTAAAATAAATTTATTTTTAAAATATTTTAAAAAGATTTTTTTTTTCAAAAATTAAATGATATTTTTCTCAATAACTGTTTTAAATTATTTTTAAAGATTCCTTTATATGTTACCATTGATTTTTTTTAAAGAAAAGGATTTTTGTAATATTTTTAAATTTTTTAGTTTTTTAAAATTGATTTTCAAAATGAAAGGGTTATTTTCATAAAAATTTATTTAATATTATTTTGATTTTATTTAGATTCATCTACATCAAAAATAATCATTGTTACTTATGATCCAATAGGGATGTTTTTAATGATACCACCATCATTTTTTCTGGATAGATTAATATTGTTTCAAAGAGATTATTATGGAACCTATTTAATTTATAGGGGTTAATCATGTTTCAAGGATATTATTATCGAACACGTTTCTTTTCCATATGTTAATAAATTTTCATGGATATTGTTATGCAACCTATTTCTTATCCACAGGTTAATCATTTTGCAATGATATTAACAAGAAAAACTTTTATTTTCCATGGGTTAATCATGTTATAAAATGTATAATGACTGTTTTTATGAGTTTTATGATGAAATGAAATCTATATATACTTTATTCATGTTTTGGTTCATGGAAATATTATACTATGGGGTAAACCATATAGGGATGGGTCATCCCATTACAGGTTATATGATGGGGCAATCCAGATAGCTATGGGTAAGTCCATTATAGCTTATACAATGGGGAGGAACATATATCACTGAATAATACTGTTATATCTTAAAATATGAGTGAACCTAGATAAAGCTCCAATACATTGGGTAGTTATTATTTCATCTAAAGAATTATGTTTTAATTCATCCATATAGTTATTTTAATTGTAAATATTTTGTAAGAGTGATTTGATTATAATGTTCTAAGATAAAACCATGTTTTATTTATGATTTACATGAATTTATAATGTTTCCCTTGATCAAGATTTATATCACATGGGTCATGATTATTGATTTATATGACTCCTTCCTTTGTTAAATACTTATTCCATATTTCATAATTGTTGATTCATGTATTGATAGGTATGAGTGCTTTTATGATTCTATCATGAAGTCTAATTATGTTTTCATACCCTTGTGAATATATTATGTTCATTGATGAAATTCAAAATTTAATGCTTATATCTACAATTATTGAGAATTTGAGATCACCATTATTATGTTTCCTTTTCCTCGTGTTATCATGAAATGATGTTTAATGAATTACGTATAGAAGGTATTTAATATGATCTCACCATTCATGGGGTTATTAGGGTATTATAGATGATTCTTCTATGATTTATCACGCCTAGTAATGCCTCTTACGGGAATGAATAAAAAGGATGTGAAATTCATATGGTCAGAATATTATGAAGAAAACTTTCAGGAGTTTAAGGGAAGATTAACTTCAGTACTGATCTTGATTCTGACAGAGCGAGGCAAGAGCTATACTGTTTACAATAATGTATTAGGTATTGGGATGAGAGTTGTTCTAATATAGGAAAAGTGAGTCATCTCTTATGGGCCTCATTAGTTGAGGGATCATGAGAAGAATTACCTAATGAACGTCAACGATCTAGCTGTTAAAGTTCATGCTTTTTGCTATTGGAGATGTTATTTTCTTAGTGAGCATTCTGTGGTGTTCACTAAACAAAAAAGCCTTAAGTATATCTCTACACACTATGATATGAATCTTAGGCTGCACATATGGGTTAAGTACATTATATCATTCAATTTCAACCTTACCTACATGCTTGGTAAGGGTAGTGATGTTGCTGATGCTCAAATCCAGAAGACTTAGACACATGCTGTTCAGGAGACCAGTGGTGAGTGGAATCTCATGGCCTTATTTTCAAAGATGCGTGTTGTGGTTTAGGAGGATCATGGGAAGACTATACTCTTATCCTTAGCAGTGAAATCCACCCTCCCAGAAAAGGTGATAATTATGTTGCTTTTAGATTCTGGGGGCCTACTCTTAAGGGAAATTATCTCATATGATGATTCATATTTTGGTTGGACCATGGATGAGGATACGACCGTATGCTTTCATGGGCATGTTTGGGTCTCATAAGAGTTGAGAGAGGAGCTGATCGAGGAACTTCATGCCTAAATCTATGCAGTACATCCCAATTTCAGCAAGATGTATTGAGACTTACTTCAACAATATTGATGGAATGGTCATAAATGGGTGATAACTGGTTCTATTATCGGTGTTCCACCTATTAGAAAGTGAAGATAGAACATCAATGACCATTAGGACTTTTGCAACTATTGTCCATTTCTAAGTGGAAATGCGATGATGTCGTTATGAACTCTGTGATAGTTTTTATTAGAAATCCTCATGTAAAAGAAACAATTTGGGTAGTTGTCGACCATTTGATGAAGGTCTCTCACTTCTTACCTGCTTGAGATACCATCTCAGTAGATGAGTGAGGGATAGTATTTGTTAAGGAAGTTTTATGACTTCATAGAGCTCCATGAACTATCATATTACATAGGGACACTCACATCATGTCTTAGTTTTTGTTAGGGTTATAGAAGCCCTTGGGTAAACAGGTACTTTTGAGAATAACCTATCACCTTCAGACCAATGGAAAGATGGATCATATGATTTAGGTGTTGTAGGACATGCTCTGTGCATGTGTCCTTAAATTTGGGGGTTCGTGGTTGAAACATATAACCCTAACTGAGTTTACTTATAATAAAGGATTTTAGTATACCATCCAGATGGATCCTTATGAATCCTTATATGGTAGAACTTTCATATCACCTATGCACTAGTTAGTGGTAGGGGATGAATCTTTTCTTAGACCACGACTCTTATTTAAGACTTTAGAGTAGGTCTAATTGATCAGGGAAAACATGTTGAAATATCACTCCAGACACCAGTCATATGCTGATCAATACTAAAGACCTCTTGAGTCGAGGTTGGAGATAATTTTTTATTATGAGTTTCTCCTAGATTGGTCCATCAATATTTTTAGAGGAAAGGTAACCTTTCAAATCTATTTTTTGAACCCTTTGATGTCTTGAAAAGAATCGGACCTATAGCTTACCAGATAACACTTACTTAGAGATACCAGTCTATTAACAATGTGTTTCATGCATCTCAGCTTCACTGGTATTATCCAAACCCATCATATGTTTTTTAAACATGATGATTTTGATTTGGATATGGATGGTTCCTTTGAAGAACATCCAATGTGTATCTTGGATCAGAGTGTGAAGACTCTCTGAGGTAGGATAGTTGTTTTATTATGGGTGATATGGTAGCACAAATGAGTAAAGGAAAATACATAGGAGTGGGAAGATGATATACAAGAACAATGGATAGATTTATTCCATAACAATACCTCTTTATCCTCAGAATGACAACTCAAGGATGAGTTTCTTTAAAGAGGGGAGGTTGTAACAACCCATATTTTCATGAAAGTAAAAATCATTTTTTTGGATTAATTACTTACTTTGGACCTTGTTAAGTTACCTAATGGATTTATGGAGGTCATGAGTGTTTCCAGAGCCTATTCAAAGCTTAGAATTATAGAATTTGGAGAAATAGACTAGGCCACATAGTTATAAGAAACTGTGCCACCCAACTAGCATAGTTTCCCCTAACTGTGCGAGGCATTTTAGAGGGGATTAATGATCCACACTGTTTTTTAAAACCGTGTGAGTTAGGGTGAAAATCCATGAAAAAATTTCCAACCTTGTGATAGATAATTCACAAATGGATTGTGAATTATTATCCAAATAGTGCACATAGCCCATGTGGGGTCCCTATTTAGATAGTGAAGATAGTACGATTTGCGCACGATTTGGCCAATAATGAAGAAAAACTATGAGACCCATCTTTTGAAGGGTATATGACCTATTTTCCATTAAATTCTTAAAACACCTTACCCATATTGTTTATTCTCTCATTTACTGTAGACCACCCTTCCTCCTATTCTCTCGTGGGTTCTCCCTTGCCTAATATAGGGATAAAGGTTGCTCCTATATTTGAAATACAAATCAAACACCATCAGAATAATTGGGTCAATGAAAATAAGATATCGAATTTGTTTTCTTCCTTTCATAGTTTCTATTCCCATCTCTTGAGCTATTTATGTGTGATCTTTGATGCCCTATTTTCATGGTGTTTTACCATTATTCATTTATATTTCGTTCTACTTCAAATATGAATCCAATATTGTATGAGGATATATCTACAACATTAAGGTAGGTGATATAGAATTCATTTTCAATAGTTCAGTGTTTTCATAGACTTAACTACTGTGCATAATTTCATGAATTTCCACACATCACCTTAAATTGTGATTTTCACTTCTAAATAAATATAACCATAATAATATACTCATGTTGACCCATTCTAAATAGTTATATGATGTCAAATTTAACTGTAGACATACATTTGGGTGTGCTAAGTGTAATTTACCTCTTTTATACAATTTTTCAATAGACCAGAACACCTTATAGGTGTTTATCTTGAATTATAAATAGAATTTCCTTCCCTTTTTTAGTTTTCAGTTGACTATAGAACCTTGTAATTTCATGGATTTTCATGAAATGATCTTTTTTTATTAATTAATCAAATGGATTAATTCTAATGATTGATAATGGGTTTCAAGGCATCACCACGTGACACATGCTTTATTATATAGAATATATGAGCTGTGACACCTTTTTTTATATTAGTTCCTAAATACTACTATTGTTATGAGGTGATACCTCTTTTTTTAAAAGTTTGGGGCCGAAGCCTCATTTATTATTAAAGAAAAGAAAGGACCTCTTTAATTGGGTATAGGGAGACCCATTACATCGCCCGAAAGCCCAGTGGGAATTTATCCCATGACATGACCTGTAGGTCCATTTTTTTAGCCCAAAGCCCATTCTGTGAATAGTACTTATACAGTACCCGCACTGCTATAGTACTGCACAGTGACCGCCACTGCTACAGTACTCTACCACCGCTACAGTGACTTTCCACCTCTACAGTTTCTGCCGGTGCTACAGTGCTGCCGCTGCTACAATACGCTACAGTACTACAACAGTACCTGCGCTCAATGGGTTTTGAACCCCCATTTTTCATGTACATTTAAGGGGGGCATACCACTAATCCAAACCCCAACTACATTATGAGGTGATACCTCAATTATTATTATTATTATTATGATTATTACATTTCTATTGGATAGTGAATGATGGTTAAGGGACTTGTTGGGAAATGAGTTTCACTCTCCCTTACATCAAGTGTTGAGAATGACACCTCTCACTATTATACTTGTATTTGGATTATGGAAATGACACACCACATTCCTATGTATCGGGTGTTGGGCATGATGTCTCACCCCACCTATTTTGAGTGTTTAGAATAACATCTCACATTTATCATGTGATTCAAGGTATCCACCCTTGTTAGAGCTATAACTCATTAGACTAGTTATGGATTCTTGAGTTATGCCTTGGGTATAGCTAGACCTAGTATCCATGTATGTTACTACTTATTTACTCACTTACTTAACACATATACATGTATAAAATATATAACTATATATATATATATATTATTACTTATATATATATATGATACTCGGATCAGATATATTCTAACTTAAGCCAAAGTGGGTAGAGTTTTCCAGGTGTCCTGATAGAACCTGTGATGACTGGGACTTATTTATTTGGCATTGCTTATATATTCTTACCTGCACACTGCTATTACTCTACACACATGATGGATAATTTCTAGGAATATTTGATGGTGTCTTAATGAGTTTATCTCACACCCTATATGGTCCAACTTTGGTACCCAAGTAGACTTCATGTATGTAGGTATGGATAAGGGAAATCACCCAAATATAGATTCTTGATACATCTTACTTATAGCATAGGGATATGGAGTAGAGGACTGAGCATATTCTCATGATTCTAGTGGAGAGGTCTTTTGGCCTTTTTTATAAAAATTTTTGGGATGCTAGTTCACATTGAAAGATTATATTAGGACCATAAAATACATGATCATTCTTAATCTTTGGATCACATGCATTGGTGAGGTTCAAATTCCATTTTCTATGTGCCATTTCTAAACATTAATATATACTATATTATATCATATCACTATTAAACATAATGTATAATATAAAAACTAGTGAAATACTTTACATAAATTGAAAAATTTATATGAAACTAATCTCATAGTCATAAAAATGTGTTTTTGGGATTTTTTTCTATAATTATCTTGAAAATATACCTTAGGGTTATGTTCAATAGTCTATGATTTCCTCAGTCTAGTTCCCAAGGTTTCTACTAAACATTCTCTAAACTGTAGTGACCATGACCTCAAAATCCCAGTTCTAGTGCATACTACCATTACGTTGTCATAAGATATAGGGAATTAAATCTTAAATGACCAATTAGTTTAGTAGTCTTGGGAAACTAGATACATAAACGATTCTTACATTATATTTTAATACACTAATTACACCATAAATTTTTTCATTTATTTTTTAGAATAACTTTATTCCATTTAGAATATCCATGAATATCATTCATATTAAAATTCAGGGAATACTAGGGAAAGTGGAAAAAAATAAGGGTTAGCCAAAATGCTCAGTAAGGTTTAAGTACAGTGGAGTAAATAATGATTCAATGATAATAATCATTAAGGAAAGGTAAATAACCAAAACAACGGACATTTAATCAATAACTTGTGCATAATATGGAATGAATAAATGATTATTAAATAATTCCATATTAATACTCACATGATCATGAAACATAACCATGTATAATATAAATAATAGATTAATCACACGCAATATCAATAACCAAATTCATAATGATGGAATGCACAATAATAGATATCTAGAAATTACTATTGAGGCTACATGCCAAGACATATAATATAGTCAAGGAATTATGTCAACTATCTAATACCTTCAAGGCTTTATGCCAAGAATCTAATAAATGGGATGGCCTCAGCCAAAACCATATCTAGTTTGTATCATGGAACCTACCAATGAATTGAGGGGATATAGTGGGACCCACCTATCACATAAAAAATCCAATTCATTCCCAATATTAAATGGTTAAAACATAATAAACATAAACATTTGTATTATAACTATAATATGAAATGCAACTACTTTCCCTAATCAATAAACATAATCATAGAAAATCCAGAGTAATATGAATGGTATCAAAATAGTACATCCTTAGCCAAACTGAACATAAACCATACAGATAAATAATAGAGATTATATCATTTTAATATATACCAATTTGAGTATGGGTAAAGGGTTTCTATCATTGATGAATAGAAATACTAGAAAAATATCTTTAAAAAATATTCTTGAGGAAAATATCCTTCTCAATTTGAAAAAAATTTTAAAAATCCTTTTTATTTGAAAATAACATTTTTTCTTTAAATAGAACCTCATAAACATGTAAGGGAAGCTTAAAATAAATGAAGTCAATTTCAGTAGGTAATTCTATACATGCTGTAAGGAACATTCATTTTTCATGGTAAAAAGGTTAGAAAAGTGCCTTATTTAGAAAGAGACATGAATATGACTTGGAAAAGTTTTTGTAAAAAAGGAAAATTGGGTAAAAATTTATTTTAATAAATCATCTTTAAAAGGTTAAATATTAATTTTTTTAATTTTTTAGAATATATGGTTTTGAAAGAAAATGGATTTCCGAACTAAGAGAGAAATGAAGTCGGATTTTATTAAAACATTTTATCAATAATTGTAAGTAACAAAGAGTGGGAAAATGGTAATATCACATGAAAAATATCATAAATAACTATATGATAAGAAAATCAATGGTTTTATTCATCAATGATCATATAATTCTCTTTGATATAAATTTAATAATAAACAATCATGATTCAAATAAGATAGTGAAATAAACCCTTAAAATGATCATAACATTGAAATGAGAATTAATCAATGAATCGATTATGTGTATCAAATTTAAATAAAAAAAGTGTAAATAAAATAATATAAATTCATAATTCATTATAAACATAATCATAAAATATTAATGACAATGGGGAAGTAATATAACCTAATGAAAAGGAATTGAATTATGAAATTTATTACCACTTGGTAACTTTTAATTCAAATACCATTAGATTAAATAATTAAAATTGAAACTTAAAATACCATTAATCATAAATTATTCATGATATTACATTTTTAATTTTTAGTATATACACCTTATAAAATTAATTAGGTGCATAACATTACAATATTCCTCAATGAAATATAATTGAGACGAAATCCCTTACCACATGCTTCCTTTTGATCAAAATTTATTAAACCTAATATATAGTGGTTTTAAAAAAGTTATTAATTTATAACAAAACCATATTAATATTTATGTTATCATACATGATTCTTTTATAACATATTATCACATGTTTGTTAAAAATATTTCATTATTTGCATTGTTTTAAGTGTTAATTGCCGTGTATTTCAAGTATGTTTTAACTTGTTTTTTTATTCCTCTTACTTTTATCATCATTTAATCATATCCAAAATGTAAAAAATAATTTAATTACAATATATATTCATTATATATGTATTTATATTAATCCATAAAATTTAGTGATAAGAAATTCGATACATTGTTTATTGAGATGGTTGGTCGTACGTACGCATGAATGCTATTTCCATTTTCTTATTGGATTGAAAGAAAGAAAATTAAATTATATATATATATATATTATTACTAAATTGTCATTTTTATGTCATATATATCATACATGTTTACCAAACCCATCCTTAATACATTCCATATAAATCGTGAATAAATCACATTGCCTCACGAGGCGATAGTCCACCGTACACACGAGCGACATTATCGCATTCCAACAGAATAGTTTGCATGAAATTATGTGTGATATAATAATTAAAGAATCACAATAAAATCTTAAATATAATATATATGATATATAAACTATAAATACATAATTATTCTCAAACTTTAAATGTGGTAATGGAAAAAATGGATGACATATATTCGTGAGGCAGTAGTCCCCTATACACACAAACAATGATTTAATAACCCATCTGATGAAATTGTGTGATGTTTTAGGTTTTACCCTTAACATAAAAAAATATCAATATATTTTAGATACTTAGTTCATTATATAATCATGGTTTAATATGAATTTATGGTGGTGAATAAGAAAATAAAATAAAAATTATTTTAGAAGATCATTACCACTTCATCAGGTACCCACATTAGGTTTTCAATAAAGTCTTCAAAAGATATATTTCATACAAAAAATGGTTTATTAGATTATAGGAATGATGTTTGGGATTTATTTGTTTAGTTATTATCCAATAAAAATTGGTTTTAATGTGTAAATATAGGAGGAGAGGGTGTGGCCTTTTATAAGTGGGGTGAGTGGTACTCTTGTAATTTTTGAAAAGGGAGAATTCCACCCTCATTTTTTTCTTGTCAAGTGGATAAAATAATAGACCTATATCAATAATATAAGTTAAAAGGTATAAATATGTCCATAAAATGTGTTTTAAACAAGTATTGGGTTATTATAACACTTTATATTCGATGATCGACCACTAAGTAAACTCATTTTTTCCATAATCACTATAATTAATTTTAATAGTTTTAACTAATTATTTTGGTAAAAAATTATGTCGAAATTATTATATATTATAATTTATGTTTATTCTAAATATAGAATATATTTTACAAATTCATTTCACAGTTTTAGAGTAATTAAATTTAAAATCAATCCCATAGACAGGAAGAGAAAACGGGTTCTAAAGTGAAAATGAACAAAAGTTCACAATGTTTTTATATCAAAATTAAATATGAAAATTATTCCAATGAACACAATTGGATTAATATATTTATAATTTATCTATTTTTAATTTAAAACCCATTCAAAATATAATTTACCATTATGAAATATTTAGATGAATAAATAGTTATTAATTAAAATCAAGTATTTTTTTAATATTCATAAAAAATTAAACTTCTGAGAAAAATAAAAAAATTCACCCTAAAATAATATTTAAATTATTATTTTATAAATTATTATTTTTTCAAATAAAATTTATAAAATTTATTTTTAAAACAAGTCCTCCATTTAAATAAGACAACACTATCCTTAGAAAAATACATCTTTCAATGCATAAAATTGGATTTGTTCTTATATTATGCCTATCAAATATATTCAATGAATGTCAAAAAATTGGATTTAATATATTATATATAAATTTAATTTATATCATTCACTAATAGTAGTTAATTTAATTTATTAGGATAAAACACCTTTGGAACATAATAATATTTTTTTATAAAAACATTTCTTTTATATTTAATTAGTTTTTACATTAATTTTTAATTAATTTATAACCAATGAATTGAAACATATATTTTTATAAGTTAGTTAGTACTATTTATACTCTCTATTAAAATGAATTGGTTATAACTATCATATCAAATAATAATATTAATAGTGTATTTCTGTTCGGTAAAACACAATCTTATGGGTAACACAAGCTATTAAAGGAAATCATTGTTGCCTGTAACACAAGATAAAATCAGCATTGTTTGTAAGGAAAGATAAGTCAGTATTTCATATAAAATAATCTATTGAATAAAAATTTATTCTATAATAATTTTTAGGGGTTATATTTGAGAGAATACTTTATTATGTATTCCTTTCCCTAGGATTCCATGAATGTATCTATGAATTATTATAGTGATATAATAGAAGAAATTATAGAGTTATTAGTATAATTTTATATTGTATTTCATGTTTTCAAATGTAATATGAAAATATTGTATTTATCTAGTCATCCAAGTCTGTTAAACTATTTGATCCTTTAGGATGATATCTCTTGTATCTTGGGAAAATAGTGATATATCTATAGGCTCTAGGTTACAAGAATCAAGATGTTACATGTTGAGCTTCATGAGTTGAAGTGGGATTATATAACAATGTATTTTGTGATGGGTATTTGATAGAAAATAAGAGGAAATGGTGCTTTCTATAATATTTTTGATTAACTTAACAAGTTTTCTCACTTCCTTACTATCTTAGATCACATTTTTGTGGAGAGTTTGGGGAGATTGTATTTATAAGAGATCATTTATATTCATGGGTTGACCTCAATGATTTTATTTTCCTATAGTGATCAGTTAACATCATGGTTATGGAGACGATTGTGTGAGGAATTAAGGACCTAGTTAAAAATGAGTACAGTGTTTCACCCCAAAATATATGGACAGGCTGAATGTAACATCTTGGTTTTAGAGGATACGATGAGAGCCTACATGTTTTTATTTGATCAGATCCAATAGGATGACTAACCATTGGAAGAGTTAACTTATAATTATATTTTTCACTCTACTATCATCATCAAACCATTTTAGGATCTATACGGAAGACCCTACAGGTCACCCATATGATTGATGAAATTAGGAGATTCATCACTTATGGGACCATAGTTGATATATGAGAAAAAAGATAAGGTTCAAGTAATAATAGATAAAATTAATATCCCTTATAGTCGATAGAAATATTACACTAACTTACGTTATAGGCCCATAAAGTTCATTTTGGTAGACAATGTATCACTAGGAGGCTCTCTATAATGAGGTTTTGTGAATTTTTGGATAGGGTATAAAGCTATGCCCAAGGTTCATCAATATATTTAACATTATTTGTAGGGATAGAGTGGTCTCTTACCCCTTGTCCTTACCCCTTCAATTAGATCAAGTTCATGATGTCTTCCACATGTCACAACTGAGGAGATACTTGCACAACCCTACATAGTTTATTAATTGATGTGATCTGGATGTCAAGAATAGAGACACATTTTCATAGTACCTAGTGGCCATTGTGGATCAATGAGAGAGGATCATTAATTGATTAAACATCCCATTAGTATGGGTTTTTTGACAGAAAGAAAATTTCAATGGGAGAACATACAAGGATGAGTTCCATATGTGGGCTCATTACCCTCACCTTTTCGAGTAGGATTTTTATTTTTCGTGTCAAAATCCTTGAAGATATATAGGATGTAACGATTCTATTTTACATGTTTATGACTTTTTTATATTTTTATATTTTATTAATGATTTTTAATTAGAGTTGTAACTTTATTTTTGGGTATCTCAAGGACCCAAAATCAATTTATTAAAATTATTATATATATGAAACTGTGTGTTGAAATGTTTTTGAAAATAATGGATTTTCAATTGATATGGATATCATATGGGAAATTTGAGACCAGAATTGGTTTTATAACATAGGTTTTACCCTAATAGTGACATAAGTTTTATTTGAAATAGCTTCATATTAATACATAGTTGTAAGTGAGAAATTAGATGAATTAAATTAATTAAATTAATTAATTGGTTTAATTTTATAACTCAATGATTTCCTACCATTCTATCCCATTTATATCCAATAATTTTTTTTAACCATATAACCTAGTTATATTGATGGGGATAGATTTTCACCGAGGGAGAGAACCTTCGACAGTCAATAAAGGATAATTGAGGAATACCAATCATATTTTATAGGGCTTTATAACAATGGTGGAATTATTAGACATCATTATTGACACCGTTATTGATATATTATTCATCAAAGATAAATCCAATTATGAGGTAGACATATTTTATGGATATATAACCTATTATTGTTGAATATTTTCATGGATTTCATATTTTTTATTTGGATTATTCTCATTCTTTACATGACCTAAGAAATTTCGTTATTTTTCATTTGGGCCTAGTTTAATTTATAATGCTAGAATTATTAAAATGATTTTTTTCATAATAAAGATCAGTGGGAAGGACCACCATAGCCACTAATAATTTCACCATGTTGATTGTTACTTTCATACCATATTCACCACATATTCATCATATGCCTTTGATAGTCTGACGATTTGACTACTGGTCTGGTTTGAGTCATGTTTAAACCCCATTTTCACTTTAGTTGTGTGATTGACAATGGTGTGAATGATTTGTGTAAGTATTTAAGATCGACAATGGATCATAGATTTAATATAGGGGAACAGATCTTAGAAAACAATTTGGAGGTGCGACAAGAGTTTTTTCATAGTGAAACAATTGAATTCTTCAGGTAATGGATGGCCAAAATTCATCAACCTATAAATATTTGGTTATGGTCAACATGTCTATAATTTTTTTTGGTGAAGATATTAGTATATCTGATCATTTTGGTGAAGCTTAGGGAAGAAAGTAATGTTTATGCAGAAAACCTAACTACACGCCATGTATTCTAGAGGAACACAAGTCATGTATTCCTCATTTAATGGTATCTTGGGTTTCCTAGAAGATTAAAATATCACAATTCATGTGGCCAAGACTATATGTTGTGTTAATCTACTCATCCAACTGATTCGTGTAAATGAAGTACATACCCAGGTTCTCGATTAGATCGACACATCATGTACCTCGGGCCAGACACCATGTATATGGATTTTTTTATATTCCATATTTGGTTAATGGACATACTTATGCTGAAAATTTGGAATATACCCTATGTACCCCATGGTACATTCCATGTACTTCATGTAAACACTCTGAACCTAATCACCTAGATCCTGTACCATACTTTATTACAATGGTACTATGTACATGTGATCACATACCAATGGGCCAAATAGGTTTTTATTTTTAGAAAACTAGATACAAACATAGGTATTTCATTACAACTTGAAATGGAAAACAAAAAATTAACTCCATTGGAAACACCCCTATTCTCCTAGATTATCTCTTCATGTTAATTATAATATACAACTTTGAATCTTTCGAAAAATTAAAACAAAAGGGGTGAGATCATATGATTAGTAAGGGTAAGTATGTAGTAAAATATATCATAAATAAACATAAATAATAAGGCAAAGTGTATAACTAAAAACACATGCCATTAAAACACAATCTTGAGAATAATATGGAAGGAATAAAATTTGATCAAATAATGCCATATAAATAATCACATGAGAATGAAACATAGCCATGGATATTTTACTAGTTGATTAATCACATGGAATATCAATAACTAATCTCAAAAAGAGGGAATGCATAATATTGGATGTTTAAACCATACCATCAAGGACTCGACCAAGAAGTCTACATAAATGGGTAAGGCCTCGGCCAATAACCGATCTAGTTTTTCTCTTGAGACATACTAATGCATAAAGGTGATATAGTGGGCCCTAAAAATCACTTACTAAGTATAATTAATTCCTCATATGAAATGAGAGAAACATAATAAATAAACAAATTCATATTGAAACTATAATATGAAATAAATTTCCCCAAACTATAAACATAATCCTAAACCATCTAACGTAACATGATGAATGGTATCAGAATGGCACATACACAGTCAAAATGATCATAAAATATTCAATAAAATATGGTAAAAGTTATTATAATAGATCAATATCAATTAATCATAGATTAAAATATTCTAATAAAATTACTAAGAAATTCTTGATAGAAATACCACTTTACTTTAAAATCGTTTATTAAGAAAGTTGTACAATTATAAAAGAAAAAAATTTCTTTGAAAATTACATTGTAAACTTGTAAAGGATTCCTAAAGACATTAAAGTGTCATGAAAGTGATCAATTCTGCTCATATCATATATGTTTTAAAAAACATTCCTTTAAAAAATTGAAAAAGAAACATTTAAATGAGTATTTCTAAAAGAAAGTGTGAGCGGTAACTAAATGAATTGATTATGTGTATAAACTGTAAATAAACATTAATAAAGTGATAATAAAACATAAGGTAATAAAAATTCATTTCACATATAATCATAGAATTAAATAATAAATGGAGTAGAAGGTTAACCCAAAGAATGGAAATTGGGTTAAAAATTCCTTTACCATTTCGTAAATATTCAAATCACCTACCCCATAAAATTAATGATCCAAAAATGAAACATTGAATTATATGAAGATAAAAATATTCATGATATGATATTATAAAATAAAGTATGTACACTAAAAACAAGAAATAAGGTTTGAATAATGGAATATATCTTATAGAAGTTAAAGTAAGATGAGAAAACCCTTACCTTATGTCTGAAAGTGTTATCCACTTGTATTTGATGTCATGGATAATAAAATTATATTCAATAATTAATTAATTAAAATCCTATTCAACATATATTTTATTTATTATAACTTTATTAATTTTATTTATAGACATTTTTATGAGTGATAGTGTTTAATTTCATTGTTTTGGGAGACTTCGTTTATTGGTTTTATAGTCAGTTTCATTGAGTATAAATATGGGAGTTCTTATCAAATGGTAATAAATTCTCTAAAATAGAAATTATTTAGTATTAATGAACATAAAAAGTTTAAATATAATCATATATCATTTGGTTATATGGTATGGGGATGATTAAATAGATAAAATTTTGATAAAAATGTATTAATTTATTTTGTTGGGTTTTATGACCATCATGAACTTGTGTCATTTTATTTAATATCATGTTATATATTGATTAAAGAAAATGAAATAACTTATAATTTAAATATTAAAATATTATTTAACAATAATAATGATTTTATGACTAGACATAAAGGTGGTAATGTAAAATAAAAACTCATCGTCCATGAAGATGGCGAATCGACACATCACAAATGATGTTTTCATTTTTAAAATAAAATAAGTGGATAAGAGACTTAATGATGGATATTATATTAAAAATAAAATTCAAGTATATATATTATATTGGAGTAATAATTCTATTTTGTAAAGGTAATGTGATGGGAGGATAATAAATGAAAATAAATTAAAAGGGAAAGATGGAGGATTTTACCTCATGAATATCATCTCCTTGGGAACCTCCTTAAGACACTTGGATTTGGTCTTTCGGTAAGATCAGTGGTTCTTGGATGTTTTTAAGAGGATTGTTAAGGGAATTGCGTATAATTTATACAATATTAAAGTCAAATAAGTTATGAGGAGGAGGGGTGGTATTTATAGGGGAAGAGAGGGATATTTTTTGGATTATTTATTCTTTTATTTATTATTTTGGGTCAAGATTATCAATAATGTTGATTCCCATGAAGAAATACAGTAAATATAGAATGCGAGTTTCAACTAATGGGTGATTAAATTATCCCTAAGCTATCCATGACTCAATAATTTATTTATTAACTTATAATGTTAAATACTATAGATTATCCTTGCACCACACTGCTGTCCAATACTGGTGCTGCTATACAAAATCCTCACCACTATCTAGGATTGGAACTCTAAGAAAAATACCTGTAGGCAGCAGTCACATGTGAAGGGAAGGAAATCAATCTTCTTGAAATCCTTGACAGAACAATGCTTCCCAAGAATTAGGAATTCTAGCATTCTAATGGAAAATCTATTTTGATTGCAAACAAATAAAATTGATGAGGAATCGCATACCAAAATTAGATCTGAAGCCCGAGAATTAGATGTGTGAGACATGAGATCAGTGTGGGAATTGAAGAAAAAGGAAGATGCAAAGAAGACCAAAAGCCCCAAAAACCCTGGTTCCGATGACCACCTGAACGCGTTGTATCAGGACAAATCCAAGGGGCGTTTCCATGTTTTACCATCCGAGTGTCATCACAAGGCCCTCCTCTTCCTCTTTCGATGAGCGGATTGACCATGTTGTCTGGTAAAACATGGAAAAAAACCAATTTTGAGAAATTGTTTTAGAGACCTCGAGTGATTTTTCATTTTTCATTTCCCTCCCTTTTATATCACATATTCTTCTCCTTCTCTCTTCTATAATTCTATGTTTTGTAAATAAAAATTGTCTATGGTATCATTTTCTATTTCTTCATTTTGCGATATTTAATCTCTAGAAATGGAAGACTAATTTTAGAGGAAGTTCTAGGAGATTAATATTGAAGCTTCTTGGAGACCAAATATATTTATGACCATTGATTTGTTTTTCACTTTTGGTAAATTGGCAACGTGAAGTGAGTATATGTGACTACATACTCATTCATTGGAACAATTTTTTCACTTTATTCTCCTTTATTATTTTTCATCATATTGTCCTTGATGATTGACAGAGAATTTAAGGTGAGTGAGTGTGATTTTTTGACCTTGTGATGATCACTTCTTCACATGAGATATTCCATGAGAATCTAATTTGAACTAGTTACTCATCTCACATTAAGAAGAGTTCTCATGTTTAAGAAGACAATTAGTGCATGATAAGTCACTATTTTAGGAAAGAGAGGTGTTTGTGTTGAGAAATCAGGCACACATTGAGTAATATTGAGTGTTCTTTATTTACATTTAGGTTAGTGATAAATAGTAAAGACAAAAACTTCTCCAGAACTAGTTTTGTTCTTGATAACTTTTTTTTCTTTGTCTCTTTTATTTTTATTTATTTATTTATTAATATTTTTAACATTATTAATCACAAGTTTTCATTTTATTTTTCTTATTTCATAATAAATAAAAAAATATTTTTGAAGTATCAATAGGATATACACACTGCCTCCATGAGACTAACCTCTAGGTTATCCACTATGTAATATCTAGGGAAAATATAAATGTATTTTTGATAGTTCAAATGATAAGTTTTAAAAAATTGGAAAGGTTATCAGGGAGGAATTTTACTCCTTAGTGATTTTTTTATTTTCTTTTAATTATTAATAATGATTAAAGTGGCGGACATATAAATTCTTGAATAATTTTCACTGTTATAATCCTCACAGGTGCATGAACTCACACAATACATGGAATATATCCATAGTTGGACTAATCATACAATTATTAGAGAACCTACAACTATGTATTTGGTGGATCTTGAGCAGCTACAACAATTCTATCAAACTATCAACTTGCTTATGGAGGATCAAAAGTACCTAACGATAATTAAGAAACCTTTTTAAAAGCCAGAGTTTCCAATATTTGAGCTTGATTTTCCCCTAGATGCTAATATAGAAATTCAAAATCCATATTTTGGGAATCATGAGGGATGAAATGAGAAGCTTCAAGAAGAATATGGAAAATATAAACATAAACTGGAAGAACTACATTAATTTGGTTTTCAATGTGATGATTTAAATTACACACTTTTTTATAATATATTTTTCACTTATTTGTAGGTTGAGATAGTTAAAAATACCATATATTATGCCATTGTAGATACCACATATGAAGTTGTTTATGTTTATGGGAGGATAAAGGATGTTGACTACCTCACTCCTGACTCAGAAACACTCCTAAGGGCACAAACTATTAATGAAGAAGAGAAAGATGACCAAATATAGAGAGTTGTTTTCTTTATGGAACAAGATTTTATTTTATTTTATTTGAATTATAATATAGGTATTTTTATAGTTATTGTCCCTACAAATATTCTGAAGAGTTGGATGAACCTCATGAATTCTAAGATATTCTTGAGAAATCTATAACCACACCTATTAAGGAACATACAACACTCCCACTTCCAATTGTCAATACATGCTTGAGAGTGGTAAAATAGTAAGAGTAGGTTCATGATATGTGAACTAGTTTATAAGTTGAGGTTAATACATCTATGATTTTCAATAATGAATTTCTATATGGTATTAAACCAAAAAAAATTACATCCATGTATTGATTTTTTTCATTCACTACACATCACTCCTCAAGTTGAAGAAGAGAGGGCATACCCATTTATTTTGTTTCCATTTCCACTAATCCATGTATGTTTTAATTCCATGGAAGGGGAAATAAAGGAAACTAAAAATGGGGTATTTCATAAGCTGTATCAGTTGGGCACATAAGTTATAAAGAAGATGATATGACGGTTCTTAATCAAGAACCCACACCACTCCCCCATATGACTTGGGTTGAACCAATGGATGTCTAGGTCTGGACAGTATAAAATAATCACCTCTTGGGATGTTGAACCCAAGATTATTTTGTTAATCCATTTTTAGTTATTTTCTATTGTTTTTAATTTCTTGAATATATGTTTTGTTGTTTCATTGTAGGTAATAAGTAGGTTTTTCATTTCACTATGAGGTGAATATTTTTGGATAACATATTTCACTCTAATTGAGGTTTTATGTAGTGACCATCCACCCTAAACACTCAAAAAGAAAAATTATTATTATATGATGAAAATAAAGAGTGGGGGAGGGGTTCATTACAATTACATTTATATAATGGTATTCAAGATTTTTTGTTTTGTGATCACTGATTTTTGTGTTAAACATGCTACAAAACTGAATTTTATTGAAAATAATTTATGTTGTCCTTAAAGAATTAATGCATGTTCATTTTATTATTTGACTTTTAAGTGTTTTGGGGAGCATATTTTTTTATTTTATTGAAGTATAAATATAGTGTTTTTAAAAGATCAAAAGAAGTTGCATGTTTTGGTATACTTAAATCAACTCTCCAAACATTTACCATGGGGTTTTCATGTTTTGAACTTAAATTTAGGAAATTTAATGCATGTATTTATCAAATTTTAAGAGCTAGAATTTTCACACCAGAAGAACTTACTCAAAAAGAATGGAATGGGAAGTGTCTCATGTTGGATCTTCTGTGTTAAATCTTTTAACTAGTGAAGTAATAGTTCAAAATATTCATTTTTGATTCTTCACTTTTTCATATTGAATGAAAATTTACTGCTTATTGTTAGTGGTGTATTTGATCATTTAAATTTTTTTATTTATGTTATTTTACATGCTGAAATTTCTATGCTAAATTATAGCCTTGATGCTACCATTTTTACTACATATGTGTACTAAAAAAATTGGTGTTCATGAATATTTTAGCACCTAATAGATATTAATTATTTAAATTTAAATGTTAACATGAATCTACATTTAAAACATTGAGTTTGGTCTTGAGTTGATAATTAATTAACTAGTGGGAATATTTTGAGAATGTTTTTATTATTGATATTGTGTAAAAAAAATGATTTTTTATTTTTCTTGTGACCGTGTACATGGATCATTCACCATTGAATTGAAAATATATTATAAATAACACAATCAAAGGTGTTTCTTGCACTTTGGTGTTTAATATTGGGGTTAATTTTGGGGTTTTTGTATGGGGTAATGGTATTTAATTTTGTTTTAAATTTGTTCCATAGTCAATGCAAACCCATCAAAAACCAATAATTTTTTTTCAAAATTGTGAGTTGTTAATCATTATTTAGGAATTTTCACTAGGTTAAATTTTTTCTCAAATATAATGGCTGTGATGCCACAATGGGGAATTAAAACTTTAACACCTCTTCATTTTAATTAATTTAATCATATTTATTTTTATTTTCTGAAAGAAATGGTTTTATATAATTGTTTTTGGAAAATGTTATAACCATTGAATTTAAATTTTTTTAATTTGATTTCAACTTATAGGATATACATCCAAATGGATTATGAACTTAGAGTCATAATCCTTATTGAACTTATTTTTTTCATTATTCTTACTCTTTATTCATCAACTGTTGGATGATTTATTTATTAAAGCAATAAAATTTCACTCCCCCTCATCCAATAGACAATGTATTTATTAAGTATTCATAAATTATGAGATTTTGTTCACATGATGGTATGCAAAAATATTGATTTTAAGTTGGATGAAAATTGGATTCTGTTAAATTCAGTTTAAATTTTTTAATTCAAATCATTTTTTTAAAAATCAACCAATTTCGCACTGATAAAATTTTATTTCAAAGTGAATTTTTTTTTCACTACATAAAAGGATCCATGAGGGAAAATAAATATCAAAATAATTTTTTAGTGTTATTTTAATTTTTCTATTTAGATATTTATTTTCAACTATTGAATTCTACTAAATATTGCTTAAGGTCAAACAATGTCTTATGTTTCTTGGAATTTTATATTGCTTTACTTTTATGTGTTTTTCAACATCCATAAAATGTAGTGTATATATAATTATGTTTTGTTCTATTATTTTGATAATTATGATGTTTTTTTGTTTAATTTATAAATTAATGAATTTAATGTTTAATTAATGTTTTTTATGTTTAAATTATAAATTGTGTTGGGTTTTATTTTTTTATTTAATTTTTCATCCGACATCGATCTGATTGAATAAAATTATTGGAATGTTGTTGAAGATGACATATAAATTCTAATCGGAGCCAATGGTGTGATAAAAAATATCCAATCCTTTATAAACTTACTGATTTGACCAGATTTCCAAGAAGGGTTGAGATAATGCAAGTAATCAATGTCTGTGAAAGCCTGAGCAGATGCTTGTTTTAGCGATGATTGAACTAAAAAACCCTAATGATTCTTACTCATTCACAGATCTAATTTGGAAGGGGATTTTCATCAATCTAGATCTATTGAAGTGACAAAGGTTGAGGTAACTCAGTCGGGAATTGGGCTCTTGATGGTTTAATTCCATTTGTTGCAGACAAAAACACTATTGCCATTTTGATAAAGATGACTAATTTTTGAAGTCGGTAGACCAAAAATAAGTTTGCATGACCACAGTTGGGTTCTTCCTCTAAAATAAGACCGTGAAATTCTGAGAAAACATAGGGAGGTTTTTGTTTCTTGGGTATGACCACCTCATCTATTGGATGACTAGATAATGATCTGATGTGAATGAAGGAAGAAGATAATTCTAAGCTTCAGGGAGCTTGAGTTATCGATCAATAATTTTCTGAGATGAGTTTGGATGAATCTTGGGTTTGGAGAAACAAAGAACCTATTATGTCATTAAAACCTGGTGGAGTTCTGGACCAATGGATAAGCTTCTCATTTGAGCTTGGTGTGTAAATTTTAGTTTATTTCAAGTAGAGATATATGTTTACTTGTTTTTGTTGTTGTTTTAAGTATTTATAGAGGGATATATGGGCTTTTTTTCTCTAATACCATGGCCTATCCTTTGAATATTGATGCACACATTATTCTTGATCAAATTCTTCATTTGTTATTTTGATCAACATTTTTTGAATTGAAGGTGTTCGGACCAGTTTGAGATGGTGGTTTTTTTGTGTGCATGGGAGCTTCAAGAAGTCATCATTCCCATGCCAATTTATAATTTGAAATTTTAATTATTTAAAGTAAAATCATTGTTACTGAGTAATAAATTGAGGGAAACCAGAAAGTTGGAAAACATCATTTTGATATGAAACCTATGCATTTGGGGATGTCAATATTCACTTTTTTTTGCTGTTTTAGGGATTTGTAGACTGTGAATGGGGCATGTTTTCTCCAATACCATGGTCATTCCTTTGAATATGGGTGCACACATGATTCTTAACTAAAATTTTAATTTAATATTTCTATAAACACTGTTTGAATTGAAGGAGTTCAATCCAGTTTGAGATGGTGGGTTTTTTGTGCATAGGAGCTTCAGGAAGTCATCATTAGTGCGGTGGAAGAAAATTGATGAAATCTAACAGTCACATGCCAATTAAAAATTTTAAATTTTAACAATTTGAAGTAAAATCATTATTACTACGTAATAAATTCAGGGAAACTGAAAGCATTTGGAAAACATCATTTGAAACCTGTACATTTTGGGCCATAACCATTCAATTAGAGGACTAAGGCTGAAATAACAAGGCTTGCACCTGGGAAATCTGAAGACCAACTTTTAAGTGACCCACATGGAGTGTCCTGATTGTTATTTAGTTTGGAAAATATTTTATTCTATCTTCCATAAATCTGGTGTTGTGAAATTGTTTTCGAGACCCCAGATAATTCTGTATTTTTCATTTTCTGTTCCTCTTCTCTCTCTTCATCTTCTTCTTCTCTCTTCTGTAATTCTTTATTTTGTAAATAAAAATTGCCTATTGTTTCCTTTTATCTTTCTTCATTTTTTATCTTTAACCTCTAGTATAAGGACCCGACATTATTACATTACATCATCTTGAATTTAGTAAAAAAATAACTTCCTTTTACATTGAGGATATTTTCAAATATAGAGATTTAGAGAATTGGGACATAATACATTCATAATATTACACATTAATATAGAGTGGATACCATAAACAATAGTATTAATTTCTTCCAAAGTATAAAAATTTTCAAATACAACATGAATTATTTGATAATTCTTCAAACATTTAACTTGGATTCTTTTTCTGCCTTACACATCCTTATAACCTATGAAAATAATTTAAAAACTTAGTATGAGCACAAAAATCTTAGTATGGTATATAAAAATAAGGAAATAACACATTAGTCCACGAATAATTGTAACGTATTAAATCATTTTCAAAAGACATACTTGTCACACATATATACTTACATAGTGAATTATGAACATTCCAAAATATTTATACAAACATAATAAAATAAATAGAACCATAGTGATATCTTGGGGAATTACTTACATAATCTTGTAATCCTCTCGACTACCTTATAATTTGTAACCCTCATGACTATCTTACAATTTTTGTAACTATCACAGTTAAAATTGGATTAACCATACGACAAACCTCCAACATAAAAATACCTAATTAATTAGAGGGAGATATAGGTCCCACCCTTAATCATAAATAATTCCAAATAACCATAACATAATCATACAACATGAATAATTTTATAAAAACATTGTTTTTGAATTTCTTAAAACAAAATTTTAAGAGATTTTTAAAAGAAAAGTCCTTTATAAATATCATATAATTAAATAGAGACATAATATAGTGGATGGAATATGTATATAAAATTTAAATACATAGTATTAATCATAAAATAAACAAATCTTATCCCACAAACAATTTTAATACCACATAAATAATGAAGTAGAAGGTTAACCCAAAGAATTAAAATTGGGTTAAGAATTCCCATACCTCAAGTTTGTCTTACATAAAACTAGTTCAAAACTCTTTTATAATGTCTAAAATAGTGTTATTAATATCTTACATAAACATATACATCTTTATAATACCTTATATGATCATTTCATTACATCATTTCACCCTTTAATTGTTAGTATTTTGTTCCTTGCATTGTTTTGGGTGCGTTCTTTACATGATTTCCATGATCGTTTCATGATGAATATTCTTGTTGATTGGAAGTGAAACTAAAGAATTGGAATGGAGTGATATTTATATATTTACAGAACCATAAATTATAACATTTATCATTTTGAATTCTGAGATGAGGATGATTCATAAGTTAAAACATTATTGATATTTGTTTAGGTCATTTTTGGCGATACTTCGATCGTATTGAACTCATCTGTTTTATAAATTAATAACATGTATAAAAATGATTCAAGAACCTTATATAAGATATAATACATAAATTAAAATCTTTTTAAACCATAAAAATGGTTTCATGACCAGTCTTAAATGAATTAAAAGAAATTTAAATCACATCGTCCACAATGTCGGTAAATCGAAACATCACAGATGGTGCTTTAATGTCTTGAATAAGTGGGAGAGGAGAAGAAGTATAACACTGAGTCTTGAAAAAACATGATTAAATCTATAATATTTAAGATACTATATTATTCTATCCCCTTAGATAAGGGAAAGTGAGGAAATAAGTAGAATAGAAAAGAGAATGAAAAGAAAATAAATAAAACAAAAGAGGTTGTTTACCTCTTGATCTCTTCTCATTGAGATCCTTCTTAAGGCCTTTGGATTTATCCTTTTGGTGAGACCAGAAGCTCTAGGAAGTGGGGAAGAGCCTTGGGGGAATTATTGGGAATAACATAGGTATGTATCAAGGCTTGATAGGTGTGGTAGGAAGAGGGGAATGAGGGTAGTATTTATAGTAGAGGAGAGAAGATATTTTACATTATTTTAATCATTGTTATAATATTTTTGCTCAAGACTTTGAATAGTATTGATTAATGTGATCCCAAATAGTAATAATTGCATGTGAGTTTAAATTAAGTGGGATTTTATCACTTATGATTTCATAAATAGTGTATCTAACTGATAATTTGAATATACTATATTTTACCGTATTTCACTATTCATTGAAAATTTAAGAATTTCAAAAAAATCCTAAAAAATCACTCTAACCATTTTTCAATGTGTAGAATTCAAAATTGAACTCCATTTTTTGAAAATAAGTTTATAAATATTATTAATTTAATTTTTAAATAAACTCATAATTTATTCAAAAATAACAAATTTAAAACTACAACTTCTTTTATACCACATTGAAATATTAACCAAGACGTGATTATCTTAAAGCCTTAAGAAAATAAAATAATAAAACAATTTACTATTCATTAGGGGTCATAATACTATTCATATTACTATTCATAAGATTATGTTACTATTCACCAAAAATTAAGTTGGTTTCATTATACTCTAAATAACTTAATGAACGTAATTTTAGTTGATAGTTTTTCAAAATTAAAAACCTAGAAGCAAAGAAATCATGTTTAAAGGATAGTTATAAATATCTACTTAAAAAATATTTCTTGCATTTTAATTTATTTTTAAATCCTTGGGGTGTTACAATATCCCCACCTTCCAGAAATTGCTTCCTCGCAATTTTATTAACTTATTAAACAGGTGAGGGGACCTTATGCTCATTCCATTTTCAAACTCCCATGTTTCTTCTTAAACCATGTTGTTTCTCTAAAAAACCATTACCTAGTAGATTACCTTATTCCGAAATAATTGTTCCCTTTGATCAAGAATTCAAACTCGTTTCTCTTCATAAAAAAAGTTCCCTTCCAACTGAACTGGTTCTAGTCACAAAACATGAGTTGAATCTGGTACATACTTACTCAACATAGAAACATGAAAAATATTGTATACCTGATACAAACTTGGAGGCAATACTAATCGGTATGAAACTAGTCTAACTTTCTCTAGGATTTCAAAAGGACTGATGAACTACAGATTTAGCTTTCCTTTATTACTAAAATGCATCACACTTTTCCAAGGAGATATTTTAAGGAAAAAATGGTCTCCTTCCTCGAAAGAGAAGTCTTTTCCTTCTTTTATATGCATACAATTTCTATCTTCTCTGAGCTATCCTCATGTGAGGTTGAATCATATTCTCTTTCTCAACAACTTCCTACACTAATTATAGCCCCATCAACTTTCATTCACCGAATTCATCCCAAAACACTATATCCTGACACCGCTTCCCATACAATTCCTCAAAAGGTGCCATATATATACTAAAATGAAAATTGTTATTATAAGGGAACACAACTAAATAAATATGATAATCCTAACTTCCCTAGTATTCCATTGAACAAGCTCGAAGAATATCCTCCAAATTTTGAATCATTTTTTATGATTTCACATCTGATTGAGGATGAAAAGATGCACTGAAATTTAATTCTATGCCCAAAGAATTTTGACATCCCTTACAAAAGGTAAAAGTGAATCTAGGATCCTGGTTAGATACAATGGAAAGAGGAACTCCATGTAACATGAAAATATTTTTAAGGTACAATCAAAAAAACTAATCCAAATTCATTGTATCTCGAATAAAAATAAAATGTACATATTTTGTCAGCCGATCAATAATAACCCATATCGCATTGTTACCTCGAGAAGTATTAGGTAGTCCCACCATGATGTCCATGGATATATTCTCCAATTTACACCATGGCACTGGAAAAGGATGAAGAATCCACTTCGGTAACTTCCACTCCACTTTAACTTGTTGACATGTCAAACATTTGATGGTAAAATCAACAATATCTATTTTCACTCTATCCCACCAATAATAATTCCAAAGGTATCTGTACATCTTAGTACTGCTAGGATGAACTGAAAATGGATAACTATGAGCTTCAAACAACAAATATTTCTTCAATTATGAATCACAAGGCACACACAACCTTTTACCAAATCTTAAAACACAATCTCTATCAAGGTTAAATTCTTTCAATTTACTCATTTTAACCAATTCTACCTTTTTTTGAAGATCATGGTCTTCCTTATGTGCCTAATTAATTATGTCTGGTAATGATGAATACATTGAAACCTGAAACAAAACAGAAGTATTTCCTCCACCAATAACTTCTAAGAAAAAAAACCATCAAATAATTAATCAAGGGATCATGTTCTAAAAAAACATGGTTAATGATGCATGCTGTTTTCCACTCAAGGAATCCACCACTTTGTATGATTTTCTTGGATGATAATTGATCTTGCAATCATAATTCTTTATCAGTTCAAGCCATATTCTCAGAATCATGTTTAATTCCTTCTAAGTGAAGATATACTTCAAACTTTTATGGTCTGTATATATTTGAAATTTGGATCTGTATAAATGATGCCCCCAATTCATCAAAGCAAAAACCACAGATGCCAATTCCAAATCATGTGTAGAATAATTTAACTCATGAGGTTTTATTTTTCTTAAATCATAAGCAATTACCTGATCACTCTACATCAGAACACAACTATGTACCTTCAATGAAGCATCACTATTGATGAAAAACTCACTATTTCAGGAAGGCAAGGCCAAAATCGAAGAATTCACCAATCTCTTATTTAGTTATTCAAAACAAACATACCATTTCTCTATCCAAATAATCTTAACCCCTTTTCATATCAACTTAGTTATTGGGCTAGATAACCGTTCAATGTTTTTAAAAAACCATTGGTAATAACCTGATAATCCAATAAAACTACAAATCTCTATAACATTTTTGTGTCTTGGCCATTCATCATCCAATTTTGTTTCGGAAGGATCAATTGTTATTACATCCTTATTTAATATATTCCCAAGAAAATAAATCTATTTCAACCAAAAATAACACTTTCTGAATTTTCCATACAGTTTTTTTACTTTAAGGTTTGTAAAATAACCCTTAGATATTATTCATGCTCCTCTTTATTCTTAGAAAATACCAGAATTTCATTAATAAACACAACCCAAAAATTACCCATGAACTCATGAAATATTATATTCATAAGATTCATGAATAAAAAAGGTGAATTAGTTAACCCAAATGGCATAACAACAGATTCATAATGCCTATATCTTATACCAAAAGCGGTTTTTGGGATTTCATCCTCTTTCACCTTCAGTTGATGGTATCCAGATCTCATATCAATCTTGGAAAATTACTGAGCTCACCAGAGCTGATCAAACAAGTCATCAATATGAGACAAAAGATACTTGTTTTTAACAGTGATATTATTCAAATCTCTATAATCAATGAAAAGTCTTATGGAACTATCTTTATTTTTAACGAAAAAAATAGTATCACCCCCTGGTGAAGTTCTAGGATTAATGAATCTTTCATCAAGAAAATACTACAACTGATTTTTCAATCAAAGAAGTTCCATATGAGCCATACAATATGGGGGTTTTGAAATATGTTTAGCATCAGGAACTAAGTCAATTGTGAATTAGAATTCTCGATCAGGTATGACACCGGGTAACTCATCATAAAAAATATCAATGTATTCATTTACCACTGGCACATCATTAATCTGATGAGTTACCTTATTTTCAATAATATGAGCAAGATAACTTTAATTTTCATCTTTCAATAGTTTCTCAGCTTCCTATTATGTTATCAATTGTATGAGTTTGTTCTTGTATACAAACTGAAACTCCTTCTAAAAAGAAACTTCTTTAACTCTATAGTAAATATTCTCATGATAAATAGAAATCCAATCCATTCCATGAATTGAAGGACCCCAGAACATCCTGAGAGGGGAGGGGTGAATTAGCGTGTCAATTTTTTTAAACTGTTGAATATTATTCCGATGTTGGTAGGAACATGTTAAACCCATCTAAAGAGGAAGTTCATCAAATAAACAATCACATGAAAAGAAATTACACACCAGTTTTACTTGGTTCACCACTAAGGGCTACATCCAAGGAGCATGCACTAACAGTGTGTCGGTCGTACCAAAACCACTAATCTTCATAAGTTGTGGAATACAATATTTTAGCACAGTCACTCTATGATAGGCGCACTACCTTTACAAGGTTTAGGGATATTACACTGCATCCCTCAGATCACTTCTGCTAACTCCCCCTTTCTCACTGCACTGGAAGAATCTTCACTCAGTTTAACGACTTGAAGGTCACTTCAATATTTTAGCATTAAATCATGCATCCTCAACTATAAATGGATGCTCTATTTAAGTTATTTAATCACCCATAGATATAATTTATTTTTATTTATACTAATATGTTATGGAAATTAATTTTGAAAACTGATTTGGCCAATTTTTAGGCTTCCTTGGGTGTTCCGCATACTGCTTTTGTTTCCGCGTACCACTGCTATTTTCACATATCATCCCAATCCTCCACGTGCCGTCCAAATCCTCCATGAATTGCGCTGATCCATGCTCCACCCTACTCTGCATACTAATCCATAACCCCATGTACCGTCCTTCTCCGTGTACTACCTTGCTCCACCGTGTGCTTTAAGAGCTTCCAGCACGAACCGAAAACTCTTCTGCGGAGTTTTTTCCTTACGCGGATGAGTTTATCCGCGTATTGCCTTCTCCTCTACAATCCACTTTGGACTTCTCCAGATTTCTTCCCGAAATTCTAATATCCAATCTCCCCTCTTAACAAAAGGGATTACTGTTCCTTAAATATTTACAAAAACCAGAAAAAAACGCTAATCCGTTTTACCCATATTTTCAATGTGGGAAAATCTTCACTCTATCTGCATACAGTTAGCCTCCACCGCGTACCACTCCTATTTCGTAAACCATAGAAATACCGCCAGCCTTCATCATTCTATATACCGAATTCCATCACAGTGTACCGTTGCTATGAACTGTTTTCAATTCCTTACACTACTCTGCAAACCATTCTCGTTGCCTACACTGCGTACCATGTGCCTGCAACATGTACTACATGCATGCACCATGTACTGCACACCTGAACTGTGTACTGTGCGCTTGCACTGCGTACCACATTCCTGCACTGTGTACTGCATTTCTTCACCACGTACCATGTGCCTTCACCACGTACCATTGCCAACTTCTTGATTTTGAGGCCCAAAAATTTGGAAAACACTGGGAAACTTCACCACCTTTAATACAGCTTTCAGCCCCAATTGTATGACCGCATACATTTCAAACTCCCTAGTCATCTATGTACAGATTTACAACAAACACATACCAAACTCCATTATTATCAACGAATAGCCTTGTTTTGAACAAGAATGAAATCAAACTCTACTAAGGGAAAAACAACAAGTTTTTCAGGTAATTTATTTCCATAGACCACAATAGAAATATTCATATAATTCCCCTTTTCGATAATATTTCCCCTGATGTTTTAACAATAAGTTCTGGTCTTATTTATTGAGGTGATATTTCTAATTTACCAGAAAATTCCTCAGAAATAAAGGAATGTGTAGACCCTATATCGAAAAAAACTTTAGAAAAATATGAGGAAGAAAAAAGTACCTAATAAAACTTTATTGGATGGCCTAACATCTGTTGACGTAGTCGCAAAGGATCTCACTACACCTTTCTACTTATAGTCTGGATTTATTGCATCATTTGGATATATCTTTTGGCAAGCATTTTCATAATGACCCATCTCACCACATTTAAAACACTTAACAAATTTCTTATCAGGATTAGTCTTAGGATCATTTTCATTACAATCTCATGCCATATTTCCAAAATTACCACATTGAAACCACTTCCTAGTTTTGTTAAGTCATTCCTCAGGGTGCTTCTTGCCACACTTTTCAAAAACTAGGAGATGGATTTTCTTACCATTAGATTTCTTTGGTTGCTTCTTACCCATCACATGCCATAGGGACCTCATATTCTTTTTATTGTAAAAATGTATATGATCATCAGCAAACTACATATCTACCCTCTCAGCACATCATACAATTTTCTCAAAACTTATCGAATTCATGGGAGGCCAATGACCTTCAATACCTTGGCTTCAATCCTGAGTAAAATCAGTTGATTTTGCTATCAAGATACAAAATAATATTTAGACTATACCTAGCCTGTTAGGTGAAGATAACTTAATATACAACCACTGAATCCTCCTCCCTTTGCTTCAATTCAAGTAATATTTTTCTCTATCATAATTTGAACCACATTAGGAAAATATTTTCAAAGGAAAATATTTTTAAATTCATCCCACTTTAAGGAATCAATATCATATCTATCCCTGATATTATTTACCATTGAACACCACTGACCAGCTTCACCTTCAAAATGATAAATGGAAAGACTTACCTTTTGATCATCTGAACATCCCATAACATCAAATATATTTTATTGGGATTTAATCCATCCCTCAGACGCTACTGGGTCAGAGGTTCCATTGAAAGTAGGAGGGCGTTGTCTCATAAAATGTTCCACTATTTTCATGTTCCATTGTGGTACCTATAGTTGTTCTCTTGAATGGATGCCATCACCCTTTATTTCCTATGTTATCTGAGCCATTTCTATTACAAACCACTCGGTTCCAATCCCTACCATTCTAGGCAGCAGATTTGGAAGGATATCATTCTGTCGGTGCCCCTCATCTTCAGCTTCCCAATTTCTTCTACTGACAACCATTCTGAACAAACATATCTTAGTCTAAGAAACTGTCATGAACCATCCCCTGGGGCCCGTGCCGTGACTACTCCATGCCTGCCTTCCATAGGCCAGGGGCTGATGACTAGCACCAAAGGCATAAATCCCTAAACTGGGATGGCATTGCCTTTATAACTAAAAACACACACAACAAAGTACACATCTGGATACAAAAATACTAAGTAAAACTGTATAACAAGAGAGTACTGAAAAGTAAAGGGGCCAGAAATACAAGCCCAATTGAAAGTACAAGTACAACTGAATAGAAAAAAAAATAGCTGAAAGGTGAAAGAAGCTCCTAGATCGTCCACCACGAATCCTACCTGAAGGGTAGGTACAAATAGCCTCCTCAGCACTCCATATCTGAATGCCTCCTCTGGGTACCAACTCTTCATGAGGTCTACCCCCACATACCGTCCATTCCTCATACACTCAGCCTCGGTCAGCGCTGTCTGTCATCTACATCCAACACAATGAGGTGTGGGCATAGCCTGTGCAGGGGTGAGTATAACGATACTCTGTAGGGACCCCAAGACCCTCAAGGTCTCAAAAAATCCAACAAGGGTAAACCACAAGGTATGAAATCAAAAGATAACCCCACTTAGATATATGACCAGATATATACCTAATTTATCTTGTAGTCCACCTCAATCATGTGGAAAACACAAAGTTACTGACTCAGTTCACACAGGTATACAACTTTTGTAGAGGGATAGGGATGGTCAGATGTAGCCACTGAATCATCTATTCTATCGAACCCACATAGGATCTAGGAATAGAAATCAGAACTGTCGAACCCACACATGATCCAAGAATAGTTATTCTGTTGAACCCATACAGGATCTAGGAAAAAAAGTCAAAATTGTCGAATCCACACAAGATCTAGGAATAGTAGTTAGAGCTGTCAAATCCGTACGATATCTAGGAACATTCGTCTGTGCTGTCGAACCCACACAGGATCCAGGAATAGTCATCAATGCTGTCGAACCCACACAGTATCCAAGAACAATAGTTAGTGCTATTGAACCCACACATGATCCAGGAACACTCGTCAGTGCACAACCAGACACAGGGTTCTGTATGAAGCATGTTTGATTCTGGGAGGGTTCGCTCCTCAATCCGAGTGCTAATACATCAACTGCCACAAAGTCCCAAGAAGAAGTATCTAAAAGGTCATCCACGTTATAGGGGTCTCAACACAATAGACGGTGTGGAAATCGGACACTCGGTCTGTGAGTTATTAGCCTTTTAGTCCCGGGGCCCCAGTTGGATTCGTGTACGATCCAACATGACCGTATCTCAACTAAATCCCGAACTCTAGTGGGGTATACTCAAAGGTATGGCTATGCTCCAAGATTTCCAACGCTGCTGACGGATCATCAAACGGATGTCCGATGTCAAAGATATGGCCAAAGAAAGTAAAGGGTTGGTAGTGGGCCCAGGTTCGGTCCGACCCAGTCGGACTGACCCGACCTGACTTAGTTGGGGCCGCCCCGGTTCGGGTGACCCGTGATGACCTGATGGGTTTGGACTGGCCCGTGGGCCGACCCGGCCTACTCGGCCTAGCCCAGCAGGCCACAAGAGCAGTCTGGCCCGGGCTCAAGGCCGTTTCGGCCCAGTGCACTGCGAGAGCGCAGCCCGGCGCGGGTCGATCTGGAGGGTGCGGCCGAGTCGGTTCTGCCAGGGCATCGCGATGGGGAACGTGGGTTGGTTCAGAAGGCCGAGTGGCCAGGAGGCGGCCGGGAAGGGCGCGACCAGGTGGGCCGGTGCGGTTCAGGCAGGGCGCGACCAGGCATGCCGGTGTGTTTCGAGAAGGGCGCAGCCAGGTGAGCCAGTGCGGTTCAAGTAGGGTGGACCAGGCGGGCTGGCGGGCGGTCTGTTTGGCCGCGACCTGGAAGGTGGCTAGGCGGGCGGCCGGTGCGGGTGCGGCCACGCGGGTCGCCAAGCGGGCCGGTGGTCGGGCAGCGCACGACCAGGCGGCCGGTTCAGGGTGGCCAGCAAGGCGCGCGCGGAGGCTGGGAGGCCGAAAGGCTGTGTTGGCACGAGCCAGTGGTAGCTCGGCCAGTTCATCGGTGGACGCCACAGCCAGGGCGGCATGGCCGAAGGGCCACGGTTTGGCCCAGAGCACCGGAGCGTCGTGGGGGTGGCATGGTTCGCGGAGGTCGTGGGTAGCGCGGCCTTTGTCGTCACCGCCTTCGTTATTCCGTCGCCTCATCACCATTCCGAATAAATGTCCCAAAGAGATCGACGAAGGGAGTCGGGCCATATTAGTTTGGCTTGCACCCTCCATGTTTAGGGGTGATAGCAATTGGTTCATCAAAGGAGTACGATGAAAAACAATTATTTACAATACTTTGCATCGATTCCTTTCAAACGAAGATGAGAAAAATAAAAGGAATATTACTGAAAGTAAACCCCCTACCTTTAATTGTTAGTCTTCGATGGTGAATTCGTGTGAAGAATACATAGTTGTCGTTCATTGCATCCGCCACACTCTTCCACTTCCGAATTCGCAAGACAGTTGTGGAAGTGGTTACACATCGGTAGGTGTCCGGGGAAGAAGATCGAAGGGGACCGTTGGCATTCTTCGTTCTTTGTTGGCGAGAGTTCTTCATTGGGGCCTTTTCTCAATAATCCTCTCCTCAAAACACCTAAGGTTTCCACCGTAATGAACAATGCCAACCCAAAAATAATAATAGATCTTTTATTTTAGGTGTTGGTACAAAATTCAAAAATTGAGAATTAATTACATGGCTCCCCTTAATTAATCCATGAGATTTGGCACAAATAATTAAATAGGGGAGGTGAAGAGGCTCTCCCTCATTAATGAGGGCGAGTTGAGAGGTTTTACTCTCCTCCATAAATAGGGGGGTTAAGCCCCGTGTGGTCGCCACGTCGTAACCTCTCGTGAGAGGTTTTGTTCGGGTGGGTCTAACCACCTTAACCTCTCATGGGAGGTTAAGGTGTGGTGGTCCCACCTCCAACCCCCATGTGGAGGTTTTAACCACCAAACACCCACATGGCAGATTTAATAAAATAAAGTGAAAACTCACTTTATTTTATTACTTTCCAATAAAACACAAAATCTATATTCTACTCATGACCGACTACAGTTGAGGTGAAAGTCTCCTTCAGAGAATACCGGTGCTGAGAGTTCAACGGTTCCATAAGATTTCAATTCCGAGCACTGGTTCAAAAGTTATAAAAACCCACACGTACGTTTACTAAACGTACCCAAAAAAATTTCAAAAATTGATTCCGGGCAGACCGGGCCTCGGAATCAAGCGCCGTCAATTTTCACGGACTTGTAAAATTCCCATGTATTTAAGAAAAAAAATTCCATGGAAATTCAGGGTCTTTATAGAAACATGGTAATATTTAAATTATATAACATTTTAAATTAATCATAGAGTAAAAATCATTTATAGTATTCTATTAACATCATCATAACCCCTAAAGTTACCTAAGCCATCCTTTGATACAAACTATAAGGACCCGACCTTATTACATTACCAAATATTTAATTTTGTCAATAAATATCTTTATTTTATATTGAAGATATTTTCAATTTTAGATCTTAATTTAACTGGGACATAATACATTCATATCCTTACAAATTAATACATAGTGGATACCATAAAAAATAGTATTCATTTCTTTCAAAATATAAATCTTTTCAAATTAAACATGATTTCTTTGAATTTTTTTTAAATATATAACCTGGCTTCCTTATTTGTCTTAAAAACCTTATAACTTGTGAAAATCATTTAAACACTTGGGATAAGAACAAAAATCTCAGTAATTGATATAAAAAGAAGGAAAGAATACTTGAGTCCATGAATACTTGTAACATATGAAATCATTTTCAGAAGACACACTTATCACCCATATATACTTACTTTGTAAATCATGAGCTTTCCAAAATATTACCACAAACATAAGAACATAAATACAACCACAAATCTATCTTGGGGAATTTCTTAGATAATCTTTTAACCCTCTTGGCTACCTTATAATTTTTAACTCTTACGACTACCTTACAATTTGTGTAACCATCATAGTTACACTTGGAGTATCCATATGGCCGACCTCCAACTTACACATACCCAATACATTGGAGGGAGATATAGGTACCACCCATCATCATAAACAATTCCCAAGAACCATAACATAATCATACAACATGAATAATTTCATACAAACATTTCTTTTGAATTTCGTAAAACAATATTTTAAAAGAGGTTTTTAATAGAAAAGTCCCTTATAAATATCAGATAATTGAAGAGAGAATTAATAGAGTGGACAGAATATGTATATAAACTATAAATAAACATAATTAATCATAATATAATAAAATTTCATCACAAAATATTTTTTAATACCACATAAATAATGAAGAAGATGGTTAACCCAAAGAATGGAAATCAGGTTAAGAATTCCCTTACCTCAAGTTTGTCTTACTTAAAAATCAATTAAAACTCCTATATAATGGTTAAAAGAGTGTTATTAATATCTTAAAAAAACATATCAATCTTTAAAATACCTTATATGATCATTTCATTACATCATTTAATGCTATAATTGTTAGTATTTTGTTCCTTGCATTATTTTGGGTGCGTTCTTTATATAGATATTCTTGTCGATTGGAAGTGAAACTATAAAATTATAATGGAGTGGCATCTAAATTTTTCCAAAACCATACATTATATAATTTATCATTTTTAATTCTGAAATGAGGATGATTAATAAGTTAAAACATTATTGATATCTATTTAGGTCAATTTGGCGATTCTTCGATCGTAATGAACTCATTTGTTTTATAAATTAATAACATGTGTACAAAATGATTCCAGAACCTTAAATAATATATAATACATAAATTATAATATGGTTCAACCATAAAAATAGTTTCATGACTAGTATTGAATGATGTAAAATAAGTTTAATTCACATATTCCACGATGTCGGTAAATCGACACATCACAAATGATATTTTAATGCTTGAATAAGTGGGAGAGGAGAAGAAGTATAATGGAGAGTCTTCCATAAACATGATGAAATCCAGGATATGTAAGATACTGGATAATTCATTCATCTGGGATAAGGGAAGGTGAGGAAATAATAAGAATAGAAAATAAAATGAAAAGAATACAAAAGAAAACAAAAGAAAACAAAAGAGGATGTTTACCTCTTGGTCTGTTCTTCTTGAGATCCTTCTTAAGGCCATTGGTTTTGGCCTTTTGGTTAGAAAAATATCTCTAGGACATGGGGAAGAGCTTTGGGAGGATTATTGGATATAACTTATTTAAGGATCAAGTCTTGAGAGGTTTGGGAGGAAGAGGGGAATGAGGGTGGTATTTATAGTGGAGGAGACAAGGTATTTTACATTATTTTAATCATTATTATAATATTTTTGCTCAGACTATGAATAGTATTAATTCATGTGACCCAAAATTGTAATAATGGCATGTGATTTCTAATGAAGTGGTATTACATCACTTATCATCTCATAAATAGTGTATTTAACTGATAATTTGAATATATGGTATTTTACCGTATTTCACTATTCATCGAAAATTCAAGAATTTCAGAAAAATCCAAAAAAATCATCCTAATAATTTTTTAACATGTAGAATTAAAAAATGAACTCCATTTTTTTAACATAATTTTATAATAATTATTAATTTAATTTTTAAATAAAATCATAATTTATTCAAAAATAAATTTTTTAAAACTATAACTCCTTTTAGATCACATTGAAAAATTAACAAAGATATCATTATATTAAATCCTTAAGAAAATAAAATAATAATACATTTTACTATTCATTATGGGTCATATTACTATTCATAAGGGTATGTTAATATTCACCAAAAATCATGTTTTTTCCATTAGACTCAAAATAACTTACTTAACGCAATTATAGATGACTGTTTTTCAAAATTCAAAACATAGAAGCATACAAATTATATTTAAAGTCTAGTTATAAATATCTAATTAAAACAAAGTTTCATTCATTTCAATTTATTTTTAAATCCTTAAGGTGTTACTTCAAGAAATGGAGAACTACTTTGCAGAGTTAGTTCCATGAGATGAATATCAATGATTCTTGAAGACTGAATTTAATTTTGACCATCACTTTATTATTTAGTTTTGGTGTATTTTGAACATGAAGTCAGTATATGTGACTACACACTTATTCGTTGTAGTAGTTTTCTACTTTATTATCCTTTATTATTTTTCCTCTTATTCTCCTAGATGATCAGTATAGAAATTAAAGAGAGTCTATGTTATTTTTTGATCTTATGATGATCACTTCTTCACAAAATACATTCTGTGAGAATATAATTTGAACTAGTGATTCGTCTCCCATTTTGGAGAGCACTCATGTTAAAGAAGACAATTTATACATGATCATTCACTATTTTAGGAAAGAGTGGTGTTTTTTTCAAGAAATAGAGAACACATTGAGTGAGGTTGAGTGTTTTGTATATTTATATTTTGGACAATGATAGGCAATAAAGACTTAAAATTATTTAGAACTAGTTTTGTTTTTGCTAGATTTGTTTTCTCAATATATTCTATATTTTTAATATTTTTCATATTATTCATCATTGTTTATAGCTATCTTTTCTTTTACTTTCAATATAAATAAAAACACAAAAATATTTTTGAATTATCACTAGGATAGAAACATTCCCTCCTTGAGAATGATCCCAGGGATAACCACTACACTGTATATTGGGAAAATATAAATGTATCTTTGATAGTTCAAAAGAAAACTTAACAAAACCACTATTTTTTTTATAGTGATCCAAATCCTGAAGCAATAAATTATTTTCTTTAGTTGGTGGTCTAAGTATTCTGGCTCATGAAAATCCTGATCGATTAGATAGTTCCTCCTTTTAACTAGTCTTCTTCATGGATTAACAGGGCATAAGTGGAGTTTGGTTTCCAAAACCCATAATGATAAGAAAGTCTTATAGATTTAGTTTCGACACTTATTCCATGATGAGTATTATCCTTTGCAATTGTGCTCAGTGGAGATTCATGAGATTCTATAGTTTTAGCATGGTGATATGACTATTAAAAAGTTTTCATCGAGGTTCACCAACCTCATGCAATACTATATTGATATGTTGTGAGATAGATACTTTTGGGTCTGGAAGTCTGAACATGGCCATAATAGGGAAATCTGATCTAGCATGGTCTCTCTAATAATTCCCACTTTTATCTGGGTCTTGGAGTGGGACTTGGTGATAGATAGGTTCCTGAAAGAGGAGCGTCAGGTGGTAGGAGTAGTAAGTAGACTTCATGGAGTAGATTCAGTTAAAACAACCAATAGATAGGATACATAAAGTTCTTGGTATAGGAGGTCCTTGTGCAAACATTATCAATCCCAGGGATCAACAACGCATGATCATACAGGGAATTCAATAATCTGAGATACATGTGGTGTTATGTTTGCAATGGGTAGGGTCACATGAATTACAATCTCCTGACCCAATGCGATGATGATTGTAGATAAGCAGTGGACAAACAGCCATTGTAGATGCATTATCAAGATCAATGATCTCCCAGGGGTGTTTTGGGAGGACCCTAAGGAGGAGGTTCTCGATGAAGGGCTATTGGAGGCATAGGAGGAGGACATGATCTTACAGGATGACATTATGACCTACGTCCCCCACCACACCTAGGTAATCCACACTAGGATATGAGGGATAGTGGTTAAGGGTGTTGTCCATTATAGGATATGGAGTGATATGACTAGGATATACACATGATTATTCAAGATATAATCCGCATACTCTACACTCTAGAACCTATACATGAAGAAACATGCGTGAGTAATTCATTAATTTCCTTATCTAATTTTCATGATCTATGGATTCATATAGATCCTTTAGGACATTATTTATTCCTATAGATTCTAATGGTAGGTGATTACATTATCTCACACATCTCCCAACGGTGTGAGAAGAAGCTTAGTGGAGAGATATTAGCATGAAAACTCTTGGTAGTTTTTATGAATTTGTATGGTGCCTTCCTAGGAGTGGACTAGTTATCCACAGTACATTACGAGATTGAATATCACTAGAGGGGGGTTGTTTACCTAGAAGAAGATGGGATAAGATTCTATTTTGGTTGAGAGAGAACTAGTGATGGAATGAGTGAGACATGTGATCATGAAGCTATAACCTATCTCTCAATATTTGGTGAGATTATCCCTTTTTACAGTGCCCCATTTAGATTATGGTCATCCAGAAGAAGTGGATGAATACATAGATTCCTTCCTCGAAGATATTCTGGGACTAAATCCATAGCAATAAACTGACATATGCATTAATTCATACCTTGAGAATAAGAGGATATATTATGTGGAATATCAAATGGCCTCTACTGAGCTCTTAGAGCTAAGGGTACAGTTGTTGGACCATCAAGAGAAGAGTTTTATCAGACCCAGTGTATCCCCCTAGGCAACTCCAGTGTTCTTCTCAAAGAATATGGATGAGACCTTGAATTTTTGTGTCAATATTTGTTACCTGAATCAATTTATGATCAAGAACATGTACCACTTACCAAGGATTAATGAACTCTTAAACTAGATAAAATGCGTATAATGGTCCTAGATGATTAAACTCAGGTCTACCAATCATGAATTCTGATTATGTGAGGAGGAAATTTTGAAGATGATATTTTGATTTCACTACTAAAACTATGAGTTTTGGGTGATTCCCTTTGGTGTAAAAAATGATAGTTCTTTCTTCATGGGACTTATGTACCATATAATTCACCCTTTCATAGATTGATTTAGGGATGTCTTTATCAATGACATTCTCATTTACACTGCATCAGAGGAGGAGCACACAAAGCACTTGAGGATTGTCCTGGACTTAATATGGGAGCACCAGTAATATGGAAATATTTTGAGTAACTGTTCTATATTACAGGGGGTCACATTTTGAGGAATATAATATTTGAACATGGTGTATTCATAGACCTATAATCGATAGAGTTAGTGCAAGATTGGGACCCACCCAAGATCATGTTTTAGGTGCAGAGTTTTCTTGGTTTGACTATGTAATATCAAAGGTTTGTGGAAGAATCTTCCTAGATTTTGGCACCCTAAACTACCTTGATATTAAAAAGGGAAGTAATTCACTCGGACCATGTTGTGTTATAAATCCTTCATGAATTTGGGAAAAAAGGTTGTCTCATGATCCTATTTGAGACCGTCTAAGGAGGGTGTCGAGTACATGGTGTTCTATGATGCCTCTAGATCTAGGATTGTATGATTATTGATGCAGCGGTAGATAGTTATTACTTCTGAGTCTAGGAAATTAAGACCCCATTTGTAGAACTATGTGACCCATGACATGGTATTGATATAATCAGTCTTCTACTTGAATATATTGAGAAATTATCTTCTAGATGATAGAATTTTGGTTTACTTAGATCACCAGAGTATCAAATATATATTTTCCTAGAGTGACATCAACCTATTACAATGACGTTGGTTGGATTTCTTATAAGACTATGACATAAAAATTGTCTATATTCAAGGGAAGGGAAACATGGGGGATGGTTACCTTACTGAGAAATTACACTCTCACTTAATGGATGATTCTCTAAAGTAATTTGACTCTTTATAGCTGACCCAAGTATAGGAGAGAGGTAAATATCATCTCCATTTATTGGTGGAGACTTCACCGATTCTACAACTTGCGAGAGAGGCACTATTGGGAGACATAGAATGTGAAGTTATATGTGACCAGATACCTTCAGGACATGCACCTGATGAATTTTCTGAAGGTGGAGAACACATCATTCTTTTTGAAGGAAGGATATTGGTTATGATTCCTTTGTGTGAGGAGGTACTGAAGGAGTTTCATACATCCCACTTGATGGTATATCCTAGAGTGGTGAAGATGTACCAATGACTTTGATGATAGTTTTGATTGTTCAATATAAGGTGGAGTGTTTATGAGTTTGTTTCTCAATGCCTCACCTATCAATAGGTGAAGAAAAAGAAATAGGTTCCAACAGGTTGACTCAACCTTTTATGCAAACCCCTACTCCAGTAACCCAAAGCCGGTGGTTATCTTACAATATTGGAAAAATATACCAGAGATGACCTTCTAATGTATTTAAATGTTAATTTTGTTAAGAGAATATATATACATGATTCTCCAATTATATTCAAAAACATCAAATACATCTAAAAGTTCTAGTTAGGACATTATTATTTATTCTCATATATACCTAGAATCATTCATTGATCTATTCATGGTATCCGGGAAAAAAGAAAACAGAATAAAGGGTGAGATTAAATTCTTAGTAATGGAAAGTGTACAAAAAATGATATCACAGAATAAATAAATAAATAATAATATGGTAAAGATAATCAATAATCAAATATGTCATTCAACTAATATCATAATAATGGAATATATCCATAAATTATGTAACAAAATAAATAATCACATGGATAAGAATAACTGATTTCATAATGATGGAAAGAATAATGTCATAAATAATAATCATAATATAAAGGCCTTGTGCCAATACATTAAAAAATACTATCAATGCCTCATTCCATGACATCATAAATAATGGGCCAAGAATACACCAAATACCAAGGCTAATTTGTATTATGAGACCTACTGAGGTATCGAGGAGATTCTTAATTCTGGGCCTCACCAGTCACTTAATAAGTCCAATGTAGTCATCATATGAATATAAAATAAAACTTAATCATCATACATTAATAATCAATAACTATCCATATTAGTAAAACTATCATATGGAATGTTAATACATTATATTATTTTAGGTAAAGAATAATTCCAAAATATCACTTCCTTGATTGTAATGTATCTAATATGTTTTTCACAAGGATAAAAACAAGTCATGAATGGTTATAATTTTTTTTAAAATGATTAATTTCTTATAATGTTAATTTTTTTATAAAATATTTAGTGATGAAATAACCTTATATTCTTATGCAATGTTGATACAGTTCTTGTGTAAGTAGTGAAAAAAAATCATGTAAATGAATTTAAAAACATAAAAATTAATTTTTTTGGGTGAGTTATATTAAAAAAAACCTTATTAACAAATATAATGTATTAGTGATGTTTTAAGAGATATATTTTAACTAAATTTCCGTATTTTTATTTTTTAAATTTAGTTTTGTGAGTATTCTTGAAAATTAATTTAATGGTATTTTTTGTTAAATATTATTTTATTAAATAATATTATTTTCATAAATATCTTATATTTTTCTAAGTGAATGGGATATAGTTAAAAATATCAACTAGTTTCCATTTACAGTTCATTTTTTCTTATACAATATCTTTTTTGACCCCTAAAGAGTAAAAATACATCACTATCATGGAAATCATTAAAATGGTTCATTGGTAGTTAAAACAAAGAGATAACGGTTAAAACCAGACCTAAACTTATCTAAAATTTATTAAATGAGTTGAATTGGACTTATATATATAATATCTTCAAAATATATTAATTTTTATACACTTGAAAAAGAAAATATATTTATATTAATTTAATACTTTAATTAATTCCAAGGGTTCCCATGTCCTCTTCTATATAAGGACACCATATATACTCTATTCATTACACTTTATAGGCCACTTAGATAAAAAGTTACCTACCCAGACCTATTATTAACTTCCTAATATATATATTCTATATGTTTTGGTCTTCTTATAAAACCATCCCTAGGGCCATTAGGGAGAGATCTAAAGGAGGTTCTTCAAAGAGAAGGTAATTGTCTCAATTGAGCATTTTCATTTTTATTATTCTTTTACCTAATTCAGTCCAATACTAACCATTACAATATAATAACATTAAAATCTTCTATATACTAAGATATTATTATGTAAATTAAATAACCTTATTTATCGTCTAACATCTCAGCTTTTAAGAGAGATATCGATTCCTTAAATTTAGGTAGGCCCTTGTTATGTTTTCCTTTTTGTTTTATCCCTAGAAAAAAATATGTATAAGAGGGTTAGTTTTTTAGTAATAAGGGATAAAAAGGATAAAGGATATCTATATAACAAATAAATGATTTGAATTAAAATTTAAGACTAAGTCACGAGATGTATTGGTTTTTCCTTAGCGGGGAATAACCTGAGATTTACAAGTCATGTATTCAATATACAACATGAATTGGCCAGGAAAGACCCTATTCATGACATTCATTTGTTTTTCCCAGGGGAAGAAATAAAATCCTTACACCTTGTGTAAAATATACACATCTTGAATATAGGGTTATTTTTTTTATAAAGAAAGGGGGGCAGAACCCCTTATTTTTATAGATCCCCTTATTCTTCCACACACAAGCCCTCCTATCATGAATATCTTCCATGAATAACCTAGGATTTATGATATATCTATAATACAGACTCTGATAGATCCACCATTAATCATATTGGTTAGCCATTATTAAGAGATTTGAACCATTATCTTCTTTTCTTATCTTCTCTTGCCATCCTCTTCGCTATATTCATGTGAGTTAATAAGCCCTATTTTCAAGGTATTTTTTAATTCTTCCAATTTCATATATTATAGATTATATCATAGGTTATAAATGGAAAAGTGGTCATATAACAACCTATGGTACGTGTTTTAGTACTTTTCCTTAAAAGTATCATTGTATTTTATTATGCACTATTGTGACGCATGCTACAATTTTCTAGAGAAGCCTCCCAAATGTTTAATAAATTAAATTAAATGATAACACATGATTAATATAGACTTACCAACTCGTGAATTAACATCATTTGATGAACACACCAACACGATACAGTGTAAAGGGAGTTTCTCACTAAAATTCCTATGATCCTCATGCCTTGAATTATTTTAATCCACATTCTACGGTATGTGAAATGGCCATTAAAATGTCTATGATTATTTGATTAAATATTAAGGGTTTATGTGATAGATAAACTAATAACCATTTCTTAAATCCAAGGGTGATACAAGGGTCCTGAAATAAGGACACATTGGATGGGATCATCAATATTTATAATTAGAATTTTTTAAATGAATAAAAGTACATCAGGACTGAAACTTGTTTTCTTATATGAAATACCTTTGATGAACTCACTGATTAGATGAATTATGTACATTACTCATGAGATATACTTGGTTTAATAATGGATTTCCATGGAAGGGATCAGTGGGTAGTGCTTCTATACAATGACATTAGAGATACTTGGATCCCTATGTGGAATACCATAGATGAGCTTAAAGGGTTATTCTATTAAACCATGCTGAGATTAATACTTTGGATTCCACTTTAGGATCACCTTGGATGGACTCTTTCCATGATTGATTCTTATAGTGCTCTAAGAGTGAACCTCATCATGGATTTCCTTCGATAGTCTCATGATACTTCTTTATTAATAAATAAGGATTACTATTTTAATTAAGAATAAAAGATTCATTTTATTAAGTTTTAGGATGTGTCCACCAAACCAAAAACATGATTGGGTTTAGTCTACGTTTACACTTGGGTATTCGATGACCTAGTTATGCTTTCCATATAAGTATGACAACAGACTTTTATAGAATATAAACATATATATTTTTACACTTTCAATTGAATACAATATTTTTATAGGTTAAAATTGGTTCATATATATCCATATTATGATGAACAAGTTAGTATCGGTTGGGTATCCCATACAGAACTCGATTCAATGTGGTTTATTTATTTATTAATTTACTTTAGTTTTACCTTCACACTGCTCATTTTATATGCACAGATTATATAGTTGTAGACACCATTGGTGGTGGCCAAATGAGTATATATCACACCGTGTTCATGCCACCAATGGTACCCGAATAGACCTTATTATTTTAGGGATTGACAGAGGGAAGATCCCATCTTTCTATGTATTATTTTCAGTACTATGATAGAGTATGGGTGTAGAGGACCAATCCTATTCTTATGATACTAGTTGAGTTAGATTTTTAGATTTTTATCTTTTTATTAAATTTTTTATATGCTTGTACCCCTTTATCCTGTGTACTTCTCTTTTGTCTAGCATCATGAAATGATCATCATTTTTGTGTCTGATATTGATTTAACATCTTCATGTTTTTTATTATCAGAATGATTTATTACTCTGTCACTGGATATTTATTATAGTTTCTACTACTTTTAATTATTATTTACTATTGTTTTACAATCTGATCAAGAGGTTAAAGTACCCCCCACAAACACGCCCTAGTTTCCTACTACCAGTCGACAACCTCTATAGTATGGGAAGATGCGTTTGAGGTCATGTGTCCAACTGAATTGGGACACCTCTTAGTGGATTTTAGTTTGGGACAATATTAAGTGGTATTAGATGATTATTTTTTCCTTTTCTATTATTATTTGGGTATTAGAATAAATAATATTAATATGTTATAATTTGTTAATGATCATGTTCCTTGGAGTAGCTAATAAACATACAGGAAAACCCAATTAACCTGGGATGGGATATTTCTATTTTGGTTTGTGATTGTTATAGTTATTTTGATTTACTTATTAGGTGAGACACATATCTTGTGATTTTATTATTATTGATATTATTATTATGTAATTATTTTCCCTTGTATTGGTATGAAAAGGAGGTATCATCTATTTTATTATTATTGGGACTTTGAGGATTCAAATGTCATGAATAATGTTGTGTCATATTTATGTTACTGTGTGCATTGTCAATATTGTCTGTGATTATTGAAAGTGACTTTATATATATATATATAAGGGAATTTTATAACATTTCTTGAAGGGATAAAATAATTATATTAATTAAACTTTCTGCATCAATCTAAATGGTGTATTCCTATATAGATTGATGATGATGTTGAGTCAATAAGGTTTCCTTATAAATTTTCCATTACTTCATGCATTGAAAATCACAAACATCCTATATTAAGGCAAATTTAATTCTCCATAAGTTTTATCTTGACAAAGAAAATTTTCCTTACTCATGGAAATTTATCCTTACCATGTTTTTCATTGTTCGTTTTTTAGTCTCTCTAAACCTAAATCTTTTTATTCCTAAGTGAAAAATTCATATTTCACATCTAAAGCCTTGGAATTATATAAATACATAGATATACAGTATTCTATTTTCAGGATCTGAATTCAGATTTTGAATTCTCTGATATTCAGACTCTGAATTCTCTAAAATTCAGAATATGAATTCTCTGAAATTCAGAATCCAAATTTTCTGAAATTCAGGTTCCAAATTCTTAAGAATTCAGAATCTGACTTCCTTAGAATTCCAGTTCCAAATTCCTTAGAATTCATGTTATGAATTCCTCAGAATTCAGACTCTGAATTCCTTATAATTCATACTCCGAATTCTTCAGAATTCAGATTCCGAATTCTTCACAATTCAGAATCTGAAATCTATATAATTATGATTCTGATTTCCTTGAAAAATAGAATCCGTATAACCTTGTAACATAGACTATGAAGGTTTACTCGCTTAGAATCCGAATTCTATTTTTCATTAGACTATGAAAAATTCAATTTGTTTGATAAACCATATTTTACTTACTCTTGTTTGAGTTATAAAATTATGTCATGCATTCTGTTACTAACTAACCATTGTTTGAGTGACACATGTACTAGTCCCTCTAAAATTCAAGGAAAAATATGACCATTGGAGGAGGGAACTGACCATTGATGATGTGCCTATAAATAGGAGCTCATTTTAATGAGCTCAAAAAACAACTGAGACATGTTGATCAATCTAAAGATTACATGTTGCTAAAGTGATTTCTAGAGAGAGAGACTTTAATTCTTTGCATGTACAGAACATCTTGTTCAGAATTTCTAAGTGCGACTGTGAATGTTGTAGAGTACATTCTAGGGCTTCCGGGGATAGGAAGAAAGAGTTACCGACTACCTTGATGTTCGAGGGCTTTCGTGGATAGCAAGACAGACTCTGATATTCATATCGAGGTCTTACCCTGGTGTAGGTAAGACATACTTTCTTGAAAGTATAAATCTAGGGACCTTTATCCAAGGTTGTTCGATACCCTACTCTTTGGGTTAAAAGATTTACTACTTGTTACTATTATTGTTTCAAGTTTATTTTATACTGCATATTGATTGATAAGGAAAATATAACTATCTTATACTTTCTTATACTTGTATTCTGATTAGTAAGATTCTATACGCTTTGAGGTAGAATATTTTTCCTTGTAATTTTTTTTTAAGTTTCATTTTTAGAACCATATTTTCGGAATCAAACAAGTTTGTAGAACTAAGAGGTCTTGAGAATTTACCTTGTTTAACTTTGTTAAACATTACCATCTTTAAAAGTTTCAATGGAATTTTTTTAAGGTATACAATTCACCCCCTCTTGTATATTGAGCATCTACATCATTATTTTGATCCTAAAATTGGTATCAAAGAAGGTCTCTAAAATACTTATATTCACGTATAAGTTTTCTTGCTCAAGTTTTTCCTTGTTCTATTTTCCCCTTGCTTAGGATATTTTTATTCTTGTTTACAAAATTTTATTACTATCTAGTTTTTGTGGAAATATATTTTCTTTGAGATCGCAGGAATGAATGTTGGTTTGATTAAAAATATTAATCCTACTAGACCACCTATATTCTATGGGAATGATTATAATATTGGAGAGATCTTATGAAGACTTTTGTTATTAACACTGGAGTGGTCACCTTTGTTATACTGACAGGAGATTATAAGATTCTTTATAACAAAGTCAGAACTTTTACTAATCAAGAAAATTCAGAATATCAACTTAACTACAAGGTATGTAATAATTTGTTGTGTTCCATGGCTAGGAATATATATAGCCATATTTCTTATTGTGAATCTTTAAATTGTATTTATAATATTACTAAAGTTACTCATTTTGGTATATCCAAAGTTATTAAAACTAGAAGAGCTATGCTTAGAGCTCAATATCATGGTTTTTTCATTCTTTATGGAGAAACTATATATAAGGTACAATAAAGATTCATGAATATTTTCAACAGTTTAAAATCCATGGGGGAAAAGGTTTAGATGACGAGGGACTTGTAGACAAGATTATAAACATCATTCCTAATGAGTGGGAGTCAAAGAGAATAGCTATTGATGAGAATAGGAAAGTCTCACAGATTACTCTTGACGAGCTTTTTGGAACTCTTCTTCAACATAAGACTAGAATAAAAAGAGATGCTAACAATGTTAATAAGAATAATGGGAATGGAAGTGTTTCTTTTACAACTACCTTTAATCATATGAAATCCAAGACTCCTAATAGATTTACAAGATATAAATCAAAAAAGGTCACTATTTTATCTGAATCAAGTGAAAGTGAACATTCTGAGAATGAACTAGATAATCTTGCTCATAGGATGAAAAAGATAGTTGGGAAGAAATACTTTCAGTATATATATAAGAAAAAAAAGAAAGGATAGGAAAGACTCTTAAGTTACTTGTTATGAATGAAAAAGTGCTGGGTATATAAGGCCAGATTGTCCTATGATTAAGAGAAAAGATAGAAAGGAAAAGAATTCTGAGAGGAATAGAAATAAGTACTACAAGGATATGGCTAAGAATGTTTTGAAAGCCAATGACACCTGGAGTTCTAGTGGTGGAGACTCCTCTGATGAATCCTCAGAGTATGAATCTTCTAGACAAAAGAATCTTGGTTTACTTGCCAAGTTACCTATTGAAAATCATTATTTAATGGCTAAGGTATGCAATTCTGAATTTATAACCAATGTATCCTTGAATTCTAATTATAGTGATCGTAAATATTATGAATCTTTAGAAAAAGAATATTCTTTTGATGAAGATAATACTTTACCTACTTATGAATAAGTTTCTAGGTTTTCTATGCTCCATAAGAATGAAAATTCTAAAGTCAAGAAAAATCTTGATAAGGAAAATTCTAGGATTTCTATTCTTACTAAAAAATATTTGATCTTTCTAAATATATTGATAAGAAAACCATTTATTTTTAAAGTATTTCAAAAACCCTTGAGGTAGTTAATTCTAACAAGGATAAACTTTCTAAGGATATAGAAAAAGTAATTTCTAAGGAAAATGTTTTAGAGACTAACTATAGTGATAAAACTAATGTTTTTAAATATAAGAACTTAGTTATTAGTCTAAATTCAGAAATATATTCCTTGATGAAGTGTTTGTCCAAATTTACCTTAGGTAAGGAAAATTTGATAAGATATATTACCAAATTTGACTTCTAAAGAATAATTATGGATTTAGTTATACTAGTTCAAAACCGATTTTTAGTAACAATTATTTTGTTCCTCAAAGTGCTCTATTCTGCACTGAGTGTTAGTGTGGTGGGAATTGGGAAAACAATTGTTCCTTAAACAAAACTAAGTCTTTAGGTTTTCATAAAGCTTATTTTTCAAAGAAAATGTGGATTCCTAAAATTTTTTTTTTTGAGGTTTCCAGATCCAAGAAAATTTGGGTTTTGAAAGTCTAACACTCTTTCTCTTAGAAAAGTAAAGATAATACCAACAAAAATACATGGTACATGGATAGTGGATGTTCCCAGCACATGAATGGTAACAAAAACATCTTTGAAAAGATTATCAAGATGAAAGGAGGAAAAGTAACTTTTAGAGATAATTATCAGGGTGAAAATATTGTTATAGGTAATATTGTATTTCTTGGAAAAACTTTGATTTCGAATGTTTTTTTTGTTAAGGGTCTTAAGAACAACCTCATTAGCATAATTCAATTATGTGATGAAGGTTACCTTGTGAATTTTAGGAATGAAAAGTGCTTAGTACACAATTCCAAGTAAGAGTTTATTCTTTCTACCAATAGGCAAGAGAATATATACACACTAAACTTAGAAGACCTTAGGAACCATGATATACCTTATCTTAGTGCAATGGAAGATCATTATTGGTTATGGAATAGAAGGCTAGGACACTGTAACCTTAGGAACCTATTAAAAATCTCTTAGAAAAAACTAGTTAAGGATCTACCAGATCTTATATTTGATTCTTCAATAGTTTTTGATCTTTATCAATATGACAAGAAACATAAATCATGTTTTAAATTAGTTGGTGAAGTCTCAACCACTGATGCATTACAGTTGGTGCATATGGATCTTTTTGGCTCAATACAAACTGGAAGCATTGGAGGAAAATATTATTAATTTTTTTTAGTTGATGATTACACTAGATTTACATGGGTCTATTTTATAGAAAATAAATCTGAAGATTTTTCTTATTTCAAAATTTTTAGAGCCCATGTTAAAAATGATAAAAATCTTCCTTTGATAAATATTCATAGTGATCATGGAGGAGAATTTCAAAATTATGATTTTGAAACTTTTTGTAGTAGAAAAGGCATTACTCAAAACTTTTAGGCACCAAGAACACCACAAAAAAATGGTGTTATTTAAAGAAGAAATAGAATTATTCAAGAGATAACAAGAACCATGTTGAGTGAAAATTCAGTAGCCAAACATTTTTAGCCTGAAGCTGTAAGTACTGCTAGCTATACTACAAATAATTTTTTGATTGGACATTTTCTTAATAAAACTCATTATGAGTTATGGAATGGTGTAAAACATATTCTGAATACTAAAGATAATATACACAAATTCGCACCAAAATACGATGAATGAATTTTCTTAGGCTACTCCACAACTTCTAAGGCTTATAGAGTTTTCAATAAAAATACTTGTACTATTGAAGAAATAGTATATGTCAAATTTGATGAAACCAATCCTTCTGTTTTTAAACAAGATCATCCTACATCCTCTGATGTCTTTTAAACAACTGCTAATCAACCCATGATAGAAGATCCTTCTGATAAGGAAAATGTTCAAGAAAATGTTTTTGAAGCATTTACCCTAGAATATTTCCTACCCTATGTTGATGAATAGGTTCCACAGAACCCAAATAAGTTGTTTATTAAAAATCATCCCAGGGATAATATCAATGTTGATTTAAATCAACTTGTAAGGACTATCAGTTCCTTAATAAATTAAGTAAAACATCTAGCTTTCCTTTCCCAATTAGAACCAAAAGTCACTGATGAAACTTTAAGTGATGATGATTGAATAAAATCTATGCAAGATGAGCTAAATAAATTCGAAAGTAATAAAGTATGGACCTTGGTTGAAAGACCTAAGAAAAATTCTGTTATTGGAGTAAAATGGGTCTTTAGAAATAAGTGTGATTAAAATGGAATCATAGTAAGAAATAAATCTAGATAGGTTGCTAAAGGCTATAATCAACAAGAAGGAATAGACTATGAAAAAACATATGCTCCAGTAGCTAGGCTTGAATCTATTCACATTCTACTTTCCTTTGCAGCATTATTCAATTTCAAACTTTTTCAAATGGATATTAAATGTGCTTTTCTTAATGGTTATGTTCAAGAGGAAGTTTTTGTTGAACAACCACTTATTTTTGAAGATAAAAAACATCATGAACATGTTTTCAAACTTACCAAATCTTTGTATAGACTTAAACAAGCTCCATGAGCATGGTATGATAGACTTACAAGATTTTTTATTCAAAAAAATTTTGTTAAGGGAAAATGCTGATCCAACCATTTTTATAAAAAAAGAGAAGAAATTATTTTTGATTATTCAAATTTTTGTTGATGAAATTATATTTGGTTCAACTGAGAAATCTTTAACTGGTTTCTTTGCGGATCTAATGAAATATGAGTTTGAAATGAGTATGATGGGTGAGTTAACATTTTTCCTTGGTTTTCAAATTTATCAAAAACAAGAAGGGATCTATATATAACAACATAATTATATTAAATATTTTCTTAAAAAGTTTGGATATGAAAATACTAAGAGTATAAGTACTTCCATTGGTACCTCAAATTCACATTATCTTGATGAAGTTGGGAAACCAGTAGATCTAACATCTTTTAGAGGTATGATAGGATGTATACTTTACTTGACAGCTAGTTTCCAGACATTATGTTTTCAATATTATTATGTGAATGATATCAATCCAATCATAAGGAATCTCATTTAAAGTCAGTTAAAAGATTTTTTTTTCTACTTAAAGGGAACTATGGATCTAGGACTCTTTTATACCACTGGAAATGATTTTGTTTTTTTTTCAGATGCTGACTTTGGTGGATGTAGAATGGATAGTAAGACTAAATCTGAAACTTTTCATTTCTTAAGAGATTCATTAGTTTCTTGTTCATTCAAAAATAAACACTCAGTAGCACTTTCCACTGTTGAAGCTGAATATCTAGCAGTTGGAAGTTGTTGTGCTCAAGTATTGTGAATGAAACACACACTCACAGACTATGGTTTGAGTTTTACCAAAACACAAATATTTTTTTGATAATACTAGTTCCATTTTATTACGGAAAAACCCTACACATCACTCTCATGCAAAACACATAGATATTGTACATCACTTTCTTAGGGATCACACACAAAAAAGAGATATCCTTATTCAATTTATCGGTATGCAAGATCAACATGCTGATATTTTCACAAAATATTTACCATACGATATATTTGAATACATAAAATAGAAGTTAGGATTGATAAACATAAGGTAATATTAGTTATTAAATTCTTTTTTAAACCTATATTCTTACAGTAAGAAACTATTTTTCATAGGGGGAGTATATTTTCTTGTTAGCTAAAATTTTTTTATAGTTAAAATTTTCGTTGTTAAAACTTTTGTAGTTAAAAATTTTGTAGTTAGAATATTCATAGTTAAAATTTTTGTATTTAATTTTTTCATAGTTAAAATTTTTGTTGTTAATTTTTCACAGTTAAAATTTTCATAGTTAAAATTTTCATAGTTAAAATTTAAGTAGTTAAAATTTTTGTAGTTAAAACTTTCATAGTCTAAAATTTTTATTAGTCAAAATATTTTGTAGTTAAGATTTTTCATAGTAAAAATTTTGGTTCTTAAAAATTTTCGTATCTAAATATTCTTTAAAAATAATTTTCTTCATTGTGAAAAATTTCCCTAAGTAATCCAAAAGGTATAATTTCTTTCCCTAAGTTTTCGTAATCATCATTTTTACTTGCTGGTATTTCATTCTGTTTTAAATAAAATTTTTTGAATTAATTTTAATTTTTCTCAAATTCGATTGGTTTTTTTCTAAAAACCTAAAAATATCGGATTGGACAAATTTCCTTCTATGACTATCTTTTCAACCATCAGATCTGATCAGAAAGTGTTCAACCATTGGATTATTCAGGGAAGATGAACCATTATCTCAATTTCTATATAAAGGACCCTAGATATCTTTTCCCACATCAAACTCCAAGCTATTTTGGGCTGAAGCTTTGTCCTTCCTACTTAAGGGTATTCCATATCTTCAAGGTTTCCTTAGTTCCGAATGTCTACTAAAGCTTCGCCTCTAGAAGAAATGATTCTTTTAAAGGAAATATCTGAATGAAATATTTACAGAGAAAGGTTGGTTCATCTGAATTTATTTGCTAAGTATGATTCCATTATATCTAAGAATATCAAGTTGAATGGATGGGAAAGTGTTTGCATATCAAAACTGAAAGCACAAGATCCAGTGTATCCAGAGTTTCTGGTTGAATTCTTGAGACAATAATCTTTTTTAATGAAGTAGGAAGAGATAAATTTTCTTTCAAAAGACATGGGAAGACATATTATCTTTCTCATAGTAAGTAAACCAGTCTGATTGGTATTCCTTATGAAGGGGAAGCTGAGTTTTGTACTCACAAACTACCTGATATATTAGGTTCTTTTGATAATGAAAAAAGCTATATCCTGACTTGGTCTTTCAGAGGTAAAGACTCCAAAGATAGTACATCTATCTACAAACCTTTAGATTCTTGAATTGTGGGTTCAAGGGTTTTTCATACCAATAAAAGGAGATAAGGATACTCTAAATAAGAGTGATATGTATATATTGGATTTCTTGGTGAACCTCCATAAGGTTAACCTGGTCAAGTATATCTTGGTTACGATTGAAAATATCAAGAATAGGAATTTGAAGTCTCAAATTATCATGTATGTATCCATTATTTCAAAGATCATTGTTCTTTTTCTTCATTACTTCAAGATTTCACACTATTCCAAGACAAGGAACTCCAAGGTGATGCTGATAAGTGAAGATACTCTTAGGAGGATGAAAATTTTCTTCAATTGTCAATCTGGAAAATTTTATGATCTATTAAAAAGGGAAGTTAAACCCTTAACAAAGAAACAGGAAGCAACTGAGACATCTAAGAAGGGTGGAAGGAAGAGGAAATCCATTGAGCTAGAAGGGAAAGAAAAAACACCACTGGATAAGGAAAGTCATTCATCACCACCGAAGACTAAGAAGCAAAAGATGTATGCTGATGAAGTGGCTGCAAAGTGGAGAGAAGATAAGAAAAACAATAAAGCAGGGGAGGATAGTTTCAGATTTAATCCTATTTAGGGAAATGCTTTGAAGGAAAATGTTTCTGAAGATATTGAGAAGAAATAGAAAGAGAAGAAGTAGAAGAAGAAGATGCCAGAAGTTGAGATAGTCCAATACCTTCTCAAGGCAGCAGAGAAAGCTTCTGAACAAGTTCAGGTACCATAATTGTTTCTACAAGAATTACTTTCTAAGACTCTGGGGAAGAAGTTTTTAATTCCAAAAAAACATCAAGAAGAAGTAGTTGAAGAAGAAGAAGTAGTAGAAGAAGAAGGCAGTGGTGACACCGAATATGTGTTAAAGTATATAGAGGAATATCATGAGAAGGAAAGACCTTATGATAAATTACCATTACGAACCTCTCATTCCTAATCACCAAAGCCTGCTACTCCTAGGAACGATGAAGAGAAGGGTGAAGATGAATTAAATAAACTATATGGGGAATAAAGCATCAATAAAGATTTCATTCACCTAGAGGATGTTGAGGTAGGATCCTAGAAGGAAGAAGTTGATGAAGAAAAAATTATTCAGCTATCATATAGTGAACATGAATCTCATGATCAAGAAGTTATTCTGAAGGATGATAAAGGAAAACATGTGGTTTTAGATAATCCTATCAAAGTTGTGGTATAAAAGAAAGAAGTTAGTGTGTCATTGGATAGGAAGGCTATTGAATTAGAAAAACAATCCTCACTAACCAAAGTCTCAGATTCAGAATCGTCCTCTCTTGGACATGACTTTGTATTTCAGTCTTTGAAAAATCTTGTTGGGAATATTCCAATATTCCCTATTATAGATTTGAGATTCCAGATGCTTCATCATTCATTAAATTAAAAATTAGATTCAATATCCATAGTCTTGGATAAGTGTGTCAAACTTGAGGCAGACCTCAATACTTTTCTCATTAGCTATGAGGATCATAAAAGATAGTGTAAAAAGATAACAAGTTGGTCAAGGACGACAGTAGAAGAGATGAAAATCTTTGATGATTTTCAAGAAAGTTTCAATGATTCTTTTGACACCGAAGATGTGAAGATCAAGGATATCACTAATAGTTTTGAGGAAAAGATAACTATAGAATAGACTTCTTGGAAGCAAGAACTGAAAGATCTGAATGGGAAATTGAATTCATTTACTCAGAGTTGGAAGATAGAAAGGGATCTCAGAAATGAGATATAAGAGAAGCTTGTTAAGCAGGATGAATTCTTAAAGGCTCAGGAAGAATCTGTTAAGGATCATGAAGATAAAATTAAAGCCTTAGAGAAGAAAACAGAAGAACATGATCAGTTTCTCAGGAATGTAGTAGAGGATCACAAGGAGCTCAAGAAGCTAGAGTTTATTGTGAAGAAGCTGATGCCAAAGTAGAAGTAAGGATAATATTTTCCAAATCTAATATATTGTTGTATTTTACTATTGTACAAATTCATTCAATCCTAATGAAATTCTTATTGCTCTTCATATTTTTTGGTTGTTTAGTAATAATATTTTAGGTACCATATTTTCTTTCCATTCCCTTTATTCCTTTTTAAAAATCACAAACAGGGAGAAAGGAATATCAAAAGGAATACTAAGTAAAGAAGAAGTTTCCCTAAGTAAGGGGGAGTTAATCTAAGGGGGAGTTTTCTTTATGAAGATTTTCATATGAAAGAAAATGAAAAATATTATTCAGGAAATTTAGAAAATGATACTTAGTGTTTCCAAATCCTAAGGGGGAGTTAGTCGTATTCACTTTGATCCAAAAGTAAAGGGAGATAAGTCTATATTTACAAGCCCATAAAATTTCTATGTCCTTATATTCTGTTTCGTAAGGATATTTGTGATTTCCAAAAGGGGGATATTGTTGAGTCAATAAGGTTTCCTTATGAATTTTCCATTCCTTCATGTTTTGAAAATCGAAAACACCCTATCTTAAGGAAAATTTCATTCTCCATAAGTTTTATCTTAATAAAGAAAATTTTCCTTCACCAAAGAAATTTATACTTACCATGTTTTTCATTGTTCATTTTTTATGTCTCTCCAAACCTAACACTTTTTATTCCTAAGTGAAAAATTAGGTTTCACATCTAAATCCTTAAAATTCTATAAATACTTAGATATAGAGTATTCTGTTTTCTAGATCCTAATTCAGATTTTGAATTCCCTGATATTCAGACGCCGAATTCTATAAAATTTAGAATCTTAATTCTATGAAATTTGGAATCCAAATTCTTTGAAATTCAGGTTCCAAATTCCTTATAATTCAGACTCCAAATTCCTTAGAATTCAGGTTCCGAATTCCTTAGAATTCAGGTTCCGAATTCCTTAGAATTCTGACACCGAATTCCTCTGAATTGGAGCTCCTAATTCCTCAGAATTCAGACTCTGAATTCCTTAGAATTTAGACTCCGAATTATTCTAAATTCAGACTTTAAAATCTATAGAATTATTATTCCTAATTCCTTGAAAAATAGAATTCGTATATCCTTGTATGATAGACTCTGAAGGTTTACTCGCTTAGACTCTGAATTCTATTTTCCCTTAGACTCTAAAAAATTGAATTTAGTCAAGAAACCATATTTTACTTACTCTTGTTTTAGTTATAAAATGATTTTGTGTGTTCTGTTACTAACGAAACATTTTTTGAGTGACACGTGTACATGTCCCTCTAAAATTCAATGAAAAATTTGACCGTTGGAGGAGGGAGCCGACTGTTGAAGTTGTGCCTATAAATAGGAGCTCAATTGAACGATCTCAACAACCAAATGAGACATGTTGATCAATGTAGAGATTACATGCTAATGAAGTGATTTCTAGAGAGAGAGAGACTTTAATGCTTTGTGCGTACTGAACATCTTGTTCAGAATTACTTCATGTGACTTTACTGAGTACATTCGAGGGCTTCCGGGGATTGGAAGACAGAGGTGCCAACTACCTTGAAGTTCGAGGGGGCTTGAGGAGATATCAAGACAAACTCCGATATTTGTATCGAGGTATTACCCTAGTGTAGGTAAGACAGTATTTCTTGAAAGTATAAATCAAGGGACATTTATCCAATGTTGTTGGATAACCTACTCTTTGGGTTAAAATATTTACTACTTGTTACTTGTATTGTTTCAAGTTTGTTTTCTACTGCATTTTGATTGATAAGGAAATTATAAATATCTTATACATTCTTATACTTATACTCTGATTATTAAGATTCTACAAGATTTGAGGTAGAATATTTTTCCTTGTAAACTTTTCTTAAGTTTTATTTCTGGAACCATATTTCTGGAATCAAGAAATTTTTTAAAACTAAGAGGTCTTGTGAATTTACCTTGTTTAACTCTTTTAAACATTACCATATTTAAATGTTCTAAATGATTTTTTTAAAGTATAAAATTCACCCCCCTCTTGTATATTGAGCATCTACATAATTATTTCAATTGTATAGATGACACATTAATTAACCAATTATACCATGTTTGAGTCATGGACCATAGGTTCCATGGGATAAAACATTAGATGATTTTTATTACATGAATTGAAATTTTAATTTATAAATAATTAACTTCTAAAAATTTGGAATGGAAATTCATTTGATCAAATCATTTTACATATCCCATGTAACACACTGAGATTTTAAAAAAGAAAATTTTGTTTGATAGTGTAAACGAAACAAAAAGATGAGCTTAGATGTGAATATAATACCCCGAGTCTTTATGATATATTACTTTTTTAAATAAATTTAATCTCTTAAATACATTACAATACACAAAACTCTTAGATTTCTATGTTCAATATCATACTCGATAAGCAACACCAAGTTTAAATAACCCACAATATATATACATGTTGTAAAATAATTATTAAATTGGAGGGTATGAATTATATTGAATAATTTATGATATATATATATATATGACTTAATAAATATAAATTATTGATAAATTGTTTGTAAAAAATCAATAAAATTTTAGTATGGTGATTTTACTCTTCAAAAATACACTTTCTTAAAAAATTATATTAATTGTTTTTCTTGAAAACAATATTATAATAATTTTTTGTAACTTATAGAAAATGTATTTGATAAATTTAACTTCATTTTTAGTTTCGGAATATCAAAATTAAATTTGGGTGGAATTTTGGGATTTTTTTGAATGTATTTATTTTTGAGAGAATAGTGAAAAATTTAGTTTTTTTTGAAATACTTTCAATTATTTTCAATAAATTAAGTGATTAAAATTAACCATCATATTTTTAGGTAACATAAGTATTAATTATTTATTTTTAATCTACTTATTTTATTTTGAATCAACTATATATATTATATTTTACTTTAATTTTATTTTTGATGTCAAAAAAGTTTTTTTATTCTAAAAACTATTTTAAATTGAATAATGTTTCTTCGTATTAAATAATTAAAGTAATACCTAATGAGTAATGTTTTAAATTATACATATATATTATATATCATTAAATCTTAATTTATATTCATAAAATGATAAGTATTATACATATATTTAATATAAAATCATTATATGGTTGATAAAAAATTACTTCTCAAAATGGGTTTTTTCATCGTCTCTACGTGTTTTGTTTTTGAAATAATTTATTCCAATTTTAAAAAAATTATTTTTTTAAAAAATTATTTTTTAAAAAATAATATCAAAATTAGGTTAGGTTGAATTTTTTATAATTTTCTGAAAGGATGAATTTTTTGATGAATAGTGAAAAATACAGAATTTTATTTGAAAATTTCCTTTTCGTTTAGATTATTTATAGAGATAAATTATATTTTAAATTGGTTTTAAATTACTATTTTTAAAATTATATATCTATTAATCCAATTTAGGTCCTTAGAATAAATTTCATTTTGATATTGTATATAAAAACTTCATAAGTGCTTGAACATTTTCTCTTTAAAAACCCGCATTGTCATCTCATCCGTAGGATTAATTTGAAATTTAAATTTTCCACTTATGTGAAATGAATTTATAAAAATGAATTCTATATTTGGAATCATAATAATTTATAATTTATAATAATTTCAACATAATTTTTGACAAAAATGATTAGTGAAAGAGTAAAAATTAATCCCTAAGGTTAAGGTAAAAATGGATTTACTGGGGGTTAAACTAAGAAGATATTAGTTGTAGTTAGGGTTTGTCTAAGTTTTAAGAACCCCATAATTATACATCATAGTTTGGGGGTTCAAATACCATGGAGTGCAGGTAATTTTTCAGCATTTTAGAAGTGGTAATGTATTAGTGGCGGGAGACACTGTAGCAATAGTGGGTACTGTAGTGAGTACTGTGGAGGGTACTATAACAGTTGGGGTACTGTTGCAGTACTATTCCCAAATTGGGCCTTGGGAAAAAAATTTCACTTATGGTCCATGTAATTGGATTCATTCCCACTAACACCAAATATAATATAAGAAGTTAAGAGTTAAAAAATACCTACTAACTTGTGTGTTTAATGTATTTTTCTGCCTATCACCTAATATAATTTGAGACGATATGAGTTAAAAATGACCTAATAACTTGTTAAGAAAACATTTTATTTCCATATTTAGACCTCAAATATTATAGGTTTTATAATTTATCATTTTGGAGGCTTTTGGAATGATACAAGCATGGGTATGATTGAAACGTTTCAAAAAATTAATAGTGTGCCACTCACCTCACTTATAAAAGGACGCCCTCACACCTTAAAACCTATTTTATTCTTCCAATAACTTTACAAATTACTTCCCAACATCACTATACTAATCCTATAATCCTTATTATGGGCATAAATCCCACCTAAAAAGTTTTTAGTGAAAACCCAATGAGGATACCAGAAGAAGAGGTAATGTTGTTCAATGATCATTTTTATTTAACTTCTTCTTCCACCTCTCTAAATTATTATTAAACTTTGATGAAAAAATAACTTAAGTATCTAAAATATAATTTTATGTTTTAATAATAATTAAATTAACTATTAAAATCTTCTATTCCATCAGATGATTTATGGAATCATCATTCGTGTGTATGGCGGTCTACCGCCTCACAAACCGATGTCATTCGTTCTTCCATTACCACCATTTAGGGTTGGGTATGATGATTAATATAAACTATATATATGGTATTTATAAAAATATTTATAACTCTTTTTTCATTATATCTTATACATCTTTTTTTTCTTTCCATTACATAGTAGATATGATAACGTCACTCGTGTGTATGGAGGACTAGAGCCTCATGAAGCGATGTGATTCATCTTTCACTAAAAATTCACATGGAATTTAATAAGGTTAAATTTAATAAATACATGTGATATAAATGAAATAATTATGATATTCATGACCTATTTATCAATATAAAATTATAATATTTTTTCCTACCTTTTGACTCACTTAAAGATGATAACATCATTCATGTACATGCAGACTACTGCCTTCACAAATCGATGCGACTCTCTTTTCATAACCACATCGCATTGAGTATGTATATAAGTATATATAAAGAATTAATATTTTATACATTATATTATTATCATTCTGAAAATTTAAAATATTACTTACCTATTTTCTATGATGATCATTCGAAAATGGAAACATTACTCAATCGTATGTATGACCTACTGTCTCCATGATCGTAACATACATCTTTTTTCATAACCATCTATCATGATTGATTTTAAAATTATAATTGATGTAAAAATATATTAATTATATTATTATTATTATTTAGGTTATTAAACTATATGATATTCAAAACAACTGGATCTTTCATAACAAAGCACTAATGAGAAAAAAAGGTAATTAACACCTGAAATAATGAAAATAATGAAAGATTATTAATTGATAAGATGGTATAAAAGGATGATTTATGATATTATAAATATTAATATAGTTCAATAATAAGTTTATAAAATTTTTAAAACCACTATAAAAAAGGATAGAGCATGTTCAACCAAAATTAAGTGTGAGGTAAGAGATTTATAGTCACGCTTTTATTTCTTGGAGACATATGTAAATTCACCACATATTGTGTGGTGTATATACAGATCCTTTTAATTGATATATTATGATTCAAATTATTTTCATGATATTTAAGTTTCCGTTTTGAATTATGATTTATTGTGTATTATGATTCAAAATATTATTAAAATCGTAAGGGATTTCTATCTCAAATTTCCATCTATGAGACTAATGTCATGTTATGCACAAATCATCTTTTATAAGGTGTATATACAAACCCTTTGAAATGTAATATCTTGAATTCATTTATTCCCATGATATTCTATGTTTAATTTTAAATTTAACCTTTCATGGGTATTATGATTCAATGTTACCAAATTTTTAGGATTTTTATTTTACAATCTCATCGTTTATGAAAATTATTTACAATTAAGTATCCAACAATGAAATCTTATGATCTAACTCTCAATAATTATCAAAAATTTTCTTATAATCTAGTTATTCATGATATTTTAAAGTAATATTACCTTTTTCCATTCTTTTTTTCTTAAAATAATTAAATAAATGTTTTTATGAAAAATCGTCTTTATTTATCTCTTCAGTCGAAACTCTATTTTCTTCCAAAATCATGTTTTCTAAAAATGTTTTTAAAAATATTTTTAGAAAAATAAAATGAGTTATTAAATAAATTCTTACCAATTTTTTAGTTTTTAAAATTTTATTAGAAGTAATATTCATATATTTTTCCATATAATTCCCATTTGGATTTTTCCAAAAATTTGAAAAAAATATTTTTTTTTATCAAGTACGACATGAAAACGATTTTTTACTGTCATGACCATTATTGTACTTTAAGATTCCATTCTAAGTTTTAGAGGTTATTTTAATAAAAAAGGATTTAAAAAATGTTTTAAATTTTTTTTCCAAATAATTAAAGGTTATTTTCCTCAAGAAATGTTTTAAATGGATTTTTAAGATTACTTGATATGTTTCCAAGGTTGTTTATAATGGAATGGATTTTCATAATAATTTGTTAATTTTGAGTTTTTAAAAAGTGATTTTCAAATTGAAAAGGTTATTTTACTCAAAATATAGTTATTGATATTTTAATGAAATTTCCATTCATCAAAATCAACAACCCTTGTTGTTACATATTATCCAATGGGGATATTTAGTAATGATAATACCCTCATTTATTTAGATGGATTAAGATTGTTTCAAAGTGATTATTATAAAACAGTTTCTTTTCCAAGGGTTAATAACGTTTCAAGGAGATTTTTTTGTAGCCTTTTTATTTTCTATGGGTTACTCAAGGTTCAAGGAGATTGTAATGGAACTAGTTTTTTTTTCCTGGGATAATATTGTTTCAAAGATATTAATATGAAAACTTTTTGTTTTACATGGGTTAATCTAGTTTTAAAATGAAAAATGATTGTTTTTATAAGTTTTATGATGAAATGAATCTCTATATACCTTATTCATGTTGTGTTTCTTGGAAATCTTATATGATGGGGTGGCCAAGATAGCACCGGGGGATTTCATTACTATTATATGAAGGGGAGGGATAAATATCACCGAGTGAGCCCATTAAATCTTATACTATGGGGTGGCCTAAATAACTTCGGGTGAGACCATAATAGCTTAAACAATGAGTGGACCTAGATATCAATTCAATTCATTTGTTAATGATTATATCATCAAGAGAATTATGCTATGTGTTGACCGTGTGGTTATTCCAATTATAAGGGTTTTTTTAAGTGTGATATAATGATAATGTTTTAATATTCCATGAGTTTATAAAATTTTCTTTTAATCAATATTGATATAAAATGGATCATGATTTATGATTATTATGACTTCTTCCATTGTTAAAGACTTCTTCCATTTTTACGATTAATGATTTAGGTATTGATGGGTATGATTTATTTTATGATTCACTCATGAAATCTAATTATGTATTTATAACCTTTTTAACTACTTATTTTCATTGATTAAAATCAAATTTTCATGATTATATTTACCCATAATGATAATTTTATCTCACATATATTATGTTTTCTTTCACCCAGGTAATCCAGAAATGATATTGAGTGAATTATATCTGGAAGGGATTTCATATATATGATGATGAATTAATGTGAAATAAGAAAATAAGGGTTATGTGGGAGAAATGATCATTTAATGAAATGCGTATTGATTATGTAGGATTGGACTAGATTTTATAAAACTATAAAAATAAATATTCCTTGAGAATGTAAGTGATCCGTTTTTTATTTTAATGTTGTATGGTTTTGATGATAAAACCGGGTCACAATTGTTGATATCAAAGTCAAAAATAAAATGTTTATGATTTTAGCATCGGATCTGGGAGTGTAGGTTTTGTGATATTATAGTTGATATCATAGGAAAGGATTATATATCTTTGGAGATTATGATGTTATCATGTGAGGTTATCTTAAGATTTATAAATACCACCATAGGTCTATAAGATTAAGGATGATCATAAGTTCAAACTCTTAGACACCCATTTTGAGGTTTAAAGTGATGAGATATTAATGTGATTAATGAAACTTTAGGAGACATTTTATATTGTTTAATTATATGTAAATATTTTATTTAACATGAAATATTCATTTACATTTTTTTTGGAAATAATATTTACGTTATTTATAACTTTTTGGGTTTATATGATCTTGAATACTGAGGTAATTTTGGGAACATGTGTTTTATTGTATAGATTACCATGGGATTGAAATGTGATTTGCTGAGTAAGTAATAAACGAGATCACCATATTTTTTATCTTGTAAGTTTAAAGGTATGGGAAAACCATTGAATTTAAAAAACTCTTTAATGTTAATGTTATTGAAGATATTTGGGATATAGGGTTATTTATTTACTGAATGATTTAGTTTTATATTTGGGTATTACTATTTAATTTTTAAGATTAATGTATCATATTAATGTTTACTCATTTTGGGAATTATCTAACCTTGTTTTAAACATTTTGATTTTGGTTAATGAAAAAATATAGGTGGAATAGACTATTATCACTTTTATGGTTATATGATACTTTAAAAGTCATTTTTAATGAATAAAGAATAATGAATTCTTTTTAAATGATCATCATTTGAAGAAAAGTATGAGATTGTGGTGGGCATTGAAAAAAGAATAAAATTATACTCCTTAAGTAATTATATTTCCTTATGCTATTAGTATAAATTTAAATTTAATTCCTCAACACTAGGAAAAGGATATGAAAGAAAAATGTTATCCTATTACCATCATTTTTATGATATCAATAAACTTTTTAAAACTATCTAGTTTATGGTTTTGAGGTCTTATATATTTTACTAATCTTTCAATTTCTTTTGATTAATGATCTCAATCCCTCTCCATAATTAATTGGACATCACACTTTTCTAATATGTTGAAAACTTTACTTCCCACATATATTCTCCTATTTGGAAACCTAATTTGTGTTATACAATATGACCGTTGTACTCCCCTTTCACATTTATCAAGTGTATTTTTCATTAAACCTTTTACGATTCTAGTTTAAAATAAAATAATTAACAAACAACCATCCTTCTATTACCAAAATAAAGTTAAAATCATAAGGAAATAATTTATTAGGGGGGGATGTAACATCCTAAGATTTTAAAAGAAAAAATTATGCTTGATAGCATAAATGAAACACAACACAAAGATTAGACAAAATTGTAACACCCCAATACATTTTTATATATTTATTTTAAAATATATTTAATCTATTTAATAGCTTTTTGTACATGCTACCCCAATATTTTTATGTTCAATAGCATATTCAACACACAACACTGAGCTTAAATGGCCCTTTATATATATAACCATTATAACATAGTCATTAAATTAAAACATATGAATAATATTAAAAAAATTATGATATATATATATATATATATAAATTTCATACTCTATATAAATTATTGATAAATCTATAGTAAATAATCAATTAAATTTTAGTAAGGTGATTTCATTCTTAAAAAATCTGTTTTCTTGAAAAATGACTTTTTTATTAATTTTCAAGAAATATATATTATAATAATTTTTCTGTAAGCTTTATAAAATTTATTTGATAAAATTAACTTCATTTATAAAATCTAAATATCATAAATTACTTCTATTGAACTTTTGTGATATTTTCTGAAAATATTAATTTTCATTGAATAGTGAGAAATATAGATTTTTGTAAAACTATCATTCATTTTCAGTAAATATGGGGATCTAAATGCCCCATTATATTTTGAAGTAACATAAGTATTATTTATTTAATTTTAATCCACTTAATTTATTTTTAATCAAATTTATATTGTATTTTAGTATAATTTTATTTTTGAGTTTTAAAAATTGTGTTTTTCCTAAAAACTTTATAAAGTGAATGATGTTTCTCCATTTTAATTAATTAAGATAATCCTTAATGAGGATTTTTTAAATGAAATTTATATATTATATATAATTAAATTTTAATTTATATTCATACAATTATTATTATTAGACATAAGGTTAATATAAAATCATCTTGTGCTTGAAAAAACACTTCTAAAAAAACACATTTTTTCATCTTGTTTATAGGTTTTGTTTTAAATTTTTCTATTTTTAAAATTTTCGAAAACATATTAGAAATTTTTTTTATATTATCATGTAAAAATTATATTATGGTTAATTTTTTTTATTATTTTTTGAAAAGAATATTTTTTTTGATGAGTAGTGAAAATATTAAATTTTAATTGAAAACTAGCTTTTCATTTAAATAAATTAAAAAGTTAAATTATATTATAATTTGGTTTAAAAGTAAAATTAGTTTAATTATATATCTATTAATCCAATTTATTTCATTGGAATCAATTTTATATTGAAATTAGATATAAAAACATTGTAAACTTTTGATTATTTTCTCTTTAAAAACCCACTTTCTCATCCTGTCTGTAGTATTAATTTGAAATTAAAAATTTTATAGTTCTGTGAATTTAATTTTGAATCAGAATAATTTATAATTTCTAATAATGTTAACGTAATTTTTGACCAAAATTAATTGTGAAAAAAATAAATTACCATGGTTAAGGTAAAAATGGATTTACCAGGCATTAAACTAAGAAGATAAGGGTTAAAAATGACATAAAAAGTTGTTAAAAACCCATTGGATGAAAATATTTCTACCTTAACTATTATAGGATCTAGAATTTACCATTTTTTAGGCTTTTGGAATTATAAAATTGTGGGTATGATTAAATATATCCAAAACATTACAAGCGTGCCACTCACCTCACTTATAAGAGGCCACCCATATTGTAACAGCCCGAGATTTTATGAAAAATATTCTTTTTAATTTTATTAATGTCTTGTTTTTTAAACTACACCAAAAGGAGCTTGCACAACACACATCATTGACTTGCCTTGCATTACACACAATCGCGACCTTCCTCGATAGCGTGTGTAGTACGCAATACCGAGTTTCACTAAACAACGATATGCTATTAAAATATTATTATAACTAGCCGTTATGAATAGTAATAACCACCTTTTAAAATTTTAGAAATTTTATCTCTCAAAATGGACTTCATTTTTGGATTCAGAGTATCGAATTTATCCTAAGGTGAAATTTTGGTACTTTTCGGATAACTTTCATATTCTGATGAATAGTGAAAATTACTAAATTATAATTAAAAACAACTTTTTTAATCAAAATAATTAATAGTGATAAATTATTAATTTGAGTGGTTTTAAAGTATATTTAGAATATATTTTTACAATTTAATACAATGTTGGTCATTGTATGTAATTTCACATTTAAACCAGACATAAACAAATGTCAATCTTTTGATAGATATTGTTTCTTAAAAACACGCTATTTGTTTTAACAGTGGGATTTAATTATAAAATTAATTAATGCAACTACCATGTTATGAATTTGGTAAAATAGACTTCATTTTTGAATTCGGAATATGAAATATAGCTTAGGATGAAATTTTGGCATTGTTTTGAAAAACATCAATTTTTGATGAATAGTGAAACTACTAAGTGGTAGTTAAAAAAAACTGAATTTTTCATAAAACTTAATTTTACCGCTTCTGTGAATAGAATTTCAAAAATCCGAGAGACACGGTTGATGTCAGTATGTAAAATGTGGTTCAATGAGATGAAAATAATTTTTGGTGAATAGTAACTTTTTACTTTTATTTACCACGGTTAAAAGTAAATAGGGAAATTAAGGGTAAAAATGATATTAATATTACCCTAACACATGTCCTAATCCTATTGGAAAAATGTATCTCGACCAAAAACAACCTTAAGTGTAAAATATTATCATTTAGGCCCACTTGGATTAGATTTGGACATTTATTACTATTTAATTCAAAGAAGAGTTAAAAGAGTTAAAATCAAAGGTTATTTACTAAAACATTTTTAATATAACGTTATACATAAGATAAATTCGATTGTAAATATAAATTAGAAAGATAAAAAGATTTCCTACATAATAGTATTTTATTTGTAATTTTTAGACATCAAATAATTTTATTTATTTATGACACAATGATGATGCAGTAATTATCTTATTAATGAAATATTGACAAAATTGATATTATAAATACCAAAATAAATGTAGTTTCAGACTTTTTATGAATTCCACTAATTTTCTAGGTTACTATGATATATTAGTGTTGATTTAATCAACTTTTTTCGAACATATAATTCTGTTATGACTTTCACAAAAATCATATCTCAAATAGTGTCAAAATTGACACAAAATAGTTTTTAAATCAAATATTATATTATTAATTGTTATTTTATTCCTAAAAATCTAAGGTTCGGCCAAATGACTTACATAATGATATATGTATTAATAATATACAATTTGGGGTTCGTTTGGCATGTTATAGTAAGTGTATTAACCATATAGTGAAAGGAAACAAAAAGACACGGTAAAAGTTAAATTATTTAACTTAGAGTTAAATCTAATTGATAAGGTTACAATAATAACCTAAACTTGTATAAATCCTATTGGTTTATAGGATTTCGACCCATCCCCACTTTAGCTTCGAAATAAGACCCGTTGGAACCATTATAAACCGATTTTGACTTTAATATAAAATAATATTTTGAGATATTCCTAAGGTGCCCCTCTCCTCCCTTATAAAAGGGCACCTCCTCCCTCTCTTCCTCACATAACTTGGAGCCTTCAATCTCGGCCAAACCCTGCCAAAATCACTTCTCCACTTCCCTAGTATCATCCTAGAGGTCCTGGTCTTCTTCAAAGACCATCCTTAGTTCTTTAAGTGGAGGCTAAGAAAAGGCGCGTCAAAAAGAGGTAATATGCATTACCGATCTTTTTCAATTTCTTTCTTCTTCAACTTCTTCATCTTTAGTTGTTTCATGATAAAGTAATAACATCAGTATTTATTATATACTGATATGTTATTATAAATATGAAACAACTCTAATTAACCTTCTATCCATCCTACGGAAAAAGGAAATCACCGCGCGTGCGTACGTACGGAATACCGTCTCCACGCCGTGGTGTAATCTATTTTCCGCCACCACCTTAATTGGATGGGTATAAAGGTGTAATGAGTAACTATATATGATTATTATAAAGTGATATTGATACTGAAATAGTATACATACACTTCAACACAATTCCACAACCATGGGAACGATATCATCGCTCGTGCGTACGTACGGACTACCGTCTCCACGACGCGATGAGATTCATTCTCAATAATTAACCATTCATGAATGATTATAAAGTATATATAATAAGTACTAATGAAATATATGACCTGATAATGATACTGTATTTATGTATATTTATATGTATGTCATCTACCTAATTCCATTCAATTCAATAAGGAAACGAAAACAGCGTTCATGCGTACGTACGGACTACCGTCTCCATGAACGGTGTATTTCTTTCCATTTACTGATTTATTATATATGTATATTCTGAATATATATATATAAATCATGTTTTATATTCTGGAATTAAGTAATCATGATCTAAGTAATCATATGAATAATTACAAGTTAAAAACACGAACGACAAATGAGACGATTTTACCCAAAACGCTACTTTAACATAAATTTACAAAAGAACGGGTAATATAAAGTCATAAGTGGACCATATATGATATAATAACAATGAATATGATTCTGGAATAAGTCAATAACATTATTTAAATCATTATACAGGAGGTTCGGACACTTACAAAGCAAGTCGGACCTAAGGTAAGGGAAATATCACAATCTCACTTTTATCCAAGATTGTTTTTACTTTCGTAATTACTGGGGTGTATTTTATCATCCACATCCATGTTCCCTCAATATGTAATATTATTTCATTCCATATAAAATAGTTTATATCCAATTTTACCCTTCGATATGTTTTTTGTAAAATATATGAACGGAATCTTTTTTCGTTTTTCGTACGAGGTACTTTTTGACTTTTCCGACAAAAGTACGAAGAATGTTTTTTTTAACTGATACGGCATGAATGGATTTTTAAAACATTATTTCCAAGAAGCTTCCTTTATAAGTTGTCAAGTTTATTTTTAATCAACTTCTTTTAGTTTATAATTGTATGACATTTCAAGAAAAGAAAAGTTTTTTTGAAGTAGAAAGGATATTTTCCTCAAGAATGGAGTTCAAGTGTTTTATCAAAATTATTTTCCATCTAAGATAATAAAGGGTTCTGTTTTTATCCCTATTATTACATTGATTTGATTATGTTGTGATGGAATTATTTTTATGAATTCCTTTATCTTATATGAATTGTTTTATGATGTCATGTTGTTTAAGAATTCCATTTTTATTACATGGGTTATGCTATGATGTATGGTTTATGATTTTGTGGCACACATAAGAATGGTATCATTATGAGATGGGTGGGACCTATATCTCCCTCCAATGCATTGGGTAAAGATTTTATATCTCATGAGATAGACATGGCTGGAATGGTAGGTTATACCGGTTCAGTGAAACAGGACTGAAACGAGGGTGAATCGGTTCAGAAAGGGACTTTGTCCACTAAGATAGTCTTGGCAATGAGTCTTGACTAACAAGAAATGATTCTATATGATTATGTGTGCATGACACAAAGTTTAATGTTTTAAGTTATGATTATTATGATTACATTTCACTGCCATGATTTATCCCATGTTATGAAATTATGATCTCTTTTGCAGGTTAAGATTTCCAAAAGTTATGTGCTTGTGTATACGATGAGATTTATATTTCTTTTGATTACCCTTACTGAGCATTTGATCTCACCCTTTTATGTTTTCTTTTCCCCAGGATATAAAGAAAGGTTTTAGGTAAACAAAAAGGGAAGATCTTTTTGGGAGATATTGGAGATCTTTCACCACGATTAGAAGATTACGTTCCGAGTTTCCAAAGACACTAAACTATTACGATCCTTGTGTGTGTATTTTTGTTATATACTAAGTATTCCACAAAAGTAATGTAATGTTCATGTACGTTAAGCTTCGGGTCTCTACAGTTGGTATCAGAGGAAAGGTTTAGTCAACCTTTGGAAACTAGGATGTGAGAACGTTAGCGAGATCCCTAGAGATATTTCTAAGGTATGTCTAGGGATGTACCTAAGGATAAGTATACGTATAGGTTATAGTCCTAGAATTGCGCTAAGGATATTATAATTTAACCAAAGATGTTAGATATTGAAGTTACTCCCCCTTTATTATGATTTTTGCCTCTCACACTATTCTTTTTGGGTTTTAGAAAATGGCTTGAAACAAGATGATTCACGATAATGGAGGATATGATGGACAATGTAATGATATTCTTCATGAGAAACCAAATGAAATGGGATTTGGAGGTCCAAACATCATTATTATGCCGAATCAGAAATCTCATAATATTATCAATAAAGTAAAATTTGGTAAGTTTCCTGACTCGGCTAATAAGAGAAAGATGGAGTTTCATGATGATCATAGAGGAAAGAAAGTTCAATTTACCCTATGTAAATCATGTGGGAAGAGGCATCAAGGAGAATGTTTCAAGGGAACTGGAAGATGCTTTGGGTGTGGAAAAGAAGAACACAAAGCAAGTAAGTGCAAAGGAAAAGGGTCAGTTAACACCATGGATGAGGATAATGGTATTGCTACGACATCAAAAATGGTTAAGTGTTTTAAATGTGGAATGTATGGGAATTATGCAAACAAATGCCCTAAGGGAAAGACTCATGAAGAGAATCAGTATGGTCATATGGGTAGTATTTATGTGGATGATGATGAAGAGACTACAAATGATATGTGAGATGAAAGAATTTTTGAACCTCGGTCAATGGTTTAAGAATGTAGTGGAATGATTACATGTTTATCATGTGTAATTTTGTATAAGTAATCTCATGCTACTATGGAATAAAGAGACATCTATGGATTGTTACACTGTTGTCTTTCCTTGAGTTTTGAAAGTGTATGATTAATGTTACCAGTATCCATGAAAGGTTATTCAGATATTTTTGGAATGTAGATGATATGCGCATAATGAAGGGATAAGGAGAAAATTAAATGTTTGATAGTATTCATGAGCTCATGACTGATATAAGGACAAGGTTATATCATGGTTTGAGTATATAGAATTTTTGGATTTTGGTATGTGGAAAGTGTTAACTTTTAACTGCATTCATGCTTTCATTAAGGTTTAATGGGTATTCAAGAGAATACATGATTAAGGACTTTGAATGTTTGGAATGTGACCAACAAAACATATCTTATGATATATGGGGATCGACGATGGTGTTAAATCTCTGGTAATCATTTTCACTATGTTTTGAGAGTGGACTGCAGTATTATGGATAAGCCTAAAGATTGGAATGGATTATGTTGGACATAAGTTAGTATTGTTTAAGGATCGAAGTTTTCTCGATATTATTGATGAGATGTTATAGTAATATAGTTTTAGAAAAAGGACAACCTGCAGGATGGGCGACAGCCCATCGGTCGGACAAGGATGTGGGAATCGAACCCACAACCGAAGTGCGACTGACCTTTATCGCCTACCACTGGCCTACAGGAAGTCCCTGTTTATTAGAAACTAGTTTTATTATATTAAGCAGTATGATATATGAAGTATAAAGTCCATTTTAGGAACCATATATGATTAATCTCACTATAGATCGACTTATGTATATAATTTTTTCTAACCTTTTGTTTGAGACAGATGGAATGACCCGTCATTCTATCACATGATCTGCTAACACTTCACGAATAACAAATTCAACTTCATTTATTTAAGAGATGAAGTGTAAATTGTTAAAGGCACGAACAACAGTGATATTGTACCAAAATAAAGTAAGTATTTATTCTAATTCAAATTCTTTAACTTTAGGAAAACGATCTTGAAAACCAAAAATTTTGTCCTAGTGATCTTATATCTGATGAATCAGATGGTACCTTAGATCGTCACAAATTTATGTCTTTGTGATTGCTGGCTTTTCCATAGCCATGTTCTCTACCACTCTCCATCAGAACATGATGGTTAGATTTCTCTTCCATATCCATATTTTCACCTATGTGGAAACCCAGTGATTAGTTTATTTGGGTAACCGTTACGTTTCATACTTTTGTTTTTAAAGATTGATTTTGATATTCCTTTTTACGATGTGGGTTTCTATTAAAGAAACTTTTTAATAGTAAACCATTTATAACCCCGACGAATTTCGAGGGCGAAATTCATTTTAAGGGGGGTAGAATGTAACAGCCCGAGATTTTATGAAAAATATTCTTTTTAATTTTATTAATGTCTTGTGTTGTATGCTACACCAAAAGGAGCTTGAACAACACACATCCTTGACTTGCCTTGCATTACACGCAATCGCGACCTTCCTCGATAGCGTGTGTAGTACGCAATACCGAGTTTCACTAAACAACGATATGCTATTAAAATATTATTATAACTAGCCGTTATGAATAGTAATAACCACCTTTTAAAATTTTAGAAATTTTAGCTCTCAAAATGGACTTCATTTTTGGATTCGGAGTATCAAATTTAGCCTAAGGTGAAATTTTGGTATTTCTCAGATAACTTTCATATTCTGATGAATAGTGAAAATTACTGAATTATAATTGAAAACAACTTTTTTAATCAAAATAATTAATAGTGATAAATTATTAATTTGAGTGGTTTTAAAGTATATTTAGAATATATTTTTACAATTTAATACAATGTTGGTCATTGGATGTAATTTCACATTTAAACCAGACATAAACAAATGTCAATCTTTTGATAGATATTGTTTCTTAAAAACACGCTATTTGTTTTAACAACGGGATTTAATTATAAAACTAATTAATGAAACTACCATGTTATGAATTTGGTAAAATAGACTTCATTTTTGAATTTGGAATATGAAATATAGCTTAGGATGAAATTTTGGCATTGTTCTGAAAAACATCAATTTTTGATGAATAGTGAAACTACTAAGTGGTAGTTAAAAAAACTGAATTTTTCATAAAACATAATTTTACCGCTTCTGTGAATGGAATTTCAAAAATCTGAGAGACACGGTTGATGTCAGTAAGTAAAATGTGGTTCAATGAGATGAAAATAATTTTTGGTGAATAGTAACTTTTTACTTTTATTTACCACGGTTAAAAGTAAATAGGGTAATTAAGGGTAAAAATGATATTAATATTACCCTAACACATGTACTAATCCTATTGGACAAGTGTATCTCAACAAAAAACAACCTTAAGTGTAAAATATTATCATTTAGGCCCACTTGGATTAGATTAGGACATTTATTACTATTTAATTCAAAGAAGAGTTAAAAGAGTTAAAATCAAAGGTTATTTACTAAAACATTTTTAATATAGGGTTATAAATAAGATAAATTCGATTTTAAATATTCATTAGAAAGATAAAAAGATTTAATACATAATTGTATTTTATTTGTAATTTTTAGACATCAAATAATTTAATTTATTGATGACACAATGATGGTGCAGTAATTATCTTATTAATGAAATATTGACATAATTGATATTATAAATACCAAAATAAATGTAGTTTAAGACTTTTTATGAATTCCACTAATTTTCTAGGTTACTATGATATATTAGTGTTGATTTAATCAACTTTTTTCTAACATATAATTCTGTTATGACTTTCACAAAAATCATATCTCAAATAGTGTCAAAATTGACACAAAATAGTTTTTAAATCAAATATTATATTATTAATTGTTATTTTATTCTTAAAAATCTAAGGTTCGGTCAAGTGACTTAGCTAATGATATATGTATTAATACTATACAAATTGGGGTTCTTTTGGCATTTTATAGTAAGTGTATTAACCATATAGTGAATGAAAACAAAAAGACACGGTAAAAGTTAAATTATTTAACTTAGAGTTAAATCTAATTGATAAGGTTACAATAATAACCTAAACTTGTCTAAATCCTATTGGTTGATAGGATTTAGACCCATCCCCACTTTAGCTTCTAAATAAGACCCTTTGGAACCATTATAAACCGATTTTTACTTTAATATAAAATAATATTTTGAGATATTCCTAAGGTGCCCCTCTCCTCCCTTATAAAAGGGCACCTCCTCCATCTCTTCCTCACACAACTTTGAGCCTTCAATCTCGTCCAACCACTGTTAAAATCCCTTCTCAACTTCCCTAGTATCATCCTAGAGGTCCTGGTATTCTTCAAAGACCATCCTTAGTTCTTTAAGTGGAGGCTAAGAAAAGGCGCGTCAAAAAGAGGTAATATCCATTACCGATCTTTTTCAATTTCTTTTTTCTTCAACTTATTCTTCTTTAGTTGTTTCATGATAAAGTAATAACATCAGTATTTCTTATATACTGATATGTTATTATAAATATGAAACAACTCTAATTAACCTTCTATCTATCCTACGGAAAAAGGAAATCACCGCGCGTGCGTACGTACGGAATACCGTCTCCACGCCGTGGTGTAATCTATTTTCCGCCACCACCTTAATTGGATGGGTATAAAGGTTTAATGAGTAACTATATATGATTATTATAAAGTGATATTGATACTGAAATAGTATACATACACTTCAACACAATTCCACGACCATGGGAATGATATCATCGCTCGTGCGTACGTACGGACTACCGTCTCCACGACGCGATGAGATTCATTCTCAATAATTAACCATTCATGAATGATTATAAAGTATATATAATAAGTACTAATGAAATATATGACCTGATAATGATACTGGATTTATGTATATTTATATGTATGTCATCTACCTAATTCCATTCAATTCAATAAGGAAACGAAAACAGCGTTCATGCGTACGTACGGACTGCCGTCTCCATGAACGGTGTATTTCTTTCCATTTACTGATTTATTATATATGTATATTCTGTATATATATATATATAAATCATGTTTTATATTCTGGAATTAAGTAATCATGATCTAAGTAATCATATGAATAATTACAAGTTAAAAACACGAACGACAAATGAGACGATTTTACCCAAAACGCTACTTTAACATAAATTTACAAAAGAACGGGTAATATAAAGTCATAAGTGGACCATATATGATATAATAACAATGAATATGATTCTGGGATAAGTCAATAACATGATTTAAATCATTATACAGGAGGTTCGGACACTTACAAAGCAAGTCTGACCTAAGGTAAGGGAAATATCACAATCTCACTTTTATCCGAGATTGTTTTTACTTTGGTAATTACTGGGGTGTATTTTATCATCCACATCCATGTTACCTCAATATGTAATATTATTTCCTTCCTTATACAATAGTTTATATCCAATTTTACCCTTCGATATGCTTTTTGTAAAAGATATGAAAGGAATCTTTTGTCGTTTTTCGTACGAGGTACTTTTTGACTTTTCCGACAAAAGTACGAAGAATGTTTTTTTTAACTGATACGACATGAATGGATTTTTAAAACATTATTTCAAAGAAGATTCCTTTATAAGTTTTCAAGTTTATTTTTAATCAACTTCTTTTAGTTTATAATTGTATGACATGTCAAGAAAAGAAAAGTGTTTTTGAAGTAGAAAGGATATTTTCCTCAAGAATGGAGTTCAAGTGTTTTATCAAAATTATTTTCCATCTAAGATAATAAAGGGTTCTGTTTTTATCCCTATTATTACATTGATTTGATTATGTTGTGATGGAATTATTTTTATGAATTCCTTTATCTTATATGAATTTTTTTATGATGTCATGTTGTTTAAGAATCCCATTTTTATTACATGGGTTATGCTATGATGTATGGTTTATGATTTTGTGGCACACATAAGAATGGTATCATTATGAGATGGGTGGGACCTATATCTCCCTCCAATGCATTGGGTAAAGATTTTATATCTCATGAGATAGACATGGATGGAATGGTAGGTTATACCGGTTCAGTGAAACAGGACTGAAACTAGGGTGACTCGGTTCAGAAAGGGACTTTATCCACTAAGATAGTCTTGGAAATGAGTCTTGACTAACAAGAAATGATTTTATATGATTATGTGTGCATGCCACAAAGTTTAATGTTTTAAGTTATGATTATTGTGATTACATTTCACTGCCATGATTTATCCCATGTTATGAAATTATGATCTCTTTTGCAGGTTAAGATTTCCAAAAGTTATGTGCTTGTGTATACGATGAGATTTATATTTCTTTTGATTACCCTTACTGATCATTTGAGCTCACCCTTTTATGTTTTATTTTCCCCAGGATATAAAGAAAGGTTTTAGGTAAAAAAAAGGGAAGATCTTTATGGGAGATATTGGAGATCTTTCACCACGATTAGAAGATTACGTTCCGAGTTTCCAAAGACACTAAACTATTACGATCCTTGTGTGTGTATTTTTTGTTATGTACTAAGTATTCCTCAAAACTAATGTAATGTTCATGTACGTTAAGCTTCAGGTCTCTACACATATACTATTTGATTCACACATTAAATACTATTTGGTTCATCCAATACCTTCCCATATAACATCCCAACTTACCTAACCTAATCATAGAATCCTTATATTTGGCAGAAAGTAAACCTATAAATGCTTTAGTGAAAACCTAAAAAGGATACAAAAAAAGTGGAAATATTACTCAACGAGAGTATTTATTTTATTTGTTTCTCAAAATACTTCAATTATTATTAAAACATAATGATAAAATAACCTCATTATATTTAATATACTAGTATTTTTTTATAATATGATCATAACCTACAACCACCTCAACTTCCATCAAATGGGTTATGAAATAATCATTTTTGCGAATGGCGGACTACCATCTTACAAACTGATGTCATTTTTTCTACTATTACCCCATTTAACAGTTGGTTATAATGATGGATATAAAAAATATATATAATATTTATAATTTAATTATAAATATAAAGTCATTATATTATATAAATATTTTCTTATTTCCATTCTGTAGGGTATATGATAATGTCACTTGTGTGTACATCAGACTACCACCTCAAAAAGTAATGTGATTCGTCTTTCACTAACGCTTCACATGGAATTTGATAAGATTAATTTTAATAAATATACGTGACCTACATGAAAAAATTATTATATTAATTAAATATTTATCATTCTTAAAACATAATATTATTTCCTGCCTTTTCTCTCAATTAACGATGATAACATCGTTCATGTATGTGTGAACTACTACCTTTATATATATGTATATTTAAAGAAATAATATTTTATATATTATATTTTGATAATCATATAAATATAAAATATTACTTACCTATTTTCCAAAAGGGTCATTGAAGAATGGAAATGTTACTCATGTGTGCGTATGACCAACAGTCTCCATGATCTTAACGTACTTTATTTTTCATAACCATATTTTATGCATTGTTATAAAAGTATAATTGATGTAAAAATATGACTGTTATTTCATGATTTTAGTTCTAGAGTTTATGGGATTTTATAATTTCCAAAATAATCATAGCATTCATAACAAATAACAAATGATATAACAATGCAATTAACAACCAAAATAATGAAAATAATGATATATTATTAATGAATAAGTGATAAGAGGTTATAAAATGATAATATATGATATTATAAATATTAACATGGTTCTTTAATATGTTAATAACTTATTTAAAACCACTATAAAGGAAGCTAAAACACCTTCAACCCAAAGGAATCATGAGGTAAAGGATTTCTAATCTCCATTTATTTCTAGGGGACATATGAAAATTCACCACTCATTTATTTTATGTGGTTTATATAATGACCCTTTGAAATGTTATATCATGAATAAAATTATATTTCTAACATATAATGTTTTATTTAGTATTATGATTTATTGGGGATTATGATTCAAATGATTTCTAAAGTGGTATGGGATTTTTCCCAAATTTTCTTTCTTTGAGACTAATGTAAAGTTATGCACCTATCTTCTTTTATGAGGTGTATATATAACCCCATTGACATGTAATATCATTATTTTTTATTCCCATGGTATTTTTAGTTTCATTTCAATTTATCATTTCATGGGGCCCACTAATCAATGTTTTTAAAGCAGAAAGATTTTTATGTTACAATCTCAGCCTCTATCGGGGTTGTTTGTGATCATGTCTCCGATGATGAAATGTTATGATCTACCTCTCAATAATTCTCATGAATTTTATTATCCTCTATATATTTATTATATTTTAAAGTAATATTATAATTTTTCCACTATTTGGTTCTTAAAATAATTGAGAAAATGTTTTTAAGAAAAATATTCATTATTTATCTCTTCAGTCAAGACACTTTTTTCTTCCAAAACCACTTTTTATACTTTTTTTAGAATTTTCAAATGATTTATTAATTTTTTTACCCATGATTTATTTTTTTAAAAACTATTTAGAGGGAATATTCCTATAAATTTCCAAACAATTCTCATTTAGATTTTACCAAAAAATTGATAGTAATCTTTGTTTTAAAGTGTATGACATGAATGGAATTTTCTGCATAATGAACATTATTTTCTTTGAATCATACTTTATAAGCCTTCAAGTTTATTTAAAAATAAATTTATTTTCAAAATGTTTTAATTTTTTTTCAAAAAGGAAATTATATTTTCCTTAAGAAATGTTTTAAATTATTTTTAAATCTTCTTTTATATGTTTCTATTGATTATTTTCAAAGAAAAGTATTTTCGTAATATTTTTAAAAATTTTATTTTCTTAAAATATATTTTCAAAATGAAAGGGTTATTTTCATAAAAATTTATTCAATGTTATTTTTATTCATATAAATAAAAAATAATTATTATTACTTATTCTCAAATGTGGATATTTTTTAATGATACCACCCTCATTCTTTTTATGGATAGATTATTATTGTTTCAAAGATATTGTTATGGAACCTATTTATTTTCTAGGGGTTAATCATGTTTCAATGATATTATTGTAGAACTTGTTTGTTTTACACATGTTAATCAGGTTTCACCTATATTTTTTATGAAACTTATTTTTTTTCCATATGTTAATCATTTTTCAATGAGATTAACAAGAAAACCTTTTATTTTCCATGGGTTAATCATGTTATAAAATGAATAATTATTATTTATATGAGTTTTATGATGAGATGAAAGCTCTATATACTTTATTCATGTTTTGGTTCTTGGAAATATTATTCTATGGGGAAAACCATATAGTGATGGGTGATCCCATTACATGTTATATGATGGGGAGACCCAGATAGCTCAGGGTAAGTACATTGTAGATTATACATTGGGGAGGACCAAATACCACTGACTAATAGTGTTATAGATTAAAATATGTGTGCACCTAGATAGTGATCCAATACATTGGGTAATGATTATTTCATCTAAAGAATTATGTTGGAAGTCATCCATATGGTTATTTCAATTATAAGGATTTTGTAAGAGTGATGTGATGATAATGTTCCAAGATAAAAACATGCTTTATTTATGATTTACATGAGTTTATAATGTTTCATTTGATCAAGATTTATATCACATGGATCATGATTATTAATTTATATGACTCCTTACATTGTTAAATACTTATTCCATGTTTCAAAATTGATGATTCATGTATTGATATGTTTGATTTCTTTTATGATTCTCTTAGAAAGCCTGATTATGTTGTCATACCCTTATGAATATATTATAATCATTGATGAAACTCACATTTTAATACTTATATCTACACTTATTGAGCATTTGAGACCACTCTTCTTATGTTTCCTTTTCCCTATGTTATCATGAAATTATGTTGAATGAATTATGTATAGAAGGTATTTCATATGATCTCACCCTTCTTGGGGTTATTCGTGTATTACATATGATTATTATACGATTTCTCATGCCTTGAAGATTCTCTTATAGGAATGACTAAAAATTATTTGAAATTCATATGGTCCGAAGCTTATGAATAAACCTTTTAGGAGTTGAAGGGAAGATTAACTTCAACACTGATCCTGATTCCAACAGAGCCATGAAAGAGCTATACTATTAAAACGATGTATCTTGTATTGGGATGAGAGTTATTATAATGTAGGAAAAGTGAGTCATCACTTATGGGTCTCATTAGTTGTGGCCTCATGAGAAGAATTACCTAACACAAGATATTGATCTAGATACTATAGTTCGTGCTTTAGGATATTGGAGATGTTATTTTATTGGTGAGAATTTTATGGTGTTCACTAAACACAAAATCCATAAGTATATCTTTAAACACTATGATCTGAATATCAGAAATCACATATGGATTAAGTACCTACAGTAATTCAATTTCAACCTTACCTACATGATTGGTAAGGTTAGTGGTGTAGCTGATTCTCAATGTCAGAAGACTAAAACACAATATGTTTAACAGACTAGTGGTGAGTGGAATCTCATGGACTTGTTTTTAAAGATGCGTTTTGTGGTTCAGGAGGATCATGGTAATAATATCCTCTCATCCATAACTATGACCTCCACCCTCCTAGAAAAGGTGATAATTATGTTTCTTTAGTATTATGAGGACCTAATCCTAAGGGAAATTATCTTAGACGATGATTCATATTCCTATTGGACCATGGATGAGTATAAGACCATATGATTTCGTGGGCATGTTTGGGTCCCATCAGAGTTGAGAGAGGGGTTGATGGGGGAATTTCATGCCCCAATCTGGGTAGTACATCCCAATTTCATCAAGGTGTATTGAGAATTAATTCATTAGTATTGATTTCATGGTTAAAAATGGGTGATAACTTGTTTTATTATCGGTGTTCCACCTATCAGCAGGTGAAGATAGAACATCAATGGCCCATAGGACTTTTACAACCATTATTTATTACTATGTGTAAATGTCATGATGTCTCTATGAACTTCATGATAGTTTTGATTAGATATCCTCCTGGAAGACATAATTTGGGTAGTCTTTGACCATTTGATGAAGGTCTCACACTTATTACCTATTTGAGATACCATCTCAGAAGATGAGTTAGGGAGACTATATGTTAGGGAGGTTGTATGCCTTCATGGAACTCCATAATATATCATATTATATAGGTACACTCACATAATGTCTTAGTTTTGGTTGGGGTTGCAGAAGGCCTTGGGTAAACAGGTGCATCTAAGAATAACCTATCGCCCTTAGATCGATGGAAAGATGGATTATATGATTCAGGAGTTTTATGACATGCTCTGTGCATGTGTCCTTAAATTCGAGGGTTCTTGTTAGAAACATATAACCCTAGATGAGTTTACGTATAGTAAAATATTTTAGGATACCATATAGATGGATCCTTATGAAGACTTATATGGTATGCCTTTTATATCACCTCTGCACTATTTAGAGGTAGGGGAGGAAGCCTTTCTTAGACCACGACTCTTCTTGAAGACTTTAGAGTACGTCTAATTGACTAGGAAGCACATGTTGACAGATCACTCTAGACAGTAGTCATATGACAATCAATGTCGAATACCTATTGAGTTCGTGGTTGGAGATCATTTTTTCTTGTGATTTTCTCCTAGATTGGTTCATCGATATTTTTAGAGGCCAGGTAAGCTTTTAAATTTATTTTTTGATCCCTTTGATGTTTTGAAAAGAATCGGACCCATAGCTTACTATATATCAATTCCTTATAGATACCAGTCTATGCATAATATATTTCATTTATCTCAGATTAACTGGTATTATCCAAACCCATCACATGTTTTTAAACATGATGAGGTTAAGTTTGATATGGATAATTCCTTTGAAGAGTATCCAGTGTGTATCATGGATCAGAGTGTGAAGACTCTATGATCTAGGCCAGTTAATTTAGTATGGGTTCTCTGGTAGCACAACTGAGTACAAGAAAAAACCTAGGAGTGGGAAGATTATATACAATCCCAATGGCTAGATCTATTCTCTAACTATAACTCTTTATCCTCAGAAGGCCAACTCAGGGATGAGTTTCCTTTAATAAGGGAGGTTGTAACAACCCATATTTTCATAAAGGTAAAAATCATTTATTTTTGGATAAATTCCTTAGTTTGGAAATTATTAAGTCCCCTAATGGATTTATGGAGGTCATGAGGGTTTCCAGGTCCTGTTCGAAGTTCAGAACTGTAGAATTTGGAGAAATAGACTAGGCCACATGGTTAGAAGAAACTGTTCCACCTAGATCACATAGTTTCCCCTAGGTGTGTGGGGAATTTTTGAAGGGATTAGGGATCCAAACATTTTTTTCAACCTTGTGAGTTAGGGTGCACATCTATGAAAACAATTATGACTTGTGATAGAGACTTCACACATGGATTATGAATGGTCAGAAAAATCATGCACCAAGCCTGTGTGGGGTACCTTTTTAGATAGTAGAGACAGTACATTTTTTGCATGGTTTTTCCGTCCATGAGGACAAAATATGAGAACCCTAATTTGAAGAGTATATAACCCTTTTTCACTTAAATTCTTAAAAAACATCACCCATATTCTTTATTATCTCATTTATAGTGGACCACTGATTATCTAATAAAAACATTTATTTTAATTACATTTTAATGGTATTAAATGTTCATTTTTGATCTTATGGGCCTGAGTTAGTGCATTTTCATTATGAACATCCATTCTCATCATTTGTGCACTTCATGCCTAATATACACCAATTTAGGCCCAATGAGTCATCTGATTCTAAGGAATGTAATTATCAATTTTTTTAATTTGATATTTTTGGAACTTTATCTACACTTAAATATGAACATTTTTCATTCAGGGATCAATGGATAATTCATGGAATAAGATGGGGATATTTTGTGATGAATGGAAGTAATTCTAGAGAAGGCAGATTGGACACTAGCCCACTAATGAGACTGTGGGGACCAACATACAGGCCTAATGAATCCCATATTTTGTGGGATTCTAGAAGACATTCATAGGAACAAATAACCCTTCATGAGAAAATGCTAATTCGGCCTCTATGGTGGTCATTAAAGCGTCCCAAGTTAGGGATACAATTCTGGGCCAGATTCTACGGCGCAGAAAAACAGTCCACTAATTTTCTCATATCTCGTAATCCGTAACTTCAAATGGGCCCAAATGTTATATGCGGTTAGAAGACATCTGGATCTCCATTTTCCTCTTCTACGGCCCACTCTGATTCGGCCGTCTAGAAGGTCTTCCGGACGCGTCTGTTCGGTAAAGGAAAGCTGGCTTCCACCTCGGGTCAAATGTGGAAAAGTTCAAATTCCACAAGCTTTCCACCACCTATGGCCTACCAAAATTAATTGAGATGCTTTGTACTATTGGAGGCTCGACCCAAGGCTGCCAAAATGCCTATTTAAGGCAGTGGTGGTGAATGAGTTGAAGATCTTGGATGCTTTGTTCAATTGTAATGTTATGCAGCATTTTTGTTGCCTCAATTTTGTCTTTCACATGTAAGTTGTTCAATTCACTTTAGTTTCTTAATAAAAGTTCTTCTTCTACTCTTATTCTGTTGTTCTTAATATCACTTTGATACCGTTGGATCACAGTGTGAATTTATTCACACCAACCCTTGTGAAATTATTCACACAACGGTGGAGTGATCATTTTAATTTTGTTGTTTTCTTTACTTCTCCATTTCCTCCCTCATGAGTCTACTTTCCGCTTCCATTGAAACCATGGGATCAATGGAGGGATAACCCACTTATGGGTTGATCCAAGGGAGTATAAAGGGGCTGGATTGGATGCTATTTATCATCTAATTAATGTATAATCACTTCTTTAATTGGGATTTTTATTTGATGATTTTTAAACTCCATCGTCCTTGTTGAATTTAAGGCCACACACTTCAAGTACTAATATGATCCTCTACCTTGAAGTGCTCAAAACTTTTATCCTTCAAGTGTATAGGTGATTATTATTAGAGGGTTTAGGCATTAAACCAGTAAGTGATGATGTTGTTTTATCTCCTTAAATAAACCCATCTCAAATTTAAGAAATTGAAATCATTAAAAAGAAAATACGTCCAATCCACCCCGAGCGATAACCTAGGATCAACTCATTATTTTAAATTGAATCAACTTAAATATATTAGATATCTTTAAAAACCATCCAAAATCAATCCATGTTGGCCACTTCATATCCAAAAATCCATCCCTTAGGTTGTGTATCTTAGGTATCTTCTTAAGTCTCTGTGGAATCGACAACCGAAGCTACACTACAAGGACCGTTCTACCCTTCTTCTCTTGGGTAACTTTGGGCGTGAACCAAATTTTGGCACCGTTGCCGGGGACCAAGTAAGTACCTTAGATCCCAAAAAAAACCTTCTTTCCTCACCTCCATTCTTCTACTCTCACCCAAGATCTCTTATCTTGTCCCTTTCTCGCTTTTTTTGGCGCATGTCCGCCTACACCCGCGATTTCTCAAACAGACTAGTTAGGGTGGAAAGTCCTAGGATAGGGGAGTCAAGTGCACCTAAGGGATTATTTAAATCAGATTCAAATATTCTTGAAACCCCAAAGTCAGAACTTGAAACAAGTCCAATGGAGGGTCATTCACAAAATAAAATTGTAAACCCTGGGGGGAATCAAATGGGAAACCAAAACCAAGAAGCTCCAAACTTAGGGAATGTAGTTGATCAAACCATGAACGACTACCTCACTCCAGCTTGGACCAATGCCCCCTCATGAATTAGACACAATTCCATAGGAGACACCAACTACATATTCAAACCCCATGTCCTAAACCACTTTCCAACCTTTCATGGGATGGAGTCAGAAATGCCATACCTTCATGTCAAAGAATTCAACGACATTGTTGAAACCATGTGTCCCCCACATCAACTAGAATCCGCTAAGATGAGGCTATTTCCTTTTTCATTAAAGGATCGAGCTAAATATAGGCTAAACAACTTGAGACCTGTATCAATCCACTCTTGGGACCAACTACAAAGAGAATTCTACAAAAAATACTTCCCTCATCACAAAACAATTGCATTTAAAAAGAGCATCCAAAACTTTTTTGAAAAAGAGGGAGAGTCATTTTATGAAACATGGGAGAGGTTCAAAGACACCCTAAACATGGTTCCACACCATGGGTTTTCCATACCTGAACAAGTGAGAATTTTCTATGAAGGGTTGGGTCTGGGTAATAAACAATTCATTGACATGATGTGTAATGGAACTTTTAAAAACAAGGCCCCAAATGATGCTTACGAGTATCTGGAAAGTCTGGCTGAACAAAACCAAACTTGGGGAACTTCACCTTATTCTGAAAAGCCACAAAGAACCACTGGAATTCATACACTTAGAGAAGAGGAAAGCCTTAGGGCTAAACTCGCAGCACTCTCTAGGAAGGTTGAAGAGATAGACCTTATGAAAGTCCATGAAATCCAAAATGTAGACCTTGTTTGCACAATTTGTGACAAACATGACCATAAAACAGACAACTTCCCAACCATTCCATCCATCAAGGATGTTCTTCTAGGAGGAACCCCAGCGGAAGGCAATGCCCTAAACTTTCAAATTCCCCAATACCAAAACACCTTCAATCCAAGGTACAATGACCACCCAGGCTTCCGATGGAAGGATAACCAACAACATAGCCAACCACAAGGGCAAAATACTTACCCTCAACAGAAATACCAAACCCATAACCAGTTCCAAACCCAACCTATCCAATACCAACAGCCACCGGTCCATTTTCAACAAACCATCCACCTCCAAAATATCCCCCTGGGATAAACCAACCTACTCAAGAACCAACCCAAACTGTTCCACAAAGCCTACTAGAACAACTGTGCAAACAAATGGAGAGGATGAACTCAAAAGTCTCTTCCCTAAAACAAGAACTTCAAACCATCAAAACAGGAAAGGCACCCATGCCTACTCAGGCGGTTCCATCCTCAACTTTAAGGGGAGAGTCAAGTTGTTCTCAAACAACTCATGAACAACTAAAGGCTGTGACTGTTTTAAGATGTGGGAAATCAATTGAGAAACCTGAACAACTAATTCAGAACCCACCTGAAGATTCAAAATTGGATGAAAATTCAAATGAACCACAAGATAAAACTGAGGAAACTGATAGCAGTTTGAAAGAAACAACTCTTCAACAAACAACCCCACAACCTGCACCATTTCCCCAACGCATGAGGGGGAAATCCAAGCCTGAACTGAGTGAAACGTTGAGAGAAATATTTTCACAAGTCAAGTTGAACATACCCCTTCTCGATGCCATCCAAACTATACCTGCCTACTCAAAGTACCTTAAGGACTTGTGCACTTTTAAAAGAAAATTTTCACATAAAAACCAAGTCCTTCTGGCTACTAATGTGAGTACCACCATTCAAGGGACCATTCCTCCTAAGTTGAAAGACCCAGGTTGCCCTTACATCAATGTTGAACTAGGAGAAAGCAAAGTTTTCAAGGCCTTGTGTGACCTAGGTGCTAGTGTCAATCTCATCCCATATGCTGTGTACTACCAGTTAGGCCTAGAAGAGCTCCAACCCACATCTGTCGCACTTCAGCTTGCTGATCGTAGCATTAGGGTTCCAAAGGGGATTTTAAAGGACATTCTGGTAAAGGTTGAAAACTTCATCTACCCTGATGATTTCATTGTCCTTGACAACCATCCAAATTTAGGAAATAAGGAAAAAACCTCAATCATCCTTGGTCGTCCTTTCCTTGCAAAAATCAACTCTGTTATCCGAGTCCGGAATGGGAACATGACCATCACCTTTGGGAACATGAGTCTAGACTTGAACATCTATAATGCAAGCTCACAAATAGGGGATGACGAGGATATTCATGAAGTAAACATGATAGGAAGCATTGATAATGAATCCATGGAACATCAAGGAATATTTGATGAATGTTTAAGTCAGAATGAGATTGATTTCATTTTTTCATATGAAGGAAGTTTATCTCCTTGGCTTGAATCATTTTCAAATTGCTCTTATGATGAAGTCTTAGGTCTAACAATCAGTGAAACCTTTCAAGAAACCAATTTCATAGGGACCCCTCTAAATTCCTTCCCTAAATCTGATCAAGCAAATCTAGTAGCTGAAACTTCTACATGTGAGGAATAAATCCAATCTGAACCTCTAAAAAAAGAAATTGATCTTGATCCAATGTCCCAATCTTTTGCTGAAATTCTGAACCAACCTGATCTTGAATTGAAGGAACTTCCTGCTGCACTAAAGTATGCCTTCCTAGGGTAAAATCAAACACATCTTATTGTCATTTCTTCTTCTCTTGAAGCCAATCATGAGAGGATGCTTCTAGATGTCCTTAGGAAGCATAAGAAAGCCATTGGTTGGACACTTTCTGATATTCCTGGGATTAGCCCACTTATCGGGACTCATAGGATTATTCTGGAATCTGATTCAAAGCCATGTCATCAACCTCAATGGCGACTCAATCTTAATCTCATGGAGGTAGTAAAGAAAGAAGTTCTAAAATTGTTGAAAGCTGGTATCATATATCCCATAGCTGAGAGTGAATGGGTGAGCCCAATCCAAGTGGTTCCAAAAAAGGCTGGAATCACAGTGATAACTAATGAGGATGAAGAGATTCTTCCAACAAGGGTGAGTAGTGGATGGAGGGTCTGCATTGACTATAGGAAACTAAACTCATTCACCAAGAAGGACCATTTCCCCTTACCATTCATTGACCAAGTCCTTGAGAGAGTGGCAGGTCATGCCTTCTACTGTTTCTTAGATGGGTACTCGGGGTACAATCAAATTGAGGTCTCCCTAGAGGATCAAGGGAAGACTACATTCACATTTCCTTTCAGTACCTTTCCCTTCAAACACATGCCCTTTGGGTTATGCAATGCCCCTGGATCCTTCCAGCGGTGCATGATGGGAATCTTCTCAGACATGGTAGGGGATTTTCTTGAGGTCTTCATGGATGACTTATCTATGTTTGGGGATACTTTTGAGGGATGTCTGCAGAATGTGGAGAGAGTCTTGTCAAGATGTGAAGAAACAAATCTGGTCCTAAACTGGGAAAAATGTCATTTCATGGTTAAAGAGGGACTTGTTCTAGGCCATCTGGTCTCGAGTAGGGGGATTGAAGTTGATAAAGCAAAGGTTGACATCATTCGTCACCTTCCATCACCCAAAACTGTCAAGGAAGTGAGGTCTTTCTTAGGACATGTTGGTTTCTATAGAAGATTCATCAAGGACTTTAGTTCAATATCCCGTCCCCTTTGTGCTCTCTTAGTAAAGGATGCTCCATTTGTTTGGACAGAAAGCTGTGAGGGTTCATTCTCAACCCTCAAATCCTCTCTCACCTCTCCTCCCATTATGAAATCTCCAAATTGGAACCTTCCTTTTGAACTTATGTGTGATGCCAATGACTTTGCTGTTGGAGCTGGGTTAGGACAACGTTGTGATAAAACTCCTTATGTAATTGCTTATGCAAGAAAATCCTTAAATGATGCCCAAATCAACTACACCACCACTGAAAAGGAGTTAATTTCTATTGTGTTTGCCTTAGAGAAGTTTAGGTCCTACCTCTTAGGATCACCCATCACTGTGTTCACTGACCATTCTGCACTAAAATACCTCTTCCAAAAACAAGATGCTAAGGATAGACTGATTAGGTGGGTCCTTCTCTTACAAGAATTTGACCTCACAATCAAGGATAAAAAGGGAGTTGAAAATGTTGTAGCTGATCACCTCTCTAGGATGGAATTCAAAGACAACTCAAATCACCTTTCTGTGTCTGATTCATTTCCTGATGAACACTTATACTCTGTGAGTGACTGCCCTTGGTATGCTGACATAGCAAATTTCTTAGTGATAGGAGTCATTCCAAAATTCTTAGGGACTCAAGCTCAAAGGAAATTCCTTTCTGATGTTAGACACTATGTGTTTGATGATCCATACCTCTATAAGTTCTGCCCTGACCAAGTCATTAGGAGGTGTGTTCCAGAATCTGAACAAGAGTCCATCCTTAAATTCTGTCATAGTGAGGCATATGGAGGTCACTTTTCCTCTAAGAAAACATCTACTAAGATTCTTCAGTGTGGTCTTTTCTGGCCCACCCTCTCAATGGACTCCTACACATTTTGTCAAATCTGTCCTAGGTGTCAACAAGTAGGGTCCATCACAAAAAGGAATCAAATGCCACTCACTCCCATCTTAGTGGTTGAAATCTTTGACTGTTGGGGAATTGATTTCATGGGTCCCTTCCCAAACTCTCGGGGATACCTCTACATACTCTTACCTATTGATTATGTCTCAAATTGGGTTGAGTCCATTCCCAAAAAATCCAATGATCATCAAACTGTGATTAGATTCCTAAAAGAAAACATATTCTCTAGATTTAGAATTCCTAGGGCTATCATAAGTGATCGTGGAACTCATTTTTGCAATCATCCATTCTCATCACTCATGGAAAAATATGGAATTTCTCACAAAGTGTCCACTGCTTACCACCCACAGACCAATGGTCAAGCTGAGTTAGCCAATCGTGAAATTAAGCAAATTCTTGAAAAAACTGTCAACCCCTCTAGGAAAGATTGGTCTGAGAAACTCTTAGATGCTCTTTGGGCCTATAGAACCGCATATAAAACCATTTTAGGAATGTCCCCATATGGGTTGGTTTATGGTAAAGCATGCCATTTGCCAGTGGAGATTTGACATAAGGCCTTTTGGGCAATTAAGAAAATGGATTATGATCTCTCATTGGCCGGAACAAAAAGGAAATTAGATCTCAATGAACTGGAGGAACTAAGGATGGAGGCTTATGAAAATTCAAGGATCAATAAAGATAGAGTTCAAGCCTACCAATCTTGGAATATCAAGGTCAAACATTTTGAACCGGGAAAACTTGTGCTCTTGTATAGTTCAAAACTTCATTTACATCCGGGAAAGTTAAGGTCTAGATGGTCAGGACCTTTCATAGTGCATCATGTATTCCCCCATGGAGCAGTAGAGATTCAAGATCCCACAAGTGGTTACATTTTCAAGGTCAATGGTCAAAGGTTAAAACTATTCATTGAATCATTCAATAAACAGGAAATAGAGGTTGAGTTAACTGAGACAACCTATGAACAAGGAACAAACTAATAGATTTAGGGTCCATGTCGGGCTAACGATGTTAAACAAAGCGCTGAATGGGAGGCAACCCATGGTTTTCAAGTTTCCAATAATTTCGTTGTTTTAATCAACTTTATATTTTAAATCGGGTTAATGAGACATTTTGATATTTTGAAAAAAAATAATAAACTCTTGACCTGTTCTTCTATAATGAGTATGGATGGGTACGAAAGGGGAGCACCATATTTATCCGTGTCACGTGGTGTGATCCTTGAGTAATACCTTACCCAGAAATTTAAAAAGAAGACAATGTATCATCAGTTTATTTTGTTTTATTTTTATTATTTTATAGGTTAAGATAAAAATAAAAATAAAATAATAAAAAAAAAGTCCACGCCATAGGCCGTGGGGAAAACCCCGTCACAACCGGCGAAGCCGCGGGGACTCGAACCCGGGACCGAAGGGAGACAGGGGCGCGCACTTACCACTGACCTGCGGCTTCTTGTGCTTCCTTATTCTATAATTTTTATATATATTCTTATATTTTACTTCCTTTATTATATAAATATATATATATATATATATTGTTTGTTTTTGTTTGTTTTGTTTGTTTTGTTTTTCCTTTTTCCACTAGGGAACTTTGCAAGCGACATGGATATCAAAGGAATAAATTCAAGCAGCAAGAACTTCAAACTTCAACCACCAAGTGACTTCATTCCATGATCCTCATATTTCAATTTCCTTATTGAACTCCCCTTTTTATTCCTCTACCCCATTATAAATTTTGTTTTTATGAAACTAGGGACAGTTTCATTCTAAGTTGGGGGGTGTGGAAACAAAATGTTTGTTTCAAAAAAAACAATGATAACAAAAATAAGTAAAATTCCTTTATCATTCATATAATAACATCTTTTCTCACATAAAAACTACATATAAAATAATTATTCTTTCCTTGACTCTTAATTTAATTCATGATTAAGTTTAAAAGCATAGATTTTGGAAAGTGTGGCTGTCCAATGTGATATTTCATCGTTTATATTTTCATCCAAATAAAAAAACGCCACAATGCACGTCCTCTAGACTGTGGGGTACTAATTTGAATTTTTGGGGTCCCATAATAAATAGCATAGGCTGGTTTTATTTTTATGAATAATATGAGTATTCAAAAAAAAACTAACTAAAAAAATTATTAAAAAATAAAAAAATAAAAAATAAAAAAATAAAAAATTTGCGTGTAGAGCAATGGATTGATAAAATGCAAGGCTTTCGGCACTTGGGGATCGTGACTCTAGAGTTTTCTAGCCCTGAGTTTTTCAATATATCTCTATTTATGGTAATATTACTTTGTTTTTTATTAAGTTAACTTGAGACGATGCCCGAGTATGTGGGCTTCACTTGGTGCCCTAAGGCCTTTGAGTCTGGGAGTCATCGGAAAAGTCTTGCTACGTGGGTTAATTTGATTAACTGCAATCTCAATTACTATAGAAATATTGCAAAAAAGAATCAAAAAAAAAAAGAATGAAGAATACTCATATTAGGATTAAATGTGATTCCACCTAGCGCTTCCATGATTTCCCCCTTGAATGAAAATGAACCCCCATATCTATTGTGATACACAACACATCATTACAACTAATTTAGTTGGATGAAGTATGATGATGGATTTGGTCAAAGGAATGGGTTTGGGATTGGGATCTTCTTTTAAATTCATCTTGTTTTAAATTATCTTGATAGGTTATAAAAATATATTTGTGTGCAGTTTACATTGTGAGCACTGTTTGTTATAATGTGTTTGAAGAAAGGAATTCAAATAAAATCATTGAATTATTTGCTCGGGACTAGCAAATCTCAAGTTGGGGGGTGTGATTATCCAATAAAAAAATTTATTTTAATTACATTTTAATGGTATTAAATGTTAATTTTTGATCTTATGGGCCTCAGTTAGTGCATTTTCATTATGAACATCCATTCTCATCATTTGTGCACTTCATGCCTAATATACAGCAATTTAGGCCCAACGAGTCATCTGATTCTAAGGAATGTAATTATCAATTTTTTTAATTTGATATTTTGGGAACATTATCTACACTTAAATGTGAACATTATTCATTCAGGGATCAATGGATAATTCATGGAAGAAGATGGGGATATTTTGTGATGAAATGAAGCAATTCTAGAGAAGGCAGATTGGACACTAGCCCACTGATGAGACTGTGGGGACCAACATACAGGCCCAATGAATCCCAAATTTTTTGGGATTCTAGAATCCACTCATAGGAACAAATAACTCTTCATGATCCAATGCTAATACGGACTCTATGGTGGTCATTAAAGCTGTCCAAGTTAGAGATACAATTCTGGGCCAGATTATGCGGCCCAGACAAACAGTCCACTAATTTTATCATATCTCGTAATCCGTAACTTCAAATGGGCCCAAATTCTACCTGCGGTTAGAAGACATCTGGAGCTCCATTTTCGTCTTCTATGACCCACTCTTATTCGGCCGTCTAGAAGGTCTTCCGGATGCGTCTGTTCGGGGAAGGAAAGTTGTCTGCCACCTCGGGTCAAATGTGGAAAAGTTCAAATTCCACAAGCTTTCCACCACCTATGGCCTACCAAAATTAATTGAGATGCTTTGTACTATTGGAGGCTCGACCAAAGGCTCCCAAAATGCCTATTTAAGGTAGTGGTGGTGAAGGAGTTGAAGATCTTTGATGCTTTGTTCAATTGTAATGTTATGCTGCATTTTTGTTGCCTCAATTTTGTCTTTCACATGTAAGTTGTTCAATTCACTTTAGTTTCTTAATAAAAGTTCTTCTTCTACTGTTATTATGTTGTTCTTAATATCACTTTGATACCGTTGGATCAATGTGTGAATTTATTCACACCAACCCTTGTGAAATTATTCACACAACGGTGGAGTGATCATTTTAATTTTGTTGTTTTCTTTACTTCTCCATTTCCTCCCTCATGAGTCTACTTTCTGCTTCCATTGAAACCATGAGATCAATGGAGGGCTAACCCACTTATGGGTTGATCCAAGGGAGTATAAAGGGGTTGGATTGGATGTTATTTATCACCTAATTAATATATAATCACTTCTTTAATTGGGATTTTTATTTGATGATTTTTAAACTCCATCGTCCTTGTTGAATTTAAGGCCACACACTTCAAGTACTAATACGATCCTTTACCTTAAAGTGCTCAAAACTTTGATACTTCAAGTGTATAGTTGATTAGTATTAGAGGGTGTAGGCATTAAACCAGTAAGTGATGATGTTGTTTTATCTCCTTAAATGAACCCATCTCAAATTTAAGAAATTGAAATCATTAAAAAGAAAATACGTCCAATCCACCCCGAGCGATAACCTAGGATCAACTCATTCTTTTAAATTGAATCCACATAAATATATTAGATATCTTTAAAACCCATCCAAAATCAATCCAAGTTGGAAAATTCATAGCCAAAAATCCATCCCTTAGGTTGTGTATCTTAGGTATCTTCTTAGGTCTCTGTGGAATCGACAACCCAAGCTACACTACAAGGACCGTTCTACCCTTCTTCTCTTGGGTAAATTTGTGCATGAACCAACCACCCTTCCTCCTCTTCTCCCGTGGGTTCTCCCTTGCCTAATTTAGGGATCAATGTTGCTCCTATATCTAAAATCCAAATCAAACACCATCCGAATAATTGGAACAATACAAGTATGATATCAAATCATTTTTCTTGCTTTCATAGTTACTCTTTAAATATCTTGAGCTATTTATATGTGATCTTTAATGCCCTATTTTCAGGGTGTTGTACCATTCTTCATTTCTATTCCATTATACTTCAAAAATGAATCAAATTTTTAATGAGTATTCATCTACACCATTAGGGTAGGTTCTATATAATTCATTCCCAATAGTTCAGTGTTTTCATAACATTAGTTGTTGTGCGGAATGCCATGAATTTCCACACATCACCTTAAATTGCGCTTTTCACTTTCAAATAAATATAAACATAATACTATACTCTTTTGGACCCTTTCTATATGGTTATATGATGTCAAACTCAACTTTAGACACCCCTTTGGGTGCACTAATTTGAATTTACCTATTTTATACAATTGTTCAATGGAGCAGAAACACATTATAAGTGTTTATCTTTAATTATAAGTGGAATTTCCTCCCCTTTTTTAGTTTTTATTTGACCGTGGAAGCTTGTAAGTACATGGATTTTCTTGAAATGATCTTTTTTTATTAATTAATCAAATGGATTAATTATAATGATTGATAATGGGTCGCAAGGCCTCTCCATGTGATGCAATATTTATTATATGGATTATATGAACTGTGACACCTATTTTTATATTACTACTTGAAGAATATGATTCTTATGAGGTGATACCTCAAGTATTATTATTATTATGATTATTCTATTGCTATTGGATGGTGAATGATGGTTAAGCGACATGTTGGGAAATGTGCTTCACTCTCCCTTACATTGAATGTTGAGAATGACATCTCTCAATATTATAATTGTATTTAGATGATGGAAATGACACACCACATTCCTCTATATCGGGTGTTGGGCATGATGTCTCACCCTATATATCTTGAGTGTTGATAATGACATCTCACATTTATCATGTGATTCAAGGAATTCACCCTTGCTAGAGCTATAGCTCATTAGTCTAGTTATAGATGCTTGAGTTATGCCTCTGGTCTAGCTAGAACTAGTATACATGCAAATTCCTACATATGTCCCCAAATACTTAACACATATATGTGTATAAAATATATAACTATATATATATATATATATATTGTTACTTATATATATGATACTCATAGTTGACATATTTCGACTTACGCCAAAATGGGTAGAGTTTTCTAGGTATCCTAATTAAACCTGAGCTGACTAGGACTTATTTATTCATAATTTCTTATATATGCTTACCTGCACACTAATATTGCTTTGTACACATGCTGGATCATTTCTAGGAACCGTTGATGGTGGCCTACTGAGTTTATCTTACACCCTATATGGGCCGCCTTTGGTACCCGCGTAGACTACTTGTCTATAGGTATGGATAAGGGTAAGGGCCCAAATATGGATTCTTGATATGTTTTACTTATATCATGAAGCATTAGAGTAGAGGACATAGCATATTCTCATGATTCTAGTGGAGTTGTCTTTTTCCATTTTTTTTATTTTTGTATAGAATTTTGTATAAGCCCATACCTTGTATCCCCGATTTCCTTTTTTTATATTAGTACTCCATGACATCATCATGTATATGACTCAGCCTTTGGGATTTTGAAATTATTACAGTTTCATGGTTATTTATTCTTTCATAGTTCATTATTGTATTTTTTTACTATGCCATCTAATTATAAATTCATTAAATGCTGTTTTTTTATTCATCTTATCCACTATACCACTCTAATATGAGGGAATAGTCTCCCCACTATACAACCTTATACCCTCACTTCTAGTCAACAACCATTAGTGTATGGGGAGGCACACTTGAGGCCATGTGATCTGCCAGCTTGGGTTACTAGATTACTGGATCCAAGTTCAGGACATTATAAAAACGTTTTGAATACTAGTTCAATTTTAAATATTTGATTAAGACCATAAAAGACATGACCATTCTTAATCTTTGGATTGAATGCATTGGTGAGGTTCAAATTCCTTCTTCTAGGTTCCATTTATAAATGAAAACATATACTATATTTGATCATATCATAATAAGACATAATGTATAATCGAAAAACATGTGAAATACTTAACATAAATTGAAAAATTAATACAAAACTAATATAATAGTCATAAAAATGGGGTTTTTTGGGATTTCATTCTATTATTATCTTGAAAATATACATTATGGTTAAGCTTAATAGTCTATGATTTCTTGAATCTAGTTCCCAAGGTTTCTACTAAACTTACCCTGATACACACTATGGTGAACGTTACCCCAAAAGCCCGGTGCCAGTGCTTACTACCATTACATTATCATAAGATACAAGGAATCAAATCCCAAAAGACCAATTGATTTAGTAATATTCAGAAACTAGATACATAAATGAGTCTTAGATTATATTTTCATACACTAATTAAAACATATTTTTTTCACTTATTTTTTTCCAATAAATTTATTCCTTATAGAATATCGATGAATATCATTTATATTAAAATTCATGGAATCCTATGGAAAGGGAAAAAAATAAGGGTTAGTCAAAATGCTCAAAAAGTTTTAAGTATACAGGAAAAATAATGATTCAATGGGCATAATAATTATGGAAAGGTAAATAACCAAAAAACTAGCCATTTAATCAAGAACTTTTGAAAAATATGGATGGAATAAATGATGATTAAATAATTCCATATAAATATTCACATGATCATGAAACATAACCATGTATATTCTAAATAATTTAATAATCACATGCAATATCAATAACTGAATTCATAATTATGGAATGCAGAACGATTTATATCTAGAACTTAGTATTGAGGCTTCATACAAAGACATATAATACTGTCAAGGAATTATGCCATGAATCTAATACCTTTACTTATTTATTGCAAGAATATAATAAATGGGAAGGCGTCAGCCAAAAACATATCTAGATTGTCTCATGAATCCTACCAATGAATTTAGGGGAGATAGGGGGACCCAACCATCACATATAAAATCCAATTAATTCCCCATATGAAATGGGTAAAACATAATCAATGTAAACATTCATATTAGAACTATAATATGAAATGAAAATACTTTTCTTAATCAATAAACATAATCATAGAACATCCAGAGTAATGTGAATGGTATCAAAATAGTACATCCCAAGCCAAAATGACGATAAACCATCCAGAGAAATAATAAGGATGATATAAATATAATATATACCTATTTGAGTATAGATAAGGGGTTTCTATCATTTATGAATAGAAATACCTGAAAAATATCTTTAAAAAATATTCTTGAGGAAAATAAAGTTTTCAATTTAAAAAAAAATTTAAAATACTTTTTTATTTCAAAATAACATTAAAAAAATTCCTTTAAATAAAAAATCATAAACTTGGAAAAGAAGCCTCAAATAAATGAAGGCCATGTCAGTGGGTAATTCTATACATGCTGTTAAAAAACTTCCTTTTTCATGGTAAAAAGGTTAGAAAAGATCCTTATTTAGAAAGAGATAAGAAGATTCCTTGGATATTTTTTTTGTAAAAAATAAAAAATAGGTAAAAACATATTTTAATAAATCATATTGAAAAGGATAAATATTTTTTTTTTGAATTTTTTTTAAGACATGGTTTTGTAAGAAAATTGAATTTTGAACTAAGAGAGAAATGAAGTCAGATTTTATTAAAATATTTTCTCAATAATTGTAAGTAACATAGTGTGGGAAAACGGTAACGTCACATGAAAAATATCATAAATAAATATATGATAAGAAAATCATTGGGTTTATTCATCAATGATAATTTAATTCCCTTTAAAATAAATTTAATAATAAACAATCATGATTCGAATGAGATTGTGAAATAAACCCTTAAAATGATCATAATATTGAAGTGAGAATTAATCAATGAATCTATTATATGTATTAAATGTAAATACAAATAAACATTTTAAATAAAATAATATAAAATAAACATTCATTATATACATAATCATAAAATATTTATGACAATGTGGAATTAATATAACCCAATGAAAATGAATTGAGTTATGAAATTCATTACCACTTGGTAACTTTTAATTCAAATACCATTAGATGAAATAATTAAAATTAAAATTTAAAATACAATTAATCATAAATTATTCAGGATATTACATCTAAAGGGGAAGTATATACACCTTATAAATGTAATTATATGCATAGCATTACAATATACCTCAATGAAATGAAATTGAGATGAAATCCATTACCTCACACTTCATTTTGAACAAAATATATGAAAACTCATATATAGAGGTTGTAAAAAAGTTATTATTTTTTAAAAAACCATTTTAATATTTATGATATCATATGTGATTTTTTTATAACATCTTATCACCTCTTTATTAATAATATTTTTATTATTTTTATTGTTTTAGGTGTTATTTTCCATGTATTTCATGTATGTTTTAACTTGATTATTTTATTCCTCTTACATTGATCATGATTTCATAATATCCAGAATGTAAAAATTATTTAAATAAAACATATATTTAGTATATATGTATTTTTATTAATGCATAAAATTTGGTGATAGTAAATTAGATACATTGTTCATCGAGATAGTAGGCCGTATGTACGCATGAATGCTAATTCTATTTTCTTATCAGTTTTAAAGAAACAAAATTAAATTATATATATATATATTATCACTAAAGTATCATTTTTATTTCATATATATCATATATGTTTACTAAACCCATACTTAATACATTTCATGTAAAGCGTGAATGAATCACATTGCCTAGCGAGGCGGTCGTCCACCGTACACATGAGCAGCGTTATCGCATTCCAAATAAAATAGCTAGCATGAAATTATGTGTGATATAATAATTACAGAATCATAATAAAATAATAAATATCATATATATCATTTTTAAACTATAAATACACCATTATTCTCAACCTTTAAATGTAGTAATGGAAAAATTGAATGACATCGGTTCGCGAGGTAGTAGTCCTCCGTACACATGAACAATGATTTTATAACCCATTTGATGGAATTGTGTGATGTTTTTGGTTGTACCCTTAACATAAAAAAATATAAATAAATTTAAGATATTCAGGTCATTATATAAGCATGGTATAATAGGTATTTAAGGAGGTGAATAAGGAAATAAAATAAAAATTCTTTTAGAAGATCATTACCTTTTCTTGAGGTATCCACCTTAGGGTTTCACTAATGTCTTCAAAGTATAGATTTAATTGAAAAATATGGTTTCTAGGATTAGGGGAGTGAAGTTTGGGATTTATTTGGGTAGTTATTGTCAAATAAAAATTGGTTTTATTGTGTGAATATAACAGGAGAGGGTGTGGCCTTTTATAAGTGGGGTGAGTGGTACTCTTGTACGTTTTGAAAAGGGAGAATTCCACCAACATGTTTTACATGTAAATCAGATAACATAATGGAAATATCTCAAATAATAGAAGTTATAGGGTATACGTATGTCCATACAATGTGTTTTGGACAAGTATTGGGTTATTATAACACCTTATATTCGATGATCAACCACTAAGTAAACCCAATTTTTCCATAATCACTATAATTAATTTTATTAATTTTCACTAATAATTTCGGTAAAAAATTATGTTGAACTTATTATAAATTATAAATTATGTTTATTCAAAATATGGAATCCATATTCCAAATTCAATTCACAGAAGTAGAGCAATTCAATTTAAAATTAATCCCACAGACAGGATGAGAAAGCATGTTTTAAAGTGAAAATGAACAAAAGTTCACAATATTTTTATTCAAAATTAAATATGAAAATGATTCCAATGAACTCAATTGGATTAATAGATTTATAACTTATCTATTTTGAATTTATCATATTTTTAATTAAAATCAAGTATTTTTCACTATTCAACAAAAATGAAACTTCTGAGAAAAGTAAATAAAATTCATCCTAACCAAAATTTTAAATTATTATTTTAAAAATTAATTTTATTTTCTCAAATAAAATTTAAAAAATTTACAATTTATTTTTAAAACAATTTCACCAATTAAAGACGACAACACTATCTTTCAATGCGTAAAATTGTATTTTTTCTTATCTTATGCCTATCAAATATATTCAATGAATGTAAAAAAATTGAATTGGATATATTATATATAAATTTAATTTATATCATTCATGAATAATAGTTAATTTAATTTATTAGGATAAAATTATTTTGACACATAATAATAGTTTTTATCAAAAAATTTCCTTTATATTTAATTAGATTTTATATTAATTTTTAATTAATCTATAACCAATTAATTCAAACATATATTTTTATAATTTAGTTAATACTATTAATACTCTCTATTCCAATAGCTTGGTGATAACTATAATATCAAATAATAATATTCTTTTTATATTTCTGTTCAGTAAAACTCAATATTATGTGTAACAAAATCTATTAAAAGGAATCATTATTGCGTATAAAACAAGATAAAATAATCATTGTTTGTAATGAAATATAAATCAATATTTCATGTAACATACTCCATTGAATAAAAATTTATTCTATAATAATTTCTAGGGCGTTACATATAGCATCCTACCTTTTTATAACATAACTTTTCATTACATTTTACAATACCGAGGATCTTTAAGGTTTAGTGTCTTGGAAACCAGGAACTTAAAACATGAAAACATAAAAAAAATCATTCTTAAACACCTGAAAGGCTATCCTTATGTTCATCCTAGGTTCATTACTGCATCTCATAACCTAGGGACATACATCAAAAGAAAGGTTGAGCAGAAGGCCCAGTAAGGCAAACAAGGGGAAACATTTAACATGTGAACTTGAGATACATCAACAATATCATGAAAAAGAACTTTAATGCATGAGAAAGAAATCATGAGGCATATCATAAAAAAAATAATGTTTTTCATAACTTGAAGATGTGGCTACAACATTTAATATTGACAATCATTTCTGTTTCACCAAGGTCCATCCCCAAGGTGTCATTAAAAATTACCAAGGTTATTCACCAAGGCGTCGTTAAAAATAGTCATCTTTAGAGATTAAGTCTTGACCCAATGCATTGAAGCGATATCAGGGCGCACCCTTGACATGTCTTTATTATCATGTGAGACACATATATCATCATCAATAATTTCATAAACAACCCATATAGCATAAAATAAATGGGTTTCATTTCATAATCATAACGTTTTAAAAACTGCTTTAAAGACATGATCTTTATGTCACTTTAAACCCACAAAAAGGAAAGTAGGTTTCATGTATGTAAATCCCAAAATTTAAAATATAACATTTTGATATATATTTGAATACCCTTGTATAAGAAATATCTTTGAGTATTCACTTAATAAAATCAAAGAACATTAGAAAAATAGAGAGACATTTTGAGACGGAAATTCTGCAGCATAACGGCTATGTTTTGGGGTTTTAGAAAACATTGAAAAGAGAGGGGACATGGGTCAAACATTCATAAATGACCTATAAAATAGTAGAGTGACTGAATATGAAGGATATATGAACATGTTAATGAAATTTTAAGGACATACCATTTGAAATGAAAAACATGGAAGGAAGACAAAAATTAGATTTCTCTTATGAAAATTCAACAGCCTAACAGCGTCACTTAAACTTCAACAAAAATTAATTGATGAGATAAAATAGGGTATCTCATCATATAAACATAAAAGATCAGTATTATAGATATAGAGATCATAACCCAACATAATAAAAAGGAACTTGAAATACTTGACATTAAGTAGAACTTTGAAAAATAACAAGGGTGAAAGAATCCCTTAAAAATTCGATAGCCTAACGGCGCCACTTAAAATTCAACAAAAATGAATTGATGAGATCAAATATGGTCTCTTATAATATGAACATAAAATATAAGTATGATAGATATAGAGATAATACCCCAACATAATAAAAAGGAACTTGAAATACTTGACATGAAAATAGATATTGAAAACGAGAAGGGTGAAAGAATCCCTTAAAAATTCGGTAGCATAACGGCGCCACTTAAACTTCAACAAAAATGAATTGAAGAGATCAAATAGGGTCTCTCATCATATGAAAATAAAATATCAGCATGATAGATTGAGAGATCATACCCCAACATAAAACATCAAAATACTGAATTGAAGAGATAAAATAGGGCCTCTCATCATATGAACATAAAAGATCAGTATGATAGATTTAGAGATCATAACCCAACATAATTAAAAGGAACATGAAAGACTTGACATGAAAATAGATCTTGAAAATGAGAAGGGTGAAAGAATCCCTTAAAATTTTGCCAGCCTAACGGCGCCACTTAAACATTCTTAAAACGAATTGATGAGAGCAAGAGGGGGTATCTCATCATACGAACATGAAAAGGGAAGTAAGATGAATATAAAAGAACATCCTACAACATAAGAACATGGAGTATAAAAGAAATGACATAAAAGAGATTTCTTGAAAAGAAAGAGAGAGGTCGGATCCCTTACCTTAAAACATAACTCTTAAAACTAAAAGGTTGGGACCTTGAGGGCTTGGGGGAACCTTGGGAGGACTCCTTTGGAGGTAATGAGACCAGATCATCGTTGGGGGAGAGTTGGGAGTCGAATGGATGATAGGATGGTTTGTTATTTATAGGGAAAGTGAGGGGACAAGGCATTAATGGCCAAGGGACACCTCATTGGTGGTCTTGGAAAAACCATGGGCTTGCCCATGGTATTTGCCCATGGTATTGGCCAAATGGGTCCCCCCATACAATAATTCATCACCTTTGGTCGGCCAACCCTTAAAATATCTCATGACATCATCATGACAGAGTTATGATGTCATTAAACATTCCGAAACCCTAAAATTGTATTTTTACTATTCACTGAAAATTCAACTTCTTCAGAAAAATCCAAAAATTTCACCTTAACCAAATATCAATGCTCTGATTTCAAAAATGAACTCCATTTTATAAAAATAATTTTCAAAATATTTTTAATTTAATTTTTAAATAAATACACTATTAACCGAAAATTCATTTTTTTCAGAAAAATCCCCAAAAGTTACCTTAAAATAATATCGATGCTCTGAGTTCAAAAATAAAATCCATTTTATAAAAATAATTTTATAAATATTTTTAATTTAATTATTAATTAAAAAAACACTATTCACCCGAAAAAACTAATACTTGACTAATAATTTATGAAACCATTATTTATCCATTTTATTGAATCACATTACTTTAATCAAGGTGCCTAGATTATATTAATACTTTCTTTAAGTGAGATTTCTAATCCATTTGGTCACATTACTAATCCTAAGCATAAAACCACTATTCATAATTTACTATTCATCAAAAATTATGTTGATCTTATTAGACTCTAAATTTTGTACTGAACATAATTGTAGAAGACCATTTTTTGAAAATCATTACAAATTATTAATTATTTAAGGTTTACATAAACATTTTTAAAATATCCTTTCTCTAAAATTCATAAAAAATATGCATACTATATTTATTCGGACATTTGAAAATTCATAAACTTCATCATAAGAAGAAATCAAATTTTTTTATTTAAAACAAAGGATTACACAAGGCAGTTACAGTCTCTTTACATAGCCCCTTATCACACCAGCATATGACCTAAGTGTAAGGTGTGCTAAGGTGAGAAAATATGAGGGAGGCTCGGCCAACATCGCATGAGTAGTAATTTCTATCATTTTGAACTTCTCTCGGAGTCGATTCTGTTCTAGCTTCATACGATGAAGTTTGTCTTGGGTTTGTCCAGAGCAAATCCCAGTGGTGCTATCTCCTTCCCAAGTTCTATTAGATGGGCTTCGATCGGTACAAGACTACTGGGTGAGGCCATCAAATCTTCTTTCTATATTAATTAACTAAGATCACTTGTATTTTGAGACAATAATTGAAACGTTTAGTTTCCAGCGGTCATATTGACCAATGGTCATATGACAGTCAAAACCCAATGGTCTCATTTTAATTATACTCTTGTTATCAAATGAAACAGGTTTGCTTATTATAAAATAACACAAAAAATTAGGAAAAAATATTTATTCAAAATTTCTGGTCGTTACAATATTCCCCCCTTAAGAAATTGCGTCCTCGCAATTTTTAAAATTGGGTTTTTAAATTTCATTGAATGTCCCACATCGGAATATGAGTCAGCAAAACTATTACTTTAAAAGAAAGAAAAGGAAGTAAAAAGGTCACTCAAGTTAACCCATACTAGGATTCCATGTAGAAAAACATGGACATGGAGGAGAAAACAAAGGGTCACATTCTGAGGGAGTGTGATAGAAAACATTATTAGGAGAAAGTTAACAATAAGAAAATCACAAACTTATGATGTGTTAAATGGTATTTTATTTCCCAATAGGAAACATTAACAGACAACGTTTTTGTTTTACGTTCCTTTTCATAGTTTTGAGTAATTCATTTACTACATAGAATAAAAACATAAGGAAATATACCTACCTTCCAGTAGAGTTTCATCCTTTAATAAATTTCTACCAAAACTAGTCTTTTCTCCAAAGGATGAGCATTCAAAACTACTTGGTCTCATCAAAGCACACGAATCATCTTATAGAGAATCACATAATCCACCAAAGATTAACTATATATTTCTTATATCTTTAAAAATTATCCCAAAAACAGAAAGGGTAAGATAAAACGACTCTTCCAAAAGAAAGAACCCTAGAAGAAGGGAAACTACTTTAAATCTTCAAAGTTCCATGGTACTACCCAAAGTTCAACATAGACCATTCCATAAATAACTGTTCTTAAAATTCCTCAAAATAAACCAAACTAAGATTGAAACCCAAATACAAGAAGGATTTGATAACATAGTCTTCTAAAAATAAAATTCATTGTTCATCTCCAAACAACATCAACCACTCCTAACATCTTATAACCAAAGTAGCTAACCTAAACATATTTTACCCAAGATAGGTTAATCATTTCCATAAGTAACCTAAATTACTATAAGTCCACCTTAAATTCATCGATTCTTCAAAATATAAGTCAACCTTTACTCCTCAAATAAAATACCGTAGTAATCTATTTACCTCGATCAAATAGGGTTCCCAAAATAGTGAACATCTTACAAAATAATAATAATCTTTTAATCCCCTAATCACCTTTTTTAAGAAGAACAACTTCACTACCTAAACATGTGGTACATAACAATAGATGTTTTCATTAATGATATAAAATCTTCTTAGGTAGTGACTCGATGATCTTAGAAAACATAAAATATATGCTCATAGAGAATGAACTAAAATACAACATGACATAGAATATTATTGCGAAGAAGTTACATGTACTTTAGTCATCATGATCCATCTCAGCATAGGACTTGCATTGTTCCCTTGTCCTCTAAGATTTTTGATGCTCATCATGCTTCTCACCCATTCCAAGAGATCATTGCCTTGGATAATGTCTAACTTCTCCACATTTATGACATCTAAATGTATAATGTAAATTAGATCGATCCTTATCTCCATTCATCACATTATCCATTTTTTAAATCAATTGGCTACTTTATGCCCTATATTCCCACACTCAAAACATCTCCTGGTTCCTTTGTGACATTCTACTTGTTGCCTCTTTCCACACTTTTTTCAAAAAAGAAATTGGGTCTTCTTTCCCTTATCAACTTTATCAGATGAACATCCTCGAGACTTTGTATTCTTCTTCCTTGATGAATTTGGGCATTCATATAGTTACCAATTATTAATTCTGATTTTTGATAGCTGGTTTGGCATAATCAAAATATGTTCAACTTCATCTTTCATCATCTCTGTCACATTAATAGGGAAATCGTCACATTTCCTATCACATTGGTTGTTGGGACATGCTCTTCCATTTCCCGCCATTAACTAAGAAAAGAACGTATAATTAGGGGGCTTAAATACTTACCCAATAATCATGAAAAGGAAACATAAAGCATAGAAGGATAAACATGTAGAAGAAAAGTATACCCTAACTTGTGATCCCCTAGGTCCCAATCTAGGTTATCCATGAACATATATTCTTATGTGAATCTTTATTTTATTTTATCTTTGTTCCTTTAATAATGGTTCATACTAAGCTTATGAATTTACCAAAGAATATCCCCCGGGAGCGTCGTAACCAAGAGTGCAGCAAGGCTCGTGGTCGTGTACCAGTTCCCATTTGAGTCTAGCTCAAAGAGGTGTTTTCGGGTTTTACCCCTATGTACATCTGTGCCAGAGCCACCTCTACCTGCTCGTATCTAGACAAGGATGTATTTACTTGGTAACCCCTTACTCAATACTCACCAAAATACCAGGAATATTTCCTATATTTAAACTTTTCTATATGGTTCTTCCTAAAGTTTTCATATCCTAATTTCCACAAATAAATAAACCATCCTTTGATACCAACTATAGCATCCTGCCTTTTTTATAACATAACTTTTCATTACATTTTACAAAACCGAGGATCTCTAAGGTTTAGTGTCTTGGAAACCAGGAACTTAAAACATGAAAACATAAAAAATCCTTCTTAAACATGTGAAAGGATTCTCCTTATGTTCGTACTAGGTTCATTACTGCATCTCATAACCTGGGGACATACATCAAAAGAAAGGGTGAGCAGAAGGCCCAGTAAAGGAAACAAGGGGAAACATTAAACATGTGAACTTGAGATACATCAACAGTGTCATGAAAAAGAACTTTAAGGCATGGGAAAGAAATCATGAGGCATATCATAATTAAAATAATGTTTTTCATAACATGAAGATGTGGCTAAAACATTTAATATTGACAATAATTTCTGTTTCACCACGGTCCATCCTCAAGGTGTCATTAAAAATTACCAAGGTTATTCACCAAGGCATCGTTAAAAATAGTCATCTCTAGAGATTATGTATTTACCCAATGCATTAGAACGCTATCAGGACGCACCATTGACATGTATTTATTATAATTTGAGCCAAATATATAATCATAAATCATTTCATAAACAACCCATATAGCATAAAATAAATGGGTTTCATTTCATAATCATAACATTTTAAAAACTGCTTTAAAGACATGATCTTTATGTCACTTTAAACCCACAAAAAGGAAAGCGGGTTTTGTGTATGTAAATACAAGAATTTAAAATAGAAAATTTTGATATATATTTGAATACCCATGTTTAATAAAGATCAATGAGTATTCACTTAATAAAATCAAAGAACTTTAGAAAAATAGAGAGACATTTTGAGATGGAAATTCTGCAGCATAACAGCTATGTTTTGGGGTTTTAGAAAACATTGAAAAGAGAGGGGACATGGGTCAAACATTCATAAATGACCCATAAAACAGTAGAGGGACCGAATATGAAGGATATATGAAAATGGTAATGCAATTTTAAGGATATACCATTTGAAATGAGAAACATGGAAGGAAGACAAAAATTAGATTTCTCTTATGAAAATTCAGCAGCCTAACAACATCACTTAAACTTCAACAAAAATGAATTGATGAGATCAAATAGGGTCTCTCATCATATGAAAATAAAAGATAAGTATGATAGATATATATATATCATACCCCAAAATAATAAAAAGTAACTTGAAATACTTGACATGAAAGTAGAACTTTGAAAAATGAGAAGGGTGAAAGAATCCCTTAAAAATTCGACAGCCTAACGGCGCCACTTAAACTTCATAAAAAATGAATTGACGAGATCAAATAGGGTATATCATCATATGAACATAATATATAAGTATGATATATATAGATATAATAACCCAACATAATAAAAAGGAACTTGAAATACTTTACATGAAAATAGATCTTGAAAACGAGTAGGGTGAAAGAATCCCTTAAAAATTCGGCAGCCTAACAGCGCCACTTAAACTTCAACAAAAATGAATTGATGAGATCAAATTGGGTCTCTCATCATATGAACATAAAAGATCAGCATGATAGATTTAGAGATCATACCCCAACATAATAAAAAGGAACATGAAAGACTTGACATGAAAATAGATCTTGAAAACGAGAAGGGTGAAAGAATCTCTTAAATATTCGGCAGCCTAACGACGCCACTTAAAACATCAAAATACTGAATTGAAGAGATAAAAAAGGGTCTCTCATCATATAAAAATAAAACATCAGTATGATATATTTAGAGATCATACCCCAACATAAATAAAAGGAGCATGAAAGACTTGACATGAAAATTGATCTTGAAAATGAGAAGGGTGAAAGAATCCCTTAAAAATTCAGCAGCCTAACGACGCCACTTAAACATTCTTAAAACGAATTGATGAGAGAAAGAGGGGGTATATCATCATATGAACATGAAAAGGGAAGTAAGATGAATATAAAAGAACATCCTCCAACATAAGAACTTGGAGCATAAAAGAAATGACATAAAAGAGATTTCTTGAAAAGAATGAGAGAGGTCAGATCCCTTACCTTAAAACGTAACTATTAAAACTCAAAGGTTGGGACCTTGAGGGCTTGGGGGCACCTTGGGAAGTTTTCTTTTGAGGTAATGAGACGAGAGATTCATTGGGGGAGAGTTGGGAGCTGAATGGATGAGAGGATGGTTTGGTATTTATAGGGAAAGTGAGGGGACAAGGCATTAATGACCAAGGGACACCTCATTGGTGGTTTTGGCAAAACCATGGGCTTGCCCATGGTATTTTTCCATGGTATTGGCCACATGGGCCCCCCATACAATAATTCATCACCTTTGGTTGGAAAACCCTTAAAATATCTCATGACATCATCATGAAACAGTTATGATGTCATTAAACATACTGAAACCCTAAAATTGTATTTTTACTATTCACTGAAAATTCAACTTTTTCAGAAAAATCCCAAAATTTCACCTTAACCAAATATCAATGCTCTGATTTCAAAAATGAAATCCATTTTATAAAAATAATTTTTTATATATGTTTAATTTAATTTTTAAATAAATACACTATTCACCGAAAATTAATTTTTTTTCAGAAAAATCCCCAAAAATTACCTTAACATAATATCAATGCTCTGAGTTCAAAAATGAAATCCATTTTATAAAAATAATTTTCGAAATATTTTTAATTTAATTATTAGTTAAAAAACACTATTCACCTGAAAAAACTAATACTTGACTAATAATTTATGAAACCGTTATTTAACCATTTTATTGAATCACATTACTTTAATCAAGGTGTCTAGATTATATTAATACTTTCTTTAAGTGATATTACTAATCGATTTGGTCACATTACTAATCCTAAGCATAAAATCACTATTCATAATTTACTATTCATCCAAAATTAATTTGATCTTATTAGACTCTAAATTTTGTACTGAACATAATTGTAGAAGACCATTTTTTGAAAATCATTACACATTTTTAATTATTTAAGGTTTACATAAACATTTTTAAAATATCCTTTCTCTAAAATTCATAAAAAATATGCATACTATATTTATTCGGACATTTGAAAATTCATAAACTTCATCCTAAGAAGAAATCAAATTTTTTTATTTAAAACGAAGGATTACACAAGGTAGTTACGGTCTCCTTACATATCCCATTATCACACCAGCATAGGACCTAAGTGTAATGTGTGCTAAGGTGAGAGAATTCGAGGGAGGCTCGGCCAACATTGCATGAGTAGTAATTTCTATTAGTTTGAACTTCTCGCGAAGGCAATTCCGTTCTAACTTCATATGATGAAGTTCGGCTTGGGTTTGGTCCAGAGCAAAGCCCAGTGGTGCTACCTCCTTCCAAAGTTCTGTTAGATGGGCTTCGATCGATCCAAGACTACTGGGTGAGGCCATAGAATCTTTTTTCTATATTAATTAACCAAGATCACTTGTATTTAGAGACAATAATTGAAACGTTTAGTTTCCAGCAGTCATATTGACCAATGGTCATATGACAGTAAAAACCCAATGGTCTCATTTTAATTATACACATGTTATCAAATGAAACAGGTTTGTTGAGTATAAAATAACACACAAAATTAGGAAAAAATATTTATTCAAAATTTCGGGTCATTACATTACATTTGAGCAAAAACTTTATTATGTTTTCCTTTCCCTAGGATACCAAGAATGTATCTATAAATGATTCTAGTGATATAATAGAAGAAATAATATATTTATTATTATAATTTTATATTTTATTTCATGTTTTTAAATGTAATATGTGAATAATGTATTTATGTAGTCTTCTAAGTTTGTTAAATTGTTTGATCCTTCAGGATGAAATCTCTTGTATCTTGGGAAAATAGAGTTATATAACTATAGGCTCCAGTTTACAAGAGTCAGGAGATTACAAAATGAGATCCATGAGTTGAAGTGGGATTGTATAATAATTAATTTTGTGATGGGTACTTCATAAAAAATGAGATGAAATGATGTTATCTATAAGATTTTTGATCAACTTAACAAGTTGGATCACTTCCTTATCATCTTAGATCATAGTTTTGTAGAGAGTTTGGGGAGATTGTATTTATAAGAGATCATATAGCTTCATAGGTTACCCTAGATGATTTTATTTTCCTATGATGATCAGTTAACATCATGGTTATGGAGAGTATTGTGTGAGTAATTAGCAACCTAGTTAAAAATGAGCATAGTGTTTCACCCTAAAATATATGGATAAACTGAAAGAACCATCTTGTTTTTAGATGATATGATGAGATCCTGCATGTTGGAGTTTTATCAAAGCCAATATGATCACTAACCATTGGTGTAGTTAACTTATAATTATAGTTTTTACTCTACTATCTACATCAAACCATTCTAGGATCTACATGGGAGACACTACAGATAACCTGTATGATTGATGAAATTAGAAGATTCATCGCTTATGGGACCAAAAATGATATAGGGGATAAACATAAGGTTCAAATAATAATAGGGAAAATTAGGACCTTTTACAATCGATATAAATCTTACACTAACCTACATTATAGGTCCATAAAGATTGTGCTGGTAGGCCATTATCCCTCGGAGTCTCTACATAATAGGTTTTTGGAATTTCTGGTTAGGGTATAAAGTTATCCATAAGGTTCTTCAATATAATCCACATTCTATATAGGGATAGAGTAGTCTCTTACCACTTTTCCTTACCCCTTTAATTTTATTATGTTCATGATGTCTTCCACATGTCACTGCTAAAGAGATATATGCACGAACCTACACAGTTTATTGATTGACATGATATGGATGTCAAGAATGGAGACAAAGATTCATAGCACCTAGTGTCCATTTTTGATCAATGGGAGAGAATCATTAATTGATTAAACATCCCATTAGTATGGGTTCTTTAGTGGCAATAAAATTTCAATGAGAGATCATGGGAGTATGAGCGCCAGATGTGGGCTCACTACCCTCACCTTTTTGTGTAGGATTTTTCTTTTTAGTGTAAAAATCCTTTAAGATATATAGGATGTAACGAATATATTTTTCATGTTTTGTAATTTTGTGTTTATTTATATTTTATTAATTATTTTTAGTTAGAGTTGGAACTCTATTTTGGGTATCTCAAAGACCCAAAATCAATGTATTACAATTATTATATATGTAAAACTGTGTGTGGGAAGATTTTGGAAAATAATTGATTTTCCATTGATATGGATATCATATGGGAAATTTGAGACTGAAATTGGTTTTATAACATTGGGTTAACCCTAACAGTGACATAAGTTTTATATGAAATAAATTCATGTCAATATGCAGTCGTATATAAAGAATTAAATGAATTAAATTAATTAAACTAATTAATTGGTTTAATTTTATAACTCAATGATTTCTTACTATTTTATCCAAATTATATCCAATCACATTTGTTAACTATATAACCTAGAAATATTGAGAGGGTTAGATTTTCCCCAAGGGGAGAACCTTCAATAGATAAAAAAGGAGAAATAAGGAACAACAATAATATTTTTGTAGGGATTTATAACAATGATGGAATTCTTAGATATCATTATTAACACATTCATTGATCTATTATTCATAAATGATCAATACAATTATGAGTTAAAACTATTTTAGAGATATATATCCTATTATTATAGAATATGTGCATGTATTTCAGATATTTTTATTTATTTATTTGGATTATTCTCATTCTTTACATGAAAAAAAAAATTTCATTATTTTTCATTTGGCCCTAGTTTAATTTATAATGCTAGAATTATTAATCCGTTTTTCTTCATAATAAATATCAGTGGGAAGGACCACCATAGCCACTAATTATTTCACCATGTTGATTGTTCCTTTCACACCATATTCATCACAAGTTCATCATATGCCTATCATAGTCAGGCAATTTGACTACTAGTCTGGTTAGAGTCTTGTTTAAACCCTAGATCCACTTTAGTTGTGTGATTGACAATGGTGTTTATGATTTGTGTAATTATTGGGGATCTATAATGGATAATGGATTTAATATATGGGAACAAATCTCAGAAATAAATAAGGAGGTGTGACATGAGTTTGTTTGTAGTGAAGGAATCGAATTCTCTAGGTAATGGATTTCAAAAATTAATCAACCTATGATTATTTGGTTATGGAAACACGTTAAGAATTTGTTTTGGTGAAGATGACAGTATATCAGATCATTTTTTGTGAAGATTAGTGAAAAAGGTAATTTTTATGTGGAAAACCTGACTACATGCCATATATTCTGGAGGAACACATTTCTTGTATTCTTCATTTAGTAGTAGCTAGTGTTTCCTAGAAGAGTTAAATATTACAAGTCATGTGGCCAAGACTATATGTCATGTTAATGTACTCATTCAACTGGTTCGTGTACATGATGTACATACCCTAGTTCCCAAGTGGATCTACACATCGTGTAACATGGTCCAGACACCATGTATATGTATTTTTTACATGCCATATTGGGTTAATGGAAATATATATGATAAAAATTTGGAGTAGACTCCATGTACGCCAAGGGACATTCCATGTACTTCCTGTAAAGACTTTGACCCCAATAACCTAGGACCAATACATTAATTTATTACATTGGTAATAAGTATAAATGATAGAATACTAAAGGAATGAATAGCTTTTTAGTTTTGGAAACAAGATACAAACATAGGAATTTCATTACAACTTGAAATGGAAAACAAAAAATTAAATCCATTGGAAACACCCTTATTCTTCAAGATTACCTCTTCATGGTAATTATAATATACAACTTAGAATCCTGAGGAAAAATAAAACATAAGAAAGGGGTGAGATTATATGATCAGTAAGGGTAAGAATGTAGTAGAATCTATTATAAATAAACATAAATAATAAGGAAAAGTTAATAACTAAAAATTGAGGCCATTAAAACATAATCTTGAGAATAATATGGCAGGAATAAAAGTTGATCAAATAATTCCATATAAATAATCACATGAGAATGAATCTTAATCATGGATATTTTACTATTTGAGTAATCACATGTAATATCAATAACTAATCTCATAATGAGGGAATGCATAATATGGGATGTATATACCATACCATCAAGGCCTCGACCAATAAGTCTACATAAATGGGTAAGGCCTTAGCCAATACCAAATCTAGTTTTTCTTATGAGACCTACTGATGCATCAATGGGATATAGTGGGACCCACCCATCACTTACTAAGTCCAATGCTTTACTCATATGAAATGGGAGAAACATAATCAACACACACATTCATATTGAATCTATAATATGAAATGAATTTCTCTAAACAATAAACATAATCATAAACCATCAAATGTAAAATGATGAATGGTATCGGAATAACACATAAAAAGTCCAAATGATCATAATAAATTCAATAAATTTGGTATAAGGAATCATAATAGATCACTATCAATTAAGCATAGATTAAAATATTCAAATAAAATCATTGATAAATTCTTTAGATAAATACCACTTAACTTTGAAATCATTTATTTAGAAAGTTGTATAATTATAAAAGAAAAAATTTCCTTTGAAAACAAAATTTTAAAATTGTAAAATATTCTTAAAGACATTAAATCATCATGAAAGTGATAAATTATGCTCATATCATATATGTTTTATAAAACATTCCTTTTAAAATATTAAAAAGAAACATTTAAATTATTATTTTTATAAGAAAGTGTGAGAAGAAACTAAATGAATTGATTATGTGTATCAGATATAAATACACATTAATCAAGTTCTAACAAAACATATATTAATAAAAATTTATTTCACATATAATCATAGAATTAAATAATAAATGGAGTAGATGTTTAACCCAAACAATGGAAATTGGGTTAATAATTCCCTTACAACTTTGTAAATAATCGAATCACCAAGCCCATAAAATTAATGATCATAAAATGAAACATTGAATTACATAGAAGATAAAAATATTCATGATAGGATATATTAAAGGTAAGTATATTCACTTCAAAAAAGAAATAAGGTTTTATTAAGGAATAAATCTTATATAATTAAAAGTAAGATGAGAAAACCCTTACCTTATGTCGGAAAGTGTTCTTCACTTGTATTTAATGTCATGGATAATCAAAATAGACTCAATAATTACTAAATTCAAATCATGTTTAACATATATTTTATTTATTATAACTTTATTAAGTTCATTTATGTACATTTTTATGAGTTATAATGTTTAATTCCATTGTTTTGGGAGCATTCATTTCTTGGTTTTATGGTTAATTTCATTAAGTATAAATATGGGAGTTCTTATAAAATGGTAACAAATTCACTAGAAGTAAAATTATTTAGTATTAATTAACTTTAAATTTTTTAAATGGAATCATATATCATTTGTTTATATGGTATGAGGATGATTCATTAGATATAATGTTGATGAAAATGTATTAATTTATTTTGATGGGTTTTACGACCATCATGAACTTGTGCCATTTTATTTAATATATTGTTATATATTGATTAAATAACATGATATAACTTATAATATGTATATTAAAATAGTATTTAACCATAACAATGTTTTTATGACCATCTTTGAAGGTGGTAATGTAAAATAAAAAGTCATCGTCCGTGAAGACAGTGAATCGACACATCACAAATGATGTTTTCATTTTTAAAATAAAAGGATTGGAGAAGAGACTTGATGATGGATAATCCATTAAAAAAATTCTTGTATATAAGGGATATTGGAGTAATAATGCTATTTTATAAAGGTAAGGTGATGGGAGGATAATAAATAAAAATAAATTAAAAGAGAAAGAAGGAGGATTTTACCTCTTGAATATCGTCTCCTTGGGAACCTCTTTAAGACACATGGATTTGGTCTTTTGGTAAGACCAATGGGTCTTGGATTTGGGGAAGAGACTTGTGAAGTTAATTGAGTATAATTTATACAATATTCATCTCTTATAAGGTGTTAGGAGAAGGGGTGGTATTTATAGCGGAGGAGAGGGGTGTTTTTTCGATTATTTTATTCATTTATTTTTTATTTTGGATCAAGATTATCAATAGTGTTGATTCCCATAAATAAATATAGTTACTAGTGAATGTGAGTTTTAACAAATGGGTGATTAACTTATCCATAAGCTATCAATGACTCAATAATTTATTTATTAACTTATAATGTTAAATAATGTAAATTACAGTATTTCACAATTCACCAAATATTCAACTATTTCAGAACAATTCCAAAATATTCACCCAAACAATTTTTCAAAATTTATAGTTAAAAATGGACTCCATTTTATAAAAATAAATTTATAAATATGAGAAATTTAATTTTTAAATTAATTCATCATTTATTTGAATAATACTAATTCTAATATTATAACTAACTTTATGACACTTTAAAAAATTAATTATGGTATCATAAAATTATCTTATAATTACAATAAAACATAATATTAATTTATGAATATATTTTATGAAAATGAATTTTCTTTTAAATCATTATATTAATTATAAAATTGTAAATAAACATTTATGTTTCACAAAAATACCACCACTTAATTTATCATTTTTAAAAAATTTATTAAATTATTCCATGATATAAATATATCATATTTTAATTTATGATACCCCTAAATTATATTTTTACTTTAATATGTGAGGTTATTGTTATAATGGCCATATTACCATTCTTAACAGTCACCTTACTATTCCAACAGTCTTGTAAATATATAATAGTATATCATAGTTCATTTAAGATCAGTGTGCAATGTAAGATTTCAAATAAATTGAATTTATTTAAAAAGATACACACCATAATATATTGGGGGTGTTATATTCTACACTCCTATAATAAATTTCATCCACAGAATATAAATTTTCCATTTATAATAATTTAGTTTTCATTTTAAAATACCCATGTGGAAGTCCCACATCATCAACAATGTTAATAAAAATTCATATTAAATGGGTGGGAAGGAAAACATGATGGTGAAAAAAAACTAGGTTTACCTATATAAGAACATTAGTAGGATGATAAAACATGGGAAAAGAAAAAAATAATACTATCAAGTTTTCATGAAGAGTGGTAAAGAACATGGTCATTAGAAAGTTTAGCATCAAAAAACTTTAAATTTGTGATCGGTTAAAAGACCATTGATTTCTTAGTAAGAAAATTATAGAGATAACATTTTTATTCCAAAATCCTTTTCCTAGAGTTCAGTGATTCTTTCACTATATAGATAGGTTCTTATGAAAATAAACTTACTTGATTTACTTCCATGTTATAAGAATAATATCATCATTTAGTTATGATTTGATCCATCCCCACTTCATTTTTTAAACCAAAATATTGATATTCCAGATGAATATTTATGCCTGAAGAAATTTTATCAAATGAACCATAAGTCATTCCTTTAGCCTTTAAATATTTAACAAATAGAAAAATGGTTATAAAATTTTATCCAATATGAAAAATCATACTTTATCTAATGTTAATCCTAATCCATTTAATATTTAGTTACCTTAATACTCATTTAAAATACAATTTTCAAAATTCAAATTCCAAAAATTCTGAAGGAAGGTCACTAAATTTAGAAAATCAAGTTAACTTAATATTTACCCAAATAATATAGATATTATTGTCACATACCAAATATATTTATACCTTAATATCATTTAAACCTTTATGAAACACAAATGATTCCAAGAGAAAAATATTAGGTTGTTTAATATATTCATTAAATCCAAACATCTAATAATTCTAGTATGGAATAAACCATCATATCACTAACCACAATAATGGTCACCAATACTATCCAATAAAAATCTATTTATTATAATCTCAATATAAAGTACATATTTTGGGTTATCTTTTCCAAGTCATGTGATTTCAAAAAGATGAACTTACAATAGAATCACTTCTCTTGATTACTGGTGCTATTGATCACATGATTCCAATTATTTAAAAAAGAAGTACTATAGTATAATACTTATATATATCATTATTACTATAACTATAATATCATTTATAAAATTATTTTACAAAATATTTCTTGAATCCAAAAAAAAATATACTTTAATTACTCTAATTTTATTTAAGTAATAGAATAAGCTTGACCTTTATTATTTTCTTCTTATTAGCTATATTTCCTTGATGCTTGGAACATCCATTTGAATAGTTCCCCACCTCCTTATACTTGAAGAATTAGATGAATTATTTTTTTCCATTACAATCACGAGCCTCATGGCCTTTCTCTCCATATTTAGATAAAACTCTTATTCATTCATGTAAGTACTAAGGTGTTTCCTTCCAAAATAATCACATGTGGGAAATTAATTCTTTACCTAAATATATTTATTCATAATTTACTCTTCCATATGATTATTCTCTTCCTTCCTTTAAAATTTATAAAACTTGAAGAATTATTTATCAGTATTAATAGTAGATGATTATATATCTTCATATGATGAGAATGTTTGGGAGAGAAGTGCCCTATGAAATATTGGTTTAAGACCGTTAAATAATTGGTTAATAATTCTATTTGGATTATTTATGTAATCCACAATATTCCTTTTTAACCTTGTAAAGTTAGCTTCATACTTATCAACATTTTCTTCTTCCTTCTATTGCAGACTCAAGAATTGTGTGTCCATATCTTCTAATTCTTCTCTTGGAAAATATTTTCCAAGAAAAGTTCTTTAAAATCAGCCCATTACATGCTCGAAAATTCCTCTTCCTCCGCAGTGTTTTGAATCAATGACCACTATTTATCCGCATCTCCTGAGAGACAATAAAATACCATGATAACCTTCTCCCTTTCATAAATTACCAAAGAAAAAAATATCTTCTCTAAATAATTTATCCATTTGTAATATATAAATAGATTTTTAGTCCCATTTAATGATGGAGGTTATTGTAACATGAAACAATCTAACATGGTTACATCATGTTATGGATCGAGCTGCTCCATGCGAGTAAGGTTATTGCTCATAACCTGAGTCATTTTTCCCAATACATTTATAATTTTTTCATCTCTAGATGTAGTTAAAGATCTAGTAACATTATATTTCATAGGAGGTAAATCCCTACATGGATTACATGCATTAGTATAGTTTCCATTCCTTTTACTAGGCACAATTCCTAAAAAATTAAATACATTAGATTAGATCACAAATTTATGAAACATAATGTATAATAAATAACTAGTGAAACACTTAACATAATATGAAAATTTAGGTATAAATAATATCTAAATCATAATCTTGGTTTCTTTGGTAATATTTCAAGATTCTATCACAGTTTTTTATTCTGTCATATTTGTTTTCCTAAACCTAGTTCCCAAGGTTTCTACTAAACATTCTCAAATAAAAACTATAAAGACCCTAAACCCAATAGCCCAGAGCTGGTGTCCTACTGTATTACATTTGTACTAAGTACAAATTATCACATCCCAAGGGATAGAATAGTTTATAATTTTTGAAAAAATAGACACAAACATAAGTATTACATTAAATCTTGAAAGGAAAAAGAAAAAAGTAACTCCATTGGAAACAAACCAATTCTACAAGAATATCCCATCATGTCAATAATAATATAAATCATGGAATCCTGGGGAAAATTAAAACATAATAATGGGGTGAGATAAAATACTTAGCAAGGGTAATAATATAGTGTAATCTATCATAAATAAGTATAAATAATAAGGCAAGATGAACAACTAAAAACTCATTCCATTAAAACATAACTTGAGAAAAATATGGGAGGAATAAAACCTGATTAGATAATTCCATATAAATAATCATAAGAGAATAAAACATAACAATGGATATTATACTAGTCAAATAATCACAAGTAATATTAATAACTAATCTCATAATGAGGGAATGAAAAATACGAGATGTCTAAAACATACCATCAAGTCCTCGACCAAGAGTTATACATAAATGGGTAAAGCCTTGGCCACTACTTGGTCTAATTTGTCTCATGGGACTTACCGATGCATTAAGAAGATATAGAGGGGCCCACCTATATTTTACTAAGTCCAATGAATTCTGAATATTAAAGGGGTGAAACATAATCAACATATACATTCATATTAAAACTATAATATGAAATAACTTTCCCCAAACAATTATCATAATCATGAACCATCCAGTCTAATATGATAAATGGTATCAGAAAAACACATACACAGTCAAACTAATCATAAAAGATTAATTAAAATATGTTATAAGGTATCATAAGAGATCAACCTCAATTAAGCACACATTAAAATAATTTAATAAAATTATTGATAAATTCTTGAGAGAAATACCACATTAAAATGTAATCAATTATTAAAAAAGATGAAAAATTATAAAAGAAAAAATTTTCTTTGAAAACAAACTTGTAAAATTTTTAAGTACTCCTAAATACATTAAGGAATCCTAAAAGTGATAATATCCCCTCATTACTTACAATTTTTAAAATACATTCCTTTTAAATTTTGAAAAATAAACAATTAAAAGAGTATTTTTAAGAGAAAGTGTGAGCGTTAACCCAATGAATTAGTTATGCATATCAGCTATAAATCAACATTAAACAAGTTTTAATAAAACATAAGATGATAAAAATTCATTTCACATATAATCATAACATTAAATAATCAATGGATTAAAAGTTTAACCCAAAGAATGGAAACTGGGTTAAGAATTTCCTTACCACTTTGTAAATAATTAAACTATATGCACCATAAAATTAATGATCATAAAATAAAAAATTGAATTAAATAAAGATAAATAGACTCATGAGATGATATATTAAAGGGAATTATGTAAATTACTAGTAATAAATAATATTTTAATAAGGAATATATCTCACATAAGTGAGAGCGAGGCGAGAAAACCCTTACCTTATGTTTGAAAGTGTTATATACTTGTAATTAATGTCCCAGATAATCAAATCAAATTAATTAATTAATTAATTAATAAACTATTCATTATATATTTTATTTATTATAACTTTATTAAGTTCATTTATAACTATTTTGATGAGTTATAATGTTTAATATCGTTGTTCCAGGAGAATTCATTTCATGGTTTATGGTTGGTTTCCTTGAGTATAAATATGAGAGTTCTTTTTAAATGAGAATAACTTCTATAAAAGTGAAATTATTTAGTATTGAAAAAATTACAATGTTTAAATAGCCTATTATATCATTTTTTATATGGTGTGAGGATGATTAATTATATAAAATGTTGATGAAAATGTCTTAATTTATTTTGATAGTTTTTACAACCATCTTGAACTTGTATAATTTTATTTATCATTATGTTTATATATTGATTAAAAAACATGATATAAGTTATAATATGTATACTAAAATATTATTTAACCATAATAATGGTTTTATGACCAGAATTGAAGGAGGTAATAGAAAATGAAAACTTTTTGTCCACGAAGGTGGTGAATTGAAACATCACGGATGATGTTTTCATTTTTAAAATAAAATGAGATGAGAAGAGAATTGATGATGGATATTCCATTAACATAATATAATTATAGTGTATATATTATACTAGATTTTTCAAACTAGTTTTTAAAGGGAACATGATGGGAGGATAAGAAATGAAAATAAATTAAATGAGAAAGAATGATGATTTTAGCTGTTGAATATCATCTCCTTGGGAACCTTCTTAAGAAACTTGGATTTGGTCTTTTGGTAAGACCAATAGATCATGTACATGAGATAGTGGCCTAGGAGGATAATTGGGTATAATTTTCCCAATCCTAAAGGCTTAAAAGGTGTGAGGAAAAGGGGTGGTGAGGGGTGGTATTTATAAGGGTGGAGGGGGTGTTTTTTTGATTAGTTTATTCATTTATTTATTATTTTGGCTCAAGACTATAAATTGAGTTCATTCCCATGGATAAATACAGTAACAAGATCATATGAGTTCAAAATAATGGGTGATTACCTCATCCATACATCATCTATGACTCAATAATTCATTTATTTACTTATAATGTTAAATTCTGTAAATTATCATGTTTCACTATTATTAAAAATCAACTATTTTAGAATAATCCAAAACATTCAAAATTACAATTTTTTGATGCGAATATTTCAAAAAATGAACTCCAGGTTATGAAAATAATTTTTTCAATTTGTGAAATTTAATTTTTAAATAAAATCACCATTTATTCGAAAAATATTGATTTTAATATTATAATCTATTTTACGACACTTTGAAAAATTAATTATTATCTCATAAAATTATCTTATAATAATAATGAAACAAAATATTAATTTATGAATCTTTTTGATGAAAATAAATTTTCTTTTAAATGATTGTATTATTTATAAAATTCTAAATATACATTTACATCTCAAAAAATACCAATATTTAATTTATCATGTTAAAACATTTATTTACTTATTCCCTGATATAAATATATCATATTTTCATTTATGAGATACCTAAATTTGAGTTATTATTTCATATGTGAGGTTATTATTCTAATGGCCATATTACTATTCATAATGGTCACATTACTATTCCAACGATCATGTTAATATTTAACAGTATATCATGGTTTATTTAAGCTCATTGTGTAACGTAAGCTATCAAATAAATTGAATTTTTTTAACAATATACATAATATAAAATATTGGGGTGTTACATTCTCCCATCTATTAATAAATTTCATCCTTGTAATTTAAACTCATGATTAGTAATCATGGAGTTGTAATTTAAAATTACCCTTGTGGAAATCTCACATCATCAACAAGGTTAATAAAATTATTTTTTAATAGAGGGAAATGACAATGTGATGGTCACAAAAAACTAGGTTTCCCTATATGAGAATGTTAGTGGGATGTGAAAACATGAGCATGGAAAATAAATATAACAAGCTAATTTTTATGGAGAGTGATAAGAACATGTTCATTAGAATGTACACCAACATGGAACTATAAATTTGTGTCTGGTAAAAAATCTATTGATTTATTTTTAGTATAATTAAAAAAAATAAAATTTTGGTTCCAAAATCATTTTCCAAGAGTTGAGAGATTATTTTACTATATAGATAGGAAGTAGAGAAAATAAAATTACTTGATTTATTTCTTTTTTATAAGCCTAATACATCATTTGGTTGTCATTTGATCCATCTCCACTTCATTTATTAAACTAAAATATGGATATTGAAGATGAACTTTTATCTCTGAAGCACATTTATCAAATAATACATAAGTCATTTATTTGGCCTTTAAATATTTACCAAAATAAAAATGGTTAGAACATGTTATAGAATATTATTAATCATAATTTATCTAAATTTAAACTTAATCTATTCCATAAATAGTTACCTTAAGACTTATTCAAAATAAATTTTTCTAAATTAAAAGTTCAAAAATTTAGAAGGATGGTCACTAAATTTCCAAAATCAACTCAAGGTAAAATTCCTAAAAATAATGTAGCTCTTATTGTCACATAAAAAAGCTATAAATACCTTAATCTACTTTAAATATTTATGAAACATGCATGATTACAAGAGTAAAATCTCAAGTTGTTGAATATATTCCTTTAATCCAAACATTTAATAATTCCAGCATATCATAAACCATCAAATCAATAACTGCCTTCATGGTCACCAATACTATCCCATAAAAATATATTTATTGTTATCTCAATATCAAGAACTTATTTAGAGTTATCTTTCCCAAGTCACATGCTTTCAAAAAGACCAACTTACAATAGAATCACTTATCTTGATTACCGGTGCAATTCATCTCATGCTTCCAATTACTTAAAGAAGAAGCACTACAATACAATCCTTATAAATATCATGATTATAACTATAATATCATTTAAAAAACACTTTTATAACATAATTATTTAATCAAAAATCAAAATTACTTTATTTCTTCCACTTCAACTGTAGTAATAACTTAATCTTTCAGTTTATTCCTTTTCTTATGTTGAGCTATATTGATTTGATGATTGGGACATTCATTTGCATAGTTCCCCATATCCTTACAGTTGAATCATTTTATGAATTATTTGTTTCCTTTGAAATCATGATCATGGTGTCTTTTCTCTCTAAAGTTTTAGAAAAGTCCCATTCCCTTCAAGAAAGTACCAAGATGTTTTCTTCCACAATTATCACATGTTGGAAAATACTTCTTTCACTTATTCCATTTATCCACAATTTTCTCTACCATCATCTTCTTCCCTTTCTTACTTTAAAGTCATAAAACATGGATAATTATTTCTCTATCTTGATAGAACATGAAACTATATCCTTATATGATTAGAATGTTTAGGAGACTGGTTCCCTTCAAAGGATTGGTTTAAGACCATCAGAGATATAGTCAATCGTTCTCTTTGGATTACATATGTAGTCCACAATATGACTTTATAACCTTTTAAAGGTAGCTTTATACATAACAACATTTTCTTATTCCTTTTTTCTCAGACTCAAGAGTTGTGTCTCCATACCTAGTCATTGTTCTCTAGAAAAATATTCTTTAAAGAAAGGTTCCTAAAATCCTTTCATTCCATGATTGAAATTTGCTTTTACTCCTTAGTGTTTTGAATCATTGAACACCATTGGTTTGAATGTCATGAGAGATGATAAAATACCATGATTAACATATCCATTTCATTACTTCCCAAGGAGATAAATATCGTCTCTAAGGAACTTATCCATTATTCAACTATAAATGGATTTATAGTCCCATTGAATGATGCATGTTTTTATTTCATGAAGTGATCCAACATTATTACATTTCATTGTGTATTGAGATGCTCAATTCGAGTACGGTTACTAATCATAAACCGAGTCATTTGTCCCAGTATAATTATCAGGTTTTTAGTTCTATCTACAGTTCTAGCTCTAGAATCATTATGTTTTATTAGAGGAAAATACCTAAATGAATTATACAAATTGATATAATTTCTATTCCTTCCATTGAAAACCATTTCTAAACAATTTATACACTTTATTATATCATAAAATTATAAAAAATAATGTATAATCTAATACTAGAAAAACACTTAACATCAATTGAAAATTTAATTATAAATAATATATAAATCATAATGTTACTTTATTTAGGAATATTTAAAAATTATGTCATAGGGTTTCATTATCTAATCTATGTTTTCCTAAATCTAGTTCCCAAGGTTTTTACTAAACTTTATCTGATACCAATTGTAAAGACCCCAACCCCAATAGCCTATAGGTGATGCATTAATTTATTACATTGGTACTAAGTACAAGAGGTCATATCCCAAAGAACCAAATATTTAAGTAGTATTGGAAAACTATATATATACAAAAGTATTACATTACAACTTGAATTGGAAAAAATAGTCACTCCATCAGAAAGATCCCTTTTCTCCTAGATTATCCCTTCACGTCAATCATAATATTCATCGTGGCATCCTCAAGAAAAATAAAACATAAGAAAGGGGTGATCTCAGATTCTTAGTAAGGATAAACATATAATGGAGTCTATCATAAATAAATATAAATAATAAGTCTAGGTGGATAACTAAAAACAAATTCCATTGAAACATAATCTTGAGAATAATATGTCATGAATAAAATATGGTCATATAATTCCGTAAAAATAATTGCATGAGATTGAAACTTAACTATGGATATTATACTAGTCGAATAATCACATGAAATATTAAAATCTAATCTCATAAGGAGGGAATGCATAACATGGGACATCTAAAACATACCATCAAGGCCTTGGCTAAGAAGTATACATCAATGGGGAAGGTCTTGGATAATAACCATTCTAGTTTGTCTCATGAGACCTATCAATACACCAAGAGGATATAGTAGTCCCCGACCGTCACTTACTATGTTCAATGTATTCCTAATATGAAATTGGTGAAACTTAATCAATCTATATATTCATATTGAAACTAACACATGAAATTACTTTCCCCAATAAAAAACATAATTATAAACCATATAGTGTAATATAATGAATGGTATCGAAATAAAACATCCATAAATAAAATGATCATAAAAAATTCAATAAACTATTGTGTATGGTAACATAATAGACCAACCTTAATTAAGTATAAATTAAAATACTCTAATAAAATCATTGATAAATTCTTTATATAAATACAAAATTACTTTGAAATCATTTATTTTAAAAGATTAAAAATTATAAAAGAATTTTTTTGTTTGAAAATAAAATTTTAAAATTGTAAAGGATTCGTTAATACATTAAGACATTATGAAATTAGAAAATTCCACTAATTCCATATAAGTTTTAAAAAAAAATTCCATTTAAATTTTGAAAAAGAAACATTTAAAAGATTATTTTTAAAAGAAAGTTTAAGATTTAACCAATTGAAAAAATTATGTTTATCAGCTATAAATACACATAAAAAAGTTTCAATAAAATATATGTTAATAAAAATTCTTTTAAAAAATAATCATATAATGAAATAATCAATGGAGTAGATGTTTAATCCAAAGAATAGAAATTGGGTTAATTAACTTACCAATTTTTAAAAAATTAAACTGTTTTACCTATAAAATTAATGATCATAAAATGAAATATTGAATTACATGAAGATAAATAGTTTGATGATATTATATATTAAAGTTAACTATGTACCACACACATAATAAATATGGGTTAAATAAGAAATATCTCATATAATTAAAATTGAGATGAGAAAACCCATACCTAATGTTCGAAAGTGTTATGAAAATATAATTAATGTACTGGATAATAAAATTAATTTCATTAATTACTTAATTAAAAACCTTTAAACATATATTTTATTTATTATAACTTTTTTAAGTTTATTTATGGCCATTTTGACGAGCTATGATGTTTAATTTCTTTTATTCAGAAGTGTTCATTTCAAAGTTTTGTGGTCAGTTTCCTTGAGTATAAATATAAGAGTTCTTGTAAAATGGGAACAAATTCTCCGAACATGAAATTATTTAGTATTAATAAACTTAAAAAAGTTTAAATGGTCTTATATATCTTTTGGGTATATGGTATGAGGATAATTCATTAGATAAAAGTTTGATGAAAATGTCTTAATTTATTTTGACAGTTTTTACGGCCATCACAAACTTATGTATTTTTATTTAATATTATGAATCTATATATTTATTAAATAACATGATATAAATTAAAATATGTATATTATGATTCTATTTATCCATAATAACGGTTATATGATCATCCTCGAATGTGCTAATGGAAAATGAAAACTCATCATTCACGAAGGCCATCGACACATCATGAATGATGTTTTCATTTTTAAAATAAAAAGAGAGAAGAATAGACTTAATGATGGATATTACATTAACATAATAAAATTAAAATATCTATATGATATAGGATTTTTGGAAAGGTAAGATAAGGGGATGATAATAATGAAAATAAATTAAAAGAGAAAGAAGAAGGAATTTACCTCTTGAATATCATCTCCTTGAGAACCTTCTTATGACATATGGATTTGGTTTTTGGTATGACCAATAGGTCTCAGACGCGGGGAAGATGATTGGTAAGGTAAATGGGTAGAATTTATACAATAATAAAGGCTTTTAAGGTGTGAGTATAAGGGGTGTTCAGGAGTGGTATTTATATGGGAGGAGAGGAGTGCTTTTTAATTATTTTATTCATTTATTTATTTTTTGGGTTTAAGAATATCAATAGTGTTGATTTCCATGACTAAATAAAATAAATAAAGAATTTTATTTTTAAATAATGGATGATTACCTCATCCATACATCATCCATGACTCAAAAATTCATTTATTTACTTATAATATTAAATACTGTAAATTACCATATTTAATTATTGACAAAAAAACAACTATTTTAGAAAAATACAAAAAATTTATTCTAATAATTTTCTTATATGTAGATTTAAAAAAAGGACTCCATTTTTTGAAAATAATTTTCTAAATATGAGAGATTTAGTTTTTTAGTAAAATCATTATTAATTGAAAAAATATCGATTTTAATATTTTAACAGATTTTATGACACTTTGAAAAATTAATTATTATCTCAATAAATTATCTTATAATTACAATGAAACAAAATATTAATTTATGATAATATTTTTTTGAAATCATTATATTAATTATAATATTGAAAATAAACATTTATGTTTCACAAAAATACCAATAGTTAATTTATCATTTTAAAACACTAATTCACTTATTCCGCGATATAAATATATCATATTTTCATTTATGAGATACCTAAATTTTATTTATACTTTCATAGGTGAGGTTATTATTCTAATGGATATATTACTATTTCTAATGGGCACATTACTATTCCAATGGTCATGTTGATATTTACTAGTATATCACAGTTCATTTAAACTCAGTGTGTTGTGTAAACTGTTGAATAAATTTAATTTTTTTATGAAGATACATAGCATAAAGTATTTGGGTGTCACACTTTTACTATTTAACCACTTTTATATTTTTCTTTGAGAATCAGAATTAGACCCTCGAATCGTCCTTTCATTACTGTTTTCCATATAGGATGTGATAGCACCCTTTATTTTAACATTAGTGATACAAAATGAGGTGGTGTGATCAGATCAATCCTTCCATCATGTTTGTCTAATCTTGGGACTTGATAGTCATCTTTGAATAGACATCACAGCTAGAGACCCCCTAAAAGCCTAAATAGGTTAGGGAGTGGGTACCTAATTTATTTTATAGGTAGGATTGGAAACCCTCTCACACACACCCTAGTGTGTGGGTTATCTATATATTGATTATAAATCCCACATTTTCAAGAATATACAGGGTGTAACGCATCCGCTCTCTTGGGATTAGCACCCTCTCATCCATTTCATTCCATTAGTGAGGCATGGGTCACCCATATCTAATGATCTTTACATTGGGCTACTAGAACATGAAGAATTGGATGGACTCATTATCCTTAAATGGTTGTGAAAATCAATTGCTTCCTCTCTCTCTCAATCTCTATTCAGTTTCTATAATGAGAATATATATTGTTGTTTTTCCTTCCCCATCTATCGTATGGATTGATTAACCTTTTATTTCAACTAATTTCTTTTTTTGGGGAATCCTACAGGGTATTTATATACTCACCCTATACTAGATTTACCAGTATGTGTTTTATCTCATGTATATGACAGGTAGTTATAAAATTACTTTGGTGGTCCTGATGTTGGTGGAGATTAGTAGTACATAGTGATAGTGATCATAAGTGGTGATCGATATCAATATTTTTTAGTAGGACCTTCAATGTCATCAATTTCTATGTTGGAAAACCCTTTATTTTTGGTTGGAAATGTATCTTTCCCCTTACATACTTTGGTTATCTTAATGTTGCTACATATTTGGGGATTGTAGAGGTTATTACATGCATTTATTTATATTGGGGTTTGTAGAGTTCAATTTACCATGCTCTCCTATGATGTACTTAAAAGTGGTAATTCATATAATTTATTTAGGCCAAGGACTTCCATATGTGTGATATGCCTACTCGAAACTAGTCACCAACCCCAATACTATCAGAGGTAGGCTTGGGGTGTCACTCATGGCTTGTAGCTAGTCCAGATAGGACCCTAGTGGGTTGGGTCCTGATAGATATTTCAAGATTATATTTGTTCTATAAAATTATTGTGCTTGATATATTTTGGAATCAACTAAGTAACCTGGTTGAACCCAAAATCGATCATTTTCTCCCCCTTGAATCTAATGACTATAAGTATTGTCATTTTTACTCAATAATTATTCCCCCTTACTTTAATATTTAGTTCTTCCAATATTATCTTGTGTAATGACCACCTATTAATTCCATGATCCAATTACATGCACAAATTAAACCTTTAGTAGTATGAACCTACATGAGAAATCTTTATAGAAAGAAAGTATAAATCACCCCTTAGGCCTAATGTTGAGGAGGTATAGTCCAAAGGAAGGGTTAATCTAACCTTAAGGATTTAATTTTATAAATATAGCCTCGTAATTGATGGGGGTGCAGATATGATCTAGGGGGAGGGATTCTTGTATTTCATCAAATTCATCTCACACCTTAACCCTTTTCTCGAACCTAGTGTTTTGAAATTCAGCCTAGGGGAAGGGAATATTATATGCTTATTTCTTGTAATGTTTTATTATTCCATATTTGTTATGATTTTTTTTTCAATTTAATTTTATTATTTTTAAACTTCATTAAATTGTTATATATATATATATATATGGTTTCTATGAAAGTTGATTTGAAGGAGGATTGAAATAGTTTATGAACCGGGCCATGGAAAGATGATCAGGTTGGTTGGGCCCTCTTCTTTTCTATAATATATGATTACAAAAATTTTCTATTAAATTTTGTTACATTTAAATGATAATCTGAGCTAAAATATAAGTAAAATATCGAGAAGTGATAGAGCATATAAATCATGAATTTAATTATTGAAATTATAAGTATAATGGAATTAAACCATGAATAGAGGGAATGCTAGAATAGATGATAATATAATCAAAGAGTACCTTCAAAATGAAATAATTAATAATATGTAACCTAAAATTAATATTAAATTATTTTAATTAAAGTACTTAGAACTTTTGATTTTTGAGTGTTTAATGGATTTATTTTTACCTGTATATTTTTTAAACATGGTCTTGTGGAGACGTTATAGGCTAGTTTTAGATTAGAGGGTTATCCTTTATTTCAAATCACTATAGGTCTATTAGGGATTGTTATAATTTTAAATTATGACTGAGAGTGGTGATACAAGTCTCCTGTAGTGTTGTTACAGACTTATGAACCTATCCCTTATTATTTAATATTACCATACACCTTGATATGTAAAGTGATGATTTAAAAGACCCTTATGAAGCATGTGTTGGTGATTTATTCCAAGATCATGTTGTTAGTTTATGATGGTTAAGTATGTTTTTGGTGACACACAGGATGATTGAGATTCTAGTTTTAAATAAAGATCAGTTGGGGTTGTTTCTAGGTTAGTTATGAAAGATAAAGTCATTTAATATACTATTATGAGAGAGTTGGTGCTGAAATGGAAATGTTTAAAGGTTGTAATTTTATAGGGATACTACGAATTTTTAGTTTGGCCTTGGGATATTGTGAGGACACCATTTTATTTTCTTTAGTTATGAATTTAGTGAGGGGTATATTTATTTGCTACCAAGAAATAATTTGGTTCTTAAATTGATCTAGTAATTATAATATCTTGTCTTTTATAACTTATTATAAATAAATGGGTTAGTAACAAAAATGTGTTTTGGAAAATGGATATGTATACTGTTTTGGTTAAATTCTACCGATTAAATGAATGATTTGATTCCATAACATTGTTGTAAATATAAATTAATAAACTGATGAGGATAAGTATCTGTGAAATCTTATTCATATGGCATTTAATTGTGAATTTAAGTTGTGTTAAAATATTTTATATAATTATATGAATACTAATGATGTAATAAATGATATGTAGAAATAATTGAAAATTGATAATGATGTGATTAAATGAAGTATTAAATGGAATATTCTTTATTATTAATGGTATGGACTTATTGTGATTCTTATTGATATAAATATTATTCATTTTACTTTTCAAACATTTTTCCCATATATTTAATAGTTATTAGTAAGTGATTGTACTGTATGATATTTTATATGATGCACCATTGGGATCATGCGACTTGTTATTCTCTAATGATGGATGATGATGTTATATAAGCTAGTTCTACATGGTAAGATATTGTGGTGATGATGATGTGGTTATGTGGTGGTTACATTAGGTTCAATATATTAGGTTTAGGTGATGTAAAGTTGGTTGAACCTTATTTTTTTGTTATTACTTGCTTCATGGTAATTGAGTGAGGGGTTATCCTACCAATTTTCTACCATTTTAGTTGGATGGACATCAAGTTGACATGTAATGTATGTGAAATGATATATCTAACTCTCTATTTTCTTAATATATATTGTGTTGCTATTTGCCTTGACATTCAATGACTATGTTATGGAAGCAACATGATGTTATCATGAAAGGTGGATTAAATTATAGTAATTTGAGATTCTAAATGTCTCTCTTGATTATGATAGCTATGTTGTTAATAATTGTGTATAATATGGGGAATCATTATTATTAAGTGGTAACATGTGATAATAATAGAATTTGTGATCATGATTATTTATGGATATTGTTGATTAGCCTTATTCATGTTACTATTTTTTTCTCACTTGGTGTTCTTACACATATTTGTCCAATTACATTGATTTCACATGGTATTTGTTTCTTCGACATATGATCCTAATGAGTACTCTCAATTGGACACCCATCTATATTGTTTCATGAGTTTTTTAGGATATTTAAAGGCATGACATGAGCGTTGTTGTCTAGGAAGCTAAGGTGACAAATAAGGGTTACTGGGGATCTTAGGATATCAGTCTTGGTTTTTTATTTAATTGTTTTGTTATTTATTTAATATATTCATATCAAGTATTAAAATTCTTAACCATTATATTTATCAATAATGGAGTTTATTGGTGGATATTAAATCTATTATTAGTTTATTTTAAGGGTAATTCCTCCAATATTCATAATAGAAACTCTAAATGTTATTCATCAACCTAAGGATTATTAGTAGTGAGCTTCTAGGGTAATCCACATCTTCACCACTAGCTCAGGTTGTGTACTAGTGAATGGGGGTGGGTTTGTGACAAAAATATAATCAATATTTGTATATATGACTACAACTAGATTCTATGAGATTATCTCACACATTTCCTTATACTAAATGAAATATTAGATCAAAAGTATCTCAAATATGACTACTTTTTGCCCCCTTTATAACCAGCGTTCATTTATCTCTGAGTATTGGATATGTATCCCTTATACATTTACAAGTATTGTTGATTAGTGAGAACTAATTATCTTATAGTTATACTAGATTCAAATGATATTTTCCTACAATAATGTATGTGTTAGTAAAATTATATCTAGTCCAAAACATGAAATATGTGATATATCCATCTCTGAAGTGTATGGGGTTCTACAAAACATTTTAATCACCTCCTTTTTCTTATACATGTTTCCTTGGAGAGATTTATTCTAAGTGATATTGGAAAAAATTATCTCTTGAATTGTTCTAACATGTATATTTAAATACTTTATTAGTATATATAAATGGACTTGGTCCAGGTAATTCATTGGGTATAACTTAGTATATTTTCTTTTCTATAACTTAGGTTACTATATTAAGTCAATATTTGAAGAGTTCTTTTCAATATAGTCTTAGCTGACTGTAAGGAAAATAAATAGATTGTATTGGTTATATGATAAAACACTATTTTTTTGAATATTTTATTGATAATAAAGGATATAATTTCCTCAAATTGTGCTAAATATATTCATTTATGAAATATTTGGGATTAGATCATTCATTTGAAAATTTGATGAAAATTCCAGTTTTACCCTTTTAAAATGTAATGTAGTATTTTGAAGACAAATATTTTAATATTTATTATTTGAACATAATATTTTGTAATAGTGTTACTAACTTAATTTTATACAACTTATATTCAAGACACTAGAGCTAAAGAGTGAATTTGTATATAGTAAATGGGCCATTAAGTCAATGGTGGGCTGGACTCGGCCGAATGGACATGGGTTCTGTATTTGGGCCATAACTTATTCATCATTATTTGGATCAAGACCATATGTTGAGAAGATCTAAATGAATCATTTTATCATGGATCATACTTCTAGAAGGATAGATGATTCACGTGTTTTTCTGGTAAAATGGGCGGTGCACGTTGGCATAAAATATTTGGCCGAGATTCCCCATTCATACTTGAAACCACTTTGAACCTAGCCTCCCCACCACTCTATAAATTTGTGTTTTTCTCATTTGGTTGGGTTGGGACGTGCATTGGGAAGTTAAAGTCAGAATATAAGAGGTGTCACTCCAATTATACAACCATTTTAAGAGGAGGATCTTTTGAATCAAGGATCCCCTCATCAAGCCTTCCTCTTCTTCTTCATCTACATCATGTTGTAATGCTTTTCTTCTTTCAATAAACTCTTAGTTTTTCTTACATTTGTTCTGTTATTTTCAATTTTCTTCTTATCTTAATCTTCCTAATTGGGTTGGAATCAATATTGGAGACAAGATTGGGTTCTACCCTTTCCATTCGTTTCACATACAAAACGTGTCCACGATGACCACACCACCCATGGAAGAGTAGTTTTTTTAGTGATTGATCTATCTTCTACCCTCTTAATTTAATTATTTTGAATCATTGAGCTACTGTAATTCAATTAATATGATCCATTAATTGTATTTTTTAAAATTATAAGAAACTAAGAAAGAAATTGAATAATTAACACAAAAACACGCGAAGTCGAGGTTTTGTGTAAATTGTGAGAGCGTGATCTTAATCGTTAATACAAGACCACTCTGGATAAATTTTTAGAGTTAAAATATAACCCCTAAACATAATTAATCCTCATTTCCAGAAAATATATGTGCTCTAATTAACCACTGAGCATAAGATAGCCTTATAACAACAATCAAAGTAGGGTGCTGCGATTGCGTGTTCCGAAGCTTGCCTAGGGTTTATGTAATTTTATTTTTGTGGTAAAGTTAACTCTCGTAGGGTTTGAGGGTTAACAAATTAGGGGATAATAATTAAATGGATATTGATTTAAATGATAATGATTAATAAGTAAATGAAGTGGTAGAGTGAGATCAATTACACCTTTTAAAATATTTTCTAAAAAAACATCTTCTCGTTGTTCTTTGTTAATCAACTTACATTTAAAAATTAAAAACAAAAAAAATCTTCTTCCAGAAAACTTCTTCTAGATTTATAAAATATAAATATCCCCCATCCTTTCAAGTATCGTTTTCATTTCATTTTATTTTATTTTTATAATACCTCTAAAAATTTGTTTTAATTCACTTCCTTCTTTGAGAGACGACCTTGGTCAGCCACTCTGCTGCACCTAAGTACCCCAAAATCACACTAATCATTTGAGGGCACCCACGACAGTGCTCTTTCAAAATAGTGCCATTTCTGGGGAGGCAAGTAATTTATTCAACCATTTATAGGTATTTATTTTATTATTTTATTCACCTATCTCTTTCATATTTCCCCTTTCTCAAGTTTTCATTTTTTTCATCCTCTTCTTTTATTTTTGGACCTTAAACTCGAACTTCTCATTTATCTTATGGTCAACTTATCCTATTTTAATTTTTTTATTTCTGACATGAACTAATCCTGAGGATCTCTTAGATCATGACCCTAAGATTGAACGTAGCCTTCGAGCTCAAATCAGACAATCTCAGTCTATGGGTAGTTTCAATATTGAACCAGTTGGGGAATTCCTCTATTCTGTAAACATTGAAATTGGAAGCAGTTAAAATTCAAAAATAAAAGGAGAACCAATGTATATAAATAACAACAATGAGCTAAATATAACCATTTGATAATTTCCTGTACCTGATATTAATTACCAACCAAATTGTATTGCATACCCAAATCTTGAATCAGACTTTGAACTAAAATCTGGGTTAATTCACTTCCAAAGATTCATGGCCTCTCGAGTGAGGATCCCAATAAACATTTGAAAGAATTTAATGTGGTTTTCTCAACCCTAAAACCTATAAATCTATCTAAAGATCAAATAAAAGTAAGAGCATTCCCATTTTCACTTGATGAAGCTATAAAGGATTGAATGTACTATTTACAACTTGAAGATGTAACATGTTGGAACGATTTGAAATGTCTTTTTTGCAGATATTTTTTACAGCGTCTAGGACTACTTCCATTCATAAGGAGATCTCAGGGATCAAACAAGAACAAGTGGAGTCAATGTATGAGTACTGGGAGCGATTCAAGCAGTTGTGTGCAAGTTGTCCACATCACCAAATCAGTGAGAAAACTCCTCATTTAGTACTTCTACGAAGGACTCACACCTATGGATAGGAGCATGGTGGATGCCGTAGTAGGAGGGGCATTAGTGGACAAGACACTAGTAGCTACATGTGAATTGATCGATAATATGGCCCAAAACTCCCAACAATTTGGTGACAGAGGTACACCACATGTTAGGGGAGTACATAAGGTAAGTACTTCTTCTCTTGAAAGTCATTTGATTGATACCAAGTTGGAAGAATTGGCCACTGTGGTGAGGAAGATTGCTTTGGCTCAAAAGACATCCCAACCCACTCCTTCAAGGCCTTGTGGAATTTTCACTAAGACAAGCCACCCAACTGACTGTTGTCCCCAACTATAAGAAATAGAAGATTGTGCAGTAGTATTCCCTGGGAGACCATATCAGCAACAACAACAACCACATCCCCAAAAGAAGTATGAATCCTTTGCACCAACATTCAACCAAGGGTGGAAGGATCAATCAGACATGAGGTACATCTCTGGGCAACAACAAAGGCCCCCTTTTCAACCAAACTTTCAGCAGCCTCCACGTTACCAACAAGGTTTCCAACAACCCCAAAGGAGATTATATGCTCAAACATAAAAAAATCACCAACAAGGGAATCTAAAACACAAGGTAGACTCTAACACTGATGATATTTTGAAACAAATTGTTCTTAATAAAAATAATGAGATGAAGAGTCAAGGTTCAGAGTTGAGGGAGTTGAAGACTCAAATGAGCCAGATTGCCACTGCCCTCCATGAAATGGTAAGTAAGAATTCTAGAAATCTTCCTTCCCAACCTACTCCCAATCCAAATGGGAATGTCAGTGCCATTACATTGATAAGCGGGAAGAAAACAACTGACGCTTCTCCACCTATCATTCCACCAGGATTCACCTCAAATCCGGAGAAGTCCCATTCCATACCAACTGATGAGCAACCCAAGGAGAAAGATAAAGGTACGAAAAATATTGATCATGTCCCTCCTAAACCTATTCCATTTCCAAATAGGGTTGTTCAAACCAAGAATACGGCTAAAGAGGTGATGAAAAAAGAGGTTTTGGACATATTCAAGCCTGTTGAGATCAATATCCCTATACTTGAAGCTATCAAACAAATCCCAAGGTATGCCAAATTATTAAAAGAACTCTGCACCAATCGAAGAGGGCTCAAGGGAAATATGAGGATCAACCTTGGAAGGAATGTCTCAGCACTCATTACACCAACTCTAGCAATGCCAACAAAGTGCAAGGATCCTGGGACATTCACCATCCCATGTACCATAGGGGAGTTGCACTTCTCCGATTCTCTTTGTGATTTAGGAGATTCAATAAATGTGATGCCTCACTCTGTATTCTCTTCTTTACAAGTTGGTGAGTTGAAGCCGATGAGAGTAGTGGTGCAATTGGAGAATAGAGATACGACATATCCAGAGGGAGTCCTTGAGGATGTACTTGTCTGGGTAAGAGATATGATCTTTCCAGCAGACTTCTATGTGCTCAAAATGGAGGATGATCAGGTAAGTTTTCGTGCTCCCATTATTTTAGGTATAACCTTCCTCAAAACTGCAAAAACTATCATAAATGTTCATGAGGGTACACTTTCCATGGAGTTTGGAGATGAAGTTGTAATTTTTAATGTTATGGAATCCATGAAGTACCCCTATGAGGACCATTCTTCTTTTGTTATCACCCATTTTGAACCACCAAGTAAAAAATACATGAATTTTGATTGTCCTATGCTTAGGGAGATTATGAGTATTGGTTCCAATTTGATGTCTAAGAGTACTTACACACCTGTTTTTGATGGACAAACATCTATTGGATTTGATTTTTACGTGGATTCAAATTCTGATCATATAAACTCTAATTATGACATGGCTATTGAGTATATTGATGGATTTGATGAATTATTTTTTAATTTTGATGATTTTTATTCTGATACCAATGTTCATTGTGCAGATATGTCTGTTGCATCAATTTCTTCATCCATACATCACCCCCTACATTCGAACTCAAGACATTTCCCCTAAATCTTAAATATGCATACTTACTGAGTGGTGATAGATTACCTGTTATCATTGCTAACAATATCTCTTTTCAACGTGAAGAAAAACTTTTGAATCTTTTGAGAGATAACATTAGGGGATTTTTTTGGATATTGGAAGACATATCAGGTATTAGCACCTCCATTTTCATGCATAGGATTCTCTTGGAGTATGGGGATAAACTTATTAGGCAACCATAAAGGAGACTTAATCCAACACATTTGGAAGTTGTTAAGAAAGAAGTTGAAAAATTACTTAAGGTGGGCATCATTTACCCTATTTCTGACTCACAATGGGTTAGCCCTGTCCAGGTTGTACCAAATAAAAATGGTTTCACTGTTAAAAAAAATAAAAATGATGAGTTAGTTCCTGTGAGAGTACAAAGCAGTTGGCGACTGTGTATTGATTATAGGAAACTAAATCAATCCACTTGTAAGGACCATTTACCACTTCCATTCATTGACTAGATGCTTGAGAGACATGCAGGTAGGACACATTATTGCCTCTTGTATGATTTCTCTAGCTATTTTCAAGTTCCCGTTGTAGCAGAGGACCAGGAGAAGATGACATTCACCTGCCCATTCGGTTCCTTTGCTTACCAAAGGATGCCATTTGGACTTTGTAATGCCCCATGTAACTTCCAAAGATGCATGGTGAGTATTTTCACAGATTTCATTGAGACCTGCATGGAGGTATTTATGGATGATTTTACAGTTTATGGATCCTCATTATATGAATGTCTCTTTAGTTTGGGAGATGTGTTGCATCATTTTATTGAGAAAAATATGGTATTGAATTTTTAAAAATGTCATTTCATGGTCGAAAAGGGAATTGTATTAGGTCATATAGTCTCACAACATGGCATTGAAGTTGATAAATCTAAGGTAGACATTATTTCATCCCTGCCATATCCTACATGTGTTCGTGATGTTCGATCATTCCTTGGACATGCTGGATTTTATCGACGCTTCATCAGAGATTTTAGTTAGATCTCTCTACCCTTATCTCGATTGCTTCAAAAAGTCATTGTCTTCAATTTTGATGATTCATGCAGGGTATCATTTGATGAGATAAAGAAGTGTCTGACCACTCCACCGATCATACAACCCCTGCGGTGGGACCTTCCATTTGAGCTTATGTGTGATGCCTCCAACTTCGCGGTTGGAGATGTCTTATCTCCGAGGGTGGAGGGACATTCACATGTGATTTCGTATGCATTGAGGTTGTTGGATTCTTCCCAATCAGACTACACCACAACAAAAAAGGAGTTTCATGCTATTATATTTTCTTTAGATAAATTTCGTTCATATTTATTGGGATCTAAAGTGGGTTTTTTTTCTGACCATGCAGCTTTGAGGTACCTCCTAAAGAAGCCAGATTCAAAGCCATGAATTATCTGTTGGATGCTCCTTCTTCAAGAGTTTGACATAGAGATAAAGTACAAGAAGGGGTCTGAGAATTTGGTGGCAGAACACAAGAGTGGGCTAACTAACACACCAAAGGGTGACAGCTTGGACCAGGTACCACTTTGGGACACTTTCCCCGATGAACATCTCTATACCATCTCAGGTACGCATCCTTGGTATGTTGATTTAGTTAATTACATTGTTGCATCTTAAATCCCAGTAAATTTGAAGAAGTATGAATTCAAAAAATTAAAAAGTGAGTCTAGGTTTTATGTGTGGGATGATCCTTACCTCTGGCGCATGTGTAGTGACTAAGTCATTAGGAGGTGTGTTCTCGATCATGAGTTTGAGTCTGTTTTGCATTTATATCATACACTTTCTTGTGGTGGACAATTTGGACCCCAAAGTACTACTAGAAAAGTCTTATACTCTAGATTATATTGGCCTAGATTATTCCATGATTCCCATGTGTTTTTTAAGTCATGATATCATTGCCAACACACAAGAAACATTTTAAGGAGACACAAGATGCCCCAACAACCCATTTTATTCTGTGAGATTTTTAATGTTTGGGGAATTGATTTTATGGGTCATTTTCTTAGTTCCTTTGGTTTTTTGTACATTCTAGTTTCTATTGATTATGTGGGTAAATGGATGGAGGCTAAGGCCACTAGGACTGATGATTCTCATGTTGTTGTGGACTTTGTCAAAGTGCAGATTTTTTGCAGGTTTGGAGTACTAAAGGCCATCATCAGTGACCAAGGGACACACTTCTGCAATCGGAATTTGTATTTCCTCATTCAGATATATGGGGTGACACACAAAACATTAACACCATACCACCCACAAACAAATGGTTAGTATGAGGTTTCAAATAGGGAATTGAAACAAATTTTGGAGAAAACCATGCAGCCAAATAGGAAGGATTGGATCAAGTGCTTGGATGATGCGTTGTGGGCTTATAGGACAACATACAAGACCCCCATTGGTATATCCCCATTTAGGATTGTTTTTGTGAAAGCATGTCATCTCCCAGTGGAAGTCGAGCATCGGGAATATTGGGCTATAAAGAAATGCAACATGGATTTGGCACAAGCTGGAATTCAAAGGAAGTTGCAGATTCAAGAGCTTGAGGAGATTTGACTGTCATCATATAAGAACTCAAGGCTCTACAAGGAAAGAACAAAAGCAGTTCATGATAAAATGATCCAGAAAAGGGAGTTTCTTATTGGAGAGAAAGTCCTAATCTACAGTTCACGACTGAAGTTGATGCCTGGTAAGTTGCATTCCAGAAGGTTAGGTTCTTATGTTGTGTCTAATGTTTTTTCTTTATGGTGCAGTAGAGGTCACACAAGAGGAAACTGGAATGAGATTTACAGTCAATGGGAAATGTTTGAAGAAATACATTGAGGGACTTCCTACCGATGTAGTTTATTTCATCAAAATGCATGACCCCATCATCACTTGAGAATATCAGGTTGTTCCTAATCCTTTAACATTTATATTACTTGTCTTAAATAAAATTATGCATTTCATGTGAACATATAATCTCATGGGTTCACATTGAGGACAATGAAATATTTTATGTGTGGGGGAGGGAACCTTTTAGTTTAGTAATTTCAATTGTTTTCCTGTAAAAAACAAAAAAAATTTGTTTTTTTCAAATTTTGTGTGTTTATTTTTCAATTTTCTGTGTGTTTTTGAAACTTTTGAGCAGAAATTATTCTCATAACCATTTTTAAATCCATATCAATAAGTGAAACAATTTATCCCTTGAAACTAAGCATAAATGAATACTGAACTGACTTTGTTTCATGTTCAAATATTTAGTAATTTCATGAAAATTACACTGAATTTTGAATCTCATGCCACATCTCATTGTCTTTATATTTGAAACCACTTTCCTGTGAGGCTTATAAACCATTATTTTAATATTTGTTAAATTCACCTCACTTCTTGAGAGAACCAAACCATGATTGATTTAACTATAATTTGATTTATTCCTATCAAAACATGAGGTTTGAGGTACTTATGTTTAAATGATTGAGGCATTTGTTTGGTATTAAAGCCCCTATTTCAAAGAATACCTTATCATAATGTCCTAAAATGAACATTTAATCCTTTTAGCCTTTAGAATCCATGAAAATCATGTTAGGTTATCAACATTACAAGACAATTTTCCATATCCAACCAACTCTTGAAGTGAAATTGCATAATCTAGTTAAGCTTAAGTGTGGGGGAATCTGTCTTGTGTTGTGCTACCACATTTGTGATAATTCGTGTGAAAATTTTAATACTGAAGAGATGTGTTTTCTACAAAAGAAAAACATTATATTGAGAGCTATTCTTTTCTGGATCTTTCATGATAAAAGAAGCTATGCCTTTCTGGAGCTTCTAATAGAGGGGGGAAAGCTGTGCGTATCTAGAGCTTTTAAGAAAATCATGTTCGAGAAGATTGAAATTTTTACTGCTGAAATTTTGAATGGTGTGCACATTCCTTTATTTTTAATGATGATGAACATTAATCAATGATATGTAGATTGAATAGGAGACCATATTTAAGTGAAAATTAGATTAATGTAATTTTTCTTCAAAAAGAGTCAAGCCCTCCTCATTCAGTCACAAAAGTTTTCAAATCTAAATCCTACCAACCGAAATCCACAGAACAACCCTAAAAAGTCCTCATAATAAAAATATGTCCTTGACTCACATCTGGTAGTGAGGAAGGAATTTATCAAGCCTATGGTGACCCTTGTATGAGTTTGGATGAGAAAGACATTTCAAAAAAAATTGACATTTGTGTGATAATAGAAAATTCTAGTGAGGTAAGTGTTTTGTGTATGGGAGGATAAATAAAGTGGAAATATATTGAATGATATAAATGAAGAACTTGAAATAATAGTTTTTTATGAGGAATGATATCTTTTGTTTCTTGGTGTGGAATTGTTGAATCTCAAGGATATGTGTTTTAAAAATGGTTTTGATTTGATATTGATGTTTACTTGATATGAGGTTTTGTCCATGAGTTCATAAGGTAAGTGTGGTGGATTTGACAAAACACTATTTTGTTGAATATTTTATTGATAATAAATGATATAATTTCCTCACATTGTGCTAAATATATTCATTTATGAAATATTTGGGATTAGATCATTCATTTGAAAATTTGATGAAAATTCCAGTTTTACCCTTTTAAAATGTACTGTAGTATGTTAAAGATAAATATTTTAATATTTATTATTTGAAATTAATTTTTTTTTATAGTGTTCCTAACTTAATTTTATACAACTTTCATTCAGGACACTAGAGCTAAAGAGTGTATTTGGATGCAGTAAATGGTCCATTAATTCAATGGTGGGATTGACTCAGCAGAATGGACATGGGTTCTGTATTTGGGCCATAAATTCTTCATCCTTACTTGGATCAGGCCCAAATTTTGAGAGGAGCTACATGACTCATTTTAGCGAGGTTCGGCCTTATGAAAGAATAGATGATTCACGCTTTTTGGTGGTCAAATGGGCGGTGAAAGTTGGCATATAATATTTGGCTGAGACTCCCCATTCACACTTGAAACCACTTTGAACCTAGCCTCCCCACCACTCTATAAATTGGTGTTTTTCTCATTTGGTTGGGTTAGGAAGTGCATTGAAAAGTTTAAGGCAGAATAGAAGAGGTTTAAATCCAATTATCCAACCATTTTAAGAGGGGTAGCTATTGAATCATGGATCCCCTCATTAAGCCTTCCTCTTCTTCTTCCTCTTCTTAATGTTGTAATACATTTCTTCCTTAAATAAACTATTAGTTTGTCTTTCATTTATTCATTTATTATCAATTTTATTCTTCTATTAATCTTTTTAATTGGTTTGGAATCAACAGTGGAGACAATATTGGGTTCTACCCTTTCCATTCTTTGCTCATGAAAAATGTCTCCACGATGACCACACCACGAATGGAAGAGTAGTTTTTTTAGTGATGGATCTATCTTCTACCCTCTTCATTTAATTATTTTGAATCATTGAGATAATATAATTTAATTAATATTATTCATGAATTGTGTTTTTTTTAATTATTATAACTAAGAAAGAAATTGAATAATTAACACAAAAACACGTGCGGTCGAGGTTTTGTGTAAATTGTGAGAGCGCGATCTTAATCGGTAATACAAGACCACACAAGATAAATTTGTAGAGTTAAAATATAATCCCTAAACAAAATTCATCCTCATTTACAGAATGGATATGTTCTCTAATTAACCACTGACCATACACTAGCCTTAGAACAACAATCAAAGCATGGTGCTGCGATTGCGTGTTCCGAAGATTGCCCAGGGTTTAAGTAATTTCATCTTTGTGGTAAAGTTAACTCTCGTAGGGTTCTAGGGTTAACAAATTAGGGAATCATAATTAAGTTGATATTTATTTAAATGAAAATTATTAATAACTAAATTAAGAGGTAGAGTTAGATCAATTACACATTTTAAAATATTTTCTAAAAAAAATCTTCTCGTTGTGCTTTGTTAATCAGCTTATACTTCAAAATAAAAAATAAAAAAAATACAATCTCCTTCTAGAAAATTTTTTCAAGATTTATAAACTATAACCATCCCCCATAATTTCAAGTAGTGTTTTCATTTTCTTTTATTTTATTTTTATAATACCTCTAAAAAGTTGTTTTAATTCACTTCCTCCTTTGAGAGACGACCTTGGTCAGCCACTTTGCTGCACCTAAGTACCCCAAAATCACACTAATCATTTGAGGGTGCCCAAAATAGCGCTCTTTCATTATTAACATATTTCACATAGACAATTATTTTTCTCCCACTAACCCCTTATAAATAATGGGAAACCATTTGTTCTATAAGAATGTTCCTTGATCATGATTCTTAATATATTCTAAAAATGGATTTCAATAACTTGAATTTCTTATTGGAATTCTATAGCATCAGTAACCCTTTATAGTTACTCAATTTAAACATAATCCCCATGGTTCTTTCAAGGTAGGTGGAATTGATATCAAATGATCAATATTTTCATGATTTACTCCCTCCAAAGGCACCCTTCCTATGACAACAATCAAGGAAGAGAGATATTGACCCCTACCCCCTAAAGCCCACATCCAATAGTCCCAAGATTAGTGATTAGCACCAAGGGTATCAAAATAAAAAATATGATAGTCATTACCTAAAATAAAATTTATATATAATCATAATATATGATTTAAACTACCAAAAAAATCCATCATGTAAAAACAAATAAACAAATCCTTCCCATATATGTGATGTTTTAAAATATTCAGTGCTAGTCACAAACCTAAGACCTATTGGATATGGAATCCTAGGTTCATTGTATTTATTACTTTATTTTTGAACTAGGAAGAGTAAAGTTGTAAGAAGAGGCCCATTAAAGAGTGGTAATAGATTAATATAATCATAGGTATCTCGAAACCATTTCACCATTGATTTATTTGTCAAATATCCCAACATCAAATTTATTCTTCTCTCATTCCTTCTTACCTGACGTGGGTCAGTTCATAACCTAATCTAGATATAATGCCTCAACATTTCATTAGTGTACATTTCTTATGGTACACAATATACATGTTTAGGGGGATAGGGGGAGATATATATATGTTTGAAACACTAGGAACATCCATTGAAAATTGAAGCACATCGACCAGAATATCACACTAGATGTTGAAATGACCCTTTTAAAACCCAAGGGATGATTTTAAAACCATCCATGTTGAAGAAATTATATGATGTAAAAGGAATGAGGGATTACAAATTTATAGGGCCTATGCAGGTCTCATTTATTTTTCGTGCATTAAACAGGGCTAATAAATCACTATTTTTTACTAAATATCAAAATATTAGGCAAAAATATAAAATTCCCATTTTATTCAATATATTTTTTAAATTTAATTTCATTAATTATATTTATTAAATTGTAATTTTTAAAATATTTTTATATTTAAAAACACAATACATAGTACAACCATTTATTCTCAACAATTCCCAAATTAGTCAATTCATTTTATTTATTAGATATTTTTTATACACTAAAACTAATTAGGTTTTTCCATTTGTGAAAATCACACACTTTTTTACATTAATTTAAATCGTGTGACATTTTTACAAAATAATTCAATCCCAAAATGTATAAAAAAATATATTTAAAACAATAATTTGTGAAAAATATCCTTTTAAAATGAAATCCCATTTAAATCAATTACTTCACTTTATTTTATAACATTTACTATTTTTTCAAAATATTTTACTTTTATCATTTAAATTATTTCAAAAAGTTTTAAACAAAAAAGTTTCACAAATTTTTCTCCACTTTACCCTAAAAAGTAATATATTTAATAAATTCCATTAATATCAATATATTTCTGAAAATAAAATCCCACATTACCCTATAATTATTTCACCAATTACATCCTTGTTTTAATTTATTATTCCACACATTTTTTCATTTATTTAATTTTAAATTTCTTTTCTTTTTCATCAATTATTAGACAATATTTCTCTCTTATTTTGTTACATTTTCCATAAATTTCAAATCTATGAATTAATATATATTTTTTATTAGTTAGTTATTATTATTATTAAAAAAAATTCTTGAATTTTTTTAAACCCCACAAACCTTTTTCTTAAGTATTATACCTTTCTCATTGTTCCCTCAAAAAACGTGTTACAATAATATATATATATATATATATATAATAATTCATACATATGTATTTAATTTTTTAATATATTATAAATATGATCAAAATAATATGCACAAACACAAATATCGATATATATTACTTTTATTCATAAAAACATTACATAATGTTTTATAACATCATAACATATAGAAATGTATCATATTTTATAGGCATAAAATAATTTACTTGAAAAAAACTCTATATGTATGTAAATTTAATTGATATGTAAAATAATATATATAATTATATATTTTGCAACATACTTTCAATGTATAAGATACTTTTCAATACATTCAACACATAAGAAAATATAATTTATACATAGTCTGAATATAAGATACATAATAACATTTCATTACATAAAATATTTAAAATCAGTGTGTAACATTTTTAACGCAATAAGTGATTTTAATGATGTAATATATATAAGTGTTTATATAATACACACAATAAAATTTCTATGTGTACAACATTTAAAATCAATGTGTGATATTTTTAAACCAACAAGTATTTATAATGATATAATATTTTTAATATATTTATATTATTTTAAAACTATGCATAAGATTTATTATCATTCATAATATATCACACTTGGATAAAATTCCTAAAATAATATTTAAACTAAAAAAATCATAGAATTAACTAAAATCAACTTTAACCCTCTGAAATTAGTAAAGGTAATAGAAAAAATAACAAGACTCGCTCGACATCTGAGAAATGATATGGGAATGTTCATGAAAATTCAGACCCTTACATTATATAAATTTCAAAAATTTATCATCACCGAGAATTAAAACCAATCCAAAAAAGGAAGGGAAAGAGTTCTGAGCAACTGCCTCATGATATACATCTCAAAAAGGTTCAATGTACTATCAAGATACATGGAATCACCAAATTTCAATGAATAAAGGATTTTTACATGGAGTTTATCAATTTTAATATTAAATACACAGAAATAAAAAAATCCATTAAGAATATCATCAGTCAATTTTAGTTTAATCCAATTATGAAATATATGCAAAAAATTGATTAAAAGGTGATTGATTGACATACATTTTTGTATTTTACTGTATGAAATATTGGTTTATTTTTATGATGTGGTGTTGATTGGTGGTTTCTATCTTATATATTGTTCATAAATTCATACATTAATGGTTATTTCTATCACTGTGTGTTTTATACCATTATTTATAGTCACTAACTCATGGCTTATTGAATGTGGGATTCAGGCGTATGCCCCCTTCATTTCCAACCCATGAAGGGTGCCAGTGGTGGTGGGGGGGGGGGCATGAAAAATATAATGATTATAGAAATATTATAAGCTTTGAATAATTTTAATGGGTTTAAAAATTATTATTTGGTATAACCAATTATGATTTATTTGGTACCAAGATTGTATCACACATGTATAGTTTCTCTTGAATACCCCCAAGGACATTACATAAATTTGTGAAACAACCAAAATTTAGACTTGATTTTGGTATATGGAATACATTATTCTAAACTAATATTCACCATTAATATGAGATTCTTTCCATTTATTACTTCCTTGTAGGATGAATATTCATTATTATTAATGGATAAAATATCACCTTACTCAGTGATCATAAAACCCTCTCTCTTGATTTTATACTTTCATATGCAATATTTTACACTAAAAAATTCATTTTACATGAGATCTTGAAGAATTGTTTCCTATTATAACTACTTTTGAATAATGTTCCTTGATATTTAACCATATTAATATTTCTCTGACTATCAAAATTAGAGATGCACACCCTATTATAAAAATATTCTTTTAGTTTACTATAACCTTTATATCTTAGTGATTGATGAAATATCCTTAGAAACTTTAAGATAAATAATTGTGATTCACTTTTTTCTTTACATGATTCAATTTCCTTTATTGACTTATCTTTAACAAAATATTTTCATCTAAGGACATTTTTTCCACCATAATAGATTAATTTCATTATATAACTCATATATTATTCATTATTCATTATATTTGAAACATTGTTATGGGATAACATTTCTATTTGCAAATAATGACTTGAATGAAAATTTAATAATTTTCATGAATTACAAGTCTAATAATTGATCATGATTTTACTTACATTATCACTATGTTGTGTATATGAAAATTTAATTTTAAGAACAAATCCACTATAATTCTTAATGATCAATGAAATCGTAAAATAATAATTATTGATCATTTATTTACTAACATTATAGTTCTGATGTATATAAGTATATTTGGGTTTATAAATAAATCCAATCTACATTATACATGAATAATGTATTATTGGTTAAGATATTTTTTGGCTCACAGAACAAAAAAACACGTATCTTTTAACCATGCATGTTCTTTACTTCACTTTTAAATTCCTTAAATTTCAAAAATGATTTTCATAAAGTATATAATCTCACCTTTAGATTATAATTAAAATAGTTTGTTTGGTCAGGATAAAATATATTTAGAATATTTTTGGATCACATCTATATCAAAATAGTTTTTTAAAAAGAATATTATTATGTATATCAATAATAATTATGATTTTTTTCTATAAATATTATAAACACCATAATAAATGTACGCTTAATTACTTTTTTTAATTAAAAACAATTATCTTGCCAAAAATACTTATTAAAGTGTATTAAATTTCATATTCATCATTGATTTTCAATTATTTATGTACTACTAAACTATTAGTTAAGTATGAAACACAAACAAACAAGATTCATTCCAAAATTAAATAATGTCTCAATGTTTCTAATGGATACATGATATAATTATTTTTTGTAATACAAAACACAATATTATAGTTCAACCAGAACCATATTATAGGAAAAATAGATATCATTCAATTTTCACTACTGATATAAGAATCACCCTTCATCAGCTATGTGGATAATTCACCTTAATACTTGTAATGTTTTTTTAACTTAATTAGTTATAGTATTTTGATATAGATTTGTAAGTCACATATTTAATATAATAACCAATAAGTAAAATAAAAATATCCCATGAAATGATTAATATACATAAAATTGAACCCTATTCTTGCTTCTACTTCAATTTATGGTAGTTACCTTATTAGTGGCCTATATTTTCACATTCTAAGTAAATGAGATATTGTTCTATTCTCTCCCTCTTTACCTTTGGTTTCATAGTAGGATTTTGTAAATGTGTAATTTTAGTTTTCACCTTTACTTTATTATTTTTCACCATATAAACTAATTATTTATCTTTCTTTATGTTATTATCTTCTTGGTAAACCTTACTCAATGATATTGAAGTGGTTTCCTCATACTAGTTGTTTTATAATTCTTATTCAAAAGAGAGAATACTAGCTGATAATTATTTTTGAATGATATTTGTTAAAATATCCCAATTGAATATGAATATTTATTTTAATATACACGTGGTAAGTGTAGTTATACCATTATCAAAATTATTACATTAATTTCTCCTCACATACTTCTCCAAGATAATAAAATATGTCATAATAATACTTGTTGTGATGTTTCCTTTACAGCTAACAAGATACTAATGATTTAATTATAATGTAATCATCAAATGTTTCATCCATGAGTCTCTTGTAAGAGTATTTTTCACCCATAGATGCTTACTAAGGTGTCTCAATAGGTATTTAGGACTTTATCACACACAATTTCCTTTAATATCATAGTACTATACACAAACACATATGCCACTATTAAAGAAGAGAACCGATGATACCAACGATGTAACTCTGTTCTACACAATGATGTTCCTTCGATCTAGGAAGGAGAACATGGGTTGGGATTCTCAGAATGACTCATGTCTATAGAATGTAGAGAAAATGAGAGTGTAGGTCTCAAATTCATAAGATTAATAGTAATCATGAATTTAATCCTCTCTAATATTCTGTAGTAAGGGTTAAGTCTTGAAAATTTCACTCACCCCTAATTATATTTAACCTCTTTAATAAGAACTAAATAGTAATTATAAACAAGAAAACATGTCACCAACATAAAAAAAATTTATAATGAATTTCCAATATTTAAAATAATATTATGTGATAAAATACGACTCATTAAATTGAATCACTACTCATAAAAATATTTAATGAACCTTAAATAATTCTTTTTCATTTATTAAATATGTCCTTTTTTAACTCTATAAATTATGAATACACTATGTTAATAAATTCACTTTATATTAAAAAAAATGAATAATAATAAATTTATTTATTTCTTGCAACTATTCAAACAAAAATATATCCCCACCCCCAACATGAGGCCCACCATGTCTTATTATACATTTCATTAGAATTGACTAAGCTTTTGAATACTCTTTGTGTTTGACCTTATCAGGATAGTAGTAAGTGTTACTCAAAGAAAAAAAGTTGTATATAACAACAAAACAAGCCCCTTACTGAGAAATTATTTAGACATATAAATGATGACCTCCCACAAACATGTAGCATGTGATATAATATCTTTGTATCATTATAACTAATAAAGAATTATTCACCCTTTGTTTCATCATCCATTATTAGTTTATTATTTTATTACCTTACTAGGACAACATATATTCTTCTACCATATCCATGAATCTAATAATGGTAATATCATCCTAGTCAACCAGGCTTGAGATATCTCTTCCTTTCAAAAGATAATAATCCAATTTTGATAATTAAATCAATTTCATAACACTAATGATCGACCCAATTAAAACCTCTACACCATGACATAAATTTCATGGTTTTAATTTTGAATCAAAGTACATGATCAAATGATACAGAATGAAAATGAAATTAAATCAAGAGACCAATAAATGTTCTCACATTCAGGAACAAAAAATGACACTTGACACTTATGGTGTTACATTCAGTGGGACATTCTTTATGATATTCATTATACAAGGTCACCATGTGAAAAAATAATGAATAGAAGTATCAATTATTATGAGCCTTTATCACTTGATATCCATTCATAATTTGTGTCCCATAAATGCCTTTTATCTAGACTATATGATATAATTTTATGATTACTATCATAGTATATTGAGGTTTTTAGTATAGTTGGGAATTGTTATAACATTTTGATATGAAAAATAATCTAAGTAAACTACCTTTTAAATAGATTAAATATAAATGTCAATGCTATTTTGGTATGAATAAATCATACATAAATCCTTGTATTAATGACATTGTAATAAAAAAGTACCGCTTAGGTTGGGTCAAGGGAACCCACATTCACATAATAGAAATGTGGGTATTCTAATTAAAAAATAATGATAATAATGATGTTATAAGAAATAAATATACATTACTATGAAAAGGATAATATTATGTGGAAGTTATTGTTTATGAATAATAATTTTTTTCTTATTTTAATATATGAGTCTTTTTTAATTTTCACGATAGATCTAGAACACAACAATACAAAATATCTAATAAATACCAAATAAAAATTACTTATATTTTATCTTAATTAAGAATTATTCATTGAGTAACATAAGGTTTTATAATAGAATAACTTGGAATAATGTTCTATTGTTATAATAAATAATTTTATAGATTGAAATAAGAACCCATATCTTATCACTCAAATAAGATAATTTTTTAATAGAGATGAACTTCGTTAAAGGAAATATTGATAGTAATATATTATGATGTATATTCACATGGATAATCTAATTTTCATTTATTATATTGATAAAATCATTTTTTAGTAGAATATTATTATATTTGGGAATCATTATTAAAAAATATTTTTTTTGAAATGTCAGTGATCATTGAAATGAAATTCCTTTTAAGATTATATGTTATGCATGATATTTTTTTATTTCTCTATCTATAATTTATTACTTAAAATATGATTCTACACCAATAATTGTAGTTGTAAAGCATATTAAAGAGAATCTAGGACAAAATTGTGAGTAAAAGAGTAATATAATATGATTATTGGGAGTCAACTATAATTTAAAACATTCAAAATAAACATTATTTTTATAGTAACTAAATGTGATCAATTTAAAAAGACATATTAGAGATTATCATATGAATGATATTAAAATAATTTTGAGATTATATCAGGGGAACATAGAACTATATTCTATTTTATATAATAAAATAGAATCTTAATCAATTTGGTGTTATTGATGTTGATTGGTTAAGAAATATTGATGATAAGAAATCAATATCAGGGTACACACTTTTTCTATGAAATGGCAGGGAATGCTAGAAATTTATAAAAATAAAATTCTAAAAAATGTAGTACAAAATAATTTTAGAATGTGGATGTTACATAAGATTACACATAGAAGATAAGGATTAAGGAGAAACTAGAAGATCTAAATTTGAAATTGGAAAATTCATTAGGAATATATTATGATGATCAATGTGAAATTAATATATCAATTAATCCAATGAAACCTTAATGTTCAAATCATAATGATATTAAATAATACTTTAACAAGGAGAAGGTAGACCATTGAATAGATAAACATTCATTTATTCCCACATTGAATTTGATTGCAGATATTTTTAAAAATATACTAACAAAAATAATTTTTGAGGAATTAAGGATTAAAATGATTTTTTAGTTGTCTCATATTACTTGAGGGATTATAGGAAATCCCAAATATTTTTTGGATTCTTTTTTTATTGGGGAGAATAAAAATAAAACTTATGATACATGATATTTCATGGGTTTTTTATAGAATCCAATTTTTTTACTGAAATCAAGGGGGTAAGAGTTCATTTATTTGAATATAAAAGGGGTAGAACATAAATTAATAAACCACACAATTTCTTTTCATTATGAGTTAAAACTATCTGAATTAAATTATTTAATTTAGTGATATATTTTCAATTATTTCCCCTACATAAAAGTGAGTAAAATGGTTTTACATATTGGATTGATAATTAATCAAAAAGTGGATATTGAGTAAAAAAATATATTATATGGAAGTTTATTATAATTGATTTCAATAAAATTTGTGTGTTATAAAAAACATTGGAAATGTTTTTAAATTGTTTAAATAATTTATAAAAAAAATTAGTGATATATGAAGTTATTCAATAATTGAGAAGTTAAATATCCATGTTCTTTATAATAATGAAAATGTTTTGGCTATGTAATAATTAATTTCTTAGTGTATGTGTGACTATATAATCATGGTAGATACATTTAAACCAAAATAGAGCATTACAAGATGACTCAATATAATAAAAAGGGTCATCACAACTAGCCACAACCATCTAGTCCCTTGTAGTTCCCCATTAATATTTTTTAGTGGACCCACATGAGTAATAAAGGGGAGGAAATTCTATTTAAATGAGGAGGGGGATAGAGAAAAGGGGCTATGAGGAGTCTTTTATTTGGGATTCAAACTGAGGGTTGAGAGAGATAATAGAGGGGCCTCTCGAGTTTCTTATTTATTATTCCATATTTTACCACTCTTTTACTTCTAGTTCTAGAGAGGTTCCTTAAACACAATGTTTTCAGTTCTAACGAGGATTGATGGATATGGGTTCTTATTAATTTGTCCAACCAGCATAAAAACCCACCATAGGATGGGAAACTTCACAAAGATACATCACCATGTTTAGTTATAGGGTGTGAAGTAAACATATGGGGTGTGATGTGATGAATATAATTTAATTTAATTCAATATTTAATGATCTCAGACAAGTTCATCGATACAAAGAGTAAGAACTAGAGAAGGAAGTGGATTTCTGAAAATACATGGTGCATCATCGAGAGAAGTAGCCTCTGCAAGATGAAACATAGCTGATGATTGAGAATACGGAGTTAGAAACACATTCATATAGAACTAGAAGTATGGAACATCTTGAAAAGGTCTAATTACACACCTTCCTAACTTGAACCCCTCACCATTTTTAGAAGTTTCAACAGTAAAAGGTATCCAACCTTTCTTTATTGACAACCTTTCTTTACTCCCAATATTAAATGTTTGGAGCTCTCAAGATATAGAGTTCATGATGTGAGTATGGTCTTACCACCAATTAGGCTCACCCATGACCAGTTTTTAGTTGTGTACTAGGTGGAGTAATCCATATTTGATGGAACTTCTCCATACAACTAGATTTCATGTTCACAACTTTCTTTCCACATTTAGAAAACACCAGAGGCAATGAAGGTACCTATCTCTCAAGTAAGTATGAAGGGATACACTATAAACTTGGTTATAATTATTATAGATTTATATATTAATTTTTTATGTTCAATTTTGGAACGATTCATTATATTAGAAAAAAGAGTAGACGCTGACATAACTATTGTTGCAAAAGCTATAATTTTTGAGTCGGGTGCAAAAGCATGACCTACTAAATAAACTATTGTGGGAAAATATATCGATATAAGAAAAGTATTATTATATTAGTATTGGATTTTATAAAAATATATGATAGAGAGGTTAGTTATAAAACTCAAATAAATAAGTTTGGATGGATAAATCCATTAGAATCATCTGTTCAAATAAAATCCCAAGGCACTGGTTCTATGATTCATGTGAAATTAGTTATTTTATATACACTATAAATGAAAATGGAGGGAAACTTAAATCCTGATGTTGATAAAATATTTGGGATGAAAGATGTATTCAATGTAATTAATAATGTTTTGGTTTTTAATATACTTTCGTTCACTGATTGAATTATTTATTTCGAAGATGTTTATCTTGTAGTTTTGGTAGTATTATTAATGAAATAGTCACCTAAGTAGGTTTCCTCTGAAATCATAAGCGTATCGAAAAATTATTAGAGGGAAATTAATATATATATATATATATCTAGATTTACTATATTTCAATTGAAACCAATTCGACCTTGAGTTTTGTTTTTTGAGTCATCAAAAATTAGAAATAGGATTTAATAGAAGGGGTAATTTAAAATAACTCATTCATGTAATCATGAATTTGTATATATCATGGTTAGTGACCTTGTTTTTTGTGCACTGATATATCCTCCTAATCTAAAACATTTCTTAGAAATATCCATGTTACTTCCAAATCCTCAATCAATTCCACCATTATGGGATTGTTCGTGGAGGGATTTTTCATGGAGGGACTGTTTGGCTTCCCCATGCCTGATAAATTATATATAGTATGGGCCTACTGGCTTGGTTGTTTCCATGAATAAATAATTTAACTTTGTTTTTCTAATTTATATTTGGGGGTACATACTATCTTAAGAAGTTGTACTATATAGATGATAAGGAATGTATAGATTTTTAAGGGCCCGAATCCATGTGGTTCAACACTTTACACATTTTTGAGGCTCTTGGAGCTTAAAAATGGATTGTAAATGGTCTAGATGGGTTTGAAAAAAAATGATGGAATTATGGTGAATAAAAGATGTGTAAATATTACACACCATGTATTTATAGTTTAAGTCTTATAAAGGTATGGTTCATAACAAGTAGATTTTTGAGGTCAAATAATAAAAATGAAAATATTTACTGATTTTTGACCAATGACATTTACCAGACATGTAAATGGTTAACATGCCATTTAAATCTCACATGATGTTATTTTATAAAAATTTTCATCTACATGGGTGTCACAAAACCTATGGTTTTTCTTGATTCTAGGTGAACAATAGATCTATGCAAGGAATTTTAGATATTCCTTTGATGGGAATCAATCCTTGGGCTTCCATGTTTGATCTGTGGTGATCTATATTGATCCAAGGGGCATTCTTCCTTCATTTTCTATCGGTTTATTCAAGTTTGACCTTTTCCCTCCCGTTTGTCCTTTCCATGTGATGGAGGACCATATCCAATGTTTCTAATGGGGTTTTTTTGGTTATTGTTAGTGTGGTTTCTCCATAGCATGGATATAATTATTGTGTGCGAGGTTATCAAAGATCCATAACATGGTCCATTCTTATGTGATGAATGTTGATGACTTTTGAGGTAGGGGATTCATTTCTTCTATTTTATTTATATACAATCATAAATTTATTTTTATTTATCCCTCTGTATGATAATTAAATTAATCAACTTAATATTCAACATGATTAAATAAATTGGATATAGATCAGATGTTGATGATGTTGTTTCTTTGTACCATGATAGGGGGTTGTGTTATGTTTTCCTAGACACTATGGTATCTATGCCTAGCTTTTTAGCATGAGTTTTTAGGCATGGAGTATCAGGTTGATTTGGCAAAGAATGTAAATATATATTTAATTGATAATTAATTGTCTTAAGAATAATTAAATAAGAGGTATTTTTTTAATCCAATGGTTATTATAATTTGATTCAATAAACATGTTTAATTGGAATTGATAAATAATTTGAATCATGTTTATTCTTTCTTATAATTAAAAAGGAATATTAATTGAGAATATTACTTCTTTATCTTGTTGAAACTTGAATAAATTTTATTCCCATTTATTTACTTTGATAGCATGTTATAGGTTGATGCCATAGGTTACCCACAGATGGAACCTGTTAATAAATGAACAAGTTAATTCAACATGGAATAAGAACCATTTGGGTGATAAATATAATGCCTTTTATTGGGTCTTGAGTTTACAATTTTCATGAGAAGTTTGAATAACTTGTTTTGGGGTCCTGGTTTTACAGTTTTTTTCTTTTTTGTTTCCTACTACATGTGATGTGCTTTGGATTTGAGCCTTGTGATAGGATATTGGTATGACTGAGCCTGGAGGGTTGTTGTGATATGGGGCGGGGAGTCCCAAATGTGATGTGATCTTTGAATAGCTGATCTTGGGATTGATGATGTGATGTGTGGTAAGGGTGGATCTGATGATGTTGTAGTATATGATACCTATGGTGGAAAGATACATCCGTATATGCATGTTGGTGTCGAGGGTGGCAGCTAAGGTGACAGAATGGGTTAAATCTAGGCTTACCCATTGATGAGATATTTAGATATTATATTCTTGATTATGAATCTATTTAATGGATGATGGATTAGTTTCTTGTTTTATTATCATCTCTTTACCCATTACTTGAGGCAGCTTGATATGCTTGCTTTCATGGGTTCTCATGGTGGTAGTTTAAGAAGGTTTTCGTAGAGTAATTGGATATATAATAAAGCTAATAATTATAAAATAAATGTTTATTCCACAGGGTTGGTTTATGATGGAATGAAAATAATTAAAATAAGTAATCTTGATAAACTATAGAATTGTTTTGGATTATTTCTAGAGGGCATGTAATTTACTCTGTTGAGAAATATAATGAAATTTAATGTAATGTGGAATTATATTAATTGTTAATTAATGGGTAATGAATTAATCAATGAGAATAAATGGTTTAAAAAGATATAAAGTAATTAATGTATATCTTTTATATGCTTGTGTGCTTATAAGATATCTATTCTTAGCAATGTAAGCTAGGATTTTGAGTGACGTTAACTAAGCTTAATTTTAAGGCTATATTATACCCATTGTGTAGTTGTGAGATATATTATATCATTTATATCATGTGATTTCATATGCTACCCCACCCTTTTCAGTTAGGGAAACTGGCACCTAGTGGATTTTGGGGAGGTATTTTCCCCAATATCCTAGTGGGAGGATGGATGGATGACTACCCCATATGGCCCCACTCTCTTCTCTTAGTAGTTACTTATGCTGGTATGCATGATAATTAGTTTTCTTGTATTTGTATGTAAGTGACTGTGATGGATTTTGGTTATTTAACACACATTTATTACTGATTATAACAACTAAAAGATTATAATAAGCATGAAGTATATAGGCTATGATGGATTGAGGTACTTACTCGGTGTATGGAATGTAACGGCTAGAGGTATAATGCTCGATGTTTGATATACATCCTATATGATGTGGTTTATTCTATAAAATAATTTTTTACTATATGTGGTTATGTGTTATGGGATGGTGTGGTAGTATGATGCATGAAGTTCATGTTGCGGTTTTTTTCTTAGGTGTCTTTTGGTTAGCTTAGTTTTGGAGATAGATTGATCATGGCGTGTGATGTTGGGGCTGAGTGGAAAACCAGTGGGGAAGTCAGAGCAGGGTATCCTTGATGTTTTATTATTATATTATATGCTCTCTTGTATACATTACTTGGTGTGTAGTAAGGGATCCACACTCCTCGACCATATCGTCTTCCCCAATGCTCCCCCTCAACTCATTCTCCACTCTAGGGTTTCTGGAATAATCCTTCTCTTCCCTTGGGCTCTTCTCAAAGTTCATCTCTTTGGATTTCTATGACACTTCCTTGGATTTCCCTAGGTTCCATCCACTTATTTTCATTCATGAATGGTCCACTACCAGTTTTCCTTAGGTTCCACCCCTTGCTTCATCTTCGGTGAAGATGCTTCAGTTTTACCTTAGAACAAAGCTACCATGCTATGACCTTGTCTTTTGTTGCTCCTCTCCAGGTTAGATCTAGAGTGACAGGTTCACATAGGGTTTAGTCTTCATGTTTGATAGTTGTGGGTCTACTTAGTATCTTCCCTATTCCCTCTATATTATCTTTAGTCTTGTCTCGATTTGGGTTTCATCCTCAGTTTCTTTTGAGTTCTATCCGTATTTTCTTTTTGCTCAGGTTCCCTCTAGGTTTTCATCCCCATTGTTATTATCTATCGTTTGGTTAATTTTTTCTATAGTTTAAGTGTCATCCTATTTTGGTGTCTCTTCTGTGCCTGTTGGGTGGATGTTTGCACTGGGGGTCTTATATCATGTTCCATCTAGGTCTCTGGCTACCCACCCTACTCAGGCTCCAGGTCTCCTCCACTCTCTCCAAGGAAGATTTGGGTGGTGGTCATCCCGGTTCTTTGGGTGATGGGTTCAAGTGGTCTCTGGCATCTCGTGGTGTATTTGTCTTTGTGGGCTCTGGGAGGGGTACAACGATGGCTTCAGTGGTTCTTCTCATCAATCTAAGGGTTTTTGTCAGCTGTGATTCTCAGAATTCATCAGTGGCTATGCATCTAGGTATTCAAGCTTCTCACTAGTTATTGTGTGGATCGTTCCATCTAAGGGTAATTTTTGATTGTGGTAGAAGGTTTCAATGGTCATTTTAGATGTCACCAGTGGATTTTTTTGCTTGGTGCTGATGACGATGGTGCTTCAGGGTGTGCTTTTTGTGATACTCTACATTTGTTTCTTCTGACGGACATCTTCAGTGGCGTGGCAAAAACTATGTTTATGGTTCCATGATGGATCAAATGATGATTTCATTCTCTGGTTCTCCTCTCCAGTGGGGTGGATGACAATGTTGATGGACATTTTGATATCATTGGTTTGACATGGCTGGTTTTTGGTTTGTAATGGAAGGGCATGCTTGTCTTACACCATTTAATATTTTGGTCGATAATGTGATTTTGGAGGCTTTGCGATGATGGGTTGATTTCGGTCTATTGGTATGATGGTTTTTTTGAAACTTGAATTTTGAAATTTTTAATATGTTTATGTTTCTGAGTTGGTTTGGTCTACTTGTGATGGATGGGGGTTCATGTATTGAGGTGGGTTAGCTCGTGCTTCCATGTGGTGTTGGAGTTTTGTTGATTTTATGAATTTTGAATGTGGTGTGTATGGATTTAATGGATGTTGAATTTCTGTGTACTAGCAGCTCATGTATGATTCCCACTCACCCATAAAGTGGATTTTTAATAATACAAAAAAATTATTGTGGAGTATGAATTACTTGGTGATAGATAACCATGGTGAAGTTGGGAATTTAGTATAATTTTTTCGATGACAAGTTAGTTTTACTATTTTTTTCTATGATTTTTCATGCATTATTTATAATTTTAATGAGAGGATATGAGAAGGATCCTACTGAGTATACTATTATGATCAACTTATGTATATATAAAATATTTTTCAAGTTAGTCAGTGTATGTTGGTGATTTGGTTAGATATTACTAGCCCAAGGTTTAATAAGAGATGTTTGGGATTCGTGGTTGTTGTTGTCATTATCTTTTTGGTACTTTCAGAGTTCTTTTCACTTGTTTCAATACTATATGACATTCAATTTTTAGAAATTTTATATATATATTTATATATATATATTTATATATATATTTGGGTAGGTTTTGGTTTTTGTATCATTCTTATCTCCCTCTTCTATATGTTTCTCAAAGAAGGTTATAACTCTAATATGCATGTTTACTATACCATCAGTGCTAGTTTCCAAACCAAGGCCTACTGGAGGCAGCAATCTGTAAATAACTATCTATCTCCCCTCATTGGAGTTTCTTTTTGTGGAGGGTATTGTGAAAAATTGGTATCAAAGGTTTAGGTTTGAGGGATAATATGAAGTTTAAAGTTAGGAATATGTGAGGTTGCATTGGTTGGTTGGGAAACAATGTTAGTTATATTTAGTAAGTGATGTAAACATGAGAGACTTGCTTAGAAATAGTTAGTTAGGAGCCGCTATGATATGCTTCAAATAAAATTAAGATTACAGAGCCTATTAAATTAAGTGATACTGGTTCCATGGTAGAGACCTAAGAAAGGATCATGCATCATTGTTATTTTCACCTATGTTTGAATCGGTATATTTTATGATAAGTTTAAACCTTAAATAAGATAATTTAAATAAATAAATAATTAACATTAAATATTATTTATTATAGGTTTAAAATATCTAAATATTTTTTATATTTGAAGACATGGATCCATGTTGATTTCATTTTCAGGTTTGCAACATAGATGTTCAACAAGATGTTCCAACAGATCACCATGGTGTAGAGGCTGATGATGATGGAACTTGTGGGAGAACACTATGAGAGTTTCAATGAAAAATCTATCAGAAGTAGGAAGGATACATTTAAAATTCAATAATAGAAGAATAATCGGAGGATGTTTGTATATATTTTAGTTCAATCCATGCTCAGTAGAATCACTAGGTTTTATTGGATGTAACGATGCTATGTGGAGTAGCAAGGTAGTGGTGGTTCTTTTTCCTAATAGATTGTGAGAAGTCAGTGGTCTTGTGGGATAATATATAATAATAGTTCAAAGTATATTTTCTTTCTTTGACCACAACGGATAACAATCTCCAGGATATTCTTACCCTTAGGAAGGGGAGCTCCAGTTTGTGAGAATTTGAGATCCATTTCAGGAACCTTCTGCAACATGATTCACACCTGTTGCTAGATGAGGAGGCCATGGTGAGGTATTTTGAGGAGGTATTTTTTCCATTGATCCAGCGCCATTTCACCTCATTTATATTGAGGATGTATCTATAGGTTTAGGTGAGAGCACATGTTATATATAAGACGCTAGCTAGAACGAGGCCATCACAAGAGGGGAATCATCATGATTTATCATGAAGAAGATATGTGGTCTGGGGTTTCAATTTGTCAAGACAGAAGAGTTTTTAGTTATCAAGGGGTTGGTCCCATCCCTCATCATCTTGTTTCATTGGGTTTGGTGGATCTCAGAAATATGCCAAAGGATTAGACACATGTATTTCTTATTGATTCGGAGGTCATCAGTGATGAGAGTGACCAAAATTTCTAAGTAGTGTGCCGGGTGTTCTTCTTCAAATTCTTCTATTATGGTACTTTTATCTCAGGTAAAAATAATAGGGTGGTTCAGTATAGGAGAAGTAGAGAGGTGATGTGGTAGGTAGAGGATATCCTTGAGACTCTTCCAGTACTTAGAGAGTAGAGTGTGGTTATGGAGGTGGTCATCATAAGGGATAGAGAAGCCATGGAGCAGGTTTTGGTCAGCTTCAGGTTTTAGCTTTGCCATCACCAGGTGATCCAAACACCATTCAAGGTACCCTTTTATTGTTTTATACTTGGGTGCATGATTTGTTTGATTCTGGAGTGACACGGTCCATTATATGACCTACCATTTTCCATGCTTTGGATCTTGAGGTAGAGAGGCTTCTGGTGACCTTAGTGTGGACTACGCTAGTTGGAGGTTGAGGTGACTTATAAGAATCATGTATATATTGTTAGCTAGTTATGGGGAAATAATGCTCTTGGAGATATTTACAATTTTTATGGGTACAACCATATGACATAATCTTAGAAATGGGTTAGTTGAATTCAGTGTAGGCTATCATAGATTTCTTCTAGAGCCAGGTTGTGTTCTATGATACTGATATAGAGATAATTGTGTTTTTTTTGGAAAATGAGACCCTTGGAAGGGTCATAGGAATGTTCCATCCATATCATCTTTGATAGACAAGATGCTGTTGGGATCATCAGAGGTTTAAAAGTTTTTTTCCTAGCGTTATGGAGGAGTACCCTGGTGTTTTTCTAGAAGAGGTTGTAGTATTACCCCCTTAGCATGAGATATTTTTTTGGATTGACCTATAACTAGAAGTTACTCCAATCTCGATTTCTATATATAGGATGACTCCTTATGAGTTATGAGATATGTGAGTATAGATCGATGATCTATTGGAACATGGTTTTTTTAGACGAGTGTGTCACCTAGGGGTGGACTGGTTTTGTTTGTGAAGAAGGCTCATGGTTTTTTGCATCTTTATACTTATTATCATCACTTCAACTAAGTGACAGTAAAGAACCTGTATCCACTTTCATGTATTTATTATTTATACAATCAAATTAAGGGAGGAAGTTGGTTCTCAAAGATTGATTTGTGGTCAGGATATCATCAGATGTGGTTGAAGGATGAGGGCATATGGAAGACTGATTTTTGTTATCACCATGCGAATTATGAGTTCATTGTGATTCCGTTCAGTGTGAAACATTATCCAGTTGTATTAATGTCTTTAATGAATGAAACGTTTATTGAGTTCATGGATAATTTCATGGTGTTTTTCCTTAACAATATCCTCATGTACTCTCAGTATGAGAAGGATCATGTAGAGCATCTACAAACTATTTTGGGAGTCCTTTATTGTGAGAAACTATTAAGGAAGGTTGTTGAAGTGTGATTACTATAGTTTTAAGGTTTTTTTATTGTGGGCATGTGGTATCCCAATAGGTAGTAGTTGTGGATCCTTCAAAGATAGATCAAGTTGTGTCTTGGGAGTCCCCTAATACAGCGCAATAGGTTTCCAGTTTCCTTTGTCTTACAAGATATTACATGATATTTGTAGATGATTTATCATAGGTTTCAAATCCTCTGATAGCATTGATAAAAAATGATCAATAATTCTTGTAGACTGACCAGTGTTAGAAATATTTTGAGTAACTCAAATAAAATTTAGTCAGTGGTCCAATCCTTTTTCCCAAAAAGGGAGTTCATTTTGAGGTTTTCTACGACACTTCACATCTTGGTATGGGCTTTGATCTAATGTAGCATAGATCAATTGTTTCTTACAGTTCTCAAAAGTTATATCCCCATGAGCATAACTATTCCACCCATGATATTGAGTTGGATGAAAGGGTTTTTTATTTTATTTTATTAGAACATTACCTCATCAATGAGTGTTTTGGGGTTTTTACTAACTATAAGTTCTAGAGGTATGCCTTCTCCTAGTGTAAGTTGAAATTTTATCAGCATATATGTATATAATTCTTGTAGGATTAAGACTTTGAAATTTTGTATACACTAGGGATGGGAAATTTTGTAGCTGATGTGTCGAGCAGGAAGCTGCATCATGATGTTGTGGATGAATTTGGAGATTCCTAGAGTGTTATGGAAGAACTCTCATCATTACATATTGATATGGGAGAGGTTTGAGGAAGATGATTTATTTTCTAGATGACAATTCATACTAATTTGGTGAATCTAGAGAAAGAGTCCCAATTGGGGGATTCTAAGATGGAGGTATGAAGAGACTTGGTTGTTTTTGTAAATTCCCCCAATGGTTGTTTTAATGAAAGACATCACTAGGTGTTGTTCTAGAGAATTATTTTTTCTTTTTTCGGAGATGGGTGGGATGGTAATCCATGAGTTCCATAGTTCTCCTTTGGCATTAAATCCTTGCATGATCAAGATGTACCGAATTTTAAGAGGATAGTTTTTGTTTACATGGTTAAAGTGTGTAGTTTCAGAGTTTGTTTCTTAATGTTTGGTCTTATAAAGGTGAAGGATGAGCACCATGTTCCCTGTAGATTTCTCCAGCCATTACATGTTCACTAATTGAAGTGGGAGGACATCTTGATGGACTTTGTTACTGGTTTACCTCTAGATCAAAAAGGATATGATGCTATATGGGTGATATTTGAAAACTTGAAGAAATCATTCCACATTTCAGTTATTAAGGAGTTGTGGTCAATAGAGGTTTTGTTGAGGTAGTATCGAGAGGAGGTGGTGCGACTCCATGAGGTGTCGAGGATGGTCATCTCTGATTGAGATCCTCTTTTTACCTCTAGGGTGTGGACATGTCTCCAATATTATTTTGTTTCTCATATATGAATTTAAAATTATTTTCATTTATAGACAGATAGTCAGATAGAGAAGACCATCTAGACTCTTGAAGACATGTTTTACTCTTATGTATTCAATTTTTGTGGTTCGTGGGTGAGGCACTTTCCCTTGGTTGAGTTTTATTACAATAATAGTTTCCTCTCCACCATTGGCATGGGGCCATTTGAATATGTGTACAATTGAACTTTCTATTCTCCATTGTGTTGGATTGGGGTCATATTGGAATAAATTCTTAGGATGCAACTAAAATAGAATGTTATAGAGATGGTTCAGGTAATTCATGAGAGGATGAAGGTAGTGCAAGATTGTCAAAAATCATTTTCTAATTATAGGAGGATTTCTGTAGAGATTTACGTTGGAGATCACATTTCCCTAAAAGCAAATATTCATCGTAAACTGTGAAGGTTTGTTCATAGGAATAAGATTTCTCCCTAGTTTGTAGGGAATTTCAAGGAATTGACTCATTTTGGACCCATGTTGTATCAGATTGAACTTTCCCCATAGATGAGCTGGATACATGATGTTTTTCATGTTTCATAGATCTGTCATTATCTTCATGATGAACCTCATCTCATAGATTGGATTGAGACTGATGATGATGATGATGTGACCTTTGAAAAGTGACGTCTATAGATTAAGAACCTCTAGGTGAAGCTATTGCGCAGGAATTCTATTCACTTGGTTCTTGTCTTGTAATAGAGGAGAGTACCTAGAAACATGAGTCACATATAAGTGATTAGTACCCCAAGCTTCTTGATGTTTATATCTTCTCTTGTAATGTTGTTCTCTTCTGAATTTTGATCATTTTTGGTTCATGATATGGTTACCACTTGTTTCTTATTCAGTATTTACTCTCATTTGAGAGGATTCTCCCTTAGAAGAGTGTTAGGATCTGGTTACAGTTATTTCACGGTTTTGTTCTTATTCCATTGATTATGTTGATTAGCTCCTATGGTGGTGATATCTTTTTGAGGTATCTTGCGAGGTGGCTTTTTAGACATCCCATTTTTATTTTCTCTCTAGTTTGGTTTTAGATTCTATAGGATAAGAAATTTTTGAGTGGTATGTAATGTAATGGCCTAGATCCATGTGCTCCAACCCTTCGTGTGTTTTTGAGGCTCATGGAGCTTTAATAAGTCTTAGAAGCGGTCTAGAGGGGGTTGGGTATGAAATCTTGGAAGTATGATGAATAAACGATGTGTAAAGGTTACCCTCTATGTATGTAATGTTCGTATCTTGTTCAGGATGGTTCATGACATGTAGAATTTTGGGGTTAAATAATTAAAAGGTGATGCATTTTTTAGATATTTTTGACACTCAAAATTTACATGATGTGTAAATGCTGTACACATAGTTTAAATATCCTATACAAATATTTTATAAACATTTTATCCACTTAAGTTTTTAAAACCCTATTACTAATCCAGATTCTAGGTACCAGTATCTCCCTTCTAGCCTACATAAATGACCTGAAGGACTTATTTTGTTATTGATTTTTTTTAACCCCCATTCAAGGGATAAGGGGGAACCCTTAAAAGGACTGTAGTCTTAGAGATTACATTTATCATAGGCTTTAGGGACATTAAATTACCCATCGGTCTTAAGGAAATCATATATACTATGACTACTTGAAACTGCTCCTCCCCAATATTTTCATCATGATCAGCTCTCCACCTTTGTATAGCTATTCAGCTAACCATCTTTTGTAGAGATGCACAGGCACGGTTCTGACGGAAAATGCCATACCCTCTCATTCATTCAAATCTATTTAGATTTACTTTGGTGAATGTGCTCTAATCATGAATACTCCCCTAGAGCTGGTTCCATTAGTTCTCCTATATCCATTTTAGAGAGTCCTTTGATGCGAATCGATAATTTGGATTTCATCATAAATCCGTGGTGATCAATGTTGATCCAAGGCGCATTATTCCTTCATTTTTATAGAAATTTCTCCTAGTTTGATCTTTTTTCCTCCCATTTTCCTTTATATGAGATGGTGGACCAAATCCCATGTTTCTAATGAGGATTTATTAGTTTTTGTTGGTGCTGTTTTGTTATAGATTCCTTGGATGTGTGATGTTCTTTTGAGAGGGGTGAACAGATATCAATGACATAGTCCATTCTTGTGAGAAAAACGTTGACGAATTTTGATGTAGGGGATTCATTAACTCTATATTATTAACATGAAATCATAAATTGATCATTATTTATCCTTATGGATGATAATGAAATTATACTAATAAATATTTAACTGGATTAAAGAAATTAGATAGCGATCTCATGTTGACGATGTTATTTCTTTATACCATGATTGTGGTTTGCCTCATGTTTTTCTAAATCATGTGATATCTATGCTTTGATTATTATCAAGATTGTTTATTCTTGGAGTATCATGTTGAATTGGTAAAGAACGTAAATCCAAAAGTAATTGATATCTAATTAGATTAAGAATAATTAAATAAGAGGTGTGCATTTAATCCAGTGGTTAATGTATTTAGATGCAATGTGCATGTTTAATTGGAATTGATAATTAATTTTAACCATGTTTATTATTGTAGATAATTAAAAAGCCTTGTTAATTGAGAATGATAATTATATAGGTTTTTAAACCATAATAATTTCTAAGAGAATGTTTTTCCTTTGATAGCTTGTTATATCTTGAAGCCTTAGGTTTCCTGTAGTTAGAACCCATTAATAAATTAATCTGTTAATTCAATATAGAATAAGAATTTACTGTGTGATAAAGATAATGTATTTTTATTGGGCTTAAGTTTTCCATTTTCCGGAGAAGGTTTAATGCCTTGTTTTTAGGGCCTAGTTAATCTATTATTTTCTTGTTTGTTTCCTAATATTGGGGATGTGATTTGGATGTCAACCTTGTGATATGAGATAAATACAGATGATCTTGGTGGGATGTTGTGATATGGGGTCGGGAGGCCTGGATGTGATGCGAGCTTAGTATGACTAATACTAGGATGGTTTATGTGATGTGTGGTTAGGGATTCTCATATGACATGGAATAAAATGATTCATGTGATGGCAAGATTCATCCATATGCATGTGGATGTAAGGTATGACCCTAGAGGTGATGGAATGGGTTAATGCATGGCTTACTAGATGATGAGATACTGAGAGATAATATTTCCGCTTATGAATCTCTTTAATGGTCAATGTTTAAGTTTCGTGTTTTATTAGCATTCTCTTTCCTACTACTTGAGGCAGATGGATGCACTTGGTTGAATGTTACTTATTGGTGGTATCTTAGGATGGTTTTCCTAGAGTCCTCAAATATATAATAATTCTAATAATTAATAAATAAATGTTTAACCCTTGGGCTTGGTTGATGATGGAATAAAAATTATTAATAGATGTTAATCTTTATAAACCATAGACTTTGTTTGGATTATGCATGGAGGGAATGTAATTTACTATGATTATTAATGTAATTTAATTTAATGTAGAATTATGTTAATGATTAATTAATGGGAATAAATTGTTTAAAAATAATTAATTAATGTAGCTCTTTTATATTCTTGTGTGCTTATAAGATATTTGGTCATAGTAGTGGCATTAAAGAGTCCAATAAATGTTAACTATGGTTGATTCTAAGACTAGGTTATTCAGATAGTGTGGTTTTGAGATATATTATATCATGTATATTATTTCATTTCATATGCTACCCCACACATGTAGGTTAGGAAACCTGACACCCAGTGGACTTTGGAAGGGTGTTTTCCCCAACATCCCGGTGGGAGGATGGATGACTGACTACCCCCTATGGCCCTGTTCCCTTCTCTTGGTAGTTACATGTGCTAGTATACATGATGGTTAGTTTTCCTGTATATGTGTGTAGAGGGATTTCATGGATTGTGGTTATTTCAAACACATTTATTACTAGATATAGTATCGAAAGGATTATTATAATCATGACATATATAGGATATGATGGCTTGAGGTATTTACTTAGTGGTTGGGATGTAACAGATTGAGGTATAATACTCGATGTTTGATATACATAATACATACTATGGTGGATTCCCAAAAAATACTTGGTTAATATATGTGGTTATGTGATATAGGATGGTGTGGTTATGTGATTCATGAGATGTATATTATGATACATTGAGCAAATGTAACACCCCGAGCTTCTACGATATGCTTCACTTTCAATAATGCAATAGCTTGCATTGTACGCAAGTTCGAGATTCTAACACACCGCGACCAATTCAAAGTAGCAGTTATGAATAGTGATACCCACTTTTTGAAATTATATAAATTCTATATTTCAAAATGGATTTCATTTTTGTATTCAGAATATCGAAATTAACCTAAGTTGAAATTTTTGTAATTTTCTGAGAACTTCCAATTTTCTATGAATAGAGAAAATACTTAAAAACAAAATTTTTAATAAAAATAATTTATAGTGATAAATTAAAATATTTAGTGGTTTTAAAGTATAATTAGAATATATTTTTACCATTTTATTCAATGGTGGTCAATATAATTAATTTCACTTTGAAATTGGACATAAACAATTGTCAATATTTTGATATATATTGCTTCTTAAAAACACACTATTTGTTGTGACAGCGGGAATTAATTATTAAATTAATTAAACCAACTTATATGTTTTTAATTTTGTAAAATAGACATCGTTTTTGAATTAGGAATATCAAATATATCTTAGGGTGACTTTTTGGTATTTTTCTGAAAAACTTCAATTTTTGATGAATAGTGAAACCACTAAGTGGTAGTTTAAAAAATAATTTTCCGTGTAAATGAAACATTACGAATTCTGTGATTTTATTTTCAAAAATCCTACATACATGACTATCATTAGGAAGAAAAATGTGGTTCAATGGGATTAAAATAATTTTTTGGTGAATAGTAACTTTTAAGTTTTATTAATCGCGATTAAAGGTAATTAGTGAAATTTAAGGTAAAAATGATATTATAAAAATATCTTGACACTTGTACTACACTTATTGGATGAGTCATGTCTGACCAAGACAATCCATGGGTCATCTTGGGGACCCCATGGAGCCACTTGGGTAAGAAAATGACATTAATAACGTTTTATTTAAAGTAAAAAATAAATTGTCACAAACATGTGTTGTTTTACTAAAAAAATTATTACATAGGGTTATATAAGTTAACTTTTGGACTATAAATATTCATTGGAAATATAAAAAGATTTAATACATCATGGTAATTTTTTTATAATTTTTAGACATTAAATAAATTAAAGTTTTTATGACACCATGATGATGCAGCGATTACCTCATTAATTAACGATTTTAATAAAATGGAAGGATAATGTAAAATCTAATACTTACACTTGTCAAAAACCTATTGGATGAGTATATTTATAACCTTTATCACCTTATACTCTAAAAATATCATTGTGGGACCTTTAAAATCCTAAAATAATTTCATAATAATGTAACATTTCATGACATTCCAAGAGTGCCCCTCCTCTCCTCTTATAAAAGGCCCCCACCACTACCACCTTTTTCACACCATCCAAGCCATTTTTCTCAGCCAAACTCTGCACAAATACTCTCTAAACTTCCCTCTCTTACTCCTAGAAGCCTAAATTTAGGCATAAGTCATCCCAAGGAAGCCTTTGGCTCAAATCAAAAAGAGTTACCCAATTTTAAGGTAATGTCTTATCTTATGTTATTTTGTTTTATTTTGCATCTCCAACCCATTAAACTCTTTTAATTCCTTTATTTTTTAACAACACCAGTATATTCAATATACTAGGATGTTTTTATGGGAATTATTTGATTTACACTTACACACACCTTTGTCTAATGGTTAAAGAACATACTGTTTCTGTGGGTGACGAATTACTGCCTCACTAAACGATGATTGTTCAATATTCTTTTAACACCTATCATGGTGGCCATTATGATGAAACAATTTTCATTTATGATATATATATTATGTTTATGTTTTCATTATGCTTCTGTATTTCTCATTTATGGCATACCTTTATGATTTCCATTATGGGTAAACGCGATAATTTCATTTTAGGAAGTGCGGACTACAACCCCCTTAATGTGATTTGAATCGTTAATGCCATATGTGGGAAGTATAAAGGATGGAGTAAATGATATTATATATGATATTATACTGGAATTATAATATACCTTTATATAATTATGATTTCATTTCATTAAATACTAAATAGAAATGAAAGTAGCATTCATGCGTACGTACGGCTTACCGTCTCCATGAACGGTGCTTTTCATTTCTTACCTCTTACTTGTAAATGTAACATAATATTATGAATGAATTTATATACTGGATATATATGATATATATGATATCTACATCATGATTATAATTCTGTATATAATGGATATTTTACCACATGAACAACTTGTAATTATAAGAAGTTTATTTTTGACTCAAGTACCAAAGATAAAAAAACAACCGTTATTAACTTAAATAATTACATGATGTTCATAACATGGTAATATGTCATATAAAATGAATAATGAACTTGAAAAAGGTTCTTAAGCAAGTAGAAATTAACTCTAGTTTATTATTCAGGAGGTTAAAGAACGATCGACTCAAGTCAGACACAAGGTAAGGGAACTTCTTAACCTAATTCCCATTCATTGGGTTGAAGTTACCTTTATTATTTATGTTGTTCTTTGATTATGTGAGAAATGAATTCTTATATATTATCATGTATTTATACTTTCATTATGTGATCTTATAGTGAATACACATGTGCGATCTATTTCATTTACAAGATGATCTTTGTAAGGGAACTTGTTAACCCAATTTCCATTCTTTGGGTTAATCTCCTACTTTCAAATTATGTCATGATATTATTATGTCCTATCTTGTATTTATACGTTATTTATGTGTAAATATAGTGAATACACATAATAGATCTATTTTATTTAAAAAATGATCTTTTTAAGGTACTTCATCTCAATCTCCTTTCATTGAGGCATATTTTGTTTTATACACAAATTTCTTTTATACGGTGTATAAACCCCTTCGACTTTTATGTTTATTCAAAAGGAATATTTTTATATGAACCGTTTTACTAAATGAAAAAATGGAATGTTTTTTTGTTGTACGTATATGGAGACAACGACTTCTCCGCCGCCATGACCATTATTTGTGTTTCGGCTACAAGCCATAACTTTTTTTGAAAATGATAAATAAATACCTTGTTTTACTTTTCTTTTATTTTGGTATTGAAAATAGTTTTGATAATGTTTTTATTATATCAATGTGTTTTATTGATATCTTGTGATTGAAATGTGGAAATGTTATGTTTCCTTTATGCATTTTTTATGTGATATGATTATGTTATGGTTTATGATATGTTTAAACCTGTTCATTTGGGGAATGCATTGGACTTAATAAGTGATGGGTGGAGCACGCTATAGCTCCTCGATGCATCGGTAGGTCTCATGAGACAAACTAGTGTCTTGGCACGAGGCCTTAACAAAATCTTGTTTATTGTCTTGGCACGAGGCCTTGGCTATGTGGTTATGATAGTCTGGAATTATGCATTCCATCATTATGAAAGTGGTTATTGATATTGAATGTGATTATTCGACTAGTAGAATATCAATGTGAATAAGTAAATGGAATTATTTCATTTTATTTTTTCCATATTATGCTGAAGTTCAAGTTTAAAAGGCTTTTGTTTTATTTATACATTTCCTTAAATGTTAATTTTTATTTATAAAAGCTTCCGCTATATTGTTATCCTTACTGAGCATCTAAGCTCACCCCTTCCAATGTTTTAATTTTTCCAGGATGTGAAGAAGTATATTATGAATGACCTGCAGGGATACTATGAGGGGATATAAAGACAAGATGTTGTTGTAGTTTTGTTTTACTTTATGATGTAATGTAAGACTTATGAATGTATCTAGTGTTTCCAAGACTACTAAACTAATCGGTCTTTTGAGACTTGATCTTTTGTGATCATTTCAATGTTATGCAATAATACACCGACTCTGGGTAACTGGGGCCGGGGCGTTATAGTTGGTATCAGAGGTAGTTTAGTACTAACCTTGGAAGCTACATTTAGATAAACTCTAGTTAGAGAACATATCCCAATGATAGACTTTGAGGATTAGTATAGAAGAACTTCCAAGAATTTTGGTATTATAGAGATTTTGTGAGTTTTATAAGCAATACATCCCTGTCTGGATACGAGCAGGTAGAGGCGGCTCTGGCACAAATGTACCTAGGGGTAAAACCCAAAAACACCGCTTTGAGCTAGACTCGAACGAGAACTGGTGCATGACAACGGGCCTTGCTGCACTCTTGGTTACGACACTTCCGGGGGATATGCTTAGGATAATTCTTATTTTCTTTACAAACCATTATAAAGGGTTTATGAGTATATACTTCCTCAAAGAAAACATTTTTATGATTATAGTTCAATTTATGTTATGTTTTTTACAAGTATGGAATTATGCATTTTGATTCATAAACTAATCTAGTTTATGCCATTGTTTAGAAATAGCACCTAGTGGGAGGAATGGAAACCGTATCAATGCACGCACTCCATGTAAGGATTGCCCTCCTGCTCAAGATAATTATTGTGGAGCTGGAGATACAACAGGTGCTGATCAACTTATCACCATACTGGGACAACTCACTCAGGTTATGAATAATAACCTTACTTGTATGGAGCACCCTGATCTGCAACGTGGAGGATCAATGTTAGACCGCTTCATGAGGAAACAACCACCAAAATTTAATGGGGGTACAAATCCATTTGTAGATGAGAAATGGATACACTCCTTAGAGAAAATATTCCACGCCTTGGGGAGTAGCGAAAGACAGAAGGTTGTCATGGCAGTTAACCGCCTCACTGGAGATGCTGATCAATGGTGGTCGCTGATTCAAAACACAAAGGAAGATGAAGAAGTATCAAGTATGGAATGGAGGGAGTTTAAGGAAATTTTCTTAGAAAAATACTCTCCACATGACCATCAAGCAGATATGGAAAGGAAATTTCTGAGTCTGAGGCAGAAGGAGGATGAGAATGTCGCAAAGTATGAGGCTAACATTACAAGGTTAGCGAGGAATGTTCTAGATTATATATGTAACACAAGAATTAAGATTGATTGTTTCTTTTATGGGTTAAAACCATTTCTCTGTCGAGCATTAGTATCACAAACCTTCTCGTCGTACGAAGATATTGTCTCGTGTGCTATCAAGACGGAAAAGGAATCCTCTGAGTCTTATGACAATAAAGTAAAGCAAGAGAAGAAGAGAATGGTGGAACAAGAGACAGATAAAGGGAAAAAGGGAAAAAATGATTTTCCATTATGCGATAATTGTGGGAAGAATCACCCCGGTACTTTCCTAAAAGGAATGGGAGTTTGTTATAAATGTGGAGAAAAAGGTCACCAGGCTCGTGATTTCAAGGGAAAGAAAGAGGCTATCAATGTTGAATGCTACAATTGTAGGGAAATGGGGCATTATGCAAATTAATGTCCTAAGCACAAGGGAAACGTACCTCAGAAAAGGCCAAGGGATCAAGGACAATCTTATGCTGTTACTACAGTTGAAGTGGAATAATTAATGTATAGGTGCTTTTGGACTCAAGGATTATATTCTGGTTATAAGAATAATGTGATATATATAAGGATTGTACTACAGTACTTGTTTTTTTCATTAAGGTTTTAATATGATGAAGGTAATAATATTTTTGTATGTGACAATAAGAGAAACTTTACTTTGTTTGAAGAATCTGATGATTCAATTGATTTTGGAATTTAGAGACCTTTTAGAGAAAGTCTGGACAGAGGTATTTTGGATAACTATAAAGGTTGGAATGGATTAAGTTGAACTTTGGATAATATTGTTTAAGGTTAAAAAATTTATGAAGATTATTTTTGGAATATTATAATAAAACAGTTTTAGGAAAAGGACAACCTGCAGGTCGGGGGATAAATCGTCGCGTCGGACAAAGCTGTATAAATCGAACCCACAACCATAGTGCGACATGCCTTTATTACCTACCACTAGCCTACAAGAAGTCCCTGGTTATTACAAAATAGTTTTCCTAATCTAAATGGTATGTGTTAATATTTGGAACCTTGTACGATTAGTATAAATATAATATTTTTGAGTTCTATTATCTTTTTGAGTGAAAGATGGGTTTGTGGTAAAAATTTATTAAAGAATGAAAGTCTACATGAAAAGTATGTATATTTCCTTAAATTATTAGTAAATCTCCTAAATAAATTCCTCAACTTTATAAAAGGTAACTTAAAACAAAAACATTGTCGGTTTACTTTTCCAACTGGGGATTCAATGACCATTTAACCAATCACAAGTTTGTGATTTTCTTATATTTAAAATTTCTCCTAATCATGTTTTATACAACTCTCCATCAGACCTTGATGGTTTGTTTTTCCTCAATATCCATGTTTTCATAGAATCCTAGTATTGGATATCTTGGGTGACCTTTGTACTTCTCTTTCTTTCTTTTAAATTTATATTTTTATTAACCCTATTTCCAATGTGGGTTTTCCACAAAGGTATTTTCTACTTTCATCCTTTTATTTTCAAAGAACAATTTCAAATTGCGAGGATACAATTTATTGAAGGAGGGGAGAATGTAATACCCCAATCTTCTACGATACGCTTCTCTTTTAATAATGCAATAGCTTGCATTGTACGCAAGTTCGAGATTCTAACACACCGCGACTAATCAAAGTAGCAGTTATGAATAGAAATACCCACTTTTTTAAATTATATAAATTTTATATTTCAAAATGGACATCATTTTTGTATTTGGAATATCGAAATTAACCTAAGTTGAATCTTTTGTAATTTTCTGAGAACTTCCAATTTTCTATGAATAGAGAAAATACTTAAAAACAAATTTTTTATTAAAAATAATTTATAGTGATAAATTATACTATTGAGTGTTTTTAAAGTATAATTAGATTATAGTTTTACCATTTTATCCAATGGTGGTATTTATAATTAATTTTACTTTGAAATTGGACATAAACAGTTGTCAATCTTTTGATATATATTGCTTCTTAAAAACACGCTATTTGTTGTGACAGCGGGAATTAATTATTAAATTAATTAAACCAACATATATGTTTTTACTTTTGTAAAATAGACATAATTTTTTAATTAGTAATATCAAATATATCTTAGGGTGATTTTTTGGTATTTTTCTGAAAAACTTAAATTTTTGATGAATAGTGAAACCACTAAGTGGTAGTTTAAAAACTAACTTTTTTTTTTGTAAATGAAACATTACCACTTCTGTGATTTGATTTTAAAAAATTTGACATACATGGTTTTCATTAGGATGAAAAATTTGGGTCAATGGGATTAAAATAATTTTTTTGGTGAATAGTAACTTTTAAGTTTTATTAATCGCGATTAAAGGTAATTAGTGAAATTTAAGGTAAAAATAATATTATAAAAATATAAAAATATCTTGAAACTTGTCCTACACTTATTGGATGAGTCATGGACGACCAATAAAATACATGGGTCAACTTGAGGACCCCATGGAGCCACTTGGGTAATAAAATGACATTAATAACTTTTTATTTAAAGTAAAAATAAAATTGTCACAAACATGCGTTGTTTTACTAAAACAATTATTACATGGGGTTATATAAGTTATCTTTTTGAATATAAATATTAATTGGAAAGATAAAAATATTTCCTACATCATGGTAATTATTTTTGTAATTTTTAGACATTAAATAAATTAAATTCTTTTATGACACCATGATGATGCAGTGATTACCTCATTAATTAACGGTTTTAATAAAATGGAAGGATAATGTAAAATCTAATACATAAACTTGTCAAAAACCTATTGGATGATTATATTTAGAACCCTTATAACCTTATCCTTGAAATATATCATTTTAGGACCTTTAAAATCCGAAAATCATTTCATAATAATGTTACATTTCATGACATTCCAAGAGTGCCCCTCCTCTCCTCTTATAAAAGGCCCCCACGACTACCACCTTATTCACACCATCCAAGCCATTTGGATTGGCCAAACTCTGCCCAAATAATCTCTCAACTTCCATCTCTTACTCCTAGAAGCCTCACTTTGGGCAGAAGTCATCCCAAGGAAGCCTTTGGCTCAAATCAAAAAGAGTTACATGATTTTAAGGTAATGTCTTCTCTTATGTTCTTTTGTTTTATTTTGCTTCTCCAACCCCTTAAACTCTTTTTATTCCTTTATTTTGTAACAACAACAGAATCTTAAATATAATAAGATTTTTTATGAGAATTATTTGATTTAAACTTCCACACACCTTCTTCTAATGGTTAAAGAACATATTGTTTCTGTGGGTGATGAATTACTGCCTCACGAAACGATGATTGTTCAATATTCTTTTAACACCTCTCATGTTGGCCATTATGATGAAAATATTTTCATATATGATTTATATATTATGTTTATTATTTCCTTATGATTTTTTATTTCTCATTTATGGCATAACATTATGATTTCCATTATGGGTAAACGCTATAATTTCATTTTAGGAAGTGCAGACTACCGCCCCCTCAAAGTGATTTGAATCGTTAATGTCATATGTGGGATGTATAAAGGATGGAGTAAATGATATTATATATGATATTATACTGGAATTATAATATAAACTTATATAATTATTATTTAATTTCATTAAATACGAAATATAAATGACATTAGCGTTCATGCGTACGTACGACTTACCGTCTCCATGAACGGTGCATTTCATTTTTTACCCCTTACCTCTAAATGTTACGTAATATTATGAATGAATGTATATAATGGATATATATGATATATATGATATCTACATCATGAATATAATTCTGGATATAATGGATATTTTACCACATGAACAACTTGTTATTATAAGAAGTTTATTTTTGACTCAAGTACCAAAGATCGAAAAAACAACCGTTATTAACTTAAATAATTACATGATGTTCATAACATGTTAATACGTCATATAAAAGGAATAATGAACTTGAAAAAGGTTCTTAAGAAAGTATAAATTTACTCTAGTTTTTTATTCAGGAGGTTAAAGAACGATCGAGTCAAGTCAGACACAAGGTAAGGGAACTTATTAACCCAATTCCCATTCTTTGGGTTGAACTTACCATTCTTATTTATGTTGTTATTTGATTATGTAAGAAATTAATTCCTATATCTTATCATGTATTTATACTTTCTTTATGTGATCTTATAGCGAATACACATGAGCGATCTATTTCATTTACAAGATGATCTTTTTAAGGGAACTTCTTAACCCAATTTCCATTCTTTGTGTTAATCTCCTACTATCAAATTATGTCATGATATTATTATGTCCTATCTTGTATTTATATTTTCTTTATGTATAAATATAGTGAATACACATTATAGATCTATTTTATTTAAAAAATGAACTTTGTAAGGGACTTCGTCTCAATCTCCTTTCATTGAGGCATATTTTGTTTTATACACAAATTTCTTTTATACGGTGTATAAACCCCTTTGACTTATATGTTTATTCAAAAGGAATATTTTTATACGAAGCATTTTACTAAACGAAAAAATGGAATGTTTTTTTCGTACGTATATGGAGACAATGACTTCTCTGCTGCCGTGACCATTATTTGTGTTTCGGCTACAAGCCATAAATTTTTTTAAAAGTGAAAAATAAATACCATATTTTACTTTTATTTTATTTTGGTATTAAAAATGGTTTTGATAATGTTTTTATTATATAAATGTATTGTATTGATATCTTGTGATTGAAATGTGGAAATTTTATGTTTCCTTTATGCATGTTTTATTTGGTATTATTATGTTATTATTTATGATATGTTTAAACCTGTTCATATGAGGAATGCATTGGACTTAATAAGTGACGGGTGGAGCCTGATATAGCTCTTCGATGCATCGGTAGGTCTCATGAGACAAACTAGTGTCTTGGAACAAGGCCTTGACAACATCTTATTTGTAGTCTTGGCACGAGGCCTTTGCTATGTGGTTATGATAGTCTGGAATTATGCATTCCATCATTATGAAAGTGGTTGTTGATATTGCATGTGATTATTCTACTAGTAGAATATCCATGTGAATAAGTAAATGGCATAATTTCATTTTATTTTTTTTCCATATTATGTTGAAGTTCAAGTTTAAAAGGCTTTTGTTTTAGTTATACATTCCCTTAAATTTTAATGTTTATTTATGAAATCTTCCGCTATATTGTTATCCTTACTGAGCATATGAGATCACCCCTTCTAATGTTTTAATTTTTCCTGGATGTGAAGAAGTATATTATGAATGACCTGTAGGCATAGCATGAGGGGATATGTAGACAATATGTTATTGTAGTTTTGTTTTAATTTATGATGTAATGTAAGACTTATGAATGTATCTAGTGTTTCAAAGACTACTAAACTAATCAGTCTTTCGAGACTTGATCTTTTGTGATCATGCCAATGTTACGCAATAATGCACTGACTCTGGGTAACTGGGGTCGGGGCGTTACAGCAAATGTATTTGGGCTGGCTTAATTTTGTAGAGAGATGGATTAGGATGTGTGACATTAGGGTAGAGAGGAAAACTATTGGAGAAGTAGGAGTGGAAAACCCTTGATATTTTATTATTACATTATATTTTACCTTGTATGATTTACTTGGTGAGAGATATCCATGGAAAGGTTGGTAATTTAGTATACCTATTTATGTAATTAGTTTGTTTCACTATTTTTCACTTTGATTTAGCATGCTTTCATTATATTTTAGACAAGAGGCTTTGTAGAGGTTCTTACTGAATATAAGTTTATGCTCACCCTATGTATATATAAGTTTTTTTAGGTCATCTAGAGTAGGTTGGTGATTAGGTTTGATATTACTAGATCGGGGTTTATTAGGAGCTGTTTGGGATTCATGGTTACTATCGTCTTTACCTTTTTGGTAGTTATAGTTCTCCTTTCAGTTGTTTTAGTACTGTATGACATTTCATGTTTTCACTTGGGAGTTCTTTATATATATATATATACACATATATGTCTGGGCAGGTGTTTGTTGTTTTATCCTTCTTATCTCTCTCTTCAAAATGTTTCTCATATAGGGTAGTTCCTCCTATATACATGTTTACTATAACATCAATGCTAGTCACCAACCCAGGGCCTACTGGAGGTGGGAATCATGAACTAAGCATATCTCCCCCTCATTGTGGTATCTTTTTTTGGAGGGTATTATGAAAAGATTGATATTATAAAAACAGTTGATGTGATGCCCTAATTTGTTTTTACAGATTGGTCATATTCAAATTATCACATTACCCAAGCCCAATAGAATTTTGGTGAAAATGTGGTAGTATTAATTGTTTTTCGTGGGAGTAATGGTAGTATAAGAAATTATGTTTAAATAAATTTTAGATAAATACATGTGTGATTATGATATTATTTTATCTACATGTTTAGAAAAATTTCTAAGACTAGTTCTAAGATACTAGAATTCAATAATACACGTTTAAGATGCATGGATACATTTAATTTCAACTAGTTTAGAGGGTTCTATAAAAAATGTATATTCAATGTCTTTCCTTTCAGTTAGTGTATATTTTATATATACTTATTTAGCTATTGTTGTTGATGTAGTTCTCCTAGTGGGAGAAAAAATATAAACATTTATATTATCATTGGGAATGTGTCTTATAACCCTTGTGTTCATTGGTTCTAGAATTATTTACCTTGATGCACAAGAAGAATACATGTTTATTATTCATACTTTTATAGATCTAAGACAACTACCATAGCCATGTCAAATGGTTGGGTCCCATAATAAATCTTATAGGACACCAAATATAATCTCTAAAGTATATGTATTTGATATTATTAAAGGGTGTAATGTTGAGATGAAAATTTATATTGATAAATTTCCGAAGTTTCAAAATGCTATTTTTGAGTGTGACAGTAAGATCATACAAAACTGAGATTTAATTTTTTGTCTTATGATCCAAGTGGAAAATGTGGGGAAGACTCTAATAAATAAAAATTGACAATTAGAAAAACAAATTGCACACTTTTAAACACCTATACAGTTAAAAGGTTATATTATAGCATGAATGTTTAAAAACGAGCATATATAGAATCTAGTTAGGACTAATAAAATCATGGAGGTGTTTAAAAAGGAAAGCTATCATGATGACATTCAGAGCATAGGCTCATAAGATCCATTTTATATAATTGTTAAAGCCATTATTTTTTATCATTCATATTCTAAATATAGCATGGATATCAATATATTAGCTCACTATCTCCCTTAATTTTATATTGGTGATGGTATCAATAATTATATCAAGCAATAAAAATTATCCGACTATAATAAATTAGTTTTCTATAGTCTTGTGGGAAATACTGATTTTAAAGAAGTGGAAATTGATAGGTACCTTTAGACCATAGTAAATCCATGAAATATCATTATAAAAGAGGGTAAAAGAGTCTCTCTATAGTTTTCCTTGGTTTTTTTGATATATTTTTAGTCCCCAAAACTTTTTTTAGAGGACTAATATGATAAATAAGGGGGAAAAGGATTTTTAAAGGTAGATGGTCTAGAGAGTGGGAGTTAGTAATGAGTTTGTTTATTTTGGATTTATCATGGAGACTTGGGGTGAGAGAGAAGATGATCCTATTAGGTTTTATATCTCTTCTTTCATTATTATTCATCCACTACCACTCTTTCCTCATATAATCTTAGTTATAGATAGTATCATTAAACACAAATAAGTTGGTTCAAGTGAGGACTACTGGAGTGGGGGTATTATTAAATTGAGATAAAAGTTTTTAATAAGACATGTATGAATAAATACATAGAAGGAAAACAAGGAAACTAAGTTAATTATTATTTACCAAATTACATGTGTTTTGGATATGTATAAATGATTTTATGCATTTGTGATCTTATGTAACTTAAAAATTAAATGACTATTATATAGCTCATTTTTATTATAGCTATGGTTTTGTGATAGTAAAAAAAATTTCTATAATTGGTATCTATTTAAAATCATGGGACTGCTTGAATGATTTTAAAGATATTTTTTTTCGAGATTATCCCAATGAAAATAAATGATAATTTATTTTATTTCAAAGATGTTTATGGATGTTTGAATGTGAAAACATATTTAAATAATTTTAATTTTAATTTAATGATATTTTTGAGAATTTTATTTAACATAATTCATTGAAATACTACCATAAGATATGGAGACAATTTTTTAGGGAATTAATTTTATAAACTATCTTGGAATATATAATTGATGAAATAAAATAAATAAATCAACATGATTATAAAATAATTAATTATATAATAAGGTATATCTACTATATAAAAACATTAAAATTATAAAATAGGGGAGAATATTCATAATTTTTAAAACTTAGTGAGTAAAATATGACTAAGAGTATATGTTTCTAAAGACGATTTATGCGATCTTTACTACTTATAAACTCTAAACATGAAAAGAAAATATACTTATTGATAGAGATATTTTTTTGAGAAATGTGAAAATATATTTTATGGTTTTGATATATTGTTGTAAACAAGAAGGACCCTACAAAGATTCTTAGGGGAAATTTACTAGGAGTTGAATTTTGTATCAAGGATGATACCATACAAAATTTAATTTACTTAATCATTTTATTATGTCATTTTCTATCCATATTTTAATAATTGTAGAAATTAAATAGTCTCCAACTCTAGGGGAGAATATTGTAAAAATCAAGTGTACATAATTTTGTTGTTAATTATTTATTTGGCCAGGAAAGGGATTTAAATATTTTAGTGGATGTTAGATTCAAAAAATATTATAGGTTAAATTTCAAGGAGAACATGAAATTATGTAAAACATATTAACTCCCCTAGACTGAGTATTATATACATGCCCAATTCTGGGCCCAATATCTCCAATTATATTATAACCTTGATGATCATTGATTGATTTATAGACCTTGAGGTGTGTGGTCTCAAGATACCCATCCAAATTATCACCATATCTATTATCAATTCAATCAATAGAACGAGGGTTTAGAATGCATACCCTCTTCATTATAATTAGTTTGGTCTAAGGTGTTGGCTTTTTCAAAGTTATTTTTTTAACAAGTTCCTTTTTTGTATCCCCAATATGAATTAATATTTATTAAAAATTCCATAAATAATCCTTATTTATCGTTGGAATGAAAAAACAAAATTTAGTTTCTTTACCTTCTAAAATACATAATGGATTTTCTTCAACATGGGTATAAATAATATTTTGTTCATTATATATAAATTTACATTCAAATAATATACCCCAAAGTATTTAGGAATATTTTATTCTTTCAGTATAATCTTATCAATCTCTTGAATAGTTATATTTATTATTTTTCCAATTCAAATATGTTATTGGCATCTTAGAGAAAAATATTATTAGAATATATAGGTCCATTAAATAGGTTTTTGAAATATAATTTTAAAATTCTCTTCCAAGGTCAATTAAAATTGATATAAGTATTAAACCATTATAATTTTATACTAAATTAGAGTAGGTGGATAAATTTTAAAAATTATAATGTATATATATATAATAAAAAGTAAAATAACATGTATTTATGGTTTAATCATATATGATAAAAAATATTCACCACTTTTTTGCTATGTTTCATATCAGTTAATGTCATACTTTGGGGATCTAGGATTTAATAATTATGTTAGTTTTGATAGCTAAAAAACTTTTCACCTTGAATTCATCTTAATGTATGTTTCTATTCAATTTATATTTTAATGTTTAAATTTTAGGACATTTAGATATCTATATATAATGGATTGAATAATCTATGTGATATAATTGTATATAGAACCAATTAAAATAGATTCTCTATAAAATTTCAAAATTTTAATAGCAGATATTATACAACGATTCACAGTCCATTTATTTGAATTTCATAGCATGATTTTAAATTTTTATTTTTCCCTATTTTACCATTTTTTAGATGCTAAGATTCACGAATTTCAGATCCATCACATTATTTTGAAGGAATTATATTGATTAAAATTCTACTATGGTTCTCTGTGTATGAAGTGATTAATAAAATATTAATAGAATCAATGAAGGGACTACGTTGAATCCAATTATATATCATGAGTTCTCCTAAGAAATTATTAACCTAATGATTATAGATTTGATTATGTTTTGGTTATGTAGATACTTTATTGATGGGTTAATAGTGTATAATGATTAGATATTAACAGTGAATAAAATAAAACTATACAAGAAATTCAATGCACACTACGAACATGAACCAATGATTTCTTAAGTTTTCACACAACAAAACATTACAATGCTTACTCTATATTAGGGACTTATGTGTAAAGGTAATGAAAATAGAATGGAGTATCTTGTTAATCATTACAGATATAGTTATCTCATAATTACTCTATCATAATAAAAAATAAAAATATCTAACTTGAGAGTGTTGTATCAACTATTAATGCTAATAGAAAAATTATTTAATACTTTGTTTTTATCTACCTTAGAATAATGTCATCACTACTACACCAAATTATAAATAGACATGAAATGTGAAATTATACTTACAGATAAACATCAAAATGAACATTTTGAATTTTAGAGACTCTATCTCTAAGTATCAATTGAGAAACCATGAGTTTTTGAAACAAATGAAAATAACCACAAAATTACTAATAGTTAGTAAATTTCCACGTCAAATTGTTATTATGAAAAACAAATATGAAAATTTACTACTATTGTGATCACATGTTACATTTAATCGGTCATCATAGGTCTATTATGGTTATTTAGTTTTTGTTTAATTTGTTATTTATTTATACTAATAATTTTAATTGTAATTCCGTTTATTCATTCACCTATAAAACTATATTCTTTATTTTTAGTTATACCTTTTTAAAAGTTATTTTTTTTATTGGTTCTTCTAAATTATCAAACATTGGGTGTATTACTTATTCCTCTAATATAAAAGATTGGTTTTAATTGGGTTTTTACTCTCCTTTAAAATTCATTATAATCTTAGTGACATCTAAACCGCTCAAGGAGAGGGTGAATGTAAAGAGTAGATTTAGACCTTTTGTCAAACTTTGTCACTTATATTTTGTTTTATCAATTTACCAAATCTTGATCTCTAGTTTTGGAAATTTATTTAAAAAAACTATTTTCATATAAATTTTATATTTTGGATATATTTTGGTTTTTACTAACCCAATTATAGGAATTCAACTATCTATGGGTAAGATATATTTTAATGGTTGATCATAAGTAGAAATTATAATTAGGTTATATATAGGACAATTTACTTTCATAGTAATGAATTTGTTTTTAGTTAGACCTCTGAGGTAGCGTATTTTTGGATTTAATTCATTAATTATTGGACTTGTTATGTAAAACTCTACAAAAACCCCAAGGTTGATTTAAATTCTCTAACAGATACTATAACTACTATGTTTCAAATAACAATGTAATAAATATTATTTTGTATTATATAAGTAGAAATGTGTTTATTCTGGTTTTTATTATTAGAGATATTATTATATCTATATAATTAAACAAGTTATACATAATAATAATAAAATTATATACATAACAAATCATGAAATGGGTAAGGATAAATACCAATACATAAAGGTTTTCAACAAAGAGTCAGCGGATTATTTGTTCCATAGATTTAAAAAAATGTAGAATAACCTGAGCACTGTGGGATAACTATTGGAGAATTCATTTATAGTGGAAATAATAGATTGATCAATACCTAAGAAATGAAATTCTTAAAAGGATTTCAGTGATAATTGAGAAAACTTTAAAGAGTACGCAATGGATGGGATCACTAGTTCACCACTATTGTATGAGTTGTAGTTAAAGAATATATTAGAACACAAAACCAAAAAAAATAAATTTATATCATTCAAATTATCTTGATCCCCTCCCAAAAAGGTACCCCTCCAAGGATGAAAATGTGTGAAGGGAGATAATGATGCCTGAATATCACCTTCAATAGGCCATAGGTTGGTGAAAAGTACTGAGGGTATATCATACACACAAATGATAGTCATTACCATATAAGATAACATGACAATTGAGAGATACTAAAAAAATACAAAACAAATATTTCTCGTAAAGAAATATTAAAATATATCCCAATACATTCAGGTAATTTCATACAGACTGAAATAATTACAAAAGGAATCGTAAGTACAAAAATAAATATCATATACATTGACCATGATGCCCAAAAATATCCTGAACAACTCCATGATCCATTTACATATTTAATGATCACCAACCAGATCCAATTCTCATGAATAAAATATTTTATATATACATAGGTTGATAATAGCATGTATACATAGTATAATTCTCCATAGATCTTTTTTTTCAAAAGATAAACAGAGAATAATAAATCATAGTGTACACCAAGGGAAACTAACTCATCAAAAAACTGTGTATTATAAGATCCCATCCTAAATATCTCTCAACAAAAATTTTATAGAAGTATTAATATAATATCCAACACATATTAAAGATGGTAACACACTTTCACTTCCACATAGGTTTTCCTCTATTCCTCAATATAATATGTCTTGAGCCATTTCTCTTCAAATGTAATCCCAATAAATAGAAAAAGGGAAACTATACTATATCATATATATAGTGCATAAAAAAATCTCATCATCACCACATACCATTCCACCTTTTCATCACAACATAAACATCTCTATATAGTAATCAAGTAGTTTCTAGGAGCCACTACAACCCATAGGGAGTGTATTATACCTAAAACAATATTGCCCATACCCAAGATACATATATTAATATTTTTAGATACTATATTTATAGATACATGTGTAAGAAATAACCACAATCCATTTCATACTTATATACACATATATATTTTAAATATAACTACCATGAACAACAACACATAAAACTTTGAGGAGAGGAGAGCAGGTCAAGAGGGTGTAGTCATCCATCCATTCATCACCAACTTGGATGTTTGGGAAAATACACCCCCGAGTCCACTATATGTCTGTATCCCTACTGAAATGGGTGTGGTAGAATATAAAAACACATAAAATGTTGGATATATATATAGATCCAAACCGTACTATGGGAAATGAAATAACCTCAAACAACAACAGTTATCATCTCTCAGACAAACAAATGCTACTACTGAGGACTAGATACCATAAAAACATACAAACATTATGAAATAATTTCAATGAATTATTTATTTTAATAATTTCTCCATTATATTAATTGTCAACTGATTCCCATGCCTTACAAGCACAAACCGTCATCATCTATAGTTCTTCAATATTATCAACATTTAACATTCCTATAAACCACCATACCCATGGGTTAAAATTATTATTATTCATTATCATTCCATAATTCTAGGTACTTTAAAACATATCATAGGATACCATAAAATATTCATAAACCATAAACTATTATATGCATTATGTAGTGGGGAAAATTATTTCGAAATAGGAAACCCAAACATACTTCATTTTAAAAAGATTCATTATAAAGTATGAATCCTATATTTCAATAACAAACAACCATAAATACCATATTTAACCCACTCCATCAATCTCAATGTGATCCTTGACACCAAAATGCATGTAACCATGCATTCTGACATCTCAAGCGTCCAATACTTCCATAAACTTAGGGACCCACAACCATGTCTCCTTGAAACATCATCTATACAAGGATGAGATTACGTCACATCACAAGACTCCCATATTGATAATCTACCCAAGGAAGCAAGAAAAAAAAATTAGTAGGGAATCTAGGCCCTATAACCAAGGCATTTAACCTTCATAAGAAAACATTATCACACATAAAAAAAATCTATTTTTATTAAAAAAATATTTCATTACCATCTTTAATTAACCAATTCATTTGTCACCAGTTATAACCACAAGAAACATAAGGCATTATATATAAAAATCTATAAGATATTTCAACATGTATTCAATCATCACTTCCAATTCCATCAAACTATTTAGATGAAAAAATTTGATTAATATGACTCTTTATTATTATCTAATATGAATAACAAGATACACATTCTTTATCAAATTTAAAAACATAAAAAACATGATAAACCATATTATAAACATATATGACACACTATCTAGTACGTCAAGAGGCAACCCATTATCATGGTATAAAAAAGTGATATTTTTGGCTATTTTTTTTTAATTTGGTTTAATCATGATAAAGTTTATTTCCACCCTTACCAAAAATGGTAAAGAATGTTAACAATAACATTACATATAAAAATAGTTTATGAAATAAATCCCCCACAAAAAATATTTAAACATTCTTTGGATAAGAATATAAGAGTAGGACGGATCTCCGATCACTACTACCATATAGAGTCTACAACCCTCCAAGGATGTTGTTTCATAACCATTCTAACAAAAATAAAAATAACTCTATGAGATGAAAATTAATCAAATTCTATGATATGGTAATATTCCACTAGAGAGAAAAACTAGATAGAAAATAAATAACACGAGAATGTGGAAAAATCACTTTTGATTACCACACACCATACGGGTTAGGCCCAAAGCAGACAATATCATGATGGGAGAGGTATCCACACCACCTTATAAAGGGGTGATTCATGCTCCTCCTCATTTCATGTGGGATTTCCATAACCCACTGTTTATGGAAATCCCACATCGAAGGAGGAGGACCATGAATCACCCCTTTATAAGGTGTTGTGGATACCTCTCCCATCATGAGGCATTTTCCAAGGGGTGTTTGAGGGCCAAAACCTGGGAAAAAAACTATAGGGGCTAGGCCCAATGCGGACAATATCATGATCGTGGGATGTACAGGGCCTTTACAAATGGTATCATAGCTGGTGTCCATTTGATGTGCCAGCGAGGACGTTGGGCCCTTCTAGGGGGGTGCGTTATGACAATCCCACAGCGAAGGAGGAGGATCATGAAGCACCCCTTTATAATGTGGTGTGGATACCTCTCCCATCATGAGGCCTTTTATTGGGGGGTGTTTGAGGGACAGAACCAAGGGAAAACAAAACTGTGCAGGATAGGCCCAAAGCGGACAATATCATGATCGTGGGATAGACTGGGCCGTTAAATAAATGTTGGGGACAAATAAAAAATGAAATGGAATAAAAAAACATTAAAAAAGAAACTATGATCTCTTAGGTACTAGGAGGAAAAGTTTGGGGAAAAAAATTTCAAAGGGGGTTTGATAATTTATAAGAAAACTAGAATTTAGAAAACCATAAAGCATCTTCCTACAACAAGACACAAATATGATGACATAGGAAAAATCTATCAACTAAGGAAAGAGGAAACACCATAGTACATTTGGTCAAAACCATATATAGGAAACATGGAACGTTACATGCAAACGATCTTATATTCCTAGAAAAGGAACATGGTGTAAAGTAACCACTACTATGTAGAATATTGATTATAAAAAAGATCCTACATTGAAACTGATATCCACAACATAAAGACCAATAAAAAAGAATAATCACTAAAAAATACCACTCAGGATTCCATGTTGTATCCTCCCACCCACACCGTAGGGGTATTAAAATAGTAGAAGCACCAAAACCTCCCTCTTGAGCTTCTAAACTATTATTCTTAGGACACACCAAAATATCATCTTCTGAATGTGATCCATGGAGTAACACATTCCTCCATTCCAAAATACATGTTTAGAGATTAAATTTTTGCTTAAATCCTATACTTTCTCCTTCGTGCCTCCTTTACACACCTCAAACCCATCAAAAATGAAAAGGGATGACAATATGAATTCCAGATCTAATTTCAGATACCTCTCAAAAAATTATTTCCCTCAAGAATATAAATATCAAATAAGGAAATAAGGGAAGGAAAAAGGGTTGTTTTAACAACCACCTTTTGAGATAAATATAATTAATCTCACCATCGTAGAAGCACAAAAACATCACATAAATAAAAAATGTGTAAAGCTACACAACATAAAAAAATATATCATAAACAATATCTGAGGAGATAATATACAAAAATAGTAGTTGAGAAACAAACAAGGAATGAAGGAAGAATAAACCATCTCATAAGCTAGATAGTGGTCAACACTAATAAGAATCTACAAGAATCTATACAAAAAAGAACAGTGCATGAAACATATCAGGATACTAAGAATGTATCTATGAATCCTGTTCTCAGGCGATCTACTTTATAACACTACAATTCAAAAGGACAATAACTAAGGGAACAAAATTCCTAGCCACCAATTTATCATAGCAGCCAGAGATCCCCATAGGATGTTTCTTGAAGTTTTCATCATCATCATCATTGATCTCACCGAAATAGATGATGTGTGAGTTTTCATGAAGATAGAAATGATTTTGTGACTCATGAAATACATCATAGTTTTGGATCATCTTTAGGGGAATTTATATCTTATATGTAACAAATCAAATATGATATAACACCTTAAAAGTATTAATGGATCAGGGAGAGACCTTAATCCAACGACCAATTCTTCACTGACCAAGATGAGAATTTCCCATTAAGAACACATGATATCTAATGTGGAACTCAAGCAGTCACCTATTATAGTTTTCATGGGAAATATGATTATTTTCCACCACCTTAATTATCTCATGAATCACCTAAAATATATCTATTATGATTTTTACTAGTGCTAGCCTCTGAATTGGTGAATTTCCAACCCCAATACAACATAATAGAGAATGAAAAGATCAACCATACAAAGGTTCAAACAATTCCATACCAAGGGTGTAGTGGAAACAATTAATGTAATAAAACTCAACCAAATGTCATCTCCTCATCTGTAAATCTCAAAAATCTTGGATATAAGAATGCAATATATCTTCAAGAGTCTAGATAGTACCCTCTATCTAACTATTTTTCAATGGACAAAATGTTGTTCTAAGGAAAAAATAAGAATCAAAAGCACGGTGGATACCTCTCTACACTATGTAGGAGAAATAAGGATGATGATCATATATGATCATTCTAATTATTTTTTTCCACCTCACCACTTCCTTCCAATACATCCTCAATGAAACACCTACTAATAATGTCTCCTTGATCATAATGAAGTGATATGATTTCATCAAACATCCCATTATCACCCATATAATAACAAATATCCACCGAATTCAAGGTAAACTAGAGACAAATACAATCATCATTTCCTTTAAATTATACAAAGGAACATATAACAGCTATTGAAAACCAATAAGTACATTGTGTTCATCATTCACCATCCAACAAATTAAATATTTAGACACAAACTCTAAAATTTAACACTTCTAACTAGGCCACCAAAAATTAAATCATAAAGAATGGTACATATTTTTCACACGGGGATGTACTAGTAATGGTGAGTTGTGGAAATCATGGAGAACCACCTCACACATCAGCAAATTAAAATAATCCCATGAAATAAAACTCAGTGTTGATCATCCTTAGACCAGCCATTAGGGTCATCACTAGAGACAACACAGTCTCACTAGATGTCCACCAATTGGGACTCCTCTACAGCTACAAAATAAAGACTACACTATTATCTGAAAAATTCATCCTCTCCCATCATCCTATCCCATATCTAGATACATCATGGAGAGATATTCCATTAATATCCAATAATCTCCAAACTCATGCATAGAATCACTGTGTGGATTCTTACTCAGTACATTAGTTACAACATCAACCTTTATTTGGATATATGAAATAAGAATGTCAAAATCCATCAATAATTATATCCACCATCATTTTTGATAGTTCGAGTCACTTTGGGAAAAAATATATCAAAGGATCTTGTGATCGATGAAAACAAAAAAATAATCGCTAATGAGATATCATCACCAAAACATCTGGAAATCACAATGACCAAAAACTCACACTTTGATATCTTCCCAAATATCTAATGATGAGGAAGAACTCCAAAAATTTCTCATATATACTAAGATGCTATTACTCAGACACAAAGTACACATGGATTTCATTCATGAAAACCACCATGAACTGATCCAAGAACTCTCAAAACACTCTGTTCATAAAATCCATGAACACATATAGAGAGTTTTTCACATTTAATAACATCACTATTAACTAGTAAATCCCATAATGAAATAAGAATCTAGTCTTAAAAATATATTCATCCTTTACCCACATCTGATCATATCCCAATCATATATCAATACAAGAGAACTAACTAAATCCCTTCAACTGATCGAATAATAATCAATCTATATAACATGATAGTGATTCATCACTATTTCTTGATTCAAGTGATGATAATTGATACACAAACCCAAATTATAATCATCCTTCTTTATGAATAGAAGATATTCACCATAAGGCAACATGCTACACTAAACAAAACTTCATTATATGATATCATCGATCTACACCTATAGCTCCAACAAATTATAAGGTTTTATACTCTATGAATTAATTGAGATCAGAGAAGTACCCGACTATATATCAATACCAAATATTATCTCTTATTGTGGGGGTAATACCAAAACCTCTTTAGGAATGACATTAGGGAACTCTTCCTCAACCATGGGAAATAAAAATGGCCAAACTGACAAATAGATTGGACTCAACTTTCCCATTAATGAAAATAAGTACAAAATGTGCCTTTGACCTATATGAGGATCACTATTTCTAAAATACATTGGAAAACCTCCATCGGAAACATAAAACACAATCCAAATCCTAAATCAATACTTGATATCCTATACTGAATATAAATATTATATGATGAGGATGATGTTATATGGATGTATCAAAAAATATATGAGGTCTCCTCATGTTTGGTGTTTCCCCAACACCAGTCCAAAGTCTCTACATACTTTATAAAGATAATATTGAACTCCAACTAGTGTATTTAATGCCAAGGATACTAAAAACCTCTCTATATAAAGTCCCAAAGCATAGGACATGTAATAAAATCTAATGGAGTGTGTAGATCCTAAATCAAACATAGTATGAACCCATGTCTAAAATAAGAAATGGGTACCTCTAACAATATCTATATTTCATAGCACTAGAGGCATTAGAGGATGAACTGGACAAAACCTAATCCATGACCACACTGACTCTGATGATGACCATAACCATGATCAATCATTATTATCTATGGATGAGAAGTGACATTGGGATTTTCTATACCATCCCCATATCTCCTCTACCAATCCAAAGATAGAGCTATCTACTATTAATACCTTAGCTGAAATTATCATAATGGAAGAACCTAAAGATGAAAACTGGCTATATACTGGCCATATAGAATGATCAGTCACTATTGTCATAGATGACCATTTCCTCAAGATTTTTTTTCTGATCCCTTGTTTGAGGCCTAAAATATTCCATACTTGGATAAATGAGAGGAATATGGTTGTGTCCAACCATAGACTATCTAAAATATGTTATCTATTGAAAAAATCAACCCGATACCACATATTTTCTACTCTAATAATCTTGAAGAATTTACTCTCATGATGATTTGGTTCTAGCTAGTGTCATCTCAACATGCTATGCTCTCACTAGCAGCTCAAGTAATGTTAGCAGCATAAATAGGGTAACATGGGGCTAGATACTTAAATACAAATTATCCTTGGAATTAATTTCCATTGAATTATAATCTAGTAATAGGTCCAAAGTATATAGTAAGATGGTCTTAAAATAGATACCAAATCTTGTATAATGGAGCTGTACTATTGAAGGGAACACAACTCCTGGTAATCTGATTCTATCATGGCTAAAAGAAAGCAAAAATTATTTGAACTAGTCTTAGAACTTCTCCCGTGATATAAATGACTCCTTATGATCACTGAGGAATAAGAACCACCATTTTCTATCCACTCCATAAAACATTATCACCACTAATGAAATCATGATCTCCATCTGATCCTCCACGTGTCATCTTCCTCAACCTCAAATCTGTAGTGATATTTTGGAACATCCTACTGAATATCATCATCGTGAACATGATGAGGACATCAACCTAGAGCGATAACAGGGACTAATAAAATTGGAATATATAATTTTAAGATTATTTATTTAATTAAGGTTCAACCTAATTTCATGGTCAACCATTTTAAACAAAGGCACAAATAAGAATAATTTATGATCCTTTCTAGGTCTCTACCCATAACTAGTTTCACTTCTCATAGTAGGATCAATAAATGTAAATTTGCAAGTATAAAATAATTGGGGGCCCTAAATAACTATTTCTTTGTTGGCCTCCGTTTCTTACATTACCCACTATGCTTAGTTGACACTATTTCCATACCAACCCATGAATTCCTCACTAGTACCTATATCTATTTTCTATCCTATTTCTCAAAGAGAGACATTAATACCACTCTATTATGAAAACCTCCCCCCAAAATTTACCCCACCCAGGTCATTGAAAATAGAAGTGAGATAATGATACCAAAATCCTACCTCTAATATACCATGGGTAGGCCACAAACATAGATAGTATATCATACAAAAAATGGGAGATATTACCCTCTAAGAGAACATGAAGAATGAAAGATAATATTATACCATAAGACAAATACTAATCATAAAAAAAGATATGTGAGATCCCAATAGATGCATGTAATCTCAATAGGGTTCTCCCTAGAGACTACTACTAATAATAATCTCTTTTTTTCATTTTCAAAATCCGGTTTAAGGGTTCCCAATACCTATATAAACATTCCCCAAAAATTCAGATTTAAAATTTCAAATTCAAACCAAACCATTTTCCGTCAACCGCCAGGCGCCACACCTCGAGCCTTGATCCCATCTTCACACGTCGCCATCACTGTATCGCCAACATTGCAGGTTGAACACCATCACTGCATCGCCATCAACGTTCATCATGCACATCCATCACTGAAGGTCTCCAGTGATACTATCCGATGTTTCATCGCCGGAACCTCCTCCGTAGAACACCACCATTCATCATCACCGCCACAAAACCAATAGCACCGACGAGAACCAAAACCATGCACCAAAATAACCCCAAAACATCAAAACACAAATTCAGATCTCGAAATAAAAAACCAAGATCCATCCTTCAAAAACCATACAAGGCATCACCTCGATCTGTGATCATCCTCGAGGCACGCTTCTGGAATCGCTCCACTCCTCATCATCGTCATGTCCTCGGAAATATGAATCCCTTGAAAAGGACTTGTTAGTTAAAAACAAAATGAAAACCACATAACATCTCCAATAACATCGGCATCATCAAGGCCTCAAAACCCTTCAAGAATAAAACTGAAAGAAAACCAATGAAAATAAACCCTTAACATCAATGAATCTGCAATGAAACATCCGTCACAACACGACAAAGAATGAAGTCGACGACGAACGCGCCTCCTGGAACACCAAAGACCAAACAAACAGCACATCCCAAAGCCTCTTGAGACCACCGTCGCAGACCGACTCGGAGAGCGACGAAGGAGGAAGACGCCATAGCAGAGTTTGAAGCAGAATGGTCTCAAGAAGAAGCACGCCCACACCTGGAACCACCAACCTCGCAGAGGACCAGATTCACAGATCCCGCCGCCGCCTTCAATCCTGCACATAGATAGCAGAACCTCCCAGGACACCCACATCCGACATGAAATGCAACAGAATCCCCAGGCCGCAACATCTGGAGCTCGATCTTTGAACCAAAACCGAACCTCCATGAAAAGAAAGCGGTGGAGTCTTTCAAAAGAGATGAGCCCGCACGACGCCACCACTGGATGGTGATTCACACCACAAATGCACCGAATAGGAGGACCAAAGAGTGATATATAGACGATCCGAGGTGGTAGAGAGGAAGTCGGCACGGGGGGAACCTTAGCGTCGCTCTTCCCTTTATGGGATCATCATCCCTAGAGACTCTAACATGAAATATAAAGAAATTATATTAAATATTAGTGAACACTAGTGATACTAAATCATCAACTAAGTAGGTATTCTATGCTCCCATCCTTGCAAAGTCTCTCCCACAAAATATTGCATGCATTTAATAATATAATATAAAACACATATCAAATAAGTTATGACACTAACACTTCCACATTAGTTTTCCAATCTCCCCTAATTTCACACATCTGAAGAAATATTTCTCTAAAAGGAGGCCTTCTAAGAGACACATAAAAAATGGATCATATTTTGAACCTCATTCATCACAAAATATCATCATCACTGCATATCTTTCACCTAGATCATAACATCTTACATATCTCTAGATAGAAATTGTAAAGTTTCTTGGACCCACTATAACCCATACATCATCTGTTATACCTCAAGATATCACAAACCATATATAACATAACTATAAAAATCTTTAGGATACTATATTTGAAGATACATGTGAGGGAAATAAACACAATCCATTATAGTCCTTTACACACATATATATGGTTAAGATAAACACAATTCATACTAGAAGAGAAAAATACTTTGAGAATAGAGTGGGGTAAGAGGGAGTAGTTAACAATCTATTCCTCACCAACCTAGATGTTGTAGAAAACACCCTCCAAGTGTTAATTGGGTTTCAGTCACCCTACTGACATGAGTGATGTAGTGTATGAAAAACACATAACAAATAGGATATATATATAGCTAACAACCACACTATGGGAAACTAATTAGACTCAATAAATTGTAGTTATCACATCTCAAACAACCATATGTCACTACTAATACTAGATATCATATAAGCATATTTTTTTAAATATGTTAATTTATTTATTTCATTTAAACATTTCGTAGTTAAACTAATTCCCATTTCCTTCAAGCATAAAAAACCTCATCCTATGTTCCTAGATATTAAAAACATTTAGTATTCCATGAACCACCTAAAAACTTGGGTTAAAAAATTCATTATTAATTATCATTCCATAATTCTAGGTACTTAAGGAATAATCCTATTCTACCATAGAAGATCCATAAATGATGCACAAGAAGCTGTATCAATAAGTGGGGAAACGAATTAAGAAACAACCAAACCATATATACAATATTTTAAACAAATTATTTATCAAGTAACCAAATTTTCATCATAAAAATTATAATAAAGACCCACTTTAACCCACACCATTAGTCTTGGTGCCATACCTAACACCACCATACATATCAACATACATATTGTTATCTCTTCCATCCAATACTTCCAAAAACCTGAGCACCAATGTGCATGTCTCATCAAACCATCATCCATCCCATGATCACATCACATAATATCACAAGTGTCACGCCCCAGCCCCAGGCTGCCCTGAAGCCGGAGCGGAGCCGAAATAAAACAGTGTGTGATTTTTTTTTTACAAAAAGGAAATCTGAAAAATACACACACATGTTCCACTAGAGAGTATCATTTTGGTTTAGGACCTGAAGAATCAGATTAAATTATTACAGTTCTATCAAAACTGGAAGAGAAAGAAACTCGACAAAGCTTCTACCGAACAAAGTGACTTAAATCTTCTAAACTTGTAAAAGAAAATAGATTGAAAATTTAGGGTGAGCATACGAATGCCCAGTAAGGGGTTTTAAAATAATATAATATACCTATTGCAAAATTTTTAAAACATTCTTATAAAATTAACCATAAAACATTTTCTCAGGAATGTTGTAACACATGTATCATAACTTAACATTTGGTCTAAGAATCGAGCACATTTCATGGATTACTAACAAAATCACAAAGAAACAAGTTCCAATTATAAGCATGCCCAAACTGAAACAATAAGTAGAGACATTATAACATTAATAGGTATGACATGTAAAAAGGTATGTACAAAATTTACCTGATCAAAGTTGCACATAAAATAATTACATTAATTTCATCGTTACTACTGTGAGGCATACACTGGATAATAATTCTCTGAGTAATGCATAAATATTATGCCATAACATTTACTTCTTATAATTCTCATAAAAATATGCTCTTTAACCAAGAATATTATAATAGTTGAATATTCTTCTTGTTAATTAAATTACATATTCATAATGAGGAAAGTGCATAATGCGGGACTGCATCAAGGTCTCAACCCAGACGTCTAATTATAAAGGCCTCTACCAAAATCAATAAATCATAAATTTTTCAAGGCCTTGTTCCAAGACAGTAGTTTGTCTCATGAGACCTACTGATGCACTGAGGGGCTGTAGTGGGCCCCACCTAACAGTTATATAGGTCCAATGCATTCGTTATATCTATAAATCAATGTTCTTATACCACTTTTATTTATTCAACTACTTATCAATTATCATTACAAGTGTCACATATTACTTGGTTTCTTAATCAATATTATTCAATGTGTCACACATGAGCCTCAACCTTGTTGGTGAGGTATCCTTATGTGTATCCACGAGTCCTAGGTCCAAAACTAGGTAGAGGCATATTGTGGGGTTACTATAGAAGTACTGTAGTAGGCACTATAGCAAAACTATACACTATACAGCTACTGTAGAAGACTGTACACTGTGCGGGTACTATAGCAGGAACTGTAGCAGTTACTATTTGACACTATAGTAGCTGGAACTATTCAACTTGGGCCACTAGTTTGGGCTTGGAGTCCTTATGAATTTCAGGCCACCCAGGCCTTTGGGTCAATAGGTATTTTGGGACACCTTTAAGGACTTCGGGCCACCTCAAGGCCTTCGGGCCACATGCAGTTTCCTCAAACAAACTCTAAAAAAAAGCATCCCTAGAAGAGGATTTAGAGCAGGAGCACTCACCAGAGTTGAGCCAAATGGAGTTTTCAGAATGAGAGGGTATGGATATGCCATCAGGACCAACTTGTGTTTGCACGGGAAGCCTATCCAGACGTCCATGCAAAGGTGGAGAGCTACTATGATGATGCAGATGCTGGGGAGGGGCAGTTCTTTCTAGATAGCCTGGTTGAATTCCATAAGTCCTTCGGGCCATGTAATCTCCTAATGCCTACAGAACATGTAATCTCTGAGCCTACATGCCTTGTAAGGGTTCCCCCTTATCCCTTGAAAGGGGGGTTATAAAAAAAATCAATAGAAATGAAGTCCTTAGCGCCATTCAGGGGGTATTATTCAAAGTGTCCCATACCACCTGGAATAATTTAATTTCTCATTTCACAATTATTCAAAGTGTCCCTTACAACTTTGAATAATTTAAATTATTAATTCCATAAAAGGCCATTTATTTAGAATTTACATAAAAAAATTAATTCATGCTTATATTAATAAAAATTCTACCAATTCATGACAATTAATGAAAAGTATGATAGGAAGCACATGTGTCAATAACTAAAGCTTATTGAACACTAGTTATTACATAAAAATGACAACCCCTAAAATCCTTATTATAATTGTAAACATTTTATATTCAGAATGTACAATTATAAAATTAGGATAATTTACATTCATATTTAAAACACATGCTGATAATTTGGCATATTTAACAAAATAGAACTTAATGACTGAAAGACATTTATTGCGGCAAATTCAAGTTCTTTAGAAAAATAAATAAATTATTTCATTCTTCTAAAAATATTAAGAGGTCATACACTATTGTAACTATTTTTCTTGTATTAAATGTGGGTTAAATGAAAATTATACGAACTATATATACACAAAGTGTATAAATGGGGTTTTCTCATGGTTTAATACATATTTGAATAAAAAAAACTAGTTTTCATGGAAAATAAATCAGTTTAAGATTAAAAAAAAAGTTATATATATATATAATTGTATAACTAGATATACAATACATGTATAAGGTTTTTACACCAATATTTAAAAGACACTTATATGTTTTTAAATATAATAGGAGCATTAGTTAAAACAAGGGGTTATTAATTTCATTTATTCCATATAATATAAAGGGTTCAGTTATTTACATATATTCTTATTTATAAATATCGATATATATATATATATATATATATATCAGCACATAATAACTCAAACCCTTTCTTGATTGAGGGTTATGAATACATTTAAGATCGAGTAATCACCATATTAAGAGGGGATAATTGGTCATATTCGTAACCATATATAAATACATGTATATACTTCTATATGTATATATAATATATATATATATATATATATATATATAAACAAAACGAATAAAGGCAAGGCAATATAAGTCCCTTGCCTATTTTGAGGATGAGGATTGTTTTGGAGGAGCTTCAAGGAGGCACTGGATAAAAGAGAACCCATAGGGTTCAGGTGGAAAATGTGATATATTTATAAAATATAAATAATATATTTATAATTCTATTTTCATGGAAAAACCATGCCTCATTGGTTTAAAATTAGTCTGAGGTGTTGGTCTTGTAGAAAACACATGAAAGGAGGGGCCGTCGGGGTCACAGTTTTGGAAGAAAATGAAAAGAAAGTAGCATGGGCTATTGGTTTTGTGCATGCGGGAGGTAGAAGAAGAAGGTAATGGGGAAGAAAAACCAAAAAAGAATGATTAAATCAGATTAAATCTTTCCCTGATCCAATGATAGAGGCACGACATGGAGATTTAAAAAGAACGGATGGCCTAGATTAGATCATGTGTGATCAGACGACTCATGGTGACATAGTGATTTAGAATAACTCAGACAGTAACGATTAGATCACGATGGATCAGACAGTGCTAAAAAACATGGAGATAATACCGTAACTGCTAGGAATTGAGGACCAGACCAAAATGGATAGCTCCGATCGCACGTGATGCGATTTAACAGTCTAGATCGCGTTTTGTCTTAAAAATATCATCCCACAATGAAACAGGGACAGTTTCCCGGCTCCTTTATAAGCACGGGGATCCCAACCAAGACTCAGATTACTCCCTCCCCCTCCCAGTACCACCCTTTACAGAGTTCTTATACAGACACTCTCCTGTTCCCACCCATGCCTAGCCGCCCCACAGGGTGGCATGCTCTAGTCCATGCACACACACCTCTGTGCCCTTAGGGGTAGCTATGCCCCTGCATGCAAGACATAGCGCACACCTTGCGTGTGCACTACTCCTGGGCCATTTCCAGGGGGTAGAGGGTGAGAAGCCCATCAAGGCTTTGAGGACCTACCATAAGGTGGCCCTCAACTAGGTGGGATACTCCCCTAAATTTTAACAAAGTAAACATTTATTTTTTTGTTATAAAAATAGGTTTACATATATATGTATTTAGGTATCTTCAAGATATTATTTGCATATTATAACTTAAATATTTTCCTTAGTTGTATAAACGATAAAGTTTTAAAAACACAATGTGATAAATCAAAGTTCAGTATATCTTTAAGAAAATCTTATACTAGTATTATAAAAATAAAAGACATAGTTTTTGTTAAAACCTTGGTTTAAACATCAAGAATGAAATATTTTATAAAATATTTTCAAAAAATTTGAAATATTTGAAAAGTATTTGAAATATGTACCTATTTTTTAAATCATACTAAGTGTAGCTAAAATATTTATAAAAAGAGTTTATATGTTTAAAGTTATAATTTTAACACATACCTTAATTAATTTGGAAAACTAATTATACAGAGATATTTTAATTTAAACCAACAGAAAGACCAACAACTATACTTTTAGCCATTATAAACTCAGTGGTCACTTAAGGGTATAGAGTTGAATTTAGACCTTGTAAAACTTGTATTAGGGTGTTCCATATTCAATACAACTTGGTGAAAAATGGTGCTCATCATACCACTAATGCTCAGTACCGTTGTTGTGGTTCTGGACATGATGTTTTTCATTCTTACTGACCCAAAGGATCTTCTCTATTTATCGGGTCTAGTTGTTGCATTAGTTGGTCTCCCAATGGCTCTGATAGGCCTTTTATTAGGTATTTTTGGTTAGTTATATTCTCTTAGTTTTGAAGCAATGTATTCAATTCAGTATTTAATAATAATTCCTTGTCTTTATTTCATATGTTTTTTTTCAGATAGCATAAAGATTAAACAAAATAAAACCATATATTATTATTACATGAGAAATAATTTTTGGGGTGTCACATTATCCCCTATACAAAGAATTACATCCTTGAAATTCATTTCATATAACCATGCTAAAAATACTCTCTAACGTTCTTCACAACATCCCCCATCATGGAGGATCCTCAGGTGCAGTTAGCTAAATACCCAAATTGGTGTTCAATTCTTCTGTTTCCCTAGCCCAGACACACCTCAGACAATCAGGGTTAAACAATTTAATTGCACACTCGGGCTTCTAGAGGGAGGCTCGAATGGTAGAATGTTCTGAGATGTCTGAATGAAAAAATCTCTAAGAACTCATCAGACTGTCTCTTTTTATAAAATGTCAATATCGTAGATGTCATTCAAACTAAATCTTAGGATTTGGTGCATGTAGGCTGCATGAAGGTTCCCTTCCAAGGAAGCCTCTTGAGACCTATCCCAGGCCATGAAGTTTCAAGATAGAGTAAAGCATCAGAAAAGGACTTCATGGTACTTTCCACTTTCCCTATACTCAGCGAGTTGGACTGTGGCTATGCGTTAGTAGATATAGGAATTCCTTTGGAAGGATCAGAGAATTTATAGACTGTTCCATACCTCATAAAGATGTTTTCATGTTCTTCGCATGTTTTCGAAGTGAAGGTATTCTTCCACACTACTTCTGACCATAATGGCCTCTAGTACCTCAATGGGAAGAGATAAGATTTGGGTTTGTCCTTCCATATGAAAATTATTATTTTTCATGAAATTCAAATCAGTGAAACTCATCCAAAATCACAAACACTAAAAATGTAGGATAAAAAAGAATTAATAAGTTGTATTTTCATAAACAAAGAGATACACAACACCTAGGACTAAAGATTTACCCAATTCCTAGACAAAAATATTCCCAAAGCAGTTCTAAATTATTTAATTTCCTTGGTCCAGATGCACTGATGGAAACTAGGATCAACCGAATGTGGACATCTATGGTTTAGTGTGAGAGAAACATGACATGTATGTATTTGGGAAACATTAGTTTGAACAAGAAGATTATAATGCAAACGGGTATGCTCGTCCTTAAGATATTCAAAATCCATAACATGACCATGGAGACCCTAGGTCAAAATTTGACATAAGTATACATAGTGGAGGTCACCCTCTTGTGCACCCTCTTGGAGGTCCTCTAGAGATGAAGCTTTATCAGCTAGGGTAAAACACCTAAAAGATCCCTTGAAGTATTTTCATTTCTATGCATAGAACTCGAATTGAGCATTCATTATAAAAATGCAGTCAAGGCCTTCTCCTCGGTGAAGCTAGAGTACATGAGGAGAATTGGTCACACAGTATATGGTTTTTCATGATAGGTGAATGCTTTCAGAAGTCTCATAGTTTTCTACACATTATTTAACCACTATGGTATCTAATACTTCTGTTGTAAGAGATAGAAGGCTCGATTCGTCATCCATCAGATAATTTTAAGGAAACTACTACTTAGTAAGTCATAAACAAGTATTTTTAGTATTTTACTAATATTATAGGGTTTCCTAAACAAATCCTCTGATACAAACTGTCATGCCCCGGCCCCGGGCTACCCCGAATCCAGTGCAGAGCCGAAATAAAACATGGTGTGTGAATTTTTTTTATAAAAAGGAAAGCTAAAAAATGCATAAACATGTTCTACTGGAGAGGATCATTTTGGTTTAGGTCCTAAAGAATCAGATACAATTATTACATTTCCTTCAAAATTGGAAGATAAAGAAACTCCACAAAGCTGCTACCGAATAAAGTGACTTAAATCTACTAAACCAGTAAAAGAAAACAGATTGAAAATATAGGGTGAGCATACAAATGTCCAGTAAGGGGTTTTAAAATAATATAATATACCAATTACAACCTTTTGAAAACATTCTTTTAAAATTTCCAAAAAAAAAACATTTTATTAAGGAATACTTTAACACATGTATCATAACTTAACTTTTTTTCTAAGAATCAAAAGAGCACATTTCATGTATTACTTAAAAAAATTATAAAGCAACAATTTCCAATTATAATCATGCTTATAAAAAAATAATAATTAGATACATTATAACTTTAATAGGCATGACATGTAAAAAGGTAAGTATAGAGTTTACATGGTTAGAGTAGCGCATGAAATTATAACTTCAATTTAATCCTTTACTATGAAGCTTACACTCGATAATAAACCATTGAGTACTATATAAATATTATTCCATAAATTTTACTTTGTCTGATTCTCATAAACATAAGCTATTTAACCAAGAATATTCTACTAGTCAAATATTCTTCTGGTTAATTAAATTACATAGTCATAATGAGGAATGTACATAATGTGGGACTGCTTCAAGGCCTTGACCATGACGTCTAATGATTAAGGGCTTGACAAACATACATAAATCATAAATTTTTCAAGACATTATGCCAAGACCGTAGTTTGTCTCATGAGACCTACCAATGCACCGAGGGGCTGTAGCGGGCCCCACCCAACATTTACATAAGTCCAATTCATTCTTCATTTCTATAAATCAAAGTGCTCATACCACTTCAATTTATTAAATTACTTATCACATATCATTCCAAGTGTCACATATTACTTGATTTCTTATTCTATATTATTCAAAGTGTTTCATACCACTTTGAAAAGTTTAATTTCTCATTTGATAATTATTAGAAGTGTCCCATAACACTTTGAATAATTTGAATTCCTAATTCCATAAAAGTCCATTTCTTTAGAATTTACATAAACAAAGTAATTCATGGTTATATTAATCACAATTTTACTAATGCATGGCAATGGATGACAAGTATGGTATACAACACATGTGTCAATAACTAAAGCACATTGAACACTAGTTATCAAATTAAAATGACAATCCCTAAAATCATTATTATAATTGTAATAATTTTATATTCATAAAGCACAATTATAAAATTAGGATAATTTCCATTCATATTTAAAACACATGCTGATGAATGGGCATATTTAACAAAGAAAAACATAATAACTAAAAGACATTTATTGCAGAAGATTCAAGTGCATTAGAAAAATAAATATATTACTTTATTAATCTAAAAATATTAACAGGGAATACACTAAGGTAACTATTGTGCGTGTTTTAAATGTGGGATAAATGAAAACTCTATGAACTACATATACAAAAAGTGTATACATGTAATTTTCTCAAGGTTTAATATATATTTGAATAAAAAACTGGTTTTCATGGAAACTAAATCAATTTAAGAATAAAATCTAAAGATATATATATATATACATAAACATGTATAAAAAATATACAATATATGTATAAGTGTTTTACACCAATATTTAAAAGACACTTACATGTTTTTAAATATAGTAGGAGCATTAGTTAAAAGAATGGTTTATTAATTTCATTTGTTCCATGTGATATAAAGGGATTAGTTATTTACATATATGATTATATATATATTGACACACACACACAAATATATATATATTTATCAACACATAAGAAGAAAAACCCTTTCTCGATTGAGGGTTATGAATACATTTAGGATTGAGTAATCACCATCTTAAGAGGGTATAATTGGTCATATTCTTAACCGTATATATATATACATGTATATACATCTCTATTCATATATATATATATATATATATAACCAGACCAAAGAAAGGAAAGGCAATATAAGACACTTACATATTTTGAGTAGGAGGAGAGGTTCATATGAGATTAAAGGAGGCACTGGAGAAAGGAGAACCCGTAGGGTTCGGGTGAAAAATGTGATATATTTATAAAATATAAATAATATATTTTTAATTCTATTTGCATGGAAAAAATGAGCTTCATTGGTTTAAAATTAGACTGATGTGTCAGTGTTGTGGAAAACGTAGGAAAGGAGGGGCCACTGATGTCATGAGTGTGGAAGAAAAATGAAAAGAAAGTAGCATGGACTACTAGTTCGGAGCACATGGGAGGTAGAAGAAGAAGGCAACGAGGAAAGAAACCAGAAAGGAATGGATGGATTAGATTAAATATTTTCTGAATCCAATGGTTGAGGTGCGGCATGGGGATTTAAAAAGGATGGAAGACCTAGGTCAGATCATGTGTGATCTGATGACTTAGGGAAACACGGTGATTTAAAATAACTCAGACGGTCATGATTATATCGCGACGGATCGGACAACACACAAAAATATTGAGATAATTCCGTGACTTCTAGGAAACGAGGACCAGAATGAAATGGACGAATCTGATCACACATGACATGATCTAACGGTCCATATTGTCTTTCACCTTAAAAACCTCATCCCATATCGAAACAGGGAGAGTTTTACATCTCCTTTATAAGAACGAGGCTCCCAACCGAGTCTTAGATTACTCCCTCCCCCCTCCCAATACCGCCCTGTATCGGGTTCTTCTTTGGGAACACTCTTATGCCCACCCACGCCTCCATGATACCCTGTACAGTGGCGCACTCTAGTCCATGTACCCGCACCTGTGCGTCCTTAGGGGTAGCTATGCCACCTGCACGCTAGAACTAGCACGAACCATGCGTGTGCGCTGACCCTGGGCCATTTCCAAGGGGTAGAGGGTGAGAATCCCATCAAGGCATTGGGGGCCTGCCACAAGGTGTTCCTTGACTAGGTGGGGTACTCCCATAAATTTTAACAAAGTAAAAATTTATTTTTTTATTATAAAAATAGTTATATATATATATTTATATAGGTATCTTCAAGATATGATTTCCCTATTATAACATAAATATTTTCCATAGTTGTATAAATGATAAAGTTTTAAAAATACAAAGTGATAAATAAATGTTCAGTACATCATTAATAAATTCTTTTACTAGTATTATAAAAACTAAAAAACATATTTTTAGTTAAAACCATGGTTAAAACATCAAGAATGAAATATTTTATAAAATATTTTCAACACATTTGAAATATTTCAAAAGTATTTGAAATTTGTAACTAATTTTTAAATCATACTAAATGTAGCTAAAATATTTTTAAAAATATATTATATGTTTAATGTTATAATTTCAACCCATACCTTAATTATTTTGGAAAACTAATCATATAGAGATATTTTAATTTAAACCAGAAAAAAGACCAATGGCTATACTTCTAGTTGTTAGAAACTCAATGGTCACCTAAGGGGAAACAATATTGTTGAAGCCTTATATACAATTTTATTAGGGTATTCCATTTTCAATACAACTTGGTGAAAAATGGTGCTAGTCATACCACTAATGCTCATTACAGCTGTTGCAGTTCTGGCCTTGATATTTTTTATTCTGACTAACCTGAAGGATCTTCTCTATTTACTGGGTCACTTTTTTATGTTAAGTGGTCTCCCAATGGATATGATAGGGATTTTAGTAGGTATTTTCGGTTAGTTGGATTCTCTTAGTTTTTATGTAATGTAATCAATTCATTATTTAAAAATAATTACTTGCGTTTATTTCATTTGTTTTGTTTGGATAACATGAAGATTAAACAGAATAAAACCATAATATTATTATTATATGAGAAATAAGTTTTGGGGTGTCATAAAAAGGCAAGAATATTGATCATTCACTCAAGGTAGTGGAAAAAATAAAATTCAACAGGGCATTAAGGCCCTAAAACCAAGACATTTAGGCTTCAAAATAGAATGGGATCACTCAAAAACCAAACAATTATCTTTATCAAACAACAGGTTCATTACCATTTGAGTTAACAGATTAATTTATCATAGAATAAAACTACATGAAACCTAAGGCATTATCTCTAAATATCTACAAGATATTCTAACATTATTTCAAAATTCATTTCTGTTCAACAAAATTATAGGGAAGAATTTTTTTTATTAACATTCGATTTTATTATTATTTAACAATAATTAGAAACATTAGATTATTTATCCAATTTCAAAATATAAAAAACATGAAAAACCATAGTGCAAATATATATATAGTACAGTATACTAAAAATCAATAGGTAACACATTATCATAGTAAAAACAAATATGATCATTATAACAAAAAACTAAATTTTTCATTAATATAGTTTCATCTTTATTAAGGTTATTTTCACTATTTCACAAATATATAAAGAATGAAAAATTTTCTATTGTAGATAATAATTGGAGAAACAAAGAATTTCTAACTTAAGCCTTCTAATCCTATTCAAATGAGAATAGAACAATAGAAATAGATATCCTATCACCTCACCCACAAAGAATCTAAAGACCTCCAAGGATTCTCTTCCAAGACTATGAAATAGAATATAAAAAGACTCTATGAGATTGAATAAGGTCAATTTTCTTTTATGGAAATATAACATAGGACAAAATAAAACCCAACATGTCCTGGTCCACATTACATATCCTATAAATCCATAAAATGTACAATGAGAAAAGTGACCACCATGAGAGAAAATCCCAATTACCAACAAAAAAAATTCTATTATACGACTCAGATCCATGGCATAAACACCCTAAAAAAGAAAAAACATGAAAACTAACCTCTTGGGATTCCATGCCACAACCTACCTCCCACATCATAGAAGTGCTGAAATTCGAAGAAGAACCCAATCATTCCCCTTGAGAATCTACATCAAAACTCTTATCCCATGCCATATACAAATCTTCCAAATGGGCTCCTTGGTGTCCCAAAATGTACCACACCACAATCCTACTCTATAGCTAAAATTTTAGCTCAACTCCCCTCTTTCCTCCTTCGAGATTTGTTTGAGCACCTCTAACACCTCAAACATTCGAAGGGATGAGTATAAAGATCTAATCTTTTACACAAATTCACTAATATTTTATCTCTAAAAAAATTATATGTTGAAATAAATATTAGTTTTTATGAGTAATAATAAAGATAAAAAATGGTTAATGTAATTTTCAAGAAGATAAATTGATTACAGAAGTATCCAAAGAGAGACAAAAATAAAGTTTATTGATGAAAAAGAAGAAAGTAAATCCTAACAATAATATTAATTCAAAATATGTTACATGTAAATATTTTTTGAATAACATATTAAGATGTGTTTTCCAACAATAAACAACTAAAAAAAGATAAAATTTAAAAATGTGAAAATAAATGTGAAAAGATTCTCATATTGTATGGAGAACAGTTCATTAAGGAATCTAAACAAGGGAAGGTATCATATACTAAATGTTCGATACCTAGAATCGATCAATTTTGTAATTATGAATATTATTTTTATTAGATTTAAATAATTAAATAATGTTTCTTAAAACATTAAGATGAGGATGATCACATTATTGGTCTGTATAAAAATTTAAAGAGAGACAAAAAAAATGTTATCAATGAAAATAAGTGTTTAAATAAAGATGATAAAAATTTAAGTAATGTCTCTTTTAAAAAAAATCCAAATATAAAGATGTAGTGAAACTTATGATTGAAAGAGAAAAGTTGAATGAGGTATTGAAAAAAATCACTAATAAAAGGGAACGTTATTAGAAATTCCATTATTAAGTAAATTTAGGTACCTAAGAGCTTAGTTATAGCTCTAGTTAGTCCCAAATATGGATGAATACCCAAAATTTATTATGATAGGTTATTTCAAAAGAAATTCCTTGGACGTCTCATGGATGAACTTTGGTATCTAAAAAGTGGGTTCCTGAGGCACATGACTAGAGAATCATCCAAATTCAGAATGATTAATAATTTTTATAAGACTATGTAATATTTTAAGACAATTTCAAGGGTAAGATAAAAGGTTTAAGCAAGGTTTTTTTAGTTTTCATTGTTATTTGAAATTTATTATATATTTATTATTTTATAACACAATTTTATTAGTATTTATCAATTATGTGATGATGGTTTGTTATCTAATTTCATGAATGATACATAAAATATAATTTATAATGATCTAATATTGTTTTTTTCAAATTGAAAGGATAATTTTAATACTATTAACCTTGATGAGCTAACTATGAAAAATATTATGTGTTTAAATACTATATAGATAGATTTTTCTTAAGGAAAAAAGGATTAGTCACTATTTTGTTTTGATTTCTATCTATAATGGATAACCTCAAGAATTTTTTATAGAATATAGATTTGAAGGCAGACATAAATTGGTTTGTTAATCCTTATATAAAAGGGAAAGGGAAGTCGAAACCTTAAATTTATGCATAATGTTTTGGAAATTTTAATTATTTAATGACACTAATTTTTATATGATAATAACCATATTTTATTTATTTATACTATTTGTTTATAATTCTTATTTTGGAATGAATGTTTTGGAAATTAATTAAAAGTAGTGAAATCAATGTTTGTATTAGTTTTAAATTTTCTATGTATATTCCATGATTTATAATGTAAAAAATTGTCCAAATCTTACTAGGCCTCATCCTAAGGGGTGAAAGACACATGGAAAATGTAAGAGGGTTAGTCAGCCAAGAATGATAATGGGGAGAGTCGAATGGGGTGGTAGAGGGTCACATAGGTCACTTATGGTGTATACACATGCATTAGAGGAGAGGAAGAACCTAGGAGAAAGTTTTGTGTGGTGATGAGGGGAGCATCTCACCAGTGCAGAGGGGTGCACAATGATATTTTAGTTCATCTGAACCCAATACAACTTGATGACCGATGATGGAATGAGATCATTTAAATTTCATATCTCAAACACTGAAAAGTCAAATGTTGTACAACCTTTCATGTGTTGACTATTAAATTCATACAAAATGATTCATTTTTCAAGTTGGATCATGTCTCTTCATTATCAAATTAGGAATCTATGTTTTTTACACTATGACTATAGAACTAGCGACCTTGGAAATTAATAGGGATATTGGGTCACCACTAGATATTGGAGCATCACTACGTCACATCCATAGCTATGCAGTGTAGTAACCCATAAAGCTCAAATCAAAGATATGAAAATACACTATGGTCAATATATTATGTCATAGCCCCTATATCTTATAGAAGGACGAATGAAGAGATGCACTATAATATTTGTGGATGATTCATGGTTTAAAGTGAATATTATGACCACCATAAGCCTATATTTCAAGGGGATTTGATAGATGTTGAGTGGAGATGAGTTTTGGAGGAATAAATAGTCACATCATAGGGTTTTCACAATGTATGAGAGGTTTTATATTTGTTATTATCCATGGTTTATGATATAGAGGAGGTTGAATCCTTGGTTCACATGCTACTCTATATCGATTCATTCAATTTGAGGAGGAATACACATGTGATAAATATTTTTATGTAATGAATATAATAAGTTGTAGAGGTTTTTTCTACTACAAATTCTAGTACCAAAAGGATTTAGGATCTACACACTTTATATGAAAAGATTTAAGAAATTTTATGATAAATACACATGTGGGGGATTCCCTTTTTATTTAGGAGTCTAAATGTGTAATGTCCCGACCCGAATTACCATTCAACCCGGTAGCCGGACCGGTCGCCACATGGCCTAAAGCACATCTCCCCAAATTCCAGAGGCTACCGACTAGCAGCGAGGGGCTAGGTGAGTCCATGGGGAGACTATGCCCTCATTACCAAAGTATCACAGTGGAATTATAAACATACAATAGCGGAAGAAGGTAACGAGTGGACAACACATAGACAACAAAAATAGACAACCAATAAAATGATCTAATATATATATATAGTATGGTTCAAGTCAATACAAAACATTACAAGTATACAAAATACCAAAAATAAACCGAAATGTATCCCATGTCGCATCGCAAGCCTCAGCTTGGTCCCGTACACTCCTACTCCAAGCAGCAAGTCAAGTACCTATACTAGGTCATTTTCCATTTTCATTAAATGAAATCATATAATATACTTGGGTCCAAAAAATTTACCCAAACAGGGTGTGAGACTAAATACCAATAGGAAACCACCAAAGATTCGGGATAATTTGTCAGTGAATATATAAAACATGCAGTGTAATATGGAAAGCAGTAAATAAGGAAACTAGAAAGACTAACCCACTCTTGTGATTTGTCTTGATGTCGCTTCAAGTATCCTTTACATTCATTAATAACTTCATTCAGGTGTTCAAACTATTCCGTGAACTCGTTCCTGGAATACTCAATTCGGAAACCAGGTATTGCTTAGGGAGAAAATCCACCAACACCCTACAAGACCATTCCGGCGAACCTCTAGGAACCCGACATCGCTCTACAAGCCCGTTCCGGTGAACCTCCTAGGTACCTCGCCTCACACTAGGTGTAGTATAGTCTGTCATCTAAGCCCATCCCCAGGATCCTATAAATATGATCCGGGTATCACCCATGACATGTCATGCCCTATTGAGTCCGTCCATGGAATCTCATTATGGATCAATGATTCACTTGAAATTTAAATAACTAGTCTAGTATGAGTCTGTCCATGGAAACACACATTGGTTCCATGGTTCAACCATGACTTTGTTTCACATTTTAAGTAGTTCACAACCATTTAACTCACGTGGGATAGCTATTCAAGAATTAGCATACAATGGTCAAGGGGAAAAACTATATCCCATACCCGAAACCATTACAATTACAATTTTATATTATTACAATTCAATTCATATTAAAATTCCATTTTTAACAACACACAAGGGGAAGAAAAATCATTCCTCATAGGCATCCTGGGTGAAAATCATTTAAATAGCCATTCAAGGTAACACACCCAAGGGGTGGTTCCTATCTAAGGTGTACAACCAAACTCAAGCACATAATGTAAAACCCTAAGATTTTATGAGATATATATATATATATATATATATATTGTCTTATGTTATAAGAAACACCAAATGAATCTTTCGCTACACACAACACTGTCTTGGCCTGCATTGCACGCAATCACTACCTTCCTTGATAGCGTGTGTAGTACGCAATACCGTGTTTCACTAAACAACAATATATTGTTATAATATTATTATAGACTAGAAGTTATGAATAGTATTAACTACATTTTAAATTTTAAAACATTTTTACTCATCTTACACATTTTCTAGAACATGTTATGAGAAAAAAATAAAATTTTCAGGTAAAATATGTATTTTTCAAAAAATGCAATTTTTCCGCCTTTTGATGGCGCACCCACTTTAAATATTTTTTTGACATTTTTATAAGTTCAATTTGACAAAATAAAATTCTTCCTTGGAATCAGGATATAAAAATTTACTTTGAATAATTTTTTCATATTATTCTGATAACTTTCATATATTAATGAATAGTAAAAACACGCTATATTTTAATTAAAAACACTTTTCTTTATCGCAATAATTTATATGGTTATATTATCTTTTTAATTGGTTTTAAAGTGTAATTAGAATATATTTTTACCATTTAATACAATGTTGGTCATTAGAATTAATTTCACTTTGAAATTGGACATAAATAAGTGTCGATCTTCTAATAGTTATTGTTTCTTAAAAACATGCTATTTGTTTTGATAACAGGAATTAATTTTAAAAATAATTAATTCCACTTCTATGTTTTGAATTTGGAAAAATAGACATCATTTTTGAATTCGGAATATCAAATATATCTTAGGCTGATGTTTTGGTATTTTTATGAAAAACTTCAATTTTTGAGGAATAGTAAAACCACTTAGTGGTAGTTAAAAAACTGACTCTTTCATTTAAATGAAATTTTACCACTTCTGTGAATTGAATTTCAAAAATCCAACATACATGGTTGTTATCAAGAAGTAAAATTTGGTTCAATAAGATGAAAATAATTTTTGGTGAATAGTAACTTTTGACTTTTATTTACCGCGGTTAAAGGTGAATAAGGTAATTCAAGGACAAAAGAATATTATAATAATTAACAATTACCTTAGCACTTGTCCTAACCTTATTGTATGAGTAGTGGCCGACCATGGGAATACTTGGGTCGATTTTGGGACCCCATTGATCCACTTGGTAGTGATAATGACAATTTGGATTAATTAATTTAATGTAAAGAAAAAATTGAAATTAACAAAAAAATTAGTAATTAATTTCTATAAGGGGTTATATAAATTATATTTTCAACTATAAATATTCATTGGAAAGATAAATATATTTCCTACATGATGGTATTTTTTTTATAATTTTTAGACATCAAATAAATTAAATTATTTAAGACACAATAATGATGCAGTATTTACCTCATTAATAAATGATTTCAAATAAATAAGATTATAATGATTAAAATATTTTCCAAACATGTCCAATTATGATTGGATGATTTTATTTCGACCATGAGTCATCGTATATTTATTTTTAATTATTTTTGGACCTTTTGAAATTGAATATAAGTTTATAGTAAAATAATATTTTCACACTTTCCAAAGGTGTCACTCTCCTCCGTTAAAAAAGGGAACCTCCTCCCTCTCCTTTTTACAAAACTTTGAGCCTTCAAGATCAGCCAAACCCAGCCCATTTCCCTTCTCAACATCCCTAGAAACATAGTAGAGGTTCTGGTCTTCTCAAAAGACCAACTCTAGTCCCTTAAGTGGAAGTTTAACGGAGGCACGTCGAGGAAGAGGTAATCTCTTCTACAGATTCTTTCAAGTTTCTTCCTTCTTCTACTTCATTTTATTTAGTTGTTTCATTATAAATTAATAACATCAATATCACTTGTATACTGATATGTTATTATAAATATGAAATAACCCTATTTTACATTCTATCCATCCTAGATAAAATGAAATCACCACGCATGCGTACGTACGGAATACCATCTCCACGCCGTGGTGTAATCTGTTTTCCACCACCACCTTACTTGGATGGGTATAATGGTCTAAAGAATAACTATATATGAATATTATAACATTATACTAATTCTGAGACATTCAATATTCCACTCCAATACCATTCAATAGTTATGGGAATGATATCATCGCTCGTGCGTACGTACGACCTACCGTCTCCACGATGTGATGCGACTCCTTATACACAATCTTCATTGAATAATGATTATATAAATGAATTGAATGAATAAATATGATATATATTACACTAATATCATTCTGTAAATAAGGTATATATAACCTAAAAATAGGGATACGAATTTATTCGACAAGACATGCATAAGAACATAAAGCAATGGACACCCGAATAACAAGTAGCAATGAAATATTACTAATAAGAAGATAAGAATATGAACATGTATGATATCATAACAATTAATATGATTCTGTAATAAGTTAATGACATTATTTAAATCATTATATAGGAGGTTCAGATACATACGAAGCATATCAGACCTAAGGTAAGGGAAAATCCCGAAATCTCATTTTTATCCGAGATCGTTTATACTTCAGAATTTAATGGAAAATTTTTATCATCCACATACATGTTTACTCAATATTTAATATTATTTCTATCCTCCTACAATTTTTTAAATCCAAATTTACCCATTGGTGAATTTTTAGTAAAAGATTCTAAACAAAACTTTTTTCGTTTTCAGTACGAGATACTTTTTAACATTTTCTGCCAAAGTACGAGAAGAATGTTTTTTTAACTTATACGACATGAATGGATTTTTATGATTCCATATAACATTATTTCCATGAATCTTATTTTACAAGTTTTCATGTTTATTTTTAATTAGCTTCTTTAAAATGTCATGACATGTTAAGAAAGGAAAAATATTTTTGATGTAGAAAGGATATTTTCCTCTAGAATGAAGTTCAAGTGTTTTATCAAAATTATTTTCCATGGAAGATAATATAGGGTTTGGTTTCTGTCCCTATTTTTACATTGATTTTATTATGTTATAATGGAATTATTTTTATGAAGTCCTTTTATCTTATATGGATTATGTTATGACGACATGATGTTTAAGAATCCCATTTTTATTACATGGGTTATGATATGATGTATGATTTATGATTTTGTGGAACACATAAGAATGGTGTCATTATGAGATGGGTGGGACCTATATCTCTCTCCAATTCATTGGGTAAAGATTTATATCTTTTGAGATAGACAGGGATGGAATGGAAAGTTAATCTGGTTCAGTGATACAGGACTGGAACGAGGAGTGAACTCGGTCCAGAAATGGACTTTGTCCACTAAGATAGTATTGGCAATGAGTCTTGACTAATAAGAAATTATTTTCTATGATTATGTGTGTATGCCACAAAGTTTCATGTTTTATGTTATGATTATTGGGATTAAATTTCACTACTAAGACTTATCCCATGTTATGATACTATGATCTATTTTGAAGGTTAAGATTTTCGAAATGGTATGTTCTTATGAATATGATATTTCCTTTGTTTACCATTATTGAGCATTTGAGCTCAACCTTTTGTATTTTTTCTTTTTCCCCAGGTCAGGAAGAAAGGTATTAAGTAGGATATGCCAAAAGGGACTCTAGATATGATGAAATAAACAGGAGACAATATAGATGCTTTGTGAACTAGTTGTTTATGTTTCCCAGTTTCTGAAGACACCATACCTATACGGTCCTACCATGGTTTTGTTATATGTTGTAATAAGTATGCTTCAATTATGAAGTAATAACAATGTATGTAAAGTATGGGTCGTTATACATACCATCCTATTCAGATTACCTACAACATACTAGGTAATAACATGGTTATATTTCAGGTTCAAGTGACACCCCAAAAGTGGGATCATGGAACTACGACATATATAAACATCTTGACAATCAGAAAAAAGCACGAGACCACCTAACTTAAGATTGTACTAGATAACTCATCTAGTATCAGGCTCTGATTCATCCTGATTTGGAAGAAATCTGAAGAATAGATGAAGAATGAGAAATTTGGACATATGAGCCTTAATCCAATCTGTGTTCATTATAACCAGAAGAATCTAGAAGGATTAAAAATTAATTGAGGAGTTACCGTTGAAGATCCAATAAGACAAACGGTGGTTGAAACAGAGATCAGATGGAGAAGCAGGATCAAATCCCACCGTTTCCTCCTTGAGAACTCTCCCAGGCGCCTCCCCCTTCTGTCCGGTTGAAGAAGATGATTAGGTTTAGGTTTTTATAAATTTAATTAATTTAATTAAAAATTAATTAAATATCAAAATACAGCAGGCTGCACGGTTTACCCGCACGGTTTAACAAACCGTGTGGAGACCATGCGGACCTTACTGGAAGGAAAGGGGCAACCGTACGACCACCTAGCATGGTTTCCCTAAACCATGCATAGGTCGTGCTCCTGCCTATGCCAAGCCTGCACCAAGGAACATGGTTTATCCAGGCCATGCGCAGGCCATGTACAAACCATTTTCTAGGCCATTTCCAGTCCAAAACTTGGTTACAGTCTCTTAACAAGCCCCAGACACCTTCGTAACTCCCTCGGTCAAGTTAAGAATCCACATTAGTCCTCAACAGAACAGTGAAACCGAAAAGAAAAAGGATCTATACCTCGTATGAAAACCCAGGCTCTTACAATCTTCCCCCATTATAACAATTCATCCCCGAATTTCTCTTTGAAGGGTGGTAAAGATTCTTCTGCAAACAACTCTGGCCACTAAGCACGTACGTCGGCCTCTCGCTCCCAAGTCTCATCATCTAAACGACCATGCCTCCAAAGCACTCGTACTAGAGGAACTGACCAGCCTTGGAGAACCTTCGTTCTCCTTTCAAAAATACAAATTAGATGCTCCTCAAAGGATGCATCTATCTGAAGCTCGACCTCCTCAGGCCGGAAGGTATGAGATGGGTCTAAATAGTATCACTGTAATTGAGAAACATGGAACACATCATGCATGGCTCGGTACCTCTGATGTAACTGCAACTGATAAGCTACCAGCCAAACCCTCTCCAGAATCTCAAAAGGCCCAACATATCTCGGCGATAGCCTACCCTATCTTTTGATCCGCCTATGTCCTAGCCTCGGTGAAACACGCAGGAAAACCTGATCCCCAACCTCAAACTCTAGGGGTCATCTGTATCGATCAACATATGCATTCTGAAAATATTGTGCGGTAGCCATCCACTTCTGTATCAACTGGACCTGCTCAGAAGTCTCCTGAACAAGACATGGCCCCAGTAAAGCTGACTCACCGACCTCTAACTAACACAGGGGTGATCGGCATGACCTACCATATAAAGCCTCGTACGGTTCCATCAGTATAGTCTCCTGATAACTGTTGTTATAGGCAAACTAAACTAGGGGAATATGCCTCTCCCATGAGCCCCCAAAATACAAGATGCATGCTCGCAGAAAGTACTCAAGCACTTGTATCATACGTTCTGACTAGACATCAGTATGAGGGTGGTATGCTTTGCTCAGAAGCACCTGTGTACCCAGCGCCCTATGAAAACTCTGCCAGAAGCATGACATAAAACGAGCATCCCTATCTGAAGCAATGGTGCACGGGACCCTGTGGAGTCATACTATCTCGTGGATATATAAGCTTCCCATATCATCCACACTGAAGGTCTCCTTGATCAGCAATAAATGAGAAACCTTCGTGAGAATATCAACCACAACCCACACAACATCATTACCTCGAGGTGACCTCGGAAAACCAGTCACGAATTCCATCATAACATCATCCCGTTTCCACTCCGGGATAGGTAACTGCTGTAAAAGCCCAGCTGGCCACTAATGTTCCACCTTCACCTACTGATAGGTGTAACAACTCGTGATAAAACTAGCCACTTCCCTCTTCATACCCGGTCACCAGTACTGTCGGCGCAAGTCACGATACATCTTAGTGACTCTAGGATGAACTGCCCAAACCGAAGCATGAAACTCCTGTATCAGCTCCCCTCTAATATCCACTATAACCCATACTCGTCCATGGATATGAATAACTTCATCCTCACCTATCGTCCAACCAGGAGGAGGGTCGTCACCTGACACACCTTCCTATAGAACGAGGCCTTCCGAATCTGATAGTTGTCTCCTCCTTACTCTGTCGAGGAGGGTAGAAGTCACAACTAAGGATGATAGAAAAGACTGCCCTGGGCTATTCTGCACATCAAGATGAATCTCAGAGAACAAAGAAATAAGCTTCCATTAGTTTCCAGCCTATTGCATTGTCTGTATTTCAGTTCTCCTGATCAATGCATCAACCACTGCATTGCCTTTACCAGGCATATAAGTAAGATCTAAATCAAAAAACTGTAGGTACTCCACCCACCATCGCTTCCTAAGATTCAGATCACACTGAGTAAAGATATATTTGAGGATCTTGTGGCCTATGTACACCACAAAACGCTCTCCCAATAAATAGTGTCTCTAATAGTGCATTGCATGAACAACTACTTCTAGCTCAAGATCGTACGTCAGATAATTCCTCTCATGTGGCCTTAGATGCCTAGATCTGTACGCCATGACTCTATCTCCCTGCATCAACACTACACCCAGCCCAATACCTGATGCGTCACAATAGACCGTGTAACTCTTTCCCTATTCTGGCAGTATCAGGATTGGTACTGATGTCAACCTTCCTTTCAGCTCCTGAAAGGCTGCTTCAGAAGCGTCTGTCCATAAAAATTTCACGCCCTTCTTAGTCAGGCCTGTCAACGGCGCTACTAAGTGTGAGAAATCCTATTTTAAATGATGATAATAACTAGCAATCCCCAAGAAACTCTATATGTCAAATACATTCTTGGGCTGTTCCCAAGAAACCAAAACTCTAACCTTCTCTGGGTCTATAGACACCCCTGTCTCAGAGATAACATGGCCCAATAAGTGAATCTGATCCATCCAAAAGTGGAACTTAGTAAGCATTACATATAGATGATTCTCTCTTAGTGTATTCAGGACGATCTCAAGATGGGTTTCATGGTCATTTCGATTTCAAGAATACACAAAAATAACATCCACGAAAACCACGATGAACGAGTCCAAGTATGGATGGAACACACGATTCATCAAATCTATGAAAACTGCCGGCGCGTTTGTAAGACCGAATGACATAACCAGATACTCGTATAAACCATACCTACTACGAAAAGTTGTACGAGGTATGTCTGTAGGTCAAACACGCACCTGGTGATACCCTGACCTCAAATCAATTATCTAGAACAACCTATCCCCTCTAATATGATCAAACAGGTCATCTATCCATGGAATAGGATATCAGTTTTTAACCATCAGTTGGTTCAGCTTCTGATAGTCCACACATAGCCTAAGAGTCCCGTCCACCTTTTTCGTAAAAAGGACTAGTGAACCCCATGTGGAAGTACTAGGTCAAATAAACCCCTTTGCCTCCAAATCTTCGAGCTATTTCTTGAGCTCCTGAAACTCCGTCTTAGCCATCCTATAAAGAGGAATGGATACAGGTGCAGCTCCTGGAACTAGATCAAAGAGAACTCCACCTCTCTCTCAAGAGGTAAACCTAAAAAGTTATCAGGAAAAACATCTCTAAAGAGCTCAACTACTAGAGGAAGGTCCGTCTGACTCACTCCCTGATCATCTAGAAACAAACTAGCGATCTGGGCTATCATCCCATCCAGCCCATGATGCTTTGGTCCAGATCGGATTGCTTGGAGATCCCACTTACCCTTAAGAGTAAACACTGCACCCTCTGGTGATGTGAAAATCACCCTCCGGTGGTAATAATCAATGTATGCTCGGTAAGCTACTAGCTAGTCCATACTAGGAATGACATCAAAACCTGTCATTTAGAGAACATAAAGATCCCAGATGAAGTGACACCCTCCAACCTCAAGGGGGAACCCTCGGCACTGGCATAAAACCTCTTACCTAACTCCTAGTGGTGTGTATTGCATCAAGACTCCATCAGAAGACAACACAACTAGTCCAAGGAATTTAACTATAGGCGTAGATATAAAACTGTGTGATGCACCTGTATCAAAGAGGGATGATTAAATAACATATGCTACTAAGATCGTACCTCTCACCATAGACAGTCTCGTTCCCTGATCCTCGGAAGTAGGCTGCACTGAATACATCTGGCCTAAACCACGACCCTGTGATACAACCTCACTACTCGGAACTGCCCCACTCAAATGTCTCAGTGTACCCTATTCCTGGAAACCTCTTCCACGACCACTACCTTATCTTGATCATCCAGTCGCACCCCAACTCCCTATCTGATGAGAATCTGTCGACCCTGCTCCTACATATGGAGTCAGTGCGGACCCTCTATCGCTGGATGTTGGTGAGAAAGTTCTGTAGAAACGTTGAAGATGACCCATCTTGCCACATGATCGACACTCTACTAGGTCCCTTAGAAACTGAGGCTTCATGTGTCCCAGCCTACCAGACTGATATCACCTCAGATTGCTAACCGAAGATAGGTTATGATTGCTAAAATCACCGTGTGGAAGATCTAGACGACGCTTCCTACTAACAGTCACTGCAGTACTTGATATTGATGCCGAACCGCTCTGGCTCACACCTCTAGCCTCTCTCAGGTTACGTTATGTGATTACTACCTGGTTCACAATTCCAGAAATAGTAGTCAACCTGAAGATATTTACCTAAGATCGGATGTCATATCTCAGACCATCCTCAAAATGCCTGGCCCTTGACAACTCATCACCCATTTTGATAGGTGCGAAGTGCTGAAGCTTAGTAAAATGGGCAGAGTATTCCTTCACTGATAACGCGCCCTATTCCAGATACAAGAACTCCCAGGCTCGATCAGCCCTCAAATTCATGGGATAAAATAAACCGTAGAAGGTCGTATGAAACTCTATCCATGCCATCTCACGATGACGATCTGACTGGGTGATCATGTCCCACCACCTCTTGGCAGAATCACGCAGCATGTATGTAGAGAGCTTGACCCTTCTTTTTGGAGGCATCTTCAAATGCTCAAAGATAGCTAGTGTCGCCTCTAACAAAGACTCTACAGCCTGTGGTCCGCCATCCCCTGAAAACTTAGGCGGATACTACTGTTGAAACTCAGGTGTCAACTCTTCCATAGTCAGGGCAGGCCGCGGTGCTCCCTAAATGGTCTACATAAAACGCAACAATTTCTCGCGAAACTATGCCTCAACACTCATGTCCGGTACCACCGCTGGTGCTACAGCTGGAAGAACTAGAGTTTACTCTAGTATCCCATGGCCTACCATCTCTGGAACGTGGTCGTCACCGCTCTCCTGATGTACGACTGGAGGTCACTGTGGTGGAATGACTCTGCAATGCCAAACACACGGCTCAGTTTAAGATATTAAACGAGATTCAAAACTCATGAGCACAAGAACCAGGATAGGACAGGTCAAGACCTTCCTAAAAACCATGTCAACCCACAGCTTGCTTCTAAAGCTAGGACTGAAAAGGGACAGTCACCAAAAACCACTAGTGTAACTACCTCTTGCCCATTCAGAATCCGGGTCTAGGTCAGGCTCTATTTTCAACATTCACTCCTTTAAGATACCTTTGTTCAAAAGCTTTAACCATTGGTCCACCAAGTTCCAATCCCTGAGGGCCCATAACACCTCATGAATCAAAAATTGATGCCCATATAACCATGAAATTCAATTTCATTTAGCATCTACATCCCATTGGTGCGTCATTTCCCAATCCATAAGGGACCATACACCTTATGAATTGAAAGATGACGTCACTGTTCATTCATTCCACTCAATCTAGCACAACAGTAGGCAAAACCATCAATCAACTATCAAAACAGTATGCAATATCTATCACAACATCTATCACAACAGCATGAAATATCTAATGCATCCTAGATAGCATCGAATAATGCATGACATGTGATTCCTAAAAAGGTTCCTATATGATGCATGAGATAGAAAAACCTCATCTCATTGGGTTGCAATGAAATAAAACCCACAATAATATCAATAGTATTAGCAAAAACCATGTACGTCACCCAATGGTGAAATCAGAACAACTGTAATAATCAAAACCAGAAACACAATTCCATACGAGGTAACTTGGATTTTCCCTGTATGTGGGGTTTCAACTCCTAGGAATAGTTTATTACCAAAGTCCCTTCCCTTCCTACTCCTATCTATAGTTTTCAAATAGTAATTCAAATGAAAAAAAATCCTCTGATGCCACTTTGTAACGTCCTGACCCGACTTACTATTCAACCCGGTAGCCAGAACGGTCACCACATTGCCTCAAGTGCATCTCCCCAAACTCCAGAGGTTGCCGACTAGCAGTGAGGGCCTATGTGAGTCCGTGGGGAGACTATGACCTCATTACCAATGTATCACAGCGGAATTAAAAACATACAATAGTGGAAGAAGGTAACCAGTAGACAACACATAGACAGTAGAAATAGACAACCAATAAAAGGATCTGCAATATATATATATATAGGATGGTGCAAGTCAATACAATACAGTACAAATATACAAAATACCAAAAAGAAACCAAAATGTATCACCTGTCACATCACAAGCCTTAGCTTGGTCCCATGCACTCCTACTCCGAGCAGCAAGTTAAGTACCTGTAGTAGGGCGTTTTCCCATCTCATTACTTGAAATCATATAATCTTCTTGCGTACAAAAACATGACCCAAATAGGGTGTGAGACTAAATCCCAGTAGGCAACCACCAAAGATCCGTGTTAATCTGTCAGTGAATATATACAACAGGTAGTGTAATATGGAAAGCAGTAAACAAGGAAACTAGTAATACCGACCCAAGTTTGTGCTTTGGATTGATTTCACTTCAAGTGTCCATTCCATTCATTAATCACTTCATTCATGTGTTCATACCATTCCTTGAGCCCATTCCTGGAATACTCAATTTGGAAACCAGGAAACGCTTAGGGAGAAAATCTACCAACACCCTACAAGCCCATTCCGGCGAACCTCTAGGAACCCGACATCGCTCTACAAGCCCGTTCCGGTGAACCTCCTAGGTACCCAGTGTAACGACCCAATGTTTTTCAATGGAAATTACCTTATTATATTCCTGTCATAAAATTACATAAAAACACAACATAATGAACTACTAAGTGATAAGTGACCTTTAAACATAAGTTTTTCACTTTTGTGTTTGGAATTTTAAAATTCAGACATACACGGTTGTGCTCAAGATGTTTTTTGGAGTCTAATGAAACAAAAATAATTTTTGGTGAACAGTAACAAATCCTTAGGAATAGTAACATACCCTTATGAATAGTAATATGACCTTTATGAAAAGTAAATCATCCAACATAAGATTAACCTTACCCAAGAATAATTAAATAAAATTTATACATCTTAGAAAGTGATAATTTGACCTTAGTAAACATTTTGGAATTTTGTAAGTCATAAATAATTAATTATAACTAATTAATTAATTTAAAGGAAAATTTATTTTCTTAAAATGTATTCATTATTCATCAAATCAATTTCTTATAGTTTTTAGATAAATTTATAAGACCCTACATAATTTTTGAAAGCACTATAAAATCAGTTTTCATCTTATAAACTGTTTTTTTAAGTAAATTATGATTTAAATTAAATATTAAATTATTAATATTTAGAAAATTATTTTTGAAAAATTTACTTCATTTTTGTATTCTACATGTCAAAAAATGGTTGGGGTAAATTTTTGGGATTTTTCTGAGATACTTTAATTTTTGATGAATAGTAGAATCTGATAATTTACAATAAATGCTAAATAATGGATTAATTGAGTCATCGATGATGCTCTACTGATGTAAGCCCAATTGGTTCGGGATCATATGATAAAATTACTATTATTGGTCATCCAAGACTCACTATTACTTGTCTTAGGGGAAATTAATAATACAATGAATTGTATATTAAGGAAACCCCTCTCCTCTCCACTATAAAAGCCACCCTTCACACCCTCATTTACTCACACCTCTCAAGCTCCAAGACTTCTCTAAAATATTCCCCAAACACTTCCCTATCCCCTCCCCCACGTCCGAGAGCTGATGGTCTCATCAAAAGACCAAGCTTAGGCCCTTAAGGAGGTTCTCAAGAGAAGGATTCAAGATGTAATTTCTCTCCCTCTTCTCCTTTAATTTCCTTTCATGTTCAAGTTCATTTCTTTATCTCACCCCACCTATCTTAATCTTAATTGTATTGTAACTCCTGAATTATAAATATACTGTAATTTTATGATTCTAATGAGATATTATATCATCCAACTCCCTTTACCTCTTCCTTTTATTTTATTAAAGAGAACGTTGTTCGTGAGGTGTTAATTTTTCACCTTCAAGAACGACATGTTTTCTTCTTCCATTTCTACATTCATATCTGGTCATGAAACTATTTTTGTGGTTGAAACAGAACATTTTATATGTATTATCTCCTATTAAAAGATCTATTACTAACTTATGATCATATTTCTAAGTGATAAAATAAAACAAGTTCATTATGATCGAAAAACCACCCAAATTAACCGAAATAATCATCATTTAATTATTATCTAATGATTCATCCACATGGATATAATATAATTCATTATAAGATAATTAAAATTACTGTAATATCATTAATGACATTTAATATCATTTCTGGATGTTTACCCATGTTCTACCCAAACTTCAATTTAAGAATACAAGTGAACCACTCAGGAAAACCATAAAAACAAACATTTACAAATAATGTTTTTAAATGCTATAACTCATCCAAAGGCACATAAATTCACTTAATGAAACCATAAGGAACCATATTAATGTACACAAGGTTATTTATTTATAATTAATTAATATAATGTCATTATACAGAACATTAAAAAGAAGGAATCATTCAGGTACAAGATAAGGTGAAATTCTCGAACCCAACTTTCATCCTTCGGGTTCTCCCTCTTTCACTCTATTTTGGATATGGTTACTTCTTAAAGATAATATGTTCATAATTGTATTTAATTTTCTAGGATATACATGTTTGTCACTGGTTTTTTAAGTCAAACCTAATGTTTTCCAAAAGAACTCCTCTTTTAAGAACACCCCTTTTACTTCTCACTCAAAGTGGACGGTTCTTGTAACATGTATGTTATTCCCCCTTTATTTTGGGAACCCAAAGCTTATGAATGTGTAATTATGAGATGAAACCCATTATGTTCTATGGGTTACTTATGTTTATTTTGTATATGTGTTTTATGTGGCAATCATGATGATGATAATGTTATGATGTGACGGGTGCGCCCGGAATTATATAGCGCAATATGAATGTTTCAATGTGAGAGCTGCGCCCGAAATTATGCAGCACTCTAATGCATTGGGTAAAGTGATGAATCTCATGATTAATTGTGAAATTATGTGTGAAAAAGATTCTATCTTGGTTCACAAGTATGTTTGGTAGTTAACCACTAAGACATGATGTTTCATTTTTATGCATTGCCACATTTCGAGTATTTTATTTATGCTCCTCTCGTGTTCATGATCTTTTGACTATGTTATGATTATGTTCATCCCATGATATATTGTTCTTATCTATCCTCTTAATGGGCTTCTATATCACCCCTTTTTGTGTATATCCTCAGGTAGCTACATGTACTAAGGAGAGGACAAGTGCCAATAAGAAGCTAGAGAAGAAGAAATTAAATAAATTTTTATGATAGATGTTGTATTTTGTTATGTGTGGTCCTAGTTTTCCCAAGACACTAAACCTTTGGATCCTATATGTGTAATTATATTATGTTTTTTATCTTTAAAATAATGTAATATTAATGTAAGAAATGGTCATGTCGGTATAGTTGGTATCAGAGGGAAGGTTTAGTTAATTTGGGAATTAGGATTAGTGAAACCTATAGAAAACCACTAGTATGATATTAAGTACAAATATGCACACAAGAGTTTTTACATAGGGATCCCATATGTCATGATTTTAGTATAAATTGTTCAAATGAATAATTTATGTATTCATGAACTGTTTACTTATGTTTTGTGCTAACCTTTTCTATTTTAGAAAATGGTGGGAACCATGAGAAATCAGGACAATAACTATTGCAAGGGCCAATGCAACGATTAACCGAACGAAATCCCCAATGATTTGGGAGGTGGATTTAAAATCTTCTTGGAAATGCTTACCCAATTATCTCAGGTTATGAACAATAAACATAATAATAAGGCATGTACTCCTTCACCAAAGAGGTAGAAATTGGCTATCAAATGTTTTATGCGGCAACGACCACCGACTTTTAGGGGATCTTCCGATCCACTAGTTGTGGAATAGTTGGTCAACTCCATGGAGAAGATATTTTCTGCTCTTCACTGTTCTGAGATGGAAAAGGTGACCCTAGCCGTTTATCGTCTAGATGGACAAGCTGATCAATGGTGGGCTTTGATTATGAACACCAAGCTAAGGGAGTAAATTGAAGAGATGAAATGGAAAGACTTTAAGATAATTTTTCTTAATAAGTAATTCCCATGAACTCTTCACACAAAGATGGAGAGAGAATTTATAGAGCTCAAGAAAAAAGAAGGAGAATCTTTCACAACCTATGAAGCAAATTTCACAAGGCTTGCAAGGTACACTGTTTTTTTTATCAACAATGACAGCAAAATTGATAGATTATTTAGTAGATTAAAACTACACCTTTGAAAGGCTCTTGCAATTTGAGACTTTGGGAGTTATGAAGAAGTTTTTCGGTGTGCTCTCAAAGTGGAGATGCTGTTTGGAGAATGGTCCCATGGCTATGGTGATAAGAAAAGAAAGATGGAGTTTCAAGCTGGTGGATCTAATGACAAAGGTGGGAAGAAAAATAAACGACCCACATTCCAAAAATGTGGGAAGTTGTTCCATGGGAATGACCTCAAAGGGAAGGGGAAATGCTTCAAGTGTGGGAATGAAGGAAACCATTATCAATAGTGTAGAAAAGACACGAAAAGGATGGAGAATGCAGCTAATGAAAGGAAAGAACCACAAATGGTTCAATGCTACAACTGTAAGGAGCTAGGGAAATATGTAAACCAGTGCACTAAACCTCGAGCCCTCAAGGGTAATCAGCGTCCTTAGCCACCAAATCCAAAGGAACACGGGAAGGATTATGCCATCACTATTGTGGAGGTGGAGCATGATAATGAAGTTGTACAAGGTGTACTTACTATTCACTCAAGAATAAAAAAAAGCCTTATTTGATTCTGGTTCTATGCATTCCTTTGTATCTAGAAAGTTTTCTAGAACTATAGAATCGAAGCCCCGAAACCTTTAAGTAGAGATATATGTAAAAACACCGAGTAGTGAAATAATTGCAACCCTAGTGTTTGACTCTTCTCCCATTGGCATATGTGGGAAGATTCTTCCGGAAAATCTCGTAATACTTCCCTTGGTGGAATTCAACTCTATAATGGGAATGGATTGGCTCTCGTTATATAGAGAACATATCAACTATCAGAAAAATAAAATATCTTTTCATATTCCGAACCATCCCATGCTCCTCTACAAATGCAAGGAAGATCATGAATCACTTTCGAAAAATCTTTCAATGGTGTGGGTGTTTATTCCATTTGAAGAATCATACCTTTCCCAAATGGTTTAGTCAACAGAAAGTTCCAACCTTGAAGAAATTCCCATTGTGAGGGAATACGACGATGTATTTCAGGAAGAGTTACACGTAATTCCCCTGGATCATGAGGTAGAGTTCTCAATTGAACTCATACCGAGAGCTACTCATATCTCGAAGTGTCCCTATAGGATGGATCCTATCGAACTAGAGGAGTTAAGGAAGTAGCTTCAAGATCATCTAGACAAAGGGTTCATACGCCCTAGTGCATCACCTTGGGGTGCACCAGTGCTCTTTGTGGAGAAGAAGGATGGAACAATGAGGCTATGTATCGATCATTGGGAACTCAACAAGATCACCATAAAGAACAAGTATCCTCTTCCAAGGATTGATGACTTGTTCGATCATTTAAGAGGAGATCAATACTTCTCAAAGGTGGATCTTTGTTCTGGATATCATCCGGTATAGGTGAAGAAGGAAGATATTGAAAATAATTCCTTCCGTACAAGGTATGGGCACTATGCATTTTTGGTGATGCCCTTCGGACTTACTAATTCCCCTAAAACATTCATGGATTTTATGAATAGATTCTTTAGACATTACCTCGACAAATTTGTGGTAGTTATTATCGATGATATTATCATCTACTCCAAGGGAAAGGAGGAACATGAAGAACATATAAGACTTGTGTTGGCGACATTAAGAAAGGAGAAGTTGTACGCCAAGTTTAGAAAGTGTGAATTTTGGATGAATCAAGTCAGGTTCTTGGGGCATGTGATCACAAGTGAGGGAATTTCTTTGGATCTTTCAAAGACAAAGGTGATTGAGGAATGACCCAGGCCCTCTAGTGTCACAAAAATCCATAGTTTTCTTGGATTAGCTGGGTACTACCGACGTTTTGTGAGAAACTTCTCACGATTGTCAAGCCTGCTAACTAAGTTAACAAGGAAAGGGGTAAATTATGTTTGGACAGAAGAATTTGAGGGAAGATTCAAGGAGCTAAAGAGAAGGCTGATCAGAGCACATGTACTCACACTACCGAAAAGTGGATAAAGTTTTGTGATATACAGTGATTCTTTAAACAAAGTCTTGGGTTGTGTAATCATACAAAATGACAATGTGATATCCTATGCCTCACGATAGTTGAAGATCCATGAGCCGAACTACCCAACGCATGATCTAGAGCTGGCATCCATGATTTTTGACTTGAAAATATGGCGGCACTACCTTTATGGTGAGAAGTGTGACATATACACTGACCACAAGAGACTAAAGTATATATTCACACAAAAGGAGCTCAACATGCATCAAAGGAGATGGTTAGAGCTAATCAAGGATTACGATTGCTCTATTAACTATCATCCTGGAAAGGCGAACACGGTAGCTGATTATCTAAGCAGAAAAGAACCCGCTAATCAATCCATGTTGTGTATTAAGAAAGACCCTATATTCTTGGATATTCAAAGAATGGATTTGGAAATAATAAGGTCATGGGATACATCCTAACTTTCCCAAATGATTGCACAACCATCCATCTCAGAGAAGATTAAGGAAAAAAAAGGGATGATGTGGAGATACAAAAGAGGGTGAATTCAATAAAGTAAGGGAAGATTCCAGAGTTCCATATCGATGGTGGCAGTGTGATTAAGTTTGGAACGTGGTTTTTCGTTCCTTCATCACCCAGGATAAAGAAGGAGCTACTGGATAATTCACATAGCTAAAATTTCTCTATCCATCCTGGGAGTACCAAGATATACCGTGCTCTCTAAGAACACTTCGGGTGGGATAACATGAAGAAGGAGATTGCGGAATATATATCAAGGTTCTTGGTATTTCAGCAATTTAAAGTTGAGCAAAAAAAGTCCAAGGGTATGATGCAGCCATTGCCTATACCGATGTAGAAATGGGAAAATGTTACTATGGACTTTGTCACGGGTCTCCCAAAGACGTCAAAGGTAAATAATGCGATATGGGTTGTGGTTGACCGAATCACCAAGAATTCCCATTTTATCACTATTCAGGAAGACCTCTCACTTGAACAACTTGCAAAGATATATGTGAAGGAAGTGGTGAGACTGCATGGTGTTCCACTCTCAATTGTCTCTAACAGTTATCCAAGGTTCACATCTATGTTCTGGAGGAGCCTTCAACATGATTTGAGTACTGAATTAAATTTCATCATGGCATATCATCCCCAAACTGATGGCCAGTCTGAAAGGACTATTCAGATGATTGAAGATATGCTAAGAGCATGCTCTCTTGAATTCAAAGGTGGTTGGGATCAGTATCTCCCATTGGTTGAGTTCTCATACAACAATATCTTCCACTCGAGTATCCAGATGCCTCCATATGAAGCTTTATATGGAAATCGATGTAGAACTCCAACCTGTTCGGATGAAGTTGGATAAAGGAAGCTACTTGGACCCGATCTTGTTCAAGGGATGATAGAGAAGGATCAAGTCATCCAGAAACACATCAAAGCTGCTCAAAGTTGGAAAAGGAGCTATGCTAACAACCATCGAAGGGACTTGGAATTTGGTGTTGGAGATAAATTCTTCCTTCGAATATCTCCATGGAAGAGATTCATGCGATTCAGGAAGAAAGGGAAGCTAAGCCCAAGGTATATTGGCCCCTTTGAGATCCTTGACCGTATAGGAGCTGTGGCCCATCATTTTTCACTTACACCAAATATGGATCAAGTTCATTATGTGTTTCATGTATCAATACTGAGGAAGTACATACCAGGCCCCTCACATGTACTAAACTCAGAGGTGGTGCAACTGGAAGATGATCTCTCCTATGAGGAGCAGCCAATAAGGATTCTGGATTAGAGAGATAAGGTTATACGTAACAAGACAACCTATCTTTTCAAAGTGTTGTGGAGTAACCATAAGTTTGAGTAAGCATCTTGGGAACTAGAAGAGGCAATGAAGAAGAAACACCCTCACCTGTTTGTGTAAAGTGAAATTTCGGAGGCGAAATTTTTTAAGGGGGGAAGAATGTAATGACCCAATATTTTTCAATAGAAATTCCCTTCTTATATTTCTATCATAAAATAACATGAAAACACAACATAATGAACTACTAAGTGATAAGTGACCTTTAAACATAATTTTTTCACTTTTGGGTTTGGAATTTTAAAAATCTGACATACACGGTTGTGCTCAAGATTTTTTTTGGAGTCTAATGAAACAACAATAATTTTTGGTGAATAGTAACGAACCCTTAGGAATAGTAACATACCCTTATGAATAGTAATATGAACCTTATGAAAATTAATTCATCCAACATAAGAGTTACCTTACCCATGAAAAAATAAATAAAATTTATACATCTTAGAAAGTGACAATTTTACCTTAATAAATGTTTTGGAATTTTTTAAGTCATAAATAATTAATTATAACTAATTAATTAATTTAGAGGAATATTTATTTTCTTAAAATGTATTCATTATTCATAAAATCAATGTCTTATAGTTTTTAGATAATTTTATAAGACCCTACGTAATTTTTGAAAGCACTATAAAATCAGTTTTAATCTTAAAAACTGTTTTTTTTTAAAAAGTATGATTTAAATTAAATATTAAATTATTAATATTTAGAAAATTATTTTTGCAAAATGGACTTATTTTTTTTATTCTAAAAGTTGAAAAATGGTTGGGGTAAATTTTTGGGATTTTATTGAGATACATGAATTTTTTATGAACAGTAGAATCCGATAAGTTACAATAAATGCTAAATAATGGATTAATTGAGTCATCGATGATGCTCTGCTGATGTAATCCCACTTGGTTCAAGACCATATTATAAAATTATTATTATTGGTCATACAAGACTCACTATTCCTTGTCTTAGGGGAAATTAACAATCTAATGAATTTTATATTAAGGAAACCCCTCTCCCCTCCACTATAAAAGCCACCCTTCACACCCCCATTTCCTCACACCTCTAAAGCTCCAAGACATCTCTAAAATCTGACAAAACACCTTCCCTAGACCCTCCCCCACGTCCAAGAGCTGCTGGTCTCATCAAAAGACCAATATTAGGACCTTAAGGAGGTTCTCGAGAGAAGGATTCAAGAGGTAATTTCTCTCCCTCTTCTCCTTTAATTTCCTTTCAAGTTCAAGTTCATTTCTTGATCTCTCCCCACCTATGTTCATATGAATTGTATTGTAACTCCAGTATTATACATATAATTGAATTTTATGATGCTAAAGAGATATTATATCATCCGACCCCCTTTCCCTCTTCCTTTTATTTTATTAAAGAGAACGTTGTTCGTGAGGTGTTAAGTTTTCACCTTCAAGAACGACATGTTTTCTTCTTCCATTTATAACTTCAGATCTGGTCATGAAACCATTTTTATGGTTGAAGAAGAACATGTTATATGTATTATCTATTATTTAAATATCTGTAACTAACTTATGATCATATTTCTATGTGATAAAATAAAACAAGTTCATTATGATCGAAAAACCGCCCAAATTAACCCAAATAATCATCATTTAATTCTTATCTAATGATTCATCCACATGGATATAATATAATTAATTATAAAATCATTAAAACTTTTATAATATAATTAATGACATTTAATATCATTTTTGGATGTTTACCCATGTTCTACCCGAACTTCAATTTAAGAAAACAAGTGAACCACTTAAGAAAACCATAAAAAAACATTTACAAATAATGTTTTTAAACACTATAACTCATCCAAAGGCACATACATTCACTTAATGAAACCATAATAAACCATATTAATGTTCACAAGGTTCTGTATTCCTACTTAATAAATATAATGACATTATTCGAGATATTAAAGAGAAGGAAGCAATTAGGTACATGGTAAGGGGAAATTCTCAAACCCAACTTTTAGCCTTTGGGTTCTCCCTATTTCACTCCATTTTTGATGTGGTTACTCCTTAAAGATAATTTTTTCATCACTGTCTTTACTTTTCTGAGATATACATGTTTTCACTGGTTTTTTATGTCAAACCAAATGTTTTCCAAAATAACTCCTCTTTTATGAACACCCCTTTTACTTCACACTCAAAGTGGACGGTTCTTGTAACATGTATGTTATTCCACCTTTCTTTTGGGAACCCAAAGATTATGAATGTGTTATTATGAGATGAAACCCATTCCATTCCATGGGTTACTTATGTGGATTTTATATATGTGTTGTATGTGTCAAGCATGATGATGATAATGTTATGATGTGACAGGTGCGCCCAAAATTATACAGCGGTCCAATTCATTTGGTAAAGTGATGAATCTCATGAGTAAATGTGAAATTATGTGTGAAAAAGATGCTAGATTGGTTCACAAGTATGTGTGGTAGTTAACCACTAAGACATGATGTTTCATTTTTATGCATTGCCACAATTCAAGTCTTTTATTTATGCTCCTCTCGTGTTCATGATATTTTGCCTATGTTATGATTATGCTCACCCCATGATATATTGTTCTTATCTATCCTATTACTGGGCTTCTAGCTCACCCATTTTGATGTATATCCTCAGGTGGATACATGTACTAAGGAGATGACAATTTCCAATAAGAAGCTATAGAAGAAGAAATTAAATAAATGTTTATGCAAGATGTTGTATTTTGTTATGTGTGGTCCTAGTTTTCCCAAGACACTAAAACTTTGGAACCTCTATGTATAATGCTATTATGTTGTTTATCTTTAAAATAATGTAATAGTAATGTAAGAAATGGGTGGGTCGCTATACCCAGCCTCGCTCTAGGTACAGTATAGTCCGTCATCTGAGCCCATCTCTGAGATCCTATAAATAAGATCCGGGTATCTCCCCTGACATGTCATGCCCTGTTGAGTCCATTCATGGAATCTCACTTGGGATCCAGGATTCACTCGACATTTCAATAACTAGACTCGTATCAGTCTATCCATTACAACTCACATTGGTTCCATGGTTCACCCATGACTTTGTTACACATTTTAAGCAGTTCACAACCATTTAACTCACGAGGGCTAGCTATTAAAGAATTAGCATATAAGGGTAAAGGGGAAAAACTCCATCCCATACCCGAAACCATTTCAATTACAATTTCATCTTATTGCAATTCCATTCATATTAAAATTCCATTTTTAAAAACCCACAAGGGAAAGAAGAGGCATGCCTCATAGGCATCCTAGGTCAAAATCATTTAAAGATCCATTCAAGGAAATGCACCCAAGGGGTGGTTCCTGTCCAAGGCGTACAACCTAACTAAAGAACATACCATCTTATTTAGATTACCAACAACATGCTAGGTAATAACAGGGTTAAATTTTAGGTTCAAGTGACACCCCAAAAGTGGGCGCGCGGCACTCCGGAATATATAAATAGATTTAAAATTAGCTAAAAGCATGAGAACACCTACCTTAGGCTCATACTAGATAACGCGTCCAGTATCAGGCTCTGATTCGTCCTGATTTGGAAGAAATATGAAGAAAAGATGAAGAACAAGAAATTAGGGCATATGAGCCTTAATACAATATGTGTTCGTTATAACCATAAGAATCGAGAAGGATTAAAAATAAATTGAGGACTTACCGTTGCAGATCCAACAAGACGAACGATGGTTGAAACGGAGATCGGACGGAGAAGCAGGATCAAATCCCTTCATAGCCTCCTTGAGAGCTCTCCTAGGAACCTCCCCCTTTTGTCTGGTTGAAGAAGAAGATTAGGTTTAGGTTTTTTTAAAATTTAATTAATTTAATTAAAAATTAATTAAATATAAAAATACAGTAGGTCGCACGGTTTACTCGTACGGTTTGAAAAACCGTGCAGAGACTATGCAGACCGTACTGGAAGGCAAGGGGAAACCGCAGGACCAACCCTGTCACGACCCGTCCTCGAGGACCATGTCGTGACTACCCCAAGCCCGCCTTCCATAGGACATGGGATTGAGACTAGCACCAAAGGTGTAAATCCCGATAAAAGGGAAGGCATTTCCTTTATAAAGTAACAATCACCACAGAGTACACAAACTGAAGTAAACATTAAGTAAAATGAGCTACAAAATTAAGTGCTGGAAAAGTAAATGGGCGAGAATAAAAACCCAACTGAAGTAAAGTACAACTGAAAACAAAGTACAGCAGTAGAAAAGTAAAGCAGCAACTCCAAGTCATCCTCTAGTAATCCCACCTGAAGGGTGGGTACAGATAGTCACCTCTTCTCCACTACTCTAGTCGTCCGCTCCGAGTACGTCCATCCAGTGATACACCTCCTAGTACCATCTAGTTCCACAAGCTCCCGCCTCGATCAACACTGTCCGTCGTCTGCATCCAACACAACGTAGTGCGGGCATATCCCGTACAGGTGTGATTATACGCTACTTAGTAGGGACCCCAAGACCTCTAGAGGTCTCTTAGAATCCACGAAGGATAATCCACAAAGGAAAAATACAATCATGAAGTAACAACCAACACTACTTAGGCATATTCCCATACATATACCTAAGTCATCAATTCTAGCTCGACTCCAGTACAGGAGCCCATGTACAACCCAGTCCATACAGGAAAACATAACCCATTCCACATAGGAATTCACAACCCAATCCACACAGGAAATCACAACAACCATATCAATGATAATGATTTCAAGACAAGACTCAGCTCACACAGGTATCCATTTTTGAAGAGGGGTGGAGATGATTAGATGTAGCCTCTGAATCATCTCTCCTACCGATCCGACGTAGGATCCAAGTTTATTAGTCATCGCTGCTGAACCCACGGAGGATCCATGTTTAGTAGTAATCGTCATCGATCCCACGGAGGATCCCATCACGATAGTCAAACCCACAGAGGATCCTAGTACAATAGTCGTCCTCGTCGAACCCACGGAGGATACCAGTACGGTAGTCATCCTCATCGAACCCACGGAGGATCCCAGTATGGTAGTCGTCCTCGTCGAACCCACGTAGGATCCCAGTATGGTAGTCATCCTCATCGAACCCACGATGGATCCCAGTACGATAGTTATCCTCGTCGAACCCACGAAGGATCCCAGTACGGTAGTCGTCGCTGTCGAACCCACGGAGGATTTCAGTACAGTCGTCATCGTCGCAGTCGCAGCCAGCTCTAGGGTTCCCGCACCCATCATGCTCAATTCCGGGAGGGTCTCCTCCACAAGCCAAGGGGGTCGATACATCAATTGACACGAAGTCCGAAGCTGATGTATCCCAAAGTTATTTCTCATCAAAAGGAACTCAACGTGATAGACGGCGCATCAATCAGACATTCGGTCTGAGAGTTATTGGCTTTTTCATCCCAGGGGCCCGGTTGGTTTTTAAGGTAAAACCAACCCGACCATACTCCAACTATGTCTAAACTTTAAGAGGAGTAATCCAAAAGAACCGTCTCACAAAGATTAAACCAACAAAGTCGACAACACGTCAATTGGACGTCCGGAGCTCAAGTTATAAGCGCTTCCGCTCCGAGGGCTCGATTGGTTTCATGTTCAAACCAACCCGGCCATACCCAAAGTTTTCCGAAACCTTGAGTATAATATACCGAAATGACCTTCTCGATCCAAGTATCACTACACAACTGACGGTGCATCGATCAGAGGTCCATAGCCCAAGTTATGGGTGTTTGAACGGATCTGTTTGAAAATAGGAGGTTCGGGCCCAGTCCAACCCGGCCCGATACCCCTGGGTCGGCCCGAACGGGGTCAGCCCGAACGGGGTAAACCTGACCCAGGTCCGGGTCCGGCCCAGCGCGGGCAGTCCGGCGTAGCGCGGGCGGTCCGGCCCGGTGCGGCTGGTCCGGTCCCGTGCGGGCGCCCGCTCGCCGAGCGGACGCAGAACGTGGTGGGGGGGGGGGGGGGCTACCCCCCTTGCTGGAAAAATGGCCGACCATTTATGGCCGGCCTTAACTGAACCCACGAGACACTTGGGGTCCTGCCTCCAGCTGGCTCCAGTGGCCGGCTCAGCCGACCACTTCCCCGAACCACCGTGAACATAGGCCGCGACTCCTGGCAGTCCTGCGCGGCACGACGGTGTCGTGCCCCTCCGCCGCAGCCCGACTCCGGCAGCGACCTCTTTTGGTTTCAACGGCGTGGCACGACGGAACCACGCTCCTTCTCCATGGCCAGCACCATCTGCGGTTCCTTTGTTTCCACGCGGTGCGACGACACCACGTCGCCTCCATTCCAAACCATAACGAAGAAAAACAAAAAAGGGGAGGAGGGTCGGCCGTGTTTGTGCGATCCGGCCTCCTCCCATTAATTTGATAACAAGTGACTATTTAATTAACTATAAATGCCATAAATAACCACGAACATAAAATCAAACCCCTACCTTGAAGAAGAATTCGTGGAAGCTTGTGTCGTGGAAAACGACGTCGCGGGGAAAGGCTCCGTATACGACGATGGAGTTCGTCCGAGGAAGAAACGACATTCTCCTTTCTTTGTCATGGAGGGAAGGTGGTATGTTGTGCGTCCAAGAAGGGAACATCGTCACACACCATCTTCAGAGAGAAGAAGAGATGTCTCGTCGATCTCTCCTTGCGGTGACAACGTTCTTCATCGAAGCCTTGGCGTTCTTCGCGTTCTTCAAACTTAGAGCTTTCTTCCCCCAATCCTCTCATAAAAAAACCAACCCCAAATAAAATAAGGTTCATCCTCATTTTATTAACCCATGCCATGAATTCCAGAATTCAAAATTCAAACTCTTAATAAAATAAATTGAATAACTTAAATCAATTAATTTAATGTGAGATTTGGCATGCAATTAATGAGGGAGAGAGGATGAGTTACAAAATAAATGGGGTTTGCCAACATTAAGGGGGTTAGAGGGGTTAGAGGAAAATGAAGGGGTGGGGATCATGTGGGCCCCACATCACTAATATCTTAACAAGAGGTGTTAGGATATTCCCTCACATGGAAGTTATACCACATGGAGATAAATAAAGTTGTGACACAACTTTATTTACTTAACACTTAAACCACGTTTTTTAACAAATATTCACAAGAAAATGAACTCTATAAAAGGTCTTCCTAAGTAATTACCAGCGTTGCAGTTTCATCGGTGCCCTCAGATTTCAATTCTAAGCACCAGTTTAAAAGTTAGAAAAACCCGCTCCTTCATTCACTGAACGTACCCGAGCTAAACTTTGGAAATTGATTCTGGGCACACTAGGCCTCGGAATCAGGTTCCGTCAGAAACTGCGGACTCATAAGATTCCAAAAAAATTAAGAAAAAAATTTCCTAGAAATTTACGGGTCATTACATTACTCCCACCTCAGGGTTTTACGTCCCCGTAATGCTTCAAAATACACTAAGGAAAACAAAGGTATTGAGCATGCATCTGATCCATCCACTCCCATGTGGTCTCCTGGAGGTTCTTGAGCTACCAGGGAAAGCACACCTAATGAATCGACTGTCCACATAGGACCCATTCCTGTCGATCTTTGATGTCCACTGGAACCTCTAAAAAAGTCACCTCGTCATTAAAGTCCAGCACCCCATGGTCGATGATATGCGTCAGGTCGTGCACGTATCTCTTCAGCTGAGATATGTGGAAGACATCATGCACCCGGTGCAATTGAGGTGGAAGGGCTAGGTGGTAAGCCACCTCGCCTACCCTAATGAGAACCTGGAATAGTCTGATGAAACACGAAGATAGCTTGCCGCCCCGACCAAATCTCTCTAATCCATGTCATGGTGAGACCCATAAGAAAACGTGGTCGCCACCCTCAAACTCCAGTGGTCTCCGTCTCCTATAAGCATAGGAATTAGTCTACTCTGTGCAGTCTTCATCCAATCCTAGATGATTTTCACTTTCTCCATCGCTACTTGAACCATCTCCGGTTCTACACATACTAACTTCAACACTATCCACAAAGGATATCTAAAAAACTGCTAGCTGCTCCGTCGCCACTCTAGGTAGCTGGATTCCCGACCTCCTGCTAAGAGCATCAGATACTACGTTTCCCCTTCCCAGGAGTGTAGACTATCTCAACGTCATAGTCCTGAAGGAACTCGAGACATTTCCGATATCTCAGGTTCATTTCCTTCTGAGAGTGGATACACCTGAGACTAATGATTTGATGAGAATCATAAACCGTTCGCTCGATGAACAATGGGTGAGACTAGCCGTTTTTAAATACTCATCTCCACCCTTCTTCGTCTATGATCTACCAGAGCTGCTGATATTCCTCCTCTGCTGAAAAGAGAAATCTGGTCTCATCCCCTGGATGAACCACGTTCTTTGCCTAATACAGTCAATACTAATATGAACGGTACTATTTCATGCCATGGACGAAGTCGTAGGGTCTCGACGCTACTACCATCAGATCCAACTGTTACTCTCGCCTCCAAGAGTCGAGTCACACTATCGGCAGTAGTGTGTGGTCACTAGGTCTCCTCCAGTAGGAATCTCGGAAGTGAGGGTAAAGTCAACGGTTTTAACCGGAACCTCTCAGTATCAATTACATAGAAAGGAAATGGAAGAAAATGTCACAAGAACATGTGTCTTTTATTACTGCAACTAAAAGTACAAAGACACAAAGCATCCTAAAACAAAACATCAAAAAAGATAGAAGCATCATGAACAAAGGTCTCCATGACTGGAGCTAGTACTTCTCCTGTCTATCTGCTCCCGGATCTCCATGGTCATAGGCCTCAGCTGCATGTAGCTGAGCTCTCCCCTGTCCACCAATTCCCTCCGGTTGGGGTGGTCTTCCTGGTGGTGGTAGTGGTAGGGCCTCAAAGCGTCGCCCAACATCCGCTGCTCGGCCAGCTCCTCTACCTCATCCGCCTGCTCCCTGCGTACCGCCACGGTCGAACCTCTTCCTGGGAGGTCCCTCTACCGCCTACTTCTCATCTGTCAGGCGGGTCAGGCAGTCTCGAGCCATGTGACCCTACCCACCGCATGCATAGCACTTCCTTCTCCTCGTGTGGCTGGCTCTCTTTTGTGTTCCCCATACAATCAAATCTGCATCCTGATATTGCTCATCTGATGGCCTGGCCCACTTAGACCTCTGCGTCAACTGTCTACTGCCAGCTGCAGAAGACTCCGCTACGGGTCTTCCTGCAGAGGGTCTCACCACTGGTGACTACTCAGCGAGAAAACTCTCTACTAGAAGGGATCTCTCCAGCACCCCCTCCTGCGTTGGGATGTTGAGGGAGATCGTCAAAGCCATGATATCATGCCTCAGTCCCTGCTACAAGGTCCGGGCTCAGAAGAATGGGTCTCATACCATGTCCATGGAGTAGAGCGAGAGATCGGTAAACCACACCGAGTACTGGGATACCGTCATGCTGCCCTTCCACAGCTATAGTAGCTCCTGAATGCGCACCGCACGGAGGGTGGCTGGAATAAACTCCGAGTGGAAGAGGCTCTCAAAGTCCGTCTAAAGAAGTGATTCCTCGTCGTGCACCTGGAGTATCAGGCTCCACCATCTACTTGCTGCCGCATGCAGGAGACTCCCTGCAAGGATCACCATGAGGTCAGCTGGTGTCCCTACTAACCTGAAGACTTGAACGACTGCCTCCAACCAATCCTCGGCTGCCTGAGGGTCTGTCTCTCCGCGGAACCTGGGTGGTCTCTGATGCTGAAACTCGTGTAGTGCACTCAGGATATGTGCACTCTCAGCTGTTGGGGCTGGTAGTATCAATGACTAGTGGGTAAAGGTACCACCGGTGTCTCCGCTGTAAAGGGGCCCTGCACCGAGGCCTCATCACTTGGTGAGCTTCCATCTCGTACGTAACTAGGAACCCTAGATGGCTGCTGTTGTGGGGCCATCCTGATAAAAAAACATGTGCACCATGGTCAATACAGTATACATGGTGAGATGACACAAGTAATAACAAAGAAAACTTTGAAACACACATGCAATCAATGTTTTCGTGCACTGAGTCGGAAATCAGAAGTTAGGGTCCTGGTGTATGGATACGTCAGCTGCCGCACCAACACTAGACTCCCTGGACTGATAACCACACTCAACACCCTTAACACTATTACGTCACATAGAAGAAAGACCAGAGTCCTAAGTTTTGCGGTAGAATAGAACTCCTCTAATACCAATTTGTCACAACCCATCCTCGGGGCCCTTGCTGTGACTACCCCAAGCCCGCGTTCCATAGGCCAGGGGCTGGCGACTAGCACCAAAGGTGTAAATCCTAATAAAAGGGAAGGCATTGCCTTTATAAAGTAACAATAACCATAGTGTACGCAAACTGAAATAAACACTAAGTAAATTGAGCTACAAAAGTAAGTACTGGAAAAGTAAATGTGCCCGAATACAAACCCAACTAAAGTAAAGTACGACTGAAAAGAAAGTACATCAGCAGAAAAGTAAAGCAGCAACTCCAAGCTGTCCTCTGGTAATCCCACCTGATGGGTGGGTACATATAGTCATCTCTGCTCCACGGCTCCAGTCGTCCGCTCCGAGTACGTCTGTCTAGTGATCCACCTCCTGGTACCGTCCAGTTCCACGATCTCCCACCTCGATCTGTGTTGTCCGTCGTCTGCATCCCACACAACGTAGTCCGGGCATAGCCCGTGCAGGGGTGAGTATACGCTACCCAGTAGGGACCCCGAGACCACCGAAGGTCTCTCAGAATCCATGATGGATAATCCACAAAGGAAAAATACAATCATGAAGTAACAACCAACTATACTTAGGTATATGCCCATACATATACATAAGTCATCAATTCCAGATCGGCTCCAGTACACGAGCCAAAGTACAACCCAGCCCACACAGGAAAACATAACCCATTCCACATAGGAATTCACAACCCAATACACACAGGAAAGCAAAAAAATCCTATCAATGATAATTATTGTAATTCAAGTCTCATCTCACACAGGTATCCATTTTCAAAGAGGGGTGGAGATGATTAGATGTAGCCTCTGAATCATCTCCTCTGCCGAACCCACGTAGGATCCAAGTTTAGTAGTCGTCGCTATCAAACCCAAAGGGGATCCAAGTTTAGTAGTCATCATCATCGAACCCACAGAGGATCCCAGCATGATAGTCGAACCCACGGAGGATCCTAGTACAACAGTCATCCTCGTCGAACCCACGGAGGATCCTAGTACGGTAGTCGTCCTCGTCGAACCCACAGAGGATCCCAGTACGGTAGTAATCCTCATCTTACCCACGAAGGATCCCAGTATGGTAGTCATCCCCGTAGAATCCAAGAAGGATCCCAGTACGGTTGTCATCCTCGTCGAACCCACAGAGGATCCCAGTACGGTAGTCGTCTCTGTCGAACCCACGGAGGATATCAGTACAGTCATCGTTGTCGCAGTCGCAGCCAGCTCTAGGGTTCCCGCACACAGCATGCTCGATTCTAGGAGGGTCAGCTACACGAGCCAAGGGGGTCGATACATCAAATAACACGAAGTCCGGATTTGATGTATCCCAAAGTTCCATCTTGTCAAAAGGAACTCAACGTGACAGACGACGCGTCAATCGGACGCCCGGTATGAGATTTATTGCCCTTTCCGTCCCAGGGACTCGGTTGGTTTTTAAGCTAAAACCAAACCGACCGTACTCCAACTTGCATCCAAACCTCGAGCGAAGTAATCCAAAAGAACCTTCTCACAAAGAGGAATCCAAAAAAGTTGACGACACGTCAATCAGACGTTCGGAGCTCAAGTTATAAGTGTTTTCGCTCTGAGGGCCCGATTGGTTTTGTGTTCGAACTAACTCAGCCATACAAAACATTCTCCTAAAATTTGAGTTTAATATACAAAAACGACCATCTCAATCCAAGGATCTCTACGCAAGTGACAGTGCATCGATCGGAGGTCCATAGCCCAAGTTATGGGTGTTTGAACAGATTTGTCTGAAAAGAGGGGGTTCGGGCTCGGTCCGACCCGACACGATACCCCTAGGTCGGCCCGAACCAGGTCGACCCGACTCGGGTCCGAGTACGGCCCTGTTGGGCGTGGCCCGGCCCTGCTGGCGCAGCTCGCCTGGCGAGGGGGTCTGGCCCGGCGCGGGCGGTCCGGCCCGGTGTGGCCGGTCCGGTCCCATGCGGGTGCCCGCTCGCCGCGCGGACACGGAAGGGGGGGGGGGAGCTGCCCCCCTTGCTGGACAAATGAATGACCATTTATAGACGGCCATAATAGAACACGTGGGACCTTTGGGGTCCCGCCTCAAGCTGGCTCCAGTGGACGGCTCAGCCGGCCGCTTCCCCGAATCACCGCGGCCATAGGCCGCAGATCCTGGCCGTCCGGCGCGGCGCGACGGCACCGCACCCCTCTGCCACGGCCCAACTCCAACCGCGACCTCTTTCAGTCTTAACGTTGTGGCATGACGATGCCCCGCTCCTCCGCCGTGGCCCGCACCGGTCGCGGTTCCTTTTTTTCTGCGCGGTGCGACGGCACCGCGTTACCTCCGTTCCAAACCACAACGAAGAAAAACAAAAAATGGGAGGAGGGTCGGCCATGTTTGTGTGGTCCGGCCTCCTCCCGTTAATTTGATAAAAAGAGGCTATTTAATTAACTATGAATGCCAGAAATAACCATGAACGTAAAATCAAACCCCTACCTCGAAGAAGAATTCGTGGAAGCTTGCGTCACAGAAGATGATGTCACGGGGAAAGGCTCCGTATACAATGGCGGAGTTCGCCCGAGGAAGAAATGGCGTTCCCCATTCTTTGTCATGGAGATAATGTGGTACAGCGTGTGTCCAAGAAGGGAACGTCGTCACACACCGACTACAGAGATAAGAAGATACGGCTCGCCGATCTCTCCTTGCGGTGACGGTGTTCTTCGTTGAAGCCTTGGCATTCTTCGCGTTCTTCAAACTTAGAGGTTTCTTCCCCCAATACTCTCACAACAAAACCAACCCAAAATAAAATAAGGTTCATCCTCATTTTATTATCCCATGCCATGAATTCCAAAAATTCATAATTCAAACTCTTAATTAAATAAATTGAATAACTTAAATCAATTAATTTAATTTGAGAGTTGGCATGAAATTAATGAGGGAGAGAGGATGAGTTACAAAATAAATGGGTGTTGCCAACATTAAGAGGGTTATAGGGGTTAGAGGAAAATGAAGGGTTGGGGATCATGTGGGCCCAACCTCACTAATATCCTAACAAGAGGTGTTAGGATATTCCCTCACATGGAAGTTATACCACATGGAGATAAATAAAGTTGTGACACAACTTTATTTACTTAACACTTAAACCACATTTTTTAACAACTCTTCCCGATAAAACGCAACTCCTGAAAAGGTCTTCCTAAGAAATTACTAGCACTATGGTTTCATCAGTGCCCTCGGATTTCAATTCCGTGCACCAGTTTAAAAGTTAGAAAAACTCGCTCTTTCGTTCACTAAACATACCTGAGCTAAACTTCGGAAATTGATTCCGAGCACACCAGGTCTCAGAATCAGGTGCCGTCAGAAACTGCGGAATTGTAAAATTACAAAGAAATGAAGAAAAAATTTCCCTTGAAATTTGTGTGTCTTTAAAAACCCGCACAGTTTCCCCAAACCATGTGCAGGTCATGCTTCTGCCTCTACCAAGCCTGCATCAAGGAGCACGGCTTAACCAGGCCATGTGCAGGCTGTGTGTAAACCGTGTTCCAGGACATCTCCAGCCCAAAACTTGGTTCCGGGATCCAAACAAGCCCCAGACACCTCTTTAACTCCCTCAGTCAAGTTAGGCATCCACATTAGGCCTCAACAGAATAGTTAAACCGGAAGGAAAAGGGATCTGTGCCTCATACAAAAACCCGAGTTCTTACAAAATGACTCTTAAATTAAGGGGTTTTTATTGAGAGATAATATTTTATTACAGATAATATTTAAATTGAGTATGAGAATATTTGAGGTAATTCATGGTTGGATGAGGCCTCTATCTCTCCCTCAAATGATAAACGATTTATCTTATAAAATATTATTATGGGATCAAATGTTTATTTTTTGAGTAATTCAATTCACAAGAGAAATAAAATTTGATAAAAAGATAAGATGTAGGAATATTGAAAATTAATCTCATAGGTTTTCTCTCTATAAATAAAGGAGGAAGATGATATACAATGGGAGCCCAAACGTTATCTCATCTAGAGGGGGAGGTTCAACTACTAGTTTAAGATGCTGATATAGGAGTAAAAGTGGAATATATCTATTCTAAATTGGATCCAAGAGTGAAGGAGGAGGGTTGTCTTGAACCATGATGTCATGTAGTATGGAATTTAATTTATTTTTATCTTTTGGATTTATATATATGAATTACTATGTATTTTGTGAAATTTATACAAGTATGTATTCACTGTTTAATGTAACCTTTATTTTAGATATAACTTAACTATTCCCCCATCCTAAATTTATAATTAATTAATATTTTTGATAGAGGGTATGAGTGGCTAAGATTTATGGTAGGGGTGAGTTTGATGGAGAGGATGTGTACCTCATTTAATTCTATTTTACATTTTGGTTTTCATAAGTCAACTTAGTATTGCTCCGTTACATATTTATTAATCTCGTTCTCTAGGATTCTAGTGAGAGTAAAACTCCTAAGTAAAGAAAAAAATTATAGATGAGGGGATTGTGGGAGGGAGAGCTAACCATGACTCTACATTTCACTTAATGGATTAATCTTAATACCCTTTGGGAAGTTATAGACTTACATTGTGAGAGGGGTTATCCATGCTAGGTAGATCTAATTGATGATGAGAGGCTAGGTAGATAATACGATAATTCTTCTGTATAATTAATATGATGAAATTTATAAGTCATATAGAGTTACCTTTCATGAACCACTATCGAAGAATTCACTCTCCCTTCCTTTTATCCTATCATTTGATCTTTCCCGATTCAGTCCACTCAACACCTCAAGGTAGTTTAGATACTTCTAGTTTAATAATTAATTAAAAAATAAAAACTATTCAATATTACAACCCTTTTAATTGTGGGATATATCCCATATTACCACAATTATATACTTTAAAAGTTTGTTTATATCTTGTTATTATTAATTTATATATTTATTTGGCTACAGAATTTAATAAAATTCTTCAGTAACATCAGTAATACTTTTAATGGTGTAGGATCAAGATAGAAAACATTTCAGGTTAAATACTCATTGAGGTTATAATGATAAAAAATTCACGTCTCTAATCAATAATCTCACTTCTTTCATATATTAGGGAAATGTTAATATAAAAAAATAAAACAAAATGACTAAATAATATTTTACCTTTATTTTTTCAAAGTATAATTTTAGTTTTCTCGTAAGGTTCATGAATCTAAAAAATATATTTGGGTAACTATATATTCTTCATATTCATTTATTCTAAAAGATTTCATGAAACATTTTTATATGACCTCAATATTTTCAATAATTTTTTTATCATTTATCACTTTCATTAAATCCACTGCAAGGATTTATTTTCCATTAGTATCTCACATTCAGATTTCAGAATGAAGAAAAATTGGCCCACAGTAGTGTAATGTATACCCATAATATGACCCACCACAACCCATCCTATATCACATGTCCATGAGAAAATCAAATAATACACTTTTCTAATATATACTAACCTTAAATCATTATAACAAAACATGTTCATAGAATATATCTCTTATATTACAATCCTTGTGTACACAACCTCTAGGAAATTAAATTTTAATTTTTCAGAATACAAGCCAACCTCAATTTATTATGATTGAATAGTCTCTCTAAATATTGAATATTTATACCTTTTTCAGAGCACAAAACAAAAGTATAACATAATATTATTCCATTTTCATTTATGTTTCAAATAATTAAAACCATCACATATAGAAAATCATATTTCTACATTGTTGTTTTAACTTTTATTGTTGGGTTTTAACATATGTTGATCCAGGAAACATTAAAAAAATGTTTTTAACATTATTTTTTTGAAAATAAACATCATGGATTCAACTAATAGTGAATATAAGCAATGATTCAATTTTATTTAAAAAAGAATTTTGAAAAAATCTTTCCACATTGGTTTTATAAAGTTAATTAACTTGGAAACAAAATATAAATAATTTATCCATTCAATATAGGTTATATAAAATAACCAACATGGATGAATTCTAATAGAATTTTCCATATTGGTTTTTTTAGAAAAAATGCTGTAAAAGTAGAATTTGATGTTGGTTTTTACCCAAAACCGATGTAAAATGACCTATAATTTTGATTCTAAGTTGGTTTAAAAAACCACATGGAAATATCATTTTAAAAAATATTTTAAATTACATCTGATATAAAAATATGATTAAATATATAAAAAATAGAAAATATCAACATCAATCAGGAAACTGTTGTCTAAATAATTATTTTTAAATTTTATTTAAAAGATACATACCTCATAATTTAAAATTTAACCACACATAAAAAATAGTTTTCAAAAAAAACATCGATGATGGGTAAGGTATTCGTTGATATAAAACTCTACATCATTGAAAATATATAATATCAATTAATTTTATAATATTATAAAACATAATATTTTAATATAAAACCTAAAATAAATAATATAACTAACCTTACCAAATTTAGTCATCACCAAATTTGTGATTATCTCAACCATGAATCATAGAACATAATAACCACATTCAACCCTTGATTTTTGATGATTACATTATAAATATGAAAAATTAACTTGAAAATAAAAACTAACACTCACAAAAACATGCACAAATATATATATATTTATATAAAAGAGAAAAAAAATGTAATCTAATATAATTTTTTTTACCATTAGTTTAATGTATTTGATTTTATTTGGATCCTGTATTGATAAGTGATCATCATAAAACATTGTCTATGACTTGTATATTTATATATCAACTATTAAAACATGTATAAATAATAAGAATCAAGAATAATGATCTTATAAAAGACAATAAGACCAATTTTTTTATGAATCTTCTAAAAGTTTTATGAAATTCATATAATAAAGGGGAAAAAATAATATAATGTGAATTCGTGTGGGAAGAATACACCTAAAAAATATCATTGGGTCTAACATGTATCTTTTTACACTCCAATACCATTAAATAGAATATTTTTATTATATTAAAAATGTAATATGGAGGCTCGTTTCCTTCTAGAAGTATCCCTTTTAAATGTTCATGAAATTTAAGAAAATTTTTATCACTCCACCCATTCTTTTCATTCAAGTTAACAAATCCAAGAACAACTGATAACACTATAAATTTAGATCAACATGAGAATATTGGATTCATATAATATCTATACAATAATTCTATATTTACTATTTTTTGATGGTTTTATTGACTGCATAAAGAATTAATTCTTCTTTATAATCCTCCGTTACATGCTGAATATTTTTATCAACCTTAGATGTTTTATTTTATATTGTTTTACCATACTAGATCCAATATATATAATTTTTTAAAAAATAATATAAAATGAGATTATCCTTGAAATATATGGAATTTAATTTTTCATATTCAAATAATTCATTCATAGACAGCGAGTCACATATTTATTTTGAAGATTCCATTTAAACAACTCCAAGAAATCATCAAGTCCTCTTTTTGTATTCATCATTAGTTCATTATAAATTTATCCAATTATGATAAATTAGTTACCTAAGATAATGAAATTAAAGGTGAATATATTAATACATTTATAAATTCAAAAACACATATAAACAGATAAATTTTAAAGTTAAAAATATATATTCAAAACAATCAATTATTTACAATTATTTGATTATAAAAATATATATATAATGATGAAAACATATCATTGAAAATTTAAATACAAGTGATTAAGGATGTATAAAAAGATATAATTTAAATATTCATAAATTTTTAACAAATTTGTTTTCTTTAAAATATTTTGAAAATAAAAAATAGGTTATAATAAAAAATATTATTGAAAATACATTATATCAAAAAAATTAAATTAAATAAAATTAAGGGAAACACATTTTCACTAGAAACAAATTATAATGGTAAAAATTTTATAAATTCAAAAAATTATAAATTCAAAAAGTTAAAAAAAACTAATATGAATTTTTTTATAATAATAGTTTTTTATTAAAATTATAATTTTTTTAATAAAAAATGATAATTGACAATAAAATTCATAAAAAATAAATTAATGGATGAATATAACTTGTAACTAATAGATAATTAATTTATCTTTAATAATAATAAAATAACTTAAAACATTTGGAGTATGATAATGAAAAATAGATCCTAAATTACAATAAACTCACTCAATGTTGGTGGAAATAGGCCGAACACTGTAAGATTGAATAAGAAGTTTAAAAAATGTAGAAAAAATAACAAACAAAAACCATGAACTGCAGTTACCGGTCAACAATAATAGGGTTTCCCTAAGCTGAATATTATCAATGATCATTAAATAATGATGAATGATTGAATATTTAGAAGAAATAAGGTGAAACGATGATGAAAATATACTGAAAGAGAAGATTGATTATCATTGAGGGTCATTAGGTGCTGTCGGGTTTCATTGATGATCGAGAGGAGGATGGTATGAGTAAAAAGAAATGAGGGTTTTGGGGTATCAATATTTTTATAAAACACCTTCAACATTAGTATTATTAGAAACCAATGTTTATTTTTTTCTTACATTTAATGGTGTTTTTTATAAAATTGATGTTATAGGTTCATTGTATCACTATTAAAATCGATTTCCAGGAAACCAATTTTAAAACCTTTAAATCAAAGCCTTTATTTCTACTAGTATATGATTTGTTGAATAAAAAACATTACACATTTATATGGACTCCAGTACCATATATGTTTTTCAACCATGTATCGTTATCATTATCAATGAAAACCACGTATGTTATATTATTATACCCTCTCATATATAAAAGTATGTGTTATTATGCATAAAAAATTATTTATTAAATAACATGAAAACATAAAGAGTATTATTATAAAGTTATCTATAAAAACCTATAAAAATATGATTTATACAAGTGCTCATTACAATCCACAAATGTGAAGTTAGTAGATAAGGTTAGATCATTCAGCGCGGTGGAGGGGATCAATGATCAATTTTTATGAATCCATTCCCCTTAAATTATAATGATTTGATAAATAATTGTCTATGAACATATACAAAACATTAAAAAAATAAATGGAAAAAACATATAAATTCTCACAATTATATGACTCGATGCAAGAGCCTACTCATTTTTATGGACATCTAAACCCCTAATAATAGATTCTCTTTTATAAAAATATATGGCTCTTCTAGGAATAGTATTGATCTGATGAGAATTTATTCACACTATTCTCCTTCATAATTACCACTAGAAAATAATTATTCTTTCTACCTATTATAAATTTTTTAAAACAAATTAATAAACATCATCCTTTTATCCTAGTATCTTGAACACCACTTGATAGAGATATTCCTTACCAATCCTTCTAGATTAAAATATCCATGCATCCTACATTCTTCAAGAGTTTATGATAATTAAAATTATAATAATAAGTCTTGGTCACTATATTTAGATATTTAATGATATGATTATTTTATTATAAATCATTGAATGATAGATCATGCAAGTCTTCTTCTCCACTATATGAAATTTCAGCATCAGTCTCTTTTCTCTCTCTAATATTATTTTCTAAATATTTTACTTCATGAAACAAGTTAAAAAAATAATATCTCACATTCATTTGTTGAATTATTTTAATAAAAATTTTAAATTTTCATTGTGTAACATTTATTTCATTAGGCGGGTTATGATTTGTGAACTGTATCAACTTAAAATAACTTATCACATATTATCATTTTACAACCCAATTCTAAAATCATTAGTCTCATAAAATATTCTATAATGAATTTCATATAGAAATTTTATTTTTATTTACATAGGAAATTTTATGAAGTTAAAAATTATATTGTATCCTTTTTGAAAAAATATTTAATGCATTATATCTTTTTGATCCTGATGGTATGCAGTTTATCTTTTGGTCTTGTGGGGCTTGTTTATTATAACTTTCTTTTATTTTAATAAATGTTAAGGGGTTTTTCCTCTGACTAAGATTTATGGGTATACCTTATCACCTAGTATGTAATTCTCAACTAGATCAAAAGATATTAATCTCTAGATAATTAACCCTCATGAATTAATCAACTATTTAACAATGAAGTGATGAGGTATTTATAAGCTACTATGAATATGTATAGCCTCTTCTATTATGAAAATAACTTTTATCCAATCAATCATGTAACACCCCGAGATTCCATGATACACTTCTCATTCAATAATGCAATAGCTTGCATTGTACGCAACTTCGAGTTCTAAAACACCGCGACTAATCAAAGTAGCCGTTATGAATAGTAATAACCACTTTTTAAAATTATAGAAATTTTATATTTCAAAATGGACTTCATTTTTGGATTCGGAATATCGAAATTATCCTATGTTGAATTTTTGGTATTTTTTTGAGAACTTCTAATTTTTTATGAATAGTGAAAAATACTTAAAAACAACTTTTTTAATCAAAATAATTTATAGTGATAAATTATACTATTTAGTGGTTTTAAAGTATAATTAGAATATATTTTTACCATTTTATCCAATGGTGGTCATTAGAATTAATTTAACATTGAAATTGGACATAAACAATTGCCAAACTTTTGATATAAATTGTTTCTTAAAAACATGCTATTTGTTGTAACAGCGGGAATTAATTATAAAATTAATTAATGAAACTTATATGTTTGGAATTTTGTAAAATAGACATCATTTTTGAATTCGGAATATCAATTATAGCTTAGGGTGAAATTTTGGCCTTGTTCTGAAAAACTTCAATTTTTGATGAATAGAGAAACCACTAAGTGGTAGTTAAATAACTGATTTTTCGTTTAAATGAAATATTACCACTTCTGTGATTTGATTTTCAAAAATCCGACATACATGGTTGTCATTAAGAAGTAAAATGTGGTTCAATGAGATTAAAATAATTTTTGGTGAATAGTAACTTTTAAGTTCTTAATCGCGATTAGAGGTAATTAGTGTAGTTTAAGGTAAAAATAATGTTTTAATAACATGAGATGAGCTTGACACTTATCCTACTTCTATTGGATGAGTCATGGCCGACCAAGAAAACCCATGGGTCAACTTGGGGACCCCATGGAGCCACTTTAGTTGTAAAATGACATTAATATATATTTATTTAATGTTAAAATTAAATTCACACAAACATGAGTTGTTTTACTAAAACAGTTTTTAAGTGGGGTTATACAAGTCCAAATTTTGACTATAAATATTCATTAGAAAGCTAAACATATTTCCTACATCATAGTAGTTTTTTATAATTTTCAGATATTAAATAAATTAAATTATTTATGACATCATGATGATGCAGCGATGACCTCATTATTTAACGATTTAAATAAAATGGAAAGATAATGTAAAATCCAAGGCTTAAACTTGTCCAAAGACTATTGGATGGGTATATTTCTAACCCTTATCACCTTACCTCGAATTATATAAGTGTGGGACCTCTAAAATCCGAAACTCATTTTATAATAAAGTGACTTTTCTTTACTTTCCAAGAGTGCCCCTCCTCTCCACTTATAAAAGGCCCCCACCTCTCCCACCTTATTTACACTTTCAAGCAATTTGGCTCGGCCAAACTCTGCCCAAATACTCTCCCAACTTCCCCCTCCTACTCCTAGAAGCCTCCCTTTGGGAAGAACTCTTCCCAAGGAAGCCTTTGGCTCAAATCAAAAAGAGTTACCCGATTTTGAGGTAATGTCTTCTCTAATGTTGTTTTGTTTTATTTTTCTTCTCCAACCACCTAAATTATTTTTATTCATTTCTTTTGTAACAACACCAGTATCCTCAATATACTAGGATGTTGTTATAAGAAGTATTCGAGCTACACTTACACACACCTACATCTAATTGTTAAAGAACATACGGTTTCTGTGGATGGCGAATTTCTGCCTCACGAAACGATGATTGTTCAACACTCATATAACACCTTCAAAGGTGGCCATTAAGATGTCACTATTTTTATATATGATATATAATATGTTTATGTTTTACTTATGCTTCTGTATTTCTCATTTATGGCATACTTTATGATTTCCATTATGGGTAAAACGCGATAATTTCATTTTAGGAAGTGCGGACTACCGCCCCCTCAAAGTGATTTGAATCATTAATGCCATATGTGGGATGTATAAAGGTTGGAGTAAATGGTATTATACACTATGTTATACTGTAATTATATTATACATTTATATAATTATGATTTTGTTTCATTAAATATGAAATTAAAATGAAAGTAGCGTTCATGCGTACGTACGGCTTACCGTCTCCATGAACGGTGCATTTCATTTCTTACCTCTAAATGTTACGTAATATTATAAATGAATGTATATACTGGATATATATGATATATATGACATCTAAATCATGAATATAATTCTGGAGATAATGGATATTCTACCACATAAACAACTAGTAATTATAAGAAATTTATTGTTGACTCAAGTACCAAAGATCGACAAAACGACTGTTATTAACTTAAATAATTACATAATGTTCATAACATTGTAATAAGTGATATAAAAAGGATAATGAAATAAAAAATGTTTCTTAATAAGGTATATATTAACTCTAGTTTATTATTCATGAGGTTAAAGAACGGTTGAGTCAAGTCAGACACGAGGTAAGGGAACTTCTTAACCCAATTTCTATTCTTTGGGTTAATCTCCTACTTTCAAATTATGTCATGATATTATTATGTCATATCTTGTATTTTTACATTATTTATGTGTAATTATAGTGAATACACATAATAGACCTACTTTATAAAAAAATTGATCTTTTTAAGGACTTCGTCTCAATCCCCTTTCATTGAGGCATATTTGGTTTTATACACAACTTTCTTTTATACGGTGTATAAGCCCCTTTGACTTTTACGGTTATTCAAAAGGAATCTTTTTATACGAAGCGTTTTACTAAACGACAAAAGGGAATGTTTTTGTTTCCGTACTTATGCGGCGACAACGACCTCTCCGCCGCCGTGACCATTATTTGGGTTTCGGCTTCCTCTACAAGCCATCTTTTTTTTAATGAAAAATAAATACAAAGTTTTAACTTTCTTTTATTTTGGTATTGAAAATGGTTTTGAAAGCGTTTTTATTATATCAATGTGTTGTATTGATATCTTGTGATTGAAATGTGGAAATGTTATGTTTCTTTTATGCATGTTTTATGTGATACAATTGTGTTATGGTTCATGATATGTTTAAACCTATTCATATGAGGAATGTATTGGACTTAATAAGTGACGGGTGGAGCCTGCTATAGCTCCTCGATGCATCGGTAGGTCTCATGAGACAACTAGACGTGGAATTGGCTGAGGCCCTTTCCCAATTTGATTTATGGTTTTGGCCGAGGCCTTGACAAAATGTTTCAGAATGTCCGGCATTATAAATTCCCTCATTATGAAAGTGGTTAATGATATTTCATGTGATTATTCGACCAGTAGAATATCCATGTGAAGAATTAAATGGCATTATCTCATTTTACTTTTGCCATATTATGTTGAAGTTCAAGTTTAAAAGGCTTGTGTTTTAGTTATACATTGCCTTAAATGTTTATGATTATTGATGAAAGCTTCCGCTATATTGTTATCCTTACTGAGCATCTGAGCTCACCCATTTGAATGTTTTAATATTTTCCAGGATGTGAAGAAGTATTTTATGAATGACCTGCAGGGATAGTCAGAAGAGGATATGAGTGTGGACTATGAAGAATTTGTTATTAGTTTTTCACTTTATGATGTAATGTATGACTTATGAATGTATCTAGTGTTTCCAAGGCTACTAAACTAATCGGTCTTTCGAGACTTGATCTTTTATGATCATGCCAATGTTACGAAGTAATGCACTGACTCTGGGTTGCTGGGGTCGGGGCGTTAAAGTTTGTATCAGAGGCAGTTTAGTACTAACCTTGGAAGCTAGATTTAGATAAACTCTGATTAGAGCACATAGCCCGAAGATAGACTTTGAGGATTAGTTTAGAAGAACTTCCTAGAATTTTGGTATTGTAGAGATGTTGTGAGTTTTCCGAGAAATACATCCCTGTCTGGATACGAGCAGGTAGAGGCGGCTCTGGCACAGATGTACCTAGGGGTAAAACCCGAAAACACCGCTTTGAGCGAGACTCTAACGGGAACTGGTGCACGACAACGGGCCTTACTGCACTATTGGTTACGACACTCCCGGGGGATATGCTTAGGATAATTATCATTTATTTACAAACCACTATGAAGGGTTATGAGTATATACTTCCTCAAAGAAAACTTTTTTTTATGATTATGTATTATATCCATAAAATAGTTCAATTAGTGTTAAGTGTTTTACAAGTACAGAATTATGTATTTTGATTCATAAACTAATCTAGTTTATGCCATTGTTTAGAAATGGCACCTAGTGGAAGGAATGGAAACCGTATCAATGCACGCACTCCGTGTAGGGATTGCCCTCCTTCTCAAGATAATGATTGTGGATCTGGAGATACAACTGGTGCTGATCAACTTACTACCATACTGGGACAACTCACTCAGGTTATGAATAATAACCTTACTCGTATGGAGCACCCTGATCCGCAACGTGGAGGATCAATGCTAGACCGTTTCATGAGGCAACAACCACCAACCTTAAATGGGAGTACAAATCCTATAGTAGCTGAGCAATGGATAAATTCCTTAGAGAAAATATTCCATGCCTTGGGGGGTAGTGAAAGGGAGAAAGTTGTCATGGCAGTTTACCGCCTCACTGGAGATGCCGATCAATGGTGGTCACTAATTCAAAACACAAAGGAAGATGATGAATTAACAAACATGGAATGGCAGGAGTTCAAAGAGTTGTTCTTAGAAAAATACTTTCCTCGAGACCATCGAGCGGATATGGAAAGGCAATTTCTGAATCTGAGGCAGAAGGAGGATGATAATGTCGCAAAGTATGAGGCTAACTTTACAAGGTTAGCGAGGTATACTGCAGATTACATACGTAACCCAAGAAGTAAGACTGATCGTTTCTTTGATGGTTTAAAACCATTTCTCCGTCGAGATTTAGTATCACAAACCTTCTCTTCATACGAAGATATTGTCTCATGTGCTATCAAGACAGAAAAGAAATTCTCTAAGTCTTATGACAACAAAGTAAAGCAAGAGAAGAAGAGAACGGTGGAACAAGAGACAGATAAAGGGAAAAAGGGAAAGAAGGATTTTCCATTATGTGATAATTGTGGGAAGAATCACCCTAGTACTTGCCTAAAAGGAATGGGAGTTTGTTATAAATGTGGGGAAAAAGGTCACCAGACGCGTGATTGTAAGTGAAAGAAAGAGGCTATCAATGTTGAATGCTACAATTGTAGGGAAATGGGGCATTATGCAAATGAATGTTCAAAGCGTCAGAGAAACTTACCTCAGAAAAGGCCAAGGGATCAAGGACAATCTTATGCTGTTACTACAGTTGAAGCAGAATAACTAATGTATTGGTGCTTTTGGACTCATGGATTATATTCTGGTTATTAGAGTAATGTGATATATATATAAGGATTGTACTGCAGTACTTGTTGATTTCAATAAGGTTTTAATATGATGAAGGTAATTATATTTTTAGTATGTGACAATAAGAGAAACTTTACTTTGTTTGGGGAATCTGATAAATTGATTTTGGAATTAAGAGACCTTTTAGAGAAAGTCTGGACAGAGGTATTTTGGATAACTATAAAGGTTGGAGTGGATTAAGTTGATCTTTGGATAGTATTGTTTAAGGTTAAAAATTTATGAAGATTATTATTGGAATATTATGATACTATAGTTTTAGGAAAAGAACAACCTGCAGGGTGGGGCATAACCCGTCGCGTCGGACAAAGGTGCAGGAATCGAACCCACAACCATAGTGCGACAGGCCTTTATTTCCTACCACTAGCCTACAAGAAGTCCCTGGTTATTACAAAATAATTTTACTAATCTAAATGGTATGTGTTAACATTTGGAACCTTATACAATTAAGATAAGTATAATATTTTTGAGTTCTATTATCTTTTTGAGTGAAAGATGAGTTGAAGGTTGAAACTCTAATGTCAAGCATAAATATATATATACCTATCTCTTATTAAATGAATAAATTAATTCTTAAACATTAGTAAAGGGATATTAAAACAAAAAAATGTGTTATCCTAATACCTTATGTCTTGTTGAACTGATGATATTTTAAATCAACATAGATTGAAGGCTTTGAGGCCCTCAATTTGACAGTTGATTGTGATTGATGACCTCAATCACTCCCTACAAATATTTACATTTTTCCTCCAATTATATGCCTCTAATTGCCACCAATGTTCTCCTAATCGAGATCATAATTGGGTGGTGAATTTTTCATTTCCCTTTCCCTCTTATTAAGGATAAATTTTATTAATCTTATTTCCGATGTGGGTTTTCCTCAAAGGTATTTTCTCTTTTCAACCTTTTATTTTCAAAGAAAAATTTCAAATTGCGAGGACGCAATTTATTGAAGGAGGGGAGAATGTAACACCCCGAGCTTCCATGATACACTTCTCATTCAATAATGCAATAGCTTGCATTGTACGCAACTTCGAGTTCTAAAACAACGCGACTAATCAAAGTAGTCGTTATGAATAGTAATAACCACTTTTTAAAATTATAGAAATTTTATATTTCAAAATGGACTTCATTTTTGGATTCGGAATATCGAAATTATCCTATGTTGAATTTTTGGTATTTTTCTGAGAACTTCTAATTTTTTATGAATAGTGAAAAATACTTAAAAAATACTTTTTTAATCAAAATAATTTATAGTGATAAATTATACTATTTAGTGGTTTTAAAGTATAATTAGAATATATTTTTACCATTTTATCCAATGGTGGTCATTAGAATTAATTTAACCTTGAAATTGGACATAAACAATTGCCAATCTTTTGATATAAATTGTTTCTTAAAAACACGCTATTTGTTGTAACAGCGGGAATTAATTATAAAATTAATTAATGAAACTTATATGTTTGGAATTTTGTAAAATAGACATCATTTTTGAATTCGGAATATCAATTATATCTTAGGGTGAAATTTTGGCCTTGTTCTGAAAAACTTCAATTTTTGATGAATAGAGAAACCACTAAGTGGTAGTTAAATAACTGATTTTTCGTTTAAATGAAATATTACCACTTCTGTGATTTGATTTTCAAAAATCAGACATACATGGTTGTCATTAAGAAGTAAAATGTGGTTCAATGAGATTAAAATAATTTTTGGTGAATAGTAACTTTTAAGTTCTTAATCGCGATTAGAGGTAATTAGTGTAGTTTAAGGTAAAAATAATGTTTTAATAATATGAGATGAGCTTGACACTTGTCCTACTCCTATTGGATGAGTCATGGAAGACCAAGACAACCCATGGGTAAACTTGGGGACCCCATGGAGCCACTTTAGTTGGAAAATGACATTAATATATATTTATTTAATGTTAAAATTAAATTGACACAAACATGAGTTGTTTTACTAAAACAGTTTTTAAGTGGGGTTACACAAGTCCAAATTTTGACTATAAATATTCATTAGAAATCTAAAAAGATTTCATACATCATAGTATTTGTTTTATAATTTTTAGACATTTAATAAATTAAATTATTTATGACATCATGATGATGAAGCGATGACCTCATTATTTAACGATTTAAATAAAATGGAAAGATAATGTAAACTCCAAGGCTTACACTTGTCCAAAGACTATTGGATGGGTAGATTTAGAACCCTTATCACCTTATACTCGCATTATATAAGTTTGGGACCTCTAAAATCCGAAACTCATTTTATAATAAAGTGACTTTTCTTTACTTTCCAAGAGTGCCCCTCCTCTCCACTTATAAAAGGCCCCCACCTCTCCCACCTCATTTACACTTTCAAGCCATTTGGCTCGGCCAACCTCTGCCCAAATACTCTCCCAACTTCCCCCTCTTACTCCTAGAAGCCTCCCTTTGGGCAGAACTCTTCCCAAGGAAGCCTTTGGCTCAAATCAAAAAGAGTTACCCGATTTTGAGGTAATGTCTTCTCTAATGTTGTTTTGTTTTATTTTTCTTCTCCAACCCCCTAAACTATTTTTATTCATTTATTTTGTAACAACAACAATATCCTCAATATACTAGGATGTTGTTATAAGAAGGATTCTAGCTACACTTACACACACCTACATCTAATGGTTAAAGAACATACGGTTTCTGTGGATGGCGAATTTCTGCCTCACGAAACGATGATTGTTCAACACTCATATAACACCTTCAAAGGTGGCCATTAAGATGTAACTATTTTTATATATGATATATAATATGTTTATGTTTTACTTATGCTTATGTATTTCTCATTTATGTCATACTTTATGATTTCCATTATGGGTAAAACGCGATAATTTCATTTTAGGAAGTGCGGACTACCGCCCCCTCAAAGTGATTTGAATCGTTAATGCCATATGTGGGATGTATAAAGGATGGAGTAAATGGTATTATACACTATGTTATACTGGAATTATATTATACATTTATATCATTATGATTTCGTTCCGTTAAATATGAAATTGAAATGAAAGTAGCGTTCATGCGTATGTACGGCTTACCGTCTCCATGAACGGTGCATTTCATTTCTTACCTCTAAATGTTATGTAATATTATAAATGAATGTATATACTGGATATATATGATATATATGACATCTAAATCATGAATATAATTCTGGAGATAATGGATATTCTACCACATAAACAACTTGTAATTATAAGAAATTTATTGTTGACTCAAGTACCAAAGATTGACAAAACGACCGTTATTAACTTAAATAATTACATAATGTTCATAACATTGTAATAAGTGATATAAAAAGGATAATGAAATTAAAAATGGTTTTTAATAAGGTATATATTAACTCGAGTTTATTATTCAGGAGGTTAAATAACGGTTGAGTCAAGTCAGACACGAGGTAAGGGAACTTCTTAACCAAATTTCTATTCTTTGGGTTAATCTCCTACTTTCAAATTATGTCATGATATTATTATGTCCTATCTTGTATTTTTACATTATTTATGTTTAATTATAGTTAATACACATAATAGACCTACTTTATAAAAAAATGATCTTTTTAAGGACTTCGTCTCAATCCCCTTTCATTGAGGCATATTTGGTTTTATACACAACTTTCTTTTATACGGTGTATAAACCCCTTTGACTTTTACGGTTATTCAAAAGGAATCTTTTTATACGAATCGTTTTGCTAAACGACAAAAGGGAATGTTTTTGTTTCCGTACTTATGCGGCGACAACGACTTCTCCGTCGCCGTGACCATTATTTGGGTTTCGGCTTCCTCTACAAGCCATCTTTTTTTTAATGAAAAATAAATACAAAGTTTTAACTTTCTTTTATTTTGGTATTGAAAATGGTTTTGAAAGCGTTTTTATTATATCAATGTGTTTTATTGATATCTTGTGATTGAAATGTGGAAATGTTATGTTTCCTTTATGCATTTTTTATGTGATACGATTATGTTATGGTTCATGATATGTTTAAACCTATTCATATGAGGAATGTATTGGACTTAATAAGTGACGGGTGGAGCCCACTATAGCTCCTCGATGCATCGGTAGGTCTCATGAGACAACTAGACGTGGAATTGGCCGAGGCCCTTTCCCAATTTGATTTATGGTTTTGGCCGAGGCCTTAATCATTTTAGACGTCTTGGCCGAGGCCTTGACAAAATGTTTCAGAATGTCCGACATTATACATTTCCTCATTATGAAAGTGGTTAATGATATTTCATGTGATTATTCGACCAGTAGAATATCCATGTGAAGAATTAAATGGCATTATCTCATTTTACTTTTGCCATATTATGTTGAAGTTCAAGTTTAAAAGGCTTGTGTTTTAGTTATACATTGCCTTAAATGTTTATGTTTATTGATGGAAGCTTCCGCTATATTGTTATCCTTACAGAGCATCTGAGATCACCCATTTCAATGTTTTAATATTTTCCAGGATGTGAAGAAGTATTTTATGAATGACCTGTAGGGATAGTCAGAAGAGGATATGAGTGTGGACTATGAAGACTTTGTTATTAGTTTTTAACTTTATGATGTAATGTAAGACTTATGAATGTATCTAGTGTTTCCAAGGCTACTAAACTAATCGGTCTTTCGAGACTTGATCTTTTATGATCATGCCAATGTTACGAAGTAACGCACTGACTCTGGGTTGCTGGGGTCGGGGCGTTACAAATCAAGTGTCTATTATGTCATAAAAAATATTTTAATTGTTTAATAAATTATTTATATAATCATTCATCATGTATAATATGTCATTATATTATATTTTTTATATTGAATAAACTATGAAAGTAGTGTGATGGAAAACTACTTGTTTATTCACATGGTGTATATTCATTCACATACTGAATTCATGTTTACATGGTTTCTAACAACACTAACTAACTTTTTGATTCCACATGTTTTCATATCTAGTTTTAAATAAAATTATATGATCAAAAACATAGTTACTCTTTATCTACTACATCAAACTTCTTGTACTCAAACATGGTAGTCAGATGAACTTAATATAAGAGATAATTAAATTAGATGGTGTTGTGGGAGCTTTGTTAATTAAAACCATATGTGACATCTAAACCCTATGGTATGTGGAGAAGAATACATCGATAAGGTTTAACTTTTTTTTAATACATGTGTTTCTATATTTAAGTATCAATTGTATCACATAACAACTATCCAATATCAATTTTGTGTGGGGTCTCTCACAAGTATATCTTATGGAACAAGCATTCAGTAGATAAATAAGATCATATGGAACTGACCCATGCTACATCCTTGTCTCTTCATGTTGGTACCCACAATTTATCTCTTTCTTACACTACCCTATGGACTTTTTCCCTACACCGAAAAACATGATCAATCACTACAAACCACAATACCCTCCCATGATTGACCCCTTATCATAATTGACCTTACCATCCACATTTGGATGCTTCATGTGTGTTCATGAATGTTTCCATAAATTTATTATATTATAATGAAAAAAAACAAAATAGCGATGTATAATTATCATGGAATGATCGAAAAATGTATTTATAGTATCCATTCTCTAATTTCATCTATTCAATTTAAATTCTATTAAAAATTAATTTTAATATTCAAAATTCAAACTAAAATACATTAAATAATCATCAAAATGTGAATTTATTATCTTATATTATATTCCAATTAAAATAATTATATGTAGGGATTCCCATTTAGCTTTCATAGATTTAATATCCCCATTTTTTATCTCATCAGCTTTCACATGTACCATATTGTTATTAGTGTGTTTCTAAACATCATGAACAATTGCCTTTCACATTATTACCAACTCTAAAATCTTCTGATGTTATATTTTCCAATATATAACATGTAAAAACATTATTCAGAAATATTTTAATGGAATTAAACTACATAATCATTTTAATTATCACCTTTTTCCATTTATGTTCGTGCAACAACTCATCTATTCTAAACACGTATTGATATCTTTATCATAGTAATGATGTTTTTTATTAAAAAAATTCAATCCAAACATGTAAAATTCAATCTCCACAATTGTGTATAATTTTAATACTATAAAATATTCATGTGAATATATGTGAAATTTTTGTGACAGCCTTGTTGATGATAAAAACAATAAAAAACAAGGGATGGTCATTGAATCCCCAATCATATTATAATAAATTCAATACACCTTCTTCTATCACTTTTTTTATTAATTAAAATATGATTTAAATTATTGATTTTATTATTTCATCACATGTGTCTTAGCGATGTTTTATCGACCATTTAAATCTATTTCAACATGGGCGAACATAATATTAAAAAATGTGAATAAACCAAAACAAAAAAATGCCCATTGAATTTTTATCATTTGATACAATGTAAATTATATCACTATAGGGTATACAAAACAAATTTAAATCCGAAACAGATAACATGAACTCATTATAAAAAAATACATTACAATAATTCAAGTGAAATATTTCCTCTTTGACGTTTTATTCTCATCAACCATCAACCCCCTTTATGAATAGACTCATTACAAACATATTAAGAGTAGAAAAGTGAAGTTTTTATAACATAGATTAATATATATATATATATATGTGTGTATATATGTTTTAAGGTTTCAATATTTACAAATGAGATATTTTTTCATGATATCTTTATCCACATGTAATTTCCCCATCAAGGTATACAAAACATTATTTATCATTAATGTTTGGGTAATCAATTATAACCGACAATCCTTGTTGTGAAGTTGCTACAACACCCATCCAAATTCCATTTTAACTCACATCATTTTATTCTCTTAATTTTACTGTAACTAAAATAAACAATGGAATAAGGTGAAATATATTGAATATTAAAAATATAATAGTTAATATTTTCAATCAAACAATATTATTCATTGTTTTATATTTCATCATGGTTAGAATTCTTAATGCTTCCTTTACTATTATATATCTTCAATGGTTAAATAGAAATCACATTGAATTAAGTTATTTTCATATATAAAGATAACTTCATTAAATTAAACATAAAGAAAAATGAATTAACTAATGCTTATATTATACTTTTTTTTATCAATTCTTCTTGAGCTACCAGGATGGTAATAAAGTCTTCTATGCCAAATAATTTTTTATTACACCTTACAAATAAATTCTATTCAATATTTTAGGTGGTAACATTTGAAAAAACTCTCATGAAATTTGATATATTTATTCTAAATAACTTGTATCCCCATATCACTAACTTATTCATAATATTTATTCATTTTTTCTATCCATTTATAATTTGGTATTCAAAATAACTAATCAATCCGTTCACTATGATTAAAATTCTTAGATTTTTCTACATGGTTTCTTTATAGTATAAATAAAACAATAATTTTATTCTTTTAAATTTTGAATAATATTACATGTCACGACATATGAAATCAATATAGGAAGGTTAGTATTGATCTTATTGGTACTAAAACCATACCAATCAAATTTTACCCATATCTCTTATAAAAATTTATACCTGTTTATTAATGGAATATTAGATTAATTCATAATCATATATTTATTTCCTTGAAAAAAATTATAATGTTTTTAGAATAGATCCCCCTTTATTAATTTCAATTATATATTTGGTTTTATATTTTACTAAATTTTGTTTACTTTTTTCCTAGACACTCTAGAGCACCAAAAATATTCTCTGACCTCTGATGTGACATTATGATAATAGTTTCACCCTAAATTTTTTTGTTGTTGTATTTCTATAAACCATAGTTTCTTTTTATATAGGGAAAATTATTATCTTGAAGTATTTATCAATTATTTTTAGAATAGGGTTTCATATTGGACTTATTTAGAAAAACTGGTCATGTTTATTTTTACTACTATAACTATTATAGGCAACAAGTATATTTTGAGATACATTTAGAGAAGAATTAAATTTAATCTTTAGAATTATTTTTTCTACTACTAGATATAACACAACCTTAATTCCAATGGATTTTCTAAATCTGTATATGATCTAATTCATATTATTTTATGTTTACATACTAATTGATTTTTTCTTAGAAAATTATTGTTCTCTTAGAGGATGATTCTCTTTATGATTATTCTTAAATATTTATTTCTCATCAATGTTCATCTTGAAAAAAATTTACCTCATAAATTTTTGTGAATTCCTTTATGACCTACATGTGTTTTCACTCATACATCTTATCATTTTCATTCATTATCTTCTTCTTTTCTTTATTGAGCAAAATTTTTTATCAAGAGAATCATCTAACTCATTCATCAACGTGTAATCTATCTCAATTCATTCTCCTTTATCATCATCACTTCTTGAGGTATCAAAATTATTTTCAATAAGAGTAATAAAATTAAATTTACTTTATTATTATCTACCTGATGATTATTCAGGTTGTTCTTATTTAGTCCCTATATTAGTTCTTTTGATACTATATTACTTGTTGATTCCACTTGATTTATTTTAATAGTTTAGGATTTTAACTCTTTTTTCTATATTTTATTCATTATATTATTTTGAATACTATTCCACAATATAATTATTTGGAAAATTTATGGAAGCGATTCCATTATAATCATGATTTTAAAACATGGGTTATTTCTTTCCATTTTCATTACATATCCACAATTTGAACCCCTTTGATAGATGAGATAAAATTATATTAATGTCTTCATAATATTCCATAGTATTATAAAAACATTATTCTTTAACTTTATTATCTTTTATATTGACCCTTACCATGTAATCATAATCCATTATAATTATAACAATCTTCTTAAATACTATAATTTTCATAAATTTATCAATAATGAGAATATTATGAGGTTCCTCTAGAGTAAGATCATATTTGACTTATAAATCTAAATCAATATGATAAAACCAATATAGAATTTTTTTCATCGTCTTATTGAAAAAATTTTAATCCTCAAACATTTCTCCAAATCCCAAGATATTTTTTGATTATTTAATTAATCTATAATTATATAATAATCAATATTTTATTTGTTATTTATATTAATATCCTCAATCACACTTTTTAAAATCTATAATTCAACCTACATGACTTTTACTTTTCCTTCATAGTTTCTCTCCAATTTATCCCATATTTCATGATATGTTTAACGTTTCATGACATTTATGTACACCCTATGTGAGAAATACGTAAGAAATAAATGATTGTACTCACCATTAACATAAATATTTCTCTTATAAAAAAGTGAAATTCGATTACCAACATCATGAGGTGTAAATATCAAAGTTTCAAAATCTATTACATATGGTCCAGGAGATAAAACATAGGGTAACATCATTTACTTCCAACTATGATAGTTCATGATATCAAATTTAGGAATAAAATTTCCCTAAAATAAATTCTAATTATCCATCCACATCAAATCGAAAATACCCTATAGGGAACTTTGGATAGATCTGATAAAAATTGAGGTGCCTAGATGTATTTTTATCACTAAAGTAGTGGTAAATCAATGATCACTATTTATAAATTATTTATTTTTGAATTAAACCTATGTGATTAATTAGGGTTTCATTAAACTCAATATGAATCTCTTATATTTATCAAAATATTTCAAAATTTAAATATCACGGGAAATAATATTTCTAAAAATGTTAAAATGTGATGTGATATCTAACACCATGTTGTTGTGGGATAAAAACCCCATTAATGATTATATATAATAAATTCATTTTTCTACAAAAGGAATCCCATATATCCAATAAGTTTAGATTCACTCTTTTATTATATCATATTAAAACTGAAAAATATATCCCCAAACAAATTATTACCTAATTTTTGATATAAAATAAGAAATATGTCCTTTTTTCACCTCATTTCCTTAGCACCAATTTTTATATATACTCCTCCTTAATCCTTCAATAACAATAGATCTTCACATGAAAACTTCATCATGAGATTCAATTTATGAAAATAAAAAAATAAAACCAGGCTTACTCACTGTATTAATATATTTAATTATTTATTTTTATCAAAATTCACTACATTCTTGGTCTTGAAAGTCTTCATATCCTCTTTGAGAACACTTTGAATTTTTTACATTTCTATCTATATTATCATTTCTCAATCTTCTAAATTTTTTAATTTCTTGGCATGAATACTCCTCACATTACATCATGGTATTCTTTGTGATTAATCACTAGTAATTATCTAGGTAAAACATAGTTTATGGAGTGGGAGATTCTTCGTGAATGGTTTCATCATGAAACAATTCTTCATTTTAGAATATATCATGATTTAACTATAAATTATTAATTGTGAAAATATATTCCTGCATTCATTTCTCAAAGAAATTATATTTTTATATAAATTGGATATTTATGCAGCATTTACAAATAATTGATAAACCCTTCACAGTTTCTATTGCTACAATATGCTTCATTTACACTTCCATAACAACTAGTACACATGATTAAACTAGATAATATTCTATCCATCTCATCATAATACCCTATCATGAATTAAGAACTCATATAATAGTAAGGTAATGGGGTTTTTAGTTCCTAATTTGAATGTTCTTAGACACTTCCATTCTATAAATTTTTTCTTGTAAAATAGTTTATTATAATTCCATGAAAAAAAACCACTACATCAAAAATTTATGACACGATCATAATTAATGCACAACATTCACACATTAAATTTTCCTTATACTAAGTGAACAACATGACCAACATGACTTTATATATCCTATTTATTCTTGTGATGTAAATTAATTTATATAATATAATCACATTTTTATGGTTTATATTCATATTAAATTCATTTTCAATGCTTCATGTTTAAATATCAAGTTCAAAAACAATGTATTTAAATATTTATCATTTTCTGTATTTAATTTACTACATAACAAATCCTATGATATTATATGGTGATTTTATTGGAAACTTGAAAGGTTTGTAAAATAACTAAATTGAATAATGATACATTCTTACTTTATTCACATTACCACAATTCAAGGAAAAAATAGATTTATACAATCTATCCCTAATTGGGTTTTTCACTTGGGATACCCCTTTTATATTATGTGATTCAAGTTACAGGTTGGGAAATAATCTTTCTTAGGACCTCCCCATGATATGGGCCCATGCTTCCACACCACCTTGCATGGGGGTGGTCCTAATTACAATATGTTGTGCAGTTTATCTATTACCCGACCCATGGGGGAACTCATGATGTACCTACATATCCTTCCTTGGAAAACCCATAATCGTACTCCACCATGTACTTGGTAGTTATATTCATTAAGGGTGTACTTGAGGATTTGAATAGTTTGTTATGTTCCTTTTCAAAATAAAATGAAAACAATGACTTATAATTATTAAGGTATAATCCTCAAAAACTGTTTGTGAGAGCATTCCCAAAATTCTATATTTTAAATTGATATTACTTTGAAAATTATTTCAAATATTTCCAAGAAAATTAAAAAAATTCATATCTTCATCCATGTGTTTATTTCATCTCTCATATTAAATTACATGAATAGAAGAATATAGTGATGGATTCTCAATCAATTATCCAAGATCCCATATCCCATTTCAACAGTGCACCACCTTTCACATGTAACATATTATAGATTGTGTGATTCTCACAATGACCAAAACTGATATTTCACATTATGACTGGGTCAATAATAGTTGAGATGTTATCTTTTTTCAATCATAGTCATGTAAATACGTTATTTAATAATCCATATATTAAATTTAACTCCACCATTACTATAGATTATTTAATTTTTTAACTTATATATAAAAATAAGTAATAACATCCAAAAATATATTTTTAACTCTATAATAATGAATGTTTTTCCTTATTGAAAACAAATATATTACAGACAATGTATCATCAAATTGGTAATTACACTTATCCTAATACATGAGTACCCACAAAGACTTTTTAGAAACCTGATGAATAAATAATTAATCAAAGTACTAAGTTTTCTAATATAATTTGTTTATTTTATCCTCTAATAAATTAAGAGGACATTTAATTTCCCAAAAAATTTATTTTAAAATTCTCTATAATGATCATGAGGTTATAGATAAAAGGATAAATAGAATCAATTTAAAAGATAAAATCATTTGTTAAACAATTTATATGGGATACACCATATTTTTCATGATGTATCATACATTAAGGTAATTATATTCTTTTAAAATATTTTCAGTATAGGGATGCGGTGGTGAGAAACAATTATTAGGTGTAGCTACTGGAATATATCAAACCTTCATTTAAAAAATCATAATTTAACTCTTGATTATAGTATGTTTTTTTAATAATTTATAAATTTTTTTAATATTTCAAGGAAAATTTCCATTGTCCTTATATAATATCTACTGAGATAATAAAATAAATTAGCTTAATAAGGTATGTTAAAAATTTTGTTAGAATTCATCAATTTAAGGTATTGTCATAGATAAATCGTATCATTTTACATTATGTAAGCTAGTTAAATCCCATTTAAATAAGGTTGATTCGTATTTACAACCCTTAGAAAGATAATAATTAATGAATAACATGCTCCTAACTCAAGGATTTGTGAATTCCAAATATTAAAACTAGTTCATGCCTAACACAAAGCTTAGTTTATGTAAAGGATAGTGTTTGGTGAAAAAATAATATTTTAATATAAATAATCCATTCATTTCCCCATTTTAGAAAATTTAAATATATATTCCTCATTAATGAAACATATCAAATTTTATATGATATCTAGAATATGTGATTTTTAAAATAACATAATGTTATAAGAGAGGATATTATAGAAGTTTAGATTATCATTTAGTTACTTGCATGAAAACTTTATAAAATACATCTTTTAAAATTCTTTCACTTATAAATGGTTGTTTCTCACACTTTGAGATTTATTTTAAGGAATTCTGAGAAAAGGGAATCAGTCTCATGACATTTTTAATCTAATTTTTGTTCAATTTTTCTATACATATCACTAAGGAATCTACCATGAACATGGAAACCTACCACTTAAATGTCCTTTGATTTAACTAATGTGATTTGTTTTGGCCTTAATGGCCTAATTTTTCTATAGTTTCATGATGATATAATCTCCTTGCCCCATTATTCAATACAAATAATCCCCCAAATGTTTAATATATCATATGAGTATAACTTACTCAATTATATACCCTATTGAGAAATAAGAAATTTTATTCTAAAGATGATTTTACACATTCATTTCCATTTCTTACCATCAACCCTTTGGGAATGGAAAACTGTGTACCCCCATGTTAATATGGATGATTGGTCTTGAAGAGAACTGAAATTACTTTTATCATTGAATTATTTCATAGCTAATAATGTGAAAATATATATTATTATATTTTATTCTATGAATATGATCTATTGTTTTTCCATAATTCTATAGGACCTCTTTTCACTGCATCAGTTTACTAGGACCCTTTCATAGTAGAACTCATAATGATTAAATTCTATCATCAATCATTTTTTTTATGAATGGATTTTACTCGTATGTACCACACCCATGAAATACATCAGTATATTTCATTGATATTTCATAGCCATATTACCTAAACCTATTGTGTATTATTCTAATGTTTCTCCTCCTTAAAATACATAATATTAATCCTTATTGTATGAGATGAAAATCTATTGAATAGTGAAATACTATGTTGTATCCCTAAAAAGAACAACATATTTTCCATTACAACATAACCTTAAACTATAATTCATAAGATATACTATGAATGAAAAAACTATTATACCTATCTCCATCATATTTTTTATAATAAAAATATATCACATATATTTTGTAAATTTTTATGTATGTTTCAATTTTTTTTATTAAAATAAACGTGGTGAATTACCAAGAATAAAAATGTTACTATTATTCCTTTTTGAAGGCTTTGAATCATTTATATCCATCCTTAAATTCCTTAGAATCAAATTAGAATAACCATAGAAGGAATTGGAGTTAAGTGGAGGAGGCTCCAAATGGAGGTGTACCTATATAGATAGTACCAGCTACCTGGTGAGGCTCACTGACTACTGAGTACAATGGTTAAAGCATCATAGGAGAGAATATCTAAAATCAACTACCCAGTGGAGGAAAACCTACCAACTAGTGGCTCCAATTGGTCTGAAATACTTATTTCTAATGGTGAATAGCTAGATGATGTCTAGTATAATATCTTCATTGAAGGTTCTCCAATAGGTGTCAATTACCCATCAGAGGATTCTAGGTACCTACTCGTGTTAGGCAGTGTCTAGTGATGATGCATTTATTAAGGTCAATAGACTATAATAGTTGTCTGCTCCATGTTTATTAGACCCGATGAATTCAAAAAATTTCCCAAGACTTTTATATCTTCTAAAAGGCCTCACGTGACTCATTTGAAGAAAAACATTTCTCCATAACAAAATTCTTAATATGAATCAATGAAATATTGATATATCTATTTGAGATTCTAAGAGATACAAATTCTAACTTAAAAATATTTCAATGATTTTCAACCGTCCTCTCACATATATCATCCTCCATTGTACTTATTCCATCAAGGTATTTGTGAGATACTTTGTAATGATTTTTCCTAAAGAAAATTTCTCTTTCCACAACCTCCTTTCTCCAATGGTTCAAACTCAAAAATATGTGGTAATGAGTACTTGATGAATAATGACATTAAAGAGGGTGATCAAAAGACACCATTGCGAGTGGAAGGTAATTGGTAACCATAGAGATGAAGGAATTTATATCACTAGCCTCTCAAGTTTATAGGAGAAGACATGTGATCACATTGACATTTATCCAAAATTCATATCAATTGTTTTTCCCTCTATTTATTTTTCTATATTGAATCATTTAACATAAAATCATATACATGCTTTTTTGGATCATTTCCATGATTATAAATTGATATTATTTTTCTAAACATGAATTGAATTTATCAATACTGAAATATTCAATATCTAAATTTATTATTTAAAAATATTTTAATTTTGAAATTAATTTTTTAGTCCGCTTTATCATTTTTATAAGGTATATTCACCCACTTTTTAATAATCTCTACAAACTAGTCAGTTTTAAAGGAGTTATTTTCTTTTTTTTTATAAAAAATATCTTACATTCAAAATTTTTTTTATTTATAATTTATTGTAAAAACCATTAATTTATTTTAAAGCTATATTTTATTATGAAATCTAATTCCAATTTATATAAACCTATTTTTTATAGCACTAATAAGATATAAAATTTTCTTAGTAGTATTTATTATACTATTTGGAAAATGACAATGCATGAGTATGTTCACATAAAATAATCTAAAGAAAAAGGAATCCCAAATATATTAATAATTTTTAAATATATAAAAAACTTTGAATTACTTTTATTGTAGTCTTGATAGAAATGAGTTTAATCATGTTTCTACATGAAAAAATAATTTTAATAATTTGAATTTATTTAAAGTAACCAATGAAGGCCCAAATAATAAAAAGGATAAAAGATAAGATATGTTTTATAAAGATTTTAAAATATTTAATGTTCATTCTAATGAATCTATTATAGAAATTTTTAAAAGATTTACTAACATATAAAATCGTAGAATGTCCCTAAATGATGAATTATCTATAAAAAAGTTCATAAAGGAAATATTGTAGATGTTACCTAACTCTTGGGATCCTAATTTTATGACTATATGGAAAGTTAAAGACATGAAATATATAGTGGTAGAGGAAATCATCAGATCCTTAATGAAAAAAATTATGATAAAATGCAATGACAAAAAAGAGGAAAATAATTCCAAATAATCAAAGAAAATCATATCCTTAAAAGCTATGAACAATTAAAAATCTAGGGGTGAGTTTCTTTATTGCTTTATTCTTACTAGGAACAAGTTCAATCACTTAAAACTAATTATTTTAAAAAGTGGTTCAAAAGTGAAATCAAATGGATGAACTAGAGATGGCATGATAAGAATGTAAAATTAAAGGCCACATGAAATCAGAATACCATATCTACAAGAAAAATATTAAAGAGAATAAGGATGTTAAATAGTCTTTTATATCCTCCACGTGGAGTGAATGTGATGATTCCATTGATTATATGACATCATCCATGTCAAGTGATGCAAATCCCGATGTTCCCCATTGAACATGATGATGAATATGTCGAGGTCAATACTCCCTTTCTTATTTACTCCGCCTATTCTTCTCTGCATTCTTCTCCTATCTCTTCCATTTCTTTCCCCTCCTGCCACCTAAATTATGATGAATTAAAATATACCTAAAATCAACTCGAAAATGGAAATCATCCATATGATTCATTAAATAATGAACTAAAAAACTAATATAATTATGTCATTGAAGAAAAAGGTAATCTATAAAGAAAGGATATTCCCATAAAAAAAAGAATGATTATCTATCAAATAAAAATTCTACAAGATATTTATAAGATCAAATTAACTATAATATACCTAAAAGTCCCATTTTCAAAATTCACCAATGGAAAAGAGAATAATAAAAAAAATTATGACCTTAAAAACCATGGATTTTTTTCCATCTTTGGTTACTCTAATCATGCACGTTCATCTAAAAATATAGTTAAAACCACCTTTTTGAAAGGTTTTTCTAATTTTTTTTCATTATTTCAAAAGAACTGGTAATATAATCTATGAATGTGATGGAAAAAATGTGTGATATAGATGACCAATGTCAATTAATATTTATTACAGTATTTCTTAATTAAAACCCACTAATGAAATTTGGATTTTGAATTCATTATTAGATATCATAAAAAACACAATATTATATGGTCCCCAAAACCTTAAATCATTTACTCTTATGGGAAAACTGTCTTATGATAAAAAACCATGATGTAATGTGGTATAAAAAATCTAGTTTTTCCAGACACATGGGTGGTTAGCTCTTCTAATTCCATCAAATGAATAAACTTAAAGTATTACACATCACTTTTAGTGATAACTATAATGGTATGATAATTAGTGAAGGTTCTATCAGGTTTTCTAACACAACCTTCACTGAAAATGATTTATTTTTAAGATTATTGAATTTTTTTTCTATGAATTAGTAAATTGGGTGATATAGGTTTTAAAATATATTTTGAAAATTATTTATGAAAACCTTTTAATTTAAAAGTAAAAAAATTATTTACCACTTCAAGATTAAAAGATATTTTTTCAAATTAATTTAATGTTTCTTGCTATACAAAACATCAAATGTTTTGAGTGTATATGTGAATGAGTTGTAGATTTTTGATATATACATTGGTCATTATAGATCACAATCTTTCATAAACCTTATATATTATAAACTAGTATGAGATTTTATGAAATAAAATATTAATGATTATATGGGCTTTAATGCATTAAAAGATGTTAAGAAACACCATTGACACTCCATTTTATTACATAAGATGAAATTTTTTAATGATAAATTCCTCATGTATTGAAGAAGTAAAGATCCCAAAGATTGATCATGGGAAATTCCCCAAATCATTCATTTCACACTTATCTTGCACACCAAAAGGCTCACGTGGGCCCACCTTCATGGCCTAGAAGGTGCAAACACTATTACACGTGACACCTGTTCCGAGTACATGTACCATATACCTGTGAGAGATAACTCCTTCAAATAGGGTCCCATGTTTTCCTATAAATAGGAATATGGGGATCCTCATTCAAGAGGTTGTAAAAAATGGAAGAAACCTTCATTCTCTGGTCATGCAACTCATTCTCCCCATCCCTCAAAACACTTTTAGGTAGACCTATAAAACCTGAGAGAGCAGGGAATCAAGGGGATAGTGGGTTCAAGGTCCCTACTGGGTATGAAACACAAGACACATGTGTGTGGTCCATCTTCCCCCTAGTTTACAAGGACAAGTGTGAAGGTCCCTCCCTAAACCTGGGACCTACATGATACCCTTCTAGTGACACCTAAGGAAACCCTTGGTTCCTAAATCAAGGAATCACCCAAGTGTTGTTGCCTAGGTTGTCCATCATGTAAGGTATATCTAGCTCATGCATGACTACCCTTGCATGAATAACTTCTAGTTACTCCTTTGTAACCTTGTGTGAATCACCATCTACTTTCAAAGCCTTAACCTATATGAGACAAATTCTCAGACCTATTCTAGAAACCAATGTATGGGCTACCCTTCCTTTATATCCATCATCTGAGGGGGGGGGGGGGAATTGATGCCTCCACCAAATCCTCTAGAACCACGGGACTAGAGAAATATATAAACCATTTTTTCCCCTATTCGGTTATGAATTATATCAGTTAGAGGTGCCCCATACTTTTTCTACCTGATAGGTAGGGTCCTCGTGGTGCATGAAATTATCTACCCCATAGGTCATGGGGAACCCAACCCTAAAGATAGTATTAGGTTCATGTTATTCTTATATATGAGGTCTAGGACCATGTATTACTCTTGTTGTCTCTAATAATAGGGACCCTAGAGTCTAGGTTGGGTGGGAGAATATCACACTTTCTTTTCCCTTTGAGGGTTAGGGGATTATACTTTTCTCTTCTCTAGAACTAGGTGCATGGAATCCCTCCTAGATTAAGCTCCTAGCCTTTATTATAGAGTGGTATCCAGATAGGTAATCCAATGTGACTATAATAGTTATGAATTTGGAGAAAAGAGGAGCACATAAAATCCCTTTATTATTCTCTCATCAACCCACACTCATTCACTCATGGATGAAGAAGATCATGTGGTTTGATAGATATTATACATCCCATTTTTTGTAAACTTTTATCATGAATCACGTGGGATTAAATGTAAGCTATGATCTTAACATCCACATGGTTAGATGCATATCTCAGAAGAGAATATTTTTACAGATATTCCTCTCGCCTTTCTTCAGAGGGCCTTCATAGGCATGGGTCCTCAATGCCATGTATCTAAGAACCATGAACTACTATTTGGTATAATACCTAACACAATCCTATCAAATAACTACATTACCTATGACAAAAACCTTCGTATGGACTCTATAATAATGGTTACTCACAACCAAACTATGTGGGATTTGATTCTCATCTAAATGGTATGAGTTAGAAGCCACAATGTGGTTCAAACCCAATAACCCAAAATCAACCATAATTCTTTATGGGCCAAATTCCCAGTATGTTCATATCTAAAATAGAGGACCACATCCCTTCAATGTTCCTTGGGAAACCATGAAATATGTCCCACACCAAAATTTGGCTAGGCACCTTCCACCTAGACGTCTTTTCTTCAGGATGTTAAACTGCTCAATTTGGTCATCATCACATGAACCAAAAAGTTATGATGTGTCCTGTTATGTGGCACCAAAATACATGGGTTCTAATTCATTTCACAAGGATATATATGAATCCCACCTTATGGGTCCTATCCTAGCATCAAAACAACTCCCATCTCCTCGGATAATGCTAAAATCTAGAGTGCCCCACAGTATAGATTAAAAATATAATCACAGTAATAAATACCCAAATAATCTCTAATATTCTCATTAAAGGTAACCATTGATGGATAAATTCAAATACATATAGATATCTCAATCGATGATGAACCTAAGATACATACAGACGATTCTAAATTCCATGCTTGTTAATAATTGATTTTTAACTCAAGGGTGAAAAATGTCATGAAAGGGAATTAATGAATGATTTAATAATATGTCTTAAATAATTAAGAGAGTTATAGAGTAGAAAATAATTCCCCCCAAAAGGGTATAATGATCATAAACCCATCCTCTCAACCAATGTGATTACCTATGTGTCATTGGAAGAAGCATTTAACTCCTACAATAGCGATGACTGGTGGTACAGATGTAGGTAGCACCAATTGTAGTCTCCAAACATTTTGGGAGATTATCCTTGGAAAGTAGCATTCAGATCCTCCATTATATTAGGTATATATATCAATAGGGCATAAATTTACTCCCCAAAAGATCCAAGGGTCCTTTAAAAGGGGTCATTATATTATTTCTCACTAGTAATGTTGTGGGCTAGTGAACCCTCAATATAATAAGGGTTCCATCCTCGGAAGTCATCCAGACCCAAGATTGAAAGATATCCTATCGAGTGAAGAAAAGGGTTAATGATAAATAGATCTACACCTCTTTCCCCTCTAGATAATCCTACCAAAAATAATATAGTGAAAAATAGTGACAAGTAACATACACCTTACCACAATAAAAAATCCCACATTTCAAATTTGGTAGCAAACCTTGAGTAGGAACAAACAACTACCCATGCCAACCAAGCCTTCTAGAAACATCATATAGAATTATTCAAGTCTCAATAATCAAATTAGGTGGCAAACCATGAGTATTAAAAAACACCTTCCCACATCAATCAATTCATTCAGTCAAGTTTGGAGGCACAGCATGAGATGGAACACATACCTGCTCACATTAATCATACTCTCCCCCATCCTCATTTACCAGCATCTAGAGAATAAATTTGGAAAGCCTCAGAAAAAATAGGTGTAAGACCCAATTCTCTACCCCCACACCTATGTATAGTCAGTAAGCACTGGTAGGAAATGGAGGACAAGAGAAGGATTACAACCCTGATCCAGCCATGAAATGGGCATACATCCTCATTATAACCTTGAAAGTTACTAATCACATTCTAAAAATGGTAAAAGTGTAGATGAAAATTCAAACACACATATTCCATAAGTTCTAAGACATAATAACAGTAGCAATAGTGGCCGAGGGTTGGAAAAATAATTACATCCTAAAAAATGGGGTGGCTTATCAACATGTAACTTTGGGAAAAACATAAACCTCTATTCTCATATATGTGGGTCATTACTCAAATTATCCCATAATATATGGCCAACCAAATTGGTTCCATACCTTCGTTAGAACCAGAGGTAATTGGACTATTCCACTAGCAACTATAAGGTAGAAACAAACCCCTACCAAAATTCCAAAAACCAATTGGAAAATTCTGGCAGGGACACAAGAGCTAACCAAACAAGATTTTGTATATGAAAACTTCCTTCCCTAGAAAGATACCCCATTCACTCATAAAAAGAAATAAAAAATTATTCCTCACTAAAGATAAATATAAAATTATTATTCAGCCTATGATCCCACTCTACTTAATGATAGAGTTCTTGAAGCCCTCAGACACTTATTCATGGAAGCTCCAAATCCTACTCTCCTTTTACCAAATTATTGTAATAGTAGAAGCATTTCCGAAGGTCCTCCCCAAATACATCAACATGAAGTCTTTATTCATGTCTATAATATGATTGATCTTGAGATCCCATCTCCTGATGAGAGACATAATAGATATCCATACGGGCATATGATAAAACATTAAGTAGGCCCTCCCCTTACTATCATTTTCCCTGAAGGTCCTCCCCATGGTATACATTACACAAACTCTCCGCATAGTTAGATGCCAAGATGTGATGGTAGTCCTCCCTAAAATGATATTTTACTTTGTTAGGTCCACAAGGATGAATACCTTGAGAGGGGGGGGGGGCTGAATTAGGGTATGACTAATTTAAAATTAAATCCCATTCTGATATTTTTTTTCTGTTAAGAAAAACACTCTTCTCTCTCTCTCCTGTTGCACGATATAAGCAGAAAGTAAAGCAAGCACAAGACACAACAATTTTACTTGGTTCACCGCTAAGGGCTACATCCAAGGAGCATACGCTGACAGGTTATCGGTCATACCAAATTCCACTAAACTTCACTAGGTGTAGATTAAAAGTTTTGGGCATAGTCACTCTATCCCAGGCTTACTGCCTTTACAATGTTTAGGGTCAGCTCACTGCTTTCCCAAGGTTCACTCGTTGTTTCTCTCTCTCTGGCTCACTGTCAGTGGAGAGGATCACCTTATTCCTCTTCCTTCACTCACTGCTCTGGAAAGGATCTACTCACAGTTTATAGACCTGTAGGTCTCTTCATTTGCATGAATAAATGCATCCTCTGTTGTATGTGGATGCTCTGTTGAAGTCCAACTTTCACCCGTGGATGAATCTCCCTTTGCACCGAAAGAATCGGGCAAACTTCCAGCTTCCACGCAGCCCGAAAATCACTGCCGGAAATAAACCTTACTTGGTGCGCAAGTCTATCTCAGCGTGCAATTACCGGCGCACAAGTCACAACTGGCACACAAGTCCACCTCACACACTTGCGCTACCCAAGATTGTTCAACTCTAAACTTACGCGACACACTTACTTTTACGCCCAATCCAATATTAGCGCGCAACTACCAACAATCACCCTTCTTAAAATCTAGCGTGCAAGTCCCACTTGCCCGACACACTACCACTTGCGCGACTTCCACACCTACGTGATGGGAGCTCTGATTTCTCAAAGTGTTGAAATCCTATAGGAAATGAGGAGGGGTGGTCCAGTATTTATAGGCAAATTGATCACCCTGTGCGACGACGCCCAAGTTAACCCTCGGTGCATAGGTCTCTTCATCTGCAAGTCACTTGCGCGGCCCACATCCAAACTTGCGCGAACCACTTACCTTTTCCATATTTTGATCTTCTGATCTTGAAAAACCATTGGCGTGCAAGTTCTCAAGCTTCCAAGGCATCGGCACACAAGTCACTTTCACGGCATGCAAGTCACTTGCGTGATACCACCAATACTTGCGCGACACTTATCCCTTTTCCATATTTTGATGATCTGATCTTGAAAAAAATATGGAGCGCAAGTTTCCAAGCCTTCAAGAACATGACACAAAAGTCCCATTTCCAAAAACCAATTTTATTCATTTGCTGATTTTCAGGCCCAAAAATTTGGAAAACACTGGAAAACGGTGCCACCTTGTATATGTTCTTTTTGTACCACCTCCAGATCATTCATTCCTTTGTCGATGTTCTTGAATAAAACATGGACCGTTGACCACAACTCTTGAACTCGACATTCCACCATGAAATCCCCTTTGTCAACAAATTTGTATTTCAGGGTTTGCATTGTCAACAATTACAACATAGATGTTCACTTTTTCAACAAACACAATCACCTCAAAAATACTTCAATGATTCCTTAAGGGATTTTTTCCCAACAATCTCCCCCTTTGGGTTTGATGACAACTCTTCTATAAAAAGATAGATCGTTAATTATTCAACAACCATTATCCCAAATGTGATTCTGATAGCGATCAAGGATTTACTCAACACATACTCTAAGCCCACATGAGAAATGTTACGCATGAGAAACAAGAGTAAATGAAAATTTCATCAATGAATCACTTCATCTCTGACATCCACTGTTGAAACCAAACTGATACCAATTTTTACCAAACTGATACCAATTTTTGGAGATCTTCTTACCACATTCCAACATCTCTCTTTTGATTTTATCATGATCCTCAGCTATCGTGATATCTATTCTTTGAACGATCACTTCTAGCATCATCAGATTTTATACGCTCCCCCTTTCTACTCACAGTTTCAACACCTCTTTAGCCCTATTTCATGTGTTGTCCAAGCTATGCTCTAGCTAAGCATGCTCAACTAACTTCAACTCCCCCTATCTGGCTGCTCCAACTGTTAGCTTCTCCCCTTATCTTTAAAGATTTCTCAAATAGCCACACTGTCTCCCCCTTGAGAAATCACAATTTTCTCCCCCTTTGTCAATGAACCCAAAGGTCACTCCTTTGTAGTCTGTAACAGAGTTGAGAACACATATCAGCACAGTAGGGAAAAACACATCAAAACTTGGGGAGAGGGGGGTGGTTCCACATCCACACTATTTCAAGTGCAGGGAGTCGACTGAACTTCCAGAGCCAGTCGATTCCTCTCAAAAGCATCCTTGGGTAAGGACGTTTTTAGAATGTCTACAACCTGTAGCTCTGTAGGCACATAATCCAACTTCACAATTCCCTGCTCAACCTTCTCCTTGATAAGATGATATTTGATCTCAATGTGCTTGGTCCTTGAGTGATGAACGAGATTTTTTCTAAGATTGATATCACATTATTTATCACACTGGATTCCGATCGGAGACTTCACTTCAACTCCCATATCTTCAAGCTGCTGCTTCATCCACAATAACTGTGTGCATGCTTGAGTGGCTACAATATACTCAGCTTCTATAGTGCTTAATGAAATGCAATCTTGCTTCTTGCTTAGCCAAGAAATACACAATCCACCAAGATAGAATGCACCTACTAATGTTGATTTTCTATCATATGATGATCCGGCCCAGTCTGCCTTAGTATATCCCAATAACTCAGTATGAGATTTGTCATTATATGTCAAGCCGAAATCCACCGTTCCCTTGATATACCGAAGTATTCTTTTCACTGCAATCATATGACCTTCATTGGGATTAGTCTGATATATCGCTGCTTGGCATGTGGCGAAAAAAATATCAGGCCTTATTGCAGTCAAGTACAACAAACTTCCAATGATTTGCCTATATTCCGTGATATTAACCTCCTTGCCATCCTCATCTTTTGATAATTTCATTCGGGTAGCAACCGGAGTCTTCATCTCCTTAGATTTTTCTTTTCCAAATCTTCTCAGAACCTCCTTAGAATACTTTGATTGAGAAATGAATGTTCCATTCCTTCCTTGGGTCACCTGAAGACCAAGAAAAAACGTTAGCTCTCTAATCATTGACATTTCAAACTCATTTGTCATGAATTCAGAAAACTGTCTACACTGAGCTTCATATGATCCACCAAATATTATGTCATCGACATAAACCAGCACCATAATTCTTTGATTACTATAGTTGTTGAAATAGATATTGTAATCAACTCCCCCTCGCTGGAAACCAAGCTTCTTCAAGTACTGATCAAGCCTTGAGTACCATGCTCTTAGTGCTTGTTTCAGACCATACAATGCCTTCTTCAGCCTACAAACATTGTTCTCATCCTCATGAATGAGAAAACCATCTTGCTGCTCAATATACACTTCCTATTCCAGAACACCATTCAAGAATGTGGATTTGAAATCCATCTGAAACACATTGAACTTTGTTTGCACTACTATGGAAAAAAATAATCTGATTGTCTCCAGCCTTGAAACCGGTGCAAATGTCTCATCAACATCTATTCCCTCTATCTGGGAGTATCCCTTACACACTAGACGTGATTTGTTCCAAATCACTGTTCTGTATTCATTCCTCTTGTTGTGATAGACCCATTTAGTCCCGATTACATTCTTGTCTGCCGGCCTTGAAATAATATCCCATGTCTGTTTCTTCTCAATCTGATCAAGCTCTTAATTCATAGCCTGAACCCAGTTTTCATCTTCAGCTGCATCGGAAAAACATTTCAGCTCCACCTGAGATAAAAAATAAGTTTGTTGTAATGAATTCATTCTTTGAGTTTGAACTGGAGCTGTCTGATCACCAATGATATTCTGCCTATCAATTTCAGCTCGACTCTTTGGCTTCCTTGCAGACACAGACTTGACACTTTCTTGTTCATCATTAGTATCTTCTTCTGAGTCATCCTCTGCCACTTCTACTCCCCCTGTGATGCTTACCTCATCCTCACTTTCATTCATAAAATGTTCACTGGGTCGTTGAGAATTCTGTTCATTTTTAACTATAGTGACATCATTTCTCTCAACAATTTTTCTCAGCCTTTTGTTGAAGCATTTATATTCTTTGCTTTTCCCTGATTAGCCAAGGAATATCCCCTCATTGTCTCGTGACTCAAACTTCCTGTGATTTTATTTTTTGAGAATCAAACACTTAATTCAAAATATTAGAAAGTATTTCAATGTTGGATTATTTCTGTACCACATTTCAGACAGATTCTTCCCTTTCTTCAGACACAACAGATACCTATTCGAAATATAGACCGATGTCAACAATACTTCCTTCCAAAATTTCTCTGGTAGGTCCTTTTCAATAAGCATTGTTCTGGACATGTTGTTGATGATCCAATTTCTCTTTTAAATGACTCCATTCTGTTGGGGAGTTATTACTAATGAAACTTGATGCCTTATCCCGTGTTTCTCGAGATATTATTCCACTTGACTGTTTGTGAATTCTATACTGTTATCTGTACAAAATTTCAAATTTTTCTGCCCAGGCATCATTTCTGATTCCCTCCTGTACTGATTTATGAAACTGAACACCTCTTTCTTATGGGTAATGACAAATACCCAGACCATTCTGCTATAATCATCAATGAAAAGAACATAGTACCTTTTCCCATTTATAGCTCGTGGTGAGATCGGTCCACATACAACAGCATGCCCCAATTCAAGAACTCTAGTTGATTTTTGTTCCTTTGGCCTGTATGTCTTTTTGATGATCTTCCTTTATTGGCAAGCATCACACGTATGAGTGAGATCACATGATAGTATGGGACGGTCTCTAGCAGCATCCAATTTTACCAGATCTTCCATAGATGGTTGACATAGGTGACCAAGTCGCTTATTCCATAGCTGGTTTTCTTCCTCTCTGGATAAAAGGCACATATCTTCTTCCCCACTTACAAGGTAAATATTTCCCTTTGTCCTTTTTACTTGTAGAATAAATACTCCATATTTTTCTTTCACAACACACATCTTCTTGGTAAATCAGATAGAGTGCCCAGAGTCACATAGTTAACTGACACTGAGCAAGTTATGAGTAAGGCCCTCTACTACCAAGACATCAAAACGCCTCATTTCTTTGCCCCCAAACTTGGCTTTCCTTGAGCCAAAAATCTTCAGGCCTTCATCGTTTCTAAATTTGACAACCCCTTCTTTGACATATTTTATGCCTATAACAAGATCCTTATTACCTGTCATGTGGAATGTGCAACCACTGTCAAGGATCCACACAACAGATCGATCTGATGCTTTAAGGGCTATCTCTGCCACCACGACCTTCTCATTTTTCTTCTTCTTGGTCCATACTTTTTCCTTCACACTCGACATGGATTGAGGCTTCTGTTCTTTCTCAGAGTACGATGGACCAACTTTATCGTACAGAGCCGCAAATCTATTCTGCATTTTTAACTAACCTGTTGGTTTACTGATCTGCTGCCTGCGTACATTTTGATTTTGCTTTGGCAAATTTCTCCAAATGGTCGAAGTGTTGTACCTATCCATGTTCCCAAATCCTCTTCACCAAAAACAGTGTCATTTAAAACATGTTCTGGAAAACTATTCTCTGTTTGGCTTCCACCACTGTTCTTGTTCCCTTCTATATCTCTTTGCTATGGAACACACATACTGTGAATGTACCATCTTCCCACAACAATAACACCTAATATAAGGTTCATTCCTTCGTGTTAATTCAACACAACTATTTTCCCTTTGGGATATCTGAATATTATGATTTTTATTTTGTGCCCAAATCAACCTTCAATTTCAGGATGGGTGCTTGTGGTCTGACCTCAATTGTCAAAAAATTTTGTTTCTGATTAATCCCTGAAACAACCTTATCTTCTGAGCTCAATTGCTGCTTCTTCCCTGCTGAAATAATAGGATCCTCTTTCATCTTTTCAGTCTTCGTAACAACCTGCCTTCCAAAAACTGTGTTAGGAATCAAAGGTTTTTTCAAGTCTTTGACTTTTCTCCGCAGACTGACAACTTCCTATTCAAGCTCTTCGATATGCTTGACGTGATCTTTCAATTTTTTGTTAATGCCATCGATCTCTCTTTTCTGTTATTCAATCTTGATCTTAGGCTCATCAACCTTTTCTATGCTCTCTTGACTTGAAGACTTATGGTTTTCTATTTCTTTTACAAGCTCGGACATCTCATCTTCCTTCTGTTTCATGTAGAGTCTGGCATCATGTACCACCTTGTTGGCTTTCTTTTTTTTCTCTCCAAACATCTATCTCTTCAAGAGCTGCTTCCAATTCAACTTCCATGTCAACTCTACCTTCAATTTCTTCTTCTTCTTCAATAGTGTCAGTTTCTTCCTTTTCTTGAGCACTACCGACAATGGCCACCATTCCATTTTTTCCATGATCTTTACAATTTTCAAACTCCTAAAACTCTTCATCCTCAGACTCATATGAACTATCTATTTCTTGTGAAAGACGACTCATCTTCTTAAAGAAATTTTTCTTGAATTGTTTCTTCCCTTTCACAAATGCTGAAAACTTTTTCTTGGGAATTTCAACTTAGTCATCATCATTATCATTATCTGGAAACTTTTTGGGGCACCTTGCTGTAAGATGACAAACCTTTCCACATAGAAAGCATGCTAGTGGAAGTTTCCCTTTAAACTTTCCATTTCCTCTTTGTAGATTTGAAGAAAGGAATGAAATCACCTCATCTGTCTCTTCTTCTTCCTGAGAATCTTCAATGGTGAGCTTCTTCATGGCCTTAAATGACATCTCTTTGGATTTCCCCTTTTCCATTGCCTCTTTATCATCATTCCTCATCTCATATGAAACCAAGGTACTGTGAAAATTGTCCAATGTCAGCTCTTTGGGATATTTATCATCTAGTACTGAAACTTTCAGATTGAACCGAGGTGGAAGCTTCCTCAAGATGCGCTTTACGATCTTTATGTCTTCAATGAATTCACCAAGTCCTCAAATATCTTCCGCAACAATATTTACCCCATCAAAGAATGCATCAAAAGACTCATTCAGGTTCATCTTCAGATCTTTATACTTATTCCACAACACTTGCAGCTTTGCCTCTTTGACCTTTGTATCTCCTTCATATATATTCAATAGTTTTTCCCAGATGGCATGTGACGTTTTTCATGACATATCCTTTGGGTAGATGGGATTGGAAAGGTATCCCCCTAAGGCAATGATTGATTTTTCATCAGTATCCAACTCTCTATGCTCAGCTTCTGATAATGCACCACTATTAATATCAGTTGTGATACCATGAATAGCTGCTGAAAACACATCCATTCCCAAAGAACAGAAATAGTGCTGCATTCGATTATTCCATATCTGAAAATTACATCCATTGAAGATTGGAATCCATTTATGATTAGTGACCTCCATTGAGAGAAGAACAAATATCAACCTCCCTCTGATACCAATTGTTAGGTCCACAAGGCTGAATACCCTTAGAGGGGGGGTGAATCAGGGTATGACTAATTTAAAATTAAAACCTATTCTGATCCTATTTCACTGTTAAGAAAAACACTCTTCTCTCTCTATCCTATTGCACGATATAAGCATAAAGTAAATAAAGCACAAGACAAAACAATTTTACTTGGTTCACCGCTAAGGGATACATCCAAGGAGCATACACCGATAGGTTTTCGGTCGTACCAAATTCCACTAAACTTCACTAGCTATGGATTACAAGGTTTGTGCATAGTCACTCTATCCCAGGATTACTTCCTTTACAATGTTTAGGGTTAGATCACTGCTTTCTCAAGGGTCACTCCCTGTTTCTCTCTCTCTGGCTCACTGCCGGTGGAGAGATCACCTTCTTCCTCTTCCTTCGCTTACTGCTCTACAAAGGATCCACTCACAGTTTATAGACCTGTAGTTCTCTTTATTTTCATGAATAAATGCATCCTCTATTGTATGTGGATGCTCTGTTGTAGTCCAAATTTCACCTGTGGATGAATCTCTCTTTGCACCAAAAGTATCGGGCAAACTTCCTGCTTACAAGCAACCCGAAAATCATTGCCGGAAATAAACATTACTTGGTGTGCAAGTCTATCTCAGTGCACAAGTATCGACATTCAAGTCACAACTGGCACAAAATTCCACCTCAAACACTTGCGCGAAACAATCTTCTTCAACTCCAAACTTGCATGACACACTTCCTCTTACGCCCAATCCAATATTGGCGTGCAACTACAAACAATCACCCTTCTTCAAATCTGTCGTGCAAGTCCCACTTGCGCGACACACTACCACTTGCGCGACTTCCACACCTGCACGACGGGAGCTCTGATTTATCAAAGTGTTGAACTCCTATAGGAAATGAGGATGGGTGGTCCAGTATTTATGGGTAATTTGATCACCCTACACGACGGCGCACAAGTCAACCCTCGGCGTACAGGTCTCTTCCCCTGCAAGTTACTTGCGCAAACCACTTCCAAACTTGAACGAACCTCTTTCCTTTGCCATATTTTGATCTTCTGATCCTGAAAAACCATAGGCGTGCATGTTCTCAAGCTTCCAAGTCATCGGCGTGCAATTCTCTTTCACGGCGTGCAAGTCACTTGTGCGACACCACCAATACTTGCGCGACACTTATCCCTTTGCCATATTTTGATGATCTGATCTTGAAAAACATATGGAGTGCAAGTTTCCAAGCCTTCAAGAACACGGCGTGCAAGTCCCTTTTCCAAAAACCACTTTTCTTCATTTGCTGATTTTCAGGCCCAAAAATTTGGCAAACACTGGAAAACGACGCCACCTTGTATCTATTCTTTTTGTACTGCCTCCAGATCATTCATTCCTTTGTCGACATTCTTGAATCAAACATGGACTGTTGACCAAAACTATTGAACTTAACATTCCACAATGAAATACCCTTTGTTAAAAAATTTGTATGTCATGGTTTTCATTGTTAACAATCACAACACAGAGGTTCACTTTGTCAACAAACACAATCACCTCAAAAATACTTCAATGATGCCCTGAGGGATTTTTGCCCAACAATCTCCCCCTTTGGGTTTATTGACAACTCTTCCATAAAAAGATACATCATTAATTATTCATCCACCATTCTCCCAAATGAGATTATGATAGCGATCAAGGATTTACTCAACACATACTCTAAGCCCACATGAGCAATGCTCGGTGTGAGAAACAAGAGTAAATGAAAAGTTAATCAATGAATCACTTCATCTCTGACATCCACTATTGACACCAAACTGATACTAATTTTTACCAAACTGATACCAATTTTTGGAAATCTTTCTACCACATTCCAAAATATCTCTTTTTCTTTTATCACGATACTCATCTGTCGTGATATCTATTTTTTGATCGATCACTTCTAGCATCGTCAGATTTTATACGCTCCCCCTTTCTACTCACAGTTTCAACACCTCTTTATCCCTATTTCATGTGTTTTCCAAGCTATGCTCTGGCTAAGCACGTTCAACTAGCTTCAAATCCCCCTATCTTGCTGCTCCACCAATTATCTTCTCCCCTTATCTTTCGGGATTTCTCAAATAGCCACACTGTCTCCTCGTTGAGCATCACAATTTTCTCCACCTTTGTCAATGAACCCAAAGGTCACTCATTTGCAGTCTGTAACAGAGTTGAGAACACATATCAGCACAGTAGCGAAAAACACACCAAACCTCAGGGAGAGGGGGGTGGTTCCACATCCACACTATTTCAAGTGTGGGGAGTCGACTGAACTCCCAGAGCCAGTCGATGCCTCTCAAAAGCTTCCTTGGGTAAGGTCTTTGTCAGAATGTCTATGACCTGTAGCCCTATAGGCACATAATCCCACTTCACAATTCCCTGCTCAACCTTCTCCTTGATAAAATGATATTTGATATCAATGTTCTTGGTCCTTGATTGATAAACTAGATTTTTGCTAAGATTGATAGCACTTGATTTATTACACTGGATTCCGATCAGATACTTCACTTCAACTCCCATATCTTCAAGTTGCTGCTTCATCCACAATAACTGTGTGCATGCTTGAGTGGCCGCAATATACTCATATTCTGCAGTGCTTAATGAAATGCAATATTGCTTCTTGCTTAGCTAAGAAATACACAATACACCAAGATAGAATGCACCTCCTGATGCTGATTTTCTATCATCTACTGATCCGGCCCAGTCTGCATCAGTATATCCCAATAACTCTATCTGAGATTTTTCAATATACGTCAATCCAAAAACCACCGTGCCCTTGATACACAGAAGTATTCTTTTCACTATAATCCTGTGACTTTCCTTGGGATTACTCTGATATCTTGCTGCTTGGCATTTGGCGAAAACAATATCAGGCCTTGTTGCAGTCAAGTATAACAAACATCCAATGATTTGGCTTTATTATTGAATCAAACATGGACCATTGACCACATCTCTTGAACTCTACATTCCACCATGAAATCCCCTTTGTCAAAAAATTTGTTTGTCATGGTTTTCATTGTCAAAAATCACAACACAGATGTTCACTTTGTCAACAAACACAATCACCTAAAAAATACATCAATGATGCCTTGAGGGATTTTTTCCTAACATACTTAATCAAGAAGGTCCTATCTGTGGCCATTTAATGATGAGAAATCCCTCAAACCGTGATCCACTTGGGAATATGAGACTAGTCATGTTTGATTACTTGTTACTGAAAAGTGAAATAATTTATCATCCAAGAGGTATCCCAAGACAACGATCACTCTTCAAATAATCCTTAGATCTCTTAACATCCAATTTTATAGAGAAATTTCATAAAAATATTACCATTTATAACAAATTAGTTAGAATGTGTCCACTTTGGCTGAACTAGGTTAAGGAACTTTATGAAATAGATGAAGATTACATATAAAACATGAGGAGACAATTGGATAAATATGACATAACAGTCATGGTATGGCCTTTATCTACTCCCCGGTATAACATTCTAGAGTTTTTTTGGAAGATTGTGTGCATGAAATATACCTCAATAAATGGTATACTTTTTATCACTTGGGAGAAAATTTATTACCTTATGAAATGAATTTAAGATTTGTAAAGGAAATAGATGGGACACACCACCGAATTTACTTGATAGATCTCTAGGCCGCATGAAATCTAAAATTGGGAAAACATAAAGGATCCATTTAGCATACACATCTCAATAAATTAAGAGTATTTCATCAAATGATCACATATTCCCCATCCAGTGTTCATATTAGAGGATGATGTGAACATAGAGTATTTATTTTCTCCACACTACCCAATCAGAAAAGTTTTCCAATTGTGACACCATACAATGTCATAACTTCTGGATGACTCAAAAAAACCGACTCTAGTCACAAAAGATAGTATGATCAATTGAAACAGTCCCTTACTGACTCTCATTTATTTCAGGATTGGATAAAGAAATCCATCGAAATAATTTCTCAGCAGGAATCTGAAAATATTCAGGAATATGTGCACTTAAGGAAATTCAATTATTATATATCATAGATGTCAATAATAGTGAAAATGGATTTATAAGTAGGTGGTTTAGGTGAAAATTGAATAATTATCCTAGCCCATGTTTTAACATGGCTTCGTAAAATCAATAATTCAGCAGTGGTAGAAACCAACACGATGATCCAAGAGAAATCCTAACCCATAGGGATGGGGTGATTTTTTACCCAACATTCAAGATTAATAAAAGAGACTGGGAAGGTTTTCAAAATGGAGTGGGAACAACCCCATCACAAAAGGACGGGGTATTTTTTACGTCAATAGCCACCCCTTGAATGGAAGTCATTATTCTCCCAATTAGGGGGAACTCCACAAAACAAATCCTCTTAGTTCATCCCATACCATGACCTGACACCCTCATTGGGAACACACAAAACCAAATTGTCTAGTGATTCCCTTTAGGCTACTTTCCATCAAATTAATCCAATAGAACCAATAGAGGAGATGAAAAGGCATCCTAAATGGAAAAAATAAAAGTAGTATCTCAAAGAGTCCAATGAAATGCATATAATGCATTATGCATCAGTGAATTTCATTAACACCACCCCTGAATACCACATAGAACATGAGGATAATATATAGGATCATGATGAGGATGTTTTGGTTAATAATGTGATCCACACTGAAATAATTAAAGGAGGTGTGTATACCTAGAACTAGAGGATTTATCTAAATTTTGGCATTACCTCAACTACTCCATTACTACCTCCTCAAAGTGAATCGGCCCAATAAAATAGTAAAAGTATGTTTGTGTCTCACCCACCTCTGGAATAGGTTGAACCCTTACACTTAAGGAATTATTTTTTAGCAATAGGTGGAAATAAAAGAGTTGAGGAGACTCAACTTATAACTAATGCAAGGCAAAATTCCTACTAGATATTTTCTACAAACAAAGCCCAAACTCAAAATCCCAACTCATGTACCTCAATAAATGGGGATCGCCCCACCAATTGAAATATAACTAGAATATATGATCAATGTGTTGGATGATGATCAATATATTTAGACCCCACAATAGGGAGGTATCATGAGTTCCATCATTTGGGAACACAATCAGGGATGGGTTTGAAACACCCTTACGAGCTAGCACTTGCATGTTACCCACCAAGGGTATAAGTAGTTCCACCTTATAAGGATATACTTATTTCTTCACCTAATCATGACCATTTACATATAGGTATCCCTCAAGTTATCCTCAATACTATTTAGTAACTAACTGATCGATTAGAAGTAATTTATGAATAGTGTGTACTAGTGCAGTCATTAAAGAGGCCTTACCCAAAATGGTTGGATCTGATCCCTCACCTTCCAAATATTGGGAAACCCATATTTTGAATTTTTAATGGTTGGGTGATCTGAAGAATCATTTAATGTATTTCATATCTCACAAATATCCCATGATGGGGACCCCTACACAATAATAAGTAGTGGAATGGAAATGCTTCATAGAAATACTACAATGGATACCCATTATATGCTACACCAACATAAAAGATCAGCGAATCACATGGTGAGAAAATTTCCCTCGATAATTTTTATTTCAATTCATATCAACACTCCCTAAGAAAAAATTCCTAGACCTCTCAAACAAGAAACATTGAGAGAATGAGAGGGTCTCATATTTAAATTCTCAATGGAAATGGTTGATCTAATCCTAAAACCTACAGATTCCATAGGAATACATTTTTAATATATTTATAAAAACACCTATGATGAGTTATATACACCACTCATCCTTATTAAATACACATAAGGGTTTTAGGAAGTCACTACAGAAGATTAAAAAATGAAAGTCTTTATATTGTGCACCAATTCCATGTCCTGAGTAATTATAGAAACTCAAGGGAAGAGAATATGGGAAGAAACGACCACTGATATTATTCTTATTCCATCCCCTTCCCCATATCTAGCTCATAAGCCCACAATATATCAAACAGCACATCCTTAGGAGCATCAAAAAAAATTCTCACCTTGTCTGGATGAGTAAAGGGATCCGAGAAAAAAGTATTTTGAGGAACTAAAGAACAAGGGTTACTTGTTCTAATATGAACATGTCCCAAGATAATTCATTGTGAATTTGGAAATAAACTTGGCCATGTTTCCAAAGACCAAGATTCCTAATCAATGTGGTCTTAAAGTTCTCTAAAACTATTTACCCTTACAACAAACATTGGTGTATAATATTCATGAATTCTATGCTTTCCAAGAAATCCTTTAATAAATTATAGACTATGGATATGTAAAGATGGTAAAGCCATCAGAACATGTATCATATGTTTATATCACCAATCTCAAGGGAGTTGGTGAATGGTTGGAAGTTTTTAACAAAGGCATGAAGAAGTTAAATGATTGGGTGGTTAATGAAATTATCAACTGGACTCATGATATCCTACGTGAATAGTTGTAACAACCAACCATTCCCTCAAACACTTCCACTATACCACAACTAAATCCATCGACTCCATAGTCCTCCAAAATATAATCTTCCATGAAACGATATGGCTAGAAAAGTGAGAAGAAAAAACTAGAAGATAAAATCATTCCACATTTGTTGTTGTCTGTGAATCTATCATAATTCACACCTTTCGTCTTAGAATCATGAGAATTTTCCCCCCAAACAATACAAAAAGTGTCTAACCACCATATGGTGTCCTCATTAGATGAATAATTGATCTTTTATTCCATTAATGTTGTTAACTTAAAGGATCCCTTCTCAGATGACGAATCTATCCTTAAACCCAAATTCTCTATATCTGATTATAGAATTAGGGTAAGATTCCATAGGGGTCGAGGATACAGGGGAATAAATGGTTGTATAGGGAATCAATACTATGACTATATCCATGCTCATAACATTTATGTAGCCAAAGATCATGGGAGGACCATCTAGCAAGCTACGTTGGAGCAAGAAATCTCCCCCTCACATCCTATGGGTCACCCTAACCTGATCATTCTAGAAGATTGACTAGAGGGTACATCATCACTATATCAACATTAGCACATAGTTAGACATAGTCAACCTAACCCACCAAGGAAATAAGTGCCTCCAACCCATATTTTAAGGTCCAATATACCTACATCAAGTACATAATTTCTTAAAGTGCCTACAAAAAAGAATCCCCAAACTGGGAAGTATATAAAATTATCCATGAAATATGATGTTTTGAGACAATTTCCCCTAGTTCTATTCAACTTATAGATATTGTATTCTCTAAGTCTATTAAAATATCTTTGGGAGGCACTCATAGAGGATTTGGTAGGACCATTTGATAGGACCTTTAAAATATGAAGTATGAGTAACTATGGATAAAGTATATCATGTAGGAATAGATCTTGTAGAATGATACCCAATCATATCTTTCAAGGAGTAGGACAACGATTCCACTATACAATGAAATATGAGACCTTTTTATATACCATTAAGGATAATTGGTGTTGATATCTGATGAAAATTCATCAACAACAACTTCAATGAGATCCTCATTTAAGTACAAACACTTCTCTGATTGGGTTACAATGAGGACCACTTGTCCCATTCATCAATAATAGTGTAGGGTTTTGAAATGAGTGAAAAAATGCTCTAGGAGGGATCGAGATCAAGGATCACTTTAGAGACCTTTTATATGACTCAAAATTTCTAGTGTTTTGGTAAGACATGACTTTCAACCTTATTTAGGGATGTCCATGGCTGCACAACCACACAATAATACCCTTATCATATACTTAACATCTTAAATATTGTATTAACAGGAAAATTGGGACATTGTATGGTGATAAAGATCCATTAGAATCTTTCAAAAAATAGTATATCGATGAAAGGTTCTACCAAAGGGAAGATAAGAAAGACATGAACAACAATGTTGCTTTGGTGATGCCCCAAATGGTCCTGAAGTGACCCTAACTAATCCCATAAAACATCTCAGTGAGGAATATTTGATTCCAATCTATCAATTCCATGTCATAGGCCCAAAATCTGGTGTATGTTTGACAATATTCATGATTTCAGTGATTGAAACTGAGATTGGTAGTGATAAAAAGGTCACATACCCTATAAAAAGTGGTAGAAACATGGATGAAAATTCCCTCATTCTATCCATAGAGCACCAAGAGATCTCTACCTCATCAATCGATCCAAAAGAGAATAAATAAACTCTTTCTCTATACATCACTCCACCCCATTCATCAATTCGAAAAGACCACATTTCCAATGGGTTTATAGGGAGTAACATTATCTTATAAATTTAAAATTTTTGACTCCCCTCATATCTCCGGGGAAATTCATCCATTAACTACTTCCCCTATAAGTAAGGTTGAACTGGAAGATAAATAGGAAGAGAAAGAGGAGAAAGACCCCAAGGATGCATCATTGGCATTTTAGGAAGGTTTCTCTCCCCCGATTGATAAATTTGATGAAATAAATCCAGGTACATTGGAGAACCCATGGCCTACTTTGATTAGTGTGGTCATGTATTCTAAAAAACTAGAGGTATAAACCTCATTCCTAATGAAACATCACAATGTATTTTCCTAGAATTACATAGAGATTTTCTGCCGCAATCTCAAGGTGACCACTCACCACCTGGGATTTCTAGAGAACCATTGAGGATACAAACAATCATCCAGATAGACACACCTGAATCACTCCTCCAAAATTAAGGCTGGAGTTGACAAGCTTATTAATTATAAATTCATTTAGGATGTTTATTATTCAAAATGGAAAGACAATATAGTATTAGTAAAGAATTAGAAAGATAAAATTAGGGTCTTTATCAACTCCATATATCTCAATAGACACTATTTAATAGATAACTTCCTTGAACTGATCATAGAGATAATGATTGATGCAACATCTAGATATCACACACTCTCTTTCATAGATGACTATTCAAGGTACAATAAAATCCAAATGGCCTAATAATATGAAGAATAAACCACCTTTAGGGACCCTAAGTTAGTATTTTTCTATCAGAAAATTTCCTTTGGATAGAAGAATTATATTGGTACATACCAATGTTCCATGCATCACATTTTCAAAACCGTCCTAGGGAATTTCATTGACTGCTACATCGATGACATGGTGGTCAAGTCACGAAAGCCTTCTGATCATCTAGTTGATCATGAAACCATCTTAAACAAACTATTATAGTATAACCAGATGATGAACCCCTTGCAATGTGCTTTTAGGGTCACCTCAAAGAAATTTATCATCTTCATCAAACACCATCGTGGCATTAAAGTTGACCATGAGAAGACAAAATCTATCCTCAATATTTTACCACATATAAACATAAAAGATTTTAGGGTTTTATAAGGATACCTTTTCCACATTAGACGATTTAATACTAATATCACAGGAAAGTGTTTTACCTTCACCAAGTTGATGAAGAATGGGGTTATATATTAGTGGACCAATGACTATCAGGAAGCTTTTGACAGACTCAATAATTATATCTTCAGTCCATCGGGGATAATGCCTCCTATTATAGGGAAACCTCTCATTATATATATGACAACCCTAAGGAAATAAATAAGAAATTTTATTTCAAAAATGAATGATGTTAAGAATGAAAACAACCTTTATTATTTCAATAGAACCATGCTTTATAATGAGACTCATTATTAGGATATTGAGAAGAGATTCTTGAAGTTAATCTTTATATTTTAGAAACTAAGACACTACCTAAAGCATCATGAGACCAATTTGGTATCCCTCAATAATATTCTAAAATATATCATCATCTTTCCTATGTTTATGCGATGTTTAGAAATTTGGAAAAATATCCTACAACAGTTTGACATACAATTTGTTCCATAGAAAGTGATGAAAGCCTATATTTGATGATTTTTCTTACGGAAAACCCAAACATAGGAACAAAATTATTAAGTAATAAATTACCATAAAAGAGATATTTTCTATTCAGGATGACCCCAGACGTGGGAAATATATTTTGATATCACCTCCATAATCCCAATAGAAAAGAGAATTGAATACCATAAGCCCAAAAAGTTTGGATGAGAACCGTGTTTATATTTCTAGAAAAGGGGGTATTACCTCAATCCTTCCCATTTTCAAAAGGATGAAAACTTAATATTATTCCCTCATCATAGTCCCAAAATTGGTATTTCAAATTCTAGTGGGCCTCCTAGAGGTGAAAGGTGATTAGTATTTAGTAATAAAATATATTAACATAGATTATGTTATCTAGAAAGAAGAACTAATCCCATTTCTTGATAACATATGGGGACTAATATTAGAGTTCCCCTTGGAGACAACATTGAATCACATCCCATGATAAAATTATTCCTATATCAATGTATTAATGAATGTAGCCGTACCATTATAATATTTAAATCAGGATGAAATATCATCAACATTGTGCATCACTGAGTAGCCGCACCTTTTCCTCATGTCCACATAGAAGAGGTCAATGAGGTTGGTCCCATTCTAAAACCAGATGGTCTTATGACTAGTTGGATGGTACCCAATGTAAACCTCCTCCAAAACAGAGTGATCTTATCAGATAGATCCCTAGAAGAAAAAATTTAATGATGACTGACCAACTTTACTCTTTATAATAGCCCAAATAAACAAAAACACCTCTATAAATGAGGGTATTATGGAGTCATTACCATATGAATTTACAGAGAATATAACTTTACTATCATGAGAGAAGTGCATACGAAAGATTATGGTGACCACTAGTGTCAGTTTAAGATTCCATTCAAATTAAAAGGATTGGTTACTTTTGGTATTCAATAAATAAGGATTGTATATAATTGACCAAGAAATTTCATTCTTGACAAGTGTCAGAAAAATTCATCCAACAACCCTTAGAACTGATACATATAACCAAATACTCCTATAAAGTTTTGGTATGGGGAATGGTTATAGTAGAGATGTATCCTCTAGAATTTCCAAGATATTCAAATACACCCTAACATATACCAAATTATTCTCCAAATAGGCTGAGGTAATATCCCTAAAAGAAGTTTGGTCCAAAAGAATCATAAACTCAATGAAAGCTAACATAATTACTAGATTTGGTGTCCTTCATATAATACTAATCAAAAAATGGAAAAAATGTATATTCTTCTAAGTTGGAGAAGTTGTATCAAGATTATATTATCAAATACAACCACTCATACCTTCTATCATGCAATGAATAATTAGGAGATAGATGCCTTCAATAATACCCTATCAAACATACTCCAGAAGTTGGTGGATATGGATAAAAAGTATTAGCCTTTCATGATCTTTAATGACTTGTTGTCCTACCAGTCCATAAACTATATTTCCACATGAGTAACCCCATATTCACTCATATATGGAATACTATCTTCCATACCCATTGAGTTCTAATTTCAATTGATCCATACTTACATATATGATAAGGTATCCATATATGATCAATCGAGGAAATAGATAGATGAATTGGAATGGCTCGATGAGAAAATATTGCATACCATACATCACATGAAGGTTTATCAATGTTGGATAGCATGATATTTTAACAAGAAAGTCCACCTCCTTTCATTCCCCTATGGAGAACTGGTACCGGTCCTTAGGAATCTAATGATACCATGGAGGAAGCATCCAAATATTGATCCAAAAATGGTAGGTACCTTATTCCATAAACAATTTCCACTATAATATAGTTTATTCCCTTTCTCAATGGAGGTAGAACTCATTTTTTCCCATACCAATGCATGATTTTTCAATAAATACATTATCTCACAAAAGAGAAGCTCATCTCAGCTACACAACATTAAAATTCATAGTTGGTCTTTGTCACATGACCTTAAAAAGTGGGACATTTCTTCCACATCATAATACGATAAAATACATGAAGCCATAACATCTTTTCTATATGAAATTAAACTGCATTGAATCATGGGCCTGTATACATGAACAAAAAAAATAACTCTATATGGTCCTAGTTGAATGACCCAAAACTACAAGACATCATCATTCGATCTATAATAAATTAAACTACATAGCCTAATTTCCTAGTCACAAAATAATAATCTGTACAAAAACGTCCTTGTTGAACTGTGTAAAACTGCATGGTTTATGCCCTTATCAAATGATATAAAACTATGTAATATTTTGATCCCTGATTTTGTGGATCATAATTTTTGGTTCTAGAATCCCACAACACCTTTCATCGAGAACTATGTGTGGATTTCCTCATGCTATCACATGATACATAGTGACACTCAGATCTCCAATCCTGGGCCCATCTATGACTAAAATGAAAAAATAACACCATGCCTATTTACAGGCCAGACATGAACATGGAGCCATTCTATAACTACATGTGGCTTGATTCATGGAACTAGAGGATACATAGTGACACCCATATATCTATTCTTGGGTTTAGCTACAATATTTCTTTTTCCACATTGGGTAACTCTCATTCTTACTACATGATGAGAAATTGTATTGTTAACATCCCCTTACTTGGTGTTAAAATCCAAGAACTATGTATGATTTTATTCTAACTCTAATGAGATACATACTGATTCCCAGATCTCAGATCCCAGGGCCAACTTCTACAAATTCAAAACACCCTTATCTTTCATTTTTATTGGCATTGTGTGGTGGAATAAATATTTTCCACTAATTTTTTCTCACACTGAGCATATATCACATGGTTTTAAGTTTTGGTAAAGTTTTTCACTCATAATAAATTCATATCAATTCACATTAGGGTTACTATGGTCTTGATCACAAGAAATTAAAATACATTAGACAGGCTTGCCACATGAATTTAAACTACATGGTTCTTCAAGAACTACGTCTGGATTGATTCTCATTTAAATGAGATATGTAATGATATCTAGACTTAATATTCCAATCCCATCTAAAGTGTAAAAAAATGACCCCTCTCCTGTATAAAGAAAGATCTATTAAGGAGATATTAATTTGGGTTCCTTCAATCAGGGGTCCATCAAGGAATCAAAAATGTATCCTCTTATATGTGAGTCAAATACATGCACGGGGATATACAATTCATAGAAAATGTCGATCCAAATGATTCCTTTGTTATTGGACACACTCCTTCCACACACCAGACTCTTAATATTAGACAATTTTATATATTCATAATCTTTCTCCATATATCAAAAATTGAATGTCATCATCTTAAGGATGCCTTTTTCTAACTATGTAGTAATACACCCCAACTTCTTTGCATAATTGGTCCACCAAAAGGGTCTCTCTGCTAGAAGATTCCACTATTTGACTATGCAGTAAAAAACCCTAGTTAGCTTTGCATAAGTTTCCAACAAAAAATGTATTATCAACCATAGGTATATTCTTCCTTTTTAGAGACCTCTTCTACCCTCATTATCCACAATGACATCATGCTTGATCCCACTATTCGACTATGGTCCATGGTCACCCTTCACATTCTTGCCCCATGTCTCCTATCTTGATCCAATAACCCCCAAAATAATTGTTTAAAATTTCCTCCATCATGTCTAAAGTATTATGGAAAATACTTGGTTTGATAGGCTTCATGTAACAAATTTTTTCATTAATACCATGGACCTCACCCTTTGAACTAAAACTAAAAATCCATATTTCCTCATTGAATGAAATTTAAATTAATGTTTGATGTAACTTCAAGGACTACATGTGTCTTGATTCATTCCATTACAAGATATTTAGTGACTCCCATATCACCAGTCTTGGGCCCAACGATAATATTTCTTCTTTTCACATCAAGAAACCTTAATCTACATTACATGATGTTATACTGCATGGATGATTTTCTCATCCCACGACATAAAACTGAATAGTTTTCTAGATTTACCAAAGTCAGTATTCTCATTCAAATGAGATATTAAGTGATTCCCAAAACCAATAATTTGAGCCCTTCATCAATAAAAAATACCTTTTCCTACAGTTGGATCAGACCTATGTTGTAAAACTTTTCCACTATTCTTGGGTGATTCTATCTTGAAGTGTTACTTCCATATTTAGGAAAATTTCTTCTACAAAACAAAATCTATGTTTAGGGAAATTTGAATCTATATAACCTTTATCCAGCCATTGATAATGAAATGTTATAATCATTAAGATTCCTTTGTTTAACTATTCAGTAATATGCCCCGGTTGGATTTGAATATTTCAGTCACCAAAAGGTTCTATCATCCAAGGGATGCCGCTATTTGACTATGAAGTAATATTCCCCACATGTATTTTCATACATTTCCCACCAAAAGGGTCGGTCAACTAGAGGTATATTCATACCCATGGTAGACCTATTATATCTCTGTAATCCCCAATGATGCTTTCATCCCATATCAATATTCAGATTTAAAAATCCTCATATTACCACTTACAAACCTTCCCCCATCATACCTAAAAATGATGGCGCATTAATGGACGGATTACCATGAAAGGATGAAATCAAAAACCTTTTGGTTAAATATAAACAACCATAAATTATAGTGACAATATACAAAATAAAATATTTTAAACTAAAAAATCCATGTTTTGGTAGAACCACATTAAATTGAACAATGTTTCATCCCCTATCAGGGAGGGTCATACCACCCCACCCCAACACAATTAAACTAATAGAATTAAACCTCATTTACACAAGCCAAATTTGGGTAGGAGTGGTCTCCCATTCATGGAAAATTCCAATACCGATTCTATATTTATTCTTATACACCTTTTATAGGTAAAATAATCTTTGTGGTCTTGAGAATCTTATATCTTCATAAAATACTTTTCCATAAGTAATGTAATGTAATATTCTTTAAGATACCATCATTTAACTTTGCTGGAATACACCGGAGTTGGAATTTTATTAGTTTCCCGCATAAAGGTCTTGTAATCTAGAGGATTCCACCAGTTGAATTTGTAGTAACATGCCCTAATTGGATTTACATAAGTCACCCACACAAAAGGGAATGTCAAAAAAAGGTACATTCATCCTTTGGAGAGACCTATTTAATCTCTGTAAACCCCAAACCATAACATCATACTGAAAAATGCTTTACAAATATGGTCCAATGTTTTTCCTTATCTTATTTCCTCACATCATGTTTCAGAACTAGAAACCCCATAATCGTGACTCAAAATTAAAATTTATGTATATTAAGAATTATAGAACATTATTATACAAGAATCACTATTTGGGTCATCATTCAAAAACTCATGTTCAATGTTGTTCAACCTAATGGACCAGTCATAGTAGTTCGACATGCAAGAATTTAAATTTCCCAAAAAAAGAGACACAATACATATTTGACTAAAAACCAGTAAATGGAATCCTAGTTTAAATTTGAATCTCATCTCTCTAGACTTGCAAATTGCATTATTTAGGAAAAAATAGTGTAATGAAAAGGAAGATGAAAAAAATTGTTAGGATGAAAACATACCAAGGATGACCTAATAAAAATCCTTTCCTCACTCACTGAGTAATATAAATATCAGATTTAGGAAAAAATTAGGATGATGATAAAAAAGACTCAAGGTATATAGGGTTTTTCATATGACCCTATTAATAGACAAACTATTCTTTCTAGGAAAAAATACATAGGAAAAAATAGAGAAATCCCTTACCCCTATCATTATAATTATAACAAGATGACATTCAATAAAATTATCAATTTTCTATCTAAAATTATGATTATGATAAAGATAAAAATTTAGTAATAAGTGATCAAAGAACAAAATACTTTTCATTCATGTTCTAAAATGAAAATCAACATCAACATGTTGGACCCTTTATGAAAACTCTTACAAGTTTTCCTCAATATAGGCTTTGAGTTGTTGGATTTTGGATCAGGTGTTATCCATAGTTTTCCAAAACATGACTGATTGTGTGGAGAGAGAACCTTCAACATTATAAAGTTTTTCTGGCTCCACTATAAGAGAATATATTCCTTATGAAAAAGCCCACTACCCGGAATGATGGTATTATATCACCTTTTCCTTCATGACATCCAATTATTCATGAAGGTGCATCATTTTGAGAGACTTATTTTAAGGAAAATACTGATATTCCTCTATCTTTTTGGCACAATTGAGCTTAGGTTCAGATACATCAACTCTGAGTTTTTCAAACTGGCCTGCTAATTATGCTTCAACCTACTGTGACTTTCTCTTTTCCTCCCATATATAGATGATCAACTTCAAGACATGGTGGATTATACAGAAATAAATCCCACTGTACCCCAAAATGAAAACCATGGTTGAAAGTTGTAATAGTCAATATTGAACATTTTAGAGAGGTCTCTCTAAGGATATATTGTAGATATCTCACTTGACCATATGGAATGCGGGGAGAGGAATCCTATGTCTCAAAGTCTTACATAGAGTCATTCTAAAAGGAAGATATGAATTCTGGGATTAGTACAATAAGTGATTCACCTTTTTCCAACTCCTAAAAAATAGTATATGTTCTGTCCACAAGAGTTGGATGAATTTTCATGGAATCTTCTCTCACAGGGTCAACCAACTATGTCAATAGAACTAATAGTAAATTTACCCTCTCATCAACATAAGGGGTTAATAGATATAAAATGAAGTGAAGTGGACAAATAAGTTAACAAAATTGACTTTTTATTGGATCAAATATTGGGATTAATGCCTCCCAAGTACGCCCAACCTCAATACTCTGAGTAAGAACCTCTAGAAAAAGAATGCCCCATGGATTTGTTTGGAAGAAAAAACTGAGGTACCTCAAAGATCTACCACTTTATGGTTCTTACCTGTTATTCCCTCAATAATAGGAGTAGAATTTACTTTGAGTCCTTGGTTATAATTTTCATTAGAAATATTCTATGTAGACAAAGTTGTACAAGTTGAGCTCGGATGAAGGACATCAAATGAAAAGTGGTCGACAGTACTTGAAAATTCATGAAAGAGAAAACTCATGTCCATCCAATAACTTACTAAAATCTCTGAATCCCTCTAGAGAGGTAGGAATATTAATTATTTTTAACTTATCATCATGTTCCATAATTTCATTAAAAGTTACTACAAGTCTCACAGAATCGTCACTAGTAGGGGTATCCGACATGAATGGATCTAGACCTAAATTGGCACTCCCATCAATTATCTTTTCCAAATTCTTGATAAGAACATCATATTTTAACCCCATAGGGTTAGAATCAACATAAAACCCTTCATCAAACCATCTAATATCCCCATAATCTCCTTAAGGATTAGAGATATGGACAACAATGGTTATTGCAGGGTCCTATAATGTATGTTTTAGATCTAAAATATCATGAGGAAGAAAGTTAGTGACCAGTACATGACACCTTATGATATTCAACTAACATTACCATGACCCTATCACCTTTATATAATAATAGGTACATACATGTATAAATATCTTGGTACTTCATTCATTATAGTAATGGATTCTTCAGAATGAATCTATGACCCCTTTGGGATGTACCCCTTGATACTTGATGGATCAGTATCAGATCCCTTAAGGGAATAAAGTAAATCATATTTTTCAAAAGAAAATCATGTTCAAATGGGTTTGTCATTCAATTCATGAGACTAAAATTATAGTGAAAATAATTACTTGGATGAATGCACTAGCCCAAATTTTTTTCCCTCTTTCATTTATTCTCTAGTGATGGAGAGGGGACTGTAATAGTATTCTTACTCATGATAAATTGAGGTGGTGGTTGATAAGACCCCCAAATTTTTCTCCACTATCATCCTTTTTCATGGGGATAGTTTTGGAGCATCAAAGTACTCATCCACCACTCTGATGGGGGTGCCATGGGCCCTCATTTCAGCGTCTCAGGTGCCTTTCCTTTTAGTTTTTAATCTCCTACTCCAAACTGTGAGATAGATCCCCTGATAATTAATTTTGGTGGATGGGGGATAAAAAAAGAGTGGATAAGAGAGTGATACCTCTCTACGGTTGGCATTGTTATCTAATTTATATTCAAATCAACTAGATATCCCCTCAATAGAAGCTCAATCCATCATATCAGATACCTTCTTTGTGGACATTATTTGGTCATCAGTGTCATATATCAACATTTCTAACTTCTAAATATATTTATCCACATCAAATAATTTTATGTTGTGGTAAATATCAGAGGGTTCGTGGATATCCCCTAGCTCTGATATGTGAACACCAACCTTGATAAATACCCACATGTATCTAATGTCGCGGGATACCCCTTCCAAACTTGTATCGCTAGGGTTCACAAATAATCAAATTCTAGAGTGGATTACTATGAGGAAGACCTAACATATTTTTACTTTGAATCCTTTTTAGGTCTATCATCCCTCACAGGAGACCGAGTGACCAGAGATCTGATATCCTACCGATGGTGATGACTAGACCACCTTGTGTTAGAAGATGTGGTTTTATAATCCCTAATCCACTCTATGGTTTGAGCTCGAGATTTATTTGAAGATGTTGGAGATTCAGTGTCATCGCCCTCTAAACAAACCATTATACCATGAATTCAATTACCAATAGTTCTTATTTCCAGGACATAAGGTATTCCTTTAGTTAATTCCCCTTGAGGATATGAGGAAATACAAGCACTAAAATACCTAGATTACAGCCTAATCATTTCACCTGACATAGGTAGCTTTTTTAGAAATTGGGATACCCACAAGACGATTAGAATCCATAATGTTTGGGACACCATCAGGTCTTTCTCAAGACAAACGGGCATAACCAGGAGGGATAGTTAGTTGTTTGAGAAATTTTAATTTTAAGGTAAATTGATATGGATCATATGCTGCCCATATGATCTCACTATCAATATGAGCCACCAATATGCTATCTATGAATGTAATCATGTACAAACTTAGATCTTCATTATCTTTTTCATTTTCAGTTAACATCCCAGTAGGTGGATCACCATATAGAAAAAACATGAACTCCCCCAATAAATTTATAATCCACAAGACTTTATCATTCTTCAGGGATAAAGAATGGATATCAGAAATAGCCTTAACAAATGGTTTAAATCATCTTTAAGCTACTTGAACTTGACATAACGTAGTTCAAAAGCTAAATTATTCCACAATACACCCCCACTATAGTTTAATTGACCCTAAAATTATGAATGGGGCCTTCTATGTGTACACATGAAGTAAAAAATAATATATATTCACCATAATAGGGGAATATGACCCTATGTGGATCCATTATTCTACTTTTTATTCTATAAAAATGTCCCTGGTCTCAAACCTCTATTGGATTTGTGGATTGAAAATAGGTAGACGCTAAGACACATCATGAGGAAGTCGGCCAAATGGATTTCCATAGAAGCCTTATACCTGAACTTATTACCCCAATGGGTATATCGGCCTTGGTCTAATATAGGAAAGGATTTTCTAAAAGTGCTTCAATTTTCTATGGTGGTGCATCTCATAGGGAACTGAAAAGCTGGACCTTATCCTTTTATCTCTAGAATGTACGTTATCTATGATTTGGGATGGAAATCATCCCTTGGGTGAGGACCACACATCTTAATCATTTGGGTTGTTTCCTATAGCTCATGGGCCAAAGTCATCATCCTTTCAGTATCATCCCACCTTGACTTTGGTTGGATAAACTCATCATACATATCTCCAATGATAGGGGCTCCAGATATATTTTTAACATCCTATAGGCTAACATTTATTTTTCCACATGTTAGATGAAAATAATTCATCTATGGGATCCACCAACTCAGGAGGTCAAGGATGATGTCTCGGTTCTTGTAAATATATGTTTTCTCCACCAATATAGCCTCATAAGTAATGACATCTTTTTACTCATTCTTGAATTCTGTACAAGTTTGGCACACCCAGTATGTGCACATCCATTCAAGAATTAATCCGCCCTATAGAGAGAACGCATCAATCCTCATTAAAACCTTGTGATTGGTCCATATTAGAATAAAATAAGGTTGAATCATAGTAGTGAGGTTTAAAATCTTTGGTGTGAGATTTAGATATGGGGTACAACAAGTTTAGTGCATGACAGATAGTATAGGAATTGTTCCTTGATGAATATTTATTTGGAGGAGATACTGGTGATGGGAAAATTAGTATATTCCATGATCCAAGACATCAAAAAGTAACTGTAAGCCTTTGGGATGAGAGGGTCTATCAAAAGTACATGTTTATATAGAGGAAGATAGTTACTTAGTAGATACTCCCACAAAAACTATATCAAATGTTTCACTATGTCAGAGAGAATGGAATATCACATGTCATAGTAATATGGACCTACATTATTGAACACATCTGAGACATTTGAAACATCTTGTACATTGGATTATAACAAATAATCCATTGAATATATATAAGGGCACATCAAGATTTTCATTAAAGTCAAAGTTTTAGTTTTGGGGAATTCTGAAATTTTGGCAAAGGAGATTTCATATCACAGTTCACTCGTGCAAGAGGCTCATGTATGTGACGTCATGTAGGTCCATTTCCAAGGTAAACTCATATAGGTCCCTTTCCTAGGTTACCTAGAATTGGTCGCTTGACTAGGAATCAATTCAACATTGATTAGTTCATACCATTTTCTCGCATGAAGGAGATTATTTGGATGAATCATGTAAACTAAGAGCATGAAAACCATTGTGTTTGAATCCTATGTGATGATAGAAGAATAAGAACAAAGTAAAAGGAAGAATTTTTTCGATTATAAGTGGTTTTTATAGACTTGCATCACATACATTCTAAACCTGTTCTCCAAGCCTATGCTCTAAGCCTACATGGAAGTCCAACACAAGTGACATTCATGTATTAGTTACACAACTAGAAAAATATTTTCATCTCTCTACCTTAGGACTAGAACCACTTCTTAATGTGTGATAAAATACTAAGAGGGGTTTTTATGGAAAATCCATTTTTTTACATTGGATGAAATGGTTTAATTAAAAATTCCTCAAGTATTAGAGATGTGAAGAGACCCAAGAAGTATTAATGGAACTTTCCTAGACTAGCTTGCATGCACCCATCTTTCACATCAGAAGGCCTCTGTAGGCCCACCTTTGCAGCATAGAAAGCATAGCCACCCCAACATGTGAAACCTACTAGGTACTTGCACTCTATAACTATGTGGGTGACCTCCTTTGATAAGGGATCCATTTTTTTCCTATAAATACAACTTTAGGGATCCTCATTTGAGAGGTTGAAAAAAGTAGAAGTAGCCTCCAAGCTCACTTTGCGCATGCCCTTCACCCAACCCCACAAAACACTTTTAGGTAGCTCTTTAAAATGAAATAAATGATATAATTAAGGGATATAGTGTTATCAAATACCCTAAAGGGTATGAAAGATATGAAAAGTGAACGGGGACCCCCTCCCCATAGTTAAAAAGAACGATCATAAAGGTTGCCTCCAAATCTAAGGACCTACGAGAGAACCTTATAGAGACACCTGATGAAACCCTTGGTGCCTAAGTCAAGATGTCTACAAAGTGTTATTTCCCAGGTTTTTATAACCCAAGTCATCTTTATCTCATGAAAAACTACCCCTATATAAAGAAACTTTGGTTCCTCCCTAGTCACCTTACGCAAATCACCTTCCACTCGCCATGACTTAACCTGTATGAGGGGGAACAAAGGCGGGGCTCCACTTAATTTCAATCCCTTATATTAGGGGTTCTAAGTTTAAACATCCACCGAAGTGTATATACTTTTATGAAAATAGGAAGAGACACGCCAACATGTCTCCCATTCGGTTATGCATTCCATCAGCCAGAGGTGTCGTGCACTTGTCTTATCCATTAGGTAGGGTCCTTAGGGTGTATGTATTTCTGTATCCCATCAGCCAAAAGGGACTAGAAACTAGGGAAACTTTTAGGGACCTACTGATGTTAGATATTAGGTAAAGGACCTTTTCATTCCTTTGTCATCTCTAAAGACCAGGGAACCATTGGTCCAGGTATGGAGGAAGATGATCACAATTTGTTTTACCTTTGAGGATTAGTGGTTTAACCTTATCTTTTATCTGAAACAAAATGTATGGAATATCTCATGGAGTAATACTATAGACATTATTTTAGCATGATAGATAGATAGTTAGTCCTATGTGTCTATCTTTTTTATGAAGCCAAAGAGGAGACAAGCACATAAAAGCCCTATATTCTTCTCCCATAGCCTCACCCTCATCTACCATGGGATTAAGAAGATAATGAATTTTACTGGATCTTATCTATTCTTCAGTTTCTAACATTCAATAATGAATCATGTGGGCTTATAGGTTAGATATAATCCCCACACCCATATAGTGAGATTCATGTTTTAATAGATAATCTTTTGGGATCTTTCTCTTGCCTTACTTCATATGCCCTCGATAGGCATGCATCCTCAAAGCCATATCATTAAGAATCAAGGCCTATTATTTTATATATGAACCAAATAAATACTCTAAAAGTGGCACATTACCTATGAGAAAACCCTTAAAAGGGACCCCATTGGCATAGGTCCTCACAACCAAACTACATGAGATTTGATTCCCTTCCAAATTGGATACATAGGAAGCCTCTTTGTGGTCCAAACCCAATACTCCAAAATCAACCATAATTATATCTAGGAAAAATTCCCAAAATGTTAATTTATAACTTGTTATCCCACATACCTTCCAATACATTGGGCTGCCTCAACATAAGTCCCACACCAAACTTTGTCTAAGCACATAATTCTGGGATGTATTTACTACTAGAAGTTAAAAAAATGTTTTAGTCCTCATCACATGACTTTAAAAGTTATGATATGTACCATTAAATGAAACTAGAATATGAGGGTTATGATTCCTTTCACAAGGATACACATGAATCCTATGTTATGGTTCTGATATTGAAATTAAAACAACTCCTGTCTCCAAGGATGATAATAAACTCTCTAGTTCCCCATTGCATAGCTTAAAACAAATGTCATAGTTATAAACAAAAAAGAATCTATAGACTACTCATAAATGGGTACCATTGATGGAAAAAATAAAATACATATATATATACCCATCAATGAATAATCTCATATAAATAAAGGTAACTTTAAATTCCGTTCATGCTAATAATTGATTGTTAACTCGAGGGTGACCCATTTCATACTTAGGAATTAATGAAGGGTTAGAGAATATGTCTTAAATATTTAAGAGAGTCTCCAATTAAGAATAAATTCCCCCCAAAAGGGTGTGGTGAGCCCGAAATCGCATCCTCTCGACCAATTTTAGTCTCTAAGTGTCGTTTGAGAAATTTCCCAGTGAACACCTTCCTTTGGAAAGTAGGTTCATGAAATATCTAGAATAAGGAAACTATTGGGAATATTTGACTCCACAAACAAAAATTGTTGGAGGCTATTTGAAAATAGTGAACATGGTATAAATGATTGTGTAACCATTAAAACAAACCACAACATTTCAATCATGGATCATAAACTATAATGCCATATTTTCATTGAAAATGAACACATATTTTAATTCAATATTTTCTATTTCTTCTTCAAAAGACAAAGAGTGCTCCATTTTGTGATTTTTTCTCCCAATAAAATTGAATGTATAAGAGGTAAAACCAATAATCTCATAATTTTTAAATAAATTACAATATTAGTATGGGATAATTTCTTAAATCATAAATTTGATGTTTGTAAATCCTTTACCATGTTTTTCTAAAAAGGATGAAAATTAAAAATACATTAAAATTATTTCAATTCACAGTGATCACTGTGGAGAATTAAATGAAAAGGAATTTAATGTTTTATTTTATTCCAAAGGCTATAATTATTATTTTTCTAATCTTGATAACCCTAAAAAATCTAGGCAGTAGAGAGGTAAAATTTAATAATCCATCAAACCAATTAAAATATATTAAATTAATTTTTTGTCCCATAATATCTTTTATTGAAGGAAATGAATAATGCATGAAATATTATTAATTTCATTCTCATTATGCCTTTACATAATAAATCCTATTATTAACTTTTAAAAAAATATTGTGGTATTTTTCAATGTTTTTAGTTTTAAGTGTTTTATTTTAGACACCTAATCAAATATTGAAAAATTAAATTCTAAATCCGATGAAGGTATATTTCTTTGGTAATAAAACTCAAGAAGTGATTACCAAGAATTTTAAAAAAGTGATAAAATGGTTTAAGAATCAATCCATGTTTTTTTGATGAAAATTTATAAAAACTACTTCCTTAAAATATTTTTAATTTTTTTAAATGAACCATTCAAGATTAATGATGTTTAAGAAGAGCAGAAATATCTAACAAATAAGTTTCCTAAAGTTTAAAAAAATCTAAAGAATATCCCCATGATATATTCATCATAAATTTACAAGTCAGAACTCAGACACACATATTAGTCTTAAATGAGGATAAACATCTGGAAAATTTCTCTAATCATGAACCCCAAATCAAAAATGATTTTCTTAACAATGAAAATCAGTTACCATATTTACAAGAAGAGATTATTTAATTAATTAGTAATGATTCTTTTAATATCATGGAAATATGAAATGATCAAACCATTATGGGATCCAAATTGGTTTTACAAAATAAACTAGATGAATTTGGTTATATTACTAGAAGTAAATATAATTTAGTATTAAACGTTTATAACCATGAATAAAAAATCATATATGTTTAAACCATTCCACCCATCACCTAGTTGGAATCAATTATATTATTTTTGGTATTAAATTCCCATAATAATTTTGAACCTTTTCAAATGGACACCAAATGAGCTTCTCTAAATGGTTTTATTCCAAAAATGTTTTTTGTAATAACCACATGGTTTTGAAAACCAAATTCTTACAAATTAAGTTTTAAAACACAACGAAGCTTTATATGTATTAAACTAAGATCCTGGATCATATTATACGTATCTATCAAATTATTATCTCTAAAATGGTTTTAAAATAGGAAAATATTCTTGAAATCAGTTCTTAAAACACTCATCAAATGATCTTTTAAATTTTAAAATTCACATTGATGATATTATTTTCAATTTTACCTATGAGAAAATATGTTTTTATTTTTTTTGACTCAAGGAAAAAAGAATTTGATATGTTTTTTATGCAATAACACAAATTATTTCTGAATTTTAAATTTTTTAAAAATTATGCTATAATATTTTAAAAGAATGGAAAATACACCAATGAATATTTTAAATGATTCATAATAGATCATGATAATGAAATTATCACTCTGATTAGTTTGAATTGTAAGATTAAATTGGATGAATATATTAAAATTATTAATTAAAAGTATTATAGAAGTATGATTTAACTTACCAAGACTCGACCAAATATCATGTTAAGTGTTTTTATTCATAATAGTTTTCAATCAAATCCAAATAAATCTCATTTAAACTCTATTAAAATAATTCCTTGTAATATAAGTGGTTACAAAAATAAGGAACATATTTCGAATCAAATTAATTTTAAAATGCTGATTTTGACGGATTCTGGTTTTATAGGAAATGTACTATTAGAACTATCTATCTACTAGATAAATCCATCATCTCAGGGATTAGATAGAAGAATAATTCAATTTCGCTTTCTATAGATGATGAGAAACATAAATACATTTATATTTATTATTTTAAAATTATATGAAGGAAACACACTCTATTGATCTTTGGGATAAACTTTAATTTCATATCTATCAAAGGTGATGATACCATTATATTTAATATCTCTAAAAATTCTATCCAACACTCTCTCACCAGGAACATTGACCTAAGACACAATTTCATAAGGAAAAACATCAAAAAATGTGATATATTATTATCTTTTATCCCAATAAAATAATAACATACTTATATTTTCACTAAAACCCTTACCCTTGATCCTTATAAATTCATTAAAGGTGAATTAGGAATGATTACCTTATGAAATTATTTATTTTATTTATGGATATCTTGACTTATCATCCAAAAAACTATTTAATATATCGTTTTTAAATCTTGAATCTATTTCTTTATTTATATTTTATGGCTATGATCACCTATCTCACATATGTTATAATTTAAGGGGGATCCATTTATCTCTTTAGTTATGGAATTTTATTTAATGTGATATTACGTTTTCTAATTGTTTATTCATTATTTTCATACTATTTTCTATTATTTTAAAAAATATCAAATTCATTTTTTAATGTTACGTACTTTATATATATATTTTATTTTTGAACTATATGTGATACCTTATTATTATATTTTAACCTTTTATTTTAAAACACGTTTCAAACAAATATTTTTTAAAATCCATATGTATTTTTTTCTTGAAATCAAAAAATTTATTTTTTTCACTCTCAGAGAAAATTAATGATGAGAAAAATTAGACTATATATACTTGTCTCTAAAATTTAAATTTAGTTATCTGGTAGAGAACTTCCAAATTAGAGATACTTGTTTAAAGTATTGTATCATATCAAAGGAATCAATCCTATAATATCTTGCAAAGAATAAATATCTCAATGATGGCGAAAAAATTCATTGATGTTTCATAACAATGGTATTTACCAGATTCTATATTCATTTTTATTTATTTTTTATCTGATACTAATGTTATTTATTATTCTAACATTCCACCCTATCTCTCTATAAGGATCCTATAATTTTTGGGGTTTATAAGTTAAGAAGTTCTTTTCAAACTCTTCTATTTTTCTTTTGTTTTATGATATTTACATCCCTCACTTTCTCTTTAATAATTATATTATTTGAGAAGCTATAGAAATTGAATGGTTTTTTTCAAAGTTCCCCCCCTTGAGTTGTATTCTATATTAATTTTTAATATTTTTATTATTCCCTTTGTTTCCCCCTTTTAATTATATTATATTTTTTATATTAACAATGGGGGAGAAATTTATTAAATATAATTATTTCATAATTTTTTTAAAGGGGGTATCTTAAAATATCTTAAAATTATTCTTTATAGTTATTAAAATCATTCTTTATATGTTTTATTCTTGATCTATTTTAATATGATGTTAATTTATTGAAATTTGTTTCTATGTTTTTCATTTTTTATCTATTCTTGATTTATCTTTTTTAAGTTATGCATTTTCACTACAAAAGGAGATATTTTTGTACCTGCCTCTCTCATGGTGTTTTTATGAACACAAACACTCACATATCTCTCAAAAAAAATCATTTAAGTGATTTTAAATATTTTTTCTAAAATAAATGTTCTAAATTAGATGGAATCATCATGCTATATTAAATCCTTGAAGAAGGATTGGAATCATCTCTTTCAATTCATAAAATACTTGGAATCTTCATAAATTAACTATAAAATGTGTTAGAGTGAAGTGGTGGAGGCTCTAGATGGAGGTGTGCCTATGAATACATCATTATCTACATTATGAGGTGCAACATTGGCCTGATGAAATGGTGGAAAAAATCTAGGAGAGAAGATCCACTATTAGTTACCCAGTGGAGGAGAACTGCAAGGACGGTGGATCCACATGGTTTGTAGTACTTCTATACTAAGTCCACTTTCTAGCCATGGGTTATAAGTAGTTCACTAGTATTGTATCTTCAGTAGGCCTTGACTATATTCATCCTATATACAACTTAGTAAAGGATACAGGGTACCTGATGACATCGGACAATGTTCGTCATGGATATATTTATTATGGTAAAAATACCATAATGGTCATTTATTATTAGTTATTTTAACCCAATAAATTCTATAAGATTCAGATGATTTTAGATCCTATAAAATACCTCCCTTGGATCCTTGGAAGAAACACCATTTCACCAAATAATGTTCTTGATCTGAATCAATTTCAAATCACTGGATCTCTCAAAGATTATCAAAGATCCACATTTAATGATCCAAATCATTCAAAGGATATCTACCATCTTATCAAATATATCATCCTCCATTGTAAATATTCCATTAATAAATTTTGAGCTACTTTGTAGCATGATTTATTAAAGAAAACCTCTATTTCCTTTAAATTCAGTATCTAATTGTTCACACTCTAAAAAAGTGTAGGATGAGTTAATTAATGATGAAATTTTAGAGGGTTCTCACAAGACACAATTATAAGATATGTGTTCTTAGTTACCATTTATACCAAGATATTTATACAATTGACCTGTCAATTTTATGGGTAGAGATATAAGGTATCACATCAAGCTTTATACACTTTCATTATCAATTCTATTTTCTTATATTTACGTTTTTGAATTTCCTAATTTAATAATGAATCACATACTTTAATATATTTGGTTCTATAATTTACTCAATTTTTTTTATATTTTCTTTATAAACTGGAATAAAATTTATCAGTTATCAAATATTATATCACTTTATTATTTCAAAATAATTTATTTTAAATATTAATTTTTTATTATTTAAAGATATTAAAAGATAAATTCACCTCCCCAATTGAAATAATATTTTAAAAACAATGAAACTATATGGAATTCCATTTTATATGGATTCAAACTAGTATCATAAATTAAGTTGTATTTGATTATTTAAAAGATTATATGTTTTAATTCCTATGTGTGTTCAATCTTTCCACAATATAACCTACATCCTTTTTAAAAACTATACTACTTATTGAGGGGTGTTAAAGTCTAGGTTTGGTCCCTTTAAAGATTTAAAATACAACATAACCAATATTCAATATGACCTTAGGTATATAAAATTTTAAAGTATAATTATCTAAATATTTTTTTCTAAATGATTGATTTTTAATCAATTTATTTCATCAAAAAGGGTAATTTATATAATTAATTTGAAGGATTTTAAAAGCACTAATTAAATCTATAAGAGAGTTACATGCTAAACAATTTTCTCTTTTATAGGAAGATTCAACCTCTTATCCTCTCATTGAAACCAAATTTGTAAATATCCACACCAAATGATTATTGGGTAGCATGGGAAAACATCAGAACATTTCAGATAGCACTTGAGTCAGTCTAATAAAAGTTGTTGTAGTGAATAGATTTATTATAGTGATATCCAAAGGCAAGTAATATATATTTTCCTATAATAAATTCCACTCTTTTATAAGTGTGAATTGGATATTTTAAAACCAACATATTCAAAATAAAATATTAGTTTCCACTAAACTATGATCTAACACAAAGAGATATTTTTTTGAAAATATTTCAAAAATTTATTGATTCATATTAAAATTATAGTAACCTATATATACAATCACTACACCAAGAGAAACTGCCATTTAGATTCCCTAGTGATACATTTTTATCCATTATAGTGAGAATATGTTTTTATAGATACACTAATATGTTTTAATTATGCATAACATTTATCATTTCAAGAATGGTTGATAATATAATTGGTATTTTTTTTATGATATATCAGGGAGGGACTTAATTTTAGTTAGTGTATTGATAATTTATTTTTTGTGATTGAAATGTCTACATAGAAAAATAATTTATTAAATTATGTAAAATTCTTTATCATGGTTAAAGAATATATTTTATAAGGTCCTAAATTTTCAAATAAATAAATTAAAGTGGATATTTCTACCATTAAATTCATATTTACGTTAGAAACACACAAAAAATTGAATATAGTAATGTTTTTTTATTTTATTTTTTATTCCAAAGATTGATTAAGAAAATAAGTTTCTAAAATTTCAAGTCCAATATGCTAATTTCTAATAAAGGATAATATATTCAATTTCTATAAAGAATATACAGTAGATTTTCAGTGTCTTCGATAAATATTTTTAATAAATTAGTTATTCTTGAATCGTTATAGATATTAACTTTTAAAATAAATCTTAATCCAAGACATTTTAGTATAGGTGTCATTTTATGATATTGAGAGGGGTGAAAATATAATTTGATATTCAATTAATGTGAATTTAATAAAGATACATAAATTATGAAACCACTAAAAAAAGTACTCTTTTGTGTTCCTAATTTTATAGAGAGGTTAATATCATTCCTTATATTATTTAATGGAATCCTAAAAATAAATATTTTTGAATTATATTATATATAAATGAATTTAAATCTAATAATATTACATAGGTTTTGGATTCAAAAAAAGTATGACCATGAAATAAATGATAATAAGTGAGTTGAAAACTTTATTACATTTTACCCAGATTAGAAAGAGAGAATCATTTAATTTTTTGTCCCATTTCCATAAAATTAAAAAAGTAGGGCATCTTAGATTATAAACAAAGGGTATTATATAGTGATCAAATATGTTAATCAGTATTGTAGTTGGAATTATTCCCAAAAATCTATATGATGATAAAAGAGAGTATTTTTTATTGAATTAATGATATATTAGTTTGAAATGACATTATTATTAAAAATATGAATTTATTGAATAATCAAATGATGTAATCTAGATTATAATTTTATTAAAATACTACATTACATTCACACATGGATATGTAGAGACATTAAGTAAGCGAAAAGATGCAAATAAATGTGTTTAAATATGTTTTTTATTAAAATTTACAAAATATTCAATTTCTTCCCATGAAAGTTATAATTATTAAGTCTATAGAAGTATTATACAAGTACAAGAGTTTACTATAACTAGAATAATTAATAAAGGATTTCACATGAAGGGAAATCCATGTCTTTATTTGTGATATATATTAAGGAATGTATTTTATGGAATTATCAATGATTTTTAAGTATTTGATAATATATGGAGTTTTAATTTTGGAAAAATTATTAGATATTTTGTTTTTTGGGAACATGAGTGTGTTGGGGTTTTGATTCATCTTATGTAATGGTTATTAACCATGTTAGGCCATCTTATAAGACCATAATTTATTATGACATCTGGGTTTTTTGGTTTTGGAGAGTTTTTATTAATGTAATAATTTTATAGTTAGTATTGGAAATCAGGGGCCAAAAAATGTTATGTTGGATCTTAGAATCAAGTTATGGATCATCATTCCAGACAGGCCACTCCATACATTAAATTTCAATATAAACCATCTTATTGATCGCCTACTTTGAATTTTTAATTTTTAAAAAAATTAATGAATAATATATAATTAATCATAAATGTATGTATTTTCATCCCCTTCAGTCTTCCACATGAACAAAAGAAAGTTCTCAGGTTGAGTGATAAAATAATTTTATCACATGATTTTTTGATATAAAAATTTAAGATATTTTCAAAATAAATACTATCATAAAGCGTATTGTATTTATTTTCTAATATTTAAAAGAAATAAAACTTATAAAATTTTTAAATGGTGTTTCTAAGAAAAGGATGGGCTTTTATAACACCATGAGATTTTGTAAATTATTATTTTTATTTAATTTATCCTTTTCTATATATTTTATTTCATGAAACAGTGAAGATAGTTTATTTTATTAAAGCACTAAGTTTGGATTTCATTATTCAAAACACCAAGTTAATAGTTCTCTAAAAATAAAAAAACATTATCTTGACCTACATAGAACACTTAGGTTAGCTTTAATTATATGCAATAACAATATTCCTCAATGACTTTCATAACATGCAAGACAGAGGCTTAACAAACAATAATATATTATTAAAATATTATTATTTTATATAATAAGATAAAAAAATTAATGTTAAATTATAGGATACGAATATTATTAACTAATCTATGAGAATATATGACCTATACAATATAATATTAATTCAAATGTTACTAATTAATTATAAATGGAAATGAAAACTGATTGAATATAAATGAAAATATTATTATGGAAACATAGATGTTTTACCCTAAAAAATTAATTTTTAATTTATGTATAGAAATTAACTAAGTCAAAAATTCTTTTCACATGTAACTGACTTGGAATACTTTACATGAAACACTAACTTAGAATACAACATGATATACATTACACATAACACCGATTTGGTGTACAATGCACACAACACTGAGTTTCAATGAAAAATATTTTTAATATAATTATTTAAACAATATATTTCTAACCTAGACATTAAAATTAGTTATAGGAATAGTTATAACTACTTTTCAATTATTTATTATAATTTTTTATATAAATAAAACATATTGATAATGAAATATATGTTTTTTGTAAAGTCCTTTAACATTAAAAATACCATTTCCTTGAATAAACCTATTTTAATAAGATATTTAATTTTAGACTCATTTAAAAATTTAATTTTGTAAAATAAAATCCATTTTTGATTTTATAATGTCTATGTTAGACAATGGTGAATTTTTTGGATTTTATGAGGAGCTTTATTTTTTTATATGATGGTGAAAAATAGTGGTTTTTGTTAAAAACTACTTTTTTTAATTAATTACTAATGTTAATAGATATTAGAAATTTTTTTAAGGTAAGATTAAATAAATATTACATATATTAATCAAATTTAATTCATTATAATCAATTTCACTTGGAAATTGGATACCAAATCTGAAAAAAAAAATCAACATTTTTCTACATTAAAAACCCGTTATTTATTCCCATCTATGGGATTAAAATTAATATAATTGTTGTCTCTTCTGTGATTTTAATTTAAAAAAAACTATAATACACTATTGTATTCAGTATAATATTTAGAGTATAATAAGACCATGTTAATTTTTTACCAAAATTATTAGGAAAAGTGATTAAAATTAATCATAGTGATTAAGGCCAAATTAAGTTTAATTAGGGACTAAACCATAAAATTAAGGGTCCAAATGATCTATCAACTTGTAAAAAACACATTGGATTTCCATATTTCATCCATAAAACTTCCATTATTTGAGGTTTTGGTTTTTATTACTTTTTTAGGTTATAAAATGTGTACACCTAACTTATTGTTTAAAATTTCAAGTGAGTCATTTTCCTTCCCTATAAAAATCCACCACCTCTCTCACTTATTAGAACCTCTCAAACCTCTTATGCTGGGCCAAGACGTGCCCAATATACTTCCCAAAAATAATAAATTCCACATATAAGACTTACCTTTTTATAAGGCAATCCAAAGAAGCCTTTTAGAATATACCAAAAGGACTTAGCGGGCTAAGAGGTGGTTTGAACGTGTACAATGAGAGTCAAGACATAGGACAATGGGATTTCATCGCACATTTTATTTCTGTGAGATACATGATTTATCCACCACCCATTATTTTTTAGTGGTGTATATACTAACCATTTATTTATTATACGATTATTATCCTTAAATTTATAGGTATTTATATATGCATTACTTGATCTTTATTTTATTGGTTTAATACTTCAAAATTTAACAAATTGATAAAGTATTTTTTTCTCAAATTTAGTTCATTGAGACACATGTTTTTTTATTCAAAATGTTATTTAATAAGGTGTATATATCAGGGAGGGACTTATTTTTAGTTTGTGTATTGATAATTTATTTTTTGTGATTGAATTATCTACATAGATAAATAATTTATTAAATTTTGTGAAATTCTTTGTCATGGTTAAAGAATATATTTTATAGGGTCCTAAATTTTCATGTAAATAAATTGAAGTGGATATTTCTACCATTAAAGTCATATTTACGTTAGAAACACAAAAATAATTGAATATAATAATGTTTTTATATTTTATGTTTTGTTCCAAATATTGATTAATCAAATAATTTTCTAAAATTTCAAGGCCAATATGATAATTTCTAATAAAGTATAATATATTGAATTTCTATAAAGAATATATGGGAGATTTTTAGTGTCTTCGATGAATATTACTAATAAATTAGTTATTCTTGAACCGTTATAGAGATTAACTTTTAAAATCAATCTTAATCCAATATATTTTAGTAAAGGTGTCATTTTATAATACTGAGAGCGGTGAAAATAGAATTTTATATTCAATTAATGTGAATTTAAAAAAGATACATAAATTATAAAACCACTAAAAAAATTACTCTTTTATGTTCCTAATTTTGTAGAGAGGTTAATATCATTCCTTATATTATTTAATGGAATCCTAAAAATAAATATTTTGTAATTATATTATATATAAATGAATGTCAATATAAGAATATTACATAGGTTTTGGCTTTAAAAATAGTATTACCATGAAATAAATGATAATAAGTGAGTTGAAATCTTTATTAAATTTTACCCAGATTAGAAAGAGAGAATCATTTAATTTTTTTTCCCATTTCAATAAAATTAAAAAAGTAAGGAATCTTAGATTATAAACAAAGGGTATTATATAGTGATCAAATATGTTAATTTGTATTGTAGTTGGAATTATTCCCAAAAATCTATATGATGATAAAAGAGAGTATTTTTTTAGTGAATTAATGAAATATTAGTTTGAAGAGACATTATTATTAAAAATATGAATTTATTGAATAATCAAATGATGTGATCTAGATTATAATATTATTAAAATACTCCATTACATTCACACATGGATATTTAGAGACATTAAGTAAGCGAAAAGATACAAATAAATGTTTCTAAATATTATTTTTATTAAAATTTACAAAATATTCAATTTCTTCCCATGCATGTTATAATTATTAAGTCTATAGAAGTATTATACGAGTAAAAGATTTTACTCTAACTAGAATAATTAATATTGAATTATTTTGTGTGTGGGTTGCGTATTTTATTTTTAAATTACTCAATTTCAATTATAATAAATATATACTATTGATTGTTTAATACCTTCATTTTCTCTTCAATATAGCAGAAGGACATGTGGATTTTGTTTTTTTGTAAGAATTTATATTATCTTCATAGAGTGAAAATATCTATCATTAGGGATACCATATTTAACTTTTATAATGATCAATTAAGGCATCGATGGACAAGTATTTAAGAAAGCATAAATTTAAACTATATCAAACACTCAAATAATAATTCATCGTAATGTATAAATCATAGATGTCAAATAAAATTTAATTAAAACATTTTATAGTTGGATAAATTTTTTTAATTAAAGTAATGGTTTCACTATGACTATATAAAGTATCTTATAAATCCCATTTCAAGATATTCTCTCAAATTAATTATTTGTAAATCTCGTCACTTTTTAGTGGTGATGGAATATAGATGATTTTGTGATCTTAATGAAATTATATATGTGATTTAATCAAAAATAGGAAATAATTTACTCAATTTCAGTGATTTATATGATATTTTGAGTCTTTTTTTGAAAGAATATTTGTTACCATAGATTTTTCAAATGTATATCTTGGTTATTTAATATATATAATTAAAAAAAGAAATATATTCTATTAATTATCTTTCGGATGTTTATAATTTAATAAAAAATGAACTTATGATGATTTATACATTAAAAATATAAAAATTATCATCCTTAGAGAGATTAAAGGAACTGTGTCTTTATTGGTCTAGGAATATCTATAGGATTGTTTTAAATTTGGTTCTAGGATGGAATGTTTTTATCCTAGTTGTGGTGGATTTTGGGATATATTTGGTTAGGAAATCTAGTGTATGCATGGATGAAAGAGAGATCCAGGGAAAGGATTTCTAAATTATAAAATAGTACGGGTTCACAAAATAACCAATGGGGTTCACTAGGTGACATTATATGTCCTAGTACCCATCTATTATACCTATGGGTTTTCACATTATGAACCCTATATCTCACAAAAAAAATGAGGAATTATCCTGGATGAGGACCCATTTAGCCTTGGGGTGTTAATTAAATGACCCATAGGGGTCAAACCATGAATGAGAGCTTGATCTATTTCATTTTAATTTATTTTTGATAAATTTTGGGGTCCATACATTGATTTAGTCTCAAGCCACACTATCCTCGTTCAACTAAAATGAGGGGTGAGATCACTAATTTTCTCTCATCTGGCTTCCTTTTACCTATATTCAATTTGGTCCCTTTAGGGTTATTTGTTTATGTCAATCTTGGTATGTTGTACATTTCTCCACTCCTTTTTCTTCATTATAGTTATTCCCTAACTTTTCCATTTTCATTTAGCGTATTGGATGAATGTTTCCTCTAAAGTATAGTCGAATCAATACACTTCTTGGTGTTTTGTATTATGGTTAATAAAGGATTTCACATGAAGGGAAATCCATGTCTCCATTTCTGATATATATTCAGGAACATATTTTATGGATTTATCAATGGGTTTTAAGTATTTGGTAATATATGGGGTTCTAATTTTGGAAAAATCATTAGATATTTTGTTTTTGGGGAACATGAGTGTGTTGGGGTTTTGATTCATCTCATGTAATGGTTATTAACCATGTTAGGCCATCGTATAAGGCCATAATTGATTATGACATCTGGGTTTTTTGGTTTTGGAGAGTTTTTATTAATGTTATAATTTTATAGTTCGTATTGGAGCTTAGGGGACAAAAAAATGTTATGATGGATCTTAGAATCAAGTGGTGGATCATCATTCCAGACAGGTCACTCCATACATTACATTTCAATATAATCAATCTTATTGATCACCTACATTGAATTTTTCATTTTTTTAAAAATTAAATGAATAATATATAATTAATCATAAATGTATGTATTTTCACCCCCTTCGGTCTTCCACATGAAAAAAAAGAGTTCTCAGGTTGAGTGATATAATAGTTGTATCACATGTGCTTTTGATATAACAATTTAATGTATTTTAAAAATAAATACTATCATAAAGTGGATTGTATTGATTTTCTAATATTTTAATGAAATAAAACTTATGAAATTTTTAAATGGTATTTCTAAGAAAGTGATGGGCTTTTATAACGCCATGAGATTTTGTAAATTATTATTTTTAATTAATATATCCTTTTCTATATATTTTATTTCATGAAACAGTGAAGATAGTTTATTTTATTAAAGCACTAAGTTTGGATTGCATTATTCAAAACACCAAGTTAATTGTGCTCTACAAATAAAAAAACATTTTCTTGACCTACACAAAACACTTATGTTAGCTTGTATTATATGCAATAACAACATTCCTCAATGAATTTCATAACATGCTAGACCGAGGCTCACCAAACAATAATATATTATTAAAATATTATTATTTTATATAAAAAGATAAAAAATTGATGTTAAATTATAAGTTATGAATATTATTGACTAATATATTAGAATATATGACTTATATAATATAATATGAATTCACATGTTACCAATTAATTATAAATGGAAATTAAAACTGATTGAATATAAATGGAAATATTATTATGGCAACAAAGATGTTTTACCCTAAAAAATTAATTTTTAATTTATGTATCAAAATTAACTAAGTCAAAAATTTCTTTCACATGTAAATGACTTGGAATACTTTACATGAAACACCAACTTAGAATACAACATGACATACGTTACACATAACACCTATCTGACGTACAATGCACACAACACTGAGTTTCAATGAAAAATATTTCTAATATAATTATTTGAACAAGATAATTCTAAAATAGACATTAAAATTAGTTATAGGAATAGTTATAACTACTTTTAAATTATTTATTATAATTTTTTATATAAATAAAACATATTGATAATGAAATATATGATTTTTGTTAAGTCCTTTAGCATTAAAAATACCATTTTCTTGAATAAACCTATTTTAATAATAAATTTAATTTTAGACACATTTAGAAATTTAATTTGGTAAAATAAAATTCATTTTTAAATTCATAATGTCTAAGTCAGACAAGGGTGAATTTTTGTAATTTTATGAGAAACATTATTTTTTATATGATGGTGAAAATAGTGTTTTTAGTTAAAAACTACTTTTTGTTTAATTAATTACTAATCTTAATTGATATTAGAAATTTCTTTAAGGTAAGATTAAATAAATATTACATATATTAATAAAATTTAATTCATTATAATCAGTTTCACTTGGAAATTGAATACCAAATCTGAAAAAAAAATTCAATATTTTTCTACTTTAAAAACCCATTATTTCTTCCCATCTGTGGGATTGGCATTAATATTATTTTTGTCTCTTCTGTGATTTTAATTTCAAAAAATGATAATACACTATTGTATTCAGTATAATATTTAGAGTTTAATAATCCCATGTTAATTTTTTACCAAAATTATTAGGAAAAGTGATTAAAATTAATCATAGTGATTAAGGCCAAATTAAGCTTAATTATGGACTAAACCCTAAAATTAAGGGCCCAAATTACCTATCCACTTGTAAAAAACACATTGGATGTCCATATTTCATCCATAAAACTTCCATTATTTAAATTTTTGGTTTTTATTACTTTTTTAGGTTATAAAATGTGTACACCTGACTTATTTCTTAAAGTTTCAAGTGAGTCATTTTCCTTCCCTATAAAAATCCACCACCTCTCTCACTTCTTAGAACTTCTCAAACCTCTTATGCTGGGCCAAGAAGTTCCCAATATACATCCCAAAAATAATACATTCCACCTATAAGACATACCTTTTTTATAAGGCAATCCAAAGAAGCCTTTTAGAATAGACCAAAAGGAGTTACCAGACTAATAGGTGGTTTGAACGAGTACAATGAGAGTCAAGACATAGGATAAGTGGATTTCATCGCACATTTTATTTCTGTGAGATACATGATTTATCCACCACCCATTATTTTTTAGTGGTGTGTACACTAACCATTTATTTATTATATGATTCTTATCCTTAAATTTATAGGTATTTATATATCCATTACTTGATCTTTATTTTATGGGTTTAATACTTCAAAATTTAACAAATTGATATTTTCTCAATTTTACTTCTTTGAGACACATGTTTTTTTATTCACAATGTTATTTAATAATGTTTATATGATTCAAATTCAAATTTTTTATAATGAATCTAATTATTTTCATGATATTTTATACTTCATGTAATTTTATTTTCTCTCATAAAGAGTATAGAATCCATGTAACCAAGGGGTAAGACTTTATTGAAACAACCTCATCACTTTTTGAGATTGTTAATGATTATGATTTTATGGTCCATCTCCCACAAAATTCATGAATTTTATTATACTCTATTAATTTATTCTATATTCATGTAGGGTTACCATTTTCTACTATTTTGTACATAATATAGTTATGAATGTGTTTTTGAGAAAGTCTGACTTTACCCTCTCTTCGGTCAGAAATATGTGTTCCTTCAAAACCATGTTTTTTAAAAAGGGTTTCCAAGAATATTATACTAATATTTTATGACCATTAAATGAAATTTTACACTTTTTTATTTTACCAATTTTTTCAAAGGTATCTTCTTGTTTCTTTCTCAATGAGGTAATTTTCTATCCTTTTTACCGTGAAAACAGAATATTCTTTTTACCTCATAAGACATGTATATATTAATCATAATTTAATAATTTGAATATTTATTTTCATTTTTAGAAGTTATTTTTTAAGAAAGTGTTTTTAAAATATATGTTCAAAGAAATTTTTTTCAAAAGGTTTTCAAGATATTTTTTTCATTTTTAAGGAAAATGGGTTTCAAAAGGTTTTATGTTTTAAAGAGTATTTTTCAATGGAGAAAGGATTTTTTCCTCAAAAAAAATTTAAAATATATTTCCAAGTTATTTAAATCTAAGATGAAATCCATTGATGTTAATCAGTCCATTATATGAAATAATCCAAATGTTCCAATAAATTATTTTCTTGAATAGTTTATGTTTTGATGGAATGATTCTTATTACACCCATTTATATTCCACTTGTTATATTCTTTTAAAACATGATTCTTTTCATGGGTTATGGTCTATTTAAATGATTATGAAACCTATCTCTTTTCAATAGGATATGATTTTATGAAATGATATTGATACCAGTTTCATTTCATGGGTTATGAATTGATGTTTATAAAACCAATATTATTTAATGGGTCATGACATGATGAATGTTTTATGAAACATGCATGTATGATTTAATTTTTTAATGGGTGGGACCTATATCTCCCTACAATTCATTGGGTAATGATTTTTTTTATATTAGATAAAATGGTACATGGGATGTATCCCAAGCCTAAAATAACGAGTGTACCTAAGTTTTAGCCCAAGACAAAAAACATTAAGGAACATGGGTTATAGACTGAGCCTAAAAGAAAGAGGGTACACAGGTTTTAGGCCATGCCCCAAAAACAAGAAGGTACATGGTTGTAGCCAAATCCTAAAATAAATAGGGTACACGGTTTTTATCCCAAGCCTGAAAACAAGAAGGTACATGGGTTGTAGCACAATACTAAGAGAAAGAGGGTATGTGGGTTGTATCCTAAGCCCAAAAACAAGAAGGTACATGGGTTGTACCCCAATACTAAATGTAAGAGGGAAAATGGGTCATTTTCCCAAGCCTGCAGTAGGTACATGGTCCATATCCCAAGCCTAACATATTATAAAGGTCTCCTTAGGTATTTTTGACATAAATATTTTTATTCTTATATGTATTCCACAAATACTATTTCTTATTCCGTCATTACAATTTCATAGATAATGAAGTTTATTTCAATATGATTCATGTCTTATGAACTGCCATGATTTATCCCATAACTCATTTTTATTATATTTTACATGTAGGGTATGATCTCTTAATGTTATGATAATGTTATCATACCCCTATATCCATGTTTATGCTCATATTTCTCCCTTATTTACCCTTACTGATCATCTAATCTCACCCCTTTTTATGTTTTATTTTCCCAAGTTATGAAGAATATTTTTATGTACATGTGATAAAGGTGGAGATATTTATGGGAGATGTTGAAGATATTTCACCAGGATATAAGATTTTGTTTCCAAGATTCCAAATAAACTAAACTATTATTGTTCTCTGGAATGTATATTTTTGATATACCGAACATTCATCTAAAATGATCTAATGTCCATATTTATTATTCTTGGGTCACTATTTTATGTTTTGATAAAATCATGAGGTGAATTATTGGAATTTAATTGTTATTTGATTCTATAAATGGTTCCATGAAATTTAAAAACAATTATGTTGAAATTTCAATGGATTATCCAAATGTGATTCTATGCTTTCATTTATAAAAATTGGGATTATGAAATAATTTTACAGAAGTGTTCCTCAAAATTATAGTTTTAATTTAATAAAAAAAATTTATTAAAAATGTAAATGTTCCTATAAGTGATTGTGAAATTTTATGTAGTATTAACCCTCTTGAATATGGGACTTATACCTACTTTTTTTCTCATAAATAAATAGATATTGTTTAATAAATTAGTGATAGGATGACTTGTTTAATATGATTATTTATTTTAAGTAAACCTTAGGGGAAACCTTAAATTCTTTGGTAGGTTAATATAGATTTTATGAGGTTCCCCATAAATAGTTTTTATTGTGAATTAGATCATAAAATGCACCTAAATACTAGTAATTTATGTCTATATTCATTCCACTAATTTATGTTACCACCCATATTAATTATTTTTTCTCTCTATATTCCTTACATATTGTTTCATGAGTTATATTCCAATTACAAATTTTTGATTATTTTATTTAATTGATCAATATTACTAATGTTTATATTTGAATACATTTTCATACTTATTGAGGGTTTTATTACATTATTTTTAGCTATAAATCATTAGTAAACTATACCTATTGAAATTTATTTTTTCATTGCATTTAATGATTTTAAGCTGTTAATTTTTATTTTAATATAGTTTCTTATGTGTTATTAATTTTGGATAAATCCTTATATATGAAGAATTTATGTTTTTAGACCATTTCATCATATATTTTTTAAAAAAAATTAGCAAATGTTTTTAAAATAATGTTAATAGAAATTTTTTTCCTTTTATTCAAGGTTTTAGAGTTTTTTACTTGGTGTGTTTCAAATATTTTAAAAGGGGGATTGGGTGGGTTGATTGTTTTTTAGTGAATCTAAAATCATGGTTATTTTTAATGAGCATTATTAATTGTCCTATTACTATAGATAACATATATTTATATATTTTCTTAAAAATTGATTTCATTTAAATCAATGAATTGTATAATTTTGGAAACAATGAAATTAAGGATCATTTTATTTGATTAATTTTATTTAATGTGGAAAGATTATTTTAGTAATTTTATTTTCTAAACTAGTAAGAAAATGATTTATTTTGAAGAGGGTATACATTGGGTGATGTGGGTGGGAAACTACTAGGATTATATTATAATATATATATATTTAATATTTCATGTTTATTTTGATTATTTTAAGTTTTTATATATAAATTCCTCAATACCCAATTCATATTGATTTTGGTGTGAATAAATTGGGGTACATTATTAAAACATATATTTGGTTTGGTGATAGATTTTTTTATTTTTTCCTCATATTATATATATCTATTTTGTTATTACATTGAATTTTTCACATTTAGATTTAGATGATGTATTTTATTTCAATTTTTTCTTAATTTTTTTATGATGCCCTGTTTGATGTTTAAAATTCCTCTAATTTCTTATCTATTCACATAAATATCTGACCTATAGATTTTTCATTCCAGACATGTGAGGGGTTTTACCATTTATATTGTTTTTCTAATTAGTGAAATAATTTCTTTATGAGAATATTTAATTCCCTAGAACTCATTGTCTACCTGTATGGATCAAGAAATTCTCTAATAATTTTTATTGGACCTACTTAGGGACCTGAATTAGGGGTGGTATGAAAAACTTTGTTACCTGAGAGGTATAGAAAAAATTGTAAAAAAACAAGTTTGGATTTTTTCAAGTTGATTAAAATATATATTGAATGATATTATTATATCCTTGAATATTTTAAATCATGATGTTTTATGTTGAAAAATATGTTTGAATGGTGATAATAAACTTATTACAAGAATGGAGGTATCCAACGATCATGTGATTCCTTACATACAGGAGTACTATGTTTCAAAAATACTTATCCCATCTTATCAATTTGTTATGTTATTTCATAATGTGTAGAAATATTATATAATAAAATTGTTGTAGAAGCGATAAAACATCAATTTTAGAGAATCTTATTAAAAAATGGAAAATTAATGTAACATTAATAAATTTTTATTCTTTTCATCATGCACTATATTGTTTATTTATTATTTTTTGAATTCCTTTTTTTAAATGTTCATTTATGAAAATAATTATTATGCTTAAAAGAATGGGTATTTGATAAAAAATGACTTGTTTTTTATCATTCGTTATTGATGAGATATGATTATTTAGAAGTAATATTATTTTTTATTTTGTGCACTAATGTTTTTTATAATCATCACTGAGAAGGATATGATTAGATCATTTTTTCTAATAATGTATTATAATAAAAATATATTAATTGAGTTGATTTATTGGTTATATGTATATAATAATTTCTAAAAAAACAACCTAAAAATATGTGTTGAAATTTATATTTATATTACACTACTATATGTATATTCTATGTGATGACCTAACCACCACAAATAAAGATATTAAATCATTTAAAATGAACATTCCTAACATATCACAATAAAATATGTCCAAGAACCAATATTTGTAGAGTCTTCTGATATTATATACATAAAAAACTTATTTTACTTACATTCCTTAGTATAACCAAAAAATAATCTTCATAAATGATACCATTATATACATATCATTATTAATACTATTATTATGCACTTATAGAGTAGAAAAATAAGAAGAAGTGATCTCATATTCCTAGTAAGGAGTTAATATAAGAGATATCAATAGAATATCATGGGTGAGAATAAAAATAAAATGTAAGTAGGAAAAAATAATCAACATACATGAACATAACATAAATAAATAATACCTAATAAAAAATTGACCATAAATTATAAATCATGATATAAGGCTTTTGACATAGAATTCTAATGAAGAATTATATTTTTGAAACATTATAAAAATATCAAGGAATAACCATAAAATATTGTATAACATAGAAATTTTGAATTGGAATGTAGCATATAAATGTGAATATAAAATTATTCTTTATGTTTAGGATATATACCAAGACCATAACCATATAATGGATAGATAGTAGAGTGGATTGTGTTAACTTCAAATTCTGATATACTTAGTCGAAGGATTCCCATAGTGGATTGGGTTCACCCCCCCTATTTTCATAAACATAGAGTAAATTGTGCAATAATGGTTAGGTTCATTACTAGTCCAATAAAACTCGTCTTATTATATATAAATTATTATATGGTGAATTGGGTGGATATATAATTTTAGGCCCACTTATCACATTTTTATAAACATGCACATTAGAACCATATGAATATGAAATCATTCATAGGTAAATTATATGGTAAATAATACATGAGAATGAAATAGGTTTCACAAAAATGTCCTCAAGGATTAAATAAATCATTTAGAAAATGTTATTGAAATATTTCATTAATATATACCACTATTAAAACATATTAAAGATTAATTTTATATTTGGATAAATGAAAAAAATTAAAAGAAAATTTGAAATTTTTTCATAAATCAAGATGAAATACAATTCAGATTTTTATAAAACTATTTTTACCTCTAATAATAAATAAAAATAGTTAAAAAAACAAATTCAATTTAAATAAAATTTATATTATGGAATCATGAAAAAAATGAAACGATGTGTCATAATCAAAACCAAAAAATAAGTAGAAGATATAACAATGTTGAAAATGATAAAAAAATGTTTTATTCACACTTTTTTTAAAAACTAAAATTTAATAGAAAATAAAAACATGAAATATTTTTATCCAAGATATGTATATCATAAAAAAATCTAAAATATGGACATGGAATAGAAGGATTCATGATAAAAAAATAAATGATATGTTTAGTTGTATCAACAAGCATAATTTTTTTAAAATATTAACTAAATGATGGATAAATTCTAAAATAACATTTAAACCAATAATATTACAAGAAATAAAGAAAATAGTTTTGGTTTTAGAGGTAAATACTATGAAAATTAAACTGAATATAAATGTAGTCATTGATAACTTCAATTTCAATGTTTTATTTTAAAAACTCATAATTTTACTCATGATTTCAATGAAAATCATTTATGGTACTAAATAATAAACATAAAAATCAATAAAAAATAATTGGAAACCTTTTTCATATATATTAAAATTTAAACTCTATAATTATTAAAATTTAGTAAATATATATTGATTAGTTATTGATTATTTTTATCATCTGATATTTGTAATTTTGATTGTTTCTTAGAAGTTTATGTACAGAGATGTAGATAATCATTCTATGATAAAAAATTAACTATTTAATGATTAGTCATGATTTTTTAATAATTTTTTTATCATTGACTTATGAATTTCCATTTTCATTGGATTTATTGTATGGTAATGATTTATGATAAAATAAGGAGGTTGATGTTTTAGGTAACTAACCAAAAAAACATGTTACTTTTTAATGACTAATTATTTTTTATTTTCAGTATTTTATAAAAATATCAATATACCAATTTACATATTAATAACATATATTACAAATATTAATATGTTAATCATAATCAATTTTGTAAATTATTTTGTTTTTCAGGATCGTTCATCTAGGTGGTTCAACCGATCCAAATAATAACATGCTATTCAAATGAATGTGTAAATGTATACCAATATATAATGGAAATATCATTACGAAGACAACATAATGATTTTAATATGACATCATTAGAGTGGAAAATGTCACTTATAAATATTTGATATGATAATATAATTGAAAAATAATGTGAACAATAGTATACCCAATTTTATGGAATTTATAGTAACCCATACCTTTCATGCATAAATATTTCATATTTTAAATGTATATTAATTAAATAACATAATAATCCATTCTAGAATCTTATAGGATAGTTCCTTTGAAAATATGGATACATAAAAACTGGTGCATAAGTAAACTAAATCATCTCCCACTAAGTTCATTATAACTATCAGTATTCTTTTTCATAACATACTTAATACTTTTCTTTATGAGCTAAATAAAAGGGAACATAATAAAGGGTGATATCAGATGATAAGTAGGGGTAAAAAAGGTATTTATAAATGTTCACGTAGACATAATATAAGCATAAGTGTAGGATAACATGATATTAACCTTTTAAAACCATACCCTTCATATCAAAGATCATAATCTTGTGACATGGAATAAATATCGATAGTTCATAAGACATTAATAATGAATAAATCAAAGATCATAAGAAATGAGAGTATAACATTTTCATAGGACATGAGTTTTTGGAAAACACATAATATTATAACTTTGTGAGCATATAGATATAGAAACATGTTCACTAATTAATTCAAGGACATGAAATTTGGTGCTCACATAAACTTATAGACATGAAACCAGATCCACACATAATATTCTAGATGATAATGCTAGGTCCACCCATAAAATTATGGATATAAAAGCTAGGACCATGACTAAATTTATAGGCATCGAATCCATGTTCATATATAAAATTACGAATATAAAACCAGATTCACACGTAACATATTTATCGCATGATTTATCCATCTTTAAAAAGTTCATTAGAGGGATGTATTAGACAAAACCATCATATAATCATACTTTATTCATATAAATTCCATAAGATCATAAATTATGACATTATAAAATAACCCATGGAAATTAAATGTGTTTTATAATCATATCATCATCACAATCATAAATAAAGTAAAGAAATAATAATGATGGAATAATTTTATCCTTTTGTAAATAAATAAAAAGTAATATAAAATGATGTTATCAAAGATGAAAAATTTATTTAAAGTATACTTGGAAAATTTATTTAGGAAAATATCATTTCCCATTATAAATAAACATTATGAAATTAAAATTTATCCAAAATATTTTAGATGATTATTTATTTGAAAATAATATTAGAAACATATAAAGGAATCTTCAAATCATTGAGCAGTCATGATGGTAGGAAATATTTTTTGTATTGTAGATGTTGAAATAAAACATTCCATTCACACTTTTTAAAATAGTAAAAAGGTTCCTTGTTCAAAAAACGACAACAATATTGATTTTAAACCATTTTATAAGAATTAAATCATTGGTAAAAATGACTTCCATCAATAATTTAATAATATTTAAAACATTATTGATAACATTTTTAGAAAATAGGGACATGTAATAAAAATTCTCTTTGAGGGGAGATTAAAATCAAGTCGATTTTCTATAAAAACATTTATTGGGAATTTTTATTTCACAAAGAGAGGAAAATGATATGAAAAAAATATATTCTGTATAAATAACCATAAAATAATAAAATTCATCATTTTATTGAGATTTAGACTACAATATTTCATTAATGAAAATTAAGCATAAAAAATACCGATAAATAATGAGATTGTAATATTAAATCCTTACCTCTTCTATAACATTTGGAAAGTATGACCCCTGAAATAAATAACCATATATGGATATGAAAAACCCCATAAATATTTTATGAATCACCATAAAATAAATTAAAGTGTAGTATGTACACAAAAATAAATAAAAAGGTTTTTAATAGAGCATTTGTCACATAGAGATTAAAGTGAGACCAAAATACCTTACCTAGAGTTCAACATGATTAAAAAGAACTCTTTGTAAGATCGTGATACTATTTTTAGTTATTCATAAACTACTCTTTTGAAAAAAAAATGTTGGGTTTTCTTTAGGTTGTTTCATGTTAAACATTTTAAATGTTTTGAAAATTATGTGCTAGTGCACTGTCGGCATATGGTTTGACCAAACCATGCACACTTTCAAAAAAAACCAGGAAAAACCAGGAATTAGGGTTTCACATCGTCAATGCATGGTTTGTTAGACCATGAAAACTCTTAGGAGAAACCATGTATCCTATTTGAATGGGCTCATATCCAGGTTTCACATTTTGGCCAAACCATGGATATTTGCCTAGCTAACCTTGAATAACTATTAATTAATCCAAAAATCTAACTAAGAAATCACAAAACCCTCACTTTAGGTGCCGAATGGACCTATAGAAACCAAATAAAATTTCTTATTCCTCAATAGAACTCATGATCAATTCTTATCTCATTGGAACCCTCTTAGAAGTGTTTGGATTCTTGATAAACTCTTATTGATCTCCTCCCGGTTATCTTTCTTACAAAATTATATATATCCCACTATCTCTCTTATCCTCCCTAAGGTTCCATGGTTCCCCTTGTTGTGTTGTGGATATAATACCGTCTATTTTGGGATCATAAACCTAGGTTTGATCCCAATTTCTCAGATTATGTTATCATTTTTCTTCATTGATAAATCCTGATTAGGGTTTGGAGTTTCGAGATATTTTGATTCTAAGGTTGATAGTTCCATCAGGATGCCCAATTTTTATTAACTATAAACTAATTTTTTTAAATTTAATGGTTTAATTTAAGTGAAATTTCTTGAATTTAATCTATTTTCCTTTAATTGATTTTTTTAGAAAAACCCAATTTCATTCAATTGGGGTTTTGAAACAGTATTTTGGCATGAAATTGGGAAACCCAAAATTCCATTTAATTGGGGTGTGTTTATAGAAATTAATGAAATTTAAGTTGTTTAATTTAAATTGTGGAATGGGTTTGATCGAATAAAATTTATCGAAAAGCCAAATTCCATTGAATTGGAGGTTGTTGTGAAATTGATAATTTTTTTGGAAAATTAAATTTGTTAAATTTAAATGTGAATATGAATTAGGAAATTGAATTCTGAATTGATTTCAAATTTAAATTTTTGAAAAATTTCTTGAAATGATTTTGATAGAAACATTTGGGGGTTATCTTAGAAAAGAAATATTTTTGGTTAAAACACTATTTTTTAAATGGAAATTGGAATTTTTAAAATAGGGGATTGTGAATTAATTATTTTTTAAGTTCGCTTAAATAAATTTTCCATCAGTGAGTTGTACTAGAACACATGCAAGACTAGGTAGTTAGTTATCTATTAGGATAAACACATGAGTTTGGAATTTACCTAGCAATAAATTGATTATTTACAACACTATAAAAAAATTGATTAGCACATATTATTACCAAAATGGTTCATAGATGAGTCCTCCCTTGGAAGTGTCAAAGGATGTGTGTACAAATTGAAGTTTATCATAGGATAGTGTGAGGATCACAGAACTTGGAACTATTATACCAATTTAAGGATGAAAATTTTCCTCACTTGTTTATATATGAGGTCTAAACACATGCCATTATTAAAAACTGTTTTATGTGACTTTTGGATTTATATAAAATATTTTTTATAAAAGTGTATATTTATTCCATTTTTTTAGAACAAAATTTTTGTAAAATATTTATATCATTTTAATTTTAAATAATTATTTGTTTAAATATGATTTTTAAATTCCAAAACTACTTATTTGAAAATTCAAGGCACTTTATTTAGTTAATTTGATATTGAAATCTTATGATGGGATCCTTTGTGAGACCATACTGGGATTTTAGCTAACAAACTACCCGTTCCTTTAGGTGTTTGTAGATTATCTCGATCCATTTTCTATTAGGGGTAAAGCTCTATTTATAAGTGGTTCTAGTTGTTGATCCATGGATAGGGAGAGTTACGTTCTTTGGTGTAACAACCCGAGACTTTACAATATTTTTCATTTCTGAATAATTTTAATTTCTTTGATTTCTTTATTTTTACACAACACCATAATAAGATTAATGTGGGCACAATAATGAGTTGGCTTGCATTAATGCATGTCCTAGTTTTAGAGAATAATAATATATTAATAATATATTATTATTTAATATAATATATAACCTACCTGTAAAATTAGTGGTTATGAATATTTTTAAAAAAAAATATTTTATTTATTTAGTATACTTTTAAAATTCATCTTATGTATTCTCTATACATGATATAAGCAAAAAAATCAATTTTTGGATAGAAGTAGTATTTTTCAAAAAATGCAGTTTTGTCGTCCTTAAATGAAGAACCCATTTTAATTTCAATATTTTACACTTTTATATATTTAATTTTAAAAACTAAACACATTATTTTAAATAATAATATCAATATTTACATTGGATAATTTTTTGGTATTTTTCTGATAATTTTTATGTTTTGATGAATAGTGAAAAATACGAAATTTTAATTGAAAAAAAAATTTAATCAAAATAATTTATAGTGTTAAATTATAAATTATAATGGTTATAAGGTATAATAATATAATATTTATATAATTTAATCCAATTGTTTTCATTGGAAGTAATTACAAAATGAAATTTGACATAAATACATATCAATCTTTTGATGGTTTTAACTTTTAAAAAAACCTGTTTTCTCATTTAATCAATGAGGATTAATTTTAAATTAACTACTAAAAATTATGTATTTTAAATTTTCAAAAAAAAATTCAAAAATTGGAATCAGTGGGTCTTTATTATGTTAATAGGTTACTTTTATTTTTTTGGATATTATGAATAACAACTTTAGTAATTTTTTTATTACCACGGTTAAGGGTAAATCAGGTAATTAAAGGTAAAACTAATATTATAAACTTATCCTAACAAGTATAAAAATTATATTTTATGACTAAATTATACCCTTATAACCAATTTTGCTAAATTGAGTCATTTAATTGACCCTTTTCCATTAATATGCCATGAATATTATTAAAATCAACAAATGTGACAAAATATGACACTCTCATTTCTTATAAGTAGAATACTTATAATATAGCGATAACCAAAAGATAACATCGATTATAAATAGTTTATAGAAAGGTAATATAATTAACTAAATTATAGTAATTCATTTATAATCATTATGGATTAAATATTTACCATTATTAATTACACAATAGTGACATAGAAATTATTTTATTAATAAAAATATCAAATAAATGGTTTTGAAATTATTAAACGAAATATAATTTGAATTAAATTAGGTTATCCATGAATATTTTAGGTTACTATGACATGTAATGAGTATATTAAATTATTTGGTTCGAAGTAATCATTATGTCTTTTATTTTATTTAAAGTCAATGATATGAATATTGTCAACATTGACACAATTAATATTTTAAAAAAATAACATTTTAATAAATAATTTAAAAATAAAAAAATATTTAAAAACTACAAAGTGATAATTATAAGGTATAAAATTTCATTAATATTCCATTTATAGACAATGTACACTATATATGTAAATTTTTATAACCATGTAATATTTATAATATTATTACAACAATTAAAAATGAATAGATTAATTAAGGATAAATCAAAATGATAATGTTTAAAATAAACACATAACATGTCTAAATTTTATTGTTTGAGATTATTTCCACCCATAATCATATTATATTATAAATAATTCCTTGTAGAGTCATTTAGAAATTAAAATTAATTTATATTAATTTAATATTTCATGAGTTTTCTAAAGATCTCCTTGTTGAGAAAGTGTTATTTTCAACAATACATAATATTTTTATTTAAAGGGGGAGTTTATATTATTACTCTATATCTTTATGATAATTTTTATTCTCACAAATACCCTTAATTATTTTATTTTAATGATTTTATTTGTTAAGCATTTTTCAGAAATTTATTATTTTATTTTACTCTTGAAATTACAGGAATTTATTACAAAAGTATTCGTATTTAGCGTGTTCTAGAAACACTGTTCATGCGCTACTTATTCGGAATCTGCTTGAGCGTGTTTTGAAAACACTGTTCATACCCTACGTGGATAAACGTATCATAAGGATAAAACCCGTGTGTACTTTTTAAGATAAGGAAAAAGTATGGTTAAAAAACCATACGTTATTGACAAAGTATGGAAGAAGAACCCTACGTTGGGAAGGAAGCCTACATTTGGGATATCTAAAAAGTATGGAAGGAGAACCGTACGTAAATATTAAAATTTATGTTTTTTTCTCAAAAGTATGGTTCATCAACCTTAATTTTGTAAACAACCATATGTTCTTAGAAAAGTATGGATCAAGTAAAAGTATGGATCTTTTACCGTATGTTTGAAAGTTGAAGAGAAAAGAATGGATGACCAACCCTATGTTTGAAATCAACCTTATGGTGTGAACCATACATTTGAGGGAAACGTCATCAATCTTACGTTCAGAGGATGCATATAGTTCAACATAACCTTACGTTTGGCGTCAGAGAATTTAAAGTCTATATTTTTATGCAACAGCCAATATGCTGATTATTAGGAGGATTTCAAGCCAGATTTAAATCTAATTTTAAAGTATGATTTTGACTGATTCAAATCTGTTTCATCAATGATTTGATAATAGAATTAAAAGGATATTTTTATGCCTATTCTTCATGGAAGTTACGACTACTCTGTAAATTCAAATGTTTGAATATCGCGAGTAAAAATGTGACTTCTGTGGATCTAATTTTGCAGGAAAAGTTCTTGTCATTATTTTATTTATATGGGTTTTTTGAAACTACATCCAAAATATATTATTGACCATGTGTGATCTTTTTATTATTCTAAAAAATGAAAAAATAGAGACTACTAAAACACACCGATCTGCTGCTTCAAAAAGAGCGTCAAAGCTCTTTTGTTAAAAAGGAAGGATCGTGATAGAAGATTCACTTGTTCTACAATGAAGATCTACTGTGAATTTTCTACTTCTGAAGTTGTGAATTATATTTCTATATCTACTACAACGGAATCAACTCAGAACATCTCTTATGTGAAGATTATTATTTCTGAAGGATACGATCCATCTACTGTCAATTGCATGCTGTTGCAATTGTGAAGATCATCTGGAAAGTTTTTTCAGAATAAAAAAATATGTCTTTTATATTCTTGAGTGACCAGCTTTTCGTACTAAGCTGAGTAGGTTCGGGTTTGAACTAGAAGGCTTTATTTTTGCCTTGGATTGTAAAGGTGTCAACTGCCTGTACTCAGTTGTGAACCGGTCTGTTGAAACGAGGACCAGATAGTGAAAATCACCAAGCTCATGGAGTAGAGCGTTTGTGGAGTGGACTAGGGGCCTTTTGTTCCCCGAACCACTATACATATTGTGTTTCAGCTATTTAAATATCTGCTACATCATTTTATCTAATTAAAGTTAAAAGGCAGAACAAACTCTCATAAAGATTTTTGAAAAGACACAATCCACCCCCCTCTTGTGTATATTTGGTGTAATCTGATCCAACACTCCTCACCTCTCTTATAAAAGGACACCTCTCCCTATCTTTTAATAACCCCTATAAATCCCTTTGTATTGGTCAAAACCCACCCCATTATACTCAAAAAATACCTCACCTAATCTTATAGTCTATACTTTGGGCATAAATACCAACCAAGGAGTAATTTTGTGAAAACCAAAAGGAGGCACTCGAAGAAGAGGTAATTGTCTTACCAATTAAATTCAATTTATGTTCTTCTTATACATCATATTCCTATATTTTACAATATTAAATTATTAACTACAGTATATTATACATGATGAGATGTTATTATGATTATGAGACCATCGTATTACACTTTTTATGTAACATATCAGGTAAGTAAAGAAATAATACATTTTCATTTTAATTAATATTTTTTGAATTTAATATTAATTTTACTTCAATGTGGTTTCTATGTTCGATGGCATACCAGAAACACAAAAACGAGTTTCTTTGAAATTATATGTTGCACAATAATAATATAATATTATTATTTTACATGGTAGTTAACACCTAGCCATTGTATTGGATGGAATGAATAGAATTAACTAAAATATGATTATTCATGTTTTTTAAATGTTTTTACATTTATCTAATAAACGTTAGAGGCTTAAAATTTGAATGAATCTAATTTTAATCATATTTTACTTTAAAAGGCTGATTTACTGCCTTTTGATGGAAAAACCTCTTTAAATCTTTTTTTGGTCAATTTTATTTTTTCTATTTGACAAAATATAATTTTTATTTAGAATTGGGACATCAAAATTCACTTTGTGTAAAATTTTTGGTATTTTTCTGACACAATTCATTTTTTGTTGAATAGTGAAAATTATTGTATTTTAATTCAAAACTGCCTTTTAATCTAATTTATTTATATGGTTAAGTTATCTTTTTAATTGGTTTTAAAGTGTAATTAGATAATTGTTTTTCCGTTTCATCCAATGTTGGTCATTGAAAGTAATTTTACTTTGAAATTGGACATAAATAAGATTCAATCTTTTGATAGTTATTATTTCTTAAAAACACGCTTTTTGTTTCGACAATGAGAATTAATTTTAAATTAATTTTTTACCACTTATGTGTTTTGAATTTTTAAAAATGGATTCCATATTTGGAATCAGGAGGTCTAAATTGTTTAAATAGGTAACTTTTATTTTTTAACAATATAAATATTTTCTTCAGAAAAGAGTTTATTTACCATGGTAAAAGGGTAAATATTGTAAATTAGGGTAACAAAATATTATTCAATTAATATAAAATTATGTTTAGTTGTGTCCTAATCCTATCCGTTAATACATGTCCGACCATGGGAATACTTGGGGTGATTTTGGGACCCTATGGAGCCACTTAAGAGTGACAATGACACTTTATATTAAATTATTTCAAGTAAAGACACTAATGACATAAATATATATCTTTTAGTAAATAATTTATTACATAGGGATATATAATTTATCTTTTGTACTATAAATATTCTTTTGAAAGATAAAACTATTTCATATATCATTGTATTTTATTTATAATTTTTAGATATCAAATAAGATAAATTATTTATGACACAATAATGATGCAGTGTTTACCTCATTAATAAATGATTTAAATAAATAAGATAATAAAGATTAAAATAATATCCAAAACCTGTACAATTCGTATTGGATGATTTTATATATACCATGAGTCATATGATATTTAAATTTAATGAGGTTTGGATCTTTATAAACCAAAAATCATTATATAAAAAAATAATATTTTTACACTTTCCTAAAGAGCCCCTCCCTCCATATAAAAGGACACCACTTATAACCCATTCCCAACACCTCTCAAGCCCCTTGTCTTGTCCAAAATCTGCCTAAATAGGCTCTAAATATCCCTATATTACACCTAAAATCCTTACTTTAGAAATAATACACTTCAAGTAAACATTTTGGTTCAATCCAAAGGGAGATACCCAATTTAAAGGTAGGGTCTTCTCTTAAGTCTTTTTGATATATTTTACTTCTCCAACCCCCTAAAATATTTTTATTAATTTATTTTATAAAAAAAATATCCTCAATATAAAATGTTGTTTTTAGGAGATTTATTCGAACTACACTTACACAAACCTCCATCTAATGGGCAAAGAATATATTGTTTCTATGGACTGCGAACTACTTCCTCACAAAACAATGATTTTTCAAATATCTTCTACCGCCTATCAAAGTGTCCATTATGATAAAAATGTATTTATATATGATATATTTATTATTATTATGTTTTTTATGCTTCTGTATTTTTTCATTTATATCATACCTTTATGGTTTCCCTTATGGGTAAACACTATAATTTCATTTGAGGAAGTGTGGACTACCACCCCTCAAAGTGAAATGATTCATTCATGCCATACATGGAATGTATAAAGGATAGAGTTAATGTAATTATATACTATATTATAATTTAATTATAATTTAACTATGTATAATTAAATTTTCATTCAATTAAAAGATGAAATAGAAATGAAAGTAGCGTTCGTGCGTACATACGACATACCGTCTCCATGAACAGTGCATTTCATTTCTTATCTCCAAATATTAAGTAATGTTATAAATAAATAAATATATTAGATATATATGATATATATGATATCTAAATCATGAATATATTTATGGAGATAATGTAATCTTGACAACATGGGCAACTTGTAATTATAAGGTGTTCATTTTTGACTCAAGTACCAAATGTCGACAAAATGACCATTATTAACTTAAATGATTACATAATGTTTATAATATTTGTAATGACTAATATAAAAGTAATAATAAACTTAAAAAAGGTTCTCAACAAAGTATAAATTAACTTTAGTTTATGATTTAGGAAGAACAAGGAACAAACAAGTCAAGTCCGACACAAGGTAAGGAGTTTCTTATCTCACTTTTAATTATATGAGATTTCCATTATTCGCCACTAATTTATTGCATGTGGTGTATTGTGTACTGAAAATTGATATATATTATAAAAACTCTCTTTATATTAATTTTATTCTTTGAATCATTTTGTGGTTATTAACTTTTGTTCATATGACTCGATTGATTACAATGTGGTAAGAGAATTTTATCTCACTTTTTATTCCCGTGATATTCATGCTATATTTGCCACTATTTCATTTTGTGTGGTGTGTTTACTGCACATGATTGTATTCTATATGTAATATCTTTTAATTTATGGTTATTTAAATCATCATTTTGTGATCCTTCTTTCAAGGGGTGTATGTTTTGTATGTTACCAAATCAGTAAGGGAACCTTTCACCCTCTTGTTTTTAAAAGACTTATTTTTGTTATGTATTTTAATTTATATCTTCTTATGTTGGGATATGTTCATCTATATCCTTATTATTGTAAATTTTCTATCCAAGTGATGAGATAACCTTTTTCTCTCTCATCAATTTATTTTCTAAATTTTAATGTGATGTCGTTAGGCTGTCAAATTTTTGTAAGGGAACTTTTTAACCCAATATCAATTCTTTGGGTTAAACATATACTTCTAGATTATTTCATGATATGAATATGTGTGAATAACATATGATTGTTTTTAATTTAATATCCACTTATATTGGGTTTATTCATATTTTTCACACATATTAATGTCATGGATTTATCCTTAATCTAAGGATACCGTCTTTATAGGGGATTTCGTCTCAATTTATATTCCATTGAGACTTCATTATTATTATGCACCAATCCACTTTTATATGGTGTATACACTGTCCTTTTTCATATTATATATTTAATACCTTTATTCTCTAGATATTATAAGGTTTTGATTTAATGTTTTTCCTAAAATATTTGTTTTCAAGAATCTCTCTTTTGGGTAATAACTATTTAACTAAAATATTGTTTTTAAATATTGATTCTTATAAATATTTCTCATTAATGTCCATCATTTACAAATAGTTTTAAAGATTTATTTATATGAACATTAATGTTTTAAAATTTTAATTCCCTTAAAAGCTTCAATGTGGTATGGGACACTTTGATTCAAAAATCTTTTTATTAAATGTTTTCAATGGTTTTGAAAATTGTTTGACAAAGCATTGTTTATTTCAATATCTTAATATGATATATTGAAATTAGAATGTGGAAATGTTATCTTTCATTTATTCTTGTGTTATTTGTTATGATTATGTTATGGTTATTGGGCATTGTTTATGTATATGGGTGGTTTCATGATAATCCTTTGGCGGGTGAGCCTGAGATAGCTCTTCAATGCATTGGGTAACGTGACGGAGGTAAACATGAATGTTTCTCATAAGAGATGTAGGGAATATACTATGATGGATATTCTAAATGTGACTCCCTATGTAGTTATGATAGCTATAGTGTAAGTATGTTATTAATTCCATAATTTACCTTTATGATTTATGATTTCTATGTGTTATTCATAAATCTTATGATTTCATGAGGTATGTTGTGATCGAAAAGTATGGTTTCAATTATTCGTATTTATTGATGTGTTAATGTTTCCTTTCCTAATTTTGTAACCCTTACTAATCTTTTTATGCTCATCCCGTGTTTTTTGAAATTTTTTCCACATGGCATAAAGATAAATAGGGTCAAGGATGGGATCTAAGAAAAATCATGTTATCTAAAACTTGGAAATAGACAAATTTACTTTTAAGAGTTTCTATTATATGAAAAAAAAGGATAATGAGTAGTAGTGTCTACATGTAATTTTCAAGTTGATATGTAATAGTTATGACCTAATTCTATAAAACTATAAACCTGAAAAGATCCTCAATTTGAATTATTCATTTAATTCAAGATTATGTAATGTTTAAGGTTGGTTCTTTATTGTTGGTATCAGAGGTCGGTTTAGATAAAGTTAGAGGTTAGGGTGTTCTTTAAGCATGAGTGACATTACCATAATGGTTAGGATTTTAGAAAGAATCATAGTTATTTTAGAAAAATTGAATGAGTTTAAGATAACACGAATAAGTATATATTAGTATTTACCCTCCTCATAAGATATTATATGATGATTTTACTAATATACTCACATTGACCTTTTTGGTTTTAGTAAATGGTTGAATCTAGCAGGAACCAATGTTTCAGCGGATGTGAAGAATACTACGACGGTTTTTAGAATGAGAAACTGAATGAAATGGGAGCTACAATGAGAACTGTTGTGATTATTCTCAACCAACTATCTGGAGTCATGATTGTCCACCTGAACCATGGTGATTTTTAAAAGGCATCATATATTTTGGAAATAAATCCCTACGGAAGTTTAGGTAATAATCATAAAGGTAAGTATGTTTAAAAACCTATGTGTCAAGGATGTGGAAATAAACACATAGGAAAATTTTTCCAATGGGCGAGAAGATGATATAGATGTGGAAGTGAAGGTCATAAAGCAAGAACCTACCACATAAAAAGGAAGAATCCCATTGACTCTAAGAAACAGAATGAAGTTCTTTATAAGGGATCAATTGAATGTTTTAGATGTGGAGTGCATGTACATTATACAAAAAGATGTATTATGAAGAAGGTTTAGGAATGGGATCACTAGGATCAAACAAATATATGTTTACCAATACCTAATGCCATTCCTATTGAGGATGAGGACTATAACAATGACTAATAAAAGGTATGGATTATTTCGTAAATGATGTTTAGAAATTATTGAATCTTAGGATATGATTCATGATTTTGTTTTTAGGAAATATGTATTTCAGAATAAGTTTGAAAGTAATGGTTAATGGATCATGAAGAACATTGAATGAGTAATAAGTCAACATATATGGGATTCAAGTGTTATGGTAAATTTTAGGATAGTGAAATGCTTAAAAGTATTAAGGATTTTTGATGATGGGATTACCTTAGAAGACTTTTTATAGTATTTATAACCCTGAACATTGATATATGAAAATTTTATTCAAGGAATAATTATATCCATGTTTAACCCACCAGAAGTATGTGATTTTCTAGAGGTTAAATTTATCCTAATCATGTTTTCTATCACTCTCCATCAAAACTTGATGGTTTTGTTTCTCCTCCATATCCATGTTTTCATGGAATACTAGTATCTGTTGTCTTGGGAGACCTTTGTACATCTTTTTTTATTTTAAATTGATTGATTTGTTGACTCTTTTTCCGATATGGGACTTTCTATGACGTTTCCATGCCAAATTCTAAAATTGTGAGGACGCAATTCCCAAAAGTGGGGAAGGATGTAACATCCTAGGTAAATAAAGAAATAATAAAATTTCATTTTAATTAATATTTTGTGAATTAAATATTAATTTTACTTTAAAGGGGTTTCTATGTTCGATGGCATACCTGATATGCAACAATAGGTTTCTTTGAAATCATATGTTGCACAATAATAATATAATATTATTATTTTAAATTGTAGATAACGCCTAGCCATTGTATTGTCATGAATTAATAGAAACTAAAATATGATTATACATGTTTTTAAATGTTTTTACATTTATCCAATAAAGGTTAGAGGCTTAAAATGTGAATGAATCTAATTTTAAGCACAATTTACTTTAAAAGGTTGATTTACCACCTTTTGATGGAGAACCCTCTTTAAATCTAGTTTGGGTCACATTTAAATGTTCTATTTGACAAAATAAAATTCTATTTTAGAATCAGGACATAAAAATTCACTTTGGGTAAAATTTTGGTATTTTTCTGATAAAATTTATTTTTTGATGAATAGTGAAAAATATTGTATTTTAATACAAAACTTCCTTTTAATATAATTTATTTATATGGTTAGATTATATTTTTAATTGGTTTTAAAGGTTAATTAGATTATGTTTTTACCATATAATACAATTTTGGTCGTTGGAAGTAATTTCACTTTGAAATTGGACATAAATAAGTGTTAATCTTTTTATAGTTATTCTTTCTTAAAAACACTCTTTTTGTTTCGACAACGACAAATAATTTTAAATTAATTTATTCCACTTATTTGTTATGAATTTATAAATAGGTGTTCCATATTTCGAGTTAAGAGGTCCAAATTGCGTAAATATGTAACTTTAATTTTTAGAAAATAAGAATAATGACTTCAGTAAAAAATTTATTTACCATAGTTGAAGGGTAAATATTGTAAATAAGGGTAAAATAATATTATTATAATAATATAAAATTATCCTAAAATATATCCTAATCCTATTGGTTAATATTTTTCCGACCATGGGCATACATGGTTTAATTCTGGGACCCCATGGATCCACTGATGAGTGATAGTGACACTTTATGTTAATTTATTTAAAGTAAAGATAAAAATGACATAAACATATAACTTTTAGTAAATAACTTTTTTACATAGGGTTATATAAGTTATATTTTAGGCTATAAATATTATTTGGAAAGCTAAAATTATTTCCTACATCATTCTATTTGTTTTATAATTTTAAGCATCAAATAAAATAAATTATTTTTGACACAATAATGATGCAGTGTTTACTTCATTAAGAAATAATTTAAATAAATAAGATTATAAATATTAAAATAATATACAAATCCTATCCAATTCTTATTGTATGATTTTATTTAGACCATGAGTCATCTTATCTTCAACTTTAATTAGTTTTGGATCTTTAGAAACTGAAAATCATTATATAATAAAATAATATTTTCACACTTTCCTAAAGAGCTCCTCCCCCTAATAAAAGGACACCACTTCTATCCCATTCCCCACACCTCTCAAGCCCCTTGTCTAATCTAAACCCTTCCAAAATAAGCTCTAAATATCAATATCTTAAACCTAGAAGCCTTAATTTATTAATAAGGCACTTCAAGTAAACCTTTGGGTTGAATCCAAAGGGAGATACCCAATTTAAAGGTAACATCTTCTCTTAAGTTATTTTGTTTTATTTAACTTCTCCAACCCCCTAAACTATTTATATTACTTTATTTTATAAAAAAAGTAATACCCTCAATATACTAGGTTGTTTTTATGAGAAGTATTTGAACTACACTTATGGACAACTCCATCTAATTGGTAAAGAACATACTGTTTCTCTATACAATGAACTACTGCCTCACGAAACGATGATTGTTCAAATATCTCCTACCACCTCTCATGGTGGCCATTGTGATGGAACTATATATATTGATAATATATATATATATATATTATGTTTATTTGTTATTTATTTTTCTGTAATTTTTCATTTATAGAATACCTTTATGGTTTCTATTATGAGTAAACATGATAATTTCATTTGAGGTGGTGCGGACTACCGCCCACTCAAAGTGATATGAATCGTTCATGCCATATGTGGAATGTATAAAGGATGAATTTAATTACATTATATATTATATTATACTGGAATTATAATATAACAATGTATCATTATGTTTTCATTCAATTAAAATATGAAATAGAAATGAAAGTAGAGTTCTTGCGTACGTATGACTTATCTTCTCCATGAACAGTGCATTTCATTTTTTATATCCAAATATTATGTTATGTTATAAATATATAAATATATAAATATACTAGATATATATGATACATTTGATATATAAATCATGAATATCATTTTGGAGATAATGTAATCTTGACCACAAAGACAACTTTTAATTATAAGGTGTTAATTTTTTACTCAAGTACCAGATATCAACATAATGACCATTATTACCTTAAATGATTACATAATGTTTATAACACGGTAACAAGTGATATAAAAGAAATAATAAACTGGAAAAAATTTCTTAATCAAGTATAAATTCACTTAAGTTTATTATTTAGGAAGAACAAGGAACAAACAAGTTAAGTCAGACACGAGGTAAGGGGTTTCGTATCTCACTTTTAATTCCGTGAAATTTCCATTGTTCGCCACTAATTTATTTTATGTGGTGTATTGTGTGATACCATTTGATATATATTATCATGATTATATTAATATTAATGTTATTCTATGAATAATTTTTGGTTGTTATAAACTTTTGGTCATATGACTCGATTGATTACAACGTGTTAAGGGATTTTCATCTCACTTTTTATTACCGTGAGATTCATGCTATATTTTCCACTATTTCATATTGTGTGGTGTTTGTAATGCACCTGATATTATTCATTTTGTAATATATTTTAATTAATGTGTATTTACATCTTCATTGTACGACACTTATTTCATGGGGTGTATGTTTCGTTTGTTACCAAATCGGTAAGGAAACCTTTCACCCTCTTCTTTTTAAAAGACTTCATTTTGTTATGTCTTTTAATTTTCATCTTCATATGTTGGGATATGTTTCTCTATATCATTATTGTTGTAAATTGTATGTTTAAGTGATGAGATACCGTTTTCTCTCTCATCAATTTATTTTCTGAATTTTAATGTGACGTTGTTAAGCTGTCGATTTTTTGTAAGGGAAATTCTTAACCCAATTTCAATTCTTTGGGTTAAACTTCTACTTCTTCATTATGTAATGATATGAATATGTGTGAATCACCTCTGATTTTTGGACACTTAATATCCAATTATATTGGGTGTATTTATATTTTTCACATATAATAATGTCATCGATTTATCTTCAGTCTAAGGTAATTGTATTTATAAAGGATTTTGTCTCAATTTATATTCCATTGAGACTTAATTGTTGTTATATGCCAATTCACTTTTATATAGTGTATATACTATCCTTTTTCATATTATATCATGAATACCTTTATTCTCATGATATTATAAGGTTTTGATTTTATGTTATTCCTCAATTATTTGTATTCAAGAATCTTTCATTTGGTTAAGATCTCCTAAACTAAAATATTGTTTTTAAAGATTTATTCTTATAAATATTTCTCATTAATGTACAACTTTTCAAAATGGTTTTAAGGATTTATTTATATAGAGATTAATGTTTTAAAATGTCAATTCCTTTAAAATCTTCAATGTGGTATGGGACACTTTGATTCAGAAATCTCTTTATTAAATGTTTTAAATGGTTTTGAAAATGGTTTGATAAAATATTGTTTATTTCAATATATTGATTTGATATATTGAAATCTGAATGTGGAAATGTTATCCTTCCATTATACTTGTGTTATGTGTTATGATTATGTTATGGTTATTGGGAATTGTTTACATATATTGGTGGTTCCGTGATAAACCTATGGCGGGTGAGCCCGAGATAGCTCTCTAATGCATTAGGTAATGTGACAAAGGTAAACGTGAATGTTTATCCAAAGATATTTTGGGAATATAATGTGATGAGTATTCCAAATGTGACTCCCTATGTTGCAGTGATAACTACAATTTAAGTATGTTATGAATTCGAGAATTTACCTTTAAGATTTATGATTTCTATGTGTTATTCATGAATCTTATGATTTCATGAGGTATGTTATGATTGAAAAGTATGGTTTCATTTATTTGTATTTATTGATGGATTAATGTTTCATTCCTTTATTTTGTAAACCTTACTGATATTTTTATGCACATCCCAAGTTTTTTGATTTTTTTCCACTAGACGTAAAGATGAATAGGGTCAAGGATGGGATCAAGGAAATGTCATGTTGTCTAAAACATGGAACTAGACATGTTTATTTTTAAGAGTTTTTATTATATGAAAAAATGGATACAGATTAGTAGTGTCTACATGTAATTTTTAGGTTGATAAGTAATAGTTATGGAATAATTCTGTAAAACTCTAAACCTGAAAATATGTTTAATGTGAATTATTCATTAAATTAAATATTATGTAATGTTTAAGGATGGGTCCTAATATTTTATCTATCTTACTAATAACAATATCATCATGCGTGTGTACGTACGACTTGTCGTCTCCATGCCAGGGTGTAATTTTTTATTCAACCCTAATTTATTTTGATCGGTATAATGATGATTATAATGGAAATAAATAATGTATATAACATGATAACTAATATTTATAATAAACATACCATCTAATTCCATAAAAGTTTACCATCACGGGGATGATATTGTTGCTCGTGCGTTTGTATGGCCTACTGTATCCTAGAGGAGGTGAGATTAATTTTCCATGTTAACCATTTAAGAATGATTATAAAATTTATAATATGATTAAATATAATATTTATTAACTCAATATAATTGTATATATGGATAAAATATATCATAAGAAAATGAAAAAAAGACTTACACAACAAAAAATGCATAGGAAAATGAAACAATTTACACCAAAAATAATGGTAATACTTAAATATTATTAACAAAATGATGTAAGAGGATTATATATGATATTAAAAATTTTGATATGGTCCTAGTATAATTTAATAACATGATTTAGATTCTATAAAAGAGTTTAATGCACCCTCTATTGAAAGTATGTATAAGGTAAGAATTAATTTCACAATCTCATTATTATCCGAGGTATTTTATACATAAGTATCTACTGGGATATGTTTATCATCCATGTCCATGTTTCTTAAAATGTATTTAAAAATATCATCAACTATTACTTAAAGTAATTTCTACCCATTTGTTAATTTTTATAATTTGTTTTTGAAAGGAATCATTCCATCGCTTTCCAAATGAGGTACTTTATGACATTTTAGACAAATTAATAAGAGAATATTTTTTTATCTTAGACAACATGAGAGGATATTTTCCACCATTATGATATCTTGAAATTTTGAAGCTTCCCTTACAAGATTACAAGGTTATTTTAAGAATAAATATTTTATTTTATAATTCCTTAGATTTTAAATGATTTTAAAGTAAAAATGGATATTTCTTTTAAAGAATTTTGATGATTTTGTTAAAGTATTTTAACCTATGTCAGTATCCTTTATTGGATTTTATATTTAATTGAGGTAGATTTAGTATGAAACAAACTTCAATATCTTAATGATTTTTTTGTGATATGTTTGACTATGGATGTGTTATTTTGATACTATTCATGGTTTATGGTTAAAGTATTAAAATTTTGTATGCTAGTTTTAATATAAATTTTCATGTTATGTTTCACCCTTTTTTATGAGGAATTCATTGTACATAGTAAGTGATAGGAGGGTCCCAATATAGTCCCTTGATGAATCAGTAGGTATCATGAGACAAACAAGTGTTTGGAACAAGGCCTTGAAGGTATGATCATGTATGATCTTGGCATGGGGCCTTGATGGTATGGTTATGATGTCATACACTATGAATTTCTTTATTATGATATTTTCTATTAATATTACATGTGATTATTAAAATATTATAATATCCATGTGAATGTTTAAATAATATTATTTTATTTATTATTTCCATGTTATGTTCAAGTTTATGTTTAAAAGGCTTGTGTTTCATTTTTATACGTGACTTAGAGTTTATGATTATTTATAAAAGATTCCGCTCTATTGTTTAACCTTACAGAGCATCTGATCTCTCCCATTTCTTATATATTATTTTCCCAGGTTTCCAAGAAGTGTAATAAGATTTATATGTAGGTTTAATATATGAGAATAATTTAATTCTCAAAGGATTATCTATGTTGTATTTTATGTTTAGTATTTTAATGTAATGTTCATGTATGTAATCTATTTTACTAGACTGCTAAACTGATCAGTCCTTTGAAATTTGATTCCTTGTAAGCATGCAAATATATTAAAATAATGAACCGGGTCTAAGATTTTGGGGTTGGGGTGTTACAGTTATTATCAAAGGAATTTTGTAAATAAGCTTGAAAACTAGATTTATAAATCATTGATTAGTGAACATTACCCTATGGTAGAATTTGAGAATATGTATCAAAACAAATCCTTGAATTTTAGTGAAATAAAAATTATGTGGGTTTTTAATGAAATAAATCCCTACCTAGATACTAAAAGTGGTGTGGTTCTGGAATAGATATACCTATGAGTAACAACTCTGACATGGTGTTCCAGGCATGAATTGGGGTAACCTAGTACATGACAACAAGCCTTACTACGCACCTGGTTTGACACTCATGGGGGATATTCTTTGGACAATTCACATTAAATTTTCAAAAAATTATTAAGGATTTAAAATTAATTTTTTCCCCATAGAAACCATGTTTATGATTTATAGATTACTTATACTAGAATTTTCTATTTATGTTTTGTGATTCACTAGTCCTTTGATTATACATTATGTTTCATAATTTTAGGATCTAATCTAGTGTATGTCATTATTTAGAAATGAAATATAGTGTAAGAAATGGAAATCATATCAATGAACATACTATTTTTAGGGATTTCCCACATATACATGATAATGATGTTGGAGAAGGAGCTGCAACTGGTTCTAAACAACTTCTAAGCATATTATGAGAACTGACATAGGTTATGAACAATAAACTTACCCATATGGAGTGTCCTGATCCCTAATGTGGAGAAATAATGATAGACCGTTTTATGAGAATACAATTTCCAAAATTCAATGGGACTAAAAATACATTTATATCTGAAAAATGGATATGTTATTTAGAGAAGATATTTCTTGATTTAGGAATCAATGAAAGAAATAATATTTTCATTATAGTCTATAATCTCTCAGGAGATGTGGACCAATAGTGATCATTTATTTAAAATAAAAAAGAGGAAGAATAAATTGAAATTATGGAATTAAATTATTTTAAGAAAATTTTCTTGGAAAACTATTTCCTAGGTGAGCATGGAGAAGATATAGAGAGACAATTTTTGAGTCTGGGGAAAAAGAAGGATAATATTGTTTCAAAGTATAAGGATAACTTCACAAGGATAACAAGGAATTATATAGACTACATACATAACCCAAGATGTAATATTGACTGATTCTTAGATGGGTTAAAACCATTTCTCCAATAGGAACTAGTCTCACAATCGTTCTCATCGTATAATGATATAGCCTCACGTTCTATCAAGATAGAAAATGAATTCTCTATGTCTTATGACTTTAATGTAAAGAAAAAGAATAATAGAACCATATGGGATGAGATAGATAAAGTGGGAAAGGGAAATAAGTACTTAACATATGTGATAGTTGAGGGATGAAACACCATGGTACTTTTCTAAAAGGAATGGGAGTTTGTTACAAGTGTGGAGATAATGTTTGCAAGGCTTATGATTGTATAGGAAAGAAAGAAGATGTAAATGTGAAATGCTATAATTATAAAGAGATGAGCCATTATGAATGTTATTTTCAAAGTGTCTAGAAAATATAAACCATAAGAAACAAAGGGATCAAGTTCATACTTATGATGTTACTAAATTTGAAGTGTAATAATTAATGTATTTGTGTTTTGGGATTCAAGAATTATGTTATGATATGAATTATGAAAAAATAAGGATTGTGCTGAAGTACATTTTCATTAAGGATTTGGACACATGGACATTTTTATTATGTTTTTATGGTGATAAAAAATTAGATACGTGACAATAAGAACCACATTATGTTATTTGGGGAATTTGATGTTAATGTTCGTTTTATAAAGGTAAAGACCCTATTGGACTATTAATTTGGGTAGAATTATTTTAGATTATTATAAAGGTTTCAATTAATTTGATATTATTTCTTAAGGATAAAACATATCATAAGGTTATTTTTTAGATTTTTAGAATTTTATAAATTATATAGTTTTAGAAAAATGATAACCTGTAGGTCAGGCAACAACCCATCACATCTAGAAAGGCCACGATACTTGAACATGTAGCCAAAGGGTGATAAGGGTGCATCATCTAATTTTAGCCTACATGATGAAATGGTTAGTATATCATAGTTTTAATAATTTAAAAGGTATGAACGAAGACATATAAGTTCATTTTTATAAATCATTAAGATTAATATAAATAGAATATTGTAGAATTTTATTATCTTTTGGAGATAAATAAGAGTTTTTAGAATAAATAGATTAAAGTATGAAACTCTACTCATCAAGTAACTATTGTTCCTTATGTAATTCATTTTGAAGTAAATTAACTCTTCAACTCTAGGGAAAAGATCTTAAAATCAAAAAATATATCCTTATAATTTTTTTGATGAATAAAATTGTCCCTTATATCAGTATATATTTAGAGATTTTGGATTGTTAACTTTCCCCTAATCATGTTCTCTATCACTCTCCTACAAAACTTGATGGTTAAATTTTTATTTCATGTTTAAGTTTTCTAATATAAAACCCTTTTGGGTGTTATATTTCGTGACCTTCATACTTTTTATTATTTATTTTAAAGTGGTGGAATCATTAATCCTTTTTCTAATGTGGGATTTAAATAAAAGTTTTTTAAAATTTCAGACCCCTAGTTTTCGATCCGAAGTTTAAATTGTGAGGATTCAATTTATTGAAAGGAGAATGTAACACCTGGAGACATTACAATATTTTCCATTTCTGATTAAATTTAATTTTTTCGTTTGCTTTATTTTTTGACAATATCATATTAAGTTTATGCTACACATAACAATGAGTTAGTTTGCATTACACTCAAGGACCATTTTTACCAAACAAAACTATATTAATAAAATATTATTATTTAATATAATATTTAACATAGAAATTAAATTAGTGTTTAGAATAGTATTAAATAAATTTTGAGTTTTATATATTCAACATGTTTTTAACATTCATTTGATGTATTTTCTAGACATTATATAATGAAAAAAATTCAATTTTTTAGATAAAAGAAGTATTTTTCATAAAATGAACTTTTATCTCCTTTTAATTGAGAAACCATTTCAAATTAAATATTTTATCATTTTATATATTAAATTTGATAAAATAAACTTATTATTTGAAATATTAATATCAAAATTTAATTTTTTTCAATTTTTGGTATTAATCTGATAAGTTTAATGTTTTGATGAATAGTGAAAAATACTAAAATTTAACTGAAAACAACTTTCTTAATCAAAATAATTTATAGTTATAAATTATTCATTTGAATTGTTAAAAATTATAATTAAATTATATTTTTATCATTTAATTTAATTTGGTTCATTTTAATTATTTTCACAATGAAAGTTGACATAAACACATGTCAATCTTTTGATGGTTTTAACTTAAAAAACCCATTTTCTCGTTTTTCTAATAGATATTTATTTTAAATTAATTACTAAATCTTGTATATTTTAAATTTTGAAAATTTTATTTCTTATTTGGAATATTTGGGTGAAAATTATGTTAATAGGTTCATTTTTTGGATATTATGAATAGTAAATTTACTAATTTTGCTTATTACCTCGATTAAGGGTAAACGGGTAATTAATGGTAAAAATAATATTATAAACTTACCCTAACACCTGTAAAAATCCAACTGGAAGACTAAATTCAAAACTTATCACTTTTGTTTCAAAATGGAATCATTTAATTGTAAAGTTTCCATGAATATGACATGAATATTATTAAAATCAATGAATGTGACAAAATATGACACTCTCATTTCTTATAAGTATAATAATTTTTATATAGAGAAAAATAAGAGATAAATTCAATTATAAATAGTATATTTAATTATAAAATAATTAAATATATTAAAATAATTTATTTATAATTTTTATAGATTAAATATTTACAAATAATGATGACATAATAGTGACACAAAAATATTTTATTCATAGAAATATCAGATAAATGTTTTAAAATTATTAAAAGAATAATAATTTTTATTAATTAAGGTTATCCAAAAATTTTATAGGTGACTATTACATATTAGGAATTTATTTATATTTTTAATGTTATCCTTATGTTTATAATTTTTTTAAATCTAATAAAATGAATAGTGTCAAAATTTAAACTATTGATATTTTATAAAAATAACATTTTTTTAAATTAGTTAAAAATAATAAAAATATTTAAAAACTAAAAATTGATAGTTATATTGTCTCAAATTTCAAAACGTGTCCAATTATGAATAATTAACACCATATAGGTATATATTTATAACCATTTATTATTTAGAATATTATTACCACAATTAAAATTAAATATATTAATTAAGGAAACTTCAAAATGATATGGTTTAAAATAAAATAAAATTATGTATAAATTTTATTGGTTGAGATTATTTCGACCCATACTCTTATTATCTTTCAAAATTTTCACTTTGGATCCATTTGGATTTAAAAATTAATTTATATTAATTTAATACATTGGGAGTTTCCTAAAGTGACCCTCACCTCTCTTATAAAGGGAACCTCTTCTTGTCTTTTAATCACACATATAAATCCCATTTAATCGACCAAAACCTTCCAACCTGTCCTACAAAAATCCATAACTTCATCATAGATTTCATAATTTTGGTAGAAATCCAACCTATAGTGTCCTTTTGTGAAAATAAAAAGGAGATATTCAAAGATGAGGTAATTGTTTTACCAATTCAATTCAATTATTTTATTATTTTACTTCTTATTAATATGTTTTTTGCATATTAAAGTAATAAAAAAATATATTATACATTTTATGATGTTATTATAGTTATGTTATAACCATATTTGTCTTTTTATCCATCCTACAAATAATAATATCACTATACGTGCGTACGTACGGCTTACCACCTCCACATCGTGTTCTAATTTGTTATTCAACAATAATATATTTGGATGGAAATAATGATGAATATAATAGATATAAATAATGAATATAACATTATAATTATTATTTATAGTTAATATACCATCCAATTCCATACCATTTAACCATTAATGAGATGATATCGTCGCTCGTGCGTACGTGTGACCTACTGTCTCCACGACGCGCTGAGATTAATTATCCACGTTAACCATTAAAGAACTATTATAAAATTTATAATATGAGTAAATATAATATTTATGATCTTAATATAATTCTGGATATGAATTAAATATATCCTATGCATAATAACCAGGACTTATACATCAAAACATGGATAGGAAAATAAAATACTTAACACCCGAAATAAGGGTAATACTGAAATATTCTTAAAAAATGATATAATAGGATCATAAATGATATCAAAAATATGTATATGGTCCTAAAAAAAATTAATAACATTATTGAACCATTATATATTTGGTTAATGAACCATCTTCCAAAGGAATGTCTACGGTAAGGGTTAATTTCACAATCCCATTATTATCTGAGGTTGTTTATACAGAAGTATCTACAGAGACACCCTTATAATCCATGTCCGTGTTTCTTTAAATATATAAAAATAATATAAAATGTTTCATTTTATACACATGTTTTAATTTTTATAATGTTTGTATGTAATTAATCATACTGTCATAATCCAAATGTGGTACTTTTGACCTTTTTGAAAAATTGAGGGAAGAATGTTTGTTTTAACATATACAGTGTGAGTGGCTATTTCCCGCCATTATGATGCCTTGAAATTTTTAATCTACCCTTAAAATAATAAAAGTTTATTTTAAAAATACATGTTTTTTATAATATAATGACATTTAAATGATTTAAAGTAAAAACGGGATATTTCTCTTAAGTATTTTTTATGATTTTTTTATATTACATTCATCTATGTTCACATCCTTTGATGGATTTTATGCTTAACTGAGGTTGATTTAGCATGATAAAATATTCCATATTGTATTTAAGGTTATATGATATGTTTGAATATGTATATTCTATTTTGATACCATTCATGGTTTATGGATAAAATATAAACATTTCATATGCTAGTTTTTATATGAATGTTTTTGTTATGTTTTACCCTTTTAATATGAGGAGTGTATTGGACTTATTAAGTGATGGAAGAGGATAGATATATCCCCTTGATTCATCAGTAGGAATCATGAGAGAAAATGGTGTCTTGGAATGAGGCCTTGATGGTATGATTATTTATGGTCTTGGCCTGGGGCCTTGACGATATGATTTTGATGTCTGGTATTGTGTATTTCCACATTATGATATTATGCATTGATATTAAATGTGATTATTATACTGTTATAATATCCATGTGAATGTTTAAATGTAATTATTTGATTTATTATTTCTATGTTATGTTCAAGTTTATGTTTCGTAGGCTTGTATTTTAGTTTTATAATTTCCCTAAAGTTTATGGTTATTTATAGAAGCTCCTGTTGTATTGTTTAACATTAATGAGAATCTAAGCTCAACCATTTATTTTGTTTTTATTTTACTAGGATTCCAAAAGTGTAATATGATTTATATGATGGTTTAATCTAAGAGAATAATGATATTCTCAAAGGATTATTGATGTCTTATTTTATGTTTTGAATTGTAATGTAAACTTCATCAATGTAATCTATTTTCTAATACTAATAAATTTATTGGTCCTTTGGTATTAGATTTATTGTAATCATTATAATGTATTAAAATAACGCATTAACTCTGGGCTTCTTGGTTCAGGGTGTTATAGTTGGGACATGGGCTATTTATCATCTAGTTTTTCTGGTACTTTACTGTAGGGCTTTGGGTATTCATAATTTTTTGACTTCTGGTACACATCTCCCAGTGGATTTTATTTTTTCCGCATAATTATTTTTTATCTATCCAATAATTTTTATGGAAAATTAATTTCTAATTTCATTATTATGATTCCAGGTTCTATTCGCCAACCCGTGGGGATCGGGAATGCCCATCAGGCCATGTTGAGACCAGCTTGATTATAGGGTTACAATGGTACTTGGGCTGGTTTGTGACATTGTACCCTCATTTATAGTAAATTTAATCTTATTATACTTATATAAAATAATAATTTATATACTTATAATATCATATATGATCTATTTATAATATTTCAACACCCATTTATTAATAATTCCTTATAAAAATCATCATTTATCCGTGTTAATTCTTTTGTTTTTCCTTAGAATTTTAATTATGTATTTCTGATCCTTGTAAAACGACCATGGTTCCATAATCTCTATAATTTTAATCGGGATATAAATACAATATTTATTTATTATATATATATTTATAGTTATCCATAAATTTTAAAGATATAAAAATGAATTGCACCATTCCTGGAGACTGTAGGCGATACATATGCATGAGTGCCATTTTAACTTTTTGATGGCTGGAAGGAAAGAAAGATAAATAATAATTTATATTTCTAGAATATTTTTTATATAATATACATAAATTATATTAATATAATTTATCCCTAGTACCATCCAAGTAAAACATAAATGGAAAATAAATCATACCACTTCGTGGAGGTGGTAGTCCACACGTATGCACGGGGGAAATTTTTATTTTTCTACAGATTGGAAGGTAAAAATGTAGATATGATATTATCATAAATAAGAATATTTAATTCATAAATATTTTATATAAACTCTAAACCCATAAAAAAAATTTGAAATATGGTGGTGGAAATATAATTGTATCGCTATGTGGTGACGATAAGCCGTATGTATCCACATGTAATACTTTCACTTCCCATTTGATGGGAATGAGGGTAGATAATGGTGATTTAATAATCATACTAAAATTTAAGTATATTAAGGACAATGAATATATTATTTTATGATAAATATTATATATTTCTAAGAGTTAAAGAAGAAGTAAAAAAGATAAAGTGATCAGTTAAGGTGATTGTTTATTCTTTGAAAGAACTAATTTAAATATCCACTTATGGGACATTGGGAAGGACTTTTGGAAGGGAAAAACCTATAATATATGAGTAAGTCATTTTATAAGGTATTGGGGTAGTTTATGGTAGATTTATATTTCTCAATGTGGTGTGAAGAAGAGAAACAATAGATGAACTTTTATATTTGAGGGTATGGCCACTCTTATGATTTCTTAAACGATTAAAGTATAAAAAAGAAATTATCAGGAAAAATGATTCCAAAAGTAAATATATTATAATATAAGGTATTATTCTATTTTAATACTATAAAAAATGAATATGTCTAGGTTAAATTGGTGTATCAATTTATATCTTCTGGTTTGACACCAAGTTCACCCATTTTATGCTTAACCGCATTAACAAATTTTCACTCTTAAAGAGTTGTATTTTTACTTATAAGGTAACTAGTGAATCATAAATGGATAAATGATAACATTTTAGACCACTAAAAATCATAATAGGACATATTAAATATTTTTTATATTTTTCAAAATAATTTAATAAAATATTATTTTGATAAAATATAATCAATGTCAATTTTAACACTCTTCATTATATTTACTAAAAAGAAATAAAAAGAATTATATATTCTAATAAAATAATTTTAAAATCACTATTACGTTATATTTATCTATTAAGTTAATGGAACAATATAAACCACTAAAAATCTATTTCTTTTAATATTTTTAATATCATTTATTTAATTTTTCTATTAATTGAGGAAATACTACATCGGCGTTGTAGAAGCATTTAATGTAACTATATAATTACTAAAAAATATAAATAATAGTCCATAATGAAACTAATTTCATCATTATAAAAATGGACATTTTTATTCTTTAATAAATTTATTTAGTCCCTATGTGAACACACCTGATATTTTTAAAACTAAACATGTGCCATTTTGTAAGTTTCTTTTCGTTAAATATTAATAGGTCATTTTTCATAGAGAAATATCCATAAAAAATAATTTTCAATACATAGTTGATATTGAATAAATTAAATTCATATAAAAATAATTTGGTTGAAAATAAACGGCCTCTTTGCATAGTTGTAACCTAGATTAACCAAAATTTCCCTTTACCGAGGTGATGAATTTTACCACAGTTAGTATTCATATTGACAAAAAATAGAAAGAGGATATTTAAAAATTTAAAACCTCTATATAAAAACTATAAAATCCATTTTTCAAAATTCAATTTCTATATGTGGATGAAAATTATTTTAAAAATAAGTGTGCAAAATGATACAAAACTAGGTTTTTAGAAAAATACATTTTTAGGCATAAAACTTGGTTTCTTTTTAAATCTTGGATAAAAAAATATTAAATTAATTTTAAAAAATTTAATTGAATATATAATATATAAATTCACTTTAAAATAATTTACCAGGAGTTATTAATTTAATTTATTAAGATAAAAATATATTATGAGCATAAAAATTATTTTGTAGAAAAATATTTCTTCCACTTTCAAATTATTGTTATTTTCATTTCTAATAAATTGGTTACCAATGAAATTATATTATAAATATGTAAACCATATCTCTTATATAAATTATTTAGTCCTATTAATACCCTCCAATACAATGTCTAGGTGATAGCTGCCACATTAATTTTTAATATTTTAATAGTATATTACAGTTCGTTTAAACTTGTTGTTACTTATAATGAAAGCTATTGAGGAAATTAAATTTATTTTAAAAACTTATTTCATAAAATAATAGGGTATTACATTATACCCCCATTAAAATGAATTTATCCCTCAAAATACTCCACTTTGATACAAAAAGAGGATATAACTATTTCCTCACATCCCCAGGTTCTATTGTATCATCTTCAAATATCTAATTTATAAAGATAAATTTTACTAGGTGAGTAGTATTATTACATAGAACTTCATCTCTAAGATCCATGATTTCTAATATTTAATATTGATAAGAAAGATCAAACTCTAGTGGTTTGACCATTGAGTTTAGTACATGTGTTAGATCAGGTATGTACTTTCTTAGGAGAGATACATGGAACACATAATGAACTTGAGAGAGATTCAGTTGAAGAGACAATCGATAATCTACCATCACTAATCGGTCAAAAATATCAAAGGTTTCAATATACCTAGGGCTCAAATTTCCCTTATTCTTGAATCTTATATCCTTATTCATTTTATAAATTAATAAAAATACGTTCTCATAAACCTCTAACTCAAAATCTCATCAATTATTGAAACTAATTTTTTTTAAACTATGAGGTACGATGGTATGATACTCAATAGATCTAACATCATCATCCATTTCCTCAGATAATTTAGGTACAAATAGTTTTCTCCCTCCAACTTCATTCCATCAAGTTATATTTCTATAATTCATTCCATATATGGACTTATAAGAATCAATTTGAATGCTCTAGTGAAAGACATCATTGTATAAAATCCTTACTTGAAAAGGGTGTTGATCCAAACTACATTTATAATCCATAGAACATGACTTCCACATGTCCTTTAGGGTTTTAATGGTCCTAAAATAATTACCCTAATACAAATGATGATTTTCCATGCAAAAACTGAACCTTGTACCCAAATATTTTTGAAGACATCGCCAGAAGATCAAGGTAAACCTCACATCCCAATTAGATAAAATAAAATGTGAAACTCTATAAAACCTTACCACATACATAATATATATTATTGAAATATGGTCAAGATAGATATATTATCTGATAAAAATGAAATGTACTAATTTTTTTAGGCAATCAAATACATCCCAAATAATAATATGTATTTTAGAAATTTTGGGGATTTCGATGACAAAATCAATGGTGATGTTTTCTCATTTCCATTTTGGTATGTGTAGTGCTTATAACAACCCATTAATTATCTATTACTCATTATTAACTTATTTAAATACCAGTAAATGATATAAATACTTTTTATTATCTCTCTTCATGATGTCCCACTAGAAATACTCTATCAAATCACTCAACATCTTTCTTACATCGAGGAGGAATAGAGAATGATGAAGTGTGAGCCTCATCTAACAACTCCTTATTAAAAAATTTTATGGATGGAACACATAAAAGGTTGATAAAACATATCATTCCATTACACATAATATTACACTCTCAAAAATTTCTAACATTTTTTTGAATCTCAATATCTTCTTTATTCAATCTATTTAATATTTATATTGACATATGGGTTAACAATCTTTTGAGAAAGATAAAATTTATCCCATTCCTTCATGATTTCATGATCCAACCTTTGAAAATATTGAAATATTAGATATTTTTTCATCCAAATCATAGATAAGATATAGTAATACTTTCAACATAGAGATTCATTCACCTTGTTTTCTTTTCCAGGGTGGTAATGTATTATGTAGTCATAATAATTAATCAGCTCCAACATCATCAATGTCCCATATTCAACTCTTTTTGTGTGTTGAAAATGATTTAAAAATTTAAGATCATTAAATATATCATATATTTATATATATATATATATATATATATATCTTGATCTTATATATTTTTAAATAAATATTACTATATCTAACTTCAAATCACGAGTTGTGTACTTTTTCCCAAAATCCTTCAATTGGGACGAGGCATAAGATTTCACCATATCATTATACATGAGAATGCATCACAATCACTTATTTGATGCATCACTATATATTAAAAATACCTCTTTACTACATGTTTAAGAAATCCTCATTTCACTAACTAACATTCTCTTTAGTTCCATGAAATTTTATTCACATTCATCTATCTAAAATAACAAAGTTGCATTCCATGTTATCTTGGTTAGGGGATTAGACAATCATGAGAAGTTCTTGAAAAATGTTAGATTGTATACAAAAAAAACCATGAAATATATAAATATCATTCATAGTGGTTGTTCTGGGCCAATATTCAATAATGTAAGTTTTTTAATGATCTACTAATATACCCCCACTTGAGACTATATGACCAAAAAATTAATCTATATAAAGAATAATTTCACAATTGGTAAATTTTTTATAAATATTTTATTTCCTCTAAGTCATAAACAAAATTCTCAAATTATCTTCATCATCTTACTTAATCTTTGAATATATAAAATTATTATCTACACAGACTACTAAAACCTGATCAAGATTATCAATAAAGACTCTATTAATTAAATACATGAAGATAAAAGGGGAATTAGTAAGAAAAAATGTCATCACAATAAATTTACAGTGTCCATACCTTGTATGCAATATAATATTAGGTACATACTCCTTCCTAACCATCAATTGATTATATATTGAATGAATTCAAATCTTATCAAATTATTTATCTCTACAAAATTTATCAAATAAATTATCAATACAGTATAGAGGATACTTTTTATTGATAGTGGACTTGTTAAGTTAAAAATAATTAATGTAGAGTCACATTGATCTACATTTCTTAATAAAAAAAGAACTGGTTCACCCTAAGGTAACCAACATAGCTTAATGAATCCCTTTTCAAGATTCTCATAGAGTTTATTCTTCAATTACTATAACTGAATTGGGTCCATTCTATAGTGAGTAGTTGAAATAGGTGTAGAACTAGGTATGAGTTTTTTTAGAAATCAACATCACATTTTTATGAAAGATTAGAAATTTATTTCAAAACAACACTAATGAATTCCTATACAGTAGTCATTTATTCACTATTATGTTTTCCTAGACACCTAAGATAAAAATCCATTTTGGAATATGAATCAAGACCCATAAAATGGATGTTATTTCTATAGGAGTTTCATATTTATTATATAAACAATATAAGATAATATGTTGGTTTGGAATATAAAATTTAACTTCCCTTAATTATCAATAATTGGCCTCTTTATATAAATAAATACTATCCATATCCATAATAACTTCAAATTCAACTAGAGGGAGGATAAAACAATTTGTGGAAGTAAATTCCCACAAAATTCAATGAGAGAAGAATCATAGACTTGATATGAAATCATAAAACCATTTGGGGTTTTAATTAATAATTAAAAATATAATAATTGTGGTGGAATTTTAACATACTTATAAAATTATTTAGATATAAATAAGTGGGTAAAACTATAGTAAAATATGAAATTAATAGTTCTATATTAGATAATATGTATACCTTTCACCACATCATTATTATACACCTCATCATAAATAGTGATCACATTATATTTCCCACTATCTATCACCTAAAGAGGTAACTAACATCAATTACCATCATCAACTTTCAAATTTGATCATTGTTTAGAATAAACCCCACACTCCTTGAATTTGAAACACTAGAGTTTAGGTGGTGTAATTTTCAAATATTTCTTCATGTTTCCTCATATTCTTGGAAAGATTAAACTATTGATACACACATCTATAAAAATGATAGACATCTTTAATGAATTTTTCATTCTCAGAATAGTAGATAATAGAAAAAATATTTTCAATGGTACTGATCCATTACTCAGATACTAGTGGATTAAAAGTACTACTAAAATAAGGTGGACATTAACTCATTAAGGAATTAATAGAACGTTGTTCAATCGTTTTCTTTTTTGGAATTTCAACATGATTAATAACATGAAAAAGTTGTGAGATTATAGAAACAATATTATCCATTATAGATATGATGACTTTTGGTTTCTTATGTGTACAATCATTACGTTGTCCATCACATTCAGTTTTAACAAAATTCCATCAGGTTCCACCCATTGAATAAAACCAAAAATAATAGCATGATAAAAAATAATAATTGTGTGAATCTATATAATAATGTCAAATAATTTATTTTTTTATCTAAACCAAGAATTGTTTTTTTAATTAGTGACACCTTAGGTTTAAACTGGGTCATCCACGATCATTACCAAAACTTTAGGATGATATCAAATACTTAGACCTATCTGCATGGTTTTCATTAATGTTTTCTCATCCTAGTTTCGAATGGTTAACTATATATTTCTATGATACCAACTATATGAACCCATACTTTTCAAAAATATATATTTTACATTTTTAGATGAATATTCATTACATAACATAAAAAACCATGTCAAAATCATATATGTCTAGTACCATTGCAAACATGGATACATAAAAAAATGGTGAGTATATGAAATAAATCACCAACACTAAGTTATTCATAACTATAACCATTATTATACATATAATAATAAATATATTTCATCATAATGTCAGGAAAATGAAACACAATAAAGGGTGAGAATAGATACATAGTAAGGGTAAACATGGTAGAAATCAATGATCCATTATAAATAACATGAACATAAGGGTATGTGAATATGATTTTAAAATTTTAAAAACACACAATGTATATCAAATATCATAATCTTGAGTCATTGAATAAATATTGATATTTTATAAGAAATTAATCATGAAGGAATCAAATAACATACTCCATAAGAGAATAACATTGGCACATAGTATGAGTTAGTGTAAAACACATATAGATATAAACACGTGAACATATAAAAATAGAAATACATTAACTTACTAAATTAAGGACATGAAATCAATCCTCCGCATAAAATTATGGACAAGAAACCAAGTATACATGTAATATTATTAATAAGAAAGCTCGGTCCACACATAAACATATGAATATGAATGTCGGGTCAATGCATAAACTTATGAACATGAAATTTAGGTCCATGAATAAAATTGGGATCATGAAATTAGATTAATATATATATCATATTTTCCATATGAGTTATCAAAAATTACCCAATTCATTTGAGGTATTTAATTGACCCAACCTTCATATAATTATAATTATTTTATAAAAATTCCACAAGACCTTACATCATATCATTATTACCTAACACATGGAAAATAAATGGGTTTTGTACACAACTTATCATTATAATCATACACCACCTAGAGTGAGAATAAGGATTATATCATTGGATCATATCCCCATAAAATCATAAGAAACAAAAATAGATATTATTATAGATTCAAAATTCCACTAATTGATAATTGGAAAATTTCTTAAGGAAAATATACTTTCACTTTGAAAACCCCCTTTTAAAATTAAATATTTTTAATAAATATTTTTAAAAGGAATTTAATTTTAATATAATATTGGAAACCATTAAAGTAATATTTAACACATTTATTGGTGATAAAAATTGTAAATTCCATTCATTCCATACAAGGTAAAAGAAAACGTTCCTTTCACAGTTTTCAAAAAGTCAAAAAGTTCCTTGTTCAGAAAATGATAAGAATTTTCCTTTTATTCTTTTTTAAAAATTAAATAATGGTTAAAAATGAATTCAATATATAATTTTATAGTATTAAGAATATTCAGAAAAACAGTTTTAGAGAACATGGAAATGGAAGAAAAAAGATTTTCAAAAAAATGGAAAAATAAAGTCAATTTTCCTTGTAATTTTTTTCAGTCTTTGGAGATCATAAATGGATCAAAATGAAAGAAAAACATGTAATCCATAAAAATAACAAGATTCTTATAAAATTATTGTTTTTTTGGATTTATACCCTAATATATAATCAATGGAACTTAATCATAAATAATATTGATAAATAATGACATTGCTATGTAAAACTCGTATCGCTTTAGTATCATTGGAATTATTAGCCCCATGAAATAAATAACCTCATATGGATATGAAAATCCACATAAATTTTATAATAATTATCATAAAATAAATTCATGGTTATTATATACACCACAGTAAAAAAACAATTTGTGATTTTAGTACGTGTCTCGTAGAGATAAAAGTGAGATGAAGAACACTTTCCTTGAGTTCCACTTATTTGAATGTACTCTAACTTCATGTATAATATTTTAATTTTTTTTATAATTATGAAAAATAATTATTTACATACTTATAATATCATATAATATCTCTTTATAACATTTCAACATCAATTTATCAATAATTCCTTATTAAAATCGTCATTTCCATGTGTTAATTGTTTTTTTTCATGAGAATTTTAGTTTGGTATTTCAGATCCTTGTATTTTGATTACAGTTTCATAATTTATGTAATTTTAATAATTATATATATATATATATTCATTTTATATATATATATATATATATATTTAGATTCATCCATAAAAGTTATATATTGAAAAATGAATTACACTTTTCATAGTGACTGTATGTTGTATGTATGCAAGAACGCAAATTTAAAATTTCAAAATATTAAAAGAAATATAGGAAAATAATAATTCACCATTACAGAATCATTTTTATGTCATATATTGTATGTATACAAATTAAATCTATCCTTATTACCATCGAAGTTAAACGGAAATAAAAAAAATAACATCAGGTTGTGGAGGTGGTAGTAATAATTACTAGATGAATGGTAATTTATTTTTATGTAAATATTATCAATAAATTTCAGTAAATATAATTATTTACTAAATATTAATTAAATATTAAATACACTTTTTTTAAAAAAAAATTCTTATTAACATAAAATGGGTTTAATTACATCCAATTAATTATTTATCTTTTAAACATTAAATTTTATTTAATTAATAGGGATTTGAAAAAATAAATTTCTAATATGTATGAAATTAGAATATATATTTTTATAATAAATCATTTCATATTTTTATGTACTTTTGTTTTTAAACTTCTTGTAATATTGTTAAGAATGTTAAATATAGTGTTCTCATAATTTATTAAAATTTATATTAAGTTGTAATATTTTATATTAAAAGAATATATCATAGTTCTCTTCATTTAATTATTAGGAATGAAAAATAATATTCAATTAGTTTTTATTTTAGATAAATATATCCTAAAATATTAGTGTGTTATGTCCCCCCACCTCGCTTAAAAATATTGCATCCCCAAAATATTAAAATTCAATTAGTAAAAAATATTTAAGTTTATCCATATGAAAGAAATGACTAAAAATAATTATACGTTAACATTTTCTATACTATATTAGGTATGATTAAGAAATACATATTTCACTGCTTAATAAATATATATCCATATTTTCATTTTTTATTAGAATTTGTGCCAAATATGGTACCTTAGTTGGATTGTAAGACATAAGTATTTAGAGAGACATGCCTTTTAAGGATTTACATTCATGATCTCAATTTTAACCAAACACTAAAACCAAATAGTTATAATAATATCATATAACAAAAAATTAATAAATTATATAAATATGAGAAATCAATCATAAGATGCCTCATTAATTGACTCCTTCATTTCAACATGTCACACTTTTGGTTAAACTATAATAAAATTATATCAAACTGTAATCCATTCATTTTAACATATATTTATATGGTTATTTCCATATTTATCTCTCGATCCTAACTAACTATATATTACATCATTAGATTCCAATTAAAAAATTATAATAGTTGTAATGAGCTTGCAAATAACCAAAGAATATCTCTTAGGAGTTTTAAACTAGGTATAAAGTTAGGATGAATTTTCATACATCATATAAAGAACATGTTTATACTCAAATAACAATTTTCTAAGTTATTACCCCATGGTGCATCTATTCCAGCACCTGAATACAATTTTTTTCTATCAGACAAGGATTTTATTTCCAGGAAACCAAATACTCTACACATGAAACCAATTTTTTGATGTTTTACTAAATTTTTTAATACGCATAGAGTTTTTAATGATTTTATCTATTAATAATTCTTTAAAATAAAAAAATAATGAATAAAAATAACTACACTAATCTTTAAGAATAAGTAAACCCTGATATAATTCAAACTGAGGTTCCCTAGACCTGTACTCTCAGATCTAGTTCAAAAAACACATTATTCAATGTTTGGATTTTATAACATGTGAGATGAATAATGCATAACATACATATATTTTAAAAATATAAAGATTACATCTCAATAATGATTACATAATCCTAGAACCTTAGGGTTGAGTAACATTAGAGATTAGTCACATAAACATTTTATTTTTAACATATCTACATAATCAAACCATACTATATTCCCTACGTGTCATCTCATAGGTTATTCAAATATTTTTATATGGGGAATTTAAAATTAATAAAGGATGTGATAAAATTATAAGGGAAAATATACTATTCAACAATTGAATATAATAAGTAAGTATTATATGAGAATAATTGTATGACTAACCAGAAAAATATTCCTTTAAATTTTTTAAAAAGTCAATGTTGGTAGAAAATTACAACACCAAAAATATCAATAGAATAATATAATTTTTCAAAAGAAATTAAATTTAATTGAAATTTTCCTTATGAAATCATATACATAGATGTAATAATTTCTATAAAAATAACAAATATATAAATATTGGATAAATTTTCCCGATTGAAAAAACGAGGTAAGGCTAGTTTCCCTTAAATGGGTAACTTTGAGTGATTTATGAACCATAGATGAATTGAAATGGTATGGGAACTTGTAAAACTATTGAAAATCTTGAGTAGGATAAAATAAGTATTGTTTTATATAATAATTAAACAAAATTTCTCCATAGATTAATTGAGTCATATTAGTCTTGAATCAAAATTGGGATTGGAATGAAAAATCGCTTACCTTTTGACTCATGAATTCCATTAATGGTCTTTAACATCATATTAAACATAATAATATTAATAACCTATTTAATAAAACTATTAATACATATAAATTTTTGAATTATTTAATTTTAATTTTTCATTATATGTTTTTTTTAGTTGTAATATATTTTCATCATTAAATTTCAGTAATTTTGATTTTTTCAAAAAAGTTTTATAAGGGAAAAGGTAAACCCAATTCATTGATACTAGGATTACAATTTCCAAAGTATAATATATATTGAAATAATTTTCCTTAAATATTTTTTAAAACTTAATTTTCATTTTATTGAAACTGTGTTAATAGATCAAGAGAACTACATCCATGATTTTCTTATATCGGGTAGTTTAATGATATTAAATAATTACATTTTAATGATCGAAAAATTATTAGTTATGAATTTAGAAACATATTAAAGATATATATTACTCCATATTATTGTATAAATAAATATAAATATAAATATAAATATAAATATTCCTAGAATATATTTTATAACCCTCTATGTATAGTGGTCATGAAAATAAAATATATCGTCTATAGAGGCGGTAATCAACAAATACACATATGTGACATATTCATTTTATAATGAATGGGTGGGGTGGATTTAAAATAATGATTTATAATTTAATATTCATAATTAATCAATACTAAATTATTATAAGTATCCATGTGATGTATGGTGAAAAATGAAATGCATCATTCATGCAAGATGTAGTACCCACGTATTCATGAATGATGGTTTTATTTATTGATTGTTTTAAAGTAATCTAGTGAAATTTAACTAAAAAAACCAAATAAACATTAATTATACTTATGATACTAGTTTAATTGTGTTATAATGGGTAGATTATAGTTGGTTAAGATACATGAAGAGTGAAAGGAAATGAGAAGAAAATATTCATGATTAAGAATTTCTGCCGTACTACTGGTAAAGACACCTTATAAAATTGAATTAATATTTTAATGGAGGTATGTTAATTTTTTATGGGCCTCTAGTATAATTACAAGAGTTTTGGAGAGACATTTTTGAAATTATTGTTAAAACTAGGATGCTTATAGTGTATGGAGAAGAGGGATCATAAAGGGATCCTACTATAAGTTATTGGAGTAAAATTTATGTAAAAATAGATGAAGTATCCTTAGAATGTGGCCAAAAATGTGGGAAATAAAATATAATGGGTTTTTATTTTTTATTTAAATAATCATCCAAAAAAATAAGGAATAATGTTTTATATATTTTATGTCACGACCCGACCCAAGCCTGGGCTTGAGCCACAACTACCCTAGGCCCACCTACATAGGCCAAGGGATAGAGACCAGAATTAAAGGCATAAATAACATGGTGTTTCTTTTTCATAAGTACATGTATTAACACACACAACCATCTCGATAAAGAAGTGTAGAGGAAGTAAATGTAAAGGAAGCAGAAATATAAGGGAACATCCATGCATGCAAAACCTATAGACAGTAAAAAAGTACAATAAAGTAAAGTAAAAAGTAAAGGGGAAATACAATCACAAGGAAAAATATGCCCCAACTAAAAGAATATTGAAAAGTAAAACTTTGAGATAACCTAGATCCTGACATGAATGTTGTGACCACCATACGTGGTCTAATGTACCAAGTATCCCTTAGCTCTTTGAAAGTCACTGCGGACCTATCTGTCTCTTGCATAAAACTAGATACAAACAGGAAAGGCCCATAGATGGGTGAGTATATACATAACTAGTATAATTCCTTAAAATATATAGGGGAACCAATAATAGATACAATAAATAAAATAAATATTGTAGATAGTATATAGGATACATAAATTACTAAGAGAGAATAGATCAACCCAAACTAAGAGAGGAAGTAACCTCATCAAAGTAATGGGGGCTCAACATGGTGAGTAGTGAACTACACATTAACCCATTTACTCTCATAGAAAGAGATTATAATCATCTAACCATGAAAATATAAAAACATAAAGCACATGGCATACCCCGTATGTCTTTTCAATCTATGAAAAGAGTGTAACCAAATCTAATGGTATGAACACCAATGTATATATATATTCCCAATAAAATAAATTCAAATTATAATGTAAGGGGATCATTATAGCACAATTTATCCTAGTAATAAGTGTCACCAATAGATCAAAAATTTGATAAATGATTCACAACATCTCACATGTCTACCCAGAAGTAACTATCCATGTCAAGACACTCCTTTCCACTATACCAAATAGTCAAGAATCCACAATCTATATGTAATGGAACCATTCCCATGTATAATAGGAGGGTTCCACTTTCATAGTTGTTGGAGGACCCATTATTATCCCAATAGGAGGGTTTCACTCTGATGGTAGAGGACCCATGCCCATCTCACCTACAGGGTTTGACTCTAGAAGTCATCGAGGACAGATTCCCAACTTGACTGTAGGGTTTCACTCTAGAATTCATCGGGGAACTATGACCTATTAGGATAGGAGGGTTACCCTCTTTTCATTTTGGACCCATTACTATCTGGGATAAAGGGTTCCACTTGGGAATCCATCAAGGACCCATCCCCATCTCTATTGGAGGGTTCTACCTAGATGTCTGTGGAGGACCAATGAACTATACTGATTAGAGGGTTCTACTCTAAAAGTTGGTAGATAAACCATACCCTTTTCTACTAGATTGTTCCACTCTAAATTTAGATTGATGACCCATTCGTAGCTGGAATAGAGGGTTCCATTCTAAAATTAATCGAGGATCTTTTCCCAGCCCATTTGGAGGGTTCCACTCAGGAATCCACTGGTGATCCTACGTGATAACTACCTTCGTCGAGCATCACCAAACCATGTGTCATGCTCAGAACATTCAACAGTGTATCCCAAAAGCCAAAAACGACAGAAAATATTAATTATATGAAGAAAAAGACTCATTATATGATACTGGTGGACCAAAATCCATGTCCAAATGAAGGATATACAGAACCGTGAATTTTCCTAAAAATGGACTAATTAGTAAATGACGTGTGAGGGGAAGAACCTAGCGTGTGGCCCCACTAAATTACTTGGCCATGTCCCTTGACAACACATATATTCTGATCCATATAAAAGTACATTCCATGCAGGTGGAGTACACGGTGTGTCTAAGCTATCCAATATTGGATTTTGTCCCTCTTCTCATGTCCCTATACTCGAGTTGTGTCTATGTACTTATGTACACAACATGTTGCTTCACATGGGGTGTCAATCGTGCGCTCTTACCTTGTTCATGTACTTTGGAACATAACTGTGTTCTCCACCATGTACTCCCACATGGGGTATAACTCTTATGATCCACCAAAAAACGGTTCAATATAGTAATTTGGTACACAATGTGTAGTAGGGATACACATCGTTCCATCTTGATAGACTTCTGAAACCCTATCCACCACATCCAGAGGCTATACGCCATGTGTTCATCATAGTAGATGTAATGTAGTCAGGTTTTTCATAGAATCCTAGACCCTATATTTTTAAGGATGTTCTATCATTCCTCCTCCATATTGGTCTTATTGTTTTCCCAAAATTGACATATCAGATCATCGTTCATCATTTCCCACAATTCGGTGGCTCGAAATATAATCCCATCAACCCATGAGTGTTCCACCGTGAGTTTTACATAACCCTGAGCCATCTTACATTGATTATTCAACTAATTACCATTGAAATAATATTCCATAACACAAAACCTATCCATATATATTTTTCATTAATAGATCCATCCCTTATACATAAACCTGTCAGGATTTTGGGGATCTGATTTGGCTCAGTACTACCTGAAAATATCAAACCGAGACCGTGGGGTATTCCCAGTGATGAGAATGAATAAATTTAAGGGGAAAAGAAAAATAAACATTATTTAACAATTATTTTCCAAGACTTCTTGGATAATTATCAATAAATAGAATCTTGTGTTTGAAAAAATTTGAATAATCAATTTATTTTTTATATGCGTGTATGCAACAGTCTAGTAATTGGTGTAGATCATAAACATGATGATTATGGTCAATAAATTTAATCAAAATGGTTTAAAACCAGAAAAAGACATGTAATATCAAGATATTGGACTATTCATCATCGAGGAATGTGCTCTTCAATAATTGAAGGAAGTCGTTGCTTTCGTTTCATCCCAATCTACTATGATCCGAATTTTCATTATTGTCTGATGCAATTCACCAATAGAAATGAGGAAAAGAAGCTCTAGAATCCTCCTAAGTTTTATACAGTTAACCCCAAAGGATTATTCATAAAATTATATATATTGACCCATGATTTTTATACATTCACATTACATCACCTTAGAATAATATAACACACCTTACACAAAAATATTCCAAAAGACCCTATTAGACTAGTTCTTTTGGATACATAGAAAAACAAAAACTATTATCTAAATAAGCTAAATTATCTCCCACTAGGTTCTTAATGACCAGTAACCATCTTAGACATATCATAAATAATACATATCTTCATAACCTTTGAAATTAAATAAATAATGCATGAGATCCATTTCTCATTAAGTGTAAACAAAGGATATATATAAGAATAAAAATGGGAATAAGGGTGTTAGAATGTTGTAATAATATTAGAAGATCATACCATTCATATCCAATATCATATATAAAAATCAAATAATAAAAACTGGAATTTTATAATACATGAATCATTAGGGAATCAAGAGCATAATCCATTAAAACACAACATAAGAATAAGATATTAAACTTTGGCATAAACATGAACATATAATATAATACCCTATAAGTCCAAATGAATTTATAGAACTTACTAGGGAACATCATGGGGACTACACCTGCTAGTCGGACACACCACCATCCCTAGTTACAATCCTTTACTTATAATATTTCAAGTTTCCCTATCTCACCATAGTGGATCAAGATTCCCCATCTTCCAATAATAGGCCAGGTTTCCCCATCTTTATATCTTCATTGGGACTACCCATATTAGGGGGACACACCACCATCCCCAGTCACAATTCTTTTGTTGTAAGGGATCATGTTTCCCCATCTTACCATATTGGATAAATCCCATATACTAGATTCCCATAATTATCTCAGGATATATAAATCATTACCCAATGGATTAGAGGGAGATATAGGTACCAACTATCTCATAATAAAATCATACATATATATTCCAAAAAACCATAAACAATCAAATCATAACCCATGAAATGAAATATGTGTTATAAAAATGTAATCCAATGTAATCATTTTGAAAAACACAGGTTTCATAATCATTTCATCAATGCATAACCTATGAAAATAAGTAGGATTTATTGACATATAACCCATGTAGAAGAAACAGGTTTCAAAAATATGTTACCCATGAAAGAGAAACATGTTTCATAAGCACCACTAAATCAAACATAAACCATTCAATGAAATAATTTTAATGGAACATTTGGATAATTTTCCTAGAAAGGAATGAGTAACACCAACTGATGACATCTAAGATGGAAAATAATTTTGAAATGTCTTCTAAAAAAATTTCCCTAGGAAAATATTCTTATTTGAAAAATATTTTTCAAAACATAGATCCTTTTTAAAAACCTTTAATTTTAAAATAAAAATGAAAACCTATAAGGAAGTCTTGATTTTTTTTAAAACCATCTCTTTTAAAACCATTTGAAAACTTACAAAAAAACTTGAAAACATTTGGATAACCATTTATTTGATTTTTTTAAAACTTATAAATGATTTTTTTTAGTACCATAAAACATTTATAAAATAATTTTTCCATGAAAATTTTCCTAAAATATCATATTTGAAAACATTTTTGAATGATTTTCTGGAAACATAGGTTTTTGAAATTTATGGCATCTATCTCATAGTAGGAGAATTAAGACAAAACTACTTTACTAAATGGGTAACTTTTAAAACACAAATACCATTAAATAAATATAATAAAATGGATATGTAAATACCCATATATTTAAGTAAAATAATCATATAATGTACTCATGTCAATTATATACACCACAGAAAAGAAACATGTGGCGAATAAAGATTAAATCTTATTGAAATAAAAGTGAGACTAGAAATCACCTCTCCTTATATCTTGACTCTCATAATACTTATTAAAACAACCTATATAATAAATATATGTCAATTATAAATCTTCCATAGAACCATATTCTTATTTCTAACACCATAGAAGGATTTATATCACCTGCTTATTAAAACTTCCTTATTAAGGTCACATTTCATATAATATCTGCTTTTTTCTTCACAAGTTACTTAATTTGTTTTATTTTTGTTCCTCATATTATATCATGATTTTAAGAATGTAAAAAATGATATTAAAATAATTTATATTCATTATATTTGTATTTTTAATAATCTATAAAATATATAAATATTAAATGGAATACACTATTCATGGAACGGTAGGCCATATGTACACATAAATGTTATTTCCATTTAATTATCATATGAAAAGAAAGAGAGTAAATGATCTATATATATATATATATATTCTAATTATAGTATAGTTATTATGTCATATATATCATATATATTTACTAAACCCATCCTCAATACATTCTATATCGAGTGTGAACGAATCACGTCGCTTTGAGGAGGCAGTAGTCCAGACATCCCCAAACTAAATTATCATATATACACAGAATGGAAAGTATGAATGTATGTGTTATGCAATAATTAAGGAAGATTAAATAAATCGTAAATATCAAACAAAAAATATAAAAATATAATTTCCATCATTATTCCTATCCATGAGAGGTGGTAATGGGAAAATGAACAATATTATTTCGTGAAGCGATAGTTCACCATACAAAAAAATGGTAAGTTTGTTAACCATTAGATAGTTGTGTGTATAAGTTCTAGTATAAAACATAGAATAGAAAAATATAATTATATTTAGGATACTGGTGTTTTTATATGAGTTTAAAATAAGGATAATCAAAGGAGTGGAGAATGAAATAAATCTCAGGTGATTATTGAAGAATGTTACCTCTTTTTATGGTAACTCCTTTTGATTTACACAAAATAAATTCATCATATCCATTTATTACAAAATTTAGGATTATAGGATTATGGGAGGGATTATGGGAGCTTATTTTAGTATATTTGTTGTGATTCAAAGGTATTGAGAGGTGTGAATTGGTGGGATGGGTGAGTGCCTTTTTATAGTGGAGGTGGAGTGGCATTGCTTTAATTTTTTGAAAGGGGAATTCCACCCAAGTTTTTCTTATGAAAATTGGATCCAATAATGGAAACAAATAATATAAAAGAGAATATAGCTTATGAATATTAATATAAAATGAATTTTTTAAAAGTTTATAGGTCGTTTTGGGCCTAATGTTTATAGTTTAATCCTTTATTAGGCTACTTTTTCTCTTAATCACAATAATTAATTTTTATCACATTCACTAATATTTTTGGTAAACAACTAAGTTGAACTTATTTTAAATTATAAATTATTCTTATTCCAAACATGGAATCAATTTTTTCAATTTCAAATAACAGAATCTATAGAAATTAATTTAAAATAAATTTTGTAGATGTCTCGAGACTACATGTTTTTTTAACAAAAATGTTTAAATGTTTGGGATGATTTTATATCCAATTTTAAGGTCCAAATTGTTAAAATTAACTAAATTGTTTTAATTGATGTAAATTTAACTAAATAAACTTTAAATCCAAACTAAAATATAATTTAATCATAAAACAATTTTATATGAAAAAGATATTTTGAATTAAAATTTATTATTTTTCAGTATTAATCTAAAAATGATGTTTTCTGAAAAATATAAAAAATTCACCCAAAGAGAATTTCAAAATTTAGAATTAAAAAATATCTTTTATTTTATAAAACTAAATTTTCTATAGTGTCTAAAATTAATTTTATTATTGTTCATATAAGGACATTAAAAAAAGTTCCTTTAAGAAAATAGTTTTTTAAAACATATAATGACTTAAAAAATATATATTTCTCTAAAAATATGTTTTATTTATTTTAAAAAATTATAAATAAAATTTTATAAATTATTTTTTACTATTAATATTACTAAGTTTAACATCTAGGTTATAATTTTCTCGTGTAAATAATTATAACATTAAAATGATGTTTCATAGAAACTCGGTGTTGCGTGTAACACAAGATCTATCAATATTGTAGGTAGTATAAGCTTTACTTGGCATAGGATATAATAAAGGTTTGAATTAGTGCTGTTTTCAATGTATGAAATCAAATAAAATTAATTTATTAAAAAAGGGTTCACAAAAACTCGGGGGTGTTACGTTATACCACCCTTAAAATGATTTTTTCTGTCGAAATTCATCATTATGATACAAATAAGTTAGTATATTTATTCTTAATCATATCCTCATGTTCCCATTTATATTCATCTAATTGGTTATTTTTTCCCAAAAAATTTACTAGATGAGTGTTCTCGTTTCATAGAACTTTTGTAATATGATCTATAATTTCAACTGGTTGTTCGTCATAGGAAATATCATGACCCAATAGTATGACCTTTGAGTTTAGTATATGTGAAGGTTTAGATATTTAATTACTCAAGATATATACATAGAAATCATCATGGACATGAAAAGGATTTTTATGAAGTTCCAAGTGATAGAATACAATCCTGATACAATCAATTGTCTCAAAAGGACTGATATACCTTGGGATTAGTTTCCCTTTCTTCCTGAACCTCATAACCTTATTCTAGGGTGAGATTCATAGAAACAACTTCTAACCAACTTCAAATTATAGATCACACTAATGGTTATCAACTTAATGTTTCTATCATCTTTCTGCTGCCTTGATATGCTGTTGAATGGTTCTATCCTTCTAAGAAATTTTTAAGTTATATAAGTTCCCAATAGTTTTCTTTCTCTAACATCATTCCTACACATTGGAGATCTATAATTCTTCCCATAGAGGGATTCATAAAGAGATATCTTTATCATTTAGTGAAATATAATGTTTTAATAAATCTCAACTAAATGAAGGTGGTGATCCCATCCACCTTTGAAATCAAATAAAAAAGATATTAACATATCCTCAAGAATTTTAATTTTTATTTCAGAATGACCATCAATATAAGAAGGATAAGTACTGATATAACTCAATTTTTTACAATTTTTTGTGAATAACTATCCAAAAAATAGAGGTGAACCTCATATCTTGAACATATAAAGTAGAAAGTGTAAATCTATGCAACTTTACCCCTTCCATAATGTATTTCCTAGAAAGCTGATCCAGAGAGAAGTATTCTTCAGTATAAATGAAGTGTGATTACTTAGTAAGGTGGTTGAAAACCACCCATATAACATTAAACCATTTAGTTTTTTTGGGGGAGTCCAATGAAAAAATCCATAGTGATGTTCTTCCATTTCCTTTCTAGTATGGGTAATGATACAACATCCCTTTAGACTTTTTTCTTTCTACCTTAACTTGTTGGTATAACATGAACCAATATACAAACATTGTGATACCCATCTTCATTCCATCATACTATAATTATTCCTTCAAATATCTATACATATTCATACTTCTAGGATTAATAGTGAATGAAGAAAAAGGGGCTTCCTCTAATAGGACATTCTTCAAATATGGCATAGAAGGAACACATTCATCATTACTAAACCTTATCATTTCATGCTAATCATGGTTAAACTGAAGATCCTTTATACCTTATTTTACATCACTGCATCATGCTTCTATACCTATTGGATCCTTAGTTGGATTGAGGGGTGAAAATTTAGTAGAGAAGGATCTGATTACTCCCATTTATTTAGGATTTTTAGATCCATCCTTCAGAAATCCAAAAATATTGGTTCTTTTGTGATCCCATTCATGGATAAGCTAGCATGATTTTTTGACTCAAATCATCGACCTCCTTGTTCTCTTTCCCATGGTGGTAATGTATTGAGCTGTCATAGTCCTTTATCAACTCTAACCATCTTCTCTGGAACATGTTCAACTCATTCTCTGTGAATATATATTTTAGGATCTTATGATTAGTATATATATAACACTTTTCTCCATATAGATAATACCTCTATATCATTGAGGAAAACATTACCACTGCTAACTTAAAATCACGAGTTAGGTAATTTTCATCATGGATCATCAAATCTTGTGAGTCATAAGTGATAACCATGTTATTATGAATAAGAACACATACCAATCCCTCATTATAATAATCACTATAGATTACAAACCCTTTTATACTGTAGGTTAATGTAAGTATATGTGCACTGACCAACCTTCTCTTTAGTTCCTTTAAATTTTTGTCACATTTTTCAATTTAGTGGAACTTGGAACCCTTCTAAGTTAACATGGTATGATGATTCGATATTTGTGAGAAATGTTCAAAAACATATCAATAATATTCAACTAATCCATGAAAACTATGAATATCAGTCACCGTGGTTGGTTTAGGCCAACATTAATGGCCTCTGTCTTTGATTGAACTACTATTATACCATATCATAAGATTTTGGGACCCAAAAATGAAACCATTATCAGAAAAAAAAGAATTTTTTTAAAATTTTTCATAAAAACTATCATTCCTTAGGGTCTTCATTATAATTATAAAGTGGTCTTCATACTCTCCCTTCCTCTTGGAACAGATAAGAACATCATCTACAAAGACTACCACAAACTGATCGTGCTAATATAAAATGACTCTATTAATCAAACCCATCAAGATAACAGGGAAATTAGTAAGGACTAAAGACATCACTATATATTCATAGAATCCATAACTTTTATATAATTATATCTTGGGTATATCCTTTTTTCTTTATCATCAATTTATGAATTTCATATTGAAGTTCAATCATGGAAAATTATTGTGCTCCACATAGTTGATCAAAAAAGTGATCAATACGGGGATGATGACACATGTTCTTGATCATGATCTTGTTCCACTATTCATAATCAATGAAATGTAAAATTTATCCACATTTCTTTTTTCACAAAAAGAATAGGTGCACCACAAGGTGACACACATGGATGGATGAATCCATTCTCAAGGTTTTCATAGTGTTTCTTCTTCAATTCATACAACTCAATTGGGGACATTTTATAGGGAGTATATGAAATTAGTTTGGAACAAGGTATGATCAATATCAATAATACACTGTTACATTTTGGTGTCTAGGGAAATATTTTGGAAAGAAATCAAAAAACTCACAAACAATAGGCATATAATTGATTTTGATTTTCTACCCAACCAGTTGAGATCAAAAACCCTTATGAATGGGAATTAAGACTCACACACTATATGTAATCTCTATAAGAAGTTCATACTTATCATCACATTGATATATTATCATAGGTTGTTTTTAAATATAAAATATAAATTCTTTTCTTTGAAAATTTTTGTGGGATTTATGTAGATAAATCAAATCCACTAATAAGATGACATAAAATAAAACCAAGGGAAAATGAAATGATTTTCAGGAAGTACATTCCCACAAATTTCATTCATATAGGAATCATAGACTTGAGATGAAATCATTTTACCATTAGAGGAATTCACTACTATTTCCACATCTAATCATTTTTTTGGAATCGTAATGCCTTTATAAAATTCTTTAGATATGAAAGGGTGGGTAGATCTAGAATCAAATAAGGCATTAGTAGTTCTAGAGTGTATGTTAAGTTTACCTTTCACCAAATCATTATCACAACCCTTGATATAGATAGTTTTTTAATGATATTTACCCTTTTCCCTTAGTTTAAGAGGTTACTGACACCGATCATCATCACTAATCCTTGGATTTGGGCACTGATTAGCGTAATTCCCATCCTCCTTAAACTTGAATCACTAAAGTGTGGTAGGTAATTTATGTGTATATTTTACTCTATTTTCATCATTGGATAACCTCTTTCCATCAATGTGGTAATAAACATCCCAATATAATTCACTTCCTCAGTTAAAATACTTACTAGAACTCATAAGACAATTTACACTATACTTTTTTCACACTTAGATCATAAAGGAAGGATCATTTTCACCTTTTCATGGTTTTTAGATTTTCATTTGAACCCCATTTTCATTTTCTTATTAAAATGATGATATTGATATGTAACTCCAACCTCTATTTCAACTTTTATTGCACAACATAGAATTTCTTCATAGCTAATAAAGTCTATTATGGAGATCTGACTTCTGAGACTTGGCTTTAAGACACTGAAGAGACAACAAACATTAAATTTGTGTTGTATGATAATTCCAGAAGCATACATTATGAGTCTTGTGAAATTATCCTCATAGGTACAGATGGTTTTATTATCCTTTTTCTTCAACTCAAGGAACTCATTTTCCATCTTTATAGGGAGAACATGAGGAAAGTAATTATTGAAGAATAAGTTCTTAAACTCTTTCTAATCCATGGATTCATTTTTATCTTTATTCCTTGTATTCTTGATTAGACTCCACCACTGGTATACTTCACCTTTAAATAGATAAATAGACAGAATGAATTTCCCACAATCTAAACACTGAATAATTGATAATATATTTTTATGGGTACTGATCCAATGTTTAGAATAAATTGGATGAGAAGACCAACTAAATGTAGGTGGATGTTACCCAATGAAGGACTCAAGAGTGTGTTGTTCCCTCCTTTGAGTATTTGGATGCTCAATATGATTCATATATTGAGAAATTTTTGTGATAATTAAAATGAGTTTTTTTATTCTATATCCCATGGAAATTAGATTACTAAGAAAACAATCCTTTCATTATCCATCACAATCACCATTAACGGGATTCCTTTAGGTTCCATCCATTGAATAAAACAAAAAATAATAAATTATGAATCATATTTCATAGTGAGGAACTGCATAATAATGAAAAAACACATAAAAGATGTCTAAATTATGACACCTTAATTAATCTATGACATCCTAGATTTATTCATTGTTATTCACTACCAACTTTTTTATGTCCTTATTGATGGTTAATGAAGTGTTTTCTAATTCTCAAAGAATATCCTGTGAGAGTGTCAAACTAGGTGTGAAGTAAGGACCATTTTCATATACCGGGTTACACTCGAGTCAAGACCAATCCACCTTGATGAAGTTATTACACCTAGGTATATCTCTACTAGAACCACACCCAATTGTACTATCCAAAAAGTGATTTATTTGAACTAAACAACAATCTTTATCCTTCACCAAAATTCTAGGACATTTTCCTATAATTATCTTTATCCTTAGACTTATCCTTATACATTTCTATAGAGTTATCACTACATTTTTATCATCTTAGATTCCAAAGGTTTAATAAATTTTTTCTATGATACCAACTATATATTTCAAAACATTTCATACATTAACATTACATCAAATTTATGGAATACGTAACACATTACATGAAAGGATTACCAAATTCCTATTAGCATACTGTCTTTGGAAACATGGAAATACAGCACTAGTACATTATTGAGATACATTATCTAACACTAGGTTATTCATGACTACCATCCTTTTTAGAGACATCTTACTTAATAAATATCATCATAACATATAGAATGAAACAAAAAAGAGGTCATCACATATGCAAATTAAGGGGGAAAATGGAGATATATATGAATAAAAATGGTTATAAGGGTACTATAATGTGATCATAACATTATAAGATCATACCATGCTTATCGAAGATCATAAACATAAATCATAACATAAAAATTAACAATTCATAAGAAATGAATCTTAAGGGAATCGTGAGAATAATCCATGAAAACAAAAAATAAGAATAAGAGATGGTGTACACATGACCATGATATATAATTCCATATAATTCAAGAAGCATTACAAGAACTTATAGGGGGACTTCATGGGGACTAGACCTATTGGACTGATCACACCACCATCCCCAATCACATTCATTTCCTTTTAAAGGATCAAGTCTCTATATCTTCCCATAGTGGATCACCTTTCCCCATCTTCCCGTATTATATTGGTTTTCCCTATAATCCCTTATTCTTGGGGATTACATCTACTGGGTGGGAAACACCATCATCCCCAGTTATATTCCTTTCCTTATAAGGGATTGGGTTTTTCCATCTTCCCATGATGGATCAAGCCTGTCTACTTGATCACCATCATTATCTAATGAGATATAAATCTTTACCCAATGCATTAGAGGGTTATATAGGTCCCCCAATCTCATAATTAAGTCATATATACATGTTCCATATAACCCATGATGAAGAAACAATTTTCATAAACATAAAAACTATGAAATAAAAATGGTTTCATAATCACCATTTCATCAAGACATAAACCATTCATAGAAAGAATATTAATGGAACTATTGGATCATTTACCTAGAAATGCATGAGTAGCACGATAATATTTTATCTATGATAGAAAATAATTATGAAATATCTTTTAAAAAATTTATTAAACAAAGTATCATTTATTATATGCAAAATTATTTTCAAAAAATAAAACCTTTTGAAAATCCATTTGCTTGAAAATAAAATTTGAAACATATAGATAAGTCTTGAAAATTCCTTAAAAACTATTTCATTGAAAAAAAAATTAAAACATACAAAAAAATATTGAAAACCTTTTGAAAATAATTTCTTTTAAAACACTTTGAAAACATATAAAGTATTATTTGAAAAGAGTAAAAAAAACATAAAAACATTTTTCCTTGAAAATTACCCTAAAATATCATATTTGAAAACATTTTTTAAAACATTTTTAAAAACATGTTTTTTGTAATTCATGGCACGTGTCTCAAAGAAAGAAAATAGAAATAAAACTACTTTACTGAACTGGTAACTTTTGAAACATAAACCCCATGAATGAGAGATCATAAAATAGATATGAAAATAACCGTATATTTATGGATACTAATTATAGAATATATTCGTGGTAATTATGTACACCACACAAAATAAATGAGTGGTGAATAAGGATTAAAACTCATATAAATAAAAGTGAAACTAGATATCCCCTTACCTTATGTACTGAAACTCGTCCAACTCATTAAAAACCACTGTATAATAAATATAAGTTTATTATAAATATTAAAAAAATTATTCATATATATAATACCATATATGGCGTTATATTACCCTCTAATTAACACTTCCATGTTATGGTTACGTTTCGTGTAATATCTGTTTTGTTCTTAACATGTGTTTAAATTTGTTATATTTTTTTCGAATACATATATCATGATTTAAATAATTTAAAACAGGATATAAATACCATGTATATTCATTATATATGTATTTTTAATAATCTATTAAATATATAAACATGAAATAGAATATACCGTTAATGGAGACAGTCGACCATCTGTACGTATGAACGCTGTTTCGGTTTAATTGTCTTTATGAAATAATGAGATTATGTGTCATATATGTATATATATATTATAATAATAATATAATTTTTATTTCATATATATTATATATGTTTATTGAAGCCACCTTTAATACATTCCATGTAGAGTGTTAATGAATTACATCGCTTTGAGGGGGCAGTAGTCCACACATGCCCAAACGAAATTAGTGTATTTACACAAAATGGAAAGTATGAAGGAAAGATTTATTTAATAATTAAATAATTATAAAGATATAAAAAATATAATATAAATCATATAACAATATTTTATCCATCAAAATTCTCAACCCTGAGAGGTGGTAAAGGAAAAACAAACAACATTGTTTGTTGAGGCGACAATTCACCGTACACCGGAACTGTATATTTGTAACCCATTAGATGGAAGCGTGTGTGCATGAAGGTAGAAAAATTATAGTAAAATAATATCAGTATATTGAGGATATCTTAGTTTTCATATTACCTTGTAACAAGTATAATTTAAGGAGTTGAGAAATAAATAAAACTAAGGTGATCATTGAAGAAAGTTACCTCTTTTTTGAATAACGCCTTTTAGTTTTCACAAAAAGAATTTCTTGTACCCATTTATAAAAAATGTCTGGATTATAAGATTAGGTTATGGATGTTGGGATATTATTTTAAAGGATTTATAGGTGTGAATAAGTGGGAGGGGTGAGTGGGTTTTTATAGTGGAAGTGGAGTGACATTGTAGTAAATTTTTGTAAGGGGAATTCTACCCCTGTTTTCCCTATAAAAAGTGGATCGAATAATGAAAAAAATTATAAAATAAATTATATGGTCCAAATATGAACATAAAATTCATTTTGGACAATTTTTTAGGTCGTTTTGGGTCTTGTGTTTATGTTTTAGTCCTTTGTTATGCTATTTTTTCTCTTAATCATTGTAATTAATTTTAATCACATTCACTAATATATTTGTTCAAAAACTAAGTTAAACTTAATTTAAATTATATATTATTTTGATTGATAATATTTAATCCATTTTTTCAAATTATAATCACTCAATTTATATAAATTAATTTAAAATTTATCCTGTAGACGTGTCACGACAACGCGTTTTTTTTAGAAAAATGTTCAAATGTTTGGGATGTTTTTATATCGAATTTGAATGATAAATTGGTTACAATGAACTAAATTGGATAAATTGATGAAAAATTTTACTAATTAAACTTTAAAATAAAATTAAAATAAATTTTAACTATAAACCTAAATTAGGTGAAGAACCAGTTTTGAATTAAAATTCAGCATTTTTACTATTCATCATAAAATTAAGTTTTTATGAAAAATCTTAAAATATCACTCTAATGTAATTTAGAAATTAGGAATTAAAAAATAATGTTTATTTTATCAAATTCGATTTATAATATTTTCTTATATTAATTTTCATATTGTTCACATAAGGACATAAAAAGTAGTTTCTCTAAGAAAATAATATTTTAAAAAATATGAACATATACCAGATTTTATATATTTCATTTTCAATACATTTTATTTATACAAAACCATTATAAATAACATTTAAAAATTATTTATTACTATTAATATTGCTAATTTTAACATCTAGTTTATAACTATCTCATTTAAATAATTATAACAATAAAATGATGTTTCGTAGAAACTTAGTGTTGCATTTAAGGCAATCCAAGTCAGTGTTGCATGTTTCACAAGCATAACTTGGTGTAGCGTATAATGAAATTTTGTCTTAGTGTATCATGAAACATAAAAAACCAAGTAAAATAAATTTATTTGAAAAAATATGGTTCAAAATAGCATAGTGTGTAACAATATGTTTATTAGTATTTGTTTAATGTTAAAATAAGAGAATGAATTAAATAAAAAATAATTAATCCACTGAACATAAAACCAATAAAAGATATGTTTAAACACCCAAGTTCAACCTAATTTTGGTAACTCATAGGGTAAAAAAAAATTCTAGACTCAACTTTGGTCTAATATTTCTAATCTGATTACACATTTAAGTGTAATTCTGTTTTCATTAAGGAATTGTGCATGCACAATATGAAATATATATAATACTTTTATAAAATTAATTCTTAGGTAAATGACCCTCAGAATAACACTCCATAAAAACTCATAAATTTGTAAATATATATAAAAATATTTTAAATTATCACAACATAAAACAACGTTTCTACATCATTTCCTCCATGATTTCTGGCACCAAAAACAATAAACAAAAAACTTGGGATAATTAGCCCGCATATGGATCTCCCACTCCTAGGAGATATCCATCACATTCTTATGTTTCCACAACATGCAAACAAAGGGTATTATGTATCCACATAGGGTCCTATCTTATCGATCCTCAATCACTATCAGCTGATTCACAAAGTTTGATCCATCCTTGATGTTCAGCTCACCCCAGTCGACAATGAGTGTAGGGTAACTCATGTATCTCCCCAGTTGTGACATGAAGAAGATTTCATATATCTACTCTAGATATGTTGGTATGGAGAGGTGTTAAGAAACCTTACCAACCAAATTCATGATTTCGAGTGACCAGATGATCCTTGAGGATAGATTTCCTCCCCAGTTGACTTTCCAAAATCCCCACAATGGGGAGACATTGAGGAAAATGTGGTCTCCCTATTTAAACTCACAGGGACTATAATGATGATCTGTGTAAGATTTATATCTAATATTGACCATCCTTATCTAATCACAGATGACATGGACCTTCTCTAACGTCACCTATACCAACTCTGGACCCACAAGAGATGTATCACCAATCTCTATCAAGCATAATGGTGACATACAATGTCTCCCATTCTTGTAATCAATAGGTTCCATACTGATGGTAGAGTGAAAAATATTATTTTACATAAAATATACCCAGGGAAAGTGATCCTCCTTGAGTTTTCAAAAGTCTAACATGAAATCCCCCAACATATCCTCCAACACCTACATAGTGCTATTGATCTACCCACTATTTTGGGAGTGAAATTATGTAATCATCCAAATTTGGGTCTCAAATACTTCCTACAAGACTCTCTACAATATTGATGTATACCAAATGTAATGGTTAGAGATGATCGTCAAGGGAACACCATAATGTAATAGGATATCCTGTATGTATTACTATAAAAAACTCTCCATTGGATTCTGTTCCCAAATTTTAAAGAATTTTGCTAACTTCATGAGTCGATAAACTATCACCCAGATGGTTTCATGGATCTTCACTATGCATTAAATACATATTAAAAATCCCATAGATATTTCATCCCAATTCCACTTCAATATATCAAGTGGATGAAATAAATCTACCAATACATGGTCCTCAACATTCACCTGTTGATAGATGAGGCACTAATAGACGAACTCATCTACACTCTGTCTCATGCATGTCCACCAAAACTACCACTAAATGTCTCGATACATCTTCCCCAAATAGTCATGTACTATTAAGGGAGAAGTGTAGAACTCTGTCATCACCTCCTCTTGTATCGTTACTTGAACCACTGTTCTTCACTAGAAAAATATGACATCATTACCTCCTTAAGAATTTCTATTTGGTGAATCTCCTTTGAATATCTGGTGTTGTAAGACTTGACAATCAATGTATCCCAACTGGGACTCCCTCACACACTCAAGAATCATAAAAGTCATCATAATCGACTACAGAAAATATATACCCTCATGCTCTACTAGTGTAAGCTATAGGGAGGCCAATTACTCCTAATCATCCTACACCAAATGAGCCTATGACTTCATGATAATAGCATATTCTACTATGTTGAAATTTTCCAATGTATATACTATCTCAAAGTCAAAGTCCTATAAGAACTCCAACCACTTCCACTACCTCAGGTTCAAGTCCCTATGCATGAATATTTATCTGAGACTCTGATAGTTTGATTAAACCACAAAGCACTCTCCCAAAAGGAAATGCCTCCACATCCTCAGGGTGTAGGCTACTACTACTAGCTCTAGGTCATGAGTCAAATATATTTTCTCATGGGGGTCCAAAATTACTTGACATGTATGTGATAACTTCCTATCACTGCATCAACATGCATTCGAGACTAGCTCATGATGGATCACAACACATTATGTACTGTACACCCTTATCTAGTAGTCTCAACACTAGATCACATGTTAGATTCAACCTTAACTCCTCAAATCCCCTTTTTCACTGACCAGACTAGGTAAAAAGCTTCCCTTTACACATCAGGGTGGTCAAAGGGGATGATATTCTAGAGAAGTAAACCACAAACCTCCTATAATACCCATCCAAACCAATAAATATATGACCCAATTACATGCTCTTGGGTGGATCCCAATAAATAAATTCGTCAATATTTTCTGGGCCCATGACTATACCATGCTAATAAATGAAATGTCTCATAAAATGAAATCCATGAATCCAAAACTGGAACTTTTAGTTTTCCCATAAACCAGGTTCTCTCAAAGAATATCTAGCTCCATACTCAAGTGTTATGTATGATCATCCTCTGATTCATAGTAGATAAGTATGTAATTGATGAAGAAGACCAAAACAGTAGTCCAAGTATGGCTTTAAAACTTGGTTTGTCAATGCCATAAATATTGTGTGGGAATTATTCACACCTAAGGGAATCACTAAGAAGTCATAGTTTCTATGGTGATATTAGAATTCCATCTTTAGAATATCAACCTCATAAACCCTCAACTGATGGTAGTTAGATCTGAGATCAATCTTTGAGAACCATATTATGCCATGAAATTGGTCAAAGAGGTCATCGGTCATTAGGAATGGGTACATTTTATTTATCATGACCCCGTTCAAGTGATAATTATCCATGAAAAGCCAGAAAATACCATCCACATTTCATATGAACTACACTAGAGATTCTCAGTGGGACACACTGGGCCCGATGAAAAACATATCTTGAACCCCCCCCCCCAACTACAAAAATAGATTCCATAGCTCGGTATAGCCCATATGATATGTTTTAGAGGATAAAAAAGTTTTTTTAGATGCAATTCAATGAAAAACTCCTTCTACTGCCATAGAGGTAGTCCTAAAACATCTTTAGGGAAGATATCCATATAATCCTCCAAAGGTGAAAGAATATAGATTCTTAATTATCCTACTGCACCAAGGGATATACTCACTAATTGATGGGTGATGGACTAGAACCTCATACTCAAAGAACCCACTCATACCACCATGAGATCTCTTTCACCCATAAAGGTGAATCTCGTCCCATCGGGGTGATAGAATCTAACTCATCTATAGTGATAGTGAATCTGGGATCCTACCACAAACAACTTATCTATACTCAACAATAAATCATAGGGTTATATTATGATGAACAAAAGGCCCCACATGAACCTCTCTCCACCAAGTGATATCTCACATTACTAGTATATTTAAGACACATAAGAAGGAATATTTGTAAGAATATCAAGATGAGGCTTTTGGGATAGAACCTCAACTAGGAGCTCCAACTATCACACTAGGATATAGAGATGAAAGAATGACTAGAACCTATGTATATTAACAATGATTAAAGAGTAGAATAAAAATATATCATACCTATAATCATCTTTTTCACTGTTGGGTCATAATCCTGCAAAGCCTTCAGTTATCTATAGCCTTACCAACTAGCTCTCTAAACCTAATGTTTTATGCTAGGTGGTGTTGGCTGAAGGATATCATAACTTCATCCACCACCCATAGCTCCTCCTACTCCTCTATAATCTCTTCCTCACATGGGGCCACCCTACCCTCTCTTGGGAGGTCCCTGATCACGGAACCACCTCTGTTGTGGTAGTTTTTAAACTACCTTTCTGTACTCATCATTACTTATTCTTGTGTAATCCTACACTATGTAACCTTGATCATCATAAGAGTAGTAATGACCCTCTCTGGGATTACCGAATTCTCTACGATAATCCTATATCCTAATAAGATGTGCCTAATACTAATTGTGAAAGGATCTCATGCCTCGAGATCCTACCGACTGGAGCTTTCTAGCTGCTGCAGAAGACTCGGCTCTATTACTCACACTAACAGCTTCAGATTCTTGGTGCTCCAATGAAAGAATTATCCCTATCACTAGTTCCCACACCAACACCCAAAAATAGGTTGTAATTCAATAGGGAACCATGCTGTCATAGATATATCTACAGAGTCCCTTCTAAAACTTATGTGCTCAGAGTTAGTCCTTGTGGATCATGTAAAGGGAGTATCAATTAAGGTATGTGAACATAGATTCATAAAAATCAACTTTCATCCCCCCATGATGCAGCTCCAAAAGCTCCTAAATCCAAACCTAGCATAAGAATGTGGGTTATTACTACTCATGGAACAAATGATGGAGGTTGGGCCACAAGATTGTCAACTCATATTGAATTTAATTCAAAAGACTCCACCAGAGCCAATCTGCTCCATGGAAAAGGCTAGAAACTAGAGCAAACCCATGATCCAGTAGGGTCTGAATAAGATTAAATATACAGACAACCAAATATATCCAATCCTCTATTTCCTGAGGATCTGACTCCCCTGGAACCTCAGTGTCCTATGGAATTGTATCCCGTTGAGCAAGATAAGGTTTCACATATCCTATGACTACTCTTCTAGGAAGATATACTATTTAATAGGTGGAGGTGTTGCTACCATACCACATATAGGGGGAAGCTCATAGGATAGACCCTGAATTAAGGCCTCACAACTGATAAAAAAAATTTCACACTCTGGAACTTGTATCCTGGATGGATCTCATCAAGGAGGCATCTTGAAATTTGACAAAGACGTACCATGGTCAGATGATCATATATATATATATATATATATAACAAAAATTTGGTTATTAGTCAAGAAGAAAAATTAAATAATCAATCTTATATGATGCATGTACCATTAATCCTTACAACCATTGTGTCAATATTCCCAGTCGTCAAGCAGGTAGTCAGTGTCTTGGTGTATGGATACATCGACTGCTCACTCCAAAACTAGATTCCTTGTTCTGAGAGACACACTCATTAAATATTGAAAACATTTCCATAGTCCAAACTAGATCCACGTAAGGAAAATATTTCAAATAATATTCAAAGTATCAAACCACCTCTGAAATCAATCTATCCCGACCCAACCCAATATGTGGATCGAATTCCAACCACCTCCGACCTTCCTTTATATGTCAGGAGATAGAGAAAAAACCTAAAGGAATTGCTAACATGATAAGGCCTTTTCATAAGTACTTGTATGCACAAACACAAAAATTTCGATATAGAAGTTCAAAGAAAGTAGAAGTAAAGGAATCATAATGTTAAGGGAACATCAATGCATGAAATACCTCTAGAAAGTACAAGAGTATAGTAGTGTAAAATTAAAAGTAAAGGGAAAAAATAAACATCTAACCATAAATATGTTGCAACTTGAAAAAATAGAAAAATTAAAATATTGAGATATCCTAGCTCTTGATCTCCAAGATGTGCCCACCATACACAGTCTAAAGTACCAGGTATCCCAAAGCTTATTTGAAGTCATTACCGACCTCTTTGTCATCTGTATATGACACATAATGTTTGAGAAAATACCACGAAGGGGTGAGTAAAGAAATAACAAGTAGGATTCCTTAAATGATTAAGTGTGATTTTGAAGATATATAATATAAATAGAAATACTATAGATAGTAAATAAGATGCCAAAATCAGTGAGATAGAACATATCAACCCAAACCAAGAGAGGGATTAACCTTGTCCAAGAATAGGGTCTCAAAATGATGAGAAGATGAACTACACATATAGTATTTACCACCCATAGTAGAAGATTAAACTCATCCAACCATGAGAAGCTAGACACAGAAATCACATGGCATACCCCGTGCATCTTCGCAACCCTTGGAAGGAGAGTAACCAAGTAAAATGGAAAGGATACAAAAGTATATATGGATTGGCTTTGTCAAATAATTCCATATAAGAGAGTAAAGGGATTTCCATATCATAGATAAGTCCAAGAAGAAGAGTCACCAATAGTTCCAAAATTCCATCAATGATGCCCATCATTACATGATTCTACCCAAAAGTAATTGACCAATTCAATCCATGCCTTTCCACTATTCCATATAGTTGATGGGCCATAATATATAGGTAAAGGATTTATTCCTTAGTACAATAAGATATTTCCTTTCTTATAATTGATGGAGGACCCATGCCCTACCCAGTAAGAGGGTTCCAATCAGGTGGCAGAGGACGCATGTCCATCCCAGCTAGAGGGTTCCACTCGAGAAGTCATTGGGACCAATTCCATGATTGACTGTAGGGTTCTACTCAAGAAGTTGTCAAGAACCCATGACCTATCTTGATATAATGTTCCCAATCTAGTTATTGAGAAACCATTCCCTGGTCGACTTGAGGGTACATATCGGGATGTTTTTGTGGACCCATGCCCAGGTCGACTAGAGGGTTCCACTAGATAGTGTATAGCGGACCCATGCCTTATGCTAACAAGAGGGTTCCACTCTTGAATTTGGTATAAGAAACCTTCCTAGCTCAAATAGAGGGTTCCACTATAAAAGTTTGTAGAAGACTGATGCCCAGCTCGAATGGAGGGTTCCACTCTAAATGTTATTGAGGACCCATGCCTAGCCCAACTAGATGGTTCTACTCATGAATCCACTAGTTATATTTCTTGATCACTACTATTGTCGAGAATATCCTAACCATGAATAGTTCCCAAAAAATTCCACATCATATCCAAAAAGCCACAACCGGGGGAACCATCATGTTCTATATAGAAAAAAATCATGATAGGCTACTCTTAGGCCAAAATGTGAGTCCAAATGAAGGAGATACATAACCATGATGTTTATCTAAAAGAAACTAAGTAGAACATGATGTGTGAAGTGACCCACAGGGCATGTGGTACAACTCCACTACCTGGTTGTGTCCCTATCAAGAAAATGGTTTTTGATACATATAGATGTACATTCCATATAGGTGGAATACACAATGCTTACAAGCTATCTTGGACCATGCCATATCCCTTTGGCCATGTCCATGTACTCATGCCATTCCCATGTACTTTGGTACACAACGTGTTACTTCACATGAGGTGTTGCCCGTGTTCTTTAACTGTGTACATGTACTTCAATACACAAAAATGTTCCTAGCTATGTACTCCCACAAGGGGTATCACCCTGTGTAGTCGAGAAAATGGCTCACCCATATAGGGATGAGGTACACGACATGTAAGAGGGATACATTATTTTCCATTTTTATTAACGTCGGAAACCCTAGTCATCATTGCCAGGGGGCTACACTCCTTGTGTTCATCAAATTACATGGTGTGTAGTCAGGTTTTCACAAAATATGTGATATTCTCTTTATATGGTAGGTATATAATTATACCTTTTCATCTACCTTTTTTTCCCAAAATCGACGGATCTGGTAACTGTTCATCGTTTCCATCCATCTGGTGGCCAGAATTCTGATCCCATCAACACACAAGAGTTTTGTCATGAGATCTGCCCATCCCCTAAGCTTATGAAATAAATCATTCAAAAATTGATCATTGAAAAATTATCCAAAAGCTAACACCTAACCTGATCTGTGATCAATTGGTCTATCATTCACTCCAATGTGAATTTGTCACGATTACGGTGGTCCAATCCAGCTCAATACCTCCTGGTAATGTCGAACTAGAACCATACGGTCCTAACAATGATGAAGGATATGAAATTGAGGGGGAAGGGTTTAAGAACAATTATCTAACATGGTTGGAGAATATTTCTTTTCCAATAATCAAGAATGAGAATCCAAGGTTTGAGAATAATTGAAATAACCAATTTAATTATTAATTGGGAGGATACAATAGTCCCAAAATTGGTGAAAATAAAAACAGTTAGATACTACTTAGTAAATTTAATCAAAATGGGATAGAAACCCAAATTAGTGAGTCATAATTGGATATTGGATAATTTTTCATCGAAGAAAATGATATCCAATGATTTAATAAAGTCATTATGTTCGCTGAATCCTCATTTATTTTAATATAGAGTTTTGTTAACATTTCATGCGATTGACCAATGGAAAGGAGGAATAAAATCTCTAGAATCGTCAGAGGGTTTAGGTGGATAACCCTTGAGGATTATCCATGGAATTATATTTATAAAAATTTCATTTATGTTAAAATTAATGAATAAATTATATAAAAATATAATTAATCCTTTGAATGTACCGCCAATGAGGGAGATGTATAAATTCCCCACATTGATCTATTTTATATTGTCTCAAGGATAAAAACTATGTTTTGGAATCAACTGTGGTATCATAATTCTAAAATATTATCCCTTTTAAGTGGTATCTCATTTTTTTAAAAAAAATATGCACGCAAAATATAAAATATATTTAATAATATCATAAAATTTATTCTGGGCACACCGGGTCTCAGAATTAAAAGATTTTTTTTCATGGGATTAATAATATAACCATGTATTTAGGTAAATATATCCATAATAATGTATAAATTGAGCATTTTTATCTAGATATTTTTATATAAAGTTGAATTTTAATTTTTATAATAATTTAAAATATTTTCATGAATATACTAGAACTAACTGTAAACACACACTTAACAAATGTTGGGTAGTTTCCATTTGACCATAAATGGGAAGTAAACATAATTTTAGTTTTAAATGTGATTGTGAATATTCATATTTTATTAATGTATATAAAGGATATCATGACTATGAAAATACTTTTGTGGGTTATTGATAAATATATTTTTTGTTAAATATAATTTTTTAGGGGTATTCCCATGGAATGTAATGTAAATTATACTAAAAATGGGCCCATATAAAAATACCATGATAAAGAAAAAAACATATCAAAAATCTATCCTAAAGGATAGATCTAAAAATTTAATTCTAACAAGAGTTATTAGTTATTTTTGGTGTTTATGTGATTTAGTATAGTGAGTCTTGGAAGAAGATATACACTACATCAAGGGAAATCATATAGAGTGATGTGGTTAGAATGTTTACTTTTGGGGGATGACATAATATTTCATATAGTCTGATTTTTTTTTGTCAAAAGTGGTGATATAAGAAATTATACAAGACACCATTATAAGATAATTATATATCACTGTAAAGTAAATCATATTTTACGATTATGAATTATTATATAATCATGTGATTGTTGTTGAACCTCAGTGAATGCATATTTTTCTCAAATATATTATTATTAAGTAGACCAAATTTCTACCATATTATAATATTGATGTATGTAATATTATATTACATCACGCCACAAGAGTTTATTTTTTAATGCATACATTTAAAAATGACTATTTTGAAGAAGAAACCAATGTATATATCTTTATCATATAATGAAATTAATATATCATGTGGGAAAAAAATTATAAAAATAAAAGTTTCTTATTATATATATTTTTGATAGAATTAGAGTAGAGGGATCTACATGATGAATAATATATCTTAAAGACTACTAAATATCATGATTTTTCGTGACAAATTGATGTATCTTGTTATCCCAATCTACTAAAGGATATTTTTTGGAATTTGGGAGAACATATTAACTATTAATTTAATTCATGTCATCATTAAAACAAGGTGAATATTAGAATAATTATAATCATATTTTACCAATTAATTTCACAAATATTTTTTTATAAAAAATGATTTATATGTGGTATAATTCTAATGTATATGAAATAAAAGCATTGACCATAAACATGGAGGGAGACACATAGATATGTTAAAGATATAGAAGCTTGATCATATGATGAATGAGAGTGGATAATGTGAAACAAGATCCTTATATATTATAAAAAGAATATACGAGTGTATTGGGGGCTCCCAAGAATGAGATTTTATAACAAAAAAACTTGATTAGTCTGATAAAAGGTATCAAAGGCTCTTAATATTTTGTTATTCTCAAATATTTATTTTATTAAATATATTATATTTATTCAGATGAGAGTTTTGAACTTTGTTCATTATTTTGATATTAGGTGTGTGGATATTTATTCATATATTTAGAAATTTCATGAATTGATTAAATGTTATTCATCAATTGTTTTTATTTCTCCTCTATTAAAATGGTTACTAAATAGTACATCCCAGAATCTGAGAAAAGTAGTGATGATGGAAATCAAATTCTAAAAAATAGATGTAAGAACATGATATTTATGGAATTAAGGTACCAATTTATTTATTAGAACTAATTATAAAATATTTTCAAATTTTCATAAATCAATTTGAATAATTATATAAAACAATATAAGGAAATGTATTATCTACTAAAAATTTAAAGTATCTTAATGGACTTCATACAATTTAAGTGGTTTTTTAACTCAAATTCAGAATTTAAACTAATAAAATAAATTATTCTTATTCGGAAATCTATAAAACATAATTTATAAATTATATATATAGTGTCGTATTATTAAATAATTACTTTTTAGATTCCCAATTTGAATTTGAGTCCTTACCACTATGTAACTAAGGACTAATATGGGTTAAATCCCTCTTGGAACATAGTTAGTTGTGATTTTGTAACATATTTAACTTTATTTAGAATCAATATTTTATTTTAAAATCCTATTAAGGCATCCATTTACTAAATTTATCCCTCTTATTCTCTCTCATAAAAATAGAATACATGAATCTATAATGTAATAAAATTATGATCAGCCACTAGTGAGGTATCGATACAGTTAAGGTATCATTCATTTGAAGTCTAATAGATCAAATTAAATTACAATAATTCCATTATGTATATTATTATATAAAAATTTTAAATTTAAAATGAAAATATCAAAATGTTAATTTCAAAACAATCACTTCAATTTTTCTATTATAATACCAGAAGAAACATTATTTCTCAATTTTTAGTCATCTTAAAATTTTTAAAAATCAACATATTTTCTTACTCATGTTGTAAGTATTACTAATGAAAAACATGTCATCCTTGGTAAATTAGTGAAATTTTGACCCAATAGGTTGAAAAAGGTCCCCTTACAATAATTTATGATTTAACATAGTCCTCCAAGATTAAATTTATCGAGGAAAAGGGTAAACATGTGTAAAAAGGTAGTGGATATGGGGAATAATTTTATAAATGGAATGAAATGAGACTAATAAAGAAGGATCATATGCGATCATATTAAACAGAACCATGTAATTATATTTTTTTATATCCCATTAAGAAAATGTATGTATAACCCAACAATATAATGGATAAAAACCCCTTTTTATATTGAAAGTCATTAAATTGTCGAATAATAAGAAATATGTGATGTATCAATAATGACATCATAGGATAAAAACATCATAATATTTATCTATTCATAGAAAAAACCAAAACTTGTACTCAATGTCAAAAAGATATCATGATAATTTTGTCACAAAACTCTATAAAATATTAAATATGTTTATGTTATCATACATATAGGGATAGAAAACAAATGTACCAATTCTTTCCATTATCTGAATTTATGTATAATTAGTAGATTATACTCGACAAACTATCCATCAATCCCTAGAATATCTTCCCCTTAGTCATAATTAACATCAACATAATCTTATAACACCTCACAACCTCTAAAACTAAATAAAAAACTATATATCTACCATTGGGTAATAGCCACCCCTACCAAATAGTAGGTTGTGGTATGTGGAGTTAATGGTTTGATATAGGTAAAAGGAATCAAGTAATACATTTAGAAAACAATTATACTTATGTTACTAATATTGAACATCATATAAAAATATATGTATATGTATTTTATTATGTGGTATGTTAGGTCTGTGTTATTATAAGGTGTACCCTCTAGTTCTGGGAAGGGTAGGTATGGAAGGGAGTATAGCATAAAAAATTTATTTTGTGGATTGGTGGATTATTTTTAGTCTTCTGAAACATGGGTTTGTAGTTTATCTAACTCTTATGAAGGTAATAAGTGTTACACATATAGTTATAGTATTTTTTAGTCACATCATCCTCAAAATAAAGGGAACTATATGAATTATAATGTTGTATAAAAACAATGAATTTTATGTTAAGGACTTTGAATTTTTAAAATAATTTTTATTAAGAATTTTATGAATTTGGGCTATTTTTAATCAACACGGGTCATCAAAAAATAAATAATATAAATAATATGTGACTTTTTAATGGAGCATGATCAGAATTTTAAAATCATCTAAGGATATTTATAATCGTAGTTCCTAGGATTCAAAGACTAGACAATATATTTTGAGGATTCAAAACTAAAATACTTTTCATTAATAACCATGGACTTGTAATATTTATAAATATTGTTTAATAATTATTTCAATAACATTGGGAAAACCCAAGAGAGAATTATGATCATTCTTCTAGGGATTGATGATCATTGTTCCTGTTGGTAATAACAACAATCATGAATTATTACATAATCCTAAATGAAATGGTTATTCATTAATGTGGGAATTTTTTGGATATTCATTAATTTTCCTCATCCAACATGTAATTACTTTATCCTTCAACAAAGAAATTAAATAACCCACTTGGATAATATCACTAAAAAATATAATAATAATAGAACATCAAATAATAAAATATTATTGGATTATATTTTAATGGGGGATTATTTTATTTTTATTATTAATGGTCTAATGTTCTTTATTATTAAATGTTTTTATTATATAATTAAAAATAAACAGAAAAATCAAAATTTTATAATGTTTTATTCATATATTCACTAAATAGATTAAATTCCATTTTTTGGAAAAGGCATAACCCTGAAAGTCTTATTCGAATAACATTGTATATAGAAATCTAGTGATATATTTATAATTAATCATTATCAATTTTTCTTAGTAATTTTCATAAAAACATTAGACGCATAGTTATCAACTGAATAACTATTCAATGATTGTTGATTCAAATCCCTATAATATCCCATGTAAATTAATAATCTTGAATGAAAAAAAGGTTTTTTGTGGTAAGATATCTCGTCGAACAACATTCTTACATTTTTCTTCTTGTTCATTAGGCTAAAATTAAACCATGAGAGAAATATATAGTGATAAATATTAGTAAATTTCTTTGGTTTTCATAGGATAGTTAAAGGAAGAAAAATTATTATTATCTGGTTTTGGGTTTTACATTATTATTGGGGTTAGTGGTGAAAAATGGAATTATGGATTTCCATAAGTAATTCCAAGGAGTGATGGTGGTGGCATTGTGGATATGAAGATTGATTAATATCAAAGTATTGACTAGATATGATTGAAATAATTATTTTTTCAATAGGTAATTAATATGCTAAAAAATTATAAGATATAGAATTATTAATTACAAGGTAAGTAATTATTAAGAATATATGTAATTAATTTCATGACCTACAGTAAAATGGTTTATGAACTTCTATAAATTTTATATTTAGCATGACCACATATCACACATAGTGTATTTTGGCTATACATGTCCACACATATACCTAGTAGCATGATTGGACTATTATTATACCCACATAACATGTGTCTTAATAGTCTGGTCATGTGTAGTTGATAATGTGGCTCAATTTAGGTAAAATGTACATTCCAGATAGAAGTGTGGTCCCAAAAATAATTTATCACTACAAAATAAACATTTAAAACATGAAAGATGCATCACTGTGTACGCAGTGTATAATCCAACCAACCCATGTGGTTTTATAAATCATGTGATATAAATTACATGGTCTATACTTTGGTATAGTATATAGGATTCATGAATGGAAAATTTTCAACTTTTCTAAGATCCCCAAAAATGGTGTACCCCACATGGACACACTATGTTGACAGATTTCACAAAAACTATTTGGAAGTGATTTTTTATTACTTTAAACCATGTTCCCTAGTGTAAATTCTATATAACATATAGTAATAAGTATTCTTCATATTTTATCACATGAGTGCAGTTTTTAAGGCATTTGGTTCCCATTCAATGTGTTTTTACACATAAAACTTGATGGTATATTTATATTATTTTTCTATTCATTTTTTCTAATGATTTTGTATAGTTTTTATTTTATATATTTTTATAGAGGATATCAGAGACAATGGGTAAGATGGTTGGAGAAGACATGATATTGATAAAACCCCTAAAGACATGCCAATTCCATGGTGTGGAACCATCATATGCATTATTGAGTAGGTAATGTACACCAAATATGGGGAGTGGGTCCTCTAATTAAATGGTTTGAAACCCACTTGGATGATTCTCATTCCAAATTATGGGGCATTATTTTTTTATAGGAATCAATATGACTTTCCATTATGTGAACTCTTTAGAGAGGTGTAGGTCTCCCTCTGCTACTTAGTGTTTAAAATGAAGAAATGAAAGGATTTTAGTTTAGGTTATTGGGGTTCCTTTATTCATAGGGATAATTTATGGATTTATTGGAACTGGGATATAATGTTTGAAGAAGTATTTAACCATAGTTTCTTGATTTCGTGAAGCATATATTGTTTTATCCTATTGAAATTTTATTTTATCTTATTTTATTTATTTTAATCTATGTTTTCTAATATAAATATTTATATCCAACCCTACATGGTCCATATCACCACACATGTTTGATATGTACATAGGACACATATAATAGAGTAAATTTATATGGATGTATAGATAGTCTTTATAAGAATATAGTGTCATGAATTATTAGTGGGTTTTAAATAGTGTTAATGTGACATGAAGTTTACCTATTTGGTTAATCAATGATGGTATTTAGTATGTATTTTATACATTATATTTTACTATTATTTACAAATAGCTGTGTTGTTAAATATTTTTTAATATTTTCACTATAACATGTATCTTATAATTGTTTTTCATATTTATATAGTTTTGAAAAGATATAAAGCTTTTCCTAGAGATGTGTGGTAGAATACAATATTGTTTGATAAATACCCACTTATTTTTGATATTTTTTCATTGTGTTGTCTATAATTGGATTCTTATTGGATGTGGGATTGGGGTAGTATAAATATTTTAGTATTTATCCATGAAAGATTCTTGTGTGTCACCTCATGTTTAAATTGAATCAAAGTAATTCAATTAATAGGTATAATGATTAGAGTTAAGAGTCTTGTAAGTAATGTTTTGGGATACATTCGAAAATATTGTTATGGAGTATTGAGATATATTAAAAGACAAGGAAACATAGTGATTTTTGTGGGAGGCCCACTTATACATTCATTGAGATTCTGATAATAAACTAGCCATCTCAGTATACTATGACTTTAGTTATAGGGTTTAAAATATAAGACATGGAATCATATAGAATATTTTTTATGTTCTCATTTAATCCATTAATTATTCAAATATTTTTTTTATGTTATAATAGTAATGGGTTAATGTTTTAAAATTTTAGATACCCCCATACCAATATAGCCCAGATTTAGAGGCAGGGCCTTGCTGAGCCCATGACAATGTTTTATCATCTAATTAATGACTAGTCTAGTGATGGTGATTCATTACAAAGACCTAATAATGATGTGTTTCTCTCTATTATGGAGTATAAATATGATCCCACACTAGCTGAGTATATAGATAACCCACATATAGTGTCGATATTTGTCACAATAGAGAAGGATGAGAATATTGATAGGTTGATCATGCATCATTAGTTGAAAAGATATATGCCTCTTAGAATTGAAGTGACGATCCATCCATAAGAAGTTTAAGATTAAATTTATTCTTTTTCCCTTATTTTTAGAAATTTTAATGAAATTATTGATAATATATTAATTTTTTCTATGAATCTCATATATGTAGTGACATATTTCTAGTGGCTTTTGTTCACAAAAATACATAACTGGTATACACTACCCTAGTTGGAGAGTGAGTTATTATATAATGAGTATTATTTTCAATTTATGTTATGGATAAAGTTAATCTAAGAGATATTGTACCTTTAAGTTGGTATTATGATAGTTATAGAGAATGTATGAGTTTTTAGGACTTATATGAATTGAAGTGACTTTGGGGTGAGATTGATAAGATTGTGGAGGGGTAAATCATGTTATGGAATATTTTCCAAATTAGAACACTTTTCCATATACTTTTATAACACTTAGTGATATTGACCTCTTATTTATAAGAATGAATGATTTTTTAATCATTTTTAATGCACTTTATGTTAATGTTCCCCTTGTATTTTTCTCTTAATTAGTTTATCTTGTTATTGGTTTACCCCACCTTACCATTTTGTGTTTATGCAAAATGTAATGGAACCAAAATCACTTAATATGTATAGGATTTTTACATGGTTAACCCAAATGGGATAATATAAGGAGAATATAATTAACATGTTATTTATTAACCAAAAACCACTATACATTCTAATTACTAGTAGGGTTTGTTCAATGGACAATATCAATCACCTTATATTGGATTTGGGTTTTCTCACTACCATAGAGGTATTACTACAACCCACTCTCTCTTTTCCTAACTACTCTAAAGGAAACACTATCTGGTAGATAGAAAAAATTGAAGTGTCTCAACACTATTTAAATCCATCGAGTTTATATTGGTGCATTATGATATTTGGGAAAATCCTTCATAGATATACAATGATTCACTTCTAGAACATCATAAAAATTTTCTTAGGCATCATGAAAACTCATCTTATTATTTATTTGAAGGTTATTAAAGAAGCAATATCTTCTCAATTTTTAACATTTTTTTGGAAACTGTACAACATTTCTCTCTAGAACTAAAATATATAATTTTTTTATTGAAAAAAAATCCAGACTATCTATGTTGAATCAGATAATGATTTTATTTCACATTATTAAAAATTGTAAAAAAATAGTTCTTCATATCAAATATGAAAGTGGATGCTTTATTTAATGTTTATTAGTAAAACAGCTCCTTCACCTTCCATGTTTTTCATAAATCTATAAAGTCTTGAATATACATTAATTTTTACATAGTATTATTATATTGAAAGAAAACTCATGTGATATATTATTTTATCATTTAAAAATATGTAAGCATCCTTCTATATCTTGGAATAAATAATCTTCAGTTAAACATCCACAATTCTTGGTCTTCCAAGAATAACATTACTCCATTTTACATTTTTTGTGTTTGAATTATAGAAACCACAAGAATATCTATTTCTTCACATTGCATAATATGAATTATAGAAAACATGAGAATACACCACTAATAAATACTCTCCTTAAATTCTATAAATACCTAATATAATTATTCATAAATTATTTCTTTTATAACTCTTAAATATCCAAAAACCTTATCTTTTATATTTGACATAAAAATTATGAATTTCATTCCCCATAATACCTCATGGCCTTTAATTACCCAAAGAAATTATAGCTTGATAATTCATGTTAAATATTTTCCATGGGTCCAAGTGAGAATTTATTCTCAATAGATTTCCATATGAATGAATGAATCATACGAGTAATATAACTTCACATGAAATTATAAAAGTTACTATAATGCGATAAATCATATTTAGAATCCCAAATGACTCATACATAGTTTAAAATATCTCAAATATTTTGTTACTCATTAAAAAAAACACATATGTTGCAGTTTTATTATTATGAAACTAACCTGTAATCAATTTTCACATTATTTGGTCATCCTTATGATGATCATTCATATAATATCAGCAATCATCTTTATAAAAATAGCATACCATCATTAAAAAGATTACATTTTCATCCTTATTATATATATATAAATTATGATGATCAATCCAACCTTCTAAATTTATATGGATCATTACATGTATTAATGGTGTGGTTTACATCACCTTCACATTTCAATTAGATCTCCACAGAAAATTATTTTGACTGCAGTATAAGGAAAACACCATGGGTATTTCCAAAAATGTTATCATGCATGAAAATCCATATGAGGGAACTATTATTGTGTTAACAAACTAGATATTGTACAAACCTATCATTTGAAGAATGTGATATAAGAATGCTGTTATATCAAGAAAAATACGATTTTTTTGTTGATGAACATTTACTAAACTGTGCCGTCCTAAATAGTTTTCCTTCTAAGAAGTCACTATATTTACTACATTTTAAATGGAATATTAATTTGTTTATGAATTTTATTACCACTCTACCCACACTAATTCCACCATTAATAGTAGTTTACTACTTCTATGCACTATCCTTTTCTTTTCATGACCACACTACCCAATAAGGAAAACTTTGTTAGGGATACATTTAGACATGAATGAAAACTTTTATAGTGATTGGATTCCTAGGTATCCCTAGGATTAAGGATGACCATATTTTTTTCATAAATTCATCATATAATTTACATATTTATTTCACTTATTCAACATTCTAATTAGGTCATAATATTTTTTTTCTTTGGTAGTAAAAAAACACATCATCCAATCATATATATGGATTCTTTAACATGTTCAAAAAATCCAACCAAAATATTTTCATGATAGAATATATTATAAAAAAAATTCTTTTTCATCAAATATAACACAACCCATTAAGATTCCAATAGTCTCCCACTTTTTATTTAATTGATAATTTGACATTAAATATCTTTTCATACATTCCAATGAATCTTATAACTCCAAAAAATTATTTGTATTTAAAGATAATTAAATCTAACTATTTTCAATAAAATATAGATGATAGAAAAAATCTAACTTAAACATTAAATTTTAATCTCATTTTATCACCAAAATTGTATATGTCTTACACATTATCTTCTAGGCTCTCTTTATTTTAGAATTCCATAAGAAAAGTATATTTCATTTACAACTCCCCATTATCAAATAATTTAATTACATAATTTTAACTTTGAGCTACTTATTCATTTGGAATCAATGAAATCTTGATTAACCACATGGTAGATATTCCACATATACTATAATTTTCATAGAATTATTGTGATTATGTCCACCATTTAGATATGAAGTGTCAAAAAATCCTCTACATCTACTGAAATGGGGATTTATAAATGAAATAAGTTTTTAAGTTAACATCATCAAGGTTTCCCATATCAGATGATTGAAAAAAACCATTCATATTGAGGTTTCATTCTTTCCAATAAGTCTTGTAATATCAACCATTCACACACTAAATCATTTGTAAATTAAAAAAAATTATTGTGTTTGAAAACCATAAAAATTGATAACTCTATTGATAGAAATTGTTAATAGTGATTTAGTGACATCACATGAACTTGATGTCCTCTATATCTTCACAGGGATCCACAATCATGTATAAGGATTCCCAAGAATTATAAAATAATATGTAACTCCCCTTAATTGAATATATCATCCAAGTCATTCCACTAAGATCTAGTTTCAAATCATCAGACCGCCCCTTAGAGTGTCTCAATCCTGTAGCCATGCATTCTTATATTTTAAAGGTGGGTGGCCTATCAATATTTGGTTTGATGCTGTCATCTTATTGATTAAAATGGGTTTATGGGATATCTTCTCTTCCATCCATGTATTCCAATACATCATATGTTTTCTAGTATGATATATCCACATAAATTAAAACATTCTTTCAAATCTTGTTTCTTTCTCCATAATCATGTGTGAACTAGTTTGTTACATCATTGTCTAATTTATTAGGGTGAAAATTTTCTATTGGATAGGATGATTATATAGGGACCATAAAAAATTATTAGTTATGTTCTCCATCAGTAAATATCTCTCTTATAATGGGTCATGAGGGTATCCTATGTTTTTACGTAGTTCATCTTATGTTAAGGACCCATTGCATATTGTACATGACAATGAAGGAAACATATGTTCATAATATTACATATCTTACCGTCATTTCCAATGAATAATATATTGGTAAGATGAGTCATCTCACATTCATCACATGAGGATTCTTGTGATTGTCAAAATAAGAAACTTATGTTTATCGCCTTATGCATCTTGGGTGCATCACTAATGGGATTCTATACTCTTCATATAAGGAAACTTAGGTTTATCAAAAATGGAATACCTATATCATCACTTGAGGAATCTTGTGATCCTTATAAAAATTTTCTTATACTCATCACCTAGGGAAGGATAAAATCATAGATTAACCACCTAAGGAGAGGATAGAGAGATCCTATTCTCATCACATGATATTATTATGCATGTCACATATGATCCTTTTTCTCATCATAGATGAAATGTATCAAATGCATGTCAACTAATTAGAATGAGAATATATCCTAGGCTAATAACAATATTTTATGAGGATATACACTTAAATCACCATATGACAGTGTATTAGGGTTGGGATTATACCACATCAGGTTTGTTTTCTTAACCTCTTCTCGTCACATAGGGTGTTTTATGCTCTTAACCAGGGAGATATTTCACTTGAGATTTTCAACCAAGGGAGGGAATAAGTTAACATCCTATGGGAATAGATCCACATACACTTTTCATATATGTGTAGGAATATTTTATTATTTAGTGGGGATAGATCCACATATATTTCATATATAAGGTAAGGTATAGATAAACATCCAATCAGGATAAAAAAATGTTTAATTTCATATGGATACTTGTGGGAGGTTTGGAGTGGTGTAGTAAACTCATGAAATATAACCCAAAATTGTATATAAGATCTCTTACGGGGGATATAGAATTATTATTATGTTCATATTGAACAATAATGAGGTTTCTTACACACATATATATATAATAAGAATTAAAACTATAATGGTAAATGCCTTTTGCTGCAATGTGGACCTTATGATGTGAACATGTGTTCTCAATGTGAGAGGATATTCCTAGATTGGAGGATAGAGATTCATTACATGAAGGATTGGATGGGATTTCAGTGATTAATTAACTTATAAAATGAAGTAATTATTCTTGACAGGATCAAATTAGAGGTTGAGACACTATGAAAACTAGTAGATGTTCTTTAAGTTTTTAGTTTGAGATATCGTAGAATAAATATGATTCAGGACCAAAATTGGTGGGACTCTTGAAAACATATGATGTGAATATGTTTTTCAATCCATAAAGGTGATGGAGTCCTACTTGTTTATAAATTCTATGGAATCTATGAATTAATTTATTTCTCTCTCATTTCCCTTAAACTATCGGAGAACCTTAGGAATTTGAAGAGTATATTTAATTTCATTTTCATATGGTTTTTACCTTGGATTATATAGGCTGATCTTTGGTAATCCATGGTGAGTAAATACTATTTTCTCTCTTGATTTATCCATTTTATCTTTGGGAATTCTTAGAAGTGGTTTTTTTTAGTTTGAATGTGTTTGGGATGTGTTTTTGGTAATACTATTGTATATTTAAGGTTTATTCAAGGATTACTTGTATATTTTTGATCATATAATTATTTCGACTTCATCCTATTGTGTGTAATGATTTAGAAAGTTTCTATAAGGTAGGGGATAATAGTTATCTTTATATTTATGTGTATGTGTATAGATTTCATGATTTTTATTCCATTAGGAGGAAACTAATGGTTGGATTAATGATGATAATGAATATACATAATCTAAAATTGATGGAAATGGGGATAAATAACATGTTTTATAACTTTTTTGTTATTTATATTGAGATCATTTGTGATTTTTTCCATTTTATAAAATTACATCTATTGTGATCCTTTATTTTTTTGGTAGTTTATATGGTTATGAGAACATTTTTACATGATTTATTAATATCACTATGAATTAAATAGCTAATCAATTATATTTGGATAAGGAATTGGTTATACATGAAAATATTTAATTTGTGTGATAATTCACATTCTAAATAAAGAATTAATGTTATTTAATCCATTATACCTCAATTATAGATGCTAGGTTGTGGTGGTGTGTGTGGATGTCCTTGTAATGTTCCATTATTAAGTTGTCATGATTTGTAGTGGTGGTGATGTGTTGTGGTTTTCAAGTGTGGGGGTTGGAATGTGTGGTGCTGGTGATTTGCGGTGAATGTGATGTGCAATTATTGTGATATGTAGTGGTGGTGATATCTAGTGGTTGTGTGGTGTGACAGTTGTGAATTATGGTCGTGGTGATGCATGGTGGTTTTTAAGTTTGGGGGTTGTGATGGGTGGTGGTGGTGATATATGGTGAATTTGGTGTGCTATTGTTATGATATGAAGTGGTGGTAATGTTTGGTGGTTTTGTGGTGTGACAGTTGTGATGTATGGTGGTGGGGATGAGTGGTGGGGGTGATGTGTGGTGGTTGTGTCATATTGTGGTTGTTATGTGCAGTGGTTAAGATTTGTAGTTGTTGTGGTGATATTTCTTGGATCATGTGGTGCCATGGAGAGGGTTGATGTTAGATGGATGATCTATTTTGTGGTATCTATTGATGATAAAATATGAGCACTATAGGAATAGTCATGGAAGGCATGAATGTTTTGGAGAGAATAAAATCCAAAATAACACAAAATCAATCTAAAGGGTATCCTTCACAATGAAAAAAACCATTGTGAATGACCAGAGCTCATGAAGCTCCCTGTATGAGTATTTTCTTCATGAACATGTTAATTCTAGATAGTAATACTCCATGAAGTGATTGTCAGAGTTGCGTAGAACTTCACGAACCTATGACGAGTGGACATTATCTTCACAAATTGAACTTTCAGACTTACATATCCATGCCCCTTCATGAAGATCACACCACTTCAATAGAACATAAAATATTTATGAAATCTCTTTCCTATAAATATCATTTTATTTATGACATTTTAGGGATGATGCAAAACCTTTAAACTTTTGAAATTAGTCTCTCTTTAAGAAATTGTTGAGAATCATAAACCCAAGACAAAATAGATCACCTAAGGAATATAGGCTTTGTGAAAACTCCAACATTTTGTTCTTCAAATCCTCCACCCCAAGTGGAGATTCATTTCATGAATAATGATGGACCTCTGAGGTACTTTAGGCTTCATGATGCAATCAACATTAGCTATTAACTCATTCTTTGAATCATGACTTCATTTTGAGGAAGGGTCACCCTATTTTACAAATAATACTCTTTTTTCAAGACCCTTCCATCCCCAAGGACCTCATGACTTTCATTATGCACCTTTTTGAACATCCAATATTTTTGAAGGACCTATACTCACCCTCTTTAGGGTGCCAATGTTCATCTGAAATCCCTTTATGATGGTTGAGTTCGCAGGGCCCCCACACTAATCTAGGACCAGTTTAGCCACACCTTAAGTGACTAGTGCCACCCATTCCTATATCTATCCACTTCACCTCAAGTGTTGATCGATTCTCTAACTTACATTTTACATCTTTTAATTGGTACTTTAAAAAATGTTTCTTAAAATCATATGGATAGTAACACAGAATCCATGAATGACTAGTATTCCAGGATGATTCCAATGCCCATCCCCTCCCAAAGGTGGTTGGGTGATGGTCACATAATCCGAAGGGGAGAGAAGTGAGTCCATAGAAGTACAATATTTATTATGTAAAAATACCTAGTTCCACATAATTATTGTGTGACATTAAAATACATCACATCCTAGTCATATGATATTAAACTACAAGAAAATATCCTCCACACACGATGTGAAAATGTAGCATTAACATACATGATAAACACAGAAAGCTCCATGTGACACCCACATCGAATGATATCCTCCGGGTAGCTCAATGCATAATCCACACACCATCACTCTTCGATTATCCTTTTGTGACATGAGCATACTTACCTTATGATGGTAAACTATATGTGTTGATCTTGTCACACTATCATAAACTATGGAATAAAAATACATGGGTTTTGATACATGTGTTCTAAACAAGTTATATAGGATGCCTCATTGAGGTTCAATCCTGACAATACTAAACTCATTTTGTTCCCTTCTAGGGGCACAACTCTTGGATTCTACACAAGGGGAGTTCTGATATATATTTCCCAGATCAACCTCAAGGGGATTTCTCATTTAACATTCCATGTGTGACATCTCCCTTCTAAGGACATACCCCTAAAATATAACTGAAGGGGTGTCATAACCCATATATATAGGATCCACCAAAAGGGGAGTTATAATCCAACCTTACAGATGTTACATATTCCCTCCAGAGGACACACCTATTGGATCTTCCTCAAGGGGTGTTCTGATTTATCTATACTGGATCCTCTTTATTGGGTGTTCTAATCCATTCCATTAGTAAAAAATATTTTCATGAAATATTCCCTCGTCAGGGTGCACCTCCGAATCTATCTTTATAGGCCATTCTAATCAACACCATTCCATTCTAAAATATGTTAAACCTATATCCCAATTCCTCATAACCGTACATTGAAATCCATCTACACAAGCCATAAAACTTATGATATGACACACAATATTTACTCTATAAAAGACATGGGGTTCCTGATGTAAAAAAATTTGGAAGATTAAAATCCCTGGTGTTGTTACCTTGTGATCGACACATGATATCTTGTGTTCTTCGCCAAATATTACTTATATATGATGCCCTTTCCTAAGGAATATTCACCGGTGACCAATGTAATGAACATCTAAACATGCCTAGAGTTACAAAACATGAATGCTCTCATGAACTAAGGTTTCATTCCTATCAGAGAGAAGCAATGTAATTAACTTGCATCCACGAAGAGATGGAACTAGGAATGAGTTCCAAAAACATGACTTAGACTACAAGGGAGACCTGGTCTAGGCAACAAGCTTCATGGGGGAAGCCATGGAAGGAGGAAGCAACATCCCATAATTTTATTTTGATGAATTAGAAGACATCACTAATGAAAGTGATGAAATCCTCCCCCATTTAGAATGTGGTAATATGGGGATACAATTTGGCCAATGTGCACATCACATGTTGATTCAAAGGTAGGGCCCCGATGAAAGTTCCAAAAATATAAATGGTGAACTCTACATGAAACTATTATATTTTATATGGGGACTAGTAGAGTTCAATACATCAAGGAATTATCTTTTCCCCATATTCAAACATCTTGAACTAGGTCACACCAACAAAATGGTGGGCTTATAATTGGAATAACTAGAGAATTATGGTAGAAAATGTTGGTCATTCTTAGTCTGTGACATTATCAATGTGGATCCAACATTTCTCTAGAAGATAGGACAATGCTAGGGAATTGCAAATTTCATTCCTTATACTAGTACAAACTGGAGAATAAACCTGCCTTACAAGACCCTAGTTATATGAAACTAACCACCCAATAACTATAAAAATCAGGGAAAGAAAATCAATTATTCATAAATCCCACATGACCACTCTTCTTCCATGAATTCCACCACGAATTTAGGTACCAGGCACCCATACCCCGTCTGACCCTATGAGATCATCCAGATGAGGGTAATTAACACCCATATACACCGGTAAAATTAGAAGGGGTAATTCTCACAAGGTATATTTCCCACCCAGGCATGAAGGCATCAATACATCACCCACACTACTGCCCCAAGGGTCACTCTAGCATAAACCACCCCCATTCTAATAGTAAATTGTTTTCAAATTCTCTATTTAGAGAAATCCTATGACTCAATCCACCTCAACACAGAGGTAGGGGATACTTGGGTCAACCCACCTTCAACTACTACCTGGGAGACTCCATGGAGGGCTCCCACCAGGACCCGTCAACACCAACAATGACTAGTACTTTAGGATAAAGAACAATTTTATTTTACCCCTGCTCCACCAGCCCAGGTTCGAGTCACCCAACACTAATGTTGGGAGACGGCTCAAGAGGATGTATAAAAAGGAGAATCAAAATCCAGGACATATGTGGTTCGATCCACCATCAGTGCATCACAACAAGTCACTATATTAGAATAATAGGGATCCGTCATTGTTTGATTGAGATATATCCCTCATCCACCCATAGGTTGGTCAGGTTGTCCCTTTCAATCATCGGCTCCACCGACAACCATTATGGGCCATACTATAATGATGAGGATTAGTACGATGGTCATCCCCACACCATTATCATTATAACTAAAGGTCTTACCCACTGCATTAACAATAAGTATAGAGTTACTACCAATACTCCTAATTTTCAAAATGGAGATCTTTCCCACACCACCAATAACTGACAAGATAATCATTTTTATTCCAAATAGGTAACCTGCACTAAAGAGACATCTTGGGGAAGAAGGGAGAACACTCACCACCAAAGGAGAATGATTTTATTTGTTTATTCACAATGTTTTGTCTACTCCCTTTAGACATTTTCAAGTAAAAGTTCTTAATTTTTGTGAAATACTAATGTTTTAGTACAAAATATAATTTTCGAGCATTATTTGAATTAATGAAGTCTCATGCCAATTTACTATTTTGATTATAAATATCACCGAACTTATCAAAATTGTGATATTTCTATTTTTTAGTGTTTATAATTTGATTTTCTAAAAATCATTAAACTAGAGCTTGGGCCAATTCATCGATTTAAAAGTTCATATAGACCACACAAAAATTCCCACCAAATATTTGATAAAAATTAGACCAACCATGAAGATATAATTCTAGAAAAAATACAAAACATAAAATTTTATTAAACTCTCAAATATGTTCTAATACATATATATACTGGTTGGATAAATATTTGAAGTCTCAAATCCCAAAATATGTGGCCCAAATATTTGTTTAATTCCATCCCACAATTATATCTAACAATTGAAAACATCCCAATTTTATTTAATTATCTATAAATCAAATAGACAATATGAGTTGATATTTTTTATGTAAAATAAAATATTATTCCTCCAAACATTTTTGAAGAAACAGTTCAGATTTTATAGAATCTTATTAACCTAAAATGTATTGACATTTAGACTAGTGAAATATTCATCACACAAATGGAATATGGAACATAGTTTACCAAATCAATGATATCCTTGGATCTAAAAGACTAATGGCTTCCAAATTTGGAGGGTCAAAATTCAGCATAGATATATAAAACTTTTAAGAATAATATTTCTCTAAATTCTTTTGTATGAATTGTCAAATTGGTGAGTGATCATGAGGGATAGTTTTGGAATGAAAACAACCCACTAACCTCGTCTATAAATACACCCCTATTATCCTTGTAAGGGATTGTAATTTCAACACTAAATGAAGAGATTTGGAATGAATATATCCTTTCTAGGGCTTGGTCACACTATCATTAATCTGGTTTCAATAATAAAAAACTCTCCTCCTATTTCTATTTCTTGTTTGTTTTCAATTTCAATCATGTAAGTTCATTTTTATTTCAATTTAATATTATGAAGGTTTCTTAATTTTAATATATATTTCTCATCCAACTTCTATTGTGTAATATTAAGGGTCCTAAAATAATAAAATTAAAGTTAAAATCCCTTTCTTTTTTTTGATTTCTTATTCAATCGAAAGTGTTTTTTTAACTCTATTCACCATTTGTGTGTGTGTTCTGTACATAACTCTTTTCTAATCCCAATATTTTCATTTTATTTATAACTCATCGCCATAAAAATATTAAATTAGATTAATGAAGATATCAATTTATGAGTAAATCATCCATTTGGGTGAGTCATAATTTGGGGATGTTATGTGATTGAGAGCTTTTGATCATTGGATATTCTTTAGGTTAACATTGTGCATGTTAAAAATGAAATGTCATGGATTAAGGACATGTGTTGTATAACATGTGAATTCCACGGATTATTTAAACCATAAATACAAAACCATAAACAAGTATTTATTGATATTATAACTCTACTTAAGATAAGTCTTGGATTAAAGCCTCAATACTTGGGAATTTCGATCAAAATCATCTTGTGGAGTGGGTGTTATTTTAGCAAAACATAAGGAAAATATAAAGGATATCATAAGCATAAATACTGAATAATTATGTCACCCAAATATTGATTAAATTTTTAAATCAATCTTCATTAATCAATATTTTCATCTATGCTATACAGACAAAACCCCCAATCAAAATACGATCAATTAAAAACAATCAACTCTAAAATTGGTACCATCGCCAAGGATTCAACCTGAGTGTCACTATAAAAAATATCAGAGCACCATTACATTGAATGTTAAATATAAGACAATTGGACACACTTTAAATGGATAAATTTCTAGGATTTTTCTACTAATAGTTTATTGTTTTTTATTTAAAAAAACACAATTGTTATAAAAAACACAGAGAAATATCTACCTTCCTCATCCTTTCCGAACATATCATAATTCATTATAGAATCCCAAATAATCCATAATATTTTTTACCCCAGAATAGTGAAAACATTTTTCCAACACAAAAGAAACATTTGGGATAATAAAATAAGTTATGAAAAATTGATTACCCATATAATTGTTCTAGATATGGATAATCCTAGGGAAGAAACCTTAAAAGACCCTATTCCCCTAAAATGAATTACCAACCCATTGGTATTCAAAATCCAAGTATTGAGAACGATTTTAAACTCAAATTGGTTTTGATTAATATTTTACTTCATTTATATGGGATAATTAGTGAGGATCCACATCTTCACCTAAAAGATATCATAGTGGTGTGATATACCATAAATCCTTAAGGTGTTATTGAATAACAAATAAAACTTGAGAATTCCATTTCTTCCTAGTTGAATCCACTAATTTGTGGATCTACTACCTCTCTATTGTATCCATAACCAGATGGAATGAAATAAAGTCACTCTTTTTAGAGAAATTTTACTAGCTTCTCAAAAAACTTTTATCTGAAAGGAAAGAAGTTGTATTCATTAATTCTCAAATGAATAACTCTATGAACACTTAGAGAGGTAGAAAGATATTTTAGAAAATTTCCCACACCATCAAATCCATGTACAAATATTGACCCAATAATTCTATGAGGGGTTATTGTATTTTAATAGAACACTCATTAATGACACATGTGGTAGTTCTCTTATTGATAAAAATCTTATAGATACATGAGATATAATAAGAAACATGGATGAAATAATGAACCAATTCTATACTAGATCTCATGATCAAGTCAAAAAAATCTAATAGAATCAATCCATAGATCCCTTCAAGATGGATGTGTGGATGAGTGAACTTACTAGTCCTGTGAGATTACTAGTGGTGGTTTCAAAATCCCAAACTTCATCTTCTCCATAGCCTATATTCCCATGACCTGTAAAAAACATTGGAATATTCAGATCATTATCTAATCTTACCAACATATGTCCCCAATTTTATGATGACTTATCTATTTCTTTTAGTCCAATTGAGCTCAATGGAGCATATACTTAGTAGAACACCAAAAATCAATAATATGGTCAGTTAATTAGAAATGAAAACCAACCCTACTATGAGTCCTTATCTTCTACCTACATCATAGGCTTGATATATGGTAATCCCATATATCATCACCCTTATTTCCCTCCAAAAAGTGCAAGAAAATTTGAATTTTTTCAAGGGGGTGGTAAATTATAGAAACCTTATTCTATTTTTACTCAACCTCAAAGGATATATTCTCCAGATGATCCTCCTAGATTCCACTATAATGGTGATCCTTCTCAATTAAAACCCAATATAATCTATTTACCAAGAAACAAAATCAAGGAAATCCCAATACGGGACATGCCTCTTATTCCAAGATAACATGGGAAATCACTGCAGAAGATATTTCATCCTTCACCTGTTCTAGACTAAAAACATTAAAAACCAAATTGGTCAACTTGCATCCCACCTTTTCTAATAGAAACCATATAGTTCTTCCTAACTCCTAGATCAACCATTTCCCAAACCCCAGTGTAATGTACGTGCAATTTCACTTAGATTGGGAATGTTTTTCCACACCTCATGATTAATCCTCAAATGAACCTTTGAATTTTCATCTCGAAAATGAAAATAAAAAAATATATAATAATTACCTAAAGCCACTCCTTCACCTCATTTCATTCCTCTAAGGAACCCAATTCCATTTCCTCAAGCTATATCTAATCCAAGGAAGTCCTTTGAACCCGATTCTAAATTTGATAATGCAATCAAAGACATTGGAGACTCAATAAATGACATGACTAAATCTATATTCTCCCACATTGGTCCAGGACCCTTTCACCCAACGAGTGTTGTCATCCAGTTAGCTAATCAATGCATAACAAGTTCTGAGGGAATAATTGAGGATTCCCTTGCAAGAGTTAATGATCATATCTTCTTAGCTTATTTCTCTATCCTTAACATGGAAGGTGAGATGAACTATCATCAATATCCCCTAATTCTAGGAAGTCCATTCCTCTTGATAGCTATAACTAAGATTGATATTCATGCAGCCATACAATCCATGGAATTTGGTGACTATCTTTTCATATTCAACAACTTTAAATCAATGTAATATCCATCTAAGGATCACTATACATTCTCAATCCATGCTTCAAAGGAAAATTTGGATTGTGGATTCACTGCAATTTCATCATGTTCCTAATGTTCTAATGAGATAGGAGTTTTTGGAATTTTTACCATTATTAAACATGTCATAAATAGGGATTTTTATGTTGAACTTTCATTTAGACACTCCAACAATATAAAGGATCTTGAAAACTCTCTTGAATCCCATCTCAAATCTAATATCTATTTTTCAACCATAGAGAGTATTAAGGAAAATGAATGAAAACCAACTAAAATACCATCTTCCATTCATGAGTTATCTATCACACAAATGAAAGATGATACTGATTTCAAACCTCTTCCTATGCACCAAAAATGTGCATTATTTTTTCCATAATCAATCTTATCCTATCATTATCTCTACTGCACTTACTGAAACCGAGGAGTCCAAAAAATTTCAAGTGATGGAGGAAAAAAATACCTATGGTCAGGCCCTATATTCCATTCTTAGAATCAAACCTGCTCTTTTCATTAATTCCATCCATCTATAATAACAATCCAATGCAATGAAACAACCATAAATAATACTTAATCCACTTATACATGATGTAGTTTGGGAAGAGATTACCAAACTTCTCCAAGAGGGTATCATCTACCCAATTTCTAATAGTGAATGGGCTTTATGAGTCACATGGTACCTATGAAGGGTGAGATAACTATTTTCATAAATGAACAAAGAGAGGTGGTCACATTTCAAGTAAAAAAATTGTGAGTGTGCACTGATTATCGAGAATTAGATGATGAAACACAAAAGGATCACTACACTCTTCCATTCCTTGATCAAATGATATAATGATTAATTGGAAATTAACATAATTGCTTTATTAATGGATACACCAGATACTTCCAAATCCCAATAGCACCTCAAAACCAAGAAAATACTACATTCACTTACCCCTTTGGAACATATACATAGAAGGGAATTCTTTTTGTCCTCTTAAGTGATCCTACAAAATTCTAGAGGTTTATGATGATTATCTTTTCTAAATTCATTGAGTATTAAATAGAGGTATTCATGGATGAATTTACCATATATGTTTGGTCATTTTAATATCTATTTAATTAACTATATTTAGTCCTAAAAAAGTGTGCCAAATGTAACCTTATGATGTATTTTGAAAAATTCCACTTCATAGCCACTAATGGTAATATTATAGGGAACATAATTTCACAAGAGGGTATTCAAGTCAATCCCTAAATAATTGAGGTGATCAAATAAATTTTTGAACCCACATCAGTTCGATATATCCATTAATTCCTTGGTTACAGTAGTTTCTATCATTGAATCATCCATAACATATGTAGGACTTCCTTCCCACTCACTTGACTACTCCAATATGATGTTACAATACATTTCAATGAGGATTGAAATAGAGCCTTCCTTGAACTCGAATTTTTTCTTCCATATGCCCCGATAATCCATTCCCTAGTTGGTCTTTACCCATTATATTTATGTGTGATGCTTCTGATAGGGCCATTGGGACCATTCTTAGCCAAGAAAGCGATTTTTTTTCATGTTATGTATTCTGACTAAAAAACATTGTTTGAAACTCAATCTCACTATACTGTGACCGAAAATGAACTTTTAGATATGGTTTTTTCATTGGATAATTTCTCACCCTATCCCTTGGGTACCAAAATCATCATTTTTATATACCAATAAACTTTAATTTTATTTCTTATGAAAGTTAATTCCAATCAGAGGCAAATAAAATGGATCCTAATGCTCCAAGATTTTGAAACTGTAATTAAAGATTTACCAAGGAATGAAAATCCTATAGATAATCACCTGAGTATAATTTCTAATTATTATCTTTCTAAAATAAATTTTTCCTAATATACAACTGAGAAACTCCTTATATCAATACAATGTTACCATGGCATGAACCACTTGTAAATTATTTTTTCAGGTGTTTTTACTAAAAATATTACAAAATAACAAAAATTGAAATAGAAAAGTAATTCAAAATATAATTTTTTAGAAGATAATAAACTTTGGAAAACTATGAATTACATGGTAATTAGAATATATATTGATGAAGATAAACATTACTCAATATTATATTTATTCCACTCAATTCCAAGAGGTGGAAACTTTGGAATAATAAGGACATTGAAAAAGGTCTTTGATTATAGATTCCTTTTGCCTCCACTCTTCAAGGACTCACATTAGTTCTATCAATCATGTATCACTTGCCAAAAGTTTTGAAAAAATTATAAATGAAACGAAATTTTCTAAGAGACTTTATATTCTCTGAGATCTTCGATGGTTGGGCCATAGATTTCATGGGGCCATTCCCACCTTCTAATTGATTATCATACATTATTTTTATAATCAATTATTATTCTAGATGGATCGAGTATGAACCCACAATAAATTATTATTTACATACTATTAGTGAGTTTTAAGAAACCCACATCCTCTACCAATTTGGAACACCACATTCCGTGATAAGTGAATTAGAAAAAAAAATCTTTAATTAGACAATGGTATATATTCTAAAACATAATGGTGGTGTACATAAAACATCAACTATATATCACCCCAAAAAAATTGGTGTGAATGGACTTTATATTAGATAAGTGAAAAGAGTTATTGAGAGAATTGTGAAGACCTCTAGAGAATACCAGAATAAAAGACTTGGTGAAGTGATTTGGGCTTATAAAACTTCCTATAAAACACCCATTATAATTTATCCATTTAGGATAGTTTTTAGTAAAGCATGTTATTTACAAATTTAAATATAACATAAGTTATTTTGGGATGTAAAAAAAATTCAATTTTGATTCTAAGAAATATGGCAGAGAGAGGTTGTTATATTTGAATGAACTTGAAGATCTTCAACTCGATTCTATTGAAAATTAAAATCTCTAAAAAAATCCTTGGCTCTCCATGAAAAACACATCATATGAAATGTTTTCCATGAAGGTTAAAAGGAAATTATATACAACTCTCAATTTAAGCATCACCCAGGTATGATTAATTATTATTTGGAAGCTCCATTTATTATTACTATTTTATACCCATTCTATGTAGTGCAAGTCCATGACCCCAATTCACAAATGACATTCATGACTAATGGACATCAGTGAATGCATCATCATGAGAGAAAAAAATATCTTAAGAACCACAATGATTTCTATAGAATCCCCAACCACTATGGTAGATCAACCATTGGATGGAGATAGTGACCCAAAAAATTCAAACCAGGTGGCACCTCTTTCCCTTTTACTCCCTCTTTCTCTATTCTTCTCCCCCCTCTCTCTATCTCTCTCTCTATCTTCTTTGTAATCTTCTCATGTCATTCATTTTTTACCACATTATATATCAAACCCTTTTTTTATATTTCTCTTTTGTGTGAGTGTGTATTTTAAAAACTAAAAAACAAAAATAATAGTAATTACAGACTATAAAATTTTTAATTTTGGTTCAACCATTTTGGGGATTCAAAATAGTTTTTTTCAACTCAAACATTTTTTTGTTTTCATTATAAATTTGTATAAAGAACTTTGTTTCAAGATAAAAAAAAAATTGAATGCTTAATCTTTGATTAAGAAAATGTCTTACCCAACCTGTGAGAAATATTATTATCTTTGAATGTCATATATGGCCATATTTTCATATTGTATGTTTTACACACCGATTATGTGTCTTGAGTTTTTCGAAATTTGAGCTGAATTTTTTACCTTGATGCACATTAATAGGATAGAGGCATTTTTACCCACATGACAATCACACTATCTAAATAGCCTCCCATTACCCTTATATTAATCATCCCTTTTAAGGTCCCTTAGCACCTATGAACTGTTTTTTTGATAGCCACATTACAAGACTAATACCTTATCCAACCCAACATCTATATGTATTTTCATTTCATAATTTATTTAAATTTAAGTTTTTAGGGAATGGTGTTCATTTTGGGTATACATTTCTTGATTTTTAGTGTGTTATCCTATGCTTGTTGGAAATAATTTATTTATGTGCGGGGGAGAGGTTGTCATTCAGTGAGTATTTGGAATGGATTAACATTTATAAAAATTTTTACATGTTATTGAATATTGTTAAAAAGAAATGAAAAAATTTCAAAATAAATAACGGGTTGTGTCTTGGGTACGTCAAAAATCACATTTCCTCAACCATTGATATTGTTATAAGTATTAGAAATTATAATTGTAAGGAGATCAACCATGGGTTGGGAGATGAGTGTGAGATTTGTTTGAAGTTCAACTATAGAAAAATGAAAAAAGTAAAAAAGAACACTTATTTCATTGGGAGAAGTTTTGGGTTTTGTAGATAGTTCATCTTTTCATCCCCTTCAAATTTTCTTCCCCTATTATGCCTTCCTTCACATAATCATGCCCTTATAAATATGTGTTTCCATTTCCTTCCATGATTCATTTAAAAAAATTCAGTATTTTTACCACGTTAGTGTATTACACCTCTTTTCCACTCTTTTAGACACTATATTACTTCCACAATTTAGCCTCTAAAAAAACTATAAAAGTCCTATTGATTTTTATGCACTATAGGAAATGTAATTGAAGATGATACCTCTTTCAAAATCTATGATTTTCACTTTTGGTTAGTAAATGAGTGAACCTCTATAAGTAAAGTTTTATCATCATTTGAGGTGTATGTTCTGAGTGGCTACATTTTCCATTTATAATTTTGATAATTAAAAATTAATTGTATTTGGAAAATTATTATTGTAACAATTTTTGTGTGGAATCTTTTACGAATGAGTGAACTAGTCTAGACCCCCTGATTGGTGAAAACCAAATTTTAATATTTCATGGCGAGGGAAAAAAATATTTGTGTTTAATTTATTATAAATGAATACATAGACAATACTAAGTGTGGGAGATTTGATGTTATTCATTTATTAACAAATTTTTTTCTACACCCTCAAGTTATATTCATGTAAAAGTTCATAATTGTTATGAAATTCCCATGTTTTAATACTAAATATAATTTTTGTAGAATATTTTATTTATTCCAGACTTGATTATGTGTATAATTTTAAATATATGCAACGCCCCGACCCCAGTTACCGATATTCGGTGCATTATTATGTAACATTGGCATGATCACAAAATTTAAAGTCTCGAAAGACCAATTAGTTTAGTAGCCTTGGAATAACTAGATACATTCATAAAGTTTACATTACATCATAAAATGAAAACTACAACAATATAGTCTCCACAGTCCACACTCTTATCCACTCAAACTATCCCTGCCGTTCATTGATAAAATACTTCTTCACATCCTGGGATAAATAAAACATAGAAAGGGGTGAGCTCAAATGACCAGTAAGGATAACAATATAGTGGAAACTTTCATAAATAAGAATAAACATTTAAGGCAATGTACAACTAAAACAAACGCCTTCTAAAACCTAAACTTCAGCATAATATGGCAGAAATAAAATGAAATAATTTCATATACTTATTCACATGGATATTCTACTAGTCGAATAATCACATGCAATATCAATAACCACTTTCATAATGATGGAATGCATAATGCCAGACTATCATAACCACATAGTCAATGCCTCGTGCCAAGACTAAAAATAAGATTTTTCCAAGGCCTTATTCAAAGACACTAGTTTGTCTCATGAGACCTACCGATGCATTGAGGAGATATAGCGGGCTCCACCCGTCACTTAATAAGTCCAATGCATTCCTCAAATGAACAGGTTTAAACAAAACATAAATATTCGTATTAAAACTAGAATACAAAATGTCAATACTTTCTCTATAAACCATTTATGGTATAAAAATAACACATCCATAGTCAAACATATCACAAAACCTTCAATAAAATATGGAAGTTTTGTATCACAATAAACCAACTACAAATAAGCTTAAAATCCATCAAAGGATGTTGACATAGATGAAATCAAATCTATTTGAGAGAAATATCTCTTTTTTTAAAATCATTTAAAAGTCACATAATTAAAAAATAAAAAATTTAATTTGAAAATATTCTTATAATCTTGTAAGGGAAGCTTCAAAGATTTTACAATGGTGAAAAATAGCCGCACCCACCGTATAAGTTAAAAAAAGACATTCTTACCATAATTTTTTCGAAAAGGTTAAAAAGGACCTTGTTTGGAAAATAAAGTAAAGATTCCTTTATAAAATTATTATAAAAAATCAAAAAGGGTATAAATTTCTTTATCCCATAGTCTTTAAAATATTAAGAATGATTTGAAATACATTTTTAAGAAACATGGAAGCGGATGATAAAGAAGTCCCAGTAGATTATTACGTATAAACAACTTCAGATAATGAAGAGATTGCGAAATAAACCCTTACCTTGTACTTTTCCTTGGTTGGGGGTAGGTTAACCTTAAGTATAATGGTGAAATAATTGTTATTAAATTATAAAACAATCATATACATTAATATGATGTCATATATGATCTTTTAAGATTTCTTTGTTAATAATATCTTAGTATTATCATCGTTTCGGGTGTTAACTTACTCGTATATGTTTTGTTACATAATCTATGTTTGTTATGGATAGGTTTTATCTTATTCATATCCAGAATGATATCAAGTCCTTAAACATTATTTTAATCATCAAATGATAATTATACTTGAATGGATATGATGGAGAATGAATCTCATCACATTCGTGGAGAAGGTAGTTCGTAAGTACGCACGAGTGACAATATCATTCTTTTGATATTAAAATAATATATAATTGGATGGTATATCATATATACAGAATCATTATCATGTTATATTTATTATTTACATGAATTAAACATCATTATTATACCCATACAAATAATAATTTATTGAATAACAATTACACCACGATGTGGAGACGGCAAGTCGTACGTACACATGTATGGTGACATGTCATTCAAAGGATGGATATAATACTGAATATGGTTGTACCATATTTATAATAACATCACAGTATATATAAGATACTGGATTTATAATTTTAGAATGGGAATAACAAAGAAATAAGAAGTTGAAGAAGAAAGGAACTTCAAAGAGGATGGTGAAAACATTACCTCTTCTCCAAGTTCTTCCTTTTGATTTGATCAAAAGGGCACCTTAGGTTTGCTTTCTGATCAAACTAAGGCCTCTAGGTTGAAGTGAGGGAAGTTTAGAGAGTATTTGGGCAGGGGTTGGCCAAGCCAAAAGGCTTTGAATGTGTGAATTAGTGAGAAGGGGAAGTTCCTTTTTATAAGAGGGGTGAGGGGAACCTTTGGAAAAGCTAAAAATATTATTTTATAATAAATTAATATTCGGTTTCTAATGGCTCCAAAGTAGATTATTAAGAGTCCAAGGTGGGGTTGGGTCGAAAAAAACTCAACCATTATGTTTTATATAGGTTTGTGTCACTATATTAACCTTATCTTTTATTTTTAACTCTTAGTTAATTAGTTTAGCATTTACCATGTCACATTGTATTTTTATATTATATAGTTAATAAACTTAATATATACATCAAAGAGACCCCAAAGTGGTCCATTAATAATACACCTATCATGATATAAGTATCTTGGCCGATCCATATATTTTTAGGAATTTAATATCAATTAATAATATAATAATTTTTTTTAAAACTCTTTTATGTCAATTTTGACACCATTCAATAATTTATTTTTTTAAAATTCTTAACAACTTTATTAATTCGAAAAAAAAATTCATTTAAGAAATACCATAATGTAATATTAAGCAGTAAAATTCATGTATGTCATCAAAACATTCAAATTATATTAATTTTAACATTTATAATACCAATTATTTGATTCTTTCATTAATAAGGAAAATACTGCATCATTATTGTGTCATAAATAATATTAATTATTAAATTTCAAAAAATTAAAAATAAAAATCCATTATGTAGGAACTATTTTTAGATTTATAATGAATATTTATATTCGAAAATCCAACATATATAACCCTATGTAAAAATTGTTTTGCTAAAAGATATATGCTTATTTCATTTTGGTATTTATTTTAACTTAATTAATATAAAGTGTCATTATCACATAAAAGTGGCTCCATGGGGTCCAAAAATCGACCCAAAGATGCCCATGGTCGGAAATGTATCAACAAATAAGGTTAGGACACATTTTAGTAAAATTTATTATTTTTATAATATTATTTTTTTACCCTTATTTACCTAATTTACCCTTTAACCATGGTAAATAAAATATTTACCGATGTAATTATTCAAAATGTATCAAAATAAAATTTAACTATTTACACAATTTGTACATCCTAATTCCAAATATGGAATCCATTTTTCCAAATTCAAAACAAAAAAGTGGAAGAAATTAATTTAAAATTAATTCCTGTTGTTAAAACAAAAAGCGTGTTTTTAAGAGATAATAACTATCAAAAGATTGGCACTTGTTTATGTCCGGTTTAATTGTGAAATTGTGTCCAATGACCAAATTGTATTAAATGGTAAAAAATATTATAAATATACTTTAAAACCACTAAAATTCATAATTTATCACTGTTAATTATTTTGATTAAAAAAGTTGTTTTCAAATAAAATTTATTAATTTTCACTATTCATCAAAATATAAAATTTATCCGAAAAGTTCCAAAATTTTACCCTAGGATAATTTCGATATTCCAAATCCAAAAATGAAGAAAATTTTCAGAGATAAAATTTATAAAATTTCAAAAAGTTGGTATTACTATTCATAACGGCTAGTTTGATTGGTTGTGGTGTGTGTTAGAACTCAAAGTTGCGTACAATACACACTGCTATATTATTCAAAGAGAAGCGTATCGTGGAAGCTTGGGTTTTTGCATTCTCCCCTCCTTCAAATAATTTCGTCCTCGAAATTTCAGGAATATTATTGCATAAAAATACTCGGGTGGTTCTTCATCATAAGTTTCTCGAGTTCCCACATTGCCTCTTCCATCTTATGGTTTCTCTATAGAACCTTTACCAGACGAGTTGTCCAATTTCCCAGCACTTGTTCTCTTGTATCAAGAATCCTGATGGGATCTTCCAATAAGACAGATCAGGTTCCAGTTCTAATTCCTCATAGGTGAGTACATTCGTTGGGTCAGGCATGTAATTCCTCTACAGTGATATGTGCAACACATCGTAAACTTTGGATAGACTTGGCGGCATTGCCAAACGGTAAGCTACAACCCCAATTCGTTCTAGAATCTCAAAAGGTCCTATGTACCTAGGACTCAATTTACCCTTCTTACCAAAACGTATAACTCCCTTCCATGGAGATACCTTCAAGAAAACAAGTTCTCCTACCTGAAATTCCAAATCCTTCCTTCAGTTATCAGCACAGCTCTTCTGCCTACTTTGAACTGCTTTGATGTGGTTTTGGATTACCTTCACCTTTTCTATAGTTTCTTCCACCAGTTTTGGGCATACAAGTTTTCTTTCACCAACGTCATCCCAACAGGTTGGTGTGCGATATCTCTTTCCATACAACGCTTCATATGGTGCCATCTGAATACTTGAATGGATGCTATTGTTATAAGAAAATTCTATCAGAGGTAAATATTGATCCCACATACCCTGAAAGTCGAGTTAGCATGATCTCAACATGTCTTCTAAGGTTTGAATAGTCCGTTCTGATTGTCCATCTATTTGAGGGTGGTAGGTCGTGCTCAAATAAAGTTCAGTATCCAAGGCCTTTTGAATACTCTTCCAGAATCTTGAAGTAAAACAACGATCATGATTAGAAACAATCGACAGGGGTACTCCATGAAGTCTCACAACTTCATTAATATATAGTCTTGTTAGACGTTCCAGTGGTAGATCTTCTCTTATAGCAATAAAATGTGTTGACTTGGTAAGACGATCAACAATAACCCATATTTCATCATTCCTTCTAGGAGTCTTTGGTAGTCCCATGACAAAGTCCATCGTGATATTATCCCATTTCAACTTCATTATGGGAAGAGGTTGCATGACTCCTCCAGGCTATTGCCTTCCAGCTTTCACTTGTTGACAAACCATACATCTTGACACTAAATCATCAAACTCCCTCTTCATGTTGTCCCACCAAAAATGTTCCTTCAAATCTCTCTACATTTTGGTGCTCCCAGGGTGTATAGAGAAATTGGAACTATGAGCATCATCCAACAACTACCTTTTTAGATCAGGTATATTGGAAACACAAAGTCTCTTTCCAAATTTTACAATTCTATCTTTATACACAAAGTCACTCAATCTCCCATCATTCACAGCTTTAATCTTCTTTTTAAATTCTTCATCATTGGTCTGAGAACTCTTTATCCTTTCTAGTAATCATGGTTTGGAAACCATTTTAAAAATCATTGATGTTTCACCTTCCATGGCGATTCCCATATCCAACTTTACTAGATCCATAAAAATAGGATCCATTTCAATTCTCATCATGTTCAAAACTCCATGATCTTTTCAGCTCAAAGCATCTTCCACCTTATTAGACTTCCCCGGGTGGTAGTATATCGTGCAATCATAATCCTTGAGTAGTTCAAGCCATCTCCTTTTCCTCATGTTGAATTCTTTTTGTGAGAAATTATAATTCAAACTCTTGTGATCAGTATAAATCTCACATTTTTCACCATAGAGGTAGTGTATCCATATCTTCAAATCAAAGATCACATCTACTAACTCGATTTCATGAGTAGGATATTTTTGTTCATGAATTTTCAACTATCGTGATGCATAGGCAATAACCCTATCATTCTGCATAAGGACACAACCAAGTCCTTTATTTGATGTATCACTATAAATAACAAACTCATCATTCCCCGATGGTAGAGTCAATATAGGAGCATTGACTAATCTTATATTCAGTTCTTCGAAACATTCTTCACACTCTTTTGTACAAACAAATTTTACCCCTTTATGTCTGAGCTTTTTTAATGGGTTAGCCAACCATGAAAAATTTTGGACGAAACTTCGATAATAAACTGCTAAACCAATAAAAATGCATACCTCAGTTATACTCGTCGGTGCATGCCATTCTTGGATTTCCTTGGTCATAGAAGGATTAACAGATATTTCATCTTTAGAGAAAATATGACCATGAAAAGAAATCTCTTGAAGCCATAATTCACACTTGCTAAACTTCCCATATAATTCATGTCTTCTCAGAGTCTTCAGGATAATTCGCAAGTGATTTTCATGATCTTCATAGCTTTTGGAGTATACCAAGATATCATCAATAAATACCACCACAAATTCATCGATATATTACTTGAAAACTCTATTCATCATATCGATGAATACCGAGGGTGCATTAGTCAATCCAAAAGGCATTACCGTAAACTCGTATTGCCCATACCTGGTTCGAAATGTTGTCTTCGGAATGTCTTCCTTCTTCACACACAACTGATGATATCCAGATCGAAGGTCAATCTTTGAAAAGTATTGAGCTCCATGCAGTTGGTCAAATAAATCATCAATTCAAGGTAGGGGATACTTGTTATTTATTTTTATAGCATTGATCTCCCTGTTGTCGATACATAACCTCATAGATCCATCTTTCTTTTTAACAAAAAGAACTAGGGATCCCCAGGGAGAGACACTAGGGCGAATAAATCTCTTATTACTCATTTCCTATAGTTGTTTCTTTAGTTAAACTAATTCTATAATGGCCATTCTATAAGGGGTCTTCGATATAGGCCTTGATCCAGGAATTAAATCAATGGAAAACTCAACTTCTCGTTCTGGAGGATGTCCTGATAAATCTTCTAGAAACAAATCTAAATATTATTTCAAAATAGGTACATCCTCCATTTGAACATTCCTTTCCTCACCCACAGTCATTTCATTCTCTTCCTCCCTAATAATTGAATTTAGTTGAGCTACTGGGGGAGGATCTAGATAAGAATTAGGTGGTGACGATTCTGCTCTAAAGATAAGGTGTTCCTTATCATCATCATCAAAAATCGTAACCTCCTTATTCTTACAATAAATCTTAACATCATGGTCTAAAATCCAATCCATACCGAGGATTATATCATACTCAATCATAGGTATGATGATGAGATCAGCGGATAAAGAACATTTATGTGCTCTAATGGAGACTGATTCACAAAACTTTGTTGCAATGATACTTCCCTTTGGAGTTTTAACTGAAAACTCCCTTGTTAAATCAAATTGGAAATATCTAATTTTCTTAGCAAAATGGGAAGATATGAATCAATGCAATGATCCAGAATCAAATAATGCATTTGATAAACTTGAAGAAACCATTTAATTACCTGCCACCACATCTTTCGGAGCTTCTACCTCAGCAGTAATGATAACATAATCTTGGCCTTGATCCCTTGGCCTTTTCTGAGGTAAGTTCCCCTGACGCTTAGGACATTAATTTGCATAGTGTCCCATCTCCCTGTAATTGTAGTATTGGACATTGATAACTTCCTTCTTCCCCTTTCAATCACGAGCTTGGTGTCCTTTTTCACCACACTTTTAATAGACTCCCATTACTTTTAAGCAAGTACAAGGGTGTTTCTCCCCACATTTACTGCAGGATAGATATTCAACTTTTACCTTTTTCCCCTTATTTCCATACCCATATTGATCAGTAGATCTCTTCTTCTCTTTCTTTTCTTTAAAGTCATAATACTTAGAGAATTCATTTTCTGTCTTGATAGCACATGAGACAATGTCTTCGTATGACGAGAAGGATTGTGAGACTAATGCTCGATGGAGAAATTGTTTTAACCCATCAATGAAACGATCAATCTTACTTCTTGGGCTGCGTATATAATATCCAGCATACCTTGCTATCCTTTTAAATTTAGACTCATACTTTGTGACATTATCATCCTCCTTTTGTCTCAGACTTAGAAATTGTCTTTCTATTTATGCTCGATGGTCATGAGGAAAGTATTTTTCTAAAAATAGATCTTTGAACTCCCTCCATTCCATATTTGATACTTCATCATCTTCCTTCATGTTTTAAATCAATGACCACCATTGATCAGTATCTCCAATGAGGCTGTAAACTGCCATGATAACTTTTTCCCTTTCACTACTCCCCAAAGCCTGAAATATTTTCTCTAGGTAATTTATCCATTGATCAGCTACTAAGGGATTTGTACTCCCATTGAACGTTGGTGGTTGTTCCCTCATGAATCGATCTAACATTGATCCTCCACTCTATGGATTAGGGTGCTCCATACGGGTAAGGTTATTATTCATAAACTGTGTGAGTTGTCCCAGTATGGTGATTAGTTGATCAGCACCAGTTGCATCACCAGCTCCACTATAATTATCTTGAGAAGGAGGGAAATCCCTACATGGAGTGTGTGCATTGATATGGTTTCCATTTCTTCCACTAGGCTCCATTCCTAAACAATGGCATAAAATAGATCAGTTTATGAATAAAAATACATAATTTCATACTTATAAAACACTTAACATAAATTGAACTATTTATGGATATAATCCATAATCATAAAAATGTTTTCTTTGAGGAATTATATACTCGTAAACCCTTCATAATTATTTGTAAATAAAATGAGAGTTATCCTAAGCATATCTCCCGGGAGTGTCGTAACCAAGAGTGCATCAATTCCCATTGTCGTGCACCAGTTCTCGTTCGATTCTAGATCAAAGTGGTGTTTTCAGGTTTTACCCCTAGGTACATCTGTTCTAGAGCCGCCTCTACCTACTCGTATCCAGACAGGTATGTGTTGCTCGGAAAACTCACAAAATATCTACAATACCAAAATTCTAGGAATTTCTTCTATACTAATCCTCAAAGTCCTTCTTAGGTCTATGTGCTCTAATCAGAGTTTATCTAAATCTAGCTTCCAAGGTTTGTACTAAACTTCCTCTGATACCAACTGTAACGCCCCGACCCTAGTTACCCAGAGTCGATGCATTATTACGTAACATTGGAATGATCACAAAAGATCAAGTCTCTAAAGACCGATTAGTTTAGTAGCCTTGGAATAACTAGATACATTCAAAAAGTTTACATTACATCATAAAAAGAAAACTACATCAATATAGTCTCCATATTATACACTCTTATCCCCTCAAACTATCCCTGAAGGTCATTCATTAAATACTTCTTCACATCCTGGGAAAAATAAAACATAGAAAGGGGTGAGCTCAAATTCCCAGTAAGGATAACAATATAGTGGAAACTTTCATAAATAATCATAAACATTTAAGGCAATGTATAACTAAAACAAAAGCCTTTTAAAACTTGAAATTCAGCATTATATGGCAGAAAAAAATGAAATAATTCCATATACTTATTCACATGGGAATTCTACTAGTCTAATAATAACTTGCAATATCAATAACCACTTTCATAATGATGGAATGCATAATTCCAGACTATCATAACCACATAGTCAAGGCCTCGTGCCAAGACTACAAATAAGACTTTGTCAAGGCCTTGTTCCAAGACAGTAGTTTGTCTCATGAGACCTACCGATGCATCGAGGAGCTATAGAGGGATCCACCCGTCACTTAATATGTCCAATGCATTCCTCATATGAACAGGTTTAAACATAACATAAATATTTGTATTAAAACTAGCATGCGAAATGTCAATAATTTCTCCATAAACCATTAATGGTATAAAAATAACACATACACAGTCAAACATATCACAAAACCTTCAATACAATATGGAAGTTTTTTATCACAATAAATCAACTTCAAATAAGCTTAAAATCCATCGAAGTATGTTGACATAGATGAAATCAAAACTATTTGAGAGAAATATCTCTTTTTTTTAAATAATTTAAAAATCACATAATTATAAAATAAAATAGTTACTTTGAAAATATTTTTATAAGCTTGAAAGTGAAGCTTCAAAGATTTTAAAATGGTGTAAAATAGCTGCACCCACCATATAAGTTAAAAAAAAGACATTGTTACCTTAATTTTGTCGAAAAGGTTAAAAAGGACCTTGTTTAGAAAATGACGTAAAGATTCATTTATAAACTTCTTATAAAAAGTAAACAAGGTTATAAATGACTTTATCCCATAGTCTTTAAAATATTAAGAATTATTTTAAATACATTTTTAAGAAACATGGATGTAGATGATAAAGAAGTCCCAGTAGATTATTACGTATAAACAACCTCGAATAATGAAGAGATTGCGAAAAAAACCCTTACCGTGTACTTTTCCTTGGTTGGGGGTAGTTTAACCACCTGTATAATGGTGAAATAATTATTATTAAATTATAAAATATTAATATACATTAATATTATGTCATATATGATCTTTTAACACTGCTTTGTTAATAATATCTTAGTATTATCGTCGTTTTGGGTGTTCACTTACTCGTATATGTCTTATTACATAAGCCATATTTTTTATGGATAGGTTGTATCTTATTCATATCCATAATTATATCAAGTCCTTAACCATTATTTTCAATCATCAAATGATAATTATACTTGAATGGATACGATGGAGAATGAATCTCATCACGTTCGTGGAGACGGTAGTTCGTACATACACACGAGCGACAATATCATTCTTTTGATATTAAAATAATATATAATTGGATGGTATATCATATATACAGAATAATTATCATGTTATATTTATTATTTACATGAATTACACATCATTATTATACCCATACAAATAATAATTTATTAAATAACAATTACACCACGACGTGGAGACGGTAAGCCGTACGTATGCACGTATAGTGACATGTCATTCAGAGGATGGATAGAATACTGAATATGGTTGTACCATATTTTTAATAACATCACAGTATATATAAGATACTGGATTTATTATTTTAGAATGTGAATAACAAAGAAATAAGAAGTTGAAGAAGAAAGGAACTTGAAAAAGGGTGGTGAAAACATTACCTCTACTTCGGGTTTTTCCTTTTGACGTGATCAAAAGGGATCCTTAAGTTGGCTTTCTAATCAAACTAATGCCTCTAGGTTAAAGTGAGGTAAGTTTAGAGAGTATTTGGGTAGGGTTTTTTCGAGCCAAAAGGCTTTGAATGTGTGAATTAGTGAGAAGGGGAAGTGCCCTTTTATAAGAGGGGTGAGGGGCACCTTTGGAAAATCTAGAAGTATTATTTTATAATAAATTAATATTTGGTTTATAATGGATAAAAAGTGGATTATTAAGATTCTAATGTGGGGTTGGGTCAAAAACCGCTCAACCAATATGTTTTAGACAGGTTTTGGTCACTATATTAACCTTATCTTTTAGTTTTAACTCTTAGTTAATTAGTTTGACATTTACCATGTCACTTTGTATTTTTATATTATATAGTTAATAAACTTACTATATACATCCAAGAGACCCCCAAGTGGTCCATTAATGATACACCTTTCATGATATAAGTCCTTTGGTCGATCCTTAGATTTTTAGGAATTTAATATCAATAAATAATATAATATTTGTTTGAAAAACTCTTTTATGTCAATTTTGACACTATTCAATAATTGATTTTTGTTAAAGTATTAAAAACTTTATTAATTAGAAAAAAATTCATTTAAGCAATAAAATAATGTCATATTAAGCAATAAAATTCATGTATGTCATCAAAACTTTCGAATTATCTTAATTTTAACATTTATAATACCAATTATTTGATTCTTTCATTAATAAGGAAAATACTGCATCATTATAGTGTCATAAATAATATTAATTATTAAATGTATAAAAATTATAAATAAAATACAATTATGTAGGAAATATTTTTCTCTTTCTAATAAATATTTATAGTTGAAAATCCAACATATATAACCCTATGTAAAAATTGTTTTTCTAAAAGATATATGCTTATGTCATTTTTGTATTTATTTTAACTTAATTAATATAAAGTGTCATTATCACTTACAAGTGGCTCCATGGGGTCCCAAAATCGTCCCAAAGATTCCCATGGTCGTACATGTATCAAAAAATAAGGTTAGGACACGTTTTAGGGCAATTTATTATTATTATAATATTATTTTTTTACCCTTATTTTATGGATTTACCCTTTAATCATGGTAAATAAAATACTTACCAAATTAATTATTCAAAATTTCTAAAAATAAAAGTTACCTATTTACACAATTTGGAAATCCTGATTCTAAATATGGAATCCATTTTTCCAAATTCAAAACACAGAAGTGGCAGAAATTAATTTAAAATTAATTCCCGTTGTTAAAACAAAAAGTGTGTTTCTAAGAGATAATAAGTATCAAAAGATTGACACTTGTTTATGTCCGGTTTAATTGTGAAATTATGTCCAATGACCAAAATTGTATTAAATTGTAAAAATATATTATAAATATACTTTAAAATCACTAAAATTCATAATTTATCACTATTAATTATTTTGTTTAAAAAAGTTGTCTTCAGTTAAAATTTAGTAATTTTCACTATTCATCAAAATATAAATGTTATCCAAAAATTTCCAAAATTTTACACTAGGCAAATTTAGATATTCCGAATCCAAAAATGAAGTCAATTTTGAGAGATAAAATTTATAAAATTTCAAAAAATGGGTATTACTATTCATAACGGCTAGTTTGATTGGTTGTGGTGTGTGTTAGAACTCGAAGTTGCGTACCACACATGCTACTGTATTATTCAAAGAGAAGCGTACTGTGGAAGCTTGGGGTGTTACATTATAAATCACCCACTAATTATCAAAATTTTGTTATTCCTTTTTTAGGGACCTAAATTAAATTCCCAACAAATAATTGAACTGAATCATGGTCCAATTCGACCATCAAAAGGGTCATATGGACCACACATGAAGGCCGAATAAATCTATGATGAAAACTAGACCATCCATGAAGATATAATTTTTGGGCTCAATCCATAATCCCAAATTTTATAAAAATTTAAAATATGTTCTAAGACATCTAGATACATATTTTATAAATAGTTTGAAGCCCAACCCCACAAATAATGGGGCCAAGTAATTATTTTAATTATGGCCCAAAAGTAATTCTTTGATTAAAAAAACAGTTTTCATTACTTTTATACAAATACATTTGAAAATTTTAGCTAATATTTTATGATGTGAAATCCAATATACTGTGTCTAAAAATTTTATAATAAATGGATTGAATTTAGGGAATTGTCTAAGCCTAAAATTTATTGACATTTAAATAAGTGATATATTCAACTCACAAATGGAAAAAATCACATGGTTTATCAAAATATCCATAAAATTGGATCCAAATGTATAATTTCCTCTATATTCAGAGGGTGAACAATAAACATCTATATCAAAATATTTTAAGAAGAATATTTCTCTCTATTGTTTTGTATGAATTCTTATTTTGGTGAGTTAACATGTGGGACAATTTTGAAATAGATACAATATACTCCCTTTGGCTATAAATACATCCGCATCATCTACTTGAAAGGGGTTGGCATGCTAGCACATAAAGAGGAGATTTGGAATGAAAAAATCTTTATAAGTTCCTATTAGGACTTGTAGTAATATTTTTTCAACAAGATATACCTATCATCCACTATCCATATCATGTTTGTTTTCATTTGATTTCTATTGTAATTGTGTAATTTTATTTTTATTTTAATTAAATATTAATGCATGATTCTTCATATTAATATATATTTATTATCCAACATATATTGTTCAATATTAATGCCTATAAAATATTTTAAATCTTGTTTAAATCCCATTTTTTTCTTTCTTATTCAATAAAAATTTAATTTTTAACTCTCTTCACCATTCGTGTATGTGTTCGGCGCAAAAATATTTTCTTATCACATTAATTTCATTTTATTTATAACTCATCATCATAAACATATTAATCCATATTAAAAGAAAATTCAATGCATGATTAAATGATCCATTGGGGTGAGTCATAATTTGGGCATGTTAAGTGATTGAGATATTTTTCTCATTGAATTTTATTTAGGTTAGCATTGTGTATGTTAAATATAAAATTTCATTTATTAATGACATTTTTATAATCTTTGGATTTCATGGATTATTGGAACAATAAATAAAATAACAAAAACAATTATTAATTGAAATTAGGACCCTAGTGATTATTAATCCATGGATTAAAGCCTTAACACTTGGGAATTATGATCAAAATCATCTTTTCACGTGAGTGTTAATTTAACGCAATATAATAAAATGCTAAGGGAGATCATAAACATAAATCGCCAATAATGAACTCACCCAAAGATTTACTAAATTATTAAATCAATCATGACTAATCAGTCATTTCAACTAAGATCTACAAACAACCCCCCAATAAAAATACAATCAACTAAAAATAATTTAATCTAAAATTTTAACCACTGCTGAGGAATCGACCTGAGTGATGCTATACACATTGGCAGAGCGCCAGACATTTGAATGGTCGATATGAGATAATCAACCATGATATTAATGCATGTTTCTTAATCTTAATAGGTAATTGTTATCCAACTTTGGTTGTTCAACATTAATGGTCTATAAAATAGTTTAAATCAAGTTGAAATACATTTCTTCTTTCACTTTATTATTCAATGGAAAATGTGTTTTTAACTATCTTCACCATTCATGTGTGTGTTAGGAAAAAAAATCTTTTCATATACCATTATTTTCATTCACTTTATAACTCATCAACATAAACATATTAAACTAGATTAATAACCATCTCAATGGTTGAGTAAATCATCCATTATGGCGAGTCATAATTTTGGGATGTTAAGTGATTGAGAGCTTTTGTTCATTGAATATTCATTTCGTTAACACTGTGGATGTTAAATGTAAAATGTCACAGATTAATGACATGTTTTATTAATATATGGATTTCATGGATTATTGGAACTATAAATATACTAGCATAAATAAGTATTGATTGATAATGAAACCCTAGTTAAGTAATAGTTTGGATTAAAGCCTCAATTATTTTAAATTACATTCAAAATCATCTTGTGAAGTGTGTGTTAATTAAACACAATATAAAGGAAATATCAAGGATATCATAATATGAAATCCACAATAATGAAGTCACCTCAATATTTATTAAATTTTTAAATAAATATTTATTAATCAGTCATTCCATCTAATATCTACAAACAACCCCCCAATCAAAAGAAAATCAATAAAAAAATGACTATAAAATTCATATCATTGCTAATGATTCGACCTGAGTAACACTATACACATTAGAAAAGCATCATACCTTTGAAGGTTTGATAGGATATAATCTCATAAACTTCATTGAAACCCTAGAAAACACAAATTCATCATCGGCCTCATTGACCTATTTAATTATGAGGAAACAAATGACTCTATAATAGATTTTCCACCATGACTACTAGATTCTAGGGTAGTAGCCCAAAATATAATGTTCTCCATCTCAAAAGATGAGATATATATGGTCCTTATATCCCTCTATAGGTACATATAGGTGGAGGATGTTCTAGACCCCATTTAGGTGATAAAAATATATCTATCCTCATCAATACAAGTTTCCCTCCTCTCTACATATACATAAGATGTTTTAGAGCTACTATGATATGGGATTACACCTTCATATGACAATCCCACTATAGAGATACAGACGAGATGGGCTGTTCTCAATGATTTATTTTCGATTTAGTTATCATTAGGTTCATGTTATATAAACAAACATACCATTCACCAAATTTCATAATAGGTATGGCCTTTTTGAGTATTTAGTTATACTGTTCGGTCTAGAAAACACGCTAGCGGTCTTGATGGAACAGACAAATAGAGTTTTCTATCTTTATATAGAATCATTTTTCATGGTTTTCATGGATGACAACTTGGTGTATTATCACAATCAACACAGAAATTCTAAACATATTGAGATAGAATTTAATACACTTAGAGAGCATTAGTTATATGATAATCTCACAATGTGACACTTATGGAGGGATCAAATTTACTTCCCATGTCACAATATCTTAGTGATATGAGTATCAGTTGACCCGGGGAAGGTGAGAGCTGTAGTTTCCTGGGAGAAACCCAAGAATGTATTTGGAGTATGTTGTTTATTAGGGATGTTGGGTTACTACATGTCTTTTATACAGGACATATCATGCTTAGTAGAACCACATATTGGATTGAATGAGAAGGGTGTTATGACAACCCTAATCTTTTTATTACACAATTAAACATAATTTATTACGTAAACCTCACTTGATACAATATAGAATATTGATAGGTCTAGTGTCTTTGGGGCTTAGGATCATTACATAACAACTTAAAACATGAAATAAAACATCTTTATTGAAAACTTCCTTTACATGACTACTCATTCCCTCATACACATCATTGCATGGGATAACCGGAGGACATGCATTAGAAAAGGGTGAGCTATAAAGCCCAGTAAGGGAATAATCGTGGAATAACATGAGGAATTAAATAAATTTTAGACAATAGGCATATAAATAGAGAAAAATAGAATAATAAACATAAATTCATGATAAATCATGATAATCTTAACATGGAAATGTGGCAACAACACTTAACATGGAATTAGCATGAGGCTAGGGTCATTGCACATATAGCATGAGTAAATCCTAATTGCACATGAAGTGTGAGTAAACCCTAATTGCAGTTGAATTAGTATGATTAAACACCCATTTCACATGAAATATCATGATACTACACTTTACCCTATGCATTAGAGCGCTTCAAGGGTGCACCCTTCTTAAACATTTCATTTCATGCATAAGTGTGCCACATGGATCATAAAACATTGAATCATTCAACATAATAATTTATTTCAAGATAAAAAAATGTGGAATACATATTTGAAACTCCTTAAAAATATTTAAAAGTGCATAAAGGTGAATACCCTTGATAGAGAAATGGGTATGGTATTCACTACACAATGACTTTGTCTTGGAAAAACACGGTGCAATTTTGACAGCATAACGGTGTGACATAATAACTCATTAAAAAGGTTGATGAGAGAAAAATGGGCGTCTCATCATATACACATGACATGGAAAGTAATGGGGTCATATAGAAACATTTTCCAACAAATATAATTGAATTTAGATTCAAAATAATTTCTTGAATGTAAATGAGGAGAGAGAAATTCCTTTCGGAATTTCAGCATAGTAACGGGTGTATATGGGAGGAATTTAAAGAGAGAGAAAGGGGTATCCTATCATTAAACATAAAGAGGGATGTATTTGGTAGGTTATAAACTATACCCCAACATTTATAATTTAAATTAAATGGGCATAACAGCATTAAAAAAATTAGACCAAAATGAGAAAGAAAGAAAAACCCTTACTTGGAAGCGTGTTTCCAAAGGATTGAGAGCATATTGAGAGTGGTTTCTTGGGAGATTTGGGAACCATGGGAGGATTCTAGAGAGATGAGGTTAGAGGTTGGACGAACTCCAAAGGATTTGAGTGAGGAGGAAGTGGGAGATTGAGTGGGTTTATATTGGAAAGGTGAGGGGATTCTTTATTATTTAGGTTTGGTACACCTCACATTAAACTAATCCAAACCACAAACCAACCGACGGTTTTTGGCCATGGTATTTGGAAAAGGGAAGTGGAAAACAATATTTTATAAGGCCAAATTCGGAAATTCTTAATATAATGGGGTTTCTTATGTGGAGGTGAGTCTCACTCACAAGGAAAACAATTTAAAAAGACAAAAGGTTTAAAAAGTCTTGAAGGGTCCACTAATGCTTTGTAAAATAAATCAAAAAGACCCAAAATCACATTATTTTAATGGTAATGAATATTTTGGTAGAACATAAAGTTTATAGCATTTTATTACATCACTATTGGGTCATTATGATGTCATAAAAACACATTATATATTTAAACGGTATTTAATTTTTACCCAGAAATTTAACTCTCAGAAAATTATGAAAAATTCACCATTAGATAATTTCTATGTACTGATTCAGGAAATAATATTCATTTTATCTAAATAATTTTCATTATATGAAAATTTTTACTTTTAAAATAAAAACCGAAATTTATCAAAAATTCATGGGTTTTGAAAAAAATGGCTTTCAAACCTTAATAAAAATTAAAATTATATTCATAAAAATATATGATCATTTATATTTAATAAAAATTAATTTAATAATAATAATAATATTTTAATAAAGTATTTTTTAATTCTAAAATCCATTAATTCACCAAAATATATTTCTTAGTTGAACATTAACTAAAAATACTATTTGTTCTTTAAAAACTATTTAAAAGGTAACAATAATAAAATGAAAGTATATTCATTATTATATACAAAAAATGTAGATAACCATAGTGATATGTTCTTGTTACATAACGCATTATAACACCCACATAAGACCAAAGAGTAAGGTGTGCGATGGTGGATGACTCTTGGGGTGGCTCAGATAACATTGCTCAGGTGGTAATCTCTATCAACTTCCACTTATCTCATAGGAAGTCCCACTCGAGCATAAAATATTCAACCTCATCAAGGGCTTGGTCAAGAGAGTAGCCCAAATACAAAACCTCCTTTCCATGCTTTGACAAATGGGATTCGTATGGGCACGTCTATAGGATGAGGCCATCACTTCCTTTTTCTGAGTGAATTGGATTTGTTAAAGCCCTAAATTTATACTAATCATGTGATCACTGTTTAAAGGCTATATTAGCATTGGTCACAATTCATAATAGTATTTTAAAATCCAAAAACATAAAACTAATGATGTTGACATTTTATATAAACATTTTACATAAAGAGCATTTAATTAGATCAAGAGGGATTTCCATTAATGAAAGTTTGGGTCATTACAATATTTCCCCCTTAAAAAATTTCACCCTCAAAATTTCCTTTTCCCACACTAAAAAAGATTTGGGTCACTATGATTCATCATTTCCTCCGATTCCCACATTGCTTATTTAAACTTGCGGTTTCCCCGCAACACCTTGATGATGGGCATTGTCTTATTTCATAGAACTTTTTCCTTATGATCTAAGATCTTCACTGGTTTCACATCATAAGAAATATTATCCTCTAACAGTACCACCACTAAAGAGAGTACATGTGAAGGGTCTGATATGAACTTCCTTAAGAGGGATACATGAAATAAATCATGTACTTTGGCTATGGTAGGTGGAAGTGCTAGTCAATAGGCCATAACCCCGACAAGATATAGAATCTCGAAGGGGCCGAAGTACCTTGGACTTAACTTCCCTTTCATTCCAATCCTCTTGACCTTCTTCCACGGAGATATGTGTAGAAATACCATGTATCCAACTTTAAACTCAAGGTATTGTCAATGGTTATCTGCATAACTCTTCTGTCGATTCTGGGCTACCTTAATATGCAACTGAATAGTTCTCACCTTTTCCACCATTTCGTCAACCATTTCTAGTCCAAGCATCTTACGCTATCTAAACTAATCCCAACACACCAGTGTTCTACACCTTTTCCCATAAAGGGCTTCATATGGTGCCATTTGGATGCTCAAGTAGAAACTGTTATTATAAGATAACTCAACTAGAGAAATATGTTGATCCCATCCTACATTAAAGTCCATTGATCACTCTCTCAACATGTCATCAAGTGCTTGGATAGTCTGCTCGGATTGGCCATCAGTTTGAGGATGATAGGCTTACTAATGTTCTGTTGAGTATTTAGAGCATGCTGAAGACTCTTCCAAAACATAGAGGTGAATCTTGGATCTCGATCATACATAATAGATAGTGGTACTCCATGCAGCCTTACCACTTTCCTGATATATATCCATGCCAGTTGATCAAATTAGAACTTCTCTCGAATAACAATGAAGTGTGCAGCCTTTGTAAGTTGATCCAAATGAACCCATATTGCATTGTTTCCTTTAAATGTATTAGGAAGTCTGGTGACAAAGTCCATGGTGATGTTCTCCTATTTCCATTCTGGAATGGGAAATTGTTGCAACATCCCCTTAGACTTCTGCCTCTCTTCCTTCACTTACTGACACACCTGACACTTTGATGTATATTTAGCGATCTTCTTCTTCATATTATCCCACTAATAATGCTCTCAAATATCTCAATACATCTTCATGTTTCCTGGGCGAATAGATAAATTTGAACTAAGTGCATCATCCAAAAGTTCCTTCTTCAGATCCAGACTTGGTGGAACACATATTTTTTCCCCCAAATCTCACAATTCCTTCTCCATTAACATTAAACTCTGAGGATTTCCCTTTTCTGATAACTTCCACTATTTCTTAAATTCCCGCATCATCCTTTTGAGAATCATTTAACCATTTTAAAAGTGGTGGTTAAGAAATTATTTGTGAAAGGATTGATGATTTTCCCTTATTTATGAATCCCATGTCCATCTTCATCAAATCTAAGAAGATTGGATCCTTTTAAATTCTCATTAATGATATAATCGCTAGGTCCTTTCTACTGAGGGCATCCGCCACCTTGTTCACTTTCCCAGGGTGGTAATAGATTGGGCAGTCATAGTCTTTGATCAGCTCTAACCATCTTTTTTGTCACTTGTTCAACTCTTTCTATGTGAATATATACTTGAGGCTTCTGTGATCCTTATGTATTTTACACTTCTCCCCAATGAGATAATGCCACCACATTTTCAAAGAGATGATCAATGCAGCCAACTCAAGGTCATGTGTTGGATAGTTTTATTCCTGAACATTCAATTTTTTATATCATAGATAATGACTTTTTCATTTTGCATCAACACACATCCTATTCCATTTTTTGAAGCATCACTGAATACCACAAAAAGTTCTCCACTTGTTGGTAAAGTGTGCACAGGTGCAGTGATACACCTCCTTTTCAACTCATTGATGCTTTATTTGAATTAATCACTCCAAGAAAACATTACTCCCTTCTGAGTTAGATTGTTAAAAGGGATAGATATTATGATAAGTTTCTCATAAATCATTGATAATATCTAGCTAACCCCAAGAAACTACGGATATCTATTACCGATGTTGGCCTCGGCCATCCCTCAATTGCATCTGTTTTGGAGGGATGCACAAATATCCCATTGATTGTGATGATATTTCCCACAAATGAGACCTCCTTCAACCATAAATCACACTAGATGTACTTCGCAAAGAGCTTCTCCTTCTGCAAGATCTCTAGTACAGTTCTTAGATGCTCCTCCCGATCCTCCTTGGTTTTGGAGTATATTAGAATGTCATCTATAAAAACTACCAAACATTTGTTGAGGTAATCTCTAAATAATCTATTCATCAATACCATGAATATTTTTGAAGCATTAGTGAGTTGAAAAGGCATTAATATGAATTCATAGTTCCCATATCTTGTACGAAAATCAGTCTTAGTGATATCATCATTCTTCACCCTTACTTGATAATATCATGACTGCAAATTGACCTTAGAGAAGTATTGTGCTCCACACAGCTGATCAAACAAGTAATCAATTTGTGTGATAGGATACTTGTTCTTTATTATGATTTTTTTGAGCTCATGATAATCAATGCAAAGGTGCATTGACCCATCCCTCTTCTTGATGAAGAGGACTGGTGCACCCCATAGTGAAGCACTTGGGCATATAAACCCTTTTTCCAGATTCTCTTGTAGCTGTTTCTTCTGCTCCTCAAGATCCAAAAAATCCATTCTATAAAGTGCCTTGGATATGGTAAATTCCCCAAGTAGAAAAACTATTAAGAATTCAACATCTATTCTAGGAGGAAGACTAGGAAATTTCTCGGGAAACACTTAAGTGAATTCCCTCATAATAGGCATGTCTTCAAGGATGGTTTCTTCCTTGGACTCAATCAACTAATCCAGATACGCATGATCATAGGGTAGTAATATCCACACTTGAGGTGATGGAACTAAAGAATATTCATCTTCCTCCTTTCACTTGTATAGAATTGGGGGTCGATTATCCACATGGAGAGTAATTTCCCTCTCCCGACAATTTATGTTGGATCTATATAAGGAAATCTAGTTCATGCTAAGAATCACATCAAATTCCACCAAAGAGACTATGATGAGGTTATCCGTGAAGTTTAATCAATAGATTATGAAAAGGGAGGAGTTATACTCATTGGATGCAATGATTACCTCATTTTTCGTACTCACCGACATCTTCACTTCCTTGATTTGTGGTGATTCTTGGATTGTTCTACTAAAATTTTTAGATATAAAATAATGCATAGAACTTGAATCAAAAAGTGCGTTTGTTATTATTGAATGAATAACTAGCATACCTGTCACTACTTCATTGTCAGGGTTCACTTCGGCAGTAGTGATGGAAAAATATCACCCTTGCTGCCTTAGAGGTTGTTGGTTGCCTCCGAAAAGCATTGGCTTAAAGAACTAATTTGCTTGATGCCCATGATCTTTTCGGTTGTAGGAATAAATCACGTGTTGAGGTTTTAATGGAGTGTTCCTCTTATCTGTTGTAGCCTCAGGTATTTCTTGCTGGCATTTAATAGCCAGGTTCCCTTCTATTCCACACCTAAATCATTTCCTCATCCCCTTCAAGCAATTTCTAGGGTGATTCTTTCCGCACCATTGGCAAGTGGGGTGATAAATCTTCTTATCACCATTGGATTTATCCATCGGACCACTAGCATTGAAGTCCTCCTTATGATTCTTATCCCCATGATACCCCTGAGATTCTCATATCCCCATTTCGACCTTGAGGGAACATCAGACAATTTCCTCATAGCTGTCGAAGTCACGGATCGCCATCACTTTTCGCAGGCTAGGTTTCATCCCACCAAAGAAGCGATCAACCTTCCATTCGGTGGTAACAAAAATAAAAAAGCATATCGTGCAAGCCTTGTGATATTTTCCTCATATGCTCTAAAATATTCATCGTCTTTTTTCTTGAGGTCAAGGAAATTCCTTTCCATCTTAAGTCAGAGGGTGCGTGGAAAATATTTATTGAAAACATATTCTGGAAATCCTCCCATTCCAACACCTCGATGTCCTCCTCAGGCTTCCTATTTTTTATCAACATCCACCAATGATCATCTTCAACCCCCATATGATAATCATCCAGGAGAACCTTCTATTGTTTAGAACATTTAAGGATGGAGAAGATCGTTTCAATGGATTTGATTCATTTTTCGGCGATTGAGGGATCAGATAATCCATTAAAAGTATGAGGCCTTTGTTTAATGAAGCACTTTATAGTGACTTGTTCTTTATTAAGGAGGTTGAATGTTCCTATTGACCCATGTTTCTATTCAAATCTTGAGTTAGCTGAGGTAGAAGCATGACAAAGTTTGTGATTCATGCTCCCATTGGATTGGGCATCTCATTAGTATAGTCATCACATTGATCTTTACATCAGTTGTTAGCTTGAGTCCTCCTATTACCAGCCATTGGCTGGAATAAAAGGAAGTTTAGGGGTAACACATAAAGGGTAATACAAGGAAAAAATGATTACTTATAAATTACTTTTATTTCCTTAACAAATGAATCTATTTGCTTTAGTCTATGTTACCCATGATCTACTTTCTAACATATATTATTAGGGCATTTTTTTTGTCCCTTAATAATGGTTCATACTAAGCTTGTGAATTTACCAAAGCATATCCCCCGTGTGTGTCATAACCAACAGTGTTGTAAGGCCCGTTTCTATGCACTAGTTCCCATTCAAGTGTAGCTCAATGTGGTGTTTTCGGGTTTTACCCCTATGATACATCTGTTCCCGAGCCACCTCTACCTGCTCGTATCCAAACATGGATGTATTTTCTTGATAAAACCCATACTCAATAATCAACAAAACGTTGGGATGTTTTTATTATACTTAGTCTTGTATATAAGTCTTTACTTGGGTTTTCTAATCCTAATCCCAAAAATAACTAAACCTATCCTCTAATACCAACTATGACAGTCCTGATCTTTTTATTACACAATTAAACATAATTTATGACATAAACTTCACTTTATACAACATAGAAGATTGAGAGGTCTAGTGTCTTTGTGGCTTAGTATCATTACATAACAACATAAAACATGAAATACAACATCTTTATTGAAAACTTCCTTTACATGACCGCTACATTCCCTCGTACTTAGAATTGCATGGGATAACCTGAGGACATGCATAGGAAAAGGGTGATCTATAAATCCCACTAAGGGAATAATCATGGAATAACATGAAGAATACAACAAATGTCACACAAAAGGTATATTAATAGATAAAAATAGAAGAATAAACATAAAGTCACGATAAATCATGATAATCATAACATGGAAATGTGGCAACAACACTTAATATGGAATTAACATGAGCCAAGGGTCATTGCACATGGAGCATGAGTAAATCCTCATTGAACATGAAGCAAGAGTAAACCCTTGTTGCACTTGAATTAGAATGACTAAACACCCATTTCACATGACGTATCATGATACTATACTTTACCCAATGCATTGGAGCGCTACAAGGGTGAACCCTTCTTAGACATTTCATTTCATGCATAAGTGTGCCACATGGATCATAAAACATTGAATCATTCAAAATAATCATTTATTCCATGATAAATGAATGTAGAATACATAATTGAAACTACTTAAACAATATGTAAATTTTTATAAAGGTGAATACCCATGATAATAAAATGGACAAGGTATTCACTACACAATGACGGCCTTGGAAAAACGTGGTGCCATTTCGGCAGCATAACGGTGTGACATATGAACTCATAAAAATGGTTGATGAGAGATAAAGGGTTGTATCATCATATATAGATGACATGGATAGTAAGGGGGAAATATAGATACATTTCCCAAAAAAATTAATGGAATTTAGATTCATGATACAAAAGAATTTCTTGAATGTAAATGAGGAGAGAGGAATTCCTTCCGGAATTTCGTCATAGTAATGGGTGTATATGGGAGGAATTTAATGAGAGAGAATGGGGTCTTACATAATTCAAAATAAATATTTCAGTATGGGGGAGGTGAGAAACCATACCCCAACATTTATAATTGAAATTAAATGGGCATAACAACATCAAGAAAATAGGACAAAAATGAGAATGGAAGAAAAACCCTTACTTGGAAGTGTGCTTCAAAAGGATTGGGAGAGGTTTGAGAGAGGCTTCTTGGGAGATTGGGGCACCTTGGGAGGCTTCTAGAGAGAGTACGGTAGAGGTTGGATGAACTCCAAATGCTTTGAGTGAGGAGGAAGTGGGATTGTTAGTGGGTTTATATAGGAAAGGTGAGGGAATTCTTGGGACACCTCACATTAAACTAATCCAAACCACAAACCATCCAATGGTTTTTGCCCATGGTTTTTGGAAAATAGAAGTGGAAAACAATATTTTATAAGGCCAAAGTCAGAACTTCTTAAAATAATGGTGTTTCTTATGTGTAGATGAGTAAACCGCCTAAGGAAAACAATTTAAAAAGACAAAATGTTTAATAAGTCTTGAAGGGTACACTAAAGCATTGTAAAATAAATAAAACAAACAAAAAATCAAATTATTTTAATGGTAAAACATATATTAGAAGAATATAAATTTTATATTACTTTATTACACCAATATTGGGTCATTATGATGTCATAAAACACATTATATATTTAAACAGTATTTAATTTTTACCCAAAAATTTGACTGTCTTAGAAAATTATGAAAAATTAACCATTGGATAATTTCGACTTCCTGATTGTAGAAATAATAATCATTTTATCTAAATAATTTTCTAAATATTTTAATAATTAATTTTAAAATAAAAACATTCATTTATAAAAAAATCATGGGTTTTGAAAAAAATGGCTTTCAAACCTTAATAAAAATTACAATTGCATTCATAAAGTTATACAATCATTTATATTTAATAAAAATTAATTTGATAATTATAATAATATTTTATTAAAATATTATTTAATTAAAAAATCAATTAATTGTTCAAAATTTATTTCTTAGTTGAACATTAACTAAAAATACTATTTGTGCTTTAATAACTATTTACACGGTAAAAATAATAAAATGAAAGTCTATTCATTATTATATACAAAAACAGTGTACATAACCATAGTACTAAGGTATTGTTAAATAACCCCTTATAACTCCCACGTAAGATAGAATAGTAAGGTGTGTGATGGTGAGTGACTCTTAGGGTGGCTCAGATAACATTTCTCGGGTGATAATATCCATCAACTTCCACTTCTCTCATAGGTGGTCCCGCATGAGCATAACATATTCAGGCTCAGATTGGGATAGGTCAAGAGCGAATCCCAAATACGCAACCTCATTTCTGATAACTGACAAATGGTCTTCATATGGGGCATGTCTACTGGATAACACCATCACATCCTTTTTCTAAGTAAATTGGATTTGTTAAAACCCTCTATTTATATTAATCATGTGATCACGGTTTAACGTCTATATTAGCAACGGTCACAATTCTTAATAGTATTTTAAATTCTAAAAACATAAAACCAGAGAAGTTGACATTTTATATAAACATTTTACATAAGGATACATTTTATTAGATCATGTGAGATATCCATTAATGAAAGTTTGGGTCGTTACATGTGTGAAGTTTTTATGGTCAAATTCCAACAAGACAACCTTTCAGGTGCTGAAATGGAGATTAGATTTAGCACCGATACTGATTTTTCTAGAACGATGTTGGATATACAATGTGTACTATGATGAAACTAGGATTGGGCTATGATTAGTTCTTATGTAGGGTGATAGAGACATAGTGTACAATTCATTCCAGTTAATGCCATACAAGTGGAATTACTTGATGAAAAATATTGAGTTGCTAAGATTGTTCATGCATTGTGTTGTTAAATAAATTACTTACTTGGAGAGAATTTTTTGTTGTTCATGGTGCAAAAAAGCCTCAAGTACGTATTTATACAATATGATATAAATCTAAGTAAGTGAAGGTGTGTTGAATACATAGTAAATTTTGACGTTGAGCTAGCCTACATTACTAGAAAGGGAAATGTAGTGGCTGATTAACTAAGCAGAAAGACTCTGATAAAGGCATTGTAGTAGGCTAGTAGTGATAAGAATCTTATGTATATGTTCTATGAGATGAACTTGGAGGTGTAGGATAGTCATAGATAGAGTTTTATATCATCCTTAACTATTACCTCTACCCTTTTGTAGAGATTAAAGATAAGGTTGTTATTATACTCAGAAGGCCTAGTCCTATTGGAGAGTGAAACCAGTGAGGACACTCCTCAAAGATGGACCATTGGTGAGGATGAAATTCTATGATTACATGGTCAAATATGGGTTTTAGAAAACATATGCAAAAAAGATGATGAAATATTTTTATCCCTTATATTGTGAAGTTCACCCCAGCGTCACCAAAATGTATCAATATTTACATCACCAATATTGGTGGTTGGGTATTAAAATTGATGTAGCTAGTTTTTTCATGAGGCATTCCACCTGTCAGCTGGTGAAGGTGGAACACTTGTGTCTAGTAATACTTTTACCATAGTTACCCATCCTTAAGTGAAAATGGGTTGATTCCATGATGGATTTTGTGTTAGGATTACTAAGTTCACCTTGAGGTAATGATTCTATATGAGTTGTTGTTGATAGGATCATAATGGTTTCAAAAAAAAATTGATGGTCAAATAAACCATCATTATTGATCAGCTTAAAAGGTTTTACATCCATGATATAGTATAACTTCATAGGGTACCATGCACTATTAATTAAAATAGGGATTCATGGTTTACTTATGGTTTTGTAAAGGGATACAGAGGGAATTGGGTACACAGTTGCTTCTAAGCATAGTATACTACCCCCAGATAGACGACTAGTCAGAGCAGAAGATTCTGGTGCCTGAGGACATGCTTCGAGTTTGTGTCCTGGATTAGGGGTTTCCTAGGAGAGTCATATTCCCCTAGTTTAATTCTCATTAAATAATATATTTCATACTACTATTCAAATGACATATTATGTGGATTTGTATGGTAGGCCATCTCAATCACCCCTATGTTAGTTAGAGGTATAAGAGGAAACTATTCTTGGACCTTATCTTATTCTGGAGACCACATAGTAGGTGCAGTTGATTCAGATGTAGATGGATACTAAGCAGTGTCGTTAGAAATCATGCATTGATCACTGCTGACAACCTCTAGAGTTCAAGGTTGGGGACCAGGTTTCTCGCATCTTTCACTGATTTTGGGACATAGGAGAATCGAGAGATAGGGTAAGATTTCACTACATTATGCTGGACCATTTGATATTTTGCAGATATTTGGACTGGTAGCCTATAGTTTATAGTTACCTTAGAGTCACCAAGACATGCATGATGTTTTCCATGAATCTCAGTAAATCCATTTTTATTCATACATGTCTCAAGCCTTTCATCCCAAGGAGGTTGAGTTATAGGTAGATGTTTCCTTTGAGGATAATCATATATGTATTGTGGGTCACAACACCAATGTTCCCTAAGGATGGTCTATTCTTTTAGTACGTGTACTATGGTAGAACACTCATATATTGGATGAGAAATGTTAGAAGGAGGATGATGTATGATTACAATGATTGAATTTATTCATAGATCTTTCTTTACAACCCTTAGAAGGAAAATTTAGGGTCAAATAGCTTTAAGGGTGGACATTTGAATGAAATTGGTTCTTTTATGTGATAAAGACCCTTTGTTTTTCATATTTTATATGTTTAAATGTTTAAATATGGCATATTATGAATACCATTTGGGGCCAAAGAGGTGTTGTGGGCGTTTGAGGATGGTTTGAATCCGAGAACCCATTTTTTTGGTTAAATTAAACCCTATGAACAGTTCGTTCAAATGGTGCAGGGAAAGCTACATAGTTAGATAAAACTATACAAATTTGGATAATGGGGAGATACATGTGACATTATTAGATAAAACGATACAATTTGGGGTTCCTAGACATGTGGCCATGTCTGCAATTTTGACAGTGGGTTTTTTCATGTTTTCACATGGTTAGTCAAACCATGTGGACAAAGGGTGTGATATTCCCTTCCCTGCAGCTATGCGTTCACAGTTAGTGCATGGTTTGGACAAACCTTGCAACCCTATAAATTGGTTTAAATTACCGAATTACCATAATTTTAATCTATTAATTGAGCTCTAATTATTTTTTTCTTCACTTATTAGACATCAGCCTCCATTGAATCCCTCTATGGTGTCTAAAATTTGAATTGATAGATCTACCCCATATTATCTCCATTTTAATAACCTCTTATCTCATGGGATCTAGATAAATGATTTATAGATTCTTTTTATGTTGTTCCTCTTTTGGTTTGGTACCAACTGCATTATTTTGGTGCAATCCAATTTTCCTTATTATTAGGTTCTTCATTATTGTTCGATTTTTTATTGATTTGAGTTGAATCAAGAGCTGATATTGGATGATATATAAACTAATGACCTATGGTAGGTGGTCTTTTGGTTTTAATATAATATAAAATGTTTTTATATTTTTATTTTTATGTGTACCCAATTCTCAAAGCAGAACCCTTGAAATGAGTTTTAATTCTTAAATTAAATTGATAGTTATATAGCATTCAATTAAGGAGGCCCATTAATGAGTTCTTATAGGTAGAGGAACGTCAAACTAAACCACCCCTTTGGGTTTTTTTATTAATTAAATTAAACATTAATATGGTATATGAATTTTGATACCTTTGAGGTGTACCTATTTACCCCTTGTAATTGGATGTCAATATTAAATTTTTTAACTGTATTTTGAATTTTAAATGAATTCATTAATAGAAATGGATTTATGACCATTCCCTTGGCCTTTACTATGTACATTATTATTAAGATTGATTTTCTATTATAATTAATTGTCCATGTGAGTCAATTAATGGATAATCATTCAAAACATGTAAAATTCTTGAGTCACCTTTTGAGGTGATATTGAAATAAGGTATTCTTGTTATTAAGCTCAACATATATAAATTTTGATGAATAAATGATATCAAATTGATTAAATTATTATTTTCACTGGGTCACATTTGAATTAATATGGTAATTCTATAGACGGAATCAATTGGATTGTACCTTTCTTATGTCCGAGTGACACTTGGAATTTCTATCGGACTGACAAGGATAGACTCTAAGGCTTACCTATTTTATACCGATTGATAATTGGATTCTATATGAAATTCCAAGGAGGGACTCAAAGGGAATTTTATCATTATGCAATGGGTGATAATTAGAATTTCTTAGTTGATCTCCATGGATGGACTCAAAAGGGAGATATGTTATACTAGACCTATAGTGATACCTGCATTCTTAAGGATAACCAGGGATGAGCTTATAGGGTGTTGTTTTATATTATACCTAGAGCGATTCCTGGATTCCAAATTATGATATCCATGGATGATCATAGGTTCTAAATTAATAAATAATGGAATGAATTATAACGCATCTACTAAGAAAAATCATAATATTGGATTTGGCCTTTTTTAAAACCTTATGGATGGACTCTTTAGGAATACTTGGGGTTACATATTCTAATAGGGGTTTTTGGGATATGTGCCAGGTCTCAAGACATAATAATTAAATAAAATTGAATAATTTAAATTAAAATTATTATAAATGATAGATTTCTGACTATTTATTCCAATAATTATTTCTAAATTAAATTAATTAAAGGAATTTGTTATAAAATGAGAACTTGAACATATAGGATGATTACTTTCAGTAATTCATTTACCTATTTCATTGCTACCTGCACACTATTATTATATATATTTACTAACTGGATGGAATAGACCATGGGAGGTTTCCTACTGGTAATATTCTTCACACTATTTGGTCCTCCTTTGGGTACCCAAAAAATTATATTATTGTAGGTGTGGATAAGTGCTAGGTCCATAATACAGGTTCTTAATTGCTTCTTAGGAGTAGGGGAGCATGAAACTGAGCAAAGGTTCACAATTTTAGTGGATAGTTTTTTTCCTTTTTTCACTATTGATACATGTATTATATTACAATTATTTATAATATTTTGGCTATTTTGTAGAGACATATGAAATGTATAATCATTAACATTGTATATGATCTTTATTTTAATATTTTCGTCTTTCTGACTGGATATCTATTTTTTGATTGTTATTACTACATAATCTATCTATATTATTTTGATATTATTCTTTGTTAAACTCTAGTGATGAGGTCATAGTCTCCCTATGGGGACACCTAGGCCCTCAATTCTAGTCGGTTGGCTCTGGCATTTGGGGAGATGCGCTAGAGGACATGTAACCAACCGAGCTTAGGGAACTATTGAATAACATTTAGGTCCGGGATGTTACACATTTTTAGTAACATTTTTCAACTATATTACCTTAGTTATAATACTATAATAATTATTTTAAATCCTTTAATTGAATAGTTATTGATTATATTGGTGACTAAATGTTGTTCAGTCAATTTCTAGAAAATTACCATGGTATATTCTTTGTGGTTAATGGAATTTTGAAATGGTTACATCATCTATATAGTTTTAATAAAGTAAAAAATATAAAATTAATTCATTATATATCATTTTATAATTATCTATTAATGTTGGTTATATAAAATTGAATCACATCGCTTTGTGGAGGTGGTAGTCCACACTTATTCATGAATAATGTTATCATTTTCCAATGGATGGAACATAATGAATGTTGATGATATATAATATTTTTAAATCATAGTTATCTTATATATATATATATAATATTATCCTTATATATATATATATATATTTATTTAAAACCATCTATGTAAAGTAGTGATGACAAATGAATTACACCGCTTTATAGGGACAATAAGCCATATATATGTATGATCAATGTTTTCATTTTTCATATGATGGGAAAGAGATAGAAAATGGTTGTACCATTGAAATTAAAACATATAATTATTGTGAATATTCTTGTATAATTTTACTAACATGGTTATTGAATATTTTTAGGTTGTTTAAGAATAAATGAACTTGTAAAAACTCAGTAAAAACATATACCTCTTCTTTTGGAAACCTCCTTGGTTTTACACCTTTATACTTCACGAATTGGTCTTTTTATGGGAACATTATGTCTAGGATTAGAAAAATAAACTTATGAAACTATTTGGTTAGGTATTGGTCCTGATATATTTCCCATTTAATATGGATTAAAAATGGAAGGAGGTTCCCTTTTATATGTGAGGTTGGTTCAAAACATGTAAATTCATGAAAAAATAATATATAATATATGTCTAACAAAAGTGAAGTGGCTCAATATTAGAATAGAATAGAATATGATTAATTTGTGGTATAAATACAATAAAAAAAGGTTTAATCATGTGTTTTTTGTTATGTTTAATCTTTATCTTGTTCTATTATCCCTTTAATCTCATTTTACCCTTAACTGTAGTGATAAATATTTACCATGGTTACTATTTATTATGAGAAAAAAATATGTTGAATATATTACCTAATATTAATTAGGATGAGTCAAAATATGGAATTTTTTTTTCAATATTAATTGTTTTGATATGCAATGAATTAATTTTAATATAAATTTTTAATGTTTAAGGAAACCCATATTTATAATAATTCTTACTTTAAACATTAAAAAAAATTACAATGATATAAGTATAATTTTGATTTCAATGGAATTAATAGGATTTTGTTAAATTAATGGAGACATATTTTTATTTCAAACATAACAATAATCGAAATGTACATTATAAATATGTGATTATTAAAGAAGATCTAAAATAATTTTCATTTGAATGAAAACATTACATAAATTTCCCAAATGCTAAGTATAGATTTATAAGTTCAATTTTATATTTTCATATGTCATATAATAATTATTTTATATATACATGGTATTGAAAAAAGTTTTCATAATCATAAATGTTATGATTATATCATTATAAAGTAAGAAAGATGAGAGTTTTAGTAAAATGTTTATTTGTCCCTATTCAAGGAATAATTAATTATTTATGAAAAATGTCAAAAAAATAGATCCTCAATTAAAATTTTCATGATGAATTAAAAAATGAATTGAATTTATCCAAATTAAATTTATAAAATTTATTAAATCATGTTTTAAACATATTCTCAAATAATGATTCGTGCATTATACTTTTGTTTCATAATAAAGATGTTATTAATAAGTATAATTAATGATAAAGTGTTACATTCTACTATCCATTAAAAATTTCATCCATGAAATTTCAAAAAGTTCACATCTTGAACAGATGTGGGTATTTATTCAAAATTTCTTCTTCAGGTTCCCATGTTTCCTCTTCTATATTATTATTTCTCTAAAGGACCTTCCCTAATCTAGTCATTCGATCCCACAGTACTTGTTCTATATCATAAAGAATAAATATAGAATCATCAATATAAGATAAATCATGCTAAAATTATATTTCCTAATAAGTTATAATATGAATTGGTTATGTCATGTTCTTCCTCAATAAAGATATATATAACACATCATGAATAGTATAGAGACTAGCCTGAATTTCCAAATGTTAAAAAATAACTCAAATTCAATTATGGAATTAAATGTCCTGATATACCTAAGACTTAGTTTCCTTTTAATAGTGAACCTTATTAATCCCCATTATAAATATTACTTCATGAAAATTTTATCTCATAATTGAAATTGTAAATCATTCATTTAGATATCTACATAGCTAATTTTTTCTACTTTGATCTTCCTTGATATGATTCTGAATTATCTTTATATTCAACATTATCTCCTAAAAAAGTTATGGTCCTAAAATATACCTTTCAAAGACATTAACCCATCAAGTTGGTGTACAAAATATTTTACCAAACAACACATCATATGGTTTAAATTAAATTCTTGAATGGAAGCTACTATTATAGAAAATTTAGAAAGGTAAATACTGATCCCATATACCATGAAACTCAAGTGATCAAAACCTCAATATGTATTCTAATGTATGAATAGTCATTGAAAACTATCAATATATTCGGGGATGATAAGTAGTGATTAAATGTAACTCTATGTCAAGAGCCTTATAAAGAAACTTATTGTTTTTTTATGTAAACAAATTATTATGAATAGATATAATTGAAAGATCTATACCACAAAACCTCATAAATTCATTAATATATATCCTTGAGTGGTACTCAAGAGGTTTATCTTCCCTTATAATGGGGGAATGTACTAAATTTGGAAGGCATTCAATAATATCCCATATAAGATCATTATTTCCAAGATTTTTCCATAAATCCATTGAAAAATACATAGTCATATGTTCCCATTTCCACATAGTAATATATATAGGATTCAAGAATAATTTAGGATGTTTTATATCATTCATTACCTATTGAAAACAAATCACCATGATAGATAGTTTACAATTTCATATATCATTTTATCCCATAAATAATTCATTGAAATCCAAAAATAAATGTGCTACTGGGGTGTGTGGAGAAATTCAAGATACACTCATCATCAAATAATTATATTTAAAGATAATTCCAGGATAGAACTCATAGAATCTATATAAAATTAAATATTTCATCTTCATAGATTATTTCTACCAATATTACATCATTAACTTCCTTAATATTTTTTTGAATACTCATATCCTCAAGCTAGGAAATTATTATTTTATATAATAAGGATGATTTACAAATAATCTAGTATATTTGTGATGATCAATCATCATTTATTATTCCCATATCCATAATTAAAAAAACCATGAATATAAGATCTTTTTTAGTACTCATTTTAATAAAATCCCCATGATCTTCCTAAAAATGCATCTAAAACCATATTTTATTTCCCAGGGTAGCAATGTATACAGAAATCATAATCCTTGACTAGTTCAATCCATCACCACTACCTCATGTTGATATCATTAATTGAGAGTATATATTTCGAATTTTATGATCTGTTTATATTTCAATTTTTTACAACATTGGTAAATTTAAAAGATTACCGCTAAAAACTCAATATCATGGGTTAGATAATTTCTGCATGATTCATTAAATTCTATGATTCATATGAAATAACTCTTTAATTGTACTTATGGACACATCTAAGTCCATTATTTTATGAATAAGAATATATAAAAAATACATCCTTTACCATTAGGGAATTAATTATCTATGCATTGACTAATGATCACTTTAATGCTTCAAAAAATACATTTAATTTTTCCTTCCATATAAATATAAACCCATTACATGTAAAAATGGTTAATGGGTTATCTATTGGAGAAATAATTTGAAATATATATATTGTAACATGAAAATCCATGTAAATAAGATGCCTTGGTTATATTCATTAGCTTTAGAAATATGATGACCGAATTTTCTTTGAAGGATAAACTAACATTACATCCTTAGTGACAATATTTACCAGAAAATAAACAACAAAAACCTAGAATTCACATATTCTAAATTCAAAATATATCTTATTTTCTCTAACAGTATTAATAATGATAAACAATTTAATCTTATACTCATCGAAGATTTCAAGATATATCAAGATATCACCATTAAATATCATAATGAAATTATTGGGTTAATTATTGAATATTATATTAATCATATCAACAAATACATTGGGTGAATTAGTGAATCCAAATAATGTTACAATAAAATAATTTCATCCATACATCATATGTAATGTTATCTTGGAAAAATATTCCTTATTTACTCACAATCAATAATACCCGGAACAAAGATCAATCATTAAAAATTACTGATATCTTTGAAGTTTATCAAAAAAGTCCTCAATATAGGGAATAAAATACATGTTCTTTGGAGTAATAGAATTTAATTTATTTTAATCACTGAACAACCTCATAGAATAGTCATTCTTCAAAAAAAATAGAACAACATATCCCCATGGATAAAAAATATTGAATATAATTCCATTATCACAACAAACCTATAATTTTTTATTCAATTACATTAGTTACACAATGGATATCAAGTAGAGATACATAGATATAGGTTTCACATTAGGGTTGAGATCAATGGAAATGCCAAATTATTTATTAATTGATTGTATAAATAGTTCATGAGGAAGCACATCAATTTATTCCTAAACTATATCTATATATTCAATTCTTATGATATCATTCCCTTTAATATGTTGTGTCTACTCTTATTCACTAATAATTTCATTAAGGAGAGCTACTACAGGTTGATATAAAAATGATTGAGCTAACATGTTATCTAATTAGATGATAAGGGATTCAACATCTCTATACTAAATCATAATTAATTTTTCTTAGAAATATATTTTCACATGAAAATTTTAAATTCAATCCATACCAAGTATTATATCAAATTAAACCAAATGAAAAATATTCATGTTTGAAAATATGTTTTTTCTATGTGTAATAATGGGAACTAATGGAAAAACCATGGTAAAATAAGATTTCCACTAAGTGTGTCGATTGAAAACCCACTCTTATTGTGCTAAGGAAATATATAATTTTATTTTCAGAAATTGAAGATATAAAAGTTCATGAGAATAGAGAATAAAATAAATAAGTTTCTCAATTTTATGTTATTATAAAAATAACTACCAATACATGTTTATGAAATTTTAACTCATATTTTTTAATCAAATTATCATATATTTCTTCCATTTTCCTTTTCTCTAGGAGATTCCATTGACACTTGGGAAATTAGTTTGAATAACTCCCTATATATGTATAGATGAAGCAATAGATATTCGTAGATATATTATTTATATTAAATTAATGGGCCCTATAACCCCTTGATTAATTATAAATATTTAGAAAACTTTTTAAAAATTTATTACTCAAAATCAAATTTTAAACAAGGTTATTCAAATTTATATTCTTCAGATGAATTATTTTTTAATTTATTAAAAATAAAACAAAAATTTTTATTAGCTTTATAAAACTATATTTGGTCAAATATTAGAAAGTATAAACATTATTTTTAACCCTTTTTCCAGATGTAAAATATTTAGTGTGTTCAATTATCTTTTTAACTCATAAAAATTCATTTTACCAAGATTTCATTAATAATTAATAGACAATATTTTCTAAAAACTCTATTAAAAAATGTTATGAATATTTCAATTTAAATGTAATCAATAAAATGACTAAAATATAATTTTATGTAGTTAAATTAAATTGAGATATTTTTAAGCTATATATATCAATAATAATCTCTCAATTATGAGTTTTATAGCTGAGGAAATGATCAAAATAGTGAAATAAACATAATTAGAAAAACTGAAGTGCCATTACTTTAAAAAAACATACACCTAAAATTTAATTAATATTTTTATATAAAAATACAGAAAAATAAAAAATAAATAAATAATCTGTTAAATTAAACATTCAATAATAATCAATTATATTCAATAATAGTGTTTTCTCCCAAAATAAAATTTAATAAACAATATTAAAATTATATAAAAAATTAATATTTTTTAATTATCAAAACATAAGTGAAATAAATTGACAAGGAACCACTCTAACACACCCATGGTAATGAGAAAACTTAATTATAACTATGTATAAAAAACTGTTGTGAGTCATATCCTTACACCCATTCTTATACCCATTTTTTGAAGTACTATAATTTACCCATGTATGCATATCTAATGATATTAAAATATTTAACCAAGGCATGTAAGGGAGTTATTGGAACCCAATTATCATTATCCATATTTATGAGTGCTTCTTGAAAAGAAATCAGTTATCACATCATACTGAACATATAAAAATTAAATGGGTTTCATAAAACATTAAAATGGAAATAATAAAATTTTATACAATAAAGAATTTATGGAAAGAAAATGGGGTTTATATCATTTTAAAATGGAATATCATAATGAAATCATCAATAATAAAAAATAGATAAACCTATGTAAAATAAATGTGTATCCAACGATATTCATAAACATTCTTGGTTAATACAATTCAATCAAGATAAAAAATATTATAGTATTTCCACAATATAGGTAAAGTGTATATATTATAGACATTAATTTCCCCAATATATTGATGTACATAATAGTGGTTAACACATTCCTATAAAATAAAAAAAAAATTGAGTCACATAATAATGTATATGGATGAAAAGTTACAGGTATACACCGAAGGAAATTAAATAAGGAAAAGGTAGTGATGGATCATTCCTCCAAAAGGGAAGGATATAACATAATCAAACAGAATATAGGAGGATATTATCCCATAAATAATGTCCTTGATCAAGTATAAGACATTCCAAAGAATAATGAAATAGATGAAAAATGATTTTTTGGAATTAAAAAAAATTACTTTTGAAATAAGAAATATCCATGACCCTTGGAAAATAATTGTAATGAAATATTTGATAAAATTTAGAGAAGAATATATTCATTTATAAACCATGAAAATATAGAGGTTAATTATAATATACAATAAAAATTGTGGTATAAATATGTGTTTATATGAACAATGTCAAAAATATATTCTTTTCACACTTTGATGAAAATGACCTATATGGGAAATGTAAAAATTTTCATTAAAATGTATTATAGAAGTTCAAGTAGTATAAAATTAACATAATCAATTAGTGAGGCATAGGTAAGATAATTTTCAAAATAATATAATGAATACGAACTTCGAAAAGGTAGGTCCCCAACTAAAAATAAGATATTGGTTTGGGTTCGCTTATAAAAAACAAGTTAGTTAAACTTTGAGTCATTGGGAAAATAAATTATGAGGGGATAAGAAAAAACCCATGAATATCTAAAGAGAATTATTATAGGTTTTAGATAGAATATAACTTTCATGGATATATTATATTTTTTTGAAAAATTGATTTGAAAATAAGGTTGATAATGAAACCCTTACAATTGGAGTAACAATTATATCAAATCACATGAAGGAGAATTATTTTAAATTGAACTTAAAATACAATTTATAAAAGATAATCCATGATATAATGTGACAAAAAGGAAGTATAAGTTGAATATAAATGTAAATAGATGCATAAAAATTAGTATGTACCATAAATTAATAAATTTAGATCAATAAATCCTTATAAGAATCATAATATTTGATATAAGAGTCACTTATTAATGAGGCCATATGGAATAATTGCAATACCCTATAAAAAAGGTCGACTTAATTCTCTTGACCAAATCACTAGTTTTGAGCAAGAGTTCCACATGGCCCCATTAATTTCTACTCATATGCAAAAGGTTTTTGAATAATCGCAAGTGTTTGAGTACCATCAATGGGGGAATATATCCTCAGTATCAATAAATACAATCATAAATAATATAATCGAATATCAAAACATAATAAATAAACAATTCTATAAAATTTATCATGGAATATACCTCAATTCATAGAGGATAATAAACCAAGAACGCCCCGAGTTGAAGGTCAACAAAGGTGTGAGAAACACTAGTAAGTAAATAAAACTCTACAACATCACCCCAGAGTCTATTAATGTATCGCCTCTGATTACCATGCTCTATATCCTAGAAACCTATCACCGGGGTCTTCATATACTTGATAATCAAGTCCTTACATGACATTAGATACCAATGATTTTTGTAGTCTAAACCCTATAAAACACCACTGATTAATTCTTAACACGAGTGCCCAAGAATAAGAGTGTATTACAAGATAATAAATAAAAAAACAATATAAAAATATAAAACCATAGACTAATGGGTCATACTCCAAACAATCCTCTGTAAACCCCCAACTATACCTTCTTTGTCTTCATTCTAGAAATTTATTCACAATATATTCATTAACTATAGTAATCCACAAGATCAACACATGTAATCAATGTCATCGACAATGATAAAAAGTCTTGGTTCATGCCACATTGCTTTCAAGTCCTATATCTAAAATAGGTATGGTCGTAAGGCCATCATATCCTATCACTATATCTGGTCAGGCCACAACACCATCATATACGAGCACCATGTCCTAGATTAGGTCAGTGAAGGCCAGTATGCCCCACTATAACCTCTTGGGTGAGATCACACATGGACATCATTACCTTAGGTCAGGGAACCAAGAAATAATACTCCATGGATAGGCCATAATTACATCATTCCATATTGTTTACCTCTGTCTTATCATTATGTCATATGCGACATATGAACACACCAACCCTCTAGGGATACCAATCCACAACCGCACTACCTTCCTCTATGGTTCCATGTATATAATAATAATATAGTACTTACCAAATGTATGACATGAAAAACATTCATCACATATAGAGGGAAAAAATAGTATATAAAGTGTACGAATCCTTAAATAATCAAACATAAAAGTGATAAAAATAAAACATTGTCTCACACACAATTCACACACACATGTGATAAAATATAAAACATAGTCTCAATGGATGTACATAGAAACACATTTGATCAAACTCATATATGGTCTAAGAAAGATAATATAAAAACATCCTATAATTATATAGTCATATGCACAACCTCTATATGGTATTGAACTTCCTACATTAAACCTTTTTATATAAATGTTAAGGTTTGTTAAGGACATATTCTCCCAAACCATCTTCACATACAAATCCAAAGAAGCTCACATAAAAATTGTTCCTAGAGACGATTCAAATATAACATGACATAGATTCTAGAAAAAGTATTGAGAAAGAATCAAGATGATAGAATAACCAATAGTTACCCAATATTCAACATTGTCAATGGTTGCATTCAAAATCATATGAAGGGAGGGGAAATTTCATCTCCCTTGGACAATAACAAGGATTAGAGTAGATGTTCCTAGGGATATTAATTAATGAGAAAGTCCATTATATTTCATGGTTTAATATTTTAGTAAGGGAACGATTAATGGGTTGGGTGGATCATCATTTTGAATGATATGAATCTCATCAGATGAAGGCTAACCCAACCTTACCATACGTTCATCCAATGAATATGGAATTAAATGGAATGATCAAGAAAAGGACAACTGAATAGATTAATAGAAAAAATTATAAAATAATAAATCATAAATATCCTTAATTAAAGTTTCACATGTTTCACATTGGAAACCATCAAGATCCATGGATTTAGGTGGCCATCTCAAAACCCTTATGACCACTAGCACAACAACCACCACAACCTAAACCAGGACTGTGGTGTTCTTGAATAGAAAAACCTAAAATGGATAGTTCCTATGTTATATTTCCATATATTTGTTTTCCCCTCACCACTTCCTCCACCAAAAGTGTGTAGAGTTTGTCAAATTTATCTCTATAGGAACCCTCACTAGGAACTATGTCCTTGACTATGCCTTTCCCTAGGTAGTTCCCCCTTCTCATTTTATGTAGGATCTCATTAGGTCCAATAAAATAGTGGTGTAGACTGTTAAAAAAGGTCTCTAATGTACTCAAAATCCTCTAAATATTACACTAAGATCCTACCCAACACATCTCAACCCAAAACCTCAATTGAGAAGTTTTGGTAATGTTATACAGATTAGAAACATAGTTATGGAGACATAAAAACCTTCGCTTCTAAAGATATATCATCTTAGTGAAGTGTCTCTAGTAGTAATGCTTGAATAATTCATTCCATTAATCTCAAACACAATAATATATTTCTCTTATTTCCTTCTAGATCCTTCCCTCCTACAATAAATTTAAATGTGTCACAATATTTCACTATAACACCATTTCACTCTGTTCTATGATCCTCAAGGAGCTCTCTATAAAAGATTCATCTCGTTTCCACTTAATGTGTTCATAATAGGTCAAAAGAGAAATATTAGACATGTACCTATGATAATGAGAAACAAAGAACATGTCTTGAATTCCTTAATAACATAGATAAATGTATTGTCACTAGGAAACTTATTTTATATATTCAGTCGTTACTTACATCTCAACAAACCACTAATCATACATCTATTTCTTTCACTAGTGATTATTCACTAACCATGGTGACACATGAAAGAACACATATAATCGAAAATTAATCTATGAAGGTTACCTCCTAAGATAATAATATTATCGCAAACTAATATTAGTGGTAACCATCCACTTCCTATTCATCTAAATTACTTGTGAGGTCTCCTACACTATATTCAACCCAACACCTACTTTCTCAACTACCTCATTCCAAAATAGTGGTGGGTGACATAAAAATCTATAAAAATACACAAAAGGATATATCTAAATAGATTCTAGAAAACTATTATTTATTGTGAAATATGAAATAACTAAGATCTAATCACATGTTGTGATGATGCTCAAGATGAATCCCCAAAGCATATCCTTAAGTATCTGAATCACCCTCTCTGATTTCTCATTGTTCTGTGGATAATATGTTCTACTCAATGTGAACTGAGTCCCCAAATACTTCTAAATCCCTTTATAAAACAACTATATAAAATTTTTATCCCTTTATGATATGATACTAGAGGTACTCCATACAGTCATACAATCTCCCAGACATGATATTTCCAAACTCATTTATACAGTGAGTCTCTCAGATTGGAAAGAAATAATCCACTCTCTTTAGCCACTCAACCATCGCCAAAATTGAATATCAATTAATAGGGGTCTTAGGTATCCACATGATTAAATCTATCATCACTCAACTCATTGGGGTCATAGGTATCCACATCATGTAATTCATCATCTCCTTATCGCACTCCCACCGTGACACCAGAAGTGTTAAAAGTAAAATACAATGATTATGCTACCCAACCATTACCTTATGGTAAGTAAGGAATTGTGAAAGAAAACAAGTAATTTACCTCTTCATTCCTGACCACCAGAACTGATGATGGATGTCATGGTACATATTTATCAACCTTTGATACACTTCCCACTTTGAATCATGGGAGTCTTTAATAATATCCTCTATTAAGGAGGCTATAACTATAAATCTCTCATGTATTTAGACCATTTCATCTTAATGTATGGAACACATAGGTATAGAATCATCCACTGCTAATCATTCTTGCATCACCACACACTCCTAGCATGACTCGAGTATCACTTTGAAATATTCCATCAGGGACTATGTGATCAATAATGATGAATAAGTCAGAACACGATGACCATATATTTCATCCACAATCTACTCATCCATCAAACTCAACATGTCCCATTCCTCTTATGAAGGCATCTATCAAAGATCCCATGCCTCTAACAGTTTACCATGAGGAGAATCTTCAACAACATTAAATTTATTCAGAACATTGACCATAAAAATGTCAATTGTTTTAATATAATTCACCCAAAAACTTTGTCTCAAATTTGAATCCATCATAGGGAATATATATTGTAATATATTGTGGTCCAAGTAGATGAAAAGCCTCACATCGTTGAGTTACTACCACCAAAAAATCATGTTTTTGACCTGAAATTCCAAATTTAAGTCATGCATCAGGTAGTTCCTTGCATGGGGTCACAGATGATGTGACCAATAAGCTACTTACAAGCCCCACTACATCAAAAAATATTCCAACCAAACACTTGAGGCATCACAATGAAATTCACATCCAATATTATGATTTCTAAATGTCATAATTAGGGATTCCATCAATATTCTCTTTTGTGACATGAAGACCTACTCACATTTATTTTAAAAATTAAACTTTACTACCTTTTTTATCCTTATCATTACTGCTACAAAATTAGATAATTATTGGATGAAGATTTGATGCTACCCAGCTAAACTAAATAATCTTCTGATCTCAAACACATTCCTACAGCAATCCCAAAACATATATACTTCTACCTTCTCCAGGTCCACTGAAATACCAACCTAAAAAATTACATGCATGAATAATCACACCTCTTTAATAAAAAATTGAACATTAGATTGGTTTTCATTTAGCTAATGCACTCCAGTTTTGCTCAAAATAATCTTAAGGATACTTGCATGAATCATTGATGTCCAAGAGTATACCTGAATATATTTCAGAAATATAGTGACAAAAGTTTCATGACATGGATGGAAAATCCTATTCATGTGTTCCATAAGGAATGATGGAGAATTTTATAACGCAATATACATGAAGATACACACATATAGGCCTTAACTACTCCTAAACGCTATCTTTGGAATATCCTCTTCTCTAACCCATAACTGATAGTAGACTGAATGCTTGTAGATATTGGAGAACAAATTGGATCCCTATAACAAATCCAAGATATCATCATTTATATAAAAATGATACATGTTCTTAATCATTACCAAATTCAGCTTCCTATAGTCCATAGAAATTTGAAGATTAACATCTAAATTCTTTTAGAGCACTAAGAGATAACCCTTAAAAGATGTTATTGGTATAATAATATCTTTCACCTCTACATACTAATTTTTTTACATTGATATCCTTAAACTAACACAAAACCATATTATATTAGAGAATTTATACATGTTGTAGTTAGGGAATGAGTTTAATATCAAAGTCAAATACCCTTCCTAAAGGTAGACACAAAATTTTGTATTGGATGACATCCAAAAATAGGTCCACTACAGGAGGAAAGGAATAGGCAACTGATGGATCCACCATAAGAACCATGATAGTTATTTTCCATGTAATTTATTCTATCCGACTCTGGTGTGGTACTGTTATTTATTCCCTAATATTACATTCACTAATCAAAAAATCATTCTACCCCTTTAGTGTAGTAAAGAATATAGATCTCCAGTAGTATTCAATGAGAACCTGACATCTTCTCATCCATTCCATACCAAAAATAACATTGAATATTATCAATTTAAGGATAATAAAATCCAGTAGATGTTTGTAGCCCTCAACTACTAGGGGACACCTTTTAAATCATTTAATATGGACCACTTTCTTTCCCAAGGGTATATTAAGAGACAAAAACATTAAATAAATTGAAAATTAAGTCCTAACGAATAAAAAATTATGTTTATATAATAAATTGGAAGAATAAGTATCAAAAAGTGCAGTAGAAAGAGTATAGCTGATCAAGAACATACCTCAAACGGTTGTTAGACCCTCTCTATTGGGCTGTCAAAACATGGTCTATCATATGAACATGGCATACCTCATCTCCATGACCCTATCACTATTATGAATGAATCATCCAAATCATCCTCATGTATGGTGTTTGAACCAACTATTGAGGACCACAACTAGTCCCAAAAATCATTTCCTACATCTAACTCAAACCCCCACTATACCACATCTTTGATTCCTTTGAGAAGAAAGGTTGCATATTCGATATATTATACCACTACTGACACATTATTTGAAGAATTAGGAAAAATAGGTGATTATTCCCATTCTTTCCACCATTGAAACACTATGGAACTCCTCCCATAGAAGGTAGTGAGGAACCCCCACTCCATTTTGGATATCCTCAATTGCACTAGAATAATTAGCATGCCTTTATCTTCATACTACCATATGTATCACTAGGAAGTCCACTCAAGGTAGAAATAATACCCAAACCTCTTCCCTCCTCTAGACCATTATCAATTGTTATAGGTTTGAAAATAAACTATATATATATCATCATCATGCAGAATTTATTGATTTGACACCTCAAAACTATTCTAATTCTTATCATTATCATTCAATCCTTTTGTGTCTCATTCCATGAAAATATGGAAGAAACGAGAATTATCAACATGAAACATGCCATTTAAGTAGAAACCTTCATCTAGCCTTGATAATTCTCCTAGAAATCTTGATCATGGTCTAACTATAGTGTTTAATAAAAAACCCACTAATGAAAACATCTTTTAATGTATTAAAACTAGAACCTTCACATATTATGACCCAATTCATAAGATCTCATCACCTCTTGCTCGCTCCCAATAGAATAATGGTTTTCATACTTACTCAATGACCCATTGAAGTCTCCACTAGATTGAATATCCCTTCAATAACATCAATCATGTACAAAAAATCCTAAGGACCTTTGGTGCCCAGAAAGGATTGATTTTGATAGAGATGGATGTCTTGAGTGTAGTTGACCATAGTCTTGGATAATCCTCCACATTTAATATGAAATATATATATAACTCCCAGGTGAAGTGGACCATCTTCTTGAACAACTATAGAGGCTTTGACAGAATGATCAACTATATTATCCTACATGAATGGTGGTATAAATAAAAAATCCTCTCTTGTGGTAGTATCCTGGATTGCTTCTCTAGGTGGAACCATAATACAAAATTAATGAAAAATTATTTTTAATTCCAATATACCAATAGATAATATTTTGTATCTTACTTAGATAGAAATAGTTTTCCTTTATAAGAAATTATAAGATATTTAAATGGAAATCTATCCTAGGTAGAAATCTACAAATAGAAGGCACACCCACCTAATACTAATAAAGGCTCTCTGTAAATGCATGTTAGTCATAATAAAATATATAACAATATGATTTTTTATGTTTATATAAAAAATAAAATAAGAATAATATCTTAAAAATAGGAAAATTAGTTATATCACCAACTAGATAGTACATATAAATGTATTTAATTAAGAGCTACACATAAAACTCAACATTCATATATATATATGGAAGGTGATGCAATGTTCCTAGTAATGATTCATTAATGCAAACAAATTATATAAAATAATAATAAAATATTATAAACAAGATCAATGTAGAGCTATAAATCCACACCTGTAATAATAGTCCCAATAACGATAACTCATAGGTTCTTTACACATGTACTATGAAGGTACACATTCAACTACCCTTCCAGAGTCCCACATAGCTTAATTACACTCTAACATTCTATAGAACATAGAAAAAGAAAAAAGAAAGGGAAAACCTCTTATAATACAATTTTTAATACTCAATCCTGAATCACTAGGTTTGATCCAGAGTGCCATGTGGCCTCATGGGTACCTCCACATACGCAAGAGGATTTTTTTTTATTAGTGAAGGTCTAAGTACAAATGGTGTAGAGATTATACACTCAGTATAAATAAAGTAAATTATATATATAATAATGTAGAATAACCCCATAATAGATAAACATTTCTATAGAATTAGAATAGAAACAATCTCACGTAATAAAAATTATAAAACCATAGAACCGCTGATTTTAAGGTTGAGAAAAGTCTGGGAAGGATTGGTATGAAAATAAAACACCATGATATCAATTTAGAGTCTAGATCAATATCTCATCTGATCACTATGATTTTCCTCTAAGATCTTTATCACTAGGGACTTTCCCTTTTATAAATCGATGATCATGATGTCTTTAAATGAATTGAGATCTATATACAGGGTGTGAGTATAGACCCAATAAAACACAACCAATACATCCTTAATGTGAGTGCACATTCATAAATGTGTATGATATGATAATAAATAAGAACACAAGAAATCAACAAACAATCATGTAATGATTGGTTGTTCACTAAAAAATAATCTAAATCCCCCGATCATATATACATTTTCCTTAGGATGTAAACATAGTCATAATAGTGTCATGAACTAGAGTCGGACACAAGGTCACCACATGAACTCCATAGCTACCACATGGCCAACGAGTCTCATTTTAGGTGAAATGGATGTCATATCGCATCTATCACATGGTTCAAGACACAATTCCATCACATCTTGACACACCCTCAGGTTAGGAACCTTTCCACCATAACTTGGGACAATGTCCTAGTTCAGGTCAACTAAGACCATCATTCCCCACTATTGTCTCTCGATTTTGACCACACAAGGACATAAACCCCCTAGGATAGGCCACAAGTCTTTCATTCCCCTAGTATAGGCCACAAAGACATCATTCCACATCATTTAACCTAGTTGTATCAACATTTCATTGGATAAATCTAAACAAACTCCCTCTCTAGGGATATAGAGCCACGATCGGTCTACCTTATAATTTGACACCATGAATAAAAAACGATATGTCATATTACAAACAAATTACATGGAAATAGTGTCATCATATATATAAGAATAAAATAAAACATCAATAGTGAGAATCAATATCAAAACACACACACATAAACACACACAGACACCCACACACACTTATGATAAAACTAAAACACGATCTCACATGAAACACACAGACACATGGGATCAAACATCCATGATGGTATCATAGGATAAACAAATACACATGTGATCAAATTAACGAATGGTTTAGACAATATAATATCACAACTTCGTATCATGCTAAAAATAATATACACAACCTATACTTGGAAAGAAACTTCCTACCACAAAATTGTTGATGTTATCATCAAAGTTCATCAAGGTAATAACCACAAAAACCGTATTGAAACACCATCCATAACAATTTTAAATGACAAGTGTTCCTAGAACTAATTCTAAAAAAAATTAAAAGGTTTCCTGAATAAATAATAAGAAAGAATCAAGAAAAGTGTAGAAATAACACTTACCCAATTTTCAACACTGAAAATTGTAGTCTTCAATACTAATTGAAGGATAAAATTTATTCTCTCTTTGGAAATGAAAAGATAAGATAGTTGATGATCCTAATATTTTTAATCAATGAGAAAAAACGGCCATCTTCTATGGTCTAATATTACAGAATGGATGTGTAGAATGTATTGATAGGATCTAGGTTCTCAATAAATGGAACCATTTAATAATAAGATCAAACCAACCTTACCCTAGATTCATATACATTGTCTTTAATTTGAAGAAAATATCATGAGGGGGAGGGGGTTTATTAATATAAAAAAATAATCGATTAAAAAATAATTTATGTCCCCATATTGAAGTCTCAAGAGTTTACCCATTAAAAAATTCAAGATCCAAGGAACAAGTCATTTGTTCCAGCCATTTAAAATCCAACATGATTGACACCATGACATCTAATGTGGCCTATACCATGTTCATGGAATTATTAAACACTTATTCTATATATGAACAACCCTTATGTTGTGTTTCATTATCCTCTAATTTTCCCTCACCTCAGCCTCCACCACAGTCTTGGTGGGGTCACCTAATCCTTGGACCATAGGAACCCTCCTTGAGCGCTTTGACTATTCCCACACCTTATCCCATGCATTTTAACCTGTCTTATTTTACATAATATCTCACTAAGGACACTGCATATTGCACCAAGACCATAGTGTACATTTTTAACCAAATGGTCTCTAAATCAGTCAAAAACCTCTCAAAGGCCACAAGGCTCCAGTAAAACATGGATCAACCCATAAATTTAAAGAATAATGTTGATATAAGAAATAAAATATTATAAACAAAATTTCGATTAACTACAGAGAAAATTAAATATAGAATTTTTATAAAGTTTTATTAATCAGTCATGGAATAATATATTTCAAAAAGAATGCTTGTAACTCATTGAATGAAAAAAGAGTTAGTAAAAACCCTTACAATTATAAAATACACTAAACCAAATTCCATTCAAATAAAAGAAATAATATAGATATTAAAACCCAAAAAATTATATTAATATGATCAAAATACATTAATTATTATGTAATAATACCATAATAGATATTTTATGTTGTAAAATAGAAAATATGTCTCATGAGATTATATTGGAGAGAAGAACCCCATAACATATTATTGATTTTTTCTTCTCAAAAACATAACTTAATGAATAAGAAAATTATGTTTTTCAAAAAAAAATATTAAGAACCATATTCATATATATATATATATATATCTTATTCTATAAGGCTCATCTATTATCAAATGATATGCAAAAGATATTTTTTTAACTTATATTAGTTACTGGGGGTTATTCAAAAAAAATTTAGTAACAAATTCTATATTTTGAAAATGGTTAGTTTTGTAGTAACATTAATTTCCTAATCTCAAGATTTATATAGTTTCATGTCCTTAATTATTATATTAATAAATAATTCATATAGTGAAATATTATTCAAAAATTTAATATATGAATGAAATTTATCTTGAAATGTTCCTTTTTGTTTGTTAATTTTTCCATGACAGTTTATTCTTAATATCACATATCATGTATCCTATATTATATTTACAAAACCATAAAAACCATTATTTTGATATTATTATCCACTATTACCATTAATTATATTTCCATATCCATATATTTCAGAAACCTATAGCATTTTCCAAGTTGGTTGTTAAACTGAACAAACCGTGAACATGCTATAACTAAGGGATAAATATTATTTTTGTGTAATTTAGTTATAATATCATATAATGTTATTATAATTAAAATTATTTTATCGTATTAAGGTGGTTAATAATATTTTAAATTTTTCTAAAAATAATAAAATACTATATAGAAAAATAAATTCATCACTTTCATGGAGGCGATAGTCCGCACTTACGTATGTATGAAGTTTTAATATTTTTTCATAGAACATGAGAAATTTAGGCAATATATTAAAACTGAATAACATATTTTTTTTTAAAATATAGTTTTTTTAATTAAAAATTTAGTACAAGCCATGATATGTGGTTATGAAAAATAATATATGTTTTTCATGGTGGAGGTAGTTTTCATCTGCACATGACGTCATTTTTTTCAATGAATTTGAGGGATTAAATATAAATACTATTTTTTATTTTAAAAATAATATATACATTATTTAGAACATATTTATTCATTAATTCAATCATTATATTATTATATTAGTGACAGTTATGAAAAATTGAGGGGTTTGATTCCTGGAGGTGGTATTTTACATATACAAATTATTTAAATTCCTTTATTTCTCATAGTGAATAAATATAAATAAATAAGGTTAATTAATTTTGTATAATAACATATTGGTATAGTAATTAAACTGAACTAATTATATTATGTTTTTTTTTACATGTTTATACAAAGGAATATTAACGAGAAAAGATTAAGAATGAGGTATTACTTATGTAGAGAGATTTAATTTTCCCTTAAATTTATAATTGGATATTAATGTTTTATGTTAACTAATGTTAACCATATTATTATGGAAGGGGGGAAGAGATATATAAGGAAATAATGTTATATTTTTAGAAATAAATTTGAAGGATATGTTGTAACATTATGTGGTGGAAATATCACCTTTTATAAGTGAATAAGAAGACAATTTTGGAGGCACCCTTTACATTTTCAATAATGTGATGTTATTATTAAAAGGTAAAAGGATCAAAAAAGGAAAATAATGGTAAGGTTATTTTTGGTCTCTTGGGACAACATTTGTATAAAAGTTGTATTTTTTGTCAATGGATTTCAATGGGGTTGTCAATGATGATCAAGATAAATAAGGATCTCTCCTAAGAAAGAGTTAATAGAGAATGGATAAATTAGATTATTAATGATTTGGTCCTATATTCAATGAACTTGTATCATGTGTGATACAATGTTTACAATAATAAAAAAGACATGTTCCTATGCATGAGTTGAACTAATAAGAGGATAATTTTTATGGTCTTACTTATGAAATTGTCCAGCCCACTAGTCGACCAGCCAACCTCAACCCTTGGCACATGCAGGACATAGGGGTCAATGCGCCTAAGGGAAGCTTGCCATACCAGCCTGTGAGTGGAAGGGCATGACCATGTATAAGCACAGATGAATGCATAGGGAAATTACTATGCATAGTTGGGCCGAGGACCACACATAGAGTGGGTGAAAAGCACACCCACAATGAACATGATACATGGTGGTACTGCGAAGGGAGGAGTAATGTGGAAATTTAGTAGTGAAAGTTGATTGATAAACTGAATGCCACCTCTGCCTACAATTTTATGTGGGACAGAAAAACAGAGAATATTTACAGTTTTAGAAAAAGTCAGAAGTAATCCTCACCATTCATCTGATCCCATGTGAGATCGTGACTTCAAATCTCATCTGTGTTTGACATCTAATAATTGTCATCCACACCCCTGCACCTCTTGAGTTCTAACCCAATCCATCTGATTACTCACACAGTTTCTGTTTAAGACGCCCCATCATCTTCCTCCCACATTTTCTCAATGCCACCACTTCTATTCCTCGTAGAATTATATCGAACCTTCATCAAGATTCCAACCACCATTGATGATCCAATCCACTGTATTATGGCCACATGAGAGACAAAAAATCATGAATGAAATTGAATTTTCATGCATGTATCAAAATGGTTAAGTTCAAAGAAGGATGAGGAAAACAAAGTTGTCAATACCACTTGGATTCGAGTGTGTATTTAGAACGAGATACATGTGATCTTGAATGCCTGAACAAAGTGATTTTGTTGATCATTTGAAAAGGAAACATTCCAAGATATGTGGTATATATTCATATGAGTTTGAATATCTTAAACGAAGATAGGGTCTCAGATATTTGATGATGATATTTGAAGGGAATCTCATACAAGATTCAAACGGGGAAAAATACATCATCTTTATCACTAAAAACAAGATTCCCTGATGTTGATAAATAGGATCACTCCCACATAACTGAGTGCTCCTGTTCCAAAAATAGATCATTCTGTAGTTCTTCATTCTATGTGAAGGAGAAAAAGAAGACCCGCATGATTTAATAATTTATATCCACTCTTCAAGCGACCTAGCAATGTGGAATACCCGCACCCTCTATGCAGGGGAACCCATAAACGTGTGACTGGTTTAAGACAAACCCTCATCATGCTTCATGGAGATGATCCCATATGAAAGCAATTGGTGAAATCTCACCCGTGTTGTGCTCTGTAAAGAATAGATCTATGAACAATCCATGGTTCTATGAATAAGATCCACACTTACCCTCTTAGTGAAGAAGAAAACCTGTGAACCTCTTTGGTTCCATGAATAGAATGTAAACATCATCCTATTTTTCATATTGAACTATTTTTTATATGTATTTTTTATATTGTGATGTAATAGAACCACAGAGGTAGGGGAAGGTTTTATATTCATACACACATGTCTGTTATTTTATGAAACCCAAGTCCTTTCTTGATTGCATGTAAGGAAGAAGAGGAGTAGATCTAAGGGTGGTAGTGTGTGTGTGTGTTCACATGTGAAAAAAATAGTATATTTAAAAAGGTTTATGTCCATCAGAGTTTGTTTCCTCTAGAAATGGGAATGACCTCATTTATTTAAAGTTCAAACATTCCAAGCGGTTTCTAACGGGTTTGTTCGTAGAACTAGAAACATCCAATGATTATATATCCATTTGGACCTACATACAAAGTTAGGTGCTCATTAGTTGTGAACCAATGAGGCTTAGGAATTTTCATTGGTCGAGAGGATGGGAGGTCAGACTCATCAATCCTTTTTTAGGGGAATTATTGTCTACTCTAGGACTCTCTTTATAGATTTAAGTTATGTTCGTGAATCCTTATTAAATTACCATGTATGAAAATGATATTTCCTTTAGATTTGACAATCAATAATTAGTATTAACGAGATTTAGAGAATCTTTCATATGTATTCAAGGTTCTTCATTAATAGAGAATCATTTGTATTTGTTAGAGATTCTTAGTCAATGGTATCCTTTGACACGTTATATAGAAATCTCTTGGTCATTATGATAACCATACTGGTTTTAAAGCCACTAAGCGGGGAACTTGAAGTTTATTATCATTAATAAGGACATAGATTATTTCAGATTTGGGATCATACCCGCAGATAGGCTACCTACGTATCCTTTGTTATAGAAAAAGAATCAGAACCCACATAGTTCGAGTAAAGAAGTATGAGGTTTATGCATGATTGATGGATCAAAGAAAGATTTCATTATTACTTTTACACTCTAAGCTCACGTGAGTCATGATCGGTGTGATAAACAATAGGTATTGGTAAATCTAGACAATTATGCCATTAAGGATGCAATTATAATAAATGATGTGGGGCTTATGTATGTATGACTGCACAAATAGATGAATATTAGGATTTACTTCAGGGAAGAAACCCGGGAACAAGGTCCATAAAGGTATATGTGCTAATGGAGATTTGGATGCTTAACTTAGGTTTTACTCCTGAGAAGGAAGCCCAAATTTTAGAGGACTTATGATTGGGTTTTATTCTGGAGAAGGAAGCCCAAATCAAAAGTAAATTAAGACTGTTTAAGAGAAATTATGGCTGGGGATTACTCCTGAAAAGGAATCCCAGGTTAAGGGAATTTGGATTTTGGGAACTTGGGGCTTACTCCTAAGGAGGATGCCAATATTAAAAGAATTATGGCTGGGGCTTACTCCTGAGGAGGATGCCCAAAATTAAGGGAACTTGAAGGCTGGGGCTTACTCCTGAAAAGGAGGCCCAAGTTAGGGGATTTGGGGCTTACTCCTAAGGAGGATGCCCATATTTGGGATTTTGAGATTGGGACTTACTCCTGGTAAGGAGGCCCATATTTGAAGATCCTCTCATATTTTAAGGATGAGGATGAATGAATGAAATCTCTAACCTTAGTGACATAAAGATATGTACATCCCTAGGTTTTTATAGATGTTCGACAGAATTCCTTTTAGATAAGGAATCAAACAAAGGAACCATGCCATAAATGGCTTTGAAGAGGGTTCTGATGGCTAAATTTTGATGTGGAGAGGTGGATTTGAAGAAATTAAGTGAATAGGTAGGAGGGGTACCCAAAAAGAGAGAGGCGTGCAAGTCCTACGTGGGTGCACAAGTCCTGGTCAGGCAAGTATACTTGCGCGACACATGGGTACTTGCGCGACAGTCAACCCTTAGGGTAATAATTGGGTGAGACTTGGCTCAAGCCCTTAGTATTATCCATAAAGGCTTCCAAAAGAGTGGTTCTCAAGTGTTATTGAAGTGATAAGGTGGCATGAAAGTGTGACCATTTCCCTTAAGGGCTGGCCACTTAGACACACAAGTGTTGATGAGTTTCAACACTTAGGCCTTGTTTCCCCTGTTTAGAGCTTCCATTATAGGTAAAAAAATTACCTCAGAATTGTTCGAAAGACTTCCAGAAGATACTAGGGCACCGGGAGCTCGAATTTGAGTTTTGTAATTTTTTCATCCTAAAATGGGGGGACTATAAGTGGTATTTATAGGCTGCTGAAGACCCTGGGTGAGAATCAAAGAGGTCGCACAGGTCACCTGCGCGACCACTATTCGGCGCACAATAATACTTGCACGACCATGATGAAACTTGCACGACCCAAGTGGTAAGAAACCCTTCTTCATGCCTTTGTCGATTTTTGATGTTTCTTCAGAGGATGAATCACTTTGGACTAAGGTATTTCCCTTTTTTAGTCATTAGACTTTGTGACAGAAAGGAGCGTCAACAAAAGTCCCCCCTCATAGTTGGATCCGAAATAAATGAGGATGTGACTCTAAGGTAAAGAAGAAGAACAAGGAACATGCACCGTGCAAGTATTGAGCATGCAAATGACGGTGTTCAAGGGTGAGTCGTGCAGGCTTCGACACACAGGAGTGAAGACTTTCCTATATATAGGCATTAATTCCTCACGTAAAGCAACCGGTTTCAAATATTCCTGCTCTTACTGTGAAAGTTGACTTCATCATGTAAGTATACTTGCATTCTGTTGTTTCATTGCTTCTGTTCATGTCTCACTGCTGTAGAGTTATTTTGGACCTCCAAGGTTATACCTGCACGCCCAAACTTACGCAACACACTTATACTTGCGTGCCAACTTTGGGACTTGAGTGCCTTAATTCCTGAGCCATTTTTTCACTTTACTTCACAAATTTTATGAAAAATCAACTCACTTAAGAATTAATTATTAGATCTTTGTGCAGATTAAATGGATCCTAGAAGAATTGGAACTGCTGATGAACTGGCCAGCAAGCGAATTGATGATATGATGAACATTGTAGGTCATGATTACTATGATATCTGCGATAGCACTTTCCCGGATTTGTCCAAGTACTTGAAGAAGTATCATCTTAATTTTCCATAGAGCATCTACTTGCCTCTATATGTCCATGGTCATTTGCAAGGAGTCAATGTTCCAGATGCAAAGAATTATATGCTCGAGATACAGCCACACTTTTACTCTTCTATTTCGGTTATGCTCTGCATTAAGAGCAGCAACAATGGTGTGAAATTTTAAATTTTTCCTTCTTACCATTTCTTACAGATATGAAAATGGAAAACCATGGGCTGATATGTTTTCCACTGTCGGTTGATGGAGAGAAGACTATCATGACATTAGAAACAATATCTGAAAAGAGTACTCTCTCTAAATGGCTCTTTACTTCTAATGCTCCATTCTCAAATCCATGTATCCATCTTCCAAGTCTCTTGGATAGAAACAGAGTCACTGTTTGATCAGCAGAAAATTTTCTCAAACCGCACTCAAGAACATTATTTTACAATTGTTTCAATAAGAGCTGGTGTCACTACATCTCTTTTTGTGTCCAGTTGAATGAATGAATTCCAGGTGGTTGCTGATGAAGCTCAGGATGCTGTAAATCAAATGAAAAGTTATGTTTACAGACTTTTGTAATTCTTGAAAAGAGAAGAGACTCTAATCTGTGGATGTCCTTCTAACTCTTGTGCATCAATGAAGAATCCTTTCATCTTCAATCATTTGTGCATGCCTTCTTTTGATACATGCTTTAAATTCCACCTAATTCAATGGGCCTAGTAAGTATATTTTGATTTTTACTAGGATTATAAAAATAACCCTACAAACTTTGAATCTTTTAATTGCTCAATATTACCTAAAATCATACAAAATGTATGTTTAGTGAGCTGGGACTTGACTTTTATTCAGAGTTACCTTGTCTTTTGTGGGTAGTTTAAAGTCATTCATGTCGGACATAAAAAGTATAATGTTTAAGGTCTAAATAGCTTTGACCGAATGGATTAAAGTTGACTCAATTCATTGGTAATTTATCTGAAAACAGATTACCACACTCAAGTATGAGGGAAAACATGTAAACTATGACTTAATAAATTTTGAATCTAAGGAATGATGCAAAAGGGCTAAAAGGCATTAGAAGAAGTATTTCCCATGAATGAAGTTACCACTATTTAACAAACCCATTAGGGGTTTGAATTATGCAGGGCCACCTAGGGGCATTGGCTGCATAGTCAAATAATTGTATCTTTTGGATGACAGGTCCATTATGTAGACTACTTATGCAAGTCCTCCTAAGGGCACATAATGGATAGTCAGGCAAAAGAACTCCCAGAAATTTACTTTTCTACTGCTAAAAAACCAGTTGAAGTTTATGGAGATTCAAATTTTTCAAAGCATAGAGTCTGTTGTATGGAAAGAGGTACTTGAATATAGAGATGATATTTCCATTCAAAATTATCAAAGAATTGTATGAATGTCACTCCTACGAAGGTCTGACCCAAACACAGGGAAGGAAAATATAAACCACATACTTGAATACTTTCAGATCATGAAAAAGAGTCTGGGAAAAATATATTAAGGATTGCTATTTTTTTGAATCCCTACATATTGTCATTAATACAAATAAATAAAAAGAGGTTTTCCTCCCAAGAATGAAGTTACCATTATTTAACAAACCCGTTAGGGGGTTGAATTATGCAGGGCTACCTAAGGGAATTGGCTGCATAGTCAAATAATTTCATCTTTTGGCTAACAAGTCTATTATGTAGACTGTTTATGCAAGGCCTCCTAAGGGCACATTCTGTATAGTCAAACAAAAGAACCCACTGGTATCAAACATTTTGTTAACAGAAGTCAGGAAAAGGGTTATGGAGATCTGGAAGTATTTAAGGATAGGAGTATGACACGTGAAAATGGGTATTTTCTAATTCATGAAAGAGATACACAGATCAATACTAACCATAATCATGTTGTGGATGGGTCATGAATTGAGGTACTGGACTTCACCACGTATCCCATAAGGATGGGAATAAAGCGATACATAGTTCTTTAAATATAGTTTAACGTCATATAGGATGAGAGTATAGGAAATCTTAGTTTAGGGTCATAGAGCTCGGACCATAATAATGAATACATTGTGTGTGTTTTCACAGGGACTTTTCAGCCAGGGGATTGAAAGTGGAATTTGGGGTTAGGCCCAAAGACTTGGGGCTAGACTTGAGGGATGCTCGAACATTCCTACGTATCCCATAATGATGGGAATCAAGCCGGACATAGTTCTTGAAATACCCTTTGTACAGATTTGGTTCGTACAAGTGATGGTTGAAAGGGGGACTTTAGTGCAATGATGGATTGACCCAAGATAAAATATTTGTGAATTTCCATGTATGCACGTAGTCTTTGGAATATAACATGATTAGAGATCAATGTAAATAATGATTCCCTCTCAGGTGAGGGTTTCAAAGAATGTTGTAGTTTATTTTCATACAGGACAAAAGTGCGAATAGTTTAAGGTCATACGCATGGACCGATGGTGAACCAATGTATGCCTCACATATCAACATCATATGAGATGGAGGTGAACTGATGTGAAGAGATTGGTTTTGGTATTTAACCTCAGGAGGTGGCCTACGTACCCATTCTATAAGGGAATGATCAAATTACGCGTAGATCAATTGAAGAATGAATTGGTGATCAAGTTATTTTCGAGGAAAATGATCTAAAAAGAAAGTGTTGGGACTTACGCATGGTTAGCGGCCATGATAAGGTCTTATGGTTGATGTTTTACTCTAAGCTCAGGTGAGTCATACTCGGTGTGAGAAATAAGAGGTAACAACAACCTTAACGATGCACAATTTAATGTCATGAAGGACATATGAAGGGACTATGCAGTTTAAAGTCTTGTAGTGAGGACTATTGGTGCTGCATAGTTTAGTGTCACGTAGCAGGGACAAAAAAAGTTTAACATCATGTTGGACGAATTAAGGGACTTTGTTCAGTTTAAAGTCATGTAGGACGAATGTAGGGACACCTTTTAACGTCATGTTGGACGTGAACATAGTTTTGCATCATGTTGGACAATAAGGGTGTTGTAAAGATTAACGTCTTCTAGCTAAGATGATGAGGACAATACAGTTTAACGTCATGTTGGATGAAAAGGGGACTATGCAGTTTAATGTCATGAAGTAAGGACAAAAGAGGAAATTGTTTAATGTGATGTTGGACGTATTAGGGATTTTTTTCATAGTTTAACGTCATGTTGGATGATGGCACAGTTTAACGTCATGTTGGATGTAGGGACTTCTGTACAGTTTAGTATCATATACCTAGGATGTCACAGTTTAACGTTGTGTTGGATGTAAGTTCAAATAGTTTAAGGTCATATTCTTGGACCAGTGACGCACTTGTATTATACAAAATAATTCTTCATAAATATGGCATTGGTTGGAGTAGTGATGAGTTCTCCATCCATTGAGATTAAAGAATAAGCTCCATTGGAGTAGACCTTATGTATTGAATAAGGTCCTTCCCATTTTGGCTCCATCTTGGGAGGTTTCTTTCCTGGTATCATTGGAGTTCTGAGAACCAATACCAATTCTCCCTGAACTAATGAACTAAAACGAACTATTTTGTTGAAAGCTCGTTCTATTCGATTCTGATAGACTTCCAAGTGGTGCAAGGTGTACAATCTTTTCTCATCTAACTGTTCTGATTAATCCAATCGCTTTTGATATTGTTCATCTGTAGATGACTGATTACAAATGGCTACTCTGAGTGAGGGTAATTGAACCTCAATGGGCAAGAATACTTCTGTTTCATATACCAATGAATATAGAGTTGACCGCGTTGTAGTGTCGGTGGTGGTCCGATAAGCCCATAAAGCATGAAAGAGTTTATCAGGCCATGATTTCTTATATTTATCCACTAACTTTTGTAGTATATTTGAGAGAGTCTTATTGAAGGATTCTATCTAGCCATTGGTCACTGCATGATACCGAGATGAATGAATGGATTTGATGTTGTATTCTTGATACAACTTCCTCACCTCGGATGAACAGAAGTTGGTGCCATTGTTTGTCAATATGGTATGAGGGACACCAAATCTGGTAATGATTTTAGACTTGATGAAGATAACAATGCTTTTATAACTGACTTCTTTGAGAGGTATTAACTCTTCCCATTTGGAAAAGAAGTCAGTAGTAGTAATAATGTACTTAAACTGCTTGGATGTAGCTGAAGGATGAGGTCCTACTACATCCATTCCCCATGTGGAAAATGGCCACGAGTATTTAGCTGTATGAATAAAATATGGGTGTTGATGAATGAAGTTGGCATGTACTTGGTAAGAATGACACTTCCTTGTGAAATCAACAAAATCTTGTATCATTGAAGGCCAAAAGTATCCAAGCCTTCAAATTTGATCAAATAGTTTATGTCTAGACTGATGGGCACCACAGATTCCTGCATGCACTTCTTTCATGACAGCCATTGTCTCTTCACCATAAATGCATCTGAAGAGAACTCCATCAAAACCAATTTTATAGAGAATTTTCTCTAGGTGATACGGGTTATCATAAATAGTAAAATTGACCACACGTTTCCGTATTTGTTCTTTCCCATCTCTATCAGGTGTAAGTGTTGCATTTTGAAGGTATTCCATGATAGGTGTCATCCATCCTGTAGTATGACCATATGGTTCCGAAATGGTACTAATTTCATTGATTTCCCCTATTCTAATTTGAACATGAGGTGAAATTATACGATGATGGGAAATACTGATGCTTTCCTCGTCCCGATTTGGATTTTCCAGAGTTGTGGCTATATTAGCCAGTGCATCATCTTGGGCATTTTGTGATCTCGGGACATAAGAAAATGTCGGTTCCAACGGAAATTCCGCCATTAAATCTCTGACGTAATCATAAAAAGGGATTAGCTCTTCTTTTCTAATGGCATAATCCCCACTGACTTGTTTGATTACCAGGTCTGAATCACATTTCACCTTTAAGTGATTCACTTCTTCTTGAAGTGTCAACTCTAATCCTGCGATGAGAGCTTGATATTCTGCTTCATTATTTGTAACGCCTCCCAACAATGAGAAGGAATAAGGTAGCATTGCCTTTTTTGGGGAAATAAGCACAATTCATAACCCAACTTTGTTGAATTTAGGATCATCCAATTTCTTCCCTTTTGGACTTACAGAAGCACCATCAAAGTACATTTCCCATGTTTGAAGATTATCTTGAATAGAAAAGACTTCTTCATCCGGAAGTTCAATATATAAAGATGTATCTTCCACTGAAGGGTGTTCAGCATGGAAATCAGCCAGATCATGGCCTTTTATTTCCTTTTAAGACACATACTGGATATCAAATTGCTACAAAATAACTGCCCACCTTTCCAGACGTCCTGTAAGTATTGGAATACTAAGGATGAATTTGAGCGGGTTATTGCAAGATACCAATTGGACCTCATGATATTGCAGGTAGTGTCTCAACTTCTGAACTACAAATATTAATGCTAGGTAGCACTTCTCAATATTTGAATATTGGGTTTCTGCTTCATGCATAGTCCGACTAAGATAGTAGAGGTTCTTTTCAATCCCATCATCATTCGTCTGAGCACGAATGGCGTCCAATGATCGCTCTAAAGCTATCACATATAGGATAAGTGGTCTTCCTTTAACAGGTGTCATTAACACTAGTGGACTCAAGAGGTATTTATTGAGAATATTGAATGCTTATTGACATTCTTCAGCCTACTGGTAAGTGACTCCCTTCTTCATCAATTTGGTGAAGGGTAAACTTTTTCCTGCCAAATTGGCAATGAAACATCGAATATGGGATAAGTTTTCTTGAATTCCTCTCAATTATTTCAAATTCCGAGGAGGTGACATACCAAGGATTGACTTTGACTTCTCAGGATCGACTTCAATACCACGATGGCGTACAAAAAAGCCGAGAAATTTTCTTGAGGTTACCCAAAAAGCACATTTTAAGGGGTTCATCTTTAAATTATGTTGCCAAATTTTGTGGAATATGACTTTCAAATCAGACAAGTGATTAGAAAGATGCATGTATTTAACCAAAAAATCATCCACATAACATTCAACAAACTTCCCTAAAAAGGGTTTGAAGATACGATGCATGGCACACTGATATGTTGCACCTGCATTCTTCAGGCCAAAGGGCATTACCCAATATCAAAACACACCCTAAGGGGATCTAAAGGCTATAGATTCCTCATCTTCTAGATCCATTCAGATTTGATTATATCCTGAATATCCATCCATGAAGGAAAGTGCTTAATAGCTAGTTGTTGTATCAATTATGAGTTCTGTAATAGGAACTAGAAAATCATCCTTAGGACAATACCGACAAAGATCTCTGAAATCAATGCAAACTCTAATTTTTCCATTCTTCTTTTTCACAGGGACAATATTATCCAACCACTTGGGATATTGAACTTTTCTGATGAAGTTATATTTGATAATCTTATCCACTTCAGCTTCAATTTTGGAAGCATAGGTTGGGTGTGTTCTTCTTGTAGCTTGCTTAAATCCACAATGTTCTTCTGGAAAACCCAAACGATGAGTAGCAACATCAGGATCAAGCCTTGGAATCTCTGTATATTTCCAAGAAAATATATCTCGATTTTGCTTTAAAAATGAAATATACATCTCTTTCTCTTCAAGAATCATGGCCACACTAATTAAATTGGGGTGTGGATCTTCTTTTGTACCCAGATTTATTTCTCTGAGTTCATCCATGGTGGTAGAGATACCCTCTTCAAATACGGGAGGAGCATCCCTGAGATCTTCCTCTTCTTCTTCAACATGTGATATTTCTTCTGTTTTTACTTGAATAGTAGATGGTGAAGTAGAATTTACATGATTAAAAGAGATGTTAAAATTTGAACATCTTGATGAAGAAGCTTCTATTTCCGACCCGATTGATGATGAAGGGTCTTCCTTGGGTAATAAAGAGGAGATGATGGATTGAGAATCGACATCATAGTTCACCTCTAAAATTGCTATAAATTCTTCTGTACTGATTAGAAAAGTGTAGACTTACTGGATTTTAGCAGATGAAATGAAGACATCCCCATTTGAGCTTTCATCATTGCTTGGTGAATCACCAAATTCTCCCATGCTGTTTGGCTTAATTTCCATAATTGACATTATGGAGGTTTCCGTAAGAGTATTTTGATTTGGGTCTATCATGTGAATTTGACTGATAGGCAACACATAATCTTCACTCACATGTGTAAATGGATTTACTGGAATCTTTTCCAAACCAAATGGAGCATTAACCTTGGTAACCTCCCTTGTTGTGGATTTATCCTTACCCTTCATGTGATAGAATTCCGCCTAAATGTATTGAGATTCACATGTTTTGAATGGGGATTTATCACCATACAATGTCCCAATTTGACCATCGAAACAATATTTGAGACATTAATGATATGAGGAAGGGATAACCGCATGTTGATATAGCCAAGGTCTTCCAAGAAAGATGTTGAAGGCTGTGTCATGATCAATAACCATGAAATCCGAATTGGATACAAGATCTCCAAATTGAGTTCTGAGGGTAATCTCGCCCAGTGGTTCTTGTTCATTTTTATCATATCCTTGTAACATCAAAGTAGAAGGAGATAAATCAGATTCTGTGAGGCCCAATCGATGAATTGTATGAATGGGGATGAGGTTGACTCCTGAACCATTATCAATGAAAGCTCTTTGGACGTCTACCCCCATTGACTTTTCTAGATAAGTATAATGGTATAATATATCCATGCACGACATCATCTTCATCTTCATACGTGAAAGATATCACTGCATGATATTCTGCAGGATTATTCTCTACATGGTAGTCTTTAGCTGCAAAAATTTCATTTTCAAATTCCTAAGGACTTTACAAAGCCTCAATGAGTGCCTCCTGAAGATCCTTTGACAAATTTAAGGCATCCAAAATTGATAACTTGGTCGTTACTTAGGAAAAGTGTTTCAATACATCATACTTTTGATCTAAAGGTCAGTGTATCCCAACAGAAACATGTGGTTTCGTAGGTACCTTAGAAGATGATGCTTTGGAAGTAGATGCATCTTGTATCGGGGTTGGATTTGGCAATACTCATCGCTTTGGAAGATTAGACTGAATAGGTCTATTTACTTTCTGAGAAGAAGAAGGCATAATCTCTAACTGATCCTCCAGAATAACTGTGCTAGGACTGAGTCTACCATGCGTGGAAGAATTTTCTTGTTCTTGTTGAGCCCGCTAAAGGGCTCTACCATGAGTTTCTACTACATACACAGTTCTAGCAGGAGTAGAATTGGAATAGTGGCTTCTGGGATATCCATGTCTTCCTCTGTATCCCAAACCTTTGTAACTCCCTCTAATTCCTCTATTTGGTACAGGGAATTTAGGTTCATCTAAATTGAATCTATGACTGGCGTAAGGATCAATTAAATGAATCATATTAACAGAACCAAAGATCAATTCTTCACTTGACAAAGAATCTGCCTGATTAGCTCATTTAGGTTATGCCGTTTGGTGGGGTGGTTCCCGTGGCTTCGAAGTAGATGAAATAAAATATTCTAGAGTCAAATAAAATTTGGGCTTTGACATGATCTCACCTTCTTCTGATTATTATTCTTTCTTTGAATCATGTCGTTTATTTGAGGATTTTCCCTCTGATGAAGGGGGATTTGCTATGGCATTCATAGCAGAAGAAACAATTGGTTTCTTCAATTGTGTTCGCAAAATGGCATGAGTTCGATTGATCGTTTTTATGACCATCCAATCATCATATTTCTGTGCATTTTTGTTTTTGACTTCTTTTCACTCACCTTCTTCCTCTGGATTTGTAGCAGTTAAACATGCTACCTGAGCTGAAGAACCTTTCAACTTAACTTGTCTCGAGTACGCCATTTTTTGTAAGAGGTATTTGAAGACAAAAAACTCCTAAATGGGATTCCCCAACATCTGATTAAATGGGATATAATTGGTAAGGTCTTAACATACTTCCTTGTTCATCCTTTTGGGCCTTGGAAATTGAACCAAATTATTTTCTAGAGCTGAAATGAAGTAACCAGGAACTTTTTAATTTCGGAAAGAGTAAACATTTATCATTTTATCCTCAAATTGTTTTCATCTTTGATCTCTTTGATCATCTTGACAAAATGGCCATGGTTGTTGATGCTCAAGAGGTCGATCCCTTTGAGAAGATGAAGGCCTTGAAGTAGAAGCAAGTACGGGTGCATGTTTAAGCATAACTATAGCAGTCTCTACTTTACCCATTATCCTTCCTGGAGCTGATGGAATTACACGAGCATTATCCTTAGTCTTTATAAGGGAGTGTAAAATCTATTGAGTGATTGAAGTAAGGTCTTAAAACCCTCCTGTGTATTTCACAGGGATCAATGGCATGTGTAATTCATCATGAAGATTTGCCACACATATTGGGAACAATTCTTCTTAAGGGAGTCCTAAGCTCAGGGAATATGTTAATCCCTTCCAACGAGCAATGAAATCTAAAACCCTTTCATTCTCCATTTTCTTATAGTTTTTAAGATCAAAAACTATTTTCTTTGGCAAAGTTGAGCTGAATTGAAGAAGGAATTATTGACGAAGATCCTCCCACCTAGTAATTGACCGGGATTTCTAGCTTGTATACCAGACAAAAGCAGGCCCTTATAATGACTGTACAAAACACATGAGTTTAACTACTTCTTGTTGCTAAGGGGTTCCCATAATAGGATCGCAATGAGAAAAAAAATGTGTTAAGTGTTGATCTGGGTATCCCGAACCATTAAATATTTAGAATGTGGTACTTGCAAAATTTGATGGGGGAGGAATTGCATCTACCCATTCAGGGTAAGATCCCTTCTCTGGTTGAACCAATGCACGCTTTCCTTCCATAGCTTCCAATTGAGATGTTAATGACTCAATGGTAGTCATTAACTTTTGAGAAACACCCAGTTGATCTTGGACCTATGTCGGTGCGATAACTGTATTTTGGATAGGTGTGGTGACCGGGACTGCCACTGATGGTAGTATTTCCGGTTGTTGTTGCGTATAACCCATAGTATTAGACCTCTGAGGGTGTACTGGTAAAGGAGGATACTCTTGATCCATCTTAGTAGTCGCAATAAATTCCCCTAGCTGACTGACTCCAGCACGCTTAGGAGGAAGGCTACTTTGAAGTAGTTCTGCATTCAACCTCCTTAATTCATTCATCTCTTCCTCTTGTTGTGCGAATCTTTGCTCTAGTGAGAGTGATTGGTCTTCTCTAGAGGAAGGTTATGTAACCTAATTCTTCCCTCTTCCTTTGTTGGACGCCTTTTGGAGAGGGGGAAGTTGGTTATTTGAAGGAATACCCAGATTCTGGGTAAGCCTTTGATTTCTTTTATGCGCGCCTTCTTCATCTATGTCTGTGTGTACAACTTCTTGAGCAGGAATGTCTTCATCTGATCCCTCTGAGTGAGCCTCATCTGGGGAATTAGAAACAACGGCATTGATGACATTAATTGATGCATAACATTGCATCTCTTTTATCGGCATTTCTACGATATTTTCTTCTTCCATGTACTTGATGAGACATTTCCTTTTGTTGATTTGATCCCTTGGGAATTTCTTGATGAACCGTAATGTGGAGGGAATCTCCTGATAATCCGTCTCTTCATTCCTCTTGTGGATTCTTCCCTAATCGAGATAAGACTGACTTTCTCTGAGGGAGAGATTGAGGATTTGAAAAAGTCCCCAGTCCTGTGGATGGGGGCTGTTCCTTCTATTTCTGATCAATTCCTAGAATCCTATTTATTGATTCTGAGGGTTGGGTTAAAAGATTCCTCGGTCTGGCAAGCTGGGGTGGTTCGTGAGTTGCTATATCTGAAACCTTCTTAAAATATCTCCTGATCTTATGGAATTTAGTCCATAAATTGGCTGGATGCATTAACCTTCATCCACTCTTATCACCCGGCTCAAAAGACCATTGGATGGTTTCTCACACTTCTGTCACTTGATGATGTGCACACTCCAAACGAGAAGCCTGTTCAATATTCTTGTTTTCTTGATGCAGGAGTAATTCAACAACGTGTTCTCTGTATGCTTGATTTTGAGAGGAACTATTTGAGGCTTGTTCTTGAGTGAGCCTTTGATTACAAACAAAGCCAATTGGTTGTGGTCGGCCATGGGTAATAACATTACATGAAACCATTTTTGGTGGGCTTTGCTGACTAGAGAGTACAGTTAAATGTAGTTCTACATGGACACCCCATCCCCTGATATGAATACCAAATTGGGAATTGGCAATTAACTGGAAAAATCTTCTTAGTGCACCAAGGCATGAATGCTGAAGGGCTCTCTGTTGCTTTTCAGCCTTCGGATATCGAGAAACTAATAGATATTCCAAGTCAATTAGGAGTTGTAACCCTTCTATTATCTTGACATGATTTTTATATTCATCATAAGATAATATTTTCTTTTTCAACTGACAAAGAGTTTTCCATATGTTGAGACAAATATCATGAATTCCATCTTCCGTCAACATCTCTAGAATTTCATACTGAGAGTTAGCCAAATGCCAAAACATAACTGGCACTTCACCTTTCGCCAGTTGTTTTCTCTTATTCAGTACTTCATCCTTTTCATTTGATGAATATTCTTCTACTTTTTTAGATCAAAGATGGTGCTTCTTTGTTGCTTCATCAGATTCAACAAGATCATTAGAGAATTCACTTATCAAAATAGAAGATGCATGACTCAGGGGTGGTTCGGAGAATGACCTACACCCTGGGCTATTTTATGATTGAGAAAGTATTTCACCTGCTTTTGGTAAATCATCAGACATGACTGGATTCATATTTTAAAGTTCTTCAAGATAAGAGGGTTTTCTCGTCACTACATTTTCCATTGAAGCATTTTCCAGGAAATGTGAATTACTACTACGGAGAGGACTTTTGCATCTAAATTCGTCGTCATGGGGAGGACCACCATGGTGGGTTACAGAAACAGATGAAACAGTTTGCTCCTTGATCTTCTGGCCACATAGAGGGTTCTTGTGGCTCTCATTTGAAGATGAAACTTTGAGATCAACCGAATTTTCATGAAGCAAGCCTTCATGAGGAAGTGTCTGATGTAGACCTTCGGAATTAATGTTTCCACTATTGGGAACTGAGAGAGTAGAATCTTGAGTTGCAACAGAAAATTTTCTAAGTGCATCAAGAACTCCATCATCGAGCAAGGCCTTATTAAAGATTGGACCTTGATTTATTGACTATTTTGGATGGGACTTTTTCTTATACGCATTCTTACTCACTTTTGGAACCACTTGTTGAAGAAAGTGATTATTTTGGGCAGGTGTATGTGCCGGCTTAGGAGAAAGGATCAGGTTAGGCTGATTGTCTCCACTCAAATCAGGTGTATGTGCTTGACTTTTTTGTCTGTATGACATGGTGGAGTATACCCCATAACCCTCTTCGATTGGAATAGAGGTGTGTGTCTGTTCCGGAGTGAACTGTTGATGTGTCACTCCACTGGTAGGTATAGATTTTCATTTCTTTCCCTGTGATGCTGCTGAAGCTGTTATAATATCCTGGAAGGCATCCGGAATATGAGCAGGGATTTGCTTCTTCTCTTTCACCATTGACAGAATATTATTGGTGACTTCAGCTGCTGGAATGGGAATATACATCCATTCCATGCTTGGATTAGGTGTATGTTCCTGCTCCTGTCCTCAATTTCCTGTCAGGGAATTCTGACATTACTCAAGTGTGGGGGCAGAGAGTTGAGTCTGCCTCCTATTTGTCACTGGAGCTTTCTGACTGATTTCTCTGGGAGCTACCAAACGAGACTGTTGGTAGGATTGATCAATATAGGCAGGTGTATGCGCCTGTTGATTGCACTCCCCCAAACGTGGTTGAAGAACTTCCTCCAATACTGGTAGACGAGACTGTTGGCAAGATTGATGAGTGTAAGCAGGTGTATGTGCCTATTTACCAGTTGTCAACACATTGGGTTGGCAGGCTTCATCGTATGTAGTTAGACGAGCCTACTGACTAGATGATGATTTATAAATAGGTGTATTTTCCTATCTGTAGTACTCTGCCGGAATTGCCTGGCGGGAATGGCGTTTCGCTTCCAGACGAGTCTGCTGGACAGTGGAATTAAAATTGACGGGTGTGTGTGCCCACTCATTGCTTGACACGAAGTTAAGTTGGTGGACTTCTCCGGAAACGGAAGAGATAAGAACCTGCTCACTGTTAACCGGTCGTTGCCATTGGTGTTTCGTCTTGCCTTCTCGGGTTCAAGGAACTTGATCCGAATGCCTGGAGATGACACCCTCATCTTGTTGAGGGCATACTGCTACACGATTCTGGCCACGATTGTTAGTGGGAGCCCTCGGGAAGGACTCATGTTTCCTTGAATTAAGGCCTTGAGTGACCTTCTCATTCACCTCCTCAGAATATGGGAGGGAATGGTGATTGTGTTCCTGGGATAATGACCCAAAATAGTTGGAGACGGTGGTTAACATCGTTTGCTTCTTGATCGCTGGACATCGCTGTCCGGATGACCAGGGTGAATTATTGACTTGGAGAGCATGTCGAGTAGCCTCTAGAGTCGGAATAGTACCGTTTTGATGGTATTACTTAACCAGTGCATTTGATACCCAGTGTTGAAGACGCTGAGTGGGTGATGTCGTCCTCAGAGCAGACAACTATCCAGTAGGAGTAGCAGCAGAGGCATTCACAGCAGATGTATTCACAGGCGCGAACTTAAGAGAATCCATTTATGTAATGCAGAAGATCTTGGAAAAGAGTGCCTGTTTGATATAACAAACATAATAAAGATAAGTTTGGCCGCTACATCTTTTGGATGAGAACATATGTTATTGATTGCTTTGTTGTACCTCTCATTGAGTTTTAAATAGGGGCCTGAAAAATAAGTAAAACATCATTTTATCTTGGTTAAGGATTCACGTCGGGTTCACCATTTTTTTGTTTCCTCTGAAAATGGGAACTAACTCATTGATTTAAGGTTCAAACATTCCAAGCAGTTTCTAACGGTTTTGTTCGTAGAACCGGAAACATCCAATGATTCCATGTCCATTTGGAACTACATTCCAAAGATAGGTGCTCATTAGTTGTGAACCGGTGAGGATTAAGAATTTTCATTGGTCGAGAGGATGGGAGGTTGGACTCATCACACCTTTTTTAGGGGAATTATTGTCTACTCTGTGAATCTCTTTATAGATTTAAGTTATTTTCATGAATCCTTATTAAATTACCAAGTATGAAAATGAGATTTCCTTTAGATTTGACAATCAATAATTAGTATGAATGAGATTTAGAGAATATTTTATATGTATTAGAGGTTATTAATCAATAGAGAATAATCTGTATTTGTTAGAGATTCTTAGTCAGTGGTATCCTTCGACACATTATATAAAAATCTCTTGGTCATTATGATAACCATACTGGTTTTAAAGCCACTCAATGGGGCACATTAAGTTTATTTTCATTCAGAAGGACATAGATTGTTTCAGAGTTGTGATTGTACCCGTAGATGGGCTACCTACGTATCCTTTGTTTTAGAAAAGGAATTAGAACCCACATAGTTTGAGTAAAGAAGTATGAGGTTTATGCATGATTGATGGCTCAAAGAAAGATGTCATAATTACTTTTACACTCTAATATCACGTGAGTCATGCTCAGTGTGAGAAACAAGAGGTATTGGTAAAACCATAAAATTATTCCATTAAAGATGCAATTATAAGAAATGATGTGGGGATTATGTATGTATGAATTCCCAGATAGATGATTAATGACTGGGTTTGATTCCTGATAAGAAAGCCCAAATCAAAAGTGAATTAAGGTTGGTTAAGAGAAATTATGACTGGGGCTTACTCCTGAAAAGGAATCCCAAGTTAAGGGAATTTGGATTTTGGGAACTTGGGGCTTACTCCTAAAGAGAATGCCCATATTAAAAGAATTATGATTAGGGATTACTCTTGAGGAGGATGCTCAAAATTAAGGGAACTTGAAGAGTGGGGATTAATCCTGAAAAGGAGGCCCAAGTTAGGGGATTTGGGGCTTACTCCAAAGGTGGATGCTCATATTTGGGATTTTGATATTGGGACTAACTCCTAAGAAGGAGGCCCATATTTGAATATCCTATCATCTTTAAATGATGAGGTTGAATGAATGAAATCTCTAACCTTATTGAAATAAAGATATGTACATCACTAGGTTTTGAGAGATGTTCCACATAATTCCTTTCAGATAAGGAAGCCAACAAAGGAACCATGCCATAAATGGATTTAAAGAGGGTTATGAAGGCTAAATTTTGAAGAGGAGAGGTGGATTTGAAGAAAGTAAGTGAATAGGAAAGAGGGGCACCCAAAAAGAGAGAGGCATGCAAGTCCTGCGTGGGCGCACAAGTCCTGGTCGCGCAAGTATACTTGTGCGACACATGGGTACTTGCACGACGGTCAACCCTTAGGGTAATAATTGGGTGAGACTTGGCTCAATCCCTTAGTATTATCCCTAATGGATTCCAAAAGAGTTTCGTGCAAGTTTTATTGAAGGGATAAGGTGGTGCACAAGTGTGGCCATTTCCCTTAAGGGCTGGCCACTTAGACGCGCAAGTGTTGATGATTTTCAACATTTAGGCCTTATTTCCCTTATTTAGAGCTTCCATTCTAGGTAAGAAATTACCTTGGAATTTTTTGGAAGACTTCCAGAAGAGACTAGGGCACCGGGAGCTCAGATTTGAGTTTTGGAATTTTTTCGTCTTGAAATGGGGGCCCACAAGGGGTATTTATAGGCTGCTGAAGACCCTGGGCGATAATCAAAGAGTGTGCGCAAGTCACCTGTGTGACCACTATGTGGCATGAAAGTATACTTGCATGACCATAATGAAACTTGCGTGACCCAAGTGGGAAGAAACCCTTCTTCATGCCTTTGCCGATTTTTTATGTTTCTTCAGAGGATGAATCACTTTGGACTAAGGTATTTCCCTTTTTCAGTCATTAGACTTTGTGATAGAAAGGTGTATCAACAGAGTTCATTCAAAATAAAATAATAAGTGGATATATTTTTTTTTAAATCAATTTCTTGCAATGGTAGAGAGAAAAGAAGAGCATGAAATTTATGTGAATACATGCCCTCATTATTTAAACATATCCAAGGAAGAATGTGTGGACACTTGCATTATTTAATGTGTATGTAAAATGGTGTACCTCATTCAATCAAAGATTAAATACACCAAGTAGTAGGGAAGAGGGGAGAAATAAGAAGATAAGTTCAATAAAATGATAAATTCATGATCACATGCATATATGAAAGTAATAAGGTAGAATTTATTTTGATGACACCCAGTGAGATGATCTTCACTTCTTGAACAATAACATAGGTGATTGTGATTTTGGATGAAAAAAAAAGAAGAAGATTAAGTGAATTAAGTTATTTCACTAAAGAATAATATTGAATATAAATGTTTATCAATTTAATAGGTTGATAAAAGTAGTGTCTCATTCTGAATAGAGACAAATAATTCTATGCCAATCAATTTAAGAGATGTTCAAGTTGACAAACGGAGTGATTCCTCTCCCAAGGAAATTATCTAGTAGAAGTCTATGAAATTAATCATAGGTAAGTAGTGACCTATGCCCGAACCTTTATAAAGAAATTGTGCCTAGGACATACTGGTTGTGCCGAAATCTTTGTAATCCATAGATAGTGAATAATAGTGTAATTAGGTACGAATGGAAACCTATTGACATACACACCTTTGACGTATCCCTTAGTGGTTAATAAAGTAAAATTTTTGTGCATTCCTTCTGTATGTGAGTGTTTTAATTACTGCACATATCCAACAGATGGGCTTAAACGAGTTTTAACGAACGCGGGAACAAGATACAACATTTTGTGTTAAAATGGTGACACCCTAATTCACCCCCTCTCAGGGAGGTTCATGGTCCTTTAATTGGTATCACAACAAAAGGATTAAATATATTGGATTCTATATAGAAATTCTACTAATTTGAGGATTTGAGTCTTCTTTCTTGAGTCAAGGATGAAGTGCTATTTTAATTAAGATTTAGTGATTTTTGAAGATATGTCTATATCCAAAAGTGCATTGAAAAACAAAAAAGAAATTGAAGAAGTAGTCGAAAAAGTCCCTATAATATAAAGAAACAGTACTTATTGGTTCTTCATTACTTTTTAATAATAAAACTTTTTTATTATTGGAAGGTAAGAAATAGGTGGCTCATGTTTCTACCAATGGAAAGGAATACACAACTATCCCAGTTTCTAATGATCAATAGAAATTAAGAACATATCTGCATGATATTCCAGAAGAAATAGTTACGGATGTTTGTAGAATATTTCAATGTATGCAAGTTGGGATCACCCTAGTAGAAATAGAATCTAATAATGTGGATAAGGTCTTGGAAGAAAAAGATTGTGAATTTTTAAAGCTGACAAGAAAAATTGAATCCTTTGAAAAAACAAAGAAGGAACATGAAATAAGTTATATGAAACACCTTAATGAAGATTAAGAGATGGGGAAGTTAATAAGTCTCTTGATGAAAAGATCCATCTTCTTGAAGAAAAATTCAAAAATACTACTAAGTAAAAGTGTATATATTCGGATGAAATATCCATGAAGATCAAGGAAAATGACACTTTGATGAATAATAAATTTGAGCTCCATTAAGAATAAGTTGAAAGATTGAAGAAGTATTGGTAAGAGAAGATGATTATGATTGAAGATCAAAAAATAATACCCAATATAGTGTGTCTAAAATTTTAATCCTAGTTTACCAATCATCAGATGACACATATTGAGCCTTTACAAAATAAAGAAATAGGTGATACTAGTATTCAATGTAAAATAGAGGATTTTATTATCAAAATACCATCTACATGTGATAAGAAGATCATGAATTCACTAAATGATATATCAAAAGAAAGTAAGAAATAAAATTTACCATTCATACCATCCTGTACTAATGTTTCTAAATTGTTTTCTAAAAAAGTGTTGGTTGGAAGAAAAAATATATACAATAATGGATTAGTAAAAGTGATGAGATACCAACTTCCATGGATAGGGTGGATAAGAAAAAGAATGTGGAAGGTTGTTCCCCATAGAGAGACCAAAAATCTAGGAAGAATTCCAAACAACCTTATCCAGAAGATATCAAGAAGATATTATTTGTGGACCAATGTTTGTTCAGAAACCAGTTTGAGAATTATACATTATGTTGTTGGTATAATCCTCAAAATGAAAAAAGAACAAAGGAATCCCTTCTCAATGGGTAAAAAGCCTGAGAAGAAGCGACATCCATAGGTCTAGAAGCTACTATATAGTACAAAAAAATTTGGAATGTTTGGTAACATCTTTGATATATGCAATGGATGTGGTAATAATGTTGGTACATGTTCATCTCAACAGGCATCCAATGCTGATAAGAAAAGAAGATCACAAAATATTGATAAGAAAAGAGAAGTTTCCTTAGGATGTAATCATAAGAATGTTGTAAAAATATATCATTCCAATAAGATTCCAAGATATAATGGTGAGAATTAATTGGATTCTAAATCCACAAAGTTAAAGGGTGGTGCATCCAAAAGAACTACTAAGAAAGACGAAACTCAGAAGAATTCATGTTTAAAATCTAGACTTACTTCTACAATTCCTAATGACATATTTGTTATCTAGATAGAATATTTGGAAGGAATGAGGAAAATAGAATAATTAATCAAATACAAACAAGAACAACTAGAATTGAAGACCAATTTTACAAGTGTGAAAAGTGTATCAAATGGAGCATCCTGGTTGAGAAAACCATCTCAACCTAGCTGTTCACATTGATGAATCATGAAAGATCCTCTTTATTCCATTAAATCATTTTTGTATTGAATTTGTGTTTCTAATATATTGAATTTATGTTTAAGCAAAGTAATAGTGGGAGAACATGAAACATAGTGATGAGAAGTGTTTCCCTTTAGGGTGATACAAATGAAGAATCTATCTGAGTTACTATTTAATTTGGTATGAAATCCAATGACTATGGAAATTTCATGAATATCATGTCATTAGAAAAGAATTTTCAGGTAGTTTATTCTTAAAATAATTTCACATCTCTATCCTGGAATGAATGTGGAAGTCCCTTGAATTCAATTACATGAGTTTTCAACTCACAAGGCATCATATCAGTGGTTAATCGACAACATTGTTATCTAAATAAAATCCTCTCATTTTCTACATCAATAATTACTCAATTAGACATATAGTGAAATGATGGATTGAACATTGCTTAAGTATGGATTGATACTACTTTCCCATGAATATTGTATTTATGGTTAATAAGGGGGAGATAAGTGAAATGAAATAATGAGAAGTAAAAATGGGATAGAAAAAAAACTGAATAAGAGAGAGGATTCACATTAACACATTCATTTGATAGAGAACATTGGGTAGTTCCAACAAATCCAATGGGGGTGATTTTTGGGGCCACATTGGTATGTAAGTTGTATTTTTTGTCAATGTAATTCAATGAGGTTTTAAATTTTGATCAAGATGAAGTAAGAGATTTTCTAAGTTAGAGTTAATGGAGAATGGATAAATCAGATGATTGATGCACTGATCCTAAATTCCAAGAGCATGTATCATGTGTGATACAAAGTTTATTACAAAAAAAAAAAGAGGTGGTTATGTATGTGATGAACCACTAAGATGCTATTTTTATGGTCTTACCTAAAACATTGTCTATCCCACTAGATGACTAGACAACCTCAACCCTAGAAACATGCGAGACATAGGGTTCAACCATGCCTAAGGGTGGCCATCTAGACCAGCCCATGACTGGTAGGGATGGCTCATTTATAGGCCTGAAGGAGTCCAAGGGCATGGACCATGCATATTTGGGCCGAGGCCCACTCATAGAGTGGGTGGAAAGTGCGCCCAAAGAGAACATATAACAGGGTGTTACCATGGAGGGAGGAGGAGTAATTTAGAGATGTGTTAAAGAAAGTTGATTAATAAACCGAATGCTAGACGCACCTCTAATTTGATGTGGGACAAAGATGTAGATACTGTTCAGAGTTTACAAAAATGAATAAGTAATCCACATCTTCCATTTGATCCCATGTGAGATCAAATCATTTCATATCATCTACATTTGAAATATAATCACTGTCGTCTATCCATCCTATGCCTCTCAAGTTTGAACCCAATCCATCCAATTTCTCTTGTAGTTTCTAGTTAAGCGGCACCATCATCATCCTCACACCACTACTCAATGACAACATTACCATTCACCAAAGAAGAAGACCGAACCTCCATATTTCATACGACCACCATTTATGATCCACTTCACTATGTTATGGACACATTAGAGTCACCAAATTATGCATGAAATTTAATTTTAATCTATGAAATGAAATGATGATGTTCGAAGAATGCTGAGAAAAAAAAATTTGCTGAGGCAAGGTGGATTTGAGCACAGATTTAACACGAGATACATATTTTTTTGAATGCCTGTACAAATAGATTTTCTTACTAATTTGAAAAGTAAACAAGCCAAGATATGAGGAATATATTTATATGGGTTTGAATATCTTCAACAAATAGAGTACCACAACTATTTAAGGAATAGATTTGAAGGGAATCTCGTATGAGATTCAAACAGGGAAAAAGATCTCATCTTCACCTACAAAAAATAGATTCCCTAGGGATTAGGGAGAGGTTTTCTCCTGCATAACTAAGTGATGCTATTCCAAAATTGATCACTCCCTGGTTCATCATTCTATGTGAAGGAGAAATCCAAGACTTGCATTCCTTCAGTAAGTCATAGCCACTCTTGAAGAGACCTAGTAAAGATGAAGACCCAAACCCTTTGTGTGAAGGAACCCACAAACACACAATTAGTTTAAGACAAACCATAGTCATGCAACATGGGGTGATCCCATAGGAAAGAAATTAGTTAAAGCTTACCCGTTCTATGATCTTCGAAGAATGGATTCACAAAACATCCCTAGTTTTGTGAAAAATATCCACACGTACCCTCTGTGTGAAGAAGAAGACTTGGAACCACTTTGGTTCCATGAATATAAGGTAAAAACATCATGTTTTTCACATTAAAAAATTATGTTTGCAAGGGTTGTTTCTGTGGTGAAGAAATAGAAGCACAAAGGCAGGGGAATTTTGTACATACATAAACTCACATGCGCTATTTCAAAAAACCTAAGGTAGTTATTCATTTCATGCAAAGAAGACGATGAGTAGAAAACAAGGGAGGATGTGTGTGTGTTAGAGCAGGTGAGGAAAGGATTATGTGTCCAAAGGTTTATGTCCATAAGAGTTTGTGCACCAGAAAATAAGAAGTGGACAAATTGTTTTTAACATCACTTTCCAGAAAAGGTAGAGAGAGAATTTGACCAATAATGGTATGCACATACATGAACTAATCATTTAAACATATACAAGGAAGAATGTGCGTACACTTCCATGATTCCATGCATACATAAAATGGTGAAACTCATTCAACCAAAGATTAACTACACCAAGAAGAAGAGAAGAGGAGAGAAAAAAAGAATATAAGTACAACAAAATACTACATGCATGATCACATGCATACACGAAAATAAGAATGGAGAATTGATTCTAATGATGCCCAGGGAGTTAACATTCATTACTTAAACAATCACATAGGTTCTAGAGATTCTAGATGAAAAGGAGAATAAGATTTAGTGAATTTTGTTATTATACTAAATAAGAAGATTGAATATAAAATACCATCAATTCGGGACTTTGATGCAAGCAGTGTCTCATGCTAAATAGAGGCAATGACTTCTATGCCAATCTGTTGAAGATACCTTCATGTCGATAAACTGAGTGAGACCTCTCCAAAGATAGTGATCTATTGGGAGTCTATATATGTGATCCGAGGGGAGTATTGAGCTATCCCTTAACCTTTGTAAAGGTAGGGTACATGGGGAAGAGTGAAAGTGGTCGAATATTTTAATTTACAGCCAGTGATGAATAATGTAATTTGGTAAGACTGACAACCTTTCATTGTATGATACTTGGATATAGACTTTAGTGGTGAACCAAGTAAAAGTGGTGTGTTGTCCTTCTGTATGCGAATGTTTTAGCTACTACCCATATTCATCGTAAAGGTTTAAATGAGTTCCTACCAATGTGGGAACAAGATCCATCATTTTTTGGTAAAAAGATGACACCTAGATTCACCCCCCTCTCAGGGTGGTTTGAGGTCCTTCACGATCAATCCACACCTCAACCAACCACATTAAGGCATGTTTTTAATATGTTTTGGGTTAATTCCTCATAGAAAATCAATTTTTTCCTATTATACTTTTAAGCTAGTAATTAATTTTTTAACCATAGTTTTTCAATTTAATGAAATAAATTAATATTAACGATGTTAACTAATAATAAACTTAGGATTTAAAATATTAAGTTAATTTTGTCAGAAAATTCTAAATATGTAAAACATTAATTTTAAAATAAACAGACATAATGCGTAAAAACATTTTTTAACTATAATGTGTTCTTAAGATTACAATTAATATCTAAGAAACCAATTTAAATATTGTTGAATTTAAAGGAATACGACAGTTTAATATAAAATAAATATTATTTTTATCATTCAATTCAATAATTTTTTTTAGTAATATATGGTTTATATAAAGGAATAGACCAAAAAATGTTTTTATTATTAAAAATAAAATATTGATTTTTTTTATTGTTAAACATAGGTTTTCTTAAGTTTAAAACCATACCATTAGAAATAAATACATAATCCCTTAAATAAATATTTCATTTAATAAAAATTTTATTTCTTATATATTAATAAAAGTCATTATTTTACAGAGACTATATTTTTTTACTATTTATCTACAAATATGTTATTGTAGTAAAATATCAAAAAAAACTATTTAGATAGTTATTATATGTAGAATTTAAAATTGATGTTCAATTTAAAAAAAACATTTTTATAAATTCATAAATTTACCTTTTAATTATAAAAATATATACATAAAGAAAAGTGCATTTGATGAAAATTTCACTTTTAAAACATTAAGTATTTACATCCTATTCTAAAAGGATTTATAATTTATTACATTAATTTTATTTACTAATTGTTTTATTATTCTTAAATTTTATTAATATTAATTATATATTATTTCACATATAAATTTAATTCATTATATTGTGGGAAACCTACTTCTAGAAAATTATATATTTAAAGGGAGAAAAAGTTGAAGAGTAAAATCTTGGGTTATTACACTATCTGGCTTAAGAAAATTATTTCCGCATTATTTTAATTATTACTTACTAATGGAAATATATAAGGGTATCATGCATATAAACATCAATCAAACTTTATTTCTTATGAGGTTTCATACTTACTATCTTAAGGATGAATGTGGGTTCCACCTTTTCCCTTATAGTAGGCATATCATTGAAATTGAGTTTCTCCCTAATGGTTGGATCTATGCACCCCCCATGATTCAATATTTTGACATTAATATTGGGAGTGTTGTTTTATAAGGATTTTATAGCCACTTCATAATAATTGGTTATTATGAGTTGATTTAGTTTTTTATATGTTTGTTTCCATTAATATAAATAATCAAGGTGTCTTTGCAGAGAGGGACATTATATTCCGAATACTGAATCAAATTTAACAAGAGGTTGAATAATAAGATTTTAGATAGAGAACACAATCATTCATCATATAAGGGATAAATACTTGGGATCAATAATCATAGCACTAGATTTTTTTAATCAGATGACATCTAGTCATCTAGGGGTGATTTTTTATTATTCAAAAACATTAAAAGTACAAAGGAGGGGGTGGATAAAGGGTAAAATAATACACTGATAGATATTTAGAGGATTCTTAGTGATCCACTAGTAACCTCATCTTCAAAACTCACTCCCAATGTTGTGGTTGAATAAGATTTGAATTTTTATGGACTTTTCCAATTCTAATCATCCTTATAATCCCTTGTATTATCATAATGACAAGGTTGATGGTAATGTTTTACACACATTATACATTGAACTATCAATTTTTATTAGGATTAACATTATTTTCCTCCATTTTTTTACTATAATATTTTTTCCTCATATTTTTTTCTTGATTCCCCCTTTACAATGATAAAAAATAATCTATTTAATTGGATGAATTCCACTAGTTTTCAATTTAAAAATTTTTGATATATGAGAAATTTATTCTTATTTCCTTCATCATTTTTTTCAACCATTCTTACAGTATACTCCATCCTTCACTTATTTGGTGGGATTTGAATCTTGAATTTGGTCATGTTTTTAATCATAATTATTGATCACTGGGTTGACATAATCGGAAGTGTTTTAAATCAATCTCTTATCCAATTATATTTACCATTGGGGATATCTTATATTTTCCATGGAATCCATTATTAACTTGGTTCTTTTGGTCTTCATCCATTACTAATACTAAGAAGATAAAATCATGAGTTTTTAATAATTAACACCATAAGAGACATATATATAATGATCTATGAAAAATATAACCTAAAAAGGTTTTAATCATTAAAACTATTAAATTAGATATAAGATTAGAGAAAATAATTCTTAGTTTAATCAAGGATTATTTAGGTTGGGTCCTATCATATACCTTAATCTAATTTCTAATTAGAATAAATCTTTCCTAGTGGATTGTGAATAGAATGTGATTAAGTAAACTATATCCCCCAAGAGCATCAAACCAAGTGTGTAGGTAATTCTATTTTCATGTACTTGTTACTGATTGATTTAATACATAACATTAGTATTTCGTAGGGTTATTACCGCTATTTAAATCCTTGTGAGATACTATATAAACTTTTATTATATAGACATATATGTTATTTCAAGGAGAACTAAATAATATACACTCATCCAAATCATTATAATTGTATCCAATACATACAATTATCAAATGGGTTTTCACTAATGTTATCTCATTATAATAAAAAAACATAATATACATTGTATAACCAACTTAGTTGTTTATATATTATCCTTTTAAATTATGATAATTCATATGCCATCAATACTAAATAAGGTTTTCAAATATTAATTTAACTTCCCCTAAAATAAATCTAAAATAAAGGGTTGTCTGAACCCACCAATGATACAAATAGAGGTGTCTTAGTCCCAAACTCTTGAATCTGGTGTTAAGAAAACATAACTTTTACACATTATCTTCGATAAAAACCCACAATTACAATATAAGAAAACATTTATAACTAATAGACCTTTTTCAGTTTATATGTTTAGTGAATTAGAAAACCTATTTTACTAGTACAACTCTTGTTCTTTGTATTTAAAGTTCATTTTAAAACTATATAAGAAAATAACTCTTTCATAATGAGTCTTCAAAATCTCAAATAAATTCATTACATAATATGATCTTCTAGAAATATCATACATATTACTCCATTTCATACCCTAGTGAAAATAGAAATAGAAGAAAGGGTGAGATAAATGATTAGCAAGGGAAAACATATGTGATAGGAATAAAATATCATATATGAGAATAAGATGAGAATATGGGTATTATAAATATATAAAAAACTTATACCCAAGAAATAATTTATCATTAATCAATCCCTAAATTCTAGAATAACATAATACATGAATTCAAAGAGTGTGTAAAGAAGATTTAGTGAAACTAATCAATAAGATCATAACATAAGAATGATAATAAGTATAAAAATATTACATCATTTAAATATAGCACAATCATTAGTATTGGGAAAATGTAACATCCATATAGATATTTTTTGACAAAAAACATTAATGAGTAATGCATAAGATCTAAATTCACAACATATATCTAAATTCACATAAGTATTAGTTTAGGGAAACATTACTTTTAGGAGTGATACACTTGAACCCATGCTTGTGAGACAACATAATTTTACTCATGTAAACATCAACTTCATGAGTTAGAAACTTTCACCCCTTATTAAAAAAATAAATTTCTCCTACAAATGAATATCTCATTAGATGTAACCATTTATCCAATTAATTGGAATGAGATATTAGAAACCACCCATCATTATAAATATCTATGAGTGTTACTTGAAAATAATTATCTTAACACATCATAACAAACCCATGGAGATATAATCGGTTTCCAAAAATATTCAAATTAAAATAATTCATTTTTAATATAATATAAAATCTAATTAAGGAAAATAGTTTTCGAATTATTTTAAATTGGAATCAAATAAAAAATAATAACAATATAAATCCATTGAAAATAAATTGCTATTCAAATATATTCTTTAAAATTATAATTTAATACCCATTAATCATGATAATAAAGAATATAATATTTAAACCATATAGTTAATGTTTATTTGGTTAAGGTAATAATTTACCTTATCAATTGATGTATAGAATCTAAGTGAATAAAAATCTAAATCTAAGGAATAAAAAATATGGTTTTCATAGAGGAATGGATTCAAAAGAAAAATTACTTATAAAAAATAAAGATGATTAGGAAACAAAATGGAAGTGATCAATCATTCCTCAAAAATAGATGGATTTAACACAATCCATCTAGATATAGATGATAAATTCCATCATTCAAGGAATATATATGATTAGTTATAAGATATATTAAATAATAATTAATTAATTGTGAAGAAATATTTATAGGTATAGAAAATGAATCAATTTATAAATAATAATTATCCTTAATCCTATGAATACATTTTTAAAAAATATTTTATAGAATTGGGAGAATAATAATATCTTTTAAATACCATGAAAACATAGAGATAATGTTTCAAAAAAATGAAAAATATGTCATAAATATGTGTTCACAAAGAAATTTTTAAAAATACATTATTTTCAAAATTTAATGAAAATGATCCATATGGAAAATGTTTAAAATTTATTCAATTTTTTTATTAAAGGTAATATAATATAAAATGACATTAATCTATTATAGAAGAATACATAAGTATAATTAAAAAATTGTCCGACAAATAGGGACATGTAAAAAAGAGATGATCAAAATCGTGAAGAAGTGATGATGTCAATTTCAATTACAGGAAACCATTTAAGTAAAATATAAATCAATGGAAAGTGATAACATGAGGGGACATGAAAAACACATTAATATCCAATTAAATTATGAGTTTTTTTATGATGAATAAAATTTAAATATATGTATTATATTTCAAAAAATAATCATGATTTGAAAATAATATTTATAATAAAACTCTTAGGGTTTGAGTAACATTGGAATTGAAACTCTTGAAGGATAATGATTATAAAATTAAACACCAATGAAAAAGAATTTAAAACTATTCATAAAATAATATGAAAATATTTAATATATAGAGCATATTTATGTAAATTGTCACATAATAAAAATAATCTACCATTAATTAAGAATTGGAACCAAGAAACCCTTATAAGAATAAAAATCTATAAGGTGTAATAATTTTTAAAATCCCTTGAAAAGAAGGATGAAATATACTATAATTTACTCATTATATTGAATAAATAAAATATTAAATAATAGAGTACAATTTGAAATATTGTATCTTAATGGAAGGAAATTGAGTTAGAAAAAACCCTTAAAACATTTCTTACCTTTTAATTAAAGTCCAATCAAATATATAACATGATATAGATATTAAAACGTCAAAAACTAGAAAAATATGATAAAATAAGATCATTATTATATAATAAAACTATTTTAAACATTTCATGGTAATCAATAAAAAATATGTCTCATAAATTTAAATTTAAAACAAGAACACTTTACATTAGTACCGATTCATTCTTTGTAATATGTTAACTTCATAGATAATCAAAATACATTTATTAAAGAAATTCATTAGAATATTATTAATCTATATTTCTATTTTTAGGTATATTTATAACCATTTGTTTATTTATAATATAATTTGTACTTATGTTAGTTACTTTGGGGCATTCATTCAATTTCTATGTAACACATACTATATATTTTAAATGGCCTAATGTAACATCCCAAAACTTTCTCATTGGTATGATATTTATTTTATATGGTTTTATTTTGATCCTTGTGTTGTTTTTAGTTTTATAGGATTAATAGGTTATTGATGGGCTTAATGATGTTTTTGAAATTTTTTACTGCAAAATAGGATGTACTACACCCTTATCCAAGTCGTTTTCCATATGGGTGGTCCTTTTGTAAAATGGATTCACCAAAATTCCCAAAGATAGTAGTGTTCCTCAGTGTGGGTTTCCATTAGTTTTTCAATACAACATGACATTTATATCCTCACTACAACTATGTTGGGGAAAAAATCCTTGAATTTTTCAGCAGGGAATAACAAAGGGCATGTGGTGGGGGCTTGAAATTAAAATGGTCAAGTGACCATTTGATCACCTATGTATTTTACTCCAACCAAGTGAAAACATACTGTAAGGTATTAATAAGTTTCTTTACTCTTTTTAATTCTTTTAAACTATATATTCTACCTTATTTATCTATTTTTTAGATTGTATGTGTTCTTGAAGGTAGTTTGTGGTGTTCCAGCCTTGGTATAAGGTGGTTAGGTTCCTCTAACTAATTTACTATACTCTATAGGATATTAGTGAATGTGTAATAGAGGTTCTCTTTCCTTGATCATTGAGAAATAAACACCTCTCACTACTATATGATCCTTATTTATTTTTGGTTTTGCATCCCTTGTTGGGTGTTTGATGAATCCATTCTAGGTAGGTGTTTCTATACAATAGACATATCCCTTTTTACCATGTGTTCTTGTAAAATACCTTTGTATTGACCTTTGAAATCCATTTATTTGGGATATTTAAGGTTTTTTATAATATTAAATCTTGGGTAGATTATATAATGGGTTTTAGAGGTGTTTTTTTTAAAATGTACTCACATGATGTTTATTTTTAAAGGCCTCAGTGATGGTTTCAAAATGAAAATGGATTTTAAGGGGTATTGAATTATAAAAACTATTTAAATTACTTGATATTTACCTGGTGATATTTCTTTGGGTTATTAAAAAATTTCATGGAATTCCCAGTTTGATGTTTACAGACATGACACTCTGAGATCTGAGATTATGGCCCTTAGATATTTTCCTCCAGGGGTGAACTATATTCTCAAGATTTCATTCATATATCATGTTTTATTTTCCACGCATAGTTTTATTCTACGATATGAATGCTTCTGTATATTAAAAATTCTTAGTTCTTGGATATAGATTTTTTATAGAAAAAATGTTCTTTAATAAAGTTATCATCAAAGGAAATTATTTTATAAAAATGTTATTTTAAATCTGGAACTAAATGATGCATGTGGGTTGAAATTATATATATTATTTTTTGTATCATAATTATATTTATAGCTCACACCCACGTTTTCCTTTGGGAAATTTTTATTTTTATTTTTAGTAAATTAGTAAATTAATGGGTTTCATTAATCCCACTGGTTTGCATTGATTTCCATTTACTTTATAGTGTGTTAGATTAGTGGTGACATATGTTCACCTAAATATTTTTTTTGTTTAGTTCTTGACTTTGTTCTGTCTTCCAGGTTTATAATTCTTTTCTTGGTTTGTATGTATCATGCTTATGCACCCTTATCTTCATTGTCTTACAATTCTTCTTTATCTCTCTTATGGTACACATAATGCAAATTTTGGTTCAGGTGTTTATTTTTAGCATGTAGTGAGATATTATGGATGGTGTGTCAATTCAACCTAGGTTAATTCGTTACAAAATGATATAAAAGGTAATACCCAACCATTATTATAGTGAAACAAACTAAGTTTGGTTCATGTTTTATAGTATATGGGAGTTAATACCATCAAAACTTAGGTTTTAATAAAGGATGGGTGAATGACTATCTCAATTTAATATCTGACACTAAGTTACCATTGGTGGTCATTAGTTTTCATCAAAGTTTAATATAGCTTTTGGTTTATTTACATAAACCTAATTTTTGGGTTTTATTTTGATAACCTTGTTTTGAATTATTTTCTCTCTTGAAGATACTCATCCCATGAATTATTAATTGTTATGGTACTTAATAAATATTATTTTATATTTCACTAATATAGTGTTATATGCTTAGTTTGATAGATAATTCCACCTAGAAGATCCATTTTGATTCTAGGAGGGGAAAATAAGGGATACTTCCCATAGAAAAATCCTCCAATAGAATCAACACTATTGAAAATACTTATACATAGAATCTAGACGTTAGGTTAGATGGGTGTTGAAAACCAATAACGAAAAATGGGTCAAAGTTCATAATTTACCAAGTAAAATCCACGAATCTTCTATATTTACAAATGACTCTAACAATATGAAGAATTTATTCAATTGATTGAAAGTATCTTTAACTTCTTGAAAATATAGGGGACTCAATGGTGGATTTCACCACATATATGATTGAGGAACCAAGTTGGAAGGTGGTGGGGCTATATAATGTAAGCAGTTTGGAACAAGGACTATATGTGGATATTTCTAAATAATGTATTCAATTAATATTTTTATCTTAAAATGTTTTTGAGGGGAAAGTACTCACACATTTTTTACTATATATCATGGGTATTATTGAGTTATAGAATACTCTAAATGTTTCCCTAGGTTAATTTACATATCACCATAATTTTATTATGCTGACTACAATAAATCTTATAGATTAGAGATGGTTTTGGGGTATATATTTAGTCAATTTTTATTATCTTATTCCTATATTATTTTTCTATGGTGGTTGATAATGCAGTTATGGATGAGGAAAACAAATATAAGAAGATTATTTTTGGTTTATTGTAGGTCATAATGACCGGTATCTATAGCACATCATACATACTAAAACAGAAGTGAAAAAAATGTACTCAGTTTAAAAAAAGATATCCATTAGTATTTCACCATGTGTTTTGTGATAGGTGTAGAAAAAAAAGACATAATAATCCTAGTTTCTGGTTTAACTAAGGAAATTCCATCATTGTGGACAATATTGTGATCATTATTATTTTTTTCGTAATTTTATCTTAGGATAATAGAGCTTGATCCACTCTTACCAAAGTCTCTAATGATATTTGTGACAATAAAAATGGTATTGGATTTCAATATCATGGAAAGGTATATTACTATGATGTGATGAATGCTCATGGAGAAGGTGATACAAAATGTATCTACAAGTAAATTTTTTTTCCAAATGAATATGAAGTAGTTCTGACTATTATGAGAGGTACAATGTTTATTTCATCCTTTGTAGTCTTGGTTTTTTGGATATCTTTGAATCTTATTATTTTATAAAATCTATGTTTATTCATGTGTTGAGATTATTATTAGATAATTTTCTATCCATGGTATTTCAATAGTATTAGGAAGAAGGGAGGAATAAGGTTCCAATTATCATGGGTACCATTTCCTAATTACTAACCATGGGGTAATGCAGTATTTTATAATTCTTTATCATTTTACCTTCAACATCATGATTTTCATGCACTAGATGTTATGATTTAAATCCCAGATCACTTATTATCATCATGAGGTTCATTTTTAATATTCCAGTGGGGTGAATCACACATTTTAAGGTGAGTTGGATCCATGATTCAGAATAGTGGGGAATGATATATCTGATCCTATAATGATCTTATTCCATTATTCAAAGATGTTTCTTGATGTCATCAATCGGATTTTTGGTAGTTAACTTCCTTCTATAGTGGATAAATACCATGAGGTTTGTCCTATTAATTTCATTAAGATACCTCCCAAAAATGAGGCTAACTATTATTTTGAATGGATTCTAGGGAAGAATCCTATCTCTATTCCATATTATATAATGGAAACTATTGAGTTAAAGGAACTTAAGGTTTAGCTTGAAAATACTGAGCCTAAAGGATTTATTTTCCATATTGGGTCACGTTTTGATGTACTAGTTCACTTTTTAAAGATGGAATATTGTAATCCTCTAGCACTGTGTTGATTTTCAAAAGCATGATTAGGTGACTTTTAAGAATAATTATCCTCTTCAAAAATTGATGACCTATATAATCAACTCTCGAGAGTCATATGGTTTTCTATGATTGATCTTCTTTCAGGTTACCATCAATTAAGAGTATGAGTGGAATATGATCCTAATGTAACCCTCCTAATTAGGTATGGATATTATGATATTTTGGTTATGTTATTTGGTCTCACAAATGCTCATAAATTGTTTCTAGATTTAATGAATTAGATATTTCATCAATCATTGAACTCCTCAATTTTTTATTTTTTTGGATGATATTTTTGTGTACTCTATGTTAGATGATGAATATAGGGATTATGTTGATATCATCATTAGTAATATAAAGTAAAATAATTTATATTAAAATATAGCTAAATGTGTGTTCTGGATTCAGGGGCTATTGTTTTTGGGTCCAGTTATAACTGAGAGTGGCTTATCTGTGAATACTAAAAAGATTAAAGAGGTTATGTCTTGGAAAACTAAGAGAAATGTGATTCTGATATGTATATTATTGGGTTTACTAGGCTATTACATTTACCTTTTTCTTAACTTTTAAAATATTACATCTACTATGACCGAGTTAACTACAGAGGGTGTCATGTTTGAATGGAATAAAAAGTTTCAAAGATTATTTTGGAAACTAAAACTGAGAATAAATTATAATCAGGTTATAATTATTTTAAAAGGGTTTGTTATATGATGTTTTCAATGATTAATCAAGTACTATAGTTAGATATGTTCTAATTTATGGTAAATATGTGGTGGCTTCTGATTTATTTTAACTACAACCTCATGGGAAAAATTACTCTATCCATGATGTCGAGTAAACTACAATGATGTATTCCCTCAAGACATGGTGGAACTATCACTTCGGTGAGTATTTGACTGCGTAATAAGATCATAAGGTTCTGAATTATATTTTCACCTAGATAGACCTAAACTTGTGGAATATATGTTGGGTTATGTATCCTCATAAATTTGACTTCTTTATTTCATATAAACATATGAAAATGAATCTGGTTTTTGATTAGATGATAAGGATAAAACAAATTAAAGTGTTGATAAAATTATTAGAGTACTATACTTTTATTAGTTTTTTCATTAAGACTAGATTTATTATTGAGGATACTATTGGGAAAGTTTTTTTATCTTGTGTAAAAATAATTTTTTAACTTAGTGATCAGATTTAGATTTGGAAAGGAATAAAAATTGAATGTGATGATTTTAGTAAAATAAAAAATGGTGGGAGACATCAAGTGACTAGTCATGGTCTCCTAAGTATGTTATGTTTTTTCAAAGTAGGTTGTTTTTTATCTATGAGATAAGAGTTGATGGATAGTGGAAATTAGTTAAGGTGGTCTATAAACCCTTTGAATGATATTATTTATCTTCATTTAAGACATTGATACTAGAGGTTAGGGATAAGGTGGTTGAGTTATGACATGGTCTCATAATGCCTTAATTTTTAAGGGATTATTGCAAATAAATAGAGACCTACTGGTTTATTTTATCCTTTACCAATTTTGGTGTGTATGTTTGATTATATATCAATATACTTTGTTATTTATTTTCCTTGGAATCCTAGTTGATGAGATGTTATTTGGTTGGTCATTGGTTTCATTATAAAATCATAGGATTTTATTCTTATTAAGGATACAACAAAGGAAGAAGTTTTAAAGTCCATTTATATATAAGATATTATAAGGCTCTATAGAGTTCCTAGTATGGTTATTTTGTATAGGGACCCAAAATTTACAAAAATATTTTGGAAAGGATTTCAAGGGGAAATGGGTTTTGAACTGATGTTAATTGATATTAATCACTTACATAAATATTTAAAGACTGAGAATGTTAGTTACATTCTTGAGGATATGATTTTGGTGTGATTTCATGATTTTGGTTGTTCTTTAGAGAAGAATCATACTTTAGTTTATTTATCCTTTAACAATAGTTATCAAGCATTGATTTAAATTGATCCATTTTAAAGTCTTTATTAGTAATCATGAATATATCCCTTATATTGTGAAAATTTGGTAGAAAGATAATTTGATATACCAAGACATGTTTTAGAGATGAAGAAAAAAAGTGAAATTGATCTGAAAAAAGCTAGTGATAGATCAAAGTCATAAAAAGTCCTATGTGGACCATCATTTTAACTCAATATAGTTTTTAGTGAGTGATAATGTTTTGATTATGGTGTTACCTCTAATGGAATATCATTTTTATGGTAAGAAGGGTAGGTTTTTATGAAGGCCCTTTATCCCTTGGGATATTTTTGGTTGAATTTGAAAATAGGATAATCAATTTGACCCACAAAATCTCTTGATAAAGATTAATGACTTATTTCATGTTTCCCAATTTAGGTGGTATCAATCAAATCCTTCCCATGTGAAAGAATGGGATGATTCTGATCTTGGTAGGGATACCTCAGTGGTTGTGCAACCAGTTCAGATTATGGATTTTTAGAATGAGGAAATGAATGGTAAAAAAATTATATTTGTCCATTTTTAGTAGTATTGTGGGTGTTATATCCATGATATTTTGTAGTGAGAATCCTATATGATGAAATATTGGACTTAGCTTTTTAAGAGTCTTGAATCTCGATTATTTTTTTGGAATAATTCATTTATAGTGGTGAGAATTGTAAATTCATAACCTTTGATTGTAGTTATGATCTTTATATTACTCAGTTTTATTTTCAACCTTGATTTTTCAATTTTGTTTTATTATTTGGAGGTGATTTTTGTGTTATTAGTCTTTTTAATAGTGAAAATATGGTGGAATAAACCCATGTCCATGCCAATTTTACCTGGGTATTCCCTATGTGAAATGATGAGGACAAAACACCCAGAGTTGGGTGTGGTCTAGGGCATGGAATTCTGGTTTTTTTACTTACATAAAAAATCTTTTATAGCCTTACCATTGTTTTAGTGTAGACTATGGTAGGAAAAAATCGCTAGATTTCATCCCCTAGGCGTTACCAAGGATTTGTGGAAGGTTTCTCAATTTTTACATGGTCGAATGATGTTTTTATCTCTCAAGAAGGTTCCTGAAACCATGAGAAAACTCAATGGAATGTTTTAATGAGTCACTTAAATTTTTTTCCGCTTTAAAACAATCAATTTGCTCTTATTTTTATGGATTTATAATTGTGGTTGTTCTCAAAGTGTGTTTAGGGCATTTCAACTACTGTAGGTAGATATTTGGTTCTTTTATACTGTTTCTTGTTCTTCTTTTCTAAGAGATCAGGTAAATGTTAATTGATGATGCATTGACTTGATCATTGAGTATTAATTACCTACTAATTATATATGACCATTATTTATTACTGGATGAGGATCACCTATTGGGTGTTTGATGATGTTGTTCTTGAGGTAAGCGTCTTTATATAATCTCATTATCCCTCTTTTTCCTTGTGAACCTATGAAAAAACTTTTGGTTTGAGCTATGAAATCCATTGATTTGAGATATATGAGGACTGATGTTAAGATCTTACATATTTTGTGGATAATGTAGTGGTTACTAAATGGGTTTAGTTTTAAACATATATTTACACGTTTTATGTGTTTGATTAATGGCCGCAAATATCATGTCAAAATGAAAATTGTTTTTAGTTAGGTTTTCCTTAAAAATATTATTTTCATTCCTTGAGCTAGAAATGATGATATTTTGTAGGGTCTAGGGTAATTTAATTTCTTGTTACAGGTTATTGGAAATGACCCTTGGGATCCTATATTACAGTCCTTGGATATAGTTCTCCAAGGTTGGACTATATTCTCATGCATCCATTTTCGAATCAAGTTTTATATTCCCACTTCGTTAGCTTCTAAGATATGAATTATTTTATTATTTATATATATTTTTTAATCCATGTTTATACTCATATTCATGTGGTTTGAATATATTTTGTTTTAAAAAAGCCAATGGATTCTTCGTAAATGTGTTTTCAAATGAAATGGATTTATAAACATATATGTTTTTAAAGATAACACTAATAAATACATGTGGATTTAAATTTTATAGATTCATGGTTGTATCCTAATGTTATTTATTACTCACATAATATTTTTTAATTTTTTAATTTATAGAATTTTTTTTTGGTTACATGTAATGAGAAGTACATCATCTTTCTCACTGATTTTTCTTGATTTCAATTTCTTTCATAGTGGGTTGGATTGGTCAGTATATATATTCACATAGAGACATGGTTTCAGCTATCATTACATTATTTCATTTTATTGGTTTATCTTTTTCATCTTGTTTTTTATATATCATCCATAATTACCCTTATCTTCTATTTCGTATATTTATACTTTATCTATTTTCTAGTTTAAATAAGGCATATTTGGTTTGTTTTATTAACATCCACTTTGTAGTGAGCTGTATTGGGAGAACTATCAAGTTGACCTGGTTACTCTAGTAAATTAAAGATGGTATAAAATTTCATTATATATTATAAATTTATATAGATTTATATACTTTTTTATTCCATTATTAAATAATTTATATAGTTTTATAGGTTTCTAAAATGGACTCCAAGTATGACAGGTAACTTAAAATGTTCCTTTTTGGAGATAATATTTACTCTGATAGTTTATTATTAATATAAATTATAAATAGTACACTATTATATTTACAAAACCATAAAAAAAATAATTCTTAATTAATTGTTAACCTATATCACAATTCATTATGAATCCATTGTAACTCATGATAAAAATTTATATCATAGTTCATTTTAGCGGTAAAATATACAAAAACATGAAGACACTATACCTATTCCATTATTATTTTAATGGGGCGATTTAGTTATAATATCATTACTATATATTTATATGTACATTTTTTAGATTTTATTATAGTGGTTAATAAAATTCTAAATGAGTAGGAAATATAAGAATATATAAGTGGAAAAAATAAATAAATCACTTATGTAGAGGTAGTAGTTTGCACGAATACATGTATGACATTTTTTATTTTCTTCACAAAACTAGAGGAAGGTAGGGTGTCTATTATTTTTTAGTACACCCATAATTATATATATATAAAAATATTATTTCATTAAATATAATTTTAGTACAGTCCATGTTTATTAATTAAAAATAATAATACATATCATTCATGAAGGGGGTAGTCTGTACATACACATGATGGAATTTTTATTTTTCGACAAATTATAGGGATTGAAGATATATATTACCTTTCCCCTAATGAATCATAAATATATTATATATAAATTATTTTTTAATCAATATTTTCTTTATAACATTCCATTATAGGTGGTTATAAATAATATAATATGTTGATTATGGCATCCTGTTGTTCACACTTATGCCCTATCAGTGTTCCATTATTTTTATTAGTTGATAGAAATTAAAAAATAAGGTTCATTCCATTAATATTTTAACATCATCTTATAATAATTATATTACTTTAATTATATTAATGTTCTTATAAATAGTTTTTAAGTGCAATATTGATATGAAAATAATAAGAAAGAGGTAAAAGATTCATTGAGAGGATGATTTTTCTCTTAGAAATATCCCTTGAAATAGTGGCCTTAAGTTAAATAATAGTGAACAAAGTATAAAGAATGTGTTATAGGTTTATATTAGGAATATAAAATAATATTGTTTAGTGTAATTATCTAGTAATGGTGGTATATGAATTGGTTGAATAATCGCATTTTATAAGTGAATATGAAGTCAATTTTGGAAGCACCCTTTACATTTTCAATAATGAATATGTCACTATTCATGTGTAAATGAATAAATAGGGAAAATTTTAAATGGTTAGTGGTTAGGTTATGAAAAAATTCAATTATATATTTATAACAATATTTTAATATGTTTTTCAATATTTAATATTTGTAAATTAGATTTTAACATTTTTTACTTTTGTGAGGGTAATTAATTTTTATTCCTTATTGATTATTTTTAATGTATAGAATTAATCATGAACTTATTATATAATTTTATCCTATTTTAATTCAATTTTTAAAATCATTTTATCATGTTAAACATATAAAAATGATAAACTTAAATTCAAAAAAAGTAAAAAAAAACACAATGACAATTTTTATGAAAATTTTATTTTTAAACCTAAAATTTATGCATATTATCAAATATTAAATTGTTTTTATTTTCAATGAATAAATATTCCCATTATAATGAAAATATATTTTATGTTTCATTCAAACAAATAAAAAACCAAATTTTACTAAAATAAAATTTAATTAAATGAAAATACTCAAACCATTTTTTTTCAGAAGTAAAATACATATTTTTATATTTAAACAAATATTTTACAAATTATAAAATACATATTTATAATTCATAACATTAACAATTAAATAAATATTTTATTACATTAAAAATTAATGTCTATTATTTATAATTAAAATTCATCATTTTAGAAAAGACTATATTTTTTTATTATTCATCTATATTTTTTAAAAAAATAACAAAGAATAATCATTAGAAAGTTTAGATATTATATAAAATTAAATATAATTTTACAAAATTAAAATACTAAAACTTGTAATTTTATTTTAAATAAAAATAAATTATATAAATAAAACTAATATTATTAAAAAAACAACTTTTAAAACATTATGTATTCTTATTCTATTTTGTGTGCATTACTAGTTGAATAGATTGTTTTAATTTAAAATTTGTTTGATTGTTTTAAAATTTTAATAATAATTATTATCTAATATATCGTGGATTATTCTAATTCAGTGTGGTGTGGGAAATAATCTATCAACAGAATTCTTTTATAAAGGGAGAAAAATTTTTATAGTAATAACCTGGGTTATTACATTATTCCCCTCTTAAATATATTATTCCATAATAAATTTAATTAATATCCCTAATGATAGTTTCTAAAGGTATCCAAAATACTAAAATTGATAAAGATTTTATTTATTATATGGTTCCGTCATTGGTTGTTTCTTTGTTGTTTAAACCTTATAAGGGGTCAAAAGTGAGTTTTGATCCTTGGTTGGGAGGTTGGTAGATGTCCTAGGTAGATGGATCAAATGTAGAGTTCATCTTGAAAATTGAAAAGCTATAGGTCACCCAACACCTTCCCAGTAAGGGTTGTCAGCTAGAAGGTGGGTGGATGAAATTATTTTCTTCATATATAATGGAAACTGGACATCCGGTGGGAGGGTAACAGATTGGAGTTGCAATAGGAATCCCAATATCCAGATGGTGGGAATTCTAGTGTCCCACGTATTCTTTATGGTGCCACCAGCTAGATAGTTGGAACTAGCCTCTAGTTGTTGATATCGATCAAGGAAATGATCACCATGTAAGTATCATAATTATTTCCTTCTTAGTCTATATTATATTTCAAAAAAAATCTCTCTCAAACCTAAATCACCCCTTATAATTTTTAGACTCAATTGGAGTGGTTTTGGCTCTACTAACATTGTTTATTCATGGATTGAAGTGACATTTGACGTGTTGGATCACTTATAAAATTATAATCCCATTTTTATTATGAATTTTATATTCTTAGTCTCACTCCTTCAAGAGTAGTGAATAAATTATTTTTTATGGATCCAAATATGGAATTATGATTTGTGGTTCAACAATTCATCATTGATTGATTCAATGACTTTTGAAACTCTTGTTGAGGACTGCATATTAGTGATTGACGATACCTCTGTTAGGGTAGGTGCTTCTTAATTAAATTTTTATCAGTTTAAACTATTATTAATTCCTTAACTTTAAATGGAATTATAAATGATTTTAGAATCATGAATCACAAACATTTTTAGATTTTTCAAAATTTCATGTTTGTGTTGACCCACTTTTTTATATATTTGGAAATTAAGTTCTGATTTCTAGAAAATGTATTTTAAATGAATGAATGATATCATGAATTGATTGGATGAAAATTTCTTGATAAAATATGGCATAAAGTTATTTATGGGGTGATTTTTTTTGAAAGTCATGAATTTTGATTAATAAAATGTGATGACAATAATATAAATAAAATGGTATTTTTTGAACGTAAATATTGGGAAAGTCTGAAATGATTGATTGAATTGATTTGAGATTGATTGATCTTAATGATGCCCACCTTTATGTTTTATTTACTTGAATCACATGGGATCCAAGTACGATGGTTGGTAAGAACACAAGAAATGAATGTATTATCTCTACCAAGAAACATATTGATGATGAAAACTATCAAAAAACTATGATGGGGGTAGGGACTTCATTCTTTAGGGTTTTATCATATTCCACCGTGTCTTTAGATCTCGTTTTTTGTGCATGTACAGATTAATATTTTATTGAGATGTATACGAATACTTATTCTAACCTAACTCAGGGACTCTAAACCATTATTCTATGATTGTAAATGATTTATTCATGTCTATTTTTATGTAAATTATCTTTTATAACTATATAAATTCACCATTGAAATGATTTTAACGATATGTTTCAATTTTAATTGTGAAAAGATAACAATTAAATGTTTTATTTATGATTAAGAATATTTTATTTATTTGATATGGAATGATTATGGAATACTTTGTTGGGTCTTATTGGGATAGTGTTTTTCACAATCAACTTTTTCTTTTGGGTTCTTGTATATTTTATTATTCGATGTCCAATAAAAGAGAAATCACCACTTGGATGTGGTGGGTGCTCTTAGATAGAAGAACCATGGAAATTGGTAGTGACCAGTGGGGTTTGTGATCCAAATGTTACATAAAGAACATATGATGATGAATTTATGGTTTATGTGATGACACATGTTGACGTACCAATTTTTGGGAATTGTATCTATCAACATGTGGTACTTTTATCTTAAGGAGTTCCTGGAATACTAAGGGTTTTTTATTAATATCAACCACTTTATCATATTGGGTATTTATTTTATAGAAATCATTCCCTCTTAATTTTTTTTGATACCGAGGTCCTATTTACCAGCCTATAGAGATTAGAAACATAGCTCCAGCTATGTTGGGGTTTATTTTTGTACAAGTTATATAGTTTCTTTAGATTGTTTTGTGACAAGTTGGTATGAATGATTTTTTACACTCTTTGGGAAAGTTGGTATGCTATTTGGATGAATTTATAAATAAGATACAGTAATGTAGAGACTTAAGGGGTGGGTTATGAGTATGTACCTAGCCAAATCAAATTGGAACAATCTTTTAGTTAACATGGGATATTAGAAAAAAGATTCTTTTAGGATATGTTCAAACTAATTCTATACTTTTTCCAAACATTGATTGAGACTCTTCTTCCCATGATGAATTATGATTGATATATTTGATGAGCTCATGTATACTAATTCATGTTTCATTGTTACATATTCTTGTTTTTAGTACCATTTCCTTAAATATTTGTTTTAATAAGATTTAATAGTGTGTTTTTGATGAACCATAATGGCAGAACACCTAATTTTACTAGAACCTTGTGGTGGTAGTAGTGCATCCGGTTTATGCTCTGAGCCGAGGACCAACACCTCTTCCCATATAGGTTATAGATGTTATACCTAATAGGTATGATATTGGAGATTGTGACCATTATTTTACTCCCCATAATAACCACAATTATAAGGAATGAATGATTATATATGAAGTGTAGAATTAGTTGGGAGTTATTGAGAAACTCTTCAATTTTTTAGAGATTCCAGATTCCATTAAGGTGAAATGTGTTGTCTCCAAACTAGAAGTTCCTTGTTGGAGGGGGTGGGATTCTATAGTTTTGAAAATCATGGGGGATTGAATTATAATTTATACAAGAAACTTTTCAAATATCAGTTTTATTTAGATTCAATATAATTGAAAAAAATATGTGAAGTTTCTGGACATCCATCAAGGTGATTGATAAGTGACTTAGTATGTCAATTGTTTTACTGAGATTATTTAGTTTTAAAAAGAGGTGTGTCAAATTATAAGTTTATGGATAGAATTTTTCATATGGGTATTTAATAAAATAACTTCCCTCCGATATTCATGATAAATATAACCTATTATGTTTGTGTTCTAGATAGAGCTCTCATGGATGAAAAGGAAATGGCTAGTTAGTCAGGATGGAAAGAGTTCTCCCACTCCTAGTAGAAACATTAGAGGTTCCTTTAAAGGAAAAAATGGAATTAATATCAAAGAGGAAATAGTGGTTGAGATTCATGATATCATGAATTATAAAAAATAATTTATACTATTTGGAAAAGGACTAATATCATTTCAATATGGAAAATTTGGGCACTCATAGCATGCTAAAACGGAGGCACCAATGATCTGTATCTCTTACTGATGCTCAGGTAACTTTTATTTTTTTTTTATATTTTTAACAGCATGAATTTTTGTAATTGATTTTTAGTATTTATAGGATCTACATTATATTCATATGCTTCAAGATCAATGGGTTTCAAGAAAATGAAATAGGAAAAATTATTCTTTAAACAATGGATGAGTCTGCTGTATGGATCGATGCAGGTCCTAAGATAATGAGAGGTAATATTACTCTTTCTCTAGATTTTGAAAATGATTTGTTTGATTCTGGTGCTTCTCATTCCTTTTTTAATCCTAATTATTGTAGTTATCGAATATTCCTACAATTCTCATCACTTATGTGATGGATATTATGATGCCTCTTAGGAAGAAGAGTGAAAAAAATATCAAATTTCCTCTATTTTGATTTCAATTTATTAGAAATCAGGATTATCTGGTAAATTTGGGTTCTTAATATGATTCCTTCTGACATTGTTCTTGATATTAATTGGTTTAATTATCATAAATTATGAATTTACTATTATCTTTAATGGTTATCTTATATTAACCTGATGGAAAGTTCCATGTTTTTAGGTAGAATGGGACCAGACGTCTTGCTGAGGCAAACCTCCTCTTCTGGAGAATGGTAGAATTATCTCCTTTTACACATTTTAAGTGGAGCTATACTCTTGGTTTGTTGAACTTCCTTTAATTTTAGATGATTTTTTAAATGTTATTTTGTTAGACTTTTTTCCCTTACATTGGATAAGGAGGCAATATATTTTAATCAACTTGGTGCCTGGTACATAGTTGATATCCATAACCTATTACAATAAATAACTAGATAAACTAGAGGAGTTGGTGGATCAATTAGATTCCCTTATTTCAAAAGGATCAATTCAACCAAGTGTGATGCCCTCCAAATATTTGATACATTTTACTAGAAGTCCAATGGATCCCTTAACCTCTATGTAGACTATTGAAAGATGAATTGGGTTACGATTAAGAATATGTATCTATTTACCCATATTTATGATTTTTTTAATCATTTAAAAGGGGAAAATTGGTTCTCCGTTATTTATCATCAGTTTAATTACCACCAAGATATGGTCAAGGAGTCTGATATCCGTAAGACAACATTCAAGTGTTGGTAGCACCATTATGAGTATCTTATTATGACATTTGGTATGACTAAATATCATGCTATGTTTATGGTGTTGATGAATATGATTTTCTACAAGTATCCCAATTCTATCATTGTGGTATTCATGAAATCTTGGTTTACACTAAAACTGAGGGAGATCAAGTTCATAATTAACAAGAATTTATATGCATCTCTATGTATCACATCATTAATGATAAGGTATAAAAGTTATAATTCTGGATTAGAGAGGAAATTTTCTTGGGGCACATGGTCCCAGAATATAGAATCTCAGTTTATCCTAAAAAGTTGATGGATGAAATGTCTTTGGAAGAATCACATAATTATTTTTGGGATTCAAATCTTATTAGGCTTAGTAGGGTGTAATCATTAGTTTATAAAAATTTTATCCATTTTGTCTTTTCTTTTGACTACACTCACTCAAAAATGATTGATTCTCATATGGGATTTGAAATAATAGGCTTCCTTTAACGAGTTGATGTGAAATTTGACTTCATCTCCAATTTGACTTTTCCTTATCCAAGATATGATTATGTAAAAAAAATTTATGCGTATGTATCAGGTTCGGGTTTTTATCTCATGAAGAGTTATCACATAGTCGCTTATGGTTCTTTCCATATTTATGCACATGAAAATAATAATACTATACATTATATAGAACTCACTTATGTAGTGAACACTTCTAAGTGTTGGAAGCACTACCTTTTTAGATAATGGTTTATAATTAAGTCAGATAACAAAATTTTGAGCAATATCCTTAAGAAAAAATATTTTAATCTATGAAAGAGGAATTGTTGGTGTACCTAAAATCTTTTGACTTTGACATTTAATACACCAATTGAAAGGGTTATATTATTTATAATGCTTTGAGTTAAAAACTACATTCCTAGGATGTGATGAAATATTCAAAGGAGTGTAACCTCATATCTTCATTTTTATTATTGTATTTTGGAGTTGTGATGGATCATTCCAATTTTTTTCTGAAAAATGTTTATATAATGTCCTCAATTATTGAGATGATCCTTGAGGAGAAGAATATTGATATTAGTTAGAAGGAATTATTTATTCTTTATATAGTGGGTATATGATTAATGTTTTTTCTTTATATTCATAGGGTATCCTTTATTTAATGAACTATTATGTTGTCCCGTCACATATGAGGAAGGTTTTGATTGGGGATTTTCATCATTCCTAGGGTATGGTTCAAATATGAATTATAAATTGGTTTTATGATATTAGGAATCAATTTTGGTGTCTAGGTATTAAACAATACAGCACTTTTAGATTACCTTTTTTATACAAATCAGTATATCACAACAAATAATTATAAACATTCGGATTTTCTTAAACCAATTCTTGTGTGGACTTGGATGTGGGATGATATATTGATTGAGTTTATTGTTAGGATAATATAAATTACATAGGGAGAGAAAATTATTAGGGTATTTATTAATTGATTGAAAAAATCATATCAAGTTAACCATATTAATGATAACAATAATGCTATGTTCTATAGAAATCATTAAACATATGATGTTATTCTATTTTATGGAATTACATCTAACATTTTTTCTAATAGGGATCCCTAGTACACATCTCACTTTTTTAGAGAGGCCTCTCAGAGGTGTTGGGATCCTAGGTAAATTTTATCCTTAAATACCATACTAAGATAGATATTCAGATCGAATGGGCTATAATTATTCTATAGGAACTTCTTTGTGCTTAAATCAATGACTTTATTGGAGCTTTAAATTTTCTTTCTGGGATATTTGAGTTTTACGAAAATAGTGGTTACAAGAAATCCACTAAAATTTTACACTTTGATGTACTATAATTATATCCCTATAAATCTACATTCTATTGGTTGAACATTTGTGAATCTTTCTATGTGAGACCAAATTTGGTACAAGAGATGATAGTGAAAATATAGAAGTTTTGATAGAGTTTGGTGATGACATGAAGATGATATAGATCTTATAAATATTTTTTTAGATAATTCATAGTTATAGGTTGAGAAATAGGTTTCTAAGAGTATATTAATGGTTTGGTAAACAATGGTTTAGTAAATTGAGGATATTAGCACTTATATATGTGGGTAAAATTTTGATATTATTGAGTGGATTGGGAAAGTGGACAACTGTTCAGTTTTTACACCTTATCTAACATCAATCCCTAACATGTTTCACAATACATAACTTTATAAATATATTTAATACCCATTTCATGTTTTTAATTGTAAGGACCTTGATGTGTAACATGATAAGATGGTGGCTGAGAGACTACTTCTGATTTTTGATTATCTATTTAAGGTTCTCCATAGAATTCCTATAATTTTGGTTTGTGTTATGAAGAAATATGGATATGATTCTCTTGAGTCGTGGGAATGTGAGGTATTTATGAGAGAGTAACGTACAAATATATTCATGGGATTATATATTTGATAGGATTTATAGAGGTAGAAATAATTTATTTTGGAAATAATTATAACACGCCAAAACATGAATTCATATATGATCATTGGTTAATTTTTTCCCTTCTTATTTTCACATTTTATCTAGTTTTCCATGTTTATTCACGGTTGTTTCATTCTAGTTTGATCCTTTCAAGTGTCCAAGATTTTGTATTTATTCTTTTTTAGAGGTTTGGATATTTAAGGGGATGATGTATTGGGAGTGGACTTGATCCTCTAGAAATAAAATACTATTAATCTATTGGAATTCTAGTGAGAGAAAATAACTTTCTAGTCGAAGGTTAGTGGTAGGTTATTTGTACTATAAGCCCACATAATAGCTGATGAGGCTACTACCTAACTAGTGGTAAGCCATGATATTGATGTTTATAGGGGAACCCTATTGGATATTTAGTAGAGGCCCACTAGTCTACTATTAGGACTTCCAATAGACCATGTATTCTTCCTAGAACCATCAGTATTCTAGTGTGAGATAGTGGATGGATAATGATGAAAATATGGAAAATTAATTCTAGGAAAAGTTTATATTTTTCCCTATTAATCTCTATTTTAGTTCCAAATAGTTCTCATTGGAACCTAATTTGACCCTCAAAATTTCAGAGACTCCTTAATGGTGGTTTTGGATCGTCAAAAGTTATTTCTTCAATGATTAATGTTACTTTGGGGGAATTGGATTTATTATAGTATGGGTAATATAATTTTAATTATGAATTATCCATTTCTAATCCTTATCCTTTGAGAGTCGTGGGTCATTATGTTTTATATGGATATAGATATTGATTTACTATATGTGGTTCAAGGATTCTTCCTTGATTTTTATAGCATTTTTGACTCAATTATTGAGGATTTCTTGTTAGTAATTTATGATACCATGGTTGAGGTAGGTGGTTCCATTATGAAATTCATATAAATTGAAACCAATGTTTCTTGCTTAATTTCAAATGTTCTTGAAATAATTTTAGAAGAATGATTTGGGATCCTTGATAAAAATTTTCAAAATTGAATTTGTGTGTTGACAATCCTTTATGGGATTCCCAATAAAGTGATGATTTCTAGAAAATGGACTTGAAATGAATTAATGATTAAATGAAGAAATTTTATGACTAATTCCTAAGAAAATATTGCATAAAATTATTTATGGATTAATATTAAATGATCTATTTTTAAAGGAATGAGTTTTGGAGAAAAAAATTTAATATAGATTTTCTAAATGAAATAACATGATTGAAACATAAACTTGTGTCCAATTTAGAATGATTGAATTAAATTATTTGAGATTTATTGAAATTAAATATTGAATATTTCATGTTTTATTATCTCAAATCATACAGTAGAATGGCTAGTTATGTGGGATTAACATATCCTAGGCATGTATTATAATTAATTGATAATGGGATAATAATGGAAACATTAACAAAACTATGATGAGGTTATGGAGTTAATTATTTGGTATGTTCTCTTAATTCCCATAGTCTTGAGATCTAGGGTTGGGTGCACACATGGAGCCACATTTCACTGAGATATGTGAGAATAATTACACTAGCCTAACCATGGGAATCTTAAACAAGTGGTTATTATTTCAAAAAATTTATACAAGAAATAATTTTATAGAAATTCCAAATCAATAATGTTTATATATATATTATTTATGGTTTTGTTGATGAAAATTATATTTTTTACCCCTTTTATACTCTCTATTAATACTTTGTGAAAAGAAACTATTGATGTGAACTTTGAAAATATTACCATGACAGATTTTATTTAAAATTAATCATATTTTGTTTATTTAAAATGGTATGTTTATTGAATATGTGGTGGGATCTTATTGGGTTAGTGTTTCTCACACCCTAATTTTATATTTTAAGCTTTTTAATCATTATTATACATAGACCAATAAAATGTAAAGCACCTATCAGAGGAAATGGGTGTTCTTGGTTAGTGGTACCTTGGGGGTTTTCAGTGTCTAGTGGATTCTTTGATCTAATTTCTATACGAATATCTTGTGATAATGTGTTTGTTTGTTATAGTGATGACTTGGGTTAACACAAAATTTTATGAACTTGTATCTATATACTAGTGGTAATTTTCTCTTGAGAAGTGTTTACAATATCACGCGTAAAAAAATTCCCCTCTTAATTTTTTGGATTCCTAGTCTCTAGTCACCAACTCGTGGGGATTGGAAATTTCCTTTGGGAAGTGTTAGGAATGATTCATGTACTGGTTTAGTATGTTATATAGGTTGGTTAATTTCATTTATTATATTTAATGGTTTGAGTTATGTACCTCTTATAATTCAGCATTATGACCTTTATATTAGGAGTTAGTTTTTAAGGATTTTACAATCAACCTCAAACCAATAGGTGATTATATATTGATTTAGTATTTTTAAATGTGTTTTTATTATCATGAAAATTGTCATTTCTTCTTTATAGGGTAATTCAATCCATTCCCAATACCACATTAAATTATATTAATGTATGAATAGTGGGATTTTATAAAGGTCACATAAAAATTTATCAGATAAGAGATATAGATATGGAATAAAATAATAATACCATTAAATGTTTTTATTAATAAAACAGTATTTATTAATAAGGTTTTTGGATTTTTATTCTTGTAAAACATTTATGTTACAAATTTGTGGGTAGAACAAGGATAAAATATAACACTTATAGCAATTGAGAGGATTATCGATGTTCCTTATCCAAGACCATCTTTAGAACTCATTTCCTTTATTTTGTATTCTTTCCATTTTATCAAAAGTCATTAATGTATATAATCCATTTTAACCATTTGATTACATCATTAACTTTTTTAATGCCCATTTTCTACACATTTTTGATATTAAAATATTCATTGTAAAATAAGATAAAATTATATCACTCAATTTTTTCGACAAAAATCATTCTATTTACTCATAAGTTTGTATATTTATGTGCTATCTTACCATATCTAAAACAAATTATAGTTCCATTAATCATTGCCATGGGATTATCATCCCATATTTTTTACACCACGAAGATTTAATATTATTTCCCTCATCATATTCATCTCTCAATCTTTGACGAGACTCTATAATTCTCTTATTTTGTGAAATTGGTAATTTAACAATGTTAACATTGTTACCCATAATTTTTAATAGCTATTTTGGAATAATAAAATTGATTCTCAATCCTAATCCTATCCGATTAGGTTTATTTTTACAATAATCCATGAATTGACCATTTCATAAATGGTCAAATTGGTTTCTTCAGGTTTCAATAATTACTAAAACCAAAAGGAGTTAATAATAAGTGATGATAAATTAACATAATAAGAGCACTATCATAAATGATCTTATGAACATATCAACCCTAAAATCTATAACTCTATAAAACTATTAAATGAAATTTCATTTTAAGAAAAATTATTCACGGTTCAATCAAGGATTATTTGGGTTGGTTTCTAATATATTCCTTAATCAAATTCTTTATTATAATAAAACCATCCAAATGGGTTTTCAAGTGAATTTAACTAAAAAACTCATATCCCCTAGGAGTGTCAAACATAGTGTGATGTTATGAATATTTTTCATATATTGGGTGAGGTTTGATTTATCACCCAAGACATAATTTTTAGGGGTATTACACCTTGGTACATAAGTTATAGATCTTGTTTCCACTTATAATATCTTTAAATAGATATTATTTTTAGTAGAACCAAACAATTTCTACTTTACCAAAAAATCACGATGATATCCAATAATTAAGCATAACCTTTTGGTTTTCCCAAATGATGTCTTATGCTAAACCCATAAAAAATTAAATATATTCATTGTAACCATGTTGATGCCCACCAAATGAGAATTGAAAAATTAAAAAGGAAAAAATAACAGAAAATGGGTATTATTTTCCCCACAAATAAAAGGAAGAAGAAAGTTTTCTTGGTCACATAAATCAAGTGAGGTCCCAGGAGAGACATGATTGAATGACTAGAAGAAGGTCATTATGATCATCAAGCACAATACATAAACTATATATTTCCTCATGAATCCCATTTTATAAATACCTTCTACTTTGGTGAAAGCACCCTAGACAATCGTGGATCATGCAGCAGTAGCTAGATGAGATCCTAAGGGTCATACGGTTTTTCATACGAGAGATTTCAGAAAAAACATCTAAAACCCTTGGAAAATAAGAGGAAATATCTAAAAGGAGAGAGCCTCTTGTGACCATAAAATTAAATTAAACTTATCACCTATGGGGAGAATTATTTTCTTGGAAAACATTTGAGAAACCTTGAAAGATCTCAATCCATTATAAAATAAACAAAGTAAATAAATGAGGGGGCGGAAAGACCCTCTTTCCATTGAAAATATAAAATGGTTCACTCTTGTATATCTTCAAGGCACCACAAGACCCAACGACCTTCATGATTTATCACATAAAAGCTTATTGGCATGTAATCCTCATCACATGAAGGGAATTAGGTATGCCTATGCAACCTCTCTCTCTCCATTAGGATCCAAAAGGGAAAATGGATGGAATTTCCATGAAATGATCAAACATATCTATAGATCCTACATTGGTCATGAGACGCATCACCCAGAGGTATAATTATTTTCATTTTCAACACTTATATAACCTCTCATGATCCCCTAATCTATGAAAAATTAATAAAGGAAATAGATAAGGGAAAATTTAGGAGCCTCTCACAACCATTCAACACCTGATACAAACCCAGGCTATCTGCAACACAATCTCACAAGTCCTCTTGAAAAGAAGGTCTTATTTCATGAAGGAACACTAATAGGTCATAATTATCTCATGAAATGTCTCAAAATATTCTATCGAGATCCCATGAAGGCATTTCAATAGGTTCCTTCTTCTCATGTAGGCACAAGGAATTGTTAACCAGACAATGTCAAAGACCTCATGCATGTGCAAATGATTAAAAAATACCCCATTAATTATAAATAATTCAATATAGGATGTGGTGAAGGGATGGTCTAATGGTCACTAGAAATCAGGTGACATCACCAGAATGATCTACGATTGGATCTCGTGGAGAGCGTGATGATAATTCCCTCCACTAACTCAATCCAGGATTCATACTATATGCAACACACAAAGTAGTGAACAATTAAGGTAAAGAGTCCTATAAATACCCAAACCCATCATAAAAAATAGACCATGAAATAATGTACGATGATTAAACTTCTTCATCAAGACACACCGGCAAACCAAGCAATATAGTGGGTTTCATAGAGCATCTGATCTTATAAGCGTGATGTTTTCCATGTGTTAAGATCTATTGAACATGTTGAGAAATCATATTTCAGGCATAATCACTTCATGTGATCACTATAGATCACATCAAGGAATTCTTTTAAGACACATAATTAACATCCCACACATCTACTAGATCAATTGACACTTAAAACAATTTAATATTGAATGAATCTATGAAATTCAAAACATAAAGGCTGAAAAAAAAATATGGGAGAATTCTCGAAGAATATATATGCCAATTCTCATGAGCTTCACATGAACCAGCTAGGACATTCGAAAAATCTGTGACATGTCACCCAGATCTCACGAAACACCTTTGGTATACAAATTGGATCATGAAAAGTACCATGTAAGTGTTAAATAAAGTCACATGGTGCCCCACAAGCATGCTACCCTAGTCTCACAAAACCCTCAGGGATCAACATCAAACCCTTGTAGTGTCCTTCAGAAATTTTTCTAGACTAATATGAACACCCTAGTACATGTCAGCTGATTCTCTCAGAAGATACCATACATGTCAACTGGATCATGAAATTTCCTCTTAGAATGCTAGACAAGTCTCACGATGACCAACAGATAAGTTAGCCAGGTCATACAGAACCCTCCAAGACATTTCACATTGACTCTCATGAATTCCTCCAAACTTTCTAGCCATCTCTCATGATGACACTAAGGAATTTCATATAGATTATGGTACTCTCTCTAGTAATGTCATCCCAGATCACGTGATGGCTTCCAAGATCAACTGGCCTGGTCTTGTGATGTCCTCCAGAAAATCCATCCACGATCATGCGATAACCATTGCTCATGGAATCATGGTTTTCAAAATCACCCAAAAAATTGAACTGGATTATTTAATATACTTTATACATGTCAGGAAGACACCCTTATATGCATCAGGAAGACAATTAGGGCATACCAAATAGATAATCAATTCATATCATCCAGACAAGAAATACGGGTTATGTGGCATCCCAAGGATTGATAATTTTACCAACCCCTAGTGTGTAAGCCCTGATAAAAAGGGAAACCCCCATGTGTAAGCCCAAATTAAGTGAGATAGTATGGATATGATTTATTCTATAAGAATTACATGTAGGATGCCTCCTTGGGGATTGAGATCTATATTAATCCTCCAATGGGTGGTCCCAGTATATAAGTCATGCATGTGTAAGTAGTAATACTGATCATTTTTCATCCATTATTTCTCACACTGATCATAGTGCACATGGGGCTTAGGGATCTGAAGTAATAATATCATTTTCAACATAATACTCTTTCTAGTAATGGTAAACACCATTGTAGAATCCCTGAATGACCAAATAATATGATATATCCTGTATAAAAAGGTAAATGTCAGTGTGTAAACCTTTTTTAGTTAAGCTATAAGGAATCTAATTTATTTCAAATCTATGATATTTTGATAGCCTTCCTAATGCCTGAACTCAAATTAAAATGGGAATCCACACTAGTGAGAGTCTCTCCATGTATCTGACAATTCATCCATCAGTGCCCAATCATTCTCATGGGATGATAATTCTATATCATCCCTTAGTGGACTGAGAAAATATTTGATGTATGATAACACTGATTCTTGCCATAACATGGATATATAAGACCCCTTCTTAAGTCCCATGCTTGAATTCAAATGGGAATCCACCTTAGTGTGATTCGTTTTATGTATCTAAAATTTTGACCATCGGGACCCAATCATTCCCATGGGATGATCATTCTATATCATCCCTCCATGGATAATGAAATCAGTCGAACTTTGATGACTCTAATTCATTCTATAACCGTGATAAATAGGATGCCACCCTAAGGCCATATTTTTATATTATAACATACCAAAGAAGATCCCAGTACATAAAGTCACCCCATCCTTATATAATAAAGTTGATTACCTTTTATCCATTATTTCCCACCCTGATCATATATCACGAGGGCTTAGGGAACCATAATGAACAGATTATCAGCATAATGAACCTTCACAAGAGAGGGAGATCTCAATATATAATCCCCAATGAGTGACATGATACAAATATACCTAATATAAAGGAATATACCTCAGGGATTGTCTAAAGGGCATGCCAAAACTACAATAACTCTAATTCCTTCCAAGACCAGGATGCATAGGTTGTCTCATCATGAATCAAGCTGAAATATTTGGCGCCTTAGTTCCCGAACATATGTCCTCTTCAAATGATTATAAAATATGTAGGTTTATCAAACTATGTTAGTTTTAATTCCAACAATATTTAGGATACATGGGATGCCTCATAATGGGTCAATCTCTTCCTTGGAATATTAACCACCACCCAGCATGACAGAAAATTATGATGTTCTCGGCTATACAACTTATGCATATAAGAAACAATTCATTATTGGAAAATGGATAAATAACCTCATATAAAATTATATGGATTCAATAGTGATATTCCCATTTCTTTTGAATATAAAAGATATATAACCTATAAATTCTTTTTTAGAGTAACTAATCCTATTCCAAGATTAGGAAGAGATTATAAAACATGTTTTAAGCCTATAATAGATTCCCATTGTGGAAAAAAATTCCCCCCAAAAGGGTTTAATGATCCCGAACTCCCATCCTCTCGACCAACACGAGTATATAAGTTTCATTGGTTTTAAAATTTCAATTAACCACCTACCTCTAGAAAGCAGGTCTATAATCAGTTATGGTTGAGGGAACCATTGTGAGTTTCCATTAAAAATGAAAATGATGACCAAATGTTATTGATTGGGTAATAATTGAACCCCCCAAATTAGTCATACGTACAAACCAAATCCAACTCGAATGGGGTTTTTGGTCTTCTATTCATTTTCGAAACAAAAAATGGTGAACCTGACAAGAATATGTTAGTTTTAAAATGACTGGGTTATCATCCTTTAAATTATTTTGTAACACACTATATGAAAAAATGGTGAAATCAATGTGAATATCTTAATAAAAAATTTATTGGGTTATCATCTATTGGCTCATTTTGTTTGCAGACCATTTGAAAAAAATGGTGAACCTGATGGGAATATATTAATAACAAAATGTTTCAGTTATCATCCGTTACATCATTTTGATTTCACACCATATGAAAAAAATGGTGAACCTGATGTGAATATATTAATAATAAAATTATTGGGTTATCATCCATTAAGAAATTTTTTCACACCATACACAAATAAAAATGGTGAACCCGATGTAAATCTCTATAATTGAAAAGCTATTCGGTTATTATGTGTCATGACACATTGTTTTTCGTATCCTAGAAATATGAAGCTGACAATCTTAGCATAAATCTTATAGAATACTGTCTCTAACTGGGTTTCTCATGAAATATTTAAATCCAACCATATATAAGTCCATGCGAGAAGGATGTCCATATTGGTAATAAAAGGGAAATTTTGTTAACCATACATATCCGATTGAGTAGACATCATGCCTACAATATTTCCCTAATCCTTTAACTTATTCCTTTATTTCTATATGACTGCTAGTACCACGATCATCAACAACATCTCAATCCAAGATAATGTCTCCATCATCTAGTGATTATTATAGCAAATCACATACAACTACAACCACCTTGGGTGTAAAATGATCTCACCTTCCACCCAACTTCAACATTAGGTGCCAAGCATGATGGTATGAGAGTACCATCAATGTGATACAATACCCACCCTCAAAACTACTCTCAAGGGTTTTTTAGAACTGAAGTAATGGATTCATCATCATCAAGGGAAAGTTATAGCTAATCCAGTGACCCTTGTCATCATAGGCAATCACATTAAGTGCTTATCCCTAATGCATGACAATCACCACACACAATATTTAATGAAGGTGGAACCAAGAGTCAAATACGACTCCTGTCTTGTTTAGGTTTCATCGAGGAAGGACCCTATAAATTTCTATCACTAGTGCCATCCTATTAATAACAAAAAAAATTCTTCTATGGGTACCACCTAACACACTGCCCCCTTTGACACCCATGCATGGGTGAAAATGAAGACACATCGAGTGATGAAGATGATGGATATCTAGAAACATGGCTCATATCCTCAGTCCTACTGATGATGTATAACACCATATTCTAGAAGTAACTAGTGAGCATTCTTATATCCTTTATCCCTTAGAAGATGCATGTGGGAATATTACCATAACATGCATAGGGTAGGTATATATACCTAACCTCATGCATTCGTCCCTTTGGCATATTCCAGTGACATAAAGAGGATTGAAGTGGGTGCCTATCTCCACTTTAAATAATGATATCTAATAGTACATTGTGAAAATGGAAAATGGTCATGATTATATCCATACCCAAACTTTTCTAAAATTTCAATACATCATTGAAAAAGCTGGATAACTCACTCGGTATATTCCATAACGGGTTTAGATGAAGGGATAAGAAAATATTCCAATCCCTATAGCTAGGGAAGCTCAACATTCTGGTCATTATGAACAAGTGGCTACTCTAGATCAAACACACATTTTTTCTCCTTTCTAGAAAGATTATCAGAGTATTCTGTTAAAGGATGATGTGTTAGACGAGGTGATATATGAACATGCATCGGGATATGCTCATATTCCCATTCAAATTGGGGATCACTAGGTGATAACAACACATGTCTTGGGACATGGTCATAGACCTATTGATGAAGTCTAATAGTATACTTAAAAGGCCCAGAATAAGGATACATCCGTATTCTGGATGAGGTGAACCATGCAAGAATGGAACATGCCTTGGGATAGGATTATATTTCTATTAGTGAATATCCCTAGAATATTCCAAAAGACAAAGGAATCACAGTGCACATTCTTACATCCATCGATGAGTGACTACTCTATCTTCGTTCCAAATAAAGATAGGAGGAGGCTCATACCCATTCTCTGACTCCAGATTTCCATTGGTATATTGTAGTAAGGAATGGTTATTCATACCAAGATCAAATTCATGTTGCAACTATGGATCACAATGTGAGATAGAGACATGCCTCGAGGCTGGATCACACTCCTTTCAAGAAAGACCAATGAGATAATCCAAAGGCTCGAGATCATAATCGTATTTATATCTTGATTGAGGATCACCAAGAAAGAATGGAACATTCCTCATAGTAGGATCATAGTCTTATTAGTAATGATATAGTGAATTGGAATATTCGAGCAACATCTCAGTTGATGTCTCATACTCCAACAACACCATATAGTTATAAACAAGTTTTGACAACCGATATACAATAGGCTCATATCCCTGGAAAATTATAAAGGGTAGGTTAGCATATTCTGGTCACGATGTAGGTCAAGACCCATATTTCTAATATTCTCAATGCTAGTTTCCTTGAGGTCATTCAATATTAATTATCCAAACCACAAGTTTTTGTCAACACTTCAACTATAGTAGAAGACAATCATTACCAAGATAGTCCTTATAATGGTAGTGTGGAGATGGATCACAAGGAACCTACTCCCAAAATCCACTATGGTGAACCTCCTTACATCAATATATCTCTTGGACATGAAAATATCCCCTTTAATAGATTCCTTCATATAGAGAGGTGTTAAGAACTCAGATGTATTCATATATAGAGGTTCTCAAAACATGAGGGTCATGTGTATATTTTTCCCCTTCAACAACCAACAACACTCAACTATAGTCAGTAGGTTACCCTCAGAATCATATTCTATAGTCTGAACAAATAGTTTCATGTAAGAATGAAGAAGAGGAGGTCAAAATTGATATAAGGAGAGAGTTATCTAGAAACAACCTCCCCATTAGGTTCTCCCCCCTCATCAATTTTGATTATGAGGTCCTATAAGAGCTATAAATGGGTACATTCCTTATCTATGACAAAATATGTGGTATAATAATAAGAGGATTAAGACTAGAAACCATCCTTATAGGGGATACAAGGGCAATATTTATACCATCTATATACTTTATTTTTAGTTGGACCAGACCTCTATCTCTATGGTCTAGGATCGAAAGCCGAAAAATTATAGTGAAAATATGAAACACACTTGCTGAAATTACAATATAACCCTTCAAAAGATGATCTTGGAAGCCACAACATGTATTTGTATTCATGGATTTGGAGGATTTTTAAAATACACTTTTTTCACCCCTGGAATAATTAAACTCTTTAGATATTCCACCCTCTAATTTCAAATCCTCCTAATAAATTAGGGGACTAAGTAATGATTGGGCATGTTGGTTACTAAAAAAAATTCCCCCAATTCAATGATGCCCAAACATCTTGAATAGAGGGATAGTATAGCCTTCATAACATTAAACTAGTCCCCTTGAAGTAATAGGAATTCGTTTCAGACATGGAATCTAGAGTTATGATCGAACAATCAACTTCTCATGAATAATGATTCCCATCATGGGTTGTTGTCACACCTATATTATACATGAGCACAACTACACCACATCAAATGAACCATAATATTAGATTTCAAAAAACCATCTAGGAGTGAACTCAACCCTATGGGTTGGGGGAATATTTTCCATTCCCGACAACTCAAAGATTTCCAATTCCTGAAAGGACTTAAGAAATATCATTAGAAAATATAAAAATACCCCAAACCACTGGGATGGGTGAATTTATATCATAATAACCATAACCATTTTCATAACCCCCAAATATTATCTTGGAGAAATTAGTGGTGATTCTAGACCAACCCCTACACATGTAGTTGGGGGGAATTTATACATCAATATCTTTCCTAGGAAGTCATCGAATCCCTGAATAGAATAATTGGATCCTCAATAAATGGATCATATGATACCAATTGTGGCCCTAAGTAACCCATAGACTATAGGTCTGGTGGAATTTTCATCATCATCACATAGGGAATCAATATTATTTATGTTGAGAGGTAGAAATCAATGGTTGAAATCCCCTTCTTTCCTCCCATCACAAGTCAAACCCCTATTATTTAAGGATTTTTTTGAAGATATTAATGGGAACTCCCTCAAATTCATTATTCATAGACCATGTTGGGAGGACCATATGAAAAAGGATATCAAACCCCGTTGGGGACATAATCCAAAATGGTCATATATGGCCAAGGGTTCAAATACAATCCCTGATGAAGGTAGTGTTGAATCAGCATGTTGCATTGAAAGTAGTTATAGTACCATCATTTCTTCATACAAATCTATGAAAGTAATCAACATTAACTAAATAGATATGATGGATTAAGACAAAAATATAGAGGTAAAAAACATAGGAAACCAACCCTGAGTGGATGATTATTTGGAATCACCAATTGAGACTTCACACACCCGGAACCAAAGAAGGCCTCAATATACATCACCTCCAAATACTGAATTTCTACCTCTATAGTGGAACACCACCAAAGATAAATATAATGATACATCTACAATCCAATATATTCCTAGAAGAGTTGATTTTCTATCCATGGAACAATAATTATCACAATATGAGAGTGAGATAAAAAGTCTTAAATAACTCAAAGTGAAGATGCTCAGAGCTAATATTCCTACCAAGTATCATCTTCAGTTTGAGGAAAATATTAACCATCCCATAGACGATATTCTATAATGATATGTATCTATGAATAAGTATATCTCCAAATCTAGGAATATTGTCTTCATAGATTAGGAAGTTGAAAATGATCATGAATTCCATTTTATTCGGTGAAAACTTCTCCCTTGTTTGGAAAATCATTCAGTATTTTTAATAATTGAGAATTAGTGGGAGAAAAAGGAGGAGCCACCTCATAGATCTCCACCGACTCCCTATATATGGGGGATAGATCAGAAAATAGTGCCCCTATATCTTCTTAAAACCATTGAGTCCCTCACTACTTGAATGGAAGCCATGGTAGGGTGACACAAACCTCTGTAGTCATAGAGGAAACTGTATTATGTGTGGGTGGATGAATCCATTCCTCCACCAATTTTTAAAAATCCTACCATTTAAACTTTTTATAGTGCATGAGACCCTAAATAATATGTCACACACTTTGTTTCCTAATGTGGGTGGATGAAGGGCTCTCAAGATCAATAGAAGGAAACAAAGATGGCGTGTTCTGTACAAACTCTGATAAGGCCATACATTGTTTGGTACACCTTTCTACCAGCATGATCTTTTATAGGATAGGGAGACCTTTTTCGTCAATTACTTAATTATTTTAGTTCCATGCTGAAGAAAATGACAATCATTGACATAATGAACTTCAATCGAAGTGATAATGGGTGGTTGTCTGATATTTAGACATATGTAAAGGTTTAACCTATTTACTCACAATCCCTCTGTCATTGGAGTAATTACAGGAACTCTATGATGAAAATCTATTGGATGAGTTAGATAAACCTCTCATTTTGATGACGTTTCCAGGTGGGTTACATGAGTTGGTAAAATGATGCAGCATCTACAGAACACCATTCAATGAACCCAATCCAAACCTCAACTCATGCCTACAGAACTAAGGAAAAATATTGTAAAAGAAAAATATATAGTTACCACTCCCATGCCATCATTGGTTACCATCCCAACACCTAGATAGCTCCCAATCTACCCAACACCTCATGTCAAGCAGTGACAATCATAGAATCACCCTCAGATAGAAGCACATATAAATTATGGTTCACCATTATTTTTTGTAATGAATGAATAAATCTACATCAATCTAAAATGAACAAGTCGTTGATTATTTTTACCCAGCAATGGAAATTATCATACTCAAGATACCACAAGCCAAGAGTCCTGATGAGGTCAAACTCACTGACCAACCTGAATACTTCCCCTTGTATAGAAGTTTGGGTCATAATATCTCAGACTATTTCCTCTTCAAATACATACTTCAAGGGATGTTCAGTTCTAAAATGTTGGTGTTAGATAACTCCCCACAGTAGGTGGTCAACATAACCATTGTCGTGTTATAAGAATAAGGTAATTGGAAAAATGTTATGGATAGGCGTGAACATAAATTCAACTCCTGGATGAGTTGAAAAATAGTTGATCGATCTCATTCCACCCTGAGAGAACAACAATTAAGACTAATAATAGCTCCTCCAACTAGGGAGGTAACATCATATATGCCCCCCAAAAGAGAGTATGACCACCAAAAGAATGTTGAAATTGAAGAGTAGAAGTTATATTCTTATAGAATTCAAGATCTAACTCATTCAGATTTCTTTCCTAAAACATCCACTACACTGGAACATTCCTATAGAATAGAACCCTCCTCGAATGAAGAGAAAATCATTGGTTATTCAATACATATACACTTGTAATACCACTTCTTCGATGATGAATATTCCTCAGAATATGAGTTTTTACACATAATTGGGTAACAAGAGGCTATATGTACAAGAACAGACAATACATGGGACATCAAAGGCATGGTCATACCCAATTTTCCATGTTTATCATTGTATACAACACATATGTAGCTAAGAATCATGGAAAGATGCTCCAAAGGATAAAAATAGGCATGAAGGTGTCCTAGAATCTTCTAGTGGTCATCCGTACCCAGTTTCCTTGCATGAATGCCTAATGAGGTTTCAATTATCCAATCATAATAGGAAACAGGTAAGGATATGTTAATCTATTCCACTAGATGTAGATGTTCCCTCATCCTATAAAAAATAATTATTATTTTCAACCTTAAATTCCTTGTATCATGATCCTCATGTTCGAGAGAAACCACATATCAGGAAGCACCGACCTATGGCACAAATTTTCAATGTTCTGATATTACTGGCGATTTCCCAAACCAAGATTTCAATCATGGATGTGATCTATATTTCAGAATAACTTAGGTATGAACTCTTTGAGGCCCCACAAATCCTATAGGAATTTGTGACTTAAGTCACTACATCAATGGTCTATCGAATGGAGACTAGGCCATCAGAATTCATTGTATCCATTTCGTTCACTGACCATGATCAAGACGAGGTCATCCAAGGGTAGACTATGCCCCTATATATTTTTGAAAGACTAAATAATGTCAAAATCTGAAGGGATATGATTGATAAGGGTTGTGGGATCAACCTCATTCTAGTTGAAACAATCATATGTATGGGGTATAATGCAGAAGACCTAGATCCCACAAATCTAACCATTCAACAGTATGATAAACATGAAAAAATACCTCTCAGTAAGATCATCCTCAAAGCTCATTTTTGGGATCTCATATCTAATGATGAGTTTATGGTTATCTAGAAATATATCACATATAATGTACTACTTGTAAGGCCTTGTATCCATATACACATCATTGTACCTTTAACATTTCTTAAATGTCTGAAATATTTCATTAATGGAATGTTTGACATACTGTATAGTGACAATGCCCCCCTTTGAGACTTGAGAAGCCACATATTTTGAATCAAATTTCTAAAAATGGGGAGTGAAAAAACCAATAGTGGATGATGATATATAGGTTACAACCCACAACATCTCAGGGAATCCTCTACTGAATCCATGGAGTATGTCCAGTAGTGACTTTTTGATCACTACAAATCTAGTTGAGGTGATATAATTGACCCCATAGGTCTAAGATCCTCTTATACCCAATGATAATGTAGAAGAAACCAAGTTTGAGAATATCCTTATAATGAATGTGGAAATGGGGGATGATAATGTCTCTTATCATGGCCCTTATCAACTCTATAGTTACAGAGAAACCCCCATATTTCAAACTCTATCTGAGGATGTCTACACAGACATAGAAATAGAATAATATGAGGAAGACCTTATAAATTATCCTTTAAAATTCGATGATGTTTTCCCCACCACCATTGATGATCTCATATATATAAATATTGGAACATAACAGGACCCATGAACTACATTAATTAGTTCCACCATTCCCCTTGAATAGAAAGAGATGTATATTTCTTTTAAGTTGCAACACCGATATGTGTTCTCGTGGAACTATATGGAAATACCTTGACTGAATCTAGATGTGGCTTCAAACCATCATGGATTACTTAATGAGCATCGATGTTTCATGTGAGAGTCCATGAGAATACACCCCTCTCATGAAACCAATATAGAGGTGTATTTTGACAATTTGATCACATAAACATTTGTTCAGGAAGTGATATACACAATTTATTCTAACAACATCATCCCTTTCAAGGAAAATAATATGTGTATTGTGGTCTTATTTGATTTCATAGGCCTTAATCAAAACTTCCCAAAGTATGATTTCCCATTTCTGACCACAAAACTATTGATTGATGAAACTGCTGGCTTATAATCCCTTTACATCATGGACGAGTATTCAGGGAAAAATCAAATAAATATGACCCATAAATATGAAGAATACACTCCATTCAGATAACCTTAGGTGATCTTCTATTGTCAGGTCATTCCATTTTGGTTAAATAATGGTGGTTCTTTATATCAATGCACCATACATTTTATCTTTAAGCCATTCATTGGAAGAAACAAACAGATGTAAGGTTGATGAACTGGTGGTCAAATATTGAAAGCAAAGTGATCACATAACAGAGCTTAAAAAAATCTTAATAAATATAGAACATCATAGTATAAAGATGAATCTGCTAAAATTTTCCTTTGGGATAATATCAGGGAAGTTCCTTTGATTTTTGGTACACCACCATGATATTGAGGTTGTCCTAGAGAAAACTAATGATATATTAGCAATGTCACCCCTTGAAATATTAAAGAACCAAGGGGGAACCAAGGGAACCTCAACTAAATTCGACATTTAATAGCCAACTAGACCGAGAAGGCTATCTCTTCATTGGAATGATGAAGAAGGGAATTACCTATCAATGAGATGATGAATTCCAAGAATCTTTTGAATGTCTCATGCAGTATTAAATGCACCCACTAGTTTTTATTCCACCGATGGAAGGGATGCCACTCATCTTATATGTGGAGGCCATGTAATTCTCACTGAGTTCTATCCTCACACATTAAAACAATGTGGGGAGAAATAACATTCTATATTACCTTATCTAAACAATTCTAGGCATTGAGACCTAATACTCTGATATAGAAAAGAACCTCCATGCACTCATATTCACAGTGAAAAAATGAGAAATTATTTGGAGCATCACAAAGTCCACCTAGTCTCTCTTATTGATCTTCTCAAGTACATACTTGGCCATCCTATGTTGACTGGATTCTTGGCCCAATGGGATTTCATTCTACAAAAACATGACATTTAGTTCATATCATATAAATCGGTGAAAGGTAATTCCCTAGCTGCTTTTCTCTCAGCACATCCTACGTCAAAGAATACACTGGTAGTTAATGATATTCTAGATGATGAGGCCTTATATTCCAATGAAACTCCTCAAACATTGGAGATGTATTTTAATGATTCCTCCAGAAGTGTTTTCTTGTAAAATGGATAGAAAATGTGAAGCTCAAGTGGGTTGGATTACGTATTCTATTTGTCTATCTAGACAAATTACTTTTCCCAACTATTTCTCACTAGATGAAGGCTAGATGAATAATGATGTGGAATACAAAGTGATAATCACTGGCATGGAATTGGCCATATAGATAAAGATTGCCTACCTAAATATAAAAGGGGATTTAGAACTAGTGATGAAGCTGAGGAATGGTGAATATGCCATAAAAAATAATGAATTGGAACCACTCACTAGCTAGGATAGGGGATTGATGGAAATTTTCACTTTTGAGCCCACATTTCATCATATTCCTTGATCATAGAATAAAAATTATTATATGCTATAAAATACAACCATAATTGTGGCCAACCCTAATGAAGATAAAATGATATTCTATATCAAAAATCAAAGTATGGTCTCACTAGTGATCATTTTCAATATGTATGAAATATATTAGGTAAAAACCACCATAGAGCATGATGAAATGATAACCACCGCTAGATGGATGACACCCATAATTGGTTATCTTGAAAATGAATATTTCTTAAAAAATTGGTCTAGGAGGGAAAAGAATTCACATAGTGCATCGAATTTTACTATAAAGAGCAGTAAAAATGAATAGATGGCTCTTCACAAGTGTGAATTGATGGAATAATACATAAATTCATAGCATAAGGAGAGAATCTCATGAATATGGAAGAATTTCAGACATGTTCCAAAGACGCCCATCAGTCTGGGACTAGGATCTCCCAAAAAATATGGAGGTTGGGATATTACGGGAAAAATATGATACAAGATTTTTTGGAATTATCCAAGAAATAACATGCATTCCAGATCCATGAGAACTCCATCCATCATCCCCCATAATTATTACATATACCTAAATATTACTTGGATTGTATCATTTGTGGAATAGATGTTGTGCGGCTATATCCCCCTACCATAGATAACCAGTTTAATTACATTTGTACTGCTACTGAAGTCTTTTCAAAAAGTAATGAGGTGATACCCCTCAAATATGTTTGCATGAAGATCATCATCAATATTGTAAAGTCCCAAATAATCACCATGTATAGGGTCCCTCACAAAATATTTACGAAAAAAGGTACCAAATTGTATTCTATCGAGTTGAATAAGTTTTATCAAGAAAAATATATGGTGTCTAACCACTCATAAATTTATCACATAATAGAAAATGGACATATATAGGCCTTGAATAAGTCTCCTTTAAATAAACTCCAGAATATGGTGGACAAGGATAAGAAATCCTGGTTGAACATGTTGCACCATGATTTATGGGCCAACCCTATCACAACACGTAATTATACACAAGAAACCCTCTATTCATCTGTTTACAAGACCAGGGATGATTTACAGACATAGTTTGACCTACCTTCCCAAAATATATATATATGAAAAAAAATTCTCATATGGAAATAAATCACAAAAGAAACTGGATGAGTTGGAGAGACTCAATTATAATAGACTGCACACATTTCATAACCTTTAATTCCACTAGAATAAGATTGTACAAGCCTTAAATAAGAATGTTTTCCTTGAATAATTCCCCGAAGGATAACTGGCACTGGCTGTCCGGACCCTAATGATACTAGGAATGAAGCCTCCAAACCAAGATCCCAAATGAGAAGGGCCTTACATCATACATAAAGTATATCATAATGGAGCTTAATCACCGGCAACAATGGATGGGTATCATGAAACACCCCCCAAAATGATATATTTCTCAATAAATACTTTGAATATATGTCATCAAGCAACTCTCTTCATAATTTACAGATGTTAAACAACAATAGATCATCCGAAAAATAAGGTGAAAAACTGTGAAGAACCTCAAGTCCTAACAACAAGACATTAAATTGCATGGTCTCCCACATCCTTGACAATTGATTCGAAACTACATACATAAGTCCTAGTTTTATGATATGAGCCTACACTAGTTTATCCCAGTGGAATGAAATTAAACTGCACAATGTCTCTCGTCCTAGTAGCAATATGTTAAACTGCGCAACATATCATGTCCTAACCACATGATGTTAAAATGTATGGAGGAATCCTCACAACATGATGTTAAACTGAACAGGAATAAAAATCTCATTAATGACTCACCACATGTGATCCATATCCATGCGAAGGATGAGATTCCCCCATCCTCGTGTGAGATATAGCTCTGTATATGGAATCTCTTTATTCAAAAACTATGTGTAAACTAATTCCTGCCATAATTGGATACATAGGGACTCGTAAACATCCATCATTAGGTAAAACTAAAACCTCACTTTCCTTCATGTAAGGTGATGCACGTCTTCACTGCATGACGTAAAATTTCATGGATGATGTCCTTAACACATGACATTAAACTGCATAGGTTTTCTTGAACTACGTATGGATTTATTCTAATTTTCAATGAGATACATAGGGATTCCTAAATCCTATATCTTGGTTCATCCAAATAATGATACAAAATACACTAATCATACCCTTAATCACCTTAACATGATTAAAGGGACCCTTTCCATTCCTTTTTTTTCAACTGAGTAGAGCTCATGTGAGATTTGGAATTTTAGCAAGCAATCCACCACAAAAAAAATACATAATAGATCTTGACATGTTTGTTATTATCTTCAATGCATGGCCTTAAAAGGAATACCATGAGACCTTTCTAAATGGAACTAAAATACACAGTTCATGACCTTTCCATGACATAAAATTGTACACCACTATAGACCTCACTCAAGAAGACAACATTTTTTTGTGCTGGTCTCCTACCATAACTTCATTCAAGAACAACATGTGACTTTAATCCTGACATCACTGGATACATACTAATTCCCAAATTTTTAATCCCAGATCTAGTCACAAAAAACAAAAAAAACACCCCTCTCTTTGTATAGGATAGACTTATGCAGGTAGGTCCTTACTCAAGAACTATGTGTGTCTTGATTACTATCATTATATGATACATAGGTATGCCTAGATCTCCAAACCTGGGCCTAAACACAATATTCAATGGTAATAATTCCCTATTATAAATATAGACCAGACCTGTGTAGTGTGTTTAATGTTCTATAAATATATGTGGATTTATTCCTATCATTATTGGATATGTTGTGACACTCATATTTATATCCTTAGGTCTATAAACCATACCCCTTTTCGCATCGGGAATCCAAAATCCTTGTCGCAGGATGCTAAAAAGCAAGATCCCTCAAGAACTATGTGTGGATTGATTCCCATCAATACAGGATACATAGTGATTCCCATATCTCGAATCATGTGCCCAGCTACATCAATAAAAAAATTGATTCACCCCATGACACATAGGGACTGAGTCATACTGTATATTTTTTCTTAAATACGAGATAGATCTATGCATGACTTTACTTATGCATGCAATATCTAGGTATAATTGTTCATGTCAGTTCTCACGTCCTTACTGTATGATGTAAAATTGAATTGAAAATATCTTGGTCACATAACATTAAAACTGTACAAACAAAACATCATTACAGTATGATGTTAAAATGAACGACAATGCCCTTACCACATGATGTTAAAACTGCAAGGAAAATTGGTTACTGCCTAAAATTAAAACTGCATGGTAAATGTCCTTACCACATGAAATGAAATTGAACAGAGACAAAATCATCCCCACTCTATGATGATAAACTATTTGGTACATCACTCATTTTCATTCCCTTTAAATGAACCAAAAGGGAGTTTCCCCAGTCAACTATAGTATAGGTTGCTACTATCATATTTTAAACACTTTTATCCATAAATCATATTTCATGTCTCAAGTACCTCAGGTTTTCAAAACCTCCCACAACCCTTAGAAAACATCCCAAGCTTCAAGTGAAACTTTTTTTAATATTCATTAATGCTTATGGCTTCTAAATATGCTCCTATGGTCATCAACCAAATGTTTCACCTTGAAAAAAGTGATTTTCGATCCATGTGAGCTCGGGCATCATAGTGGAAGAACACAACAACTTAGTGTTATCTAAACTACACCTGTTATGATTATCCCATATCAATACTTATGCCTCGAGAACTTCAATCCATTGTTTATAGTATTTATATCCCCCACTTATAAGAATTATGGGGTACTCATGACCCTGGGTATCCTAATTAAGATCTTATGTACCACACCCATATTAGGTCCATGTGAATAATGGACATAAACAACCTACACATTGGTCAAATCTCTATGACCATAAACTATAGCCTATAATGGTCCAAATCTAAATACCTTAAAATATTAGCTAAAGAGACACAAAACTTGTCATGATGGAAATCCCAAAAAGGTAATCTTAAGAAAAGTTCACATCTTCACTAGCTAAACTCTTAATATCCAGAGTTTAGGAATAAATTATGTCACAAATAAATAAGGAACTAAGCTCATAAGTCCTACTCTATAGATATTGTATAAAAAATTTAATGCTCACTAGATCCCCATGATTAAGAAAAAGTGAGATTAATGATTTTCCCATCTCCTCTCCATGAGAATATGTCCTCTAGGAAGTGCAAAAACATCTAGGGTTCTTGAACCCTTCTTGGATATTACAATTTCCACAAATAATACCTTATAATTTGAGTGCCTCAGATCTCCAAAATCTTCCATGGCCCCTTGAAAAGATACCTGGGTTTTAGAGACCCTTTGTTTGACTATGCATGTTGGCCTATGGATAATTCATATGTTCCTCTATTCATTAACCAAATATGTCACTCTACAAAAATTGAATTTTGATCCATGTGAGCCCTAACTTCTTTATGTTAGAACCGAAAACCTCATAGTGTATTGGGTCATTCATTGTATGATTTTTTTATATCATCCTCCTTACATAAGTAATTTTAACCGTGATTTTTAGATTTTGTAACAAACAATTCAAGAGGATTCGATGTCCTTGATGCTATATCACCATATTTTATACACTTTATCAAGGATGGAATATGACAATACATTCACAAAACATTGATGTCCCATATATTGTGATTTAAAACCATAGGTTCTAGGGATTGATGTTCACAATTAAAGAATCCTACTGCCATATGGTTCTAGAATGCTTCATAGATAACTTTACTCACATAGCCAACCTCATCATATCGATGTTTGAGTTTTTAAAAATCTATCATGGCCTTTAAAAAGAAGTAGATATAATCTTTTCTTGACCTTTTTATTGATGCATTAGTGCCTTGATCTACTAACTAAAGTTATATCCTCCTAGGAAGAAAGAATCTCCAATAATTGGGAGACCTAGAAACACCATAGTGGAAGTTGGATCCTCAGGGTGTTATGGGTAATCCCTGACATATCTTCCCCATACCATAGTCAGAGACTCATATTTTTGGGTTATCAATTATATCACCCATGTTACAATAATATAGGTCAACCTTGAATCCCTTGTATTTCTACCTTAACCTATTTTAACCATATAAAACCTTCATGTCCCTTGGAATAGGGTGAAGACACCTTTGATTGGAAACACTACTAACACAAAAGGGCTATGACCTGTCAACTAGTGGCACCTGCTCCTTCTAGAAACAAAGATCTGATCCTCATGAGACTTAACAACACCATGATAGAACTCATCATCTTAGTTCTTTTTGGGTAATTCTGGGCATGTATGCACCATATTCCATGATCATTAATTAAGTCTTGATAGAAATAATTTAAACTGCATGACATCCAATGTTCTGAGAAAAAAGACCCTAAAATACAGTGATATAAGGTCCGACATAAAATATAATTAACTAAATAAATAGAAGATATAAGCTAAAAGAACCTAAAATAATGGAATAGAATTATTGAGAAAAAAGACCCTAAATTAATGAGTTAAAATATCTGAGTTGAAAGACCCTAAAATACAACATAGTAATATATTATTCTGCAGGAATAGAAAATATTATAAGAGACACCATATGAATTTGGAATCTATCAAGATACATTTGAAAATCCTATCAGCTTCCGAAAAAGATTGATCACTCTCCCTATAGGACATATATCACACCCAACATGAACAAATTTCAAACAATTAACAATGTATAGTTTATAGTTGGTATGAACAGCCTCCCGAGGAAAAGTTGTATTGTAGAATATTTCTAGAAAAATGGTCTCATAGAAGGGGTTTACAATCAGGTCTTGTAAGAAGGTCTTTTGAAAGGGATAAATGATGGAAATAAGGTTGATAGAGCTTTGGATAAGTGAGTAACCAATGAATTAATCTGTTTCCACTCCTATACTTATAGGATATCAAAAGGAATTCCAAATGTTTCTCGAATTACCAGAAATCACCAAAGTCACTGATTTTTGACATAGATAAAGACAGTGGTAGGAATTTACATTCCTTATAACTAATCACTTATCCCCATGAACATCTCTCATGAGGGGGTGGGGGTGGGGGTGTGGGTGAATGGGTTTTTTGAGATCCTCCAAATGAAAATCAACAAATTTACAATGGATGAAATAACAAAATATGGGTATTATTTTCTCGTCAAAGAAAAGGAACAAGAAGGTGGTCATGATCACAAGCATCTCATGAACCCCCATGAGAAACCCAATCACTTGACCAGTAGAAGGTAATGAAGATAGTAATGCACAGTTCATAATCTCTTTATGGACTCAAAAATTACCTTTCTAAAAGACCTTATGCCTTTGTGAAAGTCACCCTAGAAAATTTCGGATCTCATGGTGGTAGCCTGATCAGATCCCTTGGGTCACACAGATTTTCTACCGTTAGATTTATTAAAAACCCTCCAATGATACTTGGAAAATAAGAGGAAAATATCCAAAAGTTAGGATCCTTTTATGACTACCAAATGCATGAAACAGATCATAAGTAGAGAGAATTATTATCTTTGAAAACATTAATGAAACCTCACGAGATACCCAAAAATTATAAAATAAACATTATAAATAAATGATGAGTTGGTAGGATCCTCTTACAATTTTAAATATCACACATTAAGTTCTTGGAGATTTAAAAGACATTACAATCCCTAGAGACATGCCCACCTCATTCACAAAATTCTGATGTAATTCTATCCTATTCACATGAAGTGCCATGGGTATGTCTAGGATACCTCAAGAACACCCTTTGGATCTATAAGGGAAAACATATGTAATTTTACATCAAATGAACATGCATATCCATAGGAAATTTAGTTTTCCACTAATGGAAAAAAGGCCTATACCCACGGTTCAAAACCGTGGGTATAGCCCCCAAAACCGTGGGTATAGGCTATACCCACGGTTTTGGGAACCGTGGGCTGGAACGCCGTCGGTATAGGTCCCCAGCCTATACCCACGGTTTTCCAAAACCGTGGGTATAGGTGTTCTGCCATCGTGTCAACAAAACATTCCCAATTTCCACGGTGTCAATGGCTTTTACCCACGGTTTCAAAACCGTGGGTATAGATCCTAAAATAAAGCTGCAGGCGGGTTTCGATCCCACGACCTCTTCGCTGCAAAGTACCGCGTCTAACCACTACCCTACTATCAATTATGTGTATATATATTTATATTTAGTTAAATATAGTTATATAAATCGTGGGTATAGAGGGAAGAACCGTAGGTATAGGACTCCCACCAAAAAAAAATCTTTCCCGCGGAAAATTTTTTTTTCCCGCGCACACATGGGAAACCTATACCCACGGTTTTTCAAAACCATGAGTATAGGTTTTTTATCCTATACCTATCCCCACGGTTTTCCTCAAAACCGTGGGGATAGGTACCCCTATACCCACGGTTCTTGAAAACCGTGGGTATAGGTCAATTTTCAAGACCTATCCCCACGGTTTTGGAAAACCGTTGGGATAGACCCCCCTATGCCCACGGTTTTTGAAAACCGTGGGTATAGGGGTACCTATCCCCACGGTTTTGAGGAAAACTACGGGGATAGGTCCATTTTCCAGTAGTGTTCACATGACACATCACCAAGAGGTAGAATTATTTTTCTTTACAATTCTCATGCAACCTCAGAAAATTCCCTACCTTTGAAAAATAAATAAAATTCAATAAAGAAGGGAGAAGGTGGGATCCAATTAGAGTCATAAATGTATCATGGAAAACCCAAGATGTATAGTAAACAATGTCCCAAGACCAATTGAAAAGGTAGTATAATTTCTCTATGAACCATTGACATGTCATCCTTGTCTTTTGGAAAGTTCCAGATAAGTCCACCAAGATCATCCAAAGTCCTTTCAACATGCACCCTAATCTCACGAAAGAACCTTGACATATCAACCAGACAAGATGAATGTCTTCTAGCATGACCGTTTGAGTCAATATAACCCCATTAATTATAAATAATCCAATAATGTTGGAGTCAATGAGATGGTCTATCATCCAATAGAAATAATGTGACACCCCTAGAATGATCTATGACAGGAGCTCACAAAGCTCGTGATAACAAAGCCCTCCAATTACTCCATCATGTATTCACATGATATGTGCCTCACAATGTGGAAATTTATTGGGGTGGAAAAGATTATAGAAAACCCATCACATAATGAAAAATAGACCACAACTCTTTGGAATATGGTTATCCTTTTTTCATCTAAATGCACTCGTGCACCAAGAACTAGATCATGTTTCTCAGATCAGATAATAATACGATTGGGAAGATTTCTATTAGGTATTATTGTATAAAAATCTATAAAAATCATGTGTAATGGATAAAATCTTCATATTATTACTATATATTATGCGATGGACTTCTTGTAGGAGATAAGAAGAACATCATGCACATCTGCAAGATCATGAAATATATAAAAGAAGATAACACTCAATGAATATAAGGATTTATAAATATAAAGGATGAAACAATAAATAAAATCTCAGAGACATTTTGAATAACATATATGTTGATCTTCAAAATCTTAAGATGAACCACCTAGGACACGCAAAAGAACCCAGATAAGTCTCCCAGATCTCATGATGCTCATTTGTTATACTAGTTTGACCATGTGAAGTCCTTTGTACATGTCCAAGAAAGTCACATGGAACCCCCTGGGCATGCCACCCCTACCTCCCAAATCCCTATGGTCTCACCTTCCAAACCTTGAAGTGTCCTTCAGACATGTTTCTTAACTTAGACTAGGGCACAAATACACATCAACTATGTCTCACGGTAGCACATGGACTAGTAAACTATCCCTTGCGACATCATCGGGGCATGCTAGCTAGGTCTCATGATGACCTCTAGAAAAGTCTACCGGGGTATGAGGAACCTCCGATAGATGTCATAATGACTCTCCATACCCATCAGAAGTGTAAGTCAGCTCTCGTGAGGACACCGGGTTATGTCATCTATATAATGAGATTCCCTCTAGGTATGTCATCTATGATCATGTGATGGATTCTAGGATCAACTGGCATGGTCTTACGATGTCTACCAGATAGGTTAGCCTAAATCATTCCATAAACATTGGACATTCCATCTATCTTATGTGAAATACCTCATACAAGTAAACTGCGTCATGTAATTACATTGGGACACTTCAGGAAGACACTCTATAAAATGTCAAGTAGACAATCAAGGAATTCAGAGATGAAAATAAATATATATTTGGCATATAAGCTAGCTTGGTCATAAGTAATCCCAGGGATTGATAATTTTGTCCACCCTCGGGGTTTAAGCCTTAATCAAAATGGAAATAACAGTTTTCAACAACCAATTAATGGAATTTTGTTGAGCCAGATTCCTTTAAAATCAGGATATGAAGGATTCCTCCTCAAGGATAAAGTTTTATTTTAAACCTACATAGATGGTACCAATATATAAGTCTTGAATCCATAATTAGTAAGACTGGTCATTTTTCATCCATTATTTCTCACACTAATCATATCATAAATGGGATTAGAGTTTTGTAATAATCATCTCATTTTGAACCATATGCCACTATCAAGGAAAGGGAAACTCAAGTGAGGAATCTCCAACCAATGAAATAATATGATACATCCCGCATAAAAAGGGAAACATCATTGTGTATTCCCCATCTTGTAGAACTATGAGGACTTTGATTCCTACTATAACAAGGATATGTAGGATTCCTTTCTAAGGCCTGGCCTCAAATTAAAATGTGAATACATATTAGTCTAAGTCTCATCATGTCATTGAAATTTCAACCATCGAGACCGAATCTTTCCCTTAGTTTGATCATTCTCTCTCATCCTTCAGTGGATCAAGATAATGATTGAACTATGAGGAAACTGATTCATTATTTCACCAAGATATATAGTATTCCTCCGCATGGACCAAGCCTAAATTAAAATGGGAATCCAACTTAGTGTAAGTCCTTCTATGTCTCTTACATTTCAACGATCAGGACCCAATCATTCCCATGGGATGATCATTCAATCCCATTTCTCAATGGATTAAGAAACAGTAGATCTATACTGAATTTGGTTCCTTCCTTAACTAGGATATGTTGGACACCTCCCTAAGGATCGATCTCTATATTAATATAATCCAATTTTGATCATTATATATAAATTCTCAAATCCATATGCAATGATACCGATGACTTTCTATCACTTTTTTCCCACACTGACCATAGCTCACATGGGCTTATGGAGCTATAATGAACACATAATAAACATCATGAATCACCAAACATGGGGAAATCATAGTATATAATCCCCAATGAGAATCACAAAAAAATTTCCCTCATATAACTGCATCTATCTCGAGTCTTGTCCCAAGGTAATAAAAGAACTATGATAACTCTGATTCTTTCCATAACCAGGATACGTAGGATGTCACCTCAATACACAATACCAAATATTTGGTTTCTTGGTACACACATACATATCTTATATGCATGAATATAAACCACATGATTTTAATAACGTATTTGGGTTCTGATTCCTACAGTAGTCCTGACATGTAGGACTCCTCATAATGGATCAATCCCCTCTGTGGAATATTAACCACCTCCCAGTGTGGTAGAAAACTTTAAAGTGCTTGGTTATACAACTTCACCATATCTACATCAATTCATTACTTAGAAATAAATGTAAAACATTAGTTACATACAAATGGATTCAATAATGATATTATCCTTTCTTTTTTATAAAGAAGATACTTAATCTATAAATTGTTTTATTAGGGTAACCAATCCCATATTAGGACTAGTAAGGGATCACTGAACAAATATTAATTCTACTATAGTGTCTTGATGTTGGGAAAAATTCCCCAGAAAAAGGGTGTGATGAGCTAGACCTCCCATCCTCATGATAAATGTGAGTTTATAGGTGTTGTTGGTTCTGAACCACCAATTAACCACATAACTTTGGAAGGAAGTTCAATACCCTGTTATTGATGAGGTGACCATTGGGAGATTCTATTAATAACAAAAATGGTGACTATATGTTAGTGATTTTGGGAGAAATAAGACCCCAACAATCAGCCATCAGGACAAAATGAATCCACCTCATATGGGGTTCCTAGTCTTCTCTTCGCTGTCAAAACAAATCCATATATAGGTTTATCTATAAAATTGAAACTATGATAAATAATATACTATTTATACTTGAAAACCTATAAAACTATTATTTTATCTTCAACTAAATACATGGTAACCTCTAATATTTTCTAAACCTGCTATCAATACCAACTGAAGCACCCTCAACCCACATCCTTAAATCTGGTGATAAAAATGAATAAATTCTACACATTGAATTTGATACACCTCCATAATTGCAAGATATTGTAATATTTTTAATCATAATACCTTTTTTGGTTTATATGTTTTGAGAATTATGATAAATATTTACCTAGTTAAACCCAAGTTATTTTTATAGTAAATTGAAATTTTCCCACTATATAAGAACCTATATAATACAAAATAAGTTTTAACCACATCCCTTAAATTGTCTAAACAATATGATATTCTATATAAATCATACATAATACATCCTTTAATAACCTGAAAAAATGAAATCATATAAAAGGGTGGGATCATATACTTTATAACAGTAAACATATGCGTTGACAATCAAATAACATAAGTAACCATTTAATGTGAATATAAATACTATATAGATACATAAAAAACATATACCTAATAAATAAATATCATAAATCATTAAAAATGGCCTTGAATATCATAATACATAAACTAAAATATTATAGAAACATGAGTCAAAAACCAAATCCAAGAGAGCACAACCTAAGAATAAGAATTTGCATAAAACTATGACATCATTAAAATATAGTAAAAACATTTTTATGAGGAAAACATACTATCTGTACCATGGAATAAAAAATTAAACATAAACTATGAATTATGAGAGAATAAAATCAAAATTTATAAAATCATTCAACTTTGTGAAAGAATATTAATAGGGAAATAAAAAGATTATGAGTTATATATTTTCAACCATGCTTATAAGAAAACATAATTGTACCCATATATACATCATCCTCATTAGTTTCACACTTTTATATATGATTGTGAAAAATAAATTGTTTGTATGTATATAAATATCATGATATTTAAATATCTAACCTGTTTCATGGAGGGAGATATAGGACTCCACTAATCATCATCCAAATAAATGAGTTCCACCAGAAAATTATTCAATCATCACATCATAAAGAACGAATGGAAATGAAATGGGTTTCATAAAACCTTCAAATGAAAATAATTCAATTTTTATATCATAAATAGACCATGAATAGAAAATAGATTTTATATCTATTTAAAATATAATCACATGAAAACATCATAAAATTCATAATAGGATAATCCCATGGAATGGTTTCCAATGATATTCAATAACTTTTAGGTAAATACCATTCTATCAAGATAATAAAGTTTATATTATTTACACTATACAGGAAAATGGTATATATACAAGACAATAATTTACCTTAATAATTTATATATGGAATCTTGATGAAAAATATTAAATCAATGGAATCAAAAATGGGGTATTCATATGGGAAAAACTATTAAATACTGATTATCGTTATACAATAAAGAAATTTGGTAATTAAAAAGATAGTTATGAATTATTACCAAAAAATATAAGGTTATAACATAACCCATCCAATGAGAGAAGTTAAATGGTATCATTATAATAATGTTCTTCATCATGTGCATGATATGTCAAATAATAATGAATTAGATAAAAAAACATATTTAGTGTTTGAATAAATTCACATTGGAAAAAATATATGCATAGTCCATTTAAAATTTTTAAGGAAATATTTTATAAAATATCATAAAAAAAATTTCATTAATAGAATATAAAAATATAGAGATAAATATTCATATAAAATTATAAAAGATTTAGAAACATGTGTTTACATTGAAAATGATAGAAAGGGATTATTTTCACACATTCACTAAAACAACCCACAAAGAAAATGACAAAAATTTATTTAATACTTTTAAAAATTATATATTAGTATAAAATTACCTTAATAAATTATTTACTCATATATAAAGTCATTTGAAAAAGCATCCAATGAATAAAAACATGTAAAAAGGGAGGTTACTGACTAAGAAGAAGAGACGAGGCTAGTTTCATTTACATTACAAACCTTAGACAAAATATTATTCATTACGAAATAAAATCGTGGGGAGAAATTTGAAATCAAATTAATATAGAAATAATATTATGAGTGGTTTAGAATTAATATAAATTTCCCAGATGTATTATATTTAAAAAATATTGATTTAAAAACAATATTGGCATCACGACCCTTACGGTTTTAGAAAATATAAATATAAACACTTTTAGGAAAAAAGGAATGAAATTGAACATAAAATTACATGAATGAAAATATAATTCATGATTTCATATAATAAATAGACAATATAAACACCATATAAAAGTAAATGTGTGCATAAAAGCAGAATGATACTAGAATTTGAAATTGAGACTATGAAATACTAACATGAAGCATAATAATGGAGGTAAGTGTAATTAAAAAATACATTCCTAAGGAAGAATTGTAAAAAACTAGAAAAAAGTATGAAATAAAATATAAATTATTAATATTATAGAATAAATTAAACTTTTAATAATATATTTCATTAGTAAAGATCACTTAATAGATGGAAATTGAGTTTTCAAACACCCTTACAACCAAAATATACTTAAAATCAAAGACCATTCCAGTAAATAACACAAATTGTCTCTTAAAAACCCCAAATATTTAATGAATATTATCAAATACATTAATTAATAATTCTTCATATAATATTATATATTTTATAGAGTACCACAAGAAATATATCCCAAGAAAATAAATTTGAGACAATAAATCATTACCGTGGTGTGGATTCTTTTTTTGTAAGAGTTTAAAATCTTTGATAATAAAATTATTTTTTAAATAAATTACTACAAATTCATTAATATGTATTTAATATTATATGGTTTATCTATCATTAAATTTTATTTATTTATTATATATTTTTCTGTTATGTTAATTACTCGAGGTTGCATAATCAATTTTCATTCATTTATTTCTATTTATTGAAAATGTTAAAAGGTGTTTTAAAAGATCATCAAAATATCCATATTTATAGATTTGTATTTCTTTTAATATTCATTTGTTGAACAATTTATATATTTCCATAGTTTTTCATAGTGGTCTCCAAGTATGAAAGGTACCTTGATATTCTTATTTTTGGTGGTTAACTTTTCGATGAATATTTAATTTTAATATCACTTATAAAATATTTCTTTTAATAACTGTTAAAAATTTATGATTTAGATTTAATTATCCAAAATCACCAATAATTATGTTTCTATAGTCATCTATGAAAGAAATATATATCATCGTTCATATAGGTGGTTATGTTGACCAAAACATAAACATGATATAATTAATAGATAAGTAATATTATGGGGTAATATTGATATAATAACATTATTATAGATGTAAAATTAAATTATATAGAATTTATAAGAGTGGTGAATAATATTTGGATTTTTTGTAAGAATAATAAATTACTAAATGAAAAAAATACAATACTTTCATGGAGGAGGTAGTATGCACATACACACATATAACATTTTAAATATTTTCATAGAATGAGATGAATTTAGAGAACAATTAATAATTTTATATCATCAATAAATATATAAATATCATATTATTTAACTAATATCACTTTTATAACCATCCATGATTGGTGGTTAGTAAAAATAGGAAACATCATTCATGGAGTTAGCGGTCTAGATTTACATGTGAAGAATTGTATTTATTGAAATAGAGGGATTGAAAGTAGATATTAATTTTTAATTATATAATCATAAATATATTATATATACCATATTAATTTATCAATTCTATTATTATAACCATCCATAATAGTATTTTCTGAAAAATGGATGATACTGATTCGTGGAGGTGTTTGTCTACACATACACACCATTTACATTCCATTTTTTTATTTGTGGATAGAAATAAATACATAAGGGTTATTAATATAATTTAAAAACATATTGTTATATTAATTATAATTATTTAATTATATTTAGGTACTTATTAAAGTTTTTTAAGTGGAATATTAAGATAAATGGATTTTGAAAGATTTAATACTAATGCTAAAAGCATTAGTTTTGTCTTAAAATCTATCTGAATATTGAGGCCTTAAGTAAATAATGATAAACATAGTCTTAATTATGTGGGATAGAGTTCTATTATAAAAATATTCCATTGTTTTATAAATAAATTGGAATTTAATTGGGTAAAATTAATTGGTGTAAGGATCACCTTTTATTAGTGAGGCTGAAGGAAATTATAAAACAACCATTTACATTTTCAATAATATAAAGTTTCTATTCAAGATTATAATGATTATAAAAGGAAAAATAAGGAATTAAATGAATATTTTATTCAATATACACCTTAAAAATACATTTTATCCATTTTTATAACATTTTTTGTGTTATTCTCTCTTAGTAAGTCAATTTTTACAATTTTTTATTTTTACAGGGAAATTAATTTTTTAACTGTATTAACTAATATTAATGAAACGAATAATATCAAGAGTTTTACAAAATTAAAACCTAAAATATATAACTTTTCATTCATTTTATCAAATAAAACATTAAATTTTTTGGAATGTTAATTTTAAAATAAACACACATAACACATGAAAACATTTTTTCAAGAATAGATTGTTTTAAGCATAAAATTAATGTGCAAGAGAAAATTTTCGATGTTTTAAATATTCATGAAATAAATGAATTTATTAAAAAACAATTATAATATGTTATAAAAATAATTGATTTAGGAATTAAAAAAACATGGCTCATTTAATAGAAATAAAATTCTAAAATTTATAAATTTATCTTTTTAATAAAAATATATATATAAGGGGAAATAATTTTATAGAGAAATTTTTTTTATAAAACTATGTATTATTATACTAATTTTTATTAATTTGTAATTGATTCTATTATTTTTTATACACTATAGTTATTATTATAATAATTATTATTATTCCTTTTTAGAAATTTTATCTAATATTTCACAACTCATTTTAGTTTAGTGTTGGGGGGTAAATAGGCTATCATACCTATATTTATGTAAAGATGTAAAATTATATAATAAAATCATGGGTTGTAAAATTACATTGAAAATGATATTGGAGTTTATCATATTATATTAATGATGTTAGGAACATGTTTATAATTGATGGAAGGTACTTATTGATAATGCATTTATTGGTTTGATGTGTGAAATTTTCCCCATCCGTGTCAATCAATGAGATTAAAAAATCAAATAATCCTTTATAATGTTGAATGGGATAAACCATATTAGTTATAACATCCAAATTCCTTATGTAGGTATCATTTGTGTTTAAAATATTTTCACCAACACATCCTAGAGTAATGACCAAAGTCCCAACTTCTTATTGAATTATTATTCTACCATATTATGATAGACCATGAGGTTATGGGGTGATTAGTGATTATTCTCATTATCGTATTATATTTTGAAAAAATTATCCTAAGTCCTCTTATCTAGAATCATTTGGTCCTTGGGTGAAGTCTGTAGTGATGGCAGATAGGCTTCAATGGGTAGCACTACTTCTGTTCCATACACAAGGGACTAAGGATTAAAATGGATGGAAATCATAGTTTTTGTCTAATATGCATATAGTTTATTGGATTTCTTTTCAGACCATATATTTTTTTCATAGTTCACCATCATCTTTAGAATGATGGTAAGGTATTTTTTGAATTCCTCAATCTATCATTTTTCTAATGAATGACAATAGGAGGTATGATAATAATAGATTTTGTATTTAGAATATAATTTTTTTTATCTCAATTGCTCATATTTTTTTGGCCCATGAATATTTTAAGGGATTCAGAATAAAGAAAATATGTTTGATTTAAGTAAATATTTCATTAATCAGTTCATTACTTCTTGGGTGAAATTTATTTAGCCCACATTAGAAAATCAGTGATAGTAATAATTAACTTTCATTTTATAGATTTCATGGTATGATTACAGATATAATTTCTACACAATATTACTACAAACTATTCAACATGGGATTATTACATATTTAATTAATTGGATCAACATTGTATATTAGTTAAAACACATGATGTTACATTTAGTGAAAAAACTTCTTGACAATGAAGACAAAAGAAAGGTTGTTCTTCTGGATGGTAAAATATTTTATCCCAATTTTAAGAACCATGTATATAATATAATAAAGTTGTTATTATTTAATTAATTATTCTGATGTGATATTATAGAATTCAGGGATCATTATATGGTACTTATATATAGGACTCATAATTTTACTTACTCCAAATCCATTTTTTAAATTTTCTGAAAACACTTTTAAAATAAAGTGTGAAACTTCACAAAATTAGAACACATCACAATTCACTCAGAAAGAACCCAAAACCAAAAAAACCATTACTGCACGCCAAAGTAAAAAAAATTTGAAATTCAAAACACCTAAACTGAATTTCTGTACTTTGAGAAGCACACTGCACCGTGCCTCCTCGATTCTAGAACCACCCACAGTCCACATCACCGGCACCATCATTGCTCCACCAACATCAATTTCATCGACATCACCATCATCCATACCAATCAACACAGTTCCAGTAACCGAACAGAATGAACGGCACCCGGATCTGTCACCCCACCGGAGAAAATCCATTAATCCTAGATAATCAAGAGACACCACCATCATATACATCAAAGAAAAAACCAACATCATCTCCGTTCAAGCACCATTATCACCATTGTAGCATGCTATATGCGCCTCCCAGAGACCACTATCCGCTCGAACAACACATCTCAAACCATCCATGAAGATCATTGCACCTACCGACTTGGAAAGGAGAATTGGACTAGGACGGCAGAGCAGAGTATGAGAAATATGAACCACCAATGGCTTCTGCCATAACCAAGATAGAGAAAATACATAACAAAAAACACCAATAGTCCTTCATTGGGCTGGTCTCGAGAAGATCTACCGCCAAAGAAAATGACTTAAACAAAACATCACTGAGAACTGAAACATACCATGCAAGGGGAACCGTCGTCCTCTGAACCCCACCTCCCAAAACTGTTGAGGGACCATCACTTCATATCCAACTTAGAGAGAAGAAAAAGGGACTTGATGGTCAGGGCAGGGATAAGAGAGGCCTAGGTCTCCAAATGGTGGCAACACGGTGAGGCTAAAACCAGAACCACAAAGTAAGTTCAGGCCAAAACAGAAGCGCATGGAGAAAAGATGACCATAGAACCCCTTAACCCAAAACCACTATGTTACAATAGATCCAAATCTGACCTAGAGAGAAGTGGTGGAACGCGAGATCAGGGAAGGGTTGAAGCAGCTAGAGTCTTCAATTACAGCAAGCTTCAGTAGGACCAAAAAAGTCACCCCGGAAGAGGAACACTAAGAAAATTGCACCTACAAGAAGTCCAACATCAACTGAAATAATGGAAAATAGAGGAGGAAAGAGACTAAAGGGGGAAAAAGAGGAGAAGAAAGGAAGAAAATGAAGCAGAACTCAGATGCAACGCTGACCTGAAGAGTAGTGTTTCATGGGGAAACCCTAGACGGGCCGAGCAGGAGAGGGGGAACGCTGGGAGAGAGGGGTGACATTACTTATAATTTTAATTAGATAGGTGGAATCAGAACCATAAGATGTAGTAGAAACTGTGTGATATAGATGAATTCATTCTAAAATTAATCATCACATTAATACGTGATGTTGTTCTTCATTGGGATTGAAATGGGATTAAATTTGATATAAATATTTTTAATAAATAAAAAATTTAATATATATAGACATAGAGGCCTCACAACTCTAGTATATTGCATGGGGGATGAGTTTTTTTGATTAAAATGATCATTCAAGGATCAATTTTAATACCCCAATATCCAAAAATGATATTGAGAAATTTCACAGATATAACATTAAATAAACACTTAAATGGGTTTATCATAATTTGGTGAGATTTATAATGGACCTGAACCTACTAGCATGGAACCTATGCCTACTTTTTTTAAATCGGAATAGACACAAGATTCCAATCCCAAAGTACCAATCTGTTTGGATGCTTTGGAAACTAGACTACATACTATAAACATTAATTACAATTGAAACTGTAAAATACTGTATAATCAATCCTTTAAGAGAACTAATTTTCTCTTATATTAAACCTACATATCAACCATAATATATATATTAGAATGATAGAAAAAATGAAATATAATAAAGTGGTGAACTCTATAAGGACCGACCTTAAACATTACTTAATCTTGAGTTATATCAAGAATTCACAGTGATGATCTTGTTAGGTGTAGAGTTTTAGAGAATTCAGCTATAACAATTACATTAAATCTCAAAAATTACAACGTAGACACTTCTACTTAGTTTCTATTTTTTCATAAAATAAAAACTATTAAAAAAATAAACATGTCTAGTTCTATGTTTTAGATAGCATGTCTTTTCCTTGATCCCATCATTGACCATATTCATCTTTAAGTCCATTGAAAAACATTTCAAAACATGGGATGTTAAAAAGAAGCACTATAAGGATTATAAAACAAGGAATGAAAACATTAGTCCATAAATACATACAAATCAATGAAATCATACATTTCAATCTTTAACATACCACACAGAATCATAGGTTTTATAAATAACACATGGAAATAATAAATCATAAAGGTAACTTGTGGCATATATAACATTATAACATTGTATCTTTCACATCTACAAAGGGATTTACATTTGGAATACCAATCATGGTATATTACTTAAATATCATAGGATAAACATTAATTTTTACCTCTGTTATGTTAACCAATGCATTATAGAGCTATCTTGGTCTCACCCGCCCTAGGATTATCACAGAACCACCCATATAGGTAAACAATGCCCAATAACCGTAACATATTAATAACACATAAAAGAAGAATAAATGAAAGATAAAATTTCCACATTTCAATCACAATATATCATTTCAAGATATTGGTAGAATCAAATCTTTATCAAACCATTTTCAAAACTATTTAAAACATTTAATAAAGTGATTTTTGAATCAATGTGTCCCATACCAATTTAAAGATTTTGGATGCAATTTTAATTTCAAATCATTCATGTCCATATAAATAAATCATTAAACCATTTTTGAAACATGGACATTAATGAGAATTATTTACAAGAATAAATCTTTAAAACATTTAAAACTATATTTTAGATAAAGTGTTCCTAACCAAAAGAGAGACGGTTAAAGACACATAATTGTGGAATAAAATTAGTCAAAGATTATAATATCATGAGTATAAGAGGATTCATTATATAATATGTAAAATGGTAGTATATACACCATATAAAAATGAATTGGTGTATAACAACAAATATGTCTCAATGGAATGTAAATTGAGACAAAGTCCCATACAAAGAACATATCCTTAGATTAAGGAAAATTCAATTACATAATTATGTGTGAAAAATAATAATATACACAATATAAGTGTATATTAAGTGAAAAACAATTATATTTCATTCACACATATTAATTTCATGACATAATCAAGATGTAGAAGTTTAGCCCGAAGAATGGAAATTGGGTTAATAAGTTTTCTTAGAGAAATTCGACAGCCTAACGATGTCGCTTCAAAATTTAGAAAATGAGTTGATGAGAGAGAAAATGGTCTCTAATAAAATAGACATAAAATTGATAGCAATAAGGATACATAAAACATATCCTAACATAAGAAAAAGTAAATTAAAATCCATGACAAAAAATAAGTCTTTGACTAAAAGTACGGTGAAAGGTTCCCTTACTGATTTGGTAACTTACAAAACATACACCTAATGAATGATGGATCATACAATGAAGATTTAAATACCCATAAATTAATGTATATAACACAATAAATACAATAATGGGAAGTAAATACACCACAAAAAAGGTAATAGAGGCAAATATAGCATAAATCTCACAGGAATAAAAAGTGAGATGAAAACCCCTTACCTTGTGTCTCACATGACTCGTTCATTATTTAATCTCATGAATAATAAATTAAAGTTAATTTATACTTTCTTCAGAACCTTTTTAAAGTTCATTATTCCTTTTTTATTACTTATTTTCATGTTATAAACATTATATAATCATTTACGTTAATAACGATCATTTTTTCGATATTTGGTACTTGAGTCAAAAATAAACTTCTTATAATTACTAGATGTCCATGTGGTAAAAAGTGAATTATCTCTTGAATGATATTAATTATTTAGATATAATATATATAATATATATGTAGTATATATATGTATTGATAATATTACATAACATTTGGAGATAACAAATGAAATATACCGTTCATGGAGATGGTAAGCCGTACGTACACATAAACACTACTTTAATTTTATTACATATTTAATTGGAATGAAAACATAATGATACATAGGTATATTATAATTCTAGTATAATATCCTATATAATTTCATTAACTAAATCGTTTATACATCCCAAGTATGGTATGAGTGAGCCATATCACTTAGAGGGGCGGTATTTTTCATTTCTCAAATAAATTATCATATTTACTGATTATGGAAAACATAAAGGTATGATATAAATGAAAAACAAATAATCATAGAGAACAAATAAACATAATATATACCACATATAAATATTGTGCTATAATAATGGACACTATGAAAGGCATTTAAAGATATTTGAACAATCATCATTTTATGAGGCAGTAGTTCACTGTCTACAGAAACAGGATGTTCATATCCATTAGATGGAGGTGTGTGGAAGTGTAGTTCTAATAATTCTCATGAAAATGACATATTATATTTACGATAATATTTTTTTATAAACTAAAGGAATAAATAGAGTTTAGGGGGTTGGGGAAGTAAAATAATAGAAAATAACATAACAGAAGACGTTACCTTTAAATCAGGTATCTCCCTTTAGTTAGAACCAAATGGTTTCCTGAAATTGTCTTCTACCTAGGGGAAGGCTTCTGGAAGGAAGAGAGGGATATAGGGAGATAAATTGTGAAGAGGTTGGATGATCCATGTTGCTTGAGAGGTTTGATTAATGGTTTAGAGGTGATGGATTTTTATAATGGGGAGGAGGGGCTCTTCAGGAATGTTTGAAAGTATTTGTTTATTATAAACATATTTTCGGGTTAAAAAGGTCCAAAACTCATTAAATACGAATATAAGATGGCTATTGTTTGAAATAAAATCATCCAATAATAATTGGATAGGTTTGGATATTTTTGTTAAATTTTATAATCTCATTTTTTTAAATCATTTATTAATAAGGTAATAACTACATCATTATTGCGTTCTAAATAATTTTATCTATTTGAAGAATAATTTTTTTAAATAAAATTAAACAATGTAGGAAATATTCTTATCTTTAAAATGAATATTTATTGTTAAAGATATAACTTATATAACCCCATGTAAAAATTCATTTACTAAATGATATATGTTTATGTCATTTTATTCTTTAATTTAAATTAATTAATATAAAGTGTCATCATCACTCTCATGTGGCTCCATGGGGTCCCAAATTCGACACGAATATGACCATGGCTAGAAATTTATCAACCTATAGGATTATGTCACATGTTAGGGTAATTCAATATTATTATATTAATATTTGTTTACCCTTATTTACTAGATTTACCATTTACCCAGGATAAACCAAATATTTACTGAAGTAAATAATCATAATGTATAAAAATAAAAGTTACTTATTTAAACAATTTGAACCTCCCGATTACAAATATGGAATCCATTTTTCCAAATTCAAAACATATAAGTGGCATAAATTAAATTAAAATTAATTCCCATTGTCAAAACAAAAAGTGCATTTTTAAGAAATAATAACAGTCAAAGGATTGATACTTGTTTATGTCTAATTTCAAAGTGAAATTTCTTCCAGTGACCAAAATGGAATTAAATTGTAAAAATATAATTTAATTACACTTTAAAAACAATTAAAAAAATAATCTAACCATATAAATAATTTATACTAAAAGTTAGTTTTTAATTAAAATGTAGTATTTGTCATTATTCATAAAAATGAACATTTTCAGAAAAATACCAAAATTTCATCCAAAGAAAATTTTGATGTCCCAATTCTAAAGAATAATAATATTTTGTAAAATATAAAATATAAAAGTGACAATAACTACATCTAAAAATGGTTTTCCATCAAAAGGTCATAAATCAACCTTTTAAAGAATATTAGAGTATTTGTGCTTAAAATTGGATTCTTTCACATTTTAAGCCTCTAAATTTCATTGGATAAATGTAAAAACATTTAACAAACATGTGAAATAATATTTTAGTGATTTATGTTCATTCCTACCAATACAATGGCAATGCGTTAACTACCATTTATAATAATAATAATATTTGTTTAGTATAACTCAAAGTTGTGTGCAACAAAAGATTTCAAAGAAACCTGTTGTTGCGTGTTGAGCACGCTATCAGACATACAATCCACTTTTAAAGAAAAAATAATATTTAATTCACAAATATTAATAAATATGAAAATTTCATATTCTTTATTTACCTGGGATGTCACATCCTTCCCCCTTTTTGGGAATTGGGTCCTCCAAGTTTTTGTATTGTGCTCAGAAACTTGATTAAAAATCCCACATCAGAAAAGAGTCAATACAACTATCACTTTAAAAGAAATAAAGATAAGTAAAAAGGTCACTCAAGATAACCCATAATAGGATTACATGAAAACATGGATATGAAGGAGAAACTAAGTGTCATGTTTTGATGTATAGTGATAGAAAACATGATCAAGAGAAATTAAACCACTAGAAAACCACAATCTAGTGATGGGTAAAATGGTCTTTGATTCCCCATTATGAAAATTTAATGGAAAAAAATTTTGTTTTAAGTTAATTTTCATAAATTTGAGGAATTTATGTATGATATTAACTAAAAACATAAGAAAACTTACTAACTTGTCAGGTATACTTCCATCATTTACAAAATTCCAACTATAAACTCATGTTTTCTCCAAACGATGAGTATTGAGGTGACATGGTCACACCTGAAGCACTGGAATCAACTTCTAGAGAATCACATAATCTACCAAAGAAGAACTATATATTTCCCATGTATTTAGACATTATCCAAAACCAAAAAGGTTAATTCAAGATCAGATAATCCCCAAAAGGATAATCTTTTATAAAAAATAAATATTACTCTTAATCTGAAAAATTGAAAAAACAATACCCAAATTTCAACTAATACCATTCAATAATCAATTGTCCTTAAAATTAATCAATGTAACCCAAACTAATATTGAAACCAAAAAATTAGAAGGATTTAATCACATATTCTTCCACAGTAAATCTTAACATTTGTCTCCAAATAACATTGTCGACTCTTAAAGTCTCATACTGAAAATTAATTAACCTAATCACATATTTTCTATGATTGTATAATCATTTCTATAAATAACCCAAATCGATATATGTCCACAATAAAAAGATAGATTTTTTAAAAATAAAAAATTCATCCATTACTCCACAAATGAGATCCCATATTATTCTATTTTTCATAAGCATATAGTGTTCTCAAAAGAGAGAATGTCTTCCAAAATTACCTTTATCAATAAGTCACCAAGACATTTTCCTATATTAGGTATATCCATTTGAGAAAACATAAGTTCCCAGAATCAACTTATTATTGATCCATAAAATCATTTAACTAAAAATAATAAGTCATACTAACCATGGACTTGATGTGGGATAATGGTAGGTGATAAATCCCAATCACACTTTGGTTGTGGGTTTGATTCTTGTAGCTTTGTCCGACGTTATGGGTTGTCACACGGTCTACATGTTTTCCTTTTTATAAAAAAATAACCCTAACATGTTTTAACTTCAAAGGTTTTCTTATACATTTCATTTTAATCCAAACAAATTAAGACCTCAACATCTTAATTCATGAATACTTATATATTTTCCATTCTTTTATTTCACATCCATATGATAAAATAAAACTATTACTAATAGAAAGAACATCAAATCTTCATCATAGTGTCCATATGGTTTCATCGTTATCTTGTTCATGTAGGTAGGATGTCCAGGCATTGCAAAAATGAATTATAGATCCTTCAAAATCATTTTCTTCCTTTATCCAAATACTCCTTGTACAACTTGGGTCATATGGGTGTTCATAGAAAAATAGTTTTGGAAAATTATCATGTGTGACATATAATTTCAAAACATGTGATAAAACATGATTTTTATGAAATTGTTGGACCGAGTATGATTTGAAACGTTCAATAAATAGTCCTTTTGAAATACCATAAGTATTTTTTGAGAAACTATATTGTAAAATAAAATATAAATTGGTTGTTCAAGGGTATCCTTCTTCAACACCATTTTCAAAATCAAAATATGCTTCAAAATCTTGTGATAAGGTAAAATATTTAAAATTCCTTGATAATATTTACCTTTCTTGAAAATATGAGAATACTGTAAAAACAGGATTTGATTAAATACAACCCATGACCCATGATAATATCGAGGTATATTGGAGGTGTTTGATATATCAAACAACTGCTTGTAAGTGATTTCTTTTCTAGAAAACGTTTCACAATCATCTGAACATGACTTTGTAATAATTATTGCAAGCATGTCATTAGGAAGAGATAGAAATTTTGTTTGAGATCCTCCTCCTTCTCTTTGAAATAGAGTTTCCTTGATCTAAAAAACTTATAAAATAATGATTTACCTAAAATAACAGACATATGAACTAACCATGTGTTTAACAAAATTTTCTAATCCCTAAAGTTGTCTAAACTGACCTCTAATACCAACAATAAGGGCCTGACGTTAAACAATACATAATCTTGCGTTAAATCAAGAATTCACATTGAGGATATTTTTAGGTTTAGGGTTTTAGATAATTAGGATATAAAAATTACTTTAAATCTCAAAAAAATTACAAAGTAGACACCTCTACTCAGTTTCTATCTTTTTAATAAAATAAAAAATTTTTGATGAGAGAGAAATAAGTCTCAATGGAATGTAAATTCAGAAAAAATCCCTTACAAAGATCATATCCTTATATTAAAGAAAAATCAAGGACATAATTATGTGTGAAAGATTAGAATAACTCCAATATAAGTGGATACTAATTGAAAAAAAAATCAGAGGTTTTTCATAGATATTAATAGAACGGCATAATCAAGAAGTAAAAGTTTAACCCAAAGAATGGAAATTAGGTTATGAAGTTCTCTTAAAAAAATTCGATTGCCTAACGACATCACTTTAAAATTAAAAAAAAAAATTGATGAGAGAGAAAAGGGTCTCTCATAACTTGGGCATAAAATTGACATCAATGAGGATATAAAACAACATATCCCAATATTAGAAAAAAGAAATTAAAATATATGACATTACAAAAGTCTTTGACTAAGAGTACTGTGAAAGTTCCCTTGCCAATTTTCTAACTTACGAAACATACACCCCATGAAAGAAGGATTATATAATGAAGATTTATATACCCATAAATTAAAGTATATTACACAAATTATACAATCATGGACAGAAAATACACCACACAAAAGGAAACAGTGGCAAATATAGCTTGAATCTCACGAGAATAAAAAGTGAGATGAAAACCCCTTACCTTGTGTCCGACTAGATTCGTTCATTCGTTAATATCCTGAATAATAAACTAAGGTTAATTTATACTTACTTAATAACTATTTTCAGGTTTATTTTTCCTTTTATATCACTTATTACAACATTATAAACATTAAATAATCATTTAAGTTATTAACAGTCGTTATGTCGAAATTTGGTACTTGAGTCAAAATTGAATATCTTATAATTAAAAGTAGTCCATGTGGTAAAATTCACATCATCTATAGAATTATATTCATGATTTTGATATAATATATCTCATATATATAGTATATATATATGTATTTATAATAGTACATAACATTTGGAGTTAAGAAATGAAATGCACCGTTCATAGAGATGGTATGCCGTACATATGCATGAACGCTACTTTCATTTCTATTATGTATTATCATGGAAAGAAAACATAATTATACATAAGTATATGATTATTCCAATATAATATCATATTTAATTTCACTAACTCCATCCTTTATACATCCCACATATGGTATGAATGAGTCATATCACTTTTAGGAGGTGGTAGTCCTCAGTTCCTCCAATGAAATTATCGTATTTACCCATTATGGAAACCATAATGGTATGATATAAATGAAAAATACAGAACCATAGAGAAAACATAAACATAATATATATCATATATAAATAATCTTTCATTATAATGTCCACCATGATAGGTGGTTGGAGATATTTGAACAATCATCATTTCAAAAGGCAGTAGTTCACAATCCCAAGAAACAATATGTTTGTATCCATTAGATTGAGGTGTGGGGAAGTGTAGTTCTAATAATTCTAATAAAAATAACCTAGTATATTTAATATACTAATTTTATTATAAAATAAATAATTGAAAATATTTTTGGGGGTTGGGGAAGTAAAATAATATAAATAATATATGGGAAGACATAGCTTTTAAATCGGGTGTCTTCCTTTGGTTTGAACCAAAAGGTTAACTTGAATTACCTTCTGCCTTTGTGAAGGATTCTAGGAGGAATATTGAGATGTTGGGAGCTTAATTGGGAAAATTTTGGATGAGAAAAATAGATTTATAAGTGTGAGTAATGGGTTAGAGGTTATGGCTTTTTATAAGGTGGAGGATGGACACTTTAAGAATGTTTGAAATTATTTTTTTATTATAAGCTTATATTCGGTTTCAAAAGGTCCAAAAGTCATTAAATTAGAATATAATATGAAAATTGTTTGAAATAAAATCATACAATAATAATTGGACAGGTTTTATATATTTTTGTTATTTTTTATAATCTCATTTATTTAAACCATTCATTAATAAGGTAATAATTGTATCATCATTGTGTCATAAATAATTTTATTTATTTTATGTATAAAAATTATAAATAAAATTCCATGATGTAGAAAATTAATTTGGATTTTAAATGAATATTTATATTCTAAGATATAACTTATTTTAACACATTTAAAAATTTATTTACTAAAAGATATATGTTTATGTCATTTTTTTCTTTACTTTTAATTAATTAATATAAATTGTCATTATCACTCCCATGTGGCTCCATGGGGTCCCGAAATCGACCCAAGGATTCCCATGGTCGGACATATATCATCCAATAGTATTGGGACACATGTTAGGGTAATTTAATATTATAATTATAATATTTCTTACCATTAATTACTAGATTTACCTTTTAAGCATGGTAAATAAAATATTTACTAAAGTAAATATTCATAATGTTTAAAAATAAAATCTACCTATTTAAAAAATTTGGACCTAATGATTCCAAATATGGAATTAATTTTTCCCAATTCAGAACACAGAAGTGGTAGAAATTAATTTAAAATTAATTCTGATTTTCAAAACAAAAAAAACATGTTTTTAAGAAATAATAACTATCAAAAGATTGACACTTGTTTATGTCCAATTTCAAAGTGAAATTAATTAAAATAAACAAAATTGGATTTAACTATAAAAATATAATCTAATTTCACTTTAAAACCAATTAAAACGATAATCTAACCATATAAATAAATTATATTAAAAGGTAGTTTTGAATTAAAATGCTATATTTTTCATTATTCATAAAAAAATGAACATTATCAGAAAAATATTAAAATTTCATCCAAAGTAAATTTTGATATCCCAATTATAAATAATAATTTAATTTTGTCCAATATAATATATAAATGTTACAAAAACATGATTTAAAAAGGGTTCTCCATCAAAAGGTGGTAAATCGACCTTTTAAAGTATATTAGAGTATTTATGCTTAAAATTTGATTCATTCACATTTTAAGCCTGTAACTTTCATTTAATAAATGTAAAAATATTTAATAAACATGTGAAATCATATTATAGTTAGTTCTTTTTATTCCTGCTAATACAATGGCTATGAGTTAACTACCATTTAAAATAATAATATTATTATATTAATTTTTGGTATAACTCAAAGATGTGTGCAACATAAGATTTCATAGAAACACATTGTTGAGTGTTGAGTACGCTATTAGACATGGAATTTTCTTTTAAATTAAAATTAATAATTAATTCACAAATATTAATAAATATAAAAATGTAATAATTTTTTTTAACCAGGGATGTTAAAAAATCAGATTCTCAATAAGGGTAAGCATACCTCAAATGTTATTATGAGAAAATAAGCATAAACATTTAGTCAAGGTCTAAAAACAGAAGCATGATCCAATTAATACATAATCTAGAGTATAAATTGGAAGGAATAAATGATAATAAAACCATTACGTTTAAATAATAACACATATATTCTAATAATCAAATAGTCACATGAAATATCAATAACTGATATCATCATGAAGGAATTCATAATTCATAACATCATAAACATACCATCAATGTTATGACCAAGAAACCATATATAAATGAATAATGCCTCAACTAATACCTCAACTAGTTTGTCTCATGAGACATATCGATTCATTGAAGGGCTATAGAGGGCCCCAAAAATCACATTCTAGGTCCAATACTTTCCTCATATAAAAAGGGTTAAAACATAAACAACATAAACATTATTATTGAAAAAATATCATATATAACGTGAATATATTGATCATAAACCATGAATGGTATGAAAGTAGAACATATACCGTAAAAATGATAAAAAAAATTTAAGTAAAATTTTTTAGATGGTATAATTAGATATCAACCTCAATTAATAATAGTATCCAACAAAGGATGTTGACATATATAAAAATATTCTAATAAAATCACTAATTTTTTCTTGATAGAAATTACCCATTTTTTTACATTGAAATCATTTACATAAAAAATTGTGCAGTTATAAAATAAAATACATTCTTTGAAAATAACCTTGAAAAAAGGTAAAAGTATCATGAAAACAATAAGGTGTCATAATTATGGTAAAATATAATACTTCTATGTAAGTTAAAAAACATTCCTTTCATATTTTTGTTTAAAAGGACATAAAGTACATCATTTGGGAAACAATAAAAAGATTCCTTTAAAATATTTTTATAATTATTAAAACATGGGAAAAATACTTTAAATATACATAAGATAATTGTAAAACTATTTTTGAAAACACTTTAGAAAACATGGACACAGAAGAAAATATTCCACAGTCGAGACTTAAATATAAACAATCCAGAATAATAATGAGATTGTGAAATAACCCCAAACATTTACATTAATTTAGTTAAATGTGCTTTAGAATCTTGTATAATTGTTTAAGTCATGTTATAAATTTATACTAGAACCATATTCATATTTATGTTATCATATATGATCATATTATATTATTTTGTTAATAATATTTCGTTATTACCCTTGTTTCAGGTTTAAAATGATTCATTCTACAATGCATTTTTTGTCATTTAAGACCCATTTCCTATGAATAGGATATATAGTTTTTTTCATATCCATAATGATATTAAGTTCATAGATTTTATATTAACTAATTATATACTTTTTTATAATCATTCGTGAATGGTTAACTTTGAAAATGAATCACATTGGATCATGGAGATGGTAGGTCATACATATGCACGAGGGAAGCTATCATTCCATTAATTGTGAAAGGGTATTGAATTTGAAGGTATATTAATTATAATTAATAAATATAATAACATAATTCTCATTTATATCCATTAAATTAATCATTATACTCATCCAAATAAATTAGTGGTAAAAAAACAAATTATACCACGGCGTGGAGACAGTAAACCCTACTAACGCACACATGGTGCATTCATTATTTATAGGATGATAAAAGGTTGAATATGGGTGTCCAATATTCATAATAAAATATATGAATATATATTATATTGGATTTATTACATTATTATGGAAACAACACATCAATAAGAAGTATAGTAAGAAATTATCTTGAATGAGTTGGTAAAAACGATTACATTCTTCTTTTGCAGGAATCCTTTAGATCTATTCCTAATGGATCTAAGAATGGTCTTGTTAGAATAAAAAAAATAATTAACATGAATAAGGATTTGGGGGGGAAAAGTTGTCATGGGTTGGCAATATATAAAGATCGATGTGGTGTGAGTAAGTGAGGTAGGAGTTTCCCTTTTATAATTTAGGTGAGGGGAACCTTTGGAATCCCTTGGAATATTAAATTAATATTAATTCATTTTCATTTAAAATTTACTCAGATCTGAGTTTTATAGAATATAATATGAGGATGGGTTTAAATCCAATCAACCAATATTTTTTATAGATGTTTAGGTCTCATTATTACCCTTATATTTTGGTTTTAACTCTTATTTAAACCCTTTAACTCTTACCATAAAACATGATTTTTTAATTTTTAAAGGATATTATATTTACTAAAAAATGATAAATTAAAAAACTAATCCTTGATGAAATTTTAAATGTTATCCCAATCGGTGGGGTGAATTTTAGATTTTAAGGAATTTTATATCATTTAATAAAATATTATTTAATTTTATATCACATTAATGAGACGTTTGATACTACTAATTATGTTGACTTTTGAAAATATCAATATAACAAGATATCATTGAAAAACACTTAAAATATATCATTAACAATGTGAAAGTTATCTATAAAATATATGCATGACATTAATTATCAAAAATTATATTTATTTTAATATTTCTAACATCATTCATTTTACATTTTCATTAATAAAATAATTACTACCTCATCATTGAATAATCCTTTAAGGTACTTTTTTATTTCAGAGTAATTACAAAATAAACTATAATAATGAAGAAAAATATTTTATTTTTCAAATTAAAATTTATAGTTTAATTTATCTTCTTTTTAATCTTATATAAAAAACTCTAAAGTAATTAATTATATGAGTATGACATCTTTCAATTTTCATTAAATAAAATATAATAAATTTCAGACACTCATAATAGTGGAATTCAGAGGTTATAATCTCTGGAAAAGGATTTTTTTGGTCAACACCAACTCAACCCATGAAATTTGTAAAATTATCAGGGTAATTTTCAAATATTTTTAATATTATTTTTACCCTTAATTAGTCGACCTTTCTTTAACCGTGCAAACATAGAAAGTTCAAAAGTTACTATTTATAATGTAAAAAATAAATAGAACCTATTTACATAACTCATACCCAAATATTTATATTATAGAATCCATTTTTTAAAATTAAGAATACAATAGTTTCTATAATTTATTTAATATTAATCCTATTGAAAAAAAATCAGAATATGAGTTTTTAAAGTTGAAACGTTCAATATATTGGAATGTTTTTATATTAAAATTTAATGTGAAATTGATTCTAATTACATACATTAGATTAATTTGTAATTTTTTAATTATACATTATTACCAGCCAGAAAATATAATTTAAAAATAAAAATTATTTGGGTGAAAAATATTTTTTCAATTAAAATTCTGAATTATTTTACAACTCATAAAATCATTAAACTTATCTGAAAAATAAAAAAAAATAAACTAGTTTAAATATTTATATATCAATTCAAAATAATAAGATTATTTTTCAAATATAATTTATTAAATTGTCCAAAACTAGATTTAAAACAAGTGCTCAGTCAATAGGGAAAAAATAGAAATTATTAAAATATGTCTTGTTATGCATAAAAATTTATTTTTTTAATGTCTAGAAAACATATAGAATGAATGTTAAAAATTAGATACATATAAATTTAAATAATACAATTCAATGATAGTATTTAATTTATTTTATTATGATATAACACCTTCACTTCATAATAATTGTTCTTATAAAAACATTTATTTTATATTAAATTGATTTTTATATTTATTTTTAATTATTTTATATCCAATGAATGCAACAATATATTTCCATAAAATATTTAATCCTGACAATAAAAAAATATTTAATTCCTATGATATAATTTCATTTTAAATAATAATATTAATAATATATCATGTTTTCTTTTAAGATTGGTATTACATTCAATGTAAGTAATCAAAAATATTGTCTATAAAAAAAAGAAGTCATACCATAAAATCTAGGGGTGTTACATTCTCTCCTCCAATAAACTACTTCCTCATAATTTGAAATGTCACTACAAAAATCAATGGTTAAAAATTGAAAATATATTTTTGGGAAACCTATATCAAAAATAGGTTTAATGAAACTTCCAATTTAATATAATTAAAGGGAAGTGTGAAGGTCTTCTGAGATAAACCATACTAGGTTTCCATGTAGAAAAACATATACATGGATGTTAAAAATAACGATGAAGTTATAATGAAGAGTTATAGAGAACATGGTCCTAAAAATGTTCACAATCACAAAACCATAAATTTGTGACCGGTTAAAAGGCTATTAAGTTTTTAGAAAGAAAAGTAAATAGATGAAATTTTTCTTCCAAAATCAGTTTCATAGTATTGAATGATTATTTTACTATTCAAATAATTTGTTAATTTATTTATGTGCAAGTCAAAATAATAATATCATCATTTGGTTGTGCTTCTCTCTATCTTCACATCATCCCTTTCACCAGGAAATAAATGTTCAAAATGAAGTTTTCATGCCTGAGGCACTTTTATAAATCATAAGATCCATGAGTCATTCCATTAGATTTTAAATATTTGTAGAAACCAAAATGGTTAGAATAAGTTACCCAATATGATAAATCATAATTTAACCCCAAAAAATAATATCAAATGTTCATCTCAATCCATTTCAACCGCATAACTCATCCAAAATAAAGCTATCCAAATTCACCAATAATAGATTTATAAGGATGGTAAAAAAATTACCAAAATTAAATTGACATCACATTTTCCACCAGATATCATAATGTAGATCTCTTTTTTGAAAAATGAAATATATAAACACTTTGATCACCTTAAAACATTAATGAAAACATTCATTCTTCCAAATATCTAAAGAATAAGTAATGTAGTATAGTCTTTATATATCTCATAAATCTTATAACTAGAATATCACAACATAATTATTGAATCCAAAAACACAAATACATTAATTATTCCACTTCTACTTTAGTAACAATATTAGCTTTACCTTGATCCATTTTCATTTTTTTCTAAGATATATTTCCTTGATTCTTAGGAAATTCATTTTTATAGTGTCTCGTATCCTTATATTTGAAACATTTCATATTTATAACTTCATTATTTACCTTAAAATCATGATATTGGTGACCTTTCTATCCACACTTATAAAAAATTTATATTTCCTTAAGGAAAGTATATGGGTGTTTCATCCCACAATTATCACATGTGGGAAAATATTTCTTTACCCTTTTCCATTATCTATATTCTACTCCCCCATTCTCTTATTATTTTTCCTTCCATTAAGTCATAATATAGTGAATATTATTTCTCTATATTGATTTCACATGAGACTATATCTTCATATTATGAGAATGTTTAGTGGAACAATTCCTTTTGGAGTAATGGATTTAACCCATCAAAGAAATGATCAATCTTACTCCTTGGGTAGTGTATGTATTTTGTATCATGCCTTGCTAACCTTGTAACATTGGCTTCATATTTAACAACATTCCCACCCTCATTTTGTCTCATATTAATGAATTATCTTCCCATATCCACTCTCTGTTTGTGAGTGAAATATTTTTTAAAGAAAATTTCCATAAAATACTTCTATTACATGTTGGATATTTCTTTAATTCTCTTTAGTGTTTTGAATATATGAACTCCATTAATCTGCATCTCCGGATAAATAATAAGCTTTCCTAACAAACTTCTTCCTTTCCTTACATCCCAAAGAGAGAAATATATTTTCTACCAAACTTATCCATTTATTAGACATGAATGGATTTCTAGTCCCTTTAAATGATAGAGGTTGGGGTATGATAATATAGTCTAATATTAATCCTTTTTTTGTGCCATGCTACTCTAAATGGGTAAGGTAATTGTTCAATACCTTAGTCATTTTCCCTAGTAAAGTTATAAGTTGTTCAACAACAGTTTCAACTCTAGCTTCAACATCATTATCTTGAAAAGGATGTAAATACCTACGTGGATTATGTGTGTTTATATGGGTTCCATTCCTTCCACAAGGTTCTATTTATAAGAAAAATAGATTACACAAGATTAAATTATAACAATACGAGACATAATATATTACTTTATAACTAGTGAATCACATAACCTAAATTAAAAATTTATTTATGAATAATTTATAAATCATAAGATAAATTTATTTCGATATATTTATGATTTTTTCATAGGGTTTCACTATTTAATCCATGTGTTCATAAATCTAGTTCACAAGGTTTCTACTACACATTCCTTGATAAAAACTATAACAAACTCACCCCCAGTATCACATAGCGGGTTCCTCAGTTTGTTACATTTTAATAGATACAAGATTTTAATTCTAAAGGATTGACTAGTTTAGCCAAATTGGTAACTAGATTACATACATGAAACATACATTACAATTGAAACTATAAAATACCACATAGTCAATACTTTTAGAGAACTAATATTCTCCTAGATTAACCATTAATATCAATCATAATAAAAATCTTGTATTCCTGAAAAAATAAAACATAATAAAGGGTTTATCTCAGATTATTAGTAATAGTAATTATAAAACAAAACCTATTATGAATAAAAAAGGATAAACATTAAGTCAAGGTGTATAACTGAAATAACCCCATTTAATACCAAATATTTGTGAACAATATGGAAATAAAAAATAATAATTACATATAAATAATCACATAGATATTATACTAATTGATAATTACATGGAATATTAATATCTAATCTCATAAAAAGGAAATGCATAATGTTGGACATCATAAACATATTTTGATGGATTTGGACCAAACACCATACATAAATGTGAAAGGGATTATCCAATACACAAAATAGTTTGTCTCAAGAGACCAATCAATACATAGAGGAGCTATAGTGTGTCCCACCTATCACATACTAAGTCTAATTCATTCCCCATACAAAAACGGTGAAAAAAATAATATAAACATTTGTATTGTAAAACTATCATAGGAAATGTGAATATTTTAATCACAAAATATGATTGGTATAAAAGTATCACAATTATAGTAAAAATGATCAAAAACCATTCAATAAAAGTTTATAGATGGTATCATAAGAGATAAACCTTAGTTAACCATAAAATCGAATAATGGATGTTGACATTAATGAATATAGTCTAATAAAATCTTTAAAAATTTCTTTAGAGAAATAACCATTTTTACATTGAAATCATTTATTAAAATAGTTACAAAACAATAAAAGGGAATATTTTAGTTGAAAACAAACATGTAGAATTGTAATGGAATCATCAAAAAATTAATTTTTCTTGAAGGTGGTAAAACCCACATCAGATGTATAAGTCAAAAAACACTCCTTATATTTTTTTGTCGAAAAAGTCATAAAGTACCTCGTTTGGAAAATGAAAAAAAAGACTTCTTTCAAGAAGTTTAATAATGATTTAAACATGGGTGAAACTAATTTAAAAATTAATAGGGAAATATTAAGAATATTTTTGAAAACCCTTTTAGAAAAAATGGACATGGAATAAAATATTCGTCAACTAAGACTTAAATTTGATCAATCCCATATACTATTGAGATTGTTATATAACCATTTCCTTGTACATTTATTTAGTTGAATGTGGATTGACCTCACATATAATGGTTTCAATATTATTACTAATTTATAGTAGAACCAGAATCAGAACCAGAACCATTTTCATGATATCTTATATGATCTTCTTATATCATGTTGTTAAAAATATGTCGTTATTTCCCTTATTTTCGGTGTTAACTACTTCACTTTCTTATACATGTTTTTTCATTTAAGTCTTGTTTTGTATGAATAATATATATTTATTTTGTATCTATAATTATATTAATTTAACATATATTATATTTAATCATCATATAAATTTTTATAATCATTATTTAATGCTCAAAATGAAATTTTAATCATTTCATTTTATGGAGATGGTAGGTCACACGTACGCACGAGCGATGATATCATTCCATTAATGGTGAAAGAGTAAGGAATTGGATGGTATATTAACTATAAAAAATCAATCCCATGTCATATTTATCATGTAAATACATTATATCCATCATTATACCCATCAAAATAAAGTGGTGATAAAAAATAATTACACCATAATGTGGAGACAGTAAGTCATACGTACGCACACACAATGCTTTAATTTTTCCGAGGATGGATAAAAAGTGAAATATGGTTGTCATATAATCATAATAACATCTCAAAATATATATTTTACTGGATTTGTTAATTTATTAGTTAATAAACACATGAATATAATGTTTAAGAAGAAATGAACATGAATGAGCTTATAATAACGATTACCTTCTTTTTTGGCGGACTTTCTTTAGATATATTCTTAATGGATCTAGGAATGGTATTTTTGGAATAATACGACCTCTAAAACCTTAATATATATATTTTAAGGATAAAGAGGAAGGGTTTTGTTGAGATATAATTCTATATGTGGTTTTATGAAGTGAGGGATGAGGTGTGTTTTTATAATTGAGGTGAGAGGCACTTTTTGTAACACTGAAATCATTAAATTAAAATAAATTAATTTTCAATTATAAATGGAATCAAAGTGAGTTATTTAGAATATAAGAATAGTATTTGTCTAACTACTCTCAACCAATAACTTTATATATGTTTAGTTCTCATTAATACACTAATCTTTTTATTTTAACCCTTATTTAAACCCTATAACTCTCAATGTGACAACATGTGTTTTTACTCTTTAAAGGTTAATATTATTACTATAAATTAAAAAATGTCCAATAAATGAGTAATGGATGGAATTTTAATCTTTATCCCAATACGTGGGGGTAATTTTAGATTTTTATTAATTTTATATCATTTAATAAAATATTATTTATTTTAATATAAAATTAATGACAGTTTTGATACTATTCATTTCATTGACATTTATAAAATTTAATAAAAGAAGATATATTAAAAAATAGAACAAAAATATCAATAAAATGTATATTTTTCTTATAAAATTCATTTATTTAATTAATTATCTCAAATTATAATTATTTTAATATTTTTAATATTATTTATTTTATATTTTTACTAATTTAATATTTACTACATCGTCATTATATTATAAGTTAAGGTAATCATTTATTTCAATTAATTTATAAATAAATTATCCTGATGAATATAAATATAATATATTTTAATGGAAAATTTATAGTTTAATTTATCATCAGTATAATCTTTTATTAAAAATGATATAGTTATTAATGATATGATTATGACATCATTAACTTTTCGTCAAATAAAATATAATAAAAGTCATACCCTCATCCAAGTGGTTTAAAAATGTTATAATCTTGGCCCAAATATTAATTTTTTCAAAAACCTCAAATACAATGAATTTTTTAAAAGTGTTAGGGTAAGTTTATAATTTTAATAATATTATTTTTATACTTAATTAATCAATTTATAATCAACTGTGCTAATAAAAAATTATTAAAGATTATATTTATAATGTCTAAAAATAATAGAATCCTATTTTCATAATTTGTACTCATTAAAAATATGGAATTCAATTTTCCAAAGTAAAAATATCATAGTTGTAGTAATTAATTTAAAATTAAAGTTTTTTATGGAACGAGAAAATAAGTTTTTGAAGTGAAAATGTTAAAAATATTTAAATGTGTTTACATCCAAATTCAATTTGAAACTAACTTAAATGAACTAAATTGGATTAAATGATAAAAATATTATTTAATTATTTTTTAAAACCAATCAAAAATATAATTTATCAATATAAATTATTTTGATGATAATTCTATTTTAAATTAAAATTGTGTATTTTTTAATTTTTCACCAAAACCTGAAACATATCATAAAAATATCAAACAATCAACATAATTAATATTTTATGTTCTATTTTAAAAAATAATAATTTCAATTTTTTCAAATATAATTTATAGAAGTGTCAAAAACTAGAATTAAAACAGTGCTCCATCGAAAGACTACAAAACTGCATTTATGAAAATATGGTTTGTTATGTATAAAAATTAGTTTTATTTTTCTATCATTTCTAGAAAAAAATAGGATTAATGTTAAACATTAGATATATATATAATTAATATCATTAAATCATAGTAATTAATTTAATTTATTTGGATAAATCTCAGTTGGTGTATAATTATAGTTCTTATAAAAATATTTTATTATTATTAAATTAGTTTTTATATTTATTTTTCATTATTTGGTATCAAATAAATTAAATAATATATTTTAATTATATAGTTAATTCTATTCATAATAAACAATTTAATGGGTTGTATAAATTTTTATTTTAAATAATAATATTAATTGTATATCATCGTTTTGTTTAAGCTCAGTGTTGCGTGTAATGTTAGCTATAAAAATGATTAACTATAAAAACGTAGTCATACCATAAAATATTAGGGTTTTATTAGAATGACTCATTACAAACAATCTCTCATGATCATTTTGGTGGTCTGGGAATTAATTGGATTTCACCCCAAAATGATCTAATCAAACTCCGCCATCATTTTAAAGAGGGGACGTGAGATATAATGGATTTTCAATATATAAGTTAATATATTATTCCTAATGTTAAATTTAATCACCCTATAATAATTGTATTCCTGAGCTATTATGAATTTAGTTGAATCGTTATCTTTAGTGTCCATCTAGATCATATTTTTTCTAGAGTAACCAATCATGAAGGAAATATAATGAAAATATATGGTTATGTCAATAAAAAAATATATGAACAGGGATGAAATTTATTTATTCATGATATCATAGATGAGGTCCCCTAAATCAAGGAATAAAATGATTTTTCCTTCACCCCTTTAGAATGAGAATATATATTCTAGTAACTTTTGGTAATGAAAATTCCTAATGATATTTCCTGTGTTCTTTTTATCATCTTCTACCTTGACTTTGAAACCATGGGATATTTGAATCTTTTTTACACATATTTTAATCCATAGTGGCCAATGGAATCCAAAAGATGTTAGATAATGAACTGGTTATAGATTCTACAAACATCCTTGGTGTCCCATGTACTTATGTCATGATGTTGATTTAGGAATGTAACATACTAGGGTTCTTCATCGAGATGCATGATATAATTAATCAATTTTGGTCTCAAATATTCTTCAGTGTTTATGTTTACCATTATTTTCTAATCAAAAGTGTTGGGAATTATTTATCCAAATGTAGGTGTGACGTCATTAAACTCCTTTTCATCAGAATCATGATGACTGGGGGGGGAGATGACTCCCTAAATACGTGAAGTAATGATATGGATTCATCATCAAGTATAGAGGTGGATTTTTGAAGAAAAAATATATCATTTTGATTCTATAGATAAAATGGAAAGAGAGACTATAGATCCTATCTGATGTGGGCTTTTCTATGTGGTATTAATTCTAGGTAAAAATAGTGTGGATTGGTGGAACTCCAATAGATCAATATTGTTCTGTGGTATACATGAAAGAAATGATGATTGGAATAATGTAGTCTAATATTTTTTATATGATGGATATAGTATTTCCAAACATCTTGGGATCCTTCTGTTCATTGGATAGAGTATTTACATGAGTTTTATCCCTATTCTGATGTGTAATGAAATTGTCCCAAAGTACTATATTTATTTCTTCCACATGGAGTATCAGTAGCATAAATATACTCTTCAATTAATTACAGGGATATACCATTTCAGGTGTTAAGTCATTGGGATTATTGAAATAATAAGATTCTTTGACCCATGGTTGCCTTTTTTTTCTTTTATATTTTAATACTCGGTACTAAATTAGTAGGCTTTACAATAGTAAAAGAAAGAGATGTCTCTATGAAGAAAGCCTACATAATATTTCAGGTAGTATTTAAGGAATTGTTGATGTAGATAGATGATGGATAACTAAAAATAGATCAATGTCCTTACTATTAAGTCATTAAATGTGTATTGTTGTGAAATAATCATAAATATTGTGTTACATCAAAAAATTTTGACCTATGTATTTAGTTGGTCCCTTGCAAGTGATTTATCTATCTTTTCAAGGCTAGAAATTTTTAGGCCAATATAGGATAAATCATTCTCTATGTCCCAAAATTATAGACTGTCTTAGTCAATTTGAGTTCTATCTTAAAGCTAGTTTCTAACACAATAAGGACAAACATTAATGCCTTTAAGATTTACTAAGACAAAGAAATGGGGTATGTGTGTTTATAATATTGTGCTTAAATTTTCCCTAGAGAATAAGATGATGGCATGAAAATTAGCATACTTATATTCAACATAAAACACCTTAAAATTTTCTATAATTTCTTTATACAACTTGATTTTAATGATGATATTATATCACCCTAATGTATAGAAATCCATTGAGACCAGTCATCACGTCCTCAGAAATCACAAAAAACTATATCACTCAATACAACTTTTTTAGATCCAATTTTTTCATTATTCTAATTCCAATTGATAACCAAATTTTATGAATATTTTAATATTTATATAGATAAGAATTCCTCCCTAATTTGATTTTTCATTATGAGTAAGTCTACCACATTGATCAGATCTCCACCTAAATTCTAAACCACAAAAAAAATTAGTTAGAAATTTTTATATTCTAATGGATTGAAGAATGATGAAATTTATTCTATATAAAGAAATTGTAGAGTTACTATAGATCACATTATAACTTTTTATTCCAATTTTGAATTTTTATTAATATTTTATGTTTTTATAATAAAATATCATTCAACATCATCTTTATTAAGACTATTTCCTTTAACGCAATCCCAAAAAAAACCAATAGTTCCACTAGTAAATTCACAATCAAGGATATATCTTCTCATTAATAGTTGGTCATTGTTTTTCAAGGAACTCTAGGTTCTACATATCTTCCAAAATTTTAAGAATTTTTAACGCATAAATTTCCTTGGGACACTAATTTCACATGCTTCTTTCAAGTTTAAGAATAATTTGAATTTATCAATTAATTCCAATTATTTTTCTTATCTCTCTAACAAGAATTTGGTTTATTTTCATATTTCAACTCCAAGTTTAGTTTCATATTTTAACTCTTTGTAGTCTACATTCAACATGAATTACATTTTCATTTAGCTTCTAAAATATCAAAAGATTTTTTCCATTACATATAGGCTATTCTCTTCCATTTATCAATGATATATTCTCTTTAAATCATAAAAAGTGATATAATTATTATTGTAGAAATTTTTTGAATTAAATGTATACCTTAGTTGTAGTGGTTGGTTTCTTTTTTTGGTGATTTTATTTTCAATATCAATGTCTAAAAAATATTTCATTACTTTAAATGAAATATGAATGACCATAAATTCTACAGTAAAAGAAAATGTCACCATTCTATTATTAATAACCTATTTATTTATTTTTAACTATTGTAGTAACCTTCTTTACAATACTTCCAAGGCCTCAAAAGTTTATCCTTTTCATGGGAAATTCAATTATTCTCTAATTCTATTTCCTCAGAGAGGTTTTATTATATCTAATACAATACTTTCCCATTAAAAATGGTCATTATAACATGAAAATAATTTCATGATTCCTCTCCAAAAAAAACATATGTATTCTTCAATATCATTACTTTCCAAAAATAGATAATCAATGATTATTTGTAATGAATAAATAAATTTAGTAATACCATTGGAATTGAATTATTAAATACGAATTTTGGATAGAGTAAATTCTCTTCAAAATAATGTGTATGTTTAACAAACATGCCCTATTTATCAATTTCTTACACTACATATATGATGTACAGAAATCAAGGAATAACTTCCCTTATTATAGACTTTGTTTCTACTAAAACATTTATATCAGTCTTCTAGTGAGTTCAACATCTATAGTATTCATAATCCCAAGCCCATTTTAGTTTAGAATATTTAACTTGGAATAAAATGTGATTTTATCTACTCTATTTAAAATATAACCAAACTATTCAAAACCAGAATCATTTTTCTTCCTTATGTATGTAGTCACTTCAAAAAGTTTTTTTAAAATATTTTATCTGTTTAACTATAATTTCTATCACTTTTACACAAATCTATTGTATCTAATTCTCCAATCTCATATTTATATATTTATCAATTCAAAAAAATATAACACCTCACAAATGTGAAAAAACCAAACCTTGACCTCCTCAAGATCCCTAAATCACCATTTTTCCATCATTATTTTCATACACCAGTTACATCACTAGTAAAAAAACTTCAATGAATATATTAATTATTTTAGAATTATATTTATATATACATTTCATCTTTATAATTTTTGGCTCCTAAATAATTATTTAATTTATTTTTTAAAATTTTCATATTAATATAAACCTTTTCGAATATTGATTTTTTCTTTAATCAAAACATGTTTCCATAGTTTAATTTAAAGGAAAACTAAAATATTTCAATAAATAATTAATTAGATCATGTAAAAACAAAACAAATCCTCAAAATACTGATTCTATTATACCATTTTTTCATTCCAAAAGGGATGTAGTTGAAAAATATCATGAAAATGTGGGTGAATCAGGGTATGGAATAATTTATAAATTAAAACACTTTTCCTTAAACTCCCTCATTATTAATAAATCATGACCCCTTAATTATTAGTTTCACTTCAGTTTTCACTTTTTTTAAAGATAATATAGTTATTATTATTCATTTAATAAATCCACTATCATTTTATCATGGTAATTAACTGTCAAACCATACCTATTCATGTTTTTGTTGAATTTAATAGAAAAAATCATAAATAGCATTTATCATTTCTACTTGGTTAACCCAAACAGGTTAATCAAAGATCATGTAGTTTCCATATTCAAATGAGCTAAATAAATATCCACATTGATTCTATGTAGGGTTTGTGATATGTCTAGTGACACTACCTGTAACGCCCTGACCCCAGCTACCAAGAGTCGGTGCATTACTTTGTAACATTGGCATGATCACAAAAGATCAAGTCTCGAAAGACCGACTAGTTTAGTAGCCTTGGAAACACTAGATACATTCATAAGTCTTACATTACATCATAAAGTGAAAAACTAATAACAAAGTCTTCATAGTCCACACTCATATCCTCTTCTGACTATCCCTGCAGGTCATTCATAAAATACTTCTTCACATCCTGGAAAATATTAAAACATTGAAAGGGGTGAGCTCAGATGCTCAGTAAGGATAACAATATAGCAGAAGCTTTCATAAATAAACATTAACATTTAAGGAAATGTATAACTAAAACAAAAGCCTTTTGAACTTGAAATTTAGCATAATATGGCAAAATTAAACATAAATAATGCCATTTACTTACTCGCATGGATATTATACTAGTCGAATAATCACATGAAATATCAATAACCACTTTCATAATGATGGAATGCATAATGCCAGACTATCATAACCACGTAGTCAAGGCCTCGTGCCAAGACCACAAATAAGATTTTGTCAAGGCCTCGTTCCAAGACACTATTTTGTCTCATGAGACCTACTGATGCATCGAGGAGCTATAGCGGGCTCCACCCGTCACTTATTAAGTCCAATGCATTCCTCATATGAACAGGTTTAAACATATCATAAACCATAACATAATCATATCACATAAAATATGCATAAAAGGAAACATAACATTTCCACATTTCAATCACAAGATATCAATACAACACCTTGATATAATAAAAAAACTTTCAAAACCATTTTCAATACCAAAATAAAAGAAAGTTAAAACTTTGTAATTTATTTTTCATTTAAAAAAAAGTGATGGCTTGTAGAGGAAGCCAAAACTCAAATAACGGTCATGGCGGCAGAGAAGTCATTGTCGCCGCATATGTATGGAAAAAAACATTCCCTTTTTGTCTTTTAGTAAAACGATTCGTATAAAAAGATTCCTTTTGAATAAACGTAAAATTCAAAGGGGTTTATACACCGTATAAAAGAAAGTTGTGTATAAAACCAAATATGCCTCAATGAAAGGGGAATGAGACGAAGTCCTTAAAAAGATAATTTTTTTTATAAAGTACATCTATAATGTGTATTCACTATAAGTACACATAAATAATGTACAAATACAAGATAGGACATAATAATATCATGACATAATTTGAAAGTAGGAGATTAACCCAAAGAATGGAAATTGGGTTAAGAAGTTCCCTTACCTTGCGTCTTATCCTGACTCGACCATTCTTTAACCTCAGAAATAATAAACTAGAGTTAATTCCTATTTACTTAAGAACCTTTTTCATGTTCATTATTACTTTTATATCCCTTATTACCATGTTATGAACATTATGTAATTATTTAAGTTAATAACGGTCATTTTGTCGATCTTAGGTACTTGAGTCAAAAATAAAATTCTTATAATTACAAGTTGTTCATGTGGTGATATATACATTATATCCAGAATTATGTTCATGATGTAGATATCATATATATCCAGTATATACATGTATTTATAATATTACATAACATTTAGAGGTAAGAAATGAAATTCACCGTTCATGGAGACGGTAAGCCGTACGTACGCATGAACGCTACTTTCATTTCTATTTTGTATTTAATGGAATGAAATCATAATTATATAAAGGTATAATATAGCTCCAGTATAATATCATATATAATATCATTTACTCCATCCTTTATACATCCCACATATGGCATTAACGATTCACATCACTTTGAGGGGGCGGTAGTCCGCACTTCCTAAAATGAAATTATCGCGTTTACCCATAATGGAAATCATAAATTATGCCATAAATGAGAAATACAGAAGCATAAGTAAAACATAAACATATTATATATCCTATATAAATATAGTGACATCTTAATGGCCACCTTTGAAGGTGTTATATGAGTGTTGAACAATCATCATTTCGTGAGGCAGAAATTCGCCATCCACAGAAACTGTATGTTCTTTAACCATTAGATGTAGGTGTGTGTAAGTGTAGCTCGAATCCTTCTTATAAAAACATCCTAGTATATTTAGTATACTGGTTTTGTTACAAAAGAAATGAATAAAAAGAGTTTAGTGGGTTGGAGAAGAAAAATAAAACAAAACAACATTAGAGAAGACATTACCTCAAAATCGGGTAACTCTTTTTGATTTGAGCCAAAGGCTTACTTGGGAAGAGTTCTGCCCAAAGTGAGGCTTCTAGGAGTAATAGGGGGAATTTGGGAGAGTATTTTGGAAGAGGTTGGCCGAGCCAAATGGTTTTAAAGTGTGAATGAGGTGGTAGAGGTGGGGGCCTTTTATAAGAGGAGAGGAGGGGAACTCTTGGAAAGTAAAGAAACTTTTACATTATTATACAATGATTTTCGGATTCTAAAGGTCCCACACTTATATAATTCGTGGCTAAGGTGATAAGGGTTCGAAATCTACCCATCCAATAGTCTTTGGACAAGTGTAAGCCTTGGATTGTACATTATCTTTTTATTTTATTAAAATCGTTAAATAATGAGGTCATCGCTGCATCATAATGATGTCATAAATAATTTAATTTATTTAATGTCTAAAAATTATAAAAAAACTACTATGATGTAGGAAATATTTTTATCTTTCCAATGAAAATTTATAGTCAAAAATATGACTTGTATAACCCCATGTAAAAATTGTTTTAGTAAAACATTTCATGTTTGTGTCATTTTTTACTTTAACATTAAATAAAAGGTATTAATGTAATTTTCTAACTAAAGTGGCTCCATGGGGTCCCCAAGTTGACCCATGTATTTTCTTGGTCGGCCATGGCACATCCAATGAGGGTAGGACATGTTTCAATCTCATCTCATATTATTAAAACATTATTTTTACTTTAAACTACACTAATTACCTCTAATCGCGATTAAGAACTTAAAAGTTACTATTCACCAAAAATTATTTTAATCTCATTGAACCAAATTTTACTTCTTAATGAAAACCATGTATGTCGGATTTTTGAAAATCAAATCACATAAGTGGTAATATTTCATTTAAATGAAAAATCAGTTATTTAACTACCACTTAGTGGTTTCACTATTCATCAAAAATTGAATTTTTTCAGAACAATGCCAAAATTTTACCCTAAGCTATAATTGATATTCCGAATTCAAAAATGATGTCTATTTTACAAAATTCCAAACATATAATTTGCATTAATTAATTTTATAATTAATTCCTGCTGTCACAACAAATAGCATGTTTTTAAGAAACAATTTATATCAAAAGATTGGCAATTGTTTATGTCCAATTTCAATGTTAAATTAATTCTAATGACCAACATTGGATAAAATGGTAAAAATATATTCTAATTATACTTTAAAACCACTAAATAGTATAATTTATCACTATAAATTATTTTGATTAAAAAAAAATTAAGTATTTTTCACTATTCATAAAAATTAGAAGTTCTCAGAAAAATACCAAAAATTCAACATAGGCTAATTTCGATATTCCGAATCCAAAAATGAAGTCTATTTTGAAATATAAAATTTCTATAATTTTAAAAAGTGGTTATTACTATTCATAACGGCTACTTTGATTAGTCGCGGTGTTTTAGAACTCGAAGTTGCATACAATGCAAGTCATTGCATTATTGAATGAGAAGCGTATCGTGGAAGCTCGGGGTGTTACATTCTCCCCTCCTTCAATAAATTGTGTCCTCGCAATTTGAAATTTTTTCTTTGAAAATAAAAGGTTGAAAAGAGAAAATACCTTTGTGGAAAACCCACATTGGAAATAAGATTAATAAAATTTAGCCTTAATAAGAGGGAAATGGAAATAAGAAAGTCACCACCAAATTATGATCTCGATAAGGAGAACATTGGTGGAAATTAGAGACATATAATTGGAGGAAAAACGTAAATATTTGTAGGGAGTGATTGAGGTCATCAATCACAATCAACTGTCAAATTGAGGGCCTCAAAGCCTTCAATCTATGTTGATTTAAAATATCATCAGTTAAACAAGACATAAGGTATTAGGATAACACATTTTTTTTGTTTTAATATCCCTTTACTAAAGTTTAAGAATTAATTTATTCATTGAATAAGAGATAGGTATATATATATTTATGCTTGACAATTAGAGTTTCAACCTTCAACTCATCTTTCACTCAAAAAGATAATAGAACTCAAAAATATTATACTTATCCTAATTGTATAAGGTTCCAAATGTTAACACATACCATTTAGATTGGTAAAATTATTTTGTAATAACCAGGGACTTCCTGTAGGCTAGTGGTAGGAAATAAAGGCCTGTCGCACTATGGTTGTGGGTTCGATTCCTGCAGCTTTGTCCGACGCGATGGTTATGCCCCACCCAGCAAGTTGTCCTTTTCCTAAAACTATAGTATTATAATATTCCAAAAATAATCTTCATAAATTTTTTAACCTTAAACAATACTATCCAAAGATCAACTTAATCCACTCCAACCTTTATAGTTATCCAAAATACCTATGTCTAGACTTTCTCTAAAAGGCCTCTTAATTCCAAAATCAATTTATCAGATTCCCCAAACAAAGTAAAGTTTCTCTTATTGTCACATACTAAAAATATGATTACCTTCATCATATTAAAACCTTACTGAAACAACAAGTACTGAAGTACAATCCTTATACATATATCACATTATTCTAATAACCAGAATATAATCCATGAGTCCAAAAGCACCAATACATTAATTATTCCACTTCAACTGTAGTAATAGCATAAGATTTTCCTTTATCCCTTGGCCTTTTCTAAGGTAAGTTTCTCTGACTCTTAGGACATTCATTTGCATAATGCCCCATTTCCCTACAATTGTAGAATTCAACATTGATAGCCTCTTTCTTTCCCTTGCAATCACACGCTTGGTGACCTTTTTCTCAACATTTATAACAAACTCTCATTCCTTTTAGGCAAGTACCAGGGTGATTCTTCCCACAATTATCACATAATGGAAAATCCTTCTTTCCCTTTTTCCATTTATTTGTCTCTTGTTCCACCATTCTCTTCTTCTCTTGCTTTACTTTGTTGTCATAAGACTTAGATAATTCCTTTTCTCTCTTGATAGCACATGAGACAATATCTTCGTATGTTGAGAAAGATTTTGATACTAAAGCTCTACGGAGAAATGGTTTTAACCCATCAAAGAAACGATCAATATTACCTCTTGGGTTATGTATATAATTTGCAGCATACCTCGCCAACCTTGTAAAGTTGGCCTCATACTTTGCGACATTCTCATCCTCCTTTCGTCTCAGACTCAGAAATTGCCTTTCCATATCTGCTCGATGGTCATGAGGAACGTATTTTTCTAAGAAAAGCTCTTTGAACTCCCTTCATTCCATATTCGATACGTCATCATCTTCCTTTGTATTTTGAATCAATGACCACCATTGATCGGCATCTCCAGTGAGGCGGTAAACTGCCAGGATAACCTTCTCCCTTTCGCTACTCCCCAAGGCGTGGAATATTTTCTCTAAGGAGTTTATCCATTGCTCAGCTACTAACGGATTTGTACCCCCATTAAAAGTTGGCGGTTGTTGCCTCATGAAGTGGTCTAACATTGATCCTCCATGTTGCGGATTAGGGTGCTCCATACGAGTAAGGTTATTATTCATAACCTGAGTGAGTTGTCCCAGTATGGTAATAAGTTGATCAGCACCAGTTGTATCTCTAGATCTACAATAATTATTTTGATCAGGAGGGAAATCCCTACACGGAGTGCATGCATTGATACGGTTTCCATTCCTTCCACTAGGCGCCATTTCTAAACAATGGCATAAACTAGATTAGTTTATGAATTAAAATACATAATTCCATATTTGTAAAACACTTTACATAAATTGAAATATTTATGGATATAATCCATAATCATAAAAAGGAATGTTTTCTTTGAGGAAGTATATAATCATAACCCTTTATAGTGGTTTGTAAAGGAAATGAGAATTATCCTAAGCATATCCCTCGGGAGTGTCGTAACCAAGAGTACAGCAAGTCCCATTGTCGTTCACCAGTTCCCGTTCGAGCCTAGCTCAAAGCAGTGTTTTCAGGTTTTACCCCTAGGTACATCAGTGCCAGAGCCGCCTCTACCTGCTCGTATCTAGACAGGGATGCATTGCTCGGAAAACTCACAAAATCTCTATAATACCAAAATTCTAGGAAGTTCTTCTATACTAATCCTTAAAGTCTATCTTCGGGCTATGTGTTCTAATCAGAGTTTATCTAAATCTAGCTTCCAAGGTTAGTACTAAACTGCCTCTGATACCAACTATAATGCCCCGACCCCAGCTACCCAGAGTCGGTGCATTACTTCGTAACATTGGCATGATCACTAAAGATCAAGTCTCGAAAGACCGATTAGTTTAGTAGCCTTGGAAACACTAGATACATTCATAAGTCTTACATTACATCATAAAGTGAAAAACTAATAACAAAGTCTTCATAGTCCACACTCATATCCTCTTCTGACTATCCCTGCAGGTCATTCATAAAATACTTATTCACATCCTGGAAAATATTAAAACATTGAAAGGGGTGAGCTCAGATGCTCAGTAAGGATAAAAATATAGCAGAAGCTTTCATAAATAAACATTAACATTTAAGGAAATGTATAACTAAAACAAAAGCCTTTTAAACTTGAACTTTAGCATAATATGGCAAAAGTAAACTGAAATAATGTCATTTACTTACTCACATGGATATTCTACTAGTCGAATAATCACATGAAATATCAATAACCACTTTTATAATGATGGAATGCATAATGCCAGACTATCATAACCACGTAGTCAAGGCCTCGTGCCAAGACCACAAATAATATTTTGTCAAGGCCTCGTGCCAAGACACTAGTTTGTCTCATGAGACCTACCGATGCATCGTGGAGCTATAGCGGGCTCCACCCACTACTGGAAAAGGGATCTTTCCCAACAGTTGTGTACCAACGGTTCAAAGAACCGTTGGCATATCATATCTTTCCCAACGGTTTCTATAAACCGTTGGGAAAAACCCCTCAATGCATAGTTTTCCCAACGGTTGTATGAAACCGTTGGGAAAGATAGGTTTTTCCCAACGGTTCTTAAGAACCGTTGGGAAAAGTGGTGAAGGACCCTTGTTTTCCCAACGGTTATATGGAAACCGTTGGGAAAGATGGTTTTTCCCAACGGTTCTAAGAACCGTTGGGAAAAGTGGTGAAGAAATTGGGAAAGGTTGGTCTTTCCCAACGGTTATTAAAAACCGTTGGGAAAAAAAAGCCCCAAATACCAAATCGAGCCAGCGGCCTCCCCACATTACAGAAGCATTCACCTCGTGTCCTCCTGGAGCGATTTCTTGCGGAAGGACCTCCCAATCCCCACATCGTCCATCAGATCAGCACCTACCAGGTTAGACTCCTATATTTTATCAACGATATAGTTCAGCTCTTATAAATCATATACTTCTATTCTTGATTTTGTTATTCCCAATTATTAGGGTTTTTGTAAAAATTTATGATTGTTTCATGGTGGTCATGTGCACCACTATAGGTACATTGATTCACTAATTTATTTTGGTATTTCCATAAAATTCGAATACAATTTATTAATGAATCAATGTTGGGTGTTAACATGAAATTCATGTTCTTGATTTTTGTTGAACACCTTATTTATGGTATGGGGTAAGATTATTTAAAGTGTAAACAAATACTTATATAGAATTTCCTTGTAAAACCTGATGGTTTAATTCTAGTTAAATGGAATCATAATTTTTTATGTTATTAATATTTAGTAATTGGTGAGGTGAATCATATATGTATATGAAAAATAGATCAAGATCATTTAGTATTGGATAGAATTATTCCCTAGTAATGTGAGACCCTTATGTTGTTGGGTGAGTATGGAGTAGTGAGATATATTGCTTGTTACTTACCTTTTTTCAATTCTATGAGCTAATGATGGCATGCACTAATTTTTTGAGATCTTTCAATGTTTTTATGTTTTTGATAGTGATCCATGATGTGTATCCTAGTATGTAAGATCTTGTTGGGTATTAGACCCTAGATTGGGTGAATTTGTATGCGGTAGGGTGCTTTCTAGGATGGGTTGTAGTGATGTGATGGTAACATATGAGAGGGGTGGGTCTTACTAATGTGGATTCATTCTATATCATAAGCATGTAAATATAATTTGTATTATGATAACTAAATGTGAATGATGTGTGATCAAATATTGTCTTATCCTGGAGAATTCCTTGTGATATATTGATATGGTGGCATGAGTGATGATGCATGTGGTGACATGACCAACATACATGTGTTTCATGGTTAGTGATCAATTAGGCTAATGATCCTATGATCATTGGGATGTGACTCTCAATGATTCAAGAAGAGTTATTAATATGATAACATGAGGGTGTGTTCCTATTTGGTTTTGTCATTCGGTCAGTTTGGACCCCCCCACGCGCGTTTATCAAGCGCGCGCAACGCTTAAAGAACGCATAATGAGACCTCCCGCGCAGACCGCACGTCCGATTGACGTTCCGTCTGTGTGTGCACGTCGCGAATAATAATGGGATTGTTGTCCTGTGATTTCAAGTCAATCTGATGTCGTCCGCTATGAGTTTGAACGTTAGACGCCCATTTTGGCCGTTTATGACACCAGAACGGCGTTACCGGTCACCGCGGGCACACGGCACGGCCGATTGACGTGCCGTCTGCTCGACCACTTCATAAATCACTCACCCGTATTTTTTGTCTGATTTCAGGCCATTCTGACTTCGTTCGGCCTGTTTGGACCCCCTCGCGCGCGTTTACGAAGCACGCTCATCACTTAATACACGAATATTGAGCCGTACCGCGCAAACCGCACGTCCGATTGACGTGACCTATGCGCGTACACGTCACGAATAATAATTAGAATGTCTCACGGTGGTTTCAGCTCAATCCGGAGACGCGGTGTGGCCGACACTGTTGTACCCCACTCTCTTGGATTTTAATGATCACAATCACTCTCATCGTGATCTAATATTGTTTCAAGTGTTTTTGATGGTAGGAAATAGGGTGCCTAGAAGCTGGCCCAAGAAGTATTCAAAGTGGACTGTTTAAGTCCACCGGCCAGCCGGTGTGAGACCACCGGCCGGCCGGTAAGGGCACCGGCCAGCCGGATCCAGCCCATCGGCCAGCCGGTGGACAAGGCAGAAGGGCTTGCCCTCTGCCAGGTGCCACCGGTCAGCCGGTGTCTGGACACCGGCCAACCGGTGGGTCCAGACAGAATGGGAAGCCTTCTGTCCAGACCACCGGCCAGCCGGTGGCCTCCTCACCGGCCAGCCGGTGGGACTCCTTGGAATAGTGAGACCTACTGTCTCACCACCGGCCAGCCGGTGTGATTCTCACCGGCCAGCCGGTGGCTCCTGGGCAGAAGCTCTCTCCACCTTCCAAGGCACCGGCCAGCCGGTGGACAAGCACCGGTCAGCCGGTAAGCAAAGTCAAACTAGCCATTAGAGCTTGACCAGACTTGCCCACTTTATCCCCAACGGCTCCGAAAGCCCTCCAACGGCCATATTGAAGTATTTGGGAGTATTTCTCCTATAAATAGACGTCCATGGATGCCGGGAAGACTACCGATGATATACCGAAGCATACCAAAGCTATTTTTCATTTGAGCCTCCTACGACAATTCTCAAAGGCCACTTGAGATCCAATTGCAATCCTTGAAGCTTGGGCTGCCTCTACATCAACTACACTCACTTCTTGGCGCTCAATCCGAGCCACGGTGTGGCTGGGACCACTAAAACGTTCTCTCTTTTGTTGAAAATGGACTAAATTGTAAGTGAAATCAACAACTGTCATACGGGAAACCGACCAAACGCCTTCGTAATCTATTTACACTTTAGGAAAACAATCCATGGGTCATATTTGATGTGTAAGAGTCAATACCACCTCAATCCGAGGCATGGTGAGGCCGACACCACCCAAACCGTCTCTCATATGTTAAAAATGGACAACATTTTACATACATACGCCAAAATGATCAAACAAATTCTGATTGTGTTGAAACATTAGGATAACAATCCATGGCTCATATGTGACATGTACGAGTCAACGCCGCCTCAATCCGAGGTCCGTTGGGGCCGACACCACTCCAAGTGTCTCTCTTTTGTTTAAAATGGACATAACTTTAAGTGAAAACAACTGTTGACAAACGCCAAACCAACCAAACGCATTAGGATTCTATTGAAACTTTAGAAAAATGATCCATGGGTCATATTTGACTTTTACGAATCAAACCTACTTCAATCCAAGCCACGGTGTGGCCAGGACCACTCAAATTGTCTCTCTTTTCTTGAAAAGGGACTAAATTGTAAGTGATATCAACAACTGACATACGAGAAACAGACCAAATACCTTCTAATTCTTTTGACACTTTAGTAAAACAATCCATGGGTCATATGTGACATGTACGAGTCAATCCCACCTCAATACGAGTCACCGTGGGGCGGGGACCACCCAAACTACCTCTCATTTGTTCAAAATGGATTAATATTTTACGTACATATGCCAAACCGATCAAACGGATTTTGATTGTGTTGAAACTTAAGGACAATGATCCATGGATCATATTTGATGTGTACCAGTCAACCCAGCCTCAATTTGAGGCATGGTGTGGCACTTACTGAGTTAAAAGTGATGAGACTCCTATGAAAATACCTTTTCACTATATATTATAAAAGTGGTTGTCGTATGAAGATTGAAATGGGTGTAAATAATATTTGACTTATTGAAACTCTGATTCAACTATACTGGATGATTTTTGTCATATGAAGATTAAAATGGGGAATTATTCACCATGACTCTATTCAAAGAGGTGGTGTTCTTTTTTGTTGTTTTAAGTGTGTCAGTGTTTTTGTCATATGAAGATTCAAATGGGGAATTATTCAGAATGATTCTATTCAAAGAGGTGGTGTTTTTTTCAGTGTTGTTTTTTATGCAGGTGCACTGGAGGGGCCACTGGAGGAGCTGCTGACAATTCTGAAAATACTGAATACCAACGGTTGTAAACCGTTGGTATACTTTTCCATACTTAAACATATGCCAACGGTTTCCATGAAACCGTTGGGAAAAAATCTATACCAACGGTTTACAACCGTTGGTATAAAATAAAAACCATTGAATTCCCAACGGTTTCATGAAAACCGTTGGGAAAAATACTATACCAACGGTTGTAAACCGTTGGTATAAGATGAGAATATAGAAACCTATACCAACGGTTCAGCAAGAACCGTTGGCAAATCCACACCTCCAGTGGGCTACCCCAACGGTTTACTTCAAACCGTTGGTATATATCTTTCCCCACGCCTTACTTCCCTACGGTTTGGACAACCGTTGGTATAGAATATACCAACGGTTCTCCAGCCTATACCAACGGTTCTAAACCGTTGGTATATCCTTTATTTCCAGTAGTGACCCGTCACTTATTAAGTCCAATGCATTCCTCATATGAACAGGTTTAAACATATCATAAACCATAACATAATCATATCACATAAAATATGCATAAAGGAAACATAACATTTCCACATTTCAATCACAAGATATCAATAAAACACCTTGATATAATAAAAAAACTTTCAAAACCATTTTCAATACCAAAATAAAATAAAGTTAAAACTTTGTAATTTATTTTTCATTTAAAAAAAATGATGTCTTGTAGAGGAATCCGAAACTCAAATAATGGTCACGGCGGCGGAGAAGTCATTGTCGCCGCATATGTATGGAAAGAAAAACATTCCTTTTTTGTCGTTTAGTAAAATGATTCGTATAAAAATATTCCTTTTGAATAAACGTAAA